>OZ012550.1:10550921-15350921 GCA_963935595.1 Schoenobius gigantellus
CCTAATGCTAATTTTGCCTCATTAACACGGTCGTAAGTACCCCCCGTGGTGGTAGCTTGAGGTTTAAACACCAACACGGTCGAGTACTGAACACGCACTTTATTCAAATATGACTTGATATAAAGCTCTTTTGAATGGTCCAAATTGTTTAACTACCACCCATTCAGGACATCTTTTAGCTGATAAGAAGAATGGGCGCAAGAAACTTATCAGCTTTATCATCTTATATATAAAAATGAAACGCTGTGTGTTTGTCTCGCAAAAACTCTGAAATGGGTCGACAGATTCTTAAGAAATTTTCTGTGTGTGTTTGAATAGGTACAGGGAAGGTTTAAAAGTACATTTGGACCCAGTAGGTGGCGCTGTAATCGCCGGGCAGGACAACGTCTGCCGGGCCCACTAGTTTACAATAAAATTTGTCGATACCGTACACAGAAACATTTGTTTACATAAATAGTTAACGAGTAATGTCATTGAAATAATCGTTGACTTTATAAATACCTAACCTTTTTTGAACTTATAATAACATATCACAATACGTGAAAAACTTTAACATGTTCAGCTAGATATTCTGCGGCCGGATTTTTTTATTGCAATTATATTTATTGCAATTTTTTTTATTGCAATTATTAACTGATATGGAGTAGCAAACTTGTTTCTATCATCATAGATTAGTTAGTATTAAAATAATAGCATTGTTATTCGTAGGCGAAATATATTCTTTTCCTTGTCAGACCCTCATTAGAATGATCATTATAATTTTGTGTACTCTAGTAAACCATTTAGTGTTAAGTAGCTTATAGTTTTGTGGCAAATTTTGGAGTTATCTCAATCTTGTTATTTATGTTTTATTATTTTATTAAGTTCTCACCTGTAAACCTCTCAACCGATGGATTGCATGCAATAACATTTTCATAGTTTAATATTAGCGAATTAGTTTAATATAGAATTATTTAGTCCTCATAAGTTTTTTTATAATTCTGTAACTAGTAGTTTATTTTTTTTATTTCTTTTTTATATATAATTATATAGTAGTTTATTTTTATTTTTATATCTGCATATCTCTTTAGCTCTGAAAATGTCAGATGAAGAAATATTTCTGTCTGCTAGTAGTGACTCAAATAGTAATTCCTTTCACTCCCTTAAACTCTTCACTAGACGATTCATTCACTCTTGAATTGGGACTGAAACGGGAATTGGGTGATGTAAAAAATACCTTTAACGTGTGCCACATTATGCGCAAAGCATACCTAGCCACTACACGGAGCTATTGAGCTCTTTCTCATGCGATTCCGTTCATGCCATCTGTCTCCGAGAGCTGGCTAAAGCCATGCTTGTCTTCTACCTCCTATAGCCTTCCAGGCTATGTTCTAATTCGGAATGATCGTGTCGGTGTCGGTCGCCGCCCCGGCGGTGGTGTTGCGATTTATCTCTCAAGTGCCATTAAGTATCAACAACTTGCTTCCTCGTCCTCTAAGTTTGGGTGTATGGAACACATTTTTATTCGAAATTTGTTTGAATGGCTCTAAAGTCGTGCTGGGTGTTATATACTGTCCCCCAGCAGTGAATTATTGCTCCGACCTTGAATCCTTACTCAGTTCTATAGGCACAGATTATAGTCAGTATATAATCATGGGAGATTTTAATACTGACATTTTAAAATTTCGCGCCATTATGGAGTCGGTGAGTCTATCTATTCTGCCGTTGGGGCCTACTCATCATAATACCATCACTAGTGACTCCTGGATCGATCACATCATCGTTAGTTCTACAGAACGTGTCATGAAGTTTGGGCAATTATCGGCACCTGGTTTCTCCAGACACGATCTCTTATACCTTGTTTTCAAGTCCAAGCCACCGAAACAACGCCCAAAAACAATCCGTCTACGCAACTTTTCCAGGCTAAATTTGGAGCAACTTCGTGCGGCTGCTCTTACTGTCGACTGGTCGGATGTGGTAAATGAGTCCTCCGTAGATAAAATGGTAGATTTTTTGACTTCTTAGGACTGTTTGATAAACATGCGCCTTATAAAACTGTCCGACTTAGACGGCCTCCTGCACCCTGGATCACCACCGCCGTGAGAGTTGCTATGCGCGAACGAGACAAAGCATTCTTACGCTTCAGGAAGCACAGGACGGATGAGACCTGAAACAGTTTCAAGCATCTCAGAAATCGCTGCAACCAGATGGTTAGGGTGGCTAAGCGCCAATATATTCATAAAAATATCTTACAGCCCTCTTTTTCCGATACTTGGAAGTTTCTCCGTACGCTTGGGATCTTTGGTGATCAATCTCAGTGCAAGCCACAATTTCCACTAAATGACTTAAATAAACACTTCTGTCAAACTGATCACATCCGGCTTCTCCTGTAACTCAGTATTTCAACTTATTTTTTTTTTATGTAAGGCCCGGCAAATTGACCTCCCGCCTGATGTTAAGCGGTGAAAGAGGCCCAAATGAGTTGACAGATAGAGTAGGGACGACATCCACTATCCTACCTGCCCGCCCCTTGCCGGCCTAAAAGATGCTTTTTCACACCTCTTTTGAAGGAACCCATGTTGTAGGATGAAGGAAACACGTGCGCAGGTAGAGAATTCCAAGTGTGGGATGAACGACAGAAGAAGGAATCTTGGAATTTCTTGGTACGGTGTGAAAAGGAAGATACAGTGTAAGGATGACTCCGAAGGCCCTTACGCGTGTTTCTGTTAAGGAATGGAGACTGGACTTTAGTTCTGTGACTGATGACGACGTCCGTAAAGCTGTCTCTTCCATAAAAACCAATGCGGTTGGGTGCGATAATGTCACTAGAACCATTATAATGTTGCTCCTTGACTGCTTTCTCCCTGTTTTATGCCATATATTTAATTTTTCTTTGACAACCGGTACTTACCCTTCTATCTGGCATAAAGCCTATACCATCCCACTCCCAAAAACAAACAATCCAACTTCTCTCAGTCATTTTAGACCTATTTCTATACTACCTTTCTTGTCTAAAATTTTAGAGTCCTTAGTACTTAAGCAGCTTACCAAATTTATATTTTCTAACGATTTTATTTCCCCTTATCAATCTGGTTTTCGTTCTGGTCATAGTACATCTACCGCATTGTTAGATGTAATTGAGGACATTCGGGAGGGAATGGAGCGAACCGAGGTAACGGTTCTGGTTCTAATTAATTTCGCATTCAATGCCGTAGACCACGACGTTCTGTTGTCCATTCTGACCTCCTTGGGCCTGTCTACATCAGCACAGAACTGGTTTACTTCCTATCTTCGAGAGCGCCGGCAGGCAGTGCGTGTTGACCACTTTTTATCTGATTGGCATGAGCTGTCGGCTGGTGTTCCTCAGGGCGCAATTCAATCCCCTCTTCTTTTTTCACTTTTCGTGAACTCCATTACTAAAATAATATCGTCATCCCACCATATGTATGCAGACGATCTTCAGTTTTATGTGCAGGATAGTGTTCACGATATTAATAAACTGATCGCACAACTGAATACGGATCTATCAAAAATCTCCGAGTGGTCTAAGAGCTACGGCATTTAAACAAATTAGACCGTCTAGTAAACAACGGCATTCGGTTTATTTACGGGCTACGCAAATTTGACCACATCTCCTCTTATCGCAGGCAGTTGATGTGGCTTCCTGTTCGACACCGCAGGAATCTTAGAATTGTTTGCACTCTGTACAATGTCCTATTCAACCCTAAAGCTCCCTTCTACCTTAAATCCCGTTTCCAGTTCCTTAGTTCCTCACACGATCGTGACCTCCGTTCATCAAACAACCTAATCCTGAAAGATCCCGCTCACCGCTCCAGTTTCTCCTCGTATTCATTCTCAGTCACAGCAGTTAGGCTTTGGAATGATCTGCCTCTCTGCATACGTACGGCACCCAGCAAATACAGATTTAAGAGGCTGGCCCGCGAGCACTACTTAAACTCACAAACCTAATATTGTAAGAGCTAATAGGTATATATTATATACCGGGTGTAACTGAACACCCCAATAACATTTAAGGGGCATATAAGTTAGATACTAAATGGACCAAGGTGCTTGTCCGAGACCTGGAACCCCAATACTTTCAGAGTTATTTGATTTTAAACTGAAAGCAAAAACTTTCAAGTGAAAACCATAAGCAGCTCTTAACACAAAAGAAATTAAAACACAAAATGACACATGACAGACGTGAGCGTAGTATTCCTCCTACGCTTACGTAGAGCTGTGGGCACTTAATACCAAAAAATAATTTATTTAGTTGTATGACGTGAGCGTAGTATTCCTCAGAAGCTTATGTAGGGTTGTCGGCACTTAATACCAAAAAATAATTTATTTAGCTTGTATGGGAAAAAAGTAGGTTTGTTAGCCCTAATATTTTTCCTATAAAATCTCTACTTCTGATGGATACATACCCTTAAATGTTATTGGGGTGTTCAGTTACACCCTGTATATTTAAATATCTGTATATATATATGTATATATTATTTATATGTATGTATTGTAAATATTTATTCAGGAATAGGTTATTTTATCTAATAACGCATATACACGGTTATTTTTTCACCACCCTGGAAAATTTAAGGGACGCTTCACGACATGGTATTAGAATGATTTTAATATAAATAAAAAAAATAACCCCCATCCTTAATTTTATATTAATTTTTTAAAAAATACAAAAAATGCTGCACTAGTTGAGAGCAGCATTTTTAGAGATTTTTTAATTTTTTTTTATATTTTTTTTAATTTTTTATTTCATTTTTTTTATTTTTTATATAATATTGGATGTGTCCTAAAGCGTCCCTAAAATTTTCCAGGGTGATAAAAAAATAACCGTGTATATTGTTACATCTTTTTGCGCCAAATACTTTTTTTTTTTACTTTCCGTTCGGTTGACTGGTAGAGAATGCCTTGTTGCATTAAGTCCGCCCTTTGTAAAGTTTTAAGTGCAATAAAGATTAAATAAATAAATATTTGGCAAAAAAGCAAACTGCCCACCTGATGGTAAGTGGTAACAGTCACCTATAATACATGTGGTTCCTGTGAGATTCGCAGCAAAACTGCAACCCCCACAAGAACCATAGTATACGTTGCCAACTCGTGACTTAAGATGTAAAGTCACGGTACCCAGTAATATTAATGCCATATCTTACCCTTCAAACCGGAACACAGCAGTGCAAGCACTGCTGCTTTGCGGCAGAAATAGGTAAGACGGAGGTACCCATGCACGCGACCCTGGTACAGAGACTCCCTCCAGTATCTGGCTATCCGGCAGTAGTTATCCGTTTTATGTGTGCTTTTTACATCTCATACCCAGCTATCATCCCTATTGATTGATTGATACGCATAGTATCTCATGAATTAATCTTATCTCCATCGCGAATACCCCCCATTTACTGGCTCATCTATCAGTCTAGACCGGCTGCTGTCAAAGTGTCGTGCGTTTCATTTGCGCCATTTCAGAGGATCAGATTGCAGCAGCGATCTTCGATTTCTTATTTTTTTAAAGTGATTTTTTTTACATCGCCCCAAAATTATCAATATGACTGAAGGGAATTTTACGCCCATCTTTCGCGTGTCTCATTCATTACACAAAAACATGAGATCTTTAATTTCACTACTTCATACAGGTCAGGATTGGTCTATGCTTTAGAACTTCGACTTTAAATCTTTGTGGCAGTGCAGTGGTTCCGCAGTGAGTGATCCGGGTGTAGAAAGTTAATTAGTTCGTAAATCTGTTTTTTTGGTTATTTTATTATTATTTATTAAGTACTTTTTGTGTTTTTATTAATAATTTTTTTTATTTATAATTTTCTTTTCAGAAGTAAAATATTTAAGTAAAGATTGAAAACGCGATTTTAATACCGTAAATCGAATAATTTACCGTAAATCGATAAATTACCTACGATCCGAAAAGTTTCACTTGCATCGTGGTTTTGTAAAATCACACAATGATTTTTTTTTGTATTGGTTCGACTAAACAAAATATTATCTATGTATTTTGTATTTTAATCAGAGGCAAAATAAAGTCGTGGCATGTAGCGTAACTTGAGTAAATATAGCATTTACAATGATATAAGCAATTGACTGATTGATATTTCACGCGCCCTACGTTTTTATTTTTGCGACGATTTTTGTCTCATCATTACTCTAAATCTAAAATGATGAGGATAGTGTTGTGATGACTGATGGTGCCTAGGAGGACCCACCTAATAATTTTTTAGCTTTTATGACACTATCTTCATAGTCATTTTATTTCTTTTCAATAAAACCGTTTGACCAACTTTTTTTACCTATTTTTTTATGGTGCCTTAAGCCAAAAAAAGGGAACCCTTAGGCTGTTTTTCCACCGCTGCCGTAACCGGAACGTCAATGAGTAGGAGAAGACGGCGCGGCGCCGAGGTTATTGTATAAAAATCGAACTACTCTGTAATAAGCTATGCGTGGGCGTACATTACAATCAGTGCCTGAACAATCATCTCTGTTTTTCTACCCTTAGGGTTGGATTTTTTTCCCAAATTAATATGGGATCAACTTCAGGGTATTCCCTTTCCAATAAAAAAAAAACTATTAAAATCGGACTACTCCGTAAAAAGTTATGCGTGGTGCATGACCACGCATAACTTTTTACGGAGTGAAAAAATATACGCGTCGACTTGAGAACCTCCTCCGTTTTTTCGACGGTTAAAAAATGCAATGTCTCTGATAATGCAGTCTAATATTTTTAAATAATTACACAAAATAGTTCTACACTTTCCATGCGAATTCATCTCTCACAGCATATCCATTTTTTTATATCAGGAGTCAGAATTGTGAATTTTATCTGAAAATCAGTTTATGTAGAGGTGCGATTATTATTTCTGTTCGTAATATTTTTCATATAACAAATTCTTTTATAATTTTTGAAAGGTTCATCTGCCGTATTCGGCTGAACATGATATAATAATACGTTCGACGCATCTCCAGTTTCTATCATCTTACCTCACTCATCCTAAGTGGATCACAATTATTATTTAGTATTGCCCAATTGGTGCTTATAAATCCCTATCCGGTTATCATTTCAATCGATCGATAAGGCAGATTTTGCGCATTATGAATTGTAAACGGTAATGGTTTTTTTTTTATCCCAATAATGTAATTAAGATTATGGTACAGAATTGATAATACACAATAATTGCAATGAATGACGTAATATGATTACAAGAAAGGAAAGTGATGCTTAAGGGTGTTTCTATCTAGACCAATCAATCGATCGTCAATCGATGGTGTCGATCGATGGGAGAATCGATTTCTCGATGTCTATGTCGATTATTGGGTAATGTATCAACTAACATTACACAATAATCGACATAGTGTAAAGTAGATTTTCTCAAATTTTATTTATTCGTATGGCATTATGAGTCGTTCCACAGTTTTTACAGATTAATATCTAAGTTCTTCGCCCAATGGGCTACGTTCTCACTTAACGCTATTAAGTCCAGAGGGTCACCAGGGTACATTCGCTTTGGGCACTCGTAAAGGCAGAAACAAACGACTCGTGAAGACAGAAGCGTATCGGTTTCATACATTTTATATGGCTAGAAACACATTAGCGCCACGACACAACACACTGTAATAATGTGTTTCTAGCCATATTAAATGTATGAAACCGATACGCTTCTGACGCGTCACAACACAACACGACACAATAGTTTGTTTCAAGCGTAAGAATTATATGACGGATAGATTGTATAGGTGCTCCGCAATCACATTCCGGTGAGTTTTGCCACCCACACCTAAACATGGAATCGCCAGATCGACCGTGCCCTGTGCGAAGTCTATTAAGCTGGCACCATTCCCGTCATGGGGCCGAGAAACCTTTGGGCCTTTCAGTAGGGTTTTAGTCGCTGTAGGCTGTAGGCAGGTTGGAATTCCATTCCTCTATCCATTTATCTCCGATGCTGAAATTGTTCTTCATTAGCTCCTGTGCCGTTTTGTAAGGTGGGTGGCGGGAATTTAGGCGTTGTCTGAGAGGGTGCATGAATTCAGGATAGGCTGGTAGTTCTGGATTTTTAGAAATTTTGATGGTTTCGTTTAACAGAGCTTGCTGCCTTCTGAGGTGAGGTGGAGGAATGTGGCTCAAAATGGGCAGCCACTGGCTTGGGGTCGACTGTATAGTGCCAGATATGCAGTGCATGGCTTTCCGCAATTAAACGTCTACCTTCTCCACGTGGGCACTATTAAGCCAAACGGGTGCACAGTAATCCCCAGCAGAGTAAACCAAGCTGAGGCCTGTAGTCCGAAGTACGTCAGCGGTGGCTCCCCATGTTGTTCCAGTCAACCTGTGCAGGATATTGTTACGGGTTCCGAGCTTTTTGCTTAGCTTACATAGATGAGCACAGTATGTCAGAGAGCGGTCAAGGGTTACACCAAGATATTTGGGCTGTGGGTTGTACACAAGCGCCTTACCATCAAACGATACTGTGGGATTGTATAAAGCCAGTTTGCTGTTCAGGTGAAAAGTCGAAATCTCCGTTTTGGACGCGTTTGGTACCAGTCTCCATTGTTTAAAATAGGTATTCAACAGCTGTAAATCTGAAATGGTGGGCCAAAGCGATATCATCAGCATAAATAAATTTTCTGGATGCTGTTTCCGGTATGTCGTGGGTGTAAAGGTTGAAGAGTAGTGGAGCAAGTGCGGATCCCTGAGGGAGGCCGTTGTGAAGAATTCTAGGACGGCTCTCCTTATCTCCAAGATGGACAGCGAACTTTCGGTAACTAAGCATATTGATAATTAGTTTTGTCATTCGTCGACAAGGAACAACCCTCATCAGTTTCAGACATAGGCCATGTCGCCACACTGTGTCATAAGCGGCAGATAGATCGACAAAGACAGCTACAGTTTTTAACTGGTTTTGAAAGCCAGCCTCTATGTGCGTCGTAAGGGACAATACCTGATCGACACAGTTACGTATGACCACTTCTGAACCCGGCCTGCTCCACGGGCACATTTTTGTCGATGAGCGGTGTGATTCTGGCTGAAAGTAGTTTTTCCAGAAGATTGTAGAGAGAGCTATAGGTCGAAAGGGTCGTCGGCAGGTTTGTTCGGCTTAAGAATGGCTACTACGACCATATGGCTCGTATTTTAGCATAGTTGAAAGCGGAAGGCAGTTTATTTCTGGCGAGGATGTCAGTGTAGACGGCGGTCAGCCATTTTCTGCAGTTGGGTCCGAAGTTTTTGATAAATTCATTGTTTCTCAAACATGCTGCGATATACGACCGACCGATATACCGACTTCTATAAACCTTCTTTGGCATAAATCATACTAGCAGTTCTAGGCCAGGCAGCGGTCAGCAATTTCTTACCTGGCGTGCTCGAGCCGCCGGCAATGTAATTTGAAAATGGAACGAACTTCTTTAAAGCCCGTACATGATTTTTAACTCACTTAAGTTTTGTTAAAATTTCCAAGTGGCATGACAAAAACAATGCTCTGTTATATGAATTAAAAAAGAATGTAAAATAAAGAAATCGGACCGGTATTTCGGTAATGGAAATAAATGTGTAAAGCATTATATTAAAGTAAAACAATTATTGAGTAATATACTCAATAATTTTTCTTAATACATGTACATAACACAATATAGAGAACGATACAGTACGTTGACTCCATATAAAGGGACGAATCGTGTACGTAATACGTACACGTTCACCGATTTTTGTAGGCACCAACCCTAGCGCTCAGTTCAGCTTTAGGTATAAACAAAGACATTATAAGAGTAGACCAACAATGCAAACGAAATGTATGAAGTCCCCTTCAACCAATTTTGATATGATAATAGCTAAATAAATAAGCATAATTAAGACTCATCGGTAATAAATAATGTTACAATGTGATTTAGTTTTTATTACTGTTCGTTTTTTACACTACAAAACGAAGTTATTTGGGCATGTTTAAGTATTTTTATAACTTGACGCGCGCTCGACAGTCGAATGCAGTACAAATACAGTATGGTAGCGGCCGCCTGACCGCTGTTGTGGTTGAAGGGGGTTTCTTAGAGGCCGCGCGTATTGTCGGTCTATCTCTTATAATGTCTTTGGGTATAAATTTCAAAGACACGCCTGAGTCGGGCTACTGTATCGTTCTCTATATTGTGTACATAATGATATGACATGGCTTTACATTTTAGGTTTCGGTATCTATTTCTGTTTGATTTACTGTAGTTCGTATTATCTCATAAGCTTATTTTGTATTCACTCTTTGTTAATCAATTTGCATGCATATATTTTTTAATTATGTTATACATTAATAATAGTAATCTTTCTATAAGCGAAAACTTATAAATCTAAATGCTGTTTGTTTTCCAAATATAAATAAATAAACATAAAATATTTTTAACATCAGCGACAGCCCTATTGTTTGACCTCGTAGAGGCATGTGGCTTCAGAATGACTAATTAATAATAACGTACGCTAATGCGTTGCGGTAAGGTGCGATTCAGCTTGAACACCCGAAGTTTAGGTGTTTAAAATGTCGGCTTTTATCAAGATCAAAGGAGTGCAACTTCTGTACGTAGTACTATTATCTATTCTGTGCTTATACACGGTGTTTCAAAATAATCAATAAATAATCAATTCTTCATTGAAAATGCATTATTAAAATGTCCCATCTCTAGCTGTTTATACTTAATGTCATTCAACCCAATATTGACTATGATTTACATGTCAATTTTGGGTTGAATGACAATGCGTATAAACAGCTAGAGATGGGACATTTTAATAATAAGTTTTCGATAAAGAATTTATTATTTATTGGTTATTTTGAAACACCGTGTATACTGAACACTCTATTCTCTGTATCCATAGGAATGCAGGCTGAGTATGGGAAACCAGTCAAGTGCGATTTGGACTTATCTAAGCATATAATTTCCTAACTACATATTTACGGTTTTCTGATTTTTCCTTTACATGTGCTGTAAGGCCATCCATAAGGCTCCATGCCAATTAAAAATCTAAGACCGTGTTCATTAACTTTTTTTACCCATTGAAAAAGAAAGCGTCGTCGAGCGAGCGTCGGTTGCGCTGTGGACTCCGCATTTGCCTTCCAATCGGGGGGTCCGGGGCTCGAGACCCCTATGCACGAGTACCAATGTGGTTTTCGTTTTTCGAATTTCATATTATGTACATTTGTCTGACGCTCCTACGGTGAAGGAAAACATCGTGAAGCAACCTTCATACATCTGCGAAGAAATTCAAAGGTGTATGTCAATGTGAAGTCGACCAATCCGCACTGGGCCAGCGTGATTGACTAAAACGTCCTAACTTAGGGTAGGCTCGAGCCCCTCGGTTGAGTCGTATATAAGCAGTTATGATGAAAAGGATAGTGCATGATTTAAATTTAAATTTACCATACGATTTGGTTTCAAACTTAAAAACGAGGCATATTCATTCTGCTTTCCGATCTCTAAAGTTGTAATTTTATCAAAAGAGATGTCTTGAAGAATAATCTTGTATGTTTTAGAATTTTTTTTATAATATGTTCTAAGCATAACTGATACTTCTGACGTATTGTTCTGATGGAGCACTGTTGGCCCTTTTGAATCGTAAAGAAATTCGTTCGGCACTAGCGCGAAACGGAGTCTCCTGCAAGCAGAGTGCCACCAAGCGAACGCGGCCTACGATCTGCCGACTAAAACTCAACGATTACCCTCACATACGCCTTGACGTCAGTACGGCCATCACCGCCATCTCCTCATCGTCAAAGAAAAAGGACACGCCGAGGAGGGCCGCGTCACTGCCTGACAAGGTTGGGGGCGCATTGGCGCGTGCGCTCAGCGAATGATTGCTAAGATTAAGCAACGTTGGCTGTGGTCAGTCTTATGATGGGTGACCAAAATACGAAACACCTCAAGTTCCTCCGTGCCTCGAAAGGCACGTTAAACAGTGAGTCCTGCGCCTGATCTCGCCCCGGTCGTGTCGGCTAACCGTCCCATCGGACTAAGCGAGTGAAGGAACATAGAGTGCACTTCGTTTGCGCAGTCACTTGTGCACTATAATATCTCCTGCGCATATGGCTAGTCTCTGTGAGATTGGCCGCGAATGAATTTATACTTACAAAAGCACAATGAGTGTGATCAGTGCATCCTGAATACACAATAATAATCTTTGTATGATTTATCAGCCGATCGCATAAAAGTGATTTCTAGTTAACGAGCGATAACTGATAAATTGCGATAGATCTAGAGATAAGTTATGTAATGTACGTGCTCTTAAATGATTAATTATGTATCAAAGTCAGGTTCATTGTTTTCATTCCTTATTTTTTTTTTTTTAGTTTATTAGTTTACCAACAATTGTTACACTGTTTCAATGATACATACGATTGATACATGGTATTGTGCTAAGTGTATAACTACTTATAGGTAAACATAGCATGCACAAATAGTAATTGATCTTAATTCTAAAAAGAAAGAGATGCTACCCTACAATATTACGCTAATGCTACCTTGCAATTACAATGTTTATTAATTAGTGATTAAACATTAACACATAATTTTCGGTGGCAACTGATGATAACTCAAAACTTCTCTATGAAGCACTAGATATGCTGTGGGTGCTGAGAAAATACTTACAAAGTTAGAGTCATATCATCATTTATCATTATTTCAGCCAAAGTCTGCTAGACACGGAAACGGACGCCCGCATTAAGCGGCTTCTCGCGCTCTCCGCCAAATCGTCGGTCCACCTCATACCTACCAACGCTGCGTCTTCTAGCATGTCGCCGCCAATTTAACACATTCCTCAGCCCTATGAGTAATAAAGCCCTGTGTCCGTTGCCACTTAAGGCTCGCAATTCTTTGGGCTATGTTAGTAGCCTTAGTTGTCCTGGAGATATTCCCACTTTTAATTCGATCACGTAGAGAAACTTTAAACATCCTCTCTGCCCTTTGTGTCACTTTGAGCCTTCCTATATGAGGCGCATTGTGAGCGTCCTGTCATCATTAGCAACTCACACGAATTGAAGACTTGTCTGAGGTGCAGCGGTAGAAAGGCCAAGTCTGTAGGTAGCCAAAGACCCGAGTTTAACGAAGACTTATTTTGTTCCCGAAATTACCACGGGATAGTTACCTAAACCATGGGACGCCATTAGAAGCTGTTCTTAGTTTGTTTAGCGATAAGTCTTTCTGAATCCGCTAAATCTACTGGGTTTTTTCAAGATATGTTTACTGCAGAAACAAGCGCTTCTTTACCGTTTTCGAACAATTTCAATTAACGGTATCACCACAGTTATAAAATGTATATATGGTATATATTATCTAAACATATAATTAATGGTCCCAGGCATTATTTCTCGGAAGTCCATTACTAATTGTTAAGGAGTAGGTACGAGTATATAGCAAAACTTCCGACAAAAAATGTCGATAGTTGGTACTAAAACTACGCAGGCCAATGGTGCACCGCCCGCCTACCCTCAAATGACTCTACGTGGCATCCTCAGGACAACATCCTGAGGATGCCGGAAGTTTTGCTATATACCTACTCCTTAACAATTCTTCTTAACATTCTTAAACATTCTTAAAGACAGAAACATGATTGATGAATGATATTTTACTTGATTGAAAAAAAAATCCAAAGATCAATATTCAATATTTTAAAACAACATTTTAAATCAGAAAATTTTCTTCTTCTTTTATATATTGTCGTGCCCGATTCCAGTGCCACCTACCGGGTCCAATTGTACGTTTAAACCTTCCTTGGACCTATTCAAACATACACAGAAAATTTCGTAAGAATCTGTCGAGCCGTTTCTGAGTCTTACACACAGCGTTTCATTTTATATATAAGAAGACTAGTGGGCCCGGCAGACGTTGTCCTGCCCGATTCCAGCGCCACCTACCGAGTCCAATTTTACTTTTAAACCTTCCTTGGACCTTTCCAAATACACACAGAAAATTTCGTAAGAATCGTCCAGCCGTTTTCGAATTTTAGCGAGACTTACACACAGCGTTTCATTTTTATATATAAGAAGAAGAAGAAGAAGACTAGTGGGCTCGGCAGACGTTTTCTTGTCCGATTTCAGCGCCACCTTCTGGGTCTAAATAACTACTTTTAAACCATCCCTGGCCCTATTGAAACACACAGAAAATTTCCTACGAATCTGTCGGGCCCGTTTTTGCGAGACTAACACACGAGCGTTTCATTTTTATGTACATATATGAAGAAGAAGATTGTGACATTGTGTTTGTGCGAAATGTGCTTAATATGCCCGACACTGTAAGCTAATAAAGATAATGAGTGAATTAACCATATTCAGAGTTTGATTACATCCAGAGATCGTAGATTATTATATAGGTACAGGGTGTCATATAAAGGCCGAATGAATGATAAAAAAATCTAAAGAGCTCTTCCCGGCTAGTCTGTGATTAAGTTTTAGAAATCATATTATAGAAAGAAGAAAAGACAATTTTAGCAGTAGGTATAACTTGTTAGGAAAATGTTTTTTTTTGTCAATGCAAGCTTTCCCGTAACGAATTGCTCAATAAAGTAAAAAAAATTCAACGTACGATAGCATATATGGTACGAGTAGGAGGTAGTCTTCGACTCATTCGAACTGTGATCATTTATAGACTACGTACATCATCGATTGTGCAATTATTCAAATATTTATCTGAGCTTATGATTTTATTTATCCATAGTTTTATATGTTTATTATACGTTTTAAGCATACTAAGTAGCGCTTCATAATAAGTAAGAAACGGTTTTCTAGGGATATTTTATATGTTGAGTACGAAATACAGATGGGCGGACAACGCCAAATGACATTAAAGAGCATGCATAACTCAAATCAACCACTAAGATCGACTCACTCGACGATTGAGCTAATTGGTATCGATTGATCAGCATCAAGATGTTTATCGCGCAGATCCGCCCCCGACCCGACCTATATTACGCCCGCTCGTAGTGAGCTCGTTTAGTTCGCAATCGCAGCGCGTGCGCACCGAGCGTATTCGTGCGGGAGTGAGTGCTCTTACAGTAACGGTATTGTTTGTGCGTACTAGGTTCTTGTTGTTTATTTATTTATTTATTTCTGTAGGTCGTAAGCAACGTTCAAGTCAGTAGACAAGTAAATAGCAACAATGAGTGTAGGCGATACCTCAGCTGAGCTCTACTCAAACAATATCAATTACATTAACTGCGATAGATCATGATAGTTTTGTATAATTATTATTATAACAACAACACTATCTTCGTTAGCTTAAAGTATGGTTAGGCAATGCTCGAAGTGATTTACGATTAAAATAAGATCTAAGTCCCCGAAAAGTCCAACTTTACTATTAATTAGCATTGTCTTAAGTTGCGGATTTTATGAAGTAGTGAATGTATTTTTAATGCACAAATAAATAATACATATTTACAAAGGGGCTCAAAATTATTAATTTCACGTTAAAAGAGCTTAACACAAAGATATGAAAAACAATTCAGATAGTCCAGTCCAGCATCTACTCTTTCTCTATATAATGAGTAGTAGCATACCGTCATGAAACTTTACTAATTTATAATGCCATCTAACAACACGTACGTGAAGTTGAGTATTTTAACTAACTTTCCCAGAAAACAGGGTTATATTCCTTATTTCCGTTTATTAAAATGGATCATTGATTGTGCTAGCTATGAATGTTCAGATCAAACGTCATTTGATCCAAAGACAAACTTATTTCAAGCTGGTATTGTAGCAATAGAATTTATATAGTTTTTGTACTGTGGAATAAGAGTTGATCTTTGAGTCCTCCGATCACATGGAAATCTCGTAATAATAGGAAACGTTTGTTAATCCGTTTTTCTATCTATCATGCCAAGTTTCATCACAATCGGTTTGTGAGCGTAATAAAGATCCACCAGATTCCATTCTCGTAATTGCTCTCAGCTCAGTAAATCTATGCGTTGTCTTTGTCTAACATAAGCCAGATGTTATAATTAAGAACGAGACAAAAGATTGAGAAACTAAAGAAGACTATAAAAACGTTTATGAATATTCGAATAAGGTATATTTCGAGTTTTTAGAATGATAAGAGTCTTTCGTCAAATATAGAAATTTTCTCTATTCTTTTTTATACTCTGAATTGTGGTCAGATCAAATGATGGACTATTGTGTTGCTTTCAAGCAAAAGGATGTAAAAAAATATTCTTCATTTCCCACGAGAACTCCCATTCCAAACAGGTTTTACTTAGCATTTCTAATCGATCTTGATTTCCACAATACACTATGATGCGGTATAAATTTTACTCATAATTTTCATTAACTTCTGTTCTTGTCGAACTATTGTCCATTGTATGTAGTTTATCAACGTGTGACCTTTGGTGGTTTTCAAATGTCTTTTCTCCTCGGTGTAGCTCATTGTCTATTTTCTTGTTTCGTTTTAACTCGTAAAATGTTAATATTCTTTTTACAAGCTTTTATTTACTTTCACCTGTCCGGTGTCTGTAATGAAATCTTGTGCAAGTTAAATTTGACCCATTTTCCTGTTTCCGATTGAGCTGAAATTTTGCATGCATATGTATATCACGTGACAATGCAATGTTATGATGATATGGGGCTGATCTAATTCTGGAGCTAGAAGGTGGCCATAGGAACTCCGCAATAAAATGACACAACCCTATCCTGTTTGGGCTCGTTTGATTCGTATTGACAAGTAGGTACTAAAAGCTTGTTTTGAAGAATGTTTTTTTTTAATAATTATTGATAATAATCATTATGTTAATTAATTCGTTAGCTTAGACAATATTTTCTTATTTCCATTTGAATTTACATCTAATTTCATTGTTTAATGACCAACTATAGTATTTAATTCAGAACGTTAGGAAATTGTGCGTCACAAAAATAACAGTTTAATATATTTTTTAAAATTTAATTGTGCGTGTACCGTCCGAAAGAATAATAGTTATAATTCATTATTTGTCAAATAGGTCCAATTATAATCAGACATCAAATTTATTCCACATAATAAGCCAGTAAAGTAAGCCTCTGCTATGTTTGCTAATAATCCTACATATTATTTGGTCTATTCTTTCATCTAAAAATGCTAACCTTTTAAGTACAGTTCATGCCTGATATCCGGATCAGAATTAATTCGAAATCAGCATGATAAGTGATGAACTCGAATAGTGATTTCAGAATTATCTTATCTCAGAGAGATGATTACCACATGAAGAGATCTATATCAGTGATTAGATAAAGAAAAAAAAAACAATAACATAGTATCCAGAATTATGTAAATGCTGTAATTACCTGATATTGATTGCATAACCGGAATTGCTGAGCGCTTGATTAGTTTGAATGACCTCTCTATTGATGCATGAGTGGTATTAATTATCTTTCCAGACATATTGGTGCAGTCCATGAGTTCTTAGAAAATGTTGTTTAAAATGGGTTTTACTTTTTAAAATTGATAGGCCCTGATTTCAAGCAAAGTCGTCTAACTAAGATGTTATCCTTTTAAGTACAGAACTGTTTACTCTCGTCTCGCTCTCCATTTAAACGCAGTAGTTTTGCCATTATTTTAAAAACAATGTCTGTAAAAATACTATATAAATATTCTCTAATATTGTATCTAGAGCCCTATATAGATGTGAAATTTAACAAATAATTGAATCTTTTGAGGGATCAGCATTTGGTCTTACGATCGTCGATCGACATAAGGTCATAGAACCAAAGTCAACAATCAACATTATTAATAATAATAATGTCCTCCTAACCGATATTCGGTCAAGGCGGCCAATCTCAACAGAGACTAGCCATCTGCGCAGGAAATATTATTGTGCACAAGTGACTGCGCAAACGCAAGTGCACTCTCTGTTCCTTTACTCGTCCGTCTAGTCGGATGAGACAGTTTACCGACACGACCGGAGATCAGACGCAGGACCGACTGTTTGACGTGCCTTCCGAAGTACGGAAGAGCTCGAGATGTTTCGTATTTTGGTCACCTATCGTAGAGGACTGACCACAGCCAACGTTGCTTAACCTTGCACTGAAAGAAATTTTTAGTAACAAATAACAAACATTTGAGTAACCTATTACATAAAAATAGTGACTTCACAACTAATGTTACTAGTAGCCAAATTCAGTTTTGTAAAAACAGTTATGTTATCTTTAGCCAAACAAAAATAATTACTTCCCACCAAATATATAAACCATAAGTTACCAAAGTGTTTCGAGTAAATTACTAATATAAATGTATTAATAACAAAACTTTTAAATAAGAATAGACCACATCTATGTTTACCATTTACGAAACTGTTTTGTTATAAATAACTATTTCTTCAATATTAGCATCACTAAACTGTTATCACAACTAAACTATTTTGCTATCTGTTACTAAACTTTTGATTAATTATAACTAGATTCTCAGATTAGTATAGCATCAATATATTGTAATCATGACCAAACTAATTTGATACCTGTTACTAAACTTGTGATTAAAATATAGCTAGTTTCAGAATATTTACAACATCACTGCTATGTAATCTGTACCTGAACTTTTCAGTTAATAGTTACATTACTTTTAGGTTACTATAGCGGTTTTTTCCTACAGGTTTATAGCTTGTAGCCAAAACTAATAAAATGAGAATTTTCAGCAAGAAAGACAAGCGCTGTTGAAACTCCTCATATATTAATTTCGACTACAAACTTGGGACAAATTAAAAACTAAATTGATTTCTTCAAATAAGTGAACATTCATTAATTAACAAATTAATTAATTACAGAAAACTTTAAATATATTGATCAACAAAAGAAATAATCACAGAACTATAAATAACTACGCCTCAACACTAGGCGCCAATCCTCTTTTGGTACCCTTGTCCAAAATATTGTTGGAGCTGCAGCTGGCAATGCTACTAGCGTGGTGGCATCGGAGATCGTGGTCAATTCGACTAGTGACTTGTACAATTATTATTCGAAATCGTCAAAGCGGCATAGTCCAGTAGCTCTTCATAAGACTCTGTAAAATAAAAACATGTTTAAGTTATCTACATTAAAATAAGAAGCAAATGAAAGAAAAATATCACTGGGCCATAAACACCAGCTCCCTTATTCGCTAACTTCGGTTGCTCCGAACTCTGAACTCCGAACTGTCATTGTGATATACTCGCTGAAATAGCAATGGCAACGTGAGTTTTGTTATGACAGGGTTTATTATAGCAGTATGATATTGTGTTCAAAATGACAGTTCGGAATTGGTAACCGAAGTAAGTGAATAGCTGAGTACACATTAGTTGCACAAGTGTACGAAAAACGGACAAACATTTTCTTATAAAAATCAAAAAAGTTTTGTTCTGTTGACTCACCATCCAAAAATTTGAAATACCTAGTCATTTCCAAGCCCCACAACCTCAGATAGTAGGAAATTTTTTCCGCAGGTTCGTTTGCTTTAGGGGGGCTGCATTCATGAATACAGCATCACCGTACAGTTTTGACTCTTCATGTGTACCATGATTCTTCTCTATTTTTGAAAAATATCACAAAGTTACCACTAAATGCCACTTGCTTTCTGCGAACTAGTGCGAACCGCAAGGCCGGTAAAGCGAAATGAACATTATGTTCCTGCGTGTCACGTTTGATGCAAGTTCGGGCGGGGAATTATTATTTTTTTTTTGTTACACGCAGCATCACTTTTATTACCTCTAACAAAACTATTTTGTTCTGGCTTACAAAAACATTGTTGTAATCAACATTATTAATACTAGTTGGTTTCAATCAAATATTTAATCTGTTTATAGCAACTTTGTAACACGATCTTAAACAATACTATTCAGTTGTAAACAATTTTTAGCTATGGTAATAAATAGCACAATAATTATGTAAAAGCTTAATTTAAGTTTAGCCAACTGTATGTTAGAAAATACTCTAAGTTTGCTCAATTATAGCAAAGTACTGTTATGTTACAAGGTACCGAAGTCGAATTTGACAGTAAACAACAAAAACTTTAGAAGTTCATAACCAAAATTAAATAACTGAAATGATTTTGTAAATTGTAACAAGTCAGGTGATCTAAACATAAATGAAATTAATTTAAAAGTTAACAAAGTTTTGCTAATCTATATTTAACTCAACTAGTTTAGTTAATTAGTTTTTTCAGTGTGGCAATCGTTGACTGAGTACACGCGCCAATGCGGCACCAAGCAACATTATTAACACAATGATATTATGCATTCATATTCTAGGTACAGTCATGTCGGTTAATCTTCACATGAGATATGTAAGTGAAGGAACAGAAAGTTGTGCTAACGCTTCTGCACTATAATATCTCTCGGTGGCGGCGCAAGACCTAAACTTAATATGGGCAAGGTACATTTCGCGAGGCCCTCTGATAGTGCATGAAGAAGAAGAGAATATAAAATAGTATCTGACCGGGGACTCCCCGCGATAGCAGCTTAACGCCAACTAATGTTGCCAGACCAAATATAAACGAATGATCAGAAACGACAAAGATGAGATTTTTTAATTAAAAATGAGAATTAATTCTAAAGTATTTATTATAAGAAAAACCATGTGGCGTGTACTTTTGGATTTTCCATACTTTTTTAAATTTATTTTCGGCTGTGAGGCACGAGGCCCCTTGCACCGCGAGGCCGTGGGCGGTGGCCCACACCGCCTACGCTTTACGCCGCCTAGGCTCGTGCAAATGGTGACTGTTGCGATTGATCGCTGTGATTGAAAATTGATCGCAATACCTCCTAGGACTAGGTATTATAAATTGACAGTCATCGTAGAGTCTTATATTGTCAAATTAAAAGCAAACGCTGAGTTGCATAATAAGATACTATCCCGATCCAGCGGAATCCTATTCTTTGTGCGCACAGACTGTACCATAATTATACTCATGAATACAAATGTAACTCTATCTGATATTTTTTTACGTCTTCTAAACCACATAACCGGTTTTCATGTGTCAAGTATAGTATCGTTGCCTCGAGGATTTTAATCGCATTTGCCTCCGTAAGTAAAAAAGAATTGTACATATAGCTTGACGCATAGCTTACTGTACAAATGTTCCATTTTGATGAAGTGGAATGGAATAAAACGAGTATATGACATCTCTCGTGGTATTTCAAGATTTTAACGATAGTTCCTATGCAAGTTTTTATGTATTATGTTTTATTCCGTTATCTAGTAGTTATATCCACGCGAATTCTTAACAATTCTTAGTTTGTTAGTATCAAATAGATTTTATTTTATTTATCAATTCTCTCTTTGATTGTACATAGCTTAGGTTGGTGCAGTATTTTGATATCAATTATTATTAACGTCAGATAAAGTTGTATACACGTATTTAAAAATTATAACTTCATTTAATTATCTGTTTAATTACTGATTAATTTAATATTCTACATTTCGTAACGTTCTACGTATTATTTCCGCTTACACGTCTAAATTATATTGAAGTATCTTGTTATTCTCTTTGTGTAATTTTTCATATGTATATTCGATATTAGGTACGTATTCAGTTAAGTAAATTCATAACTTTTGTATAAATGTAATTTTTTGGATATTCAAACATAAATCGGCTCTAAATATTTTTAAGTCTCATTTATGTTGTTAAATAATAAATAATATTAAAAATTGCAATAATTTCAACTTAACACTTGCGTATTATGTCTAAATAATGAAGTAGTTTAATATACGAATACGCTATCTCAAGTAAGTGTCGCCCTCCTTTTTATTCTGTGCAAATACAGTATTTGAATGTCATTGTTAACAATAATCCTAAACGTGGATATTATATGTTAATTTTAGAAAATGCAATATGTTGGTTTATAAATTACACCATTAAAAACAAAAAAATAGGTACTTATAAAACAAATTAAGTCGGCTTAACATTTTTACGCTTTACTGTACCCTTGTCACGTTTTTGATAACACCAAACTATACAGTCTGGTGGTGATAATACAATCAGTTGCACTGTTTACTTCAAATCTAAAGGACGTCACCCCTATTAGATAAGCATTACTAATGTTATAAAACAAAGTGATGTTTTTGTCGACATAAGCTATAGAAAACTATTTAGGTCACGTCCAGTGTTCGGATAAAGTTTTGACCTAAAAATATTAATAATTTAATAGTATACCGCATTGCGTATTTTTGAGCTTGAAAATCAATTATCTGCTAAAATTATAGATCAAGTACTGATCAGCAGTGAGAATCAAAATCGAAAGGTGAATAAATAACAGAGTATTCAAATAAGCAAATTACAGCTAGTTTTCTGAAGACAATCTATTCAAAAACAAGAGCAACTATTAAGTTATTATTAATGCAATAAGTGAAAAACAAAAAGAAGAACGTAACGGACTTATTGTTGAGAACAATCATATAAAAATAATATCCGAAACAAATATGGCGCCCACCACATCGTCGATCGAGCAATCGGCAGAGTACAAAGAGATGGAGGAACACATCAACGAACTAGAGGATGTGAAGACTGAGGAGGAACTGAACAAGAAGCTGGAGAAGATGGAGAAGAAGATGCGTTTCAACTTCTCCATCACAAACTGGATGAAGTACATCTTCAATAGGGATACCAAACCGGAAGAATTCAATCCGGTGTGGTTGACAGTAAGTACGGTGGAAAATTCTTAGGTTTACCTTTTTCCGAGAATGCAAAAAGGTGAAAGGTCGTGATTGATGGAGAAACGTTCCGCGGAATTGTTGGCACGAAGATTAGATTCGAGTGAGAACGCGAGGTTGTCAATCAGGACCTTTATGGCCTTATTAATAAAAAATTTACTCATTGGACCATCCTCGGTGGATTAGTTACTCCGTGTTTTGTCTTGTTTTGACATATGACAGCCGACATGTGCGGAAACAAGACAAAACACGGAGTAACTAATCCGAGGATGATCCAATGAGTAAAATTTTTATTAAAAGGCCGTAATGTATTGCACGTCTAATATAATATACGCCGAAATAGAGCTCGCTTAAACTAACATATTGCATTCCTACTAACATTAAAACTATTAATTGAGTACTAATCACCTTATGATTTGATGGCGGCAAATCTTGAAAATATTCTTGCGATTTAAAAAAAAAATACGCCACTATTAAAAATTACTAAGATAATATTACATGTCTACTAACCATATTGACACCACTAACCATAATCTTATATGAAGTATCGGAATTAATCGCTAACAAAGCTAATAGTATTTATAAGAAATCTATTCCTTTGTCTATTGATGATTACGTAAGACTAAACAATATATATCTTCTTAATCGGAGCACGTATAATATTTCCATGCATTGTGTGACTCTAATATTTGTCTAATAGAATCTAGACTGAATCTCGTCCATGCATCTTCTATCTTATACATAAATCAATACATTTTATTTTCGTAGCATAGGTTTTACAAAGTATTAAATCTGTTAAAATTATCCAATCTCTTATAAAATTGTCTACTGCGTTTTCCATTATAATACCTTTTTTCATACGCACAATACAATACCGTTTCAGATTGAAGCTATTTTCAATCAGTGATATATCATAAAATTTTTAGTTTGCGACGATATAATATACGTTCGTTGAAATACGTGTGAAACGCTAAGTTACTAGAGAAGAATCATAAAAGATTTATCAGTTACATACCTCCTTCCACATCGACACATCTTGAATTTTCTTCTAGAGGAGATTGCATATCTTGAACCCTCGATTATTTTGAAACCCTAAGTGTCTTCGGTGTCATTGGAAATCCCTCCGATTTGACAGTAAATATTTCTTTGTGCGGCACGTTGCTATAGTGCTCAGGGTATGAATAACGCACTTATTGTAACGGCCTCTCTGTCGGACTGCACAGCGCTCAGCGAAGTCACGAATTCACAGTTAAAGGCGAAGCTATTCAAATCACCGATCCAAGATGTACAAAGCCAGAATGATGATGATGTATATTGTGAGTATTAGGTACTTCTGCTGCGGACACTGCGTGGTATTCAGCTGCTTAAGTGTTTAGTTGGTCTATGTGACGTCTGTGCTGTTGCGTTCATGTTAAATGCTGTTCGTTCGCTATTGTAATCCTACCGTTCTTATTTCTCATGATGCTTCGTGTACGTTGTTAAACTATCATGTGATATGGTTTAATAATGTCGATCATGTATACAAGGAATATTATCATGATCTTTTTTTTTCAAATGAAAGTTTTCTTGTTCATTGTTTATGTTTCATGACAATTTTACGAGTATGTAGCTGGTGGGAGTATTTAAATGTTTATCCAGTCGTGAATGTAGCCTTCAATTGTCATGGGTCCAGTTTGCCTCCCTCATCAACACCCTCACTAATCCTAGTTATTGAGCATTTTGTTTCATTAATTTTTTTCTTTCTTGTTATCTACTACAGCATTAATTATGGTTGTAGGTATTTTCGCAATGTAGAGATTGTAGTCAACTGAAAACCATTATATTTAACGTTTCACTTAATCAATCTCATAATCAGTCTTATATTGTATAATCCGCTGAAAACATTATGCTGTCAACTAGCAATGAAATCTTTGTTCTTATATGTAAATCTTACGTTATAATTTTTTATATAAAACTTACCACAACTATAACAAAAGCTCATTCTGTATGTATGTATTCCATCATCTCTCATAGCATAGATAGACGAAATCATACCCATTTTTTATGTGCAGAACAATAGTGCAGTCTATTGCTTTTAATTACCTATATCTTTAATTTTTTGTGATCATGTTTCAAAAAAGTGTTATGTTATATAATATGTATAGTCGACCAAAAAATGGTTTACCGCCCTTAGGTTGAAATTCAGTATTGCGTCATAGAACAACATAGTTGATTTTCCTTTGCTATATAACATACCGACAGCTACTAAGTTTGTATGGTAAAAAGAGGTAAACCACGTCTTTGATCTACTATACATAGCATAATATCTATGTAGTCAAACTGTCTTTCCATACAGATTCGAAAGCGTACACAAAGAGTTTTATTTTCACGTACGCAACGTACGTCCACAGCCGAGTCCATTCATAAAGCATGTGTCGTTTGTCCATAGATAGACGAGTACAAAGCCACGGCTGAGGAGAGCTTACAGAACGCGTGGCGGCTGATCCACCAGCCGAACTGGGTGCTGGAGAAGAGATCTGCCAACGGGGACATCGTCGAGTCCGTTAGGACTGAGCAGTTCGGAAAAATCTACAGACTTACTGTGAGTTTAAATCTTTTTATATAATTTAGGTGACAGTAGTGCGTGCGATAGACACCAGGGCCACCAAGGGCATAATTTTACTAATCTTACGTCTTGATAGTGTTGCAATACGAATGAATTGCAGACAGGCGGATTGCGACAGGGATTAACATATAGACTACTTATTGTACTGGAAAATTAAATAGTTCCCGCGGGAAAGTGGATTTTCAGTTTTTTCTTTTAACTTTTAAGGCGAAACATAGTTCGCGCGCACAGCTAGTTAGTCATAAAAACAACATTGTAATTAAAATGTCAAAATCAAACACTATTCTTGGTATTCTACTTTTCTCTGATCTCAATAAGAACGTCACGTTGTTCGGACACACCTCGTTTTGCAATGATAAGTACAATCTCTCAACCTCACGTATACTACATACGGATAAAAGCTTATTAAATATCCATGATTATGTCAACCGTTTCAGGCGACAGTCGAGTGTCCCCCTAAGTTCCTGTTTGACGAGTTCAAAAATAACGTTACCAAACTGCCAGAATGGAATCCGACAGTGCTGAAGAGCGAATTGATAAAGGTTTGTACAATTTAGTTTTTTTATATACAACAAAGTTGGCATGCAATGCAAGGTGACTGCCCAAATGATAGTGACTTCAGTCATCAAACCTTATAACAAAATTATATGTTTATGAACCAATAAGGCGTGTGTAATAAGTCTTTTCAATAGTCTGCATATCTGTTGCAGGGCGCCTTTTCTTATAATATTTATTTGTAACGATGAAGAATATACAGGGTATAAGTGACGGCGTTCCATTTTTTTTAACAGTGAGTTCAAACCATGATCCTAATTAGAAAATCACTGCAATTTTCTCCCGGAAAACTTATAAATTTTCCGATTTTTTTTCAAAATTTTCTGATTTAATATAATTTAGTTAACGGTTACAAATCATATTCTGTAAAAAAACACAATGATTACACAAAAAATAAACTTCGTAATGTAAATCGTATTACATTTCCATCATATTGCGCGCGGAATCAGCTGTTTGGGTCATCGAACGTCAGCGCACCGGTGTACAAAAATGATGCCGGCGCGCCATACATTGCGTAACATGAATAAAAATTAAAAATTAAACCTCCTTTTTTTCGCTTTAAAAGCTTTTCCGGGAAAAATAAATATGGGTAAACAAATATTAACATTGGTCTGAACTCACTGTTAAAAGAAAAGGGACACCGTCTCTTACACCCGGTATATTATCAGTGACACAATCCTGGTGCCTCATTTATCCTCCCTAACCAACTGCACCACTACGTCACTACTGCACCTTTCACACATTCATTCACACATTCATTCACCCAAGTCTATAACCACCCTCTCCAGGAGATAGCGGAGGGCATAGACCTGTCGTACCAGGTGTCGACCGGTGGGGGTCGCGGTATCATAGCGCCCCGCGACTTCCTCATACTGCGGCGATGCGCCGGCCTCACCTCCGAGGGGAACCTGTCCCGGTCGGGGGACGAACCCGCCGCGTACGTTTGCAGCGGGGTCAGCGTGCAAGTGCCCGGATACCCGCCGCGGAGGGAGTTCGTGAGGTGAGCGAAAAGAATGGTAGATTATTTTCACTTCTCGTGCTCGCAAAGTTAGTCTTATGTCGTTTATGGGCTGCATAAAATGGCTTTTTATGCTCTAGAGCATAAAGTAAAATTTTCTTTTAGACAAAGATCCTTAGGCCCAACAGCCATCAACGCTCAATAAAAGTTAACAGAATAACTTGCGATAATTTATTTATTTGCTTTAATTTATTTGTCTTGTGTTTTCTACCTCAAAAGTAATGAAACCAGATAAAAATAGTAACCGGTTATTATTAAAACGCATCGAATTATTTTTATTACTTGGCAGAATGAAATATGTACCTAAACCATCGCCATGTAAAAGTTAAAAAACAGTTTACTGGCAGGAATTGGCTATTATTTAAGTTTTTTAATTTTTCCACATTGTGTTACATATTTGAGTTTTTTATATAATTAATTTTAATTAAACTTTCGTTTATATTTTGAAGTAATTGTTTAATTTTCTCGCAATCGAAGTGAAAAGCAGAGTGTTAAACACTGGCATAAACAAGTCATTGTACCCCTCAACTTACTATCCGGTAAATTATCCGATAAAAACGTCTCAGGTTACAATGACTCATTTTATGCCCTTGTAGTACAATCAACTATTATTATACAAGGGGCTAAAATGATCCATTATATACGATGTAGTTTTAGCAAAATTGTAGATAGAAACTGAGTTATAATGGGTCTATAGTGCCGTAGGTTACGCTCTATTTTTCACAATGATTGTGAAAAATAGAGTAAATGTGAAAATAAAATATTCGAATACAATACAGCATAAATTACGGTTACTTATTCAATTTGTAATAGATTTTGGGCCAATGTCATTTTTTTTTAATTTCTGTAGCCGAGTCGCAACGCAATGCACGCATTCCACCAATAGCCACTTTTAGTTCCGTTTTCAAAATAAAATGTTATTTTTACTATTAAGTCAATTCTTTATTTGTGGACAATTACTAAAATTAAGAGTAATTTTACTTAAATGCCAAACTCCTTGTAGAAAATGTCGACCAATCAAATCTGAAGAATTTATTTGCACAAGAAGTTTATATGTCGAGTATTTATTGCGCAAGGAGGTTGTATAGCATTGATATAGGAGTCGAATATATTGGTGTGTTCAAAATTCAAACACCAAAACCGTGATTAAAAGCTCTTTTTATTCACTGTTTTTGGTCAATAAATTTAAATAAGCTTTTAGAGCGGTAACGTTTAATTATTAGATGACACTATTTTTATTACAATATAAAAAGCTTATCGCGAGATTTTCCTATGTAGATTATCAATAATATAATACCTATTTGATGTTGATATTATTAAATTCAATGAAAATTATATCGGTTATACATGTATAAAAAATCCCGCGACAGACTTTTATATTATACCTCGATGTCGATTTTCTCTATTTCAACATGGATATCGCGAGGCGCGAACGAGAGGCTTAATTGACTAGTCTGAAGTGTACCGACCATGAAGCATAAACTTTGTTTTTGCTTCGTGGTACCGACCTACAACTGAGTCGAACCGATTTGACCAATCACGAATCAGATCACATCGACGTTCGCCTTCGTCCGCGATGTGAAAACAAAATATTTTGTTTTCGAGACGATATCTAGGAACCTCCATGTAGACCGCGATGTATTGCTATGAGAAATTGTTCGGCGTGCGCGTATTCTACACTATTATTACAAAGAGGTAGGATTTGTATGTGTGTATGTTTGTAACGAATAAACTCAAAAACTACTGGACCAGTTTCAAAAATTCTTTCACCATTAGAATGCTTCATTATCCCTAGTTATCTATAAAAGAACTGGCCGTGGTATACAGCGTGTAATCCCCTAAAGTTACGCTTGCAAATGGTGATGTGTTCGTTTCAGGGGTAACAACAAGGTGGGCGCGTGGCATATGAAGCCGATCAAAGCGAAGACGGCCGGCGGCAAGATAGAACAGCATACGTCCTTCCAGTGGCTCATGTGCTGCGATCTCAAAGGTAAGTTTTTTTTTGTTATTGTATCACATACCATTTTTTTAACTCAGTATGGGCACAGAATATATAATAGTACTCCATACAGAACGGCCACTCACCTCCCCGCACTCATTTCAAATACCTCATCGCACCCCGCACTTCGTTGTAGACATCACTGACACATAAACAAGGGTGCGCGCGATCGCTCGGGCGAATAGACACGAGCGCCGGCCGATAACAGAGACAGCGCTATGCGGGTAAAAGAGAAGGCAGTCGCTGCACTTCCCGCATCATTTCGATTGATCACCACGCACTCAGCCCTACTAGATTCCACGCACACATTTGCGCGTGTACAAACGTCATTTGCTTGAGTAGTAGTAATAGGTAATTGATTTGCTCACGTTGTATGGAGTGTCCGGGGTGTGGTATGGGCATGCCCTTGATCACAATCCAGCCTCGAGGCAAGATCTACGGTGGGACGAGCTTATCCAGAAAATGCCTATTCACCCTTGCTCTTAAGATTTCCGGGTAGTATGAATTCGGGAATATAGACGCCGGCAGAGAGTTCCTTGGCTGTACGCACTATAAAAGACGACGTGTAGCGCTTGGTGAGACCAGCGGAAGTGCCAACCAGCCCCCCTAGACAAATGCGACGCGCTAACTTTTCCGCAGTCGGTCCGCAGAAAAAATGTATGGAGATGACATTAGCTGCGGGAAAAATAGCGTGAAGTTGTCGCAGGCTAACGTCACTTCCATACATTTTTTCTGCGAAGCGACTGCGGATAAGTTAGCGTGTGGCATTGGTCTAGAGGGGCTGATGTGTTTAAGTATTACGTAACGCAACTTTTAAATATTTTGACACATCCAAGTGACCATTTTTACTTAAAAGTCACAATAATGTTATGGAAAGTGTTGCCAGCTTGGAGGAAATGACGTATACAATACAACCGATTGATTCCCCGTAACACAAAAACGAAAAGGGTTGCCGACTTGGGAGATTTTAATTCCCTATTTTTTATTTAAATAAAAAAATGTTACGTAACGCGTTGTTCGAATCCCGCTCCCGCCCCTGTAACGCATCGTAACGTTTTACAAGCCCCCCCTCCTCTCTCCCCTAATAACGTAATACTTAAACGCCCCCTAACCAGCCGTGCGTCTAGATTCCCGATAGTGAAAAGGAAAGGGATCAGCTCATACAGACCCTGAACACACTTCCCGAAATACAGCCCTGAAGTCGGATAGATAGGCAACGCTGCATCGGTGAGCTAGGCCAGGCTGTGAAGCGTGGTTTTTCTCAGCTTCTTGCCCCCAAAAATTCTCCTGGCTCTGCGTTTCAGGGAATCTCTTTCTCACGTGATGGTAAGTGACGGTAAGGCCGAAGTTGGATGTGAGCTGGACTCTACAACAACTGAGGAACTATTATTATCATCACAGCTCATATACGTCCCTACCGAAGGCCCCAGCCTACCCTAACTAGTTGTGTTAGGGTGATTAGGCCTTAGTCAAACCATGCTGGCCCAGTACGGATTGGTTGACTTCACATACACCTTTGAATTAGTTAGCAGGTGTTTGCAGGTTTCCTCACGATGTTTTCCTTCACCGTAGGAGCGTCAGATTAATATACATATGAAATTCGTGAAACGAAAAACACATTGGTACATGGCAGGATCGATCGCGGGCCTCCCGATTCTACTCGGGGCACAGTCCAGTGCTGAGGCCACAGCGCCACAGACGCTCTCTGAGGAGCTAGCTTCCCTATAATTGCCTCAACAATGCTATCAATATTGTCATTATAGCGACAAACTCAGGTAAGACGGTGGTAGCTAGACTTCGGACTTCCAGATCATTAACGGGTGGTCTCAACCAGTACACCACAGAGTCGGTTCAAACTATGTCCACATTTCCACCGTCTCCTACCGCGACAAGCACTGGAAGAAAATCACCATCATAATCATCACAACTCATATATGTTCCCGCCGAGGGGCTCGAGCCTACTGTAAGTTCTTGTTTAGGCCTTAGACAACCACGCTGGTCCAGTGCGGACTGATCGACTTCACATACACCATTGAATATCTTTGCAGATATTCACACAAGGACAATTTTTTTCACTAAGTGCTCAGCAGTCTAAATCAATTCTAGATTACTTCGTTGATTCGTGATTTAAAGACGGAGCAGCTCTCAGCGAAAACTAATTTTGCTCTTTCGTTAAACATAAAAAAAATATTATGTTCTTATTGGTAACTATTTTTTCACTTTTTCCAGGTAAAATACCTCAGTTTGTGCTCGATGCAGCGTTTGCATCAGTGATGCTGGATTACATTGTGCACGTAAGAAAACTCGCCGCGCAAGCAAAGGCGCAAGGGAGATTCTAGTGTCACGGTATGTTCGATAACGCGGTGACGTAAAGCTTTGTACGGATATATCGGAGCAGAGTCATTGTGAGCACTTTTAAAAAACTACCAAATTGTAATTTTTTTTTCCTAATTTTATTACTTTTCCCGTCTCACTAGCTTTAATTACTAATATATGCCAAATATTGCTATTACCCAAAAAAACTTCCAAATTGGTAGAAATGTTTGATGGCAACGAATTGCACTTGTAAACTCTACACAGTATAATAAAATATTTAATAACTACAAATGAGCAATTATATAACTATTGAACCACTATTTATACATTTTTTATACAACCGTTATACGAGTATTACGCAGCATTTTCAATAGAAGGTAAAGTAATAATAAGTTATTGTACAAAATTAGGGATAATTATTATATAAATAATAAATACGAATTATATTAGTTAGTATAAAGTTAAAATTGAACAGCCGAATTCCGTACAACGCTTTATCGAATGTATCAAAAGTATATGTATGAAATTATTGTGTAATATAATAAATCGACTGAATTATATGTCTTCGTCGGGTGCCTTCCAGGAGAGAAGTGAGAGTGAATGTGTTAGTTAGATTGTTAATTCTTCGAAGACTTTGCTTCGACTGACTAAGCCAGTTGGAGTCATGAATTCTATTATTATGCATGAGCCAATTTACATGACATGGTTTCACAACGGACTGTATAAGGTTTTGACGTTATACAGAGTGGGTTACATTGCAACCAGGGGCCAGTTCCGTCGGTTTCGAAAGATGTACACTTTCGGAATGTGCCGAACAGTAACTTGTTTTGCCCATTTCAAATAACAGATTGTTTTTGTGCGCTGCATTATGAATTACTCTGATGAACTGCAAAATTTTCGTATGCAAACGTATTTTTTTAAGAGCGCTCGACTATTCACACTTTCTGTTTTGTATCGACGTATAGGAATACTTTTTTTTTAACAACAATCTTGTTATATTATTACGTAACTGTGTTGAGTAGGGATGCCACGATATATCGGAAAAGCAATTAATATCGATATATCGACGCCGAAATATATCGATATTTATCGATATCGACGATACCCCGATATCGATAAAAAAAACTTTTTTGAGTTGAGTATACGTTATACTGAGTCTGATGTACAGAAAGAAAACTGTGAAACAATTCCCGAGCTGTGGCCCTGCTTTCCATAAATTATCTTTTTAACAATTCCTTTGAATTGTCTGTTCACCAAATTTCTGTCAAATTATCAAATTATAAAAAATGTTTGTCAAGCTTCGGCCGTCTACGGAACAGAGACCTTAGACAAGACGCATTTCGATAATCGCTATCGCAATCGCTAGAAGGAAAATGTATGGGATTTGACACACAAGCCCTCGCCTAGCTTTCGAGCGCAATTGACAATGTATGAACATTGTCCATTTAGCGATTGCGATAACGATTATCGAAAGACATCTTGTCTAGGGGGGCTATTTCGTTTGAGATTAATATAGTTTCTTGCACGTAACCACAGAATAGATAATAGTACTACGTACAGAACGGCCACTCACCTCCCCGCACTCATTTCAAATACCTCGTCCTACCCGGCACTTCATTGTAGACATCACCACTGACACATAAACAAGGGCGCGCGCGATCGCTCGGACGAGTAGACGCGAGCGCCGGCCGATAACAGAGACAGCGCTATGCGGGTGAAAGAGAAGGCAGTCGCTGCACTTCCCGCGTCATTTCGATTGATAACCACGCACTCAGCCCTACTAGATTCCACGCACACATTTGCGCGTGTACGAACGCCATTTGTTTATGTAGTAGTAATAGGTAATTGATTTGCGAACGTTGTATGGAGTGTCCGGGGTGTGACGTAACTCTAGTTCCGATTGAGGAATTATCATGCGAAAGCATTGACTCTATCTAATGTGAAACAATGTCAATGGAACTATTGGCGGAATTATGACAAAAATGAATCATCTTTGTATTGTAATGACAATGCGTTTTGTACAATGTATAAATGGATGCATTTTTATACACGTTAGTATAATTTTTAGATAGATAATGTAATTTTAAGTGTAGTTGTGTAATTTTTTTATACGCAATGTAAAAATTAATATAAATCTAAGTGTAACAATAATATATATATAGACGTTAAATCTTGTAATAAAGTTTATTTAATTATTTGTTCCTTTTTTATTTTTGCATAAACTTGTGTTTATAGATTGCTTAGCGAAAAAAATTTATTTCATTTTGTACTTTAAAGTACACGTTCAAAATAATAAGAAACCAAAAATAGTTTAAGTTCAGTTAATGTGCAAACACATTGTTATAACTATATACACAGCTCATTTTTATTATTTAAACTTTTTGTAATAAATATAATTTTATTTGCACAGCACAGAAATAGGTATATAACGAAAGTTTCATTACACAAATTAAAATATACATGTATGTACGGCTGTCATAGATGGGGCGATAGATTGAGAAATTTCAAAATAAACTATGTGCAATATTTCATTATTAACTTATTGAATTCTCAAAAAATCGCGTTCATGTGAGGAAGCGGTACGCTCGACCTTAAGGCGCATAAGGGTCCTGTAGGGTTACTTAAGGCGCATAAGGGTCCCGTAGGGTTACCTTAAGGCGCATAAGGGTCCTGTAGGGTTACTTAAGGCGCATAAGGGTCCTGTAGGGTTATTTAAGGCGCATAAGAGTCCTGTAGGGTTACCTTAAGGCGCATAAGGGTCCTGTAGGGTTACTTAAGGCGCATAAGGGTCCTGTAGGGTTACTTAAGGCGCATAAGGGTCCTGTAGGGTTACCTTAAGGCGCATAAGGGTCCTGTAGGGTTACCTTAAGGCGCATATGGGTCCTGTAGGGTTACCTTAAGGCGCATAAGGGTCCTGTAGGGTTACTCTTGAACCAATTTCGATGGATCGTCTTTAGATTGTGACTTTTCATACGCTTGAGTAACAATAAGAGCGCCAAATTGGATCCGTATTTTGATAAAAATTAATAATACTAAGTTTGGTTTACCCAAAATCCGCACAATACGAGGTTAATTTAGAGCCAATGCGTAAAAATAAGCGTACGAAAAATCACAATCTCAATGCCGATCGATCGGATTCGGTTCAAGAGTAACCCTACTGATGACCTCGCTCAATCGTCCCGTACTGATTACATAGGCGAGTGAGGGTAATATTTAACACTAGAGTACACGCGCCCCTTTTTTTTACATGAGTACACGCGTGGCCTACTATGGTATACCATTTTATAATTGCTATCAATTCGTTTTTTGGTTACGTATGAATAAAATTCCTACAGAAATGAAAAATATATTCAATCAGTCCCTTATTTTCATAGCATTCAAGGCATACTACAGCTTGATGATCAGAGCAAACCCATTGGTTGCATGTCTTGCACCATTTGTTTGTGGATCGATATCTGGCTCTTGAGCAAAGTGCGCATCGACCGACCCGTTCCATCTTGAGGGTAACATCATACTGTGTGGCTTGAGCTGTGCCCGTTAGCATTTCTATTCTACATCTCAACTGTCGGAGAACAGTCTCCATGGTTGCTCGAACAAAATAAATAGCAAATCGAAACAAATAGCACGTTAAACTCATATATACTCAAAATACTCGCGCTGACTATTATGGTAGGCCAACGTATTTGGTGGGAAATCGCAGGAACGTGTTTACGTGCTGACCTTGCGGGCTTTACTGGCTCGCTGACAAATTTAATGGCCGAGGCTAGCCTAAAATTCCAACGCACCAGCGTAGATAATTTAAAACTTATCACTTAAAATGTCACCCTGGTCTACTATAGTAGACCACGCGTGTACTCTAGTGTTAAGCAAACCTCTACGGACACTCACTATTCTCATCCAATCCCATGCTATAATCCCATGTTTTTCAAATACACAAAAAACATTGAAGAGAAAGAGACAAATCAAGTTGCTAAAATGTTGTATATAGGTACACTTATATAGACGTCAAAATAGTTTTCTTTTTAGGTTACCTTTTTGGTGCCGAATTAATAAGCGTTAAATGCCGAATGTTACAACTTGTCAACACGGCTACGAATTTTGGTTGCTTAATTGTACTTCTATCAGTGATTGTTTTGCGCAAGTGATGTTTTTGTCAATTTGTTAAAAATCTGTCAAGTGTGAACGCTCAAACGTCATAAGGTTACTTCTATGCTTTAGTTATTATTCTAGGGTTATTATAACGCATTTTGATATTATGCATTATCTTAAATAATTTGTCTATAGGTCACATAAAGTCAAAGACGTAATGCATAGACGCATAAAGTCAAGATAATTCCACAGAAAAAAATGCAAACAAAGAAACGACATAGTTCTTATAGAATGTGAAATGTTGCCACATAAAGTCATATGCTACCAAATAAAGTTATTGTAATCGGACATTAACAATACTTCCTATAAACAAAATAAATTAGACTACAATACATTTCATTTTTTAATATTTCGTATATTAACGCTCTCTTATCCTACAAGCAAGTATGTTATGTACTCTTGCAAAATGTTTATAAAAAATATTTACTACATTAGTTATACAAGCTAGTCGCTACAAAAGGAATGTTAGTAACAGTTGTTCCTACAATCATACCGGATATAGCCAGTTTCTACATTGTTTAAGACTGAGCCTTTCCGAGCTAACTTTTATCTTCGGCTTTGCCGTCATCTACTATTGTGATCGGTAAGACCCATTTTCTATAGTAAAAACTATGTCTTGCTTGGTAGCAGCAATCAAAATTAATTACTAATATTCAATGCTAATCTGAAAAATTCAAAATGGCTGAAATTGGTTCATTTGCATATTTCCATCGAACTACTCACAGGGCGTACGTTATGTGTACACAGTTGTATGTTTAAAATAACCTTTTTTGTAAAGCATTTATAATATACTGTAAATAAAGTACCACCATTGTATAATTACGTATAAGAGTTATAGGAATAATATATCAATTATTTAATATTTTCTCGTTTTATTTTCAACAACATCATCCCTGCCACAATCAGCTCAGCGCTGGACATAATCTATACTTATACTAATATTATAAAGCTGAGTTTATTTGATTGTATGTTAGTTCGTTTGGTTGAGCGCGTTTATCTCAGGAACTACTGATTCTAATTGAAACATTGTTTTTCTGTTGGATAGTCCATTTATCGAGAAAGACACGCCACCCTACAACTACTAGGAGCTGAGCATCAATGAACAATGTTGCAATAACGAGAAAAACGTATACGGCGAAACGTAGTTCGAGGGCACAGCTATTAGAGCATTAGCTAGTTTATATTATAAATTCCACCACCACTGTCATAGCTAAAGCTGTCACCATGAAGTATTGTTGTGTTCCAACTATTATTTGTAAGATAGCCAGTTCCTCTAGGATGGGAGATGCCGCAGAACCTAGCTCCTATTGGCATTACTTTCATAATCGACAATGAAACTTCCTAGGATTTTTTAACATATAACAGTGAAGCTCAGGCCTTCATCTCACCTAATGGTAAGTCATGATAAGGCCTAGGGCAGGGGTTCCCAACCTTTTACCCTATGCGCCTCACCCAACATTATGCTAAAATACTACGCCCCCCTTGGGGCCGAAATGGGGAGTCAAGAAAATAAAGCAAACGATGAAAATATTGACGTGTTTAGTTTTATTCGAAAGGTGGTTGCAGCGCATAGGTGGCACCGTCCGCAACGCGCGAGTTAAAATGAACAGTTTTAATAAATATTCCTTATTTAGTTTAATTCTGGAGCAGCTCGCTGCGCGCCCCCCCCCCTTGCTTCACTCTACGCTAGGGCTGCCATACGTCCCGGTTTGTAGTGTTATGTCCCGGTCAATAATTCATATGTCCCGGTCTGGGAGCTAGGTGGGTAGATATGCACGCACAAGTTGATTGCGATTACAAGAGCTGCGAAAAGTCAGAACTATAAAGAAAAAAAATTGTTTTCTTATCGGTCACCACGCTCAAAAAGTGTAACTTCAATTAATATCAAAGAAAAAAAAATACTGCATAAATGAAATAAATAAATAATTAAAATTGCATAAGTTGATAAAAATGCTATGCAATAGCTTTACCGCGGCAGTCCCCGAGTGCCACTTTAATTTTTTTTATTGTTGGTTTTCTTTAAATTTTATTTTTATTTTAATTAATTAAAGTTTTATAAGATATTCATAGAACTTATGAGTTTTCCATGATTTACCTTTTTAAACGACTTCAAAAAAGGAGGAGGTTCTCAATTCGATGCGAATCTTTTTTTTGTGTGTATGTTACGCGATTATTTCAAAATTCTTTTTGTATTCGATAGAGTATACTCCTGGGAAGGTCCCAAGGTCACAAAGTCAGGATCTGATGATGGGATATAATGAAAATCATGGGAAACCCTTACATTTTATAGGTACGTCCAACGTGTTTCATGTTTTTTAACCGACTTCAAAAAAGGAGGAGATTATCAATTCGATCCGTATGTTTTTTTTGGGTGTAGATATGTTACACGATTGCACCGCCAGCTGTGGATCAATTTCCAAAATTCTTTTTGAATTCGATAGAGTATACTCCTGGGGTGGTCCCAAGGTTACCAAAGCCAGGATCTGATGATGGGATCTCATGAAAATCGAGAAAATCCGTAAATTTTATAGGTATGTCCAACGTGTTTTGTGTCTATGTTTGTGATTACTCCGCCAATTTTGAACCGATTTTCAAAATTCTTTTTGTATTCATGGATACTCCTGGCATACTCCTGGGGTAGTCTCAAGCCCACGAAAGTCAGGATCTGATAATGGGATCCCATGAAAATCGAGGGAAACCTTAAACTTTTTCGGTTCGTCCAACGTGTTTCATGTTTTTTCCGAAGCTATTTTTAGCTACGTATTTGCGTCTGGTAGTCATGAACCGAGCTGATGATGCAAGGATCCTTAAGTTTCGGACCTGATTTGACCTGACCTGACCTGACTTTGGACCTGAAATTAATACCAGCTCACCTTAGGTGAGCTGGTATTTAATTTTAAGACTCTAGGAGTTTAAGACTCTAGATCATTGTTTGGCACCGACTTCAATATAGAAGTGTGATGTTGTCTATATCTATTCTTATATTATTTTTTACCAATGTTAAGTATTCACGTATTTGCGTCTGGTAGTCATGAACCGAGCTGATGATGAAAGGATGTTTAACTTTTGGACTTCACCTGACCTGACCTGACCTTGGATCTGAATTAAATTCAATACTAATATTTCATTCACTAAAATGATAAAAATAAAAAATACCTTACAAAAACTAAAAACCTACTTCAAAGACTTTTGAAGTTGGTTTTTTTTATTCAAAATGTTCCGGTCGATGGTTCAGAACTTATGGCAGCCGTACTCTACGCCCCCCGAAGTGGGGCGCGCCTCACTGGTTGGGAAACCCTGGCCTAGGGTGTAAGCGAGCTGCCCCTGGACTTCCCAAAACCTGAAGAACTGGTTATCTTACCTCAACTGCGGAACACAACAATTAGACGGTGCTAGCCCTGCTGGCGGCTCAGAATTCCTACCACCAACCAAAGCCAGCAAAAAAAACTCCTGCCCACGTGAGGAACCGAAGCTCAGCCCTCCAAACCAACCTATTAGTGATACACAGACAAGACACGCAGCAAGGTAAGATAAACAATGTAAGAAGATGGGCACAATATTATTTGCTCATGAGCTCCAACTAGAAGGAACCACTTCTCAAACCGCCAACCAAATTGATATCTATTCTTGCTGGCAGTGCGAGCGCCGCGCCGCCAGGCTTTGGGTAGGCAACGCTCAAGTGTACACCAATAAACTACGATATACTGTACTTACAACAAGTTAGTGTACCTTAATTGTCTGAAAATATTTCCCTCTGCACTGCCAGTAGTATGAATACGTGGTTTAGGAGGGAAAACTAAACTACTTTGAGCTTCGAATGCTAGTTGGATACCCATACTTAGGCTTATATGTAGTACATCATCCTTGGTAGTACCAAGGTACCTATGCCTTCGCGGAAGTCTCGTGGGTATATTTCTGCCCTTCTGTACTAATGATCTGTGTGTAAAAATACAGCTCTGGACGAATTAGGTACTGAGTCACAGACTGTGACTCAGTATACCTACCTAATTCCCGGGTAAACTATACTAAGTACTTCGATTTATCATTTTACGAGTAGGTAGTTCGTGAGAAGTCGTTAAGGCAAAGAAGAAATGAAAGTAAAAAGTGTTTCAAAATCCGGAAAGGATTTTTTTTTCATTTTACAATCGTTTCAATGTTCGATGTAACTTTATACTTTGGACGTTATCTTATAAATATAGTCTTCAAAAAACTAGATGCTCGTTTATAGGGAAACGACAGACGACAGAGTGTTGCTGAGAAAAAGTTATTATAAAGTCAATGAATATTTGAACAATGCCAATGCCTGGTTTTTATGTATGATAACGACAATCATTGTAAATTGCGGTACTTACTTACCTCTGAACAGCTGATAAGTTTCTTGAATCAGCTAAAAGACGTCCTGAATAGGTAGTAGTTAAAAACTTTGGATGATTCAAAATGGACATTGAACACTCATATTTCAGTAAAGATATTTTCATTTTTATTTGTTTAACACACAAAAATCTAGGTACCCGCAATACCACTGCTAAAAATTTCGAGAGTAGTAACTATAGAGTCACAATGTACTATAGACTTCAACAAAAACCGTTGGTAACAAGACATGTAGCGCCATCTTCAAACAAACAAGCTAAACAAAAAATTAAGGAAGGTTTCATTTTTTATCAAATACCCTCATTTGGTGACTCGAGAGCGGCTCTCCTTAAGGTATTGCTTCAAGGTTCCTAATGCAGCTAAACCTTGTAAAAGAGTTTGTTCAACTACAACTGAAAACGGTCACCATGTCTTCAGAGTCTGATGTCGAGATGCAACCCGTAGTGGTGTCAAAGACCAAGAAAAAAGTTCAAATGAGTCCTTCGCTTGAACTTCTTAAGAAGAATCACGGAAAGAAAACGACAACGAGACAAATGATTCACGAAGCTCTTCAAGAGCTAAACACAAGGAAGGGCGTATCATTGTACGCCATCAAAAAGTTTGTAACTGAACATCACGAAGTTAACAAAGAAAAAATTAATTATCTAATCAAGAAGTCCATTAAAACCGAAGTGGAAACGGGTGCTATAGTGCAGTTGAAAGGTGTTGGTGCATCTGGCTCATTTAAATTACCCCCAAAATCAAAGACCGAAAAATCTGAGAAGAAAAAGGAAAAGCTCAAAGCAGTTAAAGTTACCAAAACATCCGAAAACGCAAAACCCGAAAAACCAGACAAACCAAAAAAATCGAAACAAGCACCTGCCAAAGAGGATATGGAGCTCGTTAAAAAGAAAGTGGTTGAAAAAACTAAAACTGTCAACAAGAAAGAGAAAGGTTTGAAGAAAAATGAGGTTGAGAAACTCAGTAAAATCGGAGCAAAGAAAGTCGGTGTAGAGAAAAAAGTTAAAAACAAAATGGCTGCTCCGACTCCCGCGCAAAAAAGAACCTCCTTAATTAAAAGGAAAAGTATAGGATCACTTATAAAGGCACCAAAAATGAAACCCAAGGCGAGGTAAAGGATTTTTTATAAATAAATATTTATAAGACTATAGATGTGAGTATTATGTAAATTATTGTATGTAGGAAATAAATGTTGATTCGACTTTTAATTGTGGTTCTTTTGTTACCTAATTATCTAACCTTTATCCTTATTTGATATTCATTCTGACACGATAAGTGTACCTACCAACGGTAGTACGACGGGTAAGCAATACTACGAGTATGTAGATACCCATACATAACTATACAATTTTTACTAAAATTCCCGTAAGTACCTACTTATTTCTGTTTTCCTTTGCTCGACTTGTAAGTGCATGACTACTTAGCTTTCTCTATTATCTAGATAATACTTTAAGCCGTAGGTATCATGTTGGTATTAGGCTAATCGTAAAAGACTAAGGTATTATTATTATCAATGAACTTCGTAGGCTGTTTCCATTTTTAGCACATTATTTATTGCAGGTAGGCAAGGCCACAAACCGAAAAAAATTTCGGAGGTGGTTTCGCCGTGTGAGTAGGTACCAAACCAAGCAAACATAACGCACAATCATACATTTTAAAAGTATCAGTGGGTAGGGATTTTTATTTACAGTTATAATGTGGCTAAGCTTATATCGAGGTGGTATATCATCCTTCGACTAGGTAGATGCATTCTTGACTAACCTGGCTGCGATTTTGAATTTTTATATTTGTCATGATTTATATTGTTTGCTTCCGCCACTCTTCATATTCCCGACATCAAGACGACTACTACTAGAATGCCCTAGCTCAATCCCCCAGGAGACTATACACGATGGGCACGATGGGCATGCCCACAACCCTGACAGACTTGTGACGTCACACTTTCATGGTCTATTTAGATCGATAGGCTGATGATATTATATCCAATGCCTTAAAAAAACAATAAATATTGGTCTGAGTGTTATATTTATTTGGAAATATCTTTGTAGGGATATATTTATTTATTTATTTATTTATTCTTTATGTACACAATGTTCGTACAAAGGCGGACTTAATGCCTGTGGCATTTTCTTCCAGTCAACCTTAGGGTGGTGCAGAAAAGGGTGATGCGGTAGATGTACCGAGAAATGGAACAGCTTATTAAGAATATTATATATAACATAAAATTCTACTACACAAATAAAATAATTAAAATAAACTAATAAATATTATCTAAAATGCCTACGACCAACGAGATAATTGCAATCATTTGATTGCCAATGTATATACTGTACGATCCTGAGCGAGGTCATACTCCGACTGGCACTTGGCCGATTCTCGGATGGCTATGATCACAACTTTTTTTGAGAGCTGGATCCGCGCCTGTCCAGACAGTGGCGGTTCGTAACTTTGTGGGTCCCTGGTCTAATTAATTAATACTACTCGGGGGGATATGAATTATTCAACTAATTATTATTTTGTCAAGAAGTTGTTTTCTTTAGTAATGTAGATATTATACGGTACAGGAAAAAATACAGAATTAAAAATAATATGCATGAAATAAAAGTTCGTATTCATGTACAGTCAACAGCACATCAGACTACCACAAAATAACATTTTGTTCAATCTTTGAAGTTCAAAATCAATTTATTGATTGACAGTTTTGTATAGCCCGACGTGCTGTTGACAGTACAAGCAAATTCAAACACAAGCGATAGAGGAATTCCCTATTTCTTTTGATAGTCGTGCACACGGGTTGATCGATCTGGGTTCCCAAACTTGTTGTTGTTTTTTTAATTACACGAATTTTTCTTTACTCAAAAACGAGTATCGTCTGTTGTTTTTAATGGAGGCTAGGGGCCCTTTGTATCCACGGGTCCGCCCCTGTCTCCAGAAATAAAAACCTGCCAAATGCGAGTTGGACTCGCGCATCGAGGGTTTCATTCAAACTATCCATGCATATAGAATAGATGGCAAAGACATGAAAGCAGGGTCTAATGCAACCGCTCCCGAAAAAAGGGAACACAATTCTACTTGTAAAACTGAAAATCTTTCCCCAAGGAACAATTTTTCCAAAAACTAAAAAATGTTCGCAAAATGATATTGGACTAAGAAAATTGTTAGTATGGAAAGTACATTTTTTTGCGTCTTTGGACATGTTCCTTGGGAAAAGTTGTTCAGTTCCACAAGTAGAATTTTTACAAGCTTTTATTTACTTTCACTTGTCCAGGAATCTGTAATGAAATCTTGCCATTGACATATAGGTACGTCAATGAAATTTGACCCACTTCCCGGTTTCCGATTGGGCTCAAATTTTGCATGCATATCGCGTTACAATGCAATATTATGATGTCATAAAGCTGATGTAATACTGCAGCTGTAAGTTATAGGAACTCCTCAATAAATCGACACAACCCCATCGAGCTTGGGTACGTTTGATTCGCATTGAAACCAGGGTCTTATGCTGGAGCTGGAAGGAGGACAGGAACCTCGCAATAAAAGACACAAACCCCATCGAGTTTGGGCTCATTTGATTCGTATTGACGAGTACTAAAAGCTTTATTTTAAAAACATTTTTTTAAATTATTTTCAGAAGCTGTTGCATTACATCCTGTATTGTATAGGTTTTGTAATAGTATTTATAGTATGCGTAGTAAATAATTACTAATAAATAATAGTACCTATTAATTTTACGACAAACCGTCATTATGCGTTATATGGCGCATCCATCTGCTTCCTGCGACTTTCACCGGAGCGTCCGTCCACCTTGTGGGGAGCCTACCAATACCAACGCTGCGTCTCCCGGTACGCGGCCACCACTCGAGGACCTTTCCATCCCAACAACGGCCTTCAGTCCTGCGTGCGATGTGTCCTGCCCACTGCCACTTAAGGTTTGCAATTTTTTGGGCGAACAACTAGTTCTTTTACGGATCTCATCATTTCTAATGTGATCGCGTAGAAAAACACAGACCATAGTCCTCTCCATTGCCCTTTGAGTGATCTTGAGTCTTCTAATGAGACCCATCGTAAGCGGTCACGTCTCAGCTCCGTACGTCATCACTGGTAGTAACACGCACTTTCATCATTGAAGACTTTCGTCTTGAGACACTGCGGCAGATGGGCCGAGAAATGCTGCGTAGCTTCCCGAACGCTGCCCAGCCGAGTTGGATTCGTCGATTTATCTCTTTCCGGAAGTTGGACTTATCGAGCTGGACGAATTGCCCCAGGTAAACATATTCGTCAACAACTTCCAGTGTAGAGTCTCCAACTGCATAGGAATTCGACATAATTTTTGTCATGGCACTCTGCCGGGAGAGCCCCACACACGCTCGCCGTCTAGCCAACGGCGGGTACGGTGAGGTTACGCATTTTCCCCCAAAATAAAAAAGGGGGGTTATTGTATAAGAAAAATCTATCACGCTCGCCTTGAAATTACTAATCATTGCGGCGGGCGTCAAAACAAGACTCAAGACTGTCTGATAAAAAATAGTAGGTAATGAATACACTTTGACTATCAAAAGCGACCGCAATACCTAGATTTTTATTACACAATCAAAGGGCAGGTTCGTTACGATCGCTTTATGATAAGCACTGTCGCAATCAGTAGTATTTTAGTTTTATGAGTAATTTCAGAATACCAATGACATTTATACAAATAGATAACGTAATTAAAAGTTCTCTTTTCACGTCAACACTATTTTTAGTATTCTCTTTTACAAAAAGTAATTATGTAACAATATATATTAACAACATTAAACAGGAAGATAATGCCACATGGAAGGAAAGTACCGAAGATAGAAAAATTAACTAAAGGAAGAGTTCATTTTGTTTTTAAAGACATTTGGAAGTGCATTCAAAGATTTTGAAATAATCGCCTGTCTATTCCGGGTTTCGAATCTCTATAATTGACATTACCTCAAAAGGACGCCAAAAAAATCAAATAGTAGGTATCTAATGCATAGTAGGACAAGGCGAAGTGTTAACAAAAATTTATTTACTTAAATAATTGCCTACCTTGGGCGGGAACGAACCCGCCAATTGTAAAAAATTAAACATACAGTATTTTATGATATCGCTCGATAGAGCTAATTATCAGAAACAAATAACTTTAATACGCATTATCTCTAAAAATTAAAGGTGATATCATAAAACCGTGTGAAAAAACAAATAAAATAATATTTCAGAATTTTCATAAATTACAGGCAATCGATACAAATACATCGGCATAGTTTTTCTTTGCGAAATTATTTGAGAGGTAATCTTTCTAAGAGCGCTTATTCTCTGTAAACCTGTGATCGACTCATCGATCGGTATCATACATTTTTTTTTACAAAAAATAAAACCGACTTCAAGAACACTAAAAACTTAAAAATAATATAAGAATAGGTACAGACAACATCACACTTCTATATTGAAGTCGGCACCAAACGATGATCTCCTAGAAAGTGTTAAAATTTGTCACCGACTTCAATATAGAAGTGTGATGTTGTCTATACCTATTCTTAAATTATTTTTAAGTTTTTAGTGTTTTTGAAGTCGGTTTTATTTTTTGTAAAAAAAATTATTTTTAACTTTTTAGTGAATGAAATCTTTTCAGTTTAAGAAACCCTAATTTAATTTAGTGTTTTCCTCTATTTTCTATGGGATCCCATCATCAGATCCTGACTTTGGTGACCATGAGACCACCCTTGCAGTATACTCTATCGAATACGAATTTTGGAAATCGGTTTAAAAATGATGGAGTTATGAGGTAACAAACATTTTAAAAAAATACAACCGAATTGATAACCTCCTCCTTTTTTGAAGTCGGTTAAAAATTCAGGATCAGAATTTTCTACATTTTGCGGTTTCAATTCAATAGGCGCAGGGCCTTATTTACCCACAGGCTAATAAGGCTAGAGCCTAGTGCGCAAGGATCAAGGGGGCGAACTCAGAATATTTGGTCATTTTGTGCTAAAAAAAATACGTGCGTTAAAATAAAATTCCTGTGTGATGACGATAATGTTGTATTTTTGGAGCTCTGTGCTCGTCTTATTTCAAAAAGTTAGTGTACAACTACAAGCAAGTTACGTTGATTTATCAAACGTTGTTTACTATACCTAAGTATATGAGTATTATAAAATAACTATTTATTCGATAAATAAATTAAAAAATATATATACACGGTTATTTTTTTATCACCCTGGAAAATTCGCGACATGGTTTTAGAATGTTTTAAATATGAATAAAAAAAATAACTCCCTTACTTAATTTCATATTAATTTTCTAAAAAATCTAAAATTTTCCAGGGTGATAAAAAAATTACCGTGTATAAGGACCTAATATTAGTATCGTATTTTCCATATACGAGACAAGATCCATATTGACGGCACCAAACGATGATCTCCTAGAAAGTGTTAAAATTTGTCACCGACTTCAATATAGAAGTGTGATGTTGTCTATACCTATTCTTAAATTATTTTTAAGTTTTTAGTGTTTTTGAAGTCGGTTTTATTTTTTGTAAAAAAAATTATTTTTAACTTTTTAGTGATAAAAAAATAACCGTGTATAAGGACCTAATATTAGTATCGTATTTTCCATATACGAGACAAGATCCATATTGACGTGAAATATTTTATTTTATTACATATAAAGCATTATATAATGTGTACCTACTGTATTGCCATTGTCTAGGCCCCTGGCTGTAGTTCCTGAGATTGGCGCGTCCAACCAAACAAACTCTTCAGCCTTATCTATACTAATATTTTATAGAGGAAATATTTGTATTTTTGTATGTTTATATTAAATAGGCCCCGAAACTGCTGGACCGATTTCCAAAATTCTTTCACCATTTGAATGCTACATTATCCCTGATTAACATAGGCTACAAAATTATTTTTCCTATTTTTCCTACGGGAAAATATAAATTTCCCACTGAAAAACAGTAATGAGGGCGAAGACGCCATCGGTAGGCTATTTTCCTGTGGGAAAATATAAAATTCCGACGGGAAAACCAAAATAACAAGGGCGAAGCCGCGAATCTACACTGAGAAAAATGTCATTTTGGAGTAATCTTAAAAAACATGACGTAAGTATAAAATAGGTGCGGTCTCCTAAAATAAAGAAATAATAGGTTAATACTACGCTATCGTTGAAATGTGTAGATGGCATCGAATTATTGAGGTAAATAACGAAGTATTATGGTACTTGTCATCTTAAAAATTGATCACATAAAATAATAGTTTCTTTTTTCAAATAATATCATTATATAGTAGAAAATAGTACACTGTCCTATAAATTTATGTGATAGTCATAAATCAGATAATAATCATAAGAAACAGTGACGTGTCACCGTATTTATAAAGATTTCATAGTTTATTATGAAGAATTATCTCTGAAAATACGATGAAGTCCCATAAATGTAGTGTGATCAAATGATGTGAAATTTGTAGGTTAGGGAACATCCATTTAAATTACAGTCATATTATTTTATGTGAAACACTAAAATAACTACGATTACAGAATCTTCTAGTTTTCAGAGTAGGTAAGCATCAAATTTTAATATAAAATCATACTATTTTTGAGTGAATTCTATTATATTATTATTATAGGAGGAATCATATCATTTTGTGTGCTTTCTACAAAAACATGATGACCAGCACACCGTAGAATATTCTCATTCGCTTTTTCATTCAGTCATTAGTTCGGCATACCTATTGGCTCTCGCCTCGTTAGTCTCGCGGAGTCGCAGCCGGCACGGCAGCCGCAGTCCACAGACTGCGGCTTCCGGCGGGATTGTCTATTTAAGGTTTATGTGATGGTACTCTAGTTTTTAATTTAGTTAATCTTGTATAAACAATTGTACAGTGCAACAAAGAGTTTAATTGCAAGTTTGTGCGTGTGTGTGAGTGTGACGATGGACCAAGCAACGTGCGACTCTATTTAATTTATCATTACATCCTCTTATCTCGGGTTGGGATTAGGAATATAAAAATAAACAATTACCATATAATGGAGTGTAAATCGAAAGTTGCTAAACTAAACCTAGTGACTTTCGATCTACGCTCCATTACATCGTCATTGTCTAGCCTTATATACCTAAAATCCCTGCCCGAAGTAAGAGGATGTAATGATAAATAGCACGTAAAGCAAAAGGAATGATGAATGGATGAAGCAAGGATGAATATGAGGAAGTAATCTATAAGTAGCAGGAATAATAGTAGGACGTCACTGGATATATGAGGAAATCATCTATGAATATTAGGATTAATAAAAGGCCAACACAGGAGATATGAGAAAGTCATCTAGAAATTTTAGGAATAATAAAAGAATATCACAGGAGATGTGAGGACGTCACTGCAGATAAAAGAAAGTCATTAAAAATTGTAGGAAATATAATAAGACATCATAGGAGATATGATGAAAGGAAGCATAAATAGTAGCAAACATAATCATATAATGTATTCCCATCCTACTAAATCCAGTGACACGTCATACTACTCGTATATGCCGTTATCATCAGAAAACGTATTATCATCGTAATTTTTGTGATATCACTATACTCCGTCTTTTACGTGAATTCACGTTATTCATGATTACCAGTTTTCTCAGTGTAATCCTGCCCCTGTAGCATGCCCTGTAGCATAAAGCGGTTTATCGCGGAGAAACTGTTGTATTTTGACAGTTAGCCGCTATAAACCACTTTATCATATCGTGTTTTGATGTTCATGCTAGGTCAGTATCATAACGCACCACTGGGCCGGTCTCCGGGGGGTGCGTTCGGGGAATGGCTAGTCCGATCCCGAACGTGCCTCCATGGGGGTGGAAGTTACTGGAGGGTGGTTAAGCCAGGTATGGGGTTTTTACCGGAGTCCAATGGCATATCCAAGGGGCGACCTTGTCAGCTTCGTAAAGAGATTCCCCCGCCGCAAAAAAGGGGGGCTGAACAGACTATAAATAGCCAAGTATTGTGTTGATAAATTAACCCACATAGCCATCTGTTTGGAACTGACAAATAATTACAAACAATTTAATTAGCAATAATAAATATCGAGGTAAATAATTGTGATAAACTATCATATTTTAAGCTGGCCTTAAATTACATAGAGTACTTAGGTAAATCAAATTTCATCATAATTAGTTAAGTAGTTTCGGAGTTTATCCCGGATAAATACTGTGACACGAGATTTTTATATTTATGATAATTATGTATTTACCACTAGCTGTGCCCGCGACTTTGTCCGCGTGGAATAGTAATGGCTGGACCGATCTTGATAAGAAGTAGCACATGTTATACCTTATATAATTAGCTATCTATTAGTGAAAGTCCCGTCAAAATCGGTCTAGCCGTTCCGGAGATTAGCGGGAACAAACAGATAGAAAAAAAAATTTAAATCGTGTTTTTGTTATTGGTACCCGATATACATTCATACCCATTTAGTAAAAACTTGTAATTTTGACATTACAAACAGACACTTCAATTTTATTTATTTGCCTATAGATTTATTATTTTCCCGCACTTTTTAACCGACAGCTTTCTTTCTTTCAATATACTTATTCCTCGCCCTGTGGTAGGTAGATACTTGTTTGTTACCTAACGTAAAAAGTAAAAGAATAAAACAAATCATTTGACATGATTTTTAGTTCCTCTATTAAAAGAAAAGACCCGGAAAAGGAAGTGATCATCTGAATTCATCGACAAAAAGCTTATTCATAGACAAGACATACATATTATTCATAGACAAGTAGGAACATTCATTATCTAATGATAGTGCTGAGCTCAAACAAAAACAACGAATATAATCATATCGATAAAGAGAAAAATCCATACTACAATTTTTTTCTATAATCCATTTTTTAACTACACAGTACAAAATAGGTAAAAAAAGTTAAGTTCAAATACGAAAATGAAAAATATCAAGCTTTAAAAACACATTTGCAATTACCCTTCCACATAATAACACCATAATAACAATAACACCTAAAATCAATAAAATAAAATGACGCCTGCATGACCCACAAAATAATTTTAAAATACATATTATATCAAAAAGCAAACAATTATTTTTATATCATAGGTACCTAATTGTTTTATGATTCTGAAATTTATCCTTGATTTATGTTTGTAGGGTAGATAGGTATGTACGTACGTACTTACCCTACACCTACCAAGTTGTTATTTTTATCTACCTTCCAAGCTATTGGAAGGTAGATAAAGTTATTCCAATATAAAACAGAAACAATTTAAATATTAAGTACGAAAATGTAGAAAAGAATATCTTCTTTAAGGCAGAAACGTTTGTTGCAATTGAAACTGACAACATCACATCCTAATGTTTATAATGATCGTATCATTATACGTTAAACATTATTGTAGCTAGGTACTTTCCTAAAAATTGTGACGCAAAAATATGACGAGTTTCATTGCAATACCTTTAGCTTATTGAAACGGCATAATATTTGTTAAGCATAATATTTAATTCAAGATACCTTAAAATGGATTCATAGTCTCTATGAGCTATTAGATATTAAAGTCAAAGTTAGGTTAATCCCCTAAAACGTATCATAATATGCTTCCTACCTTTAAATTTCTGCTAAAGGCCACAATTTAAAGAATCATAACTTTCATTTTATTTTATTACTACGTGATAGGTATTTCTAGGTCGAAATAGTCATTCTGACTATTACGTTAGTATAGGCTGTTAATATTTGAAGGGTTCATAGCTTAGACCATTTAGTACATAGAAATAACAACTGTGATGCGACTATGCCCAGCTTTCTTTATTGGCAGTTAAAACATGCATTATCTTACTGTCAAAGATAGAGAATAATTTATAGTTTGATATCTTCCTACTTACTTATTTTTATATCTTCTCCGAGAATTGACGTCCATAAGTACAAAGATATCTACACGTACAGCCGATTGCGCCAAGTTTTACGTTTTACGATTTCGTAAAAAGTAAAAACTTAATAAATAATAAAAAAATCGTTAAATAATAAATCGTTTGACTTTTAAATATATGCTTCATTTTTGACATTGCTTAACATTAATTATAACATTTTTTAACGCCGTCATTAATACCCGTAACATTTGCACGTTGATGAATTCGACAGAATATGATGGAACCAACTGTAAGAAATTGTACTAAGTATAAAACTAAAATTGAAACTAGAGGTGAGACATTAGGTACTATGTGCAATTCTTACGTATTCATATTAACTTTTACGGCCGGTTGCACCAAATTTACGTTTTACGATTTCGTAAAAGTAACAATAAAAATACGTAGGAATTGCACCATAATCTAGTTTCAATTGTAGTTTTATTTAATCCTTTTCGTTTAAAAAGGTTAAATGTGTGACGCAAATCATATAGAGTGAAACGACCCATTTTTAGGTATTGTTACTTTTTACGAATTCATAAAACGTAAAACTTGGTGCAACCGGCTGTTACTATGGGCACGTATTTGAATATCGAAAGTTAATATATCTAAAGTTAAAATGTCGACGTTCAAAATATCGAAAATTAAAATATCGAATGACCTAAATACCTACTATCATTATATCGACGTCTGGAATCGCAAAAACTAAAATACCGATCTGTTAAATTATCGAAAATTCAAAACATCTAATATCGAATAATCGATACGTGTAAATAATGTTCGAGAATACACATAAAGTCGTTTCTGGCGCTTCGCCGGCCGCTGCCGCGGCACGCTCGCTTCGCTCGCTCGGCTCGCGCGCTTGGTTCATATTCAAACCTACGCTCGTCGCTTCGCTACCTATTTTTGACCCGCCTACAGCTTTCGATATTTTGTCTGTCGATATTCAGATTTTCGACATTTAAGCATTCGATAAATATACCATTCTATCGTAAAACGTAAAACTTGGTGCAACCAGCTGGTTGTCTGTGAGGAATAGGTTCTTAATTTATTTAATACGGTAAATAATGTTCACTACCACAAGCGTACCTACCTAGATAAAAAGGGTAGAAACGAACCTACCCACATGGCTTCATGTTAATTCAGTCATCCAGTTTCACAGTCGAGCTAGGTAGGTACCTGGTTCAGAATAGAGCGTCAGATATTATTATCAGAAATGCTACTACCTACCTTACATATTCTCCAAGGTCCCATGGTGGTATACGTTTTTCTGTTTTAATGATAAGTAGGATTTCTGACATGCCTGCTAGTTACCATTGTTTTACCTAAGTTTGTCACCTTAATAACAATTCCCATGAAATTGTTTTTCCGACAAGAGGTATAATAGCCACTTCCCTTGTTGTTTTTAGACCGGATGAAGCTCGCTTCCATCTTTGGCCTAATCATAGGGCTGCCATACGTCCCGGTACACCGGGACATGTCCCGGTTTGTAGCGTTATGTCCCGGTATCCCCGTCAATAACTCATTTGTCCCGGTCTGGGAGCTAGGTGGGTAGATATACCTTGGTCGACGAGTTGATCACTATTGGCGCTTCAAAAAGTCAGAACCTCGGAAAAATATGAATGGACAAAGAAAAGTGATATATCGAGAACGAGAACATTGAATAAGAGAGATAACGCTGAGAATAAGCATGTTTTTTTTTGTTTTATTGTTGGTTTAATTGAACATTTTATTTAATTAAAAAAATATCCTACTAAAAATGAAACTTGAAAGTTAGTATCGAAGTACAAGTCCTATTTTTTTATATAGTATTTTGTTATAATTATTATCATTCATTGAGCTTTTAATTTTTTCATTGTACATATAACCTTTTTAACCGACTTCAAAAAAGGAGGTTTCTCAGTACGACCGTATATTTTTTAGGGTTCTGTACCTCGAAAGGAAAAAACGGAACCCTTATAGGATCACTTTGTTGTCCGTCCGTCCGTCCGTCAGCCTGTCTGTCTGTCAAGACCCTTTTTCTCAGGAACGCGTGGAGGTATCAAGCTGAAATTTATACAAAATACTCAGGTCTACTGTCTCTTAGAGCTGTGAAAAAATCAAACTTCTAAGCCAACACAATCAAAAGATAAAGCCGTTTATGCCCCAATTTTTCGCAAATTTTCGACACTCGCAAGGGAATCAAAACCTACAGGGTAGGTACTTCCCGTGAACTCAGAATCTTGAAATTTGGTACAAAGTAACGTCTTATAGCACAGATAAAGGAAAAATTGCAAAACCGTAAATTTTTAGTTACATCATATAATAAATATGATGTAACTAAAAATTTATGTTTTAGTAAGTTTAAAATTATTAATATTTTTAATAATTTTAAACTTACTACCCCTTTACTCGTGAACGCGTAGAGGTATTAAATTGAAATTCATATCAAATACTCAGGTCTATAATACCTTTTTAAGTTGTAACAAAATCCAACTTCTATGTCAACGCAATAAAACTTAAGTATATATCTACAGGTTTGTACGGAACCCTCGGCGCGCGAGTCCGATTCGCATTTGGCCGGTTTTTTGTGTGTTCGCGGGTAACTTCGTCGTTTATAAACCGATTTTGATGATTCTGGAAAGGAGATATTCCAAAGGTGGTCCCATGATAAGGAAACCAGGATCTGATGATGGCACCCCATAAAAATCGAGGTTTCTTCTAAGATATATAAATATTTGCATCTGGTAGTCGTAGTCATGTCTTATTACTGAACTGATGATGGAAGGTTTCTGATAGATTAGGAGCTCGGAAATAATTCCTTTGGAACTGTTTTGAGCAAAAGACGTTTTATTATAAGTTATTCTGGTGTTTGCCTTGGCTCAAATTCTTATATGTATATAGATATATTAACAAAAAAAATAGTAACAAAATACATACAACATCATAGTTTTATATTGAAGCCAAGCAATGATCACCTTGAACGTCTTTTAAAAAATATATAAAAAATGTATGTAAGTAGTTTTTTAAAATTATTTATGACTTTTTGGTGTTATTGAAGTGGGTTCTATATTTTGTAAAATAATCTAAGTAAGTATTCAAAATGTCCCGGTCGATGGTTCAGAATTTATGGCAGCCCTAGCCTAATCGTCACTTACGATCAGCTAAGAGAAAGGTATTGTAGATAAATTTTGTTAGTAGAAAACTGTTGTTTTTTCATTCCAGAAATTATCAATGCAAAGTACCTACCTATATGTGTGCCAAACTCCCAAAAAATTGTGATAAAACCCCAAAAAAACTCGGATAATTTATTAGTGCTCATTAGTCAAACTTGTCGTAGTTATAGCTTTAAACAAATTAGTGTGACGTTTTACTGAATTCAGTTTTCAAAGGCAGATTCTAAGTTCGTCGTTTTGTCCTGATGTCTACACAGGTAGGCCTAAATTATAATAAATTATTTCTACAACAGTCCGCCATACTAATAACATGACGTCATTTCGTAACGTAAATAGTTAAATGTAAACTTTATCACATAGTGTTAAAGAACATATCTGCTTAAATTAAAGAGTCAAATAAGTTTCTTTCTAACCGTTTTGTTTGACGACAAAACGAATACTAAGTGCATCTCACTCAATCTTTTGAAAATATTTCCATGACGAAAAGAGACAGCGAGTGTTTTATTAGCTGCGAATCGTATAGCTTTGGAGAATCGGGGTCATGGAACGTGTTTGAATTTCAAAACGCGTCCTGTCCAATGCGGTGAGTTTGTATTCATTGCTTTTTCATTGGTTATCCCAGGCTTGTACCAAGAGCGTTCTACCTGATAAAGATCGATAGCTGGCGTCGGTTCTGTATAGGGAAACAAGCCGATTCTGTCGCTCGACCCATATCGCTCTGGATTATTTGGTAGAAGTGGTCTGTTCGAGCTCTCGGTTCTTGTGTGTTATTCGTGAAGCCATTCAGTGAGCAAAAATGTCGGACGACACTGTGCTAGTGACATTTTAGAGTGATTTTAGCTGTCTATAATTGTTATAAGTGTTGGTAGTGCTTGTAATCTTTCAAGGTATGTTACTTCTTAAGATTTTTTGTGCTTATTACAAAAAGTTAATGCGTTTTTGAATCAAAACCACGTTTTGTTGATAAAATGTGTGACAGTTTAGCCATTCCCACTGTTGTTAACAGAGCATTGTCAAGTTTTGTCGTAAAACGCGATGGATGACACCAATGTGAGCACATTTTGTCGTTTCATTAAAACAATGTTGTCCAAAACAATTTGTGTTTCTAATATTTGTTAAAGAAAGGACAAATTAAGGTACTTTTTTCAATTATGATGATTTATTATTTCTTTCATATTTGTATATTACTTGGTATATTTTATGTTTTGGGCTATCAGTACAATTTGTTTACTTTGAACGTGAACACCTATAGTTCCTTGTGATAAGGTTCAAAATTGTAAATTTCAACAATTGTATCTGTGCCACTATGATGGAATATGTTATTGGTGTCCCTCTCTAACAACGGCTGGTTTTCGCGCTTATTGTCTCGCTTTTATGCTTAGCACTTATTTATAGAGGACTCAGGCATCACACGCGCCCCTGGGGCGTCCTATATTTATATTAGTGCGGTTCTGTTGAATATGTCGATATGTTAATATTTTGTATTATACTAACGTTCATTTAATTACATTGTGAATGGATAACTTAAGTAACTAAGACAAAAATGATAATTCGTTCATTGATATTGTCGCCCAAAACTTGGGCGCGTCATGAGATTGACAAATTGCGTTCATATTATATATAAAAAATGGTTAATGGCACTATAGCAACTTACCAATGAATTAATATTTGACGGTTATCGAACTTGAGTGATTTTGTGAATGACTCATATAGGTATTCAGAAGTCGTATTCTGTAATAACAGCAATACATTTCTATTGTGTTTCTAATTGTGATGTAAATATTAATCGTCTACTATTTTTACATAACGATAAACTAGTCTGAAACAGGTCCATAATTTTATTTTACGAAAAGCGTTTATTTAGAATTAAAATATTTAGTAAAAAAAACTTAGAATGTTTGAAATAAATTCTAAATATCGCAATAATCATTTTTAATCACTATCAACTATAAATTAAAATAATTTAAAATGGTTATGATAATAATGAAGTGAATAAAATAGTAGAAAATAATATTTTTTATGTATAGAACATAATACTAAACAAAACAAAGATGCTTTGTTTCTTTTTTATTTTCTGTCTTGCCGTAAATTTACATTATAGCTAACCTTCATCATATTAAAGTTAAAAGCAATCATCAATAATTTAATAAAGCGAAAAACCTTCGGAATACACATAAAACCAAAAAATATTCAAAACTGAAGCTGATAATCCTTTCATCGATTAAAGCATAGAAACACAATTCACATCACTGCGGAAAAAAAAGATAAAAATGTCTGCCGCCATTTCTGACGGGGATTATTATTCCCTACAAAACATTATGTACCGTGTTTATGACCTTTATATATCTAGGGCTAGAGTTTAATATCGTCTGAAGTAACTGCATTTGCCGCAGTAGCCGTGCACAACGTAGACAAGAGACTTTCGACTTAAATCTATAGGTGTTAAGATGCAATGAAATATTTGCCACTAATGACGCAGAGACCTACTTTTGTGAGAAGATAATGTATTCTTTCGGTGTTCCATGCCCTTTTTGATGAATAATTCATGTTGTAGAATAGGGAACGAGGTAAAGACAAGGATGGCGCACAATAATTTAATGATGAGTAAAAGAGATAGATACAAGATTGAGTTAATTGTATTTCCTTTATTGGATTTTGTGATGTCTGCGAATTCTATTGATATTCGAAAATGTAAGTGAAGTTATCGTAAACAGTTTTTAATTACCTAAGCATTTACTACATAATTGCGACCCGCCTTTCACTACGTAGCTTTAATTGCTTAGTTAATCACAGTAGTCAATGAAAATCAAATACAACGCTTCAAGCTCCTTTTTTCGATCCTCGCGTTTATTATACGCTACATTTTAAACATAATAAAAAGGCCACGGCAAAATAAGTACCTTGACTAAATTTCAAGTATCTTGCTAATACAACAAAAATGTAGCCTAGGAAATGATATTTAAATATTGATTTTTACGATTCAAATGTTCTTTAATTGTCATATTTCTACTAGTTAAATTAAAAAGTCATGAAATAGAAGCAATTTTAACAGTAGCCCGAGAACGAATATCAAAGATATGGCTGTATGGTTCTAATTCCCTTCCTCTTTTTTATTATAACGTGCACATATAGGATAGAATTTATAGTCTGTGTCACGAAGAAAGTCCTGCGGAAATCTCAGAATAACAATCTGAGGCGGAAATAAATGAAACTTGTAAAATGAGATAGAATCAGCTGAATGCCATAGGTTAGATAAGGCTAGCAACAATCCGTCACACGCCCACTTGTTTGACATGTAAAAGTAGTGCCGCGTCGTCTTCTTTCGTGATATAGTATCTCCTACTTAGTCTGTGGTTAGGCTCTATTCCGTGTAGGTAACAGCAATATAATTTGAGGTTTATGTATGTATTTCGCGTTTTGGATATTATCTAGGACGTCATATTTCATTTGTAAATATAATACAGTATATAATTTATGATAACAAATGCGGCATAGATGAATAATAAGTACAATATTCATGTTTGATACACGTGAAATAAAACCCTATAAAATAAATTCAGACTCAAAGGAATAGAGAATGGTTTATTTATTTTGAACATAGCATTATTATTCTAGCGACACACAATTCTAAAGTTGTTGTTAAGATCTAAGCACAAATTACATAAAGACTACAGACAGACTAGCCCCCTTATTCAAAATTATCGGAAACTTCATATCACAGAATCTCTATAGCTGTCACTTTTTATCGGGGCGCATCAAAGCGAGACGGGGCATGACTTTCCGAATCCAATCCACGATCCGATAGTTATAAATAGGGGGCAGTGTGACCATTTGTGGCAGATTTCTCCCATGATGCCAGATTTGGCTTGTAAATTGAATAATAAGAATATAGCAGATTTTGTAAATCATTATTGAAACAAAGGAAAAAACATTAATGAAATATTTTGCTCATGTTTTTATAAGTGATTTGGTAGGATATTATTTAATGAACTATTTTAATCTAATGTCAGATAGGACGGGGATTTCGCCTTTATATTATATTAAGATAAAATATTTGTCACTACGCCATAGGATTATGAGCCGTACTTAGTCGATAATAAGGTTCATTTTATCATTAACTGACTGCCAAACAATAATTTGCTGGCAGTTAGTCGAAGGCGTTAAATGTGCATGACGGATGTCAGAAAATACGAACTTTCGTTTCGACCTGAGTAAAAAAGTTCCCACTGGCAACTGGACCTCCAGGGTTGCTTTCTTCTTGAGTTACCAGATCTAACGAGGAGCCTGTTGTTGCATCTTGCCAATTATGTAGTTGTAATCAAGTTACTTATATCTTAATTATAAGAACATCCCAAGAACATAAAGCATATGATTAGATATAGCTGGCAATCATCGTTGTGTATTTTGTACTTAATTATTTTTATATTACCGCGATCTAGTCTCCATGGCCGCAATAAGAAGAGTTTATATTTTAGACATTTTGGCAGATTTAAAGCCATTATTGGGCAGATTGACGTTTATGAGATGATCACACAACTACAGACTTTGGCAGTCTGTAGTTATCTGGTTTTTTTTAATGCCAGATGGCAAATATGTCGGTCACCTTTAAATCAAAGACAGTATTTTTCTAACAAGACTGTAAAATATGACACAACAATAGGGATATGATGAGAAGACAATGTTTTTGTACACCTAATTCGCCTACAAGTCTATGGTTTGTTCCAGCCCTAATCGTTCAAAATAAACATACAAGTCACGTGACTAGACTGCTTAGTGATTGTCAAACGTAAATTAAAATATGAATTTAGTAATTGTTTAGTTGCACAATTTGATTACGAGTTGTGGAAATAATGGAAATCGCGAAACATTCTTAAAATAAAACGCTTCCTCTCAGCTTGCTCAATATATTTGTAATTTGAGATAGGTATTTTTTTTTATTTTAATGTTAAACAAAACCATCTTTTGAGCATGATCTAATGTTTTGAGAGTTTAAACTTACCAAAAAATGGTTGAAAATAAAACAATATAAGTACTTTGATATCTTAATCTACCTATGCAACTACTTATTATAATATAGGGTTTAACTTATTAAAATAATAATAAACAAAACAAACTTATTTATAAAGTGATAAAAGTTGGAACTACAGCTCTCACGACGAAATGTGAAATGAGAAAGCTTTGCAATTTTCTTGTAAAAAATACGAAAATACTGCAAAGAATATTTTCATAAAAATCAATATATCTTTTAAAAAAAGAAGCTTGTGGTAATAATTTATAATATAACTCACTGGTTACTGAAAAAAGTATCGATTTACAATCAAATAGGCAAAATTGAACATCCAGTTGAAGGGTGCGTTCTAAAATTTGGTATCAGCGCTCGTGTGCGCTCTTTGCATGCAAACAGCTGGTCCAAAATTGCTCATGTGCGCATTTGTAAGTGGTATCAGAGTGGTATAACATAATCGATGAGGTCACCGATTGATGCTGACTGTGCTAACAGAAAAGAGGTAGTGCATTGTCTCCGGAACTGTCAATGTCAATATCAGTTTCCCGCGGAGTTTTATTTGTATTTTCGTTTGTTGGAATTTATTTTTTCATTAGAATATCTACAATAAATACAGAAGTGCTCTGTGAGGATACTCGAGGCACAATAGATAGATGTCTCCCTCCAATTTTTTTTCAAATGACATTGACTGTCAACTCGACAAATTCACAGAACGAAAACTCGGTCCAAAATTGATGAGTGCTTACGTCCGTGAGTAGTGCAAACGATTTGAACGTTGTTGGCATGCATGCAAAAGTTTGCACTGTTATCTAATTGTGGACCGCACCTGAAGTACTTGTTATTTATGCTACCATAGACTGTGAGCCTCTCTCACATTTTTTCCGCGGGACCTACCGACTTCTTTCGCGAAACAGACTACCTACCTTATTTAGGTCGTAAATTTTTCATTGATAAATAAAAAAGGTAAATAAAGTTTTAAATACCAAATTGAAAATTGAGATTTTGAAGTTTTTATGAAATGTGACTTTAGTGACATTATGAAGTGTTCCTGGAATATCTTGCCATAACTTTAAAGAAGAAGAAGAAGAATGATCAAAATTTTATTTACAATTTGGACAAATTTTATTGCAACAGGGCGTTTATTGTTTAAGAATACTATCACTTTTATAACGCTTCTAAGTCATTGCATGGTCAAAAGAGTCTGGCCAGCAAAACCTGTGCACGAAATAAAGTGGCAATTTTAAAAAAATCTGCGGCTGTTAACTCCGACATGTCCATAATAATGTATCGTAATATGTGTCCTAAGTTTACATTAGAAATCATAAAATTGTGTGATTACTTTCCAGATGCAGCAACCTCTTCAACAACCAATGCAGCAGCCAATTTCACAGGATCAAATAACGTAAGATATTTTGATCGAATATTTGTTTTTATGATAAAAAGAAATATGTAATCATACGTCTCTCAAAAACATCGACTTGCTTGTGATCATAATTTATATTGGGCTACGTTCGTAAACCATTCGCTCGACGTCGATCGATCGTCCCTAGAGAAGATGACGCCCTTGTTTTTAGAGTGCGGTCCATACTTTGATATCAGCGCTCGTGTGCGCTATTTGCACGCAAACAATCAGTCCAAAATTGCTCATGTGTACATTTTGTAAGCGGTATGACGTAATCGATGACGTCACCGATTGATGCCGACAGTGCTAACAGAAAAGAGGTAGTGCATTGTCTCCAGAACTGTCAATGTCAAAATCAACATCAGTTTTATTTTTATTTGTTCGAATTTATTTTTTAATTAGATTATCTAGTGCTCTGTAAAGATACTGGAGGCACAATACATGTCTCTCTCCAATTATTTTTTTCAAATTATATTAACTGTCAACTTGACAGACTCACAGGTCGAAAGCTCGCTCCAAAATCAATCTGAGTGCTTACGTCTGTGAGCAGTGCAAACATTTTTAACGGGGGGGCTACCCCCTGCCTAACTCATAGCGATCACTCGCTATTGTTTCGTGACATTAGAACAATAGTTTAATGTCACCTGTGACATTCAAACTATTGTTCTAATGTCACGAAAGCGATAGCGAGTGATTGCTATGAGTTAGGCGGTAGGGCCGCGGGTTGTTTGCATGCATGCAAACGTTTGCAGTTTGCACTGTTGTCTGATTATGGACCGCACCCTTAGAACGACACCGCAAGCTGTAGCTGTCAAATGTTATTATGATGTCACAATAACCTAAAATTGATAAATTTTGTTTCAGTTTTATTAACTTGTTTTGATCTGTTTGCACTACCCTCATAGAAATTATTAAGAAAATATCCATCTGTTAAATAAACTTCGCCATCTTCATTCATAATTATGTGTATCTACATTTTCTATTACTATTTCTATTGTCTGCATATTTAATAAAATACAAATCACAGACGACCGATTACGTATCTCCGATAATACAAAATGAACTTGCTTACAAATAAATACAAAAAGGAGGAATTAACGTAATAAACGGACATAGCATCTGTCAAATAAACGTCAGTTTCACCCACCTATTTAGTGTTGCCATTTACACGACAATTGCCGTGTTACATGGTATGATGGTAATTTGGGTCTATTCAGCAATAAAACACGGTACACGGCAATATATCCAATGGTTACTATTTTTAATAAATATAAGTCATTAAATTATAACGCACATCACTAGACTATACTAGACGTAGTCATGACTCTATTCCGGCGCGCATTCGACATTTATATTCGCGCACACTTCATTGCTTATGGTATTCATTTCATTCATTCAAAAGTATATAGGTACTGCTGTTTATTTACTTTATTTAGTGTGGTGTGTGAGTAGTGTAGTATTAACATGGATAGTGGGGAAGAAGGGCCGTGTACTCCAAAAAAGGTAAAGAAACGAACGTATAAAAATCTACACGGCAATTTTGTAGGTTTTATTCCAAAACACGGCAATCCCGATCTCAAAACACGGCAACTTAATATTTCGAAATGGCAACCCTGCACCTATTTCAAAGGCCATCGGTGCGTTGTCTAGCGATGTAGCGATGTTAACGAGGGGCTTATCATGATCGTCATGCGATTTGCGATCACATGATTTTTTTTTTGGAGTTTCGCTACTTTATCTGCGAGACGCAGGTGGTTTTATTGCTGTATGAGAAAGAATGAATCAAAATAAAATGTCTCCATGATTATAGGTAGTCCCGGTACTATTAGTCTTTATAATTTGTAGTCCCGGTTTGTGATCGGGTTGTTTGAGCCCCTTGACGCATTATGATATTAAATAGAGCTTTATTTACAGCATTTTTAGGCTTTTACAAATATAATAAACGGAGACATACCAACCAACGAATACTACTGTCTCGTTCCCACTTATTTTACTCTTTATTAGTGTATGGAACATGAATATTTTATTGTTTATGGTGAGAAATAAATTTATTTTTATTATTATTTGTCAAATAAATCAGTAATTTGTATGCCTAAATATTTAACCAATACATCTTATTTTTTACCATTACAATTATAACAGTATTTTCATTTTGCCGTTATCAATTGTTCAAATAAATACCTAAGTAATTTCTTAGTTTTAGTTACCTAATTCATTTTATGATTTAAATATATGTACTTACTGAATATATGAACAATGATGTAAGACTATTTGCATGTTCCTAACTAAATGATTATATCTGATTGATATTAGTTTGGTTAAAACTGACATGGTTGTGAAAGTTCAAGGCCAATGATAAAAATTTTATAGTTGATCGAAATAAAAAAAAAACAAAATATTTTGGATAGCTATGCTATTTTTAGAGTAATCTTTATAAACTACTATTTAAACCATAAAAGATCATAACAGCTAAAAACCCTATTTTATATTTAACCCATGCTTATCGTCGGCGGTCAGAATAAAAATGACTACGAAAGCAGATTTTGTGCATACTTTGAAGACTTACTAATTGTTTCATTTGATGTCAATTATCACATAGATGAATATATTCCGCAACAACTTAAACAACTTCAGTAATCGTGTTACCACTCTACATGCTTATATTTTCAATTACAATATTGTTGGGAACCATAATATCATAGTACAGATACTTTTAGATTTAGTATGGGATCAGCTTCGATATTACTTGTGACAATACTATTACTTCAGCAATTATTTGCTATTATAGGACTATTAATCACCATATCAGTGGCTACTCTACAAAGTCTAGCCCACCTTCATACCCTTAAATCGTAGTATTATTCGGCATGTGACGATGCACAGCATCTGTGAGAGTGCGTCATACTTCCCTTGTCATTTCAGGTCAAATTCAACACCTTCCGGTTTGGTATCGGCCAATCATCATCATCATCACAGCTCAAATACGTCCCCACCGAGGGGCTCGAGCCTACCCTATGTTAAGGTGATTAGGCCTTAGTCAACCACGCTGGCCCAGTGCGGATTGGTCGACTTCACATACACCATTGAATTACTACGCAGATGTATGCAGGTTTCCTCACGATGCTTTCCTTCACTGTAGGAGCGTCAGACAAATGTACTGTACATATGAAATTCGAAAACGAAAAACACATTGGTACATGGCGGTCTCGAACCCGGACCTCCCGATTGGAAGGCAAGTGCCGAGTCCATAGCGCCACCGACGCGACGATCGACCAATCAACGTTAAGTTAAGTGTCACGTGGTCTCCGGTGACCGCATGAGGTTGAATCGTTCAATCATAGCGTCGTCCTACTGCGTAGCGACCACGTGGCCGGCGCCACGCCGGACAGCTTCGTGCTTCAATTATTTACATTTCATTGAAATTTTATTTACATTTCATTGAATGTGTGTTACAATAACTGGTGTTAATTTGAGATTACTTCATATATTTGGTGGCATTGTAATATATTTTGATAATTAACGCGATTAGCACTCTCAAATCATTTTTGTTGCAGAGCACAGCAGATGCAGCAACAAATGATGCTGTGCCCAGTACGAGTAGTCTACGAAACTCAAATATTAGTTCCAGGTAAAAGCTTGTCGCGTCTCTAAAGTGGTTACCGTAGTCAATTAAGCATTTTAATGGGTAAATTTAACTTATGAGTTCAGAAACCATAAATTGTTATTTATATTTCAGGTGATCAAATCCAACCAAACCAGACACTTTTTATCAATCCACAAAATCCGCCGCCATGGTCACAGAACAGACAAATACACAACCCTGTGATATATGTACACCAGATGCCAAACAACTTAATACCTACAGTCCCACAGCATATAGATCAAAATCAATTGTATTTACAGCAATATCAAAACTACCAACAAATGATACCGCAACAGATCCTTACACAAAGTCAAGATCAAAGACCTATGCAGTTATCAAACGTGATTTCCCAGAACATGGTACAAAACTTTCAGAATAACATTAGCACCAACGTTCAAAATATACCTGATAGAATCCCTCATAATTACGGTCATGCGGCAAACATTGGCCCAAATATGCAAATGCAAATTCAACAGAGACAAATCAATCCAAACAGTATTATGAATAGTAACGATGCAAACGTGCATTTAATTCAAGCGCAACAAACACAAGCAGCAAGCCATAGAGTTGAAATCAAACCTGGAGTATTTATGAATGTTGCTCAACCACAGCCAATCAATCAACCACCAGTAAGGCCACCGCAGGTTCTCACTGTAAACCCCATTCAAAATGTTTCACAAGCTACTACTAATGTTCAAACCATGCAAACAAATGCTCCTATTGGAACGCCTCGCCCTATTCAAACACACAGCGTTGGCTCACAAATGTCTCCGCCAACCTTTATGAATCCCACAAATGGACAATCGGTTCCTAGGGTTAGAAAAGTATCACCAGCTACAGTCAGCAGAGGAACCGCACCCGCAACTGTTAATAGAGGAACAAATATGAATGTTGGAGTTAGAGGAGTGCAAACATATAGACCCATTCAACCAAGACCACAGCAGCAACATTTTAGAGGAAACACACCTGCTGTACAAATTCCCAATGCAATAAATATGCAACCCCAACAAAAGCCAATGCCAGTAGCTCCTCCAGTTATCAATTCAATGTCTAGTTTACCTAGCCTCCCGATCATAGACTCTTATATACCCCATCCGCATAATACTAAGCCCGAAGAAAATGTAAATCAACGAAAGAGAAAAAGTGAATCACCAGATGAGATCCACAAAAAAATGGCTGCCATACAAGTGAACATTACAACACCTATAAAACCAGTAACGCTGCCACAAAGAAATAATGATACTAGTGGGAGTAGTAACAGCTTGAATAAAGCCGAACAAAAGACAAACCTTGACTTGCCTATTAAAAAAGAAATAGAATTGAAAAAGATTACGAACTTAGTAGAAAATGTGCAACAAGCTATCCAAATTGATAAAACTAATATCAAACAAAGTCAGGATCTTAAAGAAGAACCAAACACCGAGAAAGATAAATTAATAAGAAATACTGTATACATGCAAGCACGAGGTAGAATGCTAAGCGACAAAGAAAGCCCAAATATTGAAAAAGATACTAAAAATGACCAAAAATTGGAAAGTAGTCCTATTCCAGACACTCGGAATGTACAAACTATTAAGGTGGAAAAAATAGAAATTCTTAATAATGAATCATCAATGAAGAATACATATAATAATGAGACAATAAATAAAAAAGATATGACTGATATTAGTGTAACATTAAATACAGCTAATAATAAAGGCATGTTGCCAGTTAATAGGATAATTAAAGAAGAACGAGACTTCGTTCTAACTCACGTATTAGATGGGATAGTTATTCAAGAATCCAATATTGCCTTTCCTGTAAGTAATAATAATTACGCTTCATTAAATTGTTGCTTCAAAAATAGTTTATTGAAGTATTTGGAATAATTATTTTTCACAACAATTTCAGATTAGAGAACCTGCAATACGTAGATTTGCGCAAGGTGCTGCGCAAGCTTTGAAAAGTAAAAATAATCCCCAAGAATTAGGGGATAATAAAAAAAATGCAGAAACGTCAAAAGATGTAGCTAAAGAAACAAATACGACTTCACAACAAAACAATAATTCTGAAATAAAAAATAATGAAGAATCAAATATTTCAGGTAATAACTGTTATCTTTTTGAAATCCTGCTATACATTTATTTTCTATTAATTATTTGAAAAAACATCATGTTATTTACAAACAACGTTTTTGGTTGTTTTCAGATAATCCTTTTGCGAGGTTAGGACACGCTGTTGTAAAGTCTTGGACTGTAAGTGTGTTAATAATCAAATATTATCTCTGTTTACTTATTTTCATAAAATGTATTATTTTATTTCGCTAATATTAAATTTTCAGACCGAACAGCTATCCTCTCATCTTTCAAAACACGAATGGAATGAAACAGCAACCTTGTTGATTGAACATGAAATTGACGGCGAATCATTATTTCTTGTTTCGAAAACCCAACTCGTAACTATTGGAATCAAAGAGGACCACGCGGAATTAATATGTAGTTTTGTAAAAAGCTAGCATTGAGTGATACACTCATAACTTAGAAAAATGCAACAAAATATTTATTGAAATCATTTGCTTTTTGTGATCGAGGTCTAACCAACTTCATAATTCTTGTGTTTGATGTTTTTCATTTAACTAATGAATCAGTGACACATCACACAACTACATTCACCTAAATATGTCCAGTATTTAATTTTGTTAATTCTTCATTCTCAAGACTTGTCATTTCTTCTGAAAATCTGTAGGTGCTTACTTTTTAATCATTGTCAATTTTCAAACAATGAAAATGAAGACTATGATATTAAAGACTTATTAAGAATTGATACAGAAAGTAGCTATGAAAATTTTTATAGCGTAAGACTAAATCGTTCAGTCGAATTTATGTAAGCTAAGTATATCTAAATCTTTAATGCTAGTTGAGACTCTTCTGTGTAAATATATGAATATTAAGTAGCAATATTATTTTAATACGACTGAATATTTAATAAAAAACTATTTTCAGACTTGTTTTACATATTATTGAAACCTCATTTTTAACTCTTTTTTTCCTTTTCCTATAAGATTGTTTTAACAAATTAAAGATTACTTACTTTTTAGGAGATTATTTTAATTTTTTGTTGGAGATTAGAATAAATTTAAAGTTCAAAATTAAAAAAGACTACTAATACCGCTACAACGAAATGTAAGTATGAAAACGGAAACATGTATTGTTCTATTGCGTAAATATTTTTCATGCTGAATTTCTGGTATTAAGCCAAACAGTATTTACCATGAAAACGAGTTTAGTTTAGTAGATTGTATTTGATTGATTTTAAACATATGGTGAAGACCGACGATAGTTATAAGAAAATAAAACTGAATACAAACAGCTTAATAACCACCAGATCTCAATCAATTCGATTTGACAAAGGCACATAACAAAACTTCAAAACTATCTATGAAAATCGTAGCTAAGTAGTTTAGTTTCACTTCGTCGTTTTCCCCATAAAATTTACATTCCGTGCGAAGAGCGTGCCAATATTGCCTCGTTTTGTATGCTTCTTCACACCTAATTCTTGCAAAACATCTTCCGACTCGACTAAGGAGTCCGAATTTCTTGACGCAATCTCTTCAGACAAATCTTCACTTTCAATTTTTTCTGAATCGGTTAACTCTCTGTACATTCTAGTATGCTCTAGTTTACTTCGAGCTTTAATTGGTTCACGTCTGTACTTCATTTCTGGTGAGAATTTGGCGTGCCCTGGCTGCTGACACATAAGTGTTTCATAAAAGTATCTATCCGCTCTACTTTCATTGGCTGGTCTGACCTTATCGTCGTCCCCTGAGCTTTCATTTGAAGAATGTAAATTTGGTGATCCTGGTGCAGACTTCTTGTGAGGTCTATGACTGTGTGATAAAATATTAACGTATCTCAATTGAAGGTTGAAATTGTTCTGCTTTTGCGTTTATAATATGCTTTAACTTACCATATTTTAGCGTCTCCAGAGACGATAGGGCGACGAGGAGATTGAGGGATTGCGCTTTGTGGTTCTACCTCATCACCACTTACTGCCTGTAAACACAGAAACAAAAAGTAATGCAATTTTTACTTATAGCAGAATCATTTTAGTTTTGGCTGATAACAATAACATTATAGTTAATATGACGTAACCAATAAATTAGACTAAACCAAACTAAATCTGCCATAACACATTATTATTGCCTTACCTTGTTGCCTAAATGGAAATAGCAGTGGGTCACTCTCTCTACGTCTGCCCAAGCAACTATGAAGCGTGCCATTGAGAGAGGTATCTTAGGCAGGAAGTTGGAGTGAAACTTGCCCTGGCAGTAGATAGTGATTACGTCCGTATCCTTGATCTCGAATACTATCCGGAACACTGTGCCTAAGGATGAAAAATACTATAATTCTGTATCTTAAGAATATATCATATATTAATACTTTTTCTTTATTAAAATGAGCCGGCTGCAGTCGTTTATCCTGAATGGCGCGACCCTCAAAATTACAACATAATACAGAAAATATCATTACTTAAAGCCAGTAATTCCCACTGCTTAGTACAGATCTCTCCTAAGAAGAGAAAAAAAAACCGATCGGATTTGAATAGTATATTGTGTTAGTTGCAAAAAGAATTCTTTAAAGCAATATGATTTACAGAATACAATTGTCTATGGTATATGTCAGTCTCTTTTCATTCGACACGCGTAGAAAGAGATAGTGTTAAAATGTTTTAATTTAACACTATAATACTAACCAGGAACAAACATATTATAATTGGTGTCATAGTTGCCGCTGCCTATCCAGATGCCATTCTTTCTCGATAAAGATATGATGTTGTCACGGTGAAAGCGAACATCAAAGTGAAGGACCACGTCACGCGGCTCCTCGCCCTCTTGAGCGCACAAGTTTACAGACATCCTGAAGAGAAGAATATAATATTTAATATGATCACTAGCAAGTTACAACGGAACCAATGTAGGGAAAAAATTACAGAAATATTTCACTTCTCGCTCTCGCATATAACATTGAGGTGAGATTTAAATAATAATTATTATATGTCCACTGTTGGCAGTCCGTATTGACTTGCTGGAAGCATATATTCTGGCAAGTTTGGCTGCTCTGCAATCCAAATATGCCTCATTCGACCTTCTGCTTGAATGAACATACTTCCATTACAGCACAAAGAGACTAACTTCAAGATTATTCGTACTTTGATTATTTGCCTTTGCGTTGCATGAAGGCAAGATCACATGAGTCTGTGAATTTTACATTGAAATTATGTTTATAGATCAAATCAAATCTTGGTCTATATCTATCAAATACTAATATGTTTGTAAAACAAAAAAGGTGTTTTCCTTACTTTCTGGCATTTTCTTTAATTTTACCACCAATCACAATCTTATCACCAACTTTGAGCAGTGCTGGTATATTGGCTGTAAAAACTGGCATCGTAATTTACGTATAGGTTCAATTATAAAAAAGTGTGTCGGTACTATTCCCAAATGAAGATTAGTTGTGTATATTGGCATTTTGGACATACAATTTATACATTACATAAATATTATTAGAGTTATGGTAAATAATTTTTAATTAACGGATTGACAATTAATAAGTTGTCAAATGAAACTATAGTTGTCTTTTTGAAAAAGGATATATTTTGTTAAACTGGGAACTATGGATCAATTTCGGAACTATGGAATTATACTAGAATAAACAATAACAGTGATAAAAACGCAGCTTAAGAAGCAATGGTGACAATAAACTTCCGATGGCAGATTAAACTAAACCAAATTTAGTTTTAGTGTGTCAAATTGTGTATTCAATCTTAATTTTGAACCGACTTCAAAAAAGGAGGAAGTTCTCAATTCGATGCGTATGTTTTTTTTTCATCAATTTTCATATCATTGCTCTGCGCATTTGTAAGCGGTGTAACGTACTATCGCGCGCAGTTCCGCCTGATCACCGCTACGCTCATTTTCGTTTGCACTAGCGCTCTCTAGCCCCACCCGTCGACCTCGAATAGACATGGAATAATGAAATAAAAGATTCTTCTTCGACCTGCCGCCGAGCCGCCGAGGAACCCCTCAACGCCGATTAGAGAGAGAAAGAGTATTTATTTTCTAATAGGCCAAAACTTAAGGGGGCGTAGCCCGGCGCTTCCGCACGATTCAAGCCACAGATTTAGAGTAGGCTAGATACCACTTGTTCATTAAATAGTATGAGAACCGAGCGTGCCTCCGTATCCCCACTCACTATGACGTCACGCGAGTCATTTAGTGATGTACACACATAAAAAGAATCGTTTCAATCGCAACCATAATGTACTCTGTGATCGCAACGCGCGATGCGCCGCGCTCGCTCAGTGAGCCAACAGACTTCGACGAGAGACGATGCGCGTTTAAAAACTATATGTGTGCCAAATTTCATCCAAATCCGTCATCCACATTAACAAACATTGAGACACAGACACACTAACAAACATTCACATGTACCTATAATAAAATTGATAGGATGTAACAAAATGTGTTTGATCCCTAAATTACCTGTAATAATAGCTTCCTTTTTCTGGTTAAATCAGAAAATGACGAATTTTCATTTGTTGTTGGTTGGTGGTTAACTTTCTGTAAAATAGAATATTATTTCTTTTTTAGCGCACTTGATTCAGACTTGACCAAGTAGGCTCATTAAATAATAGAATAGATTCTCAAAATTACTAATAAATGTCATAATTATCAGTAGCATGTATGTCATTAGTCATTAGCATAGAACACTTATCCACTTACTTCTTCATTTTGTGTCGTATTCAGCACCAAAATTTTCGGATATGCTGTTCCGGATAATCGTCTTAACTTTTTGCTGATTACATAGTCCTCTTTATTGAAGTGGATTAAGCAAATTGTACTGTGTGGTGAAGGAAACCAATTTCTATTACCTGTCGCTTCAATCCATTTATTTTTTACAATGGGATCGCTTGGAAAACTGAAAACAATCATGCCCTATCTATACTTAATTCGAAAATGCATTTTCATTGGTCTCTCAATTATCATTTTGTTCTTAAACCGAATTGATGACTCGATTGCTTGAATCGATTTGAAAGTAACCATTGTACATCACTAATCGCAAAATTTGACAGACGAATGATAAAAGCCCTTGTACCACGAAACTTGTTTACTTTGAAGTGATTCTGTCGTTTAAAATTCATTGCGTACGGCCAGAACACCCGATGGTGGTCTTTCAAAGCCAAACCCGCAATGTAAAATAAATATATCAACATTCCCAAATACGAATTTATCGCAGTAGTATCACGCGAATATCACAACAAATCATAAATAATTGATTTTAAAATGAATTACAGCTATTTGTGAAACAAAGTTACTTACCGATGATAGGATACATCTCCATTGACACGATTTACTACTTTTAAAGAGTTTTTACAGTTTACAATTTGCGCAATTTGGCATTTTTACGTTTTCAACCACAGGACTCGTCAACGTTACGTAAGAATGCCAACTAAAGTAGAAGCGCGGTTAGTTTGAGCATTGCTCAAACTCGGGGCGTCTCGGGGCACGCTGCGCCGGGCAACAGGTGGTATCTAGCCTACGCTAAATCTGTGATTCAAGCGAATAAATTTTAAAATGGTCAGGCGGAAGTGCTCGCGATAGTACCTAATCAGTGGCGTCAACATTTGATGCTGACAGTGCTAACAGAAAAGAGGTAGTGGTGGCAATACAGAGGCGCGTTCAGGGCCTTCGCGCGAAGTACAACTTTTCGCTCTAACCCCGTTCAATGCCTTCGAGCGTGACAACCGGGTGAAACAACCGCCCGTTCAAGACCTTTGAGTGTCGGCGCGAGTTACAACCGAACAACCATCGAATTTGATGGTTGTAAAACGCTCTGACGTTTATGACTGAAATACTCTTACGTGATTGGATGATATTGGCGGCCATATTCTATAATGTCATCTACTAGAAAGAGAGCGAAATAAAAAATCATGTGAAAGAGGGAGATAAAAGATTTGGTTGCTGCAATCCGTTCAACGCCTTTGGGCGAGTTAAAAAACAACCGGACAACTACACCCAGAGGCGCTGAACGCGCCTCTGTTGGCACTAATTCGATTAAACTAAACTAAAAGTTTTAGTGCTGTCAAATTGTGTTTTCAGTTAAAATTTTCGAACAAAAAACACGATTTGACAACATTAAAACTAAATTTAGTTTAGTCTACTCTAACTAATACCAACAGAATTGACACCAGTACCTACATGGAATTATTACTCAAACAGGAATGAGCTCTTGCTTAAAAAAGCGTGCCGAGCGAGAGATAAATAACTGTACCGTTTGTCTCTTTCGTAAATTTGTGACCACAAATTCTACAAAATAGGGATTTTTTCTTAAAAACAATAACATTATGCTTAATATGCTAACACGATAATTTAATTTATTTTGTGTTATAATTATTCCAAAAAAAAACAATTTAGGTATTTTGGGCGTTAAAAGTAATTAAAATAAACAATAATAAAAAATCTTCATCTACCAATAGTTGTTTCATAACTACTAAATTATAAAATATACAACAGTAGCAACACTGTGGGAAAGGGATAAAAGGTACAGTTATTGCTATCTCTCTCGGCACACTTTTGCACTTTCAAGTGTTTAGTCTTTATTCAAATAGAAATAAAGTCCAAAGGAGATGTCCTCTTTTTGTATGGAGGCTGGGTTTTGCTAACTAAATGAAACGAAACTATGCCTGTTATAAAGGTTTAATATTTAGTGTCCTAAAACCGTGAAAATCATAACTTTATACCCCTCCGTTTTGGAAATATTTTTATTTTTGTATATTTTAATTGTGGCAACAGTTTTGTTTAATGATCGAAAGCATAGATATAGAATGAAATAGATGGGCTATAAAAGCCGTCAAACATGAGGAAAAGAGATAAACTTATACACATTGCCAAAGGAAAGAAGAAGATGGCATCATTATTTTTTGTCCTTGTTACCGTATATAGCTGAAACTGGTAGTGGGGATTGTTTATCACCAGCGTCTGGTGCTAAACAAATACGTGGAAGAAATTTGTTGTGTGAATTATAGCTTACTGTGTAATTATTTAACAGTTTAATTAGTGTAGTTGTGAACTATTTGAACATTTAAATCATGGTGCACTGCTCCGTTTTAGGTTGTAATAGTGATAGTGCTAGAAAACAGGAAAATATAACCTTTTACAGGTAAGACCTAAATTGTGTCAATAAAAAGCGCCAAAACTATTTTTTAAATTATAAATACAAGTTATATTGCAATATTTTATCATTCTACTATGGTTCTCAATCATATTATGGGATTAAACATGAAATTTCAAACTAAGTAGTAAGGTTACTGTTAACCTAACAAGCTAGGAATGTCGCCATACAATATGGCCACGTATACAGCCAACGCGTATAACATTTTGCCGGGTTATAATGATACCAGTTACGCTACGACTATTTTTCCTTGATTCGTAGGTAATTTGTTACATGAAAGGGAACTCACATATTAGTTTCTGTGCTACATTAATATTGACATATTTAAGTATAAAATTTTGAGCATTTTAGATAACAACGTTAATTCTATTGAAGTGAGACTTTCCATTTGCTTGTTTGTCTGTATTTAACAGATTTCCTTCGGAGATAACTACTCGAAAACAGTTGGGTTAAAGCTACTGCCCCCCTATTCTGTAACTTCGGTTGCTAACTAGAACTGTCATTTTTGAAGGGAACTTAACATCCATTACTCCTATCATGAACGCTGCCGTAACACATAAGATCACTAAACCCGTAATGGATATAAAGTGGCTTTCAAAAATGACAGTTCTAGTTACCAACCGTAGTTAGCGAATAGGCCTGCTGGTCGATTGAATTGGCAGCCAACCAAGCATACCCGATTGTGTTCTAAGCATTTTGAACAACAGTGGATTCAGAAAAACAAAAAAGGCACTTTTCTTAGGAGTTAACTTATTCATATTGTATCTACAAGGTAGATACCCTATGAAGCCAAAACCTAAATTTATCTTTCACAAACCCAACTATTTTTATGGGGGATTTCGAAATTTATTTTATAGTTTTGGATTAACATGGGTAGGGTAGGTACCAAATCCTTTTCTACTATTTTGATATGGCCAAACATATTATTAATGGTTTGATTTTGGTCATTTTCTATTAATATAACAAGTCTGACCATTAGTACAGATACAGTTTAAAAATTTATTAATTAATATTTTTAATGTTGTAAAATTAGAACCTGCTTTTATTTTTAACCTGTATACATATTGTTTCAAGACACATCGGTGTTGGATTTCGGTTCAAATTTGAATACGCCCCGAAAGAGAAAAATGCGGCTTCAAATGCTGGGTTTGAAACAATCAGCGAGGTCATCAAATAAAAAACTACGGCCAGTGCGTCAATCGCTTAGACGATTGGAAAAAAAAGTAGTTACACTTGAAAATGTGTAAAGTGATTTGAAGTGTAAGTTAATGATGCAAAATTAGTAGTTGGACATTTTAGATACTGTAGGAGGAACCAATAGAGATTTTCTGAGAAAGTATTCTGAACCTTTAAGGAAATTCGCGCTGTGCTTACACTTTTTAAGTTCAAAGGCATATGAGTTTGTACGTTAGCAATTTAATATGTGTTTACCACACCCAAAAACAGCTGGTGAGGGGCGAGGAGTAGACAGCCTCTAGAAAATGTTTGTGATTTATTAGCAATTTTGTGCCATAGCTAGTAATCTGGCTTAATCCAAATGAAATAAGTCATATCTCTACTTTGTCTGAATATTTAACAAGAACACATAGGATGTAGATATAGCTCTATGCACCGAACAAGTGTTTCTAATTTCTAATTAATTATATAGGTACTTGACAGAACATAATCTTCCTCACAAATCTACAAATTGGTCTTGTCCTGCGCTATTTCCAAGTTGCCGCCAGCGGGGGCGAGGTTGGGGGTGGCAACACGGGCAACTAATAATAACCAGCTATCTACATCGGCATCTTATGTTCTTTGCCAGATCTTTTTTCCACATTGTGAGCAAGCTTACCAACTTTGGGCTTTTAGCACCATATTGAGTGCGGTATCAGTAGTTCAATTCTTGAACTTCCCAGCCCAAGTGAATTTTTACCTGTATTGTAGAAGTCCTTTATTCGATAACAATAACGGTGCTATTGAAATCTAATTTTAGAAAATGTTTATTTAAAATTTTATATTATACATTTTCTAAATCTTCACAAATATTTCTAGTTCAAACTTTATCCAAATTATATTGGATTTTAAATAAACTGCAGAGAGAAAGAAAAAACAATGATTATTGCCCGCTGTATTCTTAATCGAACGACGATCTTCGCAAGGTACCTAGCTGGCAAAAGCTGGAAGCGAGTGGTCGCGGATCGTGCTCAGTGGCGAGCACTTGGAGAGGCCTATGTCCAGCAGTGGACGCGTGTGGATGATGATGATGATTCCTAATATTTTTTCTTATATTTGTAAAGATGTTTACATAATAGCTTAAATAAATAATAGTAAAATGTTTTAAAACTAAATATACTCGAGTAAATCCGAAAAGTGTAGTTTTATTTAAAAGTGTAAATAACTTTAGACTGCGGCGAAGGTTGAATGAAGAATTCAGTAAAAAAAATCGCAACTTCCTCCCACTTTTATTTTTTGAGACATATTATTGAGCGAGGGGCGCTCATTAAAATGTCTCAAAAAAAATACGTAGATCAATCAACCCTACTTTATGTTTATAGTGGTAAAAGCCACTATAAACATAAAGTAGGGTAAAACTTAAAGCAACACTGGTATACCCATCTACTTTAGGCAGGTATGACGTCATCTATATCTGTCCCTTACGGGTATACGGTCACGTCCTATCTATTCATTCTTTATCTAAGATCGAAAGCTGTTTTATATTATCTGTAAAAAACATCTATTTATAATCTATATTTGTAAATACAATGACATGACACTTATGCTAGTCTGTGGTTGTGGTTTGTGTTGAAGTCTTAGACTATAGATACCAATAGACATGAAATACCTACGAAAAAAGCGTGCCAACATTTGGGTTGGTGCTCTAAGATGGTGGAAAAAAACTAGGGACGCCGCATCCAAGATTCCACACTTTTTATGTTTATCTTTATAGAATTCATTAAAAAAATCAATAGAAAACGTATAACTGTAAAATGCACTCACAAATAATGCTCACCGACTGATTTTTTAGTACAACAACAAACACGGCGCTTTGTAATGGCGGACTGAACTGGACGCTTTATTTGAGACATATAATAACATTGCGAATCCATTGGTATACTTTATCTGAGGTTGAAGTTGACTATCAAATTAAAGGCCGATCGCCATGGTGTATTTTTTCTTAGACAATCTGCCTATTAGGGCCTATTCTTCAATAAATCTAATTAATGAACAACATAATAATTAATTAATAAATAATGAAGTGCCACAGCGTCAAGTCAGTGCCAAAACTATCAAACTAAACTGTCAAATCTTTTTTTTTAATTTTAAGCATTGCACTAGAGAATTTAGCCAATCACTGCCAGTTGATTATAAGATTTGTAGATTTTCCTTAAAGACATAAATAAAATGGATTTTCATGTGAAAATTCATTAACATTTTAGTAATACATTGTATTTCGGAGATTATATGAAGTTAATATGGGTAAATTGGATAGATTTCAAGCATGTGATTTCAAATTCAAATTCAAATTCAATATCTTTTATTCAAATTGGATTGTTACAATCTCTTTTGAACGTCAAAGCAGCTACGCCATTGGTTCACAAGTCTACGGCGGGAGACCTTGTACTGGAAAGAACCAGCAAGGGCTATTTTTTTCTCCCTGTATTGTTACAGAGTCGTCAATTGGAAGCTGACCTCACAGCAGAAGTTTGAGCTCAACTTCCATTACAAGATTAGATGTGTCAGTTCTCTTCTTACTACTTATTACCAAAAATAATAATATTTGTTTATACAAATGGTTATACATAACAACACGATTCATTATCTGAAAAATTAACACCAGGCATTGGCATCATTCAAATAATCGTTGACTTTATAATATCCTTTACTCATAAGAGTCTTTTTTACATGCGCTTTAAACTTATGAAAAGGCAAGTCGGTAACACTTTGTGGAAGCTTATTATAAAAGGTTATACATTTCCCCATAAACGAGCCTCTAGTTTTTTGAAGCCTGAATGTTGGAATGGCAAGTTTATTTTTGTATCTTGTGTTTAGATGATGAATTTGGAAATTGGTTTCAAATGTATTATAATTCTTATAGACATAAATCAAATTTTCATAAATGTACTGTCCTGCTAAAGTCAATATATTAATTTCTCTAAATAAGTCCCTTAAAGAATCTCTTGCTCGTAAATTATAAATAGCGCGAACCGCTCTTTTTTGAAGTACAAAAATACTTTCAATACTAGCAGCCCATCCCCACAGTAGTATTCCATATGACATGACACTATGAAAATAACTAAAGTAAATCAATCTGGCCGTTTCAACATCATTAGTTGTCTTATTTCAAAACTTTCACCACAGTTTAATCCAAATCGGAGGTACTTAAAAGCATATTTTTAATATAACTGAAATGCTGTTTCGATCCTCTTTTCAATGGTATATACATTATTGCTTTTAGTTAACATAATTAATAAAAACCCACTTGTGGACATCTCCATTTGAACAACAATATTTTGAAGAGCTCATTCCTGTTTGAGTAATAATTACATGTGTTTTTCTTTATAGAATTCATTTAAAAAATCAATAAAAAACGTATAACTGTAAAATGCACTCACAAATAATGCTCACCGACTGATATTTTAGCACAACAACAAACACGGTGCTTTGTAAAGGCGGACTGAACAGCCCCCCTAGACAAGACGCATTTCGATAATCGCTAACGCAATCGCTAGAAGGAAAATGTATGCGATTTGACATAAGCCCTCGCTTAGCTTTCGAGCGCAATTGTCAAATCTCATACATTGTCGATTTAGCGATTATCGAAAGACATCTTGTCTAGGGGGGCTGGACGCTTTATTAGAGACATAATATCATTGCGAATCCATTGGTTTAGTTAATCTGAGGTTCGATGAAGGATTTTTTAGTAGACGGGATACGTACCTAGTTTCTCTATGAAGTCTGTGGGTCACGGTCTGCCCCCCTAGACAAATGCCACACGCAAACTTTTCCACAGCCGTTCCGCAGAAAAAAATGTATGGAAATGACATTAGATTACGACAACCTCACGCTTTTTTTTTCCGCAGCTACTAACGCGCTCCTGTGCTAACAATTTGAACGGGTCGTTTGCATGCATGCAAACGTTTGCACTGGAGCGCGTTCAGAGCCTCTGGGTGTAGTTGTCCGGTTGTTTTTTAACTCGCTCAGAGGCGTTAAACGGATTGCAGCAACCAAATCTTTTATCTCCCTCTTTCACATGATTTTTTTATTTCTCTCTCTTTCTAGTACATGACATTATAGAATATGGCCGCCAATATCATCCAATCACGTAAGAGTATTTCAGTAATAAACGTCAGAGCGTTTTACAACCATCAAATTCGATGGTTGTTCGGTTGTACTTGTAACTCGCGCCGAATTTGGTCGGATTCGCGATATTAGCAATTCGGAACGCACCATACGTGTCCCTCAGAAGGATATTGTTGTGATATTGTCATGGAATTATTACTCAAACAGGAATGAGCTCTTCAAAATATTGTTGTTCAAATTTGAACTTTATTTCTATGTGAATAAAGACTAAACACTTGAAAGTGCAAAAGTGTGCCGAGAGAGATCGCAATAACTGTACCTTTTATCCCTTTCCCACAGTGTTGCTACTTTGTATATTTTATAATTTAGTAGTTATGAAACATCTATTGGTAGATGAAGATTTTTTATTATTGTTTATTTTAATTACTTTTTACGCCCAAAATACCTAAATTGTTTTTTTTTGAATAATTATAACATAAAATAAATTAAATTACTACGTTAGCCTACTATTAATAATTATAACACTATGATTTTACGTCCAGGAAATATTCTAGTAGTAGTATTCAAAAAATGTTATATTGCAACAACGATTCTTTGTCAATGTCAGTAATTTTCGTTGTCATTGTAGTAGGGTACATGGTATGTACCTAACCTAAATTTTATCTCAATTTTTAATTTTTTTTAATAAAAGTAATTTATATTACTTATTTATTGCTATGCTTACACGATGCGATGTTAAGTTATTAGAAAAAAAGAATTGGCATTAACGTTCTGTTCAAGATATTGGCGAAACCACAAAAGTTTTAAATATTGTTGAAACAGTTCGACTCACACTGATGTGTTTTTAATTCTTTTATTCTTAAAATATTACTCATTCTTTTACTAGGTATGTATTTAAATATCACAGAGAGATTTTAGTGTTGACTCATTTTTGACAAGTTGACATATTTGATTATCTGTTATGTGGCAGTGGGTTCAACATAATATACCGATTGGAAAGACCCATCTATTGAAAGACAATCATTGACATTCATTTTTTTTTAAATAATTATTATGTTAATAAAACCTATCTAGTATTGAAAAGCAGATATAAAATTTTTTTGCACAACCCATTTTGAAATAATAGAATAGAATATAATATTTCTTTGTTCTACAACACCAACCAGTTTAAAGCCAACGTATAAATAATACACTTAACACTATTTGTACAAAGGGCGACCTTGTCGCTAAAAGCGATCTCTTCCCCAACAATCGTGATTATTAAGCTAAGCATTTTATGATTTTCAAAAGCATCTTTCAGGTTGAATGTTAGTTTAAAAAAAATCCCGATTTTGTAGAATTTGTGGTCACAAACTTACGAAAGAGACAAAAGGTACAGTTATTTATCCCTCGCTCGGCACACTTTTCTAAGCAAGAGCTCATTTGAGTAATAATTCCATGGATATTGTTCTCTGAGACGGTATATGTGTTCTGTGCTGAGACGTATCCTGTTCCTGTGGTCCATTCTATATTTATGTGTGGTCCTAACCTAAAAATTGACGTTAAATGTTCTACTACTATATTGTAATCTGTGTGTTCTACTTATGTATCTGATATTTTTAAAAGTTTCTTGTGTGTAATGTTAGTTTTTCGATAATGTTTTCTCTAAGTTACTAATTTGAAGTATATGTTATAATAGTATTTTATGTATTGCTTAAGCTGATGGCCTGGTTGCCAATGCTTTAATAAGGAAAAAAAAAGTATCCTGTTCCTGTGGTCCTAACCTAAAAATTGACGTAATAGGTGTTTTTCTTAATTTCGCCGGTCTGTAATTCTCTAAATTAGGTGCAGTTAGTTTCTGCGTTTACTTACAATCACATGCATCATATATTATAACAACCAATAATATACTTTAAGTTTTCGGTAAGAAAAATGTTATTTTATAATGTGAAGATCGAATGATGAAACAGTTTGTAAATGTACTGTTTACAGTCGCGTTAATTCTGTGATTCACCTTGCTGCATCATTTGTTGGCTTGTTTTCTGAGACTTGAGTGGTTTTTGCAGTATTTCATAGCATTTATGTAAAAGAAGTGTAAGTTATTTATAATTCTGTCCTGTGACCCACATTTGTCTGTGTATAAATAATTTAGTAACTTTCAACAATCATTTAGCCCACATAAACTTTGTAAGGCGGTGCAACATACATGCAAATCAAGTTCGTTTCGATGTCTTCATTGGAATGAAATTCAGTGTTAACATACTAGGACTTATGAATTCATATATTTTTTTACAATTACTATTATTTAATCCTCAATATTCAATACTGCGTTTATTATTCTTCCTATGACTATTTGAAAGGTATTTAGGCAAATCTATCTTTTACTATCACATCAATTGAAGAATCGAAATTTAAGTCTTTTCATAACATTCAGTAGAACTATAAATCATATTGTGAATAAATTCACAGAGTTCTCTCATACAACTTAATTGTATGATAATATGTTTTCTAAAGCATAATGTAAACTTTCAACCTATTCACTAGCAGTCTTTGAAAATAATTTAAACCAACATAAAAGCATATAATAATAATGCTTTTAAAAGTAACCTGTATTTTTTTGTGCTGTTACTCGTCTTAGCTAATATTTCCATCATCTGTAAGACAACCATTGCTTGCTGACATAATTTTACTGATAACATTATCTTATCACCGTTTCTGTTATAAATAGATAGTGTAGTTTAATATATGTTTATGGCAAGAGTTACTGCAAAGCGATTCCGTTTACACAATGAACATCAAATATGTTATTATTTATCTTTGATTAATTTATTAAATAATGCAATTTTGCATGGAAAAATTAACTGACACCAAAAATGAAGAGACTTTTTCAAAATGTCGATACTTCATCTCAAAAATAATTAAAATTCATTTATAATATGTTTTTGGAAAAACAAAAAGTCCAGAGTATTTAACGGAATGTAATTTAGAGAGAGCAGTTGTTTCGTAAAAGCTTCCAAACTGCATTTTATATTTTCCAAATATTATTGCGTTTTATTTATATTGTGTTTTTACAGTCAACATTATTAATAACTTTTGTAAGACCTGTGTTATGTAATGTAAGTGTAATAAAATAAATCAAAATAATCTGTGTGGTGAGATATTTAGAATATATATGTCACCGACATCACCGTTCCCTATCTTCCTATGTATGTTGTAAAGCAATTATATTTCAAACTCAAAGAAAACCCTTCACTGCACCAACCCTTCTTTCCAGCCTGATTAGTTTGGCCAACTCCTCATAGTTTTCTGTTATACCTCATAGAGAGATCTGTGCCCAAGTGTGGGTTGTATGTGGTTTCAATTGATGTGACAATGATTATGTTCTACTTACATAATCTTATGTTCTATGTTATCTATATTTATTCCATAACAAAATAAAGTAAATATAGTATAATTTTATATATGTGACTAAGCATTGTTTTTTAGAATACTAAATAAAGTGAAAAATAAAGTGAAAAATGTAATATATGGCAGGATTCGAACCTGCATCTTTAACATACCATGTTAATGCCATGCCATGATGTTGGGTGTGACCACTGAGGAGTTATCCAATCTGACCAAAATTTCAGCTTTAGTAGTCTCTCTTTGGCAGATTGTTGGTATGTGGCCTTGTGGAGGGAATTGGGGGAGGCTTATCTCCAGCAGTGGGACAATATAGGCTAAGGCAGAAAGTGCCAAAATGGGTGGGTGAGGAAGAGATCAGGGGTGCCGCGAGGTGCCCTGGATATCTGTGCTAAAAAGCAAAATTCCAAAAAAGATACAACAAAAATAAATAAAAGAAATAGAAAAAAATGCCACCATGAACCTACAATTTTCTAAGTGTTGAAAAAGCCACGACATGGAAAAGTTTGGGAATCCCTGGGCTAGGGAAAAGAATAGTCCTTCTTTACTGTGTTAATCCTTAGTAGATTTGACTCACCATTAATAGCTATATCAATGTCCAATTAAAAAAAAGTAGTTAACAGCTTACCTGTTCAATGAGTCATATATGCAGAACTTTAGTAATAAGTTCACATTTTTTGATACAACTTTAGGATATGTTTTTGAAAGGAGCGTTGCATAATGGACTAATAAAAATTATGTGAATGTATAGCAAAAACCCAACATTTAAGAAAATAAAATAAAATTTCGCAACAATTTTCATGGCAAAGAATATAAGCATAAAATCAGCATTAGAGTATAAAATCATGAGCAATCCTTCAGAATCAGCATCTATTTTTTGTGTAAAATAAAACAAATACAATACAAAGACAACCTTTTGTAAGCGAAATTATTATAACAAAGTAACAAATTAATCAAACATGTTTCTCATTATAGCAATGCAAACAAAACGCTTTCTTCCATACTTTGCACTCTATGTGCACTTTTTTGGCTGAAAATCAGAAATTCTAATAATCATTCTGATATTTTATAGGTTGGTTCACTAAGATGGTTGTGTCTGAAGAACACCCTGCTGCTGTTGAAGGCGACGCTACCATCAGTAAGAAAGCAGCTAAGAAAGCTGCAAAAGCCGCAGAGAAACAGCAAAAGAAAGCAGAGCACAAGGCATGCTTCGTTTTGAATCCCATTAGAATAGACATGAACAAACTCTTTACATACATTACTATATGTAAAGAGTTTGTCATGTTTCAGCATTCACATGACACTTATTTTTTTTTCATATTTATCTTCTTTTTTCATATTGATCTTAAATTATTAATTTTTATAAAAAAAAATCTTTAGTTCTTAGTCTATTAAGTCTTTAGAGGATAAATATTATGTATTGTGTTATCTGCTATAGTAAAAAGGAAACTTAATACAGCAGTATCCTCAAATCTTATGATTTTTCTTTCCTTGCGGGCTATCTACCAGGACAGAGATTACACTTATTGAGTAGGACTTTAACATACATTTTCATATAATATCTTTCTTCGTCAGGGATCATCAGGCCCCACACAGGTTGAATCTGAACCAGATTATTCGGAGGGTTGCTATGGCACATACAAGTTAATGCAGTCATCCGGTGAACACCGTGACAGAGTGTACACGGATGTCAAAGATTTGACCGTACAGAAGAACGGACAAAATGTTTGGGTGAGAGGTGCGACTTAGTTGTTTTATATCTCCTGCTCTACCTCAATCACATACATTTATATCTCCTGTCTGCCTCATTCACATACACGAAAATAACATTTATGTCACTGCATTATATCCTGTGAGGTGGTAATACTACTCTACTCAAGCTGTTTATGAAACACTTTCTAGAAGATCATTGTTTGGCGCCGACTTCAATATAGAAGTGTGATGTTGTCTGTACCTATTCTTATATTATTTTTAAGTTTTCAGTGTTTTTGAAGTCCTTTCTATTTTTTATAAAATAATTTTTTTTTAATTTATTTGGTTCACAACTTGTAACATACACAGGACTATTCGGCGCATTGCACCGGACACAGCTCCGGTGTGCGGCGCTGCGGTTTTTAATTTTGACTGAAGAATCTTAATTTGTATACAAAAACCGCAGGGTATAACACACTCACACCGCATGCCCGTGCGTTTGTGCGGCGCGCGCGACGGCACCGCACTCCCGGACGGCGATGCGGTGCGGTCTGCGGGGTATGCCACACTGCGCCGTAGTATCGTACGGATTTTTGCGTAGAAAGGACGTGCATACGCGTAATAGATTTCGACATTATAATGCGGTGATGCGGTGCGTCGTGCATCACAGCTCCGGACGGTGATACGGAGCAAACCGTATGGTGGCACGGTTCCGTGCCGCCGCAGCCGCATGCGGTTTTCGTCCCTCCGTACACCGCAGCGGGATGCGGCGGCAATGTGTTAAGCGACTTATAATGTTAAAAATACAACAAAAAGCTCGCACGGTGTAGTTTCTAATATTAGTGTACATGGCATGCTATTTAAATTAAGTAGCAAAAAAGGAATTTTAAATTAAGTTGTAATTTAGTCTATCTATCTATCATATTCCAAGCCAACGTAAGTATTAGCGATTGCTGTGTCAAATTGTAGTCTAAGAACTCAACACTGAGAAATGGAAAAGACATGGTAAAATATGAGTAACATTAATATTTTTATTTCATTTTAATGAAAAATGAGTTGTTTTAAGTAGTATATGACAGTTACGAAAAATCAATTCTTCTACTTCATCGATTCGCTGCCAATGAATTTGTCTACCAACTTACATATCGATGACTTTGATCGATTCGCGACGTTAGTTGGCCATGGCATATGTCAATCCCATACATTTTGTTCTTATCGAACTTCGTTATCGTTTTTTAAATTGTCAATTTGTCTAGGGCCCCCAGAAACGACTGCTTGTCCAGTGGTGGCGTAAAATGATAAAAAAGCTTAAGCCCTCCTACGCACTAGGGGTCAACCGCGGGGGCGGCTAACCGCGCGGCTGCCCGCTTTTTCTATTTTAATATGCAACCGCTTGTAATCGTACGCACTTAATAGCGTAGCGGTTGCATATTAAAATCTAGCCGCGCGGTTAGCCGCCCCCGCGGTTAACCGCTAGTGCGTGTGAGCGCTTACGGAGGACAGTCATTGGCTGGGTTCTGTTCTCTATTTTGTCCCATATTTTTTTTATCCATAATCTAACGTGTCATAATGTTTTTTGACATAATTATCATATGTCCGAATGATAAGCACTCCTAACTTAATTTCTCATAATATCACTTGCCCGAAAACCGAAATCTCTAAATATAATATGACCTAATTTTTTTTGCTATAAACATCACAATCTATAATATTTAAAATTCCTAAAAACCTTTTCTATAATAGTCATAAGCCCTAACGTAATATCTCATAATATAACGTGCCCTAAAATCGAAATACCACAAATATAAAGTTTTTTCATTATGTTATGTATTATCAAATCCATGCATACGTTTAAAAACAGTCACTTGATGCAATGCAAGCAAGCATGCAGCATGCATGGCTTCTGTCACGGCTCCGGTGCTGCGGGGCTCCGGCGGTCCCACGCGACCTTATCGTCGCAGATGGTTTTCGCCCACCACCGCAGCTTCGGCTTGCTGGCCAGCCTCAGCCGCGGCGGCGGTCGTTAAAACCACCTGCTCCTCAGCTCGCGGGCCGCCTCGCCCCTCCGCGCCTACGCGGGTTTAAATAACACTCTAGGGGTAGGGCAGACAAGACTACGTGGTGTCGGTTTTACAGGGATATATTTCTGTCACTGAATTTTAAAACGTAACGGTTGTTAAGGTTCATAAGACAACATTTTAATTCAATTTGTTATTATTAATAGTAGGGCTTTATGATATTGATGACATAACCAAGATAAATCAACTTTTAAACATGTTTTAGGACTAACAATATTATTATAAACCATCATTCGGACTAACAATATTATACAATATAATAACACTTAGGACATGTGACTTTATAAGTAAAATTAGGATATCCTATTATTATAGCACCCGATATTATGACACAAAAGCATTAGAACTAAAGACGATTATGTAATATACAATTTCGTATACCCGAACATTATGGAAAATGAGGATTATAGCAAGCGTTTTCGGGATTATGATTTTCGGACGATCGATATTCGGAGAAGAAAGGGACGACCCATTGGCTATCTATAATATCGTGACAGGTGATGAAACCTGGCTGTGCTGCTTTGAATTGAACCTGAAAGAAGAAGCCTCCAGAGTGGTAGGTCTTTCCTTTTGAAGATTTGCCAATGAAAGTTAACAAAAGTTGAAGCATCGGTAGAAAAATGGTTGCTTATTTTTTCGGCAAATCAGGTCATTACACGACAGTATCACTTGATAATCAAAGGACAATGTCTGCAGATTGGTACGTCAACACTTGCTTGCCCAGAGTGTTAGAGAAAGTTCTCAAAAAGCGTCCACGAAGCAATATCGTCCTTACTCCTTCACCATGATAACGCATACCCACATTCCGCTAAGATGGCGAAAGCTTATTTGAAGGCTTCAAATGTGGAACTGATGACGCATCCGCCTTACAGTCTTGTGACTGCTTTTTGTTTCCAAAAATTAAAGACAAACTTAGAGGCACACGTTACGAGCCCTGAATCGGCGGTAAATGCGTTCCGTGAAGCCATTGAAGAGGTCCCTCAGGAAGGCTGGCCGTCTTTTCAGTCTTCAAGTCATGACTTGAACAGTGGTTTGAACTGCTAAGTGATTAAAATGGATTGTAAGGATTATCTTGTAGTAGATGTTTCTTCTCAATTCCAAAACTATTTATGTGCGAATGCTGCATTAGGATATAATTTTGTGTCGTTTGTATTATATTGGAGTCACACGCGGAACCCTAGAGTTGTATGTTTAAGTGCTAAGCGGTATTTAATTTACTCAAGATCCATGCAATATTTTGCAACTCAAGAGTATGGAAATTCATAGTATCAATGTTGCTTGATCGAAATTGGATTCTGCAGTGAGTGTACTGTATGTTGATCAGAAATATAAAACCGGTCAAGAACCTCCGTTCTGTAAAACGCATGCTTAAAGTCTGCCCTTATTCTGCCCCCTGATTATGTAACTAATTGCTTACTATAATTGTAGTTTTTGAAAGAAACTATATCTACATACTCGTATAATGAACGCCGACATAAGAAAACTACTCACTAAACTAGATATGGATAGATGAAGCGACAAACGTCGCTATTACGAGCAACATAAGAGCGGTCCAAAGTGTATAGCTTGTCAGCGTCATCAGTCCATTGTACTAATATCTCCCGCATGAATGGCGAGTCTCCGATGAGACTGGCCACTATGACGGAAATTCTAGGCTTATTATATTTCTATCTTCTCGTTAGCTCGCCTGCAGACTTCCCGCGCGAAAGGCAAGCAGTGCTTTGCAGTTTTACGCCAAAACTCCAGCACAGTCCAGCTTTTGGTCAGCGTCAGCGAAGAGAAGAAAGTCAGCAAACAGATGGTCAAGTTCGTTGGCAAGTAAGTCGGCTCCTCTATACTTATTTTTAGAGCATACCTAGTGCTGCATTCGTCACACACTTCTATCCAACGCGCACGATCGCGAGATATGCTAGGAGATATGCTAGAAACACACTATTTTTTGTGACGCGTCAGAACCCCCACCACCGCCGCCATAACACAATACCGGAAGGAGTCTGTTCCAGGGTCGTGTGCTTGGGTACCTCCGTCTTACCTATTTCTGCCGCAAAGCAGCAGTGCTTGCATTGCTGTGTTCCAGTTTGAAGGGTAAGATATGGCACTGAAATTACTGGGTACCGTGACTTTACATCTTAAGTCACAAGTTGGCAACGTACACTGTGGCCCTTGTGGGGGTTGCAGTTTTACTGCGAGCGGAGCACAGGAGCCACGTGTATTATAGGTGACTGTTACCACTTACCATCAGGTGGGCAGTTTGCTTGTTTGCCAAACTAGTAGCAATAAAAAAACACTGTAATAAAGTGTTCCTAGCCATATGATTAAGTGTATAAAACCGATACGCTTCCGACGCGTCAAGGGACAATTTTTTATTATTTATTTATTTCTGCCTATAAGTGTGTGAACGGACTGCTCGCCTGCGCCCGCGCACGTGCACGCGTCCTACTTGCCGAGCTGCGTGCCAAGCTACGTTCCGCGCGTCTGTAAGCGCTATAACAATTTGTGTTTCCTCGTCCTTTGGCTATTTTTATTAGTCATAGTGTTGGTATGATGGGTTGGGTGATTTGTTTCTGTGGGTTCGTTTTATCAATAAATTGTCATTAATTAAGTAAGCTTACAGGATATGTTCACATGATTAGTTGTTGTCCCATATTCAGAGACTAGTATAGTGACCGAGTTTATGAGCGATGAATGAAATGAATGCCTTCAGTGACTCATAAAACTAGAAAATCTGTAATAGGGATGATGAAATTTTTTTAAGGCCCGAAATCGCCCCATTCTGCACAAAGGTTTATTCTTAGTCCAGGAAAAAAATATGTCCAAAGGCATACTTATCTCTGAAGGAGATTTCCCAGCCAAACCTAGCTGATGTAATTAAAAATAGTATTACGGTGATTAGACAGAGCTAATCACAGTGTTAAATTTAATTCTCTACCTTTTTTGTTTTAGCTATGTTTCAATTAAGATTCAACTCATGTTGACGATTTCAGCGTCACAAAGGAGTCAATAATCGACGTGTATGCCGCCGTAGTGAAGACCGCGAGCCCTGTGGAGTCCTGTACTATCAGCCAGGTGGAGTTGGTCGCTAGTGAGGTGTGGCTAGTGTCCAGTGCCCGAGCGCAATTGCCCCTACAAATAGAAGATGCCGCGAGACCGGAGAAAAACGATGTGAGTGTTGACAGGCTGAAGTCAAGCCAAGAATGTATACTAACTACATGTTAAGTCAATGTTCCTATATGAACAGTTCGAGTCATACCGATATGTTAAGTCAATGAACAGTTCGAGCCATACCGATACGGGGGTATTATTAGGACTCAAACTGGGAGGGAAATTATTCTAATTATAAAAACTAGTAAATTTTTTTAAAGGAATCATTTTGTTTTTTAAATGAAAATAGACTATTCAACCCGACCAATGACGAAACAAAACATTCTGTTACTATATATTTTCATAAAACCAATCAACAGAGTCAATCACAAGGAACAAAACTCTCAAACGCACTTCAGGCTGTATACAGTGTGAGGCCTGAAACCGGAGCATATATTAAAAATGGAGGCTCTATAAGGCACCAGTAATTGAATGTTGGAGATCATTGGGGAAGCTTATTGTCCAACAGTGGGCGTCTTTCGGCTGAAGTGATATTGAATTTCGGCCTTATCATCACTTACCATCAGGCTAGATAAAGACCCAGAGTTGGTGTTCGGTATTAAAATATACTGTTGTCTGCGTTTCAGGACCCAGAAGCCTTAAAAATTCGCGTGAACCAAGACACGAGGCTGGATAATAGGGTGTTAGACCTACGCACTCCCGCCAACCAGGCCATCTTCAGGATAGAGGCGGGCGTTTGCCGCTTGTTCCGCGACATACTGACCAACAAAGGTGAGCTGAGGAGCTAAGTAACGTTAGTACACTCTTCTTAAGTGTCTAAACACACATGCCGAAGCTACGCGACCGAATTTCGGCGTGATTGCGCCCGCAATGCTACTTCAATCGCCAGCAACACACTTGCCAAAGTTACGTCGCGTTTTGGCGTTCAACCGAATTTCGGTCGGACGTAAGTTCGGCGGCAACGTATTCTGTGTAGCAGAATCTCATTCGTGACCGAGATGTGACGTTATGTAGGTAGGAGTAGGTATTCTAATATTATTTTTGAATTTTATTTCAATCTTTTTAGTGTATTGGTACGTTTGTGGGGTGGGTGTTCAATAGAAAATTCGCGAAACACCGACAATTAGAGATAAGATTTAATTAAGCACCAATTAAGCAACTTTACTTATCACTGAAAAGTTTACAGTAACACTATGGACACAAATCACTTCACTGTAACACGTTACTAAGCACTGAACACACAGAATTCTTCACTATGTATCGCTTGATCCGCTCGGTTCGCTCTCTTGAAAAGAACTCCCGGCTGCATTCGCCTACGCGCTTATATAGTAGGGCCGACGAACATTCGGGGCATTCGAGAATGTTCCATTCGCGAATATTCCGTACCCAATCGATTATTTATCTTCTCTTCTCGAAAGTTCCGTGGTACCCTTCGCGCTTATGTAGTAGGACCGGTGAACTTTCGAGACATTCGAGAAGGTCCTATTCTAGAACATTCCATACTCGATCGATCGTTAGTCTTCTAGAAAGTTCCGTGTATGCCTTCGCGCTTCTACAGTAAAACCGGTGAACTTCCGAGACATTCGAGAATGTTCTATTCTAGAACATTCCATACCCGATCGATTGTTTGTCTGTCTAGAAAGTTCCATCGCATTCCCGATTATGTTTGTCTTTATGAGCATGTTCTATCTCTGTCTGTCAGCACGTTTAGAAGTTTCTAGATGCATCTCGATCTATCTTTTATCTCTGGAAGGTGCCCACTATTGTTGTCTCTTTCTTATCGTGCTATCTCACTCACTCCTATTGAAAATTTTGTCATATATCGAAGTGTGGTTCAAAGGCCCATAAGGGGTCCTGAAAACGGGTTTTCAGGTTATGATGTGGTTCGATAGAGGGTAGCCTGAAACGGACTGAAAACATGTTTCAGGCGCCTGAAAACAACGGCAACTTGGGTAAAATTTCGATATTCTAGTATGTGATAGAGCACCTCCTGAAACGCGCTGAACTGCGTTTTCAGGCCGCTGAAAACGCTTCTAAGGCCAAGAAAACCACGCCGCAAGTTTCTTATACCATCGGCGCAACAGTATGTTATATTAGCTCACTGACGCAATTACAACTAAGAGTCAAAATATGCCTATTATATTTAAAAAATTAACCTCTAACTCCTGAAAGTTAAGGACCCATCATCTGCATAACATGGTGGAAAAATCCTTGAGATGATGACTACCACACCCAAATGCCTGAGTAACTTCAGAAAAAAACATGAATGACCATACCTGGGAAACCAATAGTTACCGAGATATTTAAGTTCGATGGCGTGAAGCGTGAAGCAGTACACCATTTATCCAAGCTGTATTTCACTACTGGTTTGTTTCAGGCTTCGTGGAGATTCACACGCCCAAGATCATCTCGGCTGCTTCGGAGAGCGGCGCCAACGTGTTCACGCTGTCGTACTTCAAGTCAAGCGCGTACTTGGCGCAGAGTCCGCAGTTGTACAAGCAGATGGCCATAGCGGCTGACTTCGATAAGGTATTTTTAGTTTTTCATCTGTCCAGCATGAAAAGGGCATGCCTAAAAATTTGAAGTGAAATGAGTAGCAAATTCGCAGCGTTAATCAGTGATTTGAATTTCGAACACCATCTTTTGGAATTACTCGTCGCGGAAAAACGCCAACTCTTGTAGTTATCTGTCATCGAAAAAAAGTGTTTTGAATTACTGTCTTATTTGTTATCTTACCTCTTTCGGCTGAGGTGAAAAGTTGTTTTAACAAGTTAGCAAAAATTTTTGTCTCGTGCCTTATTACTAATATTGTGCTCAGTAAGTCTACATTAGAGATACTTTCTACACTAAGAAATTGTAAAAACCATAAGTTAAAGTACAATAACCGCGAACTTTTAACATTGGCTATACGGTTTATTTGCCACCAACAAAGCCTTACAACTTGAAATATTTTTTTTAGTTAATATTCATCAAGGACTTTAATCCTATCGTAACACATACAATTATACACACAGTGAAAAATACAATTAGCCTTGAAATAATAAGAAAAACATTATTTCATTTGTAGGTGTTCACAGTAGGAGCGGTGTTCCGAGCTGAAGACTCCAACACGCACCGCCACCTGACGGAGTTCGTGGGCCTGGACCTCGAGATGGCCTTCAAGCATCACTACCACGAGGTGCTGGACACCATAGGCCAGACCTTCACCGAAATGTTCAGGGGGCTGAGGGACCAGTGAGTATTTTTTTTGCGCATTGTAACAGAAAATATATTTAAAGTTTTCGGTTGTCTGTTTGTAATGGATAAATTTTTTAACTTGTTTAGTTCGGATGCTTGTGTCTATAAAACTTCATTATTCTCTATACATTAATTTTGTAAAATTGCTAAGGAATTAAGGTCAAATAAATTCATCTATTATATTAAACTAGCTGTGCACGCGAGCCATGTTTCGCCATAGTAAAATTCAAGGCAGTAATAACTATTGAGGTCATTATAATCGACATAAAAACTATCTTATCTTTTAAGTTGGATTATATTACTATAGAAAACATGTAAAAATTATTCTTATGTGAAATAAATAAATTATTATTATTATACCTTTAAATAATCCAAATATCATCAAAATCAGTTAAGTAGTTTCAGTGCTTATTCTGGACACGCATTGTGACAAAAGATTTTTATACAAGGTTATATTTTAGTTACTAAAAATTTTTTGTGTGCTTGTTCATCTAGGTTCAGTGAATGTTGAACATTTGTATGGAACAGCTGATTTTGTTGCGATTTCAAAGTTACTCCCATAGTGAAAGTTGTTCAGTTTGCTTGTCTGAACAAGGACACAATTTTTTTTTGTAGATAAAAAATAAACTTTTATATACGGGGTATAAGTGACGGTGTCCTATTTCTTTTAACAGTGAGTTTAGAGCAATGTTAGAATTTGTTTACCAATGTTTATTTTTCCTGGAAAGCACAAAAAGGAGTTTTCATTTTTAATTATTATTTATTATTTATGCCACGCAATGTATTACTGACAACGCGATCGTATCGATCTACCGCCCCGTCCCCCACCCCACGCTTTATTCCTCGACACCCGCATCCGCGCCGCTTCTTTAGGCAGTACATAATAATAATAACATTCGAAATAAAACAAATTACTTATCGATTTATCGTCGGTAGATACTAGTAACTTTAATCGCTTCCGTGGTCTAGTAATTGAGACCACCGGATGTTGATTGGGAGCCTCCAGAGCTCCATGCTCGATACCCGAGGGATGCAGAAATTTTTCTACTCGATTTAGTTTTGGTAGGTCATCTGAGCCCGCCTGGCTAGCTACCACAGTCTTACCTAAGTTTATCGCCATAATAACAATGTTAATAGTATTGTTGTGTTCCAACAATTAGAGATAAGATAGCCGGTTCCTCATTATTGAGGAGTCATGGTTAGCCTGTGGCCTTATCGTCACTTACCATCAGGTAACCGGAGGTAAGGTTTACTGGAGGAAGACTGTATCAGGGTCGTGTGCTTGGGTACCTCCGTCTTACCTATGTCTGCCGCAAAGCAGCAGTGCTTGCATTGCTGTGTTCCAGTCTGAAGGGTAAGATATGGCACTGAAATTACTGGGTACTGTGACTTTACATCTTAAGTCACAAGATGGCAACATACACTGTGGCCCTTGTGGGGGTTGCAGTTTTATTGCGAATGTCACAGGAGCCACATGAATTATAGGTGACTGCTATCACTTACAATCAAGTGGGCAGTTTGCTTGTTTGCCAACTTAGTAGCAATAAAATAAAGGTAAGGTGCATCCAGAGAGCAAGAGCTACCCTGTTGTATGTATTGTATGTAAAAAAATAAACAATAAACCTACCTTCGTATACCGTAGATACGCGACAGAGATAGCGGCGGTGGGTCAGCAGTACAAGGTGGAGCCTTTCAAGTTCCTCGACCCCCCGCTCAAATTGGAGTTCCCGCAGGCCATACAGATGCTGAAGGAAGCTGGTGAGTGCTCCATAATATTGAGCTCGATGGCACTTAGCGTGCGACTGCTAAATTTATTTAATTCAGTTGTGCTTGGCATGGTGAGGTACAATAGGTCCTATTGTACCTCATCATGCCAAGCCTATTGAATAGGACTGCGGACTGAGTGTTAAAATCGAAATCTTTTATCGGACATATTAAACTTCGATATTTACACTCGATTCGCAGTCAAACTATTCGGAAGGCTGCCTCGCATGCCTGTATGCCATTTACACGATGATAGTAGCTGCCCAGTGTCTCAGTGTCTGCCCAATGTCGAGTCTATGGGATTTTACTATAATACAATCTACATGACAAAAATATCATGTGATGAATTGCAGAATGCGTGTAGAAATCCCCAAAAAATGGAGAGAAAGAAAAGGATTTGGGCTACAAATTGGATGGCAAAAAGATCATTTGGGGCAACGTTTATGATTCTTACGGCCAAATACTCAATCGCTTCTTAAATAAAATCTTACTAAAGGTCTTCCTAATTTTAAGGAGGTCTTAGATTTAAATGAAATACTGTAACAATTTTTAATCGTTGATAACGGCTGCTTTTGTAAGAGAGACTTATTTAATTGTACACTGGTAACATTAATAAATTTTTCGCATATTCGATAGAAAACCATCTTATATTGTTAAGCGAAAAAAAAATTGATTCTGAATCGACAACATATGCTCAAAAATCCGCGATGACATAAAATATAATAAAATCAAACAAAAATAAATCTCGCCATGTTTTTTACATTTGTCGATTTAAGTTTTCCAAGTTTAAGAAGCAAACGGATTTAAGCACATACAGACATTTCTTCTCTATAGCTTTTTAGTGACTTTTCAACTAATGTTATTATTTATGATTTAATATTAAACTTTTTGAATAAATCCTTACCTATCTTTTGTGTTAGCACCAACTTCAATATAAAACTGTGACGAAAACGACACAACCCACCCACATCGAGTTTGGCCTCGTTTGATTCGTATTGACGTGTACTTCGATCCTAATTGGTAACCATCAGGGTCTGATGCTGGAGCTGGAAGGTGGCCATAGGAACTCCACAATAAAACTGCACAACCCCATCGAGCTTGAGCTCGTTTGATTCGTTGTGATGAGTACTTTGATCTTACATGGTAACCAGGGTCTGATGCTGGAGCTGGAAGGTGGCCATAGGAATTCTGCAATAAAACGACACAATCTCATCGAGTTTGGCCTCATTTGATTTGTATTGACGAGTACTTTAATCCTACATGGCAACCAGGGTCTGATGCTGGAGGTGGAAGATAGCTATAGAAACTCCGCAATAAAACAACACATCCCCATCGAGTTTGGGCTCGTTAGATTCGAAAATATAAAAGCTTGTCACAAGATTTACCTATTTTATAAAAACAAATGTTTTTTTTTCTTAGAATTACCAATATCAAGATCAAGTTAAATAAGTATTGTATTGTTATATTTTCATAGAAATTGTAACATGTCAGTAATAAATTAAAGTTTATTTTTTTAGGGCATTAAAATAAAAGCTTGTTTTTAAAAATCTCTTTTTACTATTAGTTTTATAATTATAAAAGTACATATTGATAGGAAGGTACGATCAACTTTCAGTTGCATTTACCAAATAGGTTTGTAAAAACATTAATTTTATTAGTTTTAACTTATTTTAAAAAATAGTAATGGTAACTATGTTAAGAAAATCTCAATCATAACTCCTTACGCGCCACTTGAGCGACGTCCGAAGCTCCCTTAAAATAAGAGCGACATTAATGCAGTTAATGTGGCATTAATCACATGTGAAATGATAATTGACGTTTGAGTATACGATTTTGGTTCATTTTTGTTGATAAAAAGACCTTAAAGTTAAGACCGTCTCAAAAATTAAGTAGCTGTTAATGTTTGTTTTGAGTATGAGTTAAGTTGCTCTCAACAATTTGAGCAGCTCATAAATATCTAAGTGTCGTTGGAGTATTCGGCCGTTAAGGAATTATATCATTAAGACCCCCCACTAATATATATAAAGCAGGCAGTAATGAGAATAACACACGAACATGTCGAAACGCTTTTAAACTTAATAACAATGAAAGTACAACATCAAAATACATTGATGTGAGATGCCATAGCAGTACGGGTAAAGTTTAAAGTAACACTGTGTTTCCTTACCTCTGGAATATCATACAGACTGCTATCAATATTTTTCGCAATTCTTTTCGCGAGCTTTATCATGAAAATCCCCCTGAGAATAAATGAGATATTAGTCTCGAAGGACCATTTCACCGGAGCCATTTTAAATTATGTAAACGCGCGTGGGCGCAGCCACAAAAAAGGCAGGTATGCCTGGTCACAGTGGCGAGCTACTGCAGGAGGCGTATTTTTGAATCATTAGAAATGAATATTGAATTCGAACACGAATACAAATCACGTTCGAAATTATTTTCTACTGTTCCCAATTTATTAAATCCTTTATTGCACATAAACAATTAAATTTGGTTAAATTAAATATTGTACATAGGTGGGCTTATCTCTGGTAGAGATCTCTGCCAGCCAACCCTAACAGGTGTAGTGAGACTGCTATTTTAAAGATTTTTGAATCACTCGATTTCAGTATTGTCATTACAAACAAATTCTATATTAGAAACCGTTACACGCAAAAAAAATAAAATCCGTTACGCAAGAAAATGGCAGTAAGTCATTAATTTAAAAAACCGATGACGAATCGCATTTAAAACGGAAAGTATATACGTTGCCTATATTCTACTAGTACAAATCAAAAACGAGTGGGAAGGACCACTCGTTGCAGAATTTCAAATAGCGAATTCGGAAATTCGTATGCGAATCTAAGATTTCGAATGCGAATTTGAAATCTATTGCAAAAATGCGTCTCCAGAACGCGTCCAAACGATCCGAGTTGCTGTCATGTGCGAGATACTGTCACATGCAAGCTGCTGTCTCGCGATCATAGGTGCGATCGAGCTATTAATAACGTTTTAACTTTAGTGAAATGCCCATAACTGAAATGCCAAATATCCCCTATAAATAATGAAGTCTATTATTTCCAGAATAAATTGCAAAATCAATTGAGGAAATTGACAGTTTTTGATACTATGGTGTGCTGTTTACTGAAATAGAAGAAAGTTACTATTGTAAAAGCCGCTCGTGGCGCGTCTTGCTTTGCTGTAACTCGACACAGTCATATATAAGAAGAGCTCCGGATGCTATACAAAATGTATCCAAACCGGAGCTCTTTTTACGTAGATTGATTTATATCGCACCCGGTGTCATTTAACACGTCACGTCATGTGGCGAGTGACGTCCCCTAAGACACATCCTGCACGATGTTAAAGCCGCCGCTGTTAAAGTGGCCATAGTTTATTGGAAAAAAAATTGTTCTATTACCATTATGCAGGAAGGAAACAGGGAACTATGTTTGTTCTATACAAAACGGCCCTTATGATTTCCTCTTAAAACTGCCTCCAGTGTGCTATTATTTTTTTCCAAAGCATGATAAATATCATAATGTTTTATCCACAGGCGTAACTCTCGGGGAGGAGGATGATTTGTCCACGCCCGATGAGAAATTACTGGGGAGATTGGTGAAAGCGAAGTATGACACCGACTTCTACATGCTGGACAAGTACCCGTTGGCCGTACGCCCTTTCTACACAATGCCGGACCCCAACAATCCGGTGAGGATGAAAATTATTTTTCGCACCACCTGCTCAAAAATGACATCCTGAGTTATGTAAACCCAACATAAAGTAAGTCATTTAAAGCTTCTAACAAACAAGGATTGAATATTGTTATGAATTTCCTTCTCTCCCTAGGTTGTATTTGGTACACCAAAAGTACTTAAATTTTGTTAGAAACCCGCAATAAAAATATAAGAAATAAATAAATAATAATCTCGCCATGGTTTTAGTTTTTCAAGCAACAAATAAAGTAGTCTGTGTAATTGGAGAATAGAATAGAAATCTTTATTTGACAGAATATGGTACTAAAGGTGTTACAGTTTTATTGAGCCGACATATCCTGTTGACTTAGTCAACGTGTAAATTTTATGTCCATTATACATTCTTAGATTATGAAACCACACAAAAATATTTTATTTGTAAAAACATTAACCAGTTGTTTTTTTATTTCAGAAAGCGTCCAATTCTTATGATATGTTCATGAGGGGAGAGGAGATATTGAGCGGCGCTCAGCGAATACACGACCCTGACCTGCTCACCGAGAGAGCCAAGTATCACGGAGTTGGTGAGTATTTCGGAAAAATTCCTGTGCCATATGTCGGCGCCACACCGAGCTTGGCCACAGATTAGAAATAATAGATACTACGTAATAGACTCTTTACTCCCAAGAAACGCTCGAATCGCCGTGCTAATAATAGCCAAAACCGTCATACAAAAGTCGCTGCAAGAATAAACGTCATACAAAAGGCGCGCGCGGAGAATCGACATTCCCGTGTATACCGCGTCAGAGTGTCATCAAGGGTTGTACAGGAAACAAAAATGCGACTGTGCATCGCTGCGTTTGCGCGGGAGTTGTGGGAAGCGTATGTACAGTAAGCTCCCATTCAAGCTTTACGTTTACACTACGAAAACCGCCACTATCCCTGCGTTCCAGATAAGCACTGCTACTTTCTGAAGCTAACATCTGATGTTAGTTAGCCTCGTTTGGCGTTTCTTATAAGGAATGTTGACATTTTTTAGCCGCGCTAATTGTTACAAATGAAACGGTAGGTACTGATTATTTGTGCTGAATTTTGACACCTCACCTACTTAGTCCAACCACTTAAAATTTCTTATAATATAAATCAGAATTGGCTAATACTTTAAACATCTTTCAATGAATTTTTAAATCCGCTGAAAATCCTCTTTGATTCATAAAAAAAAGGTTCCAAGTGTCATATTTGAAAGCTGCCAAAAAGTGGTACCAGAGGACCCATCTATTAGCATGGGTTTTTGATGCTAGCATTTCGTGTTAAAAATGCTTAAATGAAACGCATGACAACCAGCAAGAAAAACTAGCATCACCGCTAATGAAACGCAGATATGCTAAACATGGTGATATTTATGGCTAAAAATGCTTATCTGGAACGTGCCCTATAACGTGCGACATAAGAACGTTCCAAAGGTCAAACAGTATAGCTTGACAAGGAGCTTACTGTGCGTGCGAGTTATCTCGCGTGCGGCAACCCTCTGCCAGGCCTCCGTCACTTCACTTCACTACGCTCATGGGTACAAGATAAGTACAGATCACGCCAAGCTTCAAGTCCGCTCTGAACACAGCACGATTCGCGTCGCATTGTCGAAATAAACGTATTATTTAATCAAATTATATTGTCTGTCTACATAAGTTATAAGTGGTGGATGAATGTCACATCACTAAATAAGTTTTAGCACGATAAAAATAAACTTAATATATTTTATGATGCGCGAAGCAACTAAAAAAAGTAAAAAAGCAGCAGGTCTGCCGCGCTCCGCTCGGAGTATATTGTTCTGTGTGTCGCGGTCTTGGCACACCCCGGACACTCAATACAACGTTCGCAAATCAATTACCTATTACTACTACTTAAGCAAATGACGTTTGTACACGCGCAAATGTGTGCGTGGAATCTAGTAGGGCTGAGTGCGCGGTTATCAATCGAAATGAAGCGAGAAGTGCAGCGACTGCTTTCTCTTTTACCCGCATAGCGCTGTCTCTGTTATCGGCCGGCGCTGGCGTCTACTCGCCCCAGCGATCGCGCGCGCCCTTGTTTATGTGTCAGTGATGTGTACAACGAAGTGCGGGGTGGGGTCAGGTATTTGAAATGAGTGCGGGGAGGTGAGTGCCCGTTCTGTATGGAGTACTATTATATCTGTGGTCTTGGCACAGGTGTATAGCAACGTTTTGCGCGCTTTCTTGCGCGCGCTTGATTATTTACCATCAGCAACAACCCTGTCGCTCGAGCTCGTAGCGACGCGAGGCTTGAATCACTAATAACATACGCTAACCCGTGGCGTTTAGGTGTGATTCAGCTTGGATGCTCAGTTTAGTTGTTTAAAAATGTCGACTTTTTTCAAGATCAAGGGAGTGCAACTTCTGTACGATTTTTTTACATACAACAGGAAAGCTCTTGCCCTTCATCTCACCTGATGGTATGTGACGATGAGGTCGAAGGTGGAAGCGAGCTTTACCTGGACTCCTCAACAACTGGAGGAACTGGCTATCGTAGTAGTATTATCTATTCTGTGCCTCCGCCGAACAGATCGCCGGCGAGCTACACAGCACTATAGGCACTTATCTCGCCGCATTGCGCGAGTGACGCGGCCCTGACTTGGCACAAAAACGAGTGGGACTGAGATAGCGATATAGTGCCATCTCGCTCCCACTCAACTTCAAAGCCTTGTTCGAAGACAAGCTCAGTGTGGCACGCCAGTGAGACTGTAGCCAGCTGTATAACAGCTTAGGCAATCCGCAAACGACATTCATCATACACTTTGTTTGGTAACTCTTAAATGTAGTGACGTACACAGAGATTTTAAGCAGGGACAAAAATAAAACCTTATAGCTGGGGATTTAGTGCTATGTACCTGCTTAAAATTTGATTAAGCTTTCAAATTTGGCATGGTCGTTCTTAAAGTGGTCCTGACTGGATTAAGCCCGGTAGCCATCGACAGCCCCACGTCTGGGGGGCGGGGGTGGGGGTTGAAGTTTGGTTTTGCCGCGCTCTATAGATACTACGGCAAGTGTGGTATCGTTTTTGGATAACTCGAGGACGACGAATTCATTTCTGGTACAATTTTTTTCCTATCCCATATAAAAAAATGAATTATTTGGTGAAAACCATGAAGCAAATACAAAGAGGAGGTGCCCTATCGCGTTTTCCGTATGAAATGCGCGACGCCACTGTCACCTTGTAGCGAGTAGAATTACTAAAATGCCAGCATTATTGACGTTAACATAAAAGTTCCGCTATACATTACTAGGTGGCAGCAGTGCTAGTACAGACTAAAATGCCAGCATTATTGACGTTAACATAAAAGTTCCGCTATACATTACTAGGTGGCAGTAAAAGATACATTCGTAGGAGAAAGATAATTATGTTAAAAGATACATTCGTAGGAGAAAGATAATTTATTAGGTGCTGTGTCAATATAATCTAAAAATAAAAATCGTTAAAACTGCTTATATTAATTCACGTGTTTTGTTTTCGCCCTTAATACATCCTACGTTTTCGTTAGTATTTTTACTCGCCACTAGAGGGCCTTTTGTGTTTTATCGGGACATTGACGATATGTCATAACTAGAAGCAATACGTCAAGTAATAAATTAATAATGCTTGTTTAATGTACTTACAAATGGAAAGAGATTTTTTTTCGTTCACTTTGTTTCTGTCGTCTGTGTAACTTTTGCACGATAGAATACAACATTTCATTTTGTATTTAGGTAATTTAAAACTAAAATAAAAGAAGAGCGTACGACGTACTAATCCGACAGATAAAAAGATCGACTGATGTCAGCGCCTCTGGCGTTAAGTAGCTAATACTAAAAATGCGTGACGTCAGGACTCTGGTGATAGGAGCTGGACCTAGATGCTTATAACATCTCCTCTTTGTATTTGCTTCATGGTGAAAACCGAAAAACGTCAACATGTTTTTTTAACATTATTGTAATTATTTTTTTTACCACGAAGGATATTGGTAATAAAAAAAATATGTACGTATAGCCACATTCACCAGAATTACGGTGATATAAGTATCATTGAAATATGTGGACAACAACACAGTGAAAAAAAAATAGAAACTGATGTCGGGAAAAGTGTCATAAAGCTCATGACAACGGATTGAAAGGAGAAATTGATTACATCGGGCTCTAGTTTATGACATATCGGCTTATCTGTATATTTTTAACTTTATTAGGGCTTTCATCATTACTTTAACTTCTAGACGTCCACAGCTGGGCTTCCAGCGACATCCCGCTTTTGGGAACTAAAATAATTAAAAAAAAAACAAATCAAACATTCCTTAGAAATTATTCGTTACTCTTATAACAATTACCACTACAGAGACACAAATCAGTGCACCTCAATTTGCGTTTTTGACAATTGCACCTTGTACCGCATTGTGTTTTGCATCTACATCTAACCATCTCTAGACATGCTTCAGCAGTATTGAAAAGGATATTACGCCCATCCGTAATACAAACTTCTTTGCCATTTTCAAAATTATAAGAATGACATAGGGAAGATATCGTAAGGAACAATTCTTCTTTGTTCGCATTTACCCTGAGAAAATTGGCCCATCCTTTAGGTACTTTAGTTGTAGCAGCTACCCGTGTCCTTTGACCGGTACCTCATTTTTTTCCTCGTCATATTTTTTAGACTATCATCATCATAAGTATCCCAAAAGATATCTAATCTAGAAACCGCTACACCGCTGTGGTAAGACCTATGGTTAGCTACGGGTGTATAGCTTGGTTTAAGCAAACGACAATAGGGACCACTATTAAGGCCCTCGAAAGCCTGCAAAGATGCGCCTGCTTGATGATCACGGAGGCCTTCTCGTCTTCTCCCACCCTTGTTTTGGAGGCTATCCTGAACCTCTCACCGCTCCACATGTTCATTCAGGGGGAGGCAAGGATGGCCATGCTCAGAGCAGAAGAGGCCTATCGAGTTGGAAACCCCAAACCATGAGGAAACTACATGGTAGCCTCATGGTGTACAGTGCAAAAGAGAAGGCCAATCTCTTGGTCCAACTCTTTGCCTCTAACTCGACAATGGACGATGGAGGAGCCACACCACCTAACATCCCTCGGTGTAAAAGCTCACTGCCTGAAATACGCAATACACAACGTGCGGTCAGGCGGGAGCTTAAGCTCCTGAACGTCCATAAGTCGAGTGGGCCGGATGGCATCCCAGCAGTGGTGCTGAAGACGTGCGCCCCTGAGCTGACCCCCGTACTAACGCGCCTTTACCGCCTTTCCTATCAGAACAGCAGGGTTCCATCTTCGTGGAAGATTGCTCACGTCCACCCAATTCCCAAAAAGGGTGACCGATCCGACCCGTCAAATTACAGGCCAATAGCAATAACGTCCTTGCTCTCTAAGATTATGGAGCGGGTCATCAACTCCCGCCTCCTACGGTACCTGGAAGAGCACCAGCTGATTAGCGACCGACAATACGGCTTCCGTCACGGCCGTTCAGCTGGTGATCTTTTAGTTTACCTGACCCACCGTTGGGCGGAAACCTTGGAGGGCAAAGGTGAGGCTCTCGCCGTGGGACTAGATATTGCTAAGGCGTTTGATAGGGTCTGGCATAGAGCTCTTCTCACGAAGCTACCATCTTATGGAATCCCCGAGGGACTCTGCAAATGGATAGCCAGCTTCTTGGACGGTAGGAGCATTAAAGTCGTCGTCGACGGCTGCTGTTCCAAAACCATGCCCATAAACGCTGGCGTTCCACAAGGTTCGGTGCTCTCTCCAACCCTGTTCATTCTGCATATCAATGACATGTTGTCCATTGAGAACATACATTGCTATGCAGATGATAGTACGGGTGATGTGCGGTATACCGACCACCAGAATGTCCCACGGATTTCGTTGCAAGAAAGGCGGTCACAACTTGTGTCTGAAGTCGAGGACTCTCTAGGGCGAGTCTCCGAATGGGGTGCAAAGAACTTAGTTAAGTTCAACCCCACGAAGACACAAGTTTGCGCATTCACTGCGAAGAAGGACCCATTTATCGTAGTGCCTCAGTTCCAGGGAGTTACTCTTCGTATGTCCGGTGGTATTGGGATCCTCGGTGTGGAAATTTCGGCCAAAGTGCAGTTTGGGAGTCATTTGGAGGACAAAGCCAAATTGGCGAGCAAAAAACTGGGCGTCCTGAACAGAGCCAAGCAGTACTTCACTCCTAGCCAGCGGCTGATGCTTTATAAAGCACAAATACGGCCGCATATGGAGTACTGCTCGCACCTCTGGGCAGGAGCTCCGAAATATCAACTCGACCCTCTTGACTCCCTGCAAAGGCGTGCATTCCGCATCGTCGGTGATCCCAATATCACGGCCTCAATGGAGACGCTGGAGCAAAGGAGAGACTTTGGTTCTCTTTGCGTGCTCTATCGGCTCTTTAACGGAGAGTGCTCCGAGGAACTGTTTGCAATGGTGCCCTCGTCACCTTTTTATCATCGCATCACCCGCCACCGCAATAGAGTTCATCCGTACCACCTGGAACCGATCTCGTCTAGCACAGTTCGGTTTCAGCGTTCATTTCTTCCACGTACGTGCAGACTCTGGAACGAGCTCCCAGCTGCGGTGTTTCCTGAGCTTTGCCCTTGGCATTGCAGATGTCCATGAGCGGTGGTTACCACTTACCATCAGGTAGGCCACTTGCTCGTCTGCCACCTTTAGCAATAAAAAATAAAAAAATGGTAAATCCTGTAATGGCAATGCCAACTGATGCCATGCATGAAACTTTGGAGTTCAAGAAGAACTACAAAGTTATGATTCCTAACAGGGAGGAATGGGATGGGATAAGCAAATCCCTGAGTCCTTTAGGAAAGCCAACCTAGTTTGGTACACTGACGGCTCCAGAAAAGAGGGCTGTTCAGGTGCAGATGTCTACGAAGGTAGTACGAAATCCAGGAGGACTACGAGCCTAGGTGCACATGCCACCGTTTTTCAGGCAGAAATGTATGCCATCATTGACTGCGTTCACGGAAATCGGTCGAGCGAGGGTAAAAATATTCTTATTCTGTCGGCCAGTCAGGCTGCCTTAAATGCCCTGGCTGCCGTGGAGTTCAAGTCCAAAATCACTTTAGAGTGTTCGAAGGCCTTAAATGATTTGGCGACTAGGAACTCGGTTATGATTGGCTGGGTTCCAGGTCACTCCAATATCCGAGGCAATGAAATTGGTGACGAACTAGCAAGGGCTGGCTCCCAGAACGTTCTCATAACCAGGGTCAGAACCAACATGTGGCATTTCGAGGGTGACAAAAAAGTGAGCCCTCAGAGATTGGGTACAGATACAAGCCAGACTCCAGTGGGCTCAGAGTCCAGGTCTCTTGCACTCTAAAATGCTCATCAGAGAATTTTCACCCAGGGTCACTATGCGAAACCAACCTCCAACTGAGCAAGGTCAATTAAAGGTACTCACTAGAGCCTTGACCGGCCACTGTAAACTCAACAAACATCTGCACAGAATGGGATTAGCAAATGCCCCCACGTGCAGATTCTGTGGCGAGGATGACGAGACACCACTTCACATCCTCTGTGAATGCTATGCTCTCATCCACACTAGAAGCGGAGCTCTGGGCGGACCTAGTCTACCACCTAATGAGGTAAAAGGCTCTGTCTCCAAAAAAGTACATCGGCTATTTTAACGCTACTGGCCTATTTGGAGACCTTTAAAAGAGGGGTCGGCCACAATAGATCTGCACAGGTCGCAGTGGCTCGCTGAGGATCGCTACTCGTCGCCCACAGCTACCCCCAAATTACAGATAGATAGAACCGTGGTCGGTTCCTTACAGATAAATGGTATAAATATAGTGTCGACATATTCGCCGAACGTTTTGCTTTGGCCAGGATTCAACAAGTGAACTAAAGCAGTTCCATCAAGAATTTTTGCTGAGGCATGCGGGGCGTTTGATATAGTTGCAGGGCCGCAAATACTAGTCAACGATTTTAATAAATCAGATTTTGTCCCAGATCGTAATTTGCCAAACGAAGAAAGAGCTGGTGGACTGGCTTGGTTCTCATGTGCAAACCCCCCGCCCTACCTCACGCACGATCGGTTAAAATACCTACCTCAGAAATTAATAAAAAAAAAACATCATGTTTGTTTATTTTCATTTTATTGAGAAAGCAAAAAAGTGGATTCGGATTGTGAACTTTGTAGTTAGGTGGGTAAGTACCTGCCTCTTTCATTCTCAAATTGTATGCTTTACGCTTTATTTATTTTTATACAATAATTACTTCTTCTAAATAAGAAAAACTTAAGCAAAGTAGCCTCAAACAAGCGGAATGAAATCAAACTTTCTCCCTTAAGAGCCATTTCACAAAATTTCGCTGCTCAAGTTTAGGTAAATGCGGACGTAAAGGTGCGTCCCCACTAGGGCCGCGCGGCTTACGAGGCCTAGCCGCGAGGCTGAGCCTCGTGAGTGTGGACGTAAAGCGAGGCCCAAGTCGCGCGGCCCAGCACAGCCGCGCGGCCGGTCAGTGTGACTATCTCAAAAACGGCAAACCTGCCCGACTTGTTTAAAATCTACCAAACGCGACTCACGATAATGCCAAAAATATGCCATCTTCTCTCAGAACAATAACTAAAGCGTAAAAATATAATTTGTGAAGTAAACTCGAGGATCACGCACACTGTGACGGGCCGCAGCGGGGCGGATCGAGCCGCAGAGCACGCAACCACTATTAGCGGCGGAAAATGCGGCCCGCTGCGCCCCGGCATAGTACTCGATAGCTCATATAAAATACATACGAGCGATTCGAACTGATTTTTGCGCTGCGACCCGACCCGTTGCGCCCCCTCACAGTATACGCTAACTTTTAAACGTTCTTGTTACAAAACCTCTGGTCTAAACCTGCGGTCCTACCGCTTAACTCATAGCGATTAACGATGGCGATAGCGAGTGACTCGCTATCGTTTTAATTTTACGAGTTTGCTATGATAAGCGGCGGCCCTACCGCCTAATTCCCTCGTTATAATTTTAGCTCTCTAATATTGTGATTTCGTACCGCCTATCATAGCTTTTGAAATTGAAACGATAGCGAGTAACTCGCTATCGCCATCGTTAATCACTATTAGTTAGGTGGTAGGGCCGCTGGTCTAAAGTTAGTCTTGGTTTAAACCTAGTGCGCTTTCACTTGTGTTGATACTCGTAGATTGAGACAACGTCAACTTGGTCCTAGTTTCAACCAGGACTAAGTTCAGACCATGTTTGTTTTCTAATAAGACGAAAGAAGTTTAAACGTATACACTTTGTGATATTTTAAAGAAATAGACAAAATTATGACTTCTGTAAAAGGCTGTAACTTGTAAAAAGCATTGACTGAAGTATTACGGAACCAAAATGCGTACCAAGACGACTTGACAAGTTATAATATTCGACATTTAACGCTTTAAAAGTCGGCTACATAAAGGTAACCAATAGGTAGGTACTGTATTCCATAAGTCAACTTTAAATTGAACTTACCATTCTGCCAGCTGTTCGCCGATATTCTGCTATTATACAAGGTTATTTTTTAGTTATGATAAACATTTTGTGTGCTTGTTCAGACAAGCAAACTGAATAACTTTCACTATGGGACCTACTTCGAAATCGCAAAAAAATCAGGTTTCCATACATTTAGGTTCAGTGAATGTTGAACATTTGTATGGAACAGCTGATTTTTTTGCGATTTCGAAGTTGGTCCCATAGTGAAAGTTGTTCAGTTTGCTTGTCTGAACAAGCACACAAAATTTTTGTCATAACTAAAAAATAAACTTGTATAAAATTTATGTTATGATTCATTATTATCTATACATCTATACAAATAAATAAAATTGAAGTGTCTGTTTGTAATATCAAAATAACAAGTTTTTACTAAATGGGTATGAATGTATATCGGGTACCAATAACAAACACCATTTTAAAAATTTTTGTCTGTCTATCTGTCTGTCTGTTTGTTCCCGCTAATCTCCGGAACGGCTGGACCGATTTTGACGGGACTTTCACTAATAGATAGCTAATTATATTAGGTATAACATAGGCTCCTTTTTTATTAACTTCAACAAAAGTTACTATTCCGTGCGGACGAATTCGGGGGCACAGCTAGTTACAAATAAATGTGAACATTATTGCTACCGCCACTATTATACGACTACTGTCATCTCCTCGCGATAGAACAAATAACAAATAATTGGACAATAAATACAAAAATAACAAAAGGCGGGCTTATCAGATTTCTACCAGGCAGCCTTTATAATGATATCCATACTAGGTTGGTGGTTAATAAAAGAAAAAAAATCATTAATGAAATACAAATATTTTAAATAAAATAAAATAGAAACAAATTAAAGAAAATTAATAAAAAAAGTACAACAAACAAAATTATAATAATAACTCCATACTGTAAGTACCTACATAAATTCTAAAGGGCCGTTATGACAGGGGGTGTGTATGGAAGGGGGTGTCAGAGCTGAAGAAATGTTGCTTTACGCTTTTATTAAAAGATGTAAGACTTACCATCAGGTGGACAGTTTGCTTGTTTGCCAACTTAGTTGCATTGCAATAAAGAAAAAACTACAATGTACAGTTTTACTAACATTTTACTAGTCCATACATTTTGTGGTTAGGTATGAATGAATTAAAAAAATTAATATTACAAAAACTATGCATCGCCGAGAGGGGAAAGGGGTATCGGGGGGTAGTCCTCCTCTTTCTGCACATCTTTTTCACCTCCCCCCTGCAAAATTTTAGACATTGACAACGACAGAAAATCACATGACACACCTACGGCAGCCATTCTATTAAAACATGATATTATACCTCCTATTTGTAAATAAAATCATTCCTATTCTTCACAATGAACACGTATTTTATTACTCAAACAATCGTCTACCAGATGACGATGAACGATAAATTAAAAAAAATAAAGAAATATTTTTAAATAAAAAAATTTAATGGAAACAAAAATTGAAAAACTACATTCATTAAACAATTTTTCGCACTGTATATTTAGCCGTGTCTCTTGTTCTGTATAGAAAAACATCGAAACTTTCCACAAAACAACAGATAATTTTCACAAAGTGTGTATGGGAATTTTCTAATATTATCTGTTAGTTTCGTTTTTTACACAAAACAGATGCAGTAGTTACCGCTTTATTTATGAATAGTAGAATTTCAAAACATTTCTAGCACAACAACCTAACTGAAATAAAACTACATTTCTACTAAAATGGAAATAATTCTTCAAAATCTGGCCACACTGGGCCGCGCAGCTCTATAGTGAGAATGCGATAAAAATATACACAAAAAGCTGGTGAGGCCGAGCCTCGCGGCTCCCGCGGCCGCGCGGCTCGTAGTGGGGACGCACCTTAAGGTGCCGACGGCGAGGTCTGTGTTCGAGCGAGAGACAACGCGACGCGCCAATATAGTGTGACTAGTCAGCCAGTGTAAATTGATACTTGAATTTATTATTTAGTTTATGTTTTTACTGAATATTAGTAAGTTACGAAAAAGGTTTATTAGAAGATATTTCTTTATAAAAGGTAATTTGTTTATTTATTTTTCTTTTCTTTTAAACCAACTTCAAAAAAGGAGGAGGTTCTCAATTCGATGCGTACCTATGTTTTTTCTTTTCGTATTCGATAGAGTATATTTTTTTGGGCTGGTCCCATTGTCACGAAAGTCAGGATCTGATTATGGATCCCATGAAAATCGAAGAAAACCCTTAAATTTTATAGGTACCTCCAACATCAGTAAGTAGTAAACTTGTTATTTATATTAATAGTAAACAGTTATTATATAACTGTTTTCAGTCATAATCCGCTAAAACTTGATTATAACGATAAGTCACATAATATTTTTCAAAAAATATATGTATTTTGCGAAAAAGTAAAAAAAAAAATTCAACTGATTTTTGTATGGAGCTAGCACCACACCCTGGACACTCCATACAACGTTCGCAAATCAATTACCTATCACTACTACTTAAGCAAATGACGTTTGTACACGCGCAAATGTGTGCGTGGAATCTAGTAGGGCTGAGTGCGCGGTTATCAATCGAAATGACGCGAGGAGTGCAGCGACTGCCTTCTCTTTTACCCGCATAGCGCTGTCTCTGTTATCGGCCGGCGCTCGCGTCTACTCGTTCGAGCGATCGCGCGCACCCTTGTTTATGTGTCAGTGATGTCTACTACGAAGTGCGGGGTGGGGTGAGGTATTAGAAATGAGTGCGGGGAGGTGAGTGGCCGTTCTGTACGTAGTACTATTATATATCGACACGACATCAGTGCTGTTCCGCGAGTGTTGCCTACCGGTCGTGCCAGGAGTGCTCCGAGTAATCGTTGAGCCCCTGCACCCGCGAGCCCCTCCCCGCGAACGCACCGTACCGCGCCGCGCGCATTTCGCGCTTCGTGCGCCGTCCTGCTCCGTGGGTGGATTCACATCTACCCACGTCGAGTTTTTATTTACACCGCGACATAGACGCTTATACCTACCCGCGATATTGACGCTTTTTTTGTTTGTGTTGTGAGTGTGTTGCGTATACCCGCTCCCTATTTTGTTAAATAGGGAGGGGTGATCGCCCTCAGTTTTCTGTGCGTATTACTGTTTACCAAGTGCTGTCCCGTGTAACTCTGTGCCGTTATTATGCCAGGGGATAAACCCCTTCCCCCGCGTGACCCACGCACCAAGAGGCCTTCGACCGTCGCCGCCGTCGCCACGGCCGCAAGCAATATTACTCACTGTATTGTGTTTCACTCCCAAATCCCTTTCATTTGATACCCATATTGGGTGGAGCGCAAAAGAAAAGCGATCCGCCATTTTGGAATCGGCGGCCATATTGAATTAGGAACAATGTCATTTACTCTATCGTGTTTCATCCTCGAAGCCCTTTCATTTGATACCCATATTGCATAGGTTGCGAAAGGAAAGTGATCCATCATTTTGAACGGCGGCCATATTGAATTTAGAGCAATATTAGTGACTGTATCGTATTTCACTCCCAAATCCCTTTCTTTTGATACCCATATTATGTGAGTGGCAAAAGAAAAGCGATCCGCCATTTTGGAACGGCGGCCATATTGAATTTGGAGCAATCTCACTCGCTGTATCGTGTTTCACCCTCGAAGTCCTTTCAATTGATACCCATATTGTATAGGTTGCAAAAGGAAAGTGATCCACAATTTTGGAACGGCGGCCATATTGAATTTAGAGCAATGTCACATACTGTGTCGTATTTTACTCTCAAAGCCCTTTCATTTGATACCCATATTGATGGGGTGGCAAAATAAATATGATCCAACATTTTGTTTTAATGGTGGCCATTTTAATTTATAGAGGACACTACTTCAAAGTCTCAAGTAGTAGTACCTACTCAAAAAACGATTTCATATTGTATAGTAGTGCTACCAGACAAACATTTTTGCAAAATTTCATCCCAGTCAGATTTTCAAGACGAAAAAAAAATTCTGCTTGAAAACGATCAACTCGTGCGGATCCTAGTATAGGTCCTTGTCCAAATTTTTTATTTATATTTCAAGAATTACGACGATTACGTAAAACAGCCTTGTGCGGCGCAAACTGACACAGGTCCTACCTCGATGAGCGCTCGCGTTCGACTGATTGACGCGAGTTTATACCATACAATTTATTGCATTTACGGCCGACGTTTGAGAGGTGATAAAAAATTAATTAATTATCTTTTTATTTTAAAAATTATATCATTCGATTGGTTTAAGAACATAGATTATTTTGACATTGCTTTTTAATTATAAATATAGTTTGAAAAATTCTAAAATGAACGTTAAAGTGTCATCATATTTCGTAAAAACTTGTAAACTTCAAATATTTTTTTAAATAAATGGGACGCTTAATAAAAAAAGCGTCTTTTCAACTGGCAACAAAAATATATTTCTGATATCTTGTGATTTTATTTTGGTAAATTTATTGGAGTTTTCTTGGAGTTTTAGCCGTTTTAGTTTGTCCATTTCATAACATTCTGCCAAACAAGGTAAAGAAGAACGATTATTCCAAAAAAACTAAAGCAGTAAAAGAAAATCTGTTCTTACAACTGGCAACAATAATAATAAACCTTTTTTCCTCTAGTATCGATTTGTATGAAAATCGTTTTTGAAATAGTAAATTTAGCGCAAGAAAATGTCATTTTCGTGCAAAAAGTGTAAGAGGCCTCTTAAATAAACCGTGCGTTAGAGCACTTATCCGGCATTAGTTTTTATTCTTTTTACTATGTTGTTGTTTACATATTTCAATGATACTTATATCACAGTAATCCTGGCGAGTGTGGCTATACGTTCATATTTTTTTAGTACCAATATCCTTCGTGGTTAAAAAAATAAGTACAATAATGTTAAAAAAACATGTTGACGTTTTTCGGTTTTGACCAAATAATTCATTTTTTTTTTGTATGGGATAGGGAAAAAATTGTTCCAGAAATGAATTCGTCGTCCTCGAGTTATCCAAAAACGATACCACACTTGCCCTAGTACCTATAGCTAGGCAGATATAAGCCTGAAAGCAGAGCGCGGCAAAACCAAACTTCAACCCCCACCCCCGCCCCCAGACGTGGGGCTGTCGATGGCTACCGGGCTAAATCCAATCAGGACCACCTAAAGAACAACCATGCCAAATTTGAAAACTTAATCAAACGCCAAGTAGGTTCCCATACAACGTGTTGCAGTAAACTCCCAGCTATTACATTATTTATTGATGGAGGGACGCTGTAAATATTAATTATTGTTGTAACGCATGGGGTACACAGGCTGGCTCACAGTGTACACAGGCTGGCGTGATCGCTTGGCGTCAGCTGCCCCCCTAGACTAAAACCACCCGCAAACTTTTCCGCAGTCGTTCCGCAGAAAAAATGTATGGAGATGACATTAGCTGCGGGAAAAAAAGCGTGAGGTGGTCACAGGCTAATGTCATTTCCATAAATTTTTTCTGCGCAACGACTGCGGAAAAGTTAGCATGTGGCTTTTGTCTAGCTTCCCTGAAGCTAAAATTTTTCATGTTTTTTCCATGTCAGTCTTATGTTTTTGTATGTTTAAATATGATTTATAGCGCAGACTATTTGTTACACACAGATGATAGTTACAAATAGCGCGCAGCTACTGTTAAATAATTAAAACGAATCGTTTTTTTTACAGACATCAACAAAATAGCTGCGTATATCGAGTCGTTCAGGCTGGGATGTTCTCCGCACGCAGGTGAGATAACGAATACATGTAAAACACATCGAGGAGCAAATCGTACTGCTTCTTTTGTCACATTTTTATGTAATTTTGATTTTGAAACACTCACAAAAGAATTTCAGTTTTTAAAAACAATATTAACAATTTTTTTTATAAATATGGTACTATCGCGGACACTTCCGCCTGACCATTTAAAAATGCGTTGAATTGAATCGTGCGATAGCGCCGGGTGACGCCCCGCCACGCTCTGCCACGCCCACTTAAAGATTTGGCCTATTAGAAAAGCAATACTCTTTAGTTGCAATCTGCATTCCGTAACTTCGTGACGTATCCCTTTTTTTTGTTTTGCGGACGAACTATGTGACTTTAGCCCACTTATCGGACCCTGTGAATATTGACCATTGCTTTGTTTACTTGACCCTTGATTTGATTGCCTTAACGTTGACCCGTGCGAGATTATTGGACTCCTGAACCTGTGGTGGAATATGTTTGTGCGTAATGGCTGCCAGAAATCTCATACGAGAAGGAACTCGAAATTACAATTTTGATCACCTATCCAGAGTTCAACCATAGCGAAGGTTGCTTTGTTTTTAATATTGAAACCAAAAAGTTCAAACCACTACGCTACCGAGCTCCTTTTAGTTTATAATATTTGATTACATCAGTAAAATGAGTATTCTAAGCGTGCAACAAAAATTCAATAGGCGTCCGGGGGTGTCTCGGCGCCCCGAAGGCAGCCGGCCGAAGTGTTCGAACGGCCGAGCATGATCTTTCATTTCATCGCCTCAAGTCTATTCGAGGTCAACGGGGCGGGGCTAGAGGGCGCTTCTTTTTGAGTGCAAACATTGATTTACTACCAAACTTAGATAACGCATGAACGTTCGAAAAGTGGGCCGGTGAAGAACTGCCCAATCGCGACTCGTGCAGTTCTTTTCCATAGTAAGTGATTAGCTGTCGGCACGTCAACATGCCGAAGTGCTCGTTCAAAAGTTGTGGTAACAATAGCCAGAAACGGCAGAAAAAAAACGGGATTTCATATTTTGCGTGAGTAAACTCATTACACATCTTATCATGTATTCAAATATTCTATTTATAAGTAAAAACCAATTAAAAACAATTATTTTAATCATAAGCATATCGCGTCGCGTCAGTGTCAGTACATCACAATCGTCTCGCTCGCACGGGCGTCGTATCACGATGTGTTGTCTCATTCATGCGTTGGAGCGACAACGCGATAAGCAATTTCGAGCATTATGTTTGAGGGTATAAAGTTGATATTTTCTTGTAGCAATTACTAAAACGTCAATTTTAAAATGTTTGATCTGTGGCTAGGTATGAAATGATGGAACTTCCCACGTTTGTACTTAAAATAGTTGCCGTAATAATGCAAAATAAGGTTAAATTCGATAAATACGGTACTTTCTCTATGGTAATTTTAATTCGGGCGTGCATATTCAACTATATATCAGCGAGTACAAAAGTATAGTCGATTAGGTGACAGATTTCAAGCGCGTTTTTGTATGAACTGCTCTATCTACGTTTGGTAGTAAATCAATGAGTGCAAATGAAAATAAGCCTAGCGGTGATCAGGCGAAACTATCCGCGATAGTACATTAAAAAAACAAACTCCCCGCATTCGTTGTCACTCACACTCCAGAGAATATTGCGGGACATTCAGTCTACCTTCTGTGGATCTGTCTTAAGTTGAAATAATGTGTGGACAGGCGGCGGTATCGGGTTAGAGCGGGTGGTGATGCTGTACCTCGGCCTGGACAACATTAGGAAGACGTCAATGTTCCCGCGCGACCCCAAGAGAGTGACGCCATAACAGAGTGCTATATTTTACAATGACTTGTTAACGAATGGGAATAAATATTTTTGTTAATCTGTAAACGTGTCTTTTGACATCTCTGTATACCTGCTATTCATATTGAGAATAAAAATTGTGCCACGCCATAGTGCATTCGGGGCTACCGATGTCGCCTATGACCGATTACCGATTCGGTAGTACGGGGACCTTTCTTTTCGCATAATGTTGTTTGTCATAAAGACACATAGCATAAATCACTAGGCATAATCATCAAATAGCATTATTATGCCTTAGTGATTTATGCCATTAAAGTCTCATAATTTTTGCTCTTCATAATTTTCATGACACAGTTAACCAAAGGCCAAAATATTACTAAGCATAATTAATAAAATTCCAGATTTCTTTTGACATAATATTGGAAGTCCTAAAATGCTTTACCATACTTTTATGTGTCATAATTAATGAAATTCCTAATATCTTTTAGTATAAAAATCTGAAGTATTTTTATCCTTTTAATTTTCACAGGTTTCAGTGACAAAAACTAATTGTTGAAAAACCGACACCACCGTAGTCTTGTTGGCCCTACCCCTAGAGTACCTACCTACAATTTAGATAGGAGCGAGGTGGCAGGCGTGCTGAGGAGCAGCAGGCGTAGCACGGGCTACCAAGACTGGACCCGAGTCACGCATTATCTCACAATTTCAGTGACATTATTAAGTGGGACTTACGTGATAAAAATTTCTTGACGCTCGTCAAGGACACGTGTGACTAGTGTTGCCAGGTCCGATTTGTTTTAAATCTGTACATGAGGTCGAAAAAATCGGGATTTAGGGTTGTAGATCGGGACAGTAAACAAAAAACAAGGTGTTTTTAAATCAGGGTTTAATTTAATTATATAACTCTTTATTGCACATTAAAAAAACATAAGGTAAATAACATTTGAAAATAGGGTACAAAGGTGGACTTATGAGATCTGTAAGAGATATAATTTATTACGTTTTAAACTACTAGTGCATGTATAGTATTATATTACCTAAATTAAATATGTATTTAAACTTACTTAACAAGTGATCAGTCTCTTGCTGGACTAGTAGAAATTATAATTGAAATAGAAATAGTAGAAAGTTTAATTGACGTATTTCAGAAGAATAAAGTAAGTACAAAATACGTACTTCCCAAAGTTTAAAATGTGTATGGCACCAGGACTCTCAAATATGTAATACCAAGATATCTAAATGAATTGCCTAATAGCGTACAATCTCCGTATCATGGTAAAAAATGTAAATTGAAAAAAAAATGAAAAAAATGAAAAAATATTGTTTAGAGCGAACCACTGAGAACAGATCAACCCTAGTGGTTTTAATAGTCTCAGTTTATGTAGCTACTGTTAATGACTATGTAACATGTTGTGAGCAATAAATTAAAAAAGTATTTATGTCGTAGAGGGATAATCAAGCGCGGATCCACCGTTGTGGGCACAATGGGCATGCCCACAATCCTAATAGACTTGTGACATCACACTTTCATTGTCTATTGAGATCGATAGGCTGATGATATTATGGGTTATTGCCCGTGGTTCACCTGCGTAGTCCACCTATGTGTACCACGGGGAAAAAAAACTTCCCTTGGTTCACCCAGTTGTACCACAGGAAGAAATTTTTTCCCGTGGTCCACTTAGGTGGACCATCGGAAGTCAATTTTTCCCGTGGTCCACCACTCGTATTTATCTAAATTATTTTCGATAAAGAGGTTGCTCTTGCTCGCATTAATTTATATTTTTCTTTATTTTCAACGTGACTTCAAATTAAAAACAAAATTTTTAGAAGGATATTAATGATTGTCATTGTAATATTCATCGTATTGTACAATTATTATCATATCTATTTAATATACATATCTACTAGTAAAGGCTATTTGTAATAAGCTGCAAACACCATGTCTGCCCCAGAAGAGCTCTATTTCATTCGGAGAAAAGGAGGCATAGTCCTATTGTTTGCCGGGCGTCAATTATATCTAATGCCTTAAAAAACAATGAATCTTGGTCAGAGTGTCATATGTTTTGAAAATATCTTTGTAGGGATACACTGTACGATCCTGAGCGAGGTCGTACTCCGACTCGCACTTGGCTGAGTCTCGGTTGGCTATGACCACAACCTTTTTTGAGAGCTGGATCCGCGCCTGGGGATAATAGGTAAAGAGATGCTACTATAAGAATAATAATTGCAAGAGTAATACTATAAGAATAATAAGGCGCGATGTGAAATTATGAAGGTGTGAGCAGGACGAGAGTAAAGTTTTTTGTCTCTATTTGCGTATCGGTTTTATTTATTTGCCACCAATGCCGTCGGTGGCAGACAATTTTTCTCGCGTCGGAAGAGTTTTGCGGTAAAACAATTACAGTTTCGAAAAAATATTGTTAGTAAAAGTGTGCAGTTGTGGTGAATTGTAGTATAATTGACTGTAAAAGTCGTAATGAGCGAAATTAGCAAAACATAACCTAAAATAACCTTTCATCGGTAAATTGAATTTTTGATGTGACGCTTTCAGTAAATCAAAAGATTATGAAACTTTTATCTCTTGTCTATCAGTATTTTTACTAAATTTAAAGTCTAAATATGATAAAATCCAAACCTTATATCGCTTTTTCTGTCTCACATTGTATACGCTAGCAGCAGATCTATACCTACTATACTTTATCTATGATTTATGTAAATTATTTATTTTTTATTAAAATTATATTTTTCATTTGTCTTTGCCGCCTTTAGAATGGCCATGTTTTATATAACATAGTTATAAAATTCATTTTTTTTCCATTTTTTGATTTATCGGGACATTTAGCGTCCCAATCAGGTACAAATCGGGACGCGTCCCCAGACCCCTGAAAATCGGGACGTCCCGCGCAAATCGGGACACCTGGCAACACTACGTGTGACTGAGTTTTATAGCAAATTTTTTGCTCTCCGACTGCTGCTACATCTTCTAAATAGTATTTAAGCCCTTGCTACAACCACAGCAGTTGGCGCACAGGCACGCCAAGACATTTGTGATAAAGCTCAGTCACAAGTGTTCTTTGACAAGCGTCAAGAAAATTTATTACGTCACCGTGCTACTCTTTAAGACATAGAGACACCCTGACGGGTGCACACGTTTTCGTAATATGACGAATAGGTCCGTCGGAGGATAATACTCGCCACCGTGCTATTCTTTAAAACATAGAGATTATGTCAATAAAATTGGGACATAATGCGTGACTCGAGTCCAGTCTTGGCAGCCCGTGCTACGCCTGCAGGTGGGCTTAAGGCAATCTGCCCCGGCTGTGTAGTGTATTTATAATTAATTAATAATCACGAGTAAATCACTAAAACACGGGTTCAGCAAACAATAAAATTGCATTTATTGAATGACAACCAAAACGATCTTCTTTTATTTTGGCGCATTATTAAATGCGACAAAAGAACTTAAAGAAGGAAACATTTCTGAAGGGCATTGTGCAGAAATTATTTGTCCTTATGCATTGTATTTTTTTTATTTCATTTATATGAAAATAAAATATTTTATTTAAAGTACCATTTCGTTTGTAATTCGCCTTTAGACTTTTTAAGTATACAGCATTTTCTATGTCTACATTGATCATTTCTAATTTTAATGTACCTAAATTGCTTACGATCAGGAAAAAGAAAACCAGTAATATACAAATGTCAAATGAAATCGATTAAGATTACTATTAAACACCTATTGACCTATTTAAGACGAAAACAATTTTTGATCGTAACTGTTTTTTTATCAGTTTCCTAATATTGTTTGGACAAAACTCTTAGGTGGTTTTATATTGTTGACTGGTTTCCTACAAGGACGAAAAAGTATTCGATCGCAACTGGTTATGAAGCCCCAGTTTCCGAAATTACAGCACATGTTTGTTAATGAAAAGATCTGAAAACAGAAAATATGTAAGGTAAAGGCGCCTTTGTTGGACGCGGACCAGCCATGGACATTTTTTGAATTTACGTCCAAAATTAAGCAAATGCAAAGTAATTTTTTTTCATATGACAACACCGATCAGTTGTGCCAATATTTTAGCTGTCATACCAACTGTTTTTGACAGCCGACGTCCATTTTTTTTTTGCGGCCAGCACGGTTGTTAGTTACACGGTGTTATTTGGTGTCGGTAATCGTAATTTATTACAAGAATCGCGATGCAAGCAAGTACACTCAATCATGCACAGTGTCCATAAAGAAAACTTCATTATTTTAATTTTTTTAATGTAAAATACGTCTGTTTTAGTATATCTTCATGTTTCTCTAGAAATGTGCAATAAATTATTAGTCTATCCAATAACACTAATTGACATTTTGTTCATGACTAGGTGTTCATAATAGGTTCAACGTATTCCTAATACAAACAAATTTATTTTCATCTTCGAAATGGCACCAAGAAAGCATTTCGTAATAATGAATACTTTTGTACTGAAATTAAACATTGAATACTGATTGAGAAAAGAACTTTTCATTCACCTCTAATTCCCAAAGAATGTATAAAAAATGAACAAATTACAAAGCAAGAATAAAAAAAATGCTTATGCTGTCCATGACTGGTGACTTTACCTTAGTTTAGAACTTTTTTGACTCCGATAAGTTTGTACGGAATCCTCGATGCGCGAGTCTAACTCGTACTTGGTCGACTTTTTTTCAATATGATATAAATATGTATACTTATTCATTTTTTCAATTAACTTCACAAAAAGCAACTAGATTATGATTACATTTCCGCACAATGATTAGGGGCCTGCTTCTGCTTAAAACCAACATACTGAGATACTGGTGTCGCAAGATACTAAGGCTAACCCTAGATACACTAGACTAGGCTAACCCTAGATTAAAATAAAACTACAAAAATATGAATAACTCATATATTACAAATTACAATTATTAGGATAACACTTTCCAACTTTAGGTCCGCTTCATCACTTCGCCGTTAGGCGAAAACACTCCAATACAAACCGACACAATAATCAATATTATCTATAAATAAGGTATACTATAAAATAATGAGCTGTTTCTTGAATACATAATTAATTGCGGAGCACATTGATAAAGCAATACGTACTGTTTTATTTTACCATAACATTGTGTGCCCTATGAATTTTAAAATATGTATATAGAATTGATTCAGTTAAAATAACAATTTTTATAAATCTGTTAAAAATTTTTTCCACATTTTCTAGTACAATTCAATAATTACCGATCATTATGAAACGTGAAGTTTTTAAACTTACTGTTGAGAATTTTATCATGGGTCTAATGAGTCTATATCTCGTTTAAGATAATACGTATGTTGATCTGCAACTTTCAAAAACCAAACTAAATCTACCTTAGAAACTAAAGTATTACAAGAAAAAACTACAGTTATTCGATAATGCTGTTTAAATTTAACAGTCGATTTACTCAATTCGTTGCGAAAAGTATAAAATAATGCGAGAACTTTTTTAAGCCAGATAATGAATGAAAAATAGAAAGGCTCAACATGTATTTTGTATTGTTTCATAATGATAATTCTCCAAATCTATACTTACTTATATTATAAAGCTGAAGAGTTTGTTTGTTTGAACGCACTAATCTTAGGAAGTACTGGTTCGAATTGAAAAATTATTTTTGTGTTGGATAGTCCATTTATCGAGGAAGGCTTTAGCCTATATAACATCACGCTGCGACCAATAGGAGCGAAGAATAGCAATTGACGCGGACGAAGTCGCGGGCAACAGCTAGTGTTTTATAAATGTTCAATGTTCATTAAAAAAAAGACGCAAGACTATTTTGCCTCTGGAAACATTCTACAAAGAGTATAATTATTTTACAAATAAAAATGAATATCAAATCCTCACTATAATAATTATTATAAAAGCGAAAGTTTGTGAGTATGGACATTTGTTACTCTTTCACGCTAAAAACTACTGAATGGATTCAGATGAAATTTTTTTGGTGACGGATTATGAAATGGCTTAACATACAGGCTACTTATTATCCCGGAAAAGTAAGTAGTTCCCGCGAGATAGTAGATTTACAGCTCTTTCTTTGAACTTTTAAAGCGAAGCATAGTTCGCGGGTAAGCATAGCTAGTACTGTTGTAAATCCTACGCTGTCCAATTTTGGACCATTAGGGATTTTTAATTATTATTTAGCGAGTAATAAACTGGTAAAAGAAACTGACGGTGTATACAAGACTGTGTCCACTTAGTCTTCGGGGTCCCATCGGGTAGTCCCACACTGGTGGGACCCCCCAGGGACGGATTTGCCTAAAGGCACACTAGGCACGTGCCTAGGGGCGGCACGGCTAGCGGATACCGCCGCAACGCCTTTTTGTACCGTACAGTTTTTGGCCGCTAACCCCCCTCCCAACATCCCAAAAATGGTTTTAACATATGTGGCACATGTAGTGTTTTAAGGTGTTTTAAAAGTGATAATGCCAATAAACAAAAAGGAGACCTTCAGAAACAACGAACATAAACTATTTAAGTACTGTAAAATTTTGAATGTATATAACATGGTGAAAATGGAAGTTATTTGTCAAAATTATGATTACATTCAAACATTAACAAAGACAACTCGTCCAGGAAAACTTCGGAACATCTCTTACCTACCCACATTTGTCTTACCGAAATACAGTAACAACTATGGCAAGAGAACAGTGCAATACCTGCTACCGGAATTCCTAAACGAGTTGTCTAAGGAGGATCTCAACACTTTGTTAAATTTAGAAAATTATAAAAGTAGGTTAAAACGTTATTTATTATCAAATTAAGATTAGTATAGGTTAAATTAGATTAAGCAGTCTAAAGCGAGCGTCACTTCCTGAGCATAAACTCCATTGGGAGTTTTATCAGAGAAGTATATTTTTTTTTTCCATTTAAGTAATATTATTTGTACTGAATAACAATAAAAAAAAAAAAAGGGGGCGGCAGTTAGAATAGTGCCTAGGGGCGAAAAATGTATAAATCCGTCCCTGGGACCCCCAAGTGCTGAGCTGACTATCTTATAGAAAACAATAATTAAAGAGTCTAAAAACAACGATATCCATTGACGTTTAAGTAAACGTATACGTTAATGATGATCACGATAGATTTTATTGTTCCATAATCAAGGGGCAAGTCGTACGGGATTTTACCACAGATCAAGATTTAAAAACAATTGAAGTAAAAAAAATGTTTTGGTATATACCTACGCTTATGGCATAAATAAATCGCATATGTAACTGTTTGGATTTACTCATTTACCTGGATAGTTTGTAATGTTTGGATTTACTCATTTACCTGGATAGGCACCAAAAAAAGCGTCAAGCAATTGTATGTCTGTATTTTATCAAGCAGTGGTGAATTTTTGTGTAGGTATATAATTTTGACAGGGGAAATAGATAAATTGAATTGATTGTTGGCACTGGGCACTTACATAAAAAGGGGACTGGTCCTATGATTGGGAAAAATACCCGAACAACTGCGATTTCCTAAACCTCATAGTGTATTAAAATACGGAAGGCCAGAGTAAAGTTGCTTGCAGGCTCGACACAATGCTGAGTGAGAAACCCTTTTATGTTTCACTTATTGTCCCGGTAGACGTTGCCCTATCCAATTACAGCGCCACTTACCGGGTTCAATTGGGATGATGACTGAATTAAAATTTTTACGTTTCGTCATTAAATATTAAAATAACGTGGAAAAAGATGTAGTCCTGTGAAATTAGAATTAAAATCGGCTTAGAAATACATTAGATACAAGCATTTTAAGTTGTTAATTTGAAGGCGATTAGACAGAGAGATCCGACATCAACCGTGACGTCATTGTTGAGTACGACCATATAAACTCCTTGTAAATTGCCGTTTTGCTAGAAAGAGATGGAGAAAAATCTTTAATACCTTATATTATCTTGGTTGTTTTTACAGTTATTCGAAAACCGATTTTTTCTTTTTGTTTATTATATGAATGAGATTCTAATAAAGCAAAAATTTTTTTTGTCATCTAGCCAATTATAAGTACGTATCAACTTTCCATACAAACACTCACCCAAAATTTCGTTGGAATCGTTCGAGTCATTGTAGTTTTTGAATGAAAAACGATCGGCGAATAATTTGTGTGGCCAACCCCAGCCGGGCCACAAAAAAAAAGTGTGAAAAATAGATTGTTTGAGTATGTCGCTATAATGTCTAGAGTTTGTCGGCAAGTTTCAGAGTTTGTCGCCTGCGCGTTTCAGAGATCTGTGTGGCCCGGCTGGGGATACGTTACCCCAGCCGGGCCACACAGATCTCGAAAACGATACGACCTAGTGAAAATCTGTTTGCTGATATAGATAGGCGGCAGTTTGTCAGAGTTTGTCGATCCACCATTTCAGAGCTCACCTGCAGCAAAGTTGCTGCAACTGAGCTAGCTGGATCTCGAAAACAAAGCGACGTAGAGAAAAACTGTTTGCTGGAATAGTGAAGCGGTAGTTTGTCGGAGTTTGTCGAACAAATTCCACAGTTTGAGACATGCGCATTTCCGAGATATGTGTGGCCCGGCTGGAGAAACGTACCCCAGCCGGCCAATGGTTACCCATAGGTAATCAAATTGTTTTCCGCAACATGGTGAGGTTTTTTATTTTCCTTAGTTTTTATACGTTTACCACAGATATTTTGATTGAAGTCAATTCAATTAATTCATCTCACTTTTTTAATTCACAAAAATCCATCTCAAGAGATGTAAAATCTATAGGAACACAGTTTTTTTTCGTTGCACCATATATTTAAAGTATGTTATCAAAACAAACCAATTTTTTCTACTAGTTTTATTTTAATGTTTACTTGCGTTGATATACGGAGTGGGTGGAAAGGACAACTTTTAACATGAAACAATGAATTCGTAAAAAACTTTATGGATGCTTAATACTTACTTAATTATTCTTTTCAGCATATACATCTAACAAACAAAACCTTATAAAACTTACTTGGCAAGTTTGCATGCACTTATTCAAATCGATTTCTTTAAAGAAAGTTGTACGCGACTGTACATTACTTCATATAGATAGACAAGGAGACCAGATGCCAAATGTTGCTTAAATAATACATTTAAAAAATATCAATCACTCATCGAGGATTTACATAAAATTAAATATTAACGGTTACTGTTTCATCACTGAATTCAATTAATAACTATTTTACATTAACTTCTTATTGTAAGTAAGTACATAAAACATAAAAAGTAACGAAACCTCGCACATTTGGGACTCCAGGCTCCTAGACTATTTACCCAAATAAAGAATTCTTCCGTTCTTTGGATTGAGGCGTCAACAAACTCTGAATCTTTGAAGAATGTATCGACAAACTACCACCTATCTATGTCAGTAAGCAGATTTTTGCTAGGTTGTTTCGTTTTCGAGATCCAGGTGGCCCGGCTGGGGTAACGTTTCTCCAGCCGGGCCACACATATCTCGGAAATGCGCATGTTTCAAACTGTGGAATTTGTTCGACAAACTCCGACAAACTACCGCTTCACTATTCCAGCAAACAGCTTTTCTCTACGTCGCTTTGTTTTCGAGATCCAGCTAGCTTAGTTGCAGCAACTTTGCTGCAGGTGAGCTCTGAAATGGTGGATCGACAAACTCTGACAAACTGCCGCCTATCTATATCAGAAAACAGATTTTCGCTATGTCGTTTTGTTTTGGAGATCTGTGTGGCCCGGCTGGAGTAACGTTACCCCAGCCAGACCACACAGCCCCCTTAAACGCGAGCCCGATGAAAACTCAAACTTGTCCGACTATCTTCGACAAACTGCTGCCTATCTATATCAGCAAACAGATTTTAACTAGGTCGTTTCGTTTTCGAGATCTGTGTGGCCCGGCTGGGGTAACGTATCCCCAGCCGGGCCACACAGATCTCTGAAACGCGCAAGCGACAAACTCTGAAACTTGCCGACAAACTCTGACAAACTCTAGACATTATAGCGACCTAGTCAAACAATCTATTTTTCACACTTTTTTTGTGGCCCGGCTGGGGTCTGCCACACGAATAATTTTGATATATAAGAATAAGCCGATTAATCATATTGGTTCCTTTTTTGTTGTGTTTGTGCATTACAATATGACGGGAAATAAATATTTTCTTTCTTTCAAAAAGTATACCCGTGATATATTTACGATAGTTAAAGACTTGCGTACCGTTTACCACTATAAAGAGCAGGCAGACTGGTACATGTGTCAGTGTACGTATCTGGCCTCTGCGTTCCTGTGCCTTTGAGGCAGCCAGTACCTATTTAACGAGGAGACAGTATTAGTACCTACTCTTGTGCTAGTGTTGTGGGATTTTGTGCTGGGCTAATCGACATGACACCGTCGTGCGGCAGCTGCTTAACATCACGTAGCCCACCTGTTTGCAACCTGCTCCCTTACCATGATCGCTCAAAACAATATTAAAACTGCACTGAGAGCGGGATGGCGCTATACGCAGCAAGAGCGGTGTCTCTGTTTCAATATCGTTTTAACCTCGCTATAAGCGATCACGGTAGGGCCCCTGTAGGTATTCAAAAATACACTATCAAAAGTATGAAAGCCACGATCTATATAAAAATCGCGGGTTTCCCTGGTCAGATCACTTAGAACTATAAAATTCGTACCTACAGACCGAATTTCGGTCACGGTAGGAACCCCAGTAGCAACTAAAAGCTGCGTGGATATCTCCCGTGTAATTTTATAGTCTGCGGAACGCGAACAGTGCTTCCTCAATAACATGGACCGATGGCCCGATCCTACCAGTGGCTCGGGATCCGCTGAGCACCTCATTGTTCCGCACACGCCGAGATTAGCGCACGCATATATCCTGAACTTGTGCATTTAGCACAAGCTCAGGATATATTTATCATAAGGTATTAATTACGAAATGATTATAAAGGTCTACCAATGGCCTTTAAGTAATCACTGAACGCATATAAAACAAAGAAGTGTTCCTTTCTCCTTTCCTTTTTAAAGTTGTCACTAAAACTCACACAATGTAACACGCGTACGCGCACAATATAAGATTCGTAATTCATAAATCTACTATGAATACCTACTCAAAAATCAACGTTAAAAACTGTTGGTGGAATGTGTCCGGTATCAGGACGCCCGACTGCTACGATAGGATTTAATAGAATCAAAATTAATGTCTTGATGTAGGTAGGTGAAGGTGAATTTATGTTCAGGCGTTTGAAGATCATCAGCTTATTTTCTACTTGATGAAGGGATCTCACTAACTTTCACAAGTCCGCATGATCTGTGGTGTAGGTACTGTTTCTTTGATGGTATTTCCATAATATGGTAACCGGAATCAGCAGGCCTATTGTGGATCTTTCATCGTATGACATGGTATAAATTTTGAGATAGTCATGAAATGCTCCATTTGGTATTACCGATCTCCAAGGATATCATCACTTTGGCATAGTTTCAATGATGTCATCATGATATAATGAACGAATGATCAAAATCAGAGGGCCTATTACCGATCTCATGGTTTTGCAAATGATATCATATGATATCATTGTGCAAAAGGAAAAATACGATTTCCGGTCAGTTTTTAGATCATTTGTTCATTATTAAATGATGACATCATTGAAATTATGCCATAGTGATGATATCATTGGAGATCAGTAATACGAAATGCATATTATTATTTTATTTCATGACTTCTTTTTCTCAAATTTATACCATGTCATACGATGAAAGATCCATAATTGACCTGCTGTCCGAAAATCTTATTTTTCGTTTTGCACTATGATTTCATCATCATATCATTTGAAAACCATGAGATCGGTAATAGGCCTGCTGATGCTGAGTCATCAAGTAGTCTAGTCTACATCTGCCGGGCGTCACATTTTTTTATTTGTATGTATAATATTGTATACGCTACGATAGGAGTATACGATATTACATACCGAAAGTGATCAAAGTTCTTAATAAATATAGAATTTAAAAAACTTTAAAGCTTATTACTGTAGATCACTTATAGGCAGCATTTAGTAGTTATTTTGGAGTGATAGGCGAAATAAATAGATGCCGATAAGCTTGGATGTCCTTTATTGCCCGTATACTATCAGTGATAATACAAGTTGTTTAATTTCCTCTCTGACTACCGAACATATTTTCAAGCAGGGAAATATTACTATCAAATATGTGTTTTATGCCAATAAAAAGTGAAACTAAAATGGCGGCAAAATAAGGATTTCTCAAAGTTTACAACAACGTCCCGTCGTGTCTTTATTGGCACAACTTTGACCTAATATGTAGTTGATCTGAATAAACGTAAACGATATTAAGTACCTATCACCAAGATTAACCGTATACCGATTATATTTTTTTTTTGACCTCTTTTACTTGCAATCTGTCCCAGAAGACATTCAGCAGTTGGTTTGAGAGACTAATTATACCGATTAAATGAACCTTTTTTATATTTGCGACTTTTGCACTTTATTTAAAATGCTTATTGGAAAAAATGATAAAATACATGATTTTTTATGTTGGAGACGCGAGTTCGAATCCCGCCCGTAAACGAACCTATTTAAAAAACCTCTGCTACTGCTTGTCGACTGTAGCGTTCAATTTGTGCGAGTGTGCTTTATTTATTCTCTGCCAATTCATTGATAACTTATATACAGATTAAATATACTATAGAATAGTTCTGCTATACAGGCTGTTTCACTATTTACTACATTTTTCTATAAAATTTGACCGTTCTAATTTTGCCTAAGAGTTTTTATTATTATTAATTTACTCGTATGAAAAAATCTATTGACAATAGATATCCAAATTAACATCCATACAAAAAATCTAACACCGAGTGTGTAAAGTAGCAAAATGTATAAATACCGTATCAAATACTACACACAATATATTTAATGGTCTAGTAGAAATAGTATCTTAATTAATAATAGTATTGTAGAATAGTGGAAGTAGCAACTGGACAAATATTAAGTAAGTACAAATAGTTTAGTCAATTTTAAATGCAAATAAATATTAATAATGCAAAAATTTACCAAAAATGCATCATGAATTTTGAAAATATTTCCTACCTGAACTAATAGTGAACTTAAACCATTTACACTATGCCACAGCACCAAAACGTGGTCTTAATAAGATAAAATGGCATCACCGCCATTAAAATAAGGTTTAAAATAAAACGCTAGTTTTAATCATACCTTACATGTTATTCTGTCTACATAATAATGTAGACAGCGAAAAAAATTTATTCGCCGCAAGGAACCAATATCATTAGAATCTAAAGCATCAACAATTCTCTCATTCACATAGTCATTCTAATATTGTCTCATTTCATTTCATATAGAAAATGACGATGAGACATTTACAAATAACTTAAACACAGATACATTATTCATTAATGTACATAATTTCACTTAAGTATTACATAATAGTACACAAAACTTATTTTGCTTATAGCATTCGACATTCATTGATATTATCAATCGCTCACAAATCATGAGAAATGAGCGGAGTTAATTGATTCTGATAATTTTAAATGATACTTCATAATCGAGTCAATCAATTCTCCGCAATATTAATACCATGATATAATACGGTTCGATATTACAATACAGTTAAGACACTAGAGCTTTCATCCGTTACGATGAAATATGAACTTTTTACATTGACAGCAACACTCAAATTACAATTGATACATCTGCACAAGGAGACCTTGAGGCCTGAAACGAGCATAATCACTTAAGTACCACTTGAATCACTTACAACTATGTTAACGCTAGTTAAGTTTATCGATTATCACTTTCGTGTGGTCTAGAATATTCTAGACGCACTTTCCGTTATTGGCACCATCATCACTTCACTTCACTGCACAAATCTCTCACACTATCCGAACAAGTTCTTTAGGTCGTGCTCGTAGAGAGCTATCACCAGCATAATGCCAATGCCACTTGCTAATCCGAGCAGCTGTAATATGCATTGGCATAAAGTGCCCTCCTTGCTGTGCGACGTGCTGAGCTCTGGCATCTGTGGACAAATACAAAATTATATTTATTTGATTATAAGATTCACTATATTGTGCTGTATTTGATATACTATTTGCATGAGAATAACAAATTGATATAAATGAAAAGTAAGTTCAAACAATAAAATCCGATGACTTTTTAAAAATGGGGAAACAAATATATTCTCATCTGATATTATTACATACCAAATGTTGATTTGAAATGTTGACATAGCCATGGTTGTGTGTCTTTGCCTTAAAGCTTGTGATTGTTTATAACGTAGTATGTTAGGGATTTGTGATAGCCTGTAACCAGGGGATGATTAAGTGACATACAACGATGAGGGTAGTCATACCCGCATACATACACACTGCTCAAAAATATAGTGCTAGTCGGGTAAATACGAGCAAATAGATAAATGATTTTGTTTGAATGATTTTGTTGTGAAGTCAATTTTCATCACTCACCATCATCATTGATCACACATAATTTACTTGGAAGTATTTTTTTTAGATTGATTGAAAGTCTTTAATTCTACAAATTCTACGATATTTTTTGAGGTTACTTTACTACGGTTACTTTTTTATCACCCTGAATAATTTAAGGAACGCTTGAGGACACAGTAGCAGAATGATAAACATTCATATAAAAAATAATAAAAAAGTATTTTTTGGATATTAAATTTTTTTTATAAAAATTAAATAGGCGAGTGAATTTTATTATTAATGTTCCAATCATTCTACTATCGTGTCCTGAAGCGTCCCTTAAATTATCCGAGGTGAAAAAGAGTAACCGTGTATAATTTAAAAAAGACTAGCAACCCAATTCAATTTTATATGTATGTGTATGTGTTTTATATTATATAGATATTAAGTAAAAAATTACAGGAGACCACATTCCGATATATTATTATTTATGTTTTTTTTGCTAAGTATATAGGGTAAATTTTGAGGTACCGGCAACCTCGCAGGATTAGATAGCTAACATCATTAACTACAACATTTGTTTTACGAGTTTTAAGATAACTCAATACATTGAACAAAAATCAATTTTCAAGTTTTTATTGCACTGTCGTGTCATTGATAAGTCTATGTTTTTCATTTACAAACGACGACGGAAGACAACGCTACGCTCGCGCGCTGTGCGCGTAGAGTTACGAACATTCTAGTGGTATATATTAAATGAATATTAATTTCTGTATGAAAGTAAAATCTAACGAATTATCAAAAGTCGTAGAACAAACGTTGTAGTTAATTATGCTAGCTATCTAATCCTGCGAGGTTGCCGGTACCTCAAAATTTACCCTGTATAAACGTTATTTTTTGCTAAGTATATAAGTTAGGAGTGAGTACGTCCTTCAAGCTGCGAGAACCACTTTTTTTTAAATTAAATGTAGTGTGACTGTGTGTGTGTGTATCTCAATAAATGACTTCCATCCATCCCATTCAATACCGCTCACCATATCCACGAGCGCGATGTACAGGAACATGCCGGCGGCGGCGGCGAACAGCCACCTGGTGGCGGAGGGCAGGTGGCCGGCCGCCACGCCGCACACCATGCCCGCGAGGCACAGCAGCGACGAGAGCGCGTTGTACCAGACCGCGCGGCGCACCGACATGCCCGCCTTGAGGAGCACCGCGAAGTCGCCCAGCTCGTGCGGCAGCTCGTGGCACAGCACCGCTATGGCGGTCGAGAAGCCGCCGGCTATGTTCGACGCGAACGCCGCGCCTACGGGCGGCACGGAACAATTAAATAGTACCTACTAACGTGCAGAAGGATCGGATCACTCTCTCGGAGAAAAGCCAAGTTTAGGCACACCCCGGACACTCCATACAACGTTCGCAAATCAATTACCTACCTATTACTACTACTTAAGCAAATGACGTTCGTTTGTACACGCGCAAATGTGTGCGTGGAATCTAGTAGGGCTGAGTGCGGTGCGCGGTTATGAATCGAAATGACGCGAGAAGTGCAGCAACTGCCTTCTCTTTTACCCGCATATTGCTATCTCTGTTATCGGTCGGCGCCGATGAAGCGAACGCGCTCGCCCTTGTTTAAGTGTGAGTGATGTCTACAATTAAGTGCGGGGTGGGATGAGGTATTTGAAATGAGTGCGGAGAGGTGAGTGGCCGTTCTGTATGGAGTACTTTTATATATTCTGTGGTTTAGGTATGAAAATTTACCTACTTTTGCGACCTTCATCTGACTGCACGGGAAATTGAAATTTATTGCATAGCACGAGTGTTCCAATTCCGTTACGCGTCGCTGACCCGATACCGATTTAGCGATAAGAGCGCAGGGTTCCCACACTTACCGATATGCAGTTATCGTTACAGAAATTACCGAGAAAAATCTAAATTATTACGTGCGACGCGGCCAGCGTGCGAACCGAGCGGCAACCCTCGGCTATACACCGGCCGGCCGGTGCGCCGGCCAAACGTACCTAAACAGCGGAGTGAAACCCCCTTGGCCTGGGGGCCGATCGGGATAAATAATCATGCAGTTGGATTGAACTACAACTTTTATGACATTTTGTATGCGGTGGTAATGATTTGACAGATTGGAGATTGGAACGCAACCCGATCGAAGTTGAAACACAACGCTGCCGCGCTTACGAAGAACGAATTATGTACGATTTTCTGCGGAACAGAGTTATATGCCAAGTGGGCTAGGGTTGCCAACCATCTCGATTCTGAGGACGTTAACGACACGTCCCATCCCGCTAAAAGTGCGTGCGGGACACTAACAAGCCTGTTTTTTTAGGAATTAGAGAGCTTATCACGCGTTGCATCGTGCACATCTTACATTCAATCTCAAACATTTTTTTTTCATTAAAGACTTTTACAACCACTTATTGATATCAAACAAAATATAAAACACTTCTCATCACAATTTGCAAAGAAAAACGTTAAATTAACATAATAGTTACCGGCAAATTTTAAATTTTATGGTAAGCCTCTACGGTACATACTAAAATTTATGTGGCCGGTGGTGGGTGTACCACTTGGGTTATTGCCCACACAGAGTACTTTTGGTAATCATTATGCATTAGCCTCCTCCCAAGGATTACCGAATCGATCGGTCTTGCACCGTCTTTATTCAGGACTTCAGTGTGCCTAGTGCGAGTTTTATCGAGTTTTACTCGATCGCACGCATCGAACGCATAAACGCGAATTTGTACGGGATTGAGGCAGCGCCATCTAGTTGTTACTAGATGAAGCTGCCTCATTCGCACTCCGCACACAGTTCGAAAACCATTTACTTGATCACCGCAGGCCGTAAGCTCGTCTATCACGCACGAGGTACAACAATATGCTATGCTCACCTATCGCCATCCCGTCGGTGAAGTTGTGCAGCCCGTCGCCCATTATCACCATCCACGCCACCGAGGACATGGAGGAGGGCGGCGCGTGCACGTGCCCGTGCGAGTGCGAGTGGCCGTGGTGGGCGCGCGAGTGCTCCCTGACAACATTTTTTTTTATTGCGGAAAGTTGGCAAACAAGCAAACTGCCCACCTGATGGTAAGTGGTAACAGTCGCCTATAATACATGTAGCTCCTGTGAGATTCGCAGCAAAACTGCAACCCCCACAAGAACCACAGTGTACGTTGCCAACTTGTGACACCAGATGTAAAGTCACAGTACCCAGTAATTTCACTGCCATATCTTACCCTTCAAACCGGAACACAGCAATGCAAGCACTGCTGCTTTGCGGCAGAAATAGGTAAGACGGAGGTACCTAAGCAGACGACCCTAGTACAGAGTCTCCCTCCAGTTAACAACATTCTACCGGTGATAATAAATAAATAAATAAAGTCTTCTTATTTCTCATCTGACATTTGAATTTCATTTTTGCAATGTTATCCTTTATAATTCTTAAATATATTTCATTTTATTGCGATCCATAAAATTATATAGAGATATTATAATTTTTACATACATTGTCATTGGCCGCATTCATCAGAAAACATCGCTAAGTCATCGATCACGTGACCGATTACCAGTTTCGATGCATTCTGCTGAACGCATATTTTTATAGTCAGTGTTCTGTGATGTCTTTATGTTGTTTTGGGTTTTATTTAGGTTACCTACTTTAATGTTTGTTTTGGTTTTTTTAAATGAAAACCGAAAACTACCTGTGTCAACACAAGCACTGAGCATATAAGAAGCATTGAAATCACAAAGAATTTCTATTAAAATAAAAAAACTATTAAAATTCAATTCAAAATTTGACAAACAACGGTAAAACTAATCGCTGATACTAATCGAAAATGAAATGCGATGGAAAAAATGGCGTCCGATTGTTGTCAATCGCTGTCAGTCATCGCATTTTTGTGTGCATTCAGAAGAAAATTCGCAATCGAATGTGTGTGTTCTGGTGAATGCGGCCAATATTTCAGTTTCCATTTATCTCTATCTGTGTTCACATTCTTATATTCCAATAAACAATCCATAACTCTAACATTTAATGTTAATTTGCAAATTAAGATACCGGTGATATTCAACCATTAACCCGTAGGGAGTTAAAATCTCATTTCATTCCGTGAATCATAACGGTGCGTTCCGAATGGCGATGATGTCGATGTGAGCGCGCTAAAAGTCGTTTCGAATCATCGTGGGCGTGCTCACAGCATCCAACCTGACGTCATAGGTGACGTTATTACATTCGCCATCTTGCGTTTGGCAACCATGCCTCGGATCGTAATCGTTGCGAGTGTTCTGACATACGACTGTCAAGTGTCAATGTCAGCGTTTGAAAACTACGTTAATTGTGAGGGATGAGGAAAATAATACAGTAGTGGACTAATTTTTCTGTCGTCTGCCTAAGTGCCCATAAAAAATGGTTAGATGCAGAAATATGTATTATTACTGAAAATTAATTGTCAAGCTAATGGACGACAACGTCTAAGGAAACGTTAGCGTTGTAACCTCGCAAACTATCGTTCCGAATGGTAAACTGTTATTTGTCGATGTTAGCGCGATATCCCATTCGGAACAGTTGTGAGCGCTCACACCGCTCTATCGTTATATGCTCATTCGGAACGCACCTATAGTCAACTATTACACAAAATACCGTAGCGCGAAAACTTAAAACGAAAGACTACACCAGCCATAGGCACTCAATCTTTTATTATAGGTTCTTTTATGACTGAAACACGTTTCAGTCATGGTGTCGCGGGCCGTAAGCAAAAATTATTAAGGTCTTTAATAATTGTAAATTTTTGTACACACAGCAACACGCCATACTTTACATGTTGACCTTGAGACCGCTCTTATACAGCTTGTAATACCGACGGCTTTCGTATTGCAAATGTAAAGCTTGACGTATTGCTGACTGTACTATATTAATTGGAAAAAAGAAGGTCACGCTCGGGCGACGCTCAAAGCAACGCACCTTGGTAGGGTTGTCTAATTACTTGTTTTATTTTCTTGGTAAGTACACATTTTCTCTGATAGTTTACAATAATGTTACTCGAGGTGCGAGGTGAGCCAATCACAAAAACTCGGCGGGCCGCAGCTTGAGTATAGCTGGTCTACACCATCCGGACCGGCTGGCCAGTGATATTAGGGGAAATGACGAATCACCGTTGAAAGAAAGTGAAGGATCCTTGCGAATTCATTGCGAATACAAAAGTAAATGCAATTAGGTGAAACATATAAAACAACGTAAATTTAATAATACCAGTCTAACCATTATATATTTGAAACGAAGTTAATATAGCCAATAAAGGATGTTGTGAAGATGAAATTTACGACCAATATTTAATATTACGATTACGACCGCTATAAAAGTACCACGGTGGGCGCCAAATTGGGTCGCGTGTATGAGTAAGTGAAAAACATTTGTAATATTTATCAAATTGATACCCAATATATAACTGTTATGTTATAATATAGCACTTACTATATTATTGAATGGTATATACGTTAACATATTAGTTAAAAACAGACTATGACCACTGGAGCACACAAAATTAATAAATAATGCATAGTTTTTATCATCTTATCAGTCACGATAATGGAAAACGTATGGCTGATGGAATTAAATGACTTCTTCGTAGCCGCCTTCATAACCGTCGTAAAAAAATACCAACTCCAACATACCTAAGTATCACTGTGTAGCTGTCACCGTCCTTCAAGTCTTTCACACCATCCTCTTTGTGCTTGATGTTATTCATTTCGACGACAGCGGGCGCCTCGGATTTCAACAGCCAATCCTTCGCCGTAGGCTCATTCTCCTTCGTCTCCGAGTTCAGTGCATTCGAAGACACAACGCTAACCGAATTGTTATGCTTGGCCTTCGGACTGGGAGGTATTTGGCCGTCTCTTAAGTGATGATCGTCATGTGTGTCCGTATCGATTTCGTCATAGCAGTAAGGGTATTCTGAATACTTGTGCTTACAAGTTTTCGTAGTGGGATCCCCCTTATCGTCCCTCTTGAAGATCTTCATCAATGGATTGGTGGTCGAATTGTTTGTTATAGGTGCTTTGGACCCACCGGAACAACCGCCTGCAGTTTCATCTTTGAGAACACGCACTCGAGAAGGAAGTTTGTCTTCCTCAAGCTTCTGTCGCCTCTTCCTCCACTCGACTATCACTGTTAATCCTTTTTCGGTGAAGTAGAAGAAAACTACACCGAGCATCGCGGCTAGCCCTTTCCACATGCCATCGTCATGAGACGTCCTGACTTCTACGGCATTGCCGTGATCGTGGTTGTGGTCCTCCTCGATTGGGCTCATAGCATGAGGCATTAGATGCAATAGGGCATCGCCACAGAGAGTGCCTACAGCTAACGCGACTAAAAACTGAAGTATATGATTATAATAAGTCTTATGCATAATTGGTATCACGGCGACACCTAGAAGGCCACACGCACTTATTACAGCTATACTTAAACACGAGTACAGCCAAACTGCGAGGGTGTTCTTCGAGTACGCACTCTCGCTTTCTGTCGCCTCCAGGTCTCTATCTAACCTTCTGCTTGGTAAATTTATGTCTTTCACGCAACCGTGTTGTTCTATCGAGGTGTTCGCTAGTTTTTGGTATAGAAGTATAGGGCATATAGCCTGGAGTGTGTCTTGTGAGAGTAATACTTCAGCGTCGTGTTCAGCCTCGTTGTGTTTGTGACCATGTTCGGTGGGTCTTAGCCTCGTGTTCACTGTTGTGATTAATTCTGCGCTGCTAACGCACTGTAAGAAAAAAGGTAAGGCAAATGTCAATGGTGAGTGTTGGTTAAAATCTTTAAAATATACGATAACATACTGTGGAATTTTGTTGAAGATTTCTCACGCTTGGTTAACTGATAATAATAATAATCTTTATAATAAAACGGCATTGCTGAGCGCAAAATTTGTGAACGGTTGGACTGATTCGGTTTTTTTACAGTATTTGTTAGATTACGGAAAAGGTTCTAATGGCGATAAAATTTGGAAAAATGCTAGTAGAACATAAAAGCAGTTTCAGCTGTACCACAATGTCAAACGCGGCAATTGAAAACAAGAGCTTTTGACAGAATGGCGATTTTCGGAACTTCTAGTATCAAATCAATAATGCGCTAGTTGCTGGCAAAAAAACTCCCCAAACTATTTTCCTGGGAATACCTATGCCCAACAGTGAGCGTATATTAGCTACGACGATGGATGATACTTACATTAACAATGTCTTGTTTAGCACCAGTCTGACCAATGTAATCAATGATTTCAGTCTTTTCGACACCACCCTCGACCAATTTGTGCAGGTCCAACTTCTCCAGCATCCTGTTGAAGCCGCTAATGTTCATCGTCATGCTGGACGCGTCTCCGTATAACCTAAATATCTGCTCCACGTACACATCGGGGTTCACGTTGGCTTCACGCTTCGACCTGTCACGATGTCTAATCTTTTGCAGTTTCTGTTGATAGCGCGCTCTGGAGTCCAGTCTTCTGCGGTCTTCCGCCAGAGCTATGTGGTCTACTGAGATCTCTGGGTCGTATTTGAGCAGCCCGTCGTTTTGTATGTCGACGTGCGAGCCGCAGGTGTGCGCTGCGCACAGCAGACAGAACATACAGACTGTCACAAGGTGATGAGACATCGTGGATCTGGTGGTGGTCTTCTTGGCGTCAGGTTAGATTGTGAGTGTTGTCATTCCGGTATGTTGTTCTGTGGACAATGATAAAAGTGCATGTCAATAAAATGATTGACGCAAACCATTTGGTCAATGGCGACATGATAATTAACAGCCTGTTTGGATCTGGAGCGATACAAGTATTTTTTTCGTAGACATTTATATTTAATTGTTAATGGACAGTTTATCTAAAAATAAACAATCAAATGTTACGTGTGAGAACATAAATTCCATGAATATTAATATTTATTTATAATTTTGATAATATTGGATAATAAGTAAGTTCATGAATTAGGTAAGGTGGTAGAAAGGCTTTGCAAAAAGTCCGCTTTTATGGCAATTTATATAAAACTTTATGAGCAGACACATGTCAAAACGACTAACATAGGGTGCGGCTCTGGTTTAATATTAGTAACGGTAAAGTTAATGACAGGGGACTATTCGGACACTTTGTGTGTGTTCGAAAACGTATTCAGTCATACTAGGAATTAAGTCAGATGACTACAGTTTACTCCACTTCTCGCTTGACAGATTAACCCAGCTACGGCGGCGTAAAAAAGAGTGTGAACGCCCGTCATTTGTTTTCTTTTACTACATTACGCGGCCTTGCGCTAAATGATTGATCGATCGGACGCCAAATTAGCCTCCGTTCAATCGAAACTTGCGTTCGCTTTCCGTCTGTCTGTTCGCGCCGAACTATTCACTCGTTAGCAAGCAATACCTCTATCAAACTATATTTTTGAGCAAGAACAAGCATACGTTAAATCTTACCATGTAAAAAAAATCAAATGTAGATTTGAATGTTTAGTCTTAAATTTTCTTTGTGGATATCATTACATCATTTCAGCTTTCATCTATTACGTCTCAGGCGCATCGCGAACAAGTGAAGTTTGGGTTGCTTGTGCCAGCAACCCAAACTCACAACTGCTCATAAAATATCATCATCATATACCTAAGTTAGGGTGTTTAGGCCTTAGTCAACCACGCTGGCCCAGTGCGGGTTAGTCGACTTCACATACACCTTCGAATATCTTCGCAGATGTATGCAGGTTGCCTCACGATGTTTTCCTTCACCGTAGGAGCGTCAGACAAAATTTACATATGAAATTCGAAAACGAAAAACACATTAGTACATGGCTTTCTCGAGCCCCGTACCTCCCGATTGGAAGGCAAGTGCCGAGTCCACAGCGCCACCAACGCTCTCGATGATGCTCTCATAAAATATGTTCATAATCAATCGAATGCTAAGTCAACGAATGAAAAAACCTCATTCAACAAATACACCGTAAAACAATTAGGTATCAACTTGCGCCGATCGACACAAAAAAGTTGAGACGTCACAAAGGTTACATTCACTGGCGGTAAGAGGAGCGTGTCTGTCGCGGCTCGTTGCCCGCGGGCGTACAAAATTGATTGAACGTTGCCGACGCGGCATAGACTATGGGGGATTACTGTCGTAACATCGAGAATCGAAATTTATGTCCGTCGTTTGTATTAATTACATTTGTCGTTTTGGCTAATGACAACCAAAACGGCTAATACAATTAATACAGCGCCGCCTACATATGCGTGAAGCGTCATGAATGGAACTACAGCTGTATAATGGAAGGTGATGTTAGGAATATTATAAAAAAAAAATTTTTTTGCGATAAAAGCATGTTTGACTTTGAAAAGAATTGCCATTCAATGTTCAATTAAATCAGAGTTAAATTGCTCGTACTGTATGGCAATAATACAATGATGTAGATAACACCACAGCAAGACAACTTATCTTGCAAGCTGCCTTGAAACTAGATCGACAACTTGAATCGCTCACGACCGGTTAAAATATCGTGTCTATCTCTGGGTTTGTTATACTGGAGATAGAATTTTCAACAAAGTCCCTATCTCTAGTAACCGAATTCACAGATAGAATATTCAAACCGACCGTTAGATGAATAGTCATTAGTGGTTGACTCGCACGTTCACACGAATGCAGGGAGTCTCTAAAAATATAATTTCAGCTAATTGGGATGATGACTGAATTCTAATTTTCACGTCTCGTCATAAAATATTAAAATACCATAGAAAAAGATGCAATCATGTGAAATTAGAATTAAAATCGGCTTGGAAATACGTGAGATACAAGCATTTTAAACTGTTAATTTGGAAGCGATTAGACAGAGAGATCCGACAACAACCGTGACGTCATTGTTTAGTACGGCTATATAAACTCCATGATTTTTCTTTCTATTTATTATATGAATAAGCTTCTATTAAAGCAATAAATTTTTTTCATTCATCTAGCCTATAGAGCGTGCCATTGATATGTCAGTCGATATAAATACAGATCACACACAATCGTTTGATGTAAAGAGCATTATAGAACAGACCTCGCTCGCACAAAAATTGAGAAATTATGTTTATCTATAATATAAAAACTGTATAAACAGCATCCCAACCCAGGTATGACGTATGATCTAACTCTCGCGCGAAACTGCGACTACTTATTCGGAGATTGCCCCCCCAGCTCTGACAGTCAGGGTTTTTCCAATCAGAGCCTACGATTACAACACTAGGTTTCAATTAATTTGCCGAGGAAAAAATGTTTTCCAACGGCAGCGTTTAATTTCTATTCTAATGGGCGACTTTGAGGTAATAGCGGAACGGAACGCATTTAAGAGGCATTGTTAAGTTAATGTCAAACTTTTATGTAGACACAAAGGAATTCTACAATTTTACATAAACTTTTAAAATCCTACTTATGCTACAGGTGCGAAACATTTGTCAGCACTTCATGCAAAAAGTATTGGACTAACTGTGATGAAACTTGGTGTGTGGAGATCTGAAGACCCGGATAGATAACACACGATGCTAAGGCTTGCAGTTTTCTTCAAAGAGCTGACACAGTAGGTACTACGCCAAGGAACTTCACAACAATACGTGTGTAATCTTCGATGTCAGCAACACTTATGCATTCCGGCATGACTTGCTAGCAGTGGCCTTGACATCCACGGAGGGGGCTTTAGGGCGCAGAGACGTCGGCACCATTGCGGATATTACCAAAATAGCAACACACCATCCGCTGGTTAAAAATAAAGTTGTGCACTAACTTACACATACTAAAGTAGCAGGCATAGAATTGATTTTATTCTAGGGAAACTCTCGTATTATCACCTGATGCAGATGACCATAAGGCGGGAGAGTACTAGAATATATGGAAGCGAGAGAATACCCAAGAGGGTTCACGACTGGCCAAATACAAGTTGCTTTCGAACAACCTCACACATGCAGGCCAAGTTACTAATAAGCATCCCTTCTCAAATTACTGACAAGCATTTCTTCTGAACTGCCACCTCATTCCTCACATACAAGAACGTAACATGACATTGTTTGATAACGACATTCATGCATTCATGCCATTCTTTAGTAGAGACACTTTCCTTATCGGACTGCTCGTTAGAGCGATAAACGTCATCCTCCATCCATCTACTACTGATGAATAAAACATTAAAACACTATCAGGGGACAGCTGACAAACATCTGAGCAAACAGGCGACACACCGAATTGATTCGTCTTAGACGGTGGTATTGACGCGTTACGTGTCACGTGTTCGCTAACGACGACCGTCTAGTGACGGAGGGCGCATCTAATCGTGCATGTCGAACCGATAACGTAAGTCAAGCGATGCACGGACTGGTCAGAACGGGATGGGTGGCCGAGGTAGATTATCTTCCAAAACATAGAAGCTCTCGAGGTATGTAGTGGCTATTCTGAGACTAATGACTATTCGAGATGTTAAAGCTCGTTAATAAAGTTAATGTTGCTTGGAACCAAGATTTACCTAGATTTCTCAATTTCGGAACTCGACAGAGCTGTAATGAGTTGGAAGTATTTCAGACTAAGAGTAAACCGTAATCAAACAATATTGCGCTCCTGGAAGTCCACGGAAGCCTCATACATAACCTACGTTCATCATACGCGTTGATCATACGCTTGTATAGGTAATTAACCGACTACAAAAATTTTTACAAAATAATCGGTCAAAACGTCTGTGCCTTTAAAGACTTTCTAGGAGATCGACGTTTGGCACCGACTACAATATAGAAATGTGATGTTATCTGTATTCTTATATAATTTAAGGTGGATTTAAAGATGGTTTTATTTTTTGAATTTTTTTTATTTGTAATAATTGATATTATGGTTAATTGTTCAGGACACAAAGTCTCTAAAAGGTGTTCCATCAGATTTCAATGACCCCTATGTTCAGCGTCAGAGAAACAACAAAACATTCGTCGACGTACAATTCCCACGGGACCACAACCTATTTCTCACTTTAAAAAAAACATTATCACTATCACAAAAATAGCACGAAAAATTACTTATCACTTCCAAATCTATCACAAATAAATAACTTCCCGACCGGAAGCAGTCTAGATAAAGCGGTCAGGTTACACCTGGCTAAAAATGTTCAAAGACACCGCGATGTAACAGGACAACATGAAATGCACTGTTCGTTTTTTTGGGGCAGGCAAGAGTATCGACTACACAAATAATTAAGTACGATATAGTCGATATTTTATTTAGCACGGAAGCCAATCGCAGTCATCGTCAGATGTCAAGATGAGAAAGGATTTTAGGAAATTACCCCTAAAGACGTAGAGTGCAGACTAAATTGGTGTTTAGGGAAATCGTAATATTAGCGGTTGGTGTGCCACAATGGTTCCTAAACCACACGAATGAAGTTACGGGCTAAGGGTTAGTCACCTATAAAGTCATTATTTTTCATTATCATCATCATCATCACAGCTCATATACGTCCCCACCGAGACGCACGTGCTTACCCTAGTTAGGGCGATTAAACCACGCTGGCCCAGTGCGTATTGGTTGACTTCACATACACCTTTGAATTACTTCGCAGGTGTATGCAGGTTTTCTCACGATTTTTTCCTTAACCGTAGGTGAGTCAGATTATTTATTATTTTTTAATTATAAATTATTACAAACGACTAAATCAGCAAGTTATATTTTAGAACTGAAATATATTTTATGCAAACTATGTATTTTAATGTCAAATAATAAACAATAAAATTTAATGCCATAACTATGCCTTCGAACAAGCAATTACAGTGTTACATAATAGAACACCAGTGTATTGGCATGGCATTTAGCTGGTGCGATCGCGCCTATGCATATCTCTACAACTACAATGGGAGCGCGTGAATTTAATTGTAAAATTATGATATTGCATTGATTTCGCACCTGGGTGAGAAAAAAAACGATTTCAGTATTTTCTTTTGTTTCCAAAAAAGACTTCTTCATTGGACGCTCAACACTTGGAAGTTAAGCCGATTTAATTGCTGAAATTGGTAGAGAGTGAATTTAAAATTGTGTGAAATAATTGATGAAATTGGTAGAGAGTGAATTCTCAAATTCACACAAATGCTGAAGCCAGTAAAATAACTGAAGCTATTTCACTATTCAACATAAGTAATCTTGCACTTATGAATATTTAATATTTTTTTTAATCTTGAAAAAACTCAACATACTATCAAACACTTTACAAAATTCACGCATAAAATTTAAGATATTTAGTTAATTTTCCAACGTATTTCACGGCATTGATAAAATGTAATAACGTCAAGGTATTAGACGCATTTGGTACGCACGCATGTTAGAGAAAGTGCTGTATAATTTAAGTATAAGCGCGTTTAAACTGTTACAACGATCTTGATTTGATGATACCACCGCGTTAATTGACTTGGGTCAGGGTTTTCATGTCACTATAAGTATTTGTAGCAGCAATGAGATGAACGACTATATATTAGAAAGACTGACGACGGCCGATTACTAAAATGAAAACGAAACTCTTTGAAGCACGCTTCAGTGAATTGTATTTTTGGAAAGTATTAATACCGTTATGTGCGAAACCTTGCGATGTATTGCTATGGTCAAGATTTAAATAGAAAAGTTGCCTTCAGTACCTGTATTATTTTAGACCTACGTGGCCTTAGATGACTAGGCTTTAACCTCAAACTGTCACACTGTGTTATGCTATAAAAATGTCAACATCGCGCAAAGTATTACTGTCTTGGGATTTAATTAGAGTGATTTCTGTCTCCCACGTTTTTATATCTAGATTAAAGTAAATACCCAAAAACCATTTTGTGATGCCTCGGCTTAATTGAATAACATTTCCACGATAGTGACTGAAACTAAGAATTTTGTTAATGGCGTAAAATTTTATTTAGAGGCTGGACAATTGTTTGAGCTGTTATGTATTAGAATAAGACTGTTATTAATTGAAGGCATCAGTAGCATTGTCGTCAATATAGTTTTAAGCAACCTAAGAAGTTTGATCGTTGATTAGATCTTCAGAGAAATATATACATAACTTTTCTGTTGCTATCTTTATTTATATAAAGAGAATAAGGAAACTGATTGAACCGTAAAGAAACATTGAATTTCTTTATTAAATAACATTCGGGTGACGGATTTAATGAAAGTAGTCTACTAAAAGAATTCACGTAAATCACTGAACAAAATAGGTTCATTTAAAAACCAACTACAATCCGAGAGAAAATACCTGTCATTATAATATCTAGTGCTGCCACTCGATACGGCGAAACATCGAGCGACGCGGCCGAACTGGTCAACTTACACTCACAGTTAAATGATGGTAAGACTGCGTTCGCGAAAATCGCTGAAGATAACCAGCCAGCCGGTGGTTACGCAACCGTTGACACAAACTCGGGTTGTCGACCCCTCGCACAGACTGAGACGTGTTAGTTTAACCACAAAAAAAAAGCACAAGTTATTATTTACCTGCGGGCCTAGTTATAAAGTCACAACACAAGCGTTCGATTCGTTTTAAATAGATCGGCAATGTATGGAAATGGCACTACGAAATGTTACGTAGGTCGTTCCCGTACTGTGCCGTTCTGTGCGTTTCAACCACAGACTAGTAACCAAGTTTTAACTGATGCTGATGCGAATAAGTCCGTCCAACGATGCACGACGTTTCCCACTAATAAATAAGGACACACAATATAGATTAATGTACTGTACTTGTGATACGTGTGAAGAACGAGTAATCAGCATTCATTGCGTATGGACAATCCATATAAGACTAGGGGCCTAATTTTTGATCATTCGTTTGGCGTCGAGTGTCGTCTGTGCTCGATTTCCACGGATTGTTTTTTTTTTATTTTCGGCGAACGAACTACCTATTCATCCTAATATTCCATTGATTTTCTTTGAATGGATGCGTGCTGCCTAGGGCCGGAATGTCTATCACTCTTCGGGGATCACTTACACTGACTGTAATGAATAGATATGTTTACATGTATCCCAAAAATTTGCGTATGAGCAAAAAAGAACTGAATTTTGACTAATCTTTAGTAAGATGAGTGAGTACTTAGCACAGTTTACAGTCCTAGCGCCAGACTAGATACTTTCGAGGTTTTGCGAGGGCTTTTCAATATTTTTTCAGCGAAGTTCTTAACAAAACGCCACTTTAAATCCAACGAAGGCGTCATCGAGCGCTTCAGCGATAAGAACAAAACAACACTCCAAAATCCGGGCGACGCGACGAGCAGACAGGTTGCAAAACAATCGAGCTGTAACGGTCGTTATCGGCTCTTATCGCGGACTATCGAACGGATTACGGCCGTTAAGCACTCAACGCTCGACTCGAAACTCGTGCGTCGTTTGAGAACCGCAACCTCCCTTAAATAAATTTCATATCGACCGAAGAGCAACAAATTCAGCGTGAAAACCCAGAAACCAGCAAGCGACAACTCTAAAACAACGCCAACGAAGTTGTTCTCGGAAATGTGCAGAATGCAACTGAAATTGCACGATTTTCGACTGTGAAGCCGTTTCAATACGGATCACAATCGATGGCGGCGACATTGCATCATTCATTATTTATAGATGCGCATGAGTCATCATTCCGTTAAACGGCGCTCGCTCTTTCGTTAAGCCGTGAATAACGCGCAGAAATTGCTAGTTCGTGTGAGTTGCGTTTGAAAACATAAAACCTTTTTCATGATCACATTAGATAAAGCACGTATGGCGTTAAACAGTCAATGAGAAAATTGGAAACTAAGTAAGTATGTAACGAACGAAGGAACATGACAGATGTCAGCTAGTGGTAACGGAAAACCTCCTTTTGATATAAGTTCATTTATTTATATTAATGACTGTCAATTAGATATGTATTATACTAGTTACGCTGTAAAGTATTGAAATTGTGTCATTCACGACGCGAAAAGATTGAACGCGTATTGAACTTTACGTCGGAAGGAACCTCCAACCTGGGTTCGCACCTTATTTGAGGATTCGTAGGGGAAAACACTACAGCAACTCCATATACAAATCAGGAAAGAGGCAAACGATAAATAGAACACTAGTAAGCATGCTAATCAGATCGTGGTCCTTCCTTGAGCTCTATAAGACAGTCGAACCTTCTACAGTTGCACCAGGAAGAAAGGTGATCGATTCAACTCGAGGCCAGTGACCAGGGGGGTGATTGTCTAAGAATAAATCTATCGCGCGATCGCTTACAATTTAACAGTCGCCGTCCATCCATCGCTCCTTTATAAAAGGATGTCGGCGCAGAGTCTTGTGTTCACGGCGCAATGGTTGTCAAATTTAAGGCGTACGTGATAGATTTTTTCCCACTGAACAGTGTTATCCATGCAACCGTACTCGTATCCGGTACCAATATCTATACGAGAGAATCTATTAAATAACGATTTGTGGGAATTTCGTTAAAAAAATACATATTGTATTCTTTAGATTGGCCCAACACTTATTCGAGACAATTGAGAAGTTATCACTTTTTAATTGTATCAATAAAAGTCAGCTCACCATGCTTAATTGAGAGCGATCATAAGATAGATTGTAGGCAGAGATCAGAGAGACATAAACGATACATTTAAGTAACGTATCAAATTATACCCGTACATTAACAGGCTGGTCTTGCCAAAGCTTATCAGCTGCGAGTTTAGGATTCGTACCTGCAAGCGTCACCTATACAGTTACACTAACAAGGCAAAGCTATCTTACAACGTGTTAATTTAATAGCACAAGACCTGAATAAAGTTCAGAATCAAGAGTAAAAACGATTCGACTAATAAAAAAATTGTGTCAGATTTGATACAAAATTAAATACTCAACTACGCCGCTTTTTAAATTTACTTAACTCTGTCGTCTTTACCTCTTATTGGCGGCGCGACGAGCGACGGCGAGGCGGGAACATCGTATTCAAAAGCGCGCGACCACAGAGTTTAAAATTTGCAAGATATGCTACAAAACAGAAAGATGCGACATATCTTCGTAAATAGAATCCGCTAGAATTTAATTTATTACATTATACATAATACAATTCATTTATTTTACAAATAAGTTGGGGTTTGCGTTATTTAATACCACGTTGTGTAAGTTCACTAAAGAAAATCAACACTTACATGGAATTTCGTATATCAACCAATCATAAATAATTTGTAACACGAATCGAACGACTGAAACATATATGTGCTGACATGACTGGAAGGTGCGAATCAGAAACGTGAAACTGTTATTGAATGTTATTTCTGAATTCCATATTAAGACGCTACAACATTTCTAGATAACGTAAAACGGAGCCTGTAGCTGCAAAACGGTATTATCTAGGACCGCATATAATTAACTAGTATAAAGGTTTAATGTTTTGAATCCTTACCGCGAACGTATCTTCCTGGTCTGAGTTAAATAAATTATAATCTCATCTTTATACTGACAGTGCCATCTGTGATCAACACTTACACAAGTCCTATTAAAACTATTAAATGAGACATGTTCTGCACGCTGTAAAAACGTCAAAAATTATCACTCAAATCACAGTAAATTATTGTTGCAAAAGCATAAAAATATGCGAACGCGAAAAAGCTCAGTAATCTGAGCGTGCGATCGCGAAACACACAAACACGCGCGCCGCGTGCGCACATTTCTTGGAACCACATTTAAACAACAGCAAACATCTTTACAGCACATACAAAAAGACAACGCTATATTATCACGCCATATTAACAATTCAACATATCAATAGCATAACATTTCGTACTCACAACAAAACGTCGCAACCCCGACCTTCGCCTTAAACTCGCGCGGACGGTACGCGCACCGCGAATGAGTATTTAAAAAGAGAACAACACTAAATAAACAAAATAAAACAAAGATTAAATACTATCAGAGTACCGAAACGAAAATAAAATGACACACCTACACTTATTACGTCACAGCGTACGCGCAACCTATTCGTACGAGTGTGAATTAGAATTTGAAATTTTTAAATAGGCTCTCAACTGGTGCGCGCCCGCTCGCCTCCGCTGTACGAATAGCGATAAGTTATCGCTCCGATAGCGCCCGTTAGCGCTTAGACGAGACGTACATAACGTAACGACGACGCGCGTTAGGCCATAGAATAAATGAAATCAGACGCGTCACTTCTTATACCTACATAAAACTGTAACAAGAAACCAAATTTCAATTATAATATCTAGAAACTTGCTTGTCATCGAATCTGAATCTGATTCTTTATTTGCAAACATGGTTTTAGACAGATGTTACAATAAGGTAAGTACAACACATTCTGTCATTTAAAAGCATGCGAATATTAAAATTAATTTATAATGAAATAGACTAACAGTTAGTCTCTTTCGATAACAGGCAATAAAAGGAAAACAATCGCCGTATTTAAAACGCCTGGAAAAGTTACTGTTCCTTAAAGCAATACACGAAAGAGAATCTTCCCATTTCCCTCAAACGGAAACTTGTCGACATGTATTGTGTATCCTGCCTGTCCTAACCTACGGACCTTAAACTTGGTCGCTTACAGAGTGTTAAAAGTTCAAGCTCATACTCTTTGACGCCAGTGAGTCTCAAAGGACTAAATGTTGAAGAAAGATTTTTGAATTTTGAATTATTTTTGAACTGGGTATTAGGCTTACTGACCGCGTAGGAAACACTACAAAACGTGAAGACTGGTATAGCTGATACGAGTCGAAAGATAGCGACTGAAGTCAGATTGGGACGGACATGTTAGCCGAATGACGAACGGACCCAGAGCGGTGGGCCCATATCATGCCCCAGTGGGTACTCCTGGACGGATGTCGAATGGGTAGACCTCGAAAGAGATGGCGCCATGATTTATATGTCTATTGCAGAGTAGTGGTGAAAGTGCGCATAGGATCGAGAGATGTGAAAAAATAACGGAGATACCTTTGCCCAGAAGTGAGAGAATATGGGTTAAATATAACTAATAATAATATAATATCTAGACATCCACGAAAAGACTGTGGTCATAATTATTATTTTCAAAATATCCATAAAATACTTAAGTATATTAAAAACAGCTGCAGCTTAACACAATGCTTAGTTCGATAGTTTTCCGTATCATTGGGTAAATTAGTACATTTTCAACATCAGTTGTTTGTTACAGTCATCAGTTCCGATCATTCCACCTACAAACAGGCGTGCAAACATTTATAAAATTCTCTAAAATTAAATTGTTGAAAATAAATTTCTATTAATAGTCTATGTCATTTAAAATAGTCATTTAATAGTCTATGCTTATACCGTTTGAATATTATAGAATACTGTTCGACGACACTTTGATGGAACGACATCGAAATAGATTTGACAGAATATGTGAATACGAAAATAATGTCAGCGACTAAATTGCAGCAACATTGTATTATATTCCTTTTTTTATGTGAATCGACCCGCTGCGCGGGATATGAGATATTATCGCACAGTGTCTGCGCAAGTACTAGTGCACACTCACTCTGTTCCTTGACTCGCATTGTCCGATGGGTGGGACGGTTAATAACGACCGACCGCAGCGAGTTCAGAGGGCCTAGATAAAGTAACAATTCGAAAACGATAACGGAGTTCGAAAAGAACATAATTTATGGGAATGGAAATGATTCCACACCGCAACGCAGGCCGTAGTCAGGTGTATGGTCACCTACCTATACACGTGACTACGGCCAAAGTTGCTTAGCTTTAGTAAACGTTTAAAATCGTAAGCCGAGCGCCATTCACCGAGCTCTTAAAAAAATATCCTTTTTCGGTAGAAAATAATTTATGCTTTCATTGGGTTTGTCAGTCGTTAATATTATGGTTTTTGTTAACTAAGGCATAACTGATAATTAAATCCATATCTTCTAAAGCGGCGAAAGGTTAGAAAGTCAAACAAAAATGTTAGCAAGTTAATCATACTTTACAAAGCTTCTATTTTTACATAAGTATACCGGGTGTAACTGAATACCCCATTAACATTTAAGGGGCATATAAGTGAGATACTAAATGGACCTTCGGTGCTTGTCTGAGACCTAGAACCCCAATTCTTTCAGTTATTTGATTTCAAACTGAAAGCAAAAACTTTCAAGTGACAACCATAATCAGCTCTTAACACAAAAGAAATTTAAACACAAAATGACACAAGTGACAGACGTGAGCGTAGTATTCCTCGTACGCTTACGTAGGGCTTTCGGTACTTAATACCAAAAAATAATTTATTTAGTTTGTATGACGTGAACGTAGTATTCCTCGTACGCTTACGTAGGGCTTAGGGTACTTAATACCAAACAATAATTTATTTAGTTTGTATGGGAAAAAAAGTAGGTTTGTTAGCCCTAATATTTTTCCTACAGAATCTCTACTTCTGATGGATACATACATACCCTTAAATGTTATTGGGGTGTTCAGTTACACTCTGTATAAGTCTAATTGCTGTTTAAAAATAAATAATAAAAATATTCACCAATGCAACATTCCCGGTGGCTTCATCGTCGAATGGCAACCATCGAAATGAACATTATTTAATTGATACGCCACAATTATTAGGTGCAGTCGATAATTATCGCCTCAATACTATAGGCCCATTGTTCGGGGGAAATGAGGCTATTGTTGTATTAGAGAATTATTACTCCAATTACATTTTTATATTTATAATAACAACTATTGTGATTATTCTCAGGAATCCGTCGCATTGCACGCAGATCAAAAGTTAGACACGGATCGCGATAATAACGCAAGGTTAACTCTACTATTATTATGAGGAAAATATTTCCAGCTTTCGAACATTCATACTAATTACGTATAGCATGTAAAGTACAAAAATATTTAACAAATGATTTTCAATGATAATAATACGCGGTCTGAATTTATAAGATGACAGTAGACAATTCCTTATGAAAAAAAAAACATTCAAATCTTTGAGGCTAATGTCACGGTAATAGTGTAATACACTATTACCGTGCTAATGTGTTATTATATTATTTAGATTAAAAAACTTGACATCAACTTTGATTACATAGAAGTAAGGCATAAGGACTTCAATCACATCGCCAATAAGCTTCCTTTATTGCCTGTGTTACTGTGTTATTATTAGTTCAAAACATTATTTTTTCATTATGCACGTCTATAAAACGATAAGCGTTTGTGGCGCTGTAGACTAGTTATGGGCGTTATAAACCGTAAACAGTTATTGAAACTATTTATTAGCAACAATACCGAAAACTATGTATTGACTTCTTCAGAAACTATTTATCGGGAGTAACTATTTATTGTGTGAAACGGACGGTTCACTTGCTGTCGCTCGCAACGCGGTACCCGAGCGAGAGCCGATACTAGGCGCCAGGCTGACGGAACCGACGGCAAACGAAAATTCCCGAACGGGCACTCAGCTTGCTGCTCTAGATGCGATGATTGATTCGCGCCAAATTGTAAAATAGGAATTGTAAATACAAAACTTCGAAACATAGTGTAAATAAAAACGTGTAAAGTATAAAATAGGTTTATAGTAAAGTGTAAATATTGTAGATATGTACAGAATAACAATGTACATGAAATCAAATGAACATTTAATTTAAATACGCCTGCCGCCTGGCAGCCAGTCCTAAGCCTGATCAAAGTATGAAGGAAAGTTCATTTTTATTTATCAAAATAATATTGGTTCCTATCGAACACCCAATACTCCGTAACGTCGATAGATAGTTGCCGAATAAAACCATTTATTAGATATAACATGATTTTCCTTCGAACCGAAACAGAGCCCTTCTTGCGATACTCGATACCCATTCAATAACTAGTTATTAAAATAAATAGTTTCAAAAACCGTTATTACAAACTAAACCAATACATAGTTTCGGTATTGCAAAAACGCGTACCGACCCACCACTACTGTAGACTTGCCTTCCAATCGGGAGGTCCGGGGTTCGACACCGCCATGTACCAATGTGTTTTTCGTTTTACGAATTTCATAAGTACATTCATCTGACGCTCTTACGGTGAAGGATAAGATCGTGAGGCAACCTGCATACACCTGCGAAGAAATTCAAAGGTGTATGTGAAGTCGACCAATCCGCACTGGGCCAGCGTGGTTGACTAAGGCCTAAACACCTTAACTTAGGATAGGCTCGAGCCCCTCGGTGGCTACGTATATGAGCTGTTATGATGATGATGATGATAAAATGATTGTTCACTCTGATTATTCTTAGTATATAATTAATATTAAGCATAATCAGGGTAAAAGTACATTGAACCAACGAGCTTTTTTTCAACTACTCTGCTTATGTTTATCCCCTCAACTCAAACTATCTCCATACCAAATATCATTTAAATCGGTTCAACGGTTATTGATTCCCCATACAAACTTCCACCACCCCCTTAAAGTATGATTTCTGTGATAAAAAACTATCCTATGTCCTTTCCCGGGCCTAAAACTATCTCTATCTATACCAAATTTCATCTAAATCAATTCAGCGGTTCAACCGTGAAGAGGTAACAGACAGACAGACAGAATTTCGCATTTATAATACTAGTATAGATATACATCCATCTGCGGATCTCTCCTAAGTCGAGCAGTAACTGGCTCCCTACACCACACTGGACAGATGGATCGGTGAAGTAATTAGTCGACTCATACGACATCCACGGGAAAAGAGAAAGTGACGCAATTCATCACCGCACGGACAAATCCGTCTTTATTCATCATCACAGCTCATATACGTCCCCACCGAGGGGCACGAGCCTACCCCAATTAGTAAGGGCGATTAGGCCTTAGTGAAACCACGCTGGCCCAGTGCGGATTGGTTGACTTCACATACACCTTTGAATTATTTCGCAGGTGTATGCAGGTTTCCTCACGATGTTTTCCTTCACCGTAGGAGCGTCAGATAAATGTACTTATGAAATCCGTGAAACGAAAAACACATTGGTACATGGCAGGATCGATCGCGGGTCTCCCGATTCTACTCGGAGCACAGTCCAGTGCCATATGCCATTCTACAAGTAGAGTAACGGGCGTTTTTATTTTAATATTCTATCTATACTATGTGGACTTGGTAAACCTTATCCTTCCTAACCTTCACCCTTCCGTACTTTCCGTCCTTCGTAAACCTTTAACCTTCTTGATGGCAAGTGTTGATAAGGCCAAAGTTGGAAACGACGAGCTTCACTTTGATTCCGCAAACACGGATGAAGCGGCAATTTTATACTTATTGATGACAGACAGACCGCAACATTGCTGGTGGCATTATTATGGCAGCAGTTGCAGTAATAGTTTGTACCTACCTCAACAATGGCGTCAAAGATGCGATGAGAGACGCAGAAGACCTACTACCGCTCAAATGAACAAATTAAAATCACAGAAGATATAATAGTGATCACAGAAGATATAAATGCAAGGTAAATTGAAATATCTATCACTTAGGTGTGAATAAAATAAACATGGGTCGAACAGGTTCAGTGTTGAAAAATACTGATTTTACTGACCAGAAATCTAAAAAAACTGACTTTTACTGACCATCTGAACTAACTTAAGAGGACTGTGAAGAGCCAATTCATGGCTCGAGTATGCACTTGCAAAAATGCAGTTAGAGTTGAAAGTCCGAGGCAAGTGCCTACATTTCTTATTGAAATATTGCTTAGGGCGATAACTGTTTTACCCCCCTAAACCTTTACGAAATTAGACACTTTTGATCTCATTAGATTCAGTATACCTTAATCTATGTTTGTACGTATTGCTTTTTTTGTAATTCAGTATAATTTAGTCAAAAAAGATAAAAATGCTCGAGGTAGTTTTTAAGTCTAAAATATGGATATTTAGATGCTAATAATTGATATTCTGAGCAACATATTTTCAAAATCGAAACGTACAAACCTATATCTTCATTATATCTACAACATTTCCAAAAATTGAGAAAATTGTACTATTTAAAGAGGGAGAAAAGCGTTATCGCTTTTTGTATGAAAATTTACAGCTTCACAATCCTCTTAAAATAAAAGATTCATGTGGAATTAAAAAAATACTTTTACAATTATTGGCCTCCACCATCCCATAGCCAACCATCACCACCTTTTTATTGTAAAAAAGTTTACAAATAATTAACAGTTTTTTTATTATTAATATGTGTTTATTTCGAGAAAAAATAGTAGGATTTGACTATTTTTCCTCGAAATAATGATGTTACAATATTAAGTTGCCACAAGACATCATAATTGAGCATCAGTTGTTTGTTCCCTCAAACCATCACTGGGCCCGGCTAAGAAAATGAGAAATGACTAAAATTTGGTTTTTGTTGACACAATATATTATGAGATATTACTTAAGCAAAATCTTTATTGAAGAAGGTAGGCGGATATAGGAACGACACAGGTACAGACAGACAAAATTGTATCAGTAAAATATTAATAAGATTCCAAAAAAATTTATGGGGCAATATGTGTGTTGATCTCAAAAAACTGAAAAAACTGGCCATTTTCTCAAAAAACTGACATTTACTGACCATGCTGAAAACCTGACATTTACTGATTTTACTGACCCTTTATAAAGGAAGATAGTAATCTGACTTTCAGTCGATACAGATAGATTTTGATTAAATCAGTGGCATATTTTGAAATTCATCGGCGACTGGTCATCGTATTAAATTGATAGCTCTTGTTCGAATGACATCGATCGATTAATGAATAGGTTTTGTATCTCCATATTATGTAACATCGTCAAATAGTCACGGCATACCTATATGCCGAGTGAATCAGTATACACAATATAGTCGATGAGCGAATGATTCCCCGACCAAATAGTATTCTTATCGAGTCTTGAGACTATCGATTAATCAAAGAGTTACAAAATAACAATTCGGACTTGGGATAATTACGATAACTTATCTCCGCGCTGTCCATTAACTGACGAACGGTAAACACAAGAATCATTTTATTGAGAGCATTCTGTTTTGCTAGCAGACTAATAAATGTTTTTATCTTCGTTTGAATGTGTAACCTAAGATAACAGACACGAGACAACTGATACATGATATACAAACAACTAGATTACTTCAGATCATAAATCAAATAACACTTCTATTAAGTCAATTAGTCTGTGACGCTTTTCTATAATGTGTATAAGGTAATTTGTGCAATAAGAGCTACCTGTTATTTGCATTTTTTTTATGAAAACCTATAATATTTCAGCAAGAACGAATAAAGAAACGGACAACATCGAGTAAGAGGGAAGAAGGAGCCTGTATCAGCAGGGTCGCCTGCTTTGTATCTCCGTCTTCAGTGTTTCCGTCTTCTCGTCTCTGTCAGCAGTGTTTGCATTGCTGTGTTCCGCGGCCCTACTGCTTATCACATAGCGAGTGATCGCTATGAGTTAGGCGGTAGCCCCCCCCCCCCCTTTACCTGGGTACCGTGACATTACATCTTATGTCACAAGTTGGCAACATACACTGTGGTTCTTGTAGAGATTGCAGATTTGCTGCGAATCTTACAAGAGATGGTGGTGGTGAGGAGTGCTTGTTTGGTATCTTAGTTGAATAAAAAACAGTAGTTCACGAGAGCAAAACCGCGGGCGGAGAGCTAGTGTATGTTTTATTGATCGTTATAAATAATAGACGTATTGTGACGGATGTATAAAGAACTCGTACTAATATACATATAACCTATTATTTTTTAACATACCTTAACCGTCGCACTGCTTTTAATTAATGTTGTATAGGTATGTAGAGATAGACGGGACGAGACATTGCTGGCAGAATAAAAGTAATTCTTTCTCCCACCTTCTAACAGAACATAGTAAAACGGACAACAAAGGAGTAAAATTTTAGTTACTAACAGGTGTGAGAAGCTATTTCTATGTTACAGGCTTACAGGATACTTACCCGGCCTTCCTCAAGCAAAAAGCTTGCATAGAATGGATACAATGACTTGAATGAAACAGTCAGAGCGATGTTGCAGTGTTTTCAGCGTTTTGAACATTAATACGATATAACTTAAGCATTAGAGAAAAGAGAAAGAATATATCCTGTCTTTTCTCTTCACTGCAATATAAACGACAACGGGATGACATAGTAATGAGTGTTTCGATGGTGTATATATATATATATATATATATAGATTAAGGAATTTATAAAGATTTCACCTCTACAAGTACGAATTAATATTGCGTACATGGCAAGTCTCGAACCACGGACCTCCCGATTAGAAGCTAGAAGGCCAGTGCCGAGTCCAAAGCGCTACCGACGACGACGCTCACAAGTAGTAGTTGAGTAAACCTATGTTTTCGGAAAATTCCCGACACCCCTAGTTGTATGCGTCCATAGGCAAACTAGCTCAGTATAGCTGGCAACAATAACAACCATTCTGACAGACAGGGCGTAGTGTAACCGCAGCTTCAAGCAATACTGTTTGACTTTTTACCGCTCTTACGTCGCTGGTAATAGGGGCAATTTTCATAGGGCAAATGTAAAGCTTGATATAGCGCCTACTGTACCTTGAGACGACTACAAATATTTAAGGTGCAGTTCAACGACCAAGGAGTGTGAGCTCTAACCGAAGGCATATACAAAAAATGACGTGGCATACGATACGAGATGCCGTTTCAATTTATCTATATGTACAACGACTGTCCGTCTGATTCATAGCTGCGTCGAAATAATGTTTGTTGTACATCATTAATGTGTATATATTATCCTTTTTTGTAACGAGCCAGTACCAACCTGCTATAAACATCTGACTGTACCTATTAATTTCTCAAAAGTACTCATTAAAAAGATGCACATACACTTTCGGTGTATTGATAATGGTCTCATGAAATACAATTAGCATTTTTTTTATTTATTTAAAGTTCCAAATATTTTGTCATATATCGCAAAGTTACATATTCATTAACAGCTTCATGACTCGTTTCGTTTGTTTCGGAATAGACTACTGAGACTATTGTACCACTTAGCAACTACATTGTGAAATTATACAATGAATTTATTGTTTTATGTTTCCAATGTAATATTTAACAAGTCTAATTGAATTTAATATTGATACAAAATATAATTTATTGTTAATCTGTTCAATGTAATGTTATTTAATAATTTAATGTATTTTTTTGTAATATTTTTTTAATGAATTGATAATTAATGATTATGTAATTAATTTATAAATATGACTATGTGATTAATGTATTATTATTATTTAAGTTTTTAAATTGTTACTTAACAATGTTGTGTCACCTACAAAGGTGTATGCATCAGACCAAAATCTGTAATTGCATCTATTTCTTCTATTAATGCATGCACTGCTGGTGTCCTAATAAATAAATAAATAAATAAATAAACAGCTAAAGCCACTTATGGCTTATTTACAGCTAGAGTTCGGTCTATTTTAATTAAACTATTTCACACTTTAAAAAATTCACGGTGCACTGATTATTAAACAATTTTAAAAAATGATTTAACGAATTGAGAGGCATTTCTACGTATGGTCAAATTTTGACAGAATTTCAAGAAAATATTTCAATGCCCATGCCATTGGAAATTTGGGCTCTGGCCCTACCAGAGATTCTAGCTAGAGTAGGGCTGCCATACGTCCCGGTACACCGGGACATGTCCCGGTTTGTAGCGTTATGTCCCAGTGTCCCCGTCAATAACTCATTTGTCCCGGTCTGGGAGCTAGGTGGGTAGATATACCTTGGTCGACGAGTTGATCACTATTGGCGCTTCAAAAAGTCAGAACCTCGGAAATATATGAATGGACAAAGAAAAGTGATATATCGAGAACGCGAACATTGAATAAGAGAGATAACGCTGAGAATAAGCATGTTTTTTTTTGTTGTTGTTGTTGGTTTAATTGAACATTTTATTTAATTAAAAAAATATCCTACTAAAAATGAAACTTGAAAGTTCGTATCGAAGTACAAGTCCTATTTTTTAATATAGTATTTTGTTATAATTATTATCATTCATTGAGCTCTTAAATTTTTCATTGTAAATATAACCTTTTTAACCGACTTCAAAAAAGGAGGTTTCTCAGTACGGCCGTATATTTTTTAGGGTTCTGTACCTCGAAAGGAAAAAACGGAACCCTTATAGGATCACTTTGTTGTCCGTCCGTCCGTCCGTCAGTCTGTCTGTCTGTCAAGACCCTTTTTCTCAGGAACGCGTGGAGGTATCAAGCTGAAATTTATATAAAATACTCAGGTCTACTGTCTCTTGGAGCTGTGAAAAAATCAAACTTCTAAGCCAACGCAATCATTCCGATTCGCATTTGGCCGGTTTTTTGTGTGTTCGCAACTTCGTCGTTTATAAACCGATTTTGATGATTCTGGAAAGGAGATATTCCAAAGGTGGTCCCATGATAAGGAAACCAGGATCTGATGATGGCACCCCATAAAAATCGAAGTTTCTTCTAAGATATATAGGTATTTGCATCTGGTAGTCGTCATGTCTTATTACTGAACTGATGATGGAAGGTTTCTGATAGATTAGGAGCTCGGGAATAATTCCTTTGGAACTGTTTTGAGCAAAGACGTTTTATTTTAAGTTATTCTGGTGTTTGCCTTGGCTCAAATTCTTATATGTATATAGATATATTAACAAAAAAAAATAGTAACAAAATACATACAACATCATAGTTTTATATTGAAGCCAAGCAATGATCACCTTGAAAGTCTTTTAAAAAAATATATAAAAAAATTATGTAGTTTTTTAACATTATTTATGACTTTTTGGTGTTATTGAAGTGGGTTCTATATTTTGTAAAATAATCTAAGTAAGTATTCAAAATGTCCCGGTCGATGGTTCAGAATTTATGGCAGCCCTAAGCTAGAGGCATGTCCCCAAAGTCTGAAAATTACGAAACCATTTGAAGGTTTCGTCATCCAGAATACAATATTTTTTCAGTATTTTTTACCACTGGCAGTGTTGGATTAATTACAGTAAATATCTTTCAAATTAAATTAAATCAAATTTATTTGTGATACACAGGTATTAAAAGGTTTTACAGTTTGTATTATGCATTCTGTGATCGGCCATATGGCGTACAAATATAAATTAAAATCCAATGAATTACAATGTCATTAATTACAAATGTAAATTAATTATTAATATCAAAAGTCACTTTAATTAAATTCATTCAAATTGTTTTGTATAAAAGAATTTGTAAATAAAAATAATTCAATTGTGTTGTATGCAGTCAAACTGAACATAAAAAATAAGTTTGTCAATTTGTACTTGTAAATTAATTTCCCTCTCATTTCATGTGTGTGAGGAATTCGGCTATAGTATAAAATGTATGGTCAATAAGATAGTTAAATAACTTTTGCTTAAATTAAAAAATATCACCACATTCCTTAATTTCATTTGGGAGTTTATTGTAATTCTTCTGAGATTTGGACCCATGACAAATATAGCATCTTGTAGTAATGTCATGATATTCATTTTTTAATTTTTATAGAGACAAGGCAATGGCCTTAACCGAGAAAAATCCTTTGGCTACACCTACATGTTTTTAAAATTTGAACGAAATAGAGACTATAGACTTTACTAGCAAGATTTAATAGGTACAACAAGAAATCAGTCAAATAAGGAATTCCCGAAATTCCATTCATAATTCGGGTTGTTATGAAAATGTACCAAGTTTATATCAATATAATCGAGCTTTATATAGTATAGATCCAGCTTTATATATTATAGATATACGAGTATACTAGCTGTGCCCGCGAACTACGTTTCGAAGCTCAGCACTCAAAAATTTCTGGAGAGGGAAACCCTTATCACCTATATAGGGGTATAAATAAAAAATAGCATATGACCTATTCCCAGATCTACCAAATATACACAAAAAAAAAACATAAAAATCGGTCAAGACGTTTCGGAGGAGTTCGATGACAAACACTGTGACACGAGATTTTAATATATTAGAAGATTATTATTAATGATATTACAATTGCTAAACAATCGCTATTAAGAATTAGCGAATATTATCAAAGTATATTATATATATTGTTTCCCATCATCCGATATTTGACCTGAGCAAGGATGCCTTAACATTAACGATCGCAATTCAATCGAGCACCTATTTACTTACAACAACAACATAATTATTGCTAATAATTGAGACACCCACACGGCACAATGCATATAATATGATAGCGCTCTCAGATTTCATCGCTGCAAATAAAGTATGTGCAAATAACTCGGCGTCTATTTACATAGTCGATGCAAATAGATCGTATTGTGATGACTGTCATCATATCGAATAAGACACTAACATTGTTGTCATTGTCAAGGGTGATGTGATGATTGTAATTGAAGTATGTTACAGGCAGGTGTAAGGCGTTTATCGCTTTGGCGAGCGGTCCAACCAGCTAAGTACGAGGGCGGGTCAAAAAGTTCGCGGAATGAGGGGCATGGGGGGGGGGGGGGAAGCTGACTTTTTAGTACCACTACGTTGTGACACTCATTAAGAGTAAAAATACTAAGTTTCAAAAAAAATAGGTCATAATTACCTGAGCTACACATCAATCAACAAGTCAATCCGGAAGAAAATTTGCAACATGGAGAAAATTGAGTTTCGCGCAGTCATCAAGTTCCTTACCAAACAAGGAAAACTTCCCCAGACTATTTTGGAAGAGATGTCTTCTGTTTACGGGGACTCTTGCCCTGGTAAAACCATGGTTTACAAGTGGCACAACCTGTTTAAGCAAGGCAGGGATTCGATTGAAGATGATCCGAGGCCAGGGCGGCCTGTCGAGGCAAACACGGCAGAAAACGTCGAAAAACTTGAAAAAATTAATGATTAAAGAAGAAACAGCTTGCAGAAATGATTGGAGTATCAGCTACAACCATTTTGAACATCCTACACGACCATCTTGGCATGTCAAAGGTGTGTGCAAGATGGGTGCCGAGAATGCTCACGACACACCAGAAGCAGCGGCGAGTTGAGTGTTGTCGCGAGGTTTTAGCGCTCTGTGGTGAACAAAAGGATGAAGTTTTGAACCGAATTGTGACGGGTTCATCATTATGAGCCTGAGTTCAAACAAGACTCCATGCAGTGGCACAAAAAGGGCACACCACCTCCGAAGAAATTCAAAGTGTCTCCGTCGGCTGGAAAACTCATGGCTACTGTTTTCTGGGATTCAGAGGGAATCCTCCTTATTGATTATAAAGAAAAGGGTGTCTCTATCACTGGAGAGTACTACGCTGCACTATTAGAACGTCTGTGAGATGCTGTGAGAGAAAAAAGACGGGGAAAATTGACTAAAGGTGTGCTACTTTTGCACGACAATGCACCCGTGCACAAGGCGCAAGTTGCGATAGCTGCTGTTCAAAGAGTGGGCTTCGAAATCTTGTAACATCCTCCCTATAGCCCAGATTTAGCCCCAAGTGATTATTATTTGTTTCTAAAAATGAAAAAAGAGCTTCGAGGGAAGAAATTTTCCAGCGATGAAGAAGTGAAGAGCGCAATTTCGGCCTATTTTGACGACAAAGAGAAATCATTTTTTTAGAAGGTATTAATAAATTAATTGATAGTTCTTATAAATGTATTAGAGTTAGGGGGAATACATTGAGAAGGAAAAATAATTTTGTGTTTTATTTCTTACTTTTTACCCTCCATTCCGCGAACTTTTTGACCCACCCTCGTAGAACCACCGTGCAAAATAACGCAGTCATAGATCGGTTGTGCTCTTGCGCAAGACTGCCAACGGCAGAGTGAGAAATGTCGGTCACTCTTGTACTAACAGTGTGTACTAACGCTTCAACATTAGGTACGTGGACTGCATGTTTGCTTGCATTGTCGTCTCACATGTGATTTGTTCGCCTTTCACGGTTATGCAACCAAGAAATAAATTCCATAAACGGTCATAAATTCTCCACTTGGTCATTGAGCTCTTTCATCGGCCAAGTCACACCCCCAAGTTGGGATGTAGTACAATATAGTGCTGCCCATGCCTGGAATATCAAGTTGACCAACGGATGAAAACGAAAACCTCGCCAAGACAGGCATTGACCTGCGTGGTGCTTTATGGCTAACACCCCTCTAAAAATGTATGCCTGCAGTGGGGTGATTATGGTCTGAATGAATAGATAGACAGAGTCTGGAAGTAGCACCCGGTTAGCATCAGGCAACCTTATATGGATGCTAATAATAACTGATTTAGTATGAGAGACACATATCTAACCTTTCAAGGAGAATAGTCGTAAAATTAAATGTTTAGTATGTCATCATCATGTATTTATGTAATAACATATGACAAAATTTATTAATCTGGATGTTTAAATGAAATATCAAATAAATAAATTATTAAGTTTTGTATGAAAATAGGTTCTGTTTGACCTTTTAGTTCACAAACTTTATCAGGGCATGCATTTTAAAGAATTTGACAAAAAAAGATGTTTTCGTCAAAATCTTATCAAAAGTTATGGAAAGGATTAGGGACCCGACTTAACTAAGTAAGAAACATACAAATATTGTTACGCAGACGCCAGATAACTTATGTTAATCGTGATTCCACTTACCTAAGTGTAAAACACACTGCAAGAGGAGATCGTTCGGGGATGGCTACCACCCCTCGACTGATGCTGACAAGACAAGCCCTAGGCACTATATACAGAAATTTGCGCGGGAAAAACGAACCGCCCGACGCGGAAGCAGGAAGGATTTAACTTTGAATTCCGAACGCTCCATTAGACAAATTGTTGGCGCCCTTTTGTTGACAGTTTCTTTTTTCTTTCCACCTACATTTTTTTCCGAAAACAAATTAGCTGCGCGCAAAAAGTTTTTACATGGTGACGAGAGTATTGCGACTTTTTTACAGGTGAAGTGTGCTCGCATTGTTTACTTTTAAAGGAAATGCAATCTATTTCCTTTCTACGGAGGAAATCTAAATAAATGAATAATAGAACAAAGAAAGAAGTGTTGTTACTATGTGATGAGATGATAAGAACCTTCTCGCATTTAGGATGTCGCCTACGACGACTTTATCGTTTAAACTAAAAGTGTCATAAGTGATTACCTTAAATTAATCTTTAACTTAGCTGCAAGTAAAATGGCAGACTGCGTTTATATGTCCGTTTTACCATAAAGCCGGCTTTTGACTATAGGATGTAATATATATTACATGTTCAGCTATATATTACATCCCGGGTTTGCTGTTCTCACTATCAGATATATTTTTTAGAATAGTTCAGCTTCTATGATCCTTACATCATAACGTCTTTTATTGAAACGGTTGACCTCTCGTTATTAAATGGATAATAATATGGAAATTGTTTTGCTAGATACTTTCGATAGTTCATCAGACGAAGATGATGCAGTATTCGATTTACATGTCTCATTATTTAGAAAAAATACAATAAACGTCGATTCTGTATATCGAATCTTAATAGACTAAAGGCCTTACTAATAACCATTGTATAAACCTTGTATAGTTAAGTAGTGTTTTGTCTCTTTTGTTCGAATTTGAAATGTCATTCGAGTGAACGTGACAAAACACTGTTTAACTAAATTAGGCGTATACAATGGTTATTAGTAAGGCCTTAAGAAAAGATTATAGTGAATTTCTTATTACGTTTCTCCATGCAGCATCCTTAATTTCATTCATTTTATACTCTTCACGATTAGTCGCCCGTAAACAAGGATATTTCCTAACACTTTCTATAAAATGTTCCATTATAGGGATAAATACGTAAATAGGTAAATACGTGGTAAATACGTAAAGAAAAGATTGCGAACCAAAATACCCAAAAATCTTAACACGCGGACAGCTAGGTACGTGCGCATGACTGTCACGATTCGAAATGAAGGCGAGGCAGGGCAGAGTTGCGGTGTGCGGGAACGTGAGGTAAAATATATACCGCATAAATAGCCTTCAAATATAGCTCGGTCGGGCGAAAAAATATTTACAGTTTGGGGTGTAATATATATTATAGCACAGTGAGAACGGTCTCGTAAAAAAGTATGGCAAGCGATAAAATATTATATCTCAAAATGTAATATATATTACATTATATCCCATAGTCAAAAGCCGGCTTAAGAATAACTAATAATACGAGTATAGAAGCGAATCTCCTTTGTGGGTGCGCCAAATGCCGCTATTTGCATACCTACAGCGCCCTTCCCCCTGTAACGCCGCTAGGGTCACCACATGGACGTATGGTTACAACTACAATATGTTTTATATAGGTACCTCCATATTTTACATTAAAGCATACACCGAGTCTTATTGATTTTGTACTTCAAGTGTAGCGAGCGAGCGACTATCTTTAGCAATAGTACGCACATTTTTAGTTTTTTTGATTCCGTAGTTATAAGAACCTGCCTATTTTTGATTAATTGAGCTTAATCCCTACACTTCGAGAACAAAATCATTAAAATGTTTCGAATTTCGATGTACAAAAATGGTTTGTAATTTAGGTATCGTACCTACGTTTATAGTCCAAGAGCTGAAGTTATGAATGTACTAATGGATAAAACCTAAGCTCACTTTTTACTATAAGACCGACATTTTCACTTGAAAAAAAATCTGTTGTTTCATAATTTTAATCAAGTATTGATTGTATTTAAATTTTATATGGAACAGTGATAAAAATATATATAGCAGTACCAAAGTTTCTCATAATTCAAATTATTCCCGACTTGACAAAAAAAAATCCCATACTTACAGAGTTTCAAAATTGCACTACAATGACAGCTTTAGAAACTCGATACATTATATTGTATTAGCTTTGACATGTAATGAATATTACGAATAAGACTGTATCTGTATCTAGGGTAGGTATAATAAAAATAATTTTAAAGTATTCAATCATTTTTATTTAAAAGGTTTCAATTCAAGAGAAATATTTACAAATGTCTGATATTTATAAAAGATGGCGTTTTTGTAGATGATTTGAAGTTTCGGTTATTAAACTTCAGCGCGTAGTAAATACGCATTCTTATAAAAAGCTTAATCAGGTAAAAACTTTAAATTTGGGGTTATTATGGCATTGTTTTTGCACCCATAAACGCAACAATAAGTCGGCATTGCGGCGATTAGGTAGATAGCGGCGATTAGGTAGATAGCGGCGCGCGGGAAGGAGTCACGTGCGTGCGGGATGCGGTGCGCGCCTTGACTGGCGATTCCGTTTAACCGAAATCAAACGGTAGGTAAATAACGTGGCCTTGAGCGCTCGACGGCCGGGAGTTTCGCTTCTATACTCGTATTATTAGTTATTCTTATGGTTTTACCTTTCAAATTATTCAATATTTTCGAAATTAAATTAAGTATCATTCCTCCATTTATTCACAACGAGTCATACTCTTGATGGTGAGTGATGAAGAAATGAAACTGGTATTAACTGATTTCATAGCGACAATCTTAGGGTCAGCTTTTTTACACATTCTCAATTTCAACAGATAGTGAATGTAACGGTTGCACTAAAGAAGTTAAAAAATTGTTAATCTATCTGTAAATTTGTCAAATAAACTAACTTTGCTATCATTTTAATACTATTTGTTAAGGTTAAACGTGTATAAAAAACTGACTCCTTAGGCAAGAAAATGGTGTCTTACAAGGTAGTCAAAGCTTTACTATCCAACAACTAGTGCCCTGCCCCAAAGATATATGAAGATCAACAGATGATCGGATGACGGTTAAATTGATAAACTCGCCAAGGGCTTCCATGGTCACATGGACTAAAACAAGCGTATAATTCTATTATGGAACTGCAAAGCTCCGAAGTGGCGTAGGACACTTTGAAACCGACGCATCTCCCGACCTAATCGGCGAATAGCCAACGACCTGGTAGGGCTGTCAAAAAATACGAGTAATAATAGAACAGAAGTAGTAATAATAGTCACAGTCTAAGATCGTTGAATGACTCATCAAGACATTATATGACTCATCGTCAAAATCAATAACAGATTTAATCGAGCTACACAATAAATACTTACTTTATATTATTTTTGTGAAATATCGCAATAACACGTAGCGCGTATTCAACGCAGTAATTTCGAAATAATTTACGACAACAAAACAAACGCTGTCCTTCTCCATGCCATGTACAGTAAACGCCACGTCAAGTGCACTACGAAAAACGCTGTTATTACGAGTGACTTAAGATATCCACATATCAAACGGTATAGCTTGACGCGGCGCTTACTGTACAAATTTCATGAGCAGAGTGCGCATTCATTCAGCAGTCACGTCATGCGCAACTACTATTCTATGTCCTCTTCTTTTGCACTAAATCGGACGCTCAACTTTCTCTCTCACGCATCTTTGCTCACTGCTATTTTTTAACTTTGAAGCCAGCCCTTGTAGCACGACTACCAAAAAACGATATAATAAAACGGTTTAAAACTATCTTTATTTTGATATGTGTTTCAATTGGTAAACAGATCAATGCAGTCACCTATATTACGAGTAAGTGAAGTCGCTAGATGAGTGAAGGTCGATCTCTCTTCTCATCTACACTATCACATCAGAGACAACCGCGGCCGAATAAGGTCATGTTGTGTGCCTGCTTTGAGTTAAGTCGCTGGAGCTGTCAATGCTCTTGCGGCGGCCAATCTCAAGAGACTAGCCATCTGCGTGAAACGCATTTATGATATGATACTATATGCTCAGACACAGGGGGCTGATTATCTGACTTCGGTTGCTAATTAGAACTGTTCAAAGAAACTTTAAGTACCTATATCCATTAGCAGTTCAGTGAGTTGTTTTGTTATGGCAGCGTTCATTATACTTAGCAGTAATGGATAAAGATTCTTTTAAAAATGACAGTTCAAGACAACAATCACAGTTACATATTCAGCCTGCAGGTGTACTCTCTGTGCTCTTACTCGCACAGTTTTATGGAACGATTAACCGATACAACTTGACCGGAGCAGAACTTTCTACACCCTCCTTCCAAAGCATCTCCACTGTTATAGACGTCCATAACAGTGATAACCACTAGCAATATTCTAAGCATTAGTGATTAACTCAAGTAAAAACTTTTATTTATATCACGACTGTTCACAAATTAACATAAGAGAGATATAGATGTATAATAAAGAATAGCTTATCAATTTGTGATTTGAACGATAAATATGATTTTGAATTTAAAATAGTGTCAGTAGAGACGTTCTTGGGGTATTACTAGATAATGGTGATTTCCCAATAAACATAGAATGAATGGACATAGTCCAGTGTGAACTGAATGAATTGAAATGTTTTAAGTCGATACATGATATTCTCGATGTAGACAACCCTAAATAATAACCCACTGTTCGGGAGTTCCTCGCGACTCGCGAGCGATGACGAGCTGAGCTGAAGATACGTAGGCAATTTATCGCAATATTTTGGCTTGGAGACGCGTCGACGTTTGGGCTACTAGGAGACGTTCTTGTATAATAATAGCCGTGAAGAATGCACCTAAGTGATGGCGTAGTTGTTTAATCAATGTGTTATTTTTTTACCCGACTTTTTTAATTAAGTGGCAAACGTGCAAACGCAAAACGATCCACCATATTCATATCGCTTATTATTAGAGTATGCACGCTTGCAGCCAGGTGAAAACTACTACTCATATCTAGTCCATTGTATTGAGTCGCTCACACGCCTGTCGAATGTCGACTAGCCTTTAGCGGGAGCTGCATTTTTGAATCATTAGAAGTGAATCTTGAATTTGAACACGAATTACGAATTACTAATTCGAACACGAATTAATTACTTAAATCACGTGCGAAATTATTTTCTGCTGTTCCCAATTTTAAACATTTTTGAATCGTTTCGATTTGTTATCCTACCGATATAATCCACCTCTAGCTGAAACAGATTTTCTTATAGGGGTAAAAAATAATCTGAGTTTCTTCAAGGTTTTATTAATTTAATCTTTAAATGGCGAAAATGACGGTAAAGTCATTGTTTACGAGACAACCAGCAGAAATGTTGACTGAACAAGTAATAATAATTGTGTGCTACGTTGATTGAAGAGTACAGCTCAGTAACATTAAACGTCCAGGTGGACCCGCGCGCAGCCCCCCCACGCTGGTGATAAAAATGGCTCGACTTTCTGATGAGTTAAAGGCGGAATAAAATACGTTCTTGAATCACACGGCGATGTGTGAAAATAGTCACCATATTTGACTTTAATGTTAACCACTGGGTTTATGATGTCACATTTAAGTATATCGCTTACATATAAAATAACCGAATATGGGTTCAATTGTTTTTTTTCAGCGTCGCTTCGCTTCGTACGTTGTGCGACGAAGATCGCGTAGTTGTGGCCAGGGGGGTACTTAATGCATAGTTGAGAGGCGGAACATAACATTAAATGCTAAAATTAGAGGTGCAGACAGAACTGCAGAACCATACCATCATTTTTTTATACAACAAAGCTGGCAATCAAGTAGGCTGCCCACCTGATCGCAAGTGGCCATGATCGCCTACAGTACAAATAGTTCCTGTACTTAAGGTTTGCAATAGTACAACCCCCACAGTGTCAAAGTACGTTGCCAACATGTGACATAAGACGTCAAAGTATCCAGTTCCTTCACTACCTGTCTAATGCACGGTTGCAATGTTCAAAAACGATTCGTTTTTGCTACGGACAGTAATTGTATTTTGACGTATTTTCCATAGAATATAAATGTCAAAATTTAACTGTTCGTAGCAAAAACAAATCGTTTTTGAATATTCAAAAACGATTTGTTTTTTCTATTTGATTTTATTACCCGTCAAACCGGAACACGGCAATGCAAGAACGCTGCTTGGCGGCGGAAATAGGTAAGACAGAGGTACCCATGCAGACGACTGGTACAGAGTCTCGTTCTGTCATGTTTGGTTGTCGTCTTTTGTGAGGTGGAGCCACGTGCCCAGTTTCACTTCCCATTACAGAGATGGCACTTTTAATTTGTTATTGGAGATCTTGTAGCTTTCGAGTGCCAAACTTAGCGCGAAATCACGGTTTTAGTATTAAAAATATCACATGTATCTATGATTAATATAGCTCCAGCAGTCGTCGCAGGTGTCTCCGGCGGTGGAATCTGGAGTGCTGTCTTCATATAATGCTGGAACGGCGCCAATTTTGGCATAGCGTAGCGATTTTAGACAGAATTCCGATTAATTAATGCAAGCAAACAAGCCCTTAATATATAATTAATAGACGTGGGATTATTCAAGACTAAGATGTTAAGTTGTTAATGTTAGTCTGTTATTTTAACGTGTGTTCGTCAGAGTTAGTCGAATCACCTATGAAATTGTTTAAATTGGGTTTAAAGGCAGTATCGAATGTGGCTTTGATAAAAGTGTATCTCTTGTATTAATTGCTGAATATTGTGATAGTATAAGGGAGGATTGCTAAGATAATTTGAGCACATGGAAAGATACATAAAAGACGACCGACAAATAAAATTAATATGGCGATGGGCAAATGGCCAAAATGATAAGGGACGACCTAGGTGAAATTACTTTTTAAATTAAAAATCTTCTTCTTATATATAAAAATGAAACGCTGTGTGTTTGTCTCGCAAAAACTCTTGAAACAGCTCGACAGATTCTAACGAAATTTTCTGTGTGTATTTGAAACGATCCAAGGAAGGTTTAAACGTACAGTTGGACCCGGTAGGTGGCGCTGGAATCGCGCAGGACAACGTCTGTCGGGTCCACTAGTATTAAATAAATGCGAGTTATTCTAAAGAAAGACCCGACGAAAAGCATAGACAATCGAGGAGCGTACGAAAAACATCAATAAAAGTAGAGAGAGCTGAAGACGTAAGTCTGTATCGTGGCATGTAGTGCCCACCTTTTAAAGGTTAATGTGACAGAGGAGGGGCCCAATTCTGCTAAAAAGTTACAGCCGAATCGAAACTGAACCGTTGCGATCGACCAATCAGAACGCTACATTATCACGTCATCGAACAGTTGAATAGCGATATAAGCGCTCCGATTGGTCGACCGCAACGGTTCAGTTTCGATTCGGCTGTAACTTATTAGCTGAATTAGGCCCCACAGGGGCAATCGCACTATTTACCGACGTTTGAACCAAAACCAAAACGTTACCGTTCCCATATGTTTTGACATCTGACTGCTGTCAATGTGTTGTCAAAATGTATGGGAACGGAAACGTTTCCGATTTAGTTGAAACGTTATAAATAGTGCGATTGCCCCTCAGGTATAAGAATGAGCAACATTGAAAATAATAAGACAAACCAAAATTAAACATCTTAATATATCCCGTCTCCGCCCCGAATAACTATTAAAGCATCGGAAAAATTCATGAAAAAAAAATATGATGAAAATTAATTCACTCTTTTTCTATGGAAGGTTTTCTTCACGATATCTCAAGAATGGCTGACTTCGATTTATTGATTCTGGAGCAGTTTGAAGTTCGCGGAGTCAGCTAATTGATGATAGAATAAAGAAATAATAAACAATTTTCTATTTTTAAAAGCTTTTTTTTTTGCCTTATACTTGACATGCACTCTCGGCACATTTACAAGCCTCCTTCTGTCTCCCTCATCTTTAACCTCATATCTGCTCTGATGGTAGAAAACTGATCTACGCCTATTGGCATGGGGAAATATTTTCAATTTTGTGTAACTATGTTGAGCAAAATCGGTTGATGAAGTGTGCTCGTGACAGAGTAAGCCCTTAACAGCACCGAGGACGTCAAGTCCTAGAAATCTTTTAACATATAAACGGAATTCATGCATTATTCAGGTCGCATCTCTGCGCGACTGCTCACTCGCTTTGAGGTCAGGTTCGCTTTCGATCATTACAACCGACAGGCAATTGACTCTTGTTACTTTATAATGAACATGACTTTGCGTGCCTACTTCGAGTTGTAAGGGCAAATGGCATACAGAACGTATACAGAACGAACGGCATACAGAAGCTCTTGAGGCAAATTCTTACTGGCTTGACAACAATGGCAGTGAATGGGAAGATACAACGAGGAAGAACAAATTGACCGCCAATAGCATGATGAGCCCTCAGGCAGGGGTCCCAGTAACAGCTTAAGGTGCTATATCGAAAATATTGGTTATTTTTATTGTACTGTCATCATAGGTCACTGAGAGACCTTACAGATCTGAAACTCAAATATGTGTTTCTTTATATCTTTAGCTAGACATGGCAAGAACCGGAAACGCGATTTAGAGATTTTGCCTTGATACATTTTATATTTTAAATTACCTCTTAAAAATAAGAAAATTCAGGATTACTAGTAAACGGTATTAGGTATTCATTAAAAAGTTCCTTAAATAAGTAGAAATCATCAGTATTCAGTATCGTACGGAAGCATTTTTTTTTCTAATCATTATAGTTATTTTTTAATAAAATAATTTGTATTTTGTCGCTTACGTCGATAATTTCTAAACGATCTGATTGCATGCGAGCGTATTCACGACTTTGATGACATAGATATAAAGACTAGCTACTTGAGCACGGGGGGCGCCCCGCGTTTACGTATAAACCTCCCATTGTTTGATTCATTTTCGATGTAGTGCCTTAAATATTTTGGGGATCTGGCGCAGTAGACGGGCCACGACCACGACCACAGGCCGCAGCAATCAACAGCCGCACACAATGGTCTATCACTACCTGGTCGTGGTCTGAGCCGTCTAGTGCGCCAAGTTAAGTTAACCCTAAGCTTTTATATGAATAATAGGCCTAAACTATGAATAACAAATAAAAAATGTATTTATATAGAGGAGGGCCGGGTAGGCCGTGCCCACTCCAGAATGGTCTAGCGCCCACCCCAGGATGTTAGGCTACCGTTTTAAAATCCTATGATAGACACCAAGCAGTGAGAACTGCAAACAAAAATCGAGGCCCAGGCCCACCCCAGAAAAAAAACTCTAGATACGCTAATAAATGTACTCGTATACACAAAGTTCATTAGGGTTAGCCATGCATACCATGGGGTTATTGCGAACAACATATTTCTCAACACGAGCCAACATGGTTTCTTATATCTTCATGTTATTCTTATTCATATAATTCTCCTTTATTATACGTTAGCTGAGCGGTCATTTCATTCCTAAATATATGATTATTTATATCGCTCATCTACTTTTCTTTGTGAGGTTTAAATTTTAAATAGTATTGAAAAGAACAAATTCTCAACATAAAGCGCCAACACGATCTCATATTTCAATTTATGCTCCGACATAGGTACATTAGATGGGCATTCACTTCCTATCCAGATAATATGTTTCCATTTACACAGTTCTGACAGTTCATACAATTTTCGTTGATTGGGATTGAGAATAACATATTCTCAATCAGAAGAGTCAAAATGATCTTATCTTCCATTCTACTATATAATCCACTGAGTATTCACTTCCTAGATGTTTTAATTTACAGTTTCACATTATTCACATGTGTATTTTGTCTACAAATGATAAGTTGACCGCCTGGCAGGTCTGGTAGCTAAAAGGTCAAAAATGCGACTGCTATTCGCGAGGTCTCGGGTTTCATCCCCGATGCGGGCAATTGTTATTTGAGATGTATCTGATCATAAAATTCTCAGAAATAGTATAAGAATTTTCCTTCTCGATTTACTCGCCCCAGTTACACGGACTATTAATGTAATGGGGAATCAAACTCAACTGTCCGTTTTTACTGGTGTCTGGTGATAAGATGCACAATATTCACTCTGATTTAACAAACTTCCAAGACAAACTTAAAAATCAATCTTCAGGACTAGATTTCGCGGCTTAAATAAATTCCCCATTTCAAGTAATATTCCCGTGCTAGAATTGAAATAACCTGAGGTTCATTTACATCTCTAAATAAATAAAACAAAAAAAACAGCTTGCCATAATAAAAAGTACCCTCAAAAGTATATCAGTGAAAAGTTCACTGGCAGTTTCAGTCACTGGAGAATTCACTGGCTGTTCAGTGAATTTTAAAATATTTCACCGGTATGTCAGTTGGTTACTTCGGCGCCAACAGGCCTATTCGCTAACTACGGTTGGTAGCTAGAACTGTCAATTTTGAAAGGAACTTTATATTCATTACTGCTATCATGAACGCCGCCGTAACACATAAGCTCACTAAACCAGTAATGGATATAAAGTTCCTTTCAAAACTGACAGTTCTAGTTACCAACCGTAGTTAGCGAATAGGCCTGCTGGTATGCCATTTGTGCATACAACTCGTACTACTAACATTAGTTGACTAAAATCAAAATCAAAAATCAAAATATTTTATTCAACTTGGATTTTACAATCTCTTTTGAAAGTCAAGGAAGCTATGCCAATGGTTCACAAGTCTACGGCGGGAGACCCTGTACTGGAAAGAACCAGCAAGAAAACCAGCAAGGGCTATTTTTTTCTCCCTGTATTGTTACAGAGTCGTCAATTGGAAGCTGACCCCAAGGCAAAAAATTGAGCTCAGCTTCCACTGTGCATAATACTAACGCTGTGCATAATACTAACTGATGATCAGTTACTATTAACTGACAAACTTTAAGTTCAGACTGAAAAATGTAGAAATAAAACATGTTTTGTTGCAATTTAGATTAAAATAGTTAAATAAATTCTGGAATTCGGATAAGCGATTTTTTCGAATAATCGAACTGTGTTACCATACATATTTACGAGTATATACGGGCGAAGGAAACCATATTTAAATATTTAATGACAAATAGGAATTTTAGCTACCAGACCTGCCAGGCGGTCAACTTATCATTTGTAGACAAAATACACATGTGAATAATGTGAAACTGTAAATTAAAACATCTAGGAAGTGAATACTCAGTGGATTATATAGTAGAATGGAAGATAAGATAATTTTGACTCTTCTGATTGAGAATATGTTATTCTCAATCCCAATCAACGAAAATTGTATGAACTGTCAGAACTGTGTAAATGGAAACATATTATCTGGATAGGAAGTGAATGCCCATCTAATGTACCTATGTCGGAGCATAAATTGAAAGATGAGATCGTGTTGGCGCTTTATGTTGAGAATTTGTTCTTTTCAATACTATTTAAAATTTAAACCTCACAAAGAAAAGTAGATGAGCGATATAAATAATCATATATTTAGGAATGAAATGACCGCTCAGCTAACGTATAATAAAGTAGAATTATATGAATAAGAATAACATGAAGATATAAGAAACCATGTTGGCTCGTGTTGAGAAATATGTTGTTCGCAATAACCCCATGGTATGCATGGCTAACCCTAATGAGCTTTGTGTATACGAGTACATTTATTAGCGTATCTAGTGTTTTTTCTGGGGTGGGCCTGGCCCTCGATTTTTGTTTGCAGTTCTCACTGCTTGGCGTCTATCATAGGATTTTAAAACGGTAGCCTAACATCCTGGGGTGGGCGCTAGACCATTCTGGGGTGGGCACGGCCTACCCGGCCCTCTATATAAATATATTTTTTATTTGTTATTTATAGTTTAGGCCTATTATTCATATAAAAGTTTAGGGTTAACTTAACTTGGCGCACTAGACGGCTCAGACCACGACCAGGGGGCCGATTACGGATCTCATGATTACAAATGATATCATGATGACATAAAATTTATTTGCCTTTTTACGGATCAACACTTCATAAATATGTCTTTCAAGGGTTATGGCATGATGACATTATCGAAATTATACCCTAGCAATCATATCAGTAGAGTAAGGACAAGTAAATGAGCATTTCTAGACATTCTAAATATTGCAAATTTATACCATGTCATGTCATAAACGATCCGTAATACGGGGGCAGGTAGTGATAGACCATTGTGTGCGGCTGTTGATTGCTGCGGCCTGTGGTCGTGGTCGTGGCCCGTCTACTGCGCCAGACAGTCTTGTAATAAAACATATGTACGTATAAAATAAATGTACTAGGTACAATGAACGCTTAAAAAATCTTCAATGTTCGTCTGCTGAAGTAAGCCTACCCTAGCGCGAGAGTCGCGCGTGTTATCACACGCGGGAGTCGCGCGGCGATATCACACGCGCGAATGTTATATTTCGGATAAACGGCCGTTCGGTTGATCGACGTTCAAATAATCAACGCTCTACTAGATATTACATGTTGGAACTGCGGAACACTAAAAAGAGGATTGTATTTGTACCTGACATTTTAAGTATCTCAAAGATTGTCTTTATATAAAATATTCATAAATATTTAGGTTCAAAGCAAGTTGCAACAAGAGCCACAGTGAATATTGAAACAAGTAGTCCTAATATCAGAACTATCGATCGACCTGGATACGAATTTGACCACTCGTACAGTAAGCGCCACGTCAAGCTAAGCAAGTTACATTTGCACTACGAAAACCGCCGCTATTACGAGCGGCATATGGGTCCAAAGGTCAATCAGTATGCCAGCTTGACGCGGCGCTTACTGTACAAATGTTTGGTCTACGAAGTTTGTCGCTATATACAATGAGTGCATCGAGTTGTTTGTGGCTCGATTTATTTTCGTATGGACTATCGATTTGGAGGAAGTAACGTCAACTTGGAATTTGGTGTCCTCAGCAACAGAAGAACTAACAATTCATCTGCTCGTGAAAGCAAAAGGAGAAATCTATGTAATTCGTCAGTTAGATTATTAAAGTTATAGCCACTTGTTTTATTGCGTATGCTTTAAACATCACACGCGCGCCGCGTCCCGCTCCAAGCTGTGGATACCCAATGGAGAATTTGTGGCAGCTACTAGCTAGCCAGGCGTGCTTAGAAACCCTAGTTTTATTATGGCGACTAACTTAGGTAAGACTGTGGCAGCTACTAGATAGCCAGGCGTGCTTAGAAACCCTAGTTTTATTATGGCGACTAACTTAGGTAAGACTGTGGCAGCTACTAGCTAGCCAGGCGTGCTTAGAAACCCTAGTTTTATTATGGCGACTAACTTAGGTAAGACTGTGGCAGCTACTAGCTAGCCAGGCGTGCTTAGAAACCCTAGTTTTATTATGGCGACTAACTTAGGTAAGACTGTGGCAGCTACTAGATAGCCAGGCGTGCTTAGAAACCCTAGTTTTATTATGGCGACTAACTTAGGTAAGACTGTGGCAGCTACTAGATAGCCAGGCGTGCTTAGAAACCCTCGTTTTATTATGGCGACTAACTTAGGTAAGACTGTGGCAGCTACTAGATAGCCAGGCGTGCTTAGAAACCCTAGTTTTATTATGGCGACTAACTTAGGTAAGACTGTGGCAGCTACTAGCTAGCCAGGCGTGCTTAGAAACCCTAGTTTTATTATGGCGACTAACTTAGGTAAGACTGTGGCAGCTACTAGCTAGCCAGGCGTACTTAGAAACCCTAGTTTTATTATGGCGACTAAATTAGGTAAGACTGTGGCAGCTACTAGCTAGCCAGGCGTGCTTAGAAACCCTAGATTTATTATGGCGACTAACTTAGGTAAGACTGTGGCAGCTACTAGCTAGCCAGGCGTGCTTAGAAACCCTAGTTTTATTATGGCGACTAACTTAGGTAAGACTGTGGCAGCTACTAGCTAGCCAGGCGTGCTTAGAAACCCTAGTTTTATTATGGCGACTAACTTAGGTAAGACTGTGGCAGCTACTAGATAGCCAGGCGTGCTTAGAAACCCTAGTTTTATTATGGCGACTAACTTAGGTAAGACTATGGCAGCTACTAGATAGCCAGGCGTGCTTAGAAACCCTAGTTTTATTGTGGCAACTAACTTAGGTAAGACTGTGGCAGCTACTAGCTAGCCAAGCGTGCTTAGAAACCCTACCACCAACCAAATCTCCTGCCCCATGGGGAATCGAACCCCAGTCCCCCCAAATCAATACCGAGTAGTCGCTATTAGATCCCGAATGCGATTGAACACTCGAGCGTGTTTGGGACTCGTTGTACTTTGAAGATAAGGTTGTAGGGACCAAAAAATGTTATATAATATTTTTCATTTCACTGGTGGGTGCGGCAGGCGGCCAGGGGGTTTCAAAGATTTCAAGTAAAAATAGTGGACACTTAGAAATAATTTAACGTGACAGATTAATGCAAGTTAGGTTAATTACATGCTAAAAAGTATGTGGTGTTAAAACCTGACGATTCTAATCTGTCACAAGACTCACAAGGGAGTATGAGAGTCACAAAGTTACAAACCAAAAATTGGAAAAATATCACTGAGGTATTAATGATAGCAGTCAAATTAATTTTTATTCTAAAGAAAATAATAACTGGAATAAGTGGAGACAATAATCTGACGATTTCAGTTAGCCGAAATATAAAAAAATATGAATCCCCCTCCCCCCACCACAAAAGGCTCACATGTAGTGGAGGTACTTCTAAAGTGTGCAAGGTATCCCTCATATCTTAATCTGACGCGCTCGAGTAACTGCAAAAATCCCCTCTTGGGCTCTCCTACTATAACATATCATCCTGTCGCGAAAGCTCGTGAGATGGATGTATTTTTCCACATCTAATCTCACGAACTTTCGCATTAACAATGTAATCGGGATTTGCAATGCGAAGGCACACATAATACTCCTCTATGTGCCTAAAGCGCTCCACAGACAGAGGCGGAAGCGTGACGGTAACGGAGCTGAGGCAAGCGATTTATTTGCGCCGCGCCGCTTCCGCGGGCGGTTTCTGTGTGGCATGGTCCACAGCAACACGAACATTATAAAAAAAATCCGCTCCGCTTCCATCCCGCTTGCCACTTCTGTGTGTAGAGCGCTTTAGTGTAATAAAAAGTTAGTTACAAAGGTGTCTGTCTATCTAGCGACAGTCAGGCGTCTCCCGATCGGTCACAGCGCGACCTCGCCGGCCGGTCAGGGCCGAGTCAATGTCAATATTCGATGTGCGTTACACAATATTACGTGATGGCGGCGTTTCAGGCTCAGCGTCGTCGTTACATTTGTAGAGGAAGTTCATACGGGGGGTCATCGCACGTCATCGCACGTCAGGGGGGGTTGTCTCTAGCTAAGTCTTAAGGCGAGGTTTCCCGGCAATCAACTCGTGCACGGCGACTACTTTATTGCAAGGGAGCATAGCTGATAATTGCATAGCTTCTTACCTGGCTTGCGCTCTGTGACAGAACTAAAACGTTACTTTTCACACGTTTTAATCGATTTTTGGGAAACTGGGGTACATAATAAAAAATGTACTTTTGCAATTTTCTAGACAACAAAAACGCACGTCTGTTGGTAAAACTTTTATGTCATTAATTATTGCATTTTCTGATTCACATCAGCTGTTTTAAAATATTGAACAGAGTGATCTTTGTATTTTTTTCTATAGAGTGAAATATTAATACTCGTGTTTCTGTCTTTAAGAATTTTTATAGATAAAATGTTCAACAATACCATATATGCATTTTAGAATTGTATGTTTTATATTTGTGGCATAGTACAATAAATCGAAATTGTATTAAAACGGGAAAGTAGTGCCATACAAGTAAGTAGGCGATATAGCGATTGGTGAATTGACGGATACCGGAGTTGGTCTACTGTGTGAAGCTCCCACGTTCGCCTGCCATTTAAGCTCCTGCAGATAGATGTGAAACGTTTAGTGGTTTCATTATGCAGCAGCTAAAGGCAGTTTGTCCACTGCCGCCGTCACCAGGGGACCAATTCTGCTAATGGGCCACTGCAGAAGCGACGCTAGACCGTTGCGTTCGACCAATAAGAGCGCCACATTGTCACGTCATCGAAGAATCGTCAGTCAACAAATGCGCTCCGATTGGCCGATAGCAACGACTAGTTTAGATTCGGATGTAACTTTTATTAGTAGAATTGAGCGACAGGACGACAGCGAGAACAGAGATGACGGCGCCGAGTTGTATTTATTATGGCCACCTGTCCATCGCACGCGCGTCGCCGGAGTTTGATCTCGACCAGAAATAATCTTGTTTCCGTTGAAGTCCTGTCGCTCAATTCTACTAATAAGTTACAGTCGAATCGAAACTAAGTCGTTGCGATCGCCCAATCGGAGCGCAATTATATTGATTGAGTGTTCGACGTCGCGAAAATGTGGCACTCTGATCAGTCGAACGCAATGGTCTAGCTTCAGTTCAGTGGTGGTTCATCATTTTATACATATACGCACGTGACAATCATAATAAAAGTTTACGTTCGGAGAACTATTAATAGCGCACAAATTTTAACACTCTAAGGCAGCTCGTAAAAGCAATAATGCTTCTACCTCTCTTTCAACTTATTTATTAATCAGTACAAGAAAAAAAATACTTCGAGCAGGACTAGTACAGATTGCGCCAAAACAGCACGATTCGCGTTGCACTGTTGTAAATAGGTATAATTAAATTATATTTTCTGATGTCTACATAAATTATAGGTGAAAGATGAATGTCACATCACTAAATAAGTTTTAGCACGATAAGAATAAACGTAGTATATTTTATGTGGAGGTTCTATCTGGGCACGGATGCTTCAGCAGATACCTCCACCACATCGCCGGGAGGGAAAGCACCCCGAGATGCCATGAATGTGGGCGGACGAGGACACCGCGCAGCACACGCTGGAAGTCTGTCCAGCGTGGGCAACACAGCGCGCTGTCCTCGTCGTCAGTGTCGGCAGAGACCTTTCGCTGCCGGCCTTCGTAAAGGCCACGGTCGGCAGCGAAGCAGGCTGGGAGGCGGCGGCCACCTTGGGCGAGGAAGTCCTTGCACAGAAGGAGGCCGCCGAGTGGGTCCGCGAAGATGATCCCGACGCGGACCCATCCCGCCGACGGCGGCTGGGAAAAAGGAGGCGCAACTAAGCCCTTCACCAGCCGCCAGATGGGTGGCAGGCGACGGAGTGGGGCTCCCGTCGCTCGCAACAAAGACCCTAATGCTGAGGGGGTGCCTGTAGTGTTCCGCAGGCACTCCCTACCCTAGAGAGGGGCCCGGCACGGCCGGGCAGCACCGCCCATGGCACGCACAGCGATTGCGAAGAGTTCCCTCTGCGTGTCGAGTAGGCGAAGGACGGAACGTCCCGGTGCTTTTAGTGGGTATGCCCACATAACCGCAGGCAGGCCCCACCCTGTCTGCGGTAGATATAACATCTTTTACATTAGGTCAAAAAAAAATATTTTATGTGCGTGAGAAAGAGGCGTGAGACAACTTCAGAGCGGACTGGAAGTTTGGCGCGGACTGTACCTGCGTCTTCAACATAGTGCGGATGACTTAGGGCCATATCATATTAATCTCTTCTCATTATTTTAAGCCAATCCAAAGTAGACTTTACTCGATACCAATCAACGTCCAATTCAGAAGTCTTTACAGAGTGCGTGACAGGTATATATTTTTTTGCATTTTATAGAAGCTCACAAATATTATCTTATTAATATATTATAAACGTTATACTACGCGATCATAATATCTCCGACCGACACACGTAATTGTAACTAAGCGATATAACGGTCCGTTTCGCTATTTTTACACGGGCGATCGGTGACGAGACGAGACGGCTGACGACGAAAAGGCCACGCGTCTCGTACATAGCTGGCCTATTGACCCACACACCGAGCTACCGATTCACCCACCGCCGATGTATTACGTGTATATCATAAAAACGGCGATGAATAACTTCTGTGCGAATTAATTCGACATCATAATCTTTTGTGTAAATAAGATGTAGAAAATAGATGACCGATTGATTATGTAATTTATACAAATAAATAAAATTGAAATGTCTGTTTGTAATGTCAAAATAACAAGTTTTTACTAAATGGGTATGAATGTATATCGGGTACCAGTAACAAAAACACAATTTATTTTTGTCTGTCTGTCTGTTTGTTCCCGCTTATCTCCGGAACGGCTGGAGTGATTTTGAATAATACATATCTAATTAAATAAGGTATAATATAGGCTACTTATTATCAAGATCTTAAAAAAATTGCCTACAAAAATCTAAATGCTGCCAAAAGTTACTATTCCACGCGGACGAAGTCGCGGGCACAGCTAGTATCAAATAAATCGCAGCTGTTAGAAGAAACCGATACTGCAAGCTTGTTGGAGGCTCCAACTCCAACAAGCTTGCAGCTATAGATCGAAACTGAAGTTGCACTCCGGCTGAAGTAATATCTGTGATAAGTGTTTATTCGTGAGAATAAACTTATGATTGTTATAAATTATGATTATCATAATATTCTTACTAATGTTATAAACGCGAAAGTTTGTAAGTATGAATGTATGTATGGATGTTTGTTACTCCTTCTCGCAAAATCTATTGAATGGATTTGGATGAAATTTTGTAGGTAGACGGATTACAACAGAGATTAAGATATAGGTTTCTTATTATCCCGGAAAAGTAAGTAGTTCGCGCGGGAAAGTAGATTACAGTTTTTTCTATGAACTTTTAAGGCGAAACATAGCGGGCACAGCTAGTAATATTATAAAAGCGGAAGTGAGTTTGTTTACTAACCCGCACTTATGTCGCTCGTAATTAGCGACGGCTTTCGCAATGCAAGTTTGGGGCTTGATGTGCTACTGACCATACCTGCTTATCTTTAAGTTTTTTACCTAACTTTTTTATTCCTAATTATATACCATATATTTTTGTATTGACATAATAACCTATTTTAAATTTAAATTATTTTGTTGTAATGAGTTTTTTATCCAACTTTTTTTTTATTTAAACTTGCTTAAATATAATATACCCAATGTAGATAGCTCAGACCAAATTCTAAATATAGGTGAACACTTCACTGGTTTCTGTAACATAATTATGTACACATCTATATACAGGGTGTCCCAGAAGCCGACGTCAAGCCGAAAGCAGGCGGTAGACTAACTCATATAATAATATGTTATCAGAAAAATATTTAAAAAAATCTAAGTCACCTATTTAAAAAAAATCTAAAATTAAAAAAAATCGATATAATTTACACCCTGTGACGGCTTTTTCACTCTTGTTGCTACAAATCTTGACATTTCTAAACATTTTCTTTTGTTTTGTAATCCTGAATAATGTTCTGTATACTCTAATCTAAAACTTAAAGCCAGCTGCTCCAAATTAGAAGAATATGCCATTTTTATCTAAATTAAATATTCAAAATTAATTTTTCGCATAGCTTTAACAAGCTGTACTGAAAAAAAACTTTACTATGCGAGTTTGGCAAGTAACTGCAAAAGTTGGCGCATTCAATAAGGATTCCAAAATGGTATGATACTTGGTAGATAATTTCTACGATTGCAGACAATATTTTTTTTTTCCAAAAACAGGCAGTTTTGAACAATTTTTTCTTACGTACTTAAAATTTATTCTAATGTACCCATGGTTTGCTTTAAGGCTGTAACTTTAACATTCTAGTTTGAGTGAGACCGGGAGAGTCATTTTACGAAGTGTGAGAGAGACAGATAGTGACGCTAACGTGACAGAGACGGAGAGATTCGAAGTATGAGCGAGACAGATAGTGACGCTAACGTGACAGAGACGGCGAGTCTCACATCCACTTCGTAAAATGACTATTTTACGAAGTGGAAGTGAGACAGATAGTGACGCCAATTATTCGCTAACGCACAAACAATACATATCAGTACGTTTCGCTCCTTCGCTTACTGCGCATCTTTTTGTATTCGTTCGTGTTGATTTCGTGCTTACCACTTTCTGCTTCGTTTATTGGACTTGATTTCTTGTGATTTGGATTCGGACTGTTTAGTTTCTCTACCGACGACCTTTGCTTTGTTCCGGACTACTTATCGATGATTGTGTAATTGTGTAGTGCCACCATGTCTGCGTACACGACACAAGAATACGCCAACTTGCATTTAATTTATGGGGAATGTAGATGCAATGCCAACGCTGCAGCTAAACTTTATCATGAGAGGTACCCAAATGCAGCTCGTTTTCCGGATCATCGAGTCTTTACAAATGTACACCAATTACTCTTCTCAGGGCCGACTGCCGAACCAAGTACATAGTGAAAGAAGATTTCGTCCCCCTTACGAGGACGTTGTACTAGACATTGTCGTAGAAGATCGGAGTATTTCTGTACGTGGAATAGAGAGAAGCACAGGAGTACCCAAAAGTACAGCCCATCGAAGAAGAACTTCTTATCTTAAGAATTATTATCTTACCCATCTTAAGAAGATGTCGAGCCTGCATTAGAGCTGAAGGAAGACAGTTTGAACACCTGTTGTAAATCTTGACATTTAAATAAATTATGTTAAACAATTTTTGTGTATTTAATTTATTTCACTATCTGTCTCTCTCACACTTCGTAAAATGACTCTCCAGGTCTCACTCAAACTAGAATGTTAAAGTTACGGCCTTAAAGCAAACCATGGGTACATTAGAATAAATTTTAAGTACGTAAGAAAAATTTGTTCAAAACTGCCTGTTTTTGGAAAAAAAAATATTGTCTGCAATCGTAGAAATGATCTACCAAGTATCATACCATTTTGGAATCCTTATTGAATGCGCCAACTTTTGCAGTTACTTGCCAAACTCGCATAGTACATTTTTTTTCAGTATAGCTTGTTAAAGCTATGCGAAAAATTAATTTTGAATATTTAATTTAGATAAAAATGGCATATTCTTCTAATTTCGAGCAGCTGGCTTTAAATTTTAGATTAGAGTATACAGAAACATTATTCAGGATTACAAAACAAAAGAAAATGTTTAGAAAAGTCAAGAATTGTAGCAACAACAGTGAAAAAACTGTCACAGGGTGTAAATTTTATCCATTTTTTTTAATGCTAGATTTTTTTTTAAATAGGTGACTTAGATTTTTTTTATATTTTTCTGATAACATATTAGGTTGGAGAAAAAGTCTTTTCGCATTATAGTATGTATAAACTTGTAATAAAATCTCTTTGGCTATACTATTTGTATCTGGCTGGTTTTGGTATCATTGAAAGTTTAAATTTTAAAGAACATAATTCCAAATTCAAATTAGGAAAATGTGTGATTTTCATTTGTTTTTCGTACCGCCAAGATGAGTGAATCTAATGAAGAAATTCGATACATTTTAAAATTTTACTACAAAAAAGGTAAAAATGCAACGCAAGCCGCGAAAAAAATTTGCGATGTTTATGGACCTAGTGCAGTGTCTGTGAGAGTAGCACAAATTTGGTTTAAGCGTTTTCAATCCGGAAATTTTGATGTCAAAGATGCATGTCGCTCTGGTCGCCCTATTACAGATAAAATGGATGCCATTTTTGAAAAAGTGGAGCAAGATCGGCATGTCAGTAGTTACGACGTAGCTGAAGAACTGGGAATTGACCACAAAACAGTTTTGGCGCATTTGAAAAAAACTGGGTACACAAAAAAGCTCGACATTTGGGTACCTCACGAGCTCACTGAAAGAAACCTAATGAACCGTGTACTCATTTGTGATTCTTTATTACGACATAATGAAACCGAACCATTTTTGAAGAAGCTGATAACTGGTGATGAAAAGTGGATCACGTACGACAAGATCGTGCGAAAAAGGTCGTGGTCAAAGGCCGGTCAGGCTTCACAGACTGTGGCGAAACCCGGGTTAACTCGCAACAAGGTGATGCTGTGTGTGTGGTGGGATTGGAAGGGCATTATTCATTATGAGCTGTTACCACCAGGCAGGACCATCGATTCTGAACTCTACTGCGAACAACTGATGAGATTAAAGCAAGAAGTTGAGAGAAAGCGGCCGGAATTAATCAACAGAAGGGGTGTGGTTTTTCATCATGATAACGCTAGACCTCACACATCTTTAGCCACTCAGCAAAAATTAAGAGAGTTTGGCTGGGAGGTGTTAATGCATCCGCCGTATAGTCCTGACCTTGCACCTTCAGATTTCCACCTGTTTCGGTCTCTTCAGAATTCTTTAGGCAGTGTCAGGTTAACATCACGAGAGGACTGCTAAAACCACTTGTCGCGGTATTTTGACCAGAAGTCCCAAAATTTCTATAGCAATGGGATCATGTCCCTACCAACAAGATGGCAAAAAGTTATCGAACAAAATGGTACCTACATACTTTAGTTAAATGTAAATAAACTATATTAAAAAATGTTTTGAATTTTCTTAAAAGAAACTTTTTCCCCAACCTATTAGGTATATGAGTTAGTCTATCACCTGCTTTCGGCTTGACGTCGGCTTCTGGGACACCCTGTATATTATGTATAATGGGCCTCGTTTGTTTTAGGGAGTATGCCGTAACTTATGATGTAAGCTCGTAATCTTGTGACGTGGACTTGTAACGTCGATATATAATGTCGTAAATTGTAAGCCGCAAATCTATGCCGCTAATTTGATATCATGTATGTTTGTATTGTGATTGTCCTTTCAGGTGGTCAAACGACGACGTTGAAAACCTTACCAAATACGCGCGTTATTACTCTATAAGACTGTCTATCCTGGCACTTGACACTGGCAGTAATGGTTGTTCTCTCCAACGACCAATTGCCACATATTAAAAAAGAAGAAGACTTTAAAAATATTTTTTTTCTACATAACATCAATATTTTGTTTATGTATTTTTCATTAAATCCATGGGCATATCCGTAACTCTTTTTAAATGTAACATTGACATACATATTAAAATTATATTATTGTAAATATGACCTTTTTATTTTGTAGGGTTTAATCATGTATCGTGTCGTTTAGGATAGTTTTATTATATGAATAACAGGTTTGAGTAACTATAAGAATTATAATTTTTCTAATTATGGTAGCATCAATTAATTTTGAATTTTGACACTGTTTAGGAAACATAATAAATTCTGAATTGATTTGTAGACTGTTTTTCACAGTTATAAAGCCAATAAAACCCACATTGAAGCTGGACATACGACACTCAGGAATAATATCCCGGCATCCAAATAAAGACAATAAAATGACAAGTCCACCATTACATTAACTGACCTGTATAGCTTCTGTTCTGCGGCAACGGTGCGTCACCAAGTTTCCATTCAATTGTGCACACAATATAAAACAATAACAGAAACAATTCACTATTTAGTTCATACAATAGTCAATTTTTTTCACGATTTTCTTTTTGTGACATTCACGTACAAGACAACACAACACTCTTTCTTTTCCAGCAGCGCACAGTGCTGCCAGCCCCTCTAAACTTTTTCCCCCAAGATAATTTTAAAATCCCCCAAAAAACCCCTAAGTTTTTTTTTATAATCCTCTATAGTTTGTTTAGATATTATATTTTGCCTTAGTCAGTAATCAGGATATATAAGTATTTTTGGATCATATAATAAAACAAAACAATAATTGGGCAATATTATTTAATATTTCTAAAATGATGCATTGTCGTCGTCATCCTTAACCTCAGCCCCCCAGTACAAAAATACAATACGTTTTTGTCGCATTTCACCGCGATATAATGCTTTATAATATCGTGTTTTGGTGGTCAATTGGTCATGCTACAGGGGCTGAAGAGCTAGTGCTAGGCGCATTTTATTTTGTGATCATACACCTTGTAGCTGAAGCTTTTTAACATGTTCCCTGAAGGTTTAAAATTTATTCACGAACCGAATTCTCTGGTATGTTGTGTAAATCTCATTCATGATGCTTTGCAACATGTCCAAGTTTATTTCTCAATTTATTTTTATAATATGGACAGGGTTAATAACGCCATAACAATATTTGCAATATTGTCAAAACGTTGGCTGGCAGTTGGCAGCATCAGAACTATAATAAACTTCTGAATAGAATTCGATCTTAGAAGAATTAAGTGGTGTGTATCCACTGTTTAATTTAACGTTTACAGTAGCTGTGTTCCATTTAACCATCACCACTTTGCTGGTGCTGTCATCTGATGTTAGCCTCGTTATGCGTTTCTTTCAAGAAATGTTGACATTTTTAGCCGCGCTAATTGTTACAAATGAAACGGTATGAACTGATTTTTCGTGCTGAATTTTGACGTCTCACCTACTTAGTCCAGTAACTTAATATTTAGAATAATATAAATCAAAATCGGCTAAAACTATAAATATCATTAAATATAATAATGAAATCCACTAAAAAATCTTTTTGATTCATGAAAAAAAGTATCCAAATGTCAAATTTGAAAGCTGTCAAGAAATGGTATTGGAGGACCCATCAATTAGCTTACTAGGGTATTAGGGTCTTTGATGTTAACTTTTCGTGGCAAAAATGTTTATGTGGAACATACGAAACCAGCACGAAATGTTAACACCAAAGCCAAATGAAACGCGTTGATGCTAAAAATGTTGAAAATATTGCAAATCCGTGCTTAACTGGAACGGGCCTAGTGTTTAAGTAAATTTTACGTCATTTTTATTACCAGCCCTGCGAGCATGGACTTGTCGATCAACATATATCGATCGACAAAAGCATCTGTCCTTCTCACTCCTTAAAAATATGTGTCAAATTTATCGATTTTTGTCGAGTATGTCGATCTTAGCTGTCAAATTTTGTTTATAGAGAGTATGCTCACAGGGCAAGTTCGATAAAATTTTGCAAAATAGAATTTCGACTGGGCTTTACTTTAGACACAGAATCATCAGATGCGTCTTTTTTACGTTGTGAAAGTAAGACATCGTTGTAAATTGAAGTTTATTGTAACCATTAAATTCTGGTAATAAATAATTTTAATAAATCTGTTTATAAGTGATGTAAATAAATCTATACACCTAAAAATACCCCAAAAAAATCTTGCTCATAAAAATTCCTCTTTTAAATGTTTGTCCCCCCTAAATTTAGGGAGAAAATCCCCAAGTTGACAACACTGGCAGCGCAACGCGTTTATATTGTTTTTCTCATTGCTTTGCTTTTTACTAGCCCTGCTTGACGTGAAGGCAAGGGTAAAATACATACAGCCAGTGTATTTGTTTTTTTAAACTGCGCTATCATTAAATAGACAAAGGTTTATCGAAATCATACAGCTAAAATGTATTTAGTACAGGGGGGATAGTCTAAGAAAAAATCGTTCGCGATCGCTTACAATTTAAAGGTCGCAGTCCATCCATCGCTGCTTTATAAAAGGAAGTCGGCGCAGAGTCTTGTGTTGACGGCGCAACGGCTGTCAAATTAAAGGCGATCGTGATAGATTTTTTCTTAGGCCGATATTAGACTATCATTAAGATATGATCATAGATGTAGGGATCATATTTAAATGAAAAACCTATGATGGTGTAATAACAAAATATGAATCATATTGTCTATGATCATATTTATGGTATCCTATTTGACTGTCTGTGTACAATTAGGTCAATTAGGATCATTTTTAACCTCAACTATGCAAATATCGCAAACAATCTCTATTTATTTACTTTATGATTCGAAATATGTGAAAGATCTCTCGAGGATGGCATGTTCAAAATTCAAGAGTTTCGACTGGAATATTGATACAACGAAAATATTGATGTCTTTACAGGGAAAACGGGAACGGGAAAAAATATACAACAATTTTATGTACTACATGTTTCTGGTATAATTAATGATAATGTGCATTGGGAAATTCTGGTTTGAAACTGTAAGCTGGAAAAAGTTTCTTCGGTAGCTAAATATTTCAGAGTTACTAATAATAGATCTTTTGCACTAATTGGGCATCTAAAAAGAGTTTATTGCTTAGATATTATTGGTGCCACCCTTGACAGAATATAGTTAAATACTATATCATTCATTCGGAGGTAAATGTAAGACTTCATATCTTCTAAGTTCCTTGAGTAAAGTGTTACGGATCCCTCTCTCTGAACGCCTTGCTATCCATGATCTAACCCAAATACGTCTTTTGTTTTTTGTTTTATTTTAAACAGTTTTCTTTATCTTTAAAGCAATTAATAAAATTGCACTCATACCAACGGAAAACGCGGCTAAATCGGAATTCATCATGATTAAATATGACGTTTTTATGACCTGAGTGTAATAAGTAAAAATGATGAACAGCATCATATAAATATGATTCTAGTATTTGATAGATATTAAATCATATATAAATGATTAAAAATGATAGTCTAATATCGGCCTTAGACAATAACCCACCGGATTGTGCCAAACTCCTAGTCCGCTCTGAACACAGAACACAGCACGAATCGCGTTCATCATCATCATCAACAACCCATATACGTCCCCACCGAGGGGCTCGAGCCTACCCTTAACTAGGGCGATTAAGCCTTAGTCAGCCACGCTTGCCAAGTGCGGGTTGGTCACTGCATCATGCACTAGTTTAGTTAATCCAGTATTTTTAAATATTTTTTTAAGTATAATGTGTCCTGAAGCGTCCCTTTTTTCCGGAGTGATAAAAAAGTGATCATAATCCCAGCCCCCCTAGCACGTCTACCAAAACACGATATGATAAAGCGGTTTATCGCGGTGAATTGTCAAAATACAATAGGGTTTCGTCGTATTTTGACAGTTCACCGCGATAAATCGCTTTATCATATCGTGTTTTGGTGGACGTGCTACGGGGGCTGCTCTTGTATCTATTTTAACGCGAAGCAAATGCTTTGTATTTTTTATGAAAAGTTCGCTTTTATAATTTCTTCTAGTTCCTCTGCTGACACAGACTTTTGTTTGCAAGCATGTACTCACCTAAGCTTCATTATGACCTTTGTGTATATGTTTAAGATCACAATAGCATGGACGAATTCTCAACACCTTAAAATTTCGTCTTCCTCTTATATTTCCTCAGGTTTGTGCTTCTGTACGAAAACCGCAAGGTTAGTGTAACAAGTTTATTACAAAGTATGAAAATCACCAAATACTCTAAGTGTTCAACTAAACTACAAAGGAACATTGTATCAGTGTCGCAATCGCAACTTGAAAAAATGTTAGGTTCAGCTTTCATCAGTGCGATGTGATAAATAAAAATACAGCGATTTTTTCTAAGGTTCATTGTTAGAAGTTCATTGAATATATACAATAATATTTAATAAGTAAGTATTAACTCCGTTTTTTCCTACTATGGTCAGTATAGCCGCGTTTAGCTAGGTTCAGCCTTCCAGATTCTAGCACCGCTTCATGACGTCACATTGCAGTCGTTGGCACGCGTCGGTTCAATTTGGACCGGCGGCCCCACCGCCTAAGTCAAAGCGATTAACGATGGTGATAGCGAGGCACTCATTATCATTTTAACTTCACAAGTTTGCTATGATAGGCGGTACGAAATAATAAGACTAGAGAGCTAAAACTCTAACGAGTAAAGCAGCGATTAGACTTCACGATCCATCGGGTGTTAGGGCGTCGCAGCGGGAGCTAGGGCAGTTAGAGCGTTCTGATCACACTGCACTAGATCGCCTCCCTAACTCAGTAGGCAACCGAACGTGGTGTTGGAAGGATGGCTCCTGCACTCTCCAAATATGAAAAAAATGGTATCGCCCTTGTCGCAACTGCGGGTGTAAATGTGAAAAAATAAAATAAAAAGAGAATCACTGTGTGCTTTTATAAAACTACGATGCAAGTGACACTTTTTTTCGTATGGTAGGCATTTAACTGAAAATTATTCGATTAAAAATCGCTTTTTTATTCTTAACATAACTCTTTTTCTTCTGAAAACAAAATTATAAATAAAAAACAAGTATTTAATAAAAAATAATAATAAAATAACAAATTATTAAAATAAACAAAAAACATGAAAAAATAACAAATTTATGAAAAAATAACGCTCTACACCAGGATCCCTGCCATACAGATTTAAAGTCGAAGATGCATAAACCAATCCTGACCTATATGAGTCTCATGTTTTTGTGTAATGCGATAGATAGATAAAAAATTTGAGGCGATGTAAATAAATAAAAAATAATTAAAATAAAATTAAACTATGCAATATGAACATTTTATATTCATTAGAGCCAGAATTTCAAAAATTGTTTACGAATAAATTCTGCACAATTTGAACATATTTTAAATTAAGTGACAGTATAATAATAATTATATTCAGAAACATGACACATTATTTAGAGAAAGTGTAGGTGCTAAACAACGATTAGCAGTGACGCTAAAATTGTTAGCGACGAGAAATAAATTTGGTATAGCTTTATACATGTCCAGAACATTTATTAAACCAGATTTTTCTTTTTTGGACGACATTTTCTTGGCACGCGAGGCCAATTTCGCTTCCGATACACAGCAACAATCCGCTCACATCGAGCCACAAACTATATAGAGATACTACGTATCAGACGGCAATCTCACATAGACAAATTTTTGCTTGAAAAAAGAACTGTCAATACTGAAAAGATACATGACATTTCTTTTTTTTTTATTGTTTTTTTTCAGATATGGCGACTGCTTATAGGCAAAGGGAGTAAACATACATTTACACTTTTTTTCGTCACATATCTTTTTAACTACTTTTGAAGTGAATAATTGTGCAATAAAAGAAGGTAGTATTTATTAAACTGTTTATTTTTACATTTTTTTTTGATATTTTAGTAAGGTTTTTGCCTTTTACTCTTTTAAATTTTTTGTAACATTTTTTTTGTATCCATTTTCTTCCAAATACCTATTTGTTTCTTTAACAATAGTTCCAAATGACCTCACGAGCTTTTCAGAGGGGTATGTTAACTTCTTTGCTTTCACCGTATTGTACTCCCGGGCACTTAACCAATTATGGATATTTTCAGTTTCAGTGCTCGTTAGACCGCTCTTCCATCTCTACAAAACCAGTTACTTGGTCCTTGCTCTTATTAAAATGAAGCCCTGGAGTCAATGATATCTCATCAAAAATTATTGAGCATAGCTTCTTTTTTCATCCCAGCTCGCAATCTAAAACAAAATAAAAATTTCATTTGTAACTTCAACATCCAATTTACATGAAGCTACGATATGATACATTATAATGTTTTTAGAATATTACCTGTTCTTTCAGAGCTGTAAAAATTTGTGGATTGACTCCAGCTTCCACATTTAAATTTGATGTGAATTTATTTAGTGTTGTTTTCGATGGTAAAATGAAAATTCTATGTAGAAACCTGTAAGCTTTCGGGCTTTGCTTCATTATACTTAAAGCAAGTAATTTTTCTTTTGCAGAGAATCGTCTTCCTTTTTCCTTTCTATATGCTAAATTGATTTGCATTTCAATAATTCTTCTCGCATATGGATTTAATCCTCGAGTAACACTTGCTGGAACATTTGTAAATTTAGGTTTCTTTAAATCTGAAAAGCAATAACAAACAAATTTAATATTTATTACATTTGACGGATCAGTGGTGCAATGACTGAGTAGTTACAATGTGAGTTCAATTCCTACCAACGACAAACACTTATGTAATAAACATTAGCATTGTCTAAATATGTATAAAGGACATTGAACAAAAGTGGTCGAAATTTCCACCAGTAACATGACATATGTATGTATGACATGTGTATATAGTAAAAAGATAGTACTAAACAAAACTTGCTATTAACTATCTTACATAATGACAAGCCACTCTGAACCAAGTGCTTACTTCTTTGCTTAAAAATTATTTTTGATAAAGAAGTCTGATATCTGACCTTAACACACTTTTTGTTTAGTAACTAAGTACCAATCTGCACTTGTTGTTGTAGGTAGTCGTTCCTGTACATTTAAAGTTATGTCTTGTAACACTGCACAGAAAGGCTTGCAATAATTGTGGTCAAAGCTTCTTTTCTGGGAATAAGTGTGGTACTGAGAAATGTTCTCTGTAACAAATAAAAATTATTTATCATCACAAACCATTTTATATGACATCTATTCCTAATTCAGCATCGATTGATGATGTTTGTTAATCTTTTATTAAAAAAATATCTTATTATATTACTTTTTTCACATTAAGATACATATTTTGTCTAAATTATTACTGGGATACGTGATAATTAAGGTTAGGTGCTCACCAGTATCCTCAGAGTGTGATGACGATATGCCCGTAGTGATTTCTTCACTTGAGAATAGCGTTGGATGAGCAGTTATGAGTTTTTTGGTGTTATAAAACGTTTCTCGAAATGCTTATGACAAACATAATGGTTTCTAGGCTCACTTATACTCAAATCCCGGAATTTGTCACTACCAAGACACTAAATCCACTTTTCAAGTCTTTCCTTGTTGGTAAATGGAAAACGGTGTAAATAAACGTCCTGTCGTACACTATCACACCCTTCAACACAGCAAAAGTAATACATTTTAACAAAATGTAAATACAATTGTAAATATCACAGGTAATTGCGGAGATGTGGTCGGAAATTAATCAACGAAAGCGCACACTTGAAAACAAGAATTGAAATGTCAGCCATATTGTTTGTTTGTTTTCGTGCGTGATGGACGACGGGCCACAGAGGGGAAGGGAAGGGCAGGGCGGGGAGGGGTAACTGTCATCTGACGATGTAGGGCCCCTTTCTGGGATGAATAAAAAAATAGTATGGAGATTACCACCCGTCATCGAGCGCTGTGCGGCGACTGAGCGCCCTAACAGCGATTACATCTCCCGACTTACGCCCTAACTAGGGAGTTAGGGCGATCGGGCAACCACGATCGCACGATATCGGGACCCTAACTCCCTAACAGCGATTAGACCACACTAGCTAGGGCCCTAACTCCCGATGGATCGTGAAGTCTAATCGGTGCTTTAATGAGGCGGCAGGGTCGTCTCTGGCCGCGTTCCGTTTCGCGATTATAGTGACCATCAGCACTGTGAGCGCGCTAACAGGCGGCCCGTTTCGCGACAACAGCGTTCACGTTGGATGTGATGACGTCATTGATTGCGTCACAAACAATGTTTACAGTGCTCAGGCCGAATTCGTCAGCACCGTGAGTCAAATGTCATTGTCGAGTTGACATTTTGTTTTGGTTCGCTAGTTCGATGGTTGAAAATTACTCTGTATTTAAATTGAAGGCAAAAATAAGCCAAATATCCTAAAAATTGAATTAAGTATAAGGAAAAAATGACGACATTAGATTTACCAGTTTTTGTTGAAGAAGAAAACAGAGCAGTTTACATCAAACTGTCTCCTGAAGACGCTAAAAGAGCAGAAAATGGTAAAAGTCAATGAAAAACTGCTAAAGCTTGGATATCACAGAATACAATTGAAATTACAAGTTAAATTCTTTTTGAGGTTATGTTTGTTTTGAGACGATAGCATGCACTTGGCATCATTATCGCGTCCCGACGTGAGCAGTCTGAGTACTGTGAGTAGTGTAATCTTGAAACGGAACGGGGCCTCTATCAGTACCAACAGTGCTAAATAGCTCAATTTGGACGACGGGGTGGGTTTCTTCTAAGGTGTATGCTACACGTTCAATATTTATCACGATATTTGGATCTTGCTTGTCGATCGACAAAAGCATCTCTCCTTTTCACTCCTTAGGAATATCTATCAAATAAAACTCGAGTGACTTTTTTTCATTCGATTTACTCGCCATGAAATAGCAAAAGGGTCTTCAATAAACAAAACAATGCACTCAAAAATATTTTTACTTAATTTCAAATGGAAGGTGCATCGTATAAGCTTGTCATAGCTTTAATTTCTCATTCGAGTCGGTACCTGGCCACTCGAGTGATCCGAGTCTCTCGAGTTCACTTGTAAATCGAGTTGTTATAAATATTACTCGAGTGCGAGTAAAAGAAAAGCTACTCGAGTGACTCGAGTGAAACACGGCTCGAGTCCCATTACTATGTCAAGCATCGAATCGAATTTGTAAAGCCAAAGAAATATAGAAAAAAAAGCGCGGGAAACGGATCATAATTTGTGAACGGATCGAAGAACGGAGTGAAGCATCTGTTTTCACTGACTGTTCTGATACAACTTCCTCAAATGCTAAACGCAAAAGGTCATATGTAAGGAAAATCTGTAAAAATTGTAACAAAAAGAAGCGAAGTAATCAGAACAAACAGTCCATAGTCAACTCTACGGATACAGATTGTCGTTGCAACTCACAAATAATTGACAATGAATTGCTACATAGTCATAATACCCAAAAACAACTTGATATACCATCTTCACAATCACAGCAAGTAGCCGCCTCAGATAGATTAGAATTAACTAAGCCTTTCCAACCAATGTCTGATTCTGCACCTTATGTTGTTCATGTTCAAAAAGAGCTGGTTGCAAATGAACATAATATCATACATCCAGTAACATTTGGTCATTTTTTGAAGCGGAACTCATTTAAAAATATTATTAATGGTAGCCTTAAGAAAATTGGTCGTAACAGAATAGCTATCTCATTCTCAAATTTTGAAGATGCGAGCAATTTTCTGTCTAATGATATTTTAAAGAGCAAAAATTACAAAGCTTTTATTCCATCTTTTAATGTTAATCGGATAGGTATAGTAAGGGGTGTGCCTTCGGAGTGGACAGACGAGGAAGTGATGAGTAATATGACAGTTCCAATAGGATGTGGTAATATTATTAAAATAAGGCGATTAAAAAGAAAAGTTCCTATTAATGGCAAAATTAAGTTCCTTCCTATAGAGACTGTTGTACTTACTTTTGATGGTCAAGTACTTCCGAAACGTGTTTTTCTATGCTACAATGCTCTTTCAGTCGATCTTTACATTTTTCCCACAATACAATGTTTCAATTGCTGCAGATACGGTCATATTAAAAGTAATTGCAGGTATACTCCCAGATGTTTTAAGTGCGCGGCTAGTCATTCAGGAGACAGTTGTTCTGTAGACGAAGAATTTTACAATTGTTGTTTATGTTTGGGTTCTCATATGGCAAACAGTAAAAAATGTCCAGAGTTCTCTAGAGAAAAAGGCATTAAGGAAACTATGGCGAAAAACTGCGTGTCATATGCTGAGGCAATAAAATTACATCCCCCAATTACTAAGTTGTATTCTGATGTTCTTACCTCTCCATCTCCATTAAATTATAGTCATTCCCAACAACAACATAGTCCTAACCTACCCATCAACAGACAAACAAATAATAATACTTACTACAGAAAAACAGTTTTCTTAAGACCGACCTCTAGAGATAATATTCCTAAAACTAGTAGAGGTTATGATAAAACTTATCATCGGGATCTTTTGAGTGAATTTAAGTTACCCACACCTGCAGATGGGTGTGCATTAAATATTAATCAAAATATGAATTTATCTGAACTTTCAACCAAAGAATTAATTATAGCTTTAATTTCTTCTTTGGTGCAAAATATTTTTTTTCTGTACCGTCCAACGCTGCCGATTTAAATAAGATTATTAAAAATAATACAGTTGTAAATAATGGATCAAATTCTCCAGTGGAATTGTAGAAGTATATGTAACAAAAAAGTGACCTCATAGTTTTAATTAACAATTACAATCCTATTATTATTGCTCTTCAAGAGACATGGCTTCGGCCTAATTTAAACTTTAGAATTCCAGGTTTTTCATGTATCCGAGAGGACGGATATGGGGGTGTTGCACTCCTTGTGAATAATTGTGTAATATTTTCTCAAATTTCAATCAACCAACACAATAATAAATATTCTATAATTGCAATCTCAGTACAAAATATTTGTTTTGTGTCAGTTTATGTCCCTTATCCGTCTTCTGATATATATGACGAACTAGATTCTATATTTTCTTCTCTCCCTCGCCCCCCTTTGATCATGGGCGATTTTAACGCACAACATGTGTCTTGGGGAAGCTCTGTATCTAACTACTATGGTCAAAGAGTCCTTGACATTCTTGATAGCAATAATGTATGTTTATTAAACACCGGTAACATTACTCGTAGAACTCAACCACATGAAGGTAATAGTGTCCCTGACTTAACAATTTCTTCTCCAAGTCTTGCTTCTTCTTTAAATTGGTCCACATTATCATCTTCTTTTGGTAGCGATCATTTCCCTGTAATTATAAATTTTCCACTTAAAACGAGTACTCGCACACATAAACGTCAACCTTGCTTAAAGCATAAATTACTTAGAGACCAATGGAGTTTATTTAAAGAAAATGTTGATAGTTAATAACTACCCTTCCTAATATTCAGAACAACAATCATATGGAAGTATCTTCGGGATGAGATTGGCAGAAATGGTTGTCATTACGACCGATTGCCATTTAGAAAGAAGTTGAAGTTGAAGTATCTTCGGCTTTAGCTTCTTTGTTGATCAAATCAGCTGACGAAGTATTCCCAATAAAATCAGGTGACATTGGCAGCTGTCGAATCCCCTCCCCTCCCTGGTGGGATCATGAGTGTTCGATACAAATAAAAAAAGGAAAGAAGCTGAAAAGGCTTACAAGAATAATTCAACTGATGAAAACTATAACATCCTTTTTACACTAATTAAAAGTACTAGAAAGCTGTTCAAACAAAAGAAATGGGAGAGTTGGAGAAAATTTTGTTCATCGATTTCACCTGATACACCTCACGGTCTCTCTCGTTTGGAATAATATTCGTCGATTCCGTTGTGCATTCAAAGAATCAATATCGCCTTTCATTCAGATCCAATTGTTGGCGAGTTTCTTGATATTCTTGCTCCCCCTTTTGTCCCTCTCAGACCCGACTGTGAAGAAATTGCATTTTCCGAAGAAAGCGGTATCTGTTCTCCTTTTAGTATTTCCGAATTGAAAGGTATTTTATCTTATACTAAGGATTCATTCTCCTGGTTATGATGGAATATCTTACTCATTTATCAGTAATTTGAGTGATTCTAGTCTAAATTATATTCTTTCCCTTATTTACTCCATAATGGAAAATGGTAATATTCCCATTTCATGGAAAAAGCAAGATATCATTCCTATTTTAAAACCTAACAAACCCTCTAATGAAACAACATCCTATAGACCCATTGCTCTTTCATCTGTTTTGAGAAAAATACCAGAACATCTTTTAAAAATCGATTAGAGTGGTATGTTGAAACTCAGGGATTATTAAGCTCGACCCAATATGGGTTTAGAAAAGGTAAAAGCACTATGGATAGCCTAGCCATATTCACAACGGACATTCGCCTAGCTTTTTCTCATAACGAATCCCTTTTAGCTGCTTTTATTGATATTTCCGCTGCTTATGGTAATGTTGTTTTCAGTATTCTGAAGAGTAAACTTGTCCAACTATTAGTACCAAAAAATTTTATTAATTTCATTATGAAATTGTTGTCAGAGAGATCAGTAAATATTACTCAAAATAATAATACTCAATCAAGAGTAATTTGGAAGGGCTTACCTCAGGGTTCTGTATTGAGCCCTTTACTATATAATATTTATGCTTAGAGTATATTCTATTAGCTAAATTAAAAAAGACGATTATATTTTCTGATTCTAAAAGTGCTCTGGAAGCTCTGTGTAAATTTCCTTTTAAAAATAATTGTATACACCCTATCATTATAGATTGCCGTAAATTACTTTACCAATGCTTCTCTTGTGGTTTCCACGTAGAATTTGCGTGGATTCCTGGACATCGTAATATAGCCGGTAATGAAAAAGTGGAGTTCTACCTGTGGAGATCCATTCCCTTATTACTGTTGCGATCTGACAGCCCGAGTAAGACTTTCGCTTAGAACTTACGTTTCCCATGTCGTGGCTAATACACAAGCCGTGCGGAGCCATTAACAAAAAAAAAAAAATATAGCATAGATCTCAGAATAACAACTAAAGCATAGAAGGAACATTGAAATAAGAATTCATTATGTGTTATTTGTCTCTTTCTATCATACAGCACAAAATTGTGTAAGTGTAATAAGCGCTCCACATTCTCGCGAGAATCTCGCGAGAACGCGAGAACAACACGAGAACTGTGAATGTGGATCCGATTCGCATGTTCTCGCGTAGTTCTCCGACTTTTGTCGGTTTTTTGGCGCGAGACAAAGGCGCAAGAACTATATTGAGAACCTTGTTCCAGGGTTGGAAAAAATCATGATTTTTAAATAAAATCCAATTAATCATGATTTATTGAAAAAATCCTAATTTATCATGATTTTTTTGATGTTTCAGTTTTTATCTTTCCTAATTTTAATAAGTAAGCAACTATTTTGCGGAAACGAAAGAGGAAGAGGAAAAATTAAATATTTACTCAGTTCTGAGGCAACTATTTGGAGCGATAGCCTCCTCAGCATCAGTGGAAAGTTTTTTTTTACATTTGGCATTGTTCACTCGAAATTACGTAACAGACTAGGGACCAAAAAGCTGGAAAATTAGTTTTTTAATCAAGAATTACAATAATGACACTGAAATATGAAATATCAGATTTACTCGGAAAATAGATATTCATAAAAATACATTTTTATTCACAAAAATAAAGACATTTGATTTAATCACTGATTTTGTGCCAACCCTGCCTTGTACGTTCTCGCGAGAATCTCGCGAGAAGTGTGTACCCAAGAAGTTCTTGCCGAGGTTCTCGCGTACTTCTCGCGTAGATTCTTGCCGAGTCTCTCGCCGAGAACCTCGCGTGAATGTGGAGCGCTCATAAGAGATAAGTAATATTTGTCTATTTGGCAGATCACAAGGTGGTCACAAGATGATTGGGATTTGGTTAAAAATTGGTTAAAATTTAATACGGCTAAATTCTATAGTACCTTGTCTCAAAGATAGACCATCCGAGTTTGAACTCTTTGAATTGTTCGTATAATCTTTGTTTGTGCGTCCCGTGGCTAGAAATATTTTGGTGATATTTTATTAAATTTAAGTGATTAGAATGCAAGAATCTTTAGGTATTTACAAATAGAGTGAGTTTGTGCACTCAATAGCACAATGTCTTGTGTAGTTTTGGTCTGCAAATTTTATTCGTCGCGAAAGGAAAATAGTCAAAATATATTGACTTTAAATCGGTATGTTTTCTCATATTTTTACTTGAATGTGAGTTAATAAGTCAATATAAATACATATGAAATATCGCTGAATCATTTTGTAGAAAAACAATACGTAATATTAACTTCACTTTTATGTTTTAGCGATTATTAGAAAATTACTATGAGGTTATCTTGATCATGCGTAGTGTTGTAAAATTTGGTCGATATTCTTATTTTACAGATTTTCTAAAGACGATGTAAAAAACTATTCGATAAAGTGTATTGGCAGATTTGGCAGACGAAAGTGGAGTCCAAAAAAGCAGTCTCATTTGCTCCAGACATTTTCCACCAGATTAATTTGTATGGTAAAACTAAATAAAGGCGTCAAGACGTAAGTCAAGTTATTTAATAAAAGGAAATCTTTAAATTAAAATATTATTTATGAAAATTAAAATGTATTTAATTTTTTAAATATTTCTTTTAGGAATCCTTGACACAGCAGATACCAAAAGAAACCAGTTTAGAGGATTTTTTCTAAGAATTAAAATATTAGCGAAAGAACTGGAAAGAGTCAAAAAGATCAAATATAAAAACGCTGCTTTCGGAAAATTAACACCTCTAAACCTCTAAATAAACACGGCCGCACATCAGGTGCAATCGAAAAATATCTTAAGAATAAATTATGGCCAATTTTTAATGTGTTTAGTTTAATTTCCAGGCATATGTACAAATAGGAGTTTTAGCTTTTACGAATTTATCCGAAGTACAAGATGCATGAGGGTTAAATTTTCGGGTAAATTAAATATGAGATTAACCTCAAGTACATACCTAAGAGCGAACAAATAAATTCCGATTACCTGCCTTTAGATTATAAATCTCTGCAATGGAAAAATTACAACAGTAAAGATAGGTAATAGGAAACACCCGTAATTTTAATAGTTCAATTTTTAGGATTCCGTTCCTCAAAAAGAAAAACGGAACGATTATAGGATCACTTTATTGTCCATTTGTCTGCCAAGACCTATTATCTCGGAAACGCGTGAAAGTATCGAGTTTAAATCAATATCATATAAGTACTCAGGTCTACAGTCCCTTGAGGTTGTGAAAAAATTAAACTTCTAAGTTAACGTAAAAATTACTAATTACCTACCCATTGATTTGTGAATCTCTTAAATGGAAAAATTCCATCAATCTAGCCAACGGGAGATACTGGTAATTGTAATAGCACAATTTTTGTCTAAATACGCCAGATTTTTCAATTCTCAGATAGGTAGGACTGACAAGGGAATAATTTAGAAATATTTTTTATTCATTTACTATCAACTTTTTAAAGCTATTCTTGAGTATTTTGTCGTCACCGACGTTTAAATTAGTCATCATAAGCACCAAAAACCCTTACATCCCCCAAAAACCCCTTTACTCGTTTTTTTTAGCATGTCAATGTCCGCTTTTAGTCTCTTGACTGGCTGACCATACCAAAGGGCACAGCAGCTTTTAACAGGATAAGTTTCATAAGAAAATGTATCCTTTATGATTTATGTTGTATTTCTCGTAATAAAAACATTTTAGTATTAAGAATATATTTAATTCGTAATATATCGACGTTGAAACTAGGCGAGTCATGAGAAAAACATCACTAGCAGAAAAAGAAATTAGTGACCACCTACGAATTTTCGAAACATCTTACATAATACCTGTCTCTTTCTAACTAATTATAGTCTGCCTAATGTCAAAGTGAGTCAAATATATTGAATTCAGTTGCTATTTTAGCAAGGTTTCTATGCTTTAGTTGTTATTCTGAGGCATAGATATCTTAGATAAAGAATGAAATTCATTCTTTATCTAAGATAGATACCTATATAGTATCTAAAAAAAACATAGATATTTATCTATAGATATAGAATGGAATATTTATCTAAGAAAAAAAAGAAAAGAATATCATTCATTTCATTCATTCATTCATTCAAATCATTCATTGAGATTGATTTTGTTTCTTGGAGCAACTTTTTATTTACTTTACAAATTGTAATTGTTTGATATGGCAGTTGGCATTTATTATTACTTAATTAGACATTAAGACTAATGTGATTAGTCGCGAAGTAAATTGCCTCAATTTATTTATTAAAACTCAAGATGATTAAGGCGATTTTGGTGTTCAACAACCATGGCAAACCACGGCTATCAAAGTTCTATCAATACTTTGTAAGTGAAAGTGTTTTAAAATATACAATTTAGGATCCCGTTGTTTAGATAGCCCTTGATCATGGGGCATCGTCGTCATTTTCTCATTTTCTAATCACTAATTTGCTTGTTATAGTACTTAAAAAAGGTATATATTGACCTATTTCATAGCATGTATGGTTAATTTACTTCATATATTTTTGGTAGGTACATTGTTTACAATTTATTTTACTCAAAAATGCATGTAATGTGGTCATTATTTTGACAACCTTGTTTGAGCAAAGTCAACCTTACCCTTAACTTTCATAATTGTCATTTTAATTAAATTTCTAGTTAATTAATATATTTTTTATTTAAATTATTTGCTATTTTATTTAGATTAGGTACTTGCATTTTTGAGTAAAGCACTATACAAGCCTTGGCCCACAATGACTGCTTCGCTGGTCACGCTATGATTGCCTCGAGCTAGCCTAGCTCTAGGCCTTCCAGCTTGGCCATCATTGCAGCCCTTGCTGTCCTCACTGTAAAGGCCTCGACCTACGCTCTCGGCCTTTATCTCAGCTCGTCCATCAAGTGCTGCACCCTGACCGCGTTGTGTCGGCCTGGAGCTGCGCTGTCAGCCATTATCAGCGCAAAGGAGTAATTATAGACCGCGGCAGTAATGTACTATTAAATCACAATAGGCATTTTTTTTTTTTTTTTTTTTTTTAAGAAAACGTCGCCTCACTCTAGGATTTTCTCCTGTGTCGTGGGTGCAGTTACAAACATAGAATATCACATGCACATACGCCCAGACCGGAACAAATTTCTGTAGGCCATACAAAACATTTGTCCCGTACGGGAAACGAACCCGCGACCCGTTGCGCAGTAGGTGATCACTCAACCTCTGCGCTAAGCGCGCTATTTATAATAGTTTTTATACATTATAATAAACAACTGTTAATACATGAAAATATTTTTATTAATTGTTAAACATTTAGCCTTAGTATACATTACGTGGAATAAGATGTACAATAGAGTAAGATAATATCATTTTTCTTTGCATACTTTTTGTGAAGAAATCTTGGAGAATAGGTACCAATGTGGGTCAAACGGCAGAATGCAGCTAGTATTTGAATCAATTTTAATTTAGAATATTTTGTTACTTGATTTGCTTGGTGCATTTTGTTATAACAAGATTTCTGGACAGTAAAAAATGTTGTTCTCATTACAGAATGAAGATATGCAGCAGCAGATAATAAAGGAAACTTTTCAGTTAGTATCAAAACGGGATGATAATGTCTGCAATTTTTTGGAGGGAGGCAGGTAGGTCATGAAGGTAACATAGGAAAAAAATGAACATGAACTCGGCCTGTCACATATCAAAATCACAGTTCACTCAGTTGCTAATATAATGTTATTTTTATGCATTGTATATCGTCTATCAAGTCCCAGATAAATCGAGGGAAAAGCAAAAAGTTTTAAGACCTGTACAATGTTTGATATTTTTAATCGGTTTTATTAAGCTTGCCCTGTTTATTTGTTTGGGTCAAATTTTTAAAGTAGTTAATACTTTACCCACTTCCTGTTGACAGATTGATCTGATATTTGGTATGCTCCTTTAGTTTTGATGGCAATACAATTTCCAATAATAAATAAAAATAAGATCATGGGGTGCTCGAAAAATCTATTAACAGTCAACCGCTCATTAATATTACAATTTTATTTTTTATGATGAGGAGAGTGGTGTAATGACTGGTCCCTTCGACCTACTGAATAATTTTTTAGCTTTTAGTTCATTATCTACTGTTTCGAATACTTCCTTCCCGCGGGCCGGCGCGCCCTCTTATTATTTATAACCGAAACGCGATGACAGTCAGTGCGAGTTGTTGCCCTCCCGACGCAAGACGTATACCTAACTGACCACGGTACTCGCGCACCTACCTAGAACTAGTGATTATTACCTCAAGAAGCCTGGAGAAAATAAGAAATCGCAGAGTCTACGTATATATCCTATGGTCGACCTAGGTAACACCGAAATCCAGGAATAGCGGTAAAGTACCAGACTTGACTACCTAATATAACCTTACAGTTACAGCCCAGCATATTATAAATCATTTAATTATATTGTTGTTCCCCCCTTAACATTTATATTTGATATTCCCTAACATTTGGTAGCAGAGCGTGTTTCATAGGGTTATAATATCATTTTGTATTGAATCTGGGTCAAGCTTGTTTACGACTTAGCATACGACAGTGCGCGCCATTAGCCGGCCGCTCGCTCGAACAGAGGCGCGTTCAGGGCCTTCGCGCGAAGTACAACTTTTCGCTCTAACCCCTTTCAATGCCTTCGAGCGTGACAACCGGGTGAAACAACCGGCCCGTTCAAGACCTTTGAGTGTCGGCGCGAGTTACAACCGAACAACCATCGAATTTGATGGTTGTAAAACGCTCTGACGTTTATGACTGAAATACTCTTACGTGATTGGATGATATTGGCGGCCATATTCTATAATGTCATCTACTAGAATGAGAGAGAAATAAAAAATCATGTGAAAGAGGGAGATAAAAGATTTGGTTGCTACAATCCGTTCAACGCCTTTGAGGGAGTTAAAAAACAACCGGACAACTACACCCAGGGCTACGTTCCAAAACATCACCCGAGTGCACTCGGTCACCCGAAGTATGTCCTAAAACATTTCGGGTGCACTCGAGAGTGTTGGAGTGGCGTGTCCTAAAACGCTACGGAGTGCACTCGATCGAGTAGAATCTCACCCGCATAATATAGCAAGGTGTAATTTCACTCGATTGGATTTGGCGGGAAATTGTGTGGATTTTAAAGTTGTGTGTGATCGTGATTACAAAGATTTCATATTCACACACAATTTGTGCATCTCGAAGAGCGAGGATGCGCTTCGTAACGTCGACAATAAGTTAATTTTAAATTCCAAAGACTATAGGTATCGTAAGTGACATGATTGTAAAATTGGCCTTCATTTCCGCTGAAGCTAGGTTAGGCCGCGATTTAACAGAATTCATATTCTGTCGGTTTTAGCATTTTCGTAGATGAAACAGAGGAATGTAATCCATGCATTAAAGCGAACGGACGCGCCGATGAATTATATATTTTCTTATTTTTGTATATTTGGTTATGTAAACAAAGCAGACAACACTCTTGCCGTTCTAAAACAACCAACACTCCGACCACCCTAACCGGCCACTCTCCCCCCACCACCTACTCACTCCGGGTGATGTTTTGGAACGTAGCCCTGAGGCGCTGAACGCGCCTCCGTTCGAGCGAGCGGCCGGCTAATGGCGCGAGGTTTCAGTCGAACGCCTTTTGTTTCCGACACCATCGCACCGCGCGGACATTTTTTGTTTACCTTTTAATTGAATTGTTATATTTATATACATATTTGCCTCCTGACCCTACTTGTACCTTCTTACAACCTTAATTAAAACGTTTTTATTGTTTATTTAAGATGTCGGAAAACGAAAATGTAACAATGAGAACACTCCTATACACTGATACAGCTGAATATCGTGAGTCTATTGGTGTTGTTCGCTTTGTGAGCGAATGGGTGGATGATACTCACGAGGCCCTAGATTCCTTCTCCCCGGCGAAACTACCCGTCCGCTTGGCAGATGTAAATCTTTATGAGACCAAATTTACTAATGCATGTTCCCGCCTTCTGGGCGGCCTTGACCCTTCTATTGACAATCAAGATTATACATACGTCAAGCGCCAGATGCGTCTTATTCGCAACAAACTTGATGACTTAAGAGTTTCGGCCGAAGAATTGTTACCTACTACTAAGCCTTCCGCGTCGAGCACGCCAGTAAAACCTTTGATGGGTTCACTTTCATCCCCTACAAGCAAATTACCCGTCCTCCCTATCCCACGTTTTGATGGCCAGCCTGATTGTTGGATTAGTTTTATAGATCAGTTTGACAGTGTTGTCGATAATCAGCCTGACCTTACACCAACCTTGAAATTACATTATTTACTAGGAGCGTTGTCGGATGAATCTAGGAGACTAATCCAACATTTAAAAATCGAAGGAGGTAATTATCCTGTAGCCCGTGACCTCCTGAAATGTAGGTACCATAATTTACGTGTCCTAGCTGATACCCATATTTCTCAAATATTAAATTGACCTATAATTAATTCCATGTTGGACAGTTTGAGGATATCCTTTTTGAACCCTTTATTATCATCATATCGATGTCTTGAGCGCTTAGACCTACCCGTAAACTATTGGTCATATCTGTTAGTTCATGTGTGCCTAGGTAAATTTCCATCTGATTTAAAATCCCGGTTTGAACGACGTTTTGGTGATAACCATAAATCTCTTCCCACCTTCGACCACCTTATTACTTTCATAGAAGATGAATTTCGTCATTATGATAATGTCGGTAGTGCTGCAATAGTTGATAGCTCCCCACCTAATACCAACAGGCCTTTAGTAAATAAACCCATCCGACGTTCACCCCCTATACCTAGGGCTTATGTTACAATTACGCCAACACCTTACTTTACTTGTTTTATGTGTCACAGTACTAATCATTACCTACGCGAGTGTACCAAGTTCCTTAGTTTACCTGTGCGTGATCGAGTTGGCTATGTGAGAGAGGCAGGCTTATGTTACCGGTGCTTGGACGGTCATTCAGTGTTGTCATGTCGCCGTAATTATCGTTGTAATACCTGTCGTCGTTCTTCCCACCACACCACATTGTGTTATGACAATGACCGTAATGTTATCATGACAAATATTCGGCCCCACGTTCATCACCACCCGGCGATATTTAGTTCCCCGTTCGGTTGTCACAACACCCCCTCGGGCTTATGAATATTCACCCCCACAAACACCCCCTCGCTCGAATAGATCTTTACCCCCAAATTCAAACCCCCGAGCGACCTTCATAAATCATCCACCTGATTCACGTACACCTCCCCGCTCTCGCTCTCCACCTCCTGGCACGCACACCCCTCAACAGCAGTCATCCAACCGTGATTATGACCCTCGAACCCAACAGGGTTCCTCATATTGACTAGATTCAGAGCACTCCCCTTCACCTGCTTCTAATAACATACCACAAAACTCTATTGTACTCTTACCTACTACCCTTATACATATTAAAATATCCTGTGGGTATTACGTAGAAGCACGTGCGTTATGTGATACTGGAGCACAGGGTTGTCTCCTTACCTTAGATTTAGTCATTAATCAATTAAATCTTCCTGTGTCTTCCTCCTGTGTGCCTGTGCGTGGCATAGGTAATGTGCCAGCTGTTCATTCCCGTGGTACTGTTTCCTTGTGTTTTAAGCCTGTGCATCGTTCCCAACCCGAAACAAAACAACCGCAATGGTAGTAGACACCATTGCTGGTTCTCACCCTGAGGTAGACCTTCCTAAACATATAGTGCCCTCCGTTTCCCACCTTCCTTTGGCAGACCCAACTTTTTATAAAACAGGTGTCATTAGTGTTCTCCTAGACGCTGATGTCATTGGATTTTTACTCAACCCTGAGATTCTTCCACTACCTAGTGGCCTCACAGCCTTATCCACCATTTTTGGGTTTATTCTCTGTGGTCCGATTTCTAGTTGTTCCTCCGATCTCGAGTCACCTATGACAGGTGTATCTTTGTCTCAGGTGGTTGAGAAGTTTCGGAGAACCGGGGAGGTTCCCCAGTTAGATCTCCCAAACCCTCAGTACCAAGAATGCGAGGACCTATTCAAAGCAACTACCACTTGTGAGGCTGATGGTAGATTCATGGTAAGACTTTCTTTCCTTCATGTCGCATTTACACATGCGTGTTCGCCATTCGACGAAACATTCGACGAAACATTCGTGTGACGTTTACACATTCGTGTTCGCTATTCGCCTCGTCATTCGACGAAACATTCGTATACGAGTGCCACCGCGAACTACTGTTCACACATTTGCGGGTGATTCATTTTGATATTAGCACACGAACACGGAGGACGTGAAAATAATGGCGGCATGCGTGCTACATTTTAGTTTTTAATAATTTAAGCTTTAATGTTACAAACGGTTTGTACATATGGCGGACTTAGCGATAAACATCGCTCTCTACCAGTCAACCATTGGGCTAAGGAGAGAAAGTAAATGACGGCATAAGAAAATAAATGTAATAAATGACAATAATTGTTATATTCAAATAATATGATATTAAGAAAAAAACATACATACACGCACATAACACTCACATATACATATTGTATATGTGTGTGTGTGTAAGTGTTATGTAAGTAATGTGTATGAATGTGTTTATATATACACATACATACTTGCATATACAGCGCGCGACAGAGCGTCGGTGGCGCAGTGGACTCGGCACTTGCCTTCCAATCGGGGGGTCGGGGTTCGAGACCCGCCATGTACCAATGTGTTTTTCGTTTCGAATTTCATATGTACATTTGTCTGACGCTCGTACGGTGAAGGAAAACATCGTGAGGCAACCTGCATACATCTGCGAAGAAATTCAATGATGTATGTGAAGTCGACCAATCCGCACTGGGCCAGCGTGGTTGACTAAGGCCTAATCACCCTAATATAGGGTAGGCTCGAGCCCCTCGGTGGGGACATATATGGGCTGTGATGATGATGATGATGATGATATTGAAGTCGGTACGAAACGATGATCTCTTATAAAGTCTTAAAATTGACACCGACTTCAAAATAGAAGTGTGATGTTGTCAGTACCTATTCTTATATTATTTTTACCTTTTCAGTGTTTTTGAAGTCGGTTTTTATTTTTAACCGACTTCAAAAAGGGAGGAGGTTCTTAATTCGATGCGAATGTTTTTTTTGTGTGTATGTTATGCGATTACGCCGCCAATTGTGGACTGATTTTCAACATTCTTTTTGTATTCTCTGATAATGGGATCCCATGAAAATCGATGGAAACGCTAATGAAATACCAGCTCACTGATGAGCTGGTATTAAATTAGGGTTTTTGTTTTTACTAAAAAGATTTCATTCACTAAAAAGTTAAAAATAAAAAATATTTTACAAAAAATAAAAACCGACTTCAAAAACGCTGAAAAGTTTAAAATAATATAAGAATAGGTACAGACAACATCACACTTCTATATTGAAGTCGGTGACAAATTTTAAGACTTTCGAGGAGATATCGTTTGGCACCGACTTCAATATAGAAGTGTGATGTTGTCTGTACCTATTTCTTATATTATTTTTAACTTTTCAGTGTTTTTGAAGTCGGTTTTTATTTTTTGTAAAATATTTTTTATGTGTAATTATGATTGCGATGTTTTGGGTTCCAAATGAGCTCTTCTCTATAATAAAGTTCTAGGAATTCTAAAATTCGCGCTTTACTCCACTCTAATTTGTCTACACGTTCGGTTGGGTCGGGCGCTAGCAGTCAACTAAATGCATGCGAAAGTGTAAACAGTAACTTCGTGTTCGCCATTCGTGCCCTTTGATTCGCGTCCAAAAAACCGCTCCCGACGTGAACTCACGAATCGCGAGGCGAATGGCGAGGCGAATAGCGAACTTACTGTTTACACATGCGTGTTCGTTATTCGCCTCGCGATTCGCGCGAATGTGTAAACGCGCTATTTCGCGCGAATCTCGAGGCGATTTGCTAGGCGAATAGCGAGGCGAATAACGAACACGCATGTGTAAACAGCTAGTTCGTTATTCGCCTCGCTATTCGCCTCGCGATTCGCGCGAATGTGTAAACGCGGTGTCAAAACCACCCTCCTCTTGGCGAGTCCCGTACCCGAGCCTTACAAAGATTTACAAACTTAGAGGAACGGCTGCAGGCCAACCCTGTTTTACGTGAAAAGTATATAGCATTCATGCGTGAATACCGAGAACACAATCATATGTCTGTTTTCACATTTGATCCTACCTATGAACACTATTTTATACCCCACCACGGCGTCTTTAAGAGTGGCGGCGATAAAATCCGAGTTGTATTCGATGGTAGTAGCCCAACATCTTCTGGCGTGTCCCTCAATCAGTGCTTGCATACTGGACCTAAGCTTCAACGTGATATCACCCATATTCTCCTTATCTTTTGCCGACACGAAGTTGTCTTTGTCACTGATATTCGAATGATGTTTCGTATGACGTGGGTGCATCCTAGTGACAGGCGATACCAACTCGTGCTATGGCCCGAAAATCCATCTGACCCTCTACTCGTCTATGAATTAAACACCAACACCTATGGTTTACGTTCCAGTCCTTATATAGCGATTCGCTCCCTACTTGAACTAGCTGAACAAGATCCCTTAGTACTCAAACTGAAGTACCTACCAAGCGCAAAATTTTATCCCTTATCGCTCGCACCTATGATCCATGCGGCTGGATAGCTCCTGTAGTGTTAGCAGCTAAGGAATTCATGCAGCGCTTATGGTTGTCAGGATTGACTTGGGATGAACCCCTTACTCATGCCCTTTCTTCTGAGTGGGCGTCATTTACCCAGGATCTGAGCAGAATCCATGAAATAGCCATTCCTCGCCATATCCTACCTCGCGGTTCTACTTCCTTTTCCCTCCATGGTTTCTGCGATGCGTCAGAAGCTGGCTATGCAGCAGACGCGCAGAGACATCCATCAGGCACATGCTCCGTCCATCTTGTAATGGCTAAAACTAAGATTGCCCCAGTTCGAGCCCGCTTAACAATTCCCAAGTTGGAATTGTTGGGAGCTACACTCCTTTCAAAATTAATGAATCACGTCGCTCTCTGTCTTGAGAAATCGATTGTGTTCGAATCAATAACTTCCTGGACGGATAGCATGATAGTACTTACCTGGATTAAAACGCCTCCTCATCACCTTTAAACCTTCGAGGCAAACCGTGTCTCTCAGATTGTTAATTCAGAAACGGTTTCTGAATGGAGACATGTCCCTGGACCTATGAACCCCTGTGATTGTGCGTCACGTGGTCTTTCTGCCTCTCGTTTGCTCAATCACCCCCTATGGTTTTCCCCTCCGTGGTTGAAGCGGCATTCGCACAAGCAATGCCCGTCTAATGACCCTGCCGTGGAGGCCAGCGTGCACGGCTGGCCCCGTGCACGCCGCCGTAAGGCCCTCCGTCTGGGGATTGCCCTAGTGTTCTCGGGCAATCCCCCCTTGGCGATAGCCCGACCAGTGGGTTGGGCTTGCCCGGGCGCGTGGGTAGTGGAGTCGCAGTGTGAACCTTACCTAGCGCGCCCATAAGGGCAGGGAGAACACCAGGGAGTTTTAGTGGGTAGGCCTGGCACCTGCCGGGAGAGTCCCACACACGCTCGCTGCTTAGCCAACGGCGGGTACGGTGCGGTCACGCATTTCCCCCCGAGAAAAAAAAGGACTACGCTGTTTGATGATGACCTCCGATGCCCCTCCTCATGATCCTAGCCCTCTTCTAGAACGATTTAGTCCATTGAATTAGTTAGTGAGTGTCGTTGGTTTCATAAGAAGATTTCATCATAATGCAAAACATCCAACTTACCGTATTTCATCTCCCTACCTGTAGCGAGCGTAAGGAGTCCCTCTTACACCTGGTAAAATTATTTCAATCAATATCCTTCCCAGATGAACTAGATCGTTTACATCGTGGTGATCTTATCATTAATTCCTTGAGACGACTTAATTTATTCCTAGATGATAAAGGCCTTATCAGAGTGGGTGGTCGATTACGTCACTCTAATTTAACGTGCTGGCAATGCTCAGCCGTGAATTTTGGATCCTGTCCGCCCGCCGTGCTATTCAGCATGTGATATTTAAGTGTCTTACTTGTTATCGACTAAAAGCTGTCACTTCCCAACCTCAAATGGGTGATTTACCCAAAAACCGTGTCACTGCTGTCCGAGCATTTGATGGTGTAGGCACTGACTTTGCTGGACCTTTCTACACCTAAGTTCAAAAACATCGTAACCGTACCTTGGTCAAGAGTTACTTGTGTGTCTTCGTTTGCCTTTCCACCAAAGCCGTCCATCTTGAAGTTGTTTCTGATCTGACAACCGAAGCCTTTATTGCTGCCTTTACCCGTTTCGTATCCCGTCGTGGTATACCTAGCCTAGTCCGATCTGATTGTGGTCGAAATTATATAGGTGCTAATAATTACCTCAAAGAGCTAATGTCCTTCTTGTCCAAAAACCAAACTGCAATTGGTTGTGAACTGACAAAACTTAATATCAACTGGGTGTTTGATCCCCCCAATTGTCCCCATTGGGGTGGTCTTTTTGAAGCGTCCGTCAAATCTGCCAAATCCCACCTTAAGCGTGTAATTGGCGATACTCCCTTATCCTTCGAAGAATTAACAACTGTCTTCGCGAAAATCGAAGCAGTTCTCAATTCACGTCCCCTGTATCCTGTTTCCTCAGACCCTAAAAACATGGAAGTTCTAACCCCTGGTCATTTAATTATAGGTCAACCCCTTACTGCCTTACCTGAACTACCCTTCCAAGATGTGAAGGTGCACCGGCTGAGTCGTTTTCAACTGGTGCAACAAATTACTCAGCACTTTTGGTCGCGCTGGCACCTGGAGTACCTTCACACCTTACAGACTAGATCAAAGTGGACCTCTCCTATGAATCCTCCTCGTGTAGGTGAACTAGTCTTAATAAAAGATGATAATCTCACCCCGTTACAATGGCGCCGTCGCCGTATCACCAATTTATATCCTGGACAAGATAAGGTTGTAAGATTGGTCGATGTCCAAACTCCTACTGGTTCCTTGAAAAGATCCCTAACAAAATTAGTTCGCCTCCCTATTGATTAATCCTGCAGTGCGAGTTGTTGCCCTCCCGACGCAAGACGTATACCTAACTGATCACGGTACTCGCGCACCTACCTAGAACTAGTGATTATTACCTAAAGAAGCCTGGAGAAAATAAGAAATCGCAGAGTCTACGTATATATCCTATGGTCGACCTAGGTAACACCGAAATCCAGGAATAGCAGTAAAGTACTAGACTTGACTACCTAATATAACCTTACAGTTACAGCCCAGCATATTATAAATCATTTAATTATATTGTTGTTCCCCCCTTAACATTTATATTTAATATTTCCCTAACATCTACTTTATTATTATCCTTATTTTCAATAAAACCATTTAAGTAAAAAAATTCTTTTACTTATTTATTCTAAATTTATTTGTGTCTGTAGTCATTATCTCATGGGGTACGTATGTTTCATTTATTACAAATTATCTCATTTTAAAGGACAATGTTCCTTAGTAACGTGGTGAGGTGCAGCGACGTAGTGGTGCAGTGGGTCAGTGCAGTAGAGTGCGGGTTAGGCTGGTATAAATGAGGCACCAGGATTCTGTCACTAATAGTTATGTTTTCCTCCGTGTTACAATAATTATTATAAATAAAAGGAAAGGCACTACATAAGTGCCAATGTTAACAGAGATTTTGGGACATTTTGATTTCTTTTATCGTTATCTATATGAATATTTATGGTAAATTATATTAATGTATATTAAGTAATTGTACTCTTAGCGTCTCGATCACCAATTGAGTGACTGAAGAACATAATAAGATATGTCAAATATAAAAATTCAAAAATGCGGCCATGTTAGGCGGGAATCCAATGAGTTGCTGTATCTTAAAGATATAGCACCTCGTTATAGCCTATATTTTTTACATAGTCTAGTTAGTTAGTTTGGCTGGGCTCTTTCGCACTTAACCTCATGATGGGCCCATTGTACGTTCTAATCTACGTCTGTCTCCATCCTACTCCATCCATCCCGGGTCCTCCGAGAACGCCAGCAGCCTCTGTGGCTACTACATGCTACCTGCATGGACGCCAGGGAGTGTAGAAGTTTCGCCCGTTGATCGGCCACGCTTGTGCATTCCAAAAGAACGTGGTGTGGCTCCTCTTGTAACGAGGTGCTATACTCTAGATATAGTAACTCGTTGCATTCCCGCCTAACCTGACTGCATTTCAAATCTTATGTCTTTGACATAATTGATTTCGTCTCTCCCGTCACTCAATTGCGGACATCGAAACGTGAAAAAGTAGCGATGGCTAATTAACATAAATTAATATTTTCATCAGCACCTTTTTCTATGAATCTAACGAAATAATTTAACGAATATCATAAAATCTTAAAGGCACTTATGTGTAAGTCTTTTATTATGTTGGTAAGTTTTTATAACATATTTGTGATCCATAGTCTATAATAGTCCATAATATCTGTTTCAGAGTGCCTTTTCCTTATTATTATAATATTTGTAACGATTGGAGAATATATATATATATCAGTGACACAACCCTGGTGCTTCATTTGGCTAACCTACTTCCCTAACCACTGCACCACTGCGAACCTACTCCTCACCCGTTACACCGTTACACTCTGCCTCCATGCATCCTCTGTATAGAGGGCTGTCTGTCATCCCTATTGTGAATTTGTATTTAGGAGACAGTGTCCGGTTATAGTAGCTATAACTTTTCGGATGAGGAATCGGGCAAGCTTCTTGGATGGTAACGGGATTGCGTCTTTTGTCTGTTTGCATCCCTCATTGGCTCTTCACTCTGTTAGATGATGTTCCTTGGTTTTCTCACGCAGCCAGGTTTTTATCTGGGCCTGTGGAATGTGCAGTAAGGGCTCTGGTCCATACACTTTTGTGTTTAAACCCCTATTAGCCAATTCATCTGCGTCGTTGCCAAGTGAGTCGCTGTGTCCTTTTATCCATTGCAGAGTTACCCGGTTTGTATCTGCTTTGGCTTGGAGCATGTTATGACTTGCTACTTATTAGCAGTAACTTGAAAAAGTAGCCTCGTTTTATGGACATAAAATACACTCGGTCTTATTACAAAACTTAGTCTTGACTTAAACCTGCGGCCGTTCCGCCTAACTAGGGCATGCATTATTCGCTCGATATTAGTATTCGAATATTTCGAATACTTACTAAATTATACGGTATTCGAATACTTCGGATAAAATGGTTTTTTCCAATACTGCTTTATTAAATATCAGTAAATAAAAAGAACAATACTATTAGTACCTAAACATTTTAATAGAAACAAGTTTTGCTTAATACAATCGTCTAACTTTAAACACTACTTAAAAAAATTACTTTCTTGTGTTTAGAAAATAGAAACGTAAGAAACTGAGAGCATCTAACGTATCATCATTCATTGAACACCTCAACTGATTACAAAAGAGATAGAGCTACGATAATATGTATGGTTATTGATAGTTTTATATTGCCTAATAATAATAACTATACGTTTTTTTTTAAAATGTGGGTATTTTTAAAATTTCGAGCACAATAGTTATATTTATTGCCATTATTCATTTAATTATGAATCCTTATCTAATTACCTATTATAAGTTTATTGCTTATTAAATAAGCTTTCCTTACGTGTTTTTTTATTTTATTGTAGACCAGGGGTTCCCAACCTTTTACCGTATGCGCCTTACCCAACATTATGCCTTTCTGACCCGTGGAACACCAAAGTGGTTCACCTAGGTGTTCTGCAATTCAAAATAATGTACCCGTAGTTCACCTATCTGGTGAAATACAAGTCATCCTAAATAATTTAAAAACTAAATGTTAAAATTAATAAAATTAAAGATTTTCAGGACAAGACAAGAAAGAAAACTGTTTTGGTAATGTAACAATTTAATAAGAGACAGAAAACAGACTTTACTACAGAGAATACTCTACTTTTAATTAATAGATAGAACCGAACCGATAGAATAGAACTTCCCACTTCGCCATAAATAATATAAAGTTGGTAGAAAGGCTTGGGACAACTTTTGAAAGTGCCATCACCAAAAAACTCTTTTATAGACCCAATTAATAATCTTGCAGTTTGTGAACAAAAAATAGGTATGCAGGAATCGTCACAATAGTACTTAACTAATAGGAAAAAAAATTGGCCTAAACTAACTAAAAACTAAAAAACCTGACATGTCATGAAATGAATCGGCATTTTTGGCTACGTAGAAATAATATAATAGATTTTAATATTTAGAGGTGCAGAAAGTTAGCCGTAAAACTAGATCGACAAAGGGTACCTACAGAAAATTTACACCTAGGGGAACCGCGGGGGTTGCGGTTACGCATTTCCCCCCGAGAAAAAAAAAAAAAAGGGAACCGGGGGTAAAAATGTTAACCGTAGAACACCTAAGGTGAACCAGGGGTACAGAAAGTACAGAAAGGTCAGAAAGGATGCTAAAATACTACGCCCCCTTAGGAGCCAAAATGTGGAGTCAAAATAAGAAAATTAAACAAACGATGAAAATATTGGCGTGTTTAATTTTATTTAAAAGATGGTTATTGCAACATGTCGCTGACTTCGCATATTAGGTGGTACCGTTCGCGTCGCGCGAGTTTGAACAATTTTAATATTCTTTATACAGTTTAATTCTGGAGCCGGTCGCTGCGCCCCCCCCTTGGTTCACTCTACGCCTCCCAAGAGGGGCGCGCCCCACTGGTTGGGAAACCCTGTAGTAGACACTACAATTTATTTTTTGCAAATTTTTACATTTTGAGATTTTTTGCGTATATTTTTGGGATTTTTTGCGTGATTTTTTACGTCATTGAAGGAATTTATATATTTTTTTACTTTTTCATTAATACTATTTCCCAAAACTATTTTATATCAAAATAATCTTGAAGACGGACTGACATACGCACACATAGGTACATTACGTTATGGCTACAAAATAGTCGCGTCCAATCGGATACACGCATATTCAAAACGCTACTTAAGTAATTCGCGTTTTGATACATTTACCAAGATAAAATACATAGACATAGGATTTTTTTCGCGGGTTCAAAGTATTCGTATTATTCGAAAAAACCGAATAATGATATAGATGCTATTCGAATAGTAAATGTGGCGAATATCCAAATAATATGGATATTCGGATATCCGAATTACATGCCCTACGCCTAACTCAAAGCGATCACTCGCTATCGTTATAGTGACATTAGAACAATAGTTTTAATGTCACAGGTGACATTCGAACTATTGTTCTAATGTCACGAAAGCGATAGCGAGTGATCGCTATGAGTTAGGCGGTAGCCCCCCCTGGTGGGTTATTGTCTAAGAAAAATCACGACTATTACGATCGCCTTCAATTTGACGACCATTGCGCCGTGAACACAAGACTGCGCCGATATCCTTTTATAAAGGAAGGAGCGATGGATGGACGGCGACTGATCAAATTGTAAGCGATCGCAATAGATTTTTTTAGACAATATCTCTCCTGATGCTCTTTCACTTGTGTTAATAAGATTAGATAATATGGATAGCGTTAGGTTAGCGTAAACCAAGAAACTAAGTTTAAACCATGTTTTGTATCGCTTACAATTTCGATTTAACAGTCACAGTCTATTCAGGTTAGCGTAAACCAAAAAACTAAGTTTAAACCATGTTTTGTATCGCTTACAATTTCGATTTAACAGTCACCATCATTTCATCACTCCTTTATAAAAGGATGTCGGCGCAGTCTTGTGTTCAAGCCGCGATGGCTGTGAAATTGAAGGCGAACGTGATAGATTTTTTCTTAGACAATAACCCACCTGAACTTCGGAAAAACAAGTGATCATTCGAAACATAATCGGCCCTATTAATAAAAATTTTACTCCTTGGATCATCCTTGGATTAGTTACTCCGTGTTTTGTCTTATTTTGACATATGACAGCCGACATGTGCGGAAACAAGACAAAACACGGAGTAACTAATCCCAGGATAATCCAAGGAGTAAAATTTTTATTAATAAGGCCGAATAGGTTTACCTACTTATTATTTTATAATAACTTAATAGCCCTCTTTGTTTATTGTTTCAGTTTGATTGGGGGGTCCGACTACAAATTGATCTACAGACATTACGCAACCCTGTACTTTGTGTTTTGTGTAGACTCCTCCGAGAGCGAGCTTGGCATTTTGGACCTCATTCAGGTATTGTTAGTTTGCAAAGTAAATGTACGGTGTGTTAAATAATTGTTACAGAGAAGCTATTTTAATTCTGCATAAATACTATACAAGCCATTCACTTCAAGCTGACCATTAGTCGGCCTATGTCCAACAGTGGGCGTCACTTGGCTGATATGATGATTAGTCGGGTTATCTACCGCCAAGGGCGGTTGCGGGCGTCGGGCATTATTCACACCTTGCCCGGGAAGACGCCCGGGCAACGGAACTTTACGTAGTGACGGGCCCCTCTTCGCCATCCCCCTGTGCTGCGACTTCGGGATCGATGCACGGCCCTCCGCGGCCAAGCACACGGCTTACACTGCGCCCGGAGGACCGGTGGGAGGAGGAGGGCGCCATTGGTCTCATCTGGTGGTGGTGGTATCAAGTCCAGTGGTGGTGTCGCTTTGGCGAGACATGCGCGCTGAGCAGTGGGGTCCCGCGGCAGACTACAAGCCGTAAGCGACACGAGGTCTGGTCAGGTGGTGGCGTTGCCAGCGAAGCCGCTGACGAAGCGGAGAGCGGAGACTCTCAAAGCGCTTCTGTCACATAAGGTGGAATCCAAACTAGTAATGAACACAATTGAAGCACTTAACAAATTAGGTAAAGACAACACCATCAGCCTTATTAATAAAAATCGCCTATTCCCTCCTTAATCCGAACGCACTCTCGGAGTAGTTACTACCAGTTTAAGCTAGGAGTAGCTTTGTGTTTATAACATTATTAATAAACACGGAGTAAGCTTAGACTAACAAAGCCTTCCTTACTCTCGGATTAACGCGTATGTTATGGCAACCCTTGCAATTTAAAAGTAAAAAGAATGAGTCGGTGAACGATTTGAGCATCGTGTGACAGACAGAAATACATGGGATGACAGTTTTTTCTGTTATTTTCACCTTTTTCAGTTTGAGATTGTCTTTCAAGGTTAGTTTGTTCGCGATTTGTGATCGCAATATTGCAAAAACTTAACACTTCTTATTAGTGGAGCGCTATTTTCAATTTCTTCGATTTAGTCGATCAACATCAAATCATCTAAATAATAGTCACTTTTCATTTTAATACAATACAAAATTAACCACACCAACAATAAACACAAATTCGCTCAATTCGACTGTGAGAAATAAAACGGTCGCCATCTAATTACAAGATACGTGTCAAAGTTGACAAATTATATAGATTTACGCAAAGACAACGCTACTCCAACCTTAATCTGTCGCTAAACTAGGTAGCTAGCAGGTATAACATTTACTCCGAGAGTAGAGTTGGATTAGCTTACTCCTTCCCTACTCCGTGTTTATTAATAAAAAAAATGTTTACTACTGACTTAATACTCGGAGTAAAGTTACTCCACCCTTAGTCTACGTTTATTAATAAGACGGCATACGTCTAGTCTGGATTCCAGGCCATAAGGGTTTCGATGGTAACGAAAAGGCTGACTGCCTGGCAAGAAAGGGATCGGAAACACAATTTTTTGGGCCTGAACCGTTTGTCGGAATTACCGCAAAAACAGTTAGTACAGGCCTAAGAGCTCAATCACAAAGGAGGCACCAGGAAGAATGGGCCAAACAAAATGGAATGAAGCACGCCAAGCTCTTTATGGGCATGGACAACTGGCTCAAATTTACATTGAGCTCTAGCAGATCCCAGACCCGCCTAATGCTCGGTGCTCTCACCGGACATTTTAGCACTAGGATCATGCTAACCAGGATGGGACTAGCCAGGTCCAAAATCTGTAGGGCCTGCAAGGATAAAGAGGAAAGCATGGAACACTTGCTGTGCCATTGCGATACTTTTGCCTGCAGGAGGCTAATGCTGACGGGAGTTGGTTATCCAAAACCGGAAGATTACAGGGCTATGCCACCAAAGGACATCATCAAGGTCATGGACATAGTGAACTGGAACGAAGGTGGTGATGGCTTTAGGGACTAACACCTGGGGATGCACAATAGATCCAGAGTGGGTCGAAGTGCAAAGGCTCACTACTTGGGCCACCCCACTTCTAAGATAAGCGGAGTCTTGGCCGGGGTGGGTCGTCTCGTCGTGGGGATGCAGCTGGTGATGGTGGTGGGTCCCGGTCTCTCTCCGCCCTGGGCGACAACAGTCCGGAAACGTCCGGAAGAGTCTGGAGGCCTGGGAACGTAAGGAGCAATGTTGTGGAGGTGGAGGTCGGGTCCGTTGTCGGCGCTGTCGAACATTCGTCGCGCCAGACGGGCGACGAATTCCTCCACCGTCGGCATCCGAATGAACGCTGGGTCGGCGAGCATAGCATTAGGCATACCACGCTGGGGCTGCATAGGTGAGCCGCGACCGAACGTAGCACTTGTAGACCATCAGTTTCTTATGCTGCGACCTGACCAGGATGGCGGCCGTCTTATCCACGTTGACGGCCATCCTCCAGTTTTCCAGCCATGTTGGCAGGCGGTCTAGCGGTTACTGCATCCGGGCGGAGGCAAGACACTTACCATTACCTCCCATCGAGTTCGCCCCTACACCTTTTAGCATTACTGTGCCTTAACCCGTCTGTTTAGTAAAACGAATTTTGTCTGTCTGTACCGTCATTTCATCATCATCATAACAGTTCATACAGGTCCTCACGTTTCGTCCTTAGTCAACCACGCTGGCCCAGTGCGGATTGGTCGACTTCATATACACCTTTGAATTTCTTCGCAGATGTATGCAGGTTGCCCTTATGATGATCCTTCAACGTAGGAGCGTCAGACAACATATGAAATTCGAAAAATGGAAAACACATTGGTGCATGGCAGTCTCGTCTCGACGTTATTTGACAGCATCAAACTTGAAGATCGGCTAGTACCATAGACTTAGAATGGCGTATAGACCAACTGACAATGCGAGCGAGAATGTATAGTTTTATGAAGTTGTAGAGAGTTAGAAAGAGTTAGTGCATTAAGCTACTTTGTAACCGATTTTGAGTGACAGATCAGCCACATTGGATATTGGAATTCAGCCACATATGAATGTTAAAATCAGTTGCGAATTTCGTCCAGCACGCGTAGCACAAGAACCCTGAGATAAATTATGTCCATCCTATGATGTCAGTTTCCCGACAACAAACAGCTCTCTCGCTGTCAGTTGTCGAAACTGTCATTTCGGCCGGCCTGTTTATATTCGGCAGGCGATTACGGAGAAAAGCAAACGGTTGCTAATTGTACAATATCAACACGATCAACAAAGTATCTCTTAGTGGCCTGTGATCAACAACCAAATTAAACAATCCGTCGCTGTGTCAAAGGCGTCCCGTGCACAGTCAATCTCGAGCGTGATCATTAAGCTTTGATCGCGATCTTGGATCACAAATCGTATCCAATAATCCATCAATCTGTTTCGTACATTATCAATCTGGATCGTGATCAATGATTTAGATCGCGGATCGCGATCGAGATTGACTGTGTACGGGACGCCAAAGCGCTGACGTCAATTTTTAGTTCGTCAGTCGCTCGCATGTGGCGCTGTCGTAGTCCAATCTAACGTTCCATAATACGAATTTGCGATTTACAAGCAATAATTGTACAATCGCAGTGTGGTGACTGTGTCCCACGTATGCCCCTTCAATAACTCATGTATATAATGTTAAATAATATGCTAGATTTAGGCCTTAGGATATTCGATTGTAAAAACATGGTATTTGTAAGTTCCCACGCATCTGCGTCGTATCTGTAATAGCAGTAAGTAATTTGTTTTGTTTAAATTTTAATTGTTCACTGGCGGCATGTTTGTACCAGTATTACTTTATTGAGGTATTCTATTGTTAGTTAACATTTGTAATATAATAGCTATGTACTTTTATGATTTTAAACATGTTGCCGTATGAAGGAAACAATATTGTCTTTGTGTAACTATTCATTTATTGTTCTCTTTGTGTACCGACGCCGGAACTTTCCCAAAATTAGCTTTTGGGTTTAATGATTATTATTTGTAAGTCTATTGTATCTTAGTTAGTGGGAATACTTATTTTTTATACGTAAGGCTTTGGTTTTTCTAAGGCGACCAACCTGGTATAAATATAGAGAGTTCAGACTTCAGAGAGGAGTCACGAGTCAGCATTCGTTCACAGCACAGGCCGGTCGTCTTAGCATTTTTGTAACTACATAATATAATTAATATATTGTGTGTACGAAATACTGTTACTGTGCTAATTTACTTTTTATTTTGAGTAGTAAATACCTAATCCAGCAACCCACCGCGATAGAGCGCCGAAAGCAGTAATCGCGACTTTCTTGCGATCGTTGTGCATAGTGAGATAATACATACATACACATAGGAGCTGATTATCTTATCTCCAATTCCATAATGAGGTTAGCATTATTTATATGGAGAAAGGTTGAAGAAATTTATTGATACCATTGCTGTATGTATGTAGCTCACAATAACACCCTTCCTAACCTTTTCTTGTCTTCTGCAGGGTCCCCTTGCATGCGTAGCATGGACCATGGACAAAACGGGACAAGAGACCAATCACATGTTTCTTTTATCACATGTTTCTTTTCGCTTTTTCACATAACATCGAAGCGAGACGGGACGAGGACTTGTCACTTTCCCTTCTATAGTTCACGCGCCGTGCTATGCCTGCTGGGTCATCTTTGTGCACTTCGTCCCTTTTGGGTCTTTTGTGCTATCCTTAATATAATCGTATATGCCAAACCATTGCGGTATGGTTTCATTTATCCTTGTAAACAATCCTCCACTCCTTTTATGCTCTGGTGTAGGGTGCGTTTGTCATTGGACAAACCCAATAATACCTATTGAGCTAAGCTAAGATTTCGTGTGTACAGAATCTAAGCTTAGCTCAGTAGGTACTATTTGCTACGGAACAATTTACGTCTTGCAGTGGTAGTATTAGGGATAAAATAAAAGCTAAGGGTATGAGGGACAATCCCTCCACCATCCTTCTCAGTTTATATAATTCACTTGTCAATTGAATTGAATTGTAGTGAGTAATGACACATTAAATGAAATAGTAAATCATAAATTGTAGATAGGGAGCCGTCAGCAACATTGCTATAAGTACCTGAAAAGGGTGACTAGGTAACCAAGGACTTTAATTATAACAACATCTGTATCATACCTTAGTCAGCAATAAAGATTTGATTTGATTCCCAGGTGTTCGTGGAGACATTGGACAAGTGCTTTGAGAACGTGTGCGAGCTGGACCTGATTTTCCACGCGGACGCGGCCCACCAGGTGCTGGACGAGCTCGTGATGGGCGGCATGGTCCTGCAGACCAACATGCACGACATACTGTGCCGGTTGCAGGAGCAGAACAAGATGCAGAAGGCTGAAGTGAGTATGCGGACTACCTATATGACACACCGTGTCTGATGTTGGTACAAAATGACGCCGTATACAGGAGCCAAATGGCAACAGATAACAGTGCGTAATAGAGGTTCCCAAACTAGGCCATGCCTGTCTCTTGGTAAACCAGAAAACTATTGCTATTTGGAATTTTATGAGGATGGTAGACTGCGATTACGTATGTGTGTGTGTGCGTGAATGTTTGCACGATTGCGTTTTGAGTTGAAGAGTGCAAGTGTGTGCATGTCAAATGATATGTAGCTTTTGCATTAAAGAGTTAAGTGTTACTACACTCAGGGGCAAATTTAGGGGAACGATAAAAATTCACTCCTAGTTTTGATAACGCTGTGTATTTCAGCATACGAAACCATATTTAGTTTTACCAGCTTTCTAGCCATCCGATTCGCTACAAAAAAAAAACATTCGACGCGGAAACCAGTTGTACGATTGTGATAAAAAAGACCACCATTAAAAGTTGCCGTTCTTCTCCAGGTCACAAATAGGGGAATTTTGTCATTATCCGTTATGGCTTTGGTCATGAATCCTGGATAACAATCAAACAAACGCATTAAAGGTCAATCACACATCGATATGATGTTGTAAAAGTAGCTTGAATCTATGTAAAAAGTGTAGTGTTCCTCTAAATTTGCCGCTGAGTGTATTTAATGCAAAAGAGACTGTGAGATTGTAGTCGTACGTTGACAGCAAGTCAAACCTCCGTGACCCATATAGAAACACAGCTTTGCTTGAACTTTTGTTATAAAATCATAAAATTATAAAATTAACGAGCTGTGTGTGTGGACAGGGCCAGGGTGGTCCTGACGAAAAGTGAAGAAACAGTCATAGTGACAAAAGTCACCAGTGCGCGTTAGCTCATATACCGGGTTATTTTTCCATCAGGAGCCAAATTTTGTATGCTTGTTTAGACAAGCAAAATGAACAACTTTTACAATGGGAGCAAACGCGAAATCGCGAAAAAAATCAACTGTTCCATACAAATGTTCAACATCCACTGGACGTAAATGTATGGAACAGCTGATTTTTTTTCGCGATTTCGAGTTTGGTCCCATAGTAGAAGTTGTTCATTATGCTTGTCTATATAAACAAGCACACAAAATTTGGCTCCTGACGGAAACATAACCCGGTATAGCTACTTTTTAAATACGCAGGCGGGTATATCCGCGGCGCCGGCGCGAGCGGTCTCCGCGGTGAAGAGCATGAATCTGCCGCAGCAACTGCGCGACATGCGACTGCCGGACCTACCGCAGGCTATCAAGGTGAGATCATCATTTCAGACAACAGACGCCCACTTTTGAACATAGGCCTTACCCAGGGACACGGTAATAGTATATGCAGTATGTGGACTCGGCCCCTCTTTGAAATTTTATACCTACGGCTGCTCGGCTGCTAATGTATTTATCCTTTGTTGGAGTTATTATGAAGTACTAGCTAACCCAGCGAACTTCGTTTACTGCCATATTTCGTCAATCTGTCAATGTTTTGTCAATATATTGAAGATTTTTCACAGTCTTCTGTCTCTTTCACGCATTCACTTTTAAAATAATAAGATTTTTAAAAAACTGTTAAGGCGCTACTTTCCCGTTTTATACAATTTCGATTAACCGTACCGCCACAAATATAAAACATGCAGTTCTCAAATTCATATATGATATTGTTGAACATTTTATCTAAACATTCTTAAAGACATGATTAATAATATTTCACTCGATGGAAAAAAATCCAAAGATTACTCTGTTCAATATTTTAAAACAGCTGTGAATCAGAAAATAAAATAATAAATGGCACAAAAGTGTTACCAATAGATGTGCATTTTTATTGTCTAGAAAATTGCAAAAATACATTTTTTATTTTGTACTCCAGTTTTCCAAAAATCGAATAAAACATGTAAAAAGTATCGTTTCGTTCGGTCACGGGCGCGTAAGCGACATTAGAAGCTAAACGATTATCAACTATATTACCTCGCAATAAAGGAATCGCCGTGCACGTGTACATTTCCATTGAAACCTCGCCTTAAGTACACTCGCGAGCAAAAGTTTGGAATCAGTTACTTGAAATAGGTTCCGCGTGATCTTGCTTACTAAATAAATTTTTAATAATCATAAAAGTGACATCATATTAAAGGTGCAACTGTTCACTTTAAATCGATATAAAATTAATTCATATCGAGCCCGTAATTGTGGAGTTATCCCGGATTAAGTGAAGGAGGTAGGAAAACAAGGAAATAGGGAAAAATAATGAATGAATAAAACAACAAAAATTATAAAATAAAAATTTTATTTATCTTTAAAAATAAGTGTCAATATTTTGTGTTCCCTCCCCTCGCCCTAATAACTGCTCCAAGACGATTCTTCATAGACTTGATCAGCTTCTGAATTGATTCTTGTGGAATACCTTCCCACTCCTCAATCAACGCTGATTTCAGCTCATTCAGACATGAAGGAGCAGGAGTTCTGGAATGAACCTTCCTCTTCAGTTCATCCCACACGTGCTCAATGGGATTCAAGTCAGGGCTGAGCGCTGGCCAGTCCAATGTGGCAATACCGACTTCTTCGAGGTATTCCGTTGTTACACGGGCAGTGTGACAACGAGCGTTATCGTGCATAAGGAGGAAGTCATCACCGATGTATCTCGCATAGGGAACGACATGTTCCAGGAGAATATCGGAAATGTACCGGTCCGAAGTTAGACCGCCTCCTCGTCCCCCGCCAGGCACGAAAACAAGCTCGGTTTTACCATCGAAGGAAATGCCGGCCCACATCATACAAGAGCCGCCCCCATAAGCCACTGTTTCAGCGACACAGCACTGTGCAAATCGCTCCCCAGGCCGCCTGTAGACCCGTCCTCTTCTGTCGCTACCGTGCAAACACATCCTGCTTTCGTCGGAGAACAGGACTTGCCTCCATTGCTCAACCTCCCAATCAAGATGGGTGCGAGCAAACTGAAGGTGTGTTTGTCGGTGAGCTGCCGTGAGTTTCGGGTCTGTGGCAGGCCTTTTTGGAGTCAGATTCGCTTGCTTGAGTCGTCGACGAACTGTCCACTCGCTGGCTGCTACCCCACGAACATCTCGGAGCTCCTGTTGGACGTTGACACCAGTCAAATGCCGATTTCGGAGAGAGGTTGACACGATAAAACGGTCATCCCTCTCCGATGTGCACCGGCGCCGTCCAGATCTTGGTCTCGAGATAAAGCCACCAGTCTCCCGAAAGCGCTTATAAACTTTCGAAACACAGGATTGGCTTATGTGGAGCCGACGAGCGACAACCCGCTGGCTCAGCCCTTCTTGCAATAGGGCTACGATTTGTGCTGCTTCTTTAGGTGTTGTCTCCATTGTCGTACAAGGTAAAGGGTCAAAAGTGGCGGAGATGTGTACCGGTCAACGTGTGAAAGTCGACTGATAAAGAAAATCCAATAACAGGTGATTTTATAGGGGGTCAATAGGTCGCAACTCGTGACGTATCAAACAATTGAAACACGTCTTTTTCGATACACCTTCACTAATGTGGAATGACTCCATAAATACTGGCTTGTTTTTAATGAATTCGGTATCAGTGTAAAAGTAAAGAGTTGAACCTTTAAAATGATGTCATTTTTATGGTTATTAAAAAAGTATTAACTACTCAAGATAACGCGCAACCAATTTCAAGTAACTGATTCCAAACTTTTGCTCGCGAGTGTAGTTAAAAAAAATATTTTATGCAAACCTTGTCAATACGAACAATAACGAACACAAAAAGTTTGTTCGAAAGTACAGACATTTCGGGCGACAAATTTTTATTTATATAGATTTGTTGTATTGTTGTCTCTTTTCCGTATCTATAGTATGAGTATGTGAGTATGCTAAAGCTTTCGTGATAGTAAATGTGGTCTAATTAAGGAATTTGTGTACTGCGTAACAGATAGGTTCACTTTTTAAATATTATAAGCGGAAAGAGTAACTCATATTCTATTTCCTGACGTAAGTGATAAACATATTGTTCAGGCGTCTGTAAAAGTTTGAAATAAAAATGAGTTGTTATGTTTTTACACACGACAGGTGAGCTCTTGGCGTTTATTTTACCTGATGATAAATGAGGTGGAAGCGAGCTTCACCTGGACTCCTCAACAACCGAGGAAAATGGTTGTCTTACCTCTAATTGACGGCGCACAACCATTGACGTATATAACCTAGACAAGCTGTTGCGAACAAAAATTGTGTCACGACGCGGGGCAGCGCTGGGTGAGGCGTGTATAGTAGCGTGCTCGCTCGCTCGTATGAGAGTAAAAGAGACAGCAAAACTAAGGTCAAGCGTTCAAAGTCAAGGCGGTCGAGCGTAGATCGCAGTTCGGAAACCATTTTCATTTGTTTAATCAAGATAATATACCGGGTGTAACTGAACACCCCAATATCATTTAAGGGGCATATAAGTTAGATACCAAATGGACCTTCGGTGCTTGTCTGAGACCTGGAACCCCAATACTTTCAGAGTTGAAAGTATTGGGGTTCCAAAGTTGAACTGAAAGCAAAAACTTTCAAGTGACAACCATAGTCAGCTCTTAACAAAAAAGAAATTTAAACACAAAATGACACATGACAGACGTCAGCGTAGTATTCTTCCTATGCTTTCGTCGGCACTTAATACCAAAAAATAATTTATTTAGTTTGTTTGACGTTAGCGTAGTATTCCTCGTACGCTTACGTAGGGTTGTCGGCACTTAATGCCAAGAAATAATTTATTTAGTTTGTATGGAAAAAAGGAGGTTTGTTAGCCCTAATATTTTTCCTACAGAATCTCTACTTCTGATAGATACATACCCTTAAATGTTATTGGGGTGTTCAGTTACACTCTGTATAATTACTCAGTAATACAAACCTTAAATACAAAACCAATATTCACACGTATTAACAACAGTGTTTTCAATTGTCACACTAAAGTTTTAGGACACATTTTACGCAAAATTTGCGACACAATCTTCACGGTAGCTCGGCTACCTGTCACGATCGCCTGCGATCGACTAAGCTAACTGGTGCCGATTAGCTCCAGTTGACTGGCGAATTTCTCTGTACCGGACAGCGCGTCTAGGTTACATACGTCAATGCGCACAACAATATATTAAAACATCGTTATTATGGCGATAAACATAGGTAAGGTAGCTAGCCAGGCAGGTTTAGAAGACCTTTCAGTTCCACCAACCAGAGCAAGCGAAAAAACTATTGCCCCCACGAGGAATTGAACCCCGGACACCCAGTTTAATGCCGTGCGGTCTCAACCACTAAACCACGGAGTTGTTTAATTAAAAATTGTATGATCAGTTCACACGATAAATTAAGTTCTCGCCATTTTTTTTTCTAATTTTTAGTTAGTAATTTTGTGTCTGATCATTTGTTCACATTTTTAAGAGTTATTCATTGTTTGTCACGTTTCTTGACATCTGTCTGTCTTCATACGTAGTGAGTATACAAATTCCTGAGATCTAAATTAAGAGTAGTCACTCAGTAAAACAAGTGTCAAGTCAAGCACCTACTGGAGTAGATATAGGTTGGCTAAAATTAATTTTCGTCAATTAAATACGAGAGTATTGTTTTGAATCCGCGGGCGTTCATTTTTTAACTGGCCATAACGCCCCATAGTTTTTTTGTCTTCATACCGTATTTCCAATATTTCGCAGGACCTAAAATTCTGACCGACACAACAGGGCGCGTACTCAGCCACGCCCGTCGCCATAGCTGCCAACATTCTGAACACGATTTACCCGCAAAACGACAAGTATCAGAACCTACAGAAGCCCACGGACACGTTCGCGAACAAATTCTTCGGTTCCGAATCGCTCAGCACTAGATTCTCGGAAACGTTCACCGAAAATTACCAGCAAGCCGAAGGTGGAACTTTTCCGGAGTACGAGAGCGGAAAATGTGACGGCTACCAAGACCTGAGCGGCACTACGGTAGATTACGCGTATAACGATGGCAAGAAGAGGAGGAAGAAGAAAAAGAAACACGGCAAAGGGGTTTGAGTGCATACAGCCTGGACCGAGTGATCTGTGTGTAGTAAAACAGTGATTTGTTGCGCGACTCTGTTATTTGTATAAAATGTTAATATAGCAAAAAAAAATATGTGTGCTTAGCCGTGGCTCTAGGGGATCTGTACCCTTTATAGTGAGAATAATATCTCGGTCTTGAACGTAGTGATTACATAAGGGCTCTTTAAATTCTAAATTAGCTCCTTCAAAAACGAAATTCATAATTTACGTTTAAAGTTTACATCATTGTGGTACTTTATTTTTTTCAAATCAATCTTTTTTTTTTTTTTTTTTTTTTATTACTAATTTAACATTCCACAGACTCGTGGTCCGTGCTCTTTTCATGGAATCTTCTCATTGTGATCTATTTTATTATAATTATTATATTAAGACTTACGACTACTTTTTACTCCTAATCTAAGGTGAGTTGCGCAACTCAATCAATTTAAAAATTTAAATATATATCTTAATAATATCTATTTATACTTATATATACTTAATTATACTCAAATATATATCTTAATAATATTATACTATATGTTAATAATTTATGTATGGACTATTTCATAAGATTTGGACAGTTAGTATACTCGTATTTGGCATAATATATGTTACGTCTGTTTTTTTTTTTTTTTAGTTACACCAAGGTCGCTCCGCTTGATAGGGCCCTGAGCACCATTTTTTTATTGTATTCCATGACCACTTCATCTGTTGCTATGCTGGGAAGGGCAATGAGACGTCTAATTGCGTCGTCCTCCTTCAACTCCCGGTAGAAGTAGGTGCAGGATACCGTGTGTCTGGTAATGGCAACCACCGCGTGAGGGACACTATCATGGACAGGGTTCTTCCTTTCTGCTCCTCTGAGCACAACCACGTGATCGTACGTTAGTCCCTGTGCTTCGTGAATCGTCAGCAGTCTAGATTGTTCTCCGGCGCCGAACCCTTCCCTCCCATACGCTTCTTTCTCGTCTTGAGTAAAGGTAAGGAAGAGAGTATTTGGGTTGCCCCTCCGTAACACCACCTCCGATGCCATTCTGCATGTCATGGACCTCAGCACTTGCCGTGATGTGTAAATACCCTTGTAGATGTTGTGGAGGGCATACACCACATCCATCGGACTTCGGTGTGTGCAGAGGAGTTTTTCTGTTACCGACGTGATGGCGGCGGGGCTTCCGTAACGCATCTCGAACAGGTTGTCTCTGTCTATGAAGGGGATCTGATTTGTATCGGTCATTAGTACCAATTCTCTTGCCCCGGTCAGCCTTGTTGCCATGATGATAGCTCCAAAATGGACTAGGAGAGCTTCGTCCACCAAAAGGCGTTTTGATGCTTCCACACCATTGATGAGAACTGAGGCAATGGTTCTTATTTTCCCCTTCACGACCGCCCCGAATCGAGTCGTCACTTTGTCCAACAGTTCTTTTGCCGTTTCGAGTGTGCTAGTGATGATCATATCTTCCTTCATTTGGAAGTTGTTGAGGAGCCACGTGGTCTTCCCGCAACCCGGCACACCGTCAACCCATTTGATTGCCAGTTTACCCCATGGTTCGGAGATCCAAGTTCCACTCACGGATTCCGCCGTTTTTAGAATTCGGTCCTCCAGCATGAAGCGGGTGCACTTGGCAATTACCACTATTGGGTCCTCGATCGGTGTGCAGAATGTGATTGCTCCCCTTTCGTCAGTTGCTTCATGATCCACCAGCACCATGCCTGACGTGCCACTGTACGCCGCCATCTGCTTTTTATCTATAGGGCGAGTTCCCGCCACCACAGTCCCGGTGTCGTTGTTATAGACCACCGCCCTCGCCCCGTCCAGGAGTTCCTGTAGTGACATGCGGGCGTTTATCTGAAATGCCTCAAGTATCTTGCTGCAGGTGGTGTGTTTTACCTGCAGCGTCGCCCGCAGTGTCCCCAGGTACTCTAGATAGGCGTTGACTAGGTCATCTCCGTCCCGGTCAGTGACTATTCTGGATGGCGGTCTCACCCTTCCCATGTCTGCCAGTGTGGTTTTGGGTGAGGAGACCGTTTTATGTTTGGGGACCGAGTCCGGTACTGTCTCACTGCTTGTTCTACGAGGACGAGCGTGGCCCAGGGCAACAGATATGCCCCTGACGAGGTCGTCTGTCGGGGATTGTCTTTGTGATTGGAGGCGTCTTCTTTCGTTTGCTTCTTGCATCGCCTCCTCGTGTTGCCTTTGTGCCCGGGCTGAGCCACTTTCTGTTAGTTCATTGCGTGGAGTCTGCTCGTGGTCTTTGAGCAGAAAGTCGAGGTTTTGGCCTCTTCCCTCGTACACGATAATTTTGTGTTTTCGGGAGGCCTCCAATAAGGGAGTGTAATCGGACACTTTCCCTTTCTCGAGATCTACCTTCATGACATCCACGCTGATGACTCTTGGGTCTCCGTCCATGTTTAACAGCAGTTCCCCCGCTATAGTAAAGGACGACTTGTCAATGTGCCAGTCCAGGAGCAGGATCGACTTATTCCTGAAACGTACAATCCGGCATTTTTGCCCTGCGAGCATCACCTCAGGCATTGCATCAAACACTTTTCTTTTAATGGTCGCCCTGGTAGTGCTGCCTTTTAGCAGGACTGCTAGGCCAGGTGATATGGCAACGTGCTTCCTTGTTCTGGACATACAGAAACTAATGCCAATCCTTTCTCCTGCACTATCCATGAACAACGCCACAGCCCTTGTGAGGAGACCTACTGTTCCTTTTTCTCCGTCGCTCAACCACTGCATTTGCGTTATCGTTGGGGCCACGTAAGATTCTCGCGTTCGTGGTGCCATATTTACCGACCCATCATCACCCCCCTGCGCTGGTGGAGTACAGTTCTGGTTTCGCTGTGTTGCCAGATCGGCTGCTATTTGTATAAACTGCACTAAGGGTGGTTTTGCCTTTTCAAAATCAATCAATCTTATCAAATCAATCTTATAATAGTCTGACATGATTGTTATCTGACAGAAATTGGCGAATGCATAGAAGCAGTAATATTGATAACATAATAATCTCTCATCCGTCTTTGGTTATTGCATAATTAATTCTTGAAAGTGATTTTAAAATTTATATAGCTAGTTTTCTTCTATTAGAATTTTAATAATGATTTTCAATTTCACTTGGTTATGAACAGTAACATTTTGAATAATGCTTTGAAAAGAAAAACGTCATTTTTCGATTTCGAAGAGCGGTGTCTGCTTCACAAACTTGTGTTGTTGACATTTCCCGCAATGATATTTACAGAGTTGTTTAATAATAATGCAAATTTTAAATTGTACTACGACATATCTACACTAATATTATAAAGAGGTAAAGTTTGTGATTTTTTGAGTTTATTAGAAGAAACCTCTGGAACTACTGAACCGATTTTGAAAATTATTTTGCTAGTTAAAAGCAGCATTATTTCAGAGTGACATATATAAGTGACTCGTCGTGGAATTTTTTATTTAAAAAATCGGCGGGCGGGTCGCCACTATTATAAAAAAAGGAAATTTATTGCCACAATGTGAGTTTCACTTGACAAAAACTATTCAAAATAATTATTGTTTTAACAGCTTCTAGTAAATACTGATTTAGTGTGCAATATTCACTAAAGGGTCATGTACCTATAGGCACTATACGAATACTCAGTAGGTAGGTAAATATACAATAAAGTTTTTTTTAAATATAAAGATCTAACAAAATATAAAATTTTGTAAAAAAATCTTGTAACATATTGATTAGCTTGTTGTGAACATTATCAGAAAATTTATAAATCTTGATTCTTGACTTACAGATAAAACTTTTTGAAAATATTAACATACACGATGGAAATGATAGCGATCTAACTCGATTTTTTCAAAACAATGTACGATACGTAAAACTTATTACTGATCCTGAAATGGTATCAATAACGGTTTACAAAACAATCTATAAAAAAAATCGATCTTTCCAGCTTCCATTTACATTTAATATAATGACGAGATTGCGATCGCCGTGTAATATCGATTGGTTCGAAGTGGCGAGGACGGCACTTCTTCTATCAATAATTAAAAAAAAAGTTTAAATATTAAATACATTATAAATTTCTAAATTCAAATTCTTATGTAAAATTAGTTATGGAAAACATTTAACTTACTATGGTTTATTATGTTATTTTACTTAATATTGAACGAGTGTTATATCGCCATATTCAACGTATGCAGGAAATATCGATGTTTCGTATAGATTCAGCTTATTTTATAAAACATTATTAATACCATTTGATAGAGCTCGTGAAGCATTTTCAGGATCGGGCTACATATTTCTGATATCTTACACAGCTTCCATCCTGTATTTGTTAATTTATTGTACAAACTTGCATAAGATTATAAAAATATAAATCTAAATATGTAGTAAGAAAAGTAACTATTTAATGTAATCTCTTTCATACACGCCTTTCATTTACAACATAATAATTTAATGAATAGGATTAAGCGATCTATACATATGTATATGAAGAATGTATGTTTATATCTGTTGAATAAAAACAAGCAAAAATAATACTTAATAATGTCATAAACTTACAGAAGTCGCTCTGTGATCTTCCGTTTTCTTATTGCATATCTCAACATAATTGTGATCGCTTACAATTTGATAGTCATTGCGGCGTCTGTACAATGACAACTGTCTTTTTACAAAGCAACGATGCATACGTATACATTGACTGTTAAGTTAAATGCCACCATGGCATGTTAAGTTATAAATAAGCCGTCGGTTCACGGAAAAAAATAAGGAATTTATATGTTGCTGTATGTTAGGGCAAAGCTGGTTCACGAAATTTGATGGAAAGATTAAGCTTTCAGTGTGAAGTAATGATGTAGGTAGATTTTGTTTACAACAATAGCTACACTAAAAAGAGATAATGAAACAAGAAAAACAGAAAAGGAATTTTATTTATTTATTGTTGTACAAAACATTTAATTTCGTATGGAGAAAATGGTAATGTCGTAAATTGAAAAATGACTTGGTCGCTGTAAAAGAATCCTAAATTATTTAGTTTTTTTTTAAGAATGATCAAGCCGCAGTAACCATTTTTTATTTAGGCTTAATATCAAAATTATCTTCCATTTGACGTGGACGATTTCATAATTTCAACGACAGTTATGTGCTTTTAACAACAAGAACTTTTTTATTGCTCTAACATAAAAGCCTGTTAGATTTTTAGTGGCGACAATTGAAGCTATTAACGGGTAGATTTCGTGAACTAGCCTTTAATACATAAACCGCATCGTTTTTGTTTCAGAGCCTATAACCAAAGTGTCATTCGCTTTCGAAAGTATCGAACGGCAATATATGATGATGAGAATGATTCGTAACGTGGAAGTAATGTGGAATCATTGCCATTAATTGCTGTTGAATACCTACGTTTTTACGAAACGAACGCAAATATTACTTTGGCTTTGGACGCACAGGTGTCAGTATATTCCTGGCGTTGTATTGGAAAATAATCTTGTCATTACTTATATCGATTATTATAATATTAAGTTACGATTGGCTCCATAATCTTAAAATGACAATTCTATATAATCAAATTACAAAACTTTTTAGAAATACTATAGTCTATTCAAGATAGTCTCGAAGTTTTCCGTTTCATGCATACTTACTAGTTTCCATGATTAAAAATATAACATCTTCGGTTATTTTTATCAACAGTGCAACAATTAATTTCACATTAAAAAGAAATATGAATATCAGTCCAGTTAAATATAATTTATTTATAATACTGAAAAATATTTGTTAAGTAGGTAGGGTAGATGCGCCTGTTTCCCGACCACTGCCTATTTTCGACCATTTAACGGTCCTCCCTTGTTAAATGATCGAAAATAGTAATATTGGTATACTTGCATCACCAAAACATAAACAAGTAGCAACCTGAATACATTGTTCCCCCCCACACACACAAACTAGAAGAATTGAACGAAAGCTGCGAAAACTAACCAATTATTTGTCTGAGGTTAGCAGCGGAGAGCGTCACATGCGTTGAATATTAAGAAAAAAATAGTAAGGTGCCACTACTTGTACGGAAAGTTTTTAATTAATCTTAAGTAAAATTGGATTATTTATTGTTTGTGCAGCTAGTTTATGACCTTTATTGTGTGGATTAATTAGATTTTAACGTAAATTTCATGACCAAATTCATAAAATGAGGTGGTCAAGAAATGGTACACGCTTTACTCAAAAAATTCAGTTTTCGACCGGGTGGTCGAAAAATAGGTAAGGCACCTACAAATAAGATTTCTATGTTGTTTTAAAATGTATGGAAAGATATTAAATCTAATTTGATAATGTGAGCTTTATTTACATATATTATCTAATGGCCAATTTTCGTCCATTATTTTACTTTGTTAATATAAACTAAATATGACAAACAATGTTGTTGGTCGAAAATTAGAAATATGGTATAATCATCCCAGTTTCCGACTGCCTTTTTTCGTTTAGCTAAAATCAAAAAAATTGAATTAATTATTCAAAACTATTTGAATGAATTCTAATTAACTCCCACTTCTTAATCAAAATAAATTTTAAATTGTGTTTACTTTTTAAATAAATACTTCGAAAATTCGAAAAGTCATGTTGGTCGAAAATTGGGTACCTACTTATAGTGTAAAATTATTCCAATTATCGACCGTTTTTTGGTTAGTTAAAGTTTAAAGTTAATTAAAGCTATTTCATAAATATTATTATACATTCTAATTAGAAATTCATAGTAAAAATATTAAAATATAATTAGTAATATTCAAGCAAGCTGGGGATGAAATGACCCGGCCGGCCGACAACCGGTTGGGAGACATTACTTTTCTACCCCTGGCCTGCCCGTCTGGGGCATTATTGCACTTGGCGACCCCTCCGTAGAGTAAGACCCTGCGCTTGGGTCAGTGATGCTGGCTCACCGTCGTGCCAGTCTGCAGTGGGCGCACTCGGGGAATGGCTAACGCCGATCCTGATTGTGCCTCTATGGAGTTAAAAGTTGCTGGAGGGTGGTTAAGTCAGGTATGGGGTTAATATCCGAGTCCAATGGCATATCCTTGGGGCGGCCTTGTCAGCTTTTCAGTCCCTTGTCGAATCGTAAAGAGATTACCCCTCCTTAAAAAAAAGGTTAGATATTGTGACCACATGAATCTGAATTAAAACTGCATGTTTTCATACTCCGGATTTGATTAGGAATAAATAGACGTCCGATTAGGACCCGTTGACGAAGTTGACCAAAGCAAACGGAGAAATCGTCGCTTCGAAATCGGAGATTTTTTCCGAAGTTAGCACTAGCACCTTCTACAGTCAGCTATACGCGTCGCACTCACCCCGTCCCGCGCCGGATGAGAAGGATCCAAAAGCCATCTTAACCCGCCATGCAACGAAGGATCTCCCAGACATCAGCCTAGACGAAATCGAGAAGGCTCTTGGGCAACTTAAAAATGGAAAAGCCCCGGGGGAGGATGGAGTCACAACGGAGCTTCTGAAAGCTGCTGGCAAGCCGATAATGAAGGAGCTCCAGCGTATATTTAATTCTATTCTTTTCTCCGGGAGAACTCCTAAGGCATGGCACATGGATTTTAGGCGTATTGTTCTTCAAGAAGGGCGACAAGACTTTGTTGAAGAACTATCGACTAATTTCACTCATGAGCCATGTCTATAAGTTGTTTTCAAGAGTCGTCTCGAACCGTCTTACACGAAGACTTGACGAAGCAACCTCCGGAGCAGGCCGGGTTCCGACGGAGTTAAATCACCATAGACCACATTCACACAGTAAGGCAGGTTATACAGAAGACCAATGAGTATAACCAACCCCTGTGCATGGCATTTGTGGGCTATGAGAAAGCTTTTGACTCCGTCGAGACCTGGTCTGTTCTAGAGTCTTTGCAGAGGTGCCAAGTTGATTGGCGATATATGTTCGTCGTTGTCCAGAATGGTCAAACTGAGCCTATCCTTCTGTGACGTGGTGTGAGGCCGGGGGATGTAATATCACCGAAACTCTTTTCTCCGCTGCGCTGCAGGATGTATTCGGAACGCTCAACTGGACAGGACGTGGCATTAATATAAACGGCGAGTGCATCTCACACTTACGATTCGCGGACGATATCGTCATTATGGCTGAAACTCTGATCGGTCTCTGGATAAACTTGGATAAAACCAAGGTCATGTTCAACGAGCTCGTTGATCTGGGACAGGTTGTAGTAAATTGAGTATCTCTCGAAGTTGTACAGGAATATGTGTACCTAGGGCAAACTCTTCAACTAGGCAGAAACAACTTCGAGAGGGAAGCCAACAGAAGAATTCGGCTGGGCTGGGCAGCATTTCGTAAGCTTCGACATGTCTTCTCGTCACCCATTTCTCAATGTCTTAAGTCGAAAGTCTTCGACCAGTGCGTCCTCCCAGTCATGACATACAGTGCCGAGACGTGGATACTCACGGCTCGACTAGTCCACCAATTTAAAGTCACTAAGCGTGCTATGGAAAGAGCTATACTCGGAGTATCTCTGAAAGACCGTATCAGAAATGATGTGATCCGTCAGAGAACCAAAGTCACCGACATAGCCCACCGAATTAGTAAACTGAAATGGCAGTGGGCTGGCCTAATGAGCCGCAGAACTGACGGCCGTTGGAGTCGTAAGGTGCTTGAGTGGAGACCGCGACTCGGTAAACGTAGTGTGGGACGCCCTGCGACAAGATGGGATGACGATATATGTAGGCTGGCTGGAGCGGTGGCGTGCATTAGGGGAGACATATGTCCAGCAGTGGACGAGTGTAGGTCGATGATGATGATTAGGACCCGGGTTCAAATAGACACAGCCTTAATAAATATTAAAAGCTGATTATTTTAGTATTTTTATTAAAAAAAAAAAATATTCTATCATACTTTTATTCATAAAAATCTTTCTTAATTAATTGGTCGAAAACTGGTCAACAGATGGACGAAAACTAGAATTTTTGGTCGAAAACTGGTAAAATCGGCAATTTGACGCTTGGATTTAATAATAAAAAAAACTGTTAATTTGACTATTATAAAATATATAATTATTAAAAATAGACTATATGAGGAGTTACCACAATTTATTTTGATACAAAATACATGTCAGAACACACATATTTTTATTCCCAAAGTTGGCAACTCCACTAATTGGTCGAAAACAGGCTAATCTACCCTATGTATTTGAATCGTGAATCGGAAACTTATACTTTACACAAATATTAAAAAAAACAATAATTTTTTCAGAATTATAATTTCATTAAACTGGACTGATATTCTTGTTTTTATTTATAATGTTGAATTAATTATTGCATTTTTGATAAAAATAACCTAAGTATGCATGAAACGAAAAACTTCGAACTGTCACGGAAACCATCTTTTCTTGAATAGACTATAAGTAGGTAGGTATATGTTTTATTGTAATGTGTTTGTACCAGGTGGACGGGTCGAACTAAATTAACCCACAGTAGTATCACACAAGCTAAATACAGTCCAAAATACACTACTTTTATTATCCAAACACATACTCGGCAGTCCATTTACTAAGCCAGAGACAGCGCTGGCAGAATTGTTGTCACAAGATAACACATTCCCATTAACAAAAGAAGAAGAATCTTGTCATTAGAGACGATATTTTATCTCATCGCCAATTGACTACAGAGTATGTAGATTTTTAGTTTTCGTGAATTTTGCAAATGTATCGATTTTCGAAAATGTATTTTGTAACATCTTTGCTGAGCAGCATCGGCATTCTCTATAGTATATGTATAGCCATTGAAAAAAAAAAAATTTTCCTAATGAATCATCATGTTCTGCGACCAACGTTTGAGTTGCAAAATAGCACCTCAGGTGCTTTTTAAATATACTGTAAATAAAAAGGAGGCTTGTGTCCGCTAAAACATTCCTATTGAAAAAGAGTTTTTCATTCGAATTTATTTCTATGTGAGGCGTATAGGTAAATTATTGTGCAATTATTTCTGAATTACTATCTAAGGCGCTTGGCGTGGCAAAAACCAAGCAAATATGAAGATATATTAATGTAATATGTTTTTAGGTTGTAAGAAATATACATATTTATGTTAAAGCCGTAAATTGTGTATCACCCATATTTTTGTCATACAACAAAGTTTTCAGAATTGCTATCAGTACCTTTCTTTTACTCACTATACAAAGAGAAAGAAATGGCATTATAACAATTCAGAAAACTGCCTGGAATGAAGACGTCATACATAATACACCCCCTAGACCCCGAGATAAATATTATGTCTATCATTAAATGTCACTTTCTCGACAGCAAAACACCAACAAATAGTTACCTATCTCTCAGAAGAATAGCTATTGTTCTGAGAGTCTCTCTCATTCGCTACTGCACAAAAGTGACATTTCGGTGTAGACAAACTATCTAGAGTTTGTTTGATTGAACGCGCTAATCTCAGGAACTAGGTACTGATTCAAATTGAAAAATCTTATTGTGTTGGACAGTCCCTTTATCGAAGAAGGATATAGACTAAAACATCAAGCTACGACTAATAGGAGCTGAGCATCATTACAAAATGTTGCAGAAACGGGAAAAATATGTACGACATGTCCATGTTGTTATTTTGCGACATCCACGCGAACGAAGTCTTAGGAACAGCTAGTTCTACATATTCTCCTGATCATTGTGCTACGCGTGCTGATGGTAAATGGTAGTACAAGTGTGGTTGCTGTGAGACTACAACCTCACAATGATGTCACACAGGACCCAGTAATTTCACTGCCTGTCGCACCCTTCAAACCGGAACACATCAATGCATGCAACCATCTCTGCTTAGTAGCAGAAAAAGGTTCTGGTGAAAACAGTCTTATGGCCATTTTCACCAAACTCTTAGCGTAGGTTACTCTTAGGTGGTATGCTGTCACATTCTTTGCATTAGAGACAAAAAGTGAGACTGCCTCGTACAGTCAAACTTTGGAATGAATTGTCGTCTTCGGTATTTCCGGACCGATACGACCTTCAAACTTTCAAGAAAGAGCGTATTCCCTACCTTAAAGGCCGGCAACGCACTTGTAACTCCTCTGGGGTTGCGGGTGTCCGTGGTTTCCGGTGGGAGGTTTAGTCGGGTATAGAAAGTCATTTGACCGTGGGCTATTGCCTAAGAAAAAATCTATCACCATCGCCTTCAATTTGACAACCATTGCGCCGCGAACACAAGACTCTGCGCCGACATTCTATTATAAAGGAGTGATGGATGGCCGGCGAGTGTCAAATTGTAAGCGAAAGCGATAGATTTTTTCTTAAGACAATAAAACCCACCAGAGTCGTCCGGAATAGCCAAGTCTAATTAGCTTAGCGACAGTCTGTAACAGATTATCCCGCCTCAAAAAAAGGTAAGGTGTTTCCCATCTCCGTAATGAAGGTTATCAAATTTAATAGCAGAATCTATCCTAAGTCGTACGTATAATTTAATTATATTCTAAAGAGATTGCAAGCATGGATATGGGGAGCGTGGAAATTAATAAGAGGTTATCCGGGTTGTTCCGCATAAGTTTTTCAAAATGTTTTGATAATATAGTTTCCATTTCTTATATTATTTATATAATTTGTAAAATCTTTTAAGAGATCCAAAAAAGATAAAATCTTACCGAATGCTCCTAAGAACCTACCTAAGCCACGGAATCTAATCTCGTAGTAGTAGGACCACGAGGAACTAGTCTTCCTCGTGGTCCCACTAGTAGGAGAAATTAGTAGGACCACGAGGAAACAGCCGTGACGGAGGCCTATCATAAGTGTAAAGTTTCGAGCCTTTCCCACGCCTCGTCCCACAGTTGTTTTCCAAATAAAAATGTAAAAGCCTAAAAAATAACGTTAAGAGTGACCAGCCGCCCTTAGACAAAACCCACACATTTATTTTTCCGCAGTCTTGCGACGCAGAAAAAATGTGGCTTTTGTCTAAAGAAGGGGTCTGAACTACAATAACGAAAAGTTAATTTTGTTCCAGTATAGGATCTCAATATACAGGGTGTCTCAGAAACAATGGATAAACCTTTAACTGTTGATAGGTTTCGTCGAGACCTCTCTAATCTCAAATTTTGACTTTAGTAAAAATATCTCGGTTTTCAAGATATTTGATAGTTTATGATTTTTTTTAAAAATGCCACTTTTGGTTGGTTTTTAATGTGCCATTTTTACAAAATCGGACTTTTTCTGATTCAGGTTTTTTTAGCTTCTAACGGAATAGTTCAGCTATCAATAACAGTGGTTAAAATTGAGCTAGCTAATCACGAAGTGCTTGGAAAAACAATGTTCCAAAAAAAATTAAACAAGAAATTATTTTTCATTCCTCATGCTCGGAAAGGAGCGTTTCCTTGATCTGAGTATTGGGAGGAAAACGCTAGTTCCCACCAGCGGGCGGGAAATTCTCATACTATTTACTTCCCTCCTTAGGGCGGAAAGTAAAATTTTAAAAATAGAACTGAATTAGGTTACGTACATACAATCTTTGGTACAATGATAATAAAAGTATTTGGCTGAATGGCCAGTAACAGGTAACGCGATGTGTTCCAAATTTAAAAATACCTGTGAAAAAGATAATTTTGGCGGGAGGGGAATCTGTTACGCTGTACCGAAATCTTGATTGTGTGATTTAGGTATTTAAGAAAAACAATGAATTCAAGCGATTCTGAAATTTCGGCTCCAGATTCAGTCACGAACGAAGCAAATACAATACTCGAAATTTTTTTGCCAAAAATTTCAAAGGAAAGATATTTAAATACATATTCCGACTTTATGAAGTGGCGAGATGCAAGGAATATAAAATCATTTTCTGAAAATGTATTTCTTATATACTTTAATGAACTATCTCATAAAGTGCAGGCGTCTACGCTATGGAGCAGATATTCAATGCTTAAAAGTACACTAAGTGTAAAACACGATGTCGATATGTCATGTTAGGAGTATTTTTATTAATAAATTTTATTAGAAAAGCTATTTTTTATTTTCCTTGCATTCGAAATGAAAAGTAGAGTGCTACACACGGGTAAAAGGAATCAAACCCTACTCGGACTATAGCCGCCCTCGCTGCGCTCGGGCGTTGCGTTGCTGCGTCTAACAACCTCGTAGGGATTGATTCCTTTCCACCCTTATAAAGCAATCTACTATTTCATCGTGTTTGGTCTGCTACCATGTAAAAAAAATGTATGACGCTCATCCTGCCCATTATCTTAAAAAAATGTTTAGTTATTCTAGTTTCAAAAAAGGTATGATAAACTTATGCTTAATGTATCTCTGAACTTTTATTACTGCTTGAATAGCAAATGGTATGAAAATTTTAAAAAGATTGTCGGATTAATTATTTTTCGGATTAATTTTATTCGGTTAATTTAGTTTTCCAGTATTAAGTTTATGCTTTCTTGACTTTCTGACTGGTTGAATAGCAAATAAAATGAAAATTTGAAAAAAAAAGGTTTTTTTTCCACTAATAAGCACTTAAAGCTTATTTGTAAACATTCGTTTGCGAGTCACAGAGTTGAGAAACGTGTTTTTTTTGTGGCCCCTGCCTGCCACATGTCTCATCCACTATGCGCAATCAAAAAGGAGCCTTATCATTAACAGCACATGAGTCATAAGCATTTGCAACCTTACCTGCTATCGAATTTCCTGGAAGGACTTTTTTTACCTGCGTCTGATCATTGGGTTCTTTGTTACGATTGTTAGTGTCCTTCTGAACTCCGGTTGTGACCCACGCGTGTTTTCTGTATTCGAGAGATTCGATAGAGCTTCGATGATTTTAAACGACATTTTGCTGTGATTTTGGACTTGACTAGCTTTGCGATTCGGATATTGTTTGTGCTGTGAAACCTATTGACAACTGGTGATCATATGGACTTGGCTAGCTTTACGATTTGGATATTGTTTGTGCTGTGAAACCTAACTGACAACCAATACATAACACTGAACATGCCTAGACATCAGTACACGTCGCGCGAATATGCAAACATGCATTTCGTTTATGGCGAATGTCGAGGAAATGCTAACGCTGCTGCTCGTCTGTACGCAGAGAGGTAAGATTATTTATTTTCTCTTTAATTCAATCAATCTTATTTTTTTTTAAATCACACACATTTATTGCAACTTTAGTTAAACGTATCAGGATGGGTCTTACATTATGTTATCCTTCTAAAAATAGTCACACGCCGTGTTTAATTAGATTTTAAAATTAAATGAATTAGTAAATTTAATAACGTCATTTTTTGTATTAGGTACCCCAACGCACGTCACCCGGACTATCGAGTTTTTGCTCGGGTACATAATTCGTACTGCGAAGGGAGGCTTCCAGGAAGAGGCATTGGTGGTGCAGGGCCAGGAAGACCAGAAAGAAACGACGATGAAGAAGTAGTAGTCCTCGACGAAATAGAAGAAGATTCAACACGTTCTGTGCGTGGAATTGCACGTCGAACCGGCATTAATAGAAGCAAAGTGCATCGCATATTGAAAAAATACCTTTTGCACCCTTTCCATATTCAAAGGGTCGAAACTCTACAGCCTGCTGACTATCCGCGCAGGATTGCATTCTGCAGAATCATGTTAAATAAAATAAGGGAGGACCCGCAATTTTTCAATAAAATTTTATGGACGGATGAATCCTCATGCCGGAGAGATGGATATGTCAACATCCACAATCTACATAGCTGGCAAGTTGAAAACCCACATTTGATGAGGGAAGATCGGTCCCAAGTTCAATTTAAAGTTAACTTGTGGACTGGGATTATTGACGGACAGGTGATCGGGCCATATGAACTTCCAGCTACACTGAATAGTGAAATTTACCTTAATATTTTACAAAATGATTTACCCGGCATGCTAGAAGATGTCAATTTAGAAGTGAGGCGGAGAATGTGGCTTCAAAATGATGGGTGCCCAGCTCACTACGCAATAGTAGTAAGAAATTATTAAAATCAACACTTCCCACAAAGGTGGATAGGCCGGCTCGGCCCTATTTTATGGCCGCCCAGATCGCGGGATCTAAATCCCTTGGATTTTTTTATTGGGGATGTCTGAAAGACCTTGTCTACGCGAGGCCAGTATCCTCAATAACAGAGTTGCGTACTCGCATACAAAATGCAGCTGCACACATAAAAACGTCTGGTTACGCGCGCCGCATCAAACTTTCTTTTATAAAAAGATGTAAGGCGTGTATCAGAGCGCAAGGACGCCAATTCGAACATTTATTGTAAATTTAATAAAAAAATAAAATTTCATGTTGTTTTATTTCAAATTCTTTATTCAAACTAAGAATTAATAACTATTCCGAAAAAAATCTTTTTAAAATTTCATACCATTTGCTATTCAAGCAGTAATAAAATTTAAGAGATACATTAAGCATAGGTTATCATACCTTTTTTGAAACTAGAATAACTAAGCATTTTTTTATGATAATGGGCACGATGAGCGTCATACATTTTTTTTACATGGTAGCTGACCAAACACGAAGAAAAATAATTTCTTGTTTAATTTTTTTTGGAACATTGTTTTTTCCAAGCACTTCGTGATTAGCTAGCTCAATTTTAACCACTGTTATTGATAGCTGAACTATTCCGTTAGAAGCTAAAAAAACTGAATCAGAAAAAGTCCGTATTTGTAAAAATGGCACATTAAAAACCAACCAAAAGTGGCATTTTTAAAAAAAATCATAAACTATCAAATATCTTGAAAACCGAGATATTTTTACTAAAGTCAAAATTTGAGATTAGTGAGGTCTCGACGAAACCTATCAACAGTTAAAGGTTTATCCATTGTTTCTGAGACACCCTGTATGTTTGAATATACTTTAAGTACAGAATAATTATTTAATTTTCAACTATTTGAAAACTCCGATTTTTAAAAAGTACACAGCGCCATCTAGACTATTCGTGTATAAATATGTTATATCAACATTGCTTACTTTGTGTCATTCAAGCATGCTTAACATTTCATAAAGCAACGAGACGAGCATGCTTTCGATAAGGCAAGCTTTCTTAAAGCATGCTTTGCTAGTAGCAGGTTGTTACTCCTCTCGATTCTAGATGGCAGTTGTGTTTTATTTAATTTTAATCTACTCATCAATAGATGTCGCTTTAATATAAGTGTAATATTTAACTAAACTTGTACCTACTACATTACTTCGTTTATAAAATTGAAATTACAAAATTAAATTGTGTTTCATAAAATATTGTATATGTGTATCTATATTGTATCTCAAAATAGATTTTATATTGTGGTAATGAAGTTTAGGTTTAAGGAAGTTTGATTTATCTACTTAAAATATAATTTTTTGAGACGTGTCCAAGACCCGGCGCCCGGTTACGGTACATACGGGACGGCATTTTCAGTTTATATTTTATTCTCATGTAAATAAAGTTTTCAATTCAGTGGGGCTAGCACGCAGGAGAATCGAAAATCGAATCGAAATCCGAATCGAGGAGTTTGTATGGCAATTTTATTAGTTCTGCTACTCACCGCCGTGGCGCTAATAAAATTGCCATACAAACTCCTCGATTCGGATTTCGATTCGATTTTCGATTCTCCTGCGTGCTAGCCCCACAGATTTCGAGCTGCAGCGGAGTTTATTTTTGAACTGCACGGTCGTAGGTTCATTTAATATTGTAACGTAAACTTTATACTTCTGACTATTTTTAGAGACTGAGCCGTATATATTTATTTCCTTAATCTTTATTGTACTTTATAAGGTGCAAAGGGAGGACTTAATGCGTATTCATATTCGTTAACTATTTCCCCTGCCATGGCATACTACCAATGATGGCGAGCCCCTTGATTGTGTAACTCATAACCTATCGCGATTGTTTTCAATGTAAAAGATCCATCACTGCTTTATAAAAGGAAGTGGACGCAGAGTCTTGTGTTGGCGGCGCAATGGCTGTCGAATTAAAGGCGAATGTGATAGATTTTTCTTAGACAATAAACCCCCAGGCCTTAGTTTACATTTTTTATTAAATTACTGACGGTCTGTTGTTGATACGTAGCTATTACATAACGAGTAAAGGCTTTGGCTTAATAGAGTCAAAGGAGATCAATCAATATAGTTGCTTTTTCGCTCGGGTTGAATGTCATCGGTGGCTTAAACGATCATGGCATGACACAGGTTCAATTCCTGCCTGAGGTATTTTTTTTGTATTGATTTAAGTATTCAATAATGAAAAATCAACATTGTTACATACTAAAGTTAAATAAAAAGGCATTTATTTAATTAATGAGTTTAATTGAAGTCGCCAATAGTTAAGAAAAACCTATAGTTGGCCAGTTTTTTATGTTTCCGTAGTCCGTCTGTCCCACCTCGGCTTAGCTTTGACACTGTAAGTACTTGAAAGCTTTTAAACATCTTCGTGGACGAGTGGATGGAAGCGCCCCGTATATATTTAATCTAAAGGTCGGGGGCTCGATTCCCCATGAGAGTAAGATTTTTCTATACCCGGCTAGGGAAATGGGTGCAGCCGGGCTAGATACCACCAGCTTAGGCTCATCTTAGCTAAGTTTGTCTTCATAATAAGAATGTTAAAATTGTTCTGTTCCGATAATTAGAGTACCTATTACCTTTTAATTATTATTTATATAGTATGTTTATAATTATCTATGTCTTTTTCTGTCATACACGCACACCATGATTACAATCCAATTTCTCCTCTCGCGGGTCTGATGGAAGAAATTTCATTTTTGAAATAAGCAGTCAGTACCTTTGGAAAGAAAGAAAGAAACTTTTTATTCGGCCAATAATAAAAGCGAAATATTTTAACAAAAAGCTATGATAAAAAATAGCCAAACGATCACCTTTTAGCTTTTGCAATAGAAGCGCTGGTTTTTAGATGGGACCATTGTACATCTTTTCTTCTGTGTTGTTATTCTGCGTGCATAAATTGCTATATAAATGAGGTGAACTCGCTGACATCTGCGGCCTCATCGTCACTTACCACGCCGTGAGACAAATAGCCAAGTGTTTCGCTTTTGCGTGTAAAAAAGAACTACAATTTTGCATGGGTGCAGAACTACAATTTTGCATGAATAAGTATATAATGTATTTTAATCATGCCGATAAAGTACATAGTACCTACTAAAAATATGAGGTGCTTGGTAGCGCATTAGCGCGTGCGCTCAGCGAACGATTGCTAACGTTAAGCAACGTTGGTTGTGGTCGATCCTGTGATGGGTGGCCAAAATACGAGAAATCCGGAGCTCCTCCGTGTTTCGGAAGGCACGTTAAACAGTGGGTCCTGCGCCTGATCTCGCCCCGGTCGTGTCGGCTAACCGTCCCATTCCCATCGGACTAGACGAGTGAAGGAACAGAGAGTGCACTTGCTTTTGCGCAGTCATTTGTGCACTAGATCTCCCGCGCAGATGGTAAATGAGTTAGGAAAATAAAGTCTTGAAAAAAAATAGTGTTTTGGGTTCATCCACTATACATATTGCTACTATATACATATGCTATATAATATTGTTGTTAATAATTAGAGGTAAGATAGCCAGGTCCTCAGTTATTGAGTAGGCCAAGTGAAGCTGGCTTCCATCTTCGGATTTGACATCATATCATATTATTAGGTGAGATGAAGGCCAAAAGCTTCCCTGTTGTGTCAAAAAAACATCGATTTGTGGAGATATATACAGGGAGTCTACACATGCAGTCTAACGACAGCGTTATCAGTCAATGAACTCAACCTTATAACTATCTGTACTTTTGGGGGTGGCTGTGGGCGACGAGTAGCGACCCTCAGCAAGCCACTGCGACCTGTGCAGATCTATTGTGGCTGACCCCTCCTCAAAGGTCTCCAAATGGGCCTGTAGCGTTAAGATAGCCGGTGACCTTTTTTCAAGATATAGAGTCTTTGCCTCATAAGGTGGCAAACTAGGTCCGCCCAGAGCTCGGCTCCTTGTGTGGATGAGAGCATAGCATTCACAGAGGATGTGAGATGGTGTCTCGTCATCCTTACCACAGAATCTGCACGTGGGGGCATTTGCTAATCCCATTCTGTGCAGATGTTTCAACTCAACCTTAATTAGTTTCCTAAATTCAGGGTTAGGGTTAGGGTTCCTAAATTCACCTTAATTAGTTTCCTAAACACAGAATAAATAATAGTACTAAAGTAGTAATAAGCTCCAGGAAAGATTATTGTACAAAAGTTAGAACTAGAGCTCCGCGTTTCAATATTCGTGGAGACAAATTTGAACAATTTTGTCGTCTCCGAGTTCTGGTGGTTGAGACGCTTTATTCGCAGAATACCAGATTCTCAAAACACCAGATTCTCAAAATACCACATTACGCAAGATAGGAGATTTTGGACAGTCGAAACTAAATTATTATTAACATTTATTTATATGATGGTAGGTATTTACATGATATCGCACGGTCAGCCACGGCGCGGCCTGCGTGCTTGCGGCTCAAACGCCGTGGGATGTCGATGCACGCGTCCATGCGGAGGTGTATCGACATCGGGTTGCCGTTAGAGTGCGGGGGGGACGATCCGCTCCTGAGGAAGTGGAGCGGGTTCGTACCCAGGCGCAGAGGGAGGCTCTGCGTCGATGGGGCGAGGCACTCGCCTTCCCAGCTGCCGGCCACCGGACGATAGAAGCGATACGTCCGGTGTTGGAGGAGTGGGTAGGGCGCCGGCAGGGCAGTCTCTCATTCCGCATGGTGCAGGTACTGACCGGACATGGTTGTTTTGGTCACTACTTGCACCGGGTCGTGCGTCGGGAGGAAACGCCGCAGTGTCATCACTTGCGACGCTCCCGACGACACTGCCGAGCACACCCTTTTGGTGTGCCCAGCCTGGCGACGCCAGCGTAGCGAACTCAATGCTGCGCTGGGAGACGGAGACCTCTCGCTGCCGAACATGGTCGTGGCCATGCTCCGTGGCGAGGCGGAATGGGGGGTTGTCGCCTCCTTTTGCGAAAACGTCATCTCGCAGAAGGAGGCCGCGGAGAGGGAGCGGGAGAATGATCCTCAAGCCGCTCCCATCCGCCGTAGACGGACAGGCAGGCGAAGGCGGGCATTCGCACAAGCGATGCCCGTCTAATGACCCTGCCGTGGAGGCCTGCGTGCACGGTTGGCCCCGTGCACGCCGCCGTAAGGCCCTCCGTCTGGGGATTGCCCTGGTGTTCTCGGGCAATCCCCCCTTGGCGATAGCCTGACCAGTTGGTCAGGCTTGCCCGGGCGCGTGGGTAGTGGAGTCGCAGTGTGGACCTTACCTAGCGCGCCCATAAGGGCAGGAAGAACACCGGGGGGTTTTAGTGGGTAGGCTTGGCACTCTGCCGAGAGAGCCCCACACACGCTCGCCGTCGAGGTACGGTGCGGTTACGCATTTCAACCCGAAAAAAAAAAAAAAAAAGTTATTTACATGAAGTTTTTTTTTTATTGCTAAAGGTGGCAGACGAGCAAGTGGCCCACCTAATGGTAAGTGGTAACCACCGCTCATGGACATCTGCAATGCCAGGGGCAAAGCTCAGTTGCTGCCTACCTGGAGAGAAGTGCTCTTTTTAAACCTCGTTTGAAGTTGGACATATCGTAGCGCTCAGGAAACACCGCAGCTGGGAGCTCGTTCCAGAGTTGTGCAGTACGTGGAAGAAATGAACGCTGAAACCGGACTGTGCTAGACGAGATCGGTTCCAGGTGGTACGGATGAACTCTATTGCGGTGGCGGGTGGTGCGATGATAAAAAGGTGACGAGGGCACCATTGCAAACAGTTCCTCGGAGCACTCTCCGTTAAAGAGCCGATAGAGCACGCAAAGAGAACCAAAGTCTCTCCTTTGCTCCAGCGTCTCCATTGAGGCCGTGATATTGGGATCACCGACGATGCGGAATGCACGCCTTTGCAGGGAGTCAAGAGGGTCGAGTTGATATTTCGGAGCTCCTGCCCAGAGGTGCGAGCAGTACTCCATATGCGGCCGTATTTGTGCTTTATAAAGCATCAGCCGCTGGCTAGGAGTGAAGTACTGCTTGGCTCTGTTCAGGACGCCCAGTTTTTTGCTCGCCAATTTGGCTTTGTCCTCCAAATGACTCCCAAACTGCACTTTGGCCGAAATTTCCACACCGAGGATCCCAATACCACCGGACATACGAAGAGTAACTCCCTGGAACTGAGGCACTACGATAAATGGGTCCTTCTTCGCAGTGAATGCGCAAACTTGTGTCTTCGTGGGGTTGAACTTAACTAAGTTCTTTGCACCCCATTCGGAGACTCGCCCTAGAGAGTCCTCGACTTCAGACACAAGTTGTGACCGCCTTTCTTGCAACGAATTCCGAGGGACATTCTGGTGGTCGGTATACCGCACATCACCCGTACTATCATCTGCATAGCAATGTATGTTCTTAATGGACAACATGTCATTGATATGCAGAATGAACAGGGTTGGGGAGAGCACCGAACCTTGTGGAACGCCAGCGTTTATGGGCATGGTTTTGGAACAGCAGCCGTCGACGACGACTTTAATGCTCCTATCGTCCAAGAAGCTGGCTATCCATTTGCAGAGTCCCTCGGGGATTCCATAAGATGGTAGCTTCGTGAGAAGAGCTCTATGCCAGACCCTATCAAACGCCTTAGCAATATCTAGTCCCACGGCGAGAGCCTCACCTTTGCCCTCCAAGGTTTCCGCCCAACGGTGGGTCAGGTAAACTAAAAGATCACCAGCTGAACGGCCGTGACGGAAGCCGTATTGTCGGTCGCTAATCAGCTGGTGCTCTTCCAGGTACCGTAGGAGGCGGGAGTTGATGACCCGCTCCATAATCTTGGAGAGCAAGGACGTTATTGCTATTGGCCTGTAATTTGAAGGGTCGGATCGGTCACCCTTTTTGGGAATTGGGTGGACGTGAGCAATCTTCCACGAAGATGGAACCCTGCTGTTCTGATAGGAAAGGCGGTAAAGGCGCGTGAGTACGGGGGTCAGCTCAGGGGCGCACGTCTTCAGCACCACTGCTGGGATGCCATCCGGCCCACTCGACTTATGGACGTTCAGGAGCTTAAGCTCCCGCCTGACCGCACGTTGTGTAATGCGTATTTCAGGCAGTGAGCTTTTACACCGAGGGATGTTAGGTGGTGTGGCTCCTCCATCGTCCATTGTCGAGTTAGAGGCAAAGAGTTGGACCAAGAGATTGGCCTTCTCTTTTGCACTGTGGGCCAGGCTGCTATCAGCTACACGCAGTGGTGGGAGACTGGACTGGCAGAAATTACGTTGCGCAGCTTTGGCCAGCGACCAAAAAGCACGACTCCCACTGGGATAGCTTCCTAGTCGCTCGCCAACCCTGGCCACGTGTTCCGCCTTGGCTTCAGCAATAGCCTTCTTGTTGGATCTAGAAGCAGCGTTGTACTGTCGCTTCTTCTCCGTCACGTCAGGATCCCGACTTTTTCTGGCATTGTCCCAGGCGATGTACGCAGATTGCTTGAGGTGGGCAGTTTTCCTGCAGGTATTATTGTACCAGGGACGACTGCGACCGCCAACAGGTATTTTGGCGTTGGGTATGAAAACTTCCATTCCCATCAGCACCGTTTCAGTGACGCAATCTGCGCAGGTATCGGGATCTTCGGAGGCGAAGCAGAGCTGCTTCCAGGGGTAGGATCCGAAGAATTCTCGGGGTCCATCCCAGTCTGCTGACTCATACCGCCAAACTGCACGATTGCCAGCTGCAGACACGCGATGGGGTCGCGCAAGACTGGCAGTACTAAGGACAAGGCAGTGATCCGATGATCCAAGAGGAGCATCGACCACAACCCTGTATCCGCTACGTCGCGTAGTCAGCAGTAGATCCAACAAGGAGGCTTCATGGCTCTCTATATCTGGGATACGGGTGGGCTGTACCACCAGTTGAGAGAAGCCATAGGCCGAAGCCATGTTGAAGACAGTCCTACCCGGGAGGTCAGTGGTCCGGGACTTCAACCACTCTTTATGGTGAGCATTAAAGTCACCAAGGACCACCACCTCCGCAGATGGGTACTGCTCCAACGCTCGGTCAATCCCCTCTTGAACGTGCTCAAAAAGCTGAGCTGACCCTAATTCACTGGCATGGGACCTGTAAAGGCACGCGTAGATTCGGGTAAGACCCCCATGGTCCACGCGCAGCCATAGTAACGACAGGTCCCGATGCTCGAGGCCCCGAAGGCGGCGACAGCAAACATCACCCCTGACGTATACGCACGCCCCGGCTTTACGTAGGAATGCGTGTTCCAGTTCGTAACCCGGGTATTTCAGGTACGAAACATCGTCAGGGGCAGTAATTTGCGTCTCCGTTAAGAAGAGCAAGGCAGGCCGAGCCGTCTCAAGATGGTGGTGGACGGCTTCGAGATTACTGTGTAGACCCCTGATGTTGCAGAAATCCATTTTAAATGTGGATTGGGTGTCCGCCGTAGGAGCTCGCTTCTTCTTATTGTTGATCTTCATATTGTTATAGAGCATTTTGGGGAAGGGATTAAATGTGGGGCTGAGTCACGGTGACAAACGAAGAAAGGGCAGAACGTAGTACAAAGTGGGGGCGCGGGTTGTGTGAAGAGCTGACACGCGGCACGGAAGGGCCCCCGGTGCCCCCCCGCACGCAGACATCGGGATCCACTCCGGTCTCCTACTCCGGCACGATGACCGCATGACGGGATTTTCGCCGGTTGTGCAGGACAGCCTCCCAGGCAGGATATTCCTGGGTTCGGGTCCCCTACTGACTGGCAGGTGGCTGACGGCAACCATTTCCACCGGGTCTCCCTGTACCGCGCGTCAACTCTTCACGCCCAACGACCTCACTGAGACTTTAAACTCTACTAGTTTCGATTATCACCGCGACTCCACACCACAAAAGGGACGGGAAAGGGGCATGAAGGAGCGGCTGTCTCTACCCTTCAATCGAAATGCAGGTCTGCTTCACGACCAAAATAGGTAGAGTGGTGGTACCAACCCGCACAGTCCCGGCATTAAATAGGTAATCCTAATTAGTACCGAGCCTTACCACGACTGTAATGGGAGAGGGAGGGAAGGAGAGGGACATCGACACCGCGGAGACGAGAGGTAAACGGCATCGAAGGCTCGAGAAGCCGGGGTCGCGCACCCGAGTCATCTGAAAAAGCAACCGGACAAGCCGCAATTAGATGACCTCTGACATTAAAGAAGTGATTATAATATTCTCTTTTGTAGGTATGAATAAATAGATACATACCGGGTGTTGATCGAAAGGTCCTGTGTCCGATTCCCCATGGGGGCAGAAATGTTTTGATTGGTCATTCCTAAGTCACCAGTCACCACCGTCATACCTAAGTTTGTCGCCATAATATCAATGTTAATATCATTGTTGTGTTCCGACAATTAGAGGTAAGATAGCCAGCTCCTCAGTTGTTGAGGAGTCCAGGTGAAGCTCACCTCCACCTTCGGCCTTATCGTCACTAACCATCAGGTGAGATAAAGGCCAAGAGCTTCCCTGTGGTATGTAAAAAAAATTTGGGGATTGTAGCACGCCTCGCTAGCCACCGCTGTCTTCATAAGGCGAGGTTTACCAGGAAATTCTCGTGCACAGTTGTTTTATAGCAAGTTAAGTAGTAATACTCGATAATTGCCCTCCGGACCGACCATACTCCTGTTTTTTTCTCCGGGGGGGAAATGCGTAACCGCACCGTACCCGCCGTTGCCTAGACGGTGAGCGTGTGTGGGGCTCTCCCGGCAGAGTGCCAGGCCGACCCACTAAAACCCCCCGGTGTTCTCCCTGCCCTTATGGGCGCGCTAGGTAAGGTCCACACTGTGACTCCACTACCCACGCGCCCGGGCAAGCCCGACCCACCGGTCGGGCTATCGCCAAGAGGGGATTGCCCCATAAGAGCACCAGGGCAATCCCCAGACGGAGGGCCTTACGGCGGCGTGCACGGGGCCAACCGTGCACGCAGGCCTCCACAGCAGAGTCATTAGACGGGCATCACTTACGCGAATGCCCGCTTCCGCCTGCCTATCCGTCTGCGACGGATGGGAGCGGCTTGAGGATCTGCCTCCCGCTCCCTCTCCGCGGCCTACTTCTGCGAGATGACGTCCTCGCAGAAGGAGGAGATCGACCATACCCCTGGCACTACCCCTTTTTTTTTTTTTTTTTTTTTTCGAGGGGAATGCGTGACCGCACCGTACTCGCCGTTGGCTAGACGACGAGCGTGTGTGGGGCTCTCCCGGCAGAGTAGCCCGACCTAACCCCTGGGGGTAGGGTGGGAATTAACCATACCACCATAGAGATGTGACCTAATACATACATGAATATAAAATTCCTTGCACAATAGCTTGACTTAATGTGGTTTACGCGCTGCGTCTATCAACGTTTTAAATAATGTTTGGGAAACTGGATTACGAAATAAAAATGAAGTTTCACAATTTTCTTGCCCAAAAATGCACGTCTACTGGTAAAACTTTTATGTGATTTATCATTCTATTTACTTTATCATTCCGCAATGTCGCGTCTCAAAGGCGCGATGAAGGATGTCTTTATTTAAAAGAGGTTTTGATGACTGATCCTTATATTGACAATTAATTGGTACAAAATATAGTGATAACAGTATGCTCGTCGCTCGTGGAATGCGGAAGAATGATAAACGTAACAGCTCTTTTAAAATATTGCACGCGGAGTGATCTTTGTTTTTTCTATTGAGTGAAATATCATTGACTAGCATTTGTCCGCAACTTCGTCCGCGTGGAATTACCTACTCGTAGTAATTTAGGTAGCTTATTTGTTATCCAATCCTTCCCAACAATTCAAATTATCTCCATATCAAATTTCATCTAAATCGATTCAGCGGTTACAGATTCCCCATACAAACTCCTACCCCATTTTTCACACTCTTAAAGGATGATTTCTGGGATAAAAACTATCCTATGTCCTTTCCCGAGTCTCAAACTATCTCTATACCGAATTTCATCTAAATCGGTTCTACGGTTCAAGCGTGAAGAGGTAACAGGGCTTCACCGGATGAACCAATCAACTGGCTGCCCCTTTACCTTTTACGGGTAGGTAATTATTGTAAGTGCCTGATGTGATTAGCAGCGAACAAATTCCACTGTCCTTGCTGATCACATCAGACACCTTGGAGTGGCTCATATTGGTCACATGTATACCGTTCGCATTGACCAGCATGAGCCACATACATGTACTTAGGACATAAGAAACCAAATGACCAATTCTCAAACACTGTAAATACAATACAAATACGCAGAGATACAAATAATAAAAACAAAAAAAAAACAGAGGAACTTACTTTCGCATTAATAATATTAGTTATACATTATATATTGATTTTGATTTTTTTATTGAAGAGTTTTAAAAAATAACATACATAAATACCATTGTTTACAGATTCTGAACATGCTCGTAAAGGGTTCATACGGTTTTTGTTACGCACTGGTTATGAATTTTATAACTCTACCTAGTATTATGTTATCTGTGACTCTACCAATGCTTTATATTTGTGGCGGCACAGTCAATCGAAATTGTTCTTAAACGGAATAGTAGCACCTTAAGCATGTGACGTTAATAATTGCTATAATTACACGTAAGATAACTTCCTCTGTTGTGGAATTCAGGTGAATCTCGCGTTCTTCTTCCGCCTTATCATCACTAACCTATATAATAGGGGTTAAAGTATGAAATTGCCGTTTTTTTCGTTTGTTTATATAACTTTATAACTTTTCTTATTTAAGAGCTAAAAAAAAATATTTTCTTTCATAACTTTTTGAATCTAGAATGCACGATTTGGTTACAATTTAATCTCACAATTAGTTTAATAATATATCAAAAAGAATCTCAAAAATTACCCCCTATTTTTTTCGTCAGAATGTTGTACATTATTGACGATAACTTTATGAAAACTAATTTTCTTGTCTTCAAAATTATGTCATTACTCAGTTTAAAATCTATTGACCAGTCTCTAAAAGTTTTATAAAGTTTGCTTTATTGGTTTTTAAATTACTAAGAAAAACGTTAGTATGAAATAGGAACCAATGTTCTTAAAAATCTTCATACAAAACGGCAATTTCACACTTCAACCCCTCATACATGTGGGAGGAGATACTATATATAGCGTTCCTCACCTCCTTCGATTCATGTGTCAACAACTGTTACAGAAGACCGTAAACTGTCCACTTGGCTATGGCTCTCAGTCACCAGTGGCCTTTCCGCTGGAGTCTCTAACTAAACACGTCTAACTAAATCCCATATGCCAAAACGGTGAAGAATTTGGGTATATATATGGATCAGACTCTCTCATGGTGCTTCCAAGTTAATGAAGTAAGTCGCAAAGTTTTCGCTTCTCTTCATTCTTTAAAAAGATTGCAAAATTTTCTACCTCAGGAGACGAAGCTTTTGCTGGCGCAGTCTTTGCTTCTCCCTCTCTTGGATTACGGTGATGTTGCTTACTTAGACCCTGCTGAGGAATTATTAAATAAGCTGGAGAGGCTGCTGAATGCTTGCATTCGGTATGTCTTTGGCCTTCGCAAATTTGACCACATCTCGGAGTTTCGTGCAAAATTGAACTGGCTCCCTATCCGGGTGCGTAGGAATGCTCATATATTAGCATTTTTGTATAATGTTCTCTTCAACCCAATGTATCCACAATATCTTCGTGTTCGCTTTAAATTTTGTGCAGGTGTTGATGGTCGACTTCGTTCGAGTGAGAATATGATTTTGGCAGTACCTTCTCATTCATCGGAAACATATACCAGGTCATTCACTGTGCAGGCCACTCGCTTGTGGAACTTGCTCCCTGTTGATGTCAGGCGCGCGGAGTCTGTGTCGTCCTTTAAAGTACGCCTTAAAAGGCATTGGGGTTTTGAAGGCTGAGGTGACATTATTATTATTTGTATATATATATATTATATTTGTGTATGTGTTAATATGTATATATATGTATGTGTGTGTGTATGTACGTATGTATTTAAATTATTTATATTATATTTTATTATAAATATGTCTAAAAGCGCTATCGCCACAGTGTTAATCCTTTACACCTTTCAAAGGTTGACTGGAAGAGATCTCTTTACGGGATAAGTCCGCCTTTTGTATAAACGTGTTATATTTAGAGTGTGTTTAATGTTTTTAATTAATATATTGCTTGTTTATATAATAAAGATATCATACATACATACAATACAATACGTCTAAGCAACGTCTAAGCCTCCCTCTGCCGATAGAGGTAGCGTTCGGGATCAGGAGCTAGCAATACATTGAACGGATGATGACAGTCCCTGCACTACCTAAACCGTCAGCAAGAATGTATCAAATTGCATTCTTGCTCCCTCTTCATTTCTTCCCACGATTGCGCCCCACACCAATGCGACACATACGAATAAGTACCGTGAGCACAGCTAGTGTTTTCTACACTATTATTATAAAGAGGAAAGATTTGTATGTATGTATGTAACAATGTAACAAATTAACAAAATCTACTGGACCGATTTCAAAAATTCTTTCTTCATTAGAATGCTACATTATCCCTGATTAACATAGGCTACAAAATTATTTTTTGAGGCTGCGTAAAGTTAAGCTAGTAACTTATTCCGGGTGTAACGGAATACCGAAATAATATTTAAGGTTGTTGATTAACAAAAAAATGTCTTATGACTATTCTTTGTCTTTTTATTATATGCCTACTTTCGATTTAATACTCTTAACAGTTCAGCGTATTAAATCGAAAGTAGCCATAAAATAAAAATACAAAGAATAGCCATAACCAATTTTTTTTGTTAATCTACCTACAACCTTAAATATTATTTCGGTATTCCGTTACACCCGGTATAAACATCACTTAAGTTATTGACTGAGCGTCGACTGTCGACTGACTATAAAGTCGAAAGCAACAATTAAGGAAATTTCTCTATTGTAGGTACTTGGTAATTTAACTCAAAATTATTCAAAAGCTTCATTACGGCAAGTAATAACACGTGTTAAACTACGCAAATACGGATGACAAATAGCCACCATATGCTTCGTTTTTGACTCAATTACATTTCCACATTTCCGCCATTACTCGCAACCATAGATTATAAACAGCTGGTCAAGATAATCAAAGACGATCGCAAAACACAAAAGTGGCTTAAATAGACCTAAGGATTATAATTATGGTCAGTTTTGGTCCAGTTTGTGGTCGCGACAGTTGCGCAAAAGCTGTACCGGTCATTATTCGTAAGTATGTCCTTAGTCCCTTTGCTTTATGTAGAATTGGGACGGATGGGCTACGGAACGTAATTACGTCAGTTTGACGGGAAATAAAATTTTAAAGCATAATGGAGATAATAATATGACTATAAACAAAATATACTGAGTATCAATAAAAGCCCTCAAGCTTCAACTGTATAATTTACTTTAGATATTTCTTATTTCTTTGCTTAATAACAAGAAAGCAGCCTTACCCCTTACCTTGTGGTATTTGGAAAGAGACGATAAGTTCGATTATTATGGAGATTACATTCATTTCAAAATTAGAACTGAGGAACAGATTATCGTACCTCTGGTTGTTGGAGCACAACAATTCAACACTGAAAAATTTCTGGATATGGCTACCCTTATCACCTAGTAGGAGTTTAAAAATAGCCTCCCTGCCCTTATGGGCGCGCGTGTTAGGGTCCACACTGCGACTACCACTACCGATGCGCCCGGGCTAGCCCGACCTAACTGGTCGGGCTATCGCCAAGGGGGGATTGCCCGAGAACACTAGGGCAATCCCCAGACGGAGGGCCTTACGGCGACGTGCACGGGGCCAACCGTGCACGCAGGCCTCCACGGCAGGGTCATTAGGCGGGCATCGCTTCTGCGAATGCCTGCCTGTCCGCCTTCGCCTGCCTGTCCGTCTGCGGCGGATGGGAGCGGCTTGAGGATCATTCTCCCGCTCCCTCTCCGCGGCCTCCTTCTGCAAGATGACGTCCTCGCAGAAGGAGGTAACAGCCCCCCATTCCGCCCCGCCGCGGAGCATGGCCACGACCATGCTCGTCAGCGAGAGGTTTCCGTCACCCAGCGCAGCGATGAGTTCGCTGCGCTGGCGTCGCCAGGCCGGGCACACCAACAGGGTGTGCTCGGCAGTGTCGTCGGGAGCGTCGCAGTGATGACACTGCGGCGTTTCCTCCCGACGCGCGACCCGGTGCAGGTAGTGGCCAAAACAACCATGTCCGGTCAGTACCTGCACCATGCGGAACGAGAGACTGCCCTGCCGGCGCCCTACCCACTCCTCCAGCACCGGACGTATCGCTTCTATCGTCCGGTGGCCGGCAGCTGGGAAGGCGAGCGCCTCACCCCATCGACGCAGAGCCTCCCTCTGCGCCTGGGTACGAACCCGCTCCACTTCTTCAGGAGCGGATCGTCCCCCCCGTTCTCTGACAGAAACCCGATGTCGATACACCTCCGCATGGACGCGTGCATCGACATCCCACGGCGTTTGGCCCGCAAGAACGCAGGCCGCGCCGTGGCTGACCGTGCGATAAGCTCGCACGGCCCGGGTTGCTATGACCCTCTGCGGACGTCGCAAGAGGGCCACCGTTCGGGGGGAGAGGCACTCCGCCCACACCGGGGCTCCGTAGAGTGCCATCGACCTATTCTTAGACCTAGCAAATATACCCAAAAAAAAATATTTTACAAAAAATAAAAGCCAACTTCAAAAACACTGAAAAGTTAAAAATAATATAAGAATAGGTACAGAAAACATCACACTTCTATATTGAAGTCGGTGCCAATTGCCAAACGATGATCTCTTAGAAAGTCTTAAAAATTTGTCACCGACTTCAATATAGAAGTGTGATGTTGTCTGTACCTATTCTTATATTATTTTTAACTTATTTTACCGGAAGGAGACTCTGTACCAGGGTCGTGTGCATGGGTACCTCCGTTTTAACTATTTCTGCCGCAAAGCAGCAGTGCTTGCATTGCTGTGTTCCGGTTTGAAGGGTAAGATATATGGCACTGAAATTACTGGGTACCGTGACTTTACATCTTTTGTTTGCTAACAAACTGTTTTACAGTTTGGCGTTTAAATTGTGAAAAGTAGGTAAAATATTTTTTATTTTTAACTTTTTAGTGAATGAAATCTTTTAAGTGAAAGAAACCCTAATTTAATAAGAGTTCACCTTCGGTGAGCTGGTATTAAATTAGGGTTTCCCTCGATTTTCATGGGATCCCATCATCACATCCTGATTTTGGTGACCTTGGAACCACTCCCGGAGTATACTCTATCAAATACAAAAAGAATTTTGAAAATCGGTCTACAATTGGCGGCGAAATCGTGTAAAATACACAAAAAAACATACGCATCGAATTGAGAACCTCCTCCTTTTTTGAAGTCGGTTAAAAATTCATAAAAATCGGTCAAGCCGTTTTGGAGGAGTTCGATAACAACGAGAACGAGACACTGTGACACGAGATATTTATATATTAGAAGAAGACTAGTTGTGCCGGCAAACTACTTTCGCCATAATAAAAAATAGTTTACGATCTATTCTCAGACCTACTGAATATACACAAAAAATTTCATAAAGATCGGTCAAGCAGTTTCGTAGGAGTTTGGTAACAAACACTGTGACACGAGAATTTTATATATTAGATTAGATTATGATGATTTTGGCACGGTGGTTGTGAACCAGATGGATTTCATGAAAGCTCTAAATAAAGCTCTCAACCACTACACTACAGAGGTAGTTTAGTTTATAGGTTGCCTGTATTTAAGATAATTTGAGGACATCTTTTACAAGGAGATTAATAATGTTCACACAGTCGAGCCTCCCACGCACTGACTATGCCTCAATATTTTGACATAACGTGCCGCCATCTTGAAAAAAATAAATTTATTGCTCGCGGTGACTTTGTAACGATACTCTGTTGTATTATCAAAATACGTTCGCCTTTCTATTCTACCTGTCGCTGCAATATATCACTGTGTAAAGCGAGCGGCTTGTTTACGCCTGGGTGGTCTATTTAGCGCCGATTGACAAAATAGATTTTTTTAATTTAATGGCTTTGCGTCTTGTATTTTCGCCGCCATTGTGAGCACGGAGATCTTTTGATAAATTAATTTGTTTGTGTACATAAAGGTTTTTTTTCTATTTTTACATTGTTTCTCTGTTGGGGTGATGTATGATTGATTATGTTGATATTCTCCGTTGCAGTCAAGTCAATAGGTGTCTAAGAACATATTAATAATAATTTGACCTCGGAAAAGCGATGTTTTTATGACAAGTAAAAATTATTTATTTCACTTTAAATATTTTGTACTAGCAGGTGGCTTGTGTGAGGTATTAAACTAATTACACTTAAGTAGAAGAATATTAAAATTAAAATTGATCAAAGCTAACGACTTGAAACCCGCACTAAAGCTATTCGATTTCATGACCAAATGAGCCAATCAAAAACAGTTTTAATTCTTTGATAGTTTTAAAATTCTTTTTTAAAGTAGTAAAGAACAAGAAATCTCGAAATAATAAAGCAAGTCAAAAACACCACGAACTAACAAGCGACACCGCTTTACTGGAGGGAGACTCTGTACCAGGGTCGACTGCTTAGGTACCTCCGTCTTACCTATTTCTGCCGCAAAGCAGCAGTGCTTACATTGTTGTGTTCCGGTTTCAAGGGTAAGATATGGCAGTGAAATTACTGGGTACTGTGACTTTACATCTTGTGTCACAAGTTGGCAACGTACACTGTGGTTCTTGTGGGGGTTGCAGTTTTGCTGCGAATCTCACAAGAGCCACATGACCACTTACCATCAGGTGGGCAGTTTGCTTGTTTGCCAACTTTCTGCAATAAAAAAAAAACCGCGTAAGTAGTCAATTGACGTGTATTAATGTTGTAAATTGTGAAAATAATTATGAAAAACATAATTTATATAAATAAATAAATGTTCATACCTATATAAAATAGACTCAATTCTATTCAATCGAGCAATTAACAATAACTATCCGTATTTTTCACTTCATTTGGTTTTATTTCTGAAAGTAGGACTTTTAAATATTTTTGATTTGTCCGTCGAATACATTATTATATTTCTTATGAGTGTTATAAAATATGCATATATAATTATGACATAAAACGATTTTCGCCATTGTCCTTTTAACTAAATTAATTGTTTTTTATTTTTAAGACTTTTCAAGTTATTATTGCTTGTCACCGACTTCAATATAAAAATGTGACGTTGTAAATTAGTGGACTTTTTGGTGTTTTTTAAATCAGTTTTATTTTAAGTAAAAAACCTAAATATCTTAAAATAAAACTTTCGCTATAAACAGTTTTGAAGGAGTTATTCCCGAACACCTGACAACCTAATTGCTTAGAAGTTATACTTTCCACTATCAAGTCACCTGAATCACTTGAAGAAATAGAGCTACGCGTCAATAAGTTCCCATTATACTTATTAAAAGAACTAATTCCTAACCTATCAGAAACCTTCCATCATTAGCTCAGTATCATGATAATATGATGACTGCCTGGTGCAAATACCTGAATATTGTTCAGAAAAAAACCTGAAACACGTTGGGTGTGCCTATGAAAAAGGCTTTCTGACGATTTTCCTGGGATCCCATAATCAGACAATGACTTGTTGACAATTACTAAAAAAAAAATTGAAAATTTTAATGGCGGAGTAATTGGTGAACGTAAATAAAAAATAGGTAGAGTCGAACACAGAACCCCTTTTTGAAGTCCGTAAAAATACGGAAGAGCTCGAAATGTTTTACATTTTAGCATAGGCGTAGGTAAAACTTTTCGATGGGGGGTGCCTTTATTGAAAACTTTAATTTGCCTAGTACTAGTAAGTACTGGCCTTACGCTGAAAACTTCATTCTATTTAGTGTAAGTTGATTTACAACGGGGGGGGGGGGGGGGTCCAGACCGCAAGCCCCCACGCCAATGCATTTTGGTCACTCATTATAGGCCTGACTAAGGCCAACATTGCTAAACTTAAGTAATCAGTGGGGCTAGCACGCAGGAGAATCGAAAATCGAATCGAAAACCGAATCGAGGAGTTTGTATGGCAATTTTATTAGCGCCACGGCGGTGAGTAGCAAAACTAATAAAATTGCCATATGAACTCCTCAATTCGGTTTTCGATTCGATTTTCAATTCTCCTGCGTGCTAGCCCCACTGAGCCGAAACCATCGAGCCGATTTTACGAGTATTGATATCTATCACATGAATACTTTCTACTGCATATTTGATGAGTATTCTTAAATAAAATATAGTATTAATAAACTTTTCATAGTAATTCTTGCTAATCCATTAAAATTGGCAGCTGCTTCCTGTATCAATCACTCACTATAAAATTGAAATAAAAACGAGATTTAGTTCTCATTCCATATGTCCTACTAAAAAACAATTTTTCTTTAAATCCCATAAATATGCCGCCCGTGGACTCACGCTTGGGAGTTGATTGCCTATCGTGTAATTAAAAAAAATACAAGACCATAGATAATATAGAGTCATCGCGCCGACCATAGATTATATGAAGTCATCCCGCGGCTACGGTTTGAAGACGCCATTATGATTTTTTAGGCTCAACATGGTGGATAGCTTTTAAAAAGGGTGACAACGATTTGTCTATTTCATAAATGTTTTTTCAATAACTCTCTAGTATTAAACAACTCATATTTTTGGCGTTCGTCTCACGATGTTAGCATGACCGTAGATCAGAGCGAGTTTCATCTTAAGATATTTATCACATACCATCAGGTTTTAAGGTAATTGTTGTTTTCCATATCAAACCAACACGTTGTACCGTACCACACAACTATACTTATACATATAACTGTCAGGTATGCCTACTAGCCTGAGTATAACATATGTGCCAATGAGGGAAAATCAAAAACTATGCATTTTTATAGGCCATGCTTTGATTTTAAAGATAAGGAAAACTTCATTAAATTTATATGTCGCACGGTCAAAAAATGGAACTCTCTGCCAGCGCATAGGTTTGCTCCTCCTTACAATCCCGGCTTTACAGGAGGCGTGAAGAAAACGCAACTTACCATTTTATTAAAGTAATATTAATAAAGATTAATAAGGAATAGAAGCTTATTATATTTGAGCAGTGTATATAAAAAATACTATATGAGCTGTGAAACATACTCTTCAAATTTAAATATCATGGTTACCCTAAACGTAAAAAACCAAAGTCGACATAGATAATTATTATTTTACGCGTTCTACGTAAATTATATACCATCCATAAGCTCAGTGCCTGTTCCCAAAATTTGTAGAGCCCCATCAACTTTGCGGCTAGTTCATGCCGGAGTTCTATTAGAAATAGCTCAATACCCATCACACTTGGAGCTATGCTCTCTTAAATGTTGCTCAAGAGCAGAGGTCATTTGATAATGGTGGTGTTATAAATTATTAAGATTGTAGATCAACCGCTGTGCGAGGGAACGACCAGCTAGATCAATTAGCGATGCGTTCGAGTGGGATGGAAGATTTTTTCAAACATCGAAATTTGTGGGCGGTATCCCGGAGTGGCTTAAAGATATTATTGTTTCTAATATTTATATGCGCACATGATGCTTTATATTGTGATGTCGATAATGCAGTCACTATCAATAATAAACCTTATAGACATACAAAAAACATATAATCATAATAACATTTTTTCTTTCTTTCTTTCTTTCATACCGGAGGGAGACTCTGTATCAGGGTCGTGTGCATGGGTACCTCCGTCTTACCTATTTCTGCCGCAAAGCAGCAGTGCTTGCATTGCTGTGTTCCAATTTGAAGGGTAAGATATGGCACTGAAATTACTGGGTACCGTGACTTTACATCTTAAGTCACAAGTTCGCAACGTACACTGTGGTTCTTGTGGGGGTTGCAGTTTTGCTGCGAATCTCACAGGAACCACATGTATTATAGGTGACTGTTACCATTTACCATCAGGTGGGCAGTTTGCTTGTTTGCCAACTTAATTGCAATAAAAAAAAAAATATTTTTTTTTACAAAAAATAGAACCGACTTCAAAAACACTGAAAACTTAAAAATAATATAAGAATAGGTACAGACAACATCACACTTCTATATTGAAGATCTCCTAGAAAGTGTTAAAATTTGTCACCGACTTCAATATAGAAGTGTGATGTTGTCTGTACCTATTCTTATATTATTTTTAAGTTTTCAGTGTTTTTGAAGTCGGTTCTATTTTTGTAAAAAAAAATTATTTTTAACATTTTAGTGAAAGAAACCCTAATTTAATACTATATTAAATGAGTGTTTTCCTCGATTTTCTATGGGATCCCATCATCAGATCCTGACTTTGGTGAATACAAAAAGAATTTTGGAAATCGGTTTAAAAATTACGGAGTTATGAGGTAACAAACATAAAAAAAATACAACCGAATTGATAACCTCCTTTTTTGAAGTTGGTTAAAAACAGGCTTATAATGTCACAAAATTATCTATTGCAATCAATCAAAGAACGAAAAAATATACTCTTACTCTAAAATTTACATTACATTTAAAGTTACTCTTCATACGCTTTAATTTGTTTCTTATTAAGGGTGATGAAAAGAAAACGTAAAACCGCCATTTTGGAATGCCGTCAACTATTTTTATAGTACATTACTGCCGCGGTCTATAATTACTACTTTGCTGGTCGCGCTGATGATGGCCGACAGCGCAGCTCCAGACCAACACAGCGCGGTCAGCATGCAATACTTAATGGACGAGCTGAGATAAAGGCCGAGATCGTAGGTCGAGGCCTTTACAGTGAGGACAGCAAGGGCTGCAATGATGGCCAAGCTGGAAGGCCTACAGAGTAGCTAGGCTAGCTCGAGGCAATCATAGCATGACCAGCGAAGCAGTCATTGTGGGCCAAGGCTTGTATAGTGCTTTAATAAAAAATACAAGTACCAAATCTAAATAAAACCAGTAAGTAATTTAAATAAAAAATATATTAATTAACTAGAAATTTAATTAAAATGACAATTAGGGAAAGTTAACGGCAAGGTCGACTTTGCTCAAACAAGGTTGTCAAAATAATGACCACATTACATGCATTTTTGAGTAAAATTTATTATAATACCGATCATCGCATATTGTATCCATAATAATCCAGAACTAAAGGTGCCTGTAGGATTTCAAGCTAATTAACCTTGTAAGATCTTCTTATAGTCCAATAGATAATGCCTTAGCTCTAATAAACCATGGTAAAGTTCTTATAAATCATGGTGTTGCTGGTAGGCCCTCCACGATCTGGTGAAGGTTGCGTGAAGCCGCTGGATGCGGGAGGCAGAGGACCGATTAATATGTTTTCTTTAAATTAGAATGTTTTGCTTTGTTTCGACGTCAATAAGTGCCTGTAAAGGCCTATGTTGAATAAAGATTTTTGAATTTGAATTCGATCGGTTTGGATATTCCTGGGGAGGCCTATATCCAATAATGGCTGTCTCTTGGCTGAAATAATGATGAAAGGGCCCTGCGTTTGTGAGGGGGACGCTGGCAGTGCATTCTGGCAATATGAGAGTCCATAGGCTAACTCTAGAGGACTTTTTTATTTCCATCGATGGCAGATATTCCAGAGGTACGAGATAGTGACCCACCTAATGGTAAGTGGTGATCACTGCTCATAGACATCTGCAATGCCAAGGGCAAAGCTCAGTCACTGCCTACCTGCAGAGAAGTGCTCTTTTTAAGCCTCATTTGAAACCTGCAGAAAAGTGCTCTTTTTTATTTAGCCTCATTTAAAGACGAATATAGCGTATCGCTCAAACACCGCCGCTGGGAGCTCATTCCAGGGTGGGAGAAATGAACGCTGAAACCGAACTGTGCTAGACCAGATCGGTTCCGGGTGATACGGATGCTAACTCTACTGCGGTAGTAGGTGGTGTTATGTGGTGGTGTTATGTGATGGTAAAAATGTGACGATGGCAATATCAAGTTCTTCAGGGCTCTCACCGTTAAAGAGCCGATAGAACACGCAGAGAGAACCAAAATCCCTTCGTTGATCCAGCGCGACACTTTATTATTCTTTTTCGTGTAATTGTTAGAGGGTTTTGGTTCCACTTCCAGACACAGCTACTAGCAGCTTACTGAAGCCTGTCGCTATCATAATGTTAACAGCAGTATTGTTGGGTTTCGCCAATCAGAGAATAAGATATCTACGGTTCTGCTTGCGACAAGTCAAGATTAGACTTATACACTTACACCATCTATACTTACTTACTAATATTATAAGGCTGAAGAGTTTGTTTGTTTGTTTGGTTGAACGCTCTAATCTCAGGCAGTACTGATCAAATTGAAGAATTCATTTTGTGTTTGATAGTTCATTTATCGAGAAAGGCTATAGGCTATATAACATCACTCTACGACAGGTTGGAGCTAAGCATCGATGAAAAATGTTGCAAAAACGGGAAAAAATATTCCTTTTCATAGCTTTCGTCGCGTGCGCTGCGAAAACGGCTAAAGTTACGCAAAAAACATGTAGTTATTTTCCGACGTCCACGCGAACGAAGTCGCGGGCATAGCTAGTCTTTGTATAAGCGTTGCATGAGGGCATCGATTACGCTTATTGCCTTTGTTGTCCGTGGTCCACCTGCGTAGTTCATTTGATATTGCGCATAACATTGTTTATAGATGTGTACTCAAAATCAAATTCAATTGCTATATTGATCTGTCGCGAACGTTTCGTTATACCTTTGATTATACACGGCGTTTCATAATAACCAATATATAATCAATTCTTTATGTATCGAAAACTAATTATTAAATTGTGTTTACCCGTAATGTCATTCAACCCAAAATTTTCATGTAAATCATAGACATGATGATGATACTATGTTATACATAAAAATTTTGGGTTGAATGACGTTACTGTAAACACATGTTGATAATTTGTTTTAGATAACGAATTGATTATTTATTGGTTATTATGAAACACCGTATATACTCGTACTTGTTAAAGGCATATACTTCTTATTTCATTATAGTGATATCTTTTTAAAAGGTCTCAAAAAACCAAATAAACAAGCAGAAAAATTCTTGCCTCCTTTGGCTTCGAGCCCCGGATACCATTTGAGCCACATGATTGCAACCATTAGACCAGACGGCTAATTACAAATAAAGCTATCAGGAAGCAAACTGGTTTCTTTAAATATATCCTTGGCATATAAATATCAGTTTGTCGACATGATTATTTTTCAAACAAAATCCGCATCGAAGAAGAAATAAGACAACACTTAAATCCTGTGTAAGTGAGAGAGACAACGCATCCCATATTAGATAACCAAAAAGGTCTGAGTTATAAAATACTCATTTCAATAAATTACTTTAAAAATGTTACCGTCCGCAAATAAGTCGGTAAGCACTTTATCGCGAGGCGGACCATCCGTTGCCTTATATTATCGAAAAAAAAAGAAGAAGATCGGAACAAATTTATATAGCGTCGGGAGATTTGAATTTTAGAATTTTGTGTTCCCTGTTTTAAAATGGTTTTCGGCGGCGAGTTTTGTAGAGTTTAAATATGTTACAGCTGGCAGATTATTGTTAGTTTAAATACACAAAGTATTGTAGTGTTTATTTTTTTAGTTAAGTTGATAAGTATAGGATAGGAATATACACTTAGAACATGTCAAATCTGGACATCACTTTAATATCCCCCTCTTCTTTGGTATAGAGTAGGAAATTAATGAAAATAGCTGTTTATAGTGAGTTGACATTACAATGATTATTTCCTACGCATGGCATGGCATTTAATAAAATTTTAATTAAGATAAAATAAGAATAAAATCTTTATTCAGTATAGATTAATATACACTTAGTGTTAGTACGACTTATTAATGTTAGTTAGGTTATAAAAAACCTAACTAATATTTAGTGAACTGTGATACTAAATAATATTTAAAAGTTTGTATTCCAATTTTAGAACTAGATATAATACTTATTACTTAGATAAAAAACATGGAGTTCTAATAGATTAGTGTGTCTACCGTATTCTCGAATTTCAAAATTCGGTAGGGCACCTCGCGTATCGCGTCGATTTCTCATTGGCCCCTTTTGAAAGAGGAGTCGAAACTTTTTTCTCTCGACCTTTTTACTGTCTTCGAGTTAAGTCCATGTAGCAGGTTCTTTAAAGAGTATTTATAACTGTTATCTTTCACGATAAACTTTGTTTTATGCGTACCGTGGAAATATTTAAGGATATAAAGGCACATCCTACTATTTCAATAAAATATCCGCTTAATTTTATAGGCTCATTGTTTAGTTGTATGTTAAGTATCTTGTGAAAACGTCTTTATTTACTTATAATTGATAGAGTAAGCTAGTTCAATAACCTGTTTTAAAATATTGGATGATATTTATTGTGCTAGCAACCTATTTCTTCAGTCCGCTCTGACGAGGTCACTTATATTTGACCTGATTATGTTTGCTGGTTTAATAGTAGAACCATGATTAGATTAGAGACCTTGCCTATAAAATCTCAGATTAAATATTTATATCATTATACGAAGTGGCGCAAAAGTTATGTCATAATGTGGATGTGATTGTTTGTTTGTTTGAACGCGCTAATCTCAGGAATTACTGATTCAAATTTAAAAATCTTTTTGTGTTGGATAGTTCATTTATCGAGAAAGGCTTTAGGCTATATAACATCACACTACGACTAATAGGAGCTGAGCATCAATGAAAAATGTTGCAAAAACGGGAAACAAATTATTATGGCGAAACTTAGTTCGCGAGAACAGCTGTATTATAATATAACTAGCTGTGTCCGCGAACTATGTTTCGGCTTAAAAGTTTAAAGAAAAATTTATAATCTACTTTCCCGCGGGAACTACTTACTTTTCCGGGATAATAAGTAGCCTATATAATAGGTTGGGGAAAAAGTTTCTTCGCATTTTTTAAGAAAATTCAAAACATTTTTTAATATAGTTTATTTACATTTAACTAAAGTATGTAGGTACCATTTTGTTCGATAACTTTTTGCCATCTTGTAGGTAGGGACATGATCCCATTGCTATAGAAATTTTAGGACTTCTGGTCAAAATACCGCGACAAGTGGTTTTGGCAGTCCTCTCGTGATGTTAACCTGACACTGCCTAAAGAATTCTGAAGAGACCGAAACAGGTGGAAATCTGAAGGTGCAAGGTCAGGACTATACGGCGGATGCATTAACACCTCCCAGCCAAACTCTCTTAATTTTTGCTGAGTGGCTAAAGATGTGTGAGGTCTAGCGTTATCATGATGAAAAACCACACCCCTTCTGTTGATTAATTCCGGCTGCTTTCTCTCAACTTCTTGCTTTAATCTCATCAGTTGTTCGCAGTAGAGTTCAGAATCGATGGTCCTGCCTGGTGGTAACAGCTCATGATGAATAATGCCCTTCCAATCCCACCACACACACAGCATCACCTTGTTGCGAGTTAACCCGGGTTTCGCCACAGTCTGTGAAGCCTAACCGGCCTTTGACCACGACCTTTTTCGCACGTTCTTGTCGTACGTGATCCACTTTTCATCACCAGTTATCAGCTTCTTCAAAAATGGTTCGGTTTCATTACGTCGTAACAAAGAATCACAAATGAGTACACGGTTCATTAGGTTTCTTTCAGTGAGCTCGTGAGGTACCCAAATGTCGAGCTTTTTTGTGTACCCAGTTTTTTTCAAATGCGCCAAAACTGTTTTGTGGTCAATTCCCAGTTCTTCAGCTACGTCGTAACTACTGACATGCCGATCTTGCTCCACTTTTTCAAAAATGGCATCCATTTTATCTGTAATAGGGCGACCAGAGCGACGTGCATCTTTGACATCAAAATTTCCGGATTGAAAACGCTTAATCCAAATTTGTGCTACTCTCACAGACACTGCACTAGGTCCATAAACATCGCAAATTTTTTTCGCGGCTTGCGTTGCATTTTTACCTTTTTTGTAGTAAAATTTTAAAATGTATCGAATTTCTTAATTAGTTTCACTCATCTTGGCGGTACGAAAAACAAATGAAAATCACACATTTTCCTAATTTGAATTTGGAATTATGTTCTTTAAAATTTAAACTTTCAATGATACCAAAACCAGCCAGATACAAATAGTATAGCCAAAGAGATTTTATTACAAGTTTATACATACTATAATGCGAAAAGACTTTTTCCCCAACCTAATATTAATCCCTGTCGTAATCCATCTACCTACAATATTTCATCCAAATCCATTCAAGAGTTTTTGCGTGAAAGACTAACAAACATCCATACATCTCTCCATACTCACAAACTTTCGCGTTTATAAAATTAGTAAGGATACATTGCACATGAAGGATTATTTTTAAAACCATTTTCGAACGATCAACATTGAGAAGGTGATATTCTATATTCTTGAATTGCAACATTAATGCCAAATTGTGTCCGTGTTATTTAATTTACTAGGAGTGGGCGATATGAATCGTATCGGATTTTTTGTTACTATTTTTCGTAGTAATATCGCAAAAATTGCGGCTAAAGTGAATCTATTATTTCCAGTATCGAAATTCACCAATAATATCGCATGAATCGGGTAGTGCCGAGTATCGCATTGAGTAATCGACATCGAATTTCTTTCTTTTTCTTAGGTTTTGCGTTATTTAATTAGCACGTTGTATAAACACAATAAATAAGTAATGTCGTACATTATTATTATACGAAGAGATTTTCCATAGATACCATATGAAGCAAGGTAAAGGGTAATTAATCCTATTTAATACCTATATTAAGTTGCCACCTTTGAATATTATTCTAAGGTTGCCACTATAAAAAATATAACAACCTTATGAAAAACAGAGTATTGAAGAAGGCTATTATGCAAGATAAAAGAAAAGCTCCCATATTCTGTGTATCCTGTTATAGCATTCTACCTGGCAGAAAGACTACTCCAGCAGCCCCCCCGCCTATCTCATCCCATCTCATAATTTGATTTCCAACTCCTCTGAAACGGCTTGACCGATTTTTATTAAATTTTTTATGTTTATTTGGTAGGTCTGAGAATAGATCGTAGGCTATTTTTATAGTCCATGTGGTAAGGGTGGCCCTCTCCAGATTTTTTTAAACAAAAAAATAAATTTTTTATTGGTTATAATTTGGCGTCATTCTACCACCAAGTCCCAATTTTAAATAGCGTTATTGATATTTTTACTGGCGAAACGTAGTTCGCTGTTAGAGCTAGTTATAATAGAGTAAATTTAACATCCCAATATAAAGAACAGTTTATACAACAGCAAAAAAGTATCCTACTAAACCGTTTCAAAGTCATAGCAAATCTCGTATCAATTGTCAAAAACATATAATTTCGGAAAATATATGTAAGTATAATTTCAAAATTCGATATCGAATATCGATCGATATACTTATTGTTTCGATTTTTTCAATTCAATATCACCCACCTCGAAAATTTACTTAGCAATACAAGTTTTAATAGTATTCAATCTGAGTCGATATTCAATTGGTGTTGAATACCAAATACTTATTACTTATTATTTTTTTAGATTATGGTAATAACTTATTGTTGGTTATTTGTTGCTTAATAAGCTCTTAATGATTGGCATTAGCACCTTGGGCTCAATTATTTTTTATAAGTTGAGAGAAAAAATAAAAATAAGCACATGTTACGCACAGACAATGACACGGACAAAGCTCTGGCCAATTTGGAAATCAGTTCCCGCTCAATTCGTAGGCTGAGCACGGCGTCCCCTTTGCATTAACTATGTCTGGGGCGAGACCGCGTTTGGCGCAAATTGTTGACACCTGCGAGAAGCGGTAGGTAGGAGTATAGTCGACAAGATTTTTTTTTTAATTCAAAAATCTTTATTCAACTTAGGTCTTTACAGGCACTTATTGACGTTAAAATGAAACAAAATTCTTATTAGAAGGAAAATTATTTAACCTTGTATGTGCATACATTCTGAATATAATCAAGTTGTCTACAAATACAAGTAGAAAAGAAAAAAATTTACTGTACACCTGTTCGGAAATTGGAAGAGCCTTCTCGAGAAACTCGGAAGTTCAATTTTTTTGTCTCCTCTTTTAAATCGCCATTTACAATATTGGTTTTTGTTCACATAGTCATAACAATAATAATAATAAGTATTATCATAACATAATAAGTTTGACATTGATACCACTTTTGATCATGCATTGCGTATAAGCAAAACATCTTAAAGGTAACCTTAATTTTGTTTTCTTCTGTCATATGAAAAATTACAATCATAGAACGAATGTTAACAGTGTAGTAGTAAAAATTGATTTATTGGACGTTTATGAATAACACGGTTGTTGTACATTGTAAGTCAACTAAAAATTAACTTGTAAAATAACGTTACTCTACAAAAAATACATTCCTTGATGAGACACAAATAAGCTTATAACCTACACCACCTACGCGGAAATACATTAAATGCAAGTGTTTACATGAAATTTGCAAACAACAGTCGAGGGTGTCCTTCAGTAGAAACAAACCCCTTTATTGTGTTATTCATCGTCTGCGGTCATCGTTTTCAATTTAACTGTCGTCAGTGTGTTTTCATAGCTGTTTTATAAAAAGTCAGGCGATACATAGAGACCAGACCACACGGTCCTAAGCCCACAAGAACAAGACTTTACTTATCTCTTCTAGCAGCGGCGGTTTCCGCAGTGCAAGTTTAAATAAAGAATAGGATAAATTATTTAAAAAACTTTTTTAAATACAAGCTTTTAGCACTTGTCAATACGAATCAAACGAGACCAAACTCGATGGGGTTGTGTCGTTTAATTGCGGAGTTCCATGGCCACCTTCCAGCTCCATGTCATTATAAATTGCATTCTTACGCGATATACAGATGCATGCGAAATTTCAATCGGAAACCGGGAAGTGGGGTGACATTGAACTTGCAAGATTTCATTACAGACACCGGACAGAAAGTAAATAAAAAAAAAACAGGTAAATTTAAAAAAAAATACTTTTTTAAATACAAGCTTTTATATCATCCTAATATTGAATTGTTACGCGACATGCATATGCATGCAAAATTTCAGCTCAATCGGAGACCGGGTCAAATTTAACATGCAAGATTTCATTACAGACACCGGATAGATTCTAAAAGCTTGTAAAAAAGAAACTTTATTAGCGAGTGCGAAACAATAAACAGTAACATAAATACATAAGAAAACAAAAGAGTCGGCGGCCGAATGATCCTATCTCAGCTAAAAACTTCTGTTACCAAGCGCGGATCCACCGTTGTGGGCATGATGGGCATGCCCACAACCCTAATAGACTTGTGACGTCACACTTTCACGGTTAGGTTGAGATCTATTAAGGCAGATGATATTATATCTCATGCCTTAATAAAAAAAAACTGACTTTTGGTCAAGGCGTCATATGTTTTGTAAACATCTGGAATGCACTATATCGATCATAAGCAAGTCCAGACTCCGGCTCGCACTTGACCTATTTTTGGGTGGCTGTGACAACAACCTTTTTTGAGGACTGGATCCGCGCCTGTCTGTTACATATTGTAACCGAAACGCTCAAATACCATAAGTAAAATACATCTAACTTTATACAAAACAGAAGACAGAAAGTACACAACAACAACCCTAAGCCTAAATGAACAACTGTAAAGCTTATCGTGTAGCTAATTATAACGAAAAGGTCTAAATGAGTTCATTATTTAAAAATCAATATTTAAAAGTTTATCCTAGTATAGACAAGGTGTTCATAAAGCTCACAAGTTGCAGTCTATACACAATAATTTTTGTATACCTGTAGGAGTAGCGAGAATTTATTATTATTTCCGGTAAATCCCAGGAATTTCAGTACTGGGACTTCCCGGTTCCAACAAACCTGGAGGCGATCTTTTAGGCAAACTAAACGCATACACAAACGATTGGATAGAAAACTCACAATTTGACACGCATACACAAACAAACAAACACGCACACACACAGACACGTAAAAAGAAGACACGCTGACACAATTTTTCGGTATACACAAATAACGCGCATCTTGTTATTTATACTCGGGCAACTTAGGGTCATAGATTATACCTTATGAAGTTAATATACATAACTACAAAACAACTTTGTAAGCGTAATAGAAGTTATAAGTTCATCATCATCATCATCACAGCTCATATACGTCCCCACCGAGGGGCACGAACCTTAACAAGTTATGTTAGGGCGATTAGGCCTTAGTCAAACTACGCTGGCCCAGTGCGGATTGGTTGACTTCACATACACCTTTGAATTACTTCGCAGGTGTATGCAGGTTTTATCACGATGTTTTCCTTCACCGTAGGAGCATCAGAATAGAAGTTATACGAGTAAGTTACGTTAGTAAAATAAATATTAGGTGTCCTGCGCCACGCCGGTGGTTGTCGGTATCCGTCCCCGGAAACACTTATATACTACTCCCTTCGGCCAGAAGTCCCCTTCATGAAAGTGTCCAGCACAGTGTTCGGGACTCGCACCACAAATGCTATAAAATTGGCATGGTTGCGCGTCTCCAAGTAACCTGGAGGTTCATTAATGTTCATGAAAAGGTTGATTAAAGATGAGCGACATTGTTAACATGAACGAACACAGAGAAACAAAATAAAATTATAAACAAAACTAAAAGGGGCATTTTAAACATAGAGAGTACTTTGTGTACACAGCTATAGACGTAAGACGGTAAGAGAGGCATACAAGACGATTTTCACACAAACGTACGTCCGGTGCCCCCGGCGCGGATCCATCGTAATGAAGAGTAGAGTAGAGTCAGCAACAAGTGAAGCTTTACATTTGTACTCATTTGTACTACAAAAACTACCGCTATTACATGCGTCATAAGGGTGATCTCAAGGCCAACATGTAAAGTCTGGCGTGTCAAGTCCACAGTCCTTGCATTGGTGTGTCAAGTCCAGTCAAATCCAGTCATGCCGCGGCGAAATGTCGCCGCCGCTGCTGCCTGCTGCCGACTATCAATTTGCACCTTTATATAAAATGTAAGAGGTAAGCGGAATAAAAATCAATAATCCAGTTACCGCAACTCAAAATCCACGAAATGGTGCACCACTTTGACAACTCCTTCACCCCACAAATATCGCCCTTGCAAAGTATTGTCATTGTGAATGCTGATAGGATTATCGTTAAAAGATTTATCTTTACTAGGTTGACGCGGGTACCGCATAATTGTTTTCATATTTAGGGGATATAAAGGCTTATGATTTCACTAGACTATGCAGCTATCTTCTTCTATTATATAAAAGGAGAAGTTCCCATCACGCATAACGCACCAAGTATAACGCACGCACAGCCGTAACCGCTAATGGTAGAAACGTGAAATTTGGACAGTTGTTTTAATTCAAAATGCGGACGCACACTAAGAAGAGATTTTTAAAATTTTTAACCCTGAATGGATAAAATAGGGGTTGCAAGTTTGTATGGAAAAAAATTTAAATTAGCAACGATTTTGATAAAACTTGAGATTCATACACTTAAAACATTCCATTGAACACGTGTTTCTTGGTTTACTGGAATTCACCCCCTTAAGGTGCAAAAGAAGGGTTGAACGTTTCTATGGAAACTATTTAAAATCTGCTCCAATTCCCATGAAATTTATTATCCGAGCTCCTTAATATAAATAACAGTCTTCTATATAATAGGCTACAAACCTATTTTTCCTACGGGAAAATATAAAATTCCCACGGGAAAACAATAATAACACGGGCGATGCTACGAGCGGAAAGTTTCCCACGGGATATGGATTGTGTAAATAAAAATCCATAACAATCGTTTTCAGTTTTGACAGTCAAAGTACTACACACTACTTTATAAAAATGTTTTGAAAATCCATAACACGCGTATAGCTGCATGATCCATATTTAAGGAACAGTAGGTATAGTGGATATCAATTTGAGGAAGTTGAATAAGTGTGTGAAAATGAGGAAACCAACAGTCGCCACGTCCTAAGAAGTCCGTTTTGACAGCTGTCATTTCCATAAAACTGACGGCTAAACTATGGGGATGACAGCGGAAACGGCCATTGAACATGGGGGACTATAGTAAAAAATGGGTGCATTAAGGGCCTAGTGGCATAATCCTAGGTCCTAGGTCAATCAGCATCAAGTTTTCCAGTTTAACGAGTTGCTATAATAAACTATATGTTGAATTTATATACAAAAATCAGAATTTGAGTTTTTTGCATTAGGTGGCATGACCCTAGAGCCATCTTTTAAAAACCCCGAAGTCTTTAGGTAACCCAGAGAACAAGATCGCGATGGAATGGAATGAACAGACAGACAGCGTTACCAAACAAAGTTTGGGTCACGTTGAAAAACAGTCAACACAGTCATGTATTGACGCCGCAATAACCCTCAGAGTAAAAACGAACGTAGATTTTTTCTTAGACAATAAACCCTGAACTTATGCGGGTAAAACCACTATTTCGCCATCTCTGACAAGTGCGAACTTGCCTGTGTCAAAATATAATGGCATATATGCTAATGCCATATATTCTGACACAGACAAGTGTCACAATATATGGCAGCGGCTATGTCTCTCAAACTTGAATGAGGATGTTCAGTCACTATTTTCTTCACTTTTGCGATGTTAACTTCGGTAGAAGACGTTGATGGTCTACCAGAGCGAGGCAAATCTTGCATCACATCTCCACCGCTTTTGAACGCTATGTATGTACTACTCATAAGCACATTTTTTTGATGAAGTCGATTCACCGAAAGCCTTCTGTAACATTTTCAGTGACTCCGAACACGAAATTCAAATTGGCGATGCAAAAACCAAAACTTTTTTCGATTTTTGTCCATTATGAAATTCGCAATACGCACGATATAATATAATCTAACTAAAACAGCACTGTATTTATTCTAATTACATTATTAGATATGCAACTCAAGCTCCACGCCAAAATGGCGGAAAACAGTTGTGTCAAATGTTTCTAAATGTACGTACAGTAAGCTCCTTATCAAGCTATACTGTTTGACCTTTGGACCGTTCTTATGTCGTTCGTAATAGTGGCGGTTTTCGTAGTGTACATGTATAGCTTGAATTGGAGCTTACTGTACACTTCATTAAGGAAGTGTGCGAATTAAAAAAAGTAGACATTGTTTGGCGAAAGGTCATTATACTCGTCATCGAACTTTGTAACCATCTGGAAAACCCTTGGAGCTTCTCTTCTTCTTATTTTTGTTGCTGGCAATTCAACCTTCAAAGCTTTTTAGAGATCTTACAATGTTATTATTAATTGTTTGAATTTAGAATACCACTACCGACTCTAAAGAACCATCCTCCAACAGAGTGCTACTATAGATTACAGAGCACGTGACAGATAGCACAATGGCGCCTGTTAGTGATGGGACATATATTTTCAATTATGTAGTGTTCCTGAAAATAGTTAAGGTTTTCAACAATGACAATAATAACAATTGTAATGTAGTTGCCGTTATTATACTTTGTTATCATCCTCATTGTATGTATCTATCTATAATATATAAAGCTAAATATATAATATATAAATTGCTAAATGCAATATAAGCTGCATCATGCGTCTGCCAACACGCTGACCCAGTGTGGGTTGGTGGTGTCGTCCATTAGCATAGTGCACCAGGAGAAGGTGAGGATGATTGAGTTCCGTATGGTGTTGCTATAAGAATCCCACGTGTTTCATTTCATATTGAAACAGGAAAACAAAATTGTCATAAAATGATTACAATTTAATTGCAGGAATTTTAAAAGTAAATTGTGGGATCGCAAGAATGCATATATTACAGTAGTGACAGCTGTTCTCCTATGATTTCAAACACGAGAAATTGGTCTTCTCTCGATATTACCAAACGTATGGAATTTGGTCACGCCACTATTCTAAATCAAATGCTTGTTATAAAAACCAAAGCGCCCCCAGGTGACGTCGAATAAAAATTGCCGCAATTAAATTTGATAAAAGAAAAAGCCGTTTTGAGATTCCGAAAAGACAATGCCCCATTAGGACAGTAGATAAGTATCTAGACGAGCCAATTGTAGTTCCTTTTTAGAATTTTAGAGTGGCGGAGTGTTTCCTTTTTTTGCAGCGCAGACAGCGCAGTGGATTTCTGCGGCTGACGAATTTGAAATAGGAATTAAAATTTCTCTATGGAGTTTTGTCTTTTTCTGGTGAAATATTTTATATGGCACCTAACTTTTCAGTTCATAATAGTATTACAATTGAGTTTAAGAGTATCCAAATGATTTCAAACAAATAGTGTTGGGGGCCTTGGGGGTCATTCAAACAGAATATTAATGGGTAAAAACTATCAATATCATATTCTTATATTTGATATTAATAGTTTTTACTTGAGTGAGTAACAAATTCCATTATTTACAATTGAGATGAAGGTAAAGCGGACAACTTTCTAATAAGTCAATGCGGGACACCCACAAGAAGACTAAGGATGGAATTAGAAACAAACAACACTACTACTGAATCAAAATTTATTATTAAAGTCATATTTTTCACACGAGTGGCATTTTTTACTAGTTCTGGGTTTCCTGCCTAAGTACGGTACGTCTCGTCTCGTCATTCGTATTTTTGATGTGGCACACTAGTATATGCGAGCGAGACGATGGGAAATGAACCTATATCTACAAAAAAAGATAGGAATGCGGGACATGCGGGACGCATTAGACGATTTACGGGATTATTTTATTAAATATTACAATGCGGTATTACAACTGTCATTACGGGGCGGCCCGCAGAATGCGGGATGGCCGCCTTAGATGAAGGCTAAAATCTGAAGGCACAAATTTCTTGTGTACCTATATCTGTCTATCTTTTATTTTGCTTGTTGAGTTTGTGTCTTTCTTGGTTACTTTAAGTGCTCTTTAAATTATTCAAACACTACTTGACAAAAGGTCAAAGAGCAAAAAAGCTTAATATATTACCTATGGTGATCGTCTAAAAATGCAAAGTTGCGGCATTAAGATGCAGTTCCAGGGCCGCGAATAAAAAAGTTGAGGTGCTTTGAATTGGGAAGGCGGATTTGGCGCGAATCAGACCCCACACATCGCTGCAATACGCGCGACTTACCATTTCGCACGTTCTGACCTCAGTGAAGAGTTATAAATGAATAAATATTGCTGTTATTTATTAATCTATTTCTTTGTTATGATGATCAGTAATCCTTATATTCTGAACATACATATTTTTTTATTTAAAAAAAAAAGTCGCCCCACACTAGGATTTTCTCCTGTGTCGTGGGTGCAGTTACAAACATAGAATATCACATGCACATACGCCCAGACCGGAACAAATTTCTGTAGGCCATACAAAACATTTGTCCCGTACGGGAATCGAACCCGCGACCCGTTGCGCTGTAGATGATCACTCGACCTCTGCGCTAAACGTGTCGTCAAATTATTAAAATTATTACCCTGTGATAATTCTATATCACATATTTTGTCTTCTTCGTGTTAATAATAAAATCATAAGTTAACAGACAATGTGAAACTAACTAAGAACCTGCAATGTTTTATTATAAAAAAAAAAAAATTAAAACTCGATCATAGGGATAGACAGTCAATGTCGGTACTGGGATGAGGTGTCCCGGAAATTATGAGAAGATTAATGTTTACAGTAATTTATTACAAATATAGTTGCGATAGTTAAGTTTTTAATATATTTCACAGCTTGCTTTGTTTAAGCGAGCCATGAATAAAATTTGTTAACTTCAATTTTTAAATTACCTTTCCTCCAGGGGCATAATCTTGCCTCAACTGGCTGGTCTTATTGCCTAAAAATCTATGGCCATAATATGTAGGTAGACTCTAGGTAGGTACAGGATATATTTATTTTCATAGATTTTCAGCGATTTTATTTATAATCATACAAACTACAAGGCATGCATTACTTTAATACGACTTACTTGATTCATTTATGCGAAAACACGATCGCAGATACAAATCTCGCGCGCGAACCCACAAATTAATTAGCGCGTCCATTTTGTTGAAACGTCATGGTGACTTTAATTCGCGCGCCTTGCGACCATAGATAGCGGGTTTAACTTTTAAAATCTCTTTTTTTATCGGCCTATCAATTGTACCAATTGTAAAAACGTAATTCTTTCATTCCCATTCGTGTCACACAATGTTTTAGTGGCGGAAATGTTTTTTTTTCTCCGTCTAATCGGTCTATAACACCGTTTTATTGCATCCGGTTGGTAAACTGTTTCGGTTGAGTGGGGTATCTGTTTAAATTTGTGTATTATGTAAGTATTCAGTTTAAATATAAATAAAGTAGTTGGCTTGATAACGGATAACCACAGTTTTTTTTTGTGTAGCAAGCCATTACAGTGAACGGCGTATTTAATTTTGAGCCGATATTATAAATAGCTTTTTCTATCATAATACTTTTGTGTTTTCGTTATTCAAATAGGTTTTTGTGTACGAAATTGTTTTGTGTCAAAACGTGGCTTGGGACGTTAGTTTTTGAATTAATGTCTTGTTTTGTTCTTTTTGACATTCACTTCAGTTTGACGTAACCAAACGGAGGCACGATAGAGGATTGGCTTTAGAAAAACAATTACAACTTGTTGGTGCTTTTGAAGATTCAGATTACGTGCGAATGAATATTTTTAATAAAACAGTGGAAATTTAAATGTATGAATAACCTAAAATATATTTACAACGAAACGGACGAGTTAGGTACGGCTGTTAGAAACACGTGCAACTCGTTAATTTGCTATTTTTTAATTTGCCATTATCACGTGTTTCGTTTATATTATAAGACTTAAGAGGGGAACTAGTTTTATCGACACTTCTCAAGAGCATTTATGGACAGTGGCTATCGCTTAAATGAACACTGAACCCACCACCACCCATGGCCCCACTCGACCAATCCTGGTTATACGGGCTGATGGTCGATTTCACCAACCATTACTTAGCTTAGGTAGCCCCTAAGACGCATGCTGTCACTTTTTGTCTTTAATGAAAAGAATGTGACAGCATGCCACCTAAGAGTCCCCTAAGCTAATAAGAGGTTGGTGAAAATGGCCGTGAGTCACAGGAGATGCGCGCGGAGCCTGCGAATCGTACTCTGCCGCACCGCACTTGCCTCTCCACAAATTATTTATGATTCTACTTCCTTTATCCCTGTATCCCTCTCCCCTGTTAGGGTCGGACAAACACACGGTATGCCTTCGGTGTCCGCCGCAAGGTCGCCGTGTGCCCATTGTTGTGGTACCGCTGGCTTTTCGCCTAATGTCTCCTCTACTTTCTTCGGGCGGTTGCACTCTACCTTCTTCACCTCTCTAGTCCACTCCTGATCTTATGCCACCGATGCGCGAAGTCCCGTAGCCTTAGGAAATTCGTCTCCGTCCCCACGAGATCATGGTAGTAGACTGGACCCACCTCAAGCTCCTTCACCTTATCTAGTAAATCCCTACGCGCTTCACTATATACAGGATGGATTTTTGAGATGGGATTTAAAGGGCAGGTACATTAACCGTTATAGTTACAAGAAAACATTGTTAGGCAACCATCCATAACTTTTTATGATATTCTGATCTGCATTCACAGATTTTGGAAAAAAGTTACAGTCAACAAAAAAATGCTGAGATAGCAAAAAAATTTTATTATGCCTATCGATCCTGATTTATGTAGGGATCAAAAGACTCTATGGGACCATTTAAGGTATGAGTACTAGAAATGACAGAAATCGCCAAAAACTTTTCCCATACATTTTGTACGGAAAATCCTCAGCTCCTATTTCATATGGTGATCTCTCTACGAATCCTATTTTTTACTTTTAAGGGAAACTGTTAAGTTTAACTGTTACTTAAAAATCAAAATAGTAAAATCAAGCACCTTGAAAATAAAAACACTGAACTTACTAACGCTAAAAAAAACCTGGAACTCCATCTTTCAGTTTTAGAGCAACACCTAGAAGAGACAGAGCAAAAAAGCTTATGCACTTTCGTCGAGGTTGCAGGGTTACCAAGCGTGCCAAATATGGATGTGATGGCAGTAACAAAAACCATAGCATCAAAGCTAAATATCGAAGCCGATACTGTTCATGACGCTCGTGAGGTTAAAGGACGTTCTGAGACATCTGGTTTTTTACTAATTGAGCTAACCAATAAATCTACGCGTGACAAGTGGATCGTTGCGTCTAAATCCAAGCAAATTTCGTTAGGCGAAATATCACTACCCATACCCATTGAAAGAGCAACGGACAAGATCTATGTAAGAGAAGCATTAACTCGAAAAATGAAAACCTTATTATATCAAGCAAAGCAACGCCTTAAAGCTCCCAACGGCCCATTCAAGTATGTATGGTGTAAGGAAGGTAAGCTTTATGTAAAAAAATCTGATGATAGCAAGAAAGTTCAAATAATCCGATCCAAGGACGATATTGATTCGTTACTTGTATCTCCCAATGTAAATTAACCTTCACTAATATTCAATCTGACCAATTGTCCAAATCTAATAAGTAAAATTCAATTTTGTAAATAATGATCCACCGTGCATGGAGTTGTTTGATTGTGTTAATTTAAAGTCATTCTTTAGTAATGTACCTGCAAAAACATTAATATCTCTTGCCTGCATGTGAATATAAGATCGATGATAAAAAATTTCAGCAAGCTGTTACAAATAATTAATAATACGCAAATAACTATTGATGTGATAATTTTGACAGAGGTAGGTATCTCTGACCAAATCTCTGATTTGTTTGATCTTTCTGGATATAGAATGTACACACAGCTTCGCAATAATCGGAAAGGAGGTGGAATAATAATTTATGTTAACAAAACTTTAAAATTTACACCAAAAATAACTAAAACCTATACATTCGAATATCTTGGAGGTATATTAAAAACACCCGATAATTATGCCGTAACAGTGTGTGCAATCTATAGACCACCATCGCTAAACAAAACACTGTTTATACGGGAACTTCACAAAACACTATGTAATGATTTAGCATGCGACACAGCTATTATCCTAGGTGATATGAACATCGATCTTAAATCACAAACAACGGTCAAAAGCATGTATCTGGATATGCTATCCGCGTATGGCTTAACGTGTGGTATTTCGGATTATACAAGAATTGAAACGCGAAATAACACAGTTACAAGGTCATGTATTGACCATATCTTTATACGATCACACACGTTAATACCGTACGCGGCGGCGCTCGATACTGTTTTGGCAGATCACCGCGCGACCGTCGCTTGTCTAACAAGTGCCCCGTACGGTCGCCGTACTTTACAACGTACAATACAGGATGCGCCTCATACGAAATGCTTTTTTGATAAAAAAATAATGTATGACACATTAAACTGTGCAGATTGGGAAAACACTGACAGCTTATCTGACTCAGATGATATTTATAAATTCATTGTAAAAGCGTTTAATTCCGCATTCGAAAAGTCAAAACGTACGATTTTTTCGAATAAAAAAAACAGAAAAAACTTTCCCTGGATAAATAATAACATAATCAAATTGTGTAATCTGAGAGATGAATGTTTTAAACAGTGGAGAAAAGATCATACTAATAATGCCTTAAGATTAAAATATAATAGATTGCGTAATAAAGTACATAAAACCATAGAATTTTACAGAAATAAATATTACAAAAATCTAATTAAAGTAAACTATAATAAACCGAAAAATCTTTGGAAGATAATAAATACAATAGGTGGCACTTTAACACAATCTATAGATAGATTGATTTTGGATGCATTTAGCTCGCAAAACATATCATCCCTTGATATATCAAATAAATTTGCAATTGGATTTGATAATGCTGTAAAAAACATATTACCTAACTGTTCAGTGCCCCTACTTAACAATCATTCAACTCGGTCACTAGATGTTAGTATGAGGTTTCAAAAGGCCACTCCAGGAAAAATACGAAAGCTGATTAAGGCACTAAAAAGTAATAAAGCACCGGGCCTAGATAATATTAGCGTGATCGATATTCAAGCGGTCAGTAGTAAAATTGCGTCTTCTATTGCTAACCTCATAAATGTCAGTATTAGCTCCGGTCAGTACCCAAATGATTTAAAGCTAGGATGCGTGAGACCAATTTTCAAAAAAGGCAAACGGAATGATGTAAATAACTATAGACCAATCACTTTATTGTCATCAATTGATAAAATTGTCGAAAAGTTTATTTGCAATCAGATTCATGAGTTTTACCGTAAAAACTCAATTATAACTGAGTCACAATACGGATTTCAGCCTAAAAAAAATACCACATTGCTGCTGTCAAATTTTTCGGATCATGTTAACGCTGCGCTCAATGACAAAAAACATGTTCTTGCTTTGTTCATTGACTTCTCTCGAGCCTTCGACACCTTAGATCATCAAATACTATTAAGAAAATTATATAACTCAGGTCTTAGAGGTCCTATTTACAGCTGGTGTGTCGATTATTTAAAAAATAGGCGGTATCAAATAAATTTGCTGACAGCCTCAGTGAAACCTTTTCTGTGACTTATGGAACAGCACAGGGATCCGTATGTGGCCCTCTGCATTTTTTGTCTTATGTAAATGATATGAATTCAGTATTTCAAAATTGCAAGTCGTATCAATTTGCTGATGATACATGCCTATTAGTTGCAGGCAATGACTTAAAACATATTGGGATATTGTTGCAAAACGATTTCGATAGGCTTAATATGTGGTGTCACGATATGGGACTAGTGTTCAATGCGCAAAAAACCAAAGTGATGCATATAAAGTCAGCATATCTAAAGTCGAATGCTTGTATGCCCAAATTAGTAGCCCACACGCACGCTTGCCTACATAAAGGTGCTAATAAATGTGACCATAGTTGTCCTACTATTGAACAAGTTGATACTCACATGTATCTAGGGTTATTGATTGACAATAAATTTAATTGGGGTCCTCATATCGCGCAGGTGTGTGATAGGCTACGTGCAATATTGGCCAAGTTTTATATCATAAAAAATCGTTTGCCATTCAAAATTAGACTCTTGTTGTACAATGCTTTTTTTGATTCAGTAGTGTCATATGGGATTTCTTGTTATGGTCGTACTTTTAAAACATATCTGGATTTAATTTATAAATTACAACTCAGGATTTTAACTTTAATAATTTTACCCAAAGATCATTCACAATTCGAGAATAAAAGCGATTGTTTTAAGTTTTGTAAAACCTTACCAATTCATGAAAAAGTAAAATTTTCCCTTTTAAAAGAACAATTTTTCAATAAGGAATTACAAATTGGAAAACAACACCCTATATTTACACGGAGTATTGCACAGCGCAAACTAGTTATTATGCAAACTAATAACTACTATGGTGAACGGACGAGTGCGTACCTTATTCCTCGGTTGATAAATTCTTTACCTACCTCCACACGCGATACGATGACTGAGAAAAACATTAAACCTAAATTAAGGGCATATTTCCTGTCACAAATATAACTGCTGCCGCATGCTAAAATTCGTTTATAATTTTGTTAAATATAATAAGTTTATGTCTATGTAATGTAAGTTTAATTTTCTAATTTTGTTTGTTTATTTGCTAATTTTTTGTAAACACAACTGTTTATTACTAAGCTAATTTAAATAAGGTACTACACACAAACCCTAGAGGTTTAAGTGGTGCTATATGTATCATAATATTATGTTAATTTGTGTATTGATAATAAAAAAAAAAAAAAAAAAGTTTATTTTCAAAAAGATGGCGCTCCACCACATAACAGCCGCCGTACGCGTTCCAATTTGAACAGACAATTCAGGACACAGTGGATAGGGACACATGGTCCAATAAAGTGGCCACCTTGCAGCCCCGTTCTATCTAACGCCACTAGATTTTTTTATGGGGCTACCTAAAAAACGAAATCTACAAAAAGAAATACGAGAGTGTTCAGGAACTGAAAGATGCATTGACGAGGACTTAAATAACATCCATCCAAGAAAATTATTAGCTGCTACATCCTCAGTACAAAAGCGAGTAAACTTATGTATTCGTAAAGACGGTGGACATTTTGAGATTAAATTTATTACTAGTTGACCATATGCAACTTTGTTTGCATTATAACTCACTTTTTCCGTCAGATTTTTCCCATAGCAAAATTACCCTATGTCCTTCCCCTGGTCTCGAACTATCCCTATACCAACTTTCGTCAAAATCGGTTCAGTAGTTTTGAAGCCTATTCAATACAAACAAACAAACAATGAAATCTTTCCTCTTTATAATATTAGTATAGAAAAAAAAATGTGAATAATTTAAGTCATATCGTGACTAAAACTAAATACCTTATGCTCTACGACAGGGAAGCTCTTGGCCTTCATCTCACCTGATGTTAAGTGACAATAAGGCTGAAAGTGGAAACGAGTTTCACCTGGACTCCTCAACAACTGACGAACGGTCTATCTTACCTCTTATTGTCAGAACACAACAATGCTTTTACTCAAAAATGCATGTAATGTGGTCATTATTTTGACAACCTTGTTTGAGCAAAGTCCTTGCTGTTCTGTTTCAATTTAAATTACTTGCTGGTTTTACTTAGATTAGGTACTTGCATTTTTGAGTAAAGCACTATACAAGCCTTGGCCCACAATGACTGCTTCGCTGGTCACGCTATGATTGCCTCGAGCTAGCCTAGCTACGCTCTAGGCCTTCCAGCTTGGCCATCATTGCAGCCCTTGCTGTCGTCACTGTAATTTATCTCAGCTCGTCCATCAAGTGCTGCACGCTGACCGCGCTGTGTCGCCTGGAGCTGCGCTGTCGGCCATCATCAGCGCGACCAGCAAAGTAGTCATTATAGATCGCGGCAGTAATGTACTATTATCATTGTTATTATGGCGACAAAATTAGGTAAGACGGTGGTAGCTAGCCGAGCGGGCTCAGAAGCTCTACCATCAACCAAACCGAGTAGAAAAATTTCCCCACAGGGAATCGAACTCCGGACATCCCGATCAACACCCGGTGGTCTCAACCACTAGACCACGGAGGCGGTTAGAATTTGAGTTTCAGGTAGAGAAATACTATAACGCATAATTTCGCAAATCCATCCTTTTTATCCGACCGCGCAATGCAAAGAAGGGTACTGTGTTTATCAGTCCATGTTTATATGTAGGTATATTTGTTTCTTTGTGGCACTATATTGGCCAAACGCGTGGTCTGACTTTGTTCCGTATTTTTTTAAATATAAGGCATGTAATATACAATTACACTAGAAAAAAAAACGCAAATTGACACAGACCTCCCATCGCACCAAGCGAGCCGACGACACATTAATCAAGGGTATTGCATGTCCCTGCATCACCAACAATAGAATAAAGGCCTTTCGGCATAGTCAAGGTGTTGCCAAAAGAAAAAAAGAAAAACTAGAGGAGTCAAAACACGCAAACCGCGCAGGTGATTCGTCCTTTTCTAACGTGCGATTTGTGAAAGGGATGTATAGATCATTGGCACTTAGGGTTGTCGCGTATATGACATCAAAATAGAAACATTTGCAAATGTTACGCACGTCGTCATTGTGAAAGGAAAATCAAATAAAGTGTTGCTGAAATATTCACAATCTTTTATTTTACTTACTCAAAAAAAACAATCGCTTAGTCCGTGCGGTGCTGCATTTAAAATACAACAGTCGCTATTCCCTCTCTTAGCGTGGATTTTTAAAGATATTTACTGCAATTACACTTTCTGTGAGGAGACGGAAAACTTGAAATCAAACTTTATAATAACTTGTCTCGCTAGCGTGATGTAAGGTAGGCTGTCTAGGTAGAGATCCGTGGCTTAATTGGGGTTAAAGTAGTAAAGGTAGTGAATTTAATCCTAGATATTTAAAAAAATAACAATATTTCGTATATGCTCAAAATTAGTTAAAATCTAATCATTTCTGTCGTCTATTAGTTTAGTGTTCCTAAGCAAGATCTTAAAGTTAGAGGTTTGATTCAAATACAGCAGTTTATGGTAAGCTAACACAGGTATAAAATAATTATTAACTGAATATCGAACTTAGTTTCTCTTAAAGACTACGTAAATTTATGATAACTTTTTAAAATTTATTTAATTTAATTTAAGAGTCAACCCTATTGCGAGTGTTCGCATAGTCAAATCTTTAGCGCGGCTTCGCAAAGCGACTCCTGCGCCGCGGGCGTTCGTATTTTGAAAATATTTTGACGTTTATTGAGGCCACGGTGACGTATTGTCGCCCTCGGGATTTTTTTAAGGCAAATGGGATATTACACCGCTCTAAGCGTTGAAGCGAGTTAATGTGACCGTTTTTATGGTGGTATGGAAGGATAGTCGTGCTACGTAAATTGTAAATGATTTTTTTTCCGACTCTACTATTTAAATAATTTCGTTGTGATAATTTATTTTGATTATTTCTTTGTTATTATCTAGGATTTAAATATTACACTAAAAACCACTAGAAATTCTTGAAAATAATGTGTATTAAAAGTAAACACAACTTTTCTTATGCTTTATACTTTCCTAACTCCTTTATGCTTTGCATCGCATCGCATCTTCTAACCTTCACAACTGAACTAGATAGGCCGTCTTTCACTTAGACATTTAAATTAGTACTCCACGGAAAGGTTGATTTCGTATTGTTTTTCATTATATACAAGCAGATTGTAACAAGCAGTGACAAGCATATACTTGATGTCGATGTCAGTCACCTATATTATATTAGTTCATAAAAGATTCGCAAACTTACAGCATGTACGGTCAAGGAATTTAATTCCCGACCCATTTCGTTGACATATTGTTTGAAGTTGACAATGCATTCCAATAGATATTCTAGCTAGATGATGTCTATACTCGTACGTGTAAAAAGTGTACGCAAATCGTCCTAGTAGCATTCGTAGCTCGTATGGTGTCGTATTGCTTTACGATATTCAACCTTAGGTGGGCTGCAAATTAAATTCCTTGACTCTAGTGGTATCTAAGTAAGTAATCCAACAAATACTTTAGAAATAATCAAAGGTTAAAGCGACCGATAAAATAGTGTGGTAATCTCGCACGAAGCTGAAAACTGTTGCCATATATAGCTCTACTCCCTATGTGAAGCCGGGGCGGGTCGCTATAGTTGATTATAAAACGCATTTTTGTGCGAATACTTAATAGTAATAAGTAAATGATATCTTTGAATTTTGTGTTGAATATGTTACCTTTATAAATCACTATTGAACATGTAATAAAACAACATCTGCTTGGTCCATTCAATTATTTGCCGTTTTTCTAAAATCGTAACACGTGTTCAAACATTTACCTTAGAATGACTGAACAAAAGCATTACAACCTCACCTCCACAGGAAACTACTGACCGCTAAGAAAAAGTCAACAAAGAGTCCGGACTTTCTTTCAAAAGGAAAAAACCTTGTTTATGGTAAGACGAAACGTCATATTTCCCGCGCGCGGCAAACGTCAGTTTTACAAAGTGTGTAGAGTGCAAGTTGCTGGCGAACTTAGGGGTTGCTGTAAAAGAAATTTTGTTTTATAAACAAAATTGTTTGCTCGGACAAACGTTTGTACATCAGCTGTCAACCGCAAACTGACCAGTGTAATGACTGTAACACAATACCGACAATTTTATATTGTTTCGAAACAATAGCTGTGTCTCATGTATCTTGAGCTGTAGCCTCTTTACGCCGCGTTAACAGCAAAGACCAATATATGTTGGAAACTGTCCAGTTCAATTTGAATCTTTTTTTAAAGGAACTCCTCAAGTTTCATACTACCTTGTCAATTTTATAAAGAACTTTTCATCTGCAACAATAACAATGCTCACGGAGCTCAGCTTACACAAGATGACAGTAAAATTTGTTTGAAAAATGGCGCGTGCTACGACAGTACAATTTTAAATGATATTTAGCTAATCTAGTTTGGTTCTTCCGTCAAAGCAATGAGGTTGATTTTTGCTTGTCAGCTAAGGGAATGAATGTAAAATAAGGTTTGTCGTCAAACAATTCAGGTAAAGGTAATTGTACAGCCATGTAGAGTGTTTTGAATGATTGTTTTGGTTGTGATCTCAGCCGCTTCTGGTGTTACTCGGCCACTTGACAGCTTTGGGTGTGGGTTATAAAAGGGTAAGGATTCACACTTAAGTACGCAATTGACGTGTTTAAATCGAAATGAAACCTTTAAGATTCCGCGCCTCTCTGGTTGATGCTATCCGGTTTGTAACTTGAGGTCTAGGGTTAAATTATTTGTGGGACAAATTTTTTGCTAATTTTGGTTGGTTGTTGGCTTTTACCTAAGAAACCTTACAATAATGATGGAGTCTCTGCGAAAAGACACCCGTCCGAATAAAGGACGCTACTATCCAATTATCTTGTTTATTTTATAGCGCACTTGCATTATTGTGCCATGTAATTGTCCTATTTCTTTGAATTTACTATTTACCATATTTTAGTGCCCAAGATTAGAAATAATTTAAAAAAAGTGTATCTCAACGCTAAAGCTCGCTTTTTGGCCGCGATAGTTCCTATTTCGGGCAGATTGTAGGTACTTAGAAATAATTAATAGAAAAATATAAAAAAAAATGTTCCGAATGACTTTTCAAGAAAATCAATATAAAACCTTATTCGGAAAATTTGGATTAAATCAGCAAAACTCTCAAGCGACACATATAAATAATATGGGCATGTTGGTTTCAGTGTTAGCTCTATTGAGTAGCCTAGACTAGGGAAGACAAGTTTTCCATCTCACAGAAAGTCACTGTTTTATGACATCATGCTATGTACTTACCTGCGTGAGTGTCGTCAGAGCTCGTTGGAACGGATGCTTTCTACGCTCTTTCTTTCCGGCATAGAGTTTTGGGTCGGCAACGTAAGTGATTCTGGGGGGGTTTGTCTAAGAAGAATCCTACAGAAGAAGAAGAAATGAAATCGTAACCGAACCGTACTCGCCGTTGCTTGGCTAGATGGCGGGGGCTCTCCCGCGGCAGGTGCCAGGTCTACCCACTAAACCCCCCGGTGTTCTCCCTGCCCTTATGGGCGCGCTAGGTAAGGTCCACACTGCGACTCCACTACCCACGCGCCCGGTACAAACGTATACCTATGCTTAGAGAGATCATAATATCTACAGTAACTGGCATGGAATTGGGTGTCCCCAGTATAAGATATACTGGGGACACCCAATTCCATGCCAGTTGACAGCGATTCTTAATTATTTCACTAAAGCAACCTGCACTAAAGTGAAGTCTAAGGTAAAGGACATAAGAATCAAATTAAGGTTAGATGAATCCCTGAAGAGTTGAGAGAAAATCTGTATCAGTCGAGTCGCGAAACATCGAGTTAGTTTTGTTTACTGGAAGCGATTAAATATTAGCTACCTTGGAAAAATTTATCTAAATAAAAAATTGCAAACGGAAGATGTTTCGCATTCTAGGAAAGACAGAGATAAAACAATCTTTTGATGAGTAACTGATCGGGAAATTAAAAGTACGTCTATAAATGTATACTACAAAACCCTTACTTTGTTGATTACTTTTAATCGTCAACATGAATGTTCGTACCTACATTTATAAAAACGTTAGTTTAAATGCACAATATAGCATTCGCACACAATTTCTGTACTTAGCACAAAGCTAACCCTTGCCATTACAACCTACGAAACATTCATGAAATTAACACTAACGGGGGTTAGAAATTTCTGTGCGGTTACCTATGTCGCAAGAGCCGACTAAGGGCGTTTACCGGGATTATATCTAACGAAGAGACGGAAAACTCGAAACACCGTACATACACCAAGCCGTCTGATCAGTGCCTTTATTCTGTTAACCTTTCATAATTATTGTGCTTCGATAGCACTTCAATATAACTGCTTTTTTACATTATGTTACACTTTCTGTTATGTAGTTGGCCAATTCCTTTTCGTCTTAGAAGACCCATGGGACCTATAGGGATGATCTTTCTTATTACAATCTAGGCAAATTATATAATCAAAATACATGCATTCAAGGGACAAGGCAGCTCTTATCGCTTTTCCGCAGTGCTTATACACGGTTATTTTTTATCACCCTGGAAAATTTTAGGGACGCTTCACGACATTATATTAGAATGATTTAAATATGAATAAAATAAAATAAGTCACTTAATTTTATATTAATTTTCTAAAAAATCCAAAAAATCCAACTAGTTGAGATTTTTTTAAATTTTTTAATTATTTTTTATTTAATTTTTTTTATGTTTTTTATAATAATGGATGTGTCCTGAAGCGTCCCTAAAATTTTCCTGGGTGATAAAAAAATAACCGTGTATATGACACAGTAGGATGCTTAAAAGTTAACAATGTTGTTTTCATCAGCCCCTAGCCGGAAATCGGATATCGGCCTTGGGCCTTGTTTTCAAATTGCTTAGGTACTGAAAATCACATTTATAGCGTGCGACTGTGTGAGACGCTAACACTCAGTTTGGGACGAATGGCGGAGACCGCACGCAATCGAGCCGCTCGAGACTGATTGCAGTGGGGCTAGCACGCAGGAGAATCTAAAATCGAATCGAAATCCGAATCGAGGAGTTTGTATGGCAATTTTATTAGCGCCACGGCGGTGAGTAGCAGAACTAATAAAATTGTCATACAAACTCCTCGATTCGGATTTCGATTCTCCTGCGTGCTAGCCCCACAGTTGATGTAATGAAAATAGGGAATCTATATGATGTCGAACCAAAATCACTAGAAACCGAGTGCTAGATGTCAAGCGACTGATTCAGAAATGGGGCCCGATGCATGATGCATGGTTATTTCAGCCCCTAACCATGATTGCTCAAAACAATATTAAAATCGCACTGAAAAAGGTGGCGCTATACGCAGCAAGAGCGGTGTCTCTGTTTCAATATTGTTTTAACCTTGCTTTAAGCGATCATGGTGAAGCCCCAGTATTTTGGCCACAAGCATTTCAAGCTTACGGTAAGATTTTTACCAGTAAGTAAATAATCGATTAATTACTGTGATCGATAAAATTATTACATTGGCATCAAAATTATGATTAATACAATTCAATTTCTAAGTTAAAGTGTGCATATGTAAAATTTCTATTGAGATATGGATTTAAAATTAAGTAAAATGCTCGCATAAAAACGACTCATTCGAGGCTGTAGGAAAAAAGAACATTGATACAAGAAAAGATATGAGAATTATACAAAATTGAACATTGAATCAACCGCTTCCATTGATCGTAGCCCACGTAATTCACGTCCCTTTCAATTCAACCGTCAGCTGACACCAAAACGACTACGCACCCAACATTCACAAATTACGCGCGCAATTTACATAGAAAAAGTGACAACATAGCGACGCCAAACATTTGTTAGCCCCATTGTATTGTAAAGTATTATATCCTTAACGTTTCCACCTTATTTATATTTATAAAGAATCTTATTTGGCTCGCACTAACAAGATGTTTGCGAGTGTCAAAGACGGCCCGCCAAATCGCTGAATGGGCGGCGTTTGACTTTCTTTTTTTTAATCGCCATGTTTTTGTGCCATAGACAAGTTTTTCGTTGTCCGTCAAAGTCAAAGGTGTTGTGACCGTGCGGTGCGGTAGGTAAGTGCGGCGGTATGAGATGTAATCGGATTTTATCGTCCACAATTTATTATACGTCGTTATCTACAATTGATGTTAAATACGCCATGAAATTGCTGTGGGTTAGGAATTGGATGAGGCTTAAGGTGTTTCAGTTAACAATTGTTGCGTAAATTGAATTATTATAAAAAAAATTGTAAGTGCGTAGATGCAAAAAATGTCTGGTAAGTGTCAGTAAGAAATCCTTCTCATCGAAATCTTGACTGTGAATACTTTGATCAGGATGATTTGATTTCGACCAGCACCACCAAATGTACCTACACTCACTTGGGCGATATTTTATATTATTCTGCTGAGTTCGATTCTGGGTTGGTTTTGAGGGGTTTCTGGACTCTTCCCGATTTAACCATGATCGGGACGCAAAACACCCCGATTGTTGACCAGATCACAAAAATTTGTCAATTTTCCATAATAAAGCAGTGACTATAAATACAATGTCTGAATTATGTTAGCATATTAATCCCGTAAATATTTGAAATGAATACATACATATATCATTAGGGTGTATGTATGGGCCCGTTCTCTTTGCCTTTTCACGTAAATGAAGAAAAAGAAGAAGGAAATATACGTAGTAAAAATCTACTTTCTTGGAAAGCGCGGGAACTTCACATAGTAAAGGCGGGCTCTTTAAAATATTTTATTTGTAATTTTTTAATTGTAGTCAGTTACTTAATAAAACACAAACAAAAGAGGTATATAACATATAGGCATTAAATAATATTATAAGCAGATATGGGGAAGCGGAGTTCGAGAAAAAGAAAAAAAAAGGAGGATGAACCGGAGTCTGGTGATGCAGATAGGGAGACAGATGAGGTAAGGTTGGTAGAAACGGATATGTCCTCTTCGGAAAGTGATGAAGAAATAAGCAATGCAGATAGGTACAAGCCTTATTATGTTACTGACTATATACGCAGATATCCGGAAGAAATTAGCGGCACTGAATTTGTGGTTTTTGTTGAGTCATCAGACATCCAGAAACCAATTGGAACAAGAGATCTTCTTTCTTTGTCAACTTGTTTAAAGCGCTTTAACAAAGGCGTCAAATTTTTAAGAAATATCAATAAGTTTAAGATAGGTATTTATTTTGAAAAACCAGACTTGGCGAATGCCTTTTTAAATAATAATACCTTCTTGAAAGAATACAAATTCAAAGCCAGTATTCCTGCTGCTACAACTGAGGTGTCCGGAGTTATAAGAAATGTACCTACCATTATATCAAACAAGAGAATATTTACTATGATAACAAGTACAAAAAAAATAATAACAATAAAAAGAATAATGAAAAAAATAAATGTGACTGAGGGTTTTATATTACAACCTACAACTACAGTAATAGTGACATTTGCCACTTCCATTTTGCCAAATCATATAGATATTGGTGGTTGGAGACATGATGTGTCTCAATATATACCACCAGTTAAGCAATGTTACAAATGTTTGAGATACGGACATTTGGCAAAATATTGTAAAAATTCTGAAAAATGTAGTATATGTAAAGAAAATCATAACTATAAGACTTGTACAGTTTCTATCGAAAAAGCTACTTGCATTCATTGTGATGGCAATCATACTAGTGTGTCTCCAATATGCCCAGTTAAAAAACAGAAAATCATTGAAAATAGAAATAAATATAAGCCTGCTTCTTATGCAGATATTACAAATCCTTTAAATGTTCCCAAATTAGAAAGTAAGACAAAAAATAATTTAGATTTGTTTACACTGCTCAATACTGACAGCAAGTGTCTCTCATTATTAGTTGAAACCATAACTAAATGTGTTTCTTTGCATAATACTCAAAATACTTCTATAAATTCTAAAAGTGTTTTAGAGGTCTTAAAAAATACTTTTGGTAAGCAATCAAATCCCCACAATTCACCCCCAACCAATTGAATATCGTACAGTGGAATGCTCAAAGCTTATTAAGCAATCAACTTATTTTTACGAAATTTCTTTATGACCATTTTATTCATATCGCAATTATATGTGAAACATGGCTAAAGCCTCAGAAGCAGTTTAAAATCAAAGGTTATCATATTGAACGTAATGACTGTGGCAACAAGCATAATGGTGTTGCTATTTTAATCCATACATCATTAAAATATCAAAAAGTAACATCTTATTTTGACAACTCTCTTCAAACAATTGTAATACATTTAGAACTACATCAGAACACTATTTCAATAGCCAGTATATATTGTCCAACAAATTGTATTCCCAGTTTCTCTAAAAATAAGTTTAAACATTTCTTGAATTCTCTCCATAGGCCGACGATTATAGCTGGTGACTTCAATGCTCATCACTCAATTTGGGGATGTCCGTTATCGGATTCCAGAGGTAAGGATATTCTTGAGTGTTTAGATGAATGCAATTTAGTCCTGTTGAATGATGGTCAGGTCACAACTGTCGGTTCTCATTCTTGGAGACCCAATGGTTTGGACTTGACTATGGTATCTCCTTCATTAGCTCTTCGCTGCGAATGGTCAGTACACGACGATCCATTGGGCAGTTATCATTTGCCAACATTTACTAAGATTACATTCAATAGTAGTTCACAATGTTTTAACTCTCAAAACAATTTTCAGGATGAAAATGATTTTAACAATCGCATTAATCATAGATTAGTTGATTGGAAGTTGTATTCTTCAATTGTTAATAAGGATTTAGATAATTTTCAATGTAACCCTATTAGTAATCCAATAGATTCATACAACTCTTTTTGTAAAATCATTTTGACAGCTGCACAAAAGTCAATTCCCTCTCGTACCTCTCGGTCCGAATCACGTAACATTGCTACTCAAAACTTAAAATCAAAATATCGAACAGTTCCTTGGTGGAATAGTAATTGCGCTAAAGCTGTACAGGAAAGCAAGCAAGCCTATCTTGATTTTAAGAATAATCCTTCTCAAGAAAAATATATTAATTTCAAAAGATTACAAGCTGCTAAAAAACTTACCATTAAGAGAGAAAGACTAAGTAGTTGGATAGAATTCTGTACAAAATTAAATCGATTGACACCAGTTTCAGTAGTATGGGGTAACATGAGAAAACTTACACATAAAACATATAAAAAGCAAAATAGTGATTTTTCGTGGGTCAGTGATTTTTTACGTAAATACACGCCTGACTTTGTGCAAAATAACAGGCCAATTGTGAAGGACAATAGTTTACCAGATAATCAGTCATTCCTCACTGATCCATTTTCTTTTGACGAATTAACTGCAGCTCTGAAATCTAGAAAAAACACTGCTTGTGGATTAGATAGTTTATCGTACAAGATGTTTCAGCTACTTAACACTGACAATCTTTATAAGCTTTTACAAATTTATAATATTTTATGGCAAGATTGCACAATTCCTCCTAATTGGAAAATGGACTGCTTGGTTCCTATTTTAAAACCTGGAAAAATTGCATCTCATCCCGATTCTTATCGTCCTATCGCTTTAACGTCTTGTGCTGGTAAATTATTTGAACAGCTAATCAAACAAAGATTGGAATTCTTCATAGAAAAGAACTTAATTTTACCTTTAAACCAGTTTGGGTTTAGGCGAGGACTTTCGGCTCAAGAAAGCTTAGCACATTTTTTTTTGGACGTCACTACAGCTCAAAAGAATATGGAGTATACAATAGCAGTGTTTTTTGATATAGAAGGTGCATTTAATAACGTTAATCATGGTATTTTATTTGAATCTCTATTATCTTTCTTACCTGTAAAAATTGCTTATTGGATATATGCTTTTCTCACGGATAGAAAAGTGTATGTCAAAATAGATAATAAATTTTTAGGCCCTAGATTTTCGAGCAAAGGTGTATGTCAAGGAGGCATCTTGAGTCCTATTCTGTATATTTTGTATATAAGAAAACTAAATTCCATTCTTAATAATAATTTAGTCAACAATCTTCAGTTTGCTGATGACCTTGTCATTTATTGTAAAGGTACTAATGTATTAGATATTCAATTAACATTAAATAATAATCTAGTGAAGCTGGCAGATTACTTCTCAGAACTTGATTTAAATGTTAGCCTTTTAAAAAGTAAAGTTGTAATATTTTGCCCAAAATACAGTTCTCTACCTCTAATTAATATTACATACAGCAATCATACTTTGCCTATTGATAATTCAGTTAAATTCTTGGGTGTTATTTTTCACGAAAATCTTACGTGGGATTTATATGTTGATTGCTTGGTGAGCAGAGCTTTAAAAGCCACTAATGTAATTAGGTCCGTTACTGGATTGAAATGGGGTGCTGATCCTAAAATTGTGTTAATGCTTTATAAAGCTTTGGTCAGAAGTCATTTTGAGTATGCTTTCTTTTGTTACGCTTCCGATCCAAAATACATAGATATTATTGATAAAATACAGAATAAGAACTTACGATTAATACTAGGTGCTATGAACACTTCCCCAATAAATTCTATGCAGGTCGAATGTCATTTACCACCAATGGTTATTCGCTTTGAATTTTTAAAACTTAAATTTCTTTTTAAACTCTTATCACGTTCGAATAATGATCTTTTAAATAAATTAAATGTATGTTCCACTAACACTTTTCTTTCAAAAAATTTCTCACATTTTATAAGTTTAAAAGAACAATGTAATATATTTTGTAGTACTACTTTACATTGTTATAGTGGCTCATATGCTAGTAAATTCTGTGACATTCATATTGTCCTACATAAAGATTTTAAAGATAAATATGATGTTTACGAAAGTCTACAGGCTTATAATGATTATCGATCAATTTATACAGATGGTTCAAAGACGAATGTAAGTGTTGCAGTAGCTATGTATGATGCAGGTAGTAAAACTGGACATAGTTTTAAAATGTGCCAAAATGCCAGCATATTTTCTGCTGAGGCGAATGCTATAATTGTAGCTCTTAACTACATTCAACAGTTCAGCCAATACAAAAAATGGATTATTATTACTGACAGCATGAGTGTGTTGATGGCTTTGAGAAATCCTTCCTTTTCATCAGTCACAAATCATTTAATATATAATATCCGAGATCAGATACATCATTTAAAAATAAATTATCAAATAGACATTATATTATTTTGGACTCCAGCTCATATCGGTGTATATGGAAACGAGGAAGTAGATAAACTGGCCAAAACTATGAACACTCTAGACGTACCTATAAAAAACATCAATTTCATATACTGATTGTACAGCTCTAATCAAGAAAGAAATATTGAAGCTATGGGAAGAACACTGGAATAGTACTTTGCTCATAAAAGGGAAGTGGTATCGAGAAATAAATAATAAAATAAAACAACCCTGGTTCAATAGACACAATTACATAAACAGAAGATTTTTTACTATTATTTGCCGTTTGCGAATTGGGCACGGTCGATTCAATGACCATTTGTACCGGCTAGGCATGACTTCTTCCCCATCGTGCAACTGGTGCAACACCACCTTACCTCAATCTCTGCATCACCTTTTTTACGAATGTCCAATTTTTGCCCTGCAAAGAAACATTTTATTAGAAGAAATTTCAAAAATAATGAAACACCAGCAAGATCTACCGCGCTCTTTACAAAAACTTCTTTCCATTGAAAAATGCTTTGAAGCAATTTATGAATATGTAACCTCTACGTTTGGCGATTTGTGAATTCAAAAGAAGAATGAATAACAATAGTTTATTGCATACAGACTAGGCTGTATGGTTGACGCCTTTGCCTTTCCCAAAAGGGGTAAACAAAATTAAAAAAAAAATCTACTTTCTTAAGTTGAAATCTAGTTTTTTTATACTGTCCCGATTTAAAAGTGATAATCCCGATTTTTACAAGCTTCTGCCCCGAAATTTCGCTTGCTAGACCTGGCAGCCCTAGTTCGATTAGTCCTGAGGTTTGCATAGCAGCGGTAGTAAGTAACAAAGTAGTAAAATTGTTGTTTACCAAAGAAATCGATTAGGCTGTGATTGAGCAAACTAGATTAGTCGAAAAAATTTCTTTTCTAAAAGGTTTTTAATTATGCAAGGGTATATTCAAATTGAGATAAAACACTTGATTGTTTACACTTGATTGTTGATTGTTTACAGTTAGTTTTTTTTTGGAGGATTATATGTACTTTGGTATTATGTATTTGCTTCTTGCCAAATTTCATGATTGTAAGTCAACGGGACGCACTCAATAAATTTTGATTCCCTTGAGAATGTCGAAATTTATGTTTGTCGAAAATTATGAGGCATAAACGACCGTATCTTTTTTCGTTAACTTAGAAGTTTGATTTTTTCACAGCTTCAAGGGATTGTAGACTGTATATGGTATATGGTTTTAGTTTCGTCTTGATACCTTAATCCCAAGATAAAGGGCCTTGACAGACTGACGGACGCACGGACAACAAAGTGATCCTATAAGGGTTCCGACTTTTCCTTTTGAAGTACGGAACCCTAAAAACGCACTCAAGTCCTGAAAAAAATATTGAATCATTTCCCGAGTTGTCAATTAAAAATTGGATTAGGGATATTCACCATTTAACATTTGTTACTAATTTTATCATGGTAGATGCTCGGACGTTAATTTAAAAGGATTTGGCACACTTCAATGATTACCTAGGCTTTTTTAAATGCACGGTTTTGTTTTTTGAGTTTGACTGTACCTATTCCACACGGCCTTAAACGAGAAATTAAAAAGAAATTAGTCAAACCATTAATTATTGAAACCTCTTTATTAGATTTGAGTAAAATTTCCAGCCGAACGCAAGATGGCCGAAAACTGTAATTATAGAACATAAAATTAATTTGAATAATTCATTTCTTGCTGTATGTTTCAGGCGATTTACGATCTTATTGCCAGATTCATAAAGGTTATTCGGTGATTATTTCTGTGTACACCTCGTAAATTATTGCTCAAAAGTTAGATGGAGGTGTGACACGCGAGGTAATTTTTTTAACGCTAGCCAGCTATTGTGCCTGGACAGCAAACAGCAGGATATTATTACTTACAAAATCATAGACTTAGGAAATGGATCTTTTATTTATTCATAACAAAGAAGTTCTTGGCCTATATCGCATCCGGTGGTAAATGAAGGTAAGGAGGAAGCAAGCTTCATTTGAATACCGTGACCACAAAGTGATTGGCTATCGTATCTATTTTCAATACATAGAATGTAACTAATGTTGTTATTGTAATAAAATTAGTTAAGATGATTGTGAATGACCATCAGACCCATTCAAACCAAGACCAGATTTTATTTTGCACCTAGGTTGTGTCTATTCCGACCCGGGTCCTAATAGAAGTCGATTGCTATTCGGACCCGGGCGAGAAAAAATGGCGACGCGACGACGGGGTGGACTTTACGTAATAACTATTAGTTATCAAAAATCTATTATTAGTTATTAACTAATAATAGATTTTTGCGAGTGGAGCATGAAACATGCAGTATTTATGTGTGGTCATAATGTCTACTTCACCTAACCTAGAGCTTTCAGTTTTATTCTATGTTGTTTTTGATAACGCTTCTATCAGGTCCGAATAGCAATCGACTTCTATTGGGACCCGGGTCCGAATAGTCACTCCGTTTGCACTATGAGGAGTTATACTCATTTTCCTCACAGAGTGTGAGGCATACCCACAAAAGAAGCCTCGGCATCTATCCTGTCCTTCGCTGGGTAGAGCTGGGATTGGGAAAACCCAATTAATCAGATTATATCTAATGGACTCTCCATTAGATATAATCTGATAAATTGGGTCTAGATCCGAAACAAGTGGTCTCAATTAACGAAAAAAAATGATTCCAAGAAATACGAATTGTTTTTCTTAATTTGTGGTCTGGGCGTATGTGCATGTGAGATTCTATGTTTGTAACTGCACCCACGTCACAGGAGAAAAATCCTAGTGTGGGGCGATGTTTTTATAAAAAAAGTAAGTATACAAGAACAATATAGCTCCAACTCCCACTGTACATAACCCTTTTCTATTAGCCGCCTATCAAATAAACTACAAACAGAAGCCACTAATCTGGTCTAGTGCGCCATGAGCGGCCGGAACATAATAATCCTCCCTAAAATTTGTTCCTCGCCAAATTAACATATAAATTGTGGTTCGGGCTGAGCCGCGGTCGGAGATAGGGCACGTTTCACCCGCCGCCGCCGCTTCATAAACTAGGAGCGGAGTAAATAGCTACGCGAATAACCTGTTAGAAAAAATATGAAGCGATACGGTAGCTTTTACAGCTTAAGATATAGAAGTCGGTTTTTACTTCTAAATATAAAAACAATTATAGAGCTGGTGTTGATTATTGATTTGGCTGTATGTAGTCATTGCTTCTTTTACTATTGTTTTTGTAATTTGTGAAAAAATTTAAGGTGTTTTTCACCTGTGAAAAACACCTTTAATTTTTTTTGCCTGAAAAGGATTTTTCTCATTTGACTTTTTTCGCTTTTCTATATTATTATCTCAGCTATCATTGCTTCATTAGCGTTAATTGTCTCATCAATCGATTAGCTTTTATTGCGAGGTATTCACTACCTATACTACTAAATTGGCCTCTCACTCTTTAGATAAGTTAAAAACTATAAACAATAGAGAAAGAAAATGGATATGTAAGTAACTAATTTAATAATAATAACAATGCTTTTGTTCTATTTATTTCAACACTATATTACAATAGCCTAATCTCACAAACGATTATATTAATACTTACATCTATTTCCCAAACTAAACCGGTAAAAGTAATCAAAATTTCATTCACAGATAAATATCAGCGGGAGAAATTCAATTTTCCCCCCTCATCAAAACGACATCATCATCCTACCTAACAAATCATCTCGCAACAAAAAATTACATTAACCACAACCCCTAGCCCACAGCGTGCTTGTAAAAACACCTAATAACACAACGTTAATATTGGCCGAAAACATGCAGCTGCTGTGGCTTAGGAAAAAAAATACCGCGCGCTGATTGGCCGAGGGACGATGGCGGGAACATTAACCGCATCTGTCAGTTTTCATATTGTCTATGGTTGTAAGGCGGGGCACACACTATCCTACGCATATGGCGAACGAGATATCTCCGCAAATGTTACATTATGTTTAATGGAACAATAAAGAATTTTATTGCTTTTCCTTTGTTTATGTGTCTTTTGTTTATATTCCACACGGTTAATATAGAATTGATTTAATAGTTGTCATGTGGTATGTTACGATCTTTGACGTAAGTATCGGGCTGTGTATTAAATTAGATATAATTCTATTAAAAATACTGTTTTTTCAAACGATATATATAAGTAACAAATTGAATTAGTAAAGTTAACTTAAAAAAAATATCTTTCGTCTTATCTACAACACGTTAATAATTACACAATACACTAACAAGAAAGGATTTTGACCGTCTTTCGTCCTGTCCCCAGAGCCACTTGGTGGAGCACACAAGCCTTATCCGTGGTCGTCTAGTCCTTGTACTAGTCTGATTCGGTCGTCCTTACACCCAAATTTTATAAATATTCCTAAAAGTTTAACTTTTCGCCATCATATCACCTTTACTCAGATTAACTAGTTATACAACGGACTATCTTACGTCTTAATTAGTGAAGAAAAAACAACAGAATCCAACAACAACTTTGGACCTATAGATTTGAGCCAGATGACCTTAACCGCTAGAAACGGGCTTAATAAGCAACAATTCCGCATGGATTCCCTATGTGTCTTCGAAAGTTGCATGTTGATTCTGGTGTTAAGAGCGAACGAGCAAGCAAACAGCCTATGGTTGTTTGCTTGATCGCTTGAGTGCTACCCCATGCTGGCGCCGTCAGCACAACAGCGACCCTATCGCCTAACTCATAGCGATTACCGATGGCGATAGCGAGTGACTCGCTATCGTTTTAATTCCAAGAGTTTGCTATGATAGGCGGTACCAAATTACAATATTAGAGAGCTAAAACTATAACGAGAGAACTAGGCGGTAGGGCTACCGCCTACTAGAGCAAACTAGTGAAATATAAACGATAGCGAGTCACTCGCAATCGGTATCGTTAATCGCTATGAGTTAGGCAGTAGGGCCGCGGTAGGCACCGCCTCACTCACGTAGGAATACAACGTGGTTTTATTCGGCTGCGGTATGTGAGGTTAAGGTCTCCACAGTCGAGCTCCTCATTAAATAAAATTGACTAAGCTTTTTTTTTGACGCAGGAAATCTGTAACGATGCCAAGGCTAAGTTGACTAGACCGCGCACTTGGGTATGCCGTAAGATTGGTCGGCTAGCCGCTATTCGATTGGTGTCTTCACACTTCGCTAAACCACACAAACCATTCGAAACCTCTCCACCCTCGATGGAGGTTTGTACTCGATCGGGAAGGTAAATTAATTAAACGCTGAGACGTGCGTCGCCTTGTGATGGAGGGGCCACCAGGTCCACTCGTTTGTGAAGCCCCAGACGGGTGAACAGGTCTGTATATTATTATATTATCCCCTGGAGTCAGATGTCAGTCTGACGGGGATAACTCCTTCCCAGCTGCTTGTGATAATTGGAGAGCGTTTACGAAGACAATATTATATCTCCTTCAGCCTAGCTGCCTGCGGCGGAACGGAGTAGCAAGACGATCCTCTTCCCGCGGTCGCTCACGCGGCCTCCTTCTGCGAGATAACGTCTTCATAGAAGGAGGCGACAGTCCCCCATACAGTCGCCAGGCTGGGCACTTCACGAGGGTGTGCTCGGTGGTAATTGATGATGATGATGATGATGATGTCAACTCAAATAGAGTTGAAAATATTTGCAAAGTCTCCACGATATATTCTCTTCTCTTTTGCCTTGTCAAATCATCTTTTGATCTATAGGATATTGCCCAAAGAAATCCAATCTCGAAGTTTCGATCTTAGTCAGCGCCAAAAACCAATAATGCTGCCGAAGTTCGGGAATAAAGAAACGTTATTGTCTATGGTTTGGCGGCAGATGGCTGAGAAAATCGGAAAAATTATGTATTGCCCACATAAAAATATTGTTTCCAATATCTCAGAAATGATTCTTGTGAATATCAATACCTTAGGAATTCTTTATGACGGGACTTGAACTCGCGACCATTGTCAGCTGTCAGCTATGAGATCACAAATATGGATTGACATTATCACAGCTCATATACGTCCCCACCAAGGGGCTCGAACCTACCCTATGTTAGGGTGATTAGGCCTTAGTAAACCACGCTGGCCCAGTGCGGATTGGTTAATATTTCAAATAACGTAGAAAAATTAACAGACTCAAAATTAAACTACTGTAATATACCTAACTCCTTTCAATGAATAGCTATTAAATAAGAATTAATATAATTTAGTAGTATAACAGATTAGGTACCTAATATTTATCACAAAAATATTACAGTCACATTATAATAGTGTTATTTAAATGTTAGCATGCGGTGTTTTGTCGAAACTTATTTGAATATTTCCGTGTGTTCTCATCGGGTTTCAGTGCAAATTTCACTTTAAGTTTCGGATTACGAAAGACATTCTTATTGTGGAAGAAAGAATACGACCCTTTTGTCCGTTTGGGGTTATAAGCATGGAACGCATGTATATATTTGAAGCATTTACTGGTTCTAAGTAATTCGATATCTACTGCGTACCGATTTTAATAATACTAAACACTTCAAACTTAGTAGGTTCAGCCTAAGTTTAGAGCAATAATAAGTACTTATTCGCGAAAGATCTTTTTCTTAGATTTATTTTGAAGTTGTCATTTTAATTTATTAAAATTGTAAATGTTATAAAATTGTAAATTAAAAATGTAACTTGATTACAATAAATAACAATTAATTATATTTTCTTCGATTTCGTAGGAAATTTATTCAATTCAATGGTTTAATTCAAATACGTAACTTCTGTTTCATGGAAGTTTTTTGTGTAGTTTAGAAATTATTCGTTCAAACTTAACAATCCTATGAAAATATTTTTAAATTTTATTTGTTGTCTATGTTCGTGACAGTATTCAGGTTGGTACATACAATCCTCTTTGCTACGAATGAGGTCACATGTCAGTCCATCACGAATTAAAACCAATTATTGCTCGCCTATGGGGATAGAATACGCAGTGTCACTCCCTACAGCTGAATAATCCTAATAAACTAATACAACGGAACCCCGCTGCATGGCTCCGTTGGGACCTTCTTAAGATGTGGTTCCTATGAGAGCGTTTTAATAGTCAATAATATGTAGTATATACGCATCGAATAATCAAATGTTTCAATAACTGTTATGAATTTATCTGTAACCCACATTCAAACCAATTGAACGATTCGCTGGAAGGATTCTGTTGGTCCTTACTTATTTAGCCCATGCGACCTGCACAGAGTATGAGTTTACTTTAAGGTGGTAAACAAACATAACAGATTACATAATATTAAGAGGCAGTGGCCTATAGGCGTTTGTACCTAGAAGGGTCTACTCTCGAACGTTGCTGACTTAAAATCTAACCCGCAATATAAAACCACTAAAAGTCTTCCTCTGCTTAACTCAAGTGACCTCAGTCACGTGCAGGAACACTTGTTTGGCTGCAGTGGTGAAGGTATCTCTCCATTCATACTGATCAGTATCAGTATAATTAACAAGTAGACTGACGAGTTACTCTATAATAAGAAGCGTCTATAGGCTACGATGTAGCTACGACGTAGCTCACAGAAACTTACCGTAGCCATTACGGTAACCACTTACCATTACACATGCTGTATGTTTGTTTGCAGCTGGACTGTGGACAGGACTGTGAAGTGCCAATTCATGGCTCGAGTATGCACTTTCAAAAATGCAGTTTGTTGCACACCGCTTAGAGTTGAAAGTCCGAGGCAAGTGCCTACATTTGTTATTGAAATATTGTTTCGGGCGATAACTGTTTTACCCCCCTAAACCTTTACGAAATTAGACACTTTTAGTCTCATTAGATTCATTAAACTTTAATTTATGTTCGTACGTTTTGATTTTTTTGTAATTCAGTGTAATTTAGTCAAAAAACTTTAATCTACGAGTATGTTTGTACGTTTTGATTTTTTTGTAATTCAGTGTAATTTAGTCAAAAAAGATAAAAAGGCTCGAGGTAGTTTTTAAGTCTAAAATATGAATATTTAAATGCTTATAATTTATATTCCGAGCAATATAGATCTTCAGTATATCTACAACATTTCCAAAAATTATGAAGATTGGATTATTTAAAGAGGGAAATGTTTTTCGTTTTTTATATGAAAATTTAAAGCTTCACAATCCTCTTAAGAGCTCTGTAAACGATCAAACATGTTTGTCAAACTTGCTTGACAAACTTCACGTTTTCATCAAACACGACGTCAATCCAGATACTTTTCAAACACATCAGACACGTAGTTCGTTTGACAAACGCGTCAAACACAGCCCTACACGAACAAACAAGTTTGTCAAACACATAAATTTGACAGAACATGTTTGATCGTTTACAGGGTCCTTAAGATCGTATGAAAGGTGGATACAGTATTCATGATAATATTGCCCCTGTAAAGAAAACTTAGTGAGCTAAGTTCCGTTTTGAAGAATATTTAATTTAGGACGTCGTCGTCTCAACGACGATTGGAGTTTAGTTAAACGCTTCCGCTTATAAAACCGCACACACTAGCGACCTACAAAGCTCGTTAGCAAGGAGATGTGGGTAATTTGTGCTAGTTATCCACTAATTATGGGAGTTTGGAGCGTAACGCGACAGACGCTTGGACACTGAGAGATTTATTATACCACCCCAATTTTACATGAAGATTCAAGTGATTTACTTGTTTAAAATTACATGAAAAACTTTATTGCCTACACTCAGCCTATTTATCTAGTCCAAGGTATTATTATAATCCTATGGTATAATTATACTACTTACCTCTAGATAACGGATAATTATACATACTTATAGATATAATGATGATGAATGGGCTCAAAATATAATGAGTTGGGATTTAGGCTAATAATTAGTTTTGTGTTTTTATACAAAATACCAAAAATCGGCATATATTTGCATCTACAAACAGAGAGATATATAAAAAAGATAATTTTTGTGGAGATAATCGAATATTTAAATATTTGTTTAATCGATTACTCAATTACAGAAAGAAAACCTTTACGCCAAGTTTTTAGATAACTAAAGTACACCATACAATTCAATAAAATATAATATAAAAGCGTATATTAATTAAAAACATCTGTCAATTACTAAACAATTATAGATTATCGATTTCATACCTATCGATTATAATCGGTCCCGTATTTAGTCTATAGCACTGACATGACATTTCACTCATTCGTTTCATCATTCATGTTTCCCGTTGTGATAATTATTATGTTGGAGCTAAATTCGAAATATAATATCGAGACGTACACATAAAGAACTGTTTTCATACTTTTTTTCAACCGTGATTTTTTAGAATAATAGCATTTCAAAATATTTTCGATAATAATTAGAAATAGAGAATTTTTAAACAAAGCAGCGATTCAATATTTTCAGTGGGCTTTAATTCTCTAGCTAGTAAAATAAACCACAATAGGGGTGCGGACTGAGTAAAAAAACCGAAATCTAATTTATTTACCAGTCAGTTAGATAATAAAAAAATATCGGACACGTATTTTTTGCCATGGTGAAATAACAAAACGTCACATAAATTGGTAGAAAATTAACCTACGTACCTACCTATACTTACGTCATGTGATATTAAGAATCAATACCTACTTATATCGATAAAAGTTTTTTATTGTGTAAAAAGTAAAAATAGGGGTCCAATATTTATAATAGTGTTTATGTCTGACATTAAAAATAGATTGGTACTTAATAAATTTCTAAATACAATAAAGTATTTTAAATCTGATGTACTTATTTAAAATTGTTATATGTATAATAAACATGTGTTTTCCTACATTAGACTGTCTGCAGCATTGCCGTAAACGATCTTCCGTGAATGATTTGTAATAAAATTTCAAAAAATTATCATAATCGAAAATCGAAAACCTAACTAATTACATGTCGTATACCTACCTATTAAATTATATTGTTAAGTGACAATAAAAAATTTACCACATCCAATATTACTTAGCTACAACAATTTTCTACCAATTACTTATTCACCGAAAGCATCACCAATTTTATACATACCAGAAATCGGACTGAAAATATGTGACATCGATTATTTAAAAATTGATTTTAAAGTACGGGGCATAAAGGCGAAAATAGTATAATGAGTGCCGCGGTGGACCACACACGTCGACGCGAGGGCATTTTAAAAAACGAACGCGCCAACCGCGCCTCGTTCGTTACCTCATCACGGCTCCTTTTTTCTTTTTTTTTTTCAAACCCGCGGCATACGCTAGCTTTATACATAGACTCCATGCAGCCAAGTTTTACATTGGGCTAAAAAAAGTTATAAGTCGAATAATGTTGTTGTATTATTACGAACGGACCGGCCGACGCATCGGACCGAGGCATAAATTAGCCAGTTTTATTAGGCTGAATCGCTTCTGAAGCGCCGACGTTGGCTCCGCATCGTCTTTATAGTTTTTTAAATATTCTCTTAAGGACAACCTTCGGATTAGTTTGTTATCGGCCAGTAATAAAGTAGGTGAGGGTACGGCTTGTTTGGTGCTTTTTTTTAATTAACCAAAGAGGTTGGTTGGTAGGTACTCGGAATTGGATACTTTTTGGTGGGAATTTTCCCGATTGCCGCAGATAAAGCTGGTCGGATTAAGAAGAATCGTTTTTTAATTGTCTACCGAGGCGGTTCCGCGAGATCTTCTCATCAAGGCTAGATTGAATAATTATTCTTTTACAAATTAGGCTTATCACGTGAGAGTACTTCACACCCACCAGAATTGAATTGTTATTAAACATTGCATAAGCTTTATTAGCCTTTTTTAAACTCTGATGAAGGGGAAGGGATTTATCTAGAGTATTGGAAGACATTGCGGGTGGCGCTGCAGACAAAACACAACACTACACTTGTAGCAAATTACTTAAAGCATTTCAGGTAAATACACTGATCGAAGAATTGGTATTTGCTAAGTGGTTGTTTCATGTCAGAGGATCGCATTTTGGAATGCGGTGTCCGGAAAAACTTATAAATCAAGGATGATATGATCATCACAACAGAACTATAGAACAAAGCGGCGAGTCGAATAGGGGCTGTCGCGAAGGATGATTATAAGGCAAGAGCATCAAAGGGCCTTCTGGTAGATGAAGCTCTCCTTGTCCTTTTTGGAGTTACCATCATGACATTAAGGCCGGCTAAGGCAAAAGAACTAGTACTTACGAGTATGTTCGACAAAAAGCAGATCTTCTTCAGACCTGCTCAAATTTGTTACGGATAGTCCAGCCGCTAGTACGTCAGTTACGGAGAAGCTTCTCTGTACACACCATAGTATGATGCGGTGTAGGTATCCCCTCCAAATATCATTCTTCATCAGCAGAAGAATTACTGTTTTTGTGATGTTTGTAAAAGTGAAATTTAGAATCTGACAAAAATTTTAGTCTCTCCTAGAGCATCCATTTTATTAAATATTTGTGTAGCATTTTGCTATATACCATAAAAATCTCATTGTACGAGAATAGGCTAGCTAGATGATTAAAAAAATAATTGCTTAAATAGAAGCTCATTCATATCATAATCAGAAAGAAAAAAATCAGTTTTCGAATAACTATAAAAACAACCAAGATATAAGGTATTAAAGATTTTTCTCCAGCTCTTTCTAGCAAAACGGCAATTTACATGGAGTTTATATGGCCGTACTCAACAATGACGTCACGGTTCATGTCGGATCTCTGTCTAATCGCTTCCAAATTAACAGCTTAAAATGGTAATGTATTTGTAAGCCGATTTTAATTATAATTTCACATGATTGCATCTTCTTCTACGGTATTTTAATATTTTATGACGAGACGAGAAAATTGCAATTCTGATCTGGTCAATCTGAACGATTTTTTACAAGCTTTTATTTACTTTCACCTGTCCCGGTGTCTGTAATGAAATCTTGTAAGTTAAATTTGACCCACTTCCCGTCTCCCGATTGAGCTGAAATTTTGTATGCATATGTATATCGCGTGACAAAATGCAATATTATGATGACATGGAGCTGATCTAATGCTGAAGCTGGAAGGTGGCCATAGGAACTGCTCAATTAAACGACACAACCCCATCGAGCTTGGGCTCGTTTGATTCGTATTGACGAGCACTAAAAGCTTGTATTTAAAAAAGTTATTTTTGAATTATCCTTGTTTTGTTTTTGATTTTCAGTATAAGAGCAGCGTGGATAAATTCGAGGTATAAGTCCACCAATGCTGTTTTTTATTATTTTTGTGTTGTGACATTACACATTAGGACAAAATACCATGATCCCTACAAAAATTTGCTCGCGCTCCTGCTTCAATGTTAGAGCTTTCATATAGTGAAATTTGTGCAATTTGGTAGTCTAAAAGAGATCGTATTGTTGAAGATATGCATTAAGGCATATCTTTAAGAATACGGTGCAAACAAATCCGCAATGGATGACATATAAACATTTGTTCGTTATACAAAATGTATTTCATCATCCGGGCTTCCAACCCGGTTCGGTTTGTTGAGTTGAGTACCGTCAAACCAAGTCGTTAACTAGTGTTGTATCTTAGTAGAATGTGCCATCGTGCCATCCATTTCAATAATTCCCCTGCCGTCATATAAATTCACGCTGACTTTTCTTTTGCACTTTTCTTCATTTAAATTTAGAATACAAATATCCTAATTCAACATTGATCTCGGCGGTTACTTATTGACGTGAAACAAATAGGGTATTACACCCTTTTTTGGAAACTTTTTTAAATCAATCTTGTGGTCGTAATTTACCTGTATAAATTTTATTTTAATTTTATAAAACCGAAAAATGACTTAAAAACAATGTTTTATTTATGATTTTGAATGTTCGCGCGGAAACGCAGGCCGCCATGCTATTTCGATTCGTGACGTCATTCCGTTATTATTAAACAAACAATAGGTACGACCAACATAGTTATTACTTTCTGTGAGAACGACTATACGGAAGACTATGAAGATTTTTGAAAATAATGGCTTATAATGTATATCATTGTCTTGTATCTGAATGCAAGAATATGAGTTTAAAAACGCCACAGAAATTGTGGGTTCATATGCCAAATGATATTAAAATGAGAAACACTTGATTGAAACTGGCTAGACGAGATTTGAAATCATTGTTCACAAAGACAAGACCGTATTTCTGCGAAGACCACTTTGTTGTAAGTATCCCTTATAAATGGAAAACTAGCTAAAGAATAATTACAAGAAAACTTTGTTAATATTACAAAACAAATGGCATATTTTGTAATGTATTTATAGCTATGCTATGTACCTATGATATATATTGACTTACCGTCCTCCATTATGTAATTTTAATAAAATAAAGTATAGTCCCACAAACGTGAAAATAACTTAGGAAATTTCAAATAACACAGAGCACGACAAAATTATTATCAAGTTTGTTTACTATCCGAGTGACGTCACGTCGGAACCCAATATGTCGAATGGCGTTTTTGACACTTGAAGAACAGATTAAAAAATATGATATTTAAAATTGAATTATTTTATTTATATTGCATTTTTATGAATAAATATCAGCGTTTCTCGCTTAATTTTTACGAAATCTATCATAAACATGCATATTTATACTTCTTCTTACATGGTGTGAAATACCCTATTAGAAAAAGGGCTGACTCTACCATCTACTACCACGGAAGACACGCGATTCCCGCTTGAAACGAAATTTTTTCTTGTACCTATTGATTTATTCATGAGGGAATATGGTGTTGATCACTTTCTTACTTTGCTAAGTCAAAGTAGACCTTATTCAGTATTTGTAACTATGTGTGATCGACCACCCAGTTTCGAAATATTTACAGATTTCGTGAAAATTGGGTAAGAATAAAGCAAACAAAAATTTCAAAGATGTAAGTTTGTATTTTTTTAAATATGCTTAAGAAATTTCGAAACAATTTCATAACTGTAAAACTAGCTAAAGTGTGCTTGTTTGTTAACAATTATGTAAAAAAAACTGAAAAAAAGAAAAACAAAGTGAACTCAAAACTTCGAATTGGATATCAACCCACTTGGATCTCGTAAAGATTAATTTACGTGAGTATATGTAATAGCTTTGAAACACGTGGCTCGCAAGTTTGTAAGTTAATGTCGTAAATGCTTAATTTCGCACGAGTTCTGAGCAAAATTACGGGTTAGTGGCCCACGATTCTGCCCCTAACGTGTAAAAGTTCCGTCTGCTTACAAAGTTCGCTCATCAATTCATGATTTGTAGTCAGTAGTTGCAAATTGAACTCGATCAAAAATTACTACCTAGTTGTAACAACTATGTAGTAATTTTTGATCGAGTTCAATCAAACATTCTAATACAATTAGTTGAAATTTCGTACATAATATTACCCGCCGACGCATATTTAACTATCTCCGTGGTGTATTAGTTGAAACAATTCGGAATTCACCTGTCGGTCCTGGATTCGATATACTTTGATTGAATGAAATTGGAAAAAAAATAAGAAGCTGCGTTGTTTCTTGGGGCACCTGATAGGAATTTCTTTATGCTATTCGATAAATAATTTATTAAATTTATTATCTATATTGAAATATTATAATTTTTTTCCTTTTTTAGGATCAGTATGGCTTTCATTTAAAAATTCCAATCTATTCTCAAAAAAATTCTTTAAAAAATCATATGCATCGTGTTTCGATCTCCAATGTGTTGTTATCAGGTTATCTAACAACGCTTATTAACGTTGACGATCTCCGATACATTGTTTTCGAGTTACTTATTTAATAACGCTTTTTAACGTTAAAGTTGAACGTTAACGTTTTTGTAACGTACAGTTTTTGCCGGCTAGCCCGTCTCTACAACGTCCCATAAGGAACTTCGTTCCAAAAAGTTTTTATTTGTGATATAATAAACTTTCAATTATTTTTATTTTAGTTCGCTTTTGCAAAATCTGAACAAGATTTTGTTTTTGACCAATTTTTTATCTAATGTAGTCTTAGATTGTTGATAAGTCTCCGCGTGCGCGCTTTATCAATAATCTAAGAGTGTAGTTTACTGACATACGTTATGTGTATATATCTATCGTAGGTACAATAAACAAAAAAGTTAGCCGTAATCGCGCAACGATGGTTCCGTACAAATTTGTAAAAAAATGTGATGTAGCAAACAATTTTTATTTTCGGATATGTCAAAGTAGTCAGAATAAACGGTCGTATCTTTTGATTGCGTTGACTTAGAATTTTGAATTTCACAGTTAAATCTGTATATCTACGCTGATATTACTTTTAGCTTGATACTTCAACGCGTTTCTGACAAAAAGATTTTGACAGGCGGACAACAAAGTTATCATATAAGGGATTCTGTATTTCCCTTTAGTTGACGCACGGATCTCTAAAAACGTGGCGACAATTCGTTAAAACACAACGACAATTGTATGAAAGTTATGTTGTTCTTCTGTAGTACCGAACCCTATAAATATATCGTATAAATATAAAAATGCATCTTTAAGGAATTCGAGAACGCTGTACTTTCACACTATTTCCACATTAAATACGAGAGGGACATTTAACTTGTTCCATATTTCATCGATCATTAAGGAGAATTTAGTTAAATGATAAAATAAAATTGAACTCGCCATATTAACGCTTCGCACTTAATCGATTCACATTTTTTTATCAAAATAATATAACGGTGAGTGTGATTATTAAAGATATAAATATCTTAATGAATACCCCACTTTGTGAAGTCTGCCATTTTGATGTCAATTACTTTGGAAAACACGGTGTTATTTTACGCGCGGGAATGTTGCGAGTTAAAGACGTGATGACGAAAAATAACGAGGTTTTTCATAGCAATCAACGGTAAGCTATTTTAACGAAGTGGTTTAAAAATGGATAATACTTATATAATAGCAAAGTTGATTTACTTTTTGTAAATAAATCAGTATAAAAATGAAATTTGACGTTGTACCACCCAATAGAATTTCTATTAGCTGGTAAGTAAATTGATGGTAAATAACTTATTAGAAGTGTTTTTTTTTCAATAAATAGGAAGTTGAAACCGAATTATGATGCTGCTAATGGTATGGCGGTTTTTGGCTACCTAGCTAGTTACTATCATCTTCTCTACAACTCTGTAGTCCTATCTTATTATACTTATATTAATGTTAACAGTATTGTTGTTACAACAAAGAGATAAAATATCTAGTTTTTCTATTGCTTGGGCTCAACCTGCGAAGAAAAGACTTAATAAACGCAATAATTTGACTAAGCGTGTTAATCAGCATGTGGCATTGTCAGTGGCATTAGAAATTATGTTAGTACCTAGCAAACCGCAGATATATACATGATATTGTGGAGTTCAGGTGAAACTCTGCCTTCGTGATCATTATTAGGTAAGTACGAGTACCTGCGATGCGAATAAAAAAAAGTATAAAAACTCTAGAAATATCGTAATAATCGCGTGTTTAGTCCCGTATGTTTTGACTTAGAGCTCAGCATTACTTAGCAACCTGCAATTATCCTATTAGACGTGCCTCGCCAGTCTATAATGGTTGCGAATAAGTCATACATAACTGTGAGTACACTTTGCGCTCATCAACATAAATAAGGATATAGAAGTATGCAACAGTGTTAAGTATTGAGTGTGCTCGCCGCAAATTTATTTCCACAAAAAGTAATATAATTGAACCTCCTTTGTAAGTGTGACACACTTGTTAAGTATTCTAAGCAAAGATATCTATACGAACTCTTTACTATACATAAAATGGAGCTTTGAGAGTTTAATATGGTCGGTATTCGAATTTCAAATTAGAGTTTAGAACACGTGGAAATAGTTAATGCTGATAGTATTTATTTATTTATTTATTTATTTACAAATGGCTCTAGACTAAGGTCAGTGCTTATTTTTATGGTCAGTGCCCAGTAGACATATATATTAGCTGGCAAAAAATTGTGTGGAATCGTCACTGTTTCTAATGAATTTTGGTATAAAGATAAATGGAGTCTTGAGCATGTTGATAGGCAATATTTTAGCGAAACTAAATTGAAAGAGATGAAATAGGAGTTAAAAGAGATAATAATACAAAAAAAATATTACGTCGAATGAGAGTTCATGGTAACGACTAGACATTTTTAAAATCAGTATTATAAGTATACCCAACCTACATTTGGTTCAAAACCTTTTCAAAAGAAAACTATATTAACAATTTTTTTTGTTAAAGGATACGTAGCCTAATTTACTACTTAATCAAACCCCTGACACGTTTTATTAAATCATATTCATATGACCTCGAGAAAGCCATTAGGTATTCCTTTCATAAAAACACGAAAACCTCCTTTTAGCGTCAATTTTGCCCAAACAGCCAGAGGTCCGTAGCGCATCGTTTGATTAGAAGTAAAAAAAGAAATATTTTGACAGGTAACACAATGGCTGATTTCAAAATGGTGGCCACATGCCGCGCTCTCGGGATCGTTTTTAAGCTGTGACCACATTATACCCTTAGATATCTTGGCCACATTGTCCGAATTTCAATGGCTGGTTAGAGAGAGCAGGCATTGTTTCAAAGTTTGACTTCCAACCGAATTAAGGTCGCAATTCTGTTCTTGCAGCTATAAAGCAATTGTTTGTTAATGTAATTATCTAATTAGCCAGTGTTTAGCCACCCGTCGGTAATTGTAATTTACGATATAATTTTGCCTGTGTTCTAATTAATTTAATTACGTCGACCCTAATTAACTGATATTTTGTTCTTACTGTTTCCAGAAGTTAGCTCACCCAATAGAATTAAGCTGCTGTTTTAACTATGGTTAAGACTTCTGGAAATCCCGGCAGCTCTAACTTCAATTACCTACGCTTACCTGCTCCTTTTATCTACTTGGGAGGAAACGTTCATTCTATATATGTATAGTGTATGTTGATTCTCAATGGGGGTGTCCGGACCCCAAGTCTACCTACGCCAATGGTCGTATCTACATTTTTTCATATTACTCGCGTAGGATTTAAAACAGCCAGATGTCTTTGCCATCCATTTATAAATACGAGTAGGTATATACCTCATTGTAGTAGCAATTGATATTATTTTTTTTAACTCCTTGTATATACAATGGTATTAGATTATAAAAATCTTACCGCTGCACTTACATGTTTTGGTATGAGTCTGTTCTACAATATGAATTAAAAAGCTTTGAATTAAAATTATGGGAAATTAACACGTGACACGCGTTGCGTTTTTATGTCTAAATTTTGTACTTACATATTTCTATTAATATGTTTCATAAAATTTAATGTTTTAAATTCGTCACTGTTTTTAGCTGAATTGAAAGCCAAGAGCGTAAAAAATAGATCATCTTCATCATTTTAGCCAAGAGACGCCCACTGTTGGACATAGGCCTCCCCCAGGGATCTCCAAACCGATCTGTTCTACGCCTCCCGCATACAACGGCTCCCCGCGACCTTCACCAGATCGTCGGTCCACCTTGAGAGGGAATACCAGCGCTGCATCTCCCAGAGCACGGCCGCCCGCCACTCGAGGACCTTTCTGCCCCATCGGCCGTCTGTACTGCCACTTAAGGTTTGTAACTCTTTGGGCTATGTCGGTGACTCTAGTTCTTCTACGGATCTCGTCATTTCTGATGTGATTGTCTAGAAAAATCCCCAGCATAGTCCTCTCTACTGCCCTTTAAGTGAGCTTGAGCTTTCTTATGATACCCATTGTAAGCGACCACGTCTCAGTTTCGTACGTCATCACTGGCAAAACGCATGAATTAAAGGAGGCTCTTCACTGAAAGTTGTTGACGAATATGTTTACCTTATACCTGTTAACCTGAAGTCCAACCTCCAGACAGAGGTAAATCGACGAATCTAACTAGGCTGGGCTCCGTTCGGGAATTTTTTCGGGAAGTTCAATTTTTTTAAAAAAAAAACGTCGCCCCAAACTATCATTTTCTCATGTGTCGTGGGTGCAGTTACAAACATAGAATATCACATGCACATACGCCTAGACCGGAACAAATTTCTGTCATCATATCAGCCAAGAGACGCCCACTGTTGGACATAGGCAACAAATTTCTGTAGGCCATACAAAATATTTGTCTCGTACGGGAATCGAACCCGCGACCCGTTGCGCAGGAGGCGATTACTCGACCTCTGCGTTAACTTATTAAAATCGGAGCGTGAAGAAGCACCTTGCAGGTCGGCAAGGTGAGGGTGGCTAGTGTGGCGTTTAACCTCTCTCCCGCACTAGCTCTTCGCATTTTGACTCTATTTTTACTTTCCACCAGGTGGAATAGGGTCATTTGCTTGGCCTTCTATGAAAAAAAAGTAAAAATTTATGTCGTGTTATGTATTGTTGGTACATAACTACCTCCATGGCAGCGACGCCCGAGACGAAGAAAAACCATGACATAAGAGTCAGTTAATTTACTTACCATTACATTATTACATACCATTAATTTATTTATAAGCCATATTATATGACATAAAAAAACAATAATCAAGATATTTAGGTAAATGTCTATGTAGATCATGGACCTTTTTTGTAGGTGCATGATGTAGATAATTATAAAGTACGATATTGCTTATCTAGACGCTCAAAAACGTGTGTTATTAAAACATACTCGTATTTATTTTGTTATTTATCTTTAGGCACCTACTAAGTATTTGCTGTACAACCGCTGCCTCTCATGACTGTCTAATGGGCCTACTATACCGAAGAAACGTCTGGCTTTCACCATATTTCGTATCGTAATTAGTCTCCTCGTGGGGAGGCTTTTGTGTGTTTTTGTGTTTTATATTTATAGGTGGGGATAACATATTTCAAATTATGTAAGTACTTATAGTCCATATCATCACTTTAGCCACAACACGCTCGCTGCTCGTATATGCTTTTTCAGTACCGAGGGAATTGGGCAATCTGCCACCATATTGATTCAAAATGGTAATGGTCATCTAGGTTGATTTATGTCTGGTTTCTATATTCAAAAAACGATTAGTTTTTGCTACGGACAGTGAAATTTTGACATTTATTCTATGGAAAATATGTTAAAATGTAACTGTTCGTAGCAAAACGGATCGTTTTTTGAATATAGAAACTGGGCATTAGTGGCCCACTGGGCATTATCACGCCCACGTTTGTTGACTACCCATCAGCAGTCACGGCGCACAACAATATTCTTTATACCTTTAGGGAAAAGGTTGATTTGAATTCCATATAGAACCACCTTTTTTGGAATGCTCTTAGGCGGTGGCCTCTTTCTGCGAGGAAGTTCTTGCGCAGAAGGAGAACACAGAACGAGCCCGCGAGGATGATCCTAACGCGGACTCGTCCCGCAGGCGGCGGCCAGGTAGGAGGGGGCGGACTTTGCACTCCAGCAGCTACCGCAGGGGTCGCGGTGACGGAGAGGGGCTCCCGTCACCAGCACTGATGACCTCTATGCTGGGGGAGTATTTGAAGGCCTTCCGCAGATACTCCCTAACCTGAAGGGGGGCCCGGTGTGTCCAGGCAGCATCGCTCTCGCCACACAAAGCGATTGCGCAAAGTTCCCTTTGTGTGTCGGGAATGCGATTTGACGGAACCCCTCAGTATATTTGTAGTGGGCAGGCCTCATTAGGGAAAGACCCACATAACTGCAGGTGGGCCCCACTCCCACTGCGATAGATTTGAAATCTTTTTAACTGGGTGAAAAAAAAGGTGGAATGCTCTTGCGCATGATATCTGTCAATGTCTAGTCAGCAGGCGTGTGTGGGACTTCCCCTGCTGAGTGCGAACATACCCACCAAACCAACCTCGATTTCCATCGTGTCCATAGTCGAGGTGATCCGGGGACTGGAAAAGCCCAATTATCCGGAACACCCGCTGTATGTACCTATAGAACCACTAAGGACCTATTTCATACTAAAATCACAGAATGGATTATTACTAAAACTTTGTAAACAGCCTCCTCTTGTCTTCTAAACGTGTATCATAACATTGGAACTGAACGAACAAAATAATACATTACTTAGTTAGTAATCAATAGTTGTTTCAATTTTTATTTTCAAAACGTCTATAAAACTTATAGCATTGGTGAAGTGAGGATTGTGTAGTACCTCCTCGTAGCTGGAGTTATTGTAATATTTTGTGGCCTAAATTGAAATATTTGCCGGTTCTGGACATATTTATAATTGCACGAGGCGTATTCTTATAATGAAACATTGAATATTTTCAGACAATTCTAAACTAATGGTTAATATTATAATACAAAAGCGAAGTCCATCAAATCAGTTAAATAGATTTTGTAATAGCCGAATGTCTAATTTTAAAAGGATTCCTTTGACTGCGGGAAAATGTAGCATTACCAAGGGAAAACATAGAAAGTGCTAGAGTAAAAAATTACATTTTCATCCCCCCATCTCGGAAAGAGTATTTTTGCTATTCGATATCTGACCGCCAAAGCCGTTTTTATCCGCTTGAGGTTAAAGTAAATTTGAATTTAGAACATCGCGTGCACTAGGTATGTGATTTCAGAACATCATTAAACCTATTTACTTCCATCTCCATGGTGCCGAATATATCATACAAGTTTTTAAATTTGTTAAAAACTCAGACTCCTTGGTGTACTTTTGTTTTTAATTTGATTTGCGCGCGCAATTTGTTTTGACGTCGGTCGTATTGTTATAAATAAGAAACTTGAAAACAAGTAAAATAAAACGTATTATTTGTCATACATTATATAAATATTTTTTTGTAATATTTACCTATCATAATTTTGTAGTAAATATGTACCTAAACTGAAATAAAAGTATCTTGTAATTGTAAATGTTTTATTTTGCATTTAGTCATTTCCTCGCTGAGGGGGGATGAAAAGTTACGTGTTGCACTCGAGTGCAAAAATTTTTCACCTTGTGCTCTTTTGATTCCCTCGCTAACACTCAGGATCCTAAATTTTAAATCACTCGCTGCGCTCGTGATTCAATTTTGGATTCCTTCGCTTGCTCGGTCATCAAAGTTGAGCACGCGGTTAAAAAGCAACTTTGCACTCATGTATAACAAATAACTATTTCACTGAAACTACATATTTGTTGGTATAAGTATTTACATAAAAATATAAAGGCAAGAAACAAATATCATCAACTTCGATTTAAATAATAAAAGAAATTGTGAAATATCAATTTTCCCCTCACTAGATCGGAAAGGCTTTCTTTATTCTTCGAAATCTGCGCGAAAAAGTCTATTTTAATCGCTAGCGAAGAAAGTGATTTGAAATTCAAACGTTTGAATATATGGACTGAGAACATGAATTCAAACATTGTAGTCAAATACTTTTTCGTTAAAAAATTAAGAAGAATCTACGAGTACATGCTTAAAATTACATTATAAATTTATCACGTCGCAATGTTCGAATTTAAAATTTTTGTAATTTTAAGGACTCTACTTTGAACCATTCGCTTTGCTCGCGGCTCAAACTTAGAATCCTTCGCTTTCTCGGGATTCAAATTTAGCACTCGTGACAAAAACCAACTTTGTAGCCATACATAAAAAATAACTTTCTTTCTGTTTTTCTATTACAATAATATAAAATGTTGTTGGCAAGCAAAAAACTGCAATACCATAACGTCAGCGATGATGTTAAATGTAGAGTTGTAGGAGATAGATTAAACATCCTGTTGAAGGTCTACACCGAATATCTGATATACCTACACGTAGGTGGACAGATATAATCGCGAGCAGAAACGAATAAAAATTATTTATAAAAAACGGAAAATAAAACAACAGTAGAACGGAGAAGATTTTTCTAAATAGAAACATTCACAAAGAGAACAATGGCAAACCAGCTCGAAATCAACAAAAGAGGCTTTAGGTCAATTTGAGATGGTGTAAACAAGCTTTGTCTATGGGCAGGTGACGTGCAGTGACAATCTTCTATAGATTTTTTCCTAAGCTGTCAAACGTAACGTCAATATTTTGGCGTGATTAGCGACGCTGTAGGGGTGTCGCGACAACACGAAATCATGTTTGTGTGGACAAAATGTGTCGTGTTACTTTAAAATAAGAACGATTTCAGGATAAACTTCTTTAGAGTATCTTTTGTGGTGCTGGATGCCTAATAAGTTTCGGTCGGCACTAATGAATTGGATTTACCTTAGTTTTCTCGGAAAAATCCCTTTACATTCACAACTTTAATTTTACTTTAAAGCAAAGGAAACTAGCTCCAAACGTCCAGACTTACGGCTTGCTTTAACGAAATTGCCTTTAATAAGTTTGTTCCTGAAGTTACGCTGAATTTATTTCGCCAAATTGATTAGCAGGTGTTGTGACAACCTTTTTTGTCAACTTTTACGCGCGTCCAAAACGCGTCTTTTGGAAACTCCGAGAAATCGCACAGTTCGGAATAATCGCTTATACCGTGAACTCTGGTTCCATATTCGGCTATTGTGCATGAAATGACACGTTTTATGAAGTTAGTGATGTGGTAGGTGAATGTAAGTATTGAAATTGATGTTTTCATTGTATACCGCACACTAACTAACCACAGAATAAAAAAACAGTGGATGTGAAACACGACAATATCACTATGGGGACCGTTGTCGCCAAATTTTCATACAAAAAGCAAGCACTATATGCCACCACAATGAATTTTTTTAAAATTTTTAGTATTTCACAATAGGAAAGTATATAATGACATATTTTAAGTATACCTATTTTTTTTCTAAATTTTTGTAGATGCAATGGTGGGTATTAGTCTACAAAAATCTTTCAGCTGTATCATCTACGTTTAAGAATGAGTATGTTTTAAATTATGATCAGTTAAAAATAGTTAGTGGCAATGCTTTTCATTTTTCTGAATTGCTCGTGACAAACTAAAAACGATTAACATTTGCTAATTAATAAATCGTTTACCGGCCATGGTTACAAAGGCCTTAATGTTGACATGAATTTGTAGGTCCATGATGAATACATATAAAAAATAATAATGAATTGAGAATGAGGACATGAAACAATTGATCATAAAAAATGAATCATTGTTAAAAGCGAAACTCGAGAACGACTAGACAAATCAGCGATTTAAATAAAATTGTTGAAGCCCCAAGAAAATTCGAAAAATTTTCTTGTTTTTCCTTTAGAAAGATACCTATCAAAACATTGCTATCAAATCTGGCGTTAAGCCTCGTTAAATACAAATCAATGTCAAATAACTCAAAACCTACCTAAATTGAAACAATTCTAGTTTTATCTAGCGGCTATCTAGCTGTCACATTTTTTTAGCCAAAGGTGTCGACGTCACACAGCCTTTTCTGTAAACAAACCTCGTCCATTGTCCACCGAGCCGCGGCGTGTAATCAGACACAACGAGCCGCAGCCGGAGACGCCGACAACAGAATTCCATTTTGAAATCGAAATACGCGCGGCGCGCCGAATTGATTTGCGTTAGTTTAATTTTAAAACGTTTTTTGACGGACAGACGTCGTTGGTTTAACACAATGTAGGTATGTTTCTGTTTCGCTTGCAAACGCCTTGTTTCAAATTTAAATTTCGATGCTGATAAATGACACGAATCAAAACAAAAATAAAAATTGTGTTTAGTTTCATGATGCTAGTTTAAAATACCATCGAGACATTAATGACGTCCTTTATAATGAACTATATAAGTATTGTAATTATCTTTGTATTTAAGATTCAAGAAATCTTTAGCTCTGAAGTTTGATTTTTGATATTATCTAGTGTGTGAAGATCGATTTCGGTATCTTCTATTCTAGATAGAATTCTAAATTGAAGTTAACAGTAGAGTCATGACTGTTTTATATAAATTAATTGTTTCTTTTGTTTTTCCACCGTTCATTTTGTGGCACCACGGTAAAATCAGTATTTTCATAGATATTATCTTTATTGCAAAAAGATCTTCATTGCATTTTTGAGAATTTCGTTAACTTTTTACATGTAATACTTACAGTTTAAAATTTTAAAGAGCTTTTCGTTTTACTTATAGCAGAGGCATAAATGAAATTTAATTAAAATGACAAGAGTGTATTGGTAAAATTACCAATTTTTCTAAGATTTAGTTAATACTTTCATAAAATCTTCTATATTAAACTGCGATTTTTAGGTAAGATCTAGAGATAAAATTAAATAATATGCAGATTTAAATGCGGCATATTAAAAAAGCGCAATTTATAAGTATCTAAAAAACTGTTATTTTTATAGACTTATATTTTTATAGATAAAAACTGTTATTTCTATAAACATTATCGAGTTTACGCAGTTATATTACCGTTCAACAACATTACTGAGTTTTTTTCACACAGATTGTGCTTTAATATTAAAAAAAATATTAACATAGAACTTATGTCCAAATATCATGTGATAAACCTATTTGTTTTTAAGATATTTAAATATATTTCTTTCTGTCAATCCAAGAAATGTAACTTCAAAACTTCAAACTGTCCAAGAAAATAATTATAATGATACATTTTTGGATTAAGTATTTGGGAATTTATGTTTTATTTATTACTTTGCTTCAGTAAGATAAAGAAAATTTATAATGGAAAATGGGATATATTTTAATTTTGCCAGAAAATTAGGTAGAGAATTATGAGTTGTTAAAATGTAGTTTTATTTTTCTACGTGAAACGGGATCTAGGTACTATAATAAAGAATTTTTGTTTGAATGCCAACGCTGAATTTGAGTGATTCATAAATCTTTAAAATTGGGAACAATAGAAAATAATTTTAATATTAAAATATTTTTTTTGGATTTGTATTCGTTTTCGAATTCAAGATTCACTTTTCAGTGATTCAGTCTTCGCCGTCTTTAGATATTCTCTATTTCCTAATCACTTCAACTTTCACGCATCCCAGTGCCGGGCAAAGGTACCTATCCCCTTGGTCGAGCAGAATCTGATCTACTTCATAACGCTGGTAGACGAGTTAGTGTAGTTGTATTGAGGTTTCCATCCCTACGCTAAGATGGAACTGCGGTTATTGCCGACAGTCAAAAGGCTGACAACTTTGAGCTGAGCTCATCGAGCCCCACTTAAAACTTTATTTAGCAAAACCTGTTTTGTATACCGTAGTAAAAAATATAAGTATGTTAGTCTTGAAAATATTTCTGAGAATATTCATGTCCCCAAAACAAATTTTAATCAAAATTTCTCGTTTAAAAAATGCCAATGACATCCATCAAAAACAGGTCCAGAAAGAAAGAAAATCCTAAGGTTATTTAATGATTTTCAGGGAATTAACTCGCGTTACATTTAATTTTATAATATTGATGTTTCATCATCATCATCATCATCATTTCAGCCAAGAGACGCCCACTGCTGGACATAGGCCTCCCCCAGGGATCTCCAAATCTTTGGATATTGATGTTTCATATTTACAAATAAGTTATTAGTTTAAAAAACAAAATATTTTGATTTTTTCGCGCAATTTTAATAACGCAAAACACATGTCTCAAGGTCGATGGCGTAACTCAGCCTCATAAGGAATCATAGCGAAGATTATACCTTTACACCCAAAATAACCTAAGAAATTCGTTCATTTGAATTGATCCAAGTTCCAGTAGTGGTAGTATTATTTTTGTATGGATTTTAATGTAAACAACCCCAATTTAGGCGAGATGTAGTTGATCTACGAAATATCTCAATTTTCTGCTAAGGAAATCAACCTTCTTCAATCAACTTTCAATAGTAAGTTAGTTTAGTAGTAAATGTCTTTGAATAGTTTCAAAATCGTCCAAAACATTGGCACTCGCAAACATGGCGGCTCGGAGAAATAACTGCAACAGTTTAATTACAGGCAAACCGACGTCGGACCACACACGCAGCTCATTAAAGCGAAAATCATAACAATAATTATATTCCGGACTTATAATTTCGCGCTCGACGTAAAAAAACAATATTAAAACATAACCTCTTGTTATTAATGTGTCAACAACTCAATTTATGGAGGGAACTTGCAGGTGACGCCCTTCGCGCGCTTTTCGCCGGCCAATCACGGGGCGTCCGGTCTAGCCCTGTAAGCGCGCGCCTGTGTAACCATCTCTTTTTAACGCGGGAGTTTAGAGCAAGTAAGCTGTAGTATTGTAAATCGCGCCCCTTTTTCCTGATTAGGCAAACGCACACAAACCCATGCATCCAGCTTTTTTCAGATAACGAATATTGGCCCAGGATGACATTATTAATTTATGCTCGGTCGCGAGCGCTTATTTTATGGGAAGCTAAGGCCGCGATTACACACGTTTTAGGTTGTGTGCGAGCGCGGGATGGGCGTGACTTTGCTTATTAGAGTAATGCGAACTCTTTCGAATTCTGTACTTAAACGAACTTTTTAAGGAACGCGAACTCTTCTCGGATTTAGTACCTACTTGGGCATTAAAAGTCGCGGTTTTTTCGATTGCCTCGATATCGTGCGGACTTCTGCGAAAGATAATACTGAGTTGTAGACTGAAATAAAATTAATGGAGGCATTGGTTTCGTGCTTACGCTCGTTAGTGTAAAAAGGCAGTGTTCTCGACTATCAGAGGAATCGATGAATTTATTATGTGCCTCGATTTATTGGTTAATCGGAGTTTGGGAATCAATCTTATACTTAGGTACTTGAATTTACTTAAGGCTTTGGTATTTTTTGTAATAAGAAGGTTTATATATTCACTGGTCTATTAAGTATTTGTATGATCCCTATGATTTTAAAAGACCGCTTGCTAAAACAATGTGGAGAACGCACTTTTAATTTTAATTTATATTTTCCCGTTAACTTACTAAACTGTCGACCTTCGGAAATTATTAGTGGCGCTCTCGCGTGTAGTGGACGGGGAACAAACATTAACAGTGGTCCATTGACCTTTTGTTGTATATGTCAATGCTGTACTTTCGCCAGAAGGTCATCATTTAGGAGTACGGGTAATACCACAAATATATTTGTGTTATTTTTTCTAATTTTGATATCAGTAATACCTACATGCTATATTTTTTTATCTTGCGGCCATAATTCGCATTGTCGATACCGGCGGATAAGCAATTTATGTTAAGCACTAATGTATGGGTGTAATAGCACAGTCTGTATTCGCGAAGTTTGATTGAGATCACGGAAAACGAATAATTGCGCTAATGTTGCCCATCAATAACATTCTTAATAATGCTGAATAATTTTATTTGTGAATGTAATACCTACCAAATAGGAAAATTTGTAAACTTGTAATGTTTTCGGAACATATATGTAGTTATATATACTTACACACAATAGATCTAATGATTGAAGTGAGCTTAATTTGGATTTCTCGACCACAGAGGAACTGTTTCTTCTATCCATGACGTCTCATTTCATTGCGGGGTAGGGCTTTTCTACAACGAGAAGGAACTGGCCTACTACATCACAAGACTGTATTAGAGGAAGACTGTACTAGAATGGTCCTATGGGTACCTACTAATATTATTAATGTGAAAGTGTGTCTGTCTATTTTTTTCCTTTCTAGTTGTTTCACATTAGTGTGGTGTGCAAACGCTGAAGGGAGTGGAGAGGAAGCAAGAATGCTATTTGATATATTCTTTCTCCCTGTTCTTTAATGGAGTATAAGGGAGTGGTGGGTTGTTCACTAATTGATGAGAAGGAGGATTAGGTGAGGGAGAGAGAGGAAGGGAGCTGGAAGGAGGAACTGTGGTTTCGTATATGTTTATGTATGTGCTTTTTGTGTGCTTGTGTGATTGCATGAGTGTCTTAGTCGGGAGACAGTGTATGTGATTTTGTGCCATATGCGTGTGATTATTGTGATGATGACTGGTGTGGTTTGTATTGTGTTATGATGCATGCAGATTGATGTATTTTTTGTAGATAGTTACCAGGTGATTTAATAATAAATACACGGTTATTTTTTTATCACCCTGGTGTGTGTGAGTGAGTGAGTTAGTTGTTTCAAGAGATCTCATTTGCCCTACCAGCCTGGATGAAATGCTGCAGTGACGTCACCGGGTCCTCCAGCCCTTGCTGCGTAGCTCGATTTGGCGCAGTGTCTTCGGGTTGGTACTTGGTAGCTCCGACGATTGGACCGGCCAGGGTTGTCCCCGGCTCACGCGAAAGATGGTCCGAACTACAGCCTCCTATGTTATGTCTCCTCCTATGTTCCCCTTTTCGCTGTAATTTTCCCCGTTTCCAGTGGAACTTTCCATGTGGACTTATTTATGTAATGTTTCTATTACCTTTTCATTCTCGGGATTCAAACTATAGTTTGAATCCGGAGAATGAACATAGGATAGTTTTATTGAAGAAATCATCCTTAAAGGGGGTGAAAGGGGGATGGATGTTTGTATGAAAAATCAATAACCGCTAAACCGATCTAATTTACGATTGATATTCTTCATCTTAGAGCATTAAAATAAAAGGTTAAAAAAAAAAAATGATTTATTTTATATGTTTTAGTGATGGCTGCATGGCCAAGTTTCTAAGCCTGACTTTCATTTCATTGAATGCGTCAATCTTGGATTTGAGTTTTGTTTCATATAGGTAGGTACTGTTTTTTACGAGTCAAGACCTTTCATTTAATAATCAAATTGTGAAGACTGTACAAAAATGTAATCTGCTATTTATATGACGGCGGCTATAGTGGATTTCATTTTCCCATAATGTACTCTACAAGACAAGCTCTTACATTTAATACCCATATCGGTCAGAGTTGTACAAAAATATGTAATTCGTCATTTTGCTGCGGTGGCCATGTTTGATTTGTTTTTCCTCATTAAGTGCTGTAGTTTACAAATCAAGCCCTTTAATTTGCTTCTATATTGGGGGGTATTGGGGATCTTACAATATTATGTAATCCGCCATTTTGGTGCACCGGCCATTTTGGTTTTATAAAATGATACTAATTATGCATAATTTTATTGTGTTGTCATCAGAACACAAGGTGTAAAAAATTTCAGCTGAATGGGATAAGTATCAAGAAGTAATCGAAAAATGATTTGCAAATTTCAAAGCGGACAACTTACATAAGAACAAATGTGCAAGTCAAATAATAGTTTGTAAAAAAGAATGGTGGGTGAGGGTTGGTGTAGAGGTTTCATCTCTTGCCAGACTCTAACGACCTCCACGGCCTAAGCACTTCATCTCAAGATGAACTGTCTATATTACCACTAATTACAATTCTCGAAACAAAAACTGACAATTGCTAAAATGTTGATAGTACTCTTAGGTATAATGGTGAGGATTGGTTACTTAAGTCTCACCATATCACCACTAAAAGTTTATATGTAAGATTTCTTTCGGTTTTCTTATTCCAAACTTTTGTGTGAAGGCTTGAAATACTTCTCCTCAGAAAAAAATACCTTTTGTCTCACGAAGCTGTACGCGTGAAACACATTAACAAAAAAAACTACCGTGAACTAACGTCGGCCCAAATTAAGTTTTTAAACGCGCTCCGTCTCAAGCGATCAGGCAAGATGGCCGCAGGAATTTTTTTTGTCTCCCTCCCCCCTACCCGTAATTACTGGACGTAATTTTGGTAGTGTGAACGCTGTTCGGAAGACGTGAAAGCTTTCTGGTCGTAAAAAAGGTTCGTGTAATGATGGGCTAAAGACCGAGTTCCGTGGCCATAATAACCATAGACACGGTCACATGAAACGGCGTAATACAAGCTACGCAAACATTGTAATATTTTTGTAGCTTACGATACAAGCTACGTAAACTTTGTAATATTTTCGTAGCTTAGGATATTCTATATACTACAAAGATTTTAACCAAAGTAAGAATAAGAATTTGCAAACGCATAGAATAGAATCATGTATGGGAATGACGCATGAAACATAATTACTATTAGTCGGACGTGTCGTTATATGGTTTTCTAATAGCGAATATTAATGGAATAATTAATAAAATTGATTCAGAGTAGGTAAATTCAAATTAATTAAAAATTAAAATATATTTGCTGTCTAAAATGAAAGTATAAATTTCTAAACTAATTAAGCTTTTAATTCAAAGCAACTAAATCAACAACGCGTAATTGCGTATACTGTAACAGAAGGTAGGTATTAATAATAAGGTTTTGCGCATTAAATTCATTGCATACCTACAGCAATGAAATACTTCTAACTGAAAATATATCAAAATGAACGTCAGAAGGACGCACACACAAAATACGATATAATCCCAGACGTAAACAACATAACCCTAAAATTATGAGTCGATTAATACATTTGGAATCTCCCGTCTCTTTCCAACGTGCACATCCTTCCCTTTCTACGGTCATTTTGAAAATGGAATAGTACCGTGAGCGCATGAAATTAGTCCCTCTTTTTCATCTCCCACCGCGTTCGATTTGAATTTGGAATCATATTTTTTTTATTTTTTTCCCGACGAAGGACGTTGAAAGCGGCGGCCATGCTTTATTTCTTCTTTTTAATTATAAGTGTTTTGGGGCAAAGGTACTTAAGATCCTGCTGCTTTTTTGGGCGCCGACAATTTTATATTTTTTCGGTAGAGTGTCATTTGGGTAAATACGAAGCCAGAACACATTAAATGCGTACAGGATGATTTGAAATTTACCCTTAATTGTATTATAAACTTTGTAACAATATATAAAAAAGGTATAAGAGGTGAAATGAAGCCAATAATAGTGATTGTTACTTTTTAGTAGGTAAGTATTACTAATTAATAAGCACTATTCTTTCACTACTAAGAATGCGTTTTTCGTTATTATAGGTACTTTTATTCCAAAATAATACCTACGGCGTTAGGATCTACGTAACTAACAGAAACAAGTAGTAAAACTTCTTTCTGTTTATTTACCTTATACATTTCAAAGTATACATACAACTTCCGCTATGAAAATTTATCAAATTAACCTTTTTACAGTTACAGCAGTTCGCCATTTGCAATAATTTATGGTAAGCCGTAGAGAAATGTCTGAATATATATCGTAATTACCCGGCATCAAGGTGTTTTAGCCTATTATCATGGGATCGTTAACACATTGTTTTAACATCATTACGCCTCGCAAAAACTGGCGTGCGCAACAATTAGGTGGTTCGAACGAGTTTATGAACACGCTGTATCTATTTCATTAGGAAAGAACAGTTAAATAATTATCTTATTTATGATGTTTTTATTAGTGCAGGCTGTAATTGAGAGGCTGCAGCGTTTTTCATGCTACGTTCCTAGATAATAGGAACGTAGTATGAAAAACGCTGGCAAGGTGGCAAAGAAACACAATTCACCAAGTTTAAGAATCCATTAAGCAATCTAAGTAAAACTTGAAATTAGGGCGAACTGATATTGAAATTAGCTATTTTCATTGCCCTTAACTAAATATACTGTAAATTTTAAAGTAATAATCATGTATCTATAATCTAATATATAAAATTCTCGTGTCACAGTGTTTGTTACTGAACTCCTCCGAAACGGCTTGACCGATTTTTATGAAATTTTTTGTGTATATTCAGTAGGTCTGAGAATATGTCGTAAACAATTTTTTATTACGGCGAAACGTAAGTTCGCCGTTATTATGGCGAAACGTAGTTCGCCGGCACAGCTAGTCTAATATATAAAATTCTCGTGTCACAGTGTTTGTTACCAAACTCCTCCGAAACGGCTTGACCGATCTTTATGAAATTTTTTGTGTATATTCAGTAGGTCTGAGAATAGATCGTAAACTATTTTTTATACACCTGGGTGATCGTTATGGCGAAACGTAGTTTGCCGGCACAGCTAGTCTAATATATAAAATTCTCGTGTCACAGTGTTTGTTACCAAACTCCTCCGAAACGGCTTGACCGATCTTTATGAAAATTTTTGTGTACGTTCGGTAGGTCTGAGAATAGGTCGTAAACTATTTTTTATTATGGCGAGACGTAGTTCGCCGGCACAGCTAGTCTTCTTCTAATATATAAAATTCTCGTGTCACAGTGTTTGTTACCGAACTCCTCCGAAACGGCTTAACCGATCTTTATGAATTTTTTTGTGTATATTCAGTAGGTCTGAGAATAGGTCGTAAACTATTTCTTATTATGGCGAAACCTAGTTCGCCGGCATAGCAAGTCTAATATATAAAAATCTCGTGTCACAGTGTTTGTTATAGAACTCTTCCGAAACGACTTGACCGATTTTTATGGTTTTATTTGTGTATAATTTATAAATCTGAGAATAGGTCGTAGGTTATTTTTTATACTCCTTGGTGATAAGCATGGACCTCTCCAGAATTTTTTTTGGCGATTATTTTGGCGAAACATATTTCGCGAGCACAGCTAATAGTCTATTAATAAAATTACATGTTAAAACTTGCACTAACTAATCACGAAGGCTTAGAAACTACTAGACCTACTAAGGTAAAAATTGGACAGGAGGATATTAGTTTAAAAAAGTTTTTGGAAACTTTGAAAAGCATTACAAAAATAAATATGCTTATGCTTATATAACAATATTGATAAAATGTAAAAGTTCATGTGCCAGTAACAATAATACGATAGATAGAAGCATTATCGAAGAATTATTAACACGCACATAGCTATATAAAAGTTAGTAGATTAGGTGCCAGACGTATGATATTGCCAGCCTACGGGCGCTTGTGACACTTACGCGGTCAGCATAAGTATGTACAAACGTACTGACATTGTACCCCAACTTACATGTAGCAATACAATACGTGAAGCTTTTTGAAAAAGCGGGAAGCCAAGAACAAAATGTAGGCAACTAATTCAAGCGTCACATTAAGAAGCATCCTGTAGTTAGTAATTTGTTTGAATTTCGTGATTATTACGTTTTTCTCAACGGACCGGGCACATGGTGATTGGTGCTTTTTTCTAATCTCACAGATAAAATACAGCAAGACGAACCATAGAATAAAAATATTAATTGCCCCGAGATTAGGGTCTCCGTTTTTTGAGCGTTTCCTTAGACTTTTTTGATTAATTTATTTGTAACTTGTTTTTTAATTGCACTCTTTAATTGATTTATCTGTTGGGTTTGTTGAGCGCTGATTTATAGTGAACTGTTTTTACGCTTAAATATTATTTGGGACAGACACATACTCACATTTTACGATTATTAACAAATATTCTTTGTTACATTGTTCGTTTGATTACGGACAAAGAGGAGATTTTCTGGAAAAAAAAACCGTATCTTATTCAAATTAGACATATGGAATTAGAACCGATTGCCAGAGTACCTATATATAAAGAAACGTGAAAGTGAAGAAATGTAGAGATGTGTAGTAAAGTTGAGGATTTGTTATTAGAATGTTTCCAGAATGAAAAAGAAAGATCTCGGGGTTGATAGAAACGATGTAGGCATATAGCATTCTTCCCAAACCTTTGTAGGTTGAGGCGGTAATGCTTTAAAATATATTCTACAACGGTATAATGATTCCACAATTATAATAATAATATTATGTAGCAACTCGCATTAATGGGTATGATGGGGCTGGCATAATCAGCAATGTTTAAAATATGAATAAGAAAATAATGGTATTTTCTTGTAATGCAATTTAATGAGCTTTATTAGAATGATCTTATTAAGGTATACCCATACCAATAAGATAATGTTACTAAACTTTATAGCTAATTACAAATTAGAAATCTACCAACAAAAATAAAAAGAGTTGCAGCTCTCTAATCCCGCCTCAAGCGGCATGGAAGCAAGAATGCCGGCTGCATTGCCTAGGTGAATCGTAATGCTGAAGCGTTTGACCCCCTTGGACCTAGAGTCTCTACACCAAATGGTACATTTTTGTGACTTGAAGTTTAAGCTCCTATCCCTAATTTCGTTTCCCGCAATTTATAGGGCTGACATATCAGTAGTACACTTTGTGATTATTTAATACTAGCTGTGCCAGCGAACTACGTTTCGCCGTATATTTTTTACCCGTTTTTGCAACATTTGTCATCGATGCTCAGCTCCTATTAGTCGTAGCGTGATGTTTTATAGCCTAAAGCCTTCCTCGATAAATGGACTATCCAACACAAAAATAAATTTTCAATTTGAATTAGTAGTTCCTGAGATTAGCGCGTTAAAGCAAACAAACAAACAAACAAACAAACTCTTCAGCTTTATAATATTAGTAAGTATAGATACTAGCTTTACTCAGCTTCGCCCGCGTTTTTTTTATTTTACCGTGAGAATTTTATATTTTCCCGTAAGATTTGTAGATTTGTAGCCTATGTTAATCTGGGATAATGTAGCATTCTAATGGTGAAAGAATTTTTGAAAATAGTTTTTGAGTTTATTCGTTACAAATATTTTCTCTTTATAATAATAGTGTAGATATATGTACATAATACATATTATCAATCAAATTCTTTTTCCGGTAATGAGTGTAAAACATAAGTAGGTAATTATACAGTTTGCCAGTACATCGTGTTACTCATTTGGGCATATCTTATGAATGGATATGAAATGCATATTGAACCCGTTTTATTTTATTTATTTCATATAATGTCTTTTATTTTCTTATGTACTACATAGCTGTGCCTGCGAGTTACGTTTCACCATATTTTTTTTACCGTTTAAGAAACTTTTTCATTGATGCTTAGCTCCTATTAGTCGTTATATAGCCTCGATAAATGCGATAGTATATGTATGGGCCTAAGTTGCCTGATGATAAATAAATAAAAAAAAAAAAAATTATTATTTAAATCAGTAATTCCCGAGATTAGCGCATTCAACTAAACAAACAATCAAATAACCTCTTCAGCTTTATAATATTATAAAATAAAATATAAGTATAGATTTATTTAGTTATGCATGTACCTACTATATATTATCGTTTGTTGATTTGAGTTTTTTAAACGTCGCCCCCCACTAGGGCCCACCCCCACAAACATAGAATATCACATGCACACAAGCCCAGACCGGAACAAATTTCTGTAGGCCATTCAAAATATTTATCCCAATACTTATTTGTTTCTGTTCCATTGATTTTGACAGGCATTTATATTAGTATTTATAAAAGGCTTTAGTTACTGACTGACCGAACTATTAACGTAGAGTCCAAACTACTGGGGTTAGAAGCATGAAATTCGGTACAGGGGTTCTTTGACTTACGTATGTAAATCTTTTAGCTTCACAGTAAATTTCGTTTCTTACTGTTTTTACAAAGCACCTTAGAACCAATATAAAGATCTTCGAATACAATAAAGTGCTGCAGATCATTAAAGTTTCATCGAAGAAAAACAGTTATTAAACATAAATATATGGGTACAGTATTATATGCGAGCCGGGAATTAATGGGCCGCTATACATACAGCGGGGAGGCATTAGCCGATGGAGCCGCACCTGGAGGTTCCCAGGTTTGATAGGGTGTCTGCACTTTCCTTGTAATATGGTATTTTTTTCTGACGTTTGTGGAACGAGCTCCCTGCCGAGGTTTTCCCCGGGGAATACAGTATTCAAGAAGGGAGTAAATAGGTTTTTAAAGGGTCGGCAACGCGTTTGTGATGCCCCTGGTGTTGCAGGCGTCCATAGACTACGGTAACTGCTTACCATCAGGCGGGCCGTAAGTTTGTTTGCCGGCATCGTAGTATAAAAAAAAATCTGCCAAATTGGTTCAGCCGTTCTTGAGTTATAAATAGTAACTAACACGACTTTCTTTTATTATAGATTTGTGTACATAAAAAGCAGCAACAATAACCTAGACACGTGTAAACATTGTACGGTCAAGAAACATAATTCCCGACCCTCAGAACAGTAACTAAAGTATTGTTCTGTACCAGGGTCGATTGCTTGGGTACTGCCGCCTTACCTATTTCTGCCGCAAAGCAGCTGTGCTTGCATTGCTGTGTTCCGGTTTGAAGGGTAAGATATGGCAGTGAATAAATTACTGAGGGCCGTGACTTTATACCTTATGTCAGAAGTTGGCAACGTACACTGTGGTTCTTGTGCGGGTTTTGAGATTTGCTGTGAATCTCAAGAGACCACATGTAGTGTTACCACTGTTAACACATGTAGTGTTACCACTGTTAACACATACCATCAGGTGGGCAGTATGCTTGCTTTTCAACATAGTTGTATAAAAAGAAAAACATGTAATTGCTAGACACTGACAATGCATTAAGGTCGAAAATTTCAATAGATATGTTAAACGATGCCTTGTTACGTTTAAGCAGTGTATGCAAAGTCTTATGGTGCCATATTGCTGTACGATATTCAACCTTAGGTTTGTTGCAAATAGTATTACCACATGTATTTTTCGAAATATTGGGACTTGAGTACAAAAAAAGCGGAACTGGGACGAAAAAATCGGGGTGAAGTAAAAATGCAAGACAACACTTATATTTGTGTATTTGCAAATCCATTCTTAGCAGGATACAAACAGATCAATAATGAGAAATCAAACTTGAATAGGTGAATTGATGTGTCCCGCACCGCTCGCGTTGTCACCAAATTCAGCCCTTAACCCCTCACCTCGTGCGTGGCTTTGGTCAGGTTTTAAAATGCGTGCCTGCAAAATGCGGGATTTTGAGCGTCCCGCTCACGGTGCTGGCGGGACCCATTCCGAGGGAATGGACAAACGGGATGACCGGCCAAAAGCGGGACGTCTGGCAACACTTGTCGCAAATGTTATTGCTTGACTGTACAAAGGTACTGCTTATTTCTTCGCGAAATTCCTTTCAATAACCCTGACACTAATAGATATTGCTATTGGTAGTTACTTAGTGTGTAAACACAAACAAGACATATTATTAGGTTATATTAGAATATACTAATATGCTATATGAATGTTCAATTAACTAATAAACTACACTGTTAAAAGATAATGAGTTTCACTCGCCTGACAGTCGTGTATGTTCGCCAGTAGAGAACATTCTTGTGTTCCAACAATTAGGGGTAAGATAACCAGTTCATCAGTTTATGAGGAGTATGGGTGAAACCCGCTTTCATCTTTTGCCTTATAACTTACTATTAGGCGAGATAAAGGCCAAGGGCTTACCTGTAGTATGTAATAAAATAAAGGTATACCTATCCCTGAAAACAAACGTAACAGATAACAAAGAGTACGCACTTTTACAGCCCTTTGTCAACTGCAGAGGCTACTTCAGTCATTACAACTGTCGATGCGTCGACGCCAAGCGCCGCTCATATTTTTAACACAAAACAGAAAAGGAAAATTGTGTATAGAAATAGCTCTATTATTACTAACATTATTAGGTGAGCATTCATGATGATGGAGATCGTTCATTTTAATTCACAAATTAAAAGGAACTTTCTCAAATTACACAGATAGGCTTGTTTTATTTTCAAATTTACCCGTTAAATATTGGGTGTATGTCGCAAAATTTTGTGTTGGATAGTCCATTTATCAAGGAAGGCTTTAGGCTATATAACATCACGGTACGTCCAATAGGAGCTGAGTATCAATGAAAAATGTCACAAAAACGGGAAATAAATGTATGGCAAAACGTAGTTCGCGGGCACAGCTAGTAGTTTTATAAAGCTAATTATTTTACTTAGTATAGTCTATTACTTGCAGCACCACAGTGGTTAGCTTAAAGAATAATCGCCAGTTAAATGTATATCTAATACTCCTCTAAAGGGCTATATTTGAGTCAAAGTCAAAATATAGAATTTGGTTCTGAATTGAAATCTAACCCAGTACCTACGAGAGTTGAGTTGGTTCAAGCTATTTTCAACGTTTCAACGTGCTTCGTTTCACATGCCACGAAATAGGCCTTACAATTTTTACATGTTACTAATTTTTTTATTCTATCACAGCTTATAAAACCGCCTTTATGAGCTAACTCTACATTCCTGCAATCGAGAAAGTTGACAGACAAGATAAGTTTGATTTTAACCAGTTTATTCGAAGCTTGCGTCTAACAAGCCAGCGCGTGGTCACCCTACGCAACCCCTAAAATGTCGGAATCATATTTTATAATCCCGAGAACATTTTTCTTAATCTACCCCATTGGGTGTGTCCAGACACGAACTCTTGCAGGTTGCGTAATATTTATACAAATAACTGTTAGACCCATGAAAACAAATCAAATAACTGTTTTCTATTATAAAATCATACGCAAAAATTTATAGAAGACTGTAATAATAAAAAATAAAAAATACAGAGTTTGTCTCTATTTTTTTATATTAACGGTTCTGCTTTTCGAATATCTACTAATTTTGTACAAACTATGTATTTGTGCCAATCGCACATTTGACTGATTTTCGCACATTTGAAGGAAGTAAAAAGCGATAGATTAAGATTATAGACCATAATCTAGGGCAACTTAAGCTTTTTCCAACTGGTGTAGTCTAAAAAATAAAACCACAAAATAAATCCATCAGAATCACAAAGAATTAAACATTCGAGCGTCATTCAGCCATTAACGAATTGTATGGCCACAGACAAACATGATACCAATTGTATGTTTTGGTAAACGCAACGCGAAATTGTCTATTCATTGCGCTGTGTATGAACGCCTTAAATCTCGACTGCTTTACCTTAGAACTGGCCTCTATGACTGTGCAGTTAAGGTGTATAATACGTAGCTGGATGATTGGTCTAATGCTGTTCCCTTCGTGTTAAGTGGAAGCACACAATTGTGAGCCGGGCTAACGGTCTTGTAAGAACGATACTAAAACTGAATTACGGCTTTTTGATCGGCACATACAAGATTATAGTGTATGTAGATCAGTAGGAATGCTTTGAAAGAATTTCTTCTTTTAGTACTGGCGATGTATTACCGATGTCGATAATGCGCGATGTGCACGACACGTTTACTTAAAAAAAAAAACGTGGCCCGGCGTTAGGATTTTCTCCTGTGTCGTGGGCGCAGTTACAAACATAAAATTTCACATGCATATACGCCCAGATCGGTACAATTTTCTGTAGGCCATACAAAATATTTGTCCCGTACGGGAATCGAACCCGCGACCCGTTGCACAGTAGGCGATCACTCGACCTCTGCGTGTCGTCGACCTTTATATTTGCTAGCGCTAACTTTATATTTAAAATCTTACTTTTTTAGACTTGCAGTGTTCGTTATTACCTAAATTATAAAAATTTTGCTAAATGTTAATACTTGTATGCTAAAGGATCTTCTGTTGAGGCTGTTCACGAAATCTAATGTTATACAATGCGGCAGCGGTTGCCTATTATATTGCAATATGGTTATTTTTGCAAGGCTTTATTGAGGCACCGTCAGGTTCACGAACGAAAACGCTCATTTTATAGCCAGTCATTGTGTTAGAACGATAGAAAAGCTTTTTGCAAGATAATCATAATTATCAAGGTCGTTGGAAATTACAAAATCAGGAACATGAAAATTTAATATTTATGGTGATATAACATTTTTTTTTACAGGGCTACCAAGCCTTTTTTCAATACTTAAATCTGTTATCGTGTTTCTTTGATTCTTTTTAACCTGCAGTATTTTTTGTGTAGTGAAAGATTACACATTTATTCGCACTTTGAATTTTTGAAATGAAAATGTTTTAAATAAAATTTTTGTTAAGTGAAAAAATGTCAAACAATCTTCTTAATTTTACATGGATGCTTTAAATGTTCATTTTCGCAATAAGAAATGGTCAAAATCAAATTTTTATATCAATATTTTTCAACTATTTCCACCGTTATTTTCTCAGCTACGAATGCTACGATACGTCATTAAGTGAGCATAGTAGCTCCAGAGGAGACTGTGGTCCGTCACTCCTATGCTGCCTTGCTCGTGAATTGTGAAAACCTCGTCCGTCGAAATGAAATATTTTTTTGTAAATCGACAAGCACCCGAAATCTAATGCATTTTTAAAAAATATTTACCTACTTCATTCAACTGCACTGTGCGCTACCTCAATCCATTTTCTCTGTTTACCGAAATTCAGTGAGCGTGATTTGAAAACGACACGCCCGCGCGGGAAATCTGACAGCTGTCATTTTGACAATAGAGCCGCCATTAAAGAGGCTCTTTCATTGTGCCCGATGACTGGGCTGGGCTGTTGGTTTATTGTAAAACGATTGTTTTGTTCCATTTCTAGTTTTGCATTTGTTTATAAAGGTTTGATTAGATACCCCTCATTTTGACCACCTCCGTGGTCTAATGGTTAAAATCACCTATCTTAGATGTTGATATGACGTAGGTGTTGTTACTTGTTAGATTGGTAGTAAGATTCTAAGGCCCACCTTGCAAGTACCATCAAAGTTGTCAAATTTTTTACCAAAGGATTGTTGCGTTTACGGCAATTAGAGATATAATGGGTATAAGAAAGCCAGTTCCTCCTGTACGAGTAATTGAATAATTCAGATAAACCTTGCTGCAATTCAAATTCAATATCGCTTATTCGAATTGGATTATTACATAATCACTTTTCACGTCAAAGAAGCTACGCCAATGGTTCACAAGTCTACGGCGGGAGACCTTGTACTGGAAAGAACCAGCAAGAAAACCAGCAAGGGCTATTTTTTCTCCCTGTATTATTACAGAGTCGTCAGCTGGAAGCTGACCTCAAAGCAAACTTTTGAGCTCAACTTCCATTACAAATAGATGTGTCAGTTTACATTATACATTTAGGTAACATCAGACTGTATTTATATATCAATCAAAAGAATTATCATGTGTGGTGCTAACCTCATGTTCAAACAGTTTTATCATCCAAATAATCTTTAACTGTATAGTACCCTTTCTTGAGTAGTGTCGATTTGATGTGATTTTTAAATTTATGAATTGGTAGGTCTATTACTTTTGGTAGGTCTATTACTTTTGGCAATTTATTATAATATTTTATACCTTGCCCCCTAAAGGATCTGAGAACTTTTTGGAGTCTCGTTTTAGGTAATAAAAGCTGATCTTTGTGTCTCGTATTTAGATTATGTACATCACTATATGTACTTGCAAAACGATTCAGTATTACCACGTACATACATTAAACAATTGAAAATATACTGAGAGGCAGTAGTCATAATACCAATCTCTTTGAACCTGTCTTTGAGAGAAGTGCGTGAACTTAGCTTATAAATTGCTCTTACTGCACGTTTCTGTAAAATAAAAATTGTTTTAATGTCAGCCGCATTGCCCCACAAAAGTATGCCGTAGGACATCAAACTATGAAAGTAACTAAAGTAAACTGATCTGGCAGTGTCAATATCAGTTAGCTGCCTAATCTTCTGTACGGCGTACGCAGCCGAACAAAGTTTCCCAGCAAGTGTTGAAATATGGGAACCCCATTGTAATCTCGAGTCTAACGATAGTCCTAAAAATACAGTTGAATCTACTACATCCAGACGCTCATCATTTACTGTTATATTGGTTGCGACCTTTCTTACATTTGAAAGTGTAAATAAAATACAATTGGTTTTTAAGCATTAAGCTGTAAGTTATTTATAGTGAACTAATTTAGTACTTCTGATAATGCATTACTAACATCGTCATAATTAGTTTTATTTCTATTTACCTTAAAGACTAAAGACGTATCATCAGCAAACAACACCACATCACAGAAGTCTTTCGTAAAAAACAGCAAATTATTTATATATATTATGAAAAGTAATGGACCAAGGATGGAGCCTTGTGGGACTCCCATTTTTACGTGAGATCCAGAGGACTTAACCCCATTAATGTCAATCTTAGTCTTACTACCTTAACTTGATTTTCCCTGTATGCCCACATATTCTTACATGATTGACTGATAAACAGATTTATATTTTTACTGTTCTTTTAAACTCTCTGCCGGAAATAAAGTTTTTACAATTAATAAGTGGTGATAAATTAAATAATTTCTTACTTTAGGATGAGAACGAACGTTTAATTGCGTGATAAATACATGCTCAAATACAATTTTTACATATTGACAATCGGTACACAAATAGTGAAAGGCGCTTTACCTTTTTGCCTACTTGCTAAAGATAGCTAATGCCATATTAGACAGCAAAATTACGATATGACAGCACGTTGTAAGATAATCGGTTATAGAACGTTATTTATCTTGTCTGTATTCTTTAATAATTAGCTAATTACATTGTCAGTTTCGAATGATGAGTGAATTTGCTTTTAGTCGAAAAATGGGTTAGAAAAGTCTTACATTAAAGAGCAATGTTCCGATGGCTATTCAAGATAGAGGTTCATTCCATTACCATTTTGGGTGGCTTCGTCTGGTTTTTGTTCTTAGAATTACCTTTTAGAGTCACCCATCTACGAAAACTCATACACCACCATATACCTATTGAATAGTAGCGACTTATATTGAAATAAAAAGATATATTTAACCGAATTATCTGTTTATTATTTAGAGCACACTCGGAAGCAATATCAATCGAAAGATATAAAACAAGAAGACGAATGACAAATCAAATCTGTCAGCGGAGCATAGTCATTAAATATAGACAGTAATTCCTTTTTACTGGTTCCATCATTATAACTATGAAGATTGTTTTGTATTAAAACCTTTCTATAATTCAACACGCTCCCCTCAAAATAATCTTCTAACCTAAAGTCAAATATACAACACATTTGTACCAAAGCCTAGTATTCAACAAATATTCCTTCCGAGTGCTTGCCTGGGGAATACAATCAACAAACCAGACAGGAAAACCTAATCAGATCATTTCATCTTAAATATTCAACAAAATAACATTCTAACACTATATCACACTAACACAATAGCGTAACACATATCTATCTATATATATATATATATATATATATATATATATATATATATATATATATATATTCTAAGCCCATTTTCTCATTTGTTGAAAGGTAGAGGACGGTAACGGCTTAGTCAACACGTCAGCCAGCTATTGACCTGTAGAAATATATTTCAATTTAATAACATTTTTCTCAACTTGCTCTCTCGAGAAGTGATACTTGATGTCAATATGTTTAGAGCTCGTATGATTAGTAGTGGGGTTTTTATTAGCAATGCCTATTTAGTCGTTATTGCCCTCATATAAAATGATGGGTTGTTCAATTTTCATTTGATACTTTGTGCTAGAGACTTTAGACATAATGCTTCTTTGACAGCCTCATACAAAGCCATGTATTCGGCTTGTGTAGATGAAACTGCCACTGTAGTTTGTCTTTTTGTGCACCAAGTTACTGTGCAACTGTCATATAATTGAAACAAGTAGCCAGTTGTACTTTTCCTGCCACTAATATCCTGACTACACAATCAGAGTCTACGTAACCACTCAGGATGTTTTCATACTCACTTCTTTTGCAAGTTAATTTCAAAGACATGCTACCTTTAAGATATCTTAATACCATTTTAAGGCATTGCCACAACTATTGATTATTATTATTTGTATAGCGGCTTAAGATGTGAACGGAAGTACTAAAATCTGGGCGTGTGCAAAGCATCATATATATTAAACATCCTATGAGGTTTCGACAGAGAGCATCACATTTGGTTTCTGAGTTTAGAGCCTCATAATTTAATTTGGCTTCAGTGAGAGTACGGATAGGATTACTCTCACTCATATTAAAATTTAAAATTCATTGTATATAGGCACTTTGATGTAATGTAATTGTATCTGAATATCTTATTACTTTTATACCAAGGAAGAATTTTACCTCTTTTAGGTCAGTCATTTCAAATTCAGTCATCAAATATTCTTTAAAACTGAACATTGTTTGAATATTTGCACATGCTATAAAGAGATTATCAACATATAGAACTACCTATATATTTTTATTTGCATCCTTTTTGTCCAATAATACATACTGTATTATTTTCAGTTACGATACCTTGAGGAACTTGCATATATACTTCCTCTTTTAACTAAGATGCCATTTAAAAATGCAGTCTTAATACCCATGTGATAAATAAGTAAATTATTTTGATTCGCAAAACATATGATAAAACGGAAACTAGCTATTCGAGCTACTGCCGCGAAAGTTTCATTGTAATCAGTAAGACTAAAACCTCTAGCAACTAGACGTGCCTTATATCTCACGGGTTTCCCGAAACCATCATTTTATATAGTAAAAATCCATTTATAATTGCCAATATTTTTATTTTCTGGTCTCGGGACTAGAGTACACGTGTTATTACTTTTGAGAGAGTTTAGTTCATCATTTACCCCTTTTTCCACTGAGCTCTATTATCTAGACACTTTATCTCATCAAAAGACCTTTGAAGTACCTTTGAAGAAACCGACTGAACACTATACAAGTACTCTTCGTTCACAGCTTTATACGATACGGAAGCTCTATTATCTAGACACTTTATCTCATCAAAAGACCTTTGAAGTACCTTTGAAGAAACCGACTGAGCACTATACAAGTACTCTTCGTTCACAGCCTTATACGATACGGATGGTCGACCTTTTATCCTTTCACTCCTCTTGGTTAAATGATTGATCAATTTAAGAAACTTGATCATTAACAGATAATGGATCTGAAATTCTATCAGAAGTCAGTGGCATTTTATTACCTCATTTACGAATTTTAGAAACACTGCCTTGTTCATCAATATCCGATATTATTGATTTACGTATGCTAGAACATTGAGACTTTTAAGGTACTGATTTCAGCCTTATCAGTTTCACCATGAGAGCATTCACCACTACTCCCATCAGGCTTTAACGATGGCCTGGTGTCAACAAAATTAGTCTCATCAATAATAACGTCCCTGACAGTTTCAAATCTTTCACAATCTATGTTCCATACTTTATAGCCATTTGGGTGATAACCTACCAGAATACCCTTCCATGACGTTTCGTCAAATTTACCTTGACTTCTTTTGCTATGTACATACACAGTTGAACCAAACACCCAAAGTGTTTTTATATTAGGTTTTCCATCATGCCACATTTCATATAGTGTTTTAGTTAGTTCTAAATCCCTTGTTGGAGTAATATTTATCAAATGTACTGCAGTTAATACTGCCTTGCCTCAAAAATATTTCTCCAATTTTCCATTGAACAAGCTTTTTCAGTAATAGTTCTAACCATACGTTCCGCTACACCATTTAACTGTGGAGTTCGCAGTACTGTTAAGTGATATGTGATACCTTTTTGTTTATAGTAATAATCTTTTATATCACTAGACAAATATTCACCACCATTATCACTGTATAATTAGTATACTAATTTCGAATTGAACTTTGCCTCACCTTTCGCGACAAAGTCTTTAAACGCCGAGAATACATCTGATTTATAATGTAACAAATGTCTCTGTCGCAGCGTATGGATGTGGTCGATGGTACTATAGCCTTTTATTATTTATAGTACTTTCCTTGTTCTATACCTACTTCGATATTGTTTAGTTGTATTTGTATATCGAACCATAGTTTAACTAGTACCACTGGTGGTACTAACAATACAACAATATCCATGTAGGGATACACCAATATTAATGATGGTACAGTAAGCTCCCATTCAAGCTTTACATTTACACTGCAGTCTCAAATTTATCTTACAAGATCTCATTACAGACACCTGGACAGGTCATAGTAAATAAATGTTTTTTAACAAGATAAATTATTAAATAATAAATTAATAAAAATATACACCACACAATAATGTGTAAATCGATCAACAAATAACACAAAATAATTTGCGATGTCAATTGTTGAAGGATTGACAGGGCCTGCTACATCAGAGTGTACAATGATACATACTTTTGTCCTTTTGTTTATTAAAAGGTTGCCGTCGCTGTTTTCCCTAAATACAAGCTTTACATAAAAGTAGGTGAAACATTTTCAATTTCTTTTATATCACCAATCATTTTGACCTTTTAATTTAAGAAATTTACTTTTACTTATATGGCCTAAACGTTGATGCCATATCACATATTCATTACTTTGACATGTTTGGGAAACTGATACGTTCATCTTTACAGGTAAATTAAAATCTGCAATAATGAAATTTTGGTGAGATTTACCTTTCATGATGACTTTACCATCTTTAATGACATGAACTCCATCCTGGGCAAAGATTACCGTCAGCCCCGCTTGCTGCATCCTGGCCTCAGACAGCACCTCTCGGCAGTACAGCACCTTCTCGAGTACTCCGGAAACGCCCATGTTGCTGGTGACCTTAATAGATCCACGTTTCGTAGCTGAAATAAATTCACCCTTTTTAGCCACCGTAATTTTTATTAGCTCATTCAAATTTTGCCAACAAATGAATATATCATCCCTGTTGATAATATGATCCGATGCGTCAGAGTCCAGTATAAATGATAATTTATTACAATCATTTTCGTGTTGGTAATGTCCAGTCCTGAAAGCATATCCAGAAAAATCATCTGATGTTGATGTGGATGGTTTATTCGTTTCATCGGCTTGAATAGTTCTGGTTCATTCAGATGCAAATTTTTGGTTATTTCTTTTATACTAATAACAGTCTTTCTTCACGTGTCCATTTCGCTCACAATGATGACATTTTACAAATTGGTGTCTGTTCTGTATTTTTTATTATTTTGGCGAGTAGACGAAGGCATCCTTTAACTTTCTTTTATTGGGCCGGTTAATGTTTACACTTAGAATTTTGGAGCTTATGTCAGAATTTTCACTTTTAAGTTTAATTTCGTGATCTAATAATCTGATTTCTCGAGAGTAGTCCCGGTTGTTTTTCTCCCTTGCATTACTTCGGGCTTGTGGAATCGGTTCGTCTATGTCTCTTAAAATTTAATCTCACTCAATAGAGAACATATTCTAAATTTCCATATTATGCTGTATTTTTCACCATCGAATTCTTTTATATTTCTCATTTTTTAGTTTTGAAGAATCCATTGCTTACAAAAATTTTTTTTTTCAAATAATTGGCAATCAAACATTGTCTAACATGAACATGAACACGTCACAAGAAAATTTTGAAATTTTCAATTTTGAAAAATTTCACGAAATCACGATATGAGAAACACGACCCTGGGCCCATAACCTATTGAATAGTAGCGACTTATATTGAAATAAAAAGATATATTTAACCGAATTATCTGTTTATTATTTAGAGCACACTCGGAAGCAATATCAATCGAAAGATATAAAACAAGACGAATGACAAATCAAATCTGTCAGCGGAGCATAGTCATTAAATATAGACAGTAATTCCTTTTTACTGGTTCCATCATTATAACTATGAATATTGTTTTGAATTAAAACCTTTCTATAATTCAACAATACCCTGGGTTACTAAAGCCTATAAGATTTGAATTTATATTTTTTTTCATTATGGCTTCATTTGCGAAAAAAGTTTCAACATGGTATAGGCCAGGCCGCGTGCTTGTGTGTCTTATAAAGATTAATAAAATTATATGCAATAGAGTTTGGTCTCAATTCTATAGTAGCTTTTGTTTGTGTGTGTGTTTTTTTATATAACTGTATATTTCTACAAAAAGCAAGATTTTATCCAAAGGAACCTGGTCTTATTCAGTTTTCCCAACTCTATAACTTTTTGGGGAGGTCAGTAAATAAATGCAATTTTTTGATAAAACAGACTTCTGTTAAAAGTTTAAAGGTAGACAGATACTTAGCAATGCACAATTGAGTATGGATGAGTATAGAGTCGAAACAAACCATAGGTTGTCATACTTGCCCACTACAATGAAAATTCAATTGTGTTTGTATCGACAACAGTCAATTTGAGTTAAACTCCGCCGCTAATACTAGGTAGGCTAAGTTAAACGGGGAGTTAAATAGACGGTGCCTCAGTAATTGATGCCTTGTTCACCGGTCTGTTCTTATTTACTAGGGTATATGTCATTTATTTAAAAGATAGGATAATCGCAAAAGCTATTGCCTGGTTGTTCTAGGATATGCACGCGCAAGCATAGAATGTTAGTCACGTTGTTAGCATTTCGAAACAAGTGAATTTCGAATTCGAAATAGTAAAATTCGTAAACGAATTTCAAAATTCACCATTTTTGAATATTCATTCCGTGAATTCTGCAATGAATGGTCCTGGTTTTACGTGCAAATCATAGCCGGTTTTTAACCGACTTCGAAAAAGCTGGTATTAAATTAAAAATATAAAAATAATAATAAAAAAAAATTGAAACCGACTTCAAAACACTTAAAAGTTAAAAATAGGTACGTTTCTATATTGAATTGAAGTCGGTGCCAAACGATGATCTCCTAGAAAGTATTAAAATTTGGCAGCAACTTCAATATAGAAATGTGATGTTGTCTGTACCTATTCTTATATTATTTATAACTTGTCAGTGTTTTTGAAGTCGGTTTTATTTTTAAATTAACGAGTTACTGCGTCCTCTTTTTTATTTCCCCGCGTGAAACGGAATCTAATATTATATTTCATATGCTTCATTCTTCAGATATAAGCAACACATGTAGTCCTTTTATCATACAGGCAACTCCTCACGTAATTCAATATTTAAAAGTATTTTTTTTAAAGGTATGTCTAGAATTTCCAACGCCCAACCGGAGCCGGGCTCCGCGCTATCACCTCATTTTTTTATCGGCTATTGATTCCCCAAACACACTTCCATCCCCCTTTTCACCCCCTTAAAGGATGAATTCTGCCAAAAAATTCTATGTCCTTTACCGGGACTCAAACTATACCAAAATTCATCTAAATCGGTTCAGTAGTTTTAACGTGAAGAGATAACAGACAGACATACATTCGCATTTATAACATTACTAGCTTCTGCCCGCGACTTCGTCTGCGTGGACTTCAGAACTGGGTCTAAAGCTTCGCTCGTTAACAATTTGAATCTTCCCACGGGAACTATTTGAGAGATCATAAGGAATATAAAGAACATGTCCTTTTCCATAGCATAGGTGACATCAAAGCTGTCTGCCCGCGGCTTAGCTTGTAAACAATTTTCAATTTTCCCTCGGGAACTACTTAAGGAGTCGGGATGAAAGGTAGCCTATGTTCTTTTCCATGTCAAAGTCTACATGCATGCCAAATTTCATCCAAATCCGTTCAGCCGTTTTTGCGTAATTGAGTAACAAACATCCACACTTTCACATTTATAATATTAGTAGGATGTACTCGTAGTATGGTAGATGTGTATAGTTTAGGCGTGGGAAAAGTATGAACCGCGGGCTAACTCTGGCGCCCGAGGAAAAGAATGTGCCAGCAGTTGGGCGGCAAGCAAATCTGGCGCTAAACCTGAGGTCTGATTCTCCGAAACTAAACCGTTGTGATCAGCCTATCGGAGCGCGTATATTGACTTACGATTGTTCGATGACGTGACAATGTGGCACTCTGATTGGTCGAAGTCGAACGCAACGGCTTAGCTCCAGTTCGGCGGTGGCTCATTAGGAGAATTAACCTTTGACTTGTGAAGTTAAGTCCCTGGAATCCTAGCACGGCGCGTGGACTACAGAAGAAAAAGTGACTAGCGCTCGTCCCGTCTCGCTTCATTGTGATATGAGAGAGTGAGAGGAAATATGTTATTTGTCTCTTGTCCCGTTTTCTCCACGGACCGTGCTATGTCTGCTGGGGTTCCTGCTGGGGGTTCCTGCTGGGGGTTCTAAAACAAGCCACGAGGACGTCATGGCCATCTTCGGCCTTATAGTCACTTACTATCTACAGTTAAATAGTGTGGTCACTATACTCATATAGAGTCAGCGTTGCAGCACTGTCATTAATGTGTTGTTGCTTATCACTAATGCAACGTCTGCATTTGATGGTTGATTACACGTTCAATAGAAGGACACACGTATGGTACACTAATAAACTATCGTGTCACTTGGATATAGGTAAAATTTTAACCCTTGTCTTACAATCGCAAGTGTTTTTAACCGACTTCAAAAAATGGTTATCAATTCGGTTGTATTTATTTTATATATTTTTTTATGTTTGTTACCTCATAACTCCGTCATTTTTAAACCGATTTCCAAAATTATTTTTGTATTCGATAGAGTATACTGCAAAGGTGGTCTCATGGTCACCAAAGTCAGGATCTGATGATGGGATCCTATAGAAAATAGAGGAAAACACTAATTTAATACCAGCTCACCGAAGGTGAACTGGTATTAAATTAGGGTTTCTTTAACTGAAAAGATTTCATTCACTAAAAAGTTAAAAATAAATTTTTTTTTACAAAAAATAAAACAGACTTCAAAAACACTAAAAACTTAAAAATAACATAAGAATAGGTACAGACAACATCACACTTCTATATTGAAGTCGGTGACAAATTTTAAAACTTTCTAGGAGATCATTGTTTGGCGTCGACTTCAATATAGAAGTGTGATGTTGTCTGTACCTATTCTTATATTATTTTTAAGTTTTTATTGTTTTTAAAGTCGGTTTTATTTTTTGTAAAAACAAAAATTTTAATTTACTTTAAGAAAATGAAGCGTATTTTTGACCGACTTCAAAAAGGGAGGATGTTTATGGGATATTTTATTATATATGTTCACGGATTACTCTGGTATTATCATTATCATTATCATTATCATTATCATTATCATTTATTGCTCTCCATAATGTTTCGATACAGGTGGTACTTACATATTATTACAGATCAATTATGGACCCTGTCGGGCACGGCATATTTAAAGTAGGAGAGAGGAAGCGTTTTTATATTAATGAGCAATTAAATTCTTATCTCATTATACAATAAATTATTAGCAATATGATCAGTAAAAAAGAATTGGAATGTTTCATTAAAATCGATAATTTTGTGGCATATTTTAAATTATTATTGTATTTATTTATTATATTATTTTATTATTGTATTCATATTTATCAATGTAATATTAATTATTAATCATCATAATAATAAATTCAAATATAGATATATTTCATTTAAAATTGCATGTCAAATTTACAGGAATTGGTTGCATTACATTTATTACAATTTATCATTAAAATATTCTTCGATACTGTAATAGCATTTGTTTATTAAAAATAATTTAAGCTTGTTGATAAATGTATTGTATTTAGTTTCATTCTTAAGAGATTTTGGTAATTTATTATATATTTTAATTGACATGACTAAGGGACCCGAAGAGTGCATTTTTAATCGCGAAGTTGGAAGATTCAATTTATTTTTGTGTCTCAATGTTATTTTATTTTGTATGTTTTCCCGCTTAGTATAATGTCCAGGGTATTTACGTACAAATTTACATATTTCAAAGATATAGACACAGGGCAAAGTTAATATTTTAAGTTTAACAAAATGAGGTTTACACGTATCTGTTTTGTCATTATTTACTAATATTCTGATAAGTTTCTTCTGCAAGGTAAAGAGAGATGGTGCATCTGTACTATTTCCCCATAATATTATACCATAGCTTAACCAAGAATGAGCATACGCATAGTAAGTGACAAGTGCAGTTGATAAGTCTGTAGTTTTCTTGACTTCTCTAAGGGATTTTTGGGAAGGGGAATTTTGATATTTTAGCTCTTACGTTTTTTATATGTTGTTTCCAATTTATGTGGGTATCTATGGTTATGCCAAGCAAGTTAAACTCTTTTACAACTTCAAGTTTCAATCCCTCAAAAGCAAAATCTATATTTAATGTTGCCTTTTGGTAAGGGTGGAATGACAACAGTTTCGTTTTCGAGAAATTAACTTCCAAATTATGTTGTTTCATCCAATCTACTGTTTCATTAAGTATAGAGCTAAGATTTTTATTTAAGTTGGAAGTATTTTTGCATGAAATAAGCAAAGAGATGTCATCCGCAAACAGAACACAAGGCCCTTCTATAATTTTTGGTAGGTCATTTATGTAGATGAGAAACAATAAGCATCCAATCACGCTTCCTTGCGGAATTGAGGCGTTAATTGGCTTTGTGTTCGACCTAATGTGTTCTATTTGTCGCGTTTCGCTGTTGAAGAACTCTATCTCTACTACTTGTTGTCTGCCTGTTAAATATGATACGAGCCAATTATGAGCTTCTCCACGTATTCCTATTCCATATAGTTTATCTAATAGTATATTAAACTGCACTTTATCATAGGCTTTCGTCATGTCAAGCAGTATACCTACTGCGTATTGTTTATTGTTAATTATATTTAAGGCTTCTTGGACATATTTAAAGACAGCAAGTGTCGTTGATTTATTTTTTTGAAAACCATTCTGGCACTCATCAAATACTTTGTACTTCTCACAGAAATTATAAATTCGGTTACACATAGCTTTCTCGAATATCTTAGAGGCGGTTGGTAAAAGGGCTATAGGACGGTAATTGTTTGGGTCGGTTTTAGAGCTTTTTTTATGTATAGGTCTTATTAGTGCTTGTTTTAATTGATCGGGAACGACGCCTTCTTTAAATGATTGGTTTATCAGCTTATAAAAAGGTAATGTCAGCTCCTCAGCGCAGTATTTGACCAAATGTGGTGGAATTCCATCGACGCCATAGCTTTTCTTATTTTTTAAGTTTCTTAAGATTTTATTTATTTCATATGGGTCTACTGGGTTAAGAAATAATGTTATTAGTAGGCGGATTAACAAAATTCTTTTTATAGTTAAAAGAGTATAGTTCTAAGATGGTCCCATTATAACCAAGTCATGATCCGATGATGGGATCCTAGGAAAAGCGAGGAAACGCCTACATTTCATAGGCAAGTTCAATTTGTCTCATGATTTTTCTAAAGATATTCAGGTGTTTGCATCTGGTTATCATCATATCATGTTACTGAGCTGATAGGTTTTGTGGGTATCCTTCCATCATCAGCTCAGCATGGTGAACAAATCCTTAAGATGATGACTACCAGATGCAAATTCCTGAATAGCTTCAGAAAAAATACGGAACACGTTGGACGTACCTATTAAATTTAAGGGTTCCGTCGATTTTTCGCCACCACCAGGTCCTAACTTTGGTGACAATGGGACCAGTCCTCTGACACAGAAAATAATTTTCCAAATCGGTTAATAAATTACAGAATTATGAGGTAACAAACACAAAAAAATCAATTTAATTAAGGACCTCCTCCTTTTTGTGATGTCGGTAAAAATGTTTCATATCATTCACTATCGAAAGTTAACAATGTTATATGGGTCAAATATAGGCTGTTATACTATTTTTATTTGAACTATATAACATTGTTAACTTACGAATCTTAAAACTCAGTATAATAAGCATTCGGATTCTTTTACCTACTTCAAAATGTCGTTAAAGACTTGACAGTCAATATTGTAGTGACAACACTATAACAAGACTGTGGCTGTGTAGACTAGACTCTTTTAAGTTTCTGAATATAGGAGAGGTATGGCCATGACCAAAAAGATATGACTTAAATCTTATAACAACTAGGTGCTAATGTCAACTTATGCTTATTTCTTTTTTGACTTAAAACTCATTTTTCATATTATGAAGAATTTACATTACTTGTGCCACCCATCTCAAAGCGACCACGCGAAGTGGTCTTCACTCCACCGATCGCCTAGTAAACATTTCCCGAGCAACGCGGCGCTACTAAACTAGTATTGTGTAACATAAATCAACAATATTACGGGTTGAATCGTAAAACGGACCACACATGGCGGTACAGAAATAGAGAGAAACATGCATGCTTTCAGCGCAGGGTTGTCACCTTTGAGTTATTGAAAATATTTCTATTGTTGTTTTTTCATTGTTGGGGATATAGGATTGTTCGGCATATCGTATACATCCTTTGAGTGGATTACTTCTTAATTTGAAGAAACATCCTTAAATGATCTTAATCAAATACTTGTTTTAGCGTTTTCAAATACTTGTTTTAGTTCAAATGTGGTGGTTTGGCTTTAATATTTATAATAATTATTTTAATCATTATTGTTTTCGAACTACAAACATGTTAAAATATTTTCAATAAAATCCCAATAACGTTATAACTCCTTTTCGTTTGTTTTAGTTATTAGAAATTGACATCGAATCTACCATAAAAAATACTAAAAAACATTTTTAAAAGCAAGCTCTAAAAATATTTTACAATAAATAAGAACCGATTTCAAAAACACTGAAAAGTTAAAAATAATACAAGAATAGGTACAGACAACCTCACACCACTATATTGAAGTCGGTGCCAAACAGTGATCTCCTAGAAAGTTTTTGTAAAATATTTTTTATTTTTACCTTTTTACCGAATAAAATCTTTTTTTAATTGAAAGGTTAGGTCAAGTTCAAAAGTTAAGGATCCTTTCATCATCAGCTCGGTTCATGACTACCAGACGCCAGTACGTGAATAGCTTTGGAAAGACATGAAACACGTTGGACGTACCAAAAAAATTTAAGGGTTTTCCTCAATTACCATGAGATCCCATCATCAGATCCTGACTTTTGTGACCTTCGGACCACCCCAAGAGTATACTCTATCGAATACAAAAAGAATTTTGAAAATCGGTCTACAATTATCGGAGTAATCGCGTAACATATACACACAAAACACGTTGGACATACGAGTAACTATAAAATGTAATAGCTTCCCTCGATTTTCATGGGATTCCATCATCAGATCCTGACTATGGTGATCTTGTGATCACCCCAGGAGTATACCCTATCAAATACGAAAAGAATTTTGAAAGTCAGCCCACAATTGGCGGAGTAATCGCGTAGCATACACACAAAATACGTTGGACATACCTATAAAATTTAAGGGTTTAGGATACCATTATCAGATCCTGACTTTGGTGACCTTGGGACCACCCCAGGAGTATACTCTATCGAATATCCATACTAATATTATAAATGGGAAAGTGTGTGTGTGTGTGTGTTTGTTTGTCCGTCTTTCACGGCAAAACGGAGCGACGGATTGAAGTGATTCTTTAAGTGGAGATAGTTGAACGAATCGAGAGTGATATAGGCTACTTTTTGTTTCTTTCTAACCCCCCACTTCCCTAAAATGGGGGGTGGAAGTTTATATAGAGCATGTCGCAATTTTCAAGGTAGAAAGCTAAAAATTGGTATGCGAACTATTTGTGACTAACAAAAAAATCGTGCATCATTTTTTTTTGGAAATCTGCCCCCAACCCCTTCAAAGAGGGGGTGAAATTTTATATGGGACTTTTTGCAGTTTTCAAGGTAGGAAGCTAAAAATCGGTACACAGACTCTTTGTTACCAACGAAAAATACCTGCCTTATTTTTTTTTTGGAAATCTTCGGTGTTACCCCGAATTTAACGCGAGCGAAGCCGCGGGCAAAAGCTAGTATAAAAATTATTTTGAAAATCGGTGTACAATTGGCGGCGTAATCAAGTAACATACACATAAAAAAACAACATACGCATCGAATTGATAACCTCCTCCTTTTTTGAAGTCGGTTAAAAAGAGGAAAAGAAACTTTAATTCGTAATACGACACAATTTTTTATCATAATACAATATATTGTAGCGAGATTTACCTAAGTAGATAAGCAGGAGTCAATTTTGTGAACTTGTTTAGACAAGCAAAATTCAATTGATGGTGTCAGGCGTTATTTTTCGGAAGTCCATTACTAATTGTTAAGGAGTAGGTATATAGCAAAACTTCCGATAAAAATGTCGGTAGTTGGTACTAACTACGCAGGCCAATGGTGCACCGCCCGCCCTCCCTCAATCGCATGCGACAAAGGAATATCAATAATTAGTACCACACAAACTTCGCTGCGCTCGGACGAAGGCGACAACATCCTGATGATGCCACGTGGAGTGGCGAAACGCGTCGAATTTAAGTATTTGCATGTTGGTGTGGTACTAATTATTGATATTCCTTTGTCGCATGCGATTGAGGGAGGGCGGGCGGTGCACCATTGGCCTGCGTAGTTAGTACCAATTACCGACATTTTTATCGGAAGTTTTGCTATATACCTACTCCTTAACAATAAGCAAAATTCAGTTTGGTACCAACTTCTATTATGGGACATGGTTCAGTGGATATTAAACATTTGGGACAGCTGATTTATTTTTCGCGATTTCAAGATTTGTTCAGTTTGTTTATGACGTCACGTCATTTATTAGTTGCATAGACCTTTTTTTCGTTGTTTCGAGTAGTTAGTTTGTTATTTTTTTATCAATGAGTTAATTACAACGCGTTCTTTTCAAGGGTAAGTTAAATTATTGAAAATTAGACACAACAATAATATCTTATTTCTGCGAAGATTGGTTACGTTATAATTGATTAGATTATAATACTGACACTGACACTGAGTCGTTTTTGTGAATTAAGACTGTCATGAAGTATAACTCGGTCATCGTAAGTGGCGGCCCTACCCGGGAATAGAACGTAGCTCGTAGTTAAGAGTAAGCAAACGCTACGTTACTCATACAATTGTGGTAACAGTGGACGCCCGCATGGTTCAAAATTACATACATGACGATTGCGTGAAAGGTATTCCATTGCTCGCATAATTGTAAAATCTTCACCTTTGATTTTTGCTCGCGATGGACCTACGCCGTAGGGTTTTTGCGTTAATGGCATATTGCAGAAAACACACACATAAAGCCAGTTCCTTTCTGAATATTGTTCTTTATTGAATATTCATTGTAACGTTAATATGTGCCTTCGCAGGTACATGTTAACGTCACAATTATTCCAAAAAAATACTTATACCTATATTCTACAAAGAAATAAAAGCCAACTTCAAAAACAATCAAACGTCAAAAATTATATGATAATACACACACCGTCATATTCTTATACTGAAATCGGAGCCAAGTAATGATCTCCTTCCTAGAAAAAAAATGTAAGTTACTGTTATGTGCTTAAGTAGTTTTTTCATAATTTGGCATCGACATCAAAAATAATAATAGTAATAATGTCCTCCTAACCGATATTCGGTAACGGCGGCCAATCTCCACAAAGACTAGCCATCTGCGCAGGAGATATTATAGTGCACAAGTGACTGCGCAAACGCAAGTGCATTCTCTGTTCCTTCACTCGCCTAGTCCGATGGAACGGTTAACCGACACGACAGGGGCGAGATCAGGCGCAGGACCCACTGTTTAACGTGCCTTCCGAAGCACGGAGGAGCTTGAGATGTTTCATATTCTGGTCACCCATCCTAGGACTGACCACAGCGAACGTTGCTTAACCTTAGCAATCGTTCGCTGAGCGCACGCGCCAATGCGCCACCAAGCTCCTCAAATAATGTGATGCTGTATGTATCCTTATATTATCCCTGACTTTTTAACCGACTTCAAAAAAGGAGGAGGTTCTCAATTCGATGCGTATGTTCTTTTTTTTTGTGTGTATGTTACGCGATTACGCCGCCGGTTGTGGACCGATTTTCAAAATTCTTTTTGTGTTAGATAGAGTATACTCCAAGGGTGGTTCCATGGTCACCAAAGTTAGGATCTGATGATGGGATCCCATGAATATCGAGGAAAACCCTTAAATTTTAAGGTGTTTCCAACGTGTTTTGTGTGTATGTTACGCGATTACTCCGCCAATTGTACACCGATTTTCAAAATTCTTTTTGTATTCGATAGAGTATACTCCAAGGGTGGTCTCAAGGTTACCAAAATTTAGGATGTGATAATGGGATCCCATGGAAATCGAGGAAAACCCTAATTTAAGGCGAGCTGGTATTAAATTAGGGTTTCTTTCACTAAAAAGGTTTTATTCACAAAAAAGTTAAAATTAAAAAATATTTTACAAAATATAAAAACGACTTCAAAAACACTGAAAAGTTAAAAATAATATAAGAATAGGTACAGACAACATCACACTTCTATATTGAAGTCGGTGACAAATTTTAAGACTTTCTAGGAGATCATCATCAGGATTCTTATATTATATTTAACCTTTCAGTGTTTTTGAAGTCGGTTTTTATTTTCTGTAAAATATATATATATTTTTTAAAATCTAACCTTTGACTCCTTCCATCATGAGCTTAGCATGGTGAAGAAATCCTTAAGATAATCATTTCCAGACGCAAATATCTAGCTTCAGAAAAAAAACATGGAACACGTTTGACGTACCTATGAAATTTATGGGGTTCCCTTCATTTTTGACCGACTTCAAAAAAGGAGAAGGTTCTCAATTCGATGCGTATATTTTTTTTGTGTGTATGTTACGCGATTACGCCGCCAATTATGGACCGATTTTCAAATTATTTTTGTATTCAATAGAGTATACTCCAAGGGTGGTCCCATAGTCCTCAAAGTTAGGATTTGATGATGGAATCCCATGAAAATCGAGGAAAACCCTTAAATTTCAAGGTGTGTCCAACGTGTTTTGTGTGTGTTACGTCATAACTCCGCCAATTGTAGACCGATTTTCAAAATTCTTTTGTATTCGATATAGAGTATACTCCTGGGGCGATCCCAAGGTCACCAAAGTCAGGATCTGATCATGGGATCCCATGAAAATCGAGGGAAACGCTAAACGTATTAAATTAGGGTGACTGCGTTTTCTTTAAAAATTCTGAATAGATGCGGATGGATGTGGCGTGATAGCTTATAGGTGGATAATGATTATGAAATATGTTTTTTGATTAAAATTAATTATGACAATCTTATTTTTGGAAAATAAATTTGAGATTATTTCTGTATTCTATTATGCCAATTAAGCAATGCAATAAATTATACCCGTGAAAGATTTCGTCACTGTCTTAGCCTTAAAAGTACGATAAATGGTTCATAAGTTACTATGTGTAGCTTTAGTACATGCATAGTATGTTTCACTTTGACTTTGTTTTATTTACTTATAATTACTTCAAAACGTTAAAAATAAAAGACCTATTTATCTTTGTTTATTTTTTGGACGAGTCTGATTGAAACGGTGTACTTAAAGATAGGTACAAACAATGGCGGATTGATGTTTGACAGCGAAGTGACAGGCGCGTCGGCTCGTTAGCAGCGCCATGTTGGTTTTTACTTTTTTATTTTCAGCATTGTCTAGGCGAGGTGCCGCTAGTGGCGTTAGATCGTAGACAGCGTCAGATGTGGAAGGCTGATTAGTTTTTGTTTTGTTAAGGTTTTATTTAAGGCCGAGCCACATTTACGTGTCATTTACGTCGCTCATATTCGGTCGCGTATTATTAGTATTGATTGCTACTCGGCGCATTTTCCATAGAATAAAATGTGTGAATAGTGTTTGGTTAGAAGGTCTATGGGACTAAAGATAACCAGCGTAAATTAAGCTCATACGTGGCCTGACTATCAGTTATGTAAATTTTGTATATATTTCATCCTGGTTTATGGTCGGTCTTGAATGTTGATAATATTATTTAATCGATCTGTTTTTAGTTCTATCCTAAACAGTCGTTGTATTAACGTCCAAAAGGATAAATTTTGTTCGATATGTTTTAACCTCCTTCGTGGTCTAGTGGTTTGGTTGGTGGTAGGGCTTCTCAGCCCGCCTGGCTAGCTACCACCGTCACACCCAAGTTTGTCGCCACAATAACATTGTATGTAACATTGTTGTGTTTCGACAATGATAATGCAAGATAGCTAGTTCCTCAGTTGTTGAGGAGTCCAGGTGAAGCTCGCGTCCACCTTGGGCCCTATCGTCACTAAATCATCAGTTGAGATAAAGCCCAAGAACTTCTCTTTCGATTGTAAAAAAAATTACATGGCATTTATTATCTGGTATCACACCTTAAAAGCTACGGTAACGCATTATATTGCATAAAAGAACAAAAGACCCTTTTGCGTTGCGTAGATGTAGCAGATTGCTAATAAAGTTTTTGTATCCTAACTAAAATTAGGTGGATCCCCGACCCCTATGAGCTCTGACATATCGCAACCAGAGCTTCTTTCAAAATACCACAAGAATTACACTCAAACACCAATCAAATTATCGACAGAATCCCCGAAGTAACACTTGAAAACGCCTTACAATGCGTTTTAAAAGAAACCAATGATAAAGTGCTTATGGGAAATATTAGCATGAACATTCTTCTGTAAATGTGTAAATAGCAATTTGGTTAGTGATTGAGCAACCAGGAATAAAAATATTAAGGCAGCAATCAATAATCAAAACAGAAGAGTTTAAAATTTTTACTTTTTTGGAGTGACAGCATACTTACACCATTTTTAGTGACCGTTGCTAATTTGAATAGTGGACTCTGTTTGTTTTTGACATTTATTACGTGCGTATTAGATTGTGACTAAGGTTTTGGTCTATAGCCAATTCAAAACCCATCTCAACATGTTTCCCCTTTAGCAGGCAATAAGCAAAATTGGTATAAATAGTTAGAACTTACTGATTTGTATAAAACTTACAATATTTCCTACACCCCAAAGAATCGCAAGCGATTAAAAAAATACAATTAGGTACCTAAATATAGCTTAACAGCTTCGGAAAAATAAATGTGGAATGACAAAACTTTGTACTAGGAATATTTTTCAGTACCAACAATATCTCCATAAGATACCTACACATTTAATAGATATTTTGTTTGCCGGCATCGTAGTATAAAAAAAAAAAGATAAATTTTTTGGAAATCTCTTAATGAAGTCGACAAAGAAATATTTGACTAAAATTGATGCCTTTGCATACGAGAAACAATCTATATTACGGGTGCGGTCATTCTATTGCTCGCTGTTGATAACGCTGATTTCTATTTGTTATTTACTATTATAATTTTCAACATTATAACACCCATCTGAGTTTTGTGACTTTTGTGATGTCACCGACCATTGTTTGTCTGTTACCGTGTCACCAGCTGGGCCGAGCCGAGGACGGCGTGATGTTTGAATGGCATTTATTTGTTGAGGAAAGGCTTTTGACGCTAGCACGATGAAAGTAAATTGTTCAACATATTTCTCTATTGAGTTTTCTTATTGCCAGAGAGTGAACTGTTGTAAAATATTTATATTTTTGAAAAAACTGTTGTTAAAAATAAAACAAACAAAAGTGAAGAAAACTGTTGTAAAATTAATGTATTTTTACAAATTCAAAAATCAATTTTAATTTTGAAACCATATCGCAAGAATGTTCCTACTCGTAGCTACTTCCGAAAAGTAGTCCTAAAAGTGCTTGTTTAATCACCGTTCAAATGAGGTAGGGTTAGGTACAGTAAGTACTTTGTAGTTAATATGAAAGTTAGCAAAGAAAAGACTACAATTAAAAAAATAAGTAAATGAAATGCTTGCTTTAAACAAAACAGATATTACTTCTTCGAGGTAATTTGTGAATAGTACATTACTGCAGAGGCCGGGAAGTTAGGGATTGCCGGACGAGTAATGCTTGACAATAATTACGAGTCCGGCAATCCCATTCCCGCCGAGGTATGTATAGTGCTTTTCTCAATAATTGCGAGGAAATAATGAAAGACGTAATACTGGAATTAATTATGAAATTCAGTGTAATAATAATACCATATAAATAAAAACCTTTCATTAAAATAATTATTGTTTAATGTTGTCTATTTATTCAAATATTTATAATTGCCGTGATCTTCGTATAATTTAGCTTTATGATCTGTAAATAAGACAATAGTAGGTACCTATTAATAATAAGCTTCCTCTCTCTTATTAAACGATTGCGTGCCCAACGGGTCCATAATGATCATATTTTTTGTGAACCACCTATTTTACACATTATGGTATGCATAAAAGATTTTGAATTGAATTGGAAACAAATGAGTATAATATGAGTAAAAAAACAAATCAAGCAATTAATTAATTAATTCTAGTAGCCTAGCATTTAATAATACTTTTTAATTTTCAATTAGTGCAAAGGAAACAAAGCCCATACAGCCCAATCATATTTTACGCAAAAAATGTAATACCGCTGATTAAGACTTTCTTCTCTCGCAACGAAAATTAAGCATATTTTCGTGTAATTTCATACCAACATTTTAATAAAATTGTTGGCATATTCAAAATGCTTACGTGTCTCATAATAACTCCCCATAAAAATTACAATATTTATTTAACCGAAAAGAATGTGTCAACTTTAATAACTTGTCATATCAATCGAATTTAATTGTCAAATTTTTGAAAATTCAGTTTTGGAACAGTCTTAGGTTGGCACTTTTGATAGTTTAAATAAAATTATATACCTATTATAATTTTTATGGGGAGATATTAGACAAGTTGTATATGCTCGAAGAGTGCATTTTTATAATGTGGTAGCAATTGGCTGTATGACAAGTTACATAATTCAAGTTATAGATAAATTAAAAAACATTGGAGCAGCGGCCAAAAATGAATTTTCATACTTACTTTCTTGGCCTAGGCCGGGAAAGTAATGCATGAGCCAAGAATTACAAACTTCGTGTCTTCTTTTTAGTACAATAATGCCTACATTTCCGAGCATGTTTGAGAAAAAACAATTTATGTTGATGATAAATACCAGAATTATTGTCAAATTGTCTTCCTCTTATTACGATGGCGATATCTCCCAATATTTTCTTTGCAGCCGGCCTACCAAAAGAATGCCATTTACTTACTGATACCGATGTGTTTTATTTTATTACGTATTTGAACTTTTTCTTTATTGTTTTTTATTTAACTTTTTTTTAAAAGGGAACTGAAGTATCATAATTTTTCAGAATAAATGATAGGCGATGATTAGAAAAGTAATTGAACAGAGGAAATTGTGGTTTTGGTAACTTTATTACTCGAAAGCACTCGAGGGCCGTGACAGAAGCTACACGTTTTTTTCCGCAGTTATTCCGCAGAAAAAACGTATGGAAATGACATTAGCTTGTGACAACCTCACGCTATTTTTTTCGCAGCTAATGTCATTTTTCTGGAATAAGTGCGGGAAAATAAACGTGTGGCTTTTGTCTAGGCTCAGTGGCCAGCTTTTGATACGCTTCTGCCCGCTCGAAGACTACATTCCTTTATGTCGTCCTTTTTGGCATAAATGTCTTGTTTGCGGTGACATTTGGACCAATTTCCATAAACATTTGCCCACTTTCATTCTTTCATTACATTGTGGCGTTTAAAGAAAAAGAGAACCATCAAATAATACAATAATGATACTATAATACATTGATGATAATGTCAATTCGACACCGGAAAAACTCCTTTGTCACAACGCAATTAATAATAAAAATTATAAGTTTCGAACATTAATGTTTTCTTTTCAGTCATCATACTTTAAATTTCAGTCATCATACTTTGGGTCGTAAATGCCTGAAATAAATACATTTATTTATTTATTATTATTATGTTCTTTATTAAAAAAAATCTTAAATATAATTTTTTTTACAACTTAAATATAAAAAAATATAAATATTATAAAAAAATATTATTATTATTATTAAAGCAAACCTATGCATACTGAAAATGTAATTTTTATATTTTTAAGTAAAATTTGGCTGAAAAATGCAGTCATATATTAAAAAATTAGGTTTTTAATATTTGTTATTTCACGCTTGTATCTTGAGTTGTGGAAGATTGACTACTTATGTTTGCTCGTCACTGTACAAGCTTAGACAGCAAACTTTCAGTCATTGTATGTTCAGCGAACAAGTTAATTACAGTAATATTACCTTGTTTATACTATTAATAATGTAATTTGTACAGCTGCTCAATAATTTCAAATCGACTAATTTGCATAACACCGATATACTATTATTGACGGTGATCAGAATTGTAAAGTTTAACTATTAACGTTTGTGTATCTTAATGTTTTAATCTCGTGTATATTTGAATACGATCAACATTTAATTAAATAAGTAATATTATGTTCACATTAATATGGTTTACTTTATTTTGGGTTTTACAAAATGTAGAGTCTTCATTTGGTACATATTTCAATGCCTGAAACAAAGTAAACATACATTTAATTACGTATTTAAAGTACAAGCAAATATTAATCTGTTCACGTAATAATTAAATAAAAATATTAATGGTTAAATTAAAGTATTGATGTAATGTAAATTCTTATATTGTAGAGTCAACACCGGATCTCTGGTTTTATGATTTGAACAAAAGCTCAATGTTTAAAAATAAAACAATGTTAGTTAATAATTCCAATACGATTGGTATTTTATTTTAATATAAATGTAAATAATCCTCTTTCAAAAATAGTTCAGTGGCTCATTGCGAGTAACTTATTCCTTAATGAAAGGAAAACTAAATGTGTAAAGTTTGTTTTACTCAATGTTCTGTAAAAACAAAGCATAAAATATGGATCTTATGTACACCGTAGTATTTCTTGGTATCACTTTAGATTTTAAGCTTCAGTAGTGCCAACATATTGATATGTTGTCAAATAGACTTAGTCCTGTACTGTACGCTGTATGAAAAATATGTCAGCTGATGATGTTGATACAGCAAGTCTTATAAACATGGCTTATTTTCATAGTGTGATGTCGTATGGTATTATTTTGGGGTAATGTTGCTGTGCCAATATTCAAATTCTTTTTGTGTTACAGAAAAGGGCTATTTGGGCAATTTATAGCCTTAAAGTGAGAGAGATGTTTGAAAGAAAAAAATAAAGAAATTGGTATAATGAATGTTGCGACACAATATATTTACGAGAATGTAACATTTATTTAATTTAAAACAAACTTTTAATAATATATTCATTAAAACACGTATTTAGTATTTTTTATTGTTATCCTAAAACACAAAACAATTTCAAACTAATTTTCAACCATCCTATCAGACCTTTTAGGGTTGAATTTTCAAAAATCCTTCATTAGAGGATGTAAAAGCTAGTTTGGCGAAAACAAAGGCGAAAACACATAAGAAAAACTCATAAGGTTTATTCAAAATGCTAGAAATAAAGCGTGGTAAAACAAATAATAGTTATTTTCTACGACAGGATAGCTTTTAGGTTTCATATAAGTAGAGGCCGCAGAGCCACATTTGCGTAGATTCCTCAATTGCATCGGAATTGACTTTCGAACTTCAAATTGAACACAAGAATGCTATTAACGTCGTTATAAACAGTCACGTAGTTAAGCTCTTTGTAAAAGCCGCACTGTGTTAAGGGTCGCTAGCCATGGACTCAAAAGCTCTATCACTAAGCGGAGAAACTTCTCCTGTGAGCAATCAAACCCCGGACCAGATCAGGTGGGTTCAACCAGTAAACCGTGGAGGAAAGGAGAAATGGGACACCGTTAAAAGCAGTATTGTTATAATATTTACAATTAAGGTAAAGTCACCAGTCATGGATAGTATAAGCTTTTTTTTGTTTTTTCTCTGTAATTTGTTCATTTTTCAATACTTATACATTCTTTGGATTTGTGAATGAAAAGTTCTTTTCTCAATCAGTGTTTAATGTTTAATTTAGTTTCAGTTTAATGTTTAAGTAACAAAACGTTCATTCGTACAACGGCGTATCCTAAACGCTTACTCGAAGCATAATTTACTTGGGAGCTGTCAAATTAATTCCAATCAAAAAGATGATTCGCATGCGTTTCGTTATAAAAAATTGACTGAATCACACACGTCTACAACTTAATTACACTATTAGGTTATTATTCCTAATAAATACGAGTTTCTGAACGCAGCCGGCTCAATAATTCATCAAGATGGCTGCCTGTCTATCAATATAATAATTCTGTCAAACTTTAATTGAAATTCCGTATAGCGAGCGCTCAAAAGCAACCCGCAGTATTATTGATACATTACGAGCCCGCGAAAGAGCCATAGCGGCAATTTACAACTGAATTACAAATCTCTACCAGGCCCACTAAATACACAATCAGGTTAAATCAATTGTGGTCGTTCCGTCCTAGTCGCTCCGGCTGTGAAGGCACGTGTTAGAACGAGACCGGTGACATTTGATGGCGTTGCTGAGCGTTGAAAAGCGCCGATGGTTGACGCCTACAATGCCGATGGGGAAGGGAAAAAGCTTGTTTGTCCGAGGGCGTGTCCGAGGTGGAGACGCGGGGCGCAGTCGCTCGGCCGCCGCCGCCGCGAGCAGTCCCGTGACGGCTCCGACGTCACTTTGACGTTTCAATTGACAGCCGTCAGTCACGCGTCCCGTGCCCCAACGTGTTCCACTTTGAAAAAGTTCAGTACACGATGACGCCGCGTTCCGATTAAGAAATCATGCTAATGACTCTCTCGTATCGAATCGGCCGATAAATATTAATGCTATATTCAAAACTTGTGTCAACAGTGCGCCCGACATTCAAATGCAACGCCGTGGACGTTGATGCGTATATTTTAATGAATTTTGAACGTGTATTGACTGTATAATTCGGGAATACGTGTTGTGTTGCGGGACAACATTGTCTTTTGCGGTTGATCGAGATCGAGACAGTTAAAATGGCTTTTGAAGACCGCTGTAGTCCGAACCAAGCTACCAGCCCTGGGCCGGTAACAGGGAGAGTGCCCCCACCGCATTCTGACAACCCTATGAACTATTGCCCACCGAGTCAATATACATGCACTACAATCGAATCTAGGTATGACAGAACATCGCCAAACATGACGATTGTCAAGGTCCAGCCGAATTCGCCTCCTCCGAGCCCTGAACAGAACCAGAACGAAATAGAAAGCTACCAGAACTACTTCAGACCTGAAACGCCCGACGTTAAACCTCAAATCAACCCCGGTGAGCAGTTCGACCACGACAGGCTGAGGAACCAGCGACAGCAGCCGTCAGCACCCATCACGTTCTCCATCACAAACATCCTCCACCCGGAGTTCGGGCTGACCGCAATCAGAAAAACCAACAAAATAGAAGGCCCCAAACCAGTAGGGCCCAACCACAGCATCCTCTACAAGCCGTACGACCTATCGAAGCCACAGACCGAATATCAGAAATACAGCTTCGACTATTTAAAGTCAAAGGAACCTGAATTCAGTCCGCTGCCTCCTTTGGGAGGGCTGAGGCAGACGGTCTCGCAGATTGGCGAACAGCAGAAAGAGAAGGAGATACCAAAGATGCTGGAGCAGCAGAAGAGGCCTGATTCGGCCAGCTCCATAGTTTCTTCAACGTCGAGCGGAGCTCCGTCGACTTGCGGAAGTACAGATACCAGTCAGAACCAACAGAACCCCAATCTTTGGCCAGCTTGGGTCTACTGTACGAGATATAGCGATCGGCCGAGTTCCGGTGAGTATAAGCTTTTAGCATTTACATAATATGACTATTTGTTTTCGTCCAATAAGTATTTGCTCAAGCTTGTATGTTATTAAGTGTCTTCCGTCCAGGTAAGAAATGTATTTATTTCTGTTTCGTTGCGTACCTACCTACGTAAATAATATACCTAGGTACCTAATGAGTAATATTTATTAAAAAATATACATTATTTTATAATACAGCATAATATTGTTACATATTAAAAAAAAATAGGTAAAATATAACCTATCGCTGTATGTGTATTGGTAAGATTGGTAATTATTGACGCATATTTTTTAATCATAAAGGCACTTTTTATAAGGAATCTTAGTATTTCCTTCGGTATGAGTATCATCCATCCGTTGAGTATTTATGTTACCTAGTACTTACGAGTATTTAATACTGCTCCGGTGATTGAAAACTAATAAAAAGTTCCGATAGGTACGTAATAAAGCTATCTTACGTTCAATTTTCTCTTCGCTTGTCACGTCCAATTATTAATAATTGCTAATAATTACACGTGGTATTCTTTTATAGGATAATTGCTCAATCGTTTCCTGCGATGTGATAAATTATTAAAATAATAATAACACATAAAGAGTACGGTGACCGATTGATAATATATGTGTCACTGTACCTACCTGTACCTACACTCTTTTTCTAGCTGTGGATGTCTTTTGAGCGGAAGTTTTCCGCAATTACTTATATCCTCGGGTATGAGGCGGAAAACTTGAAATAAACCTTCATGGGTTGACAACCTTTTCGGCACCTGGACCAAATTTCGAACAGAGGACTTCGGAACGGTACTAATACATTTATTTTAAAGAAACCCCGTGCCCTGCAATGAATACGCTGTCATGCCATCGCTTTCCAATATTCTTTATTGCTCAGCATAAAAATATTAAACAAAAAAAAATCGACTGCAAAAAGCCAATAGTAATATATACATACAGTATCACATGTTTTTATTGAAGTTGGTGTAATATTTTGAAATCGGCCCACAAATGGCATAGTAGTTCCTAATCGGTGAACATACATATATACATAACAGACAGATACAGAGGACCTTCTCTTTTTTTGAAGACGGAACATATTCTGTGCTGTGTTCATCGCTGAGACCACATGGTGTAGGTGATTCCGGTCATCTTTGTCCAGAGTGTTAAACAGACTACAGCATCAAAAGGACTAGTGTTCGACTAGTCCCAATTTGACTAGCGTGTCCCACTGACTAGTGTCTAGTATTGGTTCTAAATTGAAGAACAAAGAACTAAAGAATAGCTAAAATTTTATCTCAGCTCCGCGGGCCCCAAATGACAGGCCCCATGTTGCTGCGGGCCGCGGGTTGGCCACGGATGCCTTAAGCCACGGTAATAGTATTACCGTGCCTAAAGCGTCTGGTTAATGTGATGTGTAGGCCAGTTCCTATACGTTTAAGGGGAGAACAGCAACATTGGGAACGTATTTGGGTTGAAGCGAGCGAGAATAATATTTAGGACCAACATCCAACGAGAATGAGTGTTTTATTTTTAAAATGTCTCTTTTCTATTTTTTAAACGTATGTTTTATGTTTTAAAAAGTTTAATCTCAGAACTGTAGTAACGTCTTTATTGATATTTATGTTAGTAGTAATTCTTATGTTTTGAATTTAGTAATAGTGAAAAATATTTAACGTAATATACAATAATGATGATAATAGTTTGCGTTAGCTGGGTCTTTCTTCAGCTACCTACTGAGTCTCATCGCAATTGTTAGTGTTTTATGTAGGAGTAAGAAACGTCCAAATATTGGAATTGATTACCTACCTACTTTTATTATAATTACATGAAAGTAGATTTGCTATCTTTTATAGTGATGACTTTTATATAATAACAAATTTTAAGAAAGAAAATTCATATAACATATAGGATGTTCTTTCGTAGTACGATAAATGAATATGTTTTTTTTTGAAAATGGCTCCATTATGAAATTTAATCAATTTGACATTAATTGATGTAGGTGGTATACAACAATTACTTATAGATATGGGACAAAAACGGTCCTACGGTGAAGGAAAACATCGTGAGGCAACCTGCATACATCTGCGAAGAAATTCAATGATGTATGTGAAGTCGACCAATCCGCACTGGGCCAGCGTGGTTGACTAAGGCCTAATCACCCTAACATAGGGTAGGCTCGAACCCCTCGGTGGGGACGTATATGAGCTGTGATGATGATGATGATGATGATGGGACAAAAGTGATGAAAAATATGAGAGTAGTGTAAGTTTGGTTCCATGTGGAGCTAACTATATGGAACTACTGGGAATAACGGCACAATGTTTGTTAATATTCCTACTAGTTCCATATACTTACAGAACTAGTGACTTGCGATAGTTCCATGTGGAACTAGCTACACAGAAAAACTAACAATGAAGGGAATCACGGATATATCTGTGAAGGGAATCATTACTAATATTATAAACGCGAAGGTTTGTCAGTATGGATGGATGTATGGATGTTTGTTACTCTTTCACACAAAATCTACTGAATGGATTTGGATGAAACTTTGTAGGTAGACGGATTACGACGTGGATTAACATATAGGCTCCTTATTATCTCGGAAAAGTAGGTAGTTCCCGCGGGAAAGTATATTTACAGTTTTTTTCTTTGAACTTTTAAGGCGAAACATACTTCGCGAGCACAGCTATCTTCTATATAATAGGTTACATATTTTTTCCTACGGGATAATTTAGAATTCCCACGGGAAAACAAAAATAACGCGGGTGAAGCCACGATCGGAAAGCTAGTAATTTATATACCTGAAATATTTTAGTATAGTAATGGACTATCCATTATAGTACAATTTATGAAATGGGATACTTTTTGTTTATTCCCGTGTAAACTCTGAACACCCCACGTACGACTAGCGAGAAGTAATGAATGAATAATAAAACTGTTTGTAGAAGTAATTCAGCTGACGCAACAAGACGGGGCCAATTCCGACGACCTTTACTCGAGTGACGATCAACTTTGACATATCGATTGTATTGTACCCGTTTATTGCCCGTGTTCATCGAGCTTATGATTGCCTAGTACTTTTGTTTTATGTCGCAGAATAGAACAACGTGTTTTTTTCTTCTTTTATATCGTAGGGTATAGACAATCGTATAGTTTGACAATAACACCTAGATAAGGGTGCCTAGTAAACCTCACTTCTTGTTGCTCTTTTTGGGAAAGTCTATGACCAGCAGCAGGCGTTTTATGGTTGAGGCATAGCGCTATCTCTGTTATCGGCCGGCGCTCGCGTCTACTCGATGAACGTGAAGTGTCGCCGTGCCCGAGCGATCTCGCGCGCCCTTGTTTACGTGTCTACAACAACGAAGTGCCGGGTGGGATGAAGTATTTGAAATGAGTGCGAGGAGGTGAGTGGCCGTTCTGTACGTAGTACTATTATCTATTCTGTGGTTGAGGTATGAAAGCTTCTAAGACGGTTGCAAAAAAATTGGCATTGTCATATAAAATAGGCAAATGTATAAATTGTATAGAAAAAAATATAATTCAAATCAGTCAATAAGAATGGAATTGTAATACGGGTGATATTTAAGCCTTCATTCCCAACAATATCTTGTTTAGTCTATGGATTAGTTTGTTTAAAAATCGAACGCGTTATCGCTTATTGTTCTTTTTAATCTAGCGGCTGACTAATTTAGAGATTAGGTGAGATTTTGTGATGCTAATTCAAATAGCTTTTATGAGATGTTTTAATTCCGTGTTTTATATAATACCTACTGACTCTACGGATATTTTTTTTACTTTTAAACAAAAACAATGCACCGCATTTTTGGCCAACCGGACTCAATTATAACGCAGAAATTCATTAAAATAAAGATTTTTTTAAATTCTATCTTTGAATGAAAATTAGTTTTTTAAAGTAAAAGCCACGAAACTTTGGTTTTAGGCTAGAATTTGAAATTAGTATTTTAGCGCAGTTTGAAAATGATGGTAAAGGATACCTTGTTTGTTTGTTAGCGTACGAAAAACTACTAAAAGTATATTAACAAGATTTTCCTTAAATCCTCCTTATTTATTGAAGTGAAATATAAATTGTTCATGTTACTTTTATTGACCATAGGTTAATTTAAAAAAACGGAGTCAATTACTCATTCAATTTTAAAAAATGTGTACTCTTGATCTATTATCAATACGGTTTAAGGTAATTTTAAGCTGAAATTAAGACAATAGAACATTAAAAAATACATTTTTCAACATGATCACGGAATATGTAAACACATATTAGTAAAACAACCCGTCACATTACGACGACAATGGTGATTATTCTAATAACGAAACAAGGCGATTGCGACTGTGTTCAGAATTGTTGAAGTTTCGCTGAAATTGCCCGTCGGCAACAAGATGGCGCCGACACGTTGACAGCTGTGACAGCTGTCAGTTGAGTTGACAGCCGGCGACATGGCGACACCCGATCGTTGGTTCTTTCCATTGTCTATTTGATTTGAATGTGAGATTTTGTCTTGTTAGATTTTTAACGACATTTTGTACTTTTTTATGAGCAAGTAGGTATCTACCTACCTAAGTAGCAAATTTTTTGACAGGATATGAGTACTTAGATAATTTTCTAAAAAAAATGATAAAGTAATCGTAATAGCGCCTAATCATCATACAATGAAAAATAAGATTTGTTTTCTTGAAAAAACATGTTTTTTTTTATATAGCTCTTGTCAATACCTGGACAGGTTACATTACAAAACATAAGAGTAGCAGTAGTATTTGCTATATCTATACTAATATTATAAAGAGGAAAGATTTCATTGTTTGTTTGTTTGTTTGTATTGAATAGGCTTCGAAACTACTGAACCGATTTTGATAAAAGTTGGTATAGGGATAGTTCGAGACCAGAGGAAGGACATAGGGTAATTTTCCTACAGGAAAAAAAAAAATCCCACGGGAAAACAAAAAAATCCCACGGGAAAGCTAGTTAAGTATATGTGTGTGTAAAATGAATGCCAGGAGCTTACCTGCTGTGAATAAAAAAGTTATTACTTAATACCATGCAAAGTCACAAATATAAAAAATCTACTCACTTACCATCATGATGTGTGAAAAACCGCAATTGTAGTTAACTACAAGAAATTAAAAAAAAATGTATTTCAGCTACAACTATTTTGTCAGACAAGTCAACGAAGAAGTACAGCATAGCTGCCAATTTATCATGCGAGTATAGCAATCATGTCATAATACGAAAACAGGTCTTTAAATTATCAACACCAAGCCCCAAGGCGCCTGGCCAAAAAAACAACATAATTGACCAGGTATGAAGTGACAAAATGTCGTTGGTATAATTATAACGTATGTGAATTTAGAATAATCCTTAAAACTATATTCCTTAAAATGTTATTGGTGCTACTTAGTTCTTTTAACTTATCAGTTTGTGAATCGACGGTTTGTTACTTTTGTTATTGTCATGAATAAAAAGCCTCTAGAGAGTCAGAATAGTACGTACCTAGGCTTATTTTTATCCTAAAATTCTTGCGGGATCGGAAAATATGCGAGTAAAAAAATATCTCGAAAATGTTTTTTTTTAATTACCAAAAATGCTCAACGAATTTGCAAGAAAGATTCGCACAATAATTTTTAATCTGTCCTATTATTGTGTAACATACGTTAACATGATCGATTGATAACAGTACCTATCGTCACAGTGTTGACGCCGCAATCGAACCGCAATGGATCGTATCGATCGATTTTGATATAACTGGGTTAAATTAATATAAAGGCTACTTTTTATCATAGTAAGTTAGTAAGTTAATTTCATTAATGCCAAAAATTAGTAAGTTCTAAAACAATATTTTGCTGCGAGCGAGAGATATTTCCAAAGGTTTTACCGGCCATGGCTACAAAGGCCTTCAGCCGAAGAGCGAGAGATAAATAGGATCGGTCCATAGAAACAAAACGGTATTTCCATATTATTCAAAGAGTTTTTTAGTTTGACTATAATAACTACGATAGAGTAACGTAAACGTTTCGCAAACAGTAGCGTTTCCCATTTGCACATTGACACTTGCATCGCAATCTTTATCATTGCGGTCAACGTAACAACATACGCTTCTATTCTCACAACCATAAGACTGAAATCACTTTGCGCTTGATTATCGAACCGCAAACTTTAAATATGCATTTCGAAGTAGGAACAGGTGGAATAATGAAACAATTTAGTTGCAATTATTCGCGATTATCGTTTTTTTTTTGCACGGCAGCCATTTTGCTCAGCGTAATGGCGGCACGCCCAGTTGCTGAATGAAAAAAGGTGTTTAACAGTTAACACACCCGCGTACAGAGAATTTATTAACGTAGACCTCGGAACTAGACGTCAGATGTTTTTGCTAGTTTGAATATTTTCGTAAATTTCGTTGTCTTGTTGGTTTGCTGAATTTGCTCTGATTGAAGAAAGCAAATGAACTAAGTCCAAGCAGCTTCGTCTATTGGATATTGTTATAAATTTCTGGTCAAAGTAAATAAGCCTACAAGGCTTATATGCGTTCTATCGATCTATACGGTGAGTGCTCTGAAGAGTTTTTTCACTAATCCTACCTTTTCCTTTCCTTTTAAGGACTACACGTGTTGGCCTGCGTTGTCACCGTATTATTGTGGCTACTCATTTCTATGCCGCAAGATGAAAAAATGGAACTCTCTGCCAGCACACGTGTTTCCTCCATCTTACAATCCCGCGGGTCCTTTAAAAGAGGGGTGAAGAAGCACCTTTGCAGGTCGGCAAGGTGAGCGTAGCTCAGAGTGGCACATTTAGATCGGTCAGTATGGGCAAGTCTGTAATTTTAAGACGTACAAAGAACGAAAACGAAAACGCAAATTCACCACCTAAAGATACAAAACGCAATAGTAAACGTATAATTACCTAAACGAGTTGAATATTGCATTGAAATGAAAACAAATGGCGGTGTAATTGGGGATAACATACCTACATAAAAAAAGAAAATACATACAGTCGAACATAGAACCTTTTCCGTTTTATTAAATTAAAGGATATAAAATACAATTATAGATGCATTTTTTTTATTTTAGTTATCATGTTTCATAGTAAAATTTACTGCTTATAACCGATATCCAAAGAGAATAATGTACTAAGTTTTACTTTTCCAAACGACCGGGTTCTATTCCCAAACTGGATACAAGTTTTTTTTAAATCTTTGTATGCAATTTTTCTTGTCACTAAAATCAATGACGTGGTAACTAATAATAGACCACTGTAGGTATGTCTTATAGTTACAGACTTGCCTATACTGACCGATCTAAATATTCGCATCAGGACTCTTTTTCCGCTTACCACCAGGTGGCCTTCTATACAGGGTGTAAAAAGACGTATACCGAAGCCCGCGTCTACGCATTCAGACCATTAAATAAAGCAATATAACGAAAAATCTATAATGTGAAACGGAATTAATTTTTAGGCTTAAAAAAATAACGATAATAAATACTACGCAATGTAACGCGTGCCCGCGCCTGGCTTGCGCGTCGGTGTTAGTGAGTCAGTGTGAGTGCTTGTAAAGCAAGGCGAGTTTACCGCGCAAGAGATTCCTTTTCAGTCAATAATTTTGTTAAGAAATACTGATTTTTTCGTAGATGTTTCTTTGGACGAAAATTATCAAAATACATATCAAACAGTTTTGTATAAAAAACTCGAAAAAAATTTGTAACTTTAACCTTGAATATCTCGGCAACTATTAGTTTCACAACCATGGTCTAGAAGACAAAAACTATAGTGATGATGGGAGCAATACGTGGGTTTCGGCTTCGGTACCGGTCTTTTTACACCCTGTATATACTTATTATAAGAAAAAACTATAATTCTGGTTGACGTAAAGTAAAGCGAATCTAGTCACCCAGCCTTTTGCAAGTATAATTGGGTTTCTCTACAAGCAATGATTAAATTGATCCGTTTTGCTATTATTTAACTTTTTAGGGTATGACGAATTCACTCCAATCATGTCAAAAGACGTTCTTACGCCACTATAATTAGAACTGTTTTTACTTGGATTTAGTTTAATCGTTTATACCCTCGTTTGCATGCCAATTATCAAAGTCGAAACTGGGGTCTAAAAAATGTTGCGTTACATTAGATCGCTTAAGTAGTACAGAGAGACCTTAATCGATATAATTTTCATTGAAAAAAATGTACGGTCAGCAACTGCAGTATACACTTGATTAAAGCTTCTACTTTGCTTTTGTCTTGGGTATGGAAATCAATAGATTTTGAGGTAGAGTCATAGTAGAGTATAGTTATATGCAATAACTAAAAGCTCGTTTTCATAAACTAACTAACATTTCAGTGTGTATATGGCTGTGTGTACAAACAAGGTGGCAATGTCGGTGCGTAAACAAATTTAAGTACGAGTATTTTTGACTTTATTGTGTTCTTGATGTCGGTTTTTATTTTTTGTTTTTTTTTGTATACAGGCTTTGGGAGACATGAGACATACACAAGAAAATTTATTGTTGTATCGACGTCCCCCTTTTGTATATACAGGGTGTAATGGATCTGCTTCCAAAAAAATACTACTTACACAATTTCACTTGTAAAACTGAACAACTTTCCCCAAGGAACATTTATGTCTGGAAACAACAAAGAATTTCGCACTATATTCATATAAAATGATGTTTTAACTAAGGAAATTCTTATGAAAAGACAATTGGTAGGTGTATGTGTATACAGGTGTGTTTTTTTTAAATCCAGCGTTTTTATTCGCGTATAGGCAAATAAATTCATAAAAAATTCTATAATTTAGTTTTAGTATTTATCAAAATCGTTCCTGATGAGACCTCTTTGAGTATTTTCTGTAATAGTTTTAGATTTGGCCATGTACACACGACTGCACATCAGACTAAACGTTTTTGTTGCATAATTTACTTGAAACGTTTTAATCTGATTGGCGTAAAACGAAATTGTTAGCAGACTTGCGTTCCGTTTCACGATACCAACTACCGGGCCGTGCGCCATAACTTCCAAATCGCTTATTCTTTTTTATCTGTGGCGGATTCCTTTCGTTTCGGACTTTAATCGCCTCTTTGATTGTTATTGTTTAGTAGAAGCAACGTACACCGAGCTGATGCCACAACCTTGAAAGGAGAATTCACTGGAATTTCGACAACTTTTTAATTGGTACTTTTTTAATTAGAACTTCGGTTGCCAACTGTTATTTTGAAATAAATTTTAGTACTTTTACGAGTATCTATTACTAGTTTGGTGAGTTCTTTTGTTATGCTGTCGTTCATAAAAGCAGTAATGTATCAGTAGTGTATTTTGAAGTAACAGTTCTGCCTTGGCAACCGAAGTTACAGTGGCCGAGGATGCAGGTTCGTATCGTCCGTCCTGTTTGTGGCAGAAATTCTATTCAAGTCATGATGCCTCCAGCAGTGTGTAGGAGATTGACTTATAAGCAGCATATCAGTATAGCCCCCAAAAACGTATACCTTGTATAAAAAATTCCATGGCTTGTCATTTCAAATGACTCATACATAAGTAAGTATAAGTCGAGTAGTTTTTTTGGTGATTTGACATTTATATTCCGTTTCAAACAGTTTTCATATTCAATATTCATACATCAATTTCGATCAATCGATAGGGAGTACTTTGAAAGTCTTATTAGAGTAATAAGGCTTTTATGAGATAAGTAGTACTTTTCATCCATTAAGACATCAATAGCTAAAAACTAAAATAAACTCTAATAAGACGTATTATGGCGTTACATAGCGCAAAGTTATGAAAGTCGAGAAACTGTAATACGGATAATTATTGGATAATAATGTCATTCCATTGTAGTTACATTTCTTTATACGGCATTGTGACCAGTTTTAGGGTTCGGCAAATAATTTGTCCATTTTAGTTCGACGTTAGTATTAATTAAAAACTACAAATATAAAAAGAGCTTTAGTTATATTTACAAAATCACTGTTATCATTCAAAGTACTTAAATAGAAACCTTATTGAAGTGTTGGTTGATAATATCGGTTTCGTGAAACGCAAAAAATATACATTATTTATTAATCATTATCTACTTATGTATAAGTATGTATAACTACATCTAGGTAATGTCTTGTCTGAACTCTAGATAATGTATGGGGAAAGGGGCCCAAAGCGGGCACCCTAAGGTAAAACAGAAAAAAATCACTAGCTTAATGAAAAACTTAATATACTTTTATCGTGATCAGATGCCAAATTTATAGTAGTTTGAATCTGCATTTTCAAGTTATTCATTTGTGTTATAAATATAAAGTAGGAACCCAAATACGAAACCTTTACACTTGCTAACTTTGCCCAGGAGGTTTTTAAATCTAAAATATAGATATTTAGATGCTAATTATTTATATTCTGAGCAATATTACTTCAAAATCAAAACGTACAAACCTAGATCCTCATTATATTTCCAAAAATTATGAAAATCGGACTATGCAAAGAGGGAGAAAAGCGTAATCGCTTTTTGTATGAACGTTTACAGCTTTACAATCCTCTTAATATACGGAACCAAACTGATAACACGATTCACAGATGACATATTTTTTACGCGCAAAAGTATGTAATGCTATAAATGAAGTGCTGCGGCTGCGTTAACGGGTCTACATTGATTATTCTTAGAATAACTCTAGAATAATGACTCCCACGGCCGTAACTGAATAATTAGTTACAATGTTATCAATACGATTTATGTTGATTGTTAGTTTAATAGGTAGATAGGAAGAAAAATCTCTTTGGTTATCGCGCACACACTCTTTATTATTGTAGTTTACTCTTTGCTTGGTCGGTACAAGCGCGGTTGATCTGAAGGTCCGGATTTAGGTAATAGGGAATCTGCATTATAGACTTGAGATTATGTTTTTGTTGATAGCACAATCATCCTAATACCCACATAAAGATCTTAAGGAATTGTGAAGAAACTAACTACAAAGTAAATGAAAAAAATTCAGCTAAGTAGGTACTGAAAATTGCATGCCATCTTGTTCTTGCAAAATAATTTTTTGTATGTGTATTATAATAATAAAGCTTCTTATTCTATACGAAGACAAAGTACAACAGAAAATAACAGAAGAAATATTAAATGTTCGCCATAGCGTCACTTGTCATCACGTGAGATGAGGGCCAAGAGTTAGCCCGTCGTGAATAGGATACATCGATAGATTTCCCATCACTATTCACCTGTTATGCGACAGTGTAATAAAATTCCAACAGATTTTGGGTTCGCAGACGCTGCGTCGGGAATGAGTACCCTTTTAATTAACAGACTTCTGGATACTGTGACAATTGCTGTCCGGGAACTCTAGTGATGTGACGGTTAGAACATCGACAATTTCACAAATAATATTGTCGATGTCTTGTCTTGAGTATATTAAGACTGAGTTTATATTACAGGAAATATGATGTAAGTATGGAAATCTAAATAAAATGTGTCGTCCGTTTTTGAACAATGTTTGAATAATGAGAAATTATAAATTGCTCGTTTATATTGACAATTTGTGACATGGATTCTTACTTATTCATTCTAATATTTTTTGAAGCAATGTAAAATTAGGGAAGAATTTTAATGTAATCATTTTATCCATTAGGAAAATGTACCCATGCGAAGTTGGGGCGTTTTGTTAGTTTATTATTAGTAAGATTAATGGCGTCTGTAGTTGTCATGAATTTCAGCTGCAACAAACTAAACGCAGGAGCGGCGACACAGAAATTACAAACGATGGTGTACAATAAAGAAGTTATGCTATTATTTTAATAGACAGTTATTATTTACGATACCACACAATTATAGTCTCTAAATTTTCGTTGATAAAGGCTAAAATTCCAGCAGAAGCTATCAGCGGACCGTGAACGTAATTTGACGGTATCATACAACGATTGCTACTAATCGTTGTTGTACAATGGATGGAATTACAAGATAGTGTCTCTGTGATTTTTGAAATAGTTTATAAATATTTGGTTCGGTGACGATGTCTTTTTAATTGTGGATCGTTTGGTTTGTGGCTGCTTTATAATTTGGTGGAATAAATACTATCCTATTGCTATTGTTGTACAAAGATTTATGTTTGTATTTCGACAACTCAAAAGCAGTTCAAAATATTTGGATAAAAATTGGCACACCCAGAGCGGGTAGTGTAAATTACTACAAAAAGTTTCAATTAAGTTATGATAGTAATTTAAATATAATAGTACAAAATCGCTACATCTATACATATTAACAGAAATTGTAAAGAAAAAATTGTTTACGTTTAAGGTTTTTTGTCTGTAGACGAACTTTGCATAGAGTATTAATTTAACCATTTCAATATTTATCTCATTGTGCTTACAGAAACGAAGTCCGAAGATATACATCTCTTTGTTTATTTAAAAAGACGTTTAAATATTTAACGTTCACTTTTACATACTTTTTTATTGTTGTCAAATTTATAAGAAACGTTTGTAAAAATAAATGCAACAAACCTAAACCTATGGCACTTAATTTTTTTTCTCAGCGATTAGAAATTATCATAAGGTAGTTAAGACCATGACAAGTATGATTTAACATCATTAAAAAAAGATAGATAAACGGATTTTTTAATTCAAAAATTGTGTGGGTAAATTTTCACGAAAAAAACAGATTTTTGGCAAAAACGCCTCAATTTCCATTTTATGCAAATTCTTAGGTACTTTCAATTATTATTGTGTTTGTCTCATCGTGAAAGGTTGTGGAGAGCTAGTTTTTTTTTTATTATGAAAAATGAAAAAAAAAACAAATAAATGTTGTTTTAAAAAACGTTTTTTGTCGATAAAATTAAGCATTGTTTTCTCGTGTGCGTCATTTTAACGTGTGCAAATTATTAAGACTAACTCACACTGTATCAAACAACACGATTACGGCTTTTTCTTGTCCTTTTCTTTAAATTATAATTATAATGTGTTTAATTACGTACGTTCATTCTTTGATTATCTCTTCTCCTAATCAGCGTAATAATTTTATCGATATAATTTATGAGCGAGTTTTTTTGCGCGTTCTCATCCCATCACTAAAGAGTCATTACTAAGAAGAGGCCACACAGTAACTGCAAGTTTTTGCCGAAAAGCGTTCGCTAATAACTTGATTTCATCCGTTTAGGTGGTCATACTTTTTGCACGGTTTTGTCCCGATGGCATAATTACCTATTGTTTATGTTGCTCAATTGATTTAGAGGAATTTCGATCTTGTTGCGTAGCAATAAGAATGTTAATGTTTCCTCTGATTCTCTCAAATTTATAGCAAGAGGTTCATATAGTAGAGTTGGATAATGATTTTAAAAAGCTATAAGTAGTTTAATTTCTCTAGCAACGAGTTTCTGTCTCAATTAATTTAGTTCTGGATATCAAAACTAAATTCATCCGTTATGGAATAAAATGTCATTCAGCCAAAACTTTATTGTTAACAGAATGACAAAGGAAATCCTAGACCATACAGCATAATCTTTAGTATTTGATGTTTGTGTAAATAATTTCTTTCTTTAGACGTGGTATATTACACCAAGCCGCGAAAGAAGTTTGTATTGAAATGCCTTTTGTTTACATTCCCAAATCAATACAGCATTTGAAGACATATCTTCCCCGTCCCGAAACTGATTTGAACCCCATTGCATTAAGTATTCAGAGCATGTGTACACTATTACCGAAAATGTGCCTGCTTGTTATAGCCTACTCTATTCCTCTCACTCCAAGGCTTAGTTTAGCGTAACACAGCTTTTCTATTAAATTCTTCCTGGTAGTAGTGCACTCTATGCGTACACAATAAAGGTGAGATTTGCATGCCCGCCTTAACCAATATTGTGTAAGTGACCATTGATTATTCCACTTTGATTTGATTTTTTTTGTGTAGCGGGTTGGGAGTTTCCGAAACTCCTTGAGTCTTTAAAATTAATGCAAAGAAGAAATATTTTTACAGAATTCACTAATCTGCTACTTAATGTAGAGTCATATTTGTATAATTCTTATATTGCATGTGAGTAAAAAGTATAAGGCATAACTCTTTAAAAAATGGACTTAATTCTTAAGCTATTGTTGGCTAATAAAAAAACTTACTATCCAACCGTATGGACGGAATGGCAAATCAATTAGGTAGTAATAAGCGAAATAAATTATGATTGTTCAAAGAAAATATTTTGCATACTGGCAATACAAAATAGATATTGTAAGACTTCATTTAAGAGTTTAACTAAATTCCGTTATTAATTCACTAGGATTTTTTTCTGGATTGGCACTTGAACTTTGGCGAAAAAAAAAACATATTCACTTGATTCAACTTATAACCGTTTACATCAAACTTACAAACCACATGGAAATACTTCATTCTTCTCGTGTAGATCTCGACAAACTGGTTGAATAAACGGTCAGTCTTACATCCAACGTCCCTTACAAGGCAAAGGGTTGAAACAGTGCCAATTACAACAATAATTAATTTATCTGCTGCACAAATAAATTATCAACCTCATTTGAGTCCGCTATGTCCGGACGGGTCGGTATTTTAATAGCTCCGGTTGCCACGAATTATGTCTTTTTAGCGTATACTGTCTGCTCGCTTAATCTGTTTTGTTTATTAAGTGCACGTGCACTAAATAACTTGGTGCGGTCGCGGTTGACAGTTTGTCGGACTCAATCGGTTCAAGGATGCTCATATTTCTAAGTGGATCGTTTGATGACGGCGCTTCCCGTGACACGTACGGTTAGACATAATTTTTTTGAACATTGCATTATGAATTTAACTTTGTGAAACAAGTATTAAATGTGGTTATGTATATTCTATGTACACAGTCAAATACTATTTTTGCTTTTCAAAATATGTAATATTGATAACTGCAGACAATTTATGCAGCCACTAAATTTTACGCCTGAAAAATTACGCAATTTCCCCCACGGCAAGAAAAGAGGTCACCGCAAAATGGTCGTTCTGGAGTATTTGAATTTAGAACTTTAAAGAATCCGGCCTGGGCGTAATATTTTTGCCACCGAAACCATTGCCTCGTTACGACGCAGCAAACGTACTGGCCAGTTGTTTAATTAAAAACACGAATAAAAAAGTTACTCCGCCATTTTATCGGGTGATAAACTGCCTTGTAATACTACTCTCTAAGCTAAACGAAACCCTGCCTTACGATTCAAGTTTTACGTGCGAATTTCGTTCGAATAGCGCGCGTAATTTTGCCGGCATTTTTCAAACTCCGAAAGATTTGTGTTCAAGCCATTTCCTGTTCTATTCTAAAAGCTATAAAATCCAATATTCATTGCATGCGATGCGGCACCATTAACACCGCATCCTTTTCGCGATTCCATAACTTATTTAAAACAGCAATAGAATCTAGAGTCGTTTTGCTGACGGTAAGTTGCATACGATAATTCTTTGAGGTCTAATGTAAAGGAGGTATTGTTATCGGAATTCCAGCTTAAGTGCCTCATTATTAAGGTGCAAATCGGGTCGTTGGGGGAGTGCAGGAAATGACAAAAGTGTTTACATCCATTTTCCTATGCTGATAGGATGGATTTATTTCGTGGTGGATTTATTGTTAGGCTATTCGCACGCTAGGCTAGATCTGTCTACAGATTGGCCGTGATTTAAATGGACCCCGTGTGTGTTTAATGCAGCGTGCTACTGATGAAATAGCTCTAGTTAGTCTATTTAAAACAAAAACAAAAAAATAAAAGCAATTTCTATACTTGTGACGGCATTTTCTTTAAATTTGCTAAATTATTAGAAAAATTACAAAATCAATAAAATATTTTTTTTTCAATACATAAAATTAGTCCTCGATGTCATAATGGTAATGTCATGGTGTCAACACAGTTGTATGTTATTGTTACATATTTTCTTAATATATAAATAAATAACGCATGTTTGAATCCAATTTGAATGAACCATATTGAATTTAAATTTTTCTTTATAATATATTTCTTGAAGCCTTGAAGCCGTACAAGAAATAAAAATATATGTGAAAAATTGGTGATTATTGTTGATTTCTTCTAACTAACTCAGAACTTATGAGTGAATAACATGACATTTTGATTGTTTAATTTAAATTCCGTGTAGGTAACACGGAAAGATAAAAGATCGTTTTAATGTTGAGCTTTCTTATTGGAAGATATTTTGCTTTTTTTGTTGACCATAGGTAACTTAGTTGCGTTCCTAAAAGACCCAAATGTGCCCAAATGGTCTTTTAGGTGTTACAAAAATAGCGTTGGCCTTGGCCACTACATTTAAAAACACATTCTTAATTTCAAAATTATAATTACGGTTAAGTTCGTTTTCATTTGAAGTACATAACTTCTAATTTAAAAGCCAATAAGAGTCTTCTTTTTCAGAAATCTGTCTAGTTTGTTTAAAATTAATCTTTAACAGGAAAATCTAAGCTTTGATTCATCGATAGGTGTCTACCGCAATTTGCCAAACTAATTTGTTCGATAAATATTAAATCATTAATTCTTGCTGTTTATTCCGCGATTCTCTTTTCGTATTTTTCAGATAATGAATCGTGTTGTTATGTATAACTATTTGTTTAAACAAATATTATTTTTGGTAATAAGTAGTAAGAAGAGAACTAACACATCTAATCTTGTAATGGAAGTTGAGCTCAAACTTCTGCTGTGAGGTCAGCTTCCAATTGACGACTCTGTAACAATACAGGGAGAAAAAAATAGCCCTTGCTGGTTTTCTTGCTGGTTCTTTCCAGTACAAGGTCTCCCGCCGTAGACTTGTGAACCAATGGCGTAGCTGATTTGACGTTGAAAAGAGATTGTAACAATCCAATTTGAATAAAAGATATTGAATTTGAATTTGTAATTGAAATATTAAGCCATAGTCACAATAAATGTGGTTTTGATTTTTTCACCTTCAAAGTCTGTAATTATTTTTTATTAATTGAATCTATTACTAAATAAATGTATGTATTAACTGTGACATACCTTTGCCTAGGCAAAGATGAGATAGTTTCCACCCATCATCGATTACTTAACAAAAATTACCTGCATCCTTCCCATAATCTACAAATAATATAATGCACGAATTTATTACACATTCATCCAATTCTCCTAACTCGAACAATTGCATAAAATTGATTGACACAACTTGTTAATAGAATCAAACATGGCGGGCTGTACATAAATATTACTCAATTTGAGCCCCCATGACGGTAATTACATGGGGAGGGCGCTACGGCGAGTTGTGGGCTAGTTTTTTATTATTAATTATCGCGGATGCAACATGGCGCGTGAAGGAAATTATTTAGGGTGGAAAATGATAGTGTATATATCTACTAAAGAAAAAGTGCGCCGCGTGATGTTGCCCGCGACGGACCAACTATACTCTGGTAACACTCAATATCCCTGTAGGTATGGTACTTAACTAAGGCACGTGCTGTTTCTCTTCCTCACACCTCCTAACCTTCCAGACAACACTTCTCTCTCTCTCTCTTTACATACTGCACCTTCTCCTTCCTCTTCTTCCTTCGGAATCCCCTCAGCGAGCAAATTTACCTATTGCCCACTTTTGCGTTCTACATTCAAGGTGATGGTGCGAAAATGTATCTGCAACGCATGAAATTTACAAACACTACTAAAAATATACAAAAAATATATAAAAAAAACTTATGCACGCGTATGGGAGATGACTAGTGCACCCACAAGCATCTCCCACTGGTGTGTCTGTGTCCTACCTTTCAACCTAGGGCATTAGATCATCTATCTATTTATATGTTTCTCCTACATAGTTCTTAGTTTTTTCAATAGTCGTTATATTTTCAAAAGAGTGCCTTAATTTGTAATATTTTGTAATCGTGGAAGAAATAAAAAATAGTGAGGAAACTTTGCTGCTTCATTTATTGGCCTGACCCTTACCGCTACACTACGTCATCCACCACGTTACAAGGGTAGGTAGTAAAGAGTCGAAGTAGTGAATGGTGGGTCCGTGACGGTTTTGTCCACATAGCTTACCAGTCTCCCTCTGCAATCCTATCACGACGCGTGAAGTATAGAAAAGAAAGTGATTAACCCTCGTCCCATCTCGCTTCATTGTAATAGGACAGAGCGAGAAGGAACATGTTGTTTGTCTCTTGTCCCGTTTTGTTCACGATCCGTGTTACGCCTGCAGAGGGAGACTGTACCAGAGTCGTCCACATGGGCACCTCTATCTTATCTATTTCTGCCGCCAAACAGATGTGCTTGCATTGCTGTGTTCCGGTTTGAAGGGTGAGACAGGCAGTGAAATTACTGGGTGCTGCGACTTGACATCTTATGTCACAAGTTGGCAACGTGCATTGGGGACCTTATGGGTTGCAGGTCTGTGGATCTGACAGGTGCCAAGTGTACTGTGACAGTGGCCACTTGCCACGGGCAGCTTGCTTTTTCGCCAAGTTGTACAAAAAACAAAGCTATCGATCCCGCGGGGATTTCGGGTCTTCAGCTGTCTAAATGCCATGTTTCACAGATGTTTTGACTTAGTGACTTTGAATTTTAACATTTAAAGGATTAAAAACAATATTTCCTTGTTCCCAGGTCCGAGAAGTAGGAGAATGAAGAAGAAAATTACTCCTGAGGAGAAAAGGCCTAGAACAGCGTTCAGTGCAGCGCAACTTGGAAGGCTGAAGGTTGGTCATTAGTAGCAATATTAAACACGTCAATATGACAGACTTCACTTTAATATTGGCGCAAAGAGTACCTCTCTTAAATGTCGCTTGAATGAGTCGCCTGATTGAGGAAGTACCTCCACTGCACCGAAGACCACAGCTAAAAAACCTGGTGGATTGTTCTTGTGCATAAGATGCCGCTACAACCATTACGTGGAGGTTGTCAGTATTTTCTCACGATAAGTTTGTACGAAACCCTTGGTCTCGCACTTGGTCGATTTTTTGGAGATAGTGCCTTCGATTCATGAGCTGGCAGTAATCTAAGTCGGCTCCTAGTGTCCATAGCACTGACCTAGAATGTGAAGTGGTGCGTCGTTATGCTTTCATAGTCTTATAATCTATATCTTCTTAGTTTTATAATCTAAATATAGAGGGATCAGTTAAGCTAAATCTATACAGTGTTTTAGTTTCGTAATGCTTACCTCTTTAAAGCTCTTTCATGAGTAGTAAGTTTAGCGATTGATCCCTCTTGAGCACTATAGCAGCAGCCTAATTAATAAGATTTAGCATGTGAATTCTATTCTTAAACATTGATGTTTAAAGGTGCATTTTGGTTGTCAGCACGAGTTCGCGGAGAACCGGTACCTGACGGAGCGGCGGCGGCAGGCGCTGGCGGCGGAGCTGGGGCTCGCGGAGGCGCAGATTAAGATCTGGTTCCAGAACAAGCGCGCCAAGATCAAGAAGGCGTCCGGCCAGCGCAACCCGCTCGCGCTGCAGCTCATGGCGCAGGGCCTCTACAACCACAGCACCGCCACCGAAAGCGATGAGGAAGAAGAGATTAATGTTACCTAAGTGTTGACCTTCTTTGAAGGGGAAACTAGTAAACGTTCTCTGTGAACGTATCTATAGTCCATCTCCATCAAAGTTAGCGGAAAAGTAAAAACGGATTTTTGAAGATTTTTATTTAAATCGATCGCTTCAATATGTCAATCCGAAACTGTGATATTTCATGATGTTACATTTAAGAAAGCAATATAATGTTTGTCTATAAAATACTTTCTTAAAAATTGACAACAATTAACTCATTAAAATTATTTACCTTTTGGCTAACTCTGAATGAAACTGAGAAGAGATTGTCGATCTTTAGCAAAAGTCCTAAATTATTAGGTATTATTCAAGTTTGATTCAGGTTATTTAAATTACTGGATTTATGAAATATATCAGTATCTATGTAATTAAATGTTTACGAATATTTTAAAACATGAGACAATATGACTAATATTGTGCTACATGATGCATTGCACGTGATTCATACGTAACTGACGGGATTTCAAGTACTGAAAACTCATTGGTGTATGGTTTTTCAAATCTATTTTCTATCTTTGTTGTCTCGATTGTACCTAATCATTCCGACAAAAGATCATGTTATCGATTAACGTGTTTAACGTCAATATTTATTTAAATTTGGTTTCAATTGGCACAGGAACAATTTGGAAAAAGTGTGTTTTAATGTAATTTTTCTCTTGATAAGAATCCACCCCAGAATCTAACAAATACAAAAAAAAAAATTAGCCAAATACGTCCATGCGTTCTCTAATTTGCGCTTAGCAACTCAGTGAACTAGCTATCTTTTTGTTTTTTTAGATTATCAAAGCTTCTGTTTATTTAACAAAGACGAGTCCAAATGCGAAATTCAGAATAATAAGATACAAATTAAATTACTCTCAATAGAGACGAAAGTTAAAAATTAAGAAAAAGTAAAACTATCCTTCTCTAATGAGTTCTTAGCATTCGACCCGTCCATCCCCTGACGTCTCGTTATTTAACTTTAAAACAGTTTGTATACCCAATTCTTAGATTTAATATAAAGATGTTCCTGTTGTTGTAAATAAAAAGATAGTCGTAGATATTTATTAAAGAGTTAATAAGGCTATTTGACTATTATTGTATTAAGATATACTTATGACAAAAATTAGGTGAATTATCTGTAAATAAATTAATAGTTACTTATTTTTTATTGTAATTTAAAACGATGCAATAAACCAATTTGAAAGTAAGTAATGAAATTGTACTGATGGTAGCTGCACCTAGAAATTAGAAATGCACTTTGCTGTTTAGTAAACATTTTTCAAAATAAAAAAATGAAAATTTTCAATGATATGATACCAGAGTATGATAAAATGTTATCCATATGATAAGCATAATTACCGAAATTTATTCATGGCTTCTTCATCATCATTTTATTAAGTTTTACTAGACATTAGGTTCAAAAATACATTAAAGAAAACAAATTATCACTTTACTTAACCCAGTGTCATTAATTTTATTTTATCAAATAAATAAATGTAAATAACTAAAGAACTTAATAAAGAAACAAAATTGTAATTTATTTTTAAGTAGGTATATTTATTGTACATGTTTTTTGTTCACATTTTTTTTCTGTTGTCCAACAGAATAGTCATGATCTATCTTCCATTTTTAAGTTTTCATTGTTTTCCTATGTGGTATAAAATAAATTATTTGTTACTAAAATTTTTATAAACACATTATACTTACTTATTTTAATTTTAAACATCGTGATTGTGTTAGCTATTAGAAATTATTGTGTAAAAAAGTTCTAAATTATATGCAAGTTTACAAGTGAATTTATTTTGTTTTATTTTCTGTAAATATCATTACGTCTGACCTTCCTTAATGTTTAGCCAGATTATAAGTTATTGTTATTATATTAAAATAGGCAGCAGACTAAGTCCCTGGACTCAGTTTTTTTTTGGAAAGACCCCCTTAGAGTCATTAGCATCTACACTTTGCAGATTGTATTTTAAAGCCCTTTATGCTACTTTTAATTGAACATTGGAATTGATGCATCATAACTATGAGTTAAATTTTCATCGCTAAGGATCTGGCCTACAGTACCTACAGAGTCAGGGCCGGATTTAAAGGTCTGGAGGCCTCGGGGCAACAAAGGAGTGGAGGCCCCTTGGCCCTAAATTATTTTCCAAGTATAATAGTCATTTTATTTTATTTGGAATAGTCATTCCAAATAAAATAAAATGACTATTTTACTGATTGCCTGATTGGAGTGAACAAATATAGATCGATGATTTCTGTTAATATTTAATGTAATCATGTTTGTACAAAGAACTGTAGGTAAAGGTAAAACGCGAAGAAAAAAATGAATGGATTTTTTTCCGAAGTCTCTATTGTGGGGGCCCCTCTTTTGTGGTGGCTGTAGCCCCGGTTGCCCTCCCCTAAATCCGGCGATGTACAGAGTACAGAGCTTAGGTCCATCAGGGTAACAGTGGCGGAGCTTATCGCGCCAAGCGGGTATATTCTGAACTCCGAGCTGGTTGGTATCGTAAAAAAGCTGAAAATATTATATAGATAGATGATATAAGACCTGCGAAGAAATATTAATGTCTCACATATATCATTTGTGAAAGTTTTTTGGGAATAGATTTAAGAAAAATTCCCAAAATTTAAGACAGCCCTTAAAAATACCTCGATAACCCCTTGGAAGATAAACGCAAATAACTTTTTTGACTTGAAAGTAATATGGGAACTTAGTGAAATTAATGAATTGGATGGGAGTTAAGATAATTTTTAACAGACTTCTAACAAGGGTGCAGATTCTCAATTCGATTGTGTTTTTTTGTGTTTGTTACTTCATAGCTCTGTCATTTGTCACCCGTTTTGGAAAATTCTTTTTTTGTTTGAGTACTACTTGATGGGATCCCAGGAAAATCTGATGATACCTTTAATTTTTTAGACACGTACAATGTGTTTCATGATTTTTACGGGGCTATTGAAGCTATTCAGGTTGACTTCAAAAACATCAAAAAGACATGCAATATCACATTCTAACATTGAAGTTGGATGCAAATTTAAAGTATTTGCATAAATTGTTCTTATACTTTTTAAGACTCCAGATCATTGCTTGGCATGGACTTCAATATAAAACTGTGATGTTGCATGTATGCTTATATTATTTATGATTTATCGTGTTTTTAAAGTTTTATTTTTTGTAAAATAATATTTCAATCTTTTGAGTAAATTTAATAAATGCGTATTAGAATTTAAGCCAAGGCAAACACGATAATAATTAAAAATAAAATGTCTTTCACTCTAAAGTCATTATTCTTGTACTAGTAACCTATAAAAACCTTCCATCATCAGCCTAGTAGCATGATTTGATGACTACCAGATGCAAATAGGTACCTAAATATATATTCAGAAAAAGCATGAAACATGTTGGACCTGGCTATGAAATTTAAGAGATTCCCTCGATTTACCTGGGATCCCATCATCAAATCATGACTTGGTGACAATGAGCCCACCTCGTGAGTGTACTCTTTCGATTACAAAAAAAAATTGAAAATCGGCCCACAAATGGTCGCGTAATCGGTGAACATACATAAAAAAAATACGAGATACAGATACAGTCGAACATAGAACATCCTCCCTTTTTGAAGTCGGTTGAATATAAGCAAAGTATACAATGTCTTACTGATCAACATCAGTCAGCTGACATATTTTACATACAGCGCAGGCTACAGAACTAAGTTTCTTCCACAATCTATCCATACTATGTGATGTACTGGTAGTCAAGAAAGCCGCACACATGCCACCGGTACATATCGCCCCGTCGACGGCGGCGCCGCCGTTATCACACTGCTTTCTGGCTCTGCTCACACAAAAAGAGTGAACTGTTTTTTAATAAAAGAAAAATATTAAATAAAAACAAAACTATTTAATTATTTTCAAACATAAAGTTTTCTTTTACCACTTGAAAACTTAGAGTATTAATTTTTACAACATTTTCAAATAATTAAGTATTAACAAACGCTAAATCTAGTAATAAAAACGTGGATAAGCCTAACTTTTTTTTTTTTTTTTTTTTTTTTTTTTTTTTTTTTAAAAACGTCGCCCCACACTAGGATTTTCTCCTGTGTCGTGGGTGCAATTACAAACATAGAATATCACATGCACATACGCCCAGACCGGAACAAATTTCTGTAGGCCATACAAAATATCTGTCCCGTGCGGGAATCGAACCCGCGACCCGTTGCACAGTAGGCGATCACTCGACCTCTGCGCTAACCGTGTCAACCTTTTGCTCTCTCGATATGGAAAGTTTATTTTTAATAACAAAAAGAATTTGGAAAATCGTCCTTCAAATGATAGAGTAATAGGTGAACATGCATTAAAAAAATTAAGAAATAGATACAGTGGAACATAGAACCTCCTCCTTTTTTGAAGCCGGTTAAAATAGCAGGCTTGTTACGCCTTACTTGATGTAGTAAGAAAATGTGGCATAAAAAAATTGTTTACCGCAACTCACAACTTCATGGCTCATCAACGACGCTCATTCAGAAGACCTGGGGCCTTACCATGTTCGCTTCTAGCAAGGTTAAAACAATATTGAAACGGAGACACCGCACTTACTGCGTATAGCGCCATCCCGCTCTCAGAACGGAACAAAATATTAAAAATATTGTATTGGGCGATCATGGTTGGGGGGCTGTTAAAGCTCGGTATGGAAAAGTCTGACCTTCAACCGGAATGGCAAGTGGAGAAACAGACTCCGAGGTATCTGTGTTATCTTAAGTATCCGTTTAGATGTCATATATCTGAGTAGAAGTATACGAAGATGTAGGAACGTGGAAGTAACGTGTGTCTTGACTATGACGATTTGACTTAACGTGAGACCCTCTTCAACCAGGCGCGGATACAGCCCTCAAGGAAGGCTGTGGTCACAGATACTCATTACTTCGGTCGCAGCCACCCGAAAGTCGGCCAAGTGCGAGTCCGACTATGAACTCGATCATCTTCTCTTCTTCTATACTATAAAGAGGAAAAACTTGATTGTTTGTTGGTTCGTTTGTTTGTATTGGCTTCGAAACTACTGAACCGATTTTGATGAAAGTTGGTATAGGGATAGTTCGAGACCAGGGGAAGGACATAGGGTAATTTTCCTACGGCAAACATTCCCACGGGAAAACAGAAATAACGCGGGCGAAATCGCAAGCGGTGCCGTTAAACCATTATACTATTCTACGCTTACTGTCAAATTCAACTGACATTGCTAATTTGAATTTGACGTTTCTTATTTTAGACGGTCAATTCAACTTAGCTTTAGCCACCCAAACGCTATAGACTACAGGCCCGTGCCAAAAATTGATGGGTCATTTCAACCACCAGAAGACTTATTTAGAAAGATAGAAGGGCATTAAATAATAAGATTCAGCACTATGCCGTCACTTGTAAGCTGTCCAACTGAGTGCAGGTGAGAATTCAAAAGTACAAGTAGAGGGAGTACATTTTGGTCATATATTTATGTACGTCATTCTTACCATCGATAGATCCATGAAATAGTAGATTGTTAACCGAGGGTCGAAAGAATCAATTCCCAAGATATTTAGCTATAGTCTGAGTAGGAATTGATTCTTTTACCCGTGTTAAACACTACTTTTCATTTCGAATATGAGAAAAATAAAACTAGTTGTTTATCTAAACTATTTATTGATAATATATAATATATCTTTCTTTTGAGATTTCTGGCAAAAGATTTTCGATAACACAATTTGCCTCGTCGTCAAATCTTAGCATAAAAGATTATAATCTATTTTTTTGAATTCCGTCACAGGTACATAACAGTATCCCGCCAATTTTTGTCGACTTTTTAAATTTTAAATATGGAACTCACCTCGTAATTGTTGCGGCTTATTCCGCTCAAAGAAGTTTGCGCTAAGTTCACACTGGCTGTTTAGAAACTCCATGATCGCAGCATTTTTTAATTAGTTTTTTTTACATAAAACTCTTCACAGCTGACAGCAGTTCTATTTTTAAAGTTCATTACGGTCCCTCGGTGGGAAGTAATTTGTATGAGTTTTTCCCTCCCTATGGAGGGAAGCAGCATTTTCCACCCAATAATCAGATCAAAACAACACTACTTTCCGAATATGAGAAATGAAAAATAATAAGAAAACACGTAAAGCCGTACAAAAATAGTGCGCCACAAAGTCGGGAAATTTTTTGATTTTCCGGCGATTTTCAGGGTAAATTTGGTCATTTAATTCTGTACGGCATCGGTTCCATACAGTTTCAATACCTCTTCTAATCCATTATTGCGCAACGCCGTACAAAAATTATGCGACAAGGGGGGAAAATTGAGGGTTGCAACTCCCTCCCCTTCCGTGGTCCTCAACCTCTCCAAAAAGAGTAGAAAGACGGATTAATAAATAGTCCGATCTTAGACAAAAGACATTAGAAAAAAATATATACCACAACACACAACTTTTTAAGAATTAAATTGAAAACCCTCAGTTGACACAGACGATGTTAGGTAGGTACTGTAATTAAAATATATATAATAATTATGCTGTTATATTATATTATAAATAATAAATATCTTCTAATATATAAAAATCTCGTGTCTCAGTATTTGTTATCCAACTAATCCGAAACGGCTTGACCGATTTTTATGATTTTTTTTGTGATGAGGTGAGGGTGGACCTCTCTAGAAATTTTTGAATGTTGAGCGTCGTCGGTGGCGCTGTGGACTCGGCACTTGCCTTCCAATCGGGAGGTCTGGGGCTCAAACGACTTATTGACATATTGAAACGAGATCAGGGAGACTAAATCAAAGTATGATTAGGCCTCTCGTTTTAATAGGTCACTAAGTCGTCCCATGGGACTACGTGAGTAAAGAAACTGAGTGTGCACTTGTAATTGCGCAGACACTTATAACATCTCCTGTGCAATCTCTGTTACGATCCTGGCAGATGGCTACTAGTCTCTGTGTAGATGGTGATTGGCTGACGTGAGCAAATATCGTTAAGGACTTCTATTATTTATTATATTGTACACTTACGCAGTTCATCTAAAGATAGAGAATTATTTGAAGAAAACATTGCAAAGTTCAGCAAAGATCAAAGGATCGATCCGTTTCTGAGTAGAGGAACTAAATCATGCGCGTACGCATATATGATTTACATCCAGCCGGAGCCGTGATTTATCTGCGGAATTGCATTAATTGCTCGGTAATTACCGCTCTTCTAATGTTTTATTGCGATCAGTTAAGATGAATTACGTGCTTAGGCAAATTTTTAATTTTTATAGTTCGTTTTGTAGTACGCAAGAATTCTTTGTAGATATAAATAAATGTAGTCTAGATTTTATGTTATAAATATTTTTATTAGTTTATAACTATGATCTATACATTTTAATGCCTAAATATTATTTAAAAACAATCTTTAACTAAGTATGAAAGGGTTGCGACTCATGGAAGGAGTCCGCAACATAAAGTATCGTTAAAATGGGATTATTAGTTTTTGAATCTAACGTTCATATAGGTTAAGGCAGCCTATTATTTACTAAATTATTTATCAAGTTGCGTTAGATATTTTAGCTTTTGTTAACTGCGCAGACGTACTTGTATTAAACACATTTAAATATTGTTTTTAGCTTCATTGCATACCTCTCAACCGAAGCTCGGAGCAATTAGTGGAATCTTGTTCTAAATTAGTCGACTAATGCGCTACGCTGCGTTTGAAATGATGTAGGGATGTATTGGCAAGCCAGGGACGAATTCAGGGCGGGACAGTATTATACAACGGTATTTGTTGTTTCTTTCTTGTTTACTTGCCTTCCAATCGTTTTTCGTTTTTCGAATTTCATATGTACATGTGTCTGACGCTCCTACGGTGAAGGAAAACATCGTGAGGCAACCTGCATACGAAATTTAAAGGTGTATGTGAAGTCGACCAATCTGCACTGGGCCAGCGTAGTTGACTAAGACTTTTTTTACGTTGGGAAATGCGTTATGCATATCTCGCGTTTAGGAAAGCACGAGGTTATGTCAGACTCTCCACGGCCGCTATGGGCAGAGTGCCATCAAGAGACCGCAGCCTAACGACTAAAACCCAACGATACCAATCACATAAGCTCTGGTGCGGGCACGTCCATCACCGCCGTATCATCCCCATCAACAGATGAGGAGGACACGCCGGGGAGAGACGTGTCGCCACCAGACAAGGCCATGGGAACCCTTTCGGACACTTCCATGACCTCGTCAGCGTCTGCTCGCCTATAGCAAGCCCCACTCATCTCCCCTAAATGGAGAGACCGACGCTCCTGGGCGACTGACTGTGCAATGCAGCACTCGAGCTTCACCGGTTCGGGTCCCGCTGGTTAATGTCAGGAGGGAGAAGGCGGACAAATTGCCGCGGACAATTGGTCCTACCCTCCTGCGACGGCATGGTTCTGCCTGTGAGTAATTTTCCCTGGAGCGCTCTGCCACCTCTTTCTACGTCATGACTTCGACACAGAAAGAGTTTGTCGCGTTCCAGGCTTCGTCACTCTCGACCATCCTAGAGATCAAGTGATTGATCGGGGCCAACGCACCACACCAGTGTGTTGCGCTGGGAGAAAAAGGCAGCTAAGATTTCTGAACTACAGGTGAGCTGGCTATCTTAATTACTACATTTTGATTATGACGACAAATTTTAGAAAGATAGTGGGAGTTAGCAATTAGATTAAGAAAAGCTCTGCTGCTAAGAAATTTTGTCGAAAAACTTCTGATATAAAGCAATTGGTTTTAGCCATACCTATTACCGTTTCTATGGCTGTTATTGTAAAGCTTGCAACGTGTTGCGCAAAACCTAATTATAGTTTGTTTAGAATCGAGAGTTGAATCGATTCCACAAATAAAAAATATCGATCTGATTTTATTCAAAATTAAGTTTTCAACGACGCCGCTTTTTAAATTTTCTTAACTCTGTCGTCTTTACCTCTTATTGGCGGCGCGACAAGCGACGGCTAGGCGGCAACATCGTGTTCACAGGCGGGCGACCACAGAGTTTCAAAATTGCAAAATATGCTACAAAACAGAAAGATGGAAATATCTTCATAAATAATCCGTGGGAATATAATTTATTAAGTTATGTAATTCTTTTCTAATAAAAATAAATCAGGGCCCCTGAGGTTTTGCGTTATTACAACACGTTGTATAGTTGAATATCACATATGAACATAATAGCTAAGAAGGTTAATAGCGATGCTGGCCGCCAATTTCATTATTGCGGGCGACATCGTTAACGAAGAGTGTCTAGGTGTTAATGTATTTAAGAAAATTTCTTATTTGCTAGAACATTCAACCCGAAAACATATCGACCAAGTCCGTGTCTGTGCGACAGCGGTTAAATGGCAGATGATATACGGCGAGCCTCCTAATTGGTCACCAATTACCACTGTCAGATTTGATGCGCTGTGACCAAACTTGACTAGCTTTTGCTCGCGACTGCGCTCCTGAGGACGTTAAACACCCAAATTTTCACATAAATTTTAATTAAAAGATGTGGTTTAAAAATTATTATTTTTTATACTCAACAACCTAGCTTTTGGTCTTCCTCTCACTTGCTGGTAAGTAACGATAAGGCTGGCTTCTGGGAACTGGCAGACTCATCTCTAATACTCGAAACAAAGGAATAGTCCTAATAATTTTGATATTATGGCATCTTTACTTATGATAGTTGAGGGTTAGATGGGCGGACTCCGAAATTCTGAAGACCTTTCATCAACCAAACAAAAAAAAACATCTCTTCTCTCTATTCTGACACCAGCCTCTTGTTTGTGTAAGAAAAATCTATCGCGATCGCTATTAATTTAGTCAAAGTGGATCCATTACTATTTTTTATCAGACAGTCGACACAGTGTCTTGTATTGACGCCGCAATGACTAGTAATTTCAAGGCGATCGTGATAGATTTATTCTTAGACAATAACCCCCATGGATCTCTAAATATGAACTACTATTGCATTCAGATTGTTGGGCGGTAGAATTTGGGGGAGGCCTCTTTCGATGCCCAACCACAAGTCCACAACTAGTATAGTTTGCTCTAGTATAGTTTAGGGCCTAGACTATACTAGAGCAGACTATACTAGTTAGTTGAGTGCGATTACACAGGGCTTTCCGTAATGGCATTACCTCTATGACATGGGTCATCCCCAATAAGCGTCAAAACGTCTGCCTGCGTACTGGACTGGCTCCTGCAGTGCGATTACACAGGGATCTCTGTATTGGCATTATCTCTATGACAAGGGTCATCCCCAATAAGCGTTAAAACCGGACCCGCAGTTTACTGGGCTGTCCCGGAAGGTGGGTGGTAGTGAATTAGGTTTTTTAATGGCTCTGTTTTTTTGATGGATGTCTTGACATCCAAACTTGTCCATTCAATTAGCCATCGGTACTGTTCTGTTGGATGGCCGACCCTGTTGGACTTTCTGAAAAAAAAAACCAGTTTAACTGCACACTTCACTCGTTTCAGATTGTTTACTACCAATTTCCGCGAGTGCCCGAATCTGGTGTGGATCTATGAAATGGAATGTAGAGTTATCATTATTAATCCACTAAATAGGGATAGAGCAGTACGCAATAGCATTCTATTCAAGGAAATTTATGTATTAGAAATCTTAGATTCCACCTCATAAAAAGGTATTACTCACAAAAGAGTTAAAAGGTGGATTTTTATAGATAGCTGTCCCTGCATCCAACGTCACTCGAGAACTCGGCTAATAATAGCTGTGACTTTAATAAGCCCTGCCAAAACATCTGCTTACCGCTAATAGTATTTGTTGAAAGTTACGACGAAACGGGTTATTAATCATTTTAAAGCAATGACTGAACCTGTCTTTACTGCAACTTACCGATACATATATAACACTTTCTCGTATGTTTGTCTCACTTTATTTTGTTAAGATCTATATCTATACAAATAAAATAAACCAAAATTTAAATGCAGACTTCAAAGAGTTTAAGCTTACGAAAATCATCTTCCTGTATTATCTATTCTTATCGAACTTTTTAAGTTTCGATAATTTTTATGTGAAGAAGTTTTTTTTTTATCAATGCTTCACTTACCCTTACTATTGCTTTATTTAACAAGAACTTTTTTTTTTTTTTTTTTTTCGGGGGGAAATGCGTAATCGCACCGTACCCGCCGTTGGCTGGACGGCGGGCGTGTGTGGGGCTGGCCCGGCAGAGTGCCAGGCCGACCCACTAAAACCCCCCGGTGTTCTCCGTGCCCTTATGGGCGCGCATGGTAAGGTCCACACTGCGACTACCACTACCAGCGCGCCCGGGCAAGCCCGACCGGGGTCGGGCTATCGCCAAGGGGGGATTGCTCGAGAACACCAGGGCAATCCCCAGACGGAGGGCCTTGCGGTGGCGTGCACGGGGCCGACCGTGCACGCAGGCCTCCACGGCAGGGTCATTAGACGGGCATTGCTTGTGCAAATGCCCGCCTTCGCCTGCCTGTCCGTCTGCGGCGGATGGGAGCGGCTTGAGGATCATTCTCCCGCTCCCTCTCCGCGGCCTCCTTCTGCGAGATGACGTCCTCGCAAAAGGAGGCGACAGCCCCCCATTCCGCCTCGCCGCGGAGCATGGCCACGATCATGCTCGGCAGCGAGAGGTTTCCGCCTCCCAGCGCTTATTTAACAAGAACTAAGATATAGGTACCAAAATATAAAATACAGCTTGTTTTGAAAACAACTTTAATTTTCACGCAAACGAAATCACGGCTAAAAGATAGTTGAAAAAATCCCCAGCAGAACCCAGAGTTTCGACTAGTATCGTCATAAAGCGCAATTTTGAGGCAGGCGTGGTATATCCGTCAACAGGATGAGATCGTCAGTTTACAGCGCTGCGGTCGGCGGTACTGGTGCACTTAAAATATTGCTATTATTACACTAACGACATTTTCATAATCGATTTGCGCTTGAAAGATTTAGGATGAACGATCCAACTCATTCTATAGATAGATTGAGAGTGAAGTATTTATTATATTTATCAAGAAAAATTAAACATAAATAATTACAGTGTACATAAAAATGAGGTGCCATTCGTTCAAAAAAAATTGGATAGGGAAAATTCTAAAGAAAAGTAAAAAAATAATAATATGTATAACTTCGCATGTTTTGTGTCACTACCATACTCCCGATTTATGAAAGAGAACATCTTCTAACCGCCTTCGTGGTCTAGTGGTTGAGACCACCCGGTTCAGAGTTCCCTCCCCGTTGGGGGCAGCAGTTTTTTTGCTTGATGGTAGGGCTTCTGAGCCCGCCTGACTATCTACCGCCACCTTATCTAAGTTTGTCGCCATAATTACAAAGTTAGTAACATTGTTGTGTTTCGACAATTGGAGGTAAGATAGCCAGTTTCTCAGTTGCTTAGAACTGAGATATCCAGGTGAAGCTCGCTTCCACCTTCGGCGTCATCGTCACTTACCTTGATGAGATGAAGGCCAAGGGATATAAATAAAAAACTAAGGAAGTAAAACATTTTTCAAGTTGGTAACCCTTTTTCGTTTATTTTTTACGGGGAACCTCTTGACTGTATTGTACGTGATTTTTATTTTGTTTTTTTTTTATTGCAGAGAGTTGGCAAACAAGCAAACTGCCCACCTGATGGTAAGTGGTAACAGTCACCTATAATACATGCGGCAAAACTGCAACCCCCACAAGAATCACAGTGTACGTTGCCAACTTGTGACATCAGATGTAAAGTCACGGTACCCAGTAATTTCACTGCCATATCTTACCCTTCAAACCGGAACACAGCAATGCAAGCACTGCTGCTTTGCAGTAGAAATAGGTAAGACGGAGGTACCTAAGCAGACGACCCTAGTACAGAGTCTTCCTCCAGTACAAAAGTTTTAGTTGTCAGTATTCCTCAGTGCTTACGTAGACGCCACCGACGCTCCTGTCTTTGACTTTACTGTCTACCCTGTTAAAACTTTAGACATTTAAAGACACTGGCAGTTTTATACTCGTTTATTTGTTTTAATATGAATTTTGAATCTGACATGATATGTATTTGATACTACTACTTTAATCTTAATAGCTTGTGTGAGCTCGTGAATGTTTATTCAAAGGGACTCTTCCTGAAATATATTATTTTATCAAAGTATCTGCGTTTTCCACTGCAGGTTATGGGCCCAGAGTCTTTAACTTTAAGTGCATAATGTTTCGTGCAAATCGTACAATATGAGTGAACCACCATCAGCTGAAGATCACCCTAAAGCACGGGGCTACCGCCATCATGTTTCTGTTCCTGCTCAAATTGGACCAGCGGTCATTGCCAGCGGTGTTCCTCCCATTCCCAAGTTGGAAGGACGTTCCAACTAAGGATCCTTGAGCTGAGTTGATTGCGGACTATAGAAGTACGTCGAATCATCATCATCATCACAGCTCATATACGTCCCCACCGAGGGGCTCGAGCCTACCCTATGTTAGGAGGATTAGGCCTTAGTCAATCACGCGGGCCCAGTGCGGATTGGTCGACTTCACATACACCATTGAATCTCTTCGCAGATGTATGCAGGTTGCCTCACGATGTTTTCCTTCACCGTAGAAGCATCAGACAAATGTACATATGAAATTCGAAACGAAAAACACAATGGTACATGGCGGGTCTCGAACCCCGACCTCCCGATTGGAAGGCAAGTGCCGAGTCCACAGCGCCACCGACGCTCCGAGTACGTCGAATGCGCAGAAGAATTTCCAAACGAAAGGTCAGATTTTACAATTTAGATAAGCAAACTGGAACAATAATCTGCGTTTTTTCACTGCACTTTCATGTAACGTTTGACACCCCGGATATACGAGTACTCAAATTGTTTTTAAAGTTAGTTCTGATATCTCCACGACATGGAAAGGTGGAGGGATGGCTATTAGGGGAGACACAGAAAGAACAGAAACTCAACATGACGCTATTTAGCTGCGGTCTATGAGGTACTTGCCCATTTGGGCTGATTATTAGACCGACAAACGATATGAATGAATGAATGCCTCGCTTGAAATGCAACGAAAACGCAATGCCCTAATTCTTTTAAACCTTTTAATTAAATAGAAAGCATTCTCCGATACTTTTATCTCGTCTACTTATCTTGTTACTTTTTCTGTGCTTATAAGTAAAGCAAACGAGGCTCAACACTTCTGAAATGTAGATCATGTGAGGCTTCCGTCGTGTGTATTCGGCAAACATCGGTCGGACTCGGAAACGATTTGATTGGTGCTAATTTGCTCTACAATGGAGTGTGGATAACGAGTTAGAGATACATACTAAATGATTCTTGTTAACATAATTGATAGGAGTTTGATGGACTTATTTGTATGTTGCCTTTGGTAGCATTTTTTATTTACGCCAAGAGAGATCGTGGCCTTTTCACAAGTTAATAAGTGGCGATTAGGCCAAAAATGGAAGTGAGTCTGAATTCCTAGCACAACAAACAAACAATCTACCATTCCAATTCGGAAGCAGTGTTCGATCTCAGCTGGGACTATTAAGAGAAGGTATTATAGAGCCTAGAGTCTAATGCTGGGCTACACACTCTTTGTTCCTTTACTCGCATAGTCGGACAAGGTGGTTCACAGTTGGAGTATATACCACGTGGTATGTACAGCGAGATCCCACACGATACGATCGGGACTTAGATCAGACTACAAAAACACCTGTTTACGTCGCTTCCGCGGTACGGAACTCATAACGTTTTACTTTTTGGTCACCCATCACTGACCTAATGAAATCAAACATTGCTTAATTACAGTAATTGCTACATCGAGCACACACCACAGCGCCGCGGGCAGAGGTAATGGAGCCGCTATCGCGAACCAAATCAAAAATTTCAGCCTTTTAAATGAAACCCTGATGGTGAACGCCGCTTAGCTTTTGCGTTCAGAGGAGATTGCTGTTGTAAGCAAACCTACAGATGTGACATTAAAATTTTATATGCGGCAGATATGAGAAGTCCTACCATTAATGAAATGAAACTGAAAAACATGCTCTTGAAATTGGAATGTGCGCTACTCCGAAAAACACCTTACACATCCCAAGCCTGCTACTGCTCCTCCTGCTCACTGTGAACCTGTCGATCAACTGACGAGGCTCTGGTGCTTCACCAACCCAGGTAATGATGATGATGATGATCCCAAAGAGCACTTTGCAGCTTACATTTGTGCTCCGGCTAAACTTGACACTGAAAACAATATGAAGACACTCTCATCACAAAAAGCGAAGATCTCATCAACATCAAAATAAAAAACCAATAAGATTCACCAAAATTCGTATAGGACGATATTGGTGTTGGAAACATGTTGTGGAAATTACCAGGGCCTTCCAAAAATACATCCAGAAAACCGGGCTATAACGCTAAGTAGAGCAACTTGCTATGCGCCGGACCACACACGTCGCTGCGCGGGCGCACCGCTTACTTATGGTGGACATGCTGCTATTAAAATTGGATAGGATAGATTGGTAGACCATTTTGGAGATTGAGTGTTGGTAGCTTCCTGATTTTACTATGTTATTCCTTCAATCTTCTCTATTATGTGCAAGATTTATATATAACTTTATTGTCTTTGCTACTACTTATTTATCCTTTATAAAATAATGCATTATGTAGGTTCATTACAAATGTCGTGACAGCTTCACTGTCCTGAGCGCAAACTATTGTACTTTAGTCAAAAGTTTTATTTTGTAACGCTACTAAACTTCCGCTAAGAAATTGCTTTAAGGAACTCTATGCTACTAAGAAAGAAAAAATGTATAGGGTAATATTATTGTTGAGTTTAATTGAGTTTAGGAGATCAGAAACCATTAAACAATTTTAACGCTTTCAAAAATTTGACCCGTTAATTACTTTGTTCTATTAAATTTTCTACTGACTCTTGATTACTGCGGGAAAAAAACGAAAATTGTGATATAGTCTCTGATGGCAGAAACTGTCCTTGAAATATGATATTATTCTAAAAAATAATATAACACAGCCACATGAAAAGAAAATAATATAACAGATAATATTTGTGTATACACAGCAACACGCCAGACTTAATACGTTGACCTTGAGACCGCTGTTATGTCGGTTGTAAGCGACGGTTTTCGTAATGCAAATGTAGAGCTTGATATGCTGCTGACTGTATAAATATAGATAAGCTTTCCTAGACCTACAGATCTAGATGAGATCAGACGGCACTTCTGTTTTTCTCACTCTCTTCTTATTTGTCTTACATATACGTATAATGTATCAATTTATTGTAAAAAAATTGGAAATAATAATAAAAATGTATAATGTATCTTGTCAGTAATTTGTATTTCATTACTTGATTCATTACCAGTGATGATGATGATAACCATCCAGACATTATTTATATAAAATGTAGGACCTATTCGTGTAAACTTGTGATTGGTTGACAGTTAAATCTACTATGGCGTGTCCATACGTTACAAACATGCGCGTGCGCCGATAAGAGGCCTATATTAATATCGGGAGCCCAGCCCTGGATTCGCAGCCTCTGAAGGTAGTTCTAAGCAGTTTAGCACTAAAACTGTACACTTATTTTTTGGTCAGCTTACACACTCATTATCTAATAAATCTAAATAACAATCTTGTAAAAAGCAATACCTGTATAAAATATGGAAATGTTTATTGGAAAAATATTCTAAATTGAGAATTAGCAGAATGTTTTCGAAGAATGTTTATTTAGATTGTGGAATTTCTATGTTATTTCCTACGTTGAAAAGCACGTTTCAAATACATACCGGAGGGAGACTCTGTACCAGGGTCGTGGGTACCTCTAACCCCATTTCTGCCGCAAAGCAGCAGTGCTTGCATTGCTGCCCTGTGTTCAGGTTTGAAGAGTAAGATAAGGCAGTGAAATTAATGTCACAAGTTGGCAACGTACACTGTGGATATTGTGGGGGTTGCAGATTTGCTGCGAATCTCCCATGAACCACATGTACTATAGGTGACTGTTACCACTTACCATCAGGTGGGCAATATGCTTGTTTGCTATGAAGAAGTTCATAAAGGGTTCCGTACAATTTATGACGTATTAAAAAAACGACTTACGTACTCATACTCGTTCAAACCAATTTTCAGTGGAAGTTTACATGGTAATGTGCATCATATATTTTTTTTAGTTTTATCATTCGCTTATTTTAGAAGTTACACACATTTTACAACTTTGGAAGTGTCTCTCGCGCAAACTATTCGGTTTAGAAAAAAATGATATTAGAAACCTCAATATGATTTTTGAAGACCTATTCATAGATATCCCACACGTATGGGTTTGATGAAAAAAAAATTTTTGGGTTTCAGTTCTATGTATGGAGAACCCCCCAAAATTTATTGCTTTTTTACAAGCTTTTATTTAACTTGCAATGTATGTATGTTCGGGTGGAATCTTGCAACTCAATTTTGAAGCAGATATCTTTAACCGATTGAGCTAAAATTTTGTATACACGTTCAGTTTGGATGACAATGCATGGTTGACTGTGTGACGTCATTTTAAATCCAAGATGGCGGCATACCCAAGATGGCGGATCAATTATTTTTAATGCACCCCTTTTTTTTTTTTTTTTTTTTTTTTCTCGGGGGGAAATGCGTAACCGCACCGTACCCGCCGTTGGCTAGGCGGCGAGCGTGTGTGGGGCTCTCCCGGCAGAGTGCCAGGCCTACCCACTAAAACCCCCCGGTGTTCTCCCTGCCCATAAGGGCGCGCTAGGTAAGGTCCACACTGCGACTCCACTACCCACGCGCCCGGGCAAGCCCGACCGACTGGTCGGGCTATCGCCAAGGGGGGATTGCCCGAGAACACCAGGGCAATCCCCAGACGGAGGGCCTTACGGCGGCGTGCACGGGGCCAACCGTGCACGCAGACCTCCACGGCAGGGTCATTAGACGGGCATCGCTTGTGCGAATGCCCGCCTTCGCCTGCCTGTCCGTCTACGGCGGATGGGAGCGGCTTGAGGATCATTCTCCCGCTCCCTCTCCGCGGCCTCCTTCTGCGAGATGACGTCCTCGCAAAAGGAGGCGACAGCCCCCCATTCCGCCTCGCCACGAAGCATGGCCACGACCATGCTCGGCAGCGAGAGGTCTCCGTCACCCAGCGCAGCGTTGAGTTCGCTGCGCTGGCGTCGCCAGGCCGGGCACACCAATAGGGTGTGCTCGGCAGTGTCGTCGGGAGCGTCGCAGTGATGACACTGCGGCGTTTCCTCCCGACGCGCGACCCGGTGCAAGTAGTGACCAAAACAACCATGTCCGGTCAGTACCTGCACCATGCGGAATGAGAGACTGCCCTGCCGGCGCCCTACCCACTCCTCCAACACCGGACGTATCGCTTCTATCGTCCGGTGGCCGGCAGCTGGGAAGGCGAGTGCCTCGCCCCATCGACGCAGAGCCTCCCTCTGCGCCTGGGTACGAACCCGCTCCACCTCATCAGGAGCGGATCGTCCCCCCCCGCACTCTAACGGCAACCCGATGTCGATACACCTCCGCATGGACGCGTGCATCGACATCCCACGGCGTTTGACCCGCAAGAACGCAGGCCGCGCCGTGGCTGACCGTACGATAAGCTCGCACGGCCCGGGCTGCTATGACCCTCTGCGGACGTCGCAAGAGGGCCACCGTTCGGGGGGAGAGGCACTCCGCCCATACCGGGGCTCCATAGAGTGCCATCGACCGTATCACCCCGTGATACAGTCGACGGCACGCCGATCCTGGCCCTCCCACGTTAGGGAGGACCCGTCCGAGTGCGGCTGCGGCAGCACACAGCCGTGGAGTGAGGAGCTTGAAGTGCTCCTCGAAACTCCATCGGGGGTCCAGAACCAGGCCGAGGTACTTGAGGTGCGACTCGACCGGTATACGGACCCCCTCCACTCGGACTTGAAGCCCCGGTGGGATCCTGCGACGGGGGGCGTGAAAACTCATGGCCCTCGTTTTATCGAGGGTCAGGTCCAGGCCCAGGAGGCGGATGCGTCGGACAACCAAAGAGGTGCAGACCGACGCAAGGTGGGCCGCCTCCTCCCCCGTTTTGGCTCTCGCCGCGACGAGCGTATCGTCAGCGAAGCAGACGACCTCCGTTCGTGGCAGGAGGCCGCCTCGCAGGACCCAATTGTACCCCAGGTTCCATAGTAGTGGACCTAGTACGGAACCCTGGGGCACACCTGCCGCCATTGCCCACGTATGGACGCGACCGTCCGGTCCCTCGTAGAGAACTGACCTATCTTCCAGGTAGCTCTCCACGAGGGCGCGGAGGTACGGAGGCACCCGGTGGAAACGGAGTGCCTCCTTTATGCACTCGTGGGGCAGGCTGTTGAAGGCGTTGCGAATGTCAAGAGACACCGCAACGACAACCTCTCCACGAGCTGTGGCCCCCTCAGTCCACCTCTTGAGGAGGGCCACCGCGTCCATCGTGGACCGACCGGTGCGGAAGCCGAACTGGTTGTTCGCCAAGTCCGGCCCCCGGTCCTCTAGGTGCTCGACGATGCGGGAAGCTAGAATTTTTTCCAGGAACTTCCCAGCCTCGTCAAGCAGCACCACCGGCCGGTACCCAGCCGGAGAATCCGCGGGGCGACTCTCCTTTCTCAATAGGCAGAGCCTGCCCACTTTCCACCGACTGGGGAAGCGGCCCGAGGCGATGATCAAGTCTAGCACCGCCCGGAAACGCTCCTCGAGGTGTCCCAGGGCCAGGGCCAGAACCCTGCTAGGGACACCATCTGGTCCCGGCGCCTTCCTTTTGCGCCGGAACCTATCCCTCACCGTGTCGAATTCCACATTCGACACGGGAGGGATGGCGACAGCCACTTCCTCCGGAGGAGTGTCCGGGGGGACCATTCTGGGGGGCTGAAACGGACCGGGATCGGGGAACAGAGTCCCTAGCACCCGGTCCAGCAGCCCGCTGTCCATAGCGGAGGTGGGGGGAGCGCAAGCTTTAAACTTACCCCTCACCACCCGGTACGGGCGCCCCCACGGATCGTCGTCCAGGAGCCGTATGAATTGCTCCCTGGACTCCTCCTTGGCCCTGCAGATTTCGTTTCGCAGGGCTTTCTTGGCTGCCGCATACACCCGACGAAGTTCCGCTTCCTCGTCGGGTGTAGTTCTAGCGCGCCTTCGACATCGCACGTAGGCGCGCCTGGCCCTCATACTGGCGGTACGCAGGTCCGCTATCTTCTGTGTCCACCAGTACACCTGCCCCCTATCGGGGCAGGCCTGCGCCCTTGGCATGGCGGCTTGGCAGACAACCTTCATGTCATCTGCGAAGAGCTCCGCCATACCGTCGACATCCCCGGCGAGGTTGGGTGGCACTTCTGCCCATGCCCGCACCATCGCCGCCTCCTCCGCCACATCCGGGCGGAGCTTGGTGAGCGCCCACCTTGGAAAGGCGCTCACCGCGGAGCCCCTGCGGTTCAGGGCTCCTTGGGATGCCGTGGAGACCTCATATCGAACATATAGATGGTCCGATAGGGTCTCCACTTGTTCCTCTACTCGCCAGTCGTTAATTCGACGGGCGAGTGAGGGGGTGGCGAAGGTCACGTCCACTATGGACGTGCCTTGCACCCGGACGCAGGTAGGGGTGGAGCCCCTATTCAGGATTTGGAGCCCCAGGGACAGAACCCAGGACTCCAAATCTCCACCCCTCGGACTGGTTCTGGAGGACCCCCACGCAATAGACCACGCATTGAGATCCCCCGCGATTAGCACCGGTACCGGGGCCGTCCTCCGGACGACCCCTTCTAACGCAGCCAGGAAGACCGCGAAGTCCGCCCGGCTGCGATTGGGGGAGAAGTAAGTCGACACGACCAACATTTCCCCCCACATGGCGGCCACGTAGCCAGTACCCCTCTCTCTTAAAACGAGAGAGGGGGCTGTGCCACGCGCCGCCCGCATTAAGGCGGCAGAACCATCTGCCGCCACCAACCAGTTGGGCGATTGCGGCGGAACGTAATACGGCTCCGACACAATCGCCAAACCCACACCCCACTGCGCCGCGGACTGACATAAGAGGTCCTGTGCCGCGGCGCAGTGGTTAATATTCGCCTGGAGGAGCTTTATGGGACCACTAGACATTAGTGGTCTCCATTGGCTCCTCCTGGGCCGCCGCTGCGACCGGTGCTGTCTGGGGGACTTGTGATTCCAGGCTCCTAGGGGCCACAGTCACTCGTGTAGGGGCCAAGCGGCCCCTGACTGGCGGGGGGCTGCAGTTCATGCCCCCCATGCGGTGGTTGGCCGGTCGCTTTGCGTCTGTACAGACGGCGCATTTTAGCTCCGCCGAGCAGTCGACCGCCTTGTGGCCCTCCGACCCGCAGCGGAAACAGAGTCCGCTACGGTCCTTGGCGGAGGGGCACCACTGTATAGGATGACCCATGCCCATACAGCGGAAACACCGCATGGGCCTCTGCTCTAGAAGTTGGATGGAGGCAGAACTCCATCCAACTTCGATGCGCCCGGCATCAGCCAGGCGTTTTGCGGCCTCCACTGGCACTGAGGCGAAGGCCGCCCCAACGTCACGCACTCCCGTATGGACGCGGCCCACCTTTATGTGGTGGGCCGGGCAGCCGCCGGCCTGTGCCAGGACCTGGCAGAGCTCTTCGGCGGACACCGAGTCATCGATGCCAATGACCCGGATGTCCGCCGTTTTTACCGGACGGGACACCTTGGCTTCGTCCCCAAGAACCTCCCCCAGCCTTGCAGCTAGCGTGTCCGCCTGGGACGGGGATGTCTCCTTCGGGAGCTCTATAATTCGGGCCCCAGTTATCCCTGTCCGGAACTTTGCTGGCCCAATGCCAAGGGCGCTGAGGCTAACTGATTTAATGCACCCCTACAATATGGGTATCAAATAAAAGGTCTTGCTAAGAATAACTTGAAAAATTAAGTGATGTCACTATTAATCCAATATGTCGTACTTCTAAAGCTAAAATCAAATTTGAAGTAGATATCTTAAAACGATTGAGCTGAAATTCTGTATAGACGTTCCGGCAAACGACCTTGCAACAATGATGCGTTGAATGAGATGAACAGACTGAGAAACGTGTCCAGTGATAACTAAAAAGTTAAAAATTAATTAAATTTAAAAAAACCTTTTTAAAAACAAGCTTATATTTAAATGCGCTAAAAAGAATTAATAAACTTTTACACTAAAACTTTTACTTATAACGTCATTTCACATTCGACACAATTTATATGACATAAAAGCTTGTCGCGAGATTTACTTTTGTAAATTTTGTAACAACAAAATTTGTAACAAGTAAATTAAATAATTTGATGTGAATAATTTTATACATTACAATTTTCAAAGTAAATACGAGTAGGTACTTAAAAGTACTCTTTTAAGTACTTTTAAGTTACTACACACAAGTAAATCTCGCGACAAGCTTTTATGTCATATAAATTGTGTCAAATGTGAAATGACGTTATAAGTAAAAGTTTTAGTGTAAAAGTCTATTAATTCTTTTTTAGCGCATTTAAATAAAAGCTTGTTTTTAAAAAGGTTTTTTTTTTCTATTTTTGTGTGAAAATCTTAATGCGGTTCACAGTAATACATCTACTTACCAAGTTTCAATAGTGTAGTTCTTATAGTTTCGCAGAAAAGTGGCTGTGACATACGGACGGACAGACAGATAGACAGACATGACGAATCTATAAGGGTTCCGTTTTTTGCCATTTGGCTACGGAACCCTAAACAGGAACTCAAAATATTTAACTAACACTCGGAAACTATACTATCAAAACGACTTGCGATGGTATCGAACGGCCGAAAATTTGACTAGTTGTTTGCAACTAGTGGGTGGGAGCCCACAGGAACAGCGCACAGGGGTCTGTGCGTTGTTGCTCCACGCCATCAACACGAATGCACTGACAGCAACACGTAGACGCATAAGCTCTGGCAACCTCTTTAACGCAGGAATTCAACATGAAGTTTTTAGCTGAAGTCTGTTAGATACATTTGAGAGTTGTTACACCGATAATATAATCGCAAGTGTGTCAAAAGCTTAAACCGGCAAAATATCAACCGGCACTAAACTAAGCAAAACTTCGAGCATTAAAAACCTTTAAGACACTAATGTGTGGCATGGCATTTGAATCTTTGTTCAAAGTTTGAGCGCACATTTGCACAGTGCTTTGTGGTTTCGATTGCACAATTCTGGCAAATCACAAAAATATGAATGCATTAATAGTAGATTAGTAGCTAAGGGCTGTAAGGCATCAATTGCAGCCCGAGCACGAGCGCAGCGAGGGGCCTATATTTCGAGGGTGCAATTGGTGCTTACACCCGAGCTAACTACTCTGCTTTACATCTCGATTGTGAGGTAAGTAGGTCCTTATTACCCCCAAATGGGGCTTGTAGGTGACCAATAAGCGCTCTAGGGTAATAATGTAGCATGAAAAGCCCTAGGGCGGTAAGTAATAAAAAAAAACACTTCACTATTTCAAAAGTTCGCGTATATCTAACCATCATACTGGCAATAAATTACTTACAGCCTCAGGGCTTTTCTAGCTACATTATTACCCTAGAGCGCTTATTGGTCACCTACAAGCCCCATTTGAGGGTAATAAGGACCTACTTACCGAACATGAGAGATGTAAAATATATTAGTTGGTGCAACATCTTAACCTAAGTAATCATAGCTATGCCTGGCTCTGGTTTAGGGCGATCCAAAGTTCACAAAAGTGTGGTACACGGAAACAAACGTCAAACAATAAGCAATCAAAGAATTTAGTCGCCATCACTTACAACTCAAATTGATTTTCTGAACGGAAGCAGGAATTTCTTCGTCTTCACAACTCGCCCGACCACTTACATCAATCAAATTATCAAAAGGTTTGGAGGGGCGATTAAAAGCGCTATTCTATTAAGAAGGCGTTGTACAAACATTGAGATGTGGGGATACACGGGAGATGATTGCGAACGGTCCAGGAGCAGTTATGAATATTTTTGGAATACCATATATAAATTTTTACTACTTTAGCTGATGTTGTCAATTGTCAACGTCGAAGAAAGAAAACTTATTTCTTATTATCCTCGCCAAACAATAGTTCAAACATTGGAATGTACTTGTGATTATTTTTAAATACATAGAAAATAACTTAGACCATTGTCACACTTTGCTGTTCCTGCAGAGTAATGTCACATGCTTTTTTTTTTGTTTTTTTTTTATTAGGTATCCAATTCTTATTGTTTACATTACAAGCATAATAATATCGTAAAACCCCGAAAGTGTTTGTCCCGATATTAACACTTCCACTCAGGAAATTGTATTAAAATATAAATACTTAAATCGGAAGTCATATTAAAATAGAAGTACTTATAAATCGAACGCATACATTACATTAGCAAACTGTGACGTGACATTAGTCTGCATCGGTACAACAGTAAGGTGTTACAGTAACAGTAAGGTTAGGAGGACATTGACAGGGCCTTCTGAAAGACGTTCGCTAAATAGTGGCTGTCCACTGGACAAGAAAAGGCTCACATTTCACACTTAAACACCCAATATGTGGACAAAAATAGTACGCAGTTCCTTACTTTACAAAAGATCATTTGAAACGCTTAATAAGGCGTTATAGAGCTCCGTATGTCGTTCGTCCAAATCGTCGTGCTCTACGTAGAGTACAATCGTACAGTGAGATCAAAAAATGTATTGGTGCAAACCACTCATCTATTACCGTGTACCGCGACTGCGACTCTTGATACTTTGGGAACTTAGCCAGGTGGACTCAGAAGCTCTATCGCTAGTCTAGCAATGGGAGAAGAAATCGAACCTCAGACCTACAGATCTGAACTAGGAAGTCAACTACTCGACTAGAACTTTTCAGCGATTTAGACTATTGTAACAAGGAACTTGATAGAATTTTTACTAAAATAATTATTGTGAATTCTTGCTTAGGTATGTGATAGGTATGTGTGTAAACAAAAATGTAATATTCATACAAACTTGTTCCATGAAACGAACAAATACAACAAAAAATACGATATATTATTGCGTTCTTATGCCTAGTGCTGGGTCTAAGCCTCACCAAGAAGGGGAAGGGGGGGTTAATGCCTTCTCCCTCTAAATCGAACCAGTGCGGTTTGAATGTTGGCTTTTGGGTCCCGTGAAAAGTTATTTGGAACCCCTCATACCCTTTTAATCAACGTATATTAAGCATAAAAAGCCATAATTAATTGTAATTTAATGTATAATATATTTAATCCATTGTGGTGACTAGGCAACATACGATTATTTTATAGCATATCTTTAGTCTCTTAACTCGTTCACTTTTTATATTATAGTAATCTTATAACAAAAATATAACCTAGTATTCTATAATTTTTCAAACACTTGCTTTTACATAACCAAAAAAAGAATTTATCTATCCAGTGCATCCGTTCAGAAACATATTTTGATAATTGACCACAAACTACATCTCTGCAAGGAGACGGAATAGCTAGGCCAATTCTTCCTCATCGAAGGTACGACCTTTGCCCAGCTGTGGGATTTATATGCGTTGAAATGTCGATGATTATCTATACTTACTAATATTATAAAAAGGAAAGATTTGTATTTTTGTATGTTTGTATTGAATAGGCTCCCAAACTACTGGACCGATTGGAAAAATGGCAATAAAATTATTTTTCCTACGGGAAAATATAAAATTCCCACGGGAAAACAAAAATAACGCGGTCGAAGTCGCGAGCGAAAAGCTACACCTAGACAGAAAACCTGCTAGCATTAAAAACCGCAGGTCAAGTGCGAATTGGACTCGCGCAACGAAGGTACAACATATCTTAATATATCATAAGTACAAACTTATCTAAATGTATAACTTCTTTACTACTCACCTACATATTATTATTTACGGTTTTCAGATTATTTCTCTAATATGTGTTGTATTTGTATAAGACATTGCTTCTGGCCAAGTATGCGGTTTTGATTCTCCGGTGAAATCGCAAATTACGCTGCATGCTGACCTATACTATGACCAACAACACCCTATTCTCCTACCACGTAAGGATCGCATAGTTGAACTTATAATAAATTACTATCACCGTATTAACTGTCACACCGGCTCTGTAGCCTTAACTTCCATTTTGCGTCAGAAATATTGGATTTTGTCGTGTAGAAGAATAGTTAGAGCTTGTATTCATAAATGTAATTTTTGCTTCAAACTTAATCCTAAGCCATGCTACCCTATGATGGCCGATCTGCCCGCTTGCAGAGTAAATGTAGCTAAAGCATTTACTCATACCGCTGTTGATTACTGTGGGCCTATAAGTATAATCCCATACAGAAAGCGTGGAGTCCACTCAATTAAATGTTATTTGTGCATTTTTGTGTGCCTAGTCACTAGGGCTGTGCACGCAGAGATAGCTACTGATCTATCCACCAATACATTTTTAGCAGCATTCAAACGTTTTTTGTCTCGCTGTGGTTCAGTCTGTTATATGTACTCCGACCGCGGGACTAACTTTATAGGCGCTAAAAACGTTTTAAACGAAATGTATAATTTTTTAGAATCCGCTGACTTCCAATCGTCTATCGCGAATGAACTTACTCATAGCCGCATCGAATGGAGATTGAATCCTCCACGCAGTCCTCACTTTGGTGGACATTATGAAATATTCATGAAAGCATTTAAAACGCATCTTTACAGAGTCATAGGTACGCAACTGCTTACTTACGAGGAGTTGTTAACTGTTATTGCGCAGATTGAGGCCGTGATAAATTCGCGTCCGCTTACTTTGTTGAGTGATGACCCTTCGGAACCTAGTGCCTTAACACCAGCACATTTTTTGTTACCTAGCCCTGTAAAACACCTGCCCGCCTATGATCTTTCGGTAGATAAAACTAGTTTACGTAACCGCTATTTACTGTTAGACCAGATGATTCAGTCTTTCGCGAATCGATGGAAGCAAGAATACTTACACTTATTGCAATCTAGAGTAAAATGGAATACTGCTTGTAACCCGATTACAATCGGTTCCATAGTGATGATTGTTACTGATAACATTTCCCCGCTTCACTGGCCACTTGGCGTCGTCATGGCTACTTACCCTGGAGCTGACGGTGTCGTCAGAGTAGCTTCTGTCAAGACTGCGACTGGTGTCTACAAAAGACCCGTCGTCCGTCTTTGCACTTTACCCTCGCAATAACAACATTTAATTTACATTGCTCCCTAATTTTAGTTTTAGATTTTGTTATAAAAACCCATGGTTTTTAGGCCGGGGGCAATGTTCGTGCCTATGTCAGGTATTTGTTTTTTTTTTTCATAATTATAATTTACCCTCTTCTTAAATATTTAATATACAATACCCGCTTTGCTGCACTCTAAAGTCAGTCTACGAACTAACGGCGACTCGTCCGGATGCTGATCCCGGAATCTACCGCTTTCTTCCTTCCATAACCGCGACGTGACGTGCTACAAGTTCTTGTGATTCTTTACGTGCCCAGTGCGTTAGTAAAGTTCTACACCGCTGTCTCGGCTGGCTATCCGGTCGAGGCTGGTCCTTCATCACCGCATCCATCTTCGAAGACTGTGGAGGGCGAGTGGGAGAGCTGCAGCTCGTGAGCCCGGTGCCGTGACTGCTGATGGTGAGTTGCTGTTTCTATTCGTAGCGATAGGGTGCAGCGATTCTCCTTCATTTCCGACTCTTCTTCGACCATTACTTTCAAGCGAACAATGGTATTACAATTATTCCCGCTATTCTAGGTGTTGGTAGAACCTACTATCCTTATTGCTAGGATAAGCGCCAACAAACGGTAATATCTTTTTTAGATGGCGTTGACTTAAAAGTTTGATTTTTCACAGCTGAAAGAGACTGTTCATCCGAGTATTTAATATAAACAGCTTGATATCTTATGTATTGTTTTAGGTCTTCAGGCATCAGCGAAACCGAGTTTCATTAAAATGCCATCAAAGTTTTTGCGTGAAGGCGCACAAATATCCACCATCTTTCCACAAAATCGTTCACTATAATATCGGTAGTCTCAAAAACTTCGATAGCCACGACTGGTCACAAGTCATTGCGGGCTCAATTAAAACATAGAGCTTAATTGGCATCATGTAATGTTAATTGAAAAAAGTTCGCATGCAAAAACGTCGAGCACGAAAAAAGTTTATACTCAAATTAAACGATCAAGTTCGAGCATGCGAGCAATATAGCATTGTAGGAATACCGGGCCGCGACTTGGGTGGTCCGCGCTCGCTGTCCCTCTCACGTGCATACCAGTTTGCAGCTTTCTCTGTCTATCGGCGTTTCGCTGTCAAAGATTATGTAAATTTAAATCGTATCGACACTTATTTACCAAAACTATGCTACAATTATTGAGTTTTGATTTAAGTCCAAATAAGCTAATGCTGAGTTTGGGTCTGCGGTGAAATAGTGGACAAAAATTGTTGCAAATTATTAATTTTTCAATTACAATAGAGTGAATGTAGAAAGAGGGAGTGATAAAGATAAAATACCTTGAAAATGGGTATAAGGTTGTTACGGTATTCTATTTTTAACGGTTTCATACTTAAAATTAGTGAATCGTTACTTAACAAAATCACAAGAGTAAAAAAAATCAATGATTACGTATATATAGGTACATATCTGAGTTATAAAAAAGAAAAAAGGATTATATTTATTTGTTTATATCCGCGCCCTATATTTTTGAATGAAATTAATGCTCCCTGGTAAACGTTAGGCACTATAGAAAAATAATTTCGGACCATAACAGATATAAAACAAAACAAGACAAAGCGAAAAGTTATAATGTCCCCCTTTATAACCTCCATTTTAAGATTAAACTGTTTCTGCTGTTATGAGTACCTTCTATTAGTTTGATAGCAGCAGTGACGAGTTTAAAAAATGAATTGCCACTATCATGTCTACGTCGGCTCTGATCTTTGAATTTCACCTTTCAACGTGACCCATTCGCAACACATCTCTCTCACTCCTAACAAGCCTCCGTCTTCCGTCCCTCTCTTGCGCCGTAATCCTGTGACCTTTTCGCGATACACCCCTCCTTCTCTAATTAGGACGGAAACTGTTTCTTTACCGCTCGATCATGCTAAGGGCTGTTTGTTGTGTGATTGCTCGTAATTTCTGAGTTAGTTATTAATGATGGTTTTTATAATGATTGTTATTAATCGTTCATTGTAGTTAAGGATCTGTAGTTCTGTACCGCGGAATGGGGCAGTAATTGATTTGGCTAGCGACGCGTTCCTACTTCGCACAGGTATGATTTAATAATGAAGAAAATAAATTATGAAAAACAGAATATAGAAAAATAACGCTTATGATATTATCTTATTAAAATTCAAGATCTCTACTGCGACTCTTAACTTTTATATTAAATGTCAATTGCGTTTGCATAAAAAGAAAATCAAAGTTTTTTTAACTTATTTTTTTCTAATATTTACATAAATTGTAAAATTTCTCAATAAAAGGTGTGGTTCGCGGTGTGAACCAAAGTATGAAAAGAAGTGAATCGATGCTCGCTCACCCGTTCGTTCTCTCGCTTGCTAGCCTGCCCTCCCCGGTCGCCCGCCAGCCCGCTCGCTCGCTCGCTTGCCCGCCTGCGATGTGAACCACTCGCCGAAGATTCGCTTACCGTGCGTTTGCACTGAGAAACATAAAACATGTAATGTTTTACAACTTGATTGCGTTAGGATCGACTCAAAACTTGTTGTCTGTCAATGTTTTTTATAGATTTGTCAACGATTGCGTTCCCACTTTCGGCTGTTAAAGTCTTAATACATGTTTTGCAACTTATTGGGGTGTTGACAATGTAAACGCATTCTTAAACATTGACAGAAACATGTTTAAAAAACATGTTTTTTGTAGATGTTTCGTCAGTGCAAACGCACGGTTAGTTTGTATAGTTTCCATCGCTTCGCTTCGCCCCCAGTCCGCTCGCCCGCCCGCCCGCTGGCAGTGTGGCCTGCGCTTTACATCAATGTCACAAGTTGGCAACGTACACTGTGGTTCTTGTGGGGGTTGTAGTTTTGCTGCGAATCTCACAGGAACCACATGTATTATAGGTGACTGTTACCACTTACCATCAGATGGGCAGTTTGCTTGTTAGCCAACTTAGTTGCAATAACAAAAAAAAAACGCACACGTCCAAAAAAAAGTCGATCAGAAATAAAATGGGGGAAAATACAGGCCGACAGAGGACTTGCACAGATTCATATTCTACAACCTTCACAAGGACCCGAATTTACGTTGCCAACTTGTGTCATAATCTGTCAAGTCACAGTTCCCAGTAATTTTAATGCCTGTCTTAGCCTTCAAACCGGCGGCCCTACCGCCTAACTCATAGCGATGCACTCGCTCTTGTTTTAATGTCACAGGCGGTTACTAAATCATTGGATGACGTCATAAACGAGCCGTAAAACGATAGCGAGTGAGTTAAGCGGCGGGCCTAACTCACACGCTATCGTTTTAGCTCTCGTTTATGACGTCATCCTGTGATTACGTAACCGCTTGTGACATTAGAACGATAGGGGGCGTGCATCGCTATTAGTTAGGCGGTAGGGGCGCGGAACATAGTGATGCGAGCAGAGGCCCTAGACAAATACCACACGCTAACTTTTCCGCAGTCGTTCCTCAGAAAAAATGTATGGAGATGACATTAGCTGCGGAAAAAATAGCGTGAGGTGTGGCATTTGTCTAGGGGGCAGCGCTGCTCGTCGGCAGAAATAGGTAAGATAGCGGTTCCCCCCGCTCGCGTAGACAACTCTAGAACGGAGTCTTCTGGTAAAATTTGGTCCCTTAATATTTAAGAACTTTTTTATGAAATGCTCTTGCGTACTTTTAAATTCAAAAAACTTCAAATTCAACATAGGCCTTAACAGGCACGTCACGTCACGGTTATTGACGTCAAAACAAAGCAAAACATTGTAATTTAAAGGAAACATATTAATCTTGTCTGTGCATACATCCTGAATATAAAGAAAGAAAGAAAGAAAGAAAGAAAGAATTTTATTGACATACACACAACACAACTCTTTTGTACATATTTAAATTAAACAGTAATAGGTAGTTAGTGTAGTCAACAAGGACCATACCTCAGCAAAAAGCTTCTGCGCCACCTAAGGTAGTCACAGAAGCGCTGGTATTATGGTAAGGCCTTGGGTGTATGTGACGTAAACATACTTATTCTAATACTAACACATAGGCATGATACACACTACAAAAAAATAATAAGAACAAATTCGTTTTTTTCCGTGCATTTGCACTCGCCGTGCAAGATAAAAATAAATGAAATATAATAAAAAAAAATTAACAAAAAAACAAACCAGGTACAAATATAATCTATGTTATTTGTGCTTACATAGTCATTCATCTGTGGTGCTCGAACGGTAAACTCTCAGAACAATCACTAAAGCATACCTTGCTTTAGTTATTCTTCTGAGGGTAAACTATAATATTGTAGATACTTATTAAGTCGTCTGCGATAAACAAAAAAAAAACAAAATTAAACGAAACAAACATGATTGTGAAGTGTATTAAAATAATAATAATAATAATATGCCACGTAAAGCCTTTTCTAGGTCATATAATATAGTCAAGATGTCTGAAAATACAAGTGGGAATGAAAAAAAAAGTTGACTCTACACCTGTTTGGAAATCGGGAGAGCCTTCTTGAGAAAAACGGGCAAGAAACTCGAAAGATCTTTTTTTATTTTCTTTTTTTGAATCGCCATTTTCAATTTTGGTTTTGTTATTTTAACTTTTTACTAACAACTTTTTTTGAGATGAAATGCTTTTGCGTACTGCATCAGGGGCCTAATTCTGCAAATCTTAACGTGTTATCGTGTCTTGATAGCATTTCAATAAAACTGCTTTTATCACTTTTATACGCTCTTCGTGGTGTAATTTATTCGTAGGTACTACAATTTCTTCATAAGTCAATAGTGACAAATGTTTTAGTTAGTTATCGGTTGGCCAACAATAGCTGTCTCAAAGAGCAATGCTATTGAGACTTTATTGACACGACATACATGCATTTACACTAGCAGAATAAGGCCCCAGGGGCCTTACCATGATCGCTAATAGCAAGGTTAAAACAACATTGAAATGAGACATCGCTCTTGATGCGTATAGCACCATCCCGCTCTCAGCGCGGTTTCAATATTATTTTGAGCAATCATGTAGAGAGCTGATGTTTGATAGCCGAAAAGTTTTATGGAATATTCTTATGGGATCCGAAATCAAATGTTGAAAATTTTCTTAAATATATTTTTTTTACTTTTCAATACAAAACATCTTGGCCGTCGACTATATAAAAAACTTATTAAGCTCCACTAAACATTTCAGTTATCAATTTCGTTGTAAATTCTACATATTAAAACATTTTTCAAATACAATCCAAAAAACTTAATGATATTATGTCTGACCCCATTTCTATCAAACTAAAACAAAACGTCTCTACATTTCAAATTAATCAGACACAAAGTCATAGACAAAATTTGAATCCTCTACAACAATAAGCGTGTGTTAGTTTTCCCCACGGAACAGAGTGGTAGCATAGGTACTTACTTTGAATATTCTATCTATCTGTGTTATTGGTTATAGCGATAGGTATTTGACATCAGCTCCATACAAATCACGTCAAAATTCCATCTTAGTACACAAAATAAGCGCCGGCGCTGTGGACTCGGCACTGGCCTTATAATCGGGATATCCGGGGTTCGATCCTGCCATGTACCAATGTGAATGTTGTCTGACGCTTCTACGGTATATGGAAGCATCGTCAGGCGACCTGCATACATCTGTGAAGAAATTGAAAGGTGTATGTGAAGTTGACCAATCCACATCGAGCCAGCGTGGTTGACCAAGGCCTGAAAACACTCTTAACTTAGGGTAGGCTCGAGCCCCTCGGTGTGGAGACGTATATGAGCTGTGATGCTGATGATGAGACAAATCCACAGATAGAATATTGCAGCCGATTGATCGCTACATCCATCTTGCCCATGGTCACAGCGATCCGTGGTTTGTGAGAACAATATTTGAGCCCAAGGGTGAGAAAAGAGTTAACCGGGAATCACAGTTGGTACTTTTATAATTTGGATTGATCATCGTAGCCATATTTCGCCCTTCGACGGGCATAGGCCTCCCCCAAATGGAAGGTTTGGTCCATCTACCACCGTTAGTTGGCAGAGTTTCGTCCGTTATTCCGTCTCGGAAGTTTAATAATCTATACTAATATTGTAGAGGAAAGATTTGATTGTTTGTTTGTATTGAATAGGCTTCGAAACTACTGAACCGATTTTGATGAAAGTTGGTATAGGGATAGTTCAAGACCAGGGAAAGGACATAGGGTAATTTTCCTACAAAAAACAAAATTCCCACGGGAAAAAATAACGCGGGCGAAGTCGCGAGCGGAAAACTAGTGTGATATAAATATGACCGGATTAATACAGAATACCGCTATTGCCCAGCCCTGATGTCTGAAAGACAAAGTCATGGGCAGAGCTAGTTTATAACGCTGAGCAACATTAGTAAATTATTTTGTGCAGCATACTCCAAGATAATCTTACCTGATCTTATCACCGTTCAGATCAATTAGCAAGATAGCGCGCTATTTTGACAGCGCGCCTCAACGTGACAGTTCTGACAGCATTGACATGTGTCATGACAAGAGCGCAGCCAATTAGGGCGACGAGAGCGCGCGATTGACAGATCAATAGATTTTTTACGCTGATACGTGTTTTTATGGCTTATAATGTGTGATGTACATTTGGGAGGATCGATTGAAATGACGATTTCAAAGTGGAAAAGGGGCATAGCTGGAATGTTACTTTACATAGGTATGGGATATTTTGCATTTATTACCGGAAAGGAGCAGGTCGACTAGGGATACCTTCAACGTAAAGACGAACCCAAACTACGAGTAAATGAAATATCTACCGATGTGTTCCTAAGGTAGCTAGACCTCAAGTCAGACGCTGTCAGTAGTTGTGCTGGTGAATTTCAGTTGTTGTAATACACCAGTCACTAATGTCACTCTGTCTAATTTACAGCTACCACTTACCATCTGTTGATTCGAATGACGAGCCAACGAGTGTAGGTATTCGTTTCCTACCTAAGTTAAAAAAGTACGAATGTCCAAAACCAACCAGCGACAATTCGTCCTTTTTTAATACTCCGCTTGTCAATTAAGTGAAAACCGCAGAGGTCGGCCGCAACGCATCGGCTCTATGGTTTTTAAAATTGTAAATTGATATATTAACTCTCGCCCACCCAGCTCGCGCGCTATTTATTTTTATTTGTACGCATGCGCGGTGATAGATCGCCGCGCGCGCACGAGCCTGATTGGTTGAGAAGTAGGGCTGTCAAAATTAGGCTACTTAAGTTAAATGTTAAACGAAGGTCCGGTACCTAGTAGGTATCCTTATCATATAATTATTTATGATACTTTGAACTACATATAAAAGTAAGTTAGTGTTTTATTTAAATAAATAAATTGTTATTTTATTGTAATTTAAATCATTTCATTAGTTTACTATGCCATACTTATTTGTATTATTTTGTATAAATACTAGCTATTTCAACAGACGGTATTCTGTCAAAAGCCCTCGTTTGATATCGTGGCGCAGATGAAACATTTTAATACAAATTGTTCTTTATGGTTTTTCTAGCATTTTCTCGAAATTTTCTCTCAAATCAAATCAGTCAAATTAAAATACTCGTAATCGCAAAAGGCTGATAAGAAGAAAGGGCGCAAGAAACTTATATGTGCTTCATCAGCAGAAGTAAGTATCGATACTTACAATAAGTAATGTCAATACACAATAGCAGTAGTTTACATTGTACTTATTTTTAAGTGATTATAGATAACTCCAAGCATTGGTATCATTTAGTTAATCATTGACTTTGTTGTAACCAATAAAGAGAACCAATTTACGTACGATTTTATTAGGATATTATCTGAATTAAAGGCAATTATATTAGTGCGTTATCTTCGTGCGTATTTCAATCAGAAAAATCACGTTGACAACCCTACCAACTGATTGCCTGGCGCCTTGCACATTCTATTTTGAAAATTCATTCTTGTATTGATCCTATTCGATCGCTTTTAATTCCCACCAAAACATTGCGTTCCTTCACTAAAACTACTTAACCTACAAAATACACCTTGCTCCCTTACACTTACAGCTCACAAATTTATTTCCGTCGATAGTCAAACGTGTGTTTATAATCTGTGTGATTTTCATTTGTTTACTTATGTCATGTTGGCTAGTGACGTGGCGCCTTGGCATACAGATATTTGAATTAATCATGCGCTTCACAGACCGGTCAACCAGGGGCAACTTATCTGCAAAAATAAAACTACCTACATTATGACGGATGTAATATCATTTGAAAAAGCTTCGCTAAAATCTATCACTTGTGGATTTTGACTATGCCAATAACTTTACCGGAGGGAGACTCTGTACCAGGGTCGTGTGCATGGGTACCTCCGTCTTACCTATTTCTGCCGCAAAGCAGCAGTGCTTGCATTGCTGTGTTCCGGTTTGAAGGGTAAGATATGGCACTGAAATTACTGGGTACCGTGACTTTACATCTGATGTCACAAGTTGGCAACGTACAGTGTGGTTCTTGTGGGGGTTGCAGTTTAACTGCGAATCTCACAGGAGCCACATGTATGATAAGGTGACTGTTACCACTTACCATCAGGTGGGCAGTTTGCTAGTTTGCCAACTTAGTAGCAATAAAAAAGAACATAATGTAAAAAATGTTATTCTACAAATATTTTTTTTCCAGAAATAATAAGTTAAAACATTGTTAAAAACAACTTTATATTTTCAAAAGCTTTAAAAATAAAATGCATCCATTTCATTACACGACACATTTTTTTATGATAAATGCTTGTCGCGAGATTTACTTAAGTATCTTAAAATTTATTTTTTTTAATATTAGAATTACCTGCACATATGTCAAGATCATGTTAAATAGGTATTGTTTTCTTGTTTATCTATACAGGTAAATCCCGCGTCAAGCTTTTATATAATCATAAAAAATTATGTCATGTGATTAATTCCACTCCACTTGTGACGGTTATCCATCCCTATCGTCCCATCGGACTGCGAGTTAGACAACAAACAGCGCACCAAGTATTTACGTGTACTTTGTACACTATAACAGTGATATGCGTTTTTTTTATACAATTAAGTTGGCAAACAAGTAAGCTGCCCACCTGCTGGTAACAGTCACCTATAGTTAATGTGGTTCTTGTGAGATTCGCAGCAAAACTGCAACCCCCGCAAGAACCATAGTGTACGTTGCCAACTTGTGACATCAGATCTAAATTCACGGTACCCAGTAATTTTACTGGCATATCTTCAAACCAGAACACAGCAATGCAAGCACTACTGCGTTGCGGCAGAAATAGGTAAGACGGAGGTACCCAAGCAGTCGAGCCAAAATAAGAAAATCACCTATTTTTGCTGTTTAGGTTCGTCGTGTATGCATATAGTGGTGGGCAGGGTGTAAGTAATTCATTGTAGTAATTAAATAAGAACAGATACCAATTAAATGTGTTAGGGTTGACTCAGACCGACGAAGTTACCAAAGGTTTGGGGGAATCGTCAGCCTTGATGACACCTGCCCCCAAACCATGATCACTCAAAACAATATTGAAGCCGCTCTGAGAGTGAGATGGTGCTATACACAGCAAGAGTGGTGTGTTTGTTTCAGTATTGTATTAATCTTGCTTGCTATAAATAAGCGATCACAGTAAGGACCCTGCCCCTTGTCTCTATCTCTATATATAATAAAATCGTAGGGGTACAAAAATCTGTAATTGCGAAATATTAAGAAAAAAAATACACAGGTCGCCTTAAAATCATTAGCAGAACACGATACAATAGTTTTTAAAAAAATTGTTTGTTTGTTGGTTTGTTTGTTTGTTTGTTTGTTTGTTTGTTTGTTTGTTTGTTTGTTTGTTTGTTTGTCTGTTTGTCCGGAAAGATCTCCAAAACTACTGGACAGAATTTGATATGGCTTACACCACAATGCTTACAATTTTCCGGAAGAACATTTAGGCATAATTTCGTTTCTTTAAATTCACTTTTTATTTTTAGTGAAAAAATACCATATAAAATTTTCGAATTGGCTTTAGGTAGAAAAACAACATGGCGCACGTGAAATTATTTTGACAAGTCTGTCACATAGTACAGAGAAAAGGTATTTTCTTCCACGAAGGAAAGGCAATGGAACTACGCCATACAGCCTGATCTTAAGTAATTGGATTTCGAAAATTAAGGCAGGAATGAAGTATTTCACATAGTACAAATAAAATTTAATATTTTCTGTTAATGGCTGTACCCAACTGGATTTCGCCAACCAAATTGTCTTTTTCTTATGTCGTACCGTGGTGGAAAGGCAAAAAGATCAAGCCATACAACCAACGTATAAAGCATTTTTTATGATAATACTTATCGAGTGACCATAAAATTGGTAGATTGGTTTAATTCTTGACTAATTTTCACAAAATCGGTACAATTTTTGAAATATTTGAAATGTTTAAAAATGAATATACTCTTTTCAAGGTATTTTGAAAGGTGTTATATGTTTTTACATTAGGACTAAGGAATCAAACTCTTTCATCCATCGAAAACTATTAAAATTAATAGATTAATATTGATAATTAGAAAAAATATCTGACTGCAATGTACTGGGTTACGCGTAGAGGGACGGGACGGGACTCTTGATCCTAATGTCTAAAATGACGGATCACATTTTTTTGGATCCACCCAAGGTTCTACTCTTTAGGTTCTTCATTTGATATCCATGTTGGATATCAAACGAAAAACCTAAAGAGTAGAACACATTGAACCTAGCCACGTTGACTTTATTTTACATGACTGCCGATAAAGTTCGTTTCCAAACCCAGCGATATGCATATCAAATGAAAGGCCTGGATGAGTAGAGCACTATGAACATAGGAAAATCGCCCTAAATTCAACATGGCCGCCGCTCAAATAAAACGTATAAAAGTTCGTTTCCAAACCCAGCAATATGGGTATCAAATGAAAGGCATTGATGAGTAGAGCACTATGAACCTAGCAACATTGACATAAATTCAACATGGCCGCCGCTCAAAAAAGGTGGATAAAAGTTAGTTTCCAAACCTAGCAATATGGGTATCAAATGAAAGGCATTGATGAATAGAGCACTATGAACCTAGCAACATTGACATAAATTCAACATGGCCGCCGCTCAAAAAAGGTGGATAAAAGTTAGTTTCCAAACCTAGCAAATGAAAGGCCTTCAAGAGTAGAGCACTATGAACCTAGCAACATTGACATACATTTAACATGGCCGCCGCTCAAAAAAGGTGGATAAAAGTTAGTTTCCAAGCCTAGCAATATGGGTATCAAATGAAAGGCCTTGAAGAGTAGAATATTAGGTACCTAGGAAAATCGACCCTAAATACAAAATGGCCGCCGCTCAAAAAAAAATGGATTAAAGTTCGTTTTCAAATCCAGCAATATGGCTATCAAATAAAAGGCTTTGATAAGTAGAGCACTATGAACCTAGCAACATTGACATAAATTCAACATGGCCGCCGCTCAAAAAAGATAGATAAAAGTTCGTTTCCAAACCTAGCAATATGGGTATCAAATGAAAGGCCTTGAAGAGTAGAGCATTAGAAACCTAGCAAAATCGACCTAAATTCAACATGGCCGCCGCTCAAAAAAAAAAAGGATAAAAGTTCGTTTCCAAACCTAGCAATATGGGTATCAAATGAAAAGCCTGAAAGAGTAGAGCATTATGAACTTAGGAAAATTGCTATAAATTCAACATGGCCGCCGCTCAAAAAATGGATAATAGTTCGTTTCCAAACCCAGCAATATGGGTCTCAAATGAAAGACCCTGATGAGTAGAGCACTATGAACCTAGCAACATTTACATAAATTCAACATGGCCGCCGCTCAAAAAAGGTGGATAAAAGTTAGTTTCCAAACCTAGCAATATGGGTATCAAATGAAAGGCCTTGAAGAGTAGAGCATTAGGGACCTACGAAAATCTACCTAAATTCAACATGGCCGCCGCTCAAAAAAAGGATAAATGTTCGTTTTCAAACCGAGCAATGTGGGTACCAAATGAAAGGTCTTGATGAGTAGAGCACTATGAACCTAGCAACACATAAATAAATTCAACATGGCCGCCGCTCAATAAAGGTGGATAAAAGTTCGTTTTCTAATCTAGCAATATAGGTATCAAATGAAAGGTCTTCAAGAGTAGAGCACTATGGACCTAGCAATATTGACGTAAATTCGACATGGCCACCACTCAAAAAAGGTGGATAAAAGTTTGTTTCCAAACCTAGCAATATAGGTATCAAATGAAAGGCCTTGAAGAGTAGAGCACTATGAACCTAGGAAAATAGCACAAAATTCAATATGGCCGCTGCTAAAAAAAAACTGATAAAAGTTCGTTTCTAAGCTCAGCAATATGGGTATCATATGAAAGGCCTTGATCAGTAGAGCACTATGAACGTAGCAACATTGACGTAAATTCAACATGGCCGCCGCTCAAAAAAGACGGATAACAGTTGCTTTTCAAACCCAGCAGTAGGGGTATTAAATGAAAGTAGGCCCTGAAGGGTACCTAGAGCAGCCATGCTTTAAGTGTGTTCCGCGGAACCCTAGGGCTCCACACTACCCCTATAAGGGGTTCCGCAATAATTTAGAAAAATCAAAACACCCTCTCTGGTCGTACTTTCATTATGCTTATTAATAAAGAATACACTTTTAAAAACTATTGTTTTATTTTAGGGTTCCGTCAAGTATTTCGCTTTCCAAAAGGGTTCCGTCACCAAAAAAGTTTGAGAACCGCTTCGGGGCCTATTGGATGTTCGATGTTAGATGTTACCTGTGTTTAGTGTCCTTCGAGACCGTGATAATGCAACGATCGTGAACTAACTAACGATAACTCCAAGTTTGTGTGTTGGATGTTAGTCATCACGGCGAGTTTGCTAACCGAACTATGCCAGCAACACTATATCGCACAGTACACGTTACAAAAACGGAAGTCTCAATAGATTTTAAGGCTAACCGCATAAATACGTTTTTTCGCATTCGTTTTCTGAATGCGGGCATCCGAATGCATCAAATCTATACAAAATACTCATTGACTGCCGCACACGTTCGTTTTTATTACGAACGGAACACGTTCTGTACGTACGTTTAGGTAGAATGGTAGAAATCCCGAATGAGAAGAAACGAACATCTGCGCTACGTCCACGAAACTCCGTATCTGTATTCCGTGATCGGATATCGAATACGGAAAACGTATTTGTACAGTAACCCCCCCATTCATGCTATACATTAACTCTACGAAAATCGCCAGTATTACAAGCGACATAAGAACGGTTCAAAGGTCAAACAGTATAGCTTGACAAGGAGCTTACTGTACGACCAGTCAAAATTGGCCAAGTTGTCATATCCAAAAAATATATTTTGTTGGTGTTACCAACACCCATTATAAAATCTAAACTTTATTCGTATACAGTTCTAATTTATTAACAATTGTTTATTTTAATTCGAAACATGAATACGATAAAGATTATTCTTGCAACTGTGTAGTTCTTTCTACTGAAGAAGAATTTATTAATATAAATAATGTCTCTAAAACAATAATAATACTTAGTGTTTATAGTAATATGTAATGTATTTAATTTTGTGGACTGTTAGAAAAAGAGCATTACGAACCTACGAAAATTTTCCTAATTTCGAAATGGCCGATGCTCAAGAGAGGCAGAATAAAGTTGAATCATTATGGAATAAAATGGAGGAAAAAACTAAACACTGTGTTAAGTATTTTGATGGCGAAACGTAGTTCGCGGGCACAGCTAGTTTATGTAATAAAAATCTGTCGCGATCTCTTTCAATTATGACAGGCAAAGTGCATCCATTGCTATTTTTATCAAACAGTCGACACAGAGTCTTGTATTGACGCCGCAGTGTTTAGTAATTTTAAGGCGATTGTCATAGATTTTTTCTTAGACAATAACCCCCATGTTCCTGGTGGGTGTTAGGGATGTGATCATCCTAGTGGCTGTTTTTATCCGAATAGAGCAACCAGGTGCTTTAATCCTGAATTTAAATCCACGCCTTAGCACGACTTTGTTTATTTTCGTAATTTTTCTTTCTTTTCATTTGCCTATATGTACAATCAGAAGTAACTATTTTTTTATACAACTAAGTTGGTGAACAAGCAGGCTGCCCTGATGGTAAGTGGCTACAGTCACCTATAGTGCATGTGGTTCCGTGTAAAACTTACAAATATGAAACCCCTTTTTTTCGGGGGGATGCGTGCATACCCGTCGATAGCTAGACGACGAGCGTATGCCGTGTGTGGGGGGCTCTCCCGGTAGCCAAGCCTATCCACTAAGCCCCCCCCGGTGTCCTCACTGCCCTTGCGGGCGCGCGTGGTAGGGTCCATAATGCGATACCGCTACCCACGCGCCCGGGCTAGCTTAACCATAATGTTCGAGCTATCACCATGGGGGGGAAGGAGGGGATTGTTTGAGAACATCAGGTCAATCTCCCAGACGGAGAAGCCTTACGGCGGCGTGCACGGAGCCAACCCTGCCCACAGGCCCCCACGGCAGGGGAGCGCCTTGAGGATCTTCCTCCCACTCACTCTCCGCACCCTCCTTCTGCGAGATGACATCCTCGCAGGAGGAGGCGACAGCCCCTCATTCCGTATGTGTCCGCGATGTGTCCGTGATGTGTCCGCCTCCCCAGCGCAGCGTCGAGTTCGCTGCGCTGGCCAAATTTAAAAGCTCTACATGAACAAATTCAAAAATCTTTATTCAACATAGGCCTTTACATGCACTTATTGACGTCAAAACAAAGCAAAACAATCTAATTTAAAGAAATCATATTAACCTTGTATGTGCATACATCCTGAATATACTCAAGATATCTGCAGATACAAGTAGGAATGAAAAAAAAAAGTTGACTCTACACCTGTTCGGAAATTGGGAGAGCCTTTTCGGGAAGAACAGGCAAGAAACTCGGAAAGTCAAAATTTTTTATCTCCTCTTTTAAATCGCCATTTACAATTTTGGTTTTGTTACAGAGTCGTCAATTGGAAGCTGACCTCAAAGCAAAAGTTTGACCTCAACTTCCATTACAAGAAGAGATGTGTTAATTCACATTATACAGGATGGCCCATCCATAGGCGTCCAAAAGAAAAATTTAGAAGCTCTATGCTATAGGGTATCCGAATCACCCCCATGTATGTTCAGCGATTTTTTGTAGTTTAGGAGCTAGAATCATTTTTTGATTTTTTTCAGTAATTTTCTACCGACATTGCTTTTCCTTTTTTATGTTTTTTTTCCTTACGTTTACAGATTTTTTTTTGTGTAATTAATCATCATGATAGTAGCTAACACCTAAAATAAAGCGGTTTGGCTAAGTATTGCAGAACTTACATAAAATTTTATCTGAAGTTCAAAATTACTGTTAGAGTTCAGTAGTCAAAAATGTTAAGGGCTTAAAAAATTTTAGTAAGGGGTGCCAGAGGTTTCTAAGCATTATTTAAATCTGCTAAGAACCTTTAACAATGAATATCATTAATAAAAATCAGACCTTAATAGTGGTTTTTCTTCTGTAACTGGACTTGAGGTAAACAAAGGTCGACAAATTGAAAAAAAAAATGTTTTTTTTTTAGGTGTTGTTGAATTGTAACGTGTCTAGTATTACTTAATATTCGGTACTCCATGGCGGTCATGTTATCGGCTTCAGATGATTTTTGAATTATGCAGATAGCCGTAGTCTTCTCGGAATATCTCTTTTAAACCTTAAAGCATCTACACAGGTAAAGAAATCCTTTACCTGAGTCGTGGTTTCGGCGAGCGCAAACAATGAAACCGGTTTGTGCGAGTGAGACAGCTAGCGACGCCAGCAGCGCAGAGGACCGCAAACTCAAGCAACGCCTCAGTCGTTCTCATACTGTGTTTACTGCTGCTTGTTACTTCGTATCATATCGCTTTACTCACGAACCCTGCTACCTCATCGGATTCTGTTTTCTGTTATCGACTTGGACTGTGCGCTCGTTATCGGACTCCGCTTTGCATATCGATTTGGACTTGTTACTTGTGGTAGTGATGAATTACTCGCTAAGCGAATATGCAGAAATGCATTACTATTACGGCGTTGCTCAAGGTAATGGCCGTGAAGCAGCAAGATTGTACAGAGAACAGCTTCAACGTCGAGGAGGACGACAACCTGATCGTTATCCTGATCATCGCGTTTTTATTAACACCCACAACGCGTTGATGGCAGGCCGGATTCCTGGTCGCCATGGTGCTGGAGAAGGGATCCCTACAGCTAATCCTGATCGCAGGGAAAGAGTTGTGGAGGAAGTGCAAAGGGATAGTGCAACAAGTACGAGGAGAATGGCTCGTAGACTAGACATTCCAAGAGTTTCTATTCAAAGGATTTTGAAAGGAGAAAGATATCATCCGTACCACATTCAGAGGGTCCAGGCATTACAGCCCACAGATTACCAACTAAGGATTGATTTTTGCCACACAATGTTAAGAAAAAACGCAGAAGACCCCAATTTTTTCAATAATATTTTGTGGACAGACGAGTCTCGATTCGAGCGATCTGGAGTGTTCAACATTCACAATTACCATAGTTGGGCTATCGAGAATCCACATGCGGCAAGACCATCAACATTCCAACACCACTTCAGCGTGAACATGTGGTCCGGCGTTCTCAACGGCGAATTTATTGGCCCTTACGAACTTCCATCCAGGCTCAATGGAGCCGTCTACAGGGAGTTCTTGGAGAATCAGCTTCCAGATTTGCTGGAAGATGTTAACTTATTGCTGCGCTGTCGAAATATGATTTTGCAACATGACGGGGCGCCATTTTTTTTTTTTTTTTTTTAACGGTGGGAAATGCATGACGCATACCCCGCGCTTGGGAAGGCGCAGAGTTATGTCGGACTCTCCGCGGTCCCTGGGGACAAAGTGTCAGCCAGGAACCGCGGCCTACCGACTAAAACCCACCGATGCCCCTCACATACGCCTTGGCGCGAGCACGTCCATCATCGCCGCATCCTCCTCATCTGAGGAGGATACGCCGAGAAGGGACGCGTCGCTGCCTGACAAGGTCATGGGAACTCGGATGAACACATCCACGACCTCGTCAGCGTCTGCTCGCCTAGGGCGAGCCCCTCTCACCCCCCCAGAAGGGGGAGGCCGGTGATCCCCCGGGGCATCCAGGGGATCAGCGACTGGCGGCAACCTGTGCAATGCAGGACCCGGGCTTCCCAACCCTGGGCCCCGCTGGTTGCCGTCAGGAGGAAGAAGGCGGGCGTAATTCCGCCTCCTTCGCCCCAGCCTTCTGCGGCGGCATGGATCGGCCAAGGGATCCTCCTCCCTGGCCCTCTCCGCCGACTCCTTCTGCGTCATCACGTCCACGCAGAAGGAGTTTACCGTGTCCCACGTCCTCTCTCCCTCCAGCATTGCGCGGACCACGTTCTGGAGGGAGAGGTCATCGCCGATGACGGCGGTCAGCTCACGGCGCTCCGAGGAGAAGGCGGGGCAAACCGCTAAGGTGTGCTGCGCAGTATCCTCTTGGGCGCCACAGTGGTGGCACTCGGGGGTCGCTTCCCGTCCGATGCGGTGCAGATAGCGGCCAAAGCAACCATGACCGCTAAGAATCTGCACCAAGTGGTACGAGAGCGATCCGTGGTGCCGGTTCGCCCATGTGGTGAGGAACGGGTGCATGGCCTCGACGGTCCTGGACAGGGTGTCCGAGACCGAGGCCGAACCCGTTAGCTCCTCGAGCTCCTCAAACCACAGGCGAAACACCTCCACTGTGGCCTCCTCCAAGGCGGAGGCCCTCTCCCTCGGCGCCAAACGCCGGTTATGACGGGGCGCCATGCCATTATGCAAGTCAAGTGCTTCGTAAATGAAAACTATCCCGGCAGGTAAAACACGATAGTTGATTTACATTTTTACAATTTAAAAGCTGTGACAAATTACTAATTACACATTTTTTATCTGATTTTCAGATGGATCGGAAGAGGTGGACCAATTTCCTGGCCGCCACGGTCACCTGATCTAAAGAAGCAACAGAGAAGCTTTTAGACACCTCAAACACAATTTCTTTAGGAGATGTAGATTGTGCATTTCTGTGGGAGGACGCCAATTTGAAAACCTTATATAAATGGCACTTAAATAAAATTTAGGAACTAACAACTGTGTTTTATTTAATTAATCATAACTCTTTAAAAAAACACATTAATTTATTAAATTTAATTCAAAAATCATCTGAAGCCGATAACATGACCGCCATGGAGTACCGAATATTAAGTAATACTAGACACGTTACAATTCAAGAACACCTAAAGAAAAACATCTTTTTTTTCAATTTGTCGACCTTTGTTTACCTCAAGGCCAGTCACAGAAGAAAAACCACTATTAAGGTCTGATTTTTATGAATGATATTCATTGTTACAGGTTCTTAGCAGATTTTAAGAATGCTTAGAAACCTCTGGCACCCCTTACAAATTTTTTTTAAGCCCTTAACATTTTTGACTACTGAACTCTAACAGTAATTTTGAACTTCAGATAAAATTTTATGTAAGTTCTGCAATGCTTAGCCAAACCGATTTATTTCAGGTGTTAGCTACTATCATGATGATTAATTACACAAAAAAAAAACATCTGGAAAAAAAAGATAAAAAAGGAAAACCAATGTCGGTAGAAAATTACTGAAAAAAATCAAAAAATAATTCTAGCTCCTAAACTACAAAAAATCGCTGAACATACATGGGGGTGATTCGGATACCCCATAGCATAGAGCTTCTAATTTTTTCTTTTGGACGCCTATGGATGGGCCACCCTGTATAAGCTATCTCTGAGAGAAGTGCGTGAACTTAGCTTATAAATTGCTCTCACTGAATGTTTCTTTGAAACAAAACGCAGTACATTATTAAATACTAGCTGTGCCCGCGAACTACGTTTCGCCATCAAAATACTTAACACAGTGTTTAGTTTTTTCCTCCATTTTATTCCATAATGATTCAACTTTAGAAGCCTTTCTTGAGCATCGGCCATTTCGAAATTAGGACAATTTTCGTAGGTTCGTAATGCTCTTTTTCTAACAGTCCACAAAATTAAATACATTACATATTTCTATAAACACTTAGTATTATTATTGTTTTAGAGACATTATTGATATTAATAAATTCTTCTTCAGTAGAAAGAACTACACAGTTGCAAGAATAATCTTTATCGTATTCATGTTTCGAATTAAAATAAACAATTGTTAATAAATTAGAACTGTATACGAATACGAATAAAGTTTAGATTTTATAATGGGTGTTGGTAACACCAACAAAATATATTTTTTGGATATGACAACTTGGCCAATTTTGACTGGTCGTACAGTAAGCTCCTTGTCAAGCTATACTGTTTGACCTTTGAACCGTTCTTATGTCGCTCGTAATACTGGCGGTTTTCGTAGAGCATGAACTGTACAAATACGTTTTCCGTATTCGATATCCGATCACGGAATACAGACACGGAGTTTCGTGAACGTAGCGCAGACGTTCGTTTCTTCTCATTCGGGATTTCTACCATTCTACCTAAAAGTACGTACAGAACGTGTTCCGTTCGTAATAAAAACGAACGTGTGCGGCAGTCAATGAGTATTTTGTATAGATTTGATGCATTCGGATGCCCGCATTCAGAAAACGAATGTGAAAAAACGTATTTATGCGGTTAGCCTTAAAATGTATTGAGACTTCCGTTTTTGTAACGTGTACTGTGCGATATAGTGTTGCTGGCATAGTTCAGTTAGCAAACTCGCCGTGATGACTAAAATCCAACACACAAACTTGGAGTTATCATTAGTTAATTCACGATCGTTGCATTATCAAAGGTCTCGAAGGACACTAAACACAGGTAACATCTAACATCGAACATCCAATAGGCCCCGAAGCGGTTTTCAAACTTTTTTGGTGACGGTACCCTTTTGGAAAGCGTAATACTTGACGGAACCCTAAAATAAAACAATAGTTTTTAAAAGTGTATTCTTTATTAATAAGCATAATGAAAGTACGACCAGAGAGGGTGTTTTGATTTTTCTAAATTATTGCGGAACCCCTTATAGGGGTAGTGTGGAGCCCTAGGGTTCCGCGGAACACACTTAGAGCATGGCTGCTCTAGGTACCCTTCAGGGCCTACTTTCATTTAATACCCCTAAGCAACTGTTATCCGTCTTTTTTGAGCGGCGGCCATGTTGAATTTACGTCAATGTTGGTACGTTCATTCTACTGATCAAGGCCTTTCATATGATACCCATATTGCTGGGCTTAGAAACGAACTTTTATCAGTTTTTTTTGAGCAGCGGCCATATTGAATTTTGTGCTATTTTCCTAGGTTCATAGTGCTCTACTCTTCAAGGCCTTTCATTTGATACCTATATTGCTAGGTTTGGAAACGAACTTTTAGCCACCTTTTTTGAGCGGTGGCCATGTCGAATTTACGTCAATATTGCTAGGTCCATAGTGCTCTACTCTTGAAGACCTTTCATTTGATACCTATATTGCTAGATTAGAAAACGAACATTTATCCACCTTTATTGAGCGGCGGCCATGTTGAATTTATTTATGTGTTGCTAGGTTCATAGTGCTCTACTCATCCAGGCCTTTCATTTGGTACCCACATTGCTCGGATTGAAAACGAACATTTATCCTTTTTTTGAGCGGCGGCCATGTTGAATTTAGGTAGATTTTCGTAGGTACCTAATGCTCTACTCTTCAAGGCCTTTCATTTGATACCCGTATTGCTAGGTTTGGAAACTAACTTTTATCCACCTTTTTTGAGTGGCGGCCATGTTGAATTTATGTTAATGTTGCTAGGTTCATAGTGCTCTACTCATCAAGACCTTTCATTTGAGACCCATATTGCTGGGTTTGGAAACGATATTTTATCCTTTTTTTTTGAGCGGCGGCCATGTTAAATTTAGGTCGATTTTGCTAGGTTCCTAATGCTCTACTCTGCAAGGCCTTTCATTTGATACCCATATTGCTAGGTTTGGAAACGAACTTTTATCTATCTTTTTTGAGCGGCGGCCATGTTGAATTTATGTCAATGTTGCTAGGTTCATAGTGCTCTGCCTGGCACTCTGCCGGGAGAGCCCCACACACGCTCGCCGTCGAGCCAACGGCGGGTACGGTGCGGTTACGCATTTCCCCCCGAGAAAAAAAAAAAGAAAAAAAAAAGGTTCATAGTGCTCTACTTATCAAAGCCTTTTATTTGATACCCATATTGCTGGGTTTGAAAACGAACTTTTATCCATTTTTTGAGCGGCGGCCATGTTTAATTTAGGGCAATTTTCCTTAGTTCATAATGCTCTACTCTTTTAGGCCTTTCAGTTGATACCCATATTGCTAGGTTTGGAAACGAACTATTATTCTTCTTTTTAGAGCGGCGGCTATGTTGAATTTATGTCAATGTTGCTAGGTTCATAGTGCTCTACTCATCAGGGCCTTTCATTTGACACCCATATTGCTGGGTTTGAAAACGAACTTTTATCCTTTTTTTTTGAGCGGCGGCCATTTTGAATTTAGATCGATTTTCCTAGGTACCTAATGCTCTACTCTTCAAGGCCTTTCATTTGATACCCATATTGCTAGGCTTGGAAACTAACTTTTATCCACCTTTTTTGAGCGGCGGCCATGTTAAATTTATGTCAATGTTGCTAGGTTCATAGTGCTCTACTCTTCAAGGCCTTTCATTTGATACCCATATTGCTAGGTTTGGAAACTAACTTTTATCCACCTTTTTTGAGCGGCGGCCATGTTGAATTTATGTCAATGTTGCTAGGTTCATAGTGCTCTACTCATCAATGCCTTTCATTTGATACCCATATTGCTAGGTTTGGAAACTAACTTTTATCCACCTTTTTTGAGCGGCGGCCATGTTGAATTTATGTCAATGTTGCTAGGTTCATAGTGCTCTACTCATCAATGCCTTTCATTTGATACCCATATTGCTGGGTTTGGAAACGAACTTTTATCCGTTTTATTTGAGCGGCAGCCATGTTGAATTTAGGGCGATTTTCCTATGTTCATAGTGCTCTACTCATCAAGGCCTTTCATTTGATATGCATATCGCTGGGTTTGGAAACGAACTTTATCGGCAGTCATGTAAAAATTAAGTCAACGTGGCTAGGTTCAATGTGTTCTACTCTTTAGGTTCTTCGTTCCATATCCATGTTCCTTGGGTGGATCCAAAAAAATGTGATCCGTCATTTTAGACATTAGGATCAAGAGTCCCGTCCCGTCCCTCTACGCGTAACCCAGAACATTGCAGTCAGAAATTTTTTTAATTATCAATATTGCAGTCAGATATTTTTTTTAAATATCAATATTAATCTATTACTTTTAATAGTTTTGAATGGATGAAAGAGTTTGATTCCTTAGTCCTAATGTAAAAACATACAACACCTTTCAAAATACCTTGAAAAGAGTATCTTCATTTTTCAACATTTCAAATATTTCAAAAATTGTACCGATTTTGTGAAAATTTGTCAAGAATTAAACCAATCTACAAATTTTATGGTCATTCGATAAGTATTATCATAAATAAATGCTTTATACATTGGTTGTATGTATTGATTTTTGTTGCTTTACCACCACGGTACGACATAAGAAAAAGACAATTTGGTTGGCGAAATCCAGTTGGGCACAGCCCAGTTAACAGAAAATATTAAATTTTATTTGTACTATGTGAAACACTTCATTCTTGCCTTAATTTTCGAAATCCAATTACTTAAGGGGATTACCTCGCATAAACTTAAAAAATACTACATGTTTGAAGAAGATTGTAGAAGAACCCTATTGAGCAAGGGTTATAAAAAAAATATATGTTATACGCAAGGTCACGAAGTATAGATCGTATTGAGTCAAATTTTAGTTAGTTATACCCAGTTGTTTTAAAAAAAATTAGAAAAGTCGCCAATTTTAAACTAATTTACAAATTCTCTCAGTAACGGCTTATTACTAATGCATGAATTTTGCATCAATAAAAAGGTAACGATGTCTTTTATAAATCGTATTGATCAGATTTTAAATAACTTCAAAGTTCTTTTAAATAATAAAGAAAAACCTAAAATACTATAAGAACCCCGCGCCAGGCACCTCCGCAACGCCCGGACGGCAATACTCGATACGAGAATCTAGTACGTTCTTGACTCTCGTAACGGGTGGACTGTACGTGCGTTTTTATGTGCGACATCATTACGAAAAGTGACAAATTTTGAATGACTTTTAAATTAAATCGGATTGTAGATAGTGTAAACAATTAAAATAAGTAATATTAAGGACAATAATTAGCTTGAAAATATATTTAATAAGTTTTTATTTAGTATTTGTTATAAGTAGTTGTCATAGAGTGAAATTAGTTCAGATTAGGTAATAATGCCTAAGTATAAAAGTAAAACCCTAGTGACTCGTGGTCGAGCTCTCCAAAATTATTGGTAAGAAGTTACATTTAGATATTATGAAAAGGTTAAAATTTATTTCTCTTTCAAACATTTATCATAATGAGCCCTGAAGTTATGGTAGGGATCTCAACCACTGTATTACGTAAAATTGGAATTATCGTGTTTGGCCTCAGTTGAAAGAGCAGGCCCCGTATTGTGAAGTATTATCTCCACGCAGTTTAATGAATGGCTATTTTTTATTTCGTAATGAACTCTAATACCTTGCTAATAAAGTTCATAACTTACACACAGTTTTTGTTGCCCGTAAACAGAATGGAAATAAGAATTCATAATTCGGGGGCTGACTTAGATCAAGATAGCTATGATGATTTTGTCTTCTGATGATCAGATCCAAAGATAGATACAGGATCTCAACCACTGTATTACGTAGAACTGTCGTGTTTGGACTCATTTAAAAGAGCTCGCCGAGGTCAAGATGACTGTACTGGTTTCGCCTTCTTGATGATCAGCTCCGAAGGTAGGTATAGGATCTCAAGCATATTAACGACTAGCAATGTAGTTAATTATTTTTATTCTTACACTAGTTTTCACATACCTACCTATATATTTTTTTTGCTTTTATGGTTTTCTTTTTTTTTCAATGTATGTATATTCATAATCTAATAGAAATAACCACCAAAGACTCCATTACCTACTAAAAATATTTATGTATGTAACACATGCTACGTTATACGTGGCTACAGTATGACGACACGGTTAGCGCAGCGGTCGCGTGATCGCCTACTGCGCAACCGGTCGCGGGTTCGATTCCCGTACGGGACAAAGATTTTGTATGACCTACAAAAATTTGTTCCGGCTTGGGCGTATGTGCATGTGAGATTCTATGTTTGTAATTGCACCCACGACACAGGAGAAAATTCTATTATGAGGCAACGTTTTTTTAAATAATTGTTGTGTTATGTATGAATAATTAATATTATATATGCTGTACTTATCTATACATATATTATAACTATGTATATCTGTTTTTGTCTGTAAGTAATTGTTATAATGTAATAACTGTTGGTGAGTCTAATATTACGTAGAACTTTTGTGTTTGGACTCATTTGAAAAGGCTCACCGAGAACAAGATGACTGTGATGATTTGCCTTCTGACGATCAGCATAATAAATTTTATAATGCACTAGCTGTGCCCGCGAATTTCGTTTCGCCTCACGATAGGTTCTTTTGTTTTATTCTAGTTTTCCCGTCTAATTTTTCCCGTAGGAAAAAAGTATCATATATCCGTCTCCTCGTCCTAAGCTACCTCCCCACCAATTTTCAGCCAAATCCTAGGTTTCCCGTTTTCCCGTGGGAATTTTTACCGTGGGAAAAGTATTCTATAGTATATCTTATATAATTAGCTATCTACTAGTGAAAATCCCGTCAAAATTGTTCCAGCCGTTCCGGAGATTAGCGGGAACATACAGACAGACAAACAACGGGAACATACGTCTCCGGGACGGCCGGACCGATTTTGACGGGACTTTCATCAATAGATAGCTAATTATATAAGATAACACATAGTCTTCTTTTCCTACAGTAAAAATTCCCACAGGAAAATGGAAAAACTAGGATTTGACTGAAAATTGGTGGGGAGGTAGCTTAGAACCAGGAGACGGACATAGGATACTTTTTTCCCAAGGGAAAAATTAGACGGGAAAACTAAATAAAACAAAAGAAATTATCGTAAAGCGAAACGAAGGTCGCGGGCATAGCTAGTCGTACATAAAGTCGAGGCGGCATGGTTAGCGCAGCGGTCGAGTGATCGCCTACTGCGCAATGAGTCGCGGGTTCGATTCCCGTACGGGACAAATATTTTGTACGACCTACAAAATTTTGTTCCGGTCTGGGCGTATGTGCATGTGAGATTCAATGTTTGTAGCTGCACCCACGACACAGGAGAAAATCCAACTGTGAGGAAACGTTCTTTGAAGAAAAAAGAGTGTAAATAAATATATGTAATCTGTATAGTGCCTAAACTTCTATGAAACGGCTATTTAAAAATGAAGCCACTATAATTATTTAAAAATTATTAAATTGATATTACACTTGACTGTGCTAATAAATGTGCTTATAAAGTTTTCTGTTTTTAGGCAATCAAAAAATTTACAAAACTCCCAAACAGTACATAAGGAACTGCCTACGACAGAAGTAAAAGGAATTTCGCCAGAATCAAACGAACTACGTTCTGTCGCTATTGACGAGGGACCAGTACAAAATATGAGGGTATGTTTTAGCGTCATCATATTCTGTGATTTGTCAGAATATAGATTTTTATTTATATTTGTGTTATAATCTAACTACAAATTTAAAATTAAGATATATTTAACTGCCTAGTAATCATGAACATGCTATTTTTTTTAGTTTCACCAAATTGAAGATTCTTTGCCTGGTCTTATTATCGAAAAAGAAGTACAATCACAAACAGAAAAAGATCTTGTAAATATGCACAAATTCTTGTAACACTTATTAATTCACGAATGTTTGTAAAGCACTAACTAATTATTTGAACTTCACTTTGTATAACGTTATTATTCACAAGCGATAAATATTTGTAATATTTATTAGTCCCTTATTGTGTTTTTCTATATTTTCTTATTATAATTGATAGCGTCCAACATTTGATCTCAATATTGTACCTACGTGACTGACAAATGTCATATAATTAATTATTTTTCAAAAATCTTTCGTTTGACATTTATGTAGTTGTCTATTGTTATGGCCAGTACAAAAGCGGACCAGGGTCATTAGGAAGCCAGTCTACTACCAGCTCTGGTATTGAACGCAAACGGCTAAGGAGTAGCTAAGCTCCTTACACCGGCTTGGAACCTAACCACCACCGCCAGGCCTTCGTGATCATATCACTTCATGCCGGTTCCTTCACGCGTCTCCACCGCGCCTGCTACGTGTGCCTGCTGCCTACCTGACCACTCCGTCGCGCCTTCTACGGGTCGCTGCTGCCGTCTGCCTACGGAGCATCGTTGGGGCGCTCCTATGCTGCCTACCTATCCTCTGAGCTGCCTATCCGGAGAGCTGTGCTGCCGTGCCTGTTCCTGCTCCGGCTATCCGGCTGAGCTGCTACTCGCCCCCGCGTCCTACCCTGGCCAGGCTAGATTTTTATATAAATATTGTTGTACATAGCTAGATCTTAGTTAAGTTAGATAATTAAGTTCGGTCGTGCCCTCCTTATCACCCTACCTTTGCATTTATTTTTTACGGTAATAACTTTTTAACTTTTTAACCTTGTTTTTCTTTTAGCTTCCTCCCTTTTTTTTGCACGAAGCTTTCCGCTTCGCGACAAGGTAATAAAGTAAATAGGGCTTGCAAAAACTTTCTGAACAGCCTAATGGCACTACTGGCTGTTCATAGATGCGTTTTGGTCCCTACGCTTATGTATGGTAGTGAATGTTGGGTGTGGCAAAAGAAGGATAAAAGTAGGAGTAATGCAGTGGAAATGAGAGCTTTAAAAGGAATGGCTGGAGTGACTCTGATAGATAAGTTTGGTAATAGTGTGATAAGGGAAATGTGTGGGATGAAAGAAGACGTAGTGACAAAAATTGAAAAAGGAATGCTAATATGGTTTGGACATATAGAAAGGATGAATGGAAGACGACTTACGAAAAAAATATACGAGGCAAATGCAAGTGGACAAGTCGGTAAGTGACGACCGAGACGAACTTACCTGGACCAAATAGGAGACATCTTAACAAAAGGTCAGGTCAAGAGTACCCGTAACCGACGAGCGTGTACGAAAGCATTTATGAAAGTGGAGGAAGCTAGAGACGTATGCTTAGACCTACGAGCACTTAACCCAATAGAGATGTAATTCATGCGAATTCAAAAGAAAACAAGAGTGTCAACTAGCTGCGGTGCGCGGGAGGTTGTGATCGCTCCGAGCACCTCCGAGGTATTCCGATAGATTCCGATGCATTGCGAGCCCGATCGCTAAGGCGAGGTGTTAAGTACTATTATGCGTGCGTCGCGAGCGGTCGCGAGATTCTTTACGACGATGAGAGATGGACACACATTTACAATTAAATAAATATTTAAAAATATCTCCTATACCCTGGTTACCATCTAGCACTAAAGTACTCATCAAGACGAATCAAACGAGATCATAATCGATGGGGCTATGTCGATTAATTAATGAGTTCCTATGGCCATATTCCAGTTCCATCATTAGACCCTGGTTAACCTCTAGCACCAAAGTACTCGTCAAGACGAATCAAACGAGCCGAGGCTCGATGGGGTTGCGTCGTTTCTTTACTGAGTTTCTATGGCCACATTCCAGCTCCATCATCAGACCCTGGTTACCATGTAGCACTAAAGTACTCGTCAAGACGAATCAAACGAGCCCAAACTCGGATGTGTCATTTTATTGCGAAGTTTCTATGGCCACCTTCCAGCTCCATCATCCGATCAGCACCAATGTCATCATAATATTGTATTGTCACGCGATTTACACTTGTATGCTAAATTTTAGATCAATCGGTAACCGGGAAGTGGATCAAATTTAATTTGCAAGATTTGATGACAAACATCGGCATAGGTGAAAGTAAATAAAAGTTTTAAAAAAATGAAAAGAAAACCACATCAAAATCCGTTGCGTAGTTTTAAAGATCTTAACATACATAGGGACAGACAGCGGAAAGCGACTTTGTTTTATACTATGTAGTGATGAGAAAATATATGTCGCTCAGAGAGCGATTAAAGTAGGCAAAATAACACTGACTGGGCGGCGTGTCTGTAGTCTTATTTTATCTTGAGCTTGATACTTTGTAGTGCAGTTGTCTAGAAAGAGATGGCGTTAACGTGGGAATACTTTTACCAGCGGGCAAATGCTGAATGCGGTCATTGGGCGACGTAATACCCTTAAGAGCAGGCTGTATGGCATAGTTCCATTGCCTTTCCTTCGTGGAAGAAAATACCTTCTCTCTGTACTATGTGACAGACTTGTCAAAATAATTTCACGTGCGCCATGTTGTTTTTCTACCTAAAGCCAATTCGAAAATTTTATATGGTATTTTTTCACTAAAAATAAAAAGTGAATTTAAACAAACGAAATTATGCCTAAATGTTCTTCCGGAAAATTCTAAGCATTGTGTTGTAAGCCATATCAAATTCTGTCCAGTAGTTTCGGAGATCTTTCCGGACAAACAGACAAACAAACAAACAAACAAACAAACAAACCAACAAACAAACAATTTTTTTAAAAACTATTCTATCGTGTTCTGCTAATGATTTTAAGGCGAACTGTGTATTTTTTTTCTTAATATTTCGCAATTACAGATTTTTGTACCCCTACGATTTTATTATATATAGAGATTAGAAATGAGAGTTCAAACCCAAGCTTTTTGTCGGTCATGTAATCAGACACTTTATAATATGCTTTTTTAATAAGTACATCTTTGATTGCAACTTTAAATTTTTTTAAGCTAAGTTCTTGTATACAACTTGGTATTTTATTGTAGAAACGTTTACACAGGCCTCTAAAAGAATTATTGATTTTTTGGAGCCTGGTATTTGGTAAAGCTAACATATTCCTTTGTCTAGTATTAACTGAATGAATATCACTATTTTTACAAAACAAATGAATATTTTTACGAACATATATTAAATTCTCATAAATATATTGCGACGCTACTGTCATAATACCAATTTCTTTAAACTTTTCTCGCAAAGAATCTCTCATTTTAAGGTTATAGATAGCTCGAATAGCCCTTTTCTGCAGCACAAAACGATCTGAATGTCGGCAGCATTTCCCCACAACAAAATGCCATATGACATCAAACTATGAAAGTAAGAAAAATATACAGGTCTTGCTGTATCAACATCAGTCAACTGACGTATTTTCCATACAGCGTGAGCTGCAGAACTAAGTCTCTTTGACAATTTATCTATATGTGGGCCCCATTGCAGCTTAGAATCAAGTGTGATCCCAAGAAATGCTGTGGTGTCCACAAGGTCAACATCTATATCCTTTATTTTTACAGAGGTGTGAACCTCTTTCACATTGGGTAAAACAATTTTTATACATTTTGTTTTCCCTTCATTAAGTGAAAGGTTGTTTACATTAAACCAATGAACAATTCTTGAGATAGAATTATTTACATCGTCACTCATTTGCAATCCTCTATTAATTTTAAATAGCAGTGAAATATCATCTGCAAATAATACTATCCCATGCCTGTCCTGTACAAAATCAGGGAGGTCATTGACATATATAAGAAATAGAAAAGGACCAAGAAACGAACCCTGCGGAACTCCCATTTTAACTGCGGAACCTTGAGACCTTTTTCCATTGACGTCTACTTTTTGAATCCTTCCACTTAGATAAGAGAGCTGAAGATCCAGTGCAGTATCACGAAACCCATAGTGGTGTAATTTTCTGATCAAGGTTTCGTGATAAACGCAATCAAATGCCTTAGACAAATCACAAAAACTAAATGCCTAACGCATCGTGTGAGTCTTCCCAGGCTTCAAATATATGTTGTATTAACTCAACACCAGCATCGGTTGTTGAGCGACCCCTCCTAAAACCAAATTGTTAACAGTGTAGAAGATTATTCCTATTAAAATAACTTTGCATTTGCTCCAACATAATTTTTTCAATAATTTTGCTAAAAGTAGGTAGCACAGAGATAGGTCTAAAATTACTGGGGTCTGATGTGCTACCACATTTATGTAAAGGGATAACTTTACTCAGCTTCATTAGATCAGGAAATACACCACAGTCAATGCAATCATTAAAAATGTTAGCAAGTATTGGAGCTATTGTTTCAATTACGGATTTAGTAACATCAACGGAATTGCCCCACAGATCCGCAGTTTTCTTCTTATTCAAAGTTTTAAAGGACTTTATTATATCCATTCCAGTAATGTGTACAAATTTGAATTTATCACCACAAGCTTCAACATGATCTTTCATTATAGATTCAGCAATAGCGGGGGAGGAATCCAATGACTTTGTGATTGAGACTGAAATGTCAGTAAAGAATTTTTCAAATTCTGCAGCTAGTTCTGTGTCAACTGTTACCTTCTTACCGTCAATATTCAAACAATATTGATTATTAGTAGTTTTCGCTTTTCCAGTTTCATTATTTATAATATTCCATGTCATTTTAATTTTATTATTACTGTTTTTTATTTTTGAACTTAAATAATTAGATTTAGCAAGCCTGCATGCTTTTTTGAATACTTTGGAATAAGTTTTCACATAAAGTTTAAACTCATCCCTAGTATTAAATGAACGTTCATTATAAAGTTCAAAAAGTTTGATTCTGCGTTTGTGAATGCCTGGTGTAGCCGATTCACTAAAAGCTAAAGTACCATTAGCCGATATAGTCTTTGGAACAAAAATATTTTTAAATTCAGAACAAAATGTATGAAAAAAAATTTTCATATAATTTAATTTAATTTGGGTTTTCTTCATAACCTATATAATTTAATTTAATACCAATATTATTTTTCAGTCGTTCTAAGCGACCAGCAGTTTTTGGTACAACAGTGATATTCTGTTTTTCTATGCGTTTACATTTAAATGGAATGGTAACAATTTACCCAGAATGGTCAGATTCTAAATTATTAAAAACTCTTTTTGCTAAAGGAACAATATTTGTATAAATATTGTCAATGCATGTAGCAGACGATTCAGTTGTTCTCGTTGGATCTACAAATAAGTTTACAAGGTTATATGACCAAAACAGATTTTTAATCCTAATGGATAAACTAGAATTTTTTAATAAATTAATATTAAAATCATCACAAACAATGGTTTGTTTCGTGGAACTATACACTTTTTTCAATACTTCATCCATAGTATCTTCAAAAAGGGCATATAATCCTGTAGGAGGCCTGTATACACTTAATACAATAATCTGGTCCAGCTCCACGCAGGCTATTTCTATTGTTCGCTCAATCGAAAGGCTCACAATATCCTTACGATCCTTAAATTTTTATTCCTTAAGCTTTTTATTTAATATTGATGGCTTTTAAGCCAATGTTCAGTTACACAAAAAATGTCAACATTACTACAGTTTAAAAATAATTCCACTTCCAGATCCTTGCCTGACATTCCTTGAATGTTCTGGTGCACCAGGTTGATGAGATTTACATTATCTTTGTTATTAAATGGGTTTTGCAATACATTATCACGTACGTATCTACTGTATCTTTTCTACTTAAGTTTACTGTATCTTTTCTACTTAATGATAAGCAAGAGGATGTCTCTATTGTCTCATTACTTAATTTAAAGAATTGTAAAAAATATCATCAGTACTATTACTGACAGTCGTTTTATTATCACAGGAATATTGCTTAATAGGAGCAATTTGACTACTGTGAGTGGGCTGCTCAATAAAAGCATTTTCAGAGAACGTCAATGGACGTCAAGTCACAGTACCCAGTAATGTCACTGCCTGTTTAACCCTTCAAACCGTAACACAGCAATGCAAGCACTGCTGCTTGGCAGCAGAAATAGGTAAGATAGAGGGGGGGATTACTCTCTGTCACAAGGTACCCATGCAGAAAACTCTGGTACATAATCTGCCTCTGGCATCATAATCTACCCGTTTCCTTTCGTTAATAGACTAATAACTAATTCTACCCCGCGGTATTACTCATGGAGGTTTCGATCCCGTGGGAATTTCGAGTTTAAAATATTTTCAGAAATTCAGATATCTACACACCAAGTTTGATTATATTTCCACTATTACTTTCAACCGTCCCCCTGGCATATGATGAGACTACCTGCTTCTGATCTAGAGGTCGGGTTTCAATTCCTGACGGGAACAGAAGTAGGTAATTCCGCTTGGTTTGTCTGGTGGTAGGGCGTCAGAGCGTCGGTGGCGCTGTGGCCCCGGCACTGGACTGTGCCCCGATTAGAATCGGGAGGCCCACGATCGACCCTGCCATGTACCAATGTGTTTTTCGTTTCACGAATTTCATATGTACATTTATCTGACGCTCCTACGGTGAAGGAAAACATCGTGAGGAAACCTGCATACACCTGCGAAGTAATTCAAAAGGTATATGTGAAGTCAACCAATCCGCACTGGGCCAGCGTGGTTTGACTAAGGCCTAATCGTCCTAAGGCTACAGCCACACCGCAGGTGGCACGCTTAGCGGCAAGAGGTTAGTTGATCGCTTCGATGACTCATTCCAGTGAACCAACACACTGCACGCTATGGGCGCGGCCCCACCGCTCGCTTGGTGGGACGCTGGCGCCTCGATAGCGGCTTAGCGGCTAGCGAGGCGAACGGACGCGTCGGTTATTTGCTTAGATTACTAGGATGCATTGTGAAGGAATTGATTGATAATAGCCCGCTGTTTATAAAATCGAGATATTGTGAACTCCTTCCCATACGTTACGTAAACAATTTATGTGTGTTAATAAATTGTGGCAAGAATTAACCGATATTTTACAATTGTTTACAGTGATATTGTTATTATTATGTTTTACTTTTTTGTATAAAATTTCAAATTCTAATTTAGTAGACGTTGACATGTTAATATCACATACATGTTCGATTACTTCGAAATTAAGAAGCAATTTTCTAGAAAAAACTAAGAGAGACATTGTACTATAAGAAAATATATGTCTTTTAATACATTTTAGATCACCAGGCGCGCGCTGCCAGTGTGGCCACTATCTATCGAAGCATTTTGACCGCTAAACCTGCCTCCTAGCCAACCTTTTTTTTTTTTTTTTCGAGGGGAATGCGTGACCGCACCGTACTCGCCGTTGGCTAGACGACGAGCGTGTGTGGGGCTCTCCCGGCAGAGAGCCGGGCTTACCCACTAAACCCCCCGGTGTTCTCCCTGCCCTTATGGGCGCGCGTGGTAAGGTCCACACTGCGACTACCACTACCGACGCGCACCTTCCTCCTAGCCAACCTAAAGCCTGCCACCTTCGGTGTGGCCTTTGCCTAACTGGTTAGGGTAGGCTCGTGCCCCTAGGTGGGGACGTATATGAGCTGTGATGATAAGGGCGTCTGAGCCCACTAGACTAGCTGCTTTACTTAAGTGAATAAAATTGTTGTGTTACAACAATTACAGGTAAGGTAACAGTTCCGCAGTGGTCCCTTCGCTCGCTTAGAGTACTTAAGCTTAAAATAATGTTGAATCAGAGACACCCCTTTTGCAGTATTTAGCGCCATCTCACTCTCGTTGCTTATCTATTTAATACTATTTTCCGTGATTGTGGTGAGGGAAAGTGATCACCTTCCCTTTCAATTTCGGCTTTATCAACACTTACCTGTAGGTAAAATAAATGCTTAGAGCTTTTCTGTCATATGTAAAAAGATATCAATCCACCTTCAGAAACCTGCGCTCATATCAGCTAATGTTTTAGGTAACAGGATTTTGGTATTTGCACATTTCTCGCTTTATACATTGACTAGCTTTTGCCAGCGACTTCGTCCGCGTGGATGTCCTTTTCTATTGATTCCCTTTACAAATTTCCCCATCCCCCTTGTTACCGAGCCGTTACAACTCTTTTATAAATAATTATTGTTTTTATACTTTTTGTCATTTTCATATTCAAATTTATCTGTCAGTGTCTTTGCTATTTTTGTCTTGTCATTCTGTTTTGCTATCGTTCTTGTCAATACGTATTATTGTTATAATAAATTATCTACTATCCATTAGTCCGCTTATTCATTTAAAACATTAGGAAACAGTCATATTCCATTGCTCTTCACTACTCCGCTACACCCCTTTTTTCAACCCTTGAGTAATGATTTCGGGAATAAAAACTATGTTTTATCCTTCCCCACAACTCAAACTATATCTCCACACCAAGTTTCATCTAATATCGGTTCAGCGGATATTGATTCCCCGTACAAACTTCCACATTCTCCTTTTCTCCCGCATAATAAGGGGGGTAATTTCTGCGATGAAAGCTATCCTATGTCCTCCTCTGGGACTCAAACTATGCTTACACCAAATTTCATCTAAATCGGTTCAGTAGTTTCACGTCTAAATTACTGAACCGATTTAGATGAAATTTGGTATAAACATAGTTTGACTCCCAGGGAAGGACATACATATATAATTATGTCAAATTATAATGTAAAAGTCGAGTGAAAACCGGACGATAAGTAAAACTTCTTAGAACGAAGTTCACCAACACTTAAACAAGTGATAAAAATTAACAGTTGATATTTTTTACAATAACCGTGCGGAAGTATTGTCAAAAACAGCCTTAGTTAGTAAATGGAATCAAAATGTGTATGGAAAGGTGTTGAACGTATGCATCTCGTATGAATGTCGAAGTGTGTCGAACTACCGAAAGAAAATATGAGAAGGCGTACGATAATTAGTTACCTCTGTTTTTAAGTATCAATCATGCAATAACCTGCTTCTGCTAGGTTTAGAATCCACCTGCTGGTGGACCAGAGTCATACGGAAATGAGATTGTCATTTATTACGTTTCTTAGGCCGCCATTTACTTTCTCTGCCTGGCCCAATGGTTGACTGGTAGAGAGCGATGTTTATCACTAAGCCCGCCATATGTAGATACAACCCGATTGTAACGTTAAAGCAACAATAAATAAAAAAATACGGCATGCCCAAGTAGGCGGTCTGGTTAACTTGATACGAGTATCCTAATCCAGCCTAATAAAAGGTTTAAGATCGTAGCTACAATGAAACACAAAATTTCTTGCAAGTTGCAACATGCTTTAAATATTTTGATGTAGTGATGAGATGCTTCACTACTTAACAACATGGATGTTTTGATCAGTTTGCGTTAGACTACTTAAGTACTTATTCTTACTTAGTGAGTGTAGATAAGACCCCTTGACCACAATCTAGTGAATGTAATACGACATTTTCCCCTATTATTAGTGTAGGTAGACTACTAGTAGACTACTAGTAGAGCATTCCAAATGGGCCAGTGCAAGCATATCAAAAACTATGGGAGTTGGAGATAAATTTGTTGTATGGGATAGTAGCCTCGATCTTAAAGAAAAAAAACTGCGATTTTTCTCTGTCCGGAACTGATATTTTGTGAAAATCATCGCAGTTTTAAACAGTCATATTTGTTTCAGTCCTGTAAATGCGGTCCCTTATGTGCCTTCGTAGGTTGTACTTTCGTTGTGAATGGTTGTTACTATTAAATGTAGATGTATACTACTTGAACGGCTTGAACGTTGAACCATTCAGGATAAGAAATCAGATTTTACAACTAACTACGTGCCTAAGAACAGCTAGTAAAAGTCTGAACAACATGGAAACTGCGTTAAAAAAATCTGTTCGTGTGTGGCACAAGCTATGAAATATAGCCAATCTTTAAACGTACAAGACTTTGCTAAAACAACAACCAAACTGCACTGATCTTTAATCTAAAACAAATAGCTAAGGCTTGCGGCTTTTACTAAGCTGGAAGTATAGTCCAGTATAATAAAAGCTCTGAATGACTACAGTTGTCTAAGGAAAAGAGGCTTAAAGTTAATGGTCGCTGGAAGTTCGAACGCCGAGCGTCGTGGGTGGTCAGCCATCTTTATTTCACGTCAAAAGGTCGTTCACCCCGAGCGATTAAGTTCATTACAGTCACACCTGTATTTGAAGGTTTAGTCATGTTTAGTTACTCGTTTTTTTTGTGTTTAAACAGTTGGTTAGCGAACGACACGTTTACGTTTTACAGCTTGTACGCGAATTGATTGGTAATCAAACAATTGATTGACTTGGTTGAAATCGTTGAAATAGCATAGATAATCGTTAAATCCGCACTAAAATAACACGAGTAAAATAAAATTTGGAGTGATCTGACTTCGAAAAATTGACGTGCCATTAACGGTTGTGTAACAAAACTGTACCTACTCAGCTTTTTGATGAATGAAGTGCGAAACAGCAATTGGGATGATGACTGAATTCTAATTTTTACGTCTCGTCATTAAATATTAAAAGACGGTGGAAAAATATGCAGTCCTGTGAAATTAGAATTAAAATCGGCTAAGAAATACATTAGATACAAGCATTTTAAGTTGTTAATTTGAAGGCGATTAGACAGAGAGATCCGACATCAACCGTGACGTCATAGTTGAGTCATCATCATCACAGATCTTATACGTCCCCACCGAGGGGTTCGAGCCTACCCAATGTTAGGGTGATTAGGCCTTAGTCAACCACGCTGGCCCAGTGCGGATTGGTCGACTTCACATACATCATTGAATTTCTTCGCAGATGTATGCAGGTTGCCTCACGATGTTTTCCTTCACCGTAGGAGCGTCAGACAAATGTACATATGAAATTCGAAACAAAAAACACATTGGTACATGGCGGGTCTCGAACCCCGACCCCCCGATTGGAAGGCAAGTGCCGAAACCACAGCGCCACCGACGCTCTTCGCTCATAGTTGAGTACGGCCATATAAACTCCTTGTAAATTACCGTTTTGCTAGAAAGAGACGGAGAAAAATCTTTAATACCTTATATCTTGGTTGTTTTTATAGTTATTCGAAAACCGATTTTTTCTTTCTGTTTACTATATGAATGAGCTTCTATTGAAGTAAAAAAAAATTTTTGTCATCTAGCCTATTCCTTATGAGTATAGCGACACACAGGACTCAAAATTTACATAATACTTAAGTATGATCTGAAAACTTTGTTAGCTTTTAGATTAACTACTTACATAATTTGTTAGTGAAGAAAACAATAGCCTTAATTTTTAAAAATTTTAAAACACATAAGTAAGTATTTGGCAATATTTCTGACTTTTGTTTGAAATTTAAAAGTGAATTTCATAATTGTAAAGAATAAACATACTTACTATAATTACAATTAAAAGTTCTCAAGTTCAAAAGTTCTCATTTGATAAAAGCAAAGATTTTTTCCAGCACAGCACCCCCTTTGAAATAAATATAGTGCTGTGACAATTATCAACACTCAATGGGGTAAAAATTACCCCTAGCGGGTGTAAAAATAACTGTAGCGTCTGGTCGGGCTTGCGAAGAATTTGGGGGTGACGTGGCTGGTATGCGGCGGGGTTACATGCGACGAACGAATTGAATGTGTTTTTTTTATTTTGCTTTCAAGATTGATTATATTATAATATTTATGCAAGAAGACAGAACACACTAGAAATGATAGAGTCAAACTCAAAAGCTAATAATTCTTTAACAAAAAGTTTTAGTATACAATCATAGCGCAACATACAGTGATTGCATTACCAAAATTTAGGAAAGATAACAACTATTTCTCAAATATCTAAAAAATTGTGTTTGAAGTCTATTTTGAAATGTTTCATGGTTAATGCAATATGGTTTGCCATGCAACGGAATTTCAAGCTAGCCACTTCACCTGCTTTGCTTATAAATGCTTTGTACTGAATAAACTGCACTAAATAAAAGTGAGCGTTCCACAAGTTATACAAAAGCAGTCATAATTGGCTAGATGACAAATTTTTTTTTTTATTTAATAGAAGTTCATTCATATAATAAACAAAAAGAAAAAATCGGTTTTCGAATAACTATAAAAACAACCAAGATATAGGGTATTAAAGATTTTTCTCTATCTCTTTCTAGCAAAACTTACATGGAGTTTATATGGCCGTACTCAACGATGACGTCACGGTTGATGTCGGATCTCTCTGTCTAATCGCTTCAAAATTAACAGCTTAAAATGCTTGTATCGTATGTATTTCTAAGCCGATTTTAATTCTAATTTCACATGATTGCATCTTTTTCTACGCTATTTTAATATTTTATGTCGAGATGTGAAAATTAGAACTCAGACATCATCCAAATCATTCCTCAAATTCAAAAATAGATCCGTAATTATTCAGTCGTAATATTACTTTTTAACCGACTTCGAAAAAGGAGGTTCTATGTTCAATTGCATCTATTTTTTATGTTGTGAATAGATTTTCAAAATTCATTTTGTGATCGAAAGAGTATATTCCTGAGGAGATTCCATTGTCCCCAAGTCATAATTTGATGATGGGATCCCAGAAAAACCGAAGGAAACTCTAAAATTTCATAGAAACGCCCAACGTGTTTCATGTTTTTTCTGAAGATATTTAGGTATTTGCATCTAGTAGTAATCATGTCATGTTCCTGAGCTGATGATGGAAGGTTCCTGGTAGATTAGGAGTTCGGGAATAGTTCTTTCATTAGGTACTGTTTAAAACAAGATATTTTATTTTAGCTATTCTGGTGTTTGCTTTGGCTGAAATTCTAATACTTCGGTATGAATTAAATTTAGTAAAAAGATTGAAATAAAACAAAAATTACAAAAAAATGAAACTGACTTCAAAAAGCCATAAATAATATAAGAATACATACAACATCACAGTTTTATATTGAAGTCGGTGCCAAACAATGATCACCTGGTAAATCTCAATAAAGAAGAACAATTAATGTGTTAGTCAAAATTTGGCATAAACTTCAATATAAAAATGTGATGTTGTATAATATTGTTATATTATTTATGACTTTTCGGTGCTTTTGAAGTCGGTATTATTTTTTGTATTTTTATAATAAAATTCGTATGAATCAAATAGGCATCGTATACATACTCGTTTTCCGTATTTATGTCACAAGTTCAACATATATTGGCGTGCTTGTAGGGGTTGTAGATTTAAGTCTTACAGGTACTTACCACAAAGATATATTCTATAGGCAACTGTAGCCACTTGCCATCAGGTACCAAATGCTTGTATGCCAAGTGCCAACACAGTTGTATAAAAAAATCAAATTGTTCAAAATAAGTGATTAATTTTATAACACCTAAATAATGCATATTGTTGAAAGTATTTAATTTGTGTTAGCATTAATACTTAAACAATCACGGAGTTAAGCAATCTAGTTCAGCTTAGTAACAATATCGGCGCCATGTAAACCCGCCGTTACGGAATGGCATCCGAAACGCGCGCTTGCGTCGTTTTAAATTAACTTTTTTTCCTGACGTTTTATTGGCGCGGATCGAATTGTGATCTTGCCGAATATAAGCAACTCCTCTGAGTGACGATTGTTGCATGGATTCACGTAACACTAGCCCTCACACGCAGCTTTACCCACGTTTCGTCTAATGTGGGTTTTTCTATATCATTGATGGTAAACAAGCTTTTATATAAAGGCTTACCTTGTGGTAAGCAGTTATTGCAACCTACATGGGCTTGCAACCAGCATCTTGAGGAATACTGACATATAACAGAGAAAAGAGTACAATTGGGTTAGCCAGCACAAGAGCAGCATCGCCTCAACAAGCTCTGGCGATCTCATTCACACCCAATACAATGTTTGGTTGTGGTCTTGTAAGATAAAGCCAACCTGCTTAATAGACCGATAAATCGCTGTCCCCTACCACCGTCAAGTTCCTGACAAGTGGCGAAAGTCAAGTCAACATTACCAGGAGATGCATTTTTAAAACAATAGAATTCAAATTCGCATTCGAATTTGAGGATTCGAATAACAGCTTACTCGTACAAAATTTCTATTTTTGAATATTCATTCCGTGAATTTTGCAACGGGTAATCCTATACCCATTCGGTTTTGATTTCTCCTAGTAGAAAAGGTATACGCAACGTACCTATGTACAGCAAGCTCCTATTCAAGCTATACATTTACACTACAAAAATCGCTCTATTACGAGCGACATAAGAAAGGTCCAAAGGTCAAACAGTAGAGCTTGATAAGGAGCTTACTGTACGTTCCTTTTTACGTGCGATTCGTTGCCGGTTTGTTATTTAATGAGTTATTGTGTACATGTTTTTATTATTTCTGTGTGAAACGGAATCTAATATTGAATTTGACAACACAATTCGAGTGATTCAGAAATTTTTAAAATTGGGATCAGTAGAAAATTATTTCGTACCATGATTGTTCAAATTCTAGATTCATTTCTAATGAGTCTTGCGTGGAATATTGCTCGCACCTATGGGACGGCTCCGCTCAGTACCTCCTCGATGCTCTGGACAGATTGCAGCGTCGCGCTATTCGCATAATTGGCGATGTAGAGGCAACTAACACCCTCGAACCTCTATAACTTCGTCTTAACATCGCCTCTCTTAGCGCCTTTTACCGAATGTTCCATGAGGAATGCTCTGAGGAGCTCATTACCTTATCCCTGCCTCTCCATTCCATAACAGAAACACGCCTAAGGGCCTTCGGAGTCATCCGTACACTGTATCCTCCTTTTCACACCGTACCAAGAAATTCCAAGATTCCTTCTTCATCCCACACTTGGAATTCTCTACCTGCGCACGTGTTTCCTCCATCCTACAACATGGGTTCCTTCAAAAGAGGCTTGAAAAAGCATTTTTTGGGCCGGCAAGGGGCGGGCAGGTAGGATAGTGGATGTTGTCCCTATTCTATCTGTCAACTCATTTGGGCCTCTTTCACCGCTTAACATCAGGCGGGAGGAGGTCATTTGCCGGGCCCTCCATAAAAAAATGCATCTCCTGTAGCCTTACAACTTTGAGCATTAGTCTAAGCCTTACATTGAAGTCTAAATGCTCTAAGCCTTTCAATGCATACTTAGAATAAAGTAAAAACAGTATTCAAATTTTTACATACGATAGGAATGCTCCTGGCCTTCATCTCACCTGATAGTAAGTGACGATAGGCCGAAGATGGAAGCGAGAACTACCTGGAGTTCTAGACAGTTAAGACTTTTTATTTTATCTTTAATTGTCGGTACACAACAATGCTTTTAACATGTCATGTTAATATGGCAACAAACTTAGGTAAGACGGTGGTATATAGCCAGGCGGGCTCAGAAGCTTTACTACCAACCGAAACTTCGCTCTCGCCGATGTATTCATACATCATTATCACAGCTCTTCTACATCCCCACCGAGGGGCTCGAACCAACCCTAAGTAAGGATATTTAGGCCTTAGTCGACCAAGCTGGCCCAGTGCGGATTGGTAGACTCCACATACACCTTTGAATTTCTTCGCAGATGTATGCAGGTTACCTCACGATGTTTTCCTTCACCGTCCTTCACCGCGTCGGACAAAATGTACACATGAAATTCGAAAAACGAAAAACACATTGGTACCTTTCGCTTAGAAGGTCAGTGCAGAGTCCACAGCAGCGTCACCGACACTCAACTATTGACTAGTCGTCTATATTAATACTATCGTGGTATAAAGCCTCTCGTACACTGGGCTATAGTGTGGTATAATATGGTATATTTTTCAATAACATTTTTTAAATGCAGCAACTGTGTGGCAAGGACACACGAAGATGAAGTAAGTAAGTCCTTTCGGGGCCATTTTTACTTTTTTACTTAGCAATTTTAAATTGAGTCTTGTGCAAGTAATGATACAGTTATTTTTATCTGACACGAAACTTGCAGTGACCTTTCCAGTTATACTTACTAGTATATAAATTCCTTGCATCCAGCCTTCTTGCTTTGTAGTGTAACTCAGTGCGATCAACTGGACAGTAACTACTGCGTTTATAAGAGTTCTATTGTAGTCTTCGTTGTTTTGACAGCTATTTATATTCGACTGAGGTACGGTCAGCTAAACAATGGTCTACAGCCCTGAGGTTGAAATTCAGTTTGACGTCATAATAAACAAAGCTAAATTTCAGCATCATCCATAGTGCTACTGCTGGGAGTAACTCTTTCTTCAGACGAGGAGGCATATGTCTATTGAGGGTTTTTTTTCGAGATTTCCATGTGTTCGCAGAATTATAATTGCGAATTAAAAACCCTTAATCGATTCTAACGATGAAAGGGAGCGGTGACACATGTAACCCCGTTTATAAGCCAAGTTTTGTTAAAAGTGATAGACCAATTTTTTTGACGACTGTACATTGACTGTCAGACAGACTGATAGCGATGGCGATAGATTTTGAGATAAACAATAAAGATAATATTTCGTACCTTAGCTACTTACACTTCGACACCCTTTACCGAGGGTGGAGAAGTAGGGGTGAGACTTTATTGGAATACTTGTGGCGTCGCGAATCGGGAACGCGGTTCGATTCCCGGGTCAAGGAGTTTAATTTAACACATTTTTTCCATCGCCTTTTTTAATGTTGCCTGGGGGACGGGCGTTGCTAATCGTATTGTTTTTGTTATTTTTTTAATTACCAGGGTAAAGTTGATTTGGCACTATCAATTCTATGATAAATACTTAGCGAAAGCAAAATAACCAGCAAGAATAAGACTTTATACGAATCTTCTTCGATTTATGGTAGTTTATCACCAGATAACGTAAATCTGGTTTAATGAAAGAAATAGAAAAATATTGTTTTTTTTTGTGATAAACCTTAAGGTATGGAAAAATTGAAATGCATTTTCTACAGCTGGACATGTAGATGTACTATCTCGTCTCATACATGTATTTTAAGTAATTTATGGAACACATTTCTTTAATATGTGAAGCTTATGTATTTTATTGTCATTTTATTAAGGTAATTATTTTAAATGTTTGTCAATCCCGTCATTATCACGCATTTCGTAAATCACCTTTCCTCTACCTAGAGGTTATCTGGTAGAGATTGCCGCCTAGGCAATAAGGTCGCCTTTTGTTATTTTTTCATTTGTACAAAATTACCCAATAAGCGTCTTTTGATGACAAATTTAGTAAATTTAAATTATTTGTGTAAGCGGTCTTGGGAAAAATATAGGTACTCAACCAAACCAGACTGATAAATTAGCTTTATTATCAGCACAAATCAATATCATAATTATGTTGCTAACCTACGTCTTCAGGTACTGTTCCAGTAACAATGACCATAATTATGTATTTATGCCCAATATATTTTTTGACAAGAGCAGTAAGTGTCAAATTATCAAATACCTACTATAATATTTCGCACTCACAATATACATCATCATCATCATCACAGCTCATATACGTCCCCACCGAGGGGTTCGAGCCTACCCTATGTTAGGGTGATTAGGCCTTAGTCAACCACGCTGGCCCAGTGCGGATTGGTCGACTTCACATACATCATTGAATTTCTTCGCAGATGTATGCAGGTTGCCTCACGATGTTTTCCTTCACCGTAAGAGCGTCAGACAAATGTACATATGAAATTCGAAACGAAAAACACATTGGTACATGGCGGGTCTCGAACCCCGAACCCCCGATTGGAAGGCAAGTGCCGAGTCCACAGCGCCACCGACGCTCTTACAATATACGTTGCTTTTGATTCGCTATATACACGACTAGCTTTTGCCCACGGCTTCGCTGGCGTCAAATTCGGGGTAAGGTAACCAACCACCTTCCAGCAGCACCTTGAACTGTACTAATTATAGATGCAGAATTATTCCTCATAACTACTCTCGTCTCGCCGCGCCGCCCGCGCTCGCCTAGGCACAGCCTAGGTACCCGATTGACGATGATCGAGATGGCATACCTAAAATGAAAAAATATATAGAACCCTTATATTTCACGTCTGCCACGTTAGATTTTAAAATTGTTGCTGTTTTCGTAATCAGCGACTCGATAAACCACAAAAAGAATACCCATGTTGATTTTCAGACTTTCTCATCCCATTTCCCTTGTTTAGGGGTTGCATTCTGTAAAAACTTAAAACACGTGTTTACTCATTTATTGATAACAGTACTCCTGTGAAATTTCGAATAAAATAGTCTGATTTTGTATCCTCATACAAATGTTGGACCTCCGTTTCAAATCCTTAGAGGGTGGTTTTTGAAAAATCCATTCTTAGTGCTCATAGCCCTTAGACCTCATAAGAAACCTACTTGTTCAATTTTGCATCTTTAGACCCGAAGGTACGGGCTGTACGTTGATATGTGAGTCAGTTTCTTCTTTTCCATATTAAGAAGAAGATAGAAAACGATGATGGTAGTTCACGACCGCCAGGTTGGATTTAGAAATCGTTATTGTGTTCATAAGGAACCTACGTGCCAAATTTGGAATCTCTAGGCCCAGTGGTTTGGGCTGTGCGTTGATATATCAGTTAATCAGTCAGTTAGTCAGTCAGTTTCTTCTTTTATATAAGTATATATAGATGAATAACAGTGTGCTACTCCTGTTATTGCTTATTATTATTCACAAATTATGAGTAACAGATGATGATTTTGACGCCTAAAATATTGGCGTCGTTTATACAGGATGTAAGTGACGGTGTCCCTTTTCTTTCAACAGAGGGTTCAGACCATGATCCTAATTTGAAAATCACGAAAAATTCATAAATTTTTCGTTTTTTTCTTATAAATTTTGTAGTGCTTAACGTAACTAAGTTAACGTTTACAAATCATATTCTGTCAAAATATCATAATAAATAAACAAAAAATTTACATCGCAATGTAAACCGTATAACATTTCCACCATACTGATTTTGATTGAAAAATTTAATTTAATGAAAAATTTATGAATTTTTCGGGAGAAAATTTCAGTGATTTTCAAATTTGATTCATGGTCTGAACCCTCTGTTAAAAGAAAAGAGACACCGTCACTTATACCCGGTACATTTGAATTGGGGTCTAAATTTTTTTGGAATATACAGATTGTTTTTTATCATGCCGGAAAATTAAAGGAACGCTTCAGAACGTATCCATTATTGTATAAAAAAATGAATTAAAAAAAGTTTAAAAATTAAAAATCTCGAATAAATACTGCTCTCAACTAGTGCACTATTTTTTGGATATTTTAGAAAATTTATATAATATTAAGTAGGTGAGTTATTTTTTTATTAACATTTAATTCGTTCTACTATCATGTTGTGAAGCGTCCCTTAAATTTTCTTGGGTGATATAAAAGTAATCTTGTATACTTGCGATCCAAAGAAATCGAAAATGTAGCTCTTTTTGAATTACTTCGTTTATTATATGTATCATATATTATAAATGTTACATATTTTGTAAATATGGAACATTTATAATACAGGTGACATCGAAACCAATCGACAAACGTTGACGGTAGGTTCTATTATTGATTCTTATTATATTCTTGGGGTTTTAAAAAATATCGGAGGTAACAAAAAAATTACACGCTAGCTAAACTCTAAACAAAAAAACAAAGCCATCAAATACTCAATCAATAAAATAAATCTTACAAATAATAAAAAATTACGTAATAATGATGTTATATTTTTTGTTTACGAGTGAACCGCTTACAATTTCGATAATTTGAGTGGTAGCACTGGTAGGCGGACGGCGCGCAGCTTACGTCGGTCATTTGACTACGAGTGATTTCAATTCACTACGAGTAGTCTGCGCCAAACTCCTAGTCCGCTCTGAAGTTTTCTCACGCCTCTTTCTCACGCACGTAAAATATACAAAGTTTATTTTTATCGTGCTAAAACTTATTGAGTGATGTGACATTAACCTTTCACTTATAACTTATGTAGGCAGACAATATAATTTAATTTAATTATACCTATATTATAACAATGCAACGCGAATCGTGCTGTGTTCAGAGTGGACTAGAAGTTTGGCGCAATCTGTACAGTCGAGCGCTATAAATATCCGTTTCAACAAAATGATATAGTCCCGTGAACATTTAAAAAAACTTAATAAGTTTTATATAAATTCTTATTGCTGTTACAATTTCCCCAAAGTTTGTCGAATGATTTCAATTTCAAATTGTACAAAATAAGGCACCGTAAAAATTGTGTGTAGCTAATGTAGGTATGTCGAATTATTACTCCCTCATTTTGGCAGGGAAATCTATGTAGGTATTGTATCTATCGCTGGCACTAAGCACATAAATATGTGGGGCTGGTACAACGATTGTCAACACAGAATGTAGTTGAATATCTAAAAATCAACTGCGGTCTCCTTAACCGCATAGTGTGTTTTATTCAATGATATATCTTAAAAGCTTGGTGGCGCATTGGCGCGTGCGCTTAGCGAACGATTGCTATGGTTAAGCAACGTTGGCTGTGGTCAGTCCTATGATGGGTGACCAAAATATAAAACATCTTAGGCTCCTCCGTGCTTCGGAAGGCACGTTAGACAGTAGCTCCTGCGCCTGATCTCGCCCCGGCCGTGTCGGCTAACCGTCCCATCGGACTAGGCGCGTGAAGGAACAGAGAGTGCACTTGCGTTTGCGCAATCACTTGTGCACTATAATACTTATCACCACTGCACAGATGGATAGTCTCTGTTAAAATTGGCCATCGTGACCGAATATCGTTTAGGTGGGCATTATGTCTTTAAAAAAGTAGCCGATATGACATAAGCGCGCACATTGTGAAGAGAGAGATGAAAACGTCCTAATTAATTTTAATTAATTAGTCAATACAGTGAGCAGTGTGACGAGAGTATTGTGTTATTGTTATTAATAAAAAAGACAACAAACGCCATATGTAAATGTAAGAGATGTTTTGATTATTATTTAAATTTTTTAGTCAAGACAGTGAAGCAGTGTGACGAGAGTATTGTGGTATTGTTATTAACAAAAAAGACAACAAACGCCATATGTGAATGTAAGAGATGTTTTGATTATTATTTAAAAGCACAGATAATATTTAAAAGTTAATAAGACCCTGTGATGACTTCCATTAGTACATGGCGCGCTCCGATATATCTCTTGATGACTGTACCACCGATTAATTAATACTGCCCCTGAACTTTCTGGACTTTTATATTTATGTTACATGGGGTGTACGGAAAATTACAGTTGTTTGTTAACTAATGCCAGTTTGAATCCCGAAAGTGAGTAAAATATTCGTTATAAATGCATTGATTTACTACCAAACGTAGATAGAGCACTTCATACAAAAACGCGCTTGAAATCTGTCACCTAATCGACTATACATTTGTACGCTGTTAAATAGGTAGTTGAATATGCACACCCGAATTAAAATTATCATAAAGAATGTACCGTATTTATTGAAATCAACCTTATTCTTTATTATTACGGCAACTATTTGAAGTACAACCGTGTGCAGTTATATCATATCATACCTAGCCACATTAAACTTGACGCTTTAGTAATTGCTACAAGAAAATATCAACTTTATACTCTCAAACATAATGCTCAAAATTGCTTATCGCGTTGTAGCTCCAACGCACTGTGGGACATCCATAGGTCATAAATCTTAAAAACCTGCTTTCTTGTTTTACATTTTATTCCTTGTCGTTACATTGGATAGTTGCGGTACCTTCTGAAACTATAAATAGGTCAGTAATTAGAGTGCGCCTTCATTATCTATTGTGCATTCAAAGAGAGCGCATCGCCAATCGTAAATACTGTTATCAGTGAGTCATTAAAAAGCGTGACGTCATTTGTTGTCATTGCGGGACCTGTGAGTGCTGTGTGAGTTTTTTCTGAAATGGATATCCAAGAACAGGGTATGTAATAATTAATATTTTTATTTTAATTGTATCTTAGTATATATTTTCTTTAGTATGTCATTGCTACGAGGCGACTTTTCTTGGAGTATTATATTTTAATATTCAAAGTTTGAATAAACTTTTAAATATGTTCCCACTCGCTCCGACTATGGAGGTATATTGCACCATAATCTTTAGACTTTCTTATCTTAGGAAAATTAAAACTTGGCTGCCCTTATCTGCCCTTTTGGCGATGACAAGGGTGCTACGGTTGCCAGATTATCTCGTAGCATTTGCTACGAAATTAGTTTATTTAGTCTTAGTGCTTTGTGTAGGTTTTGTGACTGAATTTTAACCGTTTTTTTTTTGTTTTAGGTAATTTATATATATGCTCGTTTTCAAGAATGCATATTCTTGAAATATGGCTAACTGTCAATACCGATAATGACTCGGAAAAGTGTCGTCAAGTCCTACAAAGTTTGTTGACTACTCTGAACGACGATGCTGAGAACATTGATATTCATTATTTAGAGAAAATTGTTAATAATTTATGTAAAGCTATTGCTCGATTCTGGAAAAAATGTAATAGGGATAAAACCAAGCTTTTATATAAGAATTCCGATTGGTTTAATGTTATTGAAAAAATTCAACTTGTGAAAAACAATAAGCAATGTACTCCGTCTGAAACGTCGCCGTATCATTCACGTGGTCGTCCTCGAAAACCTTTTACGCAATGTAGTAAAAGGACTAAACGTCGGAGAGTAGCTGATTTGTCAAAGTCTGATGATTCTACTGTGAGTGCATTGCTTGATGTTTCAGACTGTTCATTCGATTCGTGTATATCTAGAGTTAGCACTGATGATGTCTTGTCACTTGTGACTGATGCTCAGTTGACAAAACATCAGTATTTATTAATTAAAAACTTTGTTAATAGTAAGATTTCTCCTAATGTATTACCATGTTACCAACAAATTACTAAAACGAAACAGAGATGTTACCCTTCTAATATAACTGTTTCCGAGTCTTCAGCTGAAGTTGAATTAAAAAGTCTTTTTGATCACACAGCTTCTCGAATCCTTGAATCTCAAAAAGAGGTCTTAGATCAGATTCCTGATGATTGTTTGTCTAATATCTCTTTACTTGGGAAATGGGGATTCGATGGCAGCACTGGACATAGTGAATACAAACAATTTTTTTCAGATTCAACTTTAGAAGATAGTAGTTTGTTTGTAACATCTTATGTACCCCTTCAAATTATTGTAAAATTAGCTGAAGATAATTGTAAAATTTTATGGAAAAATCCTCGACCCTCTTCCACTAGGTACTGCCGTCCTATTCGATTTCAATTTTTGAAAGAAAGCACAGCAGTGTCTTTGCAAGAGGAAGCTTATTTTAAGGATAAAATTGAAAGTTTGCAACCTACTTTTATTCAGATCGACAATCGTGAATTGGTCGTTTCTCATAAGTTGCAGCTTTCAATGGTAGATGGTAAAATTTGTAGTGCTTTAAGTGAAACATCTACAAGTAGATGTTATATATGTAATGCTACCCCTAAAGAGATGAATAAAATAGACGAATGTTTACAAAAACCTGTAATAGAGAGTAGATACCAATTTGGATTATCACCACTACATTCTTGGATACGTTTCTTCGAATATTTTATTCATCTTTCATATAGATTAGACATAAAAAAATGGCAAGTTAGGCTAGATAGTGATAAACAATTGTTATCAAATAAAAAACAATATGTACAGTCCCAGTTTAGGGAACGATTGGGTTTAATAGTTGACAAGCCGCGTAGTGGTGGAAGCGGGACGTCTAACGACGGAAACACGGCCAGGAAGTTTTTTTTGGAATCAGCTGTATCTGCTGAAATTACAGGTTTGAATAAGGATCTCATAGATCGTTGTTGTGTAATATTACAAACGTTATCTTCTGGACATAAAATTAATGAATGCAAGTTTAAAGACTATGCATTACAAACAGCATACAGCCTGGTCGAGGAATATCCGTGGTATAGTCTTCCTGCTTCTGTCCACAAGGTGCTCGTACATGGATCAGATATTATAAGTTATGCATTGTTATCTATAGGAGAACTTTCCGAAGAAGCTGCTGAAGCGACAAATAAGTATATCAAAATTTATAGACGAAGTCACACGCGAAAAATGTCACGTGAAGTTACCAATCAAGATTTAATACAACGACTATTATTACATTCAGATCCTTATATTACAAGTCTTCGGAAACTTCCCCCTAAAAAGAAAAATACTCTGTCACAAAGTGTAATAGAATTGTTACATGTTTAATATTGTTAGAATAAGAATAATTTATTTGTATTTTGTTAGTTGTTTTGTTTTTTTTGTATTTAATTAATTTTAATTTCTTTATTTCTATTATTTTATTATAATTAAATAATGTTATCAATGTTTTGACTCTTATTTTATTTAAAATATATGTTTTACATTCCAATTTTTAAGTGTTTGTTCATGATAAATTTAGGTAAAAGTATGTTATTGTTTATATTTGTTTTTTACTGAAGTAAACGTTTTTTATTCCGTAAATACATGTACTTCTTTCATTTTAATGTTCCTAAAACACTTTTACAACTATAAGTCACTAAAATAATACAATGTATTGATAGTAACAGGACTTTAACTATTTATGACCGCCCTTGTATGGAGCGTGTCCCTCTGTGCAACGCATGGAAAAGAACTGCACGAGGCCCGATTGAGCAGTTCTTCACAGGCCCACTTTTCGAACGTTCATGCATTATCTACGTTTGGTAGTAAATCAATGTATAAATGTCTATATTATTGTGAAATGACATTTTTTGCTACTTCTGTTGTTTGGTATAAATTAATGGGTAGTTAAAAACAAAAAACAAATTGTTTTAACATTTTTTTATTGTTTAAGACTTTTTTTATATATAAATCTCTACCTTTCCTCTTCTTTCTTGATGGCAACTCAATGAAAACAATCTAACAAAAACTCATTTACAGAGAAAATATCAATTAACTATGAAAGTAATAATGAAAAATTCTTTACATTATGCAATAATATCAAGTGAATATTTGGTCAACTTCATAAAACATTGAAAGGTTTGAATAAAATTGTCGTAATATAACAAATATAATTATCAACAAACTAAAGACAATTTTCTTATTCGAACATATTGTAATAAAAATTTTTTTTGTTCTTCATTGAGTTGCCACCAACCAGAATCTAATACTGCTACATTGCACAATAAATAACTTAACTAATTTGTTATTAACCAACTAACAAGATCTAAGGTTTATTTACAGCATTATCTACGTTCTCCTTTTTCACTCTATACAATCGCGTGGGAAACATATTCAACTATTATCCTTAATGATAATGCAACTTCGAATTAATAAGAAACTTTCAAACAGTTATGATTTTGCTTAAAACAAGTTAATAACATTGGCAAGAAAACAAGCATTAACAGACAAACACGATATAAAAAATATGACACATCGCTTTATAAAAGGCAAGGAACTGTTGACAATATGTAATTTTAATATTAATAAGTATACACTGTGAAAACAAACTAAAAATTGGATTCCAATTCTGACTACGAAACTATTAAACATATATATTTTCCAAAACTTTTTTAATACGTTATTTTCAAATACTTGTTACAAAAATGATACAACAATTAGAATTAATAGGTATACACCATATTTCAAATATTGAATTATCAGTTTTCTGTTAAACTAAGTATTCCTTATATTGATCATTTCAAATTATGCTGCTTAGAAAATTCTGGGGGCGTGTGCCTCATCTCTTACATCTATCTCAATACTATTATTGAACAATTAGAGGAGAGCAAAAAGTTTAGTCGTTTTTGAGATTTTGTTATTGGTCGAAATAAAATTTTTATTTCTTAGTAATATATTATTTTATTCATTTGCTAATGTTTGATTAATCTGTAAACTTTCTAGAATCATGATGTATGTTTCGAAAATACACGAAATTTAAAGAAAAGCGATAGTTGATAGATTTTACCAGTATGCCCCCAGGCTTAAACGGCTGTTTTACATATTTTCTTGTTTGATAAACTTCAGATTTTCTACGATGGGATGGGACGCATTGATCAATCCTGTTGAACTTTCTTCACTCTGCTGAATAAATAATTTACCATAAATAAATATCTATATTTTATTTATAAAATATTCTGCGAGTTCACTATTGACCACGAGTTAAATAGTAAAATAAATAGGCAATATATTATTATAATTATATTATTCAACAAACATAAGTAACAGAAATCTATTGGAAAGATTGCCAGAAGTGTCTGTTCTATTATTATTGCTCTATCTTCCGCATCTATCTTACAGTGGTAGAAATCGGTGGATATAGAGAACTTACGCGAGCTATTAATTTGCTGAAAATAACTTTGATATGAAATCTAATATTTTTATGCTATTCTCTTTCTGCTTCTCTCTCGAGCACCTCAATTACCTTTATCAGTTAGAAAATTTGACAAATAATTTATTTAATTGTCAAATTTTCTAACTGATAAAGTAACTTGTATTCAGTTGTTCATTCTGCGTTAACTCTCCGTCGTTTGCAGTTTGATCTCTAACTTCTCTGCTTTCTATTGAAATTTGTTGATAAAATTGTAAATAAAACAAAACTAACTTTTGATCTGTCGCTTCCCGCCTGCCTTCATCCCTAGTTCTAGATCATTTTCTTTCACCAGTCAGACAGCGCTGTGGCTAAATGAGACAAAAGATGTAAGGAAGGAGGAATGCCGATCATCCTGTTGCTCTGCGTCTGTCGTCACCAGTATCAGCAGAGCTCCTGTCTTAAGGTTGAGAAAAAAAAAAACACTAACTTCTAGTCTGCTGCTTCTGGACTTTCGAATCCATCTGTGACGTCTCTGCGTTTCGGTCGAGCATTTCCGAAAATTGAGGTTGTTAGCATTTGGATGCTTACGACCACCCAAAGTCTTTGCACAACCCCACAAACGTATTGACAGCGTGCTCTGAGATCTGGCGAAAGGGCAACTACGGTTGCGGTCTTCTATGAAATTACAAAAAAAGAGACAAAACTAACGTCTGTTTTGCTGCTCCCTTTCTCGCGCCTTCATCTCCAGCTCTTCTTCTTCTTTCGTGAGTGGAACAGTACTGTGGTTGTAGAGGCCCTGCGCCATGAGCTGCAGCGCGAGCGGGTTGCGCTGGCCGGACGCCTTCTTGATCTTGGCGCGCTTGTTCTGGAACCAGATCTTGATCTGCGCCTCCGCGAGCCCCAGCTCCGCCGCCAGCGCCTGCCGCCGCCGCTCCGTCAGGTACCGGTTCTCCGCGAACTCGTGCTGACAACCAAAATGCAAATTCTAACATTCAAGATCAAGGCCAGAGGCTAGTAGGCTTAATTACTATTCGATGAACCAATTTCGATCGCTCGACATTGAGATTGTGATTTTTCGCATGCTTGAGTTGCCATATTGGCGCCGAATTGGACCAGTATTGCGCGGATTTTGAGTAAACCAAACTCATCGTCATCATCATCATTTCGGCCAAGAGGCACCCACTGTTTGACAAAGGCTTCCCCAGAGATCTCGAAACCGATCTTACCGCGCCTCCCGCATCCAGCGACTTTCCGCGGCTTTCACCAGATCGCCGGTCCACCTTGTGGGCCTAGTGGCGGGCCTATTAACGCTACGTCTCCCGATACGCGGCCGCCACTCGAATAAGTTTTTGCCCCAATGGCCGTCAGTCCTGCGAGGGATGTGTCCAGCTCACTGCCACTTAAGGTTTTTAATTTTTTGGGCTATGTCGTTAACTGTAGTTCTTTTACGGATCTTATCATTTCTGGTGTGATCGCGTAGAGAGAATTCGTTGCCCTTTGAGCGACCTTGAGCTTTCTAATGAGACCCATTGTAAGCGGCCACGTCTCAGTTCCGTACGTCATCACTGGCAACATACACGAATTGAAGACTTTCGTCTTCAGTAACCAAACTCGATTTTATTTAATTTTCTCAAAACACGGGACCAATTTGGCGCTGGTGTTGCTATGAAAACGTTCGAAAGCAATCACGATGTCAATCGATCGGATTTGGTTCGAAAGTAAGCCTACTGTTCATAAATTCGCTAGGTTCACGAAAGAAAATTTACTTTTTATGTAGTTTATGTTTTAAGCGCTCCACAGTTCCACACACAGAAGTGGTAGCGGGACGGTAGCGAAACTGCTGTAAGCAATTTTTTTACAGCGCGGGTGGTTTCTTTGTGGTATGGTCCATAGCAATATGAACATTACAAAAAATTCCACTCCGCTACCGTCTCGCTTGCCGCCTCTGTGTGTGGAGTGCTTTAGATTTCGGTAATATTGGATCATTTACGAATATTACTAATGTAACCGGTTATTGTGATAGATAGATAAAACCTGAACTTTTGTAAAAACCATATCACTGTCGTAGAAAATTATGAAATAATCATCATGGAAATATATTTTTTTTAGAGTTACGTTAACTTATTTTTCAGAATTCTATTCAGTTTTTGTGTATTTTGTAAAGTGAAGCATATGTTTCTATTTTAGTGCGTATTTTTTTTTTAGTTTGAAATGTAGTACATCATTCTTTCACAGTGGAAGTGCAAACATCTATTTTTTCGTCAGATTATGAACTTGTCTGGTCTAATGAGGAGATCTTACAACATGTCGACTCAACTTCACACACGATGAAGTCCGAATTTGATATAATGATTAAAACGCTGTGATTGTTGGTTATAATATTGAATTACTTTCTGTTTTGCAGTCTAGTTCACTATGGTCGAGGAATCCAGCTGAAGCTTGCTGTTATTTTCCACCTTATTGTCACTACCACCAGTTAGATGAAGGCCAAAAACTGTTGTGAAAAACATTAGAAAATTTGGTGAAATCCAACCGACCAAATATTTTTACAAAGAACATACCAGAACTATATAGTTGGTCTAAGAATGTCCACACAGTCTGTTCTAAGGATTCTTTTTCACTATCAGTATCTATTTAGTTAGAGCTAAAGAATTTGAAAAAAAAATGTAATCGTAATTTAATACCTTTAATCTTGCAAGCTGTGGCCCTGAGAACGCAGTCCGTGGCCTTTTCTCGTCAGTAGGGGCCCCGTCTCCAGGTGGTTTTTTAGGTCTTCTCGTTCGGGGACCTGGCAAACAATTTATAGTGTTCTATTGATCAACGTTATTTCCTAAAAAAAATATCTAATTCTACAACAACAACATGGTAAAATATTTCTTTCTTTTGTGAAAACTTTTATTCTGGCACTTTAAAGAATTTAAGATAAATCGATATTATTGGAGTGGAGGATTTTTTTAGATTTCAAATCAAACTACGCTGTGGCAGCCCTAGCCTCCAGCTGTTGTATACATGACGGTCATTCCAGGGTCAACGAAATGACCTTTTTATCTCGTCTAAATCTACGCGGCATGTTAAAAGAATAGACACATGTCCCTCCTAATATTTCACCTCAAAGTAAGTGTCTCCCTAAGCTACACCCACTTTCAGGTTTCTACGTTATTTAATTTTATAATTATTTTATATTTGTATGAAAATAAAAATTATCGTTTTTCGTAATGTAAACGTGTGCATAATACTAGTCAATACTCATACGTAAAGACCCTACGGATCGATACATCTATTTTGACTAACCTAGTTAGCAAATTATGTTGAAATCCGAACAACATTTTTTAATTAACTCGTTATATTACACGTTCCTTAGGAAACTCATTAGAATTCGGGATAAAAGTAGCCTACGTTCTTCCTCATGGCTTAAGCTATCTCTATACCAAATATTATTTAAAATTGATTCAGCGGTTTAGCACGAAAGTAAGTGATAGACAGTTGGACAGACAGGCAGACAGAGTCACTTTCGCATTTACAACATAAGTATATAATTACTTCTTTGGTTAATGGGCGATTTTCTTGAATGGCATGGTAACCGTAGCCGCCGAAGCAAAAATATTGTTTTCACCTCTCCAGCACGAAAAGGGTGCTTTTGGTGCGTCAAAGCTCGCAGCAAAATCGCTTTTTGCTGCGAGCGAGAGGCAAAGTGAATTGAATTTCGAACACCACCTTACTCGGTGCTGAAAAAAATAAACTAGGCGAGGTTCGTTCAGAAACTCAATTTGGCCAAGCGATTCAACTCATTAATATTATTTATTAATAATTATTTATTGGAATTTAAGTTAACAATTTATACTATTACCTTTTTAAAGACGTAATATTTAAAATAAATACCAGTGAACATTATATCGTTTAAAAATATCATGTTTGGTTTTAATAAAAATGTCAAGCAGTGCAATTTCCGAACGCAACTTCTAAAAAAATTTGAAAACGAAATGGTGGAATAGGCTAGATTACTAAAATTTTTTTTTGCTTTAATAGAAGTTCATTCATTTAATAAACAGAAAGAAAAAATCGGTTTTCGAATAACTATAAAAACAACCAAGATATAAGGTATTAAAGATTTTTCTCGATCTCTTTCTAGCAAAACGGCAATTTACAAGGAGTTTATATGGCCGTACTCAACAATGACGTCACGGTTGATGTCGGTTATCTCTGTCTAATCGCCTCCAAATTAACAACTTAAAATGCTTCTATCTAATGTATTTCAAAGCCGATTTTAATTCTAATTTCACAGATCTGCATCTTTTTCCACGGTATTTTAATAATTAATGACGAGACGTAAAAAATATAATTCAGTCATCATCCCAATTGGCGGAATGGCAGCAAATCCATTTCATTCAGTATAAGGTCGTATGAACTAATTTAGTGGATTATACGAATAATGAGTGCGAATGAAATAATTTAGTGCATTATACGAATAATGAGTTTGAACTAATTTAGTGGATTAAACGAATTATTGAAAGTCCTCCAGTTTCACTAGGCCCTTCTGCAAACCCTCCGCAATGCACAAACGTAGAGACGAAAATATTACATAATACGCAAGTAAATAATGCGACAATCACAGTTCCGAACAAAACTTACTTTTAACTTGCATAATTGCAGTAATTTTACTTTTAATTTTTATTAATTATTGTTAATTTTTGCGAGGGCTTTTAGTTATAAATAATAAAAAAATTAAATATTGTCTTAGTGGTTTTCTTACCTATACTTTTCTCGCTGGTAGAGGTGAAAAGTTGTATGTTCAACACGAGAGCAAATTTTTTTATGTCTCGTGCTCTTAAATCACTCACTGTGCTCAGTAGTCTATATTTTCTTCTTTAATTCTAGACTACTTCGCTAGTTCGTGATTTAAAGTCAGCACTCGCAACAAAAAATATCTTTGCTCACTTGTTGTACAAATAACTAATGTTATATAACGTCATGTTTTCCACTCGCAAGCGCCGGCAACGGAACAAAATTTTAGGCGAGGTTTCCCAGAAAATCATGAACAGCGACTGAGTTAATCTACAAGTATACTATACTTATAATATTATATATATATAAAGTTGACGAGATTGTTTGATTGTTTGTTTGGTTGAACGCGCTAATCTTTGGAACTACTGGTCCGAAGTGAAAAATAGTTATTTGTTATACATGAGTGCAAAGTTGCTTTTTAACCGCGTGCTCAACTTTGATGACCGAGAAAGCGAAGGGTTCTAAAAAATTAGAATCTTGAGCGTTAGCGAGGGAATCAAAAGAGCACAAGGTGAAAAATCTTTGCACTCGAGTGCAACACGTAACTTTGCATCCCCCCTCAGCGAGGAAATGACTAAATGCTAAATAAAACATTTACAATCACAAGATACTTTTACTTCAGTTTAGGTACATATTTACTACAACATTATGATAGGTAAGTATTTCAGAAAAATATTTATATTTGGCCTTATTCATAAAAATATTTAAGCAATGTTTAAGTTAAGTAATGTTGCTGTCTCTTTTGATGTCTTTTCTTTTGTAATGAGATTGAAAGTGACAGCAACATTATTTAACTTAAACATTGCTTAAATATTTTTATGAATAAGGCCAATTATGTTTAACAATTACTTAATACGTTTTTTTTACTTGTTTTCAAGTTTTTTATTTATAACAATACGACGTCAAAACAAAATGGCGCGCCCAAAGCAAAATAAAAACAAAAGTACACCAAGGAGGTTCAGAAGTTTTTAACAAATTTAAAAAAAGTTGAATGATAAATTCGGCACCATGGAGATGGAAGTAAATAGGTTTAATGATATTTTGAAATCACATACCTAGTGTATGCGATGTTCCAAATTCAAATTTACTTTAACCTCAAGCGGATAAAAACGGCTTTGGCAGTCAGATATCGAATAGCAAAAATACTTTTTCCGAGATGGAGGGATGAAAATATTTTTGTGTTGGATAGTCCATTGATCGCAGAAGGCTTTACGCTATGTAATATCACGCTACGGCCAATAGGAGGGGAGAACCAATGTAAAATGTTGCTAAAACGGGAAAAATATAGAAGATATAACTAAGAACGCGTTGAAATCTTTAATAAGGCGAAACGTAGTTCGCGGACACAGCTAGTAAGAAACAAACGCATTTTGATTATTATATTCATAGTATAATATAGTTAACATCCCTTATACTTAGATCTGTTGAAATTACTAGGGTATTTAAATAAACTCTTTATGTAAATTCTTAAAGAAAAAGAAGTTTTCACCTCTCTAGCACGAAAAGGGTGCTTTTGGTGCCTAAAAACTCGCAGCACAATCGACTTTTGCTGCGAGAGTGAGGAAAAGTGATTCGAATTTCGAACATCATCTTTAGGAATTATTCCGCGCAGAAAAAGCAAATGGTCCATTCAGAAACTTATTTTGGCCTAGCGATTTAACACAAAGGAATAAAAATTTTTTTATTGAAATTTCAGTTTGAAAATTGTACTATTGCTATTTTTGAATCGTAATATTCAAATTAATAATAGTAAGCATCACTTACTTTAAAATCATATACTTAAAAACATAATATTTGGTTTTCATAAAAAATATAATTAAATAAATATAAGTATTACGCAACATATAAACTTATAAAATATATTTTAGCGGAAATCAATTTTTTTTCAGCATTAGGTCGATTGAACTGTTTTGGTAAATATAAAGCAAAATGAGTGTGTCCAGCGATGAAGATAGTTGTCTACAACAAGTTTCTAATACTCAATTTAGTTTTTCACCAGATAAATCGCGTGAAAAATATCTTAAGGCGTAAGAATTATTCAATAATTGGCGACTTTCAAAAGGTGCTAGAACTTATTCTGAGACGGTGCTTTTGTTAAATTTAATTGAATTATCAAAAACCTTTAATCTGACAAATTGCAGTAATTTTAGTTTCAAGTTTTAATATTGTAAATTTAGTTACGAGTATGTATGTTGGCTATAATAAATATGGGTCGGGAAGCTTTTGGGACCAGTGGGGCTAGCACGCAGGAGAATCGAAAATCGCATCGAAATCCGAATCGAGGAGTTTGTATGGCAATTTTCTTAGCGCCACGGCGGTGAGTAGCAGAACTAATAAAATTGCCATACAAACTCCTCGATTCGGATTTCGATTCGATTTTCGATTCTCCTGCGTGCTAGCCCCACAGGACCGCGGTCCCAAAAGCTCCCTTGGAATTAATTATTAAAATTGAGGCCCCGAACGTCACCTTGATATTTATATTTTAAGTGGTTCAATTGTTTAAAATTGTCTTAATTGATTTTATTATCCAGAGATGAGCTATTAACACTTTTCTCGCTGATAGAGGTGAAAAGTTACATGATACACACGAGAGCATTTTTTTTATGTCTCGTGCCTTTAAATCACTCACTGTGCTCAGTAGTCTATATTAGAATCACTGGCTGTGCTCTTGATTAAATTTTAGACTACTTCGCTTGTTCGTGATTTAAAAGTCGGCACTCGCAGCAAAAAACAACTTTGCTCACTTGTTGAACAAATAACTATTACTGAATGCTTATGAAGAACTATTACGTAGAAAGCTCTATTATAATATGTACGAGTATATGAGCAGTATAACTCTAACGATTTAATTTTATTTAATGTGACATCACTGTTCATATGAATATAATTTATTGACACAAAGTCAGAATTAACAAAAGTAATAAAGTCAGCAAATCCTTTCAACAATGTACAATAATATTTTTTACCCCTTTCTTATTTCTTACTTAAACTGATATAGAGGGAATAAATTGTGTCTACCCAACATAGCATTATCCAACAACTATGCAGTAATGGTGCTTATGTGGATGCGGTTACAGTTAGAGCGATGTTTGTGCACACTTATAGCACAGAATAGATAAAAGATCGATATAAAAATAATAAGGTATATTATAATGCGTCACGTGATCCTGATGTTTTTTAATACTGTGTTCTCTAATTACAACCATGATTAGGCCGGTGATGAAAATGTGTACCACAAAGTAGGGTTATTGCCTGTACTATAACGTTGTAATATCATAGTAACGTATACTATAGTGCAGGATTTTACTTTTATTCCTAGATGGTTAATACGCCACGAGAAAAATATTTATATACTCAGTAATTCTTCAATTAACTTCATTCAACAGACTTCTTGGATCACACCCTCGTGGCAGCATGGGAATAAGCTTTTAAGTACTTGGAAAAGTAATAGCTATTTATAAAATTAGTACTGGACATTTTGCCCGGATTTGGAACGTTCGCGTCGGTGGTGTTTTGGACTCGGCACTAGCTTTCTTAATAACTTTTATTTTTTACTTGTAAAGTTGTGACTCAGATTGTTTTCTAATATTTAAAAGATACCTTATTTTTTGTACGGTTGAGTGTCAGTGTCATTCGGGAATACACATTGATGAACTATTGACCTACGTTCCAAAGAAGTGTTAATTTGTGATAGATAAAACATGTTCTAATCAGTTTCAAAGGGACTGTCAGTTTTCGTTCATTATAATCGCGCACAAACATTGTTATCAATTCTTAAAAACGTAAAGACAGAAGCAATGTTTTAGAAACCTTATATACCTACCTCAGGTTGAGTTATTTAGTTAAATTACTATGTATACTTTAAAAAATCTCTATAGGAGGTGTGCCAAATTTCATCCGAGTCGGCTCGGCTCGTGAGGCAAGTGGGTAGGTCAAATTTTTTCAATATAATGATTGGATATTTAAGCAATTTTTACTAATGAGTTTGTATTGAGATATATTTTCGTTGGTTTTTTTTCAATTAACCTTCATCTATGTTTTGATGCTGTAATGATCCTTTAATAAATTCCTAGGAAAGGAGTTGTTCCAGAATGTATGGAGTCTAGCCCATAAAGCTGTACAGTTATGAACAAATTAGGCCATAATATAACAAACAGTTTTTAAGTGTTAAATTCATAACTATTAACCCTGTTTTTTGGCTCATGTGGTTAATAAATTGCAAAATAATGCCACACAACAGACTCCCATCATGGTGGAAGATGTCAACTGTCACTCACTTACTGACATTGACGTATTTGACGTTTCAACAAAATTGTCCGCGAGCTATACTAAGTACAGTTGCATTTATGGCGGTTTATGAGTTCGATTTATTTATTTGGAATGGATCACACTGCAGTTGCCCTTGATATTACTTTATTACTAACTAGCTTTCCGCTCGCAGCTTGGCCCGCGTTATATTTGTTTTCCCGTGGGAATTTTATATTTTTCCGTAGGAAAAATAATTTTATAGCTTATGTTCATCAGTGATAACGTAGGATTCTCAATGTAAAAGAATTTTTCAAATCGGGCCAGTAGTTTCGGAGCCTATTCAATACAAACAAACAAGCAAACAATCAAATCTTTCCTTTTTATAATATTAAGTATAGATTGAGAACTATAAGTAACACAGTCCTTGTGACGGGTCATGAATGTAGGTATTTTACTTGAGAGGCACTTCTCTATTGGCCAATCACGGTTTAGTTTGTATGCGCTGAAAGAGCAATTCGGTCTGCTTCGGCTTATTTTTTTTGTCACACGCTATTTATTAATTATTGCCACAATTAAAAAAGAATTATACATTCAATTGTATTCTTCATTAAATGGTCGAAAAACTAAGCTAAGTTTTTTTGTCGGTGGACTAGAATCAGTTATTTTTTGATATTACAATTACAGGAACCAGCCTGGAATGTACTTTTAAGACAGTTATAATTTTCCTATTCGAATTGAATAAATAGTAGTAACTGTTTTTTTTTACCTGGGAACACTTGTAATAGCTGTTCTGCTATTTTTTAACATTTTGAGTTGATGTTGACAATCACAGTAATATTCACATTTGTAATTATAATTATGTTACTTTGCACGCTTCCGCTCTAGCGCTAAGTACGTGACCGCCGCCTTACCGCAATTAAATGCAAATTAATGTTGCTAATGTTTCTTTGTTTGTAAACAGTGTAGCAAGGGAATATCGTAATTAATGAAGATATTTTCACCCGGTGCGTGCATTAAATAAGAACATAGGTATTGCTTTATTCTTCGTACTTCTAATTAAAATTCAAAACAAAACCACACAACTAAAGCAATTACCAAGTTCATGTTCTGTGAGCGATCGATTTTGTTTGACATTTTTGTTAATGATAACGTCATGTTATTAATATGAGATAACATTACTAGGTGTCAGCGTCTACTAAATCTTTAAAAAAAAACCACATGTTTTATTACAGAGTACCGTTTTACTGGATTTGTGGAAAACCTTTAAAATACGGCCAATAGGTTTTCAACAGAAAAAATAGCTATCTAGGGAATTAGTAAATTTCAACGCGATACATCACGGACACCATATTTGTTTTATGGTTTTAAAGAAATTATTTTTAAATCTTGTAAAAGTTCGATACAACATGAATTATTTGCAATAAACATTGTTATGACACACACAACAATCACTCTACATTTGAATGAAACTAATTCATCTAGTGGGACTCGCGTATTTCTTGTTTAAAAGAAAGTATCCTCAATTTTTTTCTTATCTTTATACAATGAAAAAATCAAACTTGCGGGACCTTAATCCGAAAAGTTTGTTGGTACCTACTCGTACAAATTGAACACAAAAATTTACAAAAAATATAGTAAGCCCTCGCAAAAGACCTTCAATAATCTTGTAAATAATATAATACAAGAAAATAAAATTTAAGTTCAAACATAAATAGGTATTGATTTGCAGTGACGATCTTTAATCTTAATAAAAAATATTTTACAAAAAATAAAAACCGACTTCAAAAACACTGAAAAGTAAAAAATAATATAAGAATAGGTACAGACAACATCACACTTCTATATTGAAGTCGATGCCAAACGATGATCTCCTAGAAAGTCTTAAAATTTGTCACCGACTTCAATATAGAAGTGTGATGTTGTCTTACCTATTCTTATATTATTTTTAACTTTTCAGTGTTTTTGAAGTCGTTTTTTATTTTTTGTAAAATATTTTTTATTTTTAGCTTTTTAGTGAATTAAATCTTTTTAGTGAAAGAAACCCTAATTAATTACCTTTAATTAGTATTAAATTAGCGTTTCCCTTGATTTTCATGCATTGCATGATTTCGTGGCGTTTGCATCAGACGGAGGGGAGGTACTTCGCTACTTTAGTCATTTAAAAATGGCATCGGTGAAAGAGCTTCAGTGGCGCTGTGGACTTCAGCACTGGCCTTCTAGTCGGAAGATCCGGGGTTCGATCCTGCCATGTATCGTAAAGTCGACCAATTCGCACTTGACTAGCGTAGTTGACTAAGGCCTAACTAAGCACCCTAGTCAGGGTAGGCTCGAGCCCCTCGGTGGGGACATATATGAGCTATGATGATGAGAAATAGCAGCTTTGTTCAAGTCCTTGAAAGGTGAATATAGTGGACACAACGAAGATGGTCTTTTAAAAATATATACACACAACATGCAGTAAAAAACACAAAAACAGCAACACAAAAGCGGCATTCCCACGAGGTACATCCCAATCAAGCGGACGATGCAATATCTTAACCAATTCACACAGCGAGCAGGCGTACCTTTTAAAATTGGTCAAAATATTTCACCGACTGCCTGAAGGGCGAGTCTTCGAAGCCTTCTGGCACCTTCTGCGGTTCAAGGGAAGATCTTCTTGTTTTTCTATGTTTGTTCAAAAACTTCATGAAATTCAGGTGTTTTTCTATTAATATGGACTAAAGTCAAAACCTAAACTTTTGTTAAAGATAAACTAATTAACTAAAAAATATCGGCGTTACTCCAAAAAGCTGTCTAAAGTTAGTCGTGGTTGAAATATATGCTGTTTTATTCGTGTTAATAAGGGCAGGTGGAGTCAGCGTCAGTACTAATACACCATGACTAACTTAATACAACTTTTTGTAGTAGGTAAGCCCGTATGGGAATTTAATCTATAATATTATTAAAACAACATTTAACGTAACCTCTATAGTATCAACATACACAAGCCAAAAGAAAAGAAATATTAAAATCTACATTTCAGTCTGGAAATTTGATATGACAATATATTTTAATAAAACTTAACTGACTTTTTATTTAATTACTTAAATATTTCTCAAGATTTCTACATAGTTCTATTTTATAAGATTCATTAATTACAAAAGTATAGATTAAGCACAGAAATCAACGACACAATATATTGTAAAAAAACACACTCAAAAACAAATAAATGTCAGAACAACAATTAGTTACAAACAGTGCTAGAATACAAGTTAGTAACAAACATGCTAGATGCAAAATAAATCAATCAAAAATTAAGGACAATAATAGCTTCGTAATCGGCCTGGGATCGAACGCGCGTCTTCTAAAGACGCTTTACTAGGCCAGCTTGACTATCTTATTTTTTTTGCCAATGTTAACTGTATTCACTGTTAATAACGACAATTAAGAGATATAAAACCCACATGATTCAAAGATAGAAAGAGTGAGATTTTTGTGAATTGTGAGTGAATATCATTACCATAACCACATGAGTAGAGAAGTTTCTCTTCATGTGCCATAACTTTATAATCTTAACCGCAAAGTATTATTTTAACTTAAATTTAAAAACCACTGAACCGATATAATAATCTTTCGCCACTTAAAAGTCACGTCAAGTTAGAAGTAAAGTGAAATTGAATAAATTGTCAACAATACATTTATTTCGGTTCTAGAAATATGAAACGTCGTAACAGCTCATACACGTCCCCACCGAGGGCCTGGAGCCTACCCTAAGTTAGATGGTTAGTGTGTTTAGGCCTTAGTCAACCACGCTGGCCCAGTGCGGATTGGTCGATTTCACATACACCTTCGAATTTCTTTCGCAGATGTATGTATGCAAGTTGCCTCACGATGTTTTCCTTCACCGTAAGAGCGTCAGACAAATACAATTAAATATGAAATTCGAAAAACAAAAAAACACATTGGTACTGGCGGTCTCGAACCCCAGACCTCACGATTGGAAGGCAAGTGCCGAGTCCACAGCGTCACCGACGCTCCAATAATATGGAACAAATTTGATATTAATTTCAGCAACACCTCCAAGTATTCCTAGAAACTATTCCTCGTAGAAAAAGGGTTTTGACAAATACTCGTAGGCTGACAACGAAGTGAACCGTTTGCCTTTTAAGGTACGGAATCCTATAAAAACGAAAAAATGTCATGATAACACTTCTTCATCATTCCAAATTAATGAAGTAGCCTTTTGTTAAAAAAAACCTCCTTTTACCACCAAAAAAACTGGGTAAAGCGCAGCTAAGAGCCGTCAAAACATCAAATTATCTCCGTAATGAACGCCATTCTGTGCTGTCGACAAAAAATGTCCCTGGTGCTTCTTTGGAAAATAAGGTCAGTATCTCGCGGAGGCGGCGGTCAAAAAAAGTCTAAATAAATTTGAAGCTTTCGATGTAGGGTACTTAGCAGTATAATCTAAAGCTTATGCATTACATCACTTATATTTTTTGGGCTGATTTTTACAAAGGAACACGGAATATAAATCAACAGTACAAGTGGTATGGATGTGTTGTGCGTGCTACAAGTATGCGTATCTCCGCATAGTCAGCTATACACTTTCCCTGTCAAATATAGGTAAATTATATTAGGTCCTTACATATGAAATTGGCGTTTTGTATGGGAGGAACATAAAGTCGATTTTTTTAAATATAATATACCTATTTATTCAATCAAAGTATGTACCATTGCTATCTATGCACTTTTGCCATCTCATAGGTAGTTCATCGATCCCTTTACTAAAAAAAAAATAAAAACCAACTTCAAAAACACTGAAAAGTTAAAAATAATATAAGAATAGGTACAGACATCACACTTCTATATTGAAGTCGGTGCCAAACGATGATCTCCTAGAAAGTCTTAAAATTTGGCACCGACTTCAATATAGAAGTGTGATGTCTGTACCTATTCTTATATTATATTTAACTTTCAGTGTTTTTAAAGTCGGGTTTTTATTTTTTGTAAAATATTTTTTATTTTTATCTTTTTAGTGAATGAAATCTTTATAGTGAAAGAAACCCTAATTAAATACCAGCTCACCTTCGGTGTATACTACCTACCCTACCACCCTAGGAATATACTCTATCGAATACAAAAAAAAATTGAAAAACGGTCCACAATTGGCGAAGTAATCGCGTAACATACACACAAAACACGTTGGAAACACCTTAAAATTTAAGGGTTTTCCTCGATTTTCATGGGATCCCATCATCAGATCCTGACTTTGGTGACCATGAGACCACCTTTGGAGTATACTCTATCGAACACAAAAAAAAATTTGAAAATCGGTCCACAACTGGAGGAGTAATCGCGTAACATACACCAAAAAAAAAAAGACATACGCATCGAATTGAGAACCTTCTCCTTTTTTGAAGTCGGTTAAAAAACCATTCGGGCGGGAATCAATAAATTATTTGAAGGCAGTTTGGACTGCCCCATCGGAAGAACTTATCCAAATTTCGAAAAAAATGCTAATCTGTTGGAGCAAGGTCCGGAGAGTACGGTGGATGTCTTAGACATTCCAATTGAAGCTCCTCTAATTTGGTAGCCGTCTGTTGTGCAGTGTGTGGTCTAGCGTTATCATGAAGCAGCAGTGGCGATTGACAAGCTTCGGTTGTTTAGCAGCTAGCTTTTCCATCATGGTTTGCAGTTGCTGACAATAGACATCTGCCGTAATCGTCTAGCCAGATTTAAGAAAGCTGTAGTGAACGACACCAGCACTAGTCCACCAAACGCTCACAAGTAACTTTTTTGGTGTCAATTTTCGCTTGGGGCATGGTTTGGCTGGTTCGGCAGGGTTCAGCCATTGCGATGAGCGTTTCCGATTATCTTACAGGACCCACTTTTCATCACAAGTAATGATTCGATTTAAAATCCGTTCATTATTGTGCCGGTTGAGTAATGCAACACAGCAGTCAACGCGCGTTTGTTGATTTGCTTCACTCAATTCGTGAGGTACCCACCTTTCAAGCTTTATCACCTTCCCAATTTGCTTCAAGTGGATTAAAACAGTATCACTAACACCGCAGCCTGCAACTAACTTGGACGTGGTTTGCGATGGATCCGCTTCCACAATAGCCATCAATTCTTCATTATCAACTTTGGTCTCCGGCCGTCCACGGGGCTTGTTCTGCAGGTCGAAATTTCCAGAACGAAAACGTTGGAACCAAAAACGCACTGTGTTTTCTTTTGCGGCACCGTTGCCATACACATCATTAATCCTTCGAGCCGTTTCTGCAGCACTGGTGCCACGGTGGAACTCGTACTCGTAAATAACGCAAAACGCCAATTTCATATGTAAGGACCTAATATATCCTAGTATGACGGTGTATATTTGATGAATACAAATGTTTTAAGCTAATTCTGACACTTAGTTATAAACACACAAAAATAATGCAACAAATCAGACAAATCGTTTTCTAGTAATGTCATTAAAATTCTCTCTGTATACATCTGACAATATGGCAATTATTGCAATATTATCGTGTCGCACTTCAATTATTTTTATTGTTAAACTATTAAATATAAATGAAACTAAGAAATGCGTCTACACAAAATATCAAAAACAAACAACATTTTAGTTAGCTGCCTATAGTGAGAGAGAGTGAAATCAAATTTTATAATAAATTTAGATTGTAGGTACAATATACAACATAAGCAACCAAATAACATATAGCATTACCACCAAAAACATTCTGTAAATAACTAGCCAAGTCTCGATGGAGCTGCTTGTTTATCTATAAAAAGTAATGAAATCTAGTCAAAGTCGTGTCAAGTCTAAGGTTCCTTACTGCGATTTCTTTATTATTATAGTTGATGTTGTGTGACTTGGCCGTTAACTTGTACCCACTAACGTATAAAGAATGTTCAACGACCAAGTCACACAACATTAACTATAATAATAAAGAAATCGCAGTAAGGAACCTTATGGCCAATTGCACTAACCTTGTCTTAGCTTAGGACGATCTTAAGTGGCATGCTGTCACATTCTTTTCATTAAAGACAAGAAGTGACAGCATTCTTCTTAGGATTGTCTTAGCTAAGACAAGGTTAGTGCAATTGGCCATTAGACTTGGCACGACTTTGTCTAGATTTCATTACTTTTTAGAGATAAACAAGCAGCTCTATCGAGACTTGGCTAGTTTTTTACAGAATGTTTTTGGTGGGATTTCACTTCTTTTTGTAGAAACGTGAGCTTATTGATTTATTTTATTAGATTTTCTTATTTGACACAGTTTTTTTTATTTTTAGGGATAGTTTTTATTATTACAAATCTTTCTTTTCTTTTTTTCTTTTCTTTATTGGAAGCGGCCCACCAAGTTTTATTGGTAATATTATATTTAAGTATTATTATAATAATATATTTTGTATATTATTTATATAAGTATTTTTTGTAAAGGCGGTATGTCGATATCTCTAATAGTTTGGTTGGGCTCTTGTGTTTTCTAATCAGGGTCACCAGGTACTCCAGATCTTCGATTATCCTAGTTTTTATAGTTTTTCCTTTATGTGGCCATTAAACCCTAACTCTGTACCAAATTTCAGCTCTCTGAGTTTATGGGAAGTACTAGTTCTATTTTGATGACCATGAGTGAGTAAGTGAGTGAGTGAGTGAGTGAGTGAGTGTCATAAATGCGAAACTTTGCTTTCGCCTTACTTCGGAACTAAATGACCTACAGACTTGAAATTTTGGATTTTAAGTATGTGATTATAGCTTACTGGATGACGAAAATTTCTGCGTTCTGGTCTTATCCAGAGGTTCTCAAATAGGGGCCTGAAAATGCGGCGAAATGGTTCCAGTAAAGGATGGTACGGCAGTGTTTGCTTCGCGCTAGACTTGGTGGGGGCACTGCCGTGCCCCCAGATTCTTTTTTTTCCACTGTGACAACGCACAGAATTGATGCTCTATAATGCCCTTAGCATGTGCCTCAGGCATTAAGTCTGCCTTTAGAAGGAACTAGAATGAATAAATATAACAGGTAACGCTAAAAAATTACCTAACGAACATTAAGCTTGTAATTTTTTTCACATGTAAACCGCTGAATCAAATTTGATAAATTTTGGTAAAGTAGAGACTTATCATTCTAAACTAGAGACTGATGATTCTCAAACAGGACGCAGGCTACTTTATGTCGCTAAATTAATACTTGAAAGAGGTGAAAAAGTAATGTTATAGATAACTACAATACGTTCGCGGTAACATCTGATAATACTTAACAGTAAAGAAATAATGAGAATGTCATATCTCCAAAATAATGAGAAATTTATACAATTTAAAATAAAAAAATTCAAAAATTGTATATTCCTGAATTTTATATTTTTCTAGCAATATGATATTTTGTGTGTTAAGTATGACAAAAGCGCTAGAGAAGATATCCGAAGTGTCGGATCCTTCGGACATCTCCTTTGGCTTTCTTCATTAATATACATAATTATGATACATAATATGTTTCAATATAATAAAGATTATTTTTGTTTTGTGCCAAAAAAAAATCAATAAAATCAGAATTGTTACTTGGCAATCAATAATCGAAATGTTTGTTAGACATTTTGATTAATTGATTAAATTTTAAACAATAATTGATTTTTCTTTAAAAATATTATTAAAATAATTGGAATATCCTCACGTGAATCCCGTGAGCCGCTCCCGTACTTACTTCGTCCTAAAACAAACAAAGAAAACACAATTAGACACGTATTCGAAAACAATAGGTACAATAATAAACATAAGGAATACACGACAATCAACTGAGGGAGCATTTTTTGTTTATCAGCAAGCAATGTAATCATACACACCTAAGAAAGATGATTCTTAAGATATATAAACAATATAATTTAGAAATAAACAAATAAGAAATAAACGAAATTTAAAAAATAATTTTGAAATTCAATTAAAAAATATCAAATCCAATTCTGCACAAGCATTATATTTGCAATTGTATTTTTATATTATAACTTCCGAAGAGTTGTAGTTTCATTAACTTAAGCAAAGGTCTTATCCATTTATACAAATAATAATATGGATCAAATAAATTATTATGAATGACTAAATATTGTGACGTAAAACACCTGTACCAATTCGGATTACTTGTTGTTTATAGTATTACTTGGATTCCGGAGAAGGTTCTTATGGAACAAAAATTGGAAAAGGAAGAATTGCCGGGAATAAAAAAAAAGGTTTTTTTTCAAACGGTATTTATTTAGAAAAATATTCGAAAACAAGACTTTTTGCCATTACAATGTTTGCTGTTGTCGAGGTATATAGGTAACTCAGTCACACTGTATTTGCCGTAGTACAATAATATAAGCCGTGCTAAGTCACAGAGAGCAGAAATACTATAAACTGCCACAGACGATATGTTGATGTCAGTACTGATCAAATTCCGAGTGCGCAGGCGCGTGACGTCACGGGCCACCCACAGCGGCCCTAATTAAGACGTTACTGCAATTATTCAACGTTATCTTTGACCTAACATCTTGCACGGCTTATACTGAGCGAATCATTTATTTAAAGCGTAAATGAGTGACCGTAACCTATGGACGATTGCGAATAGGGTCCAGCCACAACTCTATACCACCACCACAAGCACTGGCAGCATCAACACAGCGAAAGAGGATTACCAGAACAGCTGAGGTAATTTCCGGGCAGAAGAACCCTAATTGTGGTGCATCTGGGTAGAAAACCCAGCGGACGACGCAAGTCGCAACTAGAGCGGTCAAGAAGCCCGCCTTCTATCGCCTAACCGACTGCTTCGGAGAAGAGTAACACGAGCATACTTTTCCCGCTTTCCTCCTCTCCTACTGCAACATGAAAATTTCGCGGAAGCCCTCCGTATCGTCATACTGTGTCAATGTCACCCAGCGCGAGGACCAGGGGCACAATTTTTGGGTCGTTCATCTGGCGTCGAACGCTCGACGAAAGGCGTCTGCGCATTTTCCATCGATTTTCAACGAAACTCAATGTAACATTCATTTTCGTTCTAAAATTCTTTTGATTTTATATTAAATCAAATCAATTAAAAGAAATCAAGCGTCTATGTCGCTCAATAAGCGTTCGATGCCATGAATGATTGATAATTATTTTTTTACAAAAAATAGAAACGACTTCAAAAACACTGAAAACTTAAAAATAATCTTCTGCTATATTGAAGTCGGCGCCATACGATGATCTCCTAGAAAGTGTTAAAATTTGTCACCGACTTCAATAAAGAAGAAGATTATTTTTAAGTTTTCAGTGTTTTTGAAGTCGGTTCTATTTTTTGTAAAAAAAAAATATTTTTAACGTTTTAGTGAATGAAATCTTTTTAGTGAAAGAAACCCAAATTTTATACCAGCACACATTAGTGTTTTCCTCGATTTTCTATGGGATTCCATCATCCGATCCTGACTTTAGTGACCATGGGACCACCCTTGCAGTATCCTCTATCAAATACAAAAAGAATTTTGGAAATCGGTTTAAAAACGACGGAGTTATGACGTAACAAACATAAAAAAAATACAACCGAATTGATAACCTCCTCCTTTTTTGAAGTCGGTTAAAAAATAGAGCCACTAGTCGTCCCGCTGAGGTCCCTGGTGCGGGTAGTCCACGAGTGTGTGAGCGACCTTGTCATCGGGAGCACAGCAGTGATGACGCCGCGCTATTTACCGACGAGTGACATAGTGCAGATAATGACCTAAGTGCCCATATCCGGCCATCGCCTGTATCAACCAACAGTGAGGCTGCTCAGCCGGCACCCCGCCCATTGGCACTCCTTTAACATTGGACGAACGGCATCGAAAACGCAATGCCCCACCTTTCCTAGTTTGAAACCTAGAGTACAGTAAGGCTGTATATGACACACCTTCTTTACTCTATTCGTATTAAAAACAATAACTTGTGTTGAAAAAGAAGAAAAGGGATGTAGTTTCTCAACGTTTGTCTAGTGACATGACACAGAAGTCTTTATCGGTTTCATTATATTATTATGTTGATATGAATACTATAATCGGTGCCCGCATCGACCAAACGTTGGCGGTTGCTTTTATGTCTCATAAAACATGAAGCTAAATAAACACAGCCCTTAAATTCCGCTTAATTACCACTTAGAAATTCGTACTTCAAATTAATATAGCCAGTGCTGTAGAATTAAAATTAATATTACGACGTTGAAAAATAATATCTCAATCCCTGTGCAGGATTCCATACATAACTCTTTCATGGTCTACCATTGTATTGTGTACTCTATGGCGAAAAAAATTAAATTGAGATTATTCTGATTAAATAAGAATCGACGTCCTTTTATACGAATCTGTAAAGGTCTAAATTCAAAAGTTTCTGATTCGATTTTTAAAAAGCTGAGCTAGCTAATTAGAATAATATTTTGTCTATGGTAGTCAAAAAAGTAGCTGTCAAATCCTTAACAGTACCTACTGACAATTCAGAACTTACTTTGCATAACTACTAAGGTCCATTTTCCTTTACAATCGAAGTGAGTTGTTTATCTTTTTTAATGGGCAGTTATTGGAGGTAAATGTCTTCATTACGATCGACGTTGGTGGCTCGAAACAGGTTTTCGGTTCCGTATGGCCCCCGAGTCATTGTCGAACGAAAATTTTGCATAATTCCACAATTAATGAAGTCTTTAATTAATTTTGGACTCATTTTGGAGCTTTTACCGAAAAGCGAGCGGAGATTTGAATTTTTTGGCACAGATTAACTGTTGTATGACAATTTATATGTCATCCATACAATTCTGTGCTTGTATTGATACGATAAGCGTTGAATAAGTAATGTACGAGATGGCCTAAGGTGATTTTTGTACAATAAAGTGGCAAACAAGCTAAGCGTACACCTAAAGACAAAAGGTTAGAGGCTATAGAAGGATTTGCTGCCAGAGTGAATTTCTAGCGTCCTCTAGACTTCTGCCCCCTTACCATAATCACCTTAAACGTATTAAAGTCGCAATGAGAGCGAGATAGTGCTATAAACTGCAATAGTGGCGTCCCTGTTAAATTATTGTTTCACATTCGCTCTTAGAGACCATGGTATAGCCCCTGGTGACCTTATAACATTATTGTCGTTATTTGTCGGCGATCTTCAGTAAGGTAGGTACCCCTTAAATTAGAAAAATCCTGTGAGAGCTATGACATTTGTTCACTTTTGGCTGCAACGGTACGCTTATCAAGTGTTATTGTAGTTTAGTTATTATGATTTATCAGTCTGATTTTCTTTATTTGTTCAGTAAATATTTCATTAATGTTGTGTTTCAGAGGAGAAACGTGTCTGTGGCGCCCTCATTTCAAATATCTTATTAGTCTTTTAATGATACAAGTTTTTAGACAATATAGATATTGGCGATTAGAAACCAAGATAATTCGTTAAACTGTACCGAATTGACTAAATTTGCATAAATATGCATAGACAAACGTAATCAATTAATACTCGAAGAACTGTCAGATGCCAAGATGGCGGCTGGCCACAAGTAATAAAGCTATTAATGTCCACTAGACTTGTTTATGGTTATAGGATCAATAACATTTGCATAGACATTGATGTATTTTGAAAGCGGGTGTGGTTTTTTGGTGATCCAAAAGTATCGGGTTGCAAGCACCATTTTAGATGGAAGAGTTGGATTTATGTTTTTAACCGACTTCAAAAATGGAGAAGGTTCTATGTTCGACTGTATCTATATTTAAATATGTCTTTGCTATGGATAGCGAGCTTAATAGTTAATGTACCTTTTAGCAAAGTATTGTCAATCAACTTTGTTAAAAGACACATCAACAGTTATCGTTGTCACAAGAAGCTTAGCGACTCACGAATCGAGACAGTGTTATACAGTCCAAGTAACCACAATTATGAAGAAATAACAAAAGATTTGTAGGGTTGTCTGAGAGTAACAAAAATAACCGAGCACGCATATTGTCAATGTAGCGCAAAGTAATTTTCTTTCATTGTTTAGCTTACAAATTGCAAATTGAGTATTCAGGCGATTTTGACGCATGGGATTATTATATCGTCAAATTGCGTTCTTCGTCATCGTCAAATTCAGAGTGTAGTATTACGATTGCTAAAGTTATGCAACGTATTTGAGTAAAGGTTACTATAAGGTCAATGATATTTTGAATGAATGAATGCTTTGTAGACATCGCTAGTTGTGGCGTGGACTTAACACTACGGCCCCGCGCCGTTACCGTGTAACGACGCGGTATTACCGTGGTAACATTGAGGCACGTGAGTCACGTGACCGTGCAACGGCACGACGTTACCGCGGCACGGCGCCGTGTACGGTGCGGTGCGCAGAGATTTAGATTGCGGTGCGATTTTTGAGTACACGTTTGAACCGACGACGGTTGTTGCAGTGAGCCCGCATATAATACTGATAAAGCTGAAAGTCATATTTGAATAAAGACTATTTTGATTTTGATTTTCCAAAATAATCATGGCCAGATATCTGTTGGGTGAGCAATGATTTAACTTAGCGTAGAATGACCATGTGACGAGCAGGGACGAGATTCATGTTACCACAAGAGTTTTCGACAGTAATCTGGACGAATGTCCGTACTCCACGTTAGACGTTCCTGGTTCAGAAAGACCCAAGAAAGATGGATGGATTGCGAAAAGAACGATACGCAAGCGAATATTGTAAGTGAGATGACGTATGCGAGAGATGAATAAAAGAAATGAGTAGGACAAGTGTAGGGTAAAAAGAAAATGATATAAGTAGGTACATTTTATACGTTAAATGATAATTCAACAGTCGTTTCTGGGGCTGAGCTGCCGTGAGCGAACATCCAATAAAAGGATTTTATTTAATTTTGCTGCTGAATGTAGACACAGCAACACGCCAGACTACATGACGACCTTACATGTTGACCTTGAGACCACTCTTATTTCGTTCGTAATAATGACGACTTTCGTAATGAAAATGTAAAGCTGACATGTTACTGACTGTACAACGACAATAAAGTACGATATGCAAAAAACCAAGCTCATATTAGGGGCTTAACATCGCTTAAGCCGCAACTGTCAAATACTCGACATACCGTTGCACGTTCCACACTAAATTGCTTTATGGTATAATTAACCATTAAAATTAATGCTTCCGACCTAAGTTGCATCTGCCTTTGTCCCGAATTAAATGGGGTTGTCAAAACTGTTCACCATCACGAAAATAAAGAGTCATGAGCATGTAAGTATTATGCTAAGTTTCGTGCGTCGATTGGTTTTTTCAAGCAACTGCGTATATTTACTAAGTATACCGATATAATGAAAAATATATTTTAAGAGACTTGACTGCTTTAATAGCCAAGTTTCATTTGTTCAACTGCTAAAACACTAACATTAGATCTCAGATTCTTTTTCAGCTAGGGCAAAAGTTGATGAAATTTTGTAATAATTTATTGTCTGCTAAACAAATAAGATAATTAAGAACAGCAATGACTGTAATCTTCGTGACGATTCTCTTGCAGATACTCCATTTTCTATTATCAAGACTATTCCGACCGCGTAGTTTTCGTAGCTAACTATGTAGATAGGTGAGCCTGTAATGTTCCCAATACTTATGTAATCCCGATCAGTAAGTGGACTGGTTTCCGATAGTAACGCGTGCACTATATTTGTCGCCACGGCTCAGCTTCGGCGCCTAATTCCAGCGCGCAAACACCCCGCCGCCGGTGGTCGCCACCCGCGAGCCGAAGCCGTGGAGACGCCTTGAACTGTAAATTATTTTCTCATTGTTTAAGGGCAAAGGATAACAGCCCAAACAGCCGAGTGACTGTAATTGACGATAAGGCCGAAAATATCATCGATGACCAAACGGATTACCCAATCACAAAAAAGGGTAATCTTCCTTCAGTTTTCAAACGCAACAATGATATTAAAATTGCTATTGTGATAGCTGGTAAAGGGGGATCAGAAGCCCTTATTACACCAAGCAGACAGTAGGCATCTGAACCAGTTGATTTTTAGACCACAGAAGGGATGGGGTGACAGTTTGCAAGCGAGCTGCAAATTGAAACTTTATCTTAATATATTAAAGAATATTTATCAGGTTCATCGCAATGAAGTTGAATCACAAGAATGTTGCCATCATTGCTGCTATGGCGTATGTTATGTATATTGGATAAAAACGATGGCAATAGATAGCAAAATGAAACTTGCTTTACCAGTATATCACCAACCAAATAGAGCAACATTTCAGAGCCTAAAAAAATTGATCAGATCTAAAATTTAAAGGCCTCCGTGGAAAGACTATCTAAGTAATTCCATAGACCAGTTGATTCTTCAAAACATTAAAATTTTCCATACATATTTATATGTCAACATATTTTTTATTTTACTTCGCGATTAAGAACGACTGACTACCTACAAATATCCGGCAAATATATATTATATACTAAAAATATAAAAACAAATTAGTTTACACATTATTATTTTTTTTATTTTTAGCTCTACAATATAATTCAACAATATATTTATCATTGAATTCAATATTATGTAAGGCATTTCCACAGATTTTTTGTTCCCTTGTATGTTGTCACCAAAACATTTTCAAGCCTGACTTGCGATGACAAACATTCAATTGAAAAAACACTCTATCCTCACACAGTTAGGATCAAATTTGAACATAACCAATCATGGGCATTTCAAGCAAAGTAGATAATCTAAAACAAGCTTAATTACATAACAATAAGACGCATTTTGATACGAGTGTAGAATTATGGGATTAAAGTACGGATACTGTACAAACGCAGGTCTTTGAAGATGTAGAGCTTATAACTCAAGCAATAACGTCTAAAATTGCATAAAAATCCTGTTCTATTTAAAGAATATCTCCGTGTCATATAATTGAGTCGTCTTCCGTTTAGAACTCTTTTTGTACGTCTGTCTACAACGACGTGTTTATCTTTAAAAATACAAGCGAAAATTATCATTAGGGACAATTCTTCATTATCTTTTTAGTGTTATGGTCCCTTTGCGGTTAATTAACTGAAATGAGTGGTTTTAATTAATGATTCTTAATGCCCCATTATTGAGATTTTATTGTGGTTCCTAAGTCTGATTCAAGATTAGCTTATATTGTGGTCCAATGGTTAGATTATCTGTTTTATAACTTGAAGGACTAAGATTGGTATAAATTGCATTTTATATGATTTAAGGAAAATAAGGACTGCCGCGTTGATTTGATATCAAAAGTATCAAGGTCGCGGGTTCGATTCCTGGTTGTTCCTCAATGTTGTTTGGTTTCCAATATCGAAACCAAAGCCCTCGAAGTAACTTTCGATCAAACATAATTATCAAAATACGATGGGCTTTTGCCAATAAGTTGAAATGTCGCTTTGATCTAAACACTAGATCACAAATTCGGTTAAAAGTCAAGATCGTATTCTGTATTCTGAAACCGATAAATTGAATTTGTGTCGATTTATGACCATGTCAATTATTTTTAAAATTTTTCATACATTAATTCGTGTACCTAAGTCATAACTATGGGTACTATGTAAGTATATGAGAAACTTAACTTATATGAGAAAAGTTGACACGCGATTAAAAAAAATGTTACGAAAACAGATGAATAAATCCCTAAACATTACCAAATTCTATTAGCATTAAAATTAAGCGCTACTATAAAAGATAAGCAGTTAATATTACTTTTATATCTCACTATTGGTTTCACCATTTATATAAATATAAATCCGTATTTCGCTAAAATAAATTTGAAAACCTTCTAATCTGACATAAACGAATTAGAGTCCCATAGAAATAGCACATTCGCATACTATGATTTACATAACAAAAGTTCGGAAAGTAATATGAGTCTTATACCTTAAGTTATAAGATTTAATCATTTGTGTTATTTTTATATTGATAATGATGTATTTTTTAGGCTAGAAATATATGGCAAGTCATAAATTTTGTGCGCTTCTGTGTGCTATTGTACAGCTTGCGGGTCATTGACACCAACCATGCGCGCTTAGTTTGACGATAACTAAAGTGAAGCAACATTTCCTACTGTCGCAGTAAAAAGTTTTATATGTATAAGGAAATAGTGACTCGTTACATTCTCGCCTAACCTGGCTGCATTTTTGAAGTTTCAGGGCTCCGTAGGTTCCTCAAAAGGAAAAAACGATACCCTTATAGGATCACTTCGTTGTCCGTTTGCCGATGGTCTACCTGTTAATACCCCTTTTTAACCGATTTCAAAAAAGGAGGAGGTTCTTAATTCGATGCGTATGTTTTTTTTTCTTTTTTTTTGTGTATGTTACGCGATTACACCGCCAACTGTAGACCGATTTTCAAAATTCTTTTTGTATTCGATAGAGTGAGTATACTCTTGGATGGTCCCAAGATCACCAAAGTCAGAATCTGATGATGGGATCCCATGAAAATCGAGGGAATTAATGGTGAGCTGGTATTAAATTAGCGTTTCTTTCAATAAAAAGATTTCATTCACTAAAAAGATAAAAAAAAAAAAAATATTTTACTGAAAATAAAAACCGACTTTAAAAACACTGAATTTATTTTTTGTGATATCAAATTGAAATTTATATCAATCGGGTCTATGGTCTCTTTCAAGTGTCAAAAAATCAAACTTGTAAGTCAGCGATTATTGATTTATACCATGAAATTTGGAAAGAAGCAAGATCTCATAGCACACATGTTAAGGAAAAATCCAAGTAATTGATTGATGCGCGTAGAGTTACAAACATTCTAGAAGTGTATTAAATTAATATTTATTTTTGTGTGAAAGTAAAATCAAACGAATTATCAAAAGTCGTAGAGCAAATGTTGTTGTTTATGACGCTAGCTGTCTAATCCTGCGAGGTTGCAGGTGCATTAAATTTGACCCTGTATAGGTACTTAGATAAGTTTGTACGGAACCCTCGGCGCGCGAGTCCAACTCGCATTTTTGTTTGTGTTCGCCTTCATTTTTTTTTCTCCCGTTATTCCATTACTGCATGACATCGACACGTTATATGGCTAATTCAGCAATTAATTTTAATAATATACACATAAAAAAATTTCATTCTATCTCATATCTTATAAGATATGACATCAAAGTAGAAAACTATCGGAATCCTGGCACTTATGTGTGATTTTTTATACTTTGTAAAATTTTTACATATCTGCAATTCAAAATGGTTTACAGTAGTTGTTACATTTGTGAGGTAAATAAAAAACTCAGTGACGGAACCTCGTGCTTAATTCCTCTGGCCCAATCTATCCACTGCAGAACCTGTTACAGAATGATATGCTTAATCTAAAATGAAAAGTATAAAAGAACACAGTTTTGATAAAATCTGGAAACATAAAAACTGGATGTTCATATATGGTTTATACAAGCTAAATCGTACAGTCCGTTTCTCTATACAAACGTAGTCCCCTGTTTCCTTCCTGGATAATGGCACTAGTTGCTCTATTTTTTCCAATAAAATCAATGGCCACTATAAGCATGTTCCTATATTTTCCTTTTTTTTTTTTCAAAACATAGAAACACAGAAAAAGCCTTGCTTTAATTTTTAACGCAAAAAGTAATTAAATCGGTGAATTTTTCGCGGAGAAAACAGGGGACTACAAAACGTATATTTTGTGTACTTTTCATAGGTACGAGTATTTATGGTCCCAGCTGCAGTTTTCCCTATCGCGCTCAGTTCAGTTGTTCGGACACACAGCGCGATAGCAATACATTTTACAAATACCTATTTTAGAATTCTCTCGACCTTGGTGTTTCCTCTTAACAGTGAGTAAAATCAGTTTTGTCTTACACAAAAATTAATAGAGGAAGTTAAATTAATAGATGAAGTTTTTGGCTAAGTTCAAGAAACATGTATTTATTATGCCACCTACGAAAATATCGGAGTTTGTACAGCTATAACTAATAATAGGTAATGATACAAAGAAGCTTTATGGGTATTTTTAAAGAAGCATTCATCCTTGATTAGGTGTCAAATTAAAGCCTATTACCATAAAATGTTAATTTATATATTACTTATAATATAACGGATGCCTACTTAAAGGAAATCATGGATTTATTGACAGTGTTTACCTAACTGCTTTTAAAATAATGTGTTATTTTATTTCAAAAGTAAAAAATAACAGATTTTACATTATACTTAATATCTAAGAAGGTACCATAGTATAAATATTTGATCACCTGGGTGATATTACCCAGGAGCTCAAAGTGGAATAATCCATAAATATAACATTGTCCATTCGCGGTGATGGCCGACTTAGGTATGTCAAGTATTTTATCATTCGAATTTGATGTTCAATATCAGTCCATATCATATACATTTTTATTTTTATTTCTATATTAAAATATCAGTACACCAAAGAGTCCCTGATAAGAACGTATTGAAATTGAAAAGACAACACTGTTCCCATACCTACTTTTTTATTTAAATATATCTGCAAAATAAAAAAATATATAAATAAATTAAAAGTTGCATGAAAACAACTTTACGCACATACTTATTACAACAGATTACCATGTAACCACCAGGAGACGACAGCACCGCCCCAAACACATTAGCCTAACGACTTGTTTGTTTTGACAACTTTTTATATTAGCCACGACCTTTTTCCGAAATCATTCATAGACAAAAGTGGCCAACTAAAAACTTAACACGTCAAAAGGGAAAAAAGCAGCCGCCAGTATCAGAAACGTTCTTAATCCGTTCAAATCCCCTTTCGCTACTAAGCGCTGCGCGTGAGTCACTATGCCACCCAACGAGACTGGAGACAGCCCTCCCTCTCGGCCGTATAGCGGTGTCCTTGTCTACCGCTTTTTTGCCTCCATTGAAGTTTGCTGTCAAAATAAGGATTATAAAAGCGTTTGGATCGCATTATGCAATAACTGTTTGTAAGGTTGTAAAAGAATTTAGCCGAGAAACTGCAGCTGAAATCCGCTCGAATTGTCAACGGCTGTCTTTAAGTAGGGATGTCAATTTAATCGTCTTAAACTTTTTATTTTCGAAAGCCTACTGAGCAAAACTTTTAAAAAATATTAAGCAAAATATTATTACACTACCTTAAAAATATTTGCAGGAAGGTACTTGATCGAATAATTGTGTTATTGTGTATAACTATTCATTAAGTAGTATTGGTAACGTTGTACTAAGAAGAGAACTGACAAATCTACATTTGTTATGGAAGTTGAGCTCAAATTTTTGCCTTGAGGTCAGCTTCCAATTGACGACTCTGTAACAATACAGGGAGAAAAAAATAGCCCTTGCTGGTTTTCTTGCTGGTTCTTTCCAGTACAAGGTCTCCCGCCGTAGACTTGTGAACCATTGGCGTAGCTTCCTTGACTTTCAAAAGAGATTGTAAAATCCAAGTTGAATAAAATATTTTGATTTTTGATTTTGATTTTGTTTTTGAATATGATACTCAATAGATTTCATGTCACACGATTGGAGGTTGTGTAGGCCAGTTTAGGACGGGGTGCGATGTCAGACAACCTCCTTGTGGTGCACTCTGGGGTCCCTGGGCAACCCGGCAGATTCTCTGCCGCGGGCTAATAGTCTAGGACCCTCCATAGAGGGGGGTGTGGGATGGCCGGGTTTAACCCAGCGGGTCACTTTGTGTGGCCACCCTCTACATGCGGAGAAGGGCGAAGTCCCCTCTTCTTATTTTAAGAAGAGGTGTGGCTTTCGCCGGAAGCCTGATTTGGGCGGCTACCTTGAAGGTAGCAGAGTGGAGACGACTTCTCGCCACGGCGCTTCGCGCCTGCCGGGGATTTCCCCGAGCTTCGGCTCACCCGCGCGGTGGTGGATCCAGCGGGATCTGCCGTCGGGCAACCCGTTACCCGCACTGAGCGGGCCGGGGGCCCGGCGCACCGAGCGTCGGGCCGCGTGGAAGACAACCACAATAAAAAATCAGTCCCGGGGTGTAGAGCGGCGCAGAATAGCTCCACAAAGTAGCAGAGCCAGGAGGAGAGTCCGGCTACGGACATGTCACAGGCCTCCTGCCTGTGACATGTCCGTAGCCGGACTCAGCGGGAATAAGGCCTGGTTGTTGTCTCCTTCCCCTTGTCATGTGACGGACGGAGGAGCTGCTGGGGGGGTTTTTAGTGGGTAGGCCCGGGCCGTGTACGGTCTGGGGAGTCCCACATATCCTCGTGGTTTGGCTCGACCACGAGGAATGCGTAAATGCATTTTCCCCCCTCCCACAAAAAAAGGCCAGTTTAGGACAGCGATACTATGTTCGCGGATGAGCATAAAATCTTTACCTATTTGTAGCTGTTGGAGCCCCAAAACCGAGATTAGTTCTTCCGCCAAGTCCACTTAGTAACATTTCTTCGTGGGTTGAATGAATGGTGGCGAAAAATTATAAAAACTACACCCATAGCTTCTGACTATAATTGTTTTTTTTTTAACAGTTAATCATATATTCCCCGATAAATAATTTATATAATATAAAAAATCAAATGATCTCAAAATCCGTAGCTACGTTTTACTGTCAATACACGTAATCCAAAATATCTAGTATCATGAATATTTGAATTTAGAACACTGTTTTGTGACATACCTATTTTCAACTATTAACTTGGCGTAGTTATTGGCCCGTATATTTTACGAAAAGTTCACATTAACGCCTGAGTTTTAGACTTTCTTGATGTGATTCATCATCATCATCACAGCTCATATACGTCCCCGCCTACCCTAACTAGCCTACCCTAACTAGTTAGGGCGATTAGGCCTTAGTCAACCACGCTGGCCAAGTGCAGATTGGCCGACTTTGCATACACCTTTCAATTTCTTCGCAGATGTATGCAGGTTGCCTTACGATGTTTTCCTTCACCTTAGGAGCGTCAGACAAATGTACATATGAAATTCGAAAACGAAAAACAGATTCATATATGGCGGTCTCGAACCCCGGACTTCCCGATTGGAAGGCAAGTGCCGAGTTCACAGCGCCACCGACGCTCTAAGGTAGGACAAACACGTTTGAACTTGTTTGTGATCCCCACCCCCATTGTGTCTAGTTCACGGCCATATCTTTCACGCTGTGACTCATCCGACTCTATTTTATCCACTTAGGGAAGTTGGAGTCGACCTACAAAGGCCGTTCCGTGGAGATCGTGCAGTATGCTCGCACTTCCTGGGTGACTATAATATGAGTCCCTGGAGTACGAGGGGTACGGATTATAGTCCTGTGCTGCTGCTATTTAACACATTTATTAAGAAAAGCTATTCTAGAATCTACCCTTCTAATTTAATGTCATAGAGTAGGTGATAAGTACACTAGATAGATCTATATATGTGTGTGCGTGTGTGTGAATCTATATATTTATTTATATATTTTAGATGCATGTTTATATTTTTATAACTTAGTCTACTACTCACGAGAAACGTGTTATACACCACCATAGGTAGGCTGGAAGAGATCTCATATTGGGATAAGTCCACCTTTGTATACTTGCATGTATTGTTACTATGTTGTAAATCTATATATGTTTTTTTTGTGTACAATAAAGAGTATAATTAAGTACATACAACTGTAGCGTCACACAGTATCGAGGTTACTTTTCTTAGAATTTACTGTTTTGCCAATGTTTTCCTATCTAGGTGCGTTGGCAAGATGAGGCATTTTTATCAGTTAAGTTTTGAATATTTGTGCATTCAACACTAGCTGCTGCTTATATGTATACTTTGATGACCTATCTAAGGTATACTTTTTGACTAAAAACTCTACCGATAACAGAGTTTTTTAATTGTAAATTTACGCAAAGCAATTCATGTATGTGATATATCAGCGATCTAGCTATTCCTTACATCACTCGTAATTGGAACTCAGAAAACTGCTTTCCGCCTTAATGTATATCGAAATTACTCACCTTTTACGAGGTTCCGAAACTTAATTTCAAACAAGATTATGATCATCCTCGTGCAGTTGAGAACTATTTGAGTTAATACATTTCGAGAAGAGTGCGCATGAACTTTTCTAATATTCCAACAGACCTTCTTTACCACTGATGAACCAGGAGTACCGCTCTACTCCGAATCAGATTAGATTTTCTTCAAATAATCTTTTCATTATTCATACTCTGAAAGTAAGTCTGAAGTTGCCTGAGGAGCGGGTTGAAAGTAATACTTTTCAGCCCTAGGGAGAATCACTTTCAACTGACAGCTGCTGTCAAATTTTAAAAAAGAAACTAGTTCTATTTTCATATTTCTATTGAACCATGATCCGACTTTCTATACAGCCACTCAATTAGAGCGCGGTGTAAAATTGAAATAACATAATATTAAGATTTTAAAGAATATATTTTTTAAAATATGACTTTATTAAACTTCAACAATTTTTTAAAATAACATAGATATGGGCAATAATAAATTTTTTTCTATGATGATAAAAATGAAAAATAATGGCTGGATTGTAGGCCGGCCACAGAAAAAAAAAACAAAATAAACGGGAAAGCGGCAATACGATCTTCATTTGTTTTTTCAAGTTGTAGAGTTTCGTTTATACTTCCATATAGCAGAGATTTGTATTAACAGTTAATTATATTTTTTATAACATTGTGTTAAAATTAACACAATAAGTTCATCTGATACAGGTATGGAGTTTTTGATTTTATAAGAGAAAAGGCTAAAGCAGAAGTAGTTGATTTATGTAAAAAAAATTACACATTTATTCTTTAGCTAATTCATTGTTTTAGTTTTACTTTCCTTGTATTCGTAATGAAAAGAACAGTGTTTACCTCGGGTTAAAGACTTATTTAGTCCTGGGGTAACAATATACTATTCGTAAATTGAAGAAAAAAATACATATATTTATCTTTTTACCATATTTAATACCACCACGTGTGGCATACCGCGGACCTTCCCGGCATTTACAAAAAAACGAAGCGAACGATGTGAGTGATGACTTAATTTTTTGGACCACCGTGGTCTGGGTAACCGGACACTGTACACTCGCACGCGACAATGGATTAGAGAGATTGGAGTAGGCTAAACATGGCTCATTAACTTCATTTCCTACCCTTGTTAAAATGTTATGCTAGATATTTAATATTTAATAAATCATTAATAAAACAATTCAATGTCACTGTTAATTACAAATTTGTTTATTAATGAAATAAAATAAAAAAAACACTCGTATCATTCTATTTTATTCAATTATAAATTTGTTTATAAAAGTATTGTAAGTTTTTAGGTTAGTACACAAAGATGAATGAATCTGTCTCGGAAATTTCTTCCCAATGAAAGAAACCCATGAAAGTCATGGATGATTTCGTTCGTATAAAGTGTCTCTCCTAATTATGATCTAAATATTCAATCCAGGCGAATGAACATCGTGGGGCTCATAGAGTCATGCCTGATAGACATGAATTCCAAAACCTCATTGGTCCAACGTATGTGACTTATACTCGTGCAAATTAGACCTAAAGATCTATGTGTAATAAATAATAAGCCTGCAGTGTGGTAGAGGACAGTTCACTATGTTTAGGTTATGTATACGTATATCATTACTGCCATGTCATCTCGAAAAAAATGCAAAGGTGGTAATGGCAGTTTTAAGTGATAAGTACGCTTAATCTGGTGCTGTAATAAAATTTAAATTCTCAATATCCACCTAGTAGGTAAGTTCAATAAATGAAAATGAAAATAATTTATTTCAACTCAAACTCATACAAGCGACATGATCATATACATATATGACAATTTTGCATCTTTGATAATTTGACGTTTTACTTCTTCACAACATTTGATGACTCTGTTGTACACTAAGCCCCTGAAGAAAACACAAAAATATCGGGGAAATTTTGATGAGCATTATGGTAATGGTGCTTTATAGACAAGTCTGTTGAGCCAAATTGTGGAGGATGAACAACTAGATATATATAAAATGCTTTGGTTAGATCACATCATTCCGTAGCATCAGAAACTTTTTGAAACTATAAAAATACATCACGTACCATAATGTAGTGCGTCTGTACTCTCCTGTTATTTAATACTGTGACATATGAGGTCTCCGCGATCAATGTCGAGATATTTCTATATTTTACGCTTATAACTACGGTATTAATAGCACAATGCGACATTAACTTATTATGGACTCAATTATGAGGTGGAATTTTTTGGGATAAAAGTAATAATGTTTCTATGGCGACATCGAGCTGAAGATGTATTACGTGTTTGTGAAACAATGAATAGGACAAACGAAACTCAATTTAATTTCTGTGTACACCTACATGGGTCCAACTATGGTTTAAGATTTTAAAAAACCCTCTTCTTGTCTAGGAAATCCTCTTTGGACCTAAACGGTAACATGAGGTTGAATATATCAACAGATATGATAGTAAGTACGATCCATCTGTTTAAAGTGCTTTAATGATGATAATAAAATCCCTAGCGATCTGGCAAACAAAACCTACAAAACCTTTACTAAAGTCACAAATGAATAATTATGCTGGAACGAGATGAGATAGTGGTCTTATATGTCCTATATGTTCCTAACGTTTTATTCTCTCTTACGTTAATTGATATAGACTACCTAGAAGTATGACAAAAACTATGATAACATTTTGAGCATCTACAATTCGCTTTTTAGGCTAAATAACTGCAAAGTATACATGAATTATATTACTATCTGGTCTACTTATAATTTGAATAGTTTAACTTTTTTTATGAAATAACTATTGTAATCCTAGCAATGAGGGTATCTGAGGCTAGAGCTGTCGGTAACGAATATTACATGTTATGAAATAACTATTATAACTATTCAAATTATCAAATTTGATTTGATGGACGTCTCAATAAAAAATATTAATTTACTTTTAAGATTTCATTGGATTTACTATATTCTAACACCGAATACCTAATCGCTGACTCATTAAGAGTAGTTCTACAAAGAACGTCATACGAAAAGAAATGGATACTACCGAAAGCGGCCGTGCACTTTGACATTACTTTGACAGCTGTCATAATAGCATTTAGCCGTGACGGATGGGGCCGATAAGGTATTATTTATAGCGGTCGGTAACGGTCTATGCCTTATTTGATGCGCGAGACATATTTGGATTATGGATTTTGAAGTTGTCAGTTTTTTACTAGATATGAGGACTATTTTCTGTATCTGTATAATTAACAATTCAGCGGAGGTTCAGCGGGCCTTTGTATTGACAGCGTAGACATTTAGCATTTATTGGCTAATGCGCGTTGCGCAACTGCGCAAGTGACTTCATGGTTATAAATAAAATGCGTTGCAAACCACGTAAAATGAAAAAAAAAATGTATCAAAAAGCATCCATCAATGATCGTAAGTGGAGTGACTTAGTATATGAAATGACAGACTGTACTAAATCAAAACATTTGTGAGTTGAATAACATTCTCATAATTTTAGTCAAAATCACTGCTAGGTAACCGTATATGCTGCCCAGTGCCCACACTAAGTGATGGCTTGAGGAATTTTAGAGGATAAAGTTTCACTGCAATTTTGCTCCGATCTGAATACTTAATTAAGGTGGATCACAGGGGGCTTTAGCGAATATTCTTAGTATGTATTACACCGCGTGTATCTCACACATCCCGGGCCGAATTGACCTGCAGCGCAAAATAGTGCATAAAGGCTGGGTCAAACCAACTGCGTGCGCGTGACGTGACGTGTGCGTACCAGCACTGTCACACCGGTTGAAGCGGTGCCGCACACACACGTCACGCAGAGTAGGTATCGGCTGCGTGCGCGACGTCACAAATTAGTTAATAGGTGACGTGGCGTGTGCTCTCCAGAGAAGCCATAGTAACGTTTTCCATAATTATTATTATATTTGAGCAGAACGACAAAAAGTTTTTCCGAAGACGGCAGTTCATCTGATGAAGAAGCGTTATTGTTGCTTCTTTGCCAAGAATCGTCACCTAGTGCAAAAAGACTGGATCTACGATAATCTTTTGTTTATATTATAAACAAAAGAAGAGAGGAAGGCAATGAATGTCATGCACTACTATGTTTAGAGCTTGAGTCTTATGAAGATCGTTTTTATTGATATTTTCATATGCTAAGAAGCTCGTTTGAACTCGTTTGTTTTTATATTCCTTGTGCTTAGGACTATACAGGAATTCATATTTTCTCACAATTTCAATTAATTTTTATTTTATTTCAGTATCTATGGCGAGGAAAACTAATTTGGCATTATTTGTAAATAAATACAACTAAGCACGCGCGTGCATACTCGCAGCACTGACGCTTGTGTGCGCGTGAGTGCCCGGTGTGACATCCAACAGGAAACATCATTTAGTACAACGTCATCAGAGCTCTAACATGAGCGACGTTACCGCTTCGCTCCGGGCGTGCACGCAGTCAGTTTGTCAACGAGATGCATCTCTGCGTGCGCGTGGCAGCAAAAGTTACGCCACGCACACGTCACGCAGCCGATCTGACATCGCCCATAGAACTTCATACAGTACAACTAGTGCGTGCACGCGTACGTCACGCGCACGCAATTGGTGTGTTCCGCGCTTAAACGCTCATTACTCGTTAGTTCATTCAATCGGCTATAAATAAAAGTCTAATTTGCAAAACATCTATTTTATTACAATGAATATTATTTCATTTTTTATTTGCTTGCTTACATGTACGTATTTATAGATGTTTACAATTTAATGAACATTGTATCAGTACATGCACCCTGCAAGGGCACTGCATAGCTAATAATGAACTTTTCGTTGTAAATAATTAATAGTAAAAAAATTAAACAAGGTTTTATTATCGCATTGTCACGCGATATACATATGCATGCAAAATTTCAGCGCAATCGGAAACCGGGAATGGGTCAAATTTAACTTGTAAGATTTCATTACAGACACGGAACAGGTGAAAGTAAATAAAAGTTTGTAAGTATATAAAATATTATTAAGTCGAGATAATTCTAAAAGCTTACAATACAAAATAAACAATGATCAATAATCAAATTTTCCATAGCGATTTAGGGGGGGAAGATGGCATTATTAATTTTTATGTCAATAATAGTACCTATGAAGTGAATAATATATTAGATTTTTTTAAATTCATTGATATTTACACGAGTTAAATTAATTATTTATACCTATTTTTAATTATATTTAAAATTATTTATTATTTATTAAATATATTTAAAATTATTTATTATTTTTAATATTTACAAAAAGATACAGACAATGACTAGATTTGATATTGATAAGAATAATATTAGCATTGAATCAAATTATAATATTAAATATTTGCATAAAAAAATACAGACAATGACTTGATATTAAATATTTTCATAGAAGATACAGACAATTGACTAGATGTAATGTTGACAAGAATAATATTCGCATTTGATCAAATAACAACTTTATATTTACTAGTTAACTAGTTAATACGATAGGAACTATTACAATACAACTGATTTATTTACATATACAATGTTATTAAATTGATTTTTGTTTTTTACACTGCAAATGTTTCACGTAGTAAACTTTTGTCATTCAGATGTCTTTTGTCTAATATCAGTGTCTAAGTTTAAGAAGCAAAATCTATAAAATACAAATTACACTTTTAACCTTAACACTTTTTTCGAGAACTATGGTTTACATGGTTATGGTAAACATTTATGAAGCTATGGTTTTTATGGTTATGGTAAACATTTATGAAGCTATGGTTTTTATGGTTATGGTAAACATTTATGAAGCGAAATGCTAAAAATAATAAATGCCTACGTAGCCAACATTTTCAAAAAGCATCAGCTGTTTGATAACCGACTTCACAAAAAGCAGGAGGTTTCCAATTCGATTGTACTTATGATTTTTTAGGGTCCCGTACCTCGAAAGGAAAACACGGAATCCTTATAGGATCACTTTGTTGTCCGTCCGTCCGTCCGTCTGTCTGTTTGTTAAGACCCTTTTTCTCAGGAACGCGTGGAGGTATCAAGCTGAAATTTATATCAAATACTCAAGTCTACTGTCCCTTGAAGCTGTGGAAAAATCAAACTTCTAAGCCAACGCAATCAAAAGATACAGCCGTTTATGCCGCAAATTTTCGCAAATTTTCGACACTCGCAAGGGAATCAAAACTTATAGGGTACTTCCCGTGAACTCAGAATTTTGAAATTTGGTACGAAGTAACGTCTTATAGCACAGATAAAGGAAAAATTGCGAAAACCGTAAATTTTTAGTTACACCATATAATAAAAATGCAGGTTTGTACGGAACCCTCGGTGCTCGCCGCCATTTAATAACCGATTTGGAAAATTCTTTTTTGTCTGAGAGGGTTTCTTTCCTATTGGTCCCATTGTCACCAAGTCTGAGAGAAGCGAGTGAAGAATCTAGTGAAGGGATTCCAGAAAAATCGAGGGATACCTTTAGATTTTATAGGCGCGTCCAACATGTTTCATATATATTCTAAAGCTATTCTGGTATTTGCGCCTGGTAGTCACGAGCCGAGCTGATGATGGAAGGATCCTTGATATTGAGGAGTTAAAGGTTAGTTTTTTTATTACAAAAGGTACGTATTGACCTTTAGTTGTTTTCTTTCAAGTTACTTCGGTGAGCTGATATCAAATATAATAAAAAAATATTTAAAATAAAATCTGACTAAAAATACAAAACGTAAAAAAAAATATAAGAATACACACAGACATTACATTGCTTAATTTGAAGTCGGCGTCCTTTAACTCATGGTCATCAATCATATTGACGCAGAAGGAGACCGCGGAAAGGGCCAGGGAGGACGACCCCCAGGCCGCTCCGTGTCGCCGCAGGCGGACGGGACGGAGGAGGCGGCAATTTGCCAACCTTCTTCCTCCTGACGGCAACCAGCGGGGTCCTGGGTAGGGAAGCCCGGACCCTGCATTGCACCGGTTGCCGCCAGTCGCTGATGCCCTGGATAACCCGGGGGATCACCGGCCTCCCCATTTCGGGGGGGTGAGAGGGGCTCCCCCTAGGTGAGCAGACGCCGACGAGGTCGTGGATGTGTTCATCCGAGTTCCCATGACCTTGTCAGGCAGCGACGCGTCCCTTCTCAGCGTGTCCTCCTCAGATGAGGAGGATGCGGCGATAATGGACGTGCTCGCGCCAAGGCGTATGTGAGGGGCATAGATGGTATACTCCCTGGTGGACATACCATCCCGTCTGCCAGGGGCCGCGGAGAGTCCGACATAACCCATGCATACGCATATGCGTAATGCATTTCCCATCGTAAAAAAAAATGGTCATCAATCATACGCACCCACTTCAAAAAATGTGTATTGTAATAATGATTTTAGACTTTTTTGTGTTTTTGAGATCGGTTTATATTTTTTATAAAATATTTTTTTAATAAAAAACCTTAGCATTCTAAGGGCTGTTGAACATGAAATAGACCACCCATTCCGTAAACCGAAAAGAGCTTACGCAACCAGCCAGCGATAAAAGGTTTATGTGGCGTTAATTTCAGTGCTGGCACTAATTGCTCCGCTTTCTGATGTCACCAGGTCGTAAATAAAAAGATATCTTGCTGACGACATGTAAATGATTAATTAGAAATCGACGGTGTTAAGTGCTGCTCGATAATGTAGGTATTAACAGTGTGTCTAAATTAGACCTACAAAGTTTCTTGCCTGTTCTTCTCGACAAAGCTCTACCGGCTTCCAAGTATTTGTAGAGTGCGCCGCTCCCCGACCGGCTTGAACAGTGAGATTCGGACAGTGGTAATACTTTTACGCTAGAAATCCACCAGCACCGGATCACCAACAAGGCTTGAGGACTTATCAAATTTCTCGCCTTCTTATTAATAATTAGGGTAAAGCTGTTAAAGCTATACACAAAAGGATAGGTCAATCAAAAGAAGGATGGTCGCAAAGTATATACACTCATACGAGGCGTTATGTTTGAATATTTAGTCTAACCGACTTCAAAAATGGAGAAGATTCTCAATTCCATGCGTATGTTTTTTTTTGTGTGAATTGTTGACCGATTTTCAAAATTCTTTTTGAATTCGATAGAGTATACTCCTGCGGTACTCCCATTGTCACTAAAGTCCGGATCTGATAATGGGATCCTAGGAAAATCGAAGGAAATTCTTAAATTTTATAGGTTCCTTCATTGTGTTTGATGTTTTTGCCGAAGGTATTCCGAAGCTTCTGGTAGTCATGAACCGAGCTGATAATGGAAGGATCCTTAACTTTAAGGAGTAGGACGTTAGCTTTTGAAATACAATAGGCACGTATTGACCCTTTGTCGTATTCTTTCAAGTTACTTCGGTGAGCTGGTATTAATTTTACCAAAAAGATAAAAATTAAAAACATACAAAAAAAACGACTTCAAAAACTTAAAAAAACCGACTACAAAAGAATGCAGACAATATTATATTTCTATATTGAAGTCGGTGCCAAACAATGACCTCCTAGAAAGTCTTAAAAGCACCGTTGTGTGTATTCTTATATTACATTTCACTTTTAAGTGTTTTTGAAGTAGATTTTAATTTTTTATATTTTTTTACGTTTAGGTACGTTGTATTTGTTTGTGATATCTGTAAAATGTCTGCAAATATTTAAGTCAGTTAAACATTTATGATTTTGACTTTGAAAGAGTAGGTATAAGCAATGAATGGTAAAAACTTAAGTATTCGAAGACCTAAAACTCTAAAACGAATTTTTAAATAATTATGAATTGTTATGTATTGATATAAAATCTTTTATTAGAGTTGAAGACAACGCTGTGAAAAAATTTACTACTCGTAGAGTAAGAAAATAATCTAAAACTGAACTCTTTAGATTTTGATTTTTTCCTGCGACAGAAAAAAATACCTTAATTTAATAAGATTACATTTAATAACCAACTTTGACGGAAAATGTCGAGGGTACCTCCTGCTCACAGAAGACTTAACCCAACAACGTCATGTTATTTTCCCGCGCAGGAGTTAAATCAGTGACGGACGCTGGTATTGTTGTACCAGAATCTGATGGCAAGGTAGAGCTACGAAACTTCTATAAAAAAATCAGAGTTTTATTCTTGTAAGACAAAACACTAAATGATGTCCTGAATGGATGGTAGGTAAAAAAATTTGGACGATTCAATAGAGCTTTTTATCATGTCACATTTGAGTAAAGATTATTTTGATTTTGACTTACTTCAGATTATTAATAGTTTTTAGGTTAGCAATAAAATTACAAACGATTGCGCATACAATTATCCTTGAATTATTTATCAAATATGTTTAAGCTCTACATTTACAGATTCTGGTACAACTACAGACATTGTTCTGATAGCGATATCCACATGGCTGTGGACTAGCAATGCGCAAGCGAGTAGTTGCAAGCGTCCAAGCGTTGACTGCCCGAAAAAAGGGATCAACTTCATGCAAAGCCCAGTCATATTAGACGATAGGTTATTCGTCAGTCATAGCAGTAACTGTAACTGAACTGCAAAATCACTGTCGGTTATGACTGATGGAATTGACTGATAGTTGCATAAGCGCATAATACATGCTTTAATAATAAGTAGATTATTCGGGCTTAAAAAGGGTAAAACTAACATAAGACGAGCTGTATGCTTGTTTGGCACTGTAGTGGTTTAAAAGCATCGTGGCTTCAGCAATTAGTCAGAAACATACGAGACACCGTGAAGACATAATGACCACATAAACATGTCCGCGATGTATTTAGCTACATGATCGACTATTACGATCCTCAAATTAGTTTGGAGAAAGTAGGGCTGCCACCTCAAAAAAATATAAATTTAATTAGTTAAGAGCTAAGCTACAGACAGAGTTTTCTGGGCTAAGCAATGTTAATGTTCTGCTCAGCGTTATAACGAGCAACGCTCGTATTCAAAAAAATTTTAATATTAAAATTTATTTTCTTAATTTATTTTGCACCTTTTCAAAGGAATTCAGAAAAAATAGAGAAGGGTAAATGTTAACAACAACATCAAGCAAGCTTAATTTAACCAAAATTAATGTTTTATAATTGATAATAAAGCTTGTTTATTGATTTGTAATTATTTTAAAAGGCCAATTATAATTTCATTAGTAAAATATTACTCATAACTTTTCAAACTTAATTTACAAATAAAACGATTGTAATTAAACCAAAATATTTCCATTTGACCTCACCTTACCGAAAATAAAACAAAACATGGGCAGCTGAAATGATGACCCCTGTAATACAGCTTCTGTATCAGCAAACATATCTACAAATATATCTTGTATTTGCGACTGAAGGTCCGGAACGTAAAATGTGCTAGCTACTACAAAGTCGATAAACAAACGCAGGGAAAAAAATTATTCGGATTTTAAAAAATACCCGGTCTCACATACTTAGAACATTGGTGGCGGGTTAATCATATAGGACTCTAGGTCTCTTTCACTTCATTTTTCAGGATAATCTACAAGAGCAAACTAGTATCACATCATAACTACTGTTTATAAGATTTGAGGGCACTGCTGTGCTCATATACTATGTATTTTGAAGTATTAATATAGAGGAAAAGGGATTTCATGTGTAAACCGAAATGTTCGACTCTACCATTGCTGCCAACCCTTAATTCAACGTGTGATTCGAGAGCTATGTTCGACAGCGCCGTTTGCCGCCAAATTCGCTGTCACTCTGACAGTTATGATTTACGCGGCAAAAGCGGAAAATAAACACGAGCCCATTAAGATCGGAAGGGTTAAAAAATTATTTGAATTAATAAAATTCAATATGGCCGACCACACACCGCGATGCGAATGGATTAAAGTCGCTGTTTCAGTCCGCTCCCGTTCCCGCTTTCATTGATAGCACTCGGCTCTCTAAATAAATGGTTAATTATAACGCGCTTAATGATGAACGGAATCGATTATTTTGTCCAGCGTGAATTTCGGAACGACTATTTTTGTGTTCGGCCTGTTTTGGTTAGATCGTTTCGAAATTTTTTGACCGGATCGTTACTAAACTGATCATGATTGCAAGCCAACTATTTCAATTGGCTTGGCGACTTGTTCTTTTCTGTTTAATGCTGTAATGAGCAGCAGGACTGAGGAAGTACATCCACTTTATTAGGCTGACAAAATCAGATTGTTCATTTAAAGGGATAGCAACATTCAAAATACGGAACTCAGAATTGAGATAGAAGCCGCCGATGCCGCCGTACGTCATGATATGGATGGATAATATAATAATAATAATAAGATAGTATTTATTTTACTAAATTAAAGGACATTGACAAATTCATATCTGAATATGTGGAGTCCCGAACAATACGAGACTGTCGGATCATCCCACACCTCACAGACAGTAGCTAGACATACATATGCTCCTACGCGTGAATGGGGTTGGCCACGGCTACTGGAAGAGCAAAAATGTAGGAAGTATTCTTTGCCAGCTTTGGGTGGGTGGGCCAGACCGGTCAGGGAAGGCAGGTGCGACGGCCATTTATACTCAAGCAAGCAATACCCGTCTAATGACCTTGCCGTGGAGGCCTCGTCACCGTCGTAAGGCCCTCCGTCCGAGGATTGCCCTTGTGTACTCGGACAATCCCCCCTTGGTGATAGCCCGATCACTTGGTCGGGCTTGCCCGAGCGCACGGGTAGTGGAGTCACAGTGTGGACTTTACCAAGCGCGCCCATAAGGGCAAGGAGAACACCGGGGGGTTTAAGTGGGTAGGCCTGGCACTCTGCCAGGCCTACCCACTTACACCCCAGGCCCCACACACGCACGCTCTAGCCAACGGCGGGTACAGTGCGGTTACGCATTTCCCCCCGAGAAAAAAAAGGATACCTATAAAGACATAAAACAGTGGACGTGATCAGCCCCCTAAACATTATCGCCCAAAACCGCCCTGAGAGCGGGATGGCGCTTTACGCAGCAAGAGCGGTGTGTCTGTTTCAATATTGTTTTAACCTTGCTATAAGCGGTCATAGTTTGACCCCTGATCGATCTAACAAAGTGATTTGACCACGGAGACCCGACGAATTACACATGTCAGTTATCAGCTTTTTGCCTACCGTATTACATCAACATAAATGGCATAGCTTTTGCATTAAGCAGTAACTTATTCATCAGTCTACGCAAACTTTTGCATGTAGAATAATAAGAATCTATATCTTAGTAGGTATACAAGTTTCGCACTTTTTACTTCTTAATGTCGGACGTGTTGTAAACTATGCAGGCTACCGTTAACAAGTAATTAGATTAAACAAAAACTGTGAAAAAACTTTATTAAGTCTCGATTTTACCAGCTCCGTGATTAGATACTTGCCAAGAACTTGAAAACTAAAAACTACGTCATAATAAAAATACATCCAGTATACGAATCTTATTTCTTAATATGTCGCATAATATACACAATTTGGCAGTCACAAATATTTTATATTGATTTCATGACTAATATTATGACAAGAACAGCTAACTAGAGAATACATACAGACACCATTTTTCAAATCATTACATAAACCTGTCTCCCCAATTTACGTTTTTAGGGTTCCGTAACTCGAAAGGAAAAAACGGAACCCTTATAGGATCACTTTGTTGTCCGTCCGTGCGTTTGTCTGTCAAGACCCTTTTTCTCAGAAACGCGTGGAGGTATTAAGCTGAAATTTATATCAAATACTCAGGTCTACTGTCCCTTGGAGCTGTGAAAAAATCAAACTTCTAAGTCAACGCAATCAATAGAGTCATTTATGCCGCAAATTTCCGCAAATTTTCGACACTCGCAAGGGAATCAAAACTTACAGGGTACTTCCCTTGAACTCAATCTGAATCTTGAAATTTGGTACGAAGTAACGTATAAGACGTATAAATATATAGCACAGATAAATTGCGAAAACCGTAAATTTTTAGTTACCTACATCATATAATAAAAATATTGTTAATAATTTGGTACGGAACCTTCGGTGCGCGAGTCCGACTCGCACTTGGCCGGTTTTTTTCTAAATCTAGTCTAAGTCAAAACATTTAGCTTAGAAGGAAGGTAATATGTAGAGCAAGTGTTATTTAAAATAAGACTGAATAGGTACTAAGCTTTACGTATTTTTTTTTTACACATAGATATCTAATGATCCAAAAACTTCAGCTAAATATGTTTTGAGACATGTATAATATTGAGTTCCGTAGCGATTCCAAAAAAAAATTAAACAAATCAAAAATTTGAACCAACTGAAAATCAATTTGAACTGGTCAGACGTTTCAGTTGTTTTAGTAGATGCTTTGCTTAAGTATTTTTGTCAATAGCTGTATCACCGAGAAATGATAATTATCTTGAAAATAAAATGATAACTTCATAATTTTAAACATGAAACATCTATTTTTATTCGTATAAAAAACATTTTTTTGTGGTTTTCGCATTTCAATTTTGTGAATCTGCTTATGTTTAGCCAAAAAAAAACAGTTACATAAATACTCAAAAAGGAAGAAGTGTACGGATTCAACGTATCTCACGCGCTGCACTGCGTTCACTGTGCCATAGACAAACTGCGCTTTTTGTGACACCACGGCGGATCGATAAAGCGTAATGGCGTGATTAATAACCGACCATAGATAAATCAAAAGGAAGAAGCCACTTTTTGTCTCGCTCTTGTTAACCGACCGTCGCTAAGGATTGTACTAAGTACACTCATTTGTTATGGCGTTAAGAATGTTACGGCTAATATTAAGAGCGTCTTGCGCATCTTTTTTTATTGCTTTAAAAGGCAGACGAGCAAACGGCCCACCTGATGGTAAGTGGTGACCGTCGCCCATGGACTATGTCAATATCAGGGTCATAGGCAAGCCGCTGCCTACTTTGAATGCATACTCTTCTTAAGAGGACTGTGAAGTGCCAATTTATAGCTCAAGTATGGACTTTCCAAAATTCAGTTTATTGTACACCGCTTAGAGTTAAAAATCCGAGGCAAGTGCCTACATTTCTTATTGAAATATTGTTTCGGGCGATAACTGTTTTACCCCACTAAACCTTTACGAAATTAGACACTTTTGGTCTCATTAGATTCAGTATACTTTAATCTATGTTTGTACGTTTTGCTTTTTGTGTAATTCAGTATAAGTTAGTCAAAAAAGATAAAAATGCTCGTGATAGTTTTTAAGTCTAAAATATGATTATAATTTATATTCTGAGCAATATTAGTTCAAAATCAAAACGTATAAACCTAGATCTTCAGTATATCTACAACATTTCCAAAAATTATGAAAATTGGATAATGTAAAGAGGGAGAAAAGCGTTATCGCTTTTTGTATGAAAATTTAAAGCTTCACAATCCTCTTAAACCTCGCATGAAAATAGACATGTTATAAGCCAAGCGCTAGGGAAACAGCAGCAGGAAGTTCATTCCAGAGCCGGACCGTACGTGGTAAAAAGGAGCGCTGAAAGGGAACCGTGCTAGATGATATTGCTTCCAGGTAGTAAGGATGAGCTGTACTTTTACTAAATACGATTAGCTCTAAGCGTTTTTAAACACAATTCTGACTCTGTCAATTTCAAACATTACTAAAGTCAAAACGTTGGGTTGAGCTCAGAACAAGGGGTTGAGTGAGTTGAGTGGACGTAGGAGCTAATCATGGTGATAAAAGAAATCCCGGTTTCGCTGGAGCTTAGTGTTTCTTATTGGCATTTGCCAAAGGAATTCCTACACACCCGTCATCCCACAATAAGATTCTTGAGTGCTAAGGAAAATCCCCCTTTAGGCGAGGCCAGTCTACTCAAACTAAGGAAATAATTGATTTTTAATCGACTTCGAAAAAGGAGGAGAGGTTCTCAATTCGATGAGTTTTTTTTTTGTGTGTATGTTACGCGATTACGCCGCCAATTGTGGACCGATTTCCAAAATTCTTTTTGTATTCAATAGAGTATAACTCCTGGGGTGGTCTCAAGGTCACCAAAGTCAGGATCTAATGATGGGATCCCATGAAAATTGAGGGAAACCCTTAAATTTTATAGGTACGTCGAACGTGTTTCATGTTTCTTTGGAAGTTATTCGCGTGTTTTCGTCTGGTTAGTCATGAACTGAGCTGATGGCGGAAGGATCCTTAACTTTTGGACTTGACCTGACCTTGAACCTGAATTTCAATACCAGCTCAAGTATTAAATTCAAGTCCAAGGTCAAGTCAGGAAGGTGAGGTGGTATTAAATTCACTAAAAGATAAAAGTAAAAAATATTTCACAAAATATAAAACCCGACTTCAAAAACGCTGAAAAGTTAAAAATAATAGGTATTACATACAACATCACGCTTCTATATTGAAGTTGGTACTAAATTTTGAGACTTTCTAGGAGATCATCGTTTAGCACCGACTTTGTGATGTTGTTTGTCTATTTTTAACTTTTCGTGTGTTTTTTACGTCGGTTTATATTTTTTCAGTGAAGATATGATGTAGAATTCTACTATAATTAAAGGTACTGTATACTGGAAAGGAATATAAGAAACAAAAATCAATAAAAATAGCATAAATATAACTAAATAGCTTAGTAGTTTTACAAAAAATCCTATCCAATCACAACGACGCGACAGTGTATAATTATGATTTATCACAAAATATACACTTTTTCATAGTAATTACACACCGGTTGGATTTTTAATGAATCTGACGAAACGCCAATCAAAGTTATGTCACAATAAACCATAATTGTAATGCTTTGATTTATTTTATTGCATAATAATACGACAATATATCAAACCTGTGAAAGAGTAAATTATGTGACGAAATTCTTAAACAACCGGTGGATGGATCGAGTGGTCCGTTAATAACAAAGGATTTCGTTAACTAATGACCATTGGGCTCCTTAGTAAAAAAGTTAACCTTTATTTTACTTTTTTACTAAAACTATTTTTCTTATACCGCTCGAGTAGCAAAAAGTCGTAAAGTCCATCTGATGTCCAGTCTGATTTGGTCACCCATCCCAAATCAAATATAGTCAAGGTGCCTGCACTTGAAATATCAAACCGCGATATTTTAATACAAGAAATTTGCGTAAGAAAAGTGTACGAGTAACCTCATAGTTTCATTTATAACGCATACCCCAGCACAAGCCGTTAAGATTTGTCGCGTCGCCCACGCGTGGGCCAAATGGCTATAGGCCTCACACGAAGCCTCGATATAGATGTCAATGGGCATTAAAATTGTAGTCTTCTTGTACAGGATGTTACAATATAATACCAGTAAGCATGTCTTCCATTGTGTATATAATTTTATTATTATTTAGGAATATTCAGATATTAAGGATGATAGTTCAACTGGTTGAACAAATGATACAGTGGTGTATCATTTGTACAACCAGTTAAAGTCCAGAACCAGTGTCAGCGGTTGAATTTCCAAAAATCCGTTCTTAGCGTTTGCCTTCGTCGAACTGGCTATGAGTGTGGCAAACAATCCAGACAGTATAGTTTGAGCTGTATGCGACTTTAAAATGTGCACTTTAACCAAAAGTGGAGTTTTGAATAATTATAAAAAACATTCTAAACTAAAATGAATTGATGTTTGTCAACAAAAATCTTTAAAAAATCATATCATTTTTATCTATTTAATAGCCGTAATTGATCTATGAATATACAAAAACATACATACGAGTAAATTAACGCATCCTGTATATGCCGTAAAACCCTTCAAAGCCCACGTGGATACTTCGCAACATACAAAACACCATGTTTATTATTTGAAGAAAGTTATCGGCGCTGTGCGTATATGTCGACACATATATGTCAGGGTACAGTTCACCTCGTAAATTGGTAATAAAAATTTTACATTCACTTTGAATTAGTATTTCAAAGTTTAAAAGTCTAGTAATTTATTTCAAAGTCTATCTATTTCAAAGTCTATCTATTTCAAAGTCTAGTAATTCCCTTAATTATTGTGTGTGATTTATTTATTATATTATTAAGTAATATTAACAAGTTACAGGACACAAACGTTAAGAATCCCAATTATAATATGCAGCCTTATTGATAGGGAAGCAATTTCTGCATGATGGGCTTGTTTTATGAATACAAGACAAGGAAAAAACCACATTGGCGGATCCAGAGAGGGGGGGGCGTGGGGGATATGCCTCTCCCCAAATGACAACAATCTCAACTTTTAGGGGCACAAGGTGCGTTTACTTTATTTTTTATTTTGTAAAAATTCAGGGTAGAAAACTTTATTTTTTGATAACTTATTGTTATTTTAACCCTAGATCCGAGTAGGAACCTTATCAGTATGCCCCCCCCCCCCCAAAATGGACCTGCATTTTAATCCGAGTAGGAAACTTGTTAGCCCAACCAAATGGCATTCTGGATCCGCCCCTGGATAAGCAATGCATATTACAAATATCTGTAAATATATATAATATTTTTATAAAAAATAAAATGTAATTCATAAATTTAAAGTAATACATACTTATTGCTTCGTCGCTTTGCTAGGTTCGCGAACGAAAACATTACTATTTTGTACATTTAATTGATTTGTGGTTGACTGGAATCATTAATTTTGTATTAAATTTATATTCACTACTGGCAAGTTTTTACTTTCACCTCACCTGACGTTAAGTGACGATAAGGATGAAGTGAGCTTCACCTAGTGCCTAAGCCACAATGGAACTAACTATCATACGTTTGATTGTCGAATAACAACAATGCTATTAACATGCTATTAACAGACACTTTTAACTTAGCGATTTCAATTTCCGACTGTATTGTATCGTATCCAAGCTCATGGCTGCCTCCGTCCATCGATGTTCGTTTTGACAAATTAATTCAGCTTGCACTCTAACTGCAATTAGATATCGTAGGGTTAGCACTACTGACAAGTATATTTACATATTTTTACCTATATTTTTTGTGAAAATGCAATGTCACAAATTTAAAATTTGTAAGTATCCTTCGTTGAAATATTTTTTTCGTAATTGATAAAGATCTCTTAAATTGGATGTGATGTTGTTACGCAGTTTTGACAATGAATAGGATCTAGTTTGACTCTTCAAGGCAAAAAAGGTCAACACAGTTGAAATTTCGCTCGGGTTGGATAGGTCCTCTTAGAATCTAAATATTTTGTTTAATTCAGATTCATATCAAAATGCACCTATGAGCGTCGAAAAAAATTATAGCTCTATTTACACAAGGACATAATAACATGTTTAACATATTCTCGAAAAATCAAAATCTACCATCAATAATAATAATATCTTTCAACCCTGTTTATTAAACACGAACCTAAGCTTATTAGATTTCGGTTTATTGATTTTACAAACTGAAAACCAACAAGTTAAAATAGATATTTTTTTTATATTAGCTCAATTTGAAGGGTCGATAAATCTGTAAGAATAATCATTTTTTTTAATAAACATTAACACACTACGCAGTCACAGATATTGCGTATAATGTAAAAATGAGAAACAGGGTTTTCCGAAGAAATAAGTCTATGTCAGCAACACTTCTTTTATCCACGTTTAAAGCTATATTAGCTTATGAAATATACTTTCAATTTGTATTTACAGTTTTTGTTTGTCTAATCTTATTTTTTATTTACTTACTGATATTTCCGAATCGAAACCTTTAAGGTCGATTTCATTGCACTTAAGTAAATTATACAAATAGACCGCAGTAACAAATACAGTGATTTCTTTTTAAACGTGTCATCAAGCCATTTTAGTTACCACTATATTATGAGCTATCAGTTTCTAGTTAACTAATTGACAGTGAAAAAGAGGATAGTTTAAAATTTACTCTCAAGTGCCATATTCATTAAAATTTAGTACCCTTTACGACCCCACTTTAAATAATTCGATTAAACAATACGCGATAACCCTACGCTTCTCACGGGTGGGCCTGTCCGTACCAAAACGAAAAAGAGGGACGGACGATATGACGTAACGCAACTCACTGTCCGCGATATCGAGAAGACCGGGGTTAAAGTGCGAAATAATAATAAGGGATTATTTCTAAAAACATGGCTGCATGAGCCTTTTGCCCTTTGCCTTTTCATAAACAGCGTAAACAAGTGAAAAGGATTATCCATGTGAGGTGTATTATGCAGATAAGAGTAAACTAGTATAATTTTATCATCATCACTATAATCGGCCATAATACGCCCTGCAGCTGGGCATAATGCCTCGATACCCCCGTCGTAGGGGATTGACCTACCTCTATCTAGTTCCGCTATCTACATAGTATTCGCCTACTTCAGTTGACAATTCAGAACTAGAGCTTTCAGTTTGATTTTAAATTGGAATCCTAAGTTAGAGAATAGGGTAAATCAGTAACTAATCAGTTATCAACAAATCATCAAAAATAATAGATTGGGCAGAACGTTTGGATGCTGTGTGAATGCTAATTTTGGCATTTACCCTGGTATTTTTAATATTTGCGCTCATTATTAGGATTTCGTAGTCAACAAGGAACCCTTATAGTTTCGCCATGTCCTTCTGTACGTCCATTCGCGGTCTGTCCGCGGTTTAGCTCAGAGCTCATATACGTCCTCGTCGAAGGGGGAACGAGCCTACCCTAACTAGATAGGGCGATTAGGCCTTAGTCAAACCACGCTGGCCCAGTGCGGTTTGGTTGACTTCACATACACCTTTGAATTACTTTGATGCGATGTTTTCCTTCGCCGTAGGAGCGTCAGATAAAATGTACATAATGAAATTTGTGAATCGAAAAACACATTGGTACATGGCAGAATTGATCGCGGGCCTCCCGATACTACTCGGGGTACAGTCCCAGTGCCGAGGCCACAGGCAGCGCCACCGACGCTATGCTCTAGAAAGCTGTAATTTAGCACGGGTAGGTATTTATATCTATATCACGCCAACAAAGTAAATAAAATTAAAATTTTGATAAATATGATTGTTAATGAATATGTGAAAAAATTCACAGTACCTAGTAGTATATATATATAACGAAATTAAAAGGACGACTATCACAGCTATATGGTTTACAAATTACCATCTGGCCACTAAGATCCACAATCTCGATCCACCAGTGGATCGAATAGCGCTTTGAAGTTCACTGTGATCCACTTTTCGTATTGGTGGATCCTATGATACTTACTTTTTTCCTCTTTATTCAATAAAAACTATCTATGCTTTATTTTGTTTAATATTATTAAATTTTATAGATAGAGGCTCCACTGTGTTCTACACTAGCAATGACAATAACTAGATATATAATCATAACATGGGCTCCATTGGGATCCGTGGTGGATCTTACCAAACAATCTGAGTGCTGTTCGATCCACTGGTGGATCGAGATGATGGATTCTAGTTGACAGAGGGACAAATTAAAGAGTAATAGTTGACGAACTTGTAAAATGTACTTGGTGAAGGAAAATTTCGTACCAAGTCCATTGAAAAGTCAGATAAAGATGTTTGTTAAGTAAAACAGGTAGTTAATATTATAGATTAATAAGTAATTTGAAATTATGGAAAAATAAAACCATAACCGCCATTACCGCCAGACACGCACTTGGCCGATTTTAATAAAATAATTATTAGATTTTAAAGTAATTTAGAGTAAGTATTCTTTGTGCGAATATATTTAGGACTTATATGCATTTTGATCTACACGAGGTTGATGCTATACTCTAAGCAGCGTCGGTACCGCTGCAGTGGACTCGATGTTTTAATTTTTTTATAAGTTAAAACATGAAACCATCCAAGAGCACTAAAACATAAATATAGGTCATAATTTTCCTACTCATCATTAAATATATAATTGCCCATCAACATATTTTTTACAATTAATAAAATGTTATGATACTGAGGTTGTTTTATTATTCCGTTTACATTGTGTTTTTTTTTATTCGTTCATTGTATTTTTTTCCATTAATTCAATCGACCAAAGCTGCGATTATAGCTGGTCTCAAAAGAAAACACATCACTAAAAGAAAAATCCTTGGTTTTTCATTTTCCAAATCGAATTAAAAATTACTTTTTGCCCTCTCGTCGGGTTTCTCCACCCTACTGTCATAGTTAACGGAAGTCGTTAGTATTTTTTATTAAATGTGCAACTTTTTTCTTCTACTCATACCTATTAGTATAGGTACATCAGAATTCTTATAATCTTGGGTCGTAGCTACGTTAAAATATCTGTTAGGTCAGCTTAGTGTGATTTCATTAAAAGCAAGAGACTGTATCGAACTAGATACGCGTGATCGGCAATCTGTCGGTTGCGAATTGCTTTATTCATTTTGTACCCATAATATCCTCAAGTTCTTAATTACTTACATTGGCTAGATAAATTGTATGAAAAAAGTTATCACACTCCCACCCATCCCTACACTGCGTAATAGCCCGATGGTGTGTAAAATTAATGTCCCCGGGTTTCGTTTATCTGCCGCCGCCAGCGGGGAATGAATCGCCGAGCAGTTTATTGAATAACTGATGTTCGACTTCATTGGCTGGGCATATGTTCCGGGGTGTAACGAGCGTGGGGGAGCGACAAGATCACTCGGCATCTTAAGCGTGACGAATTTGTGTTGATTAAGAAGTGTCGATGTTTCGCGGAACGGATAAATTAATCCGTGCTATAAAATTAGGAACGTGGATCTTTCTCGAGCGTGCATCTTCTGGCACGGACCTGAACAAGAGACGGACGGAACGTTATTGAATCAAGAGTGAAGCATGCAAATGGCAGCACATTTGTATGAGTGCGTGCTTGCTCGTCGAGAAATGACGGCGGTTTGTCTTACCCACAGACGCATTTTATACCTATGTGGTCTTACCTGGTGCATCTGTGTGAGTGTAGGTCCCTGTAGGTCGTTTACAAACAAATGAAATTGTCTGATCTTGCATGCTTCACATTTGTTAAATTCAACACTACGTCCGTACTTTTTGTAGTTCCATGCTTCTGACGAACTGATTTTTTATACAATATAGATAGCAAACAAGCGTGAGAAAAATAAGCTAATGTCATAGCATACCGCTGTATCCAAATGCATAGAAAGGTTGAATATTGAAAGCAGCCGTTAGGCAATATACTTTTTAACAGTATTCTACATAAAAGGAATTATTAACTTTTTCTCTCAATCAATACACAATGAACAAGAGTTAGATACAAAGCCATGTTCCCTGTCAGCGCCCGTGTCTTGTTTTTAGCGTTCAGCGACTATCAGTAATTAACGCTAATTGAATTGGTAGCGGCATCCACGCGTTACGTGCAACATGGATGTTAAAACCTTCTTTCTTGTTATTCCTCATACGGAAACGTAAAAAGAACATCATCCCAAACTTTTTGTTTTTTGATTCTAAGGGATTTAAGTCTAAAACCATACCTAGTCTCTAGTGGTTTCCCAGTTAATTTGATGGATCTCATACATTCTAATGTCTCAAATGTGGTGAATTACAATTTTGTCTCTGGGATATTAATTTATCGTGTTTTTTCCACTTTCGGTAAGGCAAAACTCATACAATCTATAAGTCTAGAAATCTAGTCAGACTTTTTTGTTGAAGATACGGTTACTGCCTGTCACACCAGGTTACGCCAGTTAGTGTGACTGTCAGGAAAAAAATCTTCTGTGTCACACTCGTGTGACAAAATAGTGTGACAGGGAGTAATCCCCCTAAAACAATGGCAGAATTCATTTTTATGTATCAAGTTGAGTGATAAGTGTGCAATAAAATGACAACAACTTTTATGATCGACACCTTAAAACTCGAAATTTTATATATTTAGTGTATAGGATTTAGCGTAAGTGTAAAAGCTAAGGTAATAAAAGTTTGTATGAGAAATTTTAAAGTTTCTAGGCCAAAGTTCGCATAGTCCAATTGATCGAATAATGCGGTCGAACCACCTGTCCAAAGGGTTCCGCTGGCCTAATATATTCAAGTAACAAACATGTACACATTCTTTTTGATACAAATCAAAGCTACCAACAAAAAAACTATATGTTGACATTAAAACCACAACACAACCACAACTTGACATACACTTTATAGAACTAGTAAGTAAATTAACTCAATGCTTAAATAAACAGGCTAATTAAGGCGATGATTACATGTTACTTGCGTATTCGTTAAGCAATTACTAATTCACTGATTAGTCGATATGTAATTTAATTACATGCAAAAACTTGTCAACGTAGGTACTGTGGTGGGTCGGTTTACTCAGGGATGTTTAGGTAATTAGTTGAAATTATATTAAGCCTCTTTTAAATTATTTTCTTTTAAACGTTGTATGATCTCATAAAAAGGACAAGGAAAATAAGCGGACTGCCCACGAGATGGGATATAGATAAGGGACATAAGGGACTAAAGTAGTGTACACACAGAAACACGCCAGACTTTACATTTACATTAAAACTGCTCTTATTTTGCTCATTATAGCGACGGCTTTCGTAACGCAAATGTATAACTTGACGTGTTTTGACTGTACAAGTTGTTTGTGTAAGATTCGCAAATATTTATTCTAGCCCGTTTTTACGAGGTGGAATGCTGTTGTGCATGGTACGTGTGTCGGACTCTCCAATCTCTACTCTCCCCGCACTGTGTGATATCCCTTAAACACCTCGACGCCCTTAGTCGGGGACTGGGAAAGCCAATTTCTCCAGAACACCCATGCATGCACAGTCCAGTCAGCTACAGGCTGGGACTTAATGCCTGTGGGGCATTGACCTTGGACGTAAGAGTAATCCCCAGACAAGGAGGGGTTTAATTGTGTGCGTTAGAAGCCACTCTAGCGCGCAGGCCACAACTCGGACAGGCTGCATAGGCCCGCATTCTACCACCCAACCTTTTGCGTTGGAGGAGAGCAGCGTGAGGACTATTTTCTCATTCCCCCATCGCTGCTTTCTTCTGGGAGATTACGTATTTGAGAAGGAAGCGACACCTCCCCGCTCCCTCTCGCCATTCATCATCTTTTTAATGATGTCTGGTAGCAAGATGTCACAGCCGCCCAACACAGTGAGTAACTCACGGCGTTAGGTCACCAGACTAAGCTCTCTACTAAAGTGTGCTCAGCCGTATCGTCGGGAGCATCGCATTGGGGATACTGGGGCGTTTCCTCCAGACAAGCGACTTTGTGTAGGTAGTGACAGAAGCATCCATATGCGGTCAGTTCAAAAAAGCTGCCCTGCTGGCGCCCAACCCACTCCTCCAACACCGGACGAATAGCTTCTATCATCCAATGGCCGCGTAGCCTCAGTGCGAACCCGTCGCACTTGTTCTGCGACGTATCGCTTCCTCCGATCCCTCGCTGCGACCTTATGTCGATACACCTCCGCTAGGACGTGTGCATCAATCAATATCCCATGGTGGTGTCCCTGCTAATGCGCAGACTGTCCCGTGGCTCACTGTGCGATAAGCTAGCATAGCTCGGGTCATAGGACGCTCTGCAGTCTTTTTAGGCCACCGTGCGGTAGAGAGGCACTCCGCCTCAAACAAGGACCGCTGCCAACTCGTGATAAAGTTGTCAAGTTATGTACCCCGAAATTAATTATTTTCACTGCCTCTCTTCATCAATGCAAGCATAGCTGCTGGTTTGCGGCAAGATAGAGGTACCCCCGCAGATGACTCAGGTTCTCACTTTGGTCAATACAATTACTTTTTAGGGTTGTCGTGCTTTTTCTCACTGAATTGTTGAAATATTGGGAAATCTTAGTTGAAAGAAAAAAAACAAACTTATTCCTTTAGTCCGATACAAAATGAAAAGCTTTATTGTTGTAGGTACATAATTATAATACACATATGCATATGTTACTGAAGTACACAAAATCCCTCAATGCAAAGCACTTAACATAATGTTTAATTAATACAAGCCAAGGGCAGGATGGTTCAGGTCTGTTTGATCAATCTCGGCAGGTAAAAATCAGGTACAAATTGGGTACAAAACTACAAAATGAGGGGCAATAAAGTACACGAACAAATAGTTATAGGTTTCCTTTTTTTTTTAAAAGAGATTAGTAGCCTTCCCCGGAGCGGTTGTTAGTAGAGCGTACCTTCTGCTAGATGCTAAGTTTCCGCGATCACGGGTCAGAGATATAATATTCCAATTCCTTAGATTATTCTCTCTATATATGTACAATTCCACAGAATTCCTCCTTGTGTTAGGTTAGTTCGTTATGGTTTCTAGCTGTAAGGTCAAGCAGCGGAGCCCTACGGCCTCCGGTAACTGCCCTGGAGATTCATAGCACAGTGTTAGGTTAAAAATAGAATTAGATATGCCTATGATCTTAGGGTCAGTGGGTCTAACACTGAGTTCTGAAGGAATCCCAGTCAATACATTTGCACTTCATGTAATAAACATAGCAAATGAATTCTAAAACATAATTTTTAATAAATTGACAAATTGTCTTATTGGTTAGTTAATAAAAAGGACATATGGAGGGGAGAGCACCTATTTTGTGTATAATTACTGCTATTAATAAAAAGAAAACAGCTTAATTTGTGAGTTATTTGCCAAAGAAGGATGTGAAACTTAATATTGTAAAAATTTGGAATTTAACAGGAAATTCGCAAGTGTTACTCAATATATGCCTTAATCCCACTAAGATGCCGCTCACTATCAGGTTTTTTTAATGAAATAGGGGATGGAAAAGGCGAATTTTGGAAATGTAACATGTTTGATTTAATAATCAATTTACCCACAAATAAAAATAAAATTAACAAAATCTGTTTTAAATCATGAAATATAATAAGTTAATTAGATACCTTATTGATTTTTTGCACTTATTGAGACAATAAATCCATTTAATTTAATAAATCGCGTGCCGGCGAGTAAATATAGTATTTTTTTCTTAGCTTTACTCTTCAAGCTGAAAACAAAAAGAACTGAATTTTGTAAATTCTTTTCAAATTAAATTCACACGGAAAACGAGAGAAATACCTATGGATTTTCTTCGCTGAAATTAATTTAAATACTTTATGATCTTCGAATCAATAACAAATTTCTTCAGTCGATGTCTCACAGACAAATCATAACATAGACGATAGACGCGTTCAAAGACTAAGGTGAAAAATGGGCGCGTTCCATCTACGCGCATACTAGAATCGAGGTCCGTTCACCGAATGTTAAGCGTCGTATTGGCGACGGAACCTTCCCTAAAACCAAATTCATTTCATAGCATGTGTGTCATGATGTGTCAAGTCAACGTACGGATCTATCGGAATTCTACAATATGCTATAAGTATTTCCAGCCCAAGTTATAAGCTTGGTTGAAAAACGAAACGTAATGAAAAAATTAACCATAAACAAACTGTGAATGCTTCCCAAATTCTATTCGACGAAACTATAATTATATGATCTATAAGCTTAAGTGTATTTCATTAAAATATGTCTATAGAAATGATCGAAACAAACGGTCTAAATGTCAAATTCCGAATTTTGAGAAAATCAACCCACCTAAATGGAAGCACGGGATTTTGGGCGAAAAAAAACTATCTTTGTAAATAAGGCCAGGATAAACGCGAGATTTATTTTGTTTATGCAAAAATTGAATAATGACCAAAGATAATTGCAAATGTCACTGACGTGACGTGAAACGACGTTGACGTTGACACTTGACATTGACATTGTGAAATTCCTTGACAAAGTTATTGTAATTACGATTTTAGTTGGGAAATTTGCGTTAAAACTACAGTGAAAGCAAAGTGTTTTTGCAAAATTAGTGTTTTATGAAATTTTAAGAAAAAACGGTGTTACAGGGTCATATTTTTTGTACCTTAGTCGATCGGTTCCACAATGTTAGGTCCGCGGGTTCAGTCAATCTAATGCATATTTTAAAACATAAATAATCAAAAACAGGCGCAGCTTTTTTGTGTTGCAGTCAGTATTTTCCTATTACACTATTGTCGTTCTCAAGTGAATCCATATTTGAGAATATTTTCGTGAATGTTTTATTGGAACCGTTTTTTTTTTATATATTTGCAATATTTGTCAAATAAGTCGACTAATACTCATAGCCGTTGAACGTGATTCCATTTTTTAACCAACTTCAAAAAAGGAGGTTATCAATTCGGTTGTATTTTTTTTTATGTTTGTTACCTCATAACTCCGTCATTTTTTAACCGATTTCCAAAATTCTTTTTGTATTTGATAGAGTATACTGCAAGGGTGGTCCCATGGTGACCAAAGTCAGGATCGGATGATGAGATCCCATAGAAAATCGAGGAAAACACTAATTTGTGACAAATTTTAACACTTTCTAGGAGATCATCGTTTGGCGCCGACTTCAATATAAAAGAAGATTATTTTTAAGTTTTCAGTGTTTTTGAAGTCGGTTCTATTTTTTGTAAAAAAATTTCTTCGCTAAGTAATCTAATTCGATTACGATTCGGCAATCGTCGAGTAACGAAATAAGCATCCTGATTTATAGTATAGCCCCGATGTATATAGTAAACGTTATTAACTTTAAATGTTGGTAACAAGTACTTAGGTAATTATTACAACAGATATCAAAAAACTATAAACAATGCTCTATTGTAATCTTTTTTCATAAGTGAATATTTGCATTCAAAATATCGTGTTAATTTTACGAAAGTAACATAAATCTATATAAATGAATTAAAATTAACCATTTAGCATGTGTAATTAAAATTCATATGCTTTCAGTAAGTAAAATAAGCATATGAGTAGTATTATATTATCTGTGCATGTGACCACTTTTTATTCTAAAATTGCCAAGGGTTTTTTATTTGGATTTGGAAGCTATAAGGCGGCCTCATTGAACCTAAAAAAAGTTTGATATGATTTCTTTTAGTTTATGTAATAATAAACAAACTCCTTTACCTCCACAGCACTGAAAGTGCGCGAACTTGTAACTGTCAAAACTGACAGGCCGCCATCTTAGCACCGGATTCCTACGTGTTACTTGCCAATAACGCTTCGGGATAATTACTCGAACGATTACTCAAGCGCCTAGCTCCTTGGGCCTCATTTACACAGACAAGTTATTAAATTGAGATAATTGTCGTTAATTTCAATAAAAAAGCTTGTCTCTGCCAATTGTAGGGTCATAATTGGATCGTTTTCGTATGTTGAACTTTATTTTTCACATTAAGCGACTTTTTTTTTGTTATTAAATTAAAGCTTAATCGACTTACTTAGTGAAGCTGCTAAGAATAATGTGAGATGATAAAAAACCAGAACTGTTTCCGATATTACTTCAGAATATATTTTTAACACCTCAGCTGGTGATGGCATGTTTTTGATAACAAGTCAAGAGTTAAGTTTGTCATTGTAAGTATTTATTGTTATGGTATGAAATAATTATGGTTGAGTGAGTTTTGTTTGAAAATCACCTAAAACACAACGGTGTAATAGATGCGCAAAGTGAGCAATATTCTAAGACGCTGGTGTTAATTACCGAACCGTCGATACGAACCGAACCACCCTGATGGAACGGAGGAATGAACAAACACATTCGGAAGACAGACAATTACAAGGCTTTGTTGTTGAAGTAATTATCTAAGAAAAGAGTAAAGACACAGAAGACCACAGAGTTTGAAGATGTGTAGGTATAGGCTAAATGTGTAAAGTATTGTCAAGATATGTATTTTCTAAATGGCGACAGACAGCATTTTTACGTAAACTATACGTACGAGGTACACTATGATGTTTGATCGAAATAAAAATTATGCACAGCCGACCACATGTTAGGTTTTACATTTACACTACGAAACCCACCGTTACGATGAACGACATAAGGATCTAGGTCTAAGTCCACTCTGTACCAGGGTTGTCTGCATGGGTATCTCCGTCTTACTTTTTTCTGCCGCAAAGCAGCAGTGCTTGCATTGTTGCATGTGTTCCAGTTTGAAAGGTAAGATATGGCAGTGAAATTACTGGGTACCGTGACTTTACATCTGATGTCACAAGATGGCAACGTACACTGTCGTTCTGTGGGGGCTGCAGTTTTGCTGCGAATCTCACAAGAGCCACAAATGTATTATAGGTGACTGTTATCACTTACCATAAGTGTGGGCAGTTTGCCTATTTGCCAACTTAGTTGCAATAAAAAAGTCTCAAGTAGGGTAGCCAGATTTCTAAAAAAAATAGCAACTTTTTTTTTAAGATTTTAAAAAGATATATACTTTTTGTAAAAGCTATGTTTTAAATATTGCATACACACGCACACACACAGGTTATGTTACACGACACGCTAGGCATGCGCGCCGTGGTGCGCCGCTCTGTGGTGCCGATTTTTTTTGAAACTAAAACAAGTATTCATTAATTTCGGGACAGTAAAAAGTAATTACTGGACACGGGACCACACTCAAAATTCCGGGACTTTCCCGGCCATCTGGCAACCCTATTCTCATGGTTAACAAGTAGTCTGGCGTGTTGCCATGTTATTTTTTGTGTATAAATGTGTTGGCGATTATTTATTTAAGTAAATTCGTTAAAATAAGAATTGTCATTACTGAAAAAAAATTATTACATTTGTAAAAAATGTTCCCTCCTAATGGTAACTATGTAGAGGCCAATGCACAGTTCCATCCGCCGCACCGGCTATAACCGCCTGGTGACTCTACTCAGAGAGCGGGACACCCCCCGTGGTGATGCCTCTCTGAGCTAGAAATCCACCAGGTTAGGTAAGCCAAACGAGGCTTGAGGACCCACCAAAGTTCTCGCCTTCTTACAAATAATCAAGGTGAAGCTGTAACAGCCATCTGCGGCTAAAAGCATAGGTCCTTCAAAAAAAAAAAAAGTTCCATCCACGACTAGTTCGCAACAGAACGCCAGTGTGCCACGTTCGTCGGCGCATTCAAATAGCTTCCCGCGAAATTAGCAGTCTTAGAACGGAAAATGTGATTAAGTGGGAGAGATGCGCGCAATTCATGAGATAAAGCGTTATCATTTTATTATTTAAACTTGTGCATAATTATGTGCATCCGTGGCACCCGCCACAGATGGCAGCGCTCTGGTCTCTGCGAGGATGGAGCTGCACTCCCCGACGGTTTGTCATGACTTCGCCTGTGATAAACCTGTCTCTATATTATTGTTTATTTAATTCTTGTTTTACTTCAGACTGATAAAATACTGATGATGTATTAGAGGTGATTTTAGGTAAATTAAAAAGGACACAACTAATGATATAGTAATTAATAAGGATTTTATTATTTAAACAATTGATTTACTACCAAACGTAAATATTTACTACCAAACTAAAGTAATTGCTACAAGAAAATATCAACTTTATACTCTCAAACATAATGCTTGAAATTGCTTATCGCGTTGTCGCTCTAACGCATGAATGAGAAAACACATCGTGATACGACGCCCGTGCGAGCGAGACGATTGTGATGTACTGACACTGACGCGAAGCGACATGTTTATGATTAAAATAATTGTTTTTGATTGGTTTTTACGTATAAATCGAATATTTGAATACATGATAAGATGTGTAATGAGTTTACTCACGCAAAATATGTTTGCCGTCTTTTTTTCTGCCGTTTCTGGTTATTGTTACCACAACTTTTGAATGCACACTTCGGCATATTTACGTGCCGATAGCTAATCATCACTCACTATGGAAAGGAACTGCACGAGTCGCGATTGAGCAGTTCTTCACCGGCCCACTTTTCGATCGTTCATGCGTTATCTACGTTTGGTAGTAAATCAATGATCGTCCTTATTGGCGACGGTCGCGTAAAATAAACGATGGCGTCGACACGCGATTTCGTTTTTCGACAAAATTAAATACACATATCATCGTGTGATGATCTAGTGATCTTCTTACGGAACTAGTTTTGTAGATTTTTTAATAGGCATCATAGGAATATTGGAAATAATAATAATAAAAACTTTATTAAAATAAGTTGCGGTTGCTCATCAAGAACCGAAAGAATTTAACAGATTGTAGCCTTTTTCTCAAAAAATAGCGAGTTTCCTTTTTCATGATAATTTAATAATATAATAGAAACACTAAGTAAAGGACATTATGTTTTTATTCCATTAAGGAGTAGATGCAGAGTTACAGTATTGAGGGACGTACTTGCCTTAAGCTGGTGGTGTTACACTCGATAGCGATTAAGTTTGACTTTATACATGCGTAAAAATCTAGGCGAGTCCATAATGAAATTATAATAAGTGATACTAGTTTTGCGTTTCATCAACTCGACACACGTGTGTCCAGTCTCTCGTTTGAAGTTGTTGAAAAATTCATTATTTTTCAAAAAAGGAGGAGGTTATCAATTCGACTGCATATTTTTTCTTATTTTGTTATGTTTGTTACCTAATAACACTGTCATTTATTAACGGATTTGGAAAAATCTTGTTTTGTTTGAGGGCGTTACTTCCCGATTGGACACATTGTCACCAAAGTCAGGATCTGGTGATGGGATCCCAGAAAAGTCGAGGAAAACCCTTATTTATGTTTGATAAGTACGTCATAACTTGTCAGTTATAAACCGGTTTGGATTTTTTTTGTTTAAGAGGGTATACTTCCCGCCCGGTTCTATTATCATAAGCCGAACTGATGATGAAAGAATCCTTAATTTTTCGGGAGCTGGAGGTTAGTTTTTGAAATACAATAGGTACGTATTTGACCCTCGGTTGTATTCTTTCAAGTTGCTTATGTGACTCGGTATTAAATTCACATTAAAGATTAAAATAAAACATATTTAACAAAAAATAAAAACCGAAGTCAAAATCACAAAAAATCAGAAATAATGTTCTTATCACATCACATTTTTTATTTTGAAGTCGGTACCAAATTTTAACCCGCGATCATCGATCATCCGCACCGACTTCAAAATAAAAAATGTGATGTTGGTATTCTTACATACTATTAGACTTTTATTGTTTTTAAGTGAGTTTTTATTTCTTGTTTAATATGTTTTTAAGTATTTTAAGAAAACAAAGCCACCTTAAGTCCTGTGAAACTCAAAATCTATTACTATTAAATGCGATCATTATGCCTGCCTGACACACACAAAACTGGCAAATTGAAGGTGATGAATGATGATACAATTCGAGAGGCTAGGAAAGTAAATATTTTCTCATTGGAAATATTATTTATCTAAAATTTTTTAAAAGTTTTAATTATTTAAAAAATTGTATGATTATAGGATTAATTTGTATATTTTATTGTAAAAAATGAAACTATAGATTCTATCAATTCAAAATAAAATTATGGTTCTTATTTAGTTAATTTATTTAATAAGCCCCGCTGCAACCCTGTAATTTGCACCAAAGCCGACAGACAGACGAGTGCTGCAATTAAAATAGTTGAACGACGGTGAATCAGTAAGTGCGAGAAAGGGAGGGAGGTACTCCCCCTTCCTTTGATGAAATCCAACAATATTATCAAGTTAAATAAAGTAAGTTTGAATATTGTATGTCTTTTCACTTTGAGATTTTTGAATATTATTGTTATTAAGTGATTAACTATTATTAACACTTTCAAAAGAAGTATACTATAAAGTTTTTTTTTTGTGAAATACCTAAAGTGATCTACTAGGAAACGGATTGAATGCTTAGGTAACATCTGCACTCGGTTTATCTTCGACCTACGGAAATACGACCGCATTTTCATTTCTTTATGACCAATTGCGTAGGAACCCGAGAGTAGTTTTCCAGCTTATCAACATTATTTACGATCCCAATACTCCTGTTTATTTAAAAAGCATTCAAATGTAGTAGTGTCCATACAGCATACATTCAATCTATATTCCGCTACAAAACTCACCCTAGAGCTCCCAACACATAGAACCGGGCTTAGCTCTGACTCTTTCATACTTTCCGGTTTACGTTTACGTTTGTGGAATAACTAACCCCCAATATATCGATCGGCTTGTATAAAGCATGTTTCAAAAATCTGACTAAACTACAACTATTTGACAGTCTTCAGTCTTCAGGGTTATTTGGACACCCCGCCAAATTTTTAAACGTGTTCAGTGAGAGATACGCTAACTGCACTTAATTTATGAAAAACGTTCCATTTAAAGTGACAATGCCCCGACAAGTCAAAATAACAATGACTAAATCTATCTTACAAACATCGTCTAAGTTATGTCTTGGTATAAACTGACGTTGTCTCTACCCTTACTGACACAATTGAAAGAGCATCAGGTTTTAACCATGTTTTGTAATAATGCCGATTAGGTTTTACTTTACGTCGATTAACTGTCAACTTGGATGACGCGACGTGACCCTAATAATGAAATAACAGTTATTTTAATTTAACAGTCAACGTTACAGTTAGTTAATAAAGCGCTCCGCGAAGGGTTGAAGACGTTTGACTGACTTTTAATTGGGAAACTTCTAACAATTGAAATTTCACCGAGGAACGCGGCGCGCAGGGTTGGCAGTCAGGCCAAAAATGACCTGACCTGATCAACTATAGAAACACGAAGATTGCGTTAATAATGTAATTATATTAAATTATATCTCAAGTATACTTTATGTTGATGTAGGTTTTTGGGAAATCGCTAAAAAAGAAGAAAGATTTACATATTTCCAATAACATAAGTACGGTCAAGGAACTTGATTCCCGACCTATTTCGCTGACATATTGCTTGACACTGACAATGCTTTAAAGTTGAACATTCCAATAGATATGTCAAATGATGCCTGTTATGTGTAAACAATGTATGCGAAGTCGTCGTAGCAACATTCGTAGCTCTTATGGCATTGATTTACTACCAAACGTAACGTAAACGTTTGGTAGTAAATCAATGCTCTTATGGTGCCATATTGCTTTACGATATTCAACCTTAGGTTTGTCGCAAATTAAATTACTTGACTGCACTTAGACTTGCGCGATGAATGTGAAAAAAGAAAAGGAAGTATGTGAAAAATCTAAAACTCCGTCAGTTAGATAGTAAACAATATCAGACACGTATTTTTGGTTTGTCAAAATAACAAGAAAGCTACGCACATAAAGCGATTTAAAGTAAAGGAGTAAGGGTTCACTACGTCACTACAATTTAATTTAATAAGTATTTTTGTTTCGTAAATTTATGTTAATAAAAAAATAAAAAAAGTAGAATATTTACCTACGTATAACGTCACGTTACCGACGTATACAAATCAACGTATCGTCGTTAGTTGTTGATTACTTAAAAAAAACCTGTGCTATATTTCTTAAGGAATCTGCCAGAAGGATATAAAAAAATATTGTTTGCTTCCTTATTGCACTTAAACACCGATATCTCCAAAGGTAGATAAAAATATACTTACAAACATTTTGTTTGGTACAGGAAGCGCGTCTTATGCCGCTGGCAATAACGGCGGATTTCGAAGTACATATGTAAAACTTACACAATATACCTATAATGTGTCTATTAAATAATGCAAAACCTCAGACACTAAAACTTATTTATATATATTTATTATAAACTATATAAATTTATAAATTAAGTTTTCGCGGATTATTTATGAAGATATGTCTATCTTTCTGTTTTGTTGCATATCTTGCCATTTTGAAACTCATGGTCGCGGGCCCATACGATGTTGCCGCTTGGCCGTCGCGCCGCCCGATTAGAGGTAAAGTTGACAGAGTTAAGTAAATTTAAAAGCGCCTGACTGATATTTTTTATTAGTAGAATCAATTCTGCTCGCGATTCTGACCAAACTATATTCAGGTATTGCACAATTTAATTATACACACAGCACAAGGGTGTAATGAGCACAGGCGATCGAAGATATTGTAGATAAAACGAAACTTTCACGAATATGTCACTTCGAAAATGTGTTATTTTTTTGTTCATTATCATTATTATTTTGGTTAGATACGTGTCGATTTTTGGTAATTATTACCGAAATGTAATATCACGACGTCCTCGCATGTCGGAACAATACCTGGCACCTAGGTAATAATTATGTAGGTACCTATCTAAAAATATGCGTCAAAATAACACGTTAGGTAAAACCACGGCAATAATCAGTACCAATTAGCGTTGAATCCAAGAAAATATTCAACCTAGATATTTGGAGGCAACAAATTTTTCACTGTCCACACGCAATTAGCTCAATTAAAATCACACTTCAAAAAGCAGTAGTAGTTATCAGCAACAGCTCATTACGTTGCCGACTAACGGATAATTATCTGCTATTTTGCGTCAGAACCAGTATTATTAACGGTTAATAAATAATGATATTCTTCTAATGATCACAGTCTGATGGTGTGAATTGACATAATTCTTTATTCTTCTCTTACTGTTCGGTTCGTACACCTAAGATAATATCATCGCTAAAAATATACGCTCCGTTGATATTATTTGACAGTTTTGTGTTGCAGCATCGTGTAAGATATAATTTAGCCTAATTAAAACAAGTTTTGCTCATGTTGTTTGGAGATGAAATATAATTGTTAATTTAGTTCAGAACTATACGTTAGTTCTGTCTCACTGGGAAGTACCGATGTAGGCGGGCATCAAATTGAAATCATCATAAGGACTTCTCTCTATCTCTCTCTCCCTCTCCTCTCCTAATCTTTACCTAAGGGCAAGCTGGTAACTAGCTAGGAAAGTACTTACAGCTGGATTGCTAACGACAAAAACAGAAGATCAAGAGTTAGAAGTTTGATAATTGGTATTGAGGCTATTGATTACGTTTTATTTTCGAATTGATACGTCTGGGGGGTGAAAATGGTGATAGATTTTTAGACGAATATCGTATTATTGACATTGTAAACATAGAAGTGGACAATTTGGCTTGTCATTGGCCGGAAAATGGCAGTTCTTTTTTAATACCAGCCCTAAAAAAATTGTATGGAAAAATTACAATTGAATTTAATATTGCTTATTTAAAAATAATACAAATAAATAAAATTGAAGTGTCTGTTTGTAATGTCAAAATAACAAGTATTTACTAAATGAGTACGAATGTATATCGGGTACCAATAACAAAAACCGGTGTTTACCCGTGGTACTACCGTTGGTACTACTGGTAGTACCACGGGTAATTTTTTTTGCCCGTGGTACTACTCACGTGTCCGGTAGTACTACGGGTGATTAATTCTTCCCTTGGTACTACTATTTTTTTTGACATTAAAAGAACACCATGTGGGTAACTATCAGTTATAATATTCTTTTGATGTTAAAGAAATTAAGCGTTAATAAAACTATTTTTAAAGCAACTTCAACGAAACTTTTTAATTGCAAGTTATAGTGTAATTTCATTTTTTAACCGACTTCACAAAAAGGGGGAATTCGTCATTTCGATTGTTTTTTAAGTTTGGTACCTCATAACTATGTCATTTATTAACTGGTTTGGAAAATTCTTTTTTGTTTAAGAACGTATGCTTTCCGATTAATCTCATTGTCACCAAAATCTGAATCTGATGATGGGATTCCAGGAAAATCGAGGGAACCCTTAATTTTTATCGTCCGTCCCGTCCCGTCCAACGTGTTTCATGTTTTTTCTGAAGCTTTTTAGGTATTTGCGACTGGTAGTCATGAGCCGAGCTGATGATGAAAGGATCTTTGATTTTTAGGACTGCCGTGCCTATAAAGTTTAAGGGTTCTCTGGGATCTCATAGACAGATTCTGACTTTGGTGACAATGGGATCAATCGGGAAGAGGGCATACTTCCCGATTGGTCCTATCTCAAAAAATAAAATCCTAATCGTTTAATATAATAAACGGAGTTACGAGATTTTTTTGGGATCCCATCACCAGATCCCGACTTCGATGACAATGAAGCTAATCGGGAAGTATACCATCTCAAACAAAAAAGAATTTTCCCAATCAGTTAATAAGTGACAGAGTTATGAGATAGCCAACGTAAACAAAAACAATCGAAATGATAAGTCCCCCTTTTTGTGAAGTCTGTTAAAAAATCAAATTACACTATAACTTGCAGTTAAAAAGTTTCGTTGACGGTGCTTTTAACATAGTTTTATTAAAGCTTAATTTCTTTAAAATTAAAAAAAATATTTTAACTGATCGTTACCCACATGGTGTTCTTTTAATGTCAAAAATAATAAGTAGTACTACGGGTAAAATTAATCACCCGTAGTACTACCGGACACGCGAGTAGTACCACGGGCAAAAAAATTACCCATGGTACTACCAGTAGTACCAACGGTAGTACCACGGGTAAGCACTGACAAAAACACGATTTAAAAATTTTTTGTTTGTTCCCGCTAATCTCCGGAACGACTGGGCCTATTTTGATGGGACTTTCACTAATAGATAGCTAGTTATATAAGGTATAACATAGGCTACTTTTTATCAAGATCGGTCTAGCCGTTACTATTTCACGCGGACGAAGTCGCCGGCAAAGCTAGTATTATATAATAACCGTAACTATCATCAATTCATCATATTGAACGGTTGCAGCTATCTTTCTGGTTAGATAAATTTGTAGTTTTCTAAATTCACTTTAACTCTGAATTAGCTGACTCTATCATAACTAACATAACCTGCTTGAGATATTTCTTTTAATTTTGATACCCAAAAACAATGAGACTCAAAAGATTGAATATATTACTATAATATAATCCAAAAGTAAAGTAAAACCTACATAGCGTTGACTTATAATTTAGTAATAAAAATGTATTTGCTACACAAAAATTTGGCCTGTATCTATTCCACCGTAAAATCAAAACAGATCCCGAGAAAAGGGAAGTTAAAATAATTGGAAAATCCGTAAAATCGTTCACAACACTAACACTTAATGGATCGGAAGAAAATCGCAGCTAGAGACGCGATCCTTTACACCTTATATCGATTGTGTCGGTGTTTTTATTTATTTAATTGTTTATCGGTTAAGTGTATTTTCTAAACAGAGATAGGCTAAATATATGCTTAAACATTATGTACCAATCAAACATTGAGTGATAAACAATGTAGTGTAAAAGGTATTCATATCGCGTAGTGGATGAAGTGGTGACACATTCTGCTTCGAAATTTGTGAAGGCAACACACAAAATACACATTAAAAATGAATACAGTTTCAAAACGAGGTGTAATCGCCTAGATCCAAGTTTTGGCCATTTGAACAGTTCTAAAATTCTTTTCGTGGTGTAATTGGAAGACACCTAAGTGTAAACCTTGATACTGATATAAAAAAGTATCAGACTCAATGAGAATATTCGAGAAGAATTAGAGAACTATAATAGTTGTGATGGAAAGCGATATAACTGGTGGCGGCTACCATAGCCGGCTCAACTTAATGAAAAAAGTTGAGAAATCAAAACATAATCCAGAAGGCGATCCATAGATTTTCAGTTATCAAAAATATATTCTAAGAGGTATACATAACAATAAAGCAAGACAAATACTGAAAACTAAATGCCGTATACCACGCATAGTTGCATATCATTTAACTCCGATCGCGAATGCGATAATCGTGAAATTCGTGAAACGATACAATATGGCCGCCAGATTAACTAAATAGGCGTTATTCTCAAAGTTGATGTTTATAATGTGTTTCTATAATCGAATTATTTCTTGGGCTAATAATTTTAAGCTACTTAAAAGGGTAGGGCATTATATTGTGGTTCTGATGGCCGTCTTGGGAAAGAGTCAGAGTACAGGACATCGCAGTCGTATCGTACCTGCCGATTGATAGTTTATATCTCGCACTCTCACTCACTAACCGTCAGGGCGTCCATTTTCTATTTAGTCCGTGCACTCCGGGATCAAGGAATCCTAATTGACCAGCCAGACCAAATACAATTAGACCCATTATGTAAAGTACCTGCAATTGTTTGCTGATTAGTTACAAAAAAGAGCAAGCGCTCACAGCAGAGCACAGCATTGTACGTTGAACGATAAATACAAACTTCGATCGTCGCGATGAGAATTGCCCTCGTCAGTCCACTGAAACCATTTCCCTGGTCAACGCTTGCACGCAGTAATAACATTAAGTCAATACTCGGTATAATTAAATTGTTTGGCTAAGGAATTCTGCTATTCTTTACTATATTATCCACTTATTACTTGAATTAAGTTATATATTATTTATGCATTCAATTTCATCCGCGGATATATGTCTATCTATACCTAACATCTATATATATATAGCGAAATTGAGTAGATACGAGTATTTATTATTAGACATAAGTAATGTACGAGTTTGTGTCCTATACATTATCATTTGTATGGTATCCATTATGTAAGTACAGAATTATATTGTGAGTAATAAATGTTTAAATAATATGATTGTAGAGTAACGGCAAAGACATAACAACTCATGGCCAAGCAACGAGAAGTGTCTGCATCGCTTACTTTAGACTAGAGTGGCTTTTTAAACGCATGCAGTTTAAAAAACCTTCTTTAAAGGAAATTGTTTAAATTTGATATGTCTCAGCCTAAGCGTTTTCTAAACAAACGTGTGATAGACGACAAACAGTTAAGTTTATCTCAGTATTGGGTTTCCGTCCCCCAAGTAGCTACTGAGTTTGTTCGACGGCGGTGAAATATTAGCAAATCGAGTGTCACCGCTGAATGACTGCGCACAAAGAACTGCATGGTATCTTCGATTTGAGCGTGAAAACAGATGTTCACTTGGGGGAGCGCGTAGTGCGGTTCGTTTGTTCGATATCGGTCAGTCGATATTCTGCAGAAATTCTAGCTAAAGACACTTGTAGGTAATTTACCTTAGCTACATCAATAAAAATAATCGATACGATTAGGGCTTAACATTGAAATCAAGAGTTTCCAACACATGGATCTGGATTTGCCTCCGACTCCTCCACACTTTCCACTATACGTTTGTGGAATAAGCTAAGCTTTGATAATTATAATATTAGAATTATTTATACAATACATTTTTATCGAGCTTTATGGAATATTTATTTATTTATATTTTGTTATCTACGTGGCTATTTAATAATAGTTACCTACCTTGCATAAAATAAATATCTCTGAGGATGCCTCATACATTAAGGGGGATGATTTCATGTTGAAGGTTGACATTTTGTAGTAATCTTTTGCTAAAAATCTAGAAGAAAGTTCGAATCTTCATAAAAATCCATTCCGATTTATCGATAATCTTGAGAAAGCTGACACGCCACTAAGGAATCTATTGGACGCCCCCTACCGTATAAATATTTATCGCCAATAGTGTTGTGCCTAATGCTTTTTAATTCAATTAACTCTGTGTATTTGATCTGACGTTTGCTTTAAACTGTTTTGACTTTGTAATGCCAATCGATGTGAATAAAAATCAAATGTGCCGTATGTAGGTAAGCTTATCTCTTGCGGACCAAGTGCCCAATGACCAATGACGCGTATTGATGAAGACAAATAACTTCCAATAATATTCCTCAGAGAAGTCCGTTCCTAATAGTCTTACCATTTCCTAAATTTTGACGAAGACCGGCTTAATTTTTGTTTTTTTGGCGTTATATCGCAATTGTATTAAAACTTTGCTTAATATACACGTACAGAACTGCTACTGGATATACATTCCACGCTTGCATCAAAAAGTGTTATTTCTAAATTTGTCCGGATCATACATTTTCACCCTATTTCCAACACAGATAAAAAGGCTTACTTGCACCAAGAAAATCTATTTTTTTGAAATATTTCGGAGGTCGAAGAATATATGTCTTTGTTCAAGAAAAAAATATTTATTTGAAGAGTATGTTCTTAGTTAGTTAGTTCTTATATCAATAATAATATTTACTTGACATATTTGTTAAGATCTTAAAATAAAAAAACTAGTAAATATTTTTCATGCAGTAAGTAAATATTAAGTAGTTTCACTATAATATGAGAGTACCATATCTTGGTTCAATGCAATCAATCTTGGTACAAGATAATATGTCTTATTTTAAGAAATCGTTTTATCCGTGAATGAGCCTTGCACCATAATATTCACTTTGGCATATGAATCCAAAATATCAATGGGTGCCAAGTCGCAACCTCTCGGCATCCTAGACGCAAAAATTGATTTAACCTCTCCTCTTGTCCAATACATTAAAAAAATATCCTTCAACCTAATCTAACTATTAAAAGAGAAAACCTCCCCCTTACACAAATAATAAAAGAAAAAACACTCCCAAAACACTAGAAAATCCCATAATCACAATCACTTTACACCCGCATCTCGTGATAATTGTATAAGCTTATTCATGCCATGTTCGGCTATTTATCACTAAATAAAACAGTTGATTAAAATGAAACCACAATTCGGGTGTGCATTGCAAAAGCGATTTTATTGCACAACCGCAGACCTCAGAATCGAGTGGCGCTTTCTAAGAGGGTGGGTGGGTTCCAGAGAATAGTGGGTAATTCGATAAGTGCCCTCTGGGGCATGTTTTGCGGAGATAGGGTCTCGTTCAAGGGCGGAGTGTTGCGTCACTGTGTTGCAAGTTTAAGTACTGTAACGATATCTTACCTTAATGGTAAGATTTTAATGTCATAGGTGAAAAATACATTGTTAAGGTTTCTATAATCGATTATTTTTACCACTAATGTTAAAAATAAACATAGGTCAACCTGATACTAGGCGGTTATCGTCACGTATTATAGACCTCTAAGTCCTTCTCGTGGTCTTCTGCACCTCACAGAAGATACTTCTCTGACATGCTGCTCATTACAGTTAAAACTTCTCTTTTTCTTGAATTTTCCAAAAGAGGTACAACAATACGTATCACATTGTAACCAAATACGTGCGGTTTCAAAACTGTTTTCGATCACAATGAAAGTAAATTCGTACCTCATAAAACATAAAATACTTCATTACCATTATGAGTGAAAAATCACAGTTCCCCACTCTACAAGCTACAAGCCAAACAATCATTATCCTTTATAAGGGCAAAATATTACAAAGTAGAAATGTATTTCATCAAAACTCACCGGAACTTGGTCGGTCACTATATCTTGTACAATACACCCACGCCGGCCACACCATAGGTCCTTCGCCTGCTGTCGTACCTGAAAATTTCCATTATTTAATCGGCAATTTGGTATGGTAAAATAATATTTTCTGAGTAACATTAATTATTTTTACGTTACTCAGAAAAGAGTTAGTTTAAACAGCTCTTTAAATATGACAATCTTAAAATAATTACTTTTGTGCCAGTCTGGATGACTTAAGTTGTTTAAACCTGTCAATTTCATTATATTAATTCAAAACTGCAGCATGTGGGATGTCCAAAATAGATTTTTATACCACATGGGTGACAACAATGATACGGCCCAGCTATTGTTAAGCGGATACCATAACCTATAGACGCTGTGATTAAAATTACTTGCGTATTACAATGTTAGGCTTTACGCCACCGCCAGCAATATATGAGCGCTGACCAAATGACTTTATTTTCCTGCTCATTATGCCCTTGCTCCACCTGTGTTAATATTAATCCTAACCTGCGTCACGTTCTGTAATGGCTCCACCGGCGTCGCAATGCGTTAGTAAACGCAATAATTTTAACACCACGTGTGGTCACTTTTGTGGCGAACTCCGCAGATGTAGCCACTGTTGAGGCGATAGCTAACGCTTCTAACAATATTACATGCTAATTAGCATGTTAAACCAGTGCCACATTTGTTTTCCACTAAGGTGGCGTAAAAGCGTACCAGCAGGTGAACCCCTGCTGGTAAACGGCTACCGCAGCTATGTTCATTACATATGCGACTTTTTAAACACTCATTATACCCTTCTTGAAGAACCCCATGCTGCAATCCTTTGATAAAACCTTAATAGAGAGTTCATTCATCATATGATTGTGTGAGGAAGAAAATTTTTCGAAAACGTACTGCAACCCTTTGAGAAAATCTCGATATAGAGTTCATTTTACATTATGATCGTGTGAGGAAGTAAATTTTTCGAAAGCGTACAGTACGCGACAATTTTGATTCTAATATGTTAGAGTGAACTGTCGATGGCGAACGGTGCGATTGTAGAATAGTACCTGTTATAGAGTTGCATTCGCATTAATATTAAAATTATAGTATAGATTAATCGTAACACTTACTTGTCGTTGATCCAGCATTACTGCTACTATCATCTCCTTTAGACAGATCTATCGCTACGCCTTTTTCACCAGGCTTTACTTCAGGTACCCTCGCTTCAGCTTCAGGCTTGGTCTGTAGTGGAATCGCTTCCTTAACTGGCACAGTTTTAGCCTCAAATTGCCTAGCCTTCAAACTCTTTCTCTTATTGAGAGGATCTGTTATCCTCCTCCCAAAATCAGCCTTTAAAATATTATCTATGCTAAATTTCAAACAGTTTTGATTGATGAAATCCCTCCCAGACTCGTTTTCTGGCGATTTAGGGCACATGTAGTTCAACCTTCTATTTTCATCGGTTCTTGTGTTTCTCAGTTCTTGCGTTTGGCTCCCATTTTTCCGGACACCGAAATTTAAGCCATAATGCTGTGGACTCAAACTCAAATTGCTTTGAGGTATCGGCATCCTACTCAATCCATTGATACCAGTCTTCATGTCTACTTGGTTCATAAGTGGGTTTTGAAACAATAGGGGTTGGTTCAAGAACATTAAAGGATTTGGCGTAATTGGACTAGGTCTTAAAAGTAAAGGCTGATTCATATGTAAATTTTGACTTAACTGCGATATGGCGTTCAAATGGGTTTGAATGTGTTTAAATGACGTCAGACCTTGTGTTGTATCTGCATTTTTTTCAGCGCCATCAAAACTAGAGACAGGTGCTTCATTACCAACAGAGAGAACAGTGTCATCACTACAACAAGAATTGTCATCATCCACACTTATCTCAGCCCGTGATTCATTAGTATGGGTTTCATCGTCGTCAATCTGAGGACTGACGCTTTCTGAATTTCTAGAACATTCAAGACGGTCCTCGAAATCTGGCGTATTCTGCAACAGTTTATCGGTAGAAAAAACATTTTCTGGACTGTTGCTATCCCTCTCCTTTTTTAAGACGTTGTGGATAGAGAAAGATGATGTGTGTAAAGTCCTCTCTTCTGCTTTCTCTTCTTCGTGGTATTCAGGGCTGGTTGTGTCTCTGGTGTTGGGAGAGTAAACCTCTTCGTCGCTGTGGTCTTGGATTTTAATCCTGGAGTCCAGGCGAACGGAGGTCGAGACCGCTGCCATTGCAATCTATCGTAGAACCGCCATCTGGTGACAATAAAAAGATAATTAACTATTTTATTATACATTTTATCAATATTAAAAGGCACGAACTATCAACGCCGAAAAAAGTGACGTTCATTACAAAATCAAGAGTATATAAATAGTAATATTTACTTTCGAGGCAAATTGCTCTAAAAACTGGTCAGAAAATTTTACATAAACGAGACATTTTAGAAAGAAATGAAACTGCAAGTGCTCTGAAAGATTTTCAAAAGTCTCTTGCCTGAAGTGGAAATGTCAAATATTGGCAATAAGTATATTCCTGTCCTGTATATTTAAGTAAAATTCAGTCTATAAAGTAAAATTTAGTCAGTGTAGTATTTAGAACAGATTCCCTTCATTAGTTGAATACATCATGTTTAGTGCATAGGTGTGTGTATAAAATCCACTCGGCATAGTCTAATTTCTTCGCACAGTCCGAGTTTAGGATCTGGGCCCACTATTTGATGTGACATTCGAAGCCTGAAGGGAGAGATCTTTTACAATTTTGGTCACCAACCAAGATCTTATCACCAGCCATCCAATCGTAGCATCAACCATTAGAACACTAAACAGATCGCAAAACTGCCCATTTCACAGGCACAGCTGTACAACCAGCGTACGAGCCTGTTGCACTCAGCACCCATATAAGCGGATCATTAGCAAGCTTCTCATTACCACCGCATTGAAATTCGCATCATTATGAACGCAAATAGATACTAATACGCCATTCTGAAGTGAGCACTGCTGCGTTTTTGCGCGAAACTACGCTTCGAATATAGACGTATTTATCAATAACAGTGTTAATGGCTCAAAAAATTACGCTCCAGTAACTTTCAAATGAATGTTAACGTTTCATGTTTCATGATGTGTTTGTGATATGAATAGTCTGTTGTCTATATAAACGACTTCAAAAAGATGTGGGCTTGTTATATTTGTTACGCTCAACCGCCTCCGCGGTTGAGACCACCTGTTTCGGACCAGAACCAGTAGGCTTACTCCTGAATCAATTTTCGTACACTTATATAGCCAACACTAGCGACAAATTGCCTTCGTATCTTTAAGGATTTCTAAGTTTAGTTCACCCAAAATTTGCGCAATTTGGGTCCAATTTGGTGCCATTGTGGCACTCAAGCGTACAAAAAATCAGAATCTCAATGTCTATCGGTTGGAATTGGTTCAGGAGTAAACCTACTGAGCTGAGTAAAGATTTGTGCTCGGTTCGATCAGTGAATTTCTGAGCTAGTTACCAGCATATTTTTTTAATTTCTTTACATACAACAGGATAGCTCTTGGCCTTCATGTCACCTATTGGTAACTGGCAATAAGTCCGAAGATAGACGCGAGCTTTACCTGGAATCCTCAACAACTGAGGAACTGGCTGTCTTGTCTTAGGTACCTCTAATTGTCGGAACACAACAATGTTATGACATTGTTATTATGGCGACAATCTAAGGTAAGACGGCGGTAGCCAGCTAGCCGGGTTCAGTGCCACTAACCAAACCCAGCAGAAAATCTTCCTCCATGGCAAATTGAACCCAGCCCCCGTAGTACGTCCACCAAAACACGATATGATAAAGCAATTTATCGTGGTGAACTGTCAAAATACGACGAAACCCTATTGTATTTTGACAGTTCACTGCGATAAACCGCTTTATCATATCGTGATTTAGTGGACGTGCTAGGGGGGCAGGGGGGGGGTTATTGTCTAAGAAAACATCTATCACATTCGCCTTTAATTTGACAGCAATTTCGCTTCCAACACAAGACACAGCACCGACTTTCTATTACAAAGCAGTAATGGATGTACTGCGATTGTCAAAATTGAAAGCGATGGCGATAGATTTGAGTTCTTTACACTATCAAGGGACCGGACCTCGAATTCAGATCACGGTACCACCATACTGCTTATTTCTGCCGCGAAGCAGTAAAATTATTGGGTAGTGTGACTAGATATCTTATGTCACAAGTTGGATACGTACATTGAAGTCTTTGTAGCGGTTATAGATTTGCAAATCTTCCAGGAACCACAAGTACTATAGGCAATGGTAGTCACTTACCATCAGGTAGGCACCGTGCTTGTTAGCCGACATAGTTGTATATAAAAAGTTGTGATTGAAATGTTGTGTTCCTAATGAGAAAATGCCAATTTCTCTGTGGTTGAAAAAATAAGGGAATCTCGCTCTTCAACATAAACAGAGTAAAAATTTGAAATAAAGTAGCATGATGGTGGAAATTCGTGGCAATCTTGGGATTCCTTAGAAAAAAAATATTGGTCTATTTCTCATATGTATTTGAACTAATTATGTATACGCTTGAAGGTCATTATTTCTAACCGACTTCGAAAAAGGAGGAGGTTCTATGTTCGACTGTATCTATTTTCTTTTTTGTTATGTATGTTCACCGATTAATCCGCCATTTGTGGATCGATTTTCATTTTTTTTTTGTAATCGAAAGAATACACTCCCGAGGTGGTGCCATTATCACCATATCATGATCTGATTATAAATGCCAGGCAAATCAAGGGAAACCCTTAAATTTCATAGGCACGTTCAACGTGTCAGGTATTTGCGTTCGATAGTTATCATATCATGTTACTGAGCTGATGATGGAAGGTTTCTGGTAGACTATGAGTTCGGAAATAATTCTCTCAATACTGTTTAGAGCGAAAGACGTTTTACTTTATGTTATTCTGGTGTTTGTCTTGGATCAAAATGCCTTGGCGCCTGTACGAGTATTAACTTAACTATAAAGTTGAATTTTTTTTTGCAAAACAATAAAACCGACTTCAAAAAGTCATAAATAATATCACAGTTTTATGTTGAAGTCGGTGCCAAGCAATGATCACCTTGAAAGTCTTGAAAAAATATAAAAACAATTAACATAGTTACTTAAAATTTGGCACCAACTTTGGCACCAACTTCAATATAAAAATGTGATGCTGTATGTAATCTTATATTATTTATGACTTTTTGAATTCGGTATTTTTTAAATATGATTAAAATAATGAAAACTACAGAATTCTCAAATAATTTTAAAATGCTAACAAGACATTGCAATTTGTCAATTATTTTACATTTATGTATGCACTACTATGGGCCTTCCTTATCTGGGCCTTATGATCTATGGTGGCTGTTTCAGAAACATTTCACAATAATCAACATCATACTAAAGTCCTTTAAACACTGCGTCTTTTTGTAGTGATAAAGCGCGATTCTCACGTGATGCAGTCGTTTGAATCGATTCTGTATCGCGTTTGATCAATGTAACGCGCGTTTGCATTGCAACTATATCTCGCTTGCATTTCATCGCGATTGCATCGCTGCAGCTAGACGGTCAGCTACTCCCCTTGTTACTCGTACATGTATACTAGACGGCCAAAAATAACCCTAAGGGCCTCAAAAGAGTAACGATTTAAAACCGATAACGAAGTTAGAAACGATCAAAATATATGGGATTGACACGTCATGCCATTATTAATAAAACGATCAAAGTCGTCGATTTGTAAATTTGGTAGACATTATTTATTGATTCGTTTTATTTAGCTTGCCCTGTTTGTTTGGGTCAAATCTTGCAAGTTAAATTTGACCCACTTGCCAGTGTCCGATTGAGCGGAAATTTGGTATAAGTAGGTACCTTTAGTTCCGATGACAATGCAATTATGTAGATATGATCTTCACTTTCAATAAAACAGTTTAAGTAAAAAAAAATTTTTCGTTACTTTCATATACTGCTCAAAAAGACTCATTTTTTGTTAAAAGTAAAATCATTATTGTTTTATATCAATATATAATTTATTTTAGGTACCATTTATTAAAATACTAATAAATGGTAAAATAAAATACTAATTTTTTTTCTCATTGAAAGAACAATTCGACACAACGATCACTACAATCCTATTATGTTGGCTAGAAATTTGTTTTCGTTATCTCAGAGACGATGACGAATTTAGATATCGTTCGCTGTGAAACGATTGCCACTTGTCTAGGCCCCCTGTATTGCTTTCGCATCGCTACTGTATCGCTACAAAAGTCGCAGTATATAAATTTTGGTACTTATTCATTTTATCTTTTGTATTTCTTGTGTGTGTGTATGAAGTATTTCTGAATCAGTCAGTAGCATAACACTACCAGTAATTGGAACAATTGCAGACAAAATACCAAATTTAAATTTCAAAGTAACAAATTGTGTCAAAAGGAAACCAACAATGAATTTATTTGCCACTAATTTCTTTTTGTTTCGTGATTATTATAAACTACATAAGATTCAATTGTACCTGGGTACTTATTTCATGTGCATTGAATTTTTGCAATAGAAACGCTATTTAACTATGTCAAATAAGCCCAGACAATTGATTTGGCGTTTCGATATTTCCATAATACTCGAATAGGTTGTCTTTGCAAAATTAAAATATAAAGCCCTTCATTATTTAAAAATCGACCTTTTATATTGCATACATTGTAAATGTATACAATATAAGCAAGCAGAAGAAAGTCTTCAACTTTGTGCGAAGTAGGTAATTTTTTTCGCAATCTTATAGTTGACCATTGAATTGAAAAATGTTCATATTTATGGTCCGCCAAAACAACCGCCTTCGAACAAAAATTGTATATACACTTCATATGTCGTTACCTTTTCGAAATTGGAGAATTGAAAATATACAAATTAAATTCACATTTCCTCACAGGAGCTCAAGGGTAAGTCCACAACGAAGCATACATTACTTGCTGAAAACTGCATAATAGTGTCGTTTATCACCAAATAGAGCAAATCATGCATTGCCGGTGACATTGTAGAAAATGTACGTTTAGAATAAACAAAGTGTGGAGTACTTTCATGAGAATACGCAGAGTAACAGCACAAGGACCACCTATTTATTGTCTCCGGCGGAATGATGAAGTGGCCACGAAGGTTCAACAGTGGAAACCGCAGCGCTGATACGGCCGCGGCGTAGCGTAAGCGGCTCTACTTTAATTAAATACAAGTTGTCTTAACTTTACACATCTAAGAGAGTAATAGGCAATTGCAAAAATATTTTTTTTAATGTTCCATTAAGTTAAATGTCGTCTTGCACTGCTAATATGTGAAAGAACGTAATAGCTTCATAGATTTAATGAAGCATTGGATTTATGAACCTTTGTGCAACTGGCTGTTAGTACTACATTTTAATTTTTTTGCAATAATCTTAAAAAAAAATTAATTAAATTAATCTTCAAAACTGTTGTTTTAATCATGTTATTATTTGCTTCTAAATTTGTTAAATACATGCAATAGTGTTTAATAAATTTAGCATAATTATCCAATGTCCAATCTTTGCATGCGTTCATTGTTATCGAAGCTAGACAGTGACTCTGAAGTCATACATGGAATGAAGAGACTTTGATAAAAATAAAATAAAAGTCACAATTGTTATCTACATCTTTTAAATAAAACTAGTAAGTAAATACAATTTATCTTTTCTCGACAATTACGAACATATGTTACTAATATTACGAAAATATTTTACCTCATTTCTGTATTGCCCCATAATAGTTAACCATATAAAGTACTGTAAACAAAACGTTTGATAATAATTATGTTCACAGGTGGAAACCAATTGACGAACAATATGTGTAACGTGAATTATCGCACAAACTCATTGAAACATCGCGATCGCAAACAAATGTGTATTGTTATTGCCCGCGTATTGTCAACGAGCGTATTAGTGGTGTGTCTGTTTGTTTGTTCATAGCATTAATTTATATAGTTGACATGTCAGTGTTATTGTCAATCTTCGCAAATGTTTACATTGCTTTGAACACAGTCGTCATTGTTAATAGCAATATGCTTATGTTCACCCTGGCTTTAGGAATATTTTTTACAAAACGTATAATATAACATTAGGTCATAATCTTCAGGTAAATTCAATTTCCAAGTACAGTTTAATTCATTAGACAATTAATGACAAAAATGTAATTTATCTTTACAATAGATGGAACATAGGAAAAACTATAAAGCTGTATTAGAAGAGCAGAAGTTATTAAAATTATACATGGTTCAGTTCCACAGTAAATTATACTTTATCATCTTATATCAAAATGCTAAATGATTTTAATACTGATATTTGAAGACAAATTTTAGGACTTAAAGATATTATTAGTCGCTAAGCAGTAAGAAGAAACTAAGCAAGAAACACGGGGATAATTTTCAGTGGTATTTCGTAATTCTACGAACAACTGTAGAATATATGAGTTTAAAGCAATATCTAATGAGATCCAAGCTAACCAGAACCAAGTGCCTCCTTCTCATAGCGATAATCCTCTTTTGTTGAGGTAGGCCAAAGATGTACCCAAATCCTACGGCATATCCAAGTGAACCGTGTAGTCAGCTTAGACCCTTGGAATCGAAAAGAGATTCCTCCGCCCGAAATAAAGGACAATGAACAGTCAGAGGCGAATTGTGTCTGGAATGCTAAGATAATGAAAATTTCTTGCTTATAAGTATGTTGATGCTCTTCATATTATGACATACATTCATATAGGTACATTGACAAAATACAGTATTAATTATTCCAATTATTTCCATACGCTAATATAAAATGCCCTGCACTTGTTTTGTCACACCTATGTTAATTAAAAATACACGCTGATTGTATCTCATAATTACAATCATCCTCGTGTTGCCCTTAATAACACGATGTCGCTAATTACTGACAGCATGAAAACTGTAAAACCGCCATGGCGGAGTTAATGCTTTTAAATAATAATGTTTTATGTTTGACCTACTATAGCGCTTTGTGGCAGAAAATTAGCGAGTTGTGATTAGTGTGTTTTAAGTCGCAGAGGATTATTTGGTGTTAAGTAGCATGCAACCGTGAGAAATGTCCCTTAATGCAGAAGCTTTTATTCAATAGTGGACGTACATCTTAGGTTCTAAGCTATAAGAATAAGTACAAAAATATACAAGTAAACAAATAATTAAAATTATTTCTATCATTGTTTTCGAAAAACACTGGAATAAATGTATGCTAGCACTCACATTCCGCCCGCAGCTTGAGCGTGAGAATTCTACAATTTATAAAAGCAGTAGCTTTCAATATTAGGAAAAAGTTAGTTTGTCCAAAATATTTAAAATTAAAAAAAAATTGATATGATTAACATTGTAGAGCATCATTCCATACGTGAACCAGCGGACCACACACGTCGAGTCGCACGCGCAGTCAAACCAGATATTTCGCTTCGACCAAACAACAATCTTGTACAACCCCTCTCTACGAAATCAACCTTAACCCTTGAGAATAGAGAATAAAACACTCGCACACTCAACATAGTTCTCCTTAAGGGCTTAACTAATCTAAGACTGACATGAAAGTAAGCGTTTATCGACCTTATGCGTCTCATAATAGAGGCTGTTCGACCGCATAAAAGGAGGTTGCACTTTGTTACGTGTTAAAGTGTAGTGAGATTGAATCGTTTTATTTTGAAATCGCGGTTTTGCAATTCAGTTGCGAATTGATATTTGTTTAGTTTGCATCGTTAGTTCTGCTGTCTTCTGTCATACAACGTAAATTAATAATAATGCAGGTTTTGAGTTTGATTAACTTACTCGTAGATTATATTTCTTTACTGTGTCTAATTGGTAAGTCTTTCAGACTGATTTCGACTATAGCGACCAGCCTCAAACGAGATTTACCGTGCGTGTTTTTCTTATGGTGTACGGTCTACTCTTTCTTTCAGTCCGATAATACAATACCGATGTGACCAATCGAGATTAGGCTTAAATCAGAACCCACTATTCAGCACGTTTTCTAAAACTGGGAGACGCTCGAGTTGTGTTTATATTATTCACTATCTATCAGGATCCTGCTACAGATAAGGTGCAAGCTCGTGCCTCGCGGCCGAGGTGTGAAAGTGATGTGTGCAGCCGATGACACTGTCATGCATGTATTGACGCATCATTATTGATTGACGCATATCGGTTGCGTGCAAGCCGCATGCGACCGATCGCTCGCATATAACATTGCGGTTCAGAGCTCAAGATGGTTACCATGAAGGTTCACTGATTTACCCACGGTAGTTTTCAAAAGAATCACAAAAACATTGTGAAAATTGATAATATAGCGACAGACTGATGGTGATACCACACCGAGTGAGTACCTAGAGTGGGTTGGTGGCCAGCGCCTACTCCGTTCGGGACCTTACTGTCATCGCTTAGAACTAGGTTAAAAGAATATTGAAACAGCTATTAGCGTATAGTGCCATCTCGCTCTCTCTGCGGCTTTAATACTGTCTTTTTAAGGGCCTGATAAAACTGGCTTTGGTACCGTCAAATGACGTCGTCATGATATGATTTGAGTAAAATAGGTCGTTGTTTTTTGACTTGAATTATGTAGCAAAGGCGTCACTTTATTTTATTACCATCGCGCAAATATACGATGCGATTTCGTTGTACGACGAATTTTAAAACACATCATTGCACGATGTTGTAGGATACGCATTAGAGTATCGCACGATTTCAATCACGCCACGTAATCGCATTATTTGGTCGTACGATGAACGAAGACTGAACGATGACTTACGCTAGTAAGTATTAGTAGCAAATGAGCTAATTTTGTAGGCTACATTTTGGAATCTGTAGAAATTCACGCTATCAAGTTATCCACGTGTATAGATTGCTACACTAAAAGTATTGAAGCTTCTTCAGCAGTATGTTTTGTAGGTATCAGACAAAATAACTACTAAATTATACAACATTTAAAATAATATAGACAGTAGATAGAAATAGTTTCGGAGTTCTAGATATGTGGTTCCTCAATTGTCCCTATTGTGAAATTACTACGATTAATTGTCCCAACTAAAATTCAAAATAAATTAACTGACAACGAAATTAACTTATTCAAGCATTGCAGAGTTTTAACTGTTTATGATAAATTAAATTCGGCCATTTTAATGGACGAGCATAAAAATTGTCAAAAATTATCACCCACAGACGACCACCAAATTTAAGAAACTTACATCACAAAAAATGTATAGTATCCAGATATAAACATTTCTACGGCAGCAGAAATTGGAAATGTTTATTGCCAAAATTGCTAAACGAAATGAATGACGACTTCGTTCAGAATTATATTACCAAAAAAAATGTTAAGCCAGTTATAAAAAAACAATTTTGTACTAAAGCTAAGAATAGAAATATGTACCTACCTAAGTCATGCAATTAGAATAAAATTAATATACTTGGCATGCTAATATAAAAATAAAAAAATTAACCTGTACTCCCCGTCACAGTTAAAGCCAAAAAGGCTTTTGTAGCGGTGTTTTTTTATTAATATGTACTTTTTATGATTTGAACAATAAATGAAAAAAAAATCCATACATCTGGACTAAGGAGCCACTTTCAAATTGATGTAACTTTTGATGTATGTTATTGCAAATTCCAGAATTTCACCGACAATATTAGCTAATTTTCTACTAAATTAGGGCGCGAATGTCGATTGATTTCGTGATGTGGCTCCTTAATCCATACACACACAATGTAGAGTCTAGAATCAAGTAGACTTGTTTAATTCACTGGACTCTCCTTGGACACGAAAAACAAGCATCAATAAAATAAATTGATTTACTACATCATACCATTAGAAAAGCCACTAAACAGTTTCCTGTAATTTCTCATCAGTTATTAGCCAGCTATTAGCAACTAGGCCACAAAGCGTTCTTGGAACAATAACCCAACCGCGCTTTGGTCTTAGACGCGAATTAAAATGGCGGATGCGGTATATTCGCGGTGGATTTTAGTAATTCAGTTTTATTAGTCGTTTGAGATCGGTGGCACAGCGGGTAACGCTTGAGCAACATTCCATTTTGCCAGCAAGCATTGCTGCTATGCGGCAGAAATAGGTAAGATAGAGGGTGCGCGCGCAGATGACTCACCAAGTCTCTCTTTATTATGATTTAGATACCCGCGGGATTATCGTCTAAGAAAAAATCTTTCGTGATTACTCTCAATTTAACAGTCGCAGACCATCCATCACTCCTTTATCAAAGCATGTCGGCACAAAGTCCGGTGTTGACGGCGCAATGGCTTTCAAATTAAAGGCGATCATAATATATTTTTTCTGAGACAATAACCCTCAGTTGCACTTAGATCAATCAAAAACTTGATGAGTGATTTAAACGTTTAATATTTCTCACTCTTCTGAGCTAAGCTCTGAAAGGCAAGTTGACTTCAATTTATGAAAGACTAGCTTTTGACCGAGGCTTCGCTCGCGTTAAATTCGGGGTAACACTGAAGATTTCAAAAAAAAATAAGGCAGGTATTTTTCGTTGGTAACAAAGAGTCTGTGTACTGATTTTTAGCTTCCTACCTTGAAAACTACAAAAAGTCCAATATAAAATTTCACCCCCTCTTTTAAGGGGTTGGGGGCAGATTTCCAAAAAAAATGATGCACGATTTTTTTTTTGTCACCAATAGTTCGCATACCAATTTTTAGCTTTCTACCTTGAAAATTGCGGAATGCTCTATACAAACTTCCACCCCCCATTTTAGAGAAGTGGGGGGTTAGAAAGAGACAAAAGGTAGCCTATGTCACTCTCCATTCGTTCAACTATCTCCACTAAAAAATCACTTCAATCTGTCGCTCCGTTTTGCCGTGAAAGACGGACAAACAAACACACACACACACTTTCCCATTTGTAATATTAGTATGGATAGTGAACGACATTTATCACTCTAATCAACATTCGGAATGAGGCAATAGGTCCATAGAAGCTTGTGCTCGTGTGTGTGTGTGAGGTCGACATACCTCTTTGGTTTTGGCCGCAACTCTTGTCGCTAGCGCCTTAGGCTCCGGTAACTGCTCAGCATCAGGTACGCTGGGTGCTTGTTTGCCACACAAGCTGTATAAAAAAATTGTTTTGCGCTGTGCCAAGTGTTCCATCGAATAAAGCGGGTGAAGGCATAGAGAGTTCGCCTGTGTTTGTATTGTGCACTCACATTCTGTCTGTACGAAATACTCATCGAATTGAATTATGATTTAGTCAAAAAGATATTGGAAGAGCATCTCCATCTCTTTGATTTGTGGTATTAGAGTTAGGGTTTTGAGGTTATAATGTCATTGGATACTGAGCAATATTTATAAATAATTTCCCTGAGACAGATACAGTTTTATAACTCATCGGAAATTGGCCATCATTTAGCTAATTCTATTCAATTAAAATAGTTATGGTTAGTATTTTGTTTTGTTAAGTGTAGCCTGAGCGGTGTTGGCATAATTGTTGAATGAATCAGCCAATACAGGCTTCTGGTCGATGAAAATAAATATGTTTTTCTATAACATGTCATCCCCATATGATTGAATTAAATCACTACTCAGATTTATTATTCTGTGAGGCCATTGATAATGTAATACAAGAACAGACTGCAGTTCAGGCAACTCATAAGCAGACAAGCATATGAGAGAGGTGATCACCACAACCCACGAATGCTCATAATACCAGAAGATCTCCTCAGTCCTTATTAAAAACATCATACTGTAGTGTCGACTGGAAGAGACCAGCAGAACAAGAGACTGAATCTACGTAGAAATTAGTACCAAGCAGTACCTTAAAAATACACCAAGATAGTGGAACATAATTACAAAGAAATCACATCCGATTAATCATACAGAATCAGATCTGTGCTAATTTAATTTAGTTAATTTAATTAGTAGAGACACTGTATTATTTATACGCGATCACATTTAAACAAGTTCATCTTTATCCATCCGTAATTACCGTTATACATAACGTGTACTCACAACAATAAAAATAACAATAATAATCGCCAACCGATGAATCCGGTGGTCATTCAGAGAAACCATAACATCCTTTTAAGGCGGTCACTGCGAATACCGGGGCAGTTGGTAGGCCTGTTGTAAAAATTGTTGCTCTAAACGCTGGATCCACCACAAGCTATACTTATCGAGATATCTTTATTTTATTTAGGAGCGCGATGGAGAGCTTGCGGAAGTTAAAGAACGATCGCCTTGGTTAAATCTATGATGGGTCACCAAACATATGGAGCATTTCGTGCTCCTCCGTGTTTAGGAAGGAATATTAAACAGTTCATACCACACCTTTTCTCGTTTCGATCGTGTGGTCTTACCATTCCATTTTTTTTATATTAAGGTAAATTTGGTAATACTTGTTAGAGTATTGTCTGAGCAAGAGGTGTACCCGGTCATACTGTGACACCGGGCACACCTCTTACCGAAATATGTTTATTAACCTTCTCCTTAATACTGCCCCCCTTATACGAGTATTTCTCTTATTCTCTTTGTCTTCCTCTCGATCTTCCATCTACACTGTTCTTTTTTCATCACCTTCTTATTTAAACCGGAACAACAATGCAAGCACTGCTTCTTTGTGGCAGAAATAGGTAAGACGGAGGTATCCACGCAGGCGACCCTGGTACTGAGTCTCCCTCTGGTAAGTAGTTTATCTTGGGATTGGCCACCGCGAGAGCAAATAGCGGTTAAGAGTAGATTATTTTATTTCAAGAGAATGTTTGGCGTTCTTGTGCAATGACCAACCTCAACGTCGCATTCTTTCATCGCCTGCACGTGAGTCAGATCAAAAGTCATTCAGGGACGCAGTTAGCACTTTTCTACTACATAAAACAAGTGTCCACAAAACGGGTACATTCTTGCAATATCAGCCAACACTACAGTCAACTTCTTGGTACTAAGATTCGCAAATCAGTGGTATCTCTATATTTGAATCATTCATCTGGCGTCGAGCTTTCGTCAAGCGTCGGCTTCGCTCGATTTGTACTTACTTTCATTTCGTTTTGATGAAAATCGAAATGATAAAATATTTCTTGTAGTGCTATGTTGAACAAAAGTTCAAAACGAAACAAAATCAGTAGAAACCAAGTGCCGCCGCCGCTCGAAGAATACACGACTAATCCAAAAATTTGGCCCGAGATCGTAAGTTGCAATAAGAACTTCGTCATAAGATTTTTAATCACAGGTACCCATAGATAATTTTATCTTTTATAAGTCTCATCCTTCAAACCAGAACACAACAGCGCAAGCACTGCTGCATTGCGACAGAAATGGCAGATGACTCAATCTCCCTTTGTATAAATACCACTGGATGTCATCGCCTAGATTATGATGATAAAACCAGTGCTGTGCTTTTACGATTAAAAGTGAAGATAATGCTGATTCGGTTTTATATCGAAGTAATAAACAAGACATTAAAGAAATATGTAAATTATATTATTGTAAAAATGTCGATTTCAGACTTATGATGGTTGATCCGGGGTTTTATTGCTTAAGACAAATCTATCACGATCGCATTTAACTTGACACCTTAGACCATTTAGTACTGGTCTAAGCTTGACACCGACATTGCGCCGTCAACATAAGACTCAGCGTCGACTTCTTTTTTTAAAGCAATCATAGATGTATGTACTGTGGTTGTCAAAATTGACAGCTATCGCGATAGATTTTACACCTATATGTGGCGCAAGAACCACAGTGTACGCTGTCAACTTGTGACATAAGATGTAAAGTCAACGGTACCCAGTAATTTCACTGCCATATCTTACCCTTCAAACCGGAACACAGCAATGCAAGCACTGCTGCTTTGCGGCAGAAATAGGTAAGACGGAGGTTCCCAAGCAGACGACCCTGGTACAGAGCCTCTCTCCAGTATGGTAAAAAAAAATTTATGTAAGTAATAAGTGTGCTTTATGTAAGTATAGTATAAAAAAACAATTACGAATCTGATTGAATCTCATTATGGTAACAATCTACGTTGCCTTACTAACATTTACACCCACAGCCGAACACGTTTAAAATAATAAACTTAAAACGTCAAACTGGTTACTTTTGTTTGTTTACTGTGTGATAATTTACGTTTGCGCGGCGTTTGTTTTAGTTTAGATACGTCTATAAATTATAATGTAGTCGCTATTTAAATAGAAATGCGTTTTCAGCTGCACGGGTGAAGGAGTTTTTGTTGTGGTTAAGTCAGGATGGGTGACCTGACTGAAACTTTGTATATGCTACAGACGCTTGTACAAACATTTGTAAAGCAATACTATTACATTTTATATATATTTAAATTTGCTTTTTCTTTTGTAATGATAAAAATGTCTTTCTCCTTGAATCTACCGAGGTAAAAAACCGGCCAGATGCAAATTATACTCGCGCACCAAGAGTTTTAAACATATCTAAGTCTATAAGTTCCCAACTAAGTACATATAATATACGGTTTTCAGATTTCTTCCTTAAACTACATATAAGACATTGCTTCATAACAAATTTCATTATTCTATGGCAACGGGAAGCACCCTATATTTTGATTACCTTGTAAAATCGAAAAACATGTGAAAATATGCGACATGAACGGTCATATCTTTTCTCATAGCTGAAAGAGACCGTGGACCTGAGTATTTGATGTAAATTTTAGTTTGATATCTCTACGCGTTGCTGATAAAAGGATCTTGTCAGACAGACAGACGGATGTTTTTCCTTATGAGCTACGGAACCTTAAAACGATCAATACAGTTTAGATTTCGGTCAGAATGACTAAGTTCTCGCTGGCCTAATGGTTAAGTCGTCAACACGTTGCAAACGCAGTTTCGAATCATGGTCGGGGTGAAATAAATATGTAATGTTTTTAATGTTGTTGTAATTCTACGATCCTTATTGGTAAACAAGATCCTTTCCGAAGATGACCGACACATCTAGGCCGTATAATGATATAGAGCTGCTCTTGCGGTTGTAAATGATTTTTGGGGCCAAACTCCTTTTTGTGTATTGTCTTTGTTAAGTTAGACAATTGTTTCCGGACGTTTTTCGATGCCCATTATAGCCGTAACAGACGATCCGATTTGGTTGGAGCCAACCGCCCGACCCCGACCAAATTGGAACGTGTGTACTCGGGCTGTCGGCCCGACATAATTATTATTAGCTTGTTGGGTGCTCGACGGCCCGATCGCTCATCCGACAAGTAGGGACACGACAAAAGACAAAAGTACTTAATACTTTGTGGTTTAATTTAATTATGTGTGCTTAAAGTAATAAATTAATAATTTAGTAAACTAAAATGACTCGACTGCTGTCCTGCCAAACCACAAAGTAGAGAAAAAAAATGTATTTCAAAAAATGTGTTAGGTATACTTTTTGTTTGTGTTTTAACAGGGCAACCGTGTTTCACTATTTATTTATTTTCGCACGTTTAGTTACGCATTGTACAGTAAGCTCTTTGTCAAGCTATACTATTTCACCTTTGGATCGTTCTTATGTCGCTTGTAATATACCGTACCGTAGATATAACTTAGCGAAAAGAGTTCATAATTTAAAATTTTAAAAAAATCCAACCGCATTCTAAGACTGCTAAATAATCACCTGTCTGAATCGGGAATTGCACCCGCCAAATGAAGAAAATGAATATCCTGTATTTTTATGATACCGATCGAGAGTCGGATCACAGGAAAGAAATATCTCTAACAACTATTACCTCAAAAACTTAAAGACAACCATGAAATCTATCTGTACCTATTTATTTATTCTTTATAAACTAATTTTATAAACTTTATAAAATATACTTAATACTACATAATACTTTTTAGGGCATCCCTCCTGTTGGATTGATAATCGCGTCGGACCGTCTGTAGGCGCGTCGGCTCCTCATTTGGTTGGATCACGTTGGAGCCAACCAAATCGGATCGTCTGTTAGCACTTTTACTTATCTTCTGAGTGTTGCACTGAAAAAAGAGTTTAAGTATAGTCAACCAATATATAAAATGTACTTGGTTAAAAAAATACTCACATAATGTTGTTAGTTAAGTGAAACAGCTTTGATAATAATAAATAGTATATGGATTTACATTGCGCATGGTCCGATACGCACTTGGCCGTGGTCTTTCTTATTATATTATCATCATCGGTTTGAAATTTTGTATCTACAAGTACTTTAACACTTTGCGCTTTACGTTAACGTAATGCAGTGTTGAGCCTTTGTAAACTACAACATTGTAAGGTATTGCAGAATAGATGGGAAAGTCTTGGTCCCCGTACATTACCTTGGTCTATAAACAGACGGTTGAGATCCTAAAGTTACAAGTTCATTGTTGTGTGAAACAGCCTAAGTACATGTTATAGTAATCACTTGAAATATTCATTCCGGGGTTACTGATGGCCGATTTCACCAACCATAACTTAACTTAGGAAGCCCCTAAGACGTATGCTGTCACTTTCTGTCTTTAATGAAAAGAATGTGACAGCATGCTACCTAAGAGTCACCTAAGCTAAGAAGAGGTTGGTGAAAATGGCCATGAGTCTCTGCTACTGAATTTACCCAAAAATCACTACTCAAAAGGGTCAATACTCAAAAGATTGAGTATCGACCCTTTTGAACATTGACACTCTTAAGTATTGAGTAATTTTTGAGGTTTTGAGTCAGTTTCGGCAACACTTTGAGGCAAGCGTTTTAAGCTGCGGTAATCGCTTAACACAAGATGGTGGTTGGCTTTTTATTTCATCCATATTGTTTAAAAAAGGAAAATCATCGCCTGACCTTTTTTTTTGAGGCGGGGGAATCTCTTTACGATTCAACAAGGGGCTGAAAGCTGACAAAGCCGCCCCAAGGATATGCCATTAGACTCGGGTACCTGGGTAACCCCATACCTGGCTAAACCACCCTCCAGAGCAACTTCTACCAACGTAGAGACACACTCGGGATCGGCGTTAGCCATTCCCCGAGTGCGCCCCCTGGATAGTAGGCCTGACGCAAGCGCCAGGTCTTATCTCTACGGGGGGGTCTACAAGTGCCATAATTCGACCCCTCAGACGGGCAGGCCAGGGGTAGAAAAGTGTCTCCCGACCGGTTGTCGGCCGGCCGGGCCATTTCATCCCCAGCTTGCTTAGGGGAGTTGGTGGCGCGCGTCCAGGAACGCGCGCCTCCTCCTACCCAACCGCCTGCGCCGGAGCGGTGGTGCGGCGAGAGGGTCAACCTCTCGCGCCCGCTCCGCTGCCTCCTTCTGCGAGATCACTATCATCGCCTGACCTAACCTAACCCTAACCGTCTCCATGGTCTAGTGGTTGAGACAAACGGATGTTTGATCGGAAGTCCAGGATTCATTTCCCCATTGGGACAGAAATTTTTCTGCTCGGTTTGATTGGTAGTATTAACGCTTTTGAGTCCGCCTGGCTATAGCTACCACCGTCTTACCTAAGTTGTTGCTATAAGAAGAATGTTAATAGCATTGTTGCGTTACGACTATAAGAGGTATGATAGCTCCTCATTTGTTGAGGAGTCCGGATGAAGCTCGCTTCCAACTCCGGCTTTATCGTCACTTACCATCAGGTGAGATACAGGCCGATAGCTTTCGTATGTGAAAAAACTCGCGGGTGGAGTTACCAGTAAAAAGCTTAATGATAATATTAATTTAAATCAAATATATATATTTCGTTATTTTGTCAAACCGATGAACTAAATACGTTTATTCGCATTTAAAATAAAAACGCAAAGCCGATTTATAAAATGTCTCCATTCGGCGTGCATACATACAGAAAGACTTATTCGGCTGCATACAAACAGACAGTGGACGGATGAAACATGAGCACACTTAAGCGTAACTAAACAACGTTTGGTTTACGCTAAATAGAATTTGATGTTTGAAACTTCAACGTCGAAACATTTAAATTCGAAAAGAATGTTTCGAAAGTATTAAACTAACGTTAGAAAAAAAAACAAATGTAACCACATGCCACAAAAGCTAACGCACGTACAGCTAACGCCATCTATCCTCGTCCGCGATAACTACTTGAGCTTTTAAAAGGTCTACTGATATTTTATGAACTTAAGTATTCTGTTATATTTTTACGATTGGTTAACGCTTTCATTAATATTGCCAAATATGTTGAAGAGCTGATTAGGTATTTCAGTCTTCAGATATTGATTTTGGAATTAATATACGACAGTAGATAGCTAATATATAGGAAATCAGTTGTAGGTATTATAATATCATCATATTTATTACACAGAAGTTATTAAGCTGGTTTATAAAACGGGTAGTATTTAACTGCAAATCAGATAATTTCCTTTTGTATTTAAAATAAATCCCAATCCTAATTAAATGACTGTAGTCGCAGTTCCAAGCTAACGTAACTTAGTCGTTCTTTATTCCATACACGAAAGTAAATCATATTAATCGTACTTTGTAGCTAAATTTTGTCAAAATTCATTTCTACTTTGCTTTGTTTTACCAATAACATGATAAAAAAAAAACTGATGTGCATACAGCACCTACCTATTTTATATAGAAATCATATTTTTTTACATGTTTAGGTACTGTTTGTCGCGCATTCGAGGAAAATCATAATATTACTGTCATTTCATCACAATATTTCTTGAAATAAGTAATTTACTTGACATAAAAATTATTTAATTTGAAGAATAATAAATTGAATATAATTATGGGTGATAAGTTCATTGATGTCTATTTAAAAAATTCCCTTAAATTCCCATTAATTTGCGTAAAATAACTAGCCTCGTGTAATGCGGCCATTATTAATAGTCGATTTACTTGACAAAGGTAATTTCTCTGTTTATATTATTAGCATAATAATCAAAAAACACATTTCATGTTCTTTTATAGTGATTGAACTCGATTATTATCGATTAATCAATTAATTAGCTATAAAATCGCATCTCTGAATGGCCAAAACTACCAAAGCACAGTACTCACACTTAAAAACAAATAAAGGTACGTAAAAGAAAATAATTAAATAATAACCCTATATTGTAAAACATCTATTTCTCAAAATCCTTTTCAATAACACAAGGTCGAATAAGTTTACACAATTAAATCAACTAGTGAGTTCTCAATAATTCGCTCATCAAATAAATTTTATTCAAGCAATTTACGCAGTAAATGTTTGAGCAGCGGCACTGTGTCAATTTGTTTTCTTAGAAACAATTAATAATGACAATACGAATTTCACATTCGTCACGGTTTCAAGTGTGACCATATATTTTAATTTTCGATGTCGTTTCGGTAATTTCCATTATTGTTTTCAAGCCTTTATTTATTGCGCAAATTGCTTAATTTATTTAATTTACATAATCACTTTAGAATTATTGTCTAAAATAATAAATTGTATTTTAGTAAGATGAACTTGAAACGAAAAGGTAATTAACAATATAATTCTTTACGTATTATTGTGTAATACTGAAAATGTTTGTTTTATTAAGCTATTACATAATACCATTATTAACTTTTTAAGGAACAATATTTTGGTCGAATTTATTTATTACCCTTACCACCACTTCATAAGGCTGTCTTCATAATAAGAACTTACTACTCTGCCAAGAAAGTACCAGGGAGAAATCAATAATACACAAAATGTAATTTATTCATCCAAATTGATTTAATCCCCTTCAAAGTGTGCTCCTTCAGAAAAGATACACTTGCGCTAACGAATCCCTAATCCAATCATCAAAACATTTTTAAACTTTTTCCGGAATCGAGTTCAGTTCTCGCCGCGAATTCTTCTTTATGTCTTTTACCCCTTATACCGAATGATGAAAATGAGTGCCACGAAGTTGTAATTTGAGTTTAGAAAAAAGAAAGAAGTCTGACATATCTGGTGTAGCCCCATGTTGTGAATAAGGTAATAAGGATTATTAGTCCTATTTCTTTCACTTTTGTGACTTTAACTTCAGTTGAAAACGTTGATGGCCTACCAGAGCGAGGCAAATCTTCCATCACATCTCGACCGCTTTTGAACCCTTTGTACCACTCTTAAGCACGTGTTTTTGATAAAGGCGATTCACCGTAAGCCTCCTGAACATTTTCAGTGACTCCGAACACGAAATTCCATTGGCGATGCAAAATTTAAGACAAACTCTTTGTTCGAGGTTTTTGTCCATTAAGAAATTCGCAATACACACTAGATACGATCTAACTAAAAAATAGCACTGTATTTAATCGAAATAACACAGACAACTTAAACTCCGCGCCAAAATTGAAAAGAGATGTGCCAATCTAACAACAAAAATAAAACAAAAAATTGAATTTAGAACCATAAACAAATCATTCATTCCCGGCGATACTTTTTTGACAGAATGTCTATTAGGAGCTTAGAGCATAGGTTAAATGATCTAAGATTAACACCCAGTTTCTGAAAGGCTGTTCAGCGATAAAATTAACTAACAAGCTGTCAATCTAATGCTAACTATTAATTGAGTTGCTGAAAGCTAAATCAACCAATCACTGTGTTAGTTGACACAGCTGTCAAATTTATTGCAAAATTATTAAGGAAAGACCCATTTTGGGTTTCCAAAATACATATGAATAAAACAAGATATATGATTTCAGCAATGTGACCGTGTCTAAAAATATTTCTCACGAAAAATCAAATTTTTAGAGATAAGTAAATTTTGTCTAACCAACGTTTCGGAAACTCAAATTGATTTGACACTGCTGCTAAGATGACATGGATGTTAGTTGAACAATATTTTGATCAGCCTTTCAGAAACTGGGGGTAAGAGCAGTGTTATGACCTGACAATATAATTATAGATAAGGTGATCAGAGAGCCGACACAAAGTAACATTCGAGTTCAGTTCGTTGATATTATTCGTTGAACGGTAATGTATGATGGGAACAATTCGCGATGTGAAATCATTCCCACACAATTTGTCCATTTCTAACTCCGTTCATCATCATCACAGCTAATAAACGTCCCCACCGAGGGGCACGCGTCTACCCAATAGTTAGGGCGATTAAGGCCTTAATCAAACCACGCTGGCCCAGTGCGGATTGGTTGACTTCACATACACCTTTGAATTACTTTACAGGTGTATTATGCAGGTTTCCTCACGATGTTTTCCTTCACCGTAGGAGCGTCAGATAAATGCACATATGAAATTCGTGAAACGAAAAACACATTGGTACATGGCAGGATCGATCGCGGGCCTCCCGATTCTACTCGGGGCACAGTCCAGTGCCGAGGCCACGGCGCCACCGACGCTCATTCTAACTCCGTTACTGTTTCTAAATTGTTACTTTGTCAAGGTCCCCTTCTTCTCCGTGTTAGTTGAAGTTCAGTACCGTCACATACCGTCAGGTTAGATGAGGGCCAAGAATCATAAATTTGCTTGTAGAATTAATTTTAATTTAAGGAATTATAAATTCACTTGTTTACATATTAGGTGAAAATTAAATAAAAATAGATATAATCGCATACGGCTTTATTTGTGTAGGTGCTGAATACTATAGTAGTTTCTAGTCATTATATTTATAATAATTTAGAATAAAGATATGCTACAAAATGATGATATTCATAATTATATTAATGAACACTTACACCATTTAGTAAAAGCTTCAGTTCACGCGTAAAATTTCAAGATTTAGCTATAAGAAAGAAGTCATAGTGCCAAATCTATACAAATAAATAAAATTGAAGTGTCTGTTTGTAATGTCAAAATAACAAGTTTTTACTAAATGGGTATGAATGTATATCGGGTACCAATAACAAAAACACAATTAAAAAAATGTTTGTCTGCTTGTCTGTCTGTCTGTTTGTTCCCGCTAATCTACGGAACGGCTGGACCGATTTTGACGGGACTTTCACTAATAGATAGTTAATTATATAAGGTATAACATAGGCTACTTTTTATCAAGATCGGTCCAGCCGTTACTATTCCACGCGGACGAAGTCGCGGGCACAGCTAGTTTAAAATAACATAGTTGTTCTTTTTAAGACTTTCCAGATGATAATTGCTTGGCACTGACTTCAATATAAATCTGTGATATTGTATGTATTCTTATTTTATTTTTGACTCTTTGGAGTTTTTGAAGTAAATTATATTTTTTGTAAAATATTTTTATTTCAATCTTTTTAGTAAGCAAATACATGTTTGATGATGCAAACTCCAGAATAATTTAAAACGTCTTTTGCACTAAACAGTAGATATTGAAACAATAATTTCCGAACTGCTGACAACCTGATTGTTTAGAAGTTATACTTTCCTATACCAGATCACCTGAATCACAAAAAAAATAAATACGCGTTAATATAATATAACCTAATCCTTGCATCATCAGCTCAGTAACCTAATGACTACCAAATGCAAATACCTGAATATCTTCAGAAAAAACATGAAACACGTTGGGCGTGTCTATGAAATTTAAGGGTGTCCCTTAGACAAAAGGGTGTTTGTTGGGATCCCATCATTAGATCACGACTTGGTGGCAATGGGACCACTTCTGGTGTATATTCTTTCGACCACAAAAAGAGTTGGTCCAATGTTGGTGACATTGAACCACAAATGGCGGAGAAATCGGTAGTGAACATACATAAAAAACAGTCGAACATAATATAACCTCCTCCTTTTTTTACACGGTTTAAAAAAAATTATCGATATGAGAACGAAATTATATGTTTAATTGATATGTTAACTTAATCACATCAGGTTTCAGTGCACTCACTGCAAATGAGTTTTTGAAATAAAGTTCCCGAACAACATTTTCTCGTTAAAATGTATTTTTGTGTAATTTCTGAGTTATGGAAAAACTTGTAAATGTGAAAGTAATTTTCGCTCATAAGTGTACTTAAACATGAGATAATAAACCTTTTTGATATTTATTTAGTCATTAAATAACCTGTATCATTACGTTAACGTTTCAAGTTTAACCTAAAAAATTCAAAAGTAAGACCATATTCACACAACCATATATCTTCCGTACTTAATTAAAAATGTAAAGTTATTTAAAATTAAACGAGAATGTTGTGTTTTAAAATATTTTAATTGGTATTTAGCGTTAAAAGAGTAATAAAAATGCGATGTGTTAAATCAGAGTACCTACACATTTATATACACCATGTTGTTTTACTATTTCATTATGTGTCGTCTTCGACACATTATATTTTTTTCTAGTTTATGTTTTTCACTTTTAGCCCACTTCATGAGAGTAAGAGGTTCTATTTTTGACTATTACATATATCTTTCTTAAGTATGTTCAACGATTTCTCCGTCAATTGTGTACCGATTTTCGAATTTCTTTTTTCTTACCATCTCGCTCACTCTGGAAGAAGTCTCTGGAGAAAACTGAAATTGTATAGTCATAGACACTTAAAACGTTTTTGGGGTTTTTTTAAAGCATCAGATTTTTGCGTCTATTAGACATGATATCTTGTTGCTAAGCTGTTAATGGATGATTCCAAGTTGAGTAGGTATTAGGGGATAGTTCTTTAAATATTATAAGTATAATATTGACCCGTATTTCTATGCTTTCAAGTGATTTAGACAAGCTTATAGTAAAAAATTACAACTCCAAACCAGTAAGGAGCTAGGGTAATAATTCTTTTTGGAAATCGTATTATTTCAAGTTAATCTAGTGCTTACATCATGTCAAATTGAAATACGCATGTATTAAACTCACTAAAAAGATAAAAATATCAATATTTTACAAGAATAAAAAACGAATTACAAAAATACTAAAAAGTCATAAATTATATACTTACGAGAACTAATAATACAACCAACACATTTTTATATTGACTTCGGTGTCAAGCGATGATCTATTGGACATCATAAAAAAATTAAGAGAACAAAGACAGTTAAAAATTTGTCATCGACTTCGATATGAAAACATTATGATTATCTGTATGTATTCTAAAATAAATACATTATATATTATTATGTTCTTTTATATTTCTTTGTGACGTGTGTTTTTTGAAAGTGTGATTGTTTATTTTGTATTTAGAATATAGAATAGCAGCTAAATATTATCGAATACGGAAAAATATTTCTTATCCATATAAGAACACAGAAAAAACGTACATCTGCATTGCACTCACAATACATCGATTTCTTTTGGGATTTAGCTTATAGAGTAATAGATAACCAACAAGCCAACATAGAAAAACGAAAATTAAAACAATAAATGGTTTATTCAATGGAATCAAAACAGATTAAAACCTTCTTAAATCTATTTTCATCTATATCAAAAATTTTACTCAAATTATTTGCACAAAAATTAAAACCATAAATGCATCACTCAATTGCAACTAGACAGATTTAATCCTTCTTAAATCTATTCACTGCCATATCACAAATTTAAATTATTTGCAAACATTGTGCGTTTAAATATAGCTTAATCATCTTCCACTTTTATGTATATATTAATAATATTTAACAAAAATTAATATTATTTCGCAACATTCTATTGAACTGGCATAATAAGTTATTAGTCATGGATTCTGCGGTTGTTTTTATTCCAATATAGGCCAAACTCTGATATACACCTAAATAAAATGCAACATTCGTTAAGGTGATTGTGAGGCCATTACAGTAAATTGAAGAAACTGTTTCTACGAAAATAAATACTAAAAATCTTTAAAATATCGTATATTTTTGTAAAACACGTATGTAGGTATGAGGTTGGCTATGTTTGTTTTTTTTTATGAAGAAAAACTAATTACATCAAAGAGCGACCCAGACATGTCTTGATAAGCTTCCAATCAAACTTCTTCTTGAATTTTGATAGAAATCATCCACCTTTTTTTTCAAGTAATGTTGTGAATAATTAAGGTGTAGTTAATATATAAGATGGTGTTTGTTTTAGACTTTTAATATTTGATTTCCTTTTCAATTAAACATTTTAGATATGTGCGAGTATCTTCTTGCAAAGTCCTCTCATACGGTCTCGCTCATGCTCACTGATTAGAGCGGGACGACCGATCCAAGGTCATTAGCACTACTGAGCCCCTTAAGCAGCTATCAAATGTGCTAGATCGTTAATTTGAGTTAACCATCTTTCTTGGAAATCATTCCTTAGGTAATTCATTTATTATGTTCAATTTTAATCACCATAATTAATTGTCAGTTGAATATTTATAATGTCAACGCTAATGTTTAATTAGGCTCGATAATCTTATATCAAAGTAATTACTGAGAAAATATGTGACGCGTGTGCAAAGTAAACACTCGGTGAGCTAGTAAAGATCATTCACTATAAACTCTGTGCATTTTTAACCGACTTCAAAAAAGGAGGAGGTTGTCAATTCGATGCGTATGTTTTTTTTTTGTGTGTATGGTACGCGATTACGCCGCCAATTGCGGACCGATTTTCAAAATTCTTTTTGTATTCAATAGAGTACGCTCCAGGGGTGGTCCCAAAAGTTAGGATCCCATAATGGGATCCCATAAAAATCTAGGAAAACCCCAAAACTTTTAGGTGTGTCTAACGTGTTTTATGTGTATGTAACGTGATTACTCCGCCAATTCTATACCGATTTTCAAAATATTTTTTTTGGATTCGATAGAGTATAGTTCTGGGGTCATCCCAAGGTCTGGATCTGATGATCTGATGATGGAATCCCAGGAAAATCGAGCAAAACCTTAATTTAATACCAGCTCACCGAAGGCGAGTGCCAAACGATGATCTCCTAAAAGTCTTTAAATTTGGCACCGACTTCAATATAGAAGTGTGATGTTGTTTGTACCTATTCTTATATTATTTTTAACTTTTCAGTGTTTTTGAAGTCGGTTTTTATTTTTTTTTTCATAAATTATTTCAACGTATGAAAGGAAATATCTTTAAAGGTAACTACAAAACAATGTCTTATGTTGGTAGTAGTTTGGAGCAGACTGTATCTACCCATATCAATACAAATGAGACAGCATCATAACTATAATTAATCTCAGACAGCTTTTAGACAATGTATTGTAGCAATACCATAACAGTGTAATAGAGCGCACTAAATACCAGTATGTCCGACTATTAAATTGCACATGCTTATTATATACCTACAAATGAAATATAATAGATAGAGCATTCAGCGTTTATTACTGTAAGGCATCCATTACATGCTCATGAAAGCATCATTCAATAATATTGTCACGTAATTCCATAAAGGAGTTATGTGATTTCTTTATTTGTTTTTATGACAAACTTGGAAACATCGGGATAATCGTGTCGACTGTCCTAATACTTACTAGCCCGTTCAAGCCAAGTGGTCAAGCCAAAAGTGTTGTCGGGAGCAGTGAAAAGCGCCCGGTTACATGTCTCTACCTGGTTGGTATATTTGTCACGTAATTCCATAAATAAGTTATGTGATTTCTTTATGGTATAATTGTGTCTTTTACTATTTGGCAGTGTCTTAATATTAGAACTTAGAATTATACGAAAATAACCACAGTTCTTTTTCGTATAATTCTAAGTTCTAATACCACATATAATTCTAAGTTCTAATACCACATATAAAATAACCACAGTTCTTTTTCGTATAAATCTAAGTTCTAATATTAAGACACTGCCAAATAGTAAAAGACACAATTATACCATAAAGAAATCACATAACTTATTTATGGAATTACGTGACAAATATACCAACCAGGTAAAGACATGTAACCGGGCGCTTTTCACTGCTCCCGACAACACTTTTGGCTTGACCATTAGGCTTGAACGGGCTAGTAAGTATTAGGACAGTCGACACGATTATCCCGATGTTTCCAAGCTTGTCATAAAAACAAAGGTTTTGAAACAAACAAAAAAACTACCCGAAACATCATAATAATGTAGACTTGTTCTTGTATCCATAAGAGATCTCGAAGTTTCGATACTATAGTTTCGATAGTGACAAATAAAAACATTTGATAATTTTTATTAGAGATCACACCACTTAAAATTCAATAATTCACTTAAAGACAAATATTCCGAGTGACGGTAGAGTCGGGGGACAAGTATTGCGAGTGGCTGGGAGAGTCAATGCAATTTATAATTATGACCTATTCAGGTGTAGTGTACACCTAATGACCTCAAAGTAAAGATATTTTATTTCATTTGTGACTTATTGTCACTCTGTAGGTAATTGAGAAATGAAGAACAAATAAAATTCTCTTCTACCTCGGCTTAAACGTCATTTACGATCGGATGAAATCGCCAAGCGTTCTTCTTTTCTCTTGCAAACCTTTTGATTGCATATCAAATAATCAAGGGCTTTCCTGACAACATGTCAGTTTTAATCAGTCGAATATTTTATGCAGTAAATATACCTACCTATACGATATTTTATTTTTTCGTTTAAAATAACTTCTATTGTTTGCGAATTTTGTACCTATTTGTTCATGTGTTTTTATTCGAACAAATTCTTCTTAAGTAGGTACTTAACCTACTTGGGACAGAATTTGTTTTCTTAATAAAGTGGAGACAACGAATAATTTAGAGAATTTAACAAATTATTAATTAATATGAAATTTATCATCCCTAAGTTTCAACTATTCAAATATATTTAAATGTGTTTGAAAATCTCATCACTCAATTAAGAAAAATTTGTGTGATATTTAACAAAAAAACATTTAATAGTAAGTAAGAATAAATTAAAAATGTGCACAATAGAGACATGTGTCATGCATAGGTAAGAAATTATTCCTTTTGTGTCAATACGTTTTTCAAAGATGCAACAACGCAAACCTCTATTTTTAAAAATAAAACCAATACAAAAAAAATCACTAGCAGCAAGATTCGAAGCTGCAAATCAAAGAAACGAATAACTTTAAATCGTATAAATATAGAAAGGGAAATTAAGAAATACCTACACGTAAGTACGTAAGTTAAGTAAGTAAGTCAAAATAAATTGAAAATAAGTTCAGAAGCGAATATTTTTATTTATAAAGTGTTAAAGTTGATTTGCAAAAACAAGTAACAAGAACGCTATTCATTTCATTTATTTAAGCTTTTGCTTTTCTTATTAATATTTGTAAATATATTGACATTCAATACATTAATAAATATAAAATGTATGTATTGAATGTCATACATTGACATTCAATACATTAATAAAAATGTTCAATAATAACGGTGTCAATAAATATATTGATTAAATTTATTATTGTTACCAATAAAACATATAATACATAAATCACGTACCTGAAACGAAACGGTCAGCACCAAATCCCAGGATCACCCGCCATCAAAACAAAACTTCCGTCACACACACTTCACAAACCAACCATAGACTCGGAGCCGGCAAATTAATAAAATAGTAATTTTAAAAAAAGAACAAGAACTGTCAAAATTTCGCGCGCTTCCGCAAATAGATCCGCAATATTACCACCTCGTTACAGATTAATTAATGATTAGTGTCTCAGCTGGATTTTGCGTTTCACTGAATGTGTACGCGAACCTCGAAAGCCGTTTCGGACTGGCTATGCGCTAAGCGCCATCCCCTCTACTGGCGAGGCGTGGTTCCGTAATGCCCTAGGGGGCGGAGCGGACTTATTATGTTGCTGCGCGCCAGTTTTATATTATTTTTCTTCGACTTTATTATATTGTAATGTCACTTTGTTGGATTTAAATAAAAGTAAAGTTGTCATTTCGTCTTACTGATAGCTGTACAGTGTTTGTTTTTTACGCGGCTGTGGCGAGAGGGGTGGTATTATATTAACATTTATTAATATATTTTTGTTAACATAGACAAGTCTTGCTACAAATGAGAATACATGACAATTAAAACGTCACGATTCTACTCTTTGGGCTGTCAAAAATGAAATGTTTAGTTTTATTTTTATGGTGTAAGAACGATCACACATCAAATGTGTTCAAATGTGTTGTAGTCTGTATGCAAATGATTTTTATAACCTTTGAAATACATCGACATTCAAATTAAGTTATATTCATTAGTCGTCAAGCAAAATATCAATAACTGCAATATTACACCAATGTGACAACTACATAAATTTAATTAAATCTCTGATTTTTAAATGAACGTGTCATTTTTATTATAATTGAACGGTTTTACTAAGCTTGCCCTGTTTTTTGATGCTATTGTGTTTGTTTTTGTTATTGTCAAATTCTAATTCAATATAGGTTAACAGGAAGGGGGTAAAATTTTAATTATTATAGTTTTACCCCCTTCTGTTGACCTATTGATTTAAAATTTGGTTCGTACACACCTTTAATTCTGTGAACCATACATTTATGTATATGTAGATAATATCATTGTAAATGCTAGAATGGTCGCCACCACAAAATGGCGAATTACATTTTTTTCAACCCCTCAATATGGGTATCAAATAAAAGGGCCTAACTAGTAGAATAACAGTACACTATGAAAACATAATTAAATAATATTAAAAAAAACTTGAAAATAATCACTAGGTCAAAAATAATTAGTATAGGTACTTGACAAGTAGAATAACAGTACACCATGAAAAATATTAAGTAATGAAATAAAATAATTGAAAATAATAACTAGGTAAAAAATAATTAGGTACCTATGTACTAGGTCCTGGGCACCAGCACGCACCAGTCATCATACCACTAAAAAAATCGTTGGACGTATCGTAACTTGACTAAATATGTAAATAGCATTTATAATCATATGAGCAGTTGCCTGTTCATAATAATTTCAAGTGTCCACGATTTTATTTTGTGCGTCTGATTGATGAGGAGAGTGCTGTTTTTACTACAGTAAAAAATAATTAGGTAGGTCCTAGGCACCGTGGTGCCTGGGACCTATGACCTACGTAGTTATTTTCTCGTTCTTAGTACATACATCATCATTATCTTTCTTTTCAATTAAACTTTGACTAAAACTTGTTCAATATTTTTTGTATAAATATTGTGTATTAATTTATGTTAATATACCTCTCCTTTATCTCGCCTAACGGTATAAGTGACGATAAGGCTAAAGATGGAAGCAAGCTTCACCTGCATTCCTCAATGATTAAATATCTGGTTATCATATCTCCACTTGCTGGAACATAACAATGACATTATGTTATTATGGTGATAACTTGTGTAACTACGATGGTGGTAGTTAGCCGAGCGTATAGGAAGCTCTGTCAACCAAACACAGCAGAGAACTTCTGCCTCCATAAGAACTCCGTGGTTTTAACCATTAGACCGCAAAGGCGGTTGTCGCGTTGCAATCACCATTTTTGTATTTTAAAAAAGCTTTGCGTTAAATCTCGGCGTAAGCGCTTTTATAACGTTCGCTAAACGATACGATACGACACTCTTTCCGCTCAACGCCCAGCATACAACGCTTCTCTGTAAAAAGCGTCGTGTTATAAAAGTTGAACGCTATTTTAACGCACGTCAGAGAGCGCTCGTGCGAACGGCCTCCTAAAGGACACACCACGACGACACACCACGACACACCAGACACTAGGCAGTCAGTGTACGGACCTTGAAAGACACCGCCACACATCGGCAATTAAGTGTCGCGGCAGTTGACATACATAGACACACTCCAATGTAGGATAATATGTCACAGAAAATGTGTGAAAATCAAGAATTGTATAGGTACACGGTTATTTTTTTATCATTCCGTATAATTTAAAGGACGCTTCAGGATTTTATGATATTTTAGAAAATTAATATAATATTAAATCGGTGAGTTATTTTTATATTAATGTGAAAATCTTTCTACTATCGTGTCCTGAAGCCGCCCTTAAATTTTATCCGGGGTTGTAAAAAATATTTTCTAGGAATTATACAGGATAATTCCTAGAAAATCTTTACAATTCCGGGCTTCTTTAGTTACCTATTTATTTAATTGTGTTAAAACAGGAAAAAATGTTTTACGGAGTAGGCGGTTTAGGCACATCATATCACTGCATGGCGATGTTTGCTTGCTTGCTTGTTGCCTAGGAAAAAACTTACAGGATAAACCTGTAGGTTAGGTTAGACATTGTGACCACAGGCAGACATCAAACTGCATTTTGCATGCTATACAGTCATAACAGCAGAATATCGATGTCAATAATTTTTTTGCACACCCACGCTTACTTGATGCTTCTAAAAATTGCATAGAATTCCTAGGAAATGCGTGAAATTTAATTTATTTCATTTCAATTCTCAAATTAAAACAAAATGTTATCATTATCCCAATTTATAACGGTGAATATTATTTTTTTAAATTGCAATACTGTCATGAGTATCGCTTTGGTACATGTACATTGTACACATACACGAATATAGAGTTATTTTAATTATTTTACTATTTAATGAACACACAAAAACTGTATCAAAACATAGAATAGCATTGTATAATTTTTTTACTTAATTATTCAAAGTTTTCTTTAAAGTTTTCCATAACCGTATTTTTGCGTCAGTTTGCAGCTAACCGTGTCACGTAAAAGGTAATTAATACTTACACTGTTAAAGTGACGTAACTCTAAGCACGTGTTTCCGGTGGGGCGGCCGGGCGGACAGTTTGCTGGAGTGAAAAATCTCCCTGCTGGGGAGATTTTTTAATTAGTCACAATTTTCAAGTGTACAAGCCAAGATGGAGACTGTGCTGCGCTTTGACGAGACTGTTTTATAGAAAAGCTAAAAGGAAGAATTATTAACCGTGATTTTAATTTTACTACAGACTCATAAAGCTTTGAGTTTTTTAACCTTAAAATATTTAACTATTATTTCGTGCTGATAATATTAATAAGTTTATGAAATTTACAGAATCCCTAACAAATCCTTTATATATCAAAATATATCAGCCATTTAAACTATTCACTCTATAATAACGATGAAAAACGTATTCATATTTACAGAAAATTAAGTGTTTTACGTTTCACCCAAGCTGCGCAGGCTGCTCGCTAAGCCGAGCAAGCCGAGCGGCTGGAACAACAGTTGGCTGAAAGCCAAGCCGAGCAAGTCGAGCGGATGGAAAAACAGTTGGGTAACGGCCAAGTTGCGCAAGCTGCGCGTCAAGCTGAACAAGCCGAGCGGCTGGAAAAACATTTTGCCGAAAGCCAAACTGCGTGTCAAGCTAAGCGGCTGGAAAAATAGTTGGCTGAAAGTCAAGCTGCGCGCCAAGCCGAGCGGCTGGAATAGCAACTAACACAACAGTGACATCTCAGCAGCCTAGGCAAAATAAAGGAAGAACTACTCGAAGCCATCAAATCAATAACCACGAGTGACAATAAATACGATCTAGTGCAAAAGACGAAATTAAGTGCATTTTAAGTTGTGTTGTATAGTAAGCGCCATGTCAAGCTTACATTTGCTGTACGAAAACCAGAGCTATATTTGAGTGAAATAAGAGTGGTCCAAAGGCCTTAAAGAAATTTGAATTTAAAAAAAAACACAACACGTAACAATATGATGTATATTTATATTTAGTTGTTACTTACCAGCGATATTACTTTGTACAAGTAAATTTAGATTTATGCACCTTCAATGCGTTTTAAAGTATCAAAATTTTGCGCGGAAAATTACTTCAACAGAATATAAACTTATTATTACATTGAAGCTTTAATTAATGGATTTGTTTAGTGATTATAGTGGAATAGAGCTCAACAGAAACATTATAGAGTAAATGCTCGTATCAATAAGTACTATAATTATTATTAAGGCTAACTAATAGCAAACTTTGTTTTTTTTGACATTATCAATTTTTAGTATGTTAACTATTTTTCCATTTATTTGTGCCAGTGTAAATTTTCTTAAGAGCTCGTCTAAACGGTCCACAGAGCTTTAACACCCATCAAGCATTAAGAAGACTCGTAAAGTGAAGACGGGCCGCCTCCCCGCCATTTTTTAATTAAAACTTTTTCCGAGGCGCGCTTTTGTTAAGATTAGATACGACGCCACTTAGCGCTCGAAATACTAATAAAAAAATTAGTTCGACCAACAAGAAACAGAGTAATTATTTGTTAACTAGCAACAAGACCCGGCTTGACACGGGTAGAGTTGTATTACGTCATTGACGGGCTAGATACGAGTACGTCAATGAAACAAAATATTTTTGTCAATGAAACAATAGTAGATTGCTTTATAAGGGTGGAAAGGAATCAATCCCTACGAGGTTGTTAGACGCCCGAGCGCAGCGAGGGCGGCTATAGTCCGAGTAGGGTTTGATTCCTTTTACCCGTGTGTAGCACTCTACTTTTCATTTCGAATGCAAGGAAAATAAAAAATAGCTTTTCTAATAAAATTTATTAATAAAAATACTCCTAACATGACATATCGACATCGTGTTTTACACTCTTTTAAGCATTGAATATCTGCTCCATAGCGTAGACGCCTGCACTTTATGAGATAGTTCATTAAAGTATATAAGAAATACATTTTCAGAAAATGATTTTATATTCCTTGCATCTCGCCACTTCATAAAGTCGGAATATGAAAATTTTTGGCAAAAAAATTTCGAGTATTGTATTTGCTTCGTTCGTGACTGAATCTGGAGCCGAAATTTCAGAATCGCTTGAATTCATTGTTTTTCTTAAATACCTAAATCACACAATCAAGATTTCGGTACAGCGTAACAGATTCCCCTCCCGCCAAAATTATCTTTTTCACAGGTATTTTTAAATTTGGAACACATCGCGTTACCTGTTACTGGCCATTCAGCCAAATACTTTTATTATCATTGTACCAAAGATTGTATGTACGTAACCTAATTCAGTTCTATTTTTAAAATTTTACTTTCCGCCCTAAGGAGGGAAGTAAATAGTATGAGAATTTCCCGCCCGCTGGTGGGAACTAGCGTTTTCCTCCCAATACTCAGATCAAGGAAACGCTCCTTTCCGAGCATGAGGAATGAAAAATATTTTTTTCATCCCCCCATCTCGGAAAAAGTATTTTTGCTATTCGATATCTGACCGCCAAAGCCGTTTTTACCCGCTTGAGGTTAAAGTAAATTTGAATTTAGAACATCGCGTGCACTAGGTATGTGATTTCAAAACATCAAAACAATATTTACTTCCATCTCCATGGTGCCGAATATATCATATAACTTTTTTTAAATTTGTTAAAAACTCAGACTCTGGACCTCCTTGGTGTACTTTTTGTCGTATTGTTATAAATAAGAAACTTGAAAACAAGTAAAATATAACGTATTATTTATACATAATATAAATATATTTCTGTAATACTTACCTATCATAATGTTGTAGTAAATATATACCTAAACTGAAATAAAAGTATCTTGTGATTGTAAATGTTTTATTTTGCATTTAGTCATTTCCTCGCTGAGGGGGGATGTAAAGTTACGTGTTGCACTCGAGTGCAAAGATTTTTCACCTTGTGCTCTTTTGATTGAGGGAATCAAAAGAGCACAAGGTGAAAAATCTTCGCAAGGTGAAAAACGCTCAGGATTCTAAATTTTAGAATCCTTCGCTTCCTCGGTCATCAAAGTTGAGCACGCGGTTAAAAAGCAACTTTGCACTCATGTATAACAAATAACTATTGCGTGATTGTTTTCGGCATTTTTAACAAACATCTACAATAATACCGGCTTGTTTTTTTTATCATCATTAATTTCATTACATACATTTATAACATATTTATTTTCATCGTCTCTGGTAGGAATTATTTAAAATCTTTGAAGTTTGGTGGTAATTAAAAATCGATAGAATATTATTTTATTTTAGAATTTTATTTTTATTTTAGAGATAGGCTTCCCCCAAGGATCTTCAAATCGATCGAACCCGCGCTTTCTGCATCCAGCTGGCTGCTTCCCGTGACAATCACTAGATTGTCGGTCCACTTACAAGCAGTAGGTATACCAACGCTACATCTCCCTGTACGCGGCCAACACTCTAGGATAAAAAAATAACTAAAAAGCAAAAACACTGAAAAGTTAAAAATAAGACAACATCACACTTCTATATTGAAGTCGGTGCCAAACGATGATCTCCTTGAAAGTGTTAAAATTTTTCACCGACTTCAATATAGAAGTGTGATGTTGTCTGTACCTATTCTTATATTATTTTAAACTTTTCAGTGTTTTTACTTTTTAGTTTTTTCGGCGGTTAAATTTTTTGTTAAAAGTTTTTATTTTATATTTTTTTGTGACTTTCATCTATTAATTTTATAATCAGTGAGTGAATCATCAATCATCCCCCGTTTTTGTACCTTTAGGGTTGGAATTGTTTTTTCAAATTTATATGGGACTACGCTCGGGGTATACCCTTTCCAATAAAAAAAGAATCATCAAAATCGGATCACTCTGTAAAAAGTAATGCGTGGTCATTATAGACACTATCCTAGACAATTTAAACTCAGAATCAGTTTAATAATATATTAAAATGAATCTAAAAATTACTTCCTATTTTTTTCGTCAGAATGTTGTACATTATTGACGATAACTTTATGAAAACTAATTTCCTTGTCTTCAAAAATATATTATTACTTAGCTTAAAGTCTATTGACCAGTCTCTAAAAGTTTCATAAAGTTTGCTTTATTGTTTATTAAATAACTAAGAAAAAAGGTTAGTATGAAATGAGCAATGTTCTTAAAAATCTTCATACAAAACGGCAATTTCATACTTTAACCCTTATTATATAGGTACAAGTATAATTATATTTAAATGGACGTGTTTGTCCCTTTGTTTCACTCGCAGCAAAAACTACAAATTCCAGGTGAATTTTATTTGTATGTGGTAGCATCCCCAAATTCCCCATCTTGCACTATGATGGTTGTGTGTTGATAGATTTAATGGTTAAAATTATGAAGGTGTAAAGGTAACTTCGTGGAAAATTCATGAAAATACATGTCTACAAACATAATAGTATTTTTTAAAAAGATTTTTTTACATAGCCTCAATTTTTTCCGTCCATCTATCGCATGTTGCATTACACAAAAACATGAGGTCTTTAATTTCATTACTTCATATAGTTCAGGATTGGTTTATGCATTAGATCTACGACTTTAAATCTGTGTGGGTGGCAGAGGTTCGATTATATCGTTATTTTTTTCATGTTGATGAGCGTTGTTTTATTATTTTGTTTTTTTATTGCTATTTTGTATATTTTATTAAATTGTTTTTATTAAAGTGAAACTTATTTTACATCGCCTCCATCTATCACGGAAATATATAGTCTGCAATACAAATATTACCTCAAAATATACATTAACGAATAGATTTTTTTCAGCCTCGTTTTGCGTTTCTTATAAGAAATGTTGACATTTTAAGCCGCGCTAATTGTTACAAATGATACGGTAGGAACTGAATTTTAGTGCTGAATTTTGCCGCCTCACCTACTTAGTCCAGTAATGTTATATTTCAAATAATACAAATCAGAATCAGCAGAAATCAAATTATTTTTAATCCGCTCAAAATCTTTTTGATTAATGAAAAAAGATTCCAGATGTTAAATTTGAAAGCTGTAAAAAATGTTATCAGAGGATCCATCTATTAGCCTGGGTATTTCATGTTAACTTTTCGTAGCAAAAATGTTTGAATACACGAAACCAGCACGAAAAGTTAACAAAAAAGGTTAATGAAACGCATTAATGCTAAAAATGTTGAAAATGTTGCAAGTTCGTGGTTATCTGGAACGCGCCTAGTATTGGCCGTCTAGCTACTTGCAGTGCATCAATACATTCGCGATGGAAACGCGAAGACGACACGTGTGCCTCGATGCTAACGCGATGCAGTCACGGTGTGACGATACTAACAAATTGCAGCGAGTTCTCAGCGCGACTGTATCGCTGCAAAAATCGCTGTGTGTAAGGGGCCTAAGTGAATGTTAGTTACATTATAAAAAAAAATAATTTTATTAGTATTTTACACTCGATAATGTTGAATCGGTCATTTTAAATATAGAAATCATTATCATACCGGCAGTAATTTGCGCACTACTGGGTACAAGGTTCCCACGGGAACGTGCATAAAACTAATAATAAGTAGATAATTATGATGATAATTTTCGTTTGCTCGATGTTTTTAATTTTACCTGTAGGTAAATTAAGTTGAAAATACAATTCAATTTGGGCGTTTCTGATTAAAATAAATTGAAAAATTAATATTTAAATAAATGGAAAAGGTAGTCCAACAGTAGGTAAGTACTTATAAGTACAACGTGTTCATAACGCCTAACCTTAGATACCCCGTTTTTTTATTATGAGGGTGTTATATAAATTATAAAGAAAATAAAAAAAATCGCGGAAACGAAGATATTTGAAAACGTTGACATTTTTTTTGTGCAAAATATGACCCAATTCTTTTATTAATGGAATAGTTTCTTCTTTCGATTCTGAAAAAAAAGAAATTTTACGCATCTTCATCAACAAGTTGTATAATCATATACCTACTTCTTATAATGATATATAATATAAATAATCTTATGTAAGTAGGTATATTACTTATTACCAACTATTACAGACGTACACAGCATTGGCAAAATGGTATTGTGCTTAAACTTATAGTTTCTCTGTTTATGTATTTAGAAGAATATTGCAAACCTTGAGTGGCAATGGACAGCGCCCATTGCTCGGACCATCGATGGCTATTGGAACGTTCTAGAACACACTACATTGGCCGGTGGAAGGACGACTGATGAAGATCACAGGATGCAGCTGGATACATACACGCACGACGCAGCACTAGTTCTTTTGGAGATTCTTGATGAGTTGGTGAAGACCTGTTTCCAGCAGCGAGCACATATAAAGTCTACTTTTATTAACAAATGTGGTCTGCATTTTCTGCTTCGGCCACATAACGTTACATGTGGTTAAGCCCCAGATCTACAAGTTTTGAATTTAAATATAACCCTTAATTACCTACCATCACTGCATAATTACAATCACCTTATTAGTCAAGAAACCATCAATTGTTCGTGGTAATAGCTCACGCCCCATTACCTACGACTAACAACCATGATAAACAAACAAAAAAGACAGCTCGGTCTAATAAAGATCGCTTATTCTAGACAATAATACGTCAATCACGCAAGGTTTTGCTATAAATATTCAAGCAGGCGGTGACATCTAGCGGTGAGAACAATTCCATAATCTGTGCGTGTGAATCTGTGTGTGTGTAAAATATTAAATTGCGCCATCTAGTGATGGGTAGCAAAACTATAGCAAGATCTGTACTATGCTTAGGTAAGTGTTAAATTTCAACGCTGGAGGCGTTAGCTGCGTCTGTAACATAAAGCACGGTTCTTAAATAGTACTCAGTGTAATGTATAGATGTCGCTGACACATTTTTGTCACGACAATAGTGTACAAAAAATAAAATGTAAATAATAACAAATTAGTCCAGTAGTGGAAGAAGTTTCAGTTATGATATTCTTAAAGTTTCCAAATTTTTGATATTTTATGTAATACATATTTAAGAGTTATTTTGCAAAAAGTTAGAAAATTTTAATGGCTGCTTTAGGTAAAATTTAGGTATTTATATAATTCGTAAAAAAATCTGTGATTATAAAATTTAAGTGGAAGAAATATACAGGATTTAGTATGAAATAATGATATCATAATACTATTAAGTTTTTAGAAATTTTATGTACCTGCTTCATACCGAAACTAAAAAATGCTTATAACTTTGTCAATATAAAATTTAAGTTTCTGATATTGGGAAAATAGTAATAAAACTTACTACCGGATTTCCTTATGAAAGATTAGAAATCTAGAATTTAAGCTTTCTTAGTAATTCTGTTTTTTTGTCATATTTGGTCTAATATTGTATTTAAGTTTTTAAAGATAATACCACTTCATCACAATAATGCTATTTATAATTACGCAAAAAATTAGAAGTGTAACATCTTTGCGAAATAAATTATAACAGATATTAAGTTATACGAATAAAGTGACCTACAAGCGAGCGCGGCACCGCGCGCAGGCACAAATAGCGCACGCACCGCTCCGCGCAACAAAAAACTATCGGATGTCCGCGTAAGCTACATTTTAGCGTGCACAAATGCATACGCTAGCCTCACATTGCATTATCGTATACGCATTTTTGAAATAATAGAATTCAAATTCGAAATCGTAATATTGGAATACAAATTCACTATTTTTGAATATTCAATACGTTCATTCTGTATCGAGTGGGTACTAGTCACTCGTCACAGAATACACGGAATGTGGGAAACTTCGAAACTACGAGTACTTAACCAATTTTGAAGAAATTTGGCTGACTGCATGTAGGTAATTTGGTTCAACCTCTTATAGAAGAAACATTTTTATCTTGATTATTGACGTCAATTTTTATTATAGGGTTAAACCTTATTATGGCGAAATGTGGTTCGCGGGAATTTGTTTTTAATGACAACACTGAATGCGAGTGATTTAAAAATATTTTAAATTGGCAACAGTAGAAAATAATTCGCATATTCGTGTTTGAATTCCAGGTTCACTTCTGTGAATCATTATTCAAAAATGCGTCTCCAGAATTGGAAGCTTGATAGTAACCGTAACAAATAACATCGTTTAATGAAATCAATAATATTGATATCATTTAGATAAAAATTTACATCTGCATTGTATCTAGAGCATACAAAACCGGTCCCGGTTCCAGTTTTTTGAAAACAGAATACACCCCAGAACTGGCAGATATAATTATTATTTTCATTACTATTAATTTCAACCATACACAAATTAAAAGCATAAGATGTTACGACAAGGAACACAAAACACAACTTTTAGGGCGCTTGCGCACTCATACGTATTCGGTTCGTATTCGATTCGTGTTCGGTTTTGATCCGGTTTGGCCGGTCCTAGTGGTTGTATGGACGCTTGAACACTCATACGTATTCGGTTCGTGTTCGATCCGTAAGTTCTCACTTCGAGTAATCGTTTTCAGGGTTCCGTAGCCAAATGGCAAAAAACGGAACCCTTATAGATTCGTCATGTCTGTCTGTCTGTGTCCGTCCGTATGTCACAGCCACTTTTCTCCGAAACTATAAGAACTACATTGTTGAAACTTGGTAAGTAGATGTATTCTGTGAACCGCATTAAGATTTTCACACAAAAATAGAAAAAAGCAATAAATTTTGGGGGTTCCCCATACATAGAACTGAAACTCAACATTTTTTTTTTCATTAAACCCATACGTGTGGGATATCTATGGATAGGTCTTCAAAAATCATATTGAGGATTCTAATATCATTTTTTTCTAAACTGAATAGTTTGCGCGAGAGACACGTCCAAAGTGGTAAAATGTGTGCCCCCCCCCACCCCTCCCTGTAACTTTTAAAATAAGAGAATGATAAAACTAAAAAAAATATATGATGTACATTGCCATGCAAACTTCCACCGAAAATTGGTTTGAACAAGATCTAGTAAGTAGTTTTTTTAATACATCATAAATCCTACGGAACCCTTCATGGGCGGGTCCGACTTGCGCTTAGCCGGTTTTTTAAATATAAAATGGCAATTTATAGTGGAAAGCACATGTTAGAAGTGGAATGTTAAAACACCTACAGTTTATTCAAATATCAATTAATTAAGCTGGAACTTTTGCTCGTAATTCCATTCCCATATTATAACAATCTTTCCTTAGTCCTAGTTCTGTACCCTTTCCCCTATTGAATATGCTGTCTCATTCTATCGGCCCAAGGTTGCCTGGAACAGATTGCTTTTTAGCAATAAGACCTATTTGTACTGGTCTGTTTTTTTGTAAAATATTCCATACTGTTTTTGTTCCTTTTCCATTAATTTTTTTGTGCCATCAGAATTTAAATATTCGATTTTAAAAGAAACTACTATTCATTTCTGGAGGTAGGTATTAAATTGTGGTTTAATCTGTTACATCAAATAGTTAGTAACTTTAATGTTAGAGCATGATTTCGCCATTTTGATAATGAAAGCCGGATTTTGTCTAAGTAGGTACCTACCAAAATTATAATGTTTGGTATCAAATAGTACCAAATGAGTACTAAATTGCAGTGAGTTTTTAAAATCAGGAAATACAGGAAGTGATCCCGCCTTCTTGACGTTTATCGCACAACCGTCTCAAACACTAATCGAATACGAATAAGTACGCAAACGTTAGGACGTTTTCCCGTTCGGTTTTTTCACGTATCGAACACGAACCGAATACGTATAAGTGCGCAAGCGCCCTTAGGCGCATAATACATTGCACCGGACACCGCTCCGGTGTGCGGCGCTGCGATTTTAAATTTTGACTGAAGAATCTTAATTTGTATACAAAAACCGCAGGGTATAACACACTCACACCGCATGCCCGTGCGGTTGTGCGGCGCCCGCGACGGCACCGCACACCGGACGGTGATGCGGTGCGGTCCGCGGGGTATGCCACACTGTGCCGCACCGCAGTATCGTACGGATTTTTGCGTAGAAAGGACGTGCATACGCGTAATAGATCTCGACATAGATAATGCGGCGATGCGGGGCGTCGTGCGCCGCAGCTCCGGACGGTGATACGGAGCAAACCGTACGGTGGCACGGTTCCGTGCCGCCGCAGCCGCATGCGGTTTTCGTCCCTCCGTACACCGCAGCGGTGTCCGGTGCAATGTGTTATGCGCCTTACTATGGGACTAATCTTGAAATCGTGAAAAATATCAGCTGTTCCATACAAATGTTCGACATCCACTGAACCTAGATGTACTATTTGACAGTTTCTGAATTTCTTTTTTAAGAACTTTCATCTTTTCGTCGCAAATCGCAATGTTTTCATCTGAATTAGTAATAATGTTACAATATCTGTCTATCTGCATTCCGAGGGAGGACTTGGGGCGGCCGAAGAGCGTCCCCCAGCGAGCCACTGCGACCTTGTCTACAATTAGTCAAGCCCATTCTGTGCAGATGTTTGTTGAGTTTACAATGACCAGTTAAGGTTCTAGTGAGTGCCCTTAGTTGGCTTCTGCTTTGTTGGAGGTCTTGCATTGCAATCCTATATAGACACTGACCCCACTGGAGACAGGCCTGTGTTTGTACCCACTTCCTGAGGACCCTGTTTTTGATCCCCCTCGAAACGCCACAAGCTGGTTTTAGTCGGATGAGAGCATTCTCAGAGCCAGCCCTCGTTAGTTCGTCGACAATTTCATTGCCTCGGATATTGGAGTGACCTGGAACGCAATCGTTACACGAGGTCCTGGTCCCGAATTCATTCTAGGCCTTTGTGCACTTCAAGTTGATTTTGGACTTGAATTCTACAGCAGCAAGTGCCTTTAAAGCAGCCTGGCTCTCCAACAGAATGAGAATGTTTTTACTCTCACTCGAACTGTTCGCGTGAAAACAGTCGATGATGGCATAAATTTCTGCTTGAAATATGGTGGCATGTGCGCCCAAACTCATAGTTCTCCTGTATTTCGCAATAACTCCGAAAACACCTGCACCTATTCTGCCTTCTCTTCTGGAGCCGTCAGTGTACCATATCTAGTTAGTTTTCCTAAAGGGATCAGGGATTTCCTTATTTAATTCATCTCTGTTAGGAATCTATACTTTATAGTTCTTCTTGAACTCCAAAGCTTCAAGTATACTAAAGTTCTAAAGTATACCAAAGAACTCTGAAATCAGAACAGCTCTTAGTAAATGAAGAATGTTAAAGCTCCTGGCGAGGACGAAGTGGCCATCGAAGTGGTTATGGAAGAAGGAAGGAAGGAAAAAATGAGATAGATTTCACCAGTATATTGCTGAACAAGTGTCTAGAAGAGTACCCGGTACCCTCAAGTCAGGAAAGTGCACATATCCTAGGAGACTTGCACTGCATTTGTTATAAATGAACGTTTCATCTGGCTTAATTAAAACCTAATATGGGGAAGAAACGCGTGGTTAGGGACCTTGTGAATACTTCACCATCATCATTTAAGCTAAGAGACGCTCTCTGTTGGACATAAGATTGCCTCCCCGAAGATCTCCAAATCGAATCGGGCCTGCGTTTCTCGTATCCAGCGGTTTCTCGCAAACTTCACCAGATGTTCAGTCCCACCTTGTGAAGTGCCCACCAACGCTGAGTCTCCTGGCACGCGGCCGCCACTAGAGGACCTTTCCACCCCAACGGCCAAGGACCACTGCTACTTAAGGCATTAGGCTTTCATTTTCCTGCGGTTCCCATCATTCTGTTTTGACAAAGTAAAGAAAACCCGAGCACAGTTCACTCCATTCCTCTTTGAGTGACCATGTCTTCTTTTGAGGTCCTTTGTAAGAGACCACGTCTCAGAGGGCCTATTACCGATCTCATGGTTTTGCAAATGATATCATATGATATCATAGTGCAAAACGAAAAATACGATTTCCGGTCAGATTTTTGATCATTTGTTCATTATTTAATGATGACATCATTGTAATTATGCCATAGTGATGATATCATCATTGGAGATCAGTAATACAAAATGCAGCATTACATGACTTCTTTTTCACAAATTTATACCATGTCATACGATGAAAGATCCATAATTGGCCTGCTGCGCTGGTCCGTACATCATCACTGGCAGGTGGCAACACGCAAGTATTGAAGAGAACAATCTAGGTAGATTGTTCGAAAATATGCTGCGTAGCTGTAGCTTTTCGAACGCTGCCCAGCCAAATTGGATTCGTCGATTAATCTCTTTCTGGAAGTTTAACTTACCGAGCTGGACTATTGCTCCAGGTAAACATATTCGTCAACAACTTTCACAGTAGAACATCCAATATTTACAGGAGTGGGAACTAGGAGTACGTGGGAATTCGACATGATTCTAGTCTTGTCCAAATTAATTTTAAGATCGACTTTTTGGGTAACTCTACAGAGGTCTTCAGGAATTGTGCCTAGATCTTCCATGGTCTCAGTTATAACTAAAATACCATCAGTGAAACGAAGGTGAGTCATGTAGAAGCCGAGCCCTCTCTAGTACCTACAAAAGCTGAAATACATCCTCTAACGCAGCTGTGAACAGTTTCGGCGATATTACGTCGCCATGTCTCAAAACTCGTTGAAGTCGTATTGGTGTCCAGTTTTGGTCCTGAAGGCGAACTGATATAGTACTCTAAGCAATCTAAACGATTTTGCAACTTGAGTTGGAAGCGCTCGCTTGTGAATACCTGTGGGCATTTACATCATAGAATGGAGATAGAGATAGGGCCTTATTCGAGATATAAATATTGATGAATTGAACTGGCCTCTCCCTCTTGAGCTAATTGACTTTGGAGCACCACTCTGTCCTCCCGGGTGGTTAGGGCATAATAAGTATCCACCGTTTCCGCTCTTAGGTACAAAGCGTATAGCGATACGGCTGGCCCGCGATGGCTCCATGCTACCACAATAGGAAGATGCACATAGAATTTTTAATTCTATTAAAAATAACTTCAGTTATTTTATAACATTAAAAGCAAGAAAATTATTAAGGTTTTAAATTACCGGTAGGACAGAGAGTTCCGATATGCCGCGTGACGTCAAATGTGGAATTTTCATTTATTTTTTATTGTTAGAAGAAGTTTCTTCACAGTTTCTTTTGTTTTTGAATCTTGTATGATGACTTACTACATCATATAATTGTATTCTGTGCATATTATCATTCTGTCTAGAATAGAGAATTTAATTTGCTCCTTCTTGAATATTCCGTTGGCTGTTTCATTACCTACACGAAAAGCACAAGTTAGTTATAAGATTCGATAACTGACTTCTCATCACGGCGGCTAATCTCGGCAGGGTCAACAAATAATTTATTACTAATATGGCTCCAGATTAAATTTTACGGTCTACAAGTTTTGGTGCAAATAAATTTTTAGTCTTTCATGCAAGAGATTCTTCGCCCCGTCATTTCTCTCACCTCACTGACTGGGGGATACCAAGCGCTCGAAATCTCACGCCTTTTTACTTACTTTTCCAAGATGAAGTCCATAAATAAGACATCTCTTTTTTACCCCATATAAAAATCGTATGCTTTATTACTGATTAAGACTAATATCAGTGCAGCGCGTAGCTACTTTCCCGTTTTCGAACAATTTCGTTTTTGATTTGATTACCGCCACAAATATAAATAAAACATAAGAGTTCTGAAATTCATATATATATGATATTTTTAAACGTATTATCTAAACATTTTTAAATATATAAATATGATTAACAATATTTCACTCGATACAAAGATCACTCTGTCCATTATGTTAAAACAGCTGTGAATCAGAAAATATGTATAATAAATACATAATAATATATGACTGAAAATGTAAAAACACATTTTATAATTTTGAAATCCAGTTTTCCAAAAATTGATAAAACGTCTTAAAAAGTAACTTTTTCTTTCGATCACAGCGCGTAAGCGACATTAGAAGCTATGCAATTATCAACTGTACACCCTGCAATAAAGTAACCGTCTCGTGCGTGAGTAGATTTTCTGCAAACCTAGAAGTAATCGAGAACGGACACACGAGTAGGTACGCGGCGAGCGCGAGGCTCGCGCTGGGTTAACCTAGCCGCCTGTCCGCAATTATTTGAAAATTGCGCGCTTTTATAAATTCTTTGTTTTCTTCTAAAGCCTAAAGCAAAATTTTCAAATTTTTTGGATTAAAGCTTTACGCGTTGGCATAGAATAGTCAACTCATCTTTAATAACTTTAATACAGTATTAGGCTCACTGCGACATAAAATGTAACTTACAAAGAAAGCTGAACCTTCATTTTTCTAATATTTTTATTACAACATTTTTATATAGTCTTACAGCGTATTCAATGAATTTTAGAAACTTAAATTCAATATCGCTGAAATAAGTAACAATTTTTTACCTAACAGTATAGCAAGTATCTAAAATTTCTAAAAACTATAAAATACACAGCTGCTAACGTATAATGGCAGATGAAATCAAAATATTGCACTTAAATTTTATATTGCTGATTTTATTAAGAGATGTTGCAAATACCTAAATAATACCTAACGCCGATGTAGAAAAGTTCTAAAAAGTTGCAAAAGTGTCTATAAACATGTCCCTGACGATATATGTTAAAATAAACAACTTTAGAATTATCATAACTTTTGCGTTAAAAACACCGTCCCACTACTGGACTAAATATACATGATATATCGGATATTGGAAGATAATTCTAACGGATTATGCCCATGTAGTCCATTGAAAAGTTACATCTGAGTTACATTTGTCAGAGGACGCAATTTTATGTTTTAGATATCAAGGAGGGGTTAGTGTAAGGTTAAATCCAAGTTTGATCCCAGCGCGACGCATTAGCCCTCGCGCTGGGCCTAGGTAGGGGTGCGCCCGTCGCGCTGGCCAGCGTCGCACGCGAGATGCTGACCGGCGCGACGGCGTGGGAAACTGTCGCCTCCTTCTGCGAGGACGTGATCTCGCAGAAGGAGGCAGCGGAGCGGGCGCGAGAGGTTGACCCTCTCGCCGCACCGTTCCGGCGCAGGCGGTTGGGTAGGAGGAGGTGCGCGTTCCTGGACGCGCGCCACCAACTCCCTTAAGCAAGCTGGGGATGAAATGGCCCGGCCGGCCGACAACTGGTCGGGAGACACTTTTCTACCCCTGGCCTTCCCGTCTGGGGGGTCGAATTATGGCACTTGTCGACCCCCCCCGTAGAGGTAAGTTGGCGCTTGCGTCAGGCCTACTTTCCAGGGGGCGCACTCGGGGAATGGCTAAAGCCGATCCCGAGTGTGTCTCTACGGAGGTAGAAGTTGCTCTGGAGGGTGGTTTAGCCAGGTATGGGGTTTATACCCGAGTCCAATGGCATATCCTTCGGGCGGCCTTGTCAGCTTTTAGCCCCTTGTTGAATCGTAAAGAGATTCCCCCGCCTCAAAAAAAAAAGGTTAAATCCAAGTTTGTGGGCTTGCAACCCTTGTCAGGCCTTGTCCCACGGCCGCCATCTTGAAAAGAGGGATGTAAATGGTTTTTCATTACTCATACTCTGAAAGTAGGTCTGAAGTTGCCTGAGGAGCGGGTTGAAAGTAATACTTTTCAGCCCTAGGGAGAATCACTTTCAACTGACAGCTGCTGTCACATTTTAAGAACTAGTTCTTTTTTCACATTTTTATTGAACCATGTTCCGACTTTCTATACAGCCACTCAATTACAGCGCGGTGTAAAATTGAAATAACATAATGTTAAGTATTTAAAGAATATATTTTTTAAATGACTTTATTATAATTTACTTTCAATTATTTCTTTAAAATAACATAGATTTGGGCAAAATATTTACCATTTATTAAATTATGAAAATGAAAAATAATGGCTGAAACGGCCACAGAAAAAAAAAAAACAAAATAAGCGGGAAAGCGGCAATGCGATCTTCATTTGTTTTTTTCCATTTGTAGAGTTTTGTTAATACTTCCATATAGCAGATATTTGTATTAACTGTTAATTATATTTGTGTTAAGAATTAACACAATGAGTTCATCTAATTCAGGTATGGAGTTTTTTTATAAGAGAAAAAAAAGCGGGCTAAAGCAGAAGTTGTTAATTTAGGTAAAAAAAAATTACACGTTTTTTCTTTAGCTAATTCAGTTTTTTATTTTACTTTCCTTGTATTCGTAATGAAAAGCACAGTGTTTACCTCGGGTTAAAGACTTATTTAGTCCCTCGAACTATTGGTGCCCTCGCTACGCTCGGGCGCCAAACACCGTCTCGGGTCTAAATAAGTTACTTTCACCCCTAGGGTAACAATGTACTATTTATGGTTTATCTGACAAACTATCATCATCATCATCATCACAGCTCATATGTACATTTCCGAGATCACTAGGTACGCAGGTAATTTTTTTTTTACAAAAAATAAAACTAATAACAGAAACACCAATTAGTCCACATCAATAATAATCAATAGGTACAATACATGCAACATAACATTTATATATTGAAGTTGATGCCAAATTTTCACTAACTACTTTAAATGTTCTTTTATTTTTTGAGAATCCAGGTGATCTTTGCTTGGCACCGACTTCAATTATACAACTTTGATGTTGCATGTCTTCTTATATTATTTATGACTTTTTGACTTTTGAAGGCGGTTTAATTTTTTTGTAAAGAATTTTTTTTCAATGTTTTTGGTAAATTTAATACATGCGTATTAGAATTTGAGCAAAGGCAAATACCACAATAACTTAAAATAAAACATCTTTTGCTCTAAACAGTATTCAAAGAATTATTCCCGAGCCCCTAACCTACGGAAACCTTCCATTATCAGTTCAGTAACATTATATTATGATGACTACCAGATGCAAATACCTGAATATCTTCAGAAAAAACACGAAACGCGTTGAATCATGACTTGGTGACAATGGGACCACCTTGTGAGTATACTCTTCCGATTACATAAAGAATTTTGAAAATCTGCCCACAAATGGCCGAGTAATCGGTGAGCATACAAAAAATAAAATGTAACAGTTGAACATAAAACCTCCTCCTTTTTTGAAGTCGGTAAAAAAATGCCCAAGTATACACATCGCGGCAAACACCTTGAACATTTTCACAGAAAAATACCTGCTCAGTAAATGATCACTGTCTATTATAATTAGTATTTTAGGATTAGTATTACGTTATAATATTTAAAATAAATTGTAGCGATAACTGTTTATCCAAGACAAACCTCGGCTAGGTTTTTAGGATAAATATAATATTTGTAAATCTGTAATATTGTTTTCGAAATAAATAAATAAATAATAAATAAAAGCTTTTATACTAAATATTGCAACTATCTACTAGCATGTATATTTTATCTGTGAAAATGTTCAAAATGTTTGCCGGGACTTGTAACCATTTGGGGGTCATCTGCATGCTATTGCTTTTACTTTATTTCCAGTCCATAGGAGGCGCTGTTATCCTTCGACTTTTTTCAAGTTGGTGGTGGTAGACTTTTAGGTGGTGGGGAAGAGTCAATAATTCATTAATAACAATATTGCATTATCAACGATTAAAAAGATTATCATAAAAAATGGAAAGATAATTATAAATTATGGCATATCATTAGGGTGTGTAATGTTTGATATAAATACTGATGATCTAACATTCAAATAATATAACTTCATTTCATATAATTTCATTTCATATAACAACTGACTTAATATAATAAACATTTGATATAATTTTAAGTTCTCTAATTTCATGTGATATAATGAACATTTGATATAATAAATTTTTGATATAATACCACTTTATATAATATTCAGGAGATATACCTAACAAACATATTTCTTTGCATATTACTACAAAATAAACGTTAATTTATTATATTTGTTTTTATTTAATTTGTTTTGCTTAACAAGTTTTCACCCGATAATGGTCTTAACTCTAACCTAACGTACTTGGTGCTCGTACCCGGCATCCAAGCAAACATGTAGAGTACAATCAAGCATGCAGCATGCAAGCAAGGATGCAGCATGCAAGCAAGCATGCAGTGGGCAACCAAGCATACAGCAGGCAAGCAAGCATGCACTATGCAAGCAACCATGTACCATGCAAGCAACTATGCAGCAGGCATGGTTTCTGTCACGGCTCCGGCGCTGCGGGGCGCTGGCGGTCCCACGCGAGCTTATCGTCACAGATGGCTTTCGCTCACCACCGCAGCTTCGGCTTGCTGGCCAGCCTCAGCCGCGGCGGCGAGCGTTAAAGCCACCTGCTCCTCAGCTCGCGGGCCGCCTCGCCCCTCCGCGCCTACGCAGGTTTGAATTACACTCTAGGGGTAGGACAAACAAGACTACGTGGAGTCGGTTTTGCAGCGTTTCGTTTCGGTCACCAATAGCCTAGAATGAATTACTTTGTCAAATAATATCTTAAATCAATTTATGGTCAAAATTAAATTTTTATATAAAATTATATATTAGACTATATGAAAATTATATGAAATGAATGATATAGAATATGATTATTATAGCAGTGTAGTTTTATACAAAATGTTGTTATGGAATATACGTATTATATCAAATGAACAATATACGAAATATATTGTTCATTTGATATTAGAATGTCCACTAGTCCTTATGCCTTCAAGAAGCGGCTACGCAAATGGCTTTCGAAGAATTCTTAGAACGATTAAATAGCAGATTTCTTAAGTTCTCCCTTTGTTGATGATTGTATATATATTATATCAATATATATATATATATATATATTTATATAATGTTAGTAAGTATATACGTATTTATTTATAATAGTAATTATGATAATATGTAGGCTTTATATATATAGTATAGTTTGTATACGTTTAATATATATATTATAATATAGTTCACATGGATTATATATGCGTAGGTATTTGTTATTTGAATGAAATGAATCCGATATGTTGTACATCTACCTTGATAGTCTCTTAACTACCCTAAGGTCGACTGGCAGAAAATGCCTAATGGCATTAAGTCCGCCTTTGTACACTCTATGTAGGTACATAAAGCATTAAATAAATAAATAAATAAATATTGTTATAGGAAGTGTAGTTAGACCAAGTAGAAATTATATCCAATGTAACGTTATGTCCTTTGAAATTAGATCATTTGTAATTAGAAGAAATGAAACGCACCCATATCATTAATATTTATGAATACCGAAGAATATTTTTCGTTTCGTAGCGCTCTAAAACCTTAATTAATGAAAAAAATGTCACAGTGTATTCGGTAAGTCTGAGAATAAGTCGTAAACTATTTTTTATACCCGAGGTGATATTTTTATATAATTACTAGCTGTGCCGGCGAACTACGTTTCGCCATAATAACGGCGAACTTACGTTTCGCCATAATAAAAAATAGCTTACGACCTATTCTCAGACCTACTGAATATACACAAAAAATTTCATAAAGATCGGTCAAGCCGTTTCGGAGGATTTCGGTAACAAACACTGTGACACGAGAATTTTATATATTAGATTATGGCGAAACGTAGTTCGCGGGCACAGCTAGTAATAATATGGAACCCTATTATATTACGCGAGGCCCGTCACGCACTTGACCAATTTTTTACAGCTCACATGGTGCTTTTAAAGCCCGCGTTGTTCGTAGCTCCATCAGTGATTATTCAGTTTTCTTTCAAAGATGGCGGTCTGCAAATCGTTTGGATTGTTCTTACTATTGCTCGTAGGAATGAGCGTAAGTATTTTAATCAATTTAATTTTAATTTTTTGTTGCTTTGTCGAAGTAAGAAAACCACTTCTACGCAGTGAAGTTAAAGGGTGGGTGGGAGATTAATGTAGGCGATATTTCATTTATTTCTTTATTTATCAAATCATAGTGAAGTTAAAGGGTGGGGGGGAAGGAGATTGACGTAGGAAATATTTTAATTTATTTGTTTATTTATCAAATCATACTCGTAGTACGCGAAGTAAAGATCAAGAAATAGCGAAATTATAAATGAAGACAAAAACACAACAAACCTAACAAGGGAACCGTATGTAGAGTAATCAATTGACGTGTGTTGACGTGAAGAATGCATAGATTATGTTATTAACGAATAAAAGTTAAAAATTTGATAATAGCAATATCGATACTTAAGAGGCTGAGTAACGCCAACGACCTTGAGACATGAGTTTGTACTGGATTACGGGCGCGCTACGTCATTGAAATTCAGTGGAAAATTAAAATATTTTTTTTATAAAGAAACTAGTAACTTATTCGAAGATATGAAACATCAATATTATCAAATTAAGTGTAATAAGTTAATTCCCTGAAAATCATTATATAACCTTTGTTAAATAACTCGGATTTTCTTCCGGAAGCTGTTTTTGATGGGTGTCTTTGACATTTTTTATAACGAGAAATTTTGATTAAAATTTGTTCTGGGGCCATGGATATTCTCAGAAATATTTCTAAGAGTAACATATATATTTTTTGCTACGGTATATTAAACGGGTTTTGCTAAAAAAAGTTTTAAGTGGGGCTCCATAAACTCAGCTCAGAGTTGTCAGCCTCTTAATAATAAAGTATTGTTTTAAAGGGTCTTTATATAAGGGTCTTAAGGAAGGTTTTATGTAAAAATACAATTTATGTAAATGTACATATAATCGAATCCATACACAAAAAATAAAAACCGACTTAAAAAACACTGAAAAGTTAAAATAGTACAAGAATAGTACTAAGTCGGTTATTGCGATATTGTAACAAGTAAGCAGAGTACGTAATGACCAATGCGCGCGTGTATCATACGACATTTTCAACACACTTATGAGGAAAATAAAAGATCTCGTAGTATTAAAATTTTCCTGAAAATGACTGCGCTTTTTTATCAATCTTCCACTGCATGAAAGTATCGTATGCCGCCAAGTATTTATCCTCTGACTTTGACGGCAACAAACTATTACTCGCGCTTTGCGCCTCCATAATTATTTCCGGCGGAGTTAATAATATGGATTCTTCTTCACTTGGACTCGATATATTTGTAGATAATTAATTATCAATTACAACAAAAAGGCAAAAATTTTCAATAGCGGGAAAATGTCGCGCGCCTTTTTTTTCGCGCGCTGCCCGGGCATGGCTAAACTTTTCATACAGCCATCAAAAAAGGGCCAAACAGTCAAAATTCAAAACTAAATAAACCGAATATTTTAGTTTTTAAAAAACAAGTTTGTGTGAATTTTTAATAATTTATTTTAGTTATAGTTATTAATTATTTCTTTTAAATGTTTGTGTTTAAATGTCGTTGTTAATTTAATATTTAAGTAACCAGTAGTAGGCTGTTCAATTGGGATGATGACTGAATTCAAATTTTTACGTCTCGTCATTAAATATTAAAATACCGTGGAAAAATATGCAGTCCTGTGAAATTAGAATTAAAATCGGTTTAGAAATACATTAGATACAAGCATTTTAAGTTGTTAATTTGAAGGCGATTAGACAGAGAGATCCGACATCAACCGTGACGTCATTGTTGAGTACGGCCATATAAACTCCTTGTAAATTGCCGTTTTGCCAGAAAGAGATGGAGAAAAATCTTTAATACCATATATCTTGGTTGTTTTTATAGTTATTCGAAAACCGATTTTTTCTTTCTGTTTATAATATGAATGAACTTCTATTAAAGCATAAAAAAATTTTTAGTCATCTAGCCAATTGTTTCCAATTGGCAGCCGCATAAAGTCGTGTTAAAAAAAGTATTAATATACTGAATAACGGGTCTAAATGCAAGGTAATAAGACCCACTTTACGAGCAAGTGTGTTGAAAATAATATAAGAATAGGTACAGACAACATCACACTTCTATATTGAAGTCGGTGCCAAACGATGATCTCCTAGAAAGTCTTAAAATTTGGCACCGACTTCAATATAGAAGTGTGATGTTATCTGTACCTATTCTTATATTATTTTTAACTTTTCAGTGTTTTTTAAAGTCGGTTTTTTTTGTAAAATAATTTTTATTTTTATCTTTTTAGTGATTGAAATCTTTTTAGTGAATTGAGAAACCCTAAGGTTTCACTCCATTTTCATGGGATTCCATCATCAGATCCTAACTTTGGTGACCTTGGGACCACCCCAGGAGTATACTCTATCGAATACAATAATTATGAAAATCGGTCCAGGATTGGCGGAGTAATCGTGTAACATACACACAAAAAAAACACACGCATCGAACTGAGAACCTCCTCCTTTTTTGAAATCGGTTAAAAAATACAGTAAAGGATTCCTAACCTCATTTTTACAAACTTTTATTTACTTTCACCTGTCCGGTGTCTGTAATGAAATCTTGCAAGTTAAATTTGACCCACTTCCCGGTTTCCGGTTTAACTGAAATTTTGCATGCGTATATATACTTATCGCGTGACAATGCAATATTATAAAAGCTTGTATTTAAAAAAGTTTTTTAAAATAATTTAACTTGTGTTTTATTGCTGAAAGTACTTTGATACTTTGGAATATTATTTTTCTAATTTTGATTTCTTACTACTGATAATATTTTTGTTACTGTGATAAGAAATGTGCACATTTATATCATAATTGTTATAATATATCTAAAATCCTTGTTGGCCATGGGGTGATTTTCGACACTGTCCTTTCCTTTCTTATATTTATTACTCGTATTTGAAGATTTTAGATGGGAGCGGTTTCTCTTATCTCTCTTTTTGCTTATTGTTAACAGATGATAATATGTAGCTTATAAGCTGAAACACAGCACTGCTAGTTGGCGGCTAAAATAGGTACAACTGCAGACGCTTCTAATACTGAGATTCCCTCAGTTAAATCCTTCCCTCTGGTACTGTATTAATCGTTCTTTGAATTTACCGCTCACCACATTTTAGTGCACATGATCAAAAAAAAAAGATTTCACATTAAGTCGTAACGTTCACTTTTCGGCATTTCATGTTATATTTTTATTATTTTTAATACATATTACTGCGCAGTAACTCTCCTTCATGCTGACTCTATGTTGACTATACCTCCACATTTAAGGGCACAAGATCAGAAAAAAAAGAGTTCACTTTTCGACTTTCAATGTAATTTTATAATATTATTATTAATTTTAATACATATTACTGCAGACTGACTCTCCTTCATGCTGACTCTACCTTATGTAGTTGAATGGGCGAGTTCTGAATGAATTCTTTCAAATAATCGTTGATCGATTGTTTATCGTTAGATAATCCACAGGATGTCGAAATTAACTATTTCCTTCGAGTTTATTTCCTGCTAAGTGTCTGTTGATCGAGATTAAAATCGATAGCGTCTCTACTCAATAGCATATGATAAGATACCAGTTACATATATATTTCAAAGTTATTACCTGACATCGATTATTTAGGTAATACCGAGAATCGGCGAACAATCGGGAATTTGTATTTGAAGCATACATTGCAAAAAATACGACACAACAATGTCGGAGGTTTGTGTATTATTTTTTGTGATTTATTATATTAATTTCAGTCTTTATGTCAATCTCATCATCTATACTATTCGATCGGTGCATGGATTCACAGGAACTAGTAAATATAACACGTGATACTACTGGTACATGCTTGTAATGCCCTGGTATACCTTGATCCGGGGACTGTGATCCGGACCCATTTCACCCTCAGGGGTATCTTCGGAAGGACTTATGGAAAAATCCTGTTGGAAAACGGAAACACTACGTGAAAATATTAAGGTGAAAACAGTATTGAGTACGCACGTCTGTAATCCATTAAGGCTGTGAAAAAAATTAAAGTAAAAAAAACACCGCTATTAAAATATACGACCGTTGTCCGTTATACGAGTATATGCCACTCACAAGAAAATCAAAACTTACAGACATGGACTTATTATGTTTGATTGATAGATAAATCCATACTGCCATTGACCACAATCATGAAATTCTGCAAAAAGCAATTTCAGTGTCAATTAAAGGGAAAAATCATGAAACCGTTTTTTTTTGTCATATCGCAAGAAAAAATGTAGATGTAACAACAAATCAAGTACGAGTATTTACACTTACAAATTTGTACGGAATCCTCGGAGCGTGAGTCCTACTCTCAACCAACCGGTTTTTCCTGAGCTATGCATGCAAAAAGTAAGCATCTGGCTTTCTTGCAGAGGCACTATGCACCTAAGAGTTTGACGAGAATTACTTTTTAACCGACTTCAAAAAAACATAAGAACGATTCGTATGTTTTTTTGTGTATATTTTGTGTATATTGAAGTCGGTGCCAAATTTTAAGACTTTCAAGGAGATCATCGTTTCGCACCGACTTCAATATAGAAATGTGATGTTGTCCGTACCTATTCTTATATTATTTTTAACTTGTTTTTCTAATAATGTTTCTTGTTATCCAGTAGATATTCAAGCTAAGTATAGCTTTTATTAAGAAGCAGTGGACAAAGACCTTATTTACAGACAGACATCCGCATTTGAAATATGAATAATATAAATGTCATTTGTACAGTCACACCTCGTTAAAACCAACAATAATAATAACAAAGTCATCCATCGACAAAACCATTTTCCAATGAGTGATTTTTCGTAAGCGTTTCGGCAAAACTGATTATTTCCGTCCATTGTCGAGCGATGACTTAACTAAAATCACAGTACTTTATAAATATGTTTAACCATGAACTTAATTTAATGAACTCATAAGTACGTATAAGTTTTCAATGACCTTGCTTAAAAATAAGAGTCTACAAAGACGTCTAGTCTACGTAGGTTATTGTTATTTCGTACTGATATTCATATTATAATGAGAATGAGTAAATATGTTGATACATCTTGTCTCTCCGACAGCCATGCGTCGCCGTTGCCGGCGTCATAAACTTACTTGTATTTTGCCGTTGGCAGCATCGATAGCCGTGTCAGGTGCTGTTGGGCCGTGCTGAACTAGGCCGGGCCGTACTGGACCAGTCAGTAAAAAAATAGTACATTGTTACCCCAGGGGTGATAGTAACTAATTTAGTCCCGAGACGGTGTTTGGCGCCCGAGCGTAGCGAGGGCACCAATAGTTCGAGGGACTAAATAAGTCTTTAACCCGAGGTAAACACTGTGCTTTTCATTACGAATACAAGGAAAGTAAAAATAAAACAATGAATTAACTAAAGAAAAAACGTGACATAAATCAACAAATTCTGCTTTAGCACGCTTTCTCTTATAAAATAAGGCGTTAACTCCATACCTGAATCAGATGAACTCGTGTGTTAATTATTAACACAGTGCTAAACAGATATAATTAGTTCAGAGATAATACAAATCTCTGCTATACGGAAGTATTAACAAAACTCTACAAATGGAAAAAACAAATGAATATCGCATTGCCGCTTTCCCGCTTATTTTGTTTTTTTCTGTGGCCGGCCAGCTATTCAGTCATTATTTTTCATTTTCATTATTTAAATAATACTAAATATTTTGCCCAAATCTATGTTATTTTTAAGAAATAGTTGAAAATAAATTATAATAAAGTAATTTAAAAAATATGTTCTTTAAATACTTAACATTATGTTATTTCAATTTTACACCGCGCTGTAATTGAGTGGCTGTATAGAAAGTCGGAACATGGTTCAATAACAATGTGAAGAAAGAACTAGTTTCTTTTTTAAAATTTGACAGCAGCTGTCAGTTGAAGGTGATTCTCCCTAGGGCTGAAAAGTATTACTTTCAACCCGCTCCTCAGACAACTTCAGAGCTACTTTCAGAGTATGAGTAATGAAAAGATCATTTCTTCCTTATTTCCTAAAAAGAGATCTAGGTTTATCTCCCTATAAGGACTTACACGTAACACTCACTATATAGGATTTTACCTATGCTTGAATAGAAAAAAAATACCACATTCGTTTTTAACCGACTTCAAAATATTCTCGACTGTATCTATTTTTATATATATTATGTTCACCGATTACTCTTTATGTTAACAAATTATGTTCGTAAAAGTCTTCCTGTAATCCAAAGAATATATTCCTGAGGTGGTCCCATTGTCATCAAGCCAGGATCTGGTGATGGGATTCCAGAGAAGTCAAGGGAAACCATACTCATAGGCGTAAAGATTTTTGGGTTTTTCATTTGGAAGTAATTATTTCATGTTATTAAGCTGAGGATGGAAGGCCTCTTGAGGGTTAAGAGTAAGGTAGTGGATAGTTCTTTCAATATAATAGGAATGTAATGACGCGTAGTTGTATTTTTTAAGTGATTCAGGTGAGCTGTAAGTGGAAAATATAATTTCATAACTATTAGGTTCATCATTACAGCTCATACACGTCCCCACCGAGGGGCTCGAGCCTACCCAATGTTAGGGTGATTAGGCCTTAGTCAACCACGCTGGCCCAGTGCGGATTGGTCGACTTCACATACACCATTGAATTTCTTCGCAGATGTATGCAGGTTTCCTCGCGATGTTTTCCTTCACCGTAGGAGCGTCAGACAAATGTACATATGGAATTCGAAAACGAAAAACCCATTGGTACATGGCGGTCTCGAACCCGGACCTCCCGATTCGAAGGCAAGTGCCGAGTCCACAGCGCCACCGACGTTCACAACCCGCGGTAACTACTAGGTTGTTAGGAAGTTAATACTGTTCAGAGCGAAAGATGTTTTACTTTAAGTTAATCCGATGATTGAATCGAGTCGAATTCTAATAAACATGTATTAAATTCACCATTAAGTTTCAAATATAAAATATTTTACAAAAAATAAAAACCGACTTCAAAAACACCAAAAAGAATGAAAATAAGAATATAAAGAATTGAAAAGTGACTTCAATACATCACAGTTCATTATTGAAGTCGGTGCCAAGCGATGATCTCCTGTAAAGATTTAAAAAAATTAAGAACTAACTAATGTAGTTTTTAGTTAATATTTGGCATCGACTTTAATAGTAAAATGTGATGTTGTAAGTATATATTCTTAAATATTATTTTTAATTTTTGGTGTTTTTGAAGTTGGTTTTATTTTTTGTGAAATATTTTTTTGCATCCATATGGAATACAACTCACGGTACAAACTCGTGATATTCTCATACAATATATTCTGAAAGGGGTAAATTTCAACAGGTCCATTAAAATGTTCATTTCCGTGGATTTTTTATCTTAAAGTTTAAAAAATATATTTTGGCGTTTTTTAAAGTTTAAGATAATGTATGTATACTTGATTAATATCTAGCAGCTATTTTAAGAAACAAACGAGATATACAAGATTAAAAATTTCGTACCACGGCGATGAAACATGCGTGCATGGCAATGAAACAAGCGTCCACGGCAATAAAACAAGCATCCAAGGCATTATTAAAATCAGACTGTAGTATGTGTGTGTGCTTGCGTGCATATATGTGGATGCGCGTGTGTACGTGTATGTATGTGTGTATGTAAGGTATCAATTTATAAGGTTAACATTGACGTTAACATTGACGATGGTTGACGACACGGTTAGCGCAGAGGTCGAGTGATCGCCTACTGTGCAACGGGTCGCGGGTTCGATTCCCGCACGGGACAGATATTTTGTATCGCCTACAGAAATTTGTTTCGGTCTGGGCGTTTGTGCATGTGATATTCTATGTTTATAACTGCACCCACGACACAGGAGAAATTCCTAGTGTGGGGCGACGTTTTTTAAAAACAAAACAAAAAAAAATTTTTTTTTGTAGTTGACTATACAGTAAAAACTCATCAATTCTATCCTTAAATCTTTTATCGTATTGCAAAGGGTTAACTTGACGTGTTCTGAACTGTCAATATTCGGCACTACTTGTATTACAGGTAAATGTTTTTTTGCCTAATCTTACCATGGCAATCAAAACATAAGTCACGGAAATGAAACACCTGGCCACGGCAATGAAACTAAATTGTGTTCCAAGGCATGGCAATGAATTTTTTCATTGCCGTGTCTTTTTTTTTCATTGCCATGGCAAATTTTGGCCACGAAAACCACGGCAGTGAAAGCGTGGCGATGAAAATCAAGGCAAAAATATAAAATAACAAAAAATCTATTAATTATTCGAAGTAATAAACACTTCACAAATAAACATAAAGAGAAATGGCCTTCTATTGAATGCTCAATCAAGAGGACAAACCTATTCAAATAGAAGTACCTATACACGGCGATGAAAGAAAAAATGACGAGTAACATAAAGAATTTCTTACCGAGCGCCATTAAAAAAATGCTTGTACAGACTTTAATCTTTCCTATCATAGACTATGGTGATGTGTGCTATTTCGACCTGAATGCAGATCTACTTAATAAACTAGACCGACTTCTAAACAACTGCATTCGATTCGTCTTTAATTTAAGGAAATTCGATCATGTGTCTGCGTTCCGACAGCGCTTAAAATGGTTACCTGTACGACAGCGTAGGGACATCAGAGCCTTATTGACTCTGTACTCCTTACTCAATAACCCCGATACCCCTAAATACCTCAATACGCATTTTCAGTACTTATGTACCTCTCATAATAGGACTCTTCGTTCTGCCTCTAATGGTCTTCTCAAATGTCCCCCTCACCATTCTGATACAGTTCATTCTTCGTTTTTTGTTCAGTCTATTCTTTTATGGAATTCCCTCCCTCAAGAAGTGAGAAACTCCCCAAGCAGGCTTAGCTTTAAAAATAAGTTGCGCAAGCTGTTCATTAAGCAGTCATAGGCAAAAAAGCTTAGGTTCTTCTAGGATAAGCTTAAACTATTGTAAAAATTTTGTAAAGTGAATGTAGGCAAATATATATTAGTGTATTTTATATATTTTATTTATGTATTGGGATTTTATCTTATTTTATATATATCAATATATAACTATTTTAAAATATGTTTTTTTTTATTATTTTGGTACATCTACCACATTGTTTCTCTGCATCACCCAAAGGTTGACTGGCAGAAAATGCCTCAGGCATTAAGTCCGCCTCTGTACTACAATAATTGTACATAAAGTCTTAATAAATAAATAAATAAATAAAAATGGAATACTTACATTTATGGTGCGAAAACGCATGCACGAGTGAACGTCCTTCTATGTCGAGCACTTACGAGTAGGCGACACTAATATGCAACGTTTAGCACAAAAAGGGGGAGCCGCAAGTCGTTAGATAAAACAATATTCTTAAACATGTTTAGGACACGGTGGTGGAAGGTAGTTCTGGGACAAATGAATTTTTATTAACCATTCGTCGTATTGTTTAAATATTTTAATAAATGTGTTCCGTAACAATACTGTAACTATTCACGTATAAAATAAAACTAAGTTTCAATATAAATAATCAATATATTTTTATCAATGTGGTATAATATACATCAAGGTGACGTGTGGACAAACACGGCAATGAAAGATTTCGAGGTTTAATTAATTTTTTTGAAGTACCTATTATTCCTATTATTAAAATATTTAGTGCTACACATAGATAACTATTTCACTTTACTAGGAAAAAATGTTAGAACATTATAACTATGTTTTTTATTACCGATTTCATCGATGCCACGCAATTTTTGGTCCCGGGAAATTCACCCAAAGATCTTTGTTATCTTACAGGTATCCGAGAAAAATGTGCCGAAAATCACGCTTAATGACGGCAACGAAATACCAGCGATTGGATTCGAAGCGATAGCAGAGTATGACGAGGTGAGGACTATTTTGTAAAGTATTTTTGTTTGTTGACACCGAGAACTGTCGCGACTTCCTTTCATCGCACTCATGCCATGAAAGCCGTCTATGGGTGTTTACCGCAATTGGGATGATGACTGAATTCAAATTCTTACGTCTCGTCATTAAATATCAAAATACCGTAGAAAAAGACGCAGTCCTGTGAAATTAGAATTAAAATCGGCTTAGAAATACCTTAGATACAAGCATTTTAAGTTGTTAATTTGAAGGCGATTAGACAGAGAGATCCGACATCAACTGTGACGTCATTGTTGAGTACGGCCATATTGACTCCTTGTAAATTGCCGTTTTGCTAGAAAGAGATGGAGAAAAATCTTTAATATATTATATCTCGGTTGTTTTTATAGTTATTCGAAAACCGATTTTTTCTTTCTGTTTATTATATGAATGAGCTTCTATTAAAGCAAAAATAATTTCTTAGTCATCTAGCCAATTATACCTCTACGAAGAGTTGAAGCACTCAAAAACGTTCAACCCTAAGCTGTTTTGGGAGCAGAAAGCGGTGGTGCGAGTAAGAGCGGACGCGATATGAGCGAGACGGCTCGAAGGACCGTTGTTAAGAGGAAACACCAAGGTCGAGAGAATTCAAAAATGAGTATTTGTAATGGTACGTTGTTACCCTAGGGGTGAAAGTAACTTATTTAGTCCCGAGACGGTGTTTGGCGCCCGAGCGTAGCGAGGGCACCAATAGTTCGAGGGACTAAATAAGTCTTTAACCCGAGGTAAACACTGTGCTTTTCATTACGAATACAAGGAAAGTAAAAATAAAACAATGGATTAGCTAAAGAAAAAACTTGTAAATTTTATTAAATAACTCTACAAATGTAAAAAACAAATGAAGATCGCATTGCTGCTTTCCCGCTTATTTTGTTTTTTTTTCTGTGGATGGCCAGCTATTCAGCCATTATTTTGCATTTTCATAATTTAAAAAATGGCAAATATTTTGCCAAAATCTATGTTATTTTAAAGAAATAGTTGAAAATAAATTATAATAAAGTCATTAAAAAATATATTCTTTAAATACTTAATATTATGTTATTTCAATTTTATACCGCGCTGTAATTGAGTGGCTGTATACAGAAAGCCGGAACATTATTCAATAAAAACGTGAAAAAAGAACTAGTTTCTATTTAAAATTTGACAGCAGCTGTCAGTTGAAAGTGATTCTCCCTAGGGCTGAAAAGTATTACTTTCAACCCGCTACTCAGGCAATTCAGACCTACTTTCAGAGTATGAGTAATGAAAAATGTATTGCTGTCGCGCTGTGTGTCCGAACAACTGAACTGAGCGCGATGACGTCTGCAGCTGAGACCGAAAATACCTATGAAAAGTACACAAAATATACGTTTCGTAGTCCCCTGTTTTCTCCGCGAAAAATTGACCGATTTCATTAATTTTTGCGTTAAAAATTAAAGCAAGGTTTTCTCTGTGTTTCTGTGCTTTGCTTTTTTCATATAATCTTCTTCAATTTGTTTGCTGGACGTTTGAATACAGCAGAAAATTAGGTCGATTTTTTAGGTTTTTAAAGGTTTAAAATCTCTTTTAATAATTAATTTAATAAGAAAAGGAAACATAGAAACATTCTTATAGTGGCCATTGATTTTATTGGAAAAAATTAATCAACTAATGCCATTATCCAGGAAGGAAACAGAGGACTACGTTTGTATGGAAAAATGGACTACGATTTCCTCTTAAGATCTTACGGGACTACGATTTCCTCTTAAGATCTTACGGGACTACGATTTCCTCTTAAGATCTTACGGGACTTTAAGTGAAAGGGTGGACTGGATTATGATATTTACTAAAGTCTGGTTTTTAACTATTCGCGAGACCGTTGATAGATACTATTAGGGTTAATTGTAAAACACCAGTAACCTTGCAGGATTAGATAGCTAACATCATTTACCACAACGTTTGTTTTACGAGTTTTAAGATAACTCAATAAATCGGACAAAAATCAATTTTCAAGTTTTTATTGCACTGTCGTGACATTGATCAGTCTATGTTTCATTTATAAACGACGACGGAAGGCTACGCCACACTCGCGTGCTGTATGCGAAGAGTTACAAACATTCTAATAGAGGTATATTAAATTAATATTTATTTTTGTATAAAAGTGAAATCTAACGAACTAAAATCTTACGATTAATTAAGTCGTAGAATAAACGTTGTTGTTTATGATCTATCTAATCCTGCGAAGGTTTATAATCTCACAGTAGCCAATATAATTTTGATAAATGGAGCGTGCGGTCAGTGCTTAGTATTTTTTACATATTCCAAAGTCCATTCGTTTTCATTAGCAAAACATTTGTCGAATCCGTTCAGCTCGGTTCCAAAGTTTTGTAAATAAGGCTACAGATCGTGCCCGCTCTCATTCGCACCGCCCGGCTCACTGCCAAAACAAAACAGTGGGGCTAGCACGCAGGAGAATCGAAAATCGAATCGAAATCCGAATCGAGGAGTTTGTATGGCAATTTTATTAGTTCTGCTACTCACCGCCGTGGCGCTAAGAAAATTGCCATACAAACTCCTCGATTCGGATTTCGATTCCATTTTCGATTCTCCTGCGTGCTAGCCCCACAGTCCGAAGACATAAAAGCCTTGCCAAGCAGTGAGATTGTTATGGGTTGAAGTGACTGTTGATGAAAATAAATTACACGAACAGACATAAATATACACAGAGCAAAAAATATTTCACCTTCAGAAGTTTGGATTCAAATACGGGTAGTATTAGAATCCAAACTTCTTTATTGTGCATAGTAACTTACTTATACTAGAAAATTTTAAAAGACAATGTACACAAATGTGGACTTATCTCTCATAGAGAATTCTTCCAGCCAGCCTGTGAAGGATATATTGTTTTGTGGGAAAAGCGCGCGTAAACTACATTTTTACTCTCACCATAAAACAACTAAAATAAAATAATATATAAACCACAAATACAACACACGTATATACACAAAAATACATAAATTATACCAATATATAATATTATAGGCTGTACACATTCGTTATAAAACTAAAGTGGAGAGCTAAGAAAGAAAGTACTGCTCGAGTCTGCGTATAAATGATGGCACATATGGGCTTTGTTGACAACTGTCGGGAGATGATTCCACATTTGGGCAGCTCGGAAGCTAAAAGAATGGAGAAAGAAGTTGAACTGAATCCAAACTTCTTGTGGGTTTTGATTTATTCGTCTTTCATTTTATTTAATATTGATAAAGAAAAAGACCTAAATATAAATCATACGAAACAATCCAAAATGATTTCGTTTACCATTGAAATAAAATTGTGCCTCAAAATCCTCTATAAATACTTTTTTCCATACTGCAGGAAACGCAAGCCAGTTTGGACGATAACAACGCCGACACATTAGTTCCTTTAGCGCTGGAAGCAGGTTACAGGTGAGAAAAATGTAACATAGTATAAAAATCTCGAGTGTTTGTTATCAAACTCCTTCGAAACGGCTTGACCGATTTTCATGATTTTTTTTTGTGTATATTTGGTTTTACCGGAGGGGGGTCATCTGCTTAGATACCTCCGTCTTACCTATTTTTGCCGCAAAGTAGCAGTGCGTGCTTCGCTGTGTTCCGGTTTCAAGGGTAAGATATGGCAGTGAAATTACCTAATGGGTACCGTGCGACTTTACATCTTATGTCACAAGTTGGCAACGTACGCTGTGGTTCTTGTGGGGGGTTGCAGTTCTTTTTTGCAAATCTCACAAGGGCCACATGTATTATAGGAGACTGTTACCACTTACCATCAGTTTGCTTGTTTGCCAACTTAGATAAAAAATGGTCTGAGAATTGGTCGTGGACTTTTTAATACCCTTGGTTGAAAAGATAAGGGTGGCCCTCTCCAGAATTTTATGGCCAATTATTTTGGCGAATCCTAGTTTGCACAGCTACTAATACTATAATACTCTTGTTTGTCTCATTTTGACCAAAGGGGGACCCTGTACCAGAGTCGTCTGCAAGGAGGATACCTCTATCTTACCTATTTCTGCCGCCAAGCAGCGGTAGTGCTTGCATTGCTGTGTTCCGGTTTGAAGGGTGAGACAGGCAGTGAAATTACTGGGTACTGTGACTTGACATGTTATCTCACAAATTGGCAACGTACACCGGCGTCTTACAGGAACCATATGTACTATAGGCAACTGTTGCCACTTGCCATCAGGTGGGCAGCTTGTTTGCCGACTTAGTTGTATAAAAAAATATAACAAAAGAAGCCAGAACTACGTTACGCTTGAAGCACCCTATGTTTATTTGTTATTTTAATAATTAAACTTTTATAGCTAGAATAACAAAAACCGGCTAAGTGCGAGTTAGACTCGCACACTGAAGGCTCCGTAGTTACAAATTTATTATAAGTAATATATGTTTCTAACTATGGACATATTAAAGGTTTTCCGATTTTCCCCAAACATGTGTTATGATATGAGACCTTGCTAATTGCCAAATTTCATAATTCTAGGTCAACAGGTTTGATTTCCTTGTGAAATCGCAAAATATGCCACATAAACAATAATACCTATATCTTTTAATCGAGTTGACTTATATGTTTAAGTCCTGTTTGTTATCTCTACGCGTTCCTGGGAAAAAGGATATTGACAGACAGATTAAAAAAAAACACTAGGATTTTCTCCTGTGTCGTGGGTGCAGTTACAAACATAGAATATCACATGCACATACGCCTAGACCGGAACAAATTTCTGTAGGCCATACAAAACATTTGTCCCGTACCAGGAATCGTACCCGCAACCCGTTGCGCAGTAGGTGATCACTCGACCTCTGCGCTAAACGTGTCGTCAAAAGACGTAGAGTGACAACGAAGTAATCCCATAAGGGTTCCTTTTGAGGTACGGAATGTTAAAAACTTACTTGAATAGCAGACGTAACGGCAGCAGTGTAGAAGATTAAGATGAATTTTTAAATTGAGTCCACACTAAAGCTTTAGATATTTATAGTCCACAAAACTTACACACTTTATAACGCACTCACTAAATGTCCACAATAATAATCACTTTATAAATACAAGGATACAAAAAACCAATTAGCTCAAATTAAGACATATAGGTATTTTTATTGGCAGTCAACAACCGTTGCTTAGCAATGAGATTGTTCTCACAACGTGTCTTCTGCCTGCCAGCAACTTTAACACGGAACCCCAAAAACAAAATTCTAGAATTTAGTTGTTCAATTGACGTTTGCTTGTTTTAGACTTATAAGTGCAGCATACGAAGAGGAGCAACTAGCAAGCGCCCTTGAAAAATTCTCAGTGCCCAGGGAAGAACTTTTTATAGCGACAAAAGTGAGTTATTAGAATATTATTTGTGAATATTCGCCTAGTAAGTGTATAGTTCCCATTAAATTACACCCACACCCCATTCTACCCATGCAAAAGTACCTACTGATTGCGTCTCCCTGATGAGCTCTTAAGATCTTTCTCACGCAAGTTCTTGCGTTGTGTTCACAAAGTGATGTTATTTGGCTTCAGTTTTCAAATATCCCCGATGAGCTGCTAAATAAAGCGATAAATGCTGTGCCCTAGTGTAGGGATTCGGTCCAAGTTAATCCTCGCTGAGTGCTCGGCCTAGCGATCCCAGCGCGATGGGTTAGTCCTCGCACTGGTCAACAACGGAGTTCTTGCGCTAACCGACATCGTTAGAAAGATGGAAACCAGTGCGACGGTGTAGAAGGCTGTCGCCCTCTCCTGCGACGATGTTATCTCGCAGATGGAGGCTGTGAAGCGAGCACGGGAAGAAGATCCTCTTGCCGCTTCGCTCCGCTGCAGGCGACTTGGTGAAAGAAGACGTGCCATTCTAGGTGCACTTCAACTGCCCTAAGCAGCTGCGGGTAGCCAAGTCGGACTGACATCTGACTGGGAGACATTATAGCCATGACCTAGCTGCCCATCTGGGGGTCACAAACGTATTGAACCTGGTGACCTCTCCCTAGGCAAAGCTTGTTTATACTGCTGGGCCTGTCTTAAGGGGGTACCTACATCGGGGGTGGAAAGGTTTTGAGGGTGGTTTAGCCGGATATGGGACCACCGGCGGAATAGCTGCTGTTATACCAGCAGTTCTACGGCATACCCAAGTGAGCCACATTGTTAACTAAGCCCCGCGGCATCGCAAGGGATTCTCTCGCCAAAAAACGAGTAGAGAATTCGGTGGCGTGTGCGCTCCGGTAACGATTGCTATAGTGATGCAACGTTGACCGTGGTCAGGCTATGATGGATGACCACTAATGGAAAACATCTCGAACTCTTCCTCCATCTTAGTTTTCATCATAACTGCCCTAACACCATCAGTAGCGAAAAACATTGTCACGTAAATATTAAGTTAACAGTCTGAAATTGACCCGCCGGACCATCTGTACCATTAGACAGTACCATTGATGGTACAAATGGTACAAATTTATCCCATTAGTACAATTGATTGTACAAATGGTACCAAAGTATCCCGCTAGACCACTTGTACCATTAGATAGTACCATTGATGGTACAAATGGCACTGATTTATCCCACTAGTACAAGTGTAAAATAATTTCATGACATCCATCCGTCTATCCTAAAATAAATAAATAACTTCTCACATTCCCACCTACCAAGTAGCCCAAAGTAAGCAGCTTACGCACTTGTGTTATGGATACTAGATGACAGATAAACATACTTAATAATAATTATTATATATAAATAATAAAAAAGCGTCGATGGCGTAGTGCGTAAGGCTGTCGCCTTCCAATCGGGAGGTACCGGTTCGAACGCCGCCACGTACCAATGTGTTTTCAAATTTTGAATTGATATGTACGTTTATTCGACGCTTTTACGGTGAAGGAAAACATCGTGAGGAAACCTGCACACACCTGTGTAGAAAGCATTTCTTTACAGGTTTTGTGTGAAGTCGACCAACCCGCACTTGGCCAGCGTGGTTGACTAAGGCCTAATCGCCCTAGCTTAGGGTAGGCTCGAGCCCCTCGGTGGGGACGTATATGAACTGATGATGATATATAAATATTAGAAATATACTAAACCATCCATGACTGGAGAACAATGGTTTATATTCATCACGTAGCGGCTACGTTTTAGCGCTACAATATCAAGTCACCGAGAAATGGTTAGTCAGCGAAAGGCGCGACAGTCAATAATAATATTGGAGTCAAATCAATACATACAATTTTGGTTATGCCCTTTATTAATGCAGGTCGACTGCATTAATAAAAGGCATAACCAAAATTGGGAGTTCTGAATTGCGATGATAGTTTCTAATACAAATTGCCACATACATTTTGAAGCCAAGTGTCACACGTATCTAATTCCTGGTACTAAATACTTAATTTTGTTTGCTTTTTATAATTTTTTTTTTATTTTGGTTTAAATTATTATATATCTCTTTTTGAAGCCGACACTTATCTTATTCCTGGTACTAATATAAAGTAGTGCCAATTGTACCATCACATTTTTTTTATTCAAGTAACGTCGAGTGTCACGCTTGTATTTATTTCACTGGTACTTATGGGATAAATCAGTGCCATTTGTACCATCAATGGTACTGTATAATGGTACAAGTGGTCCGGCGGGGAAATTGATCAGGTACCTTGAAAGAAGGTTACACTTGAAATAAGGTACACTTCATATACAATATCCACTGTTAGATAAAAAATAACTAATAATATTTAAAATTGTTTTGTTGGTTTGTTCAGCTCAGTACTTCGAAGCAGCGGCGTGTCTTGGACACCCTGAAAGAATCTTTGAAGAAAATGAAGATGGACTACGTAGATCTGTATTTAATTAGCTTCCCTATTTCGTTCAAGGTAAGTCCACGACCACAAGGCTAGTACGCTACTCGAGAACCATTCTGCCCCAACTCTTTAGGCTATGCCAAAGAATCGCGTGTCTTAACAGGCAGAGGGCAGGGCCGTTGGGGCGAAAAGGTCTATTATTGGCGGCCGCGTACCGGAAGATGCAGTGTTGGTGACAACAAGGTGAACCAACGATCTGGAGAAAGCTGCGGGAAGCCACTGGAAGCGAGAGGCGCAAGACCGATCTGAGTGCCTAGTGCGAGTTTTATCGAGCTCTACTCGATCGTACGCATCGAACGCGTTAACGCGAATTTGTATGGAATTAGAGCAGCGCCATCTAGTAGCTGCTATGGAATGAGACAGCTTTATCTAGTGGCTCAAATACCCTACCACCAACCAAACTAAGCAGAAAAACTTTTGCCCCATGGGGAATCGAACTCCGGACCCCGAAATCACTACCGTGTGGTCTTAACCACTAGACCACGGAGGCGGTTTGTTTGTTATCTGCTTTGATATCACTTAAGAATAGGTAGCAAGAACGCACCACTAAGTCGGACCGAATCGAAAACCGCTGCTAAGGAGGCTGCAATACTGGCCATCACGACGCGCGCACGAATAAGAATTTAAAATGTGGAACATGAGAAGAAAGCCCTATTCCCATTTTTTTAACTCACGAAATAATTACATATATTTTAATAAAAGCCCGTGGCTAATCGTATTTTGTCAATGTACGCAACTGTTTTGAAATAGTACCTAAAACAAGATAAACGTTACTGAAAAGTACTCAAGCTACACTGTCAAACTGAATAGCAGCTTTACAATACTGATGAGAAGGAATGACCTGGTGATGGTCTACTGTCTATGGTGTTAAATCAAGGCAGATATATTTTCCGAAAGCTATCTTTATTTTTAATTCTGATATTTACATGATTTATATACAGTCCATTTCGATTTTTCAATATAGAACCATAAAGCGCATACTTTTACTCCACACGGTTAAACTGTGTTACTGTTATAAGCAATGACAGTAAGAGAACAACAGCATTTGGGGAATGGATGGCATGGAATGGCATACGACAACAACATCAGTGTGCGGAGTGCGAGTTTTATCGAGCTTTACTCGATCATACGCATCGAATGCGTAAACGCGCATTTGTATGGAATTAGAGTAGTGCCATCTAGTAGTCACTAGATAAAGCTGTCTCATTCCATAGCAGCTACTAGATGGCGCTGCTCTAATTCCATACAAATTCGCGTTAACGCGTTCGATGCATACGATCGAGTAGAGCTCGATAAAACTCGCACTAGGCACTTTGTCCCCCCCCTCTGATCTCTGTCGACCTCGAGGACCCTCATGACATGACATGACATTTGACCACATTTTTCGATGAGACACCAATCGATCTGTAGATTATGTTAACAGTTTGCCATCAAATGGGTAATTTATTAACGGATCCCCCACAGGAATAAAATAAAGTTTTTTACAGTCTAATGAGACACCATTAGATGCTAACTTAGTAATAGATTGAGGTAGCATAGAAATGCATTATCTTAACACATTGAAAATTTCGTGGTATATTCAGGAAGATGACACATACGACGATGTCGACTACGTCGACACCTGGAAGCAGATGGAGGAGGCGAAGAATGAAGGTTTGGCGAAGTCGATCGGAGTCGGTAACTTCAACATCAGCCAAATGGAGAGGCTCTTGGACAACTGTGAAGTCAAACCTGCAGTGTTGCAAGTAGAGGTGAGATTTATTTAAATACAAATTTCTAGGTTTCTTTATCACCAGGAGCTGGTTGATACAGCGTGTTGTGTGCGCTCGGCGTTGCGATTACTGGAGTTAAACGTTCGCAGTGGTTAACACCCTGATAGATGACAATTGTATTGTTACGGAAGTGGGTTTAAGGATTGCAAGAAAACCACTGTACTCGTGGAAAGCACCAAACGTAATAAACGTTAGGTACTTTCCATGAGTACAGTCAGTACAGTCACGTCCCTGAAGTCTTGGACACTTCATGGATGTGACGCGGGACTCTCTTCTTGCAGATGGTTACGTTACCGCATAGTCACTCGCACTAACACTTGGTCACTAGCACTACACTGTCTTTCACTTTTTACTTCACTTATTATTACTTATTTAGGTTAAATACAAAAGAAATTATAAATTAAATTAAAAGTAAGTTTATAAAATTTAAAATTTAATGTTATGTTAAAAACATTAGTCCAGTTATGGAAACTTAATGTGATGTTTTTATTTGGTTTGTTTATTTCAGTAGAGGACGTGGAATTGAAAGCCAAAGGAAGGTAAAGTTGTATGGAAGTTCCCTTGGGTAATAATGACATTTATGGGAGCCGAAATCGTCAACAAGAACTTCTATCAAAAATAGTTTGGAAAAAAACAAGGCTGTTCAACGCATAACTTCCTCGGTCCAAGGAGTTTTTAATTTTTTTTTAAATATAAAATTCGACACATCATAGAGACTTTACTCTGATGAAAAATATTTGATAAAAACTTGGCTGTATGTCTTAGCTTTTGACTTTCTTCCACAGGTGAACCTGAACCTCGCTCAAGATAAGCTGAGGGAGCTGTGTAAAACCCACGACATCCTGATGATGGGCTACTCCACGTTTGGGTCGCTGTTCTCAAAGGAGGATGACTCGCCCGCGCCGCCGCCCAGGGTCGATGACCCGGCGCTGGTGGCCATCGCCGAAAGTCACATGAAGACCACACTTCAGGTCGCATTGAGATATCTGGTAAGGACGGGGTTAAAACTGCCTTTTTGTATACAGTTTAGTGCAGGTTCCAACAACTCGTTTAATAGGCTAGACAAAAAATTTTTTTTTGCTTTAATAGAAGCTCATTTATATAATAAACAGAAAGAAAAAAACGGTTTTTGAATAATTATAAAAACAACCAAGATATAAGGTATTAAAGATTTTTCTCCATCTCTTTCTAGCAAAACGGCAATTTACAAGAAGTTTATATGGCCGTACTCAACGATGACGTCACGGTTGATGTCGGATCTCTCTGTCTGATCGCCTTCAAATTAACAACTTAAAATGCTTGTATCTAATGTATTTCTAAGCCGATTTTAATTCTAATTTCACAGGACTGCATCTTTTTCCACGGTATTTTAATATTTAATGACGAGACGTAAAAATTAGAATTCAGTCATCATCCCAATTTGGGGTAAATATTTTTTCAAAAATCAAAATCAAAATCAAAATATTTTATTCAACTTGGATTTTACAATCTCTTTTGAAAGTCAAGGAAGCTACGCCAATGGTTCACAAGTCTACGGTGGGAGACCTTGTACTGGAAAGTACCAGCAAGAAAACCAGCAAGGGCTATTTTTTTCTCCCTGTATTGTTACAGAGTCGTCAATTGGAAGCTGACCTCAAGGCAAAAATTTGAGCTCAACTTCCATAACAAATGTATATTTGTCAGTTTTCTTCTTAGTACAACGTTACCAATACTACTTAATGAATAGTTATACACAACAACACGATTATTTACATTATTATCATTAATAATTTCTTCAAATTAACACCAGGCATTGGCATCTTGTAAATAATCGTTGACTTTATAATATCCTTTACTCATCAGAGTCTTATCAAAAGGCAAGTCAGTTACATTTTGTGGGACTTTGTTGTAAAAAGTTATACATTTCCCCATAAATGAGCTTCTAGTTTTTTGGAGCCTGTACGTTGGAACGGCAAGTTTATTTTTATTTCTTGTGTTTAAATGGTGAAGTTGGAAATTGGTTTCAAATATATTATAATTTTTATAAACATAAATCAAATTTTCATAAATGTACTGTCCTGCTAAAGTCAATATGTTAATTTCTCTAAATAAATCTCTAAGAGAGTCTCTTGCTCTTAAATTATAAATAGCGCGAACCGCTCTTTTTTGAAGTACAAAAATACTTTCTATACTAGCAGCTGATCCCCACAGAAGTATTCCATATGACATGATGCTATGAAAATAACTAAAGTAAATTAATCTTGCCGTTTCAACATCAGTAAGTTGTCTTATTTTTTTTACTGCATATGCTGCAGAACTAAGTCTGTTTGCCAAGGACTCAATATGTGGATCCCACTGCAATCTAGAATCTAGAGTAATACCCAAAAATTTTGTAGAATTGACGAATTCAACAATTTGGTTGTTCATTTGCACAATAGTATCAACTTTTCTTACATTTGGTAATGAGAATTTAATACATTTAGTTTTACTTGAATTTAATGATAAATTATTTATGGTGAACCAATGCAATACTTTAGTGAGAGTACTATTTACAACGTCAGTATTTCCGTTTCCTCTGTCAACCTTAAATATTAAAGAAGTATCATCTGCAAATAGCACCGTATCGCACAAACTATTAGTGAAGTGTGGGAGGTCGTTAATGTAAATTAAGAAAAGCAAAGGTCCCAATATCGAGCCCTGAGGCACACCCATAATTATGGGTGCACCAGCAGACAGACAACTTTCTGGACTCTACTGGACAAATAAGACTCAATAAGTCTAATTGCTTCTTCAGAGACACCATAATATTTGAGTTTATTTAAAAGAGTCTGGTGACCAACGCAGTCAAAAGCCTTCGATAGGTCACAAAATATACCAATCACATCCTGTTTACGCTCCCAAGCAGCAAAAATGTGTTTAAGAAGGGCAACTCCAGCATCTGTAGTGCAACGACCTTTAGTAAAACCAAACTGATTCATATGTAATATGTTGTTACTTGAAAAATAACCTGTTAGCTGATTAGACATAATTTTTTCAAATATTTTACTAAGAGCTGGTAAAATTGAAATTGGTCGATAATTTGAAGGATCGTTTTTATTTCCCGATTTAAATAAAGGTATTAATTTGCTATTCTTCATAAGGTCAGGGAAGATACCTTCATCAATACATTTATTGAATATAAACGCGAGTTGGGGAGCAAGTTCCTTTATCACAGATTTGATCATGTTGGTCGAAATACCCCAAAGGTCTTCAGTGTTTTTTGTACTGATCATGCGGAATGTTTTCAAGATAGTGTCGGCGTCAATGTGACAGAATGTGAAGCCATTGTTGCACTTTTCTACACTCTGTGACAAGAGGGCCACAGCTGCATCGGGGCACGAGTTGAGACTACTTGTAGTTTCTATGGGTATATGGGAGAAAAAGTCTTCGAATACATTGGCAACTGCAATGTCCGAATTAACTGTAATATTATTGACTTCCAGTGAAATCGAATTTACTGAGCTTTTAGATTTCCCGGTTTCCTGGTTAATGATATTCCAGGTGGTCTTTACTTTATTTTTTGATAAGCTAATTTTGTTGGTTATATACATAGCTTTTGCGGACATGCACACTTTCTTAAATGTTTTGGAATAGTTTCTAACAAAATTTATGAAATTAGGATCATTTGAGGTTGCTTTTAAAGCATATAGTTCAAATAGTTTCCTACGACTTTTATATATGCCTGGCGTAGCCCAGTCACTAAATTTCTTTCTTCCGTTATTGACCTTAATTACTTTTTCCTTAAATATACTATTACATTCATCTTTAACTATATGAAAAAAATTATTATACAGATTATTAGCGTTGTTCTCCTCGAGCAAATTACTAGTTTGATAAATAATATTTCTTTTGAGTTTCTCCATACCGCGTTTGGTTATAGGCCTACAAGTAATCTCACGTATAGAACAAACATGATGGTGCTCGAATGAAGCTAGTTGCCCGCTATGGTCAGAGTTAATACAATTAATAATTAACTTCTCTTGTACTTTACAGTTACAGAAGATGTTGTCTAAACAAGTTGCAGATGTAACTGTAATGCGGGTAGGTTCGTGAAATACATAATCCATATTAAATGATTTAAATAAGTTAATAAATCTACTAGATAGTTGTGATTTCTCTAAGATATTTATATTAAAATCACCACAAACAATATTTTTTTTAGATTTTCTATATACTATTCTTAAGGCATCCTCCATAGCGGACTCAAACTCTGAATAATTTCCAGAGGGGGGTCTGTACACACATATTATAATGAAGTTATCAAGTTCCACACAAGACAACTCAATAGTTCGTTCAATAGCGAGTGAAACAATGTCTTTTCTTTCCTTAAATTGAATGTTGTTATGCATAATTATCAAGGATCCACCTCTAATGGCAGTTTTCCTAGTAAATGAACTCACAATCTTGTAATTATCTAAACTTACTAATAATTCATGACTTTTCAGCCAATGTTCTGTAATACAAAGTATATCAATGCTTTCAAAATCTAAAAATAAATTTATTTCTAAGTCTTTACCGGAAAAGCCTTGAATATTTTGATGTACAATCCGTAAATAACTAGGCTTATCTTTGGTCAATCCCGGGCAAGAGGCCACCTCTTTTGTCTCATTATTTAATTTAAATTACTTGGAACTTGTTCCAAGACACTGTGTTGCTCAATTAAAGCATTGTCAGCACAAGAATTAATAGCCAAGTTTTTGGCTAAAGTTAAAAAGAAAAATCTTAGCGAAACTGCTAATTGTTTTTTTGAAAACATTGATAGATGTAATCTATCTCCTGTCAGATAAAACTTATTACAAACATAAGTCATTTTATTAACATCAATAATATGCCATTTTTCAGAATAGCATGTCAACATATCTAACGTCAAATTTAATTTGTATCTTAAGTTATTTTCATTTTGAGATAATCCCTTATGGTAGGGTAGTGTGAACATAATTATTTTGTTCACGTTTAAATTATTTAAATGGGAATAAAACTCTTTTAATTTTGATTTATTTAAATTATCCCGATTTCCCATTATTATTATTAAATTATCATTAAAATTAAACTTATAATTACTCATCTTTAATGTAAGGTTGTTAAAGTTGGAGCCAGGCATACAATAGTTTGTCACATTTTGCCCCAACTGGTTTGACAACAGCTGACCCATGTCTTTGCCAATTTCGTCACAAAAAATTTAATATCTTGATTCAGTAGATATTTTGTTGACATTTTTTTCCGATCTGGGTAATATAGACTTGTCAGCAGCAGGTGACTGACATACTGTACTGAGTGCAGGGCATGCATGATTGGGTAGTACATACTCAGTAGTGTTAATTGTATTGCTGACCAATGTAAAATTATCCTTACTGGAATTTAAGGAGTATTTCTCCAGTAGGGCCTGATATCTGTCCTCATTATATTGACAGTGAGTGGCTAGCTCTGTGACCGATCGAATATGCTCCTTGATCTCATTTTGAGCATTATGATAATTTCGTGTCATATTTGATAAGGAATTTTGCAAATTATCAATAACATCATTTAATTCTTGTATGTCCCTTTCATACATGCTTCTGCTTTCTCTCAATTTTGAGTCGAAAATATCTAATGAATCCATTAAGCAAGCACGCTCTTTTCGTAATTTAATATTAGTTTTAAAAGAGTTATGCTTCTTGATTAATAATTGGTGTTTTTTAATTAATTTATTAATTTTAATATATTTCCGGAGTTTGTTTCTACTATGGAAATGAATTGGTAAGGGTTTATGTAATGAAGTTGGACAATGTTGTGTAAGATTCTGGCCCCCTGGTGATTGTATAAGTTCCTCGAAGAGGCTGTGGGTATGTTTTACTTCACTGTCCTGCTTGAACTGTTCAAGTTTGCTGATTTGGTTGTTTGCATCACTCAACTCCCGTTCCAGTGTTGTAATTTTGTTGAGCGCCGTTTCATATAAATAATGACATTGAGTAAGGCTATCAATGTGGTCTTGCAATTGGTGGCGCTCATCTAACACTTCTTGGTATTTGGTATCAAGCGTTGAGAGCTCACTTTTGAGAGAAGAATTTCTGTCTATGATCTTTTTTATTTCCTCTTCACTTTCATCGCGTTCCTGAAGCAGTCTGTCATGGGATTCCTTTAGATTTTTTAGTTCCATTACGGCCTGTCTGAGCTTTGCCTCGGTATTTTGTACATCATCTTGATTACTCAGCAAACACAGTCTAAAAAAATAAAAATTATTTTAAGTTTAAAGTATAAACCGGACAGAGAAATAAGAGTTCAAGAAATGAACAAGAAAGAAAAAATAAAAAGAGGGGTAGTAAATTCGTAAAATAATTAATGAAATTAAAAAAAAAAAACAACAAGACTAGACTACAACAAACAAAATAACCAAAACAAAAAAAAGAAGTTTATACTAAAAAATATGTCACTAATTAATAACCTAATGCTAATTTATTAAGTAAAGAATAACAAATAAGTTCTCAGTGTAACATACAGCCACTGTATACAATCATAAATATCAAAATTGAGATTATTAATATTGTTTAAAAAAAACAGGTCAATTTTATTTTAAAAAAATAAAACTTTAGTAACACAGTATCGAAATTAAACTATGATAGAAAACTGTAACAGTATGGTAAAGTATAAATTTGAATGTTATAGATAGAATAACCAGATTAAGCAGCTTATGCTTATTAGATATTTATTTTGTAATAAACTAACCAGGTTTTCAGTAGGCAAAAACTGTGCAGTATGAAGTAATTTGTCTGAGGCTACAGGGGTTGACAAGTTTCAACTTTAACTTCCACTTTACGTCAAGTTAAGAGAAACACAACTAAGCCAAAGTGTGATTCTGGACGTGTCTCACTTTACATGAGGATTGTTTAGAGTGCCTATTAAGTTTTGTTGTATGTAAGATAGTCATGTAAAACAGTGAAGAAATACAACACTTTTCTGGTTTGAGACAAGAAACTGAGTAATGTTGTGATTGTTACAACACTTATTTATATGCTTTGATTTATATGTTATAAGTTTCAGCAAAGCAACAGAAATTCAACAATGGTTCTATTATTTGTCAAGTAAGATGAAAAACAATTACATAATAAATCTGGTTAATCTAGTTTTCATTACTTGTAAGTTAAGTAGGCGAATTAGACGCAAATTACTTGTGTACTTAGGTGTGAATATATATATATATAGTAATAGAATTAATAAATTATGCAATACTCCCCCGGTTTATGTAGTGAAGTGAGAATCCGTCAATCACCGAAGCTACCGCCACTGATTTGCTTATTAGAATTTCTTGATTGCCACAAACGTTGGTTTCTTTATACAGCTTTAGTTGTCCCCTATATTAGAAGGCTCATAGGGACTCTGAATAACTTATATTTATATTTTACACACAATATTTCTTGTAGATTTTCGTTAATTTTTCAAATCTTTTTGACAGCCGGCCAGTGTTAATGTCGATATAAGATTTGTCGAAAATATAAATATTACACCTCGGATCAATTCACATATAATAGCACTGTATATTCGCACAATACTGATTTCAAAAATACTTTAATAGGAAACAATAATTAAAAATGTTAAAAAACTTAAAATTAATTAGCAGCTAACGCAAAAGACATCTGATCACGTCAGTGTTTTATAGCCTATGTTATTGTTCCTAATACTCATTTATAAGACTGAGCAATCTCGTAATTGTTCCTCGAATTAGAAAGAAAACCTTTCGCTAGCTCGTCTTCTTACTCAGAAATTTAGTATTCAACATAATATATACCTAACTGTATTATCTTAGATGCATTTGATTCCAGCAATGCCTCAACTAAAATGTCGAGGAATTTATTATTTTGGGGTAATGCAAAGTATGACACCACAACATGTCTAGCAAGTAAAATTTTAACATTTTTAATACTTTGTCCTGAGAAATCATCAGTGTCTTTGCTGTTAAAGTAACTTAAGTTTGTCTGCTACGATTGTCATCTCAAACACATGTGGACTTGTCCTTATATTTACCACCTGCAGACCAGCATGCAACGTGGGCAAAACGCGACAAGAGACAAATATAATCTTTTCTCCCTCTTTCTTTTTTCTCTTTGCTTCTATAACAACTAAGCGAGATGCGACGAGCGTATATCACTTTCTCCTTTACTATACTTAAGAATAACACTCATGATTCCAACTGCATTTTATTATTATAATGAGCCACCATGGGCCAGGGACAGGGTTTCCTGATAGGGGGGGTGAGAATGAAAATACCCGACTACGCCAGCGGGAGGGTAATGTTTTTCCAGTGTATGTATATGTGTACGTACATTACGATACTCGTAGCTGCAGCCCTGGGCTTGACGGATTTCAGCAAAGGACGTGTCGTTATTGGGTGTTCAAGTATTACGTAACGCCAAATGGGGGTCTTGTAAAACTTTACGATGCGTTTATTTTGTGTAATTTGTTTTGTTGTTAATGTAAGTTCTCAACAAAGCATCATCATAATATGTGTAGGTAGATGCAGATGCACCTCCCTGAAAATAATTCTAGCGGCGCCCATGTGAGCCACTAACCGTTTCGAAGCTAGACCTACAACCATAGATACAATATAGTTCAATGTAGTCGCTTAAACATTAATTTGTATGTACGTGACATAATGTACGTTTGTATAGTATAATACACATTACTACTACTAATACTTGATAACTATTCTGTCATACATAAACTTTTTTCCAGATACAATTAAACGTGCTCCCTATCGTAAAGTCTGTCACCAAGGAGCGACTGACGGAAAACATCGACGTGTTCGATTTCGAGCTGACTTCTGAGGAGATGGAGAAATTAGGTGAGCAACTTTGAAATTTTCTCATTTTTCATTCGCAATGAAGATTCTATTTGACCTTCATTCTTTTGGGTGTATAGATTTTTACTTTTTTCAACAATCATAATCATCATCACAGCTCATATACGTTCCCACCGAGGGGCTCGAGCCTACCCTTTGTTTGGGTAGTTAGGCCTTAGTCAACCACGCTGGCCCAGTGCGGATTGGTCGACTTCACATCATACACCATTGGATTTCTTCGCAGATGTATGCAGGTTGCCTTACGATATTTTCCTTCACCGTAGTAGCGTCAGACAAATGTACAATTATGAAATTCGAAAAACACATTGGTACATGGCGGTCTCGAACCCCGGACCTCCCGCCGCGACCGACCGATTGGCCATCCCTATCCTACACAAAAACATATGACTTTCCAATCTGAGACGTATAAAGGAATAACAACGCATTGAAAACAATCTAAATTACTTTTTTTCAGGTGAATTTGACAGTGGCTACCGCACAGTTCGCCCGACCTTCTGGCAGGACCACCCGTACTATCCCTTCGAAAAGGAAGACGTTACAGAATCTGAATAGATTTAACACATTCTAAAAGTTGAAACTCGAAATACTTTTTGTGTAAATTCATGACGTGCGTTGCAGTTGCGACGAACAAAATAATAGCGACAGAACAATAAACGAATCTGTTTATCGCTATATCAATAAAGGATTTTCTGACAGTCAATTTAAAAATAATCTGTTCAAATAATCAGGTTCTGCTAGCGCAGTATTTTTCAATCTTTTATAATTCGCGACCCCTTGAAGCCTTAAAAATACCTCGCGACCCCTTGAAGCCTTAAAAATACCTCGCGACCCTCTTAGACCAGAAACTGCCCAAAAAACCACAATAAACAAACCCATTCTCACTGAAACCGTTTTTATTAGAGCGCAAAACCTTGCCTTTTTCTTTTTGTCGGCGACCCCCCCAAATAAGTCGTCACTGGGTAGTGACGCGGAATTGGAATGATGACTGAATTCAAATTTTTACGTCTCGTCATTAAATATTAAAATACCGTGGAAAAAGATGCAGTCCTGTGAAATTAGAATTAAAATCGGCTTAGAAATACATTAGATACAAGCATTTTAATTTGTTAATTTGAAGGCGATTAGACAGAGAGATCCGACATCAACCGTGACGTCATTGTTGGGTACGGCCATATAAACTCCTTGTAAATTGCCGTTTTGCTAGAAAGAGATAGAGAAAAATCTATAACACCTTATATCTTGGTTGTTTTTATAGTTATACGAAAATCGATTTTTTCTTTTTGTTTATTATATGAATGAGCTTCTATTAAAGCAAAAAAAAATTTTTGTCATCTAGCCAATTCTAGGGATCGCGACCCACATATTGAAAAACACTGTGCTAGCGATGCCAAACGACTAGGTATTTTTGTTAGATTTTTTTATAAAGACTTTGGCAGTCATTGGCTGTACACAAGTAAATTTACTGTCGTATCGACTATCGACGTTTCCGCTCTTCTAAAGTATGTGCCACAAACATAATCTATGTATGTCTGTATTTTTTTTTTGGGAGGGGGGAAAATGCATTTACGCATTCCTCGTGGTCGAGCCAAACCACGAGGATATGTGGGACTCCCTAGTCCGTACCCGGCCCGGGCCTACCCACTAAAAACCCCCCCAGCAGCTCCTCCGTCGGTCACAAGACAGGGAAGGGGACAATAGCCAGGCCTTATTCCCGCTGACCCCCTGCCCGTGACATGTCCGTTGCCGGACTCTCCGCCTAGCTCTGCTGCTTTGTTGAGCGGCGCAGATAAGCGCCGCTCAACACCCTGCAACTGGTTTTTTACTGTGGTTATCTTCCACGCGGCCCGACGCTCAGTGCACCCGCCCCCGGCCCGCTCAGTGCGGGTAACGGGTTGCCCGACGGCAGATCCCACTGGATCCACCGCCGCGCAGGTGAGCCGAAGCTCGGGGAAATCCCCAACGGGCGCGAAGCGCCATGGCGAGAAACTCGCCTCGACCCTACTACCACTAGAGGTAGCCGCCGGGATCGGCTTCCAGCGAGAGCCACACCTCTTCTTAACATAAGAAGAGGGGACTTCGCCCTTCCCCGCATGAAGCGGGTGGCCACACGAAGTGGCCCGCCGGGTTGAACCCGGCCATCCCACGCCCCATATGGGGTCTTCTCGTCAGACTATTAGCCCGCGGCAGAGAATCTGCCGGGTTGCCCAGGGTGCACCACAAGGAGGTTGTCTGACATCGCACCCCATGTATATCTGTATGTCCCAAGTAATTCCTTGCAATGCGTATCGTAACGACACCTAATTTTTGTATTACAACAAGAAATAAATGATCTTCATTGCCTTCGCAATTTTAAAAAATTATATTGACAGATGGTTGCAAACGCAATAGTATAATTATGAACAGGCATAGTGTTACAAGCTCAAATCTCTTCATACATGTATCTTTTCATTATTAATAGAAAATCTTGGAAAATCCCTCATCACATTAATGTCTCTGGCTACTGTTTATGCAACGGATCAAAAAAATGTGGCATCGTCTTTAGATTAAGCACTTTGTATAATTAGGATTAATTTTTTTTTAAACATGTAAATAAACTTAAAGTAACTATGTTTGTTGCCTTCTAATAAACATATTATTTTGTGTGATTTATACTTAATTTTAGTGTATAAGATTAGGAGAAATTCTGTGATGAATACTGACATAAAATTGCCGTTGTTATAATAGTGGCCATTGTGAATTAAAATTTAATCGGCATGGTCTTAGTGAGACTTTTTCGAAAAAAAATTATTATTTTTTGACTTTCAATTGTTTTTTATTCGGCTTTAAAGGAAACAATCTGCAATTGTATTTAATAATTTTGACATTTGTAATTTTATTGGGATATTATGAGAAATGTGTTTAACTATAATTTTGCATGCTATTTGTATATGGCTGAATAAGCTGAAATCAATGTTACTTGACCATCTTCTGTGTACCTTATTTAAATGCAAATGTACGATTTCATTCATTCATTCATTCATACAAACTACCAATGAATTAAGGTTATCAAACTACCAAAAATTCAGCGTCATGGTTTGATGTTATCATCCCTCGTTAGCACGATATTGAACCATTTGCATCAAATCGATATGATACAAAAGCTTATAATAGATGTCTCATGATTTTACTGAAAGCTTACCGTACTTTGTTGAACCGGTTCAGAAATGAAGAGCGAATTCTTTATGCAAGCGAACAATACAACAGCTAACTCGAAAAATTCTGTGATGAATACTGACATAAAACTCGTTAGCTAGCAATGATAATGTAAACGCGAGTTAGCTATGATATGTAAACTTTGTTTACTTATCATAGCTAACTCGAAAAGTTAAGTTGAAGCTTACTTAATAAAATGTGATGGTAACTGTTTGGTGGTCATTTCTTGTTCATTACTGTTTCCTCAGATCCAGTCAAGAAATAACGAACGGTCGCCACTTCGCTAGTCATGGCTCCAATCGACTACCATACTAGGTCAGGTGGAGGTTGTAACCAGTACAGTGTATTATTATAGAGCTCTATGGTAAGAATATACAGAGACTGTGCCGAATTTTTCTCTTCATAGGAACGTGCTCCGAAATCCATCTAAGTGGTAACCACCTCTCATGGAATCTACAATGTCAGGGGCATAGCTCAGTTACTGCCTACCTGTAGGGAAGTGCTCTTTTTAAGTCTCGTTTGAAGTTGGACATTCATAGCGCCCAGAAAACACCACAGCTGGGAGTTCGTTTCAGAGTCTACACGTAGGTGGAAGAAATGAACGTTGAGAACTGTACTAGACCGACAAATGAACTCTACTGCGGTGGCGGGTGGTGCGAGGGTAAAAAGGTGACGGAGGCACCATTGCAAACAATTCCTCAGTGCCGATAGAGCACGCAGAAAGAACCAAAATCTCATGTTTGCTCCAGCGTTTCCATTGTAGCCGTGATATTGTGATATCACCGATGATGCGGAATGCACGCCTTTGCAGGGAGTCAAGAGGGTCGAGCTGATATTTGAGAGCTCCTGCCTGTCATCATGCATAAAACATATTATATTTATATTATTATACTCCAGTCTTATTAATAAAAATAGCCTATTCCTGCCTTAATCCGAACTTACACTTGGACTAGTTAATCCCAATTTAAGCTAAGAGTAGCTTTGTGGGTATGACATTATTAATAAACACGGAGTAAGCTCAGACTAACAAAACATTACTCTCGGATTAACGCGTATGCTATGGCAACCCTTGCAATTTTAAAGAAAAAGGAATGAGTCGATGAACGATTTGAACATCATTTGACACTCATAACAATCACTACAGCATAGAAGGAAGATTAAAACAAGAATTAATTGTGTGCTATTTGTCTCTTTCTAACATACGGCACAAAACTGTGTAAATGTAAGAGATGAGTAATATTTGTCTTTTGGCATATCACAAGGTGGTCACTAGATGAATTGATTGAATTGTCATTTTGGTTAAAAATTAAAATTGGTTAAAAATATATAACACGGCTAAATTCTATAGTACCTTGTATCGAAGATAGACCATCCGAGTTTGAACTATTTGAATTGTTCGTATAATATTTGTTTGTGCGTCCCGTGGCTAGTAATATTTTGATGATATTTTATTAATATTTAATAAGTGATTAGAAAGCAAGAATTCTTTAGGTATTTACAAATAATGTGTGTTTGTGCACTCCGTAACACAATATCTTGTGTAGTTTGGGGCTGCAAGTCTCATTCGTCGCGAAAGGAAAATAATCAAAATTTATTGACCTTAAATTGGCATGTTTTCTCATATTATTACTTGAATGTGAGCTAATAAGTACACTTATATACATATGAAATATCGCTGAATCATTTTGTAGAAAAACAATACGTAATATTAACTTTACTTTTAAGTTTTAGCGATTTTTAGAAAATTACTTTGAGGTTTTCTTGATCATGCGTAGTGTTGTAAAATTTTGTCGATATTTTTATTTTACAGATTTCCTAAAGACAATGTAAAAAAAAACATATAGATAAAGTGTATTGTCAGACGAAATTGGAGTCCAAGAAAGCATAGTCAAATTTGCTCCAGATATTTTCCATCAGATTAATTTTGTATGTACTTAGTAGTAAAACTATGAAATAAGTAGTAAGTAAGTCAAGTTATTTAATGAAAGGAAATCTTTAAACTAAAATATTATTTATGAAAATAAAAACGTATTTAATTTCTTAACAATTTCTTTAAGGAATCCTTGACACGGATGCCAAGAACAACCAGTTAGGGTGATTTTTTTCTAAGAATTAAAATATTAGAGAAAGAAAAGAACTTGAAAGAGTCAAAAAGGTAAAATATCAAAACGCCGCCTTCGGAAAATTGGCTGTTTCCTCGTGGTCCTACTAATTTCTCCTACTAGTGGGACCACGAGGAAGACTAGTTCCTCGTGGTCCTACTGCAGATAATCATGTCCTACTAGTAGGTCCACGAGGATGCCTAGTTCCTCGTAGTCATACTGCGAAGTTAAATTATTAAATGATAAATTTTCATGTTCCTTTATGTCAAGTTCGATGTATGATATAAAAAAGCAATAGTATTTTATTCGCCATGTAACTTTTATAGAAAATGACCAATGCTTACCGAAAGCGTGCATACGACCCTACCGGCTAACTCATAGCGATGTGCGATAGCGGTAGCGAGGTACTCGCTATCGTTTTAATTTCACGGAATTTATAAGATGACGCCATAAAGGCAAGTTAAAGCGATAGCGAGTATGCCAACGTAATGTTTGCGCATTTCGGACCACGGGAAGAGCAACAGACCCGCGGTTTTACCGCCTAACTCATAGCAATGTACTAGCTATCATTCTAATCTTTCAAGCGGTATGAAATCACAAGATGACGTCATAAACTAGAGCTAAAACGATAGCGAGTGAGTTTCATCAGTTTTATATCCTCTCCTATAACTCACTCGCTATAGTTTTAGCTTTCGTTTATGATGTCATCTTGTAATTTTGTACCGCTTGTGACATTATTACGACAGAGTGCAAATTCCTTAAAATTAAAACGATAGCGAGTACCTCGTTACTGGCATCGCACATTGATATGAGTTAGGCGGTAGGACCGCGGGTCGTATGCACGCTATCAGTAAGCATTGGTCATTTTCTAGAAAAGTTACATGGCGAATAAAATACTATTGTTTTTTTATATCATACATCGAACTTGACATAAAGAAACATGAAAATTTATCACTTTATAATTTAACTTCGCAGTAGGACTACGAGGAACTAGGCATCCTCGTGGACCTACTAGTAGGACATTATTATCAGCAGTAGGACCACGAGGAACTAGTCTTCCTCGTGGTCCCACTAGTAGGAGAAATTAGTAGGACCACGAGGAAACAGCCGGAAAATTTACATTCTAACTAAGCCCTGCCGCACATCAAGCGTAATAAATCCATCGAAAAATGTCTTAACAATAAATTATGGTCAAATGTTAATGTTTTTAGTTTAATTTCCAAGCATATGTACAAATAGTAGTTTTAGCATTCACGAATTTATCCAAGGTTCAAAATCCATGAGGGTTAAATTTTCGGGTAAGTAAATTAAATATGAGATTAACCTCAAGTACCTCTAAGCGATGCGATTAAAAATGAATTAAATCTAAGCGATGAAATAAAAACAGTGTGTCCTCGATTTCCTTCCCATAGAATTTGTGAATCTCTGCAATAGAAAAATTCCAATATTTTAGATAACGGGAAATACCCGTCACTTAAATAGTCCAAATTTTAGGGTTCCGTACCTCAAAAGAAAACCATTATAGGATCACTTTATTGTCCGCTTGTCTGTCAAGACTATCTTGGAAACGCGTGAAGGTATCGAGTTGAAATTAAAACCATATAATTAATCGTTCTACACTAACAAGTTCTAGTCCCTTGAAGTTGTGAAAAAATCAAACTTCTAAGTTAACAAAAAAAGGTACGGCCGTTTATGTCGCCAAAAACGTATATTTCGACATTCTCACGGGCATCAAAATGTATAGGGTACTTTTCGTTGATCTAGCTAGAACTATGAAATTTGTGAAGTTAATAGTCTTACACTACAAGTCAGGGAAATTCTCAAACTCCACATTTGTAATTAAATCATAAAAAATTTAGTCTCTATTTAAAATATAACCTACAATTTTATACGGGACCCTCGGTGGGCGAGTCCGACTCGCACTTCCCGCTTTTAGTCTCATGAACGGCTAGCCTGACCATACCAAAGAGACACAGCAGCTGGATAAGTTACATAAGAAAATCTACCCTTATTTATTTATGTTATATTTCTCGTAATAAAGACATATTAGTATTAGGGATCTATTAAATACCTACATAATATAATTATCGACGTTGAAACTAGGTGAGTGATGAGCACGACATCACTGGGAGAAGAACTGACAAGCGAGAATTAGTGACAACCTACAAAATTTCGAAACATCTTGCATATACGTGTCTCTGTCTAACTTCTATTAGCAGCGCCTAATGTCAAAGTGAGTCAAATATATTAAGTTCAGTAGCTATTTTTGCTAGGTTTCTATGCTTTAGTTATTCTTCTGAGATTTGACTAACAAAAATAAATGTGATGACAGTTTTCACAGTTTTTTTACTTTGACATTGTCATCTGAGGTGTAATTTGTGGTTGTTTTGGTTGTGATTTGTGATTGCGTCGCAATTTTGCTTTGTATTGTTGTAATATGATTGTATATTTAGGAGTGAAATGAAAAATTATCATTAATAAATGCTTTCCTTGGTTGGTACTTTCCGCCTCAGAGAGTTATTCACCGAGTCAGTTTCAGAAGAAAATGTTCCGTCATTTATTTTTACCTTATCTTCAAGAAGCTGGTTTTGCTTTATTTTCATTGCGATGTTATGTTTTTTAATATCCAATGCAACAATGCAAATGCATAATTTGGTGTTTTCCAATTTCGTTGTAAGTAGTTTTGTTACCCACAAATTATATTATACGCAAAGATAACGCTACCCTTAACCCGTCTTTAAACTAGGTAGCTCGCAGGTTTAACTGAGTTGGATTAGCTTAGGTACTTCTTACTCCGTGTTTATTAATATGAAAATTGTTTACCTACTACTGATTTAATACTCGGAGTAAAGTTACTCAAGCTTTAGCCTACGTATATTAATTAAAAGTTAAACCCAATAAATCACATATGTCACTTTTTTTCGTTTTGACTTAAGTTTGCCACTATCGACAAATATTAAATTCTCAAATCAAAGTCAGATAGATAACAAACAGTTTATTGTCGACAGTTTAGGGGCAATATCAAAAGAAAGTATACAAATTGTAAATTAAAATTTATTACAAATATTTAGACATTACACGAACACTTATTTAACACTATACTATACCTACCACATTTTTTTGTAATTTTTTCACAGTCACCATTTTGAATATCCTACGAAACCACAAAGCTCATCAGTCAAAACTGAATATAGCAACGTTTACATTTCGTGAATAATTTTTATAGGACTCTGGTATTATATTAACATAATATTAGATAATAATATTATTACAAACTAATAAAAATGTATTTAAAGACAATACAATTAATAAATGTGTTAAAAATCAAATTAGAACATTAGTTTGTGCCCAGCACAATCTTAATAAATATACCAAACAATTTGTAAATAAATATTTATAGTTTAACCTTTACACTAAGGCAGGATATTCTTGAAGAGGTATAATAAACAAATTAAAGGATAAATTACAAACAAATATATTTGCACCAAACAAATCCCAACATTTTTACAAGAGATTGCTCCTAAATTGTCGCTGAAATGGTCAGAGATTGGGATAGTTCGTAATATAAAATATAAATATTAATTATTTCGTAAAATATTACACTTACAAAAATAAAAATTCTAAAGGAAAGATGCATACAAACTGGCCGATTTAATTTATCAATAAGCTAACGATCAATCATAATCTTATAAAGCTTAATCGATCAAAATCAAACTTATTTTGCAGGCGTCTTTAGAGATTTTTTATTCAAGTTTTGTCATAAATGAATTTGTATTGATCGATATAAAAATTAGCTAAGATGTAATTATTAAATTAGAAGGTTCCCACAAAAATTGTCTCTCTTTTCTCATTTATTATGATGTCTCTTACATCTCTGTGTCTTTTACATTTACGAGTATTTCAAAAGTTTATTTTATTTCATTATTAATAACAGTCACAGACACAACGTCCACATCAGTTTCGCCTTCAATTCCTTCATAATATTCCCCAGAAATACCAAAAAGGACAGAGGTTTAACTAAAAAAAAACTATCCCAATCCCAAAATATGATTATCAAGATCTATTTCTTGTATTCAATGTATTCTCCGCCTAGTTCGTTGACGATCTGCTGGTCACATTTGACGTTCGCCTCGAAGTCGCACTGCTGCGTCTGGGCGTTGAAGAAAAGTCCGTCGGAACAGTAGTCAGCCTTCAGTGTGCCCGACACGCAGTGCCAGTAGCGCTGGCAGTCACCTCTGCAATACAAACAAACTCCTACTAAGTAATAATAAATACTTATATGAGTATGATACACACCTACTCATTTATTTAAACACGCATACTTTATCGATTCTTCTCTTCGAACCTTTTATTTAATACTCATATTAAATGGGTCAACAACGGACTCTCTAGCTCGCAGAAGAATGAATCTCTTTGGGATTGGAAACCCGAGGAGCTTAGGGTTATCCCACACGGACAAATTATAAAATTTAGTTCAAATTCAAATTCAAAAATCTTTATTAAACATAGGCACTTATTGACGTCAAAACAGAACAAAACATTCTAATTTAAAGGAAACATTTACCTTCTATGTGCATACATCTTGAATATAATCAAGATGTCTGTAAATGCAAGTAGGAATGAAAAAAAGTAGACTCTACACCTGTTCGGAAATTGGGAGAGCCTTCTCGAGAAGAATAGGCAAGAAACTCGGAAGGTCTAATATTCTTTTATCTCTTTTAAATCGCCATTTACAATATTGGTTTAGTTATAATTGAACTCAGTTGGCCCCACCGTCCTGATAGCAATGAATGAACAAACCCACCTGTTTATTAGGTAGCACAAAAATCTTATGAGGTCGAAGCGCATGGCACACAGCCCAGCACAAGATAACATAAGACCTTATAAGAATCGTTAAACTCACTTGTAGGAGATTCGCTTGCTGACATGTGCAGACTTGTGGCAGTTTAAGATACTCTGGAACTCTGGGTGGGACTCTGACACCTCACTCTCAGTCTCTTCAGCCAAATCTGAAACAAAATAAGTAATAATAACTTTTGCAATATATGTCGTTTGTAGTCATCACCGCGAAAGTGTTGACGTCAGTTGGCGGAAATGTTTTATTACTTTGAATCTACGAGTATATCATGAAATGGCGTAACATCTATGATTATCTTTGTATATTATCTACTAAAAAGTATCAAATTATTGGAATACACATCCTCAGTAAGATGAATATAGTTTGCTTTTTTCTAATAGGATCTACCATGTATGTTTAAAAGTGTGTACATTCTTTCTAGAAAGTAATGTGCGTATTAATAACAAGCTATAAATGTAAATTTCCCTAAAACTCATTTTAAACATGGTAATAAGCATGCTTTCTATACAAGCGTGCTACTATTAAGCATACCTTTATTATGAGCTAGTATAGCCGACTTAACGTATACAGCGTAAAGTATGTTTGACACACATGTGATTTAAAAAATCTTAAGAGCTTACCAAAAGTTTCAGACTCCTCAGGCGCCCAGAACGCAGCGGCGTCGTCTCCAGAGCCTTCGATATCGTCACCGCTCCCCTCTTCCTTAGGCTCCCTCAAGACGCACTTAGTCGCCCACTTCCAGTTGCAAGTCTGCAAATAATCGAAAAGTTTTCGTTGACTACCTATATCGAACTTTTTACAGTAACCTTTTTTATATTATTTAAAACTTGTAATTAATTTCCCCTGCAAATAATTGTAAATCGGAAGACATGCATAATTTTAGAAGAATCTGTTGAGGTTTTCCGAGCGATGTGTACCATTTGAAATCGGTAGCAACACTCGCTCTGTTGTAATAATGAGTAAAGATGGTGAAATAATATTGAGGCTACTTGACCAAAACATATGGCCGTTGAAATTTCTCAGCACAGTACAACATACCAGTAGATGGTAAAAAGTCAGTCCCGGAAGGGTTTAGATAAAGGCTTTTCTTTTCCCGGTTCGCCCCAGGCTGGGAATAATATGAACACCATAGGGTTGGTTTTACTGGGTATAATGTCCCACATATGAGGAGAGGGTTCCACACATGCATGCTAATCAGCCCTTGAATGGATTAGTGCTAGGTTCCTATTCTTTTCTTTTGTGGTTCCTATTCTTATCTACTACACTGAACATTAAACCAATGCCTATAGTCTTACCTGGAGCTCGAAGTCGAAGATTAAATTACTCGGGCAGGAGAAGAGCTTCTCCTTGCCGTTATCGCACATGAGGAATTTGTTGCAATCGGTGAAGTGGGGCAGGAGGAGAAACACCTGAAAAAGTAAATTGTAATTTTGTAGAGCGACGCAATTTGAAATCTGCAAAATATTCGTAGTCATATTGCTACGTGCTACGACGTAGCAGAAAGGCGTAGCCCCATTACAGCGTCGTAGCCTACACGCTACGAACGTAGCCCTTGTTTTGCCTTGCCTTATTAAAAGCTTACTAACATGCTTCAAATTCTGTTTCAGAATGTGTATTCGAAATTCTTAAAGCAGCAAAACCATACAAACTAAAGGAACAATCAATGGAATAGTTGCCGGTTCGAAATTTATTGGCTTCGAATCTCAAAAAGGAATTTCGAAGTGTCATTTCAAATTCAAGTGCATGTAGCCAGCTATCACTGACTGTAACAATCTGAAAACTCTAAAACTTGACGCGATGGTACCTAATATAAAATGTTAACCAAGAGAAAACTATAGAATGTTACATACTATGAGTATGTAACACTGCGTCGATGGCGCAGTGGACTCGGCACTTGCCTTCCAATCGGGGGGTCGGGGTTCGAGACCCGCCATGTACCAATGTGTTTTTCGTTTCGAATTTCATATGTACATTTGTTTGACGCTCCTACGGTGAAGGAAAACATCTTGAGGCAACCTGCATACATCTGCGAAGAAATTCAATGATGTATGTGAAGTCGACCAATCCGCACTGGGCCAGCGTGGTTGACTAAGGCCTAATCACCCTAATATAGGGTAGGCTCGAGCCCCTCGGTGGGGACGTATATGGGCTGTGATGATGATGAGTACCTAAGCTAGCGTAGTATTGAATCCTTTGTAAGATTTAATGACCGATTGTCATTAAATTATTGTTTGCCCTTTTTCCTTAGACGCTAAATAAAAGGTTAATCAGGTGGCTCTATACTTTTCTCTTACCTGTCCATTAGGATCACACTGCAATGTATTGGGGTCGACTCCAGCAAACGGTGGTGCTGGGGTGGTCGGGGAGGCCACCGTAAGACCAACCAACGCGAGAACTGCTACAATTTTGGCTGCAATAAATATAGTCTTATGAAACCAACGTGTTAAAACGACACACGTTGACGATACGTTTAGCGCAGAAGTCGAGTGATCACCTACTGCGCAACGGATCGCGAGTTCGATTCCCGTACGGGACAAATGTTTTGTATGGCCTACAGAAATTTGTTCCGGTCTGGGCGTATGTGCATGTGATATTCTATGGTTTTAACTGCACCCACGACACAGTATTTAAAAAAAAGACATTCCCGTTTTCCATTTGAGCGTCACCATTTTGTCATGCTTACATCAAACGTTAACCATTTTTTGCGGTCATTCTAAGAAATGTTAACATTTTTAGCCGCGCTATTTTTCACAAAGGGAATCTAACCTAAAAATCTAAATATTGGTTAAATGGAACGCATTAGGTCAACATACGATGCTAGCCCTGCTAGCGTCAAAAGCTAATGAAACGCGATGATACTAAAATGCTGCAAATCTGCGCTCAAATGGAACGCGCCTACTGACTCTCGAAAGTTGCTAGCTTTATTTTTGCGCAGAACTCGAACTGACTTAAGAGCAGGGGCTATAATAGCATCGCTTTTTGAGACAGTTATTGTTGGTTAACCGAATACTAACTAAAACATTTGTCAGTATTGACTTATCAAGTAGCGTTATCCGTAGTTAAGTTAAGTAGTTATTCGTAGCGTCTTAGAATACTGTAGTGTGGTGTGGAATCCATTTTATGAGGTGTATTCAAAGCGGATAGAAAGTGTACAGAAGCGATTTTTATGGCACCTCGGCTTTTTCATGTCATTTAGGTAAAAAGGTAAACAGCTATTCTGAGCGCTTAAAATATTTCAAAATTAGCTCCCTAGCTGATCGTAGACGCTTGCTTGATCTCTCATTCTTATTTCAAACTGGCCAATATAATTGATTCACCTGAACTTCTCTCGTCACTTGACTTCTCATTACCATATAAATTGCCTAGATCCTCGACATTTAACTTGCTCAAAACGTCAGGCAGCAATTCCAATCTAGGTCACAATGCACCACTTAACAGAATGATTCGTCAATTCCACCATATATCAAAGTAGGAATCTGTTGATCTCTTTGCTTGCAATATTAATAAATCTAAGAATTCTATCAACTCACTGTGATATGTAATAACTTTATTATGTAATCATCTAATTTTGTTTTTATTTTTAATCAATTGTAATAATAATAATAAACACTTTATTGCACACAAAATAAACATATATTTTATTTTCAAAAATAATGCAGATGTACAACACAGGCGGCCTTATTGCTAATGAGCAATCTCTTCCAGACAACCTTGGACTAGGGGAATACTGAGAGGAAATTTAAACGGGGATTGGTGCAGTAGTAGTGAAGGACACAATGAAGGACTATTTTAGCTAAGGATATAAGGATAGGAAGTGATTTCGAACTTGATTCTTAAAGGACTCCAGCGTGCGAGCTTTCTTAATACTCTCAGGGAGAGAGTTCCATAGCCGGACAGCATCTGGAAAAGAGTATGAAAGGAAATCCGTGCTGAGGGATTGTATTTACTTAATTTTTTATCAATTATTATCCATTTTATGTTTGTCCATTTTTTTTCAAATATTGCATGTAGTCTTCGCCTATAATTGTAATAGCATTTAGAAATAAGTCATTTTATTACATTTTAATCCTTTAGTATAACACAATGTATATTATGTTGGCGTTTAATAAATAAATAAATTAAGAAATTATTGTACAAATAAATTGTAGCAGAAAATGCGCATAAAAGCGACAAAAGCAGTTTTATTGAAACGCTATCACGAGGCGACAACAACGTTAAGAGTAGCGGAATTAGGCCCCAGACGAGGCAACAGGGTGCTTAGACAAATCGCAATCGTTTTATTGCGAAACGATAACTAAATTCATCATCGTCTTTGAGATAACGAAAACAAATTCCTAGCCAACGTAAAGATTAGCGATCGTTGTGTCGAATTATTCTCTCTATAAGAAAACAACATATTGCTTATCAAATAATGTAGGCACTCAAAACGATAAAATGGTAAATAAACGATTAAAATTAATATTTCCATTTCATTTTAATGAAAAATGAGTTGTTATGAGTGGTTTAGGAAAGTTACGAAAATACAAAACGCTATTTCATTGAATCGTTGCGAATCAATTTGTCTACTAACTTATACAACGATGGCTTTGATCGATGCGACACGTTATTTAGCGATGGCATATTATGTCAATTCCATTGCGTTTCTTCTTATCGAACTTCGTTTTTTTGACTCCCAGAACTTGGCCATCCAGATAGCTTTTCATATGGTGAGAGGATGGGGATTGTGCTAGAAGTACGCTTCAAATAGCGGAATAATTGCTTTTTATAAACCATCATTATTGCTTTATTCGCAAAATACCAAATACACCAGATTCTCAAAATACCAAATTCGCAAAATAGAAGATTTTGGACAGTCGAAATCAAAATATTATTAATATTTATTTATATGATGGTTTACATACTGTATTAATCTTACTTTGTGTTTATAGTAGGATTAGCTGAGCCCACGACTTCGTCCGCGTGGAATAGTAACTTTTGTTGAAGTTTATTTATTTATTTATTTCACTAAGCAAACTTAACAGCATATAAGTCTATTTGGTTTACAATCATAAAATTAAAAACATATACAGCCAATAATAAAGTTTGTCGAATTACAATTTACAGATGACGTACTTAATTATTTAATTAGACTAATATTAAGAAAAGATATTAACGGATCTTGTGAAAAGTTCCAAAACATACATTAAAAAACAAGAATTAGATTACTGCCAAAACAGAAAATGAACGTTAGATTTTTATAATAATAGAAGAATGTGTGTCATTTTGTTGTGGATAACGTGTGTGAGTGAGTGTGAGTGTACTTGTTTATGCGTGGGATGTAATGAGTGTGACTACTCTGACTGACTGTTAGAGAACTGGGGCAAATGCTTTGAGATATGGCTAACAAATTGGTTGCGAGTCAGAAAGAAAATGTCTGTATCACCAAATCTATCCTCGTAAGTATGTATGATACGATACAATACGGAATGTTTGGCGTAATTTGAACGAGCTGACCCAGCATAAAGTGAGCTTTTTCGCCTTGTGCGCATAGTACAGGCACAAAGAGCAACCCGTGATGTGAGCGCCGGACAGTCCAGTGTAGCATTGACTACATCATAGAGTAACTTCATATCCGCGACCATACGACGGTCCTCCAGAGAGTGCATCCTAAAACCAATAAGTCTCTCCTCGTAGCTTTTATATTTTCCAAGGCGATAGTTTAAACGTCGAGTGAAATAACGCTGAACTGATTCGATGCGAGCCCTATGTGTGACGTAAGTTGAATATATTTTATTATATATATTTTATTATTAATATTTTCAGGGACTGAATTTTCTTAAATGGCTTGGAACTTCTGTGGAGGAATCCCAACATCTTATGAGCTTTTTGCAAAATAAATTCAAAATGGGAAACAAATGACAGCTTACTGTCCAACATAACCCCAAGGTCACGGACTAGGCTAACCCTAGGAATCATACAGCCATCAAATTGATAATCATACATAAAACACTGCGCTTCCTAGCGTAGGTAATTATTTGGCACTTTTTGACATTGAGTTCCAAGCGATTGCGCTTACAGTATTCAGAAAGCCTCAATAAATCTGATTGAAGATTTTCGCAGTCAGCAATACACCTGATCGGCATAAAAATCTTACTATCATCAAACAAAAGTATTTGAGAGTGTCTGAGACACAACTCAATGTCGTGCAGATAGATATTAAAAAGCAGTGGTCCCAGGTGAGACCCCTGCGGGACGCCTGACGGGATCATTTAAAAATTTTATTTAAAAGTGCCAATCCTCACAGCCTGCAGACGATTACGAAGATAGGACTCCAGCCAACGAAGTAGATCGCCATGCACCCCGATGCGAAGTAACTTGGATATAAGTATATTGTGATCTATTCGGACAAAACACTTCGAGTAGTCTGTATACACAGTGTCGATTTGTAGACCACATCCATATTCCGTGAAACAAAATCAGTGAATACGACGAGGTTGGAAACAGTGGATCGCTTACGCATAAATCTATGCTGAGAGCTCGGAATACAAGCAGCAGCTACCGGGTAAAGCTGGTCGTGGACAATTAGCTCGAACACCTTGCCGAAACAGGACAAGATAGAGACCGGCCTGTAAGTTGATAAAAATAAAAATAGCCTATGTTATACCTTATTTAATTAGCTATTTATTAGTGAAAGTCCCGTCAAAATCGGTCTAGCTGTTCCGGAGATTAGCGGGAACAAACAGACAGACAGACAGACAATTTTTTTTTAAATTGTGTTTTTGTTATTGGTACCCGATATACATTCATACCCATTTAGTAAAAACTTGTTATTTTGACATTACAAACAGAAACTTCAATTTTATTTATTTGTATGTATAGATTGGAAAGGTGTCCGGGGTGGTATGTCTTGGTACAACGTAAAAGCATAACTCCTTTGCAAAAGAAGCTCGCTCAACCTTGTATCACAATTAATTTTTGTAATATAATATATACCGGGTGTAACTGAACACCCCAATAACATTTAAGGGGCATATAAGTTAGACACCAAATGTACCTTCGGTGCTTGTCTGAGACCCCAATACTTTCAGAGTTATTTGATTTTAAACTGAAAGCAAACACTTTCAAGAGACAAACATAATCAGCTCTTAACACAAAATAAACTTAAACACAAAATGACACGTGACAGACGTGAGCGTAGTATTCCTCCTACGCTTACGTAGGGCTGTCGGCACTTAATACCAAAAAAAATTTATTTAGTTTGTATGACGTGAGCGTAGTATTCCTCGTACGCTTACGTAGGGTTGTCGGCACTTAATACCAAAAAATAATTTAGTTAGTTTGTATGGAAAAAAAAAAATTATTTAGTTTGTATGACGTGAGCGTAGTATTCCTCGTACGCTTACGTAGGGTTGTCGGCACTTAAAACCAAAAAATATTTTAGTTAGTTTGTATGAAAAAAAATTAAGTTTGTTCGCCCTAATATTTTTCCTACAGAATCTCTACTTCTGATGGATACATACCCTTAAATATTATTGGGGTTTTCAGTTACACCCTGTATATTATATGCATGCATAATGAAACAACGAAGCTTATTTGAGTATTGCAGTTTTTATTTAACAATTTTTTTCTACTTATATCGTTTTTTTTGAAACGCGCTGTCAAAAAATGTAGATATGAGGTAGATACTCGTATACTTAATCATGGAGCAACCAAGTCGTACTTACTGGATATTTAGATTTGAGATAATAATATGTGTAAGACAAAACGATAAACCACTTGACTTACATAACAGCCCGTTAATCACCGTGCAATTTTTTTTTTTGTTGACTAGATGCCCGGACAGACAACGTCCTGACAAAAGTTATTTAGTCAGTGATATGTATGAGAAAAGAAATGTGTTGTTTTTACTTTTTTCCACGTAATTTTTGTGTTTTTTCTCTAAGAATCCATAAGAATCCTTCGTGTACCTTAAGGAACATATGAAAAAAAAATTGACGATTGGCGATTTTCATCATATACCTAGATCATTATGATTGTTATGACGAATTTTGATAGTTGCTGTATGTGCCTCTTCCCTTTGCACTTCAAGATAAAGAGACAGAAGAAATCGTAAGAACGACCGGCGTGTATTATGACTTCTTAATTCCAACCAGTTTTCTGATTTGCTATGAGTGCCTTTCTTTTACTCATTTTACAAAGAGAAAGAAGTGGCATTATAACAATTTAGAAAACTGCCTGGAATTATTACGTCATAATACCACCCCCTGCTACTTGATTATTTATATTGTCTTACTTTAAATTTAACAATCGAAATAACTTACAAATTTATAAAACACAGTTGGCATAAACCTTTTAAATGATGCTGTAATGACTGTGAAAGTTAGCCCCATATTGATTTTTGTTATTAATTTGTGTGGTAAATAATAATTTTACATGCTCTTTTTTAGATATTGGTAATCGCTAATCCCGCTTATCCCTTTATCGACTTAAGTATTAGATATAAATGACGTACGAACACAAATGAACGATAACGTAATTAATTACTACCAGTTGGTTATACCCACCCAGGCTGTGCAATTATTATAACTAATAAAGGAAAAATAATTATTACGCTTAAATTTTATTGCGCTAAATAGCCGTCTCCCATACTATACTATGCAACAACTAAAAAGTTTCGCTCGCTTCCAGTTCGACAGTTCAAATTTCACGATGTTACAAAAAAATTTTTTCATTAAGTACCTACTCATACTGGTAAAGTAGGTCTGAACCTGAGGAGCGGGTTAAAATCGTTTTCAACTGACAGCTGTCAGATTAAAAAAAATAGTTCTATTTTCACAAATTACTATTGAACCATGTTCCAACTCTACAGCGCCATGTAAAAATTGAAATAACAAAGCTAACTATTGATTAAAGAATATATTTTTTTAAATGGCTTTATTTTTACATTCAACTATTTCTTTAAAATAACATAGATTTGTGAAAAATATTAACCATTTTTTTTTTGTAGGTAGTAGAGTTTTGTTCATAGTTCCGTATGGATTTGTTTATACATCATGAGTTCATCTGATTCAGTTATGGATTTAATGATCGATTTCATAAGAGAAGAGGCTAAAGCGTAAAGCCGGGTCTGCTGCACCGTGTTTTCGAGTTTGCTAACACGACACGATAACATATTGTTTTGTTAGAGAATTAGCGCTGCAAATTGGTTAGCTAACAATGATAGTTATCGTGTTTGCAAACACGAAATCACGGCGCAGCGGACCCGGCTTAAATTGTTGATAAAATTAACTCATTTTTTTCTTTAGCAAATTCATGTTTTTGTTTTTACATTCCTTCTATTCGTGTTTTGCAGCACAGTGTTTACCTCGGGTTAAAGACTTATTTAGTCCCTCAAACCATTGGCCAAACCCCTTCTCGGGACAAAATAAGTTACTTTCACCCCTAGGGTAACAATGTATTATTAGACGCTGACTAAAGTTAGTAGGTTAGATGCAGTACTGTCTCTATATATCCTTTAAAACAAATGTAACAACACCATACCTATTCAAACAGCGTCTAACTTTAGACAGTGTTTTAAAACTTTTTGTAGTAACACCGCCACCCGCCACATGTCTTATATTGACACCGTAATACCACAGTTTTAACATTTTTAGACTGTGGTAATACTATGTGATTGCGACAGTTACAATGTTGGTCTACACAATAAGGGGACATTTTATCTTATTCCTCTATCGGAAAGAACGATGGTCATTTTTGTTCCCAAAATAAAATAAAAATCTTCTTGAACGCACTAATGTAATTTCATTCCGCTATTTTACTACTTCGAGAGCCTGAACGCATCTATAATTTGCATCTTAAGTGCGTTCCGAATGGCGATGATATCGATTTCAGCACACACGGTGATTCGAAAATACATCTGTGATTCGAAACGACTTTTAGCGCGCTGACATTGATACCATCGCCATTCGGAAAGCACCTTTTGATAGCTAGTTTTATACAAGTTTATTTTTTAGTTATGACAAAAATTTTGTGTGCTTGTTCAGACAAGCAAACTGAACAACTTTCACGATGGGACCAACTTCGAAATCGCAAAAAAAAAATCAGCTGTTCCATACAAATGTTCAACATTCACTGAACCTAAATGTAGGTATGAAACAGCTGATTTTTTTTTGCGATTTCAAAGTTGGTGCCATAGTGAAAGTTGTTCAGTTTGCTTGTCTGAACAAGCACACAAAATTTTTGTCATAACTAAAAAATAACCTGTATAGTCCGATGTCAAGCGTCATATCTCTTTAACCTGGGGGTTTAAATATAATATAATTATTTCAACATGTTTATTTTAACCAGTAGAATGAGTTAAAATCTCTGTTTAGACTTTTTGGGTGAAAATCGCTCTAAGAAAGTGATCATTGTTCTTTGTTATCAGAACTGCAGAAAGCGGAACATACTAAACAAAACATTTATAAAACAATAAAAACCAAGAAAAAAGTTTCACTTTAAAAATTCAAAGATGTTTGTTCTCGCTGTTTCGTATTTAATGTAGAGGTTGAATGTTCATACAACGTTCTTGTACATGCATACGCAAGTTACTTATTTTATGGTAGTGTAATTAAAGTTTAATTAAATTGATTAGATCACTTTATGCAGAAACACACTGTATATTTAAATGAATAAATGAATCGCTTTGTGTTAGTCTCGCAAAAACTCTTTAATGTTTGAGATAATATTATATGTGTAGGTCCAGGGAAAATTTATTTAAACGTATAATATTCGACCCGGTAGTAGGTGGCACTCTAATGGCAGGACACTTAATAAATAAATATTTCATCAGATTTTTTTCCAGAATTTTTCGATCAGATTAGATATAGTATTGTTAGGTGTTATTCACTGTCCGTTATTTAATTATTATCAATATACTCTAAGCATGTTTGGGCACATATCATCGTATAGGTTTTGTAGAGTCGTTCGCGTGTATTTCTTGCTCAATAGAATTATTAGTTGTCCCCGTATTGTATCAAAAGTTCAATTTGACAGTCGATACCACCGTCTGAAGAGTCTGTCAGAAAGAGAGAGAAATAAAAATTTCATAAGAAAGTGTGGGATAAAAGATATTATTGCTGCAATTCGTTCAACACCTTAGAGCGAGTTAAAAAAACAACCGAACAACTACACTCCAAGGCGCTGAACGCGCCTTAGTACCTTGATGTGCAGCAATAATATCTTTTATCTTTCTGTTTCACATTAATTTTTAATTTTTCGTTCTAGCAGATGACGTAATAGATAAAAGCTGCAATATCATTAAATCAGAAAAAGGGTTTTTCAGTAATAAGCGTCAGAGCGTTTTACAACCATCAAATTCGATGGTTGTTCGGATAAAACTCTCTCTGCCAGTAAAGGTCTTGAACGGGCCGGTTGTTTCACCTGTCACGCTCTGGTCTAAAGTATTGAACGGGGTTAGATTAGAGCGAGAAGTTGTACATCGCACGAAGGCTCTGAACGCTCCTTAGGTTATCTAATTCGGACCGCAGCCAGCGCCAGCTCACAACCGTTGTATTTTATTTGACATTGACGTTTATCAGCTTGTAAACAAATTTTTCTTATTTTTTGGGTAGGTACCTACCTAATTAAAAATTGAATTGAAGTTTGAGCAAAAAAAGTTTTTCAGACATGGACTCGTCAGATTCAGAGGAAGACTGCTATGGCAACGTAGCACAGAAACTGCAGCGCATGAAAAACAATTACACCGAAGATAGGATTGAAAGCACAAATCTTTTAAACGACTCTACAGAAATAGATGAAATAGTAAAAAAAGCGAATGTTCCTATCAAGGACCTGACAAAATTTGATGACGAAACGGAAAAGAGCTCGGACACCGAAGCTCAGCAAGATACAGATGAGGTTATAGTAGATACTTTGATAGCGACCGCTTCGAAAAGGGTTACACGATCAGCAGCGAAAAGGAAGTCCACAAGAGTCGATACTGTTGAGAATGTTGCTCCTAAGAGATCCGCTCGTGGCGGGAAAAGAAGTTCTTCAAATATATTGAACTCGGATTGCACACCAACACGGTCTGATGCAACACAGCAAAATACTACAACTCAGGAAAATGCTACTACACAGCAAAATGCTACTACACAGCAGAGCACAATACAGCAGAATACAACACAACAAAACACTACCAGAGGTCGAGGTGGTAGACGAGGTAGGGGCAGAAGTAGAAGGAATGACCTAAGGGAAATTTTTCAGTCAATGATATATCCAACATATAGCATCGGAAACACTGATGAGTATCCTGACCAATCTGATAACCAAACTCTCTTCAGCGCAAAGCCAAGTATGGATGCAGAGAGCATAGTGGTTATAGATGACAATGACTTAGAGGAGAATGAAGAAATGTCAGTTAAAGTCTATTGGCAGAGTTCGGAGTTTGTGAAATTCATAATTCGCAAATTCCAAAAACTGACACAGATATTTGAGTATTTCTCCAATAGAGAGAATATAAGTCAAGATAAACTACTTTTTACATTTAATGACAGAATACTGAAGCCTTCCGATACACCTGAATCGATTAACTATAGTATTGCTAAGTTTATTGATGGTGGTATAATCAATCAAAGTGTATCTAAGCTGGTTACTGATACTGAAAGGAATGATGTGAAAAATGGAATAAAACTTAAATTTCAATGTCAAAATGTCAAAAAACCATGTGAGATTATTGTTGGAATGGATGAAAAGTTGTCCATAGCTATGTTAAAGTACAGTGAACTCATAGAAATGCCACTAGATAGGTTGAAATTTGAGTTTGATGGTGATTCTTTGTCAGGTGAGTCAATATATTTTAATTAACAGATCTACAAATCAATTTGTACACCTAGTTAGATTTTTTTATTATTAAACTGTCATATTGAATAAAATTATCAAATTTATGTTGAAATAAATTATAACATATATTTGATGATTGAACATCAGCTCTTACTATCCAAGTTTTTAATATTATAAAATCCCTTCATATGACACAATTTTTGGTAATAACCAGAATGATAATAATTAAACTGGTTTATGACAAGTCGTCAACTTCAACATCAAGATTTTTAAACTCACCAAAATAACAATACAAACTGTTCCAGACGAAATGGATAAATTCGGAGATGGAATAACTTGTAACAATTAATAATTTAGTTAAAATACATTTATTTTGATAACCAAAATTCTTTTTTTATGCTACAATAAAAATTTCCTGTTGCTGAACAGCAATTTCTGCAAAGCAACTTAGAGCTAAGATGGTGCATATAATGAAAATGAAAACAATATTCAGAAATAAAACACTATTATAACTTAAAATAATCTTTATCATAAGGAACTTGATTTTCAATCTTGAAATGTATAAAATCCAAAATCCGTTATGTTTAATTGCAGGTAAGACCACAGCAAGGGACTTGGATTTAGAAGGAGGAGAATGTATAGATGTGAAAATAATTAGCTGACATGAGATAATTATATTATAATAGACCTCGTATGTTAACTGTGTAAAATGGAATTTTTATTTTGTACAAAATTCTTTGTAATGATATTTTGTAGTGATAATTATTTCAGTAAAAATATTGAGATTGTGGGCCATGTAACTTTTAATAACAAAATTCAATATTACTTATTTTGAAAGAACTTATTTTTTGTATGTTTTAATTTTATGAACTTTGAGTTCGTTGAATGACTTCTGCAATATGGGAGTCAAGACTTTATTTTATTTCTGTAACATATGTAATATATTTATGTGGTTTAGATGATTTTGCGAATTAAGTATGCGAATACACATAATTTTTTGGTTGTTGTGATCTTTTGGCAGGTTGATCTATTGATTTGTGATAATAAAACTTAAAAATAGTTACTTTTTAAATCCCGCATCTACTACATGTTTCATTTACGAAACTAATGGCCATTTTCACCAACCTCTTCTTAGCTTAGGGGACTCTTAGGTGGCATGCTGTCACATTCTTTTCATTAAAGACAAAAAGTGACAGCATGCGTCTTAGGGGCTACCTAAGCTAAGTAATGGTTGGTGAAATCGACCATAAGTAATATAAATTATAACAATCTTTTTAATTATAATAGATATACAAGTAATAATTAAACGAGTATTATTTTATAACTTAAACCACCTGTCCATGGGATTAGAACAATCATATTTTAATATGTAGTTTAAGGAATACTTTGGATTGTGTATATTGAGAAATACATGTAGACAATAGATATTTATACATAAAATGTGTTTAATGTTTATTGAGAACCTTTAATATAAACATAATTACTCGAGCATATATCTACGAGGACTACATTCTATTTGCTAACTCTACTTATCAATTCACTGCTGTCTTTTTTATGTTACATCACTGAAGTGGCAACAGGATATAGCAAATGACAGGGCTGGGCAACGGTAATGGCATGGTTCCCAGGTAACACAAATTAACAGCATTATATGCCACCTTTATCTCCTTTACTAGAAGAACAAATACCCAAATTACTTAGAAATAATAAAAACGCAGTTTATATTAATAAGGTAAGCTTAACAATATTTTTTATTTAGTTATGTGTTTTAAATTGCTCTTCTCAAGTCACTATTTTTCAATTACCACTAACATTAAAATATAGTCACAAACCTCATTTATTCTCTCCTTACTGCATGGAGTATAAAAGTTAATGGCTGTAAGATTGCTGTAAGGCGTCCATTTTGTGAAAGAAATACCCATTTTCAGATTTTTATTTAAAAATATATATTTTTACTCTATCCTGTTTGCCCTTTAGACCGTTCTTATGTTGCTCGTAATAGTGACGGTTTTCGTAGTGTAAGTGTAAAGCTTGAGTGGAAGCTTACTGTAATATTTTGTTATATTTTTCTACATAAGTAAATATACCAATTAATTTTATATCAATAGGTACCTACTCAACAAATTATATTATCCACTTACCATACATATTTAATAGATTTATAATCTATAGATACACAACGAGACAAGAAAAATCACAAAAAATATATAAGCACACAAAAGGCAATAATCCCACAGGCCAGCTGTTTTTTTATGCCTAAATGAAACGGAGTGCACACGAGTTTTATACATATATATAAGTACTTAGCCAAAAACAATTTTACCTTTGCAGCTATCGTGTAAAAATCTAATATCAAATGTGAGAATATCAATTAGCAGTTAAAGTATTACCGATCGCAAAAACAATTTTGCAAAGATAAGCAGAAGGAAGAGTTGTTTTCTTGTGAGATTAATTGTTTATCAATCGATAAAGTGATAAGTCGTTTGCGTACAAGTTTAAGGTCTAAAGGCGGTAAAGTTACTGACAGTTCGGGAATGACGCAATTTTAATTCCGATAGAAAGTTAGGTAAATGTGTGACTGTATGTCTGGTTTACTGGCAATTGTATAGAATATGTATATATAGTGGAATATGTAGGTATAGAATTGATTTTATAATTTTATTGATAACACATAATTAATACATAAAACCCTTAACAAATTATAATGAAACCGTTTAATTACTGATAAAATAAACTAGTTATTAGCGATTGAAAATTGCAAGCCATCTCTTTCTTTCAAAACAGATTCTGTTTATCTATATATATAAAAAAAGGAGATGATCCCATCTATAAACGCACGCACAGCCGTAACCGCTAATGGTAGAAATGTGAAGAAGGGATTTTATAAAATTTTAACCCTAAAGGGATGAAATAGGGGTTGCAAGTTTGTATGGAAAAATCTTTAAATTAGCAACGATTTTGATAAAACTTGAGATTCATGCTCTTAAAAATATCTCATTGAACACGTGTTTAATGGTTTATTGGAATTCACCCTCTTAGAGTAGAAAGTAGGGGTTGAAAGTTTCTATGGAAAATATTTAAAATCTGCTCCAATTTCTATGAAATTTATTATTCGAGCTCCTAATTATAAATAACAGTCTTCTATATAATAGGCTACAATATTATTTTACGGGAAAATATAAAATTCCCGCGGGAAAACAATAAATTTCGGGCGAAGCCGCGAGCGGAAAGCTGGTGTATTATATGGCGGACGTGTAAGATGACGTCACAGTGTGTGTCGCATCTCTCTGTCTAGCCGGCAACTTTAAAGCTTTGCGTTTTTTAAGCTATTTGATATTTAACACTGCTTTGTTTTTTTATCTAATAAAAAAAATTGCTAATACAATAATAAGCATAAGTGCATATTCCCTATTCTGCAGAAGTAATTTAAATCCGTACCTACCTATGTTTGCTAAATCAGTACCTAACTTTGTATTTGTTCCCAGGAACTGCGATTAGCAGTTCGGTTGTACTGTACATTGGGTAAACTTTTTTTTTTACAAGAGGGAAAATACAGTCTTGACGGTATTCGACAAGGGAATTGAGCTGACTAGGCCACCCCAAGGATATGCAGGACTCGGGTAGAAGACCCACTACCGGCTAAAAACCCTCTAGATACTTCTACCTCCGTGGAGACACAATCGGGATCGGCGTTAGCCATTCCCCGATTGTACATTGGGTAAACCTAACTTAAGAGAGAATCGTACAGTCCGTTTTTTCATACAAACATAGTCCCCTGTTTCCTTCCTGGATAATGGCACTAGTTGCTCTATTTTTTCCAATAAAATCAATAGCCACTATAAGTATGTTCCTATGTTTACCCTTTTTTTATTAAGTTAATAATTAAATGAGATTTTAAACCTTCAAAAACCTAAAAGTCGACCTAATTCTCTGCTGTATTCAAACGTCCAGCAAACAAATTGAAGAAGATACCTCATATGAAAAATGCAAAACATAGAAACACAGAAAAGGTCTTGCTTTAATTTTTAACGCAAAAAGTAATCGGTAAATTTTTCGCAGAGAAAACAGGCGACTACGAAACGTATATTTTGTGTAGTTTTCATAGGTATTTTCGGTCCCAGCTACAGTTGTCCCTATCGCGCTCAGTTCAGTTGTTCGGATCGGACACAGCGCGACAGCAATACATTTTAGAAATACCTATTTTTAAATTCTCTCGACCTTGGTGTTTCCTCTTATTTTTTCTGTGACATAACGGGCTTCAGTGGGCGGGCGGGTGTGGCGTAAACTGACTTACACAGTGCGCGTAACGCGCGTAGGGCGTCGTAGCCTACGGCCTCTATAGCATGACCACAAAAACACGATAAAATGATATATCGATATAAACTGTCTACCTTAATATTAAGTTCTCGTGTCACAGTGTTTTTAACCAAACTCCTCGGAAACGGCTTGACCAATTTTTTTGTTTTTTTTTTGTGTAGATTCGATAGGTCTGACAATAGGTCGTAAACTATTTTTTATACCCATAAGTGATAAGGATGTTTTTTTTTAAATTATTATAGCGAAACGTAGTTCGCAGGCACAGCTAGTAAACCAAAAAAAAATATCGACATTAATACATAATATATTAATAATACCGATATTCAAAACATACTCAAAATTTCAAGATAGCTGAAATATCCAACGTATTTTGGCAGTTCATATCGTGTTTCAGTGGTCATACTACAGTAGCTGACATGAAACCAATTTGCTACGTCGAAATCGACATACACGCGCAGCTCCTGTTGCCACTGGAATTTCGAGATAAAAAGTATCTTATATATTAATCTGGTTCTCCAGCCTTCATCAGTCACTTCTGTAGTTTTTGCGTGAAAGTGTTTTTAGAAACTTTTTTTCCACCCATCCTCACAAATGATAACGTAAGTAGGTAAAGTACGCGACAGGTCGATATGGCAATCGAGTCAGTCGGGTTTCTTCCGCCATGGGCGGGTGCGGGCGTCGGGCATAGATCGCTCCTTGCCCAGGCATCTTCTCGGCGAGCGGCAGCTCACGCGCTCGAACAGTGGGGTCCCGCAGCAGACTACAAGCCGTAAGCGACACGTAATCTGATCAGGTGGTGGCGTCGCCAGCGACGAGCACGCTGCCGGGGGAGACCCCCTGCAGTAGCTACAAGTCGCTGACGAGGCGGAGACTTGGCCGGGGTGGGTCGCCTCGTCGTGGGGATGCAGCTGGTGATGGTGGTGGTGACGGTGATGGGTCACGGTCTCTCTCCGCCCTGGGCGACAGCAGGTCGCGGGGCAGCGCTCCGGAACAATCTGGAGGCTTGAGGACATAGGGAGCAATATTATGGAGGTGGAGGTGGGGCCCGTTGTCGGCGCTGTCGAACATTCGACGTGACGAACTCCTCCACCGTCGGCATTCGATCGTCTCGGGCCCCGGGCGATGACGTCATTCCTGACGTAGCGCCCCGCGTTCGTCACGACACGGAGAGATAGATTCTGGACCACCTACAGTCTGGAACGCTGGGTCGGGGAGCACAAGGCATACCACGCTGGGGCGGCATAGGTGAGCCGCGAACGAACATAGCACTTGTAGACCATCAGTTTCGTACGCAACGGCAGCCGGGATGCCAGTACCGGGCGCAAGATGCCACGGGCCATCTTGGTCTGGTTGACTACGTGGTCAACCTGGGGCACCATGCGCAGGTGGGGGCACCATGCGCAGGTGGCGGCCAATGCGGCATCCAAGGTACGTAACTGTGGTGCACCAAGCTACGTCCTGTCCGCGGAGTGTCAGCGGCGATGGCATGCGGCGCTGCGACCAGGCAATCGAGGTCACCGAGCTCGTACCCGCCCCGATGACGTCAACACGGTAAGTTGAAGAACGCGGGTTCAAATCCCGCCCGAGATGAAATTTTTTCTTTATTGATTTTATTCATGTTTTAATTTATTTAGCATTTTTAAAGAAAATGCAAAGTTCTATATAAAATTTATAAGTTTGCTTTATTCTTAACCAGTTTTCAAGAAAGAATTGGATGTTGATACGAAGTTATTAACAGTGAACAAAGACTACTTTGGCTTAACAAAGAATAAAGGAGTTGAATGAGACTTGAATTTTTTTGTTTTTTTTTTTAATAAGGTTGAGAATTTCGTCAGGGCGGGTATGAGCTCGGTGGCCTATAGGTACTTAGTTGTTCAAGACGTCAACACGGTACCATGTTGGAGACGCGGATTCAAATCCCGCCCGAAACCAATTTTTTTCTTTATTGATTTTATTCCTTTTACCATTTGTAATTTTAAAAGTTAATACGCAAAGTTATTTGAGTGATAATACCAAAATCTCTTTCACGATGGATTATCAGAAGGAATAGCATTATTTTTAGTATTTCTTGTGCAATAAAGATTACAGCGAAATAATGATAAAAACCTACCTGTAACAGATAATCCTTTATAAATATGTCCATATAATGATCTCATATACATGAGGTAATATAGCTCGAACACTACTGGACAGTAGGTATTATAAATTGTATAACTCGACATCTGTCACGAACTCACGACCGCTTTCGATTATGATAGCACGTAGATAGCACGTTACACCATCGCTGCAGTAGGTACATACCTATTCTTTGACACTACAGGATTATTTATCTAAGAAAAAATCTATCGCGATCGCATTCAATTTTGCAGTCACTCGCAGTCCATTACTCCTTCATAAAAGGAAGTCGGCGCAGAGTCTGGTATTCACGGAGCAATGCCTGTCAAAGATTAGATAGATTTCTTCTTAGATAATAACCCCCCTGGGCGTGTATTATGAATTTATGACATCTTAATTCCAGACAGTTTTCTGAATTACTATCAGTGCCTTTCTTTGACTCATCATACAAAGAGAAAGAAATGGCATTATAACAATTCAGAAAACTGCGTGGAATTAAGACGTCATAATAAACCCCCTGGTTACGCTGGCGCCGAAAGAAAACTGCAGTATATTATTGTATAAAATAAATACCGCATCCGGAGCAACTTTACCAATGGCGCAGCGCAGAGCGCGTTACAGATGGTCGAAGTTCTTAGAAAATCAAATAGCTCAGCAAACTATAAGTTATTATTTTTATTATAAGCCATTCGAAAGCATCGTTCTCTATTACGTGAGTACCGTGATGATCACCAGGCGGAGCAAGTCAAGCGAAGTAGTGCTGAGTTGAGAAGATATGTACGGGGAATAAGGGACAAGTGGTAGCGAGACAAAGCAGAGCGCTTACAGTGGCTTGCAGACACCAAACAGCTGGGTCCTTTCTATGATGAGATCCGCAAACTTGTTGGTACTGCAATTCATGTCAGAGTGCCCCTGAGGTCCCTGGATGGTACACAACTGCTTACCAACAAAAAGATATACCTACTTACTCAAAAGATGGGGAGAGCACTTTGATACCTTGCTGAATGTTGACAGAGCTGCGGACATTACACACATTAGCTCACTACCAGCACTCCCCAATTCCATGGTCGACATGCTGGACGAGCCACTGACTTTGCGCGAGTATGTTATTACCATTCAACAACAGCACAACCAAAAAGCAGTTGGCATTGATAATGTACCTGGAGAACTACTCAAGTATGGAGGTGAGGAATTGCATGAAACTATCTGGAAGTTGTTCGTTCAAATGTGGGATGAGGAGAGAGTATCTGATGACTTTCGAACCTCTCGCATATGTTCCCTTTACAAAAACAAAGGCGACAGATCGAATTGCAATTCCTATAGGGGTATCTCCCTACTGACTTCTCCGGGGAAAGTCTTTGCCGGACACTCCTGAACCGTTTAATCCTCTTGTCTGAAGACATACTGCCTGAAACTCAGTTCGACTTCCGACCAAATAGAGGCACGTGTGAGGCTATCTTCTCTGTTCGTCAACTACAAGAGAAGAGTCGAGAACAGGGTCAACCTCTTCATCTATGTTTTGTTGATTTAGAAAAGGCTTTCGACAGTGTGCTTCGTGAAGCCCTATCGTTGGTATTGAAAAAACTTGGATGCATAGATAAGACCCGGCTCCTGCATGATGACATACGATGCTGTGTCCGTGTGCAGAGTGAATATTCAGTTCTTTTCGGTGATAGTTGCGGTGTAAAACAAGGCTGCGTACTCGCTCCAACTCTTTTTGTTCCGTACTTTGCAGTAGTAGTAAAGGGACGCCTTGCAGAATCTGTCTGGTGGCATTCGTATTCGTTTTCGTACCGATGGCGGTGGAATCTTTAACTTATCAAGACTTGAGCTCATCACACCAAAGTGTCTCACGCAACCATTACCGAGATGATGTATGCAGATGACTTTATGTATTGTGGCGGATTCCCCTTAAAAGGCTTATGACGAGTCTTGATGAGTCGTGTCGTAGATTTGGTCTTAATATTACCTAGTGTTAAAAAGACCGAAGTTTTGGCTCAGGATAAACTAAACAGTCCAGTCGACATTAGACTCGCCGATGCCTCTCTTAAGCAGGTAGAGAAATTCAAATATTTGGGCAGCACTTTAACATCAAGGTGCCTCCTTTATAACGAAGTCAACAGCAGAATTGGAGCAGCCGCTGCAACCTTTGGCAAACTTCGTTCCAAGGTGTTTCTTTCACATTACATAAAGCTCACTACGGAAATAGCTGTATACATGGCAATCGTCGCCAAATCTCTTTAGTTCCGAAACGTGGTGCCTGTACCGTAAATTTCGCTATTCGCGTATTAGATAGATTCCACCTTAAGGCGCATAGTAACGTCAATCATAAAAAATCACTGCAGAACAAACCGGTTCTCTTCATAAATATTGAATAAAAAAATATTTAAAAAAGATATGTTATTATTCAACGCATTCTTTACAGGATGGTCTTTTTCATTTTTTGATAAATTAATTAAAACTTGGTTAAAATGTGACCTAAACATGCCTCGATTTTAAAACTATAAACCTAATCGCTTCGTAAATATTAGGTTAAATCACATACTTTCGATTTCAATAAATAAAGTGAACAATATTCTAGGGGATGGTCTTTTTAGATTTTTCTTATTCGCCTTTATTAATTTTTTATTGAAATAATTCATCTTACGCGTAAAGGTTTGCTTGAATATTCCCCTCACTCTCACTCACTCACTCCTATGTAATCAGTGTGGGATGATCGACGCAAGGTCATTGGGAGCACTATGCGCCTTAAATGCCTTCACGATATCATGAACATAATCCATTGGTCGGACCGTGTACGCAACACGGGAGTTCTACGCAGAGCAAATATCGACGGAATAGAGGCTTATCTTATGCGACGGCAGCTCCGGTGATGCGGCCATGTCTCCCGGATGTCTGACGGCAGAGTCGCCAAACGCATCTTTTACTCGGAGCTACAGGATGGCAAGCGAAAACAAGGCGGCCAATTCCTGCGGTACAAGGATGTGCTCAAGCGTCACATGAAACGTTGTGCACGGACTCTGCACGGTGGGAGGCACTAGCAGCGGACCGGTCACAGTGGAGGCGTACTGTGAGCATCAAGGTGTTTGAGTTTGAAAGAAGACGCAAAGAAGAGCTCGATACTAAACGAGATAAAGTTAAGACTCGAACACGTCCGAGCTCATCTATTATAATTATGTTGGAGGGGTCCTGACTTGCAGTGAATGCGGACGTACATTCACTGCAAAAATCGGATAATGTCAGTCACCTGAGAGCACATCAACAAAGCTCTCAATAAAAGGTTCAACGTCGCCGTGGCCGAATTCGGTCTGGACATTATTACATTATAGGCAATATAACAGCCCTAAGTATAGGGCTGAAAATTGTTTTCAAAATATGAATATCACTATTTGTGAAATTGGCATACGCAGCCATAGAAGTATTAGGTTGTTTAAAAATAAATGACGGTTTTTTGAAATAAAAAACAGATTAACCTTTATTTTGACATAATGTTTCCTTTGTTTTTTGGGAATGTTATAATTATGTCATTTTAAAGTGCTCGAATTTCTCCGTGGTTAGCTGTTATCATTTATTCATTATTTTACTGTAAACATCGTGATTATTAATTTTAAACATGGTAAATAAGCAATTGCGTATCCAAGCTCTTAAATATTTAAGCGGCGTTTCAGTATTCGGCTGGTTCTTGTAAGAGTTTAAACTGGGTCACAAAGCAACGGAAGCAAGTCGCAACATTAACGGCGGATTACGGCAAAGGTATACTAGCTGTTACCAAATGGACGAAATGTATTTAAAACTTCGACAACTTCATCCAGCATTAGTCAGTAGAAAAGGACCAATTTTGCTTCGCGACAATGCGATCGCACAATTGACCCTATAAGAATTAAGGTGCAAACAAACTGGGCTTATGTGATGCCACGCCACGTTATGTGATTGGTCGCGTAAGCTAAGTGTGGTTCTAAATTATGATTTTTCATACATTTTCTATTAAGACCGATGTCTTCTGATGGACGTAACATCACATTAGCCCAGTTTGTTTGCACCTTTAACCAGTTGGGGTACGAAATCTTGCCACACCCACCATACTCTCCAGACCTTTCACCCACTGACTACTACTTCTTTAAACTTTGGACAACTTTTTGTAGGATAAATGATTTTTGTTAAATTTGGCGGAAAACAGAGATTATGTCACTGAAATTGTGAGATAATGCATGACTCAAGTCCAGTTTGGCAACCTGTGCTCCGCCTGCTGATCTCTGACACCTTTGCCAACTTTCTCATTATGCCTACTTTTCGAACAGTTAGTACAAACATTACTTTTGTGAGTAATCTATACTATTTATAATATTATAAATCTGAAGAGTTTGTTTGTTCGGTTGGTTGAACGCGCTAATCTCAGGAACTACTAATTCAAATCGAAAAATTCTTTTTGTGTTGGATAGTCCATTTATCGAGAAAGGCCATTAAGATTGATCACCCGGTATAGTCTAAAGCTATACCGGGAGCGCGTTCAGAGCCTCTGGGTGTAGTTGTCCGGTTGTTTTTTAACTCACTCAAAGGCGTTGAACGGATTGCAGCAACCAAATCTTTTATCTCCCTCTTTCACATGATTTTTTATTTCATTCTCTTTCTAGTAGATGACACTATAGAATATGACCGCCAATATCATCCAATCACGTAAGAGTATTTCAGTAATAAACGTCAGAGCGTTTTACAACCATCAAATTCGATGGTTGTTCGGTTGTAACTCGCGCCAACACTCTAAGGTCTTGAACGGGCGGTTGTTTCACCCGGTTGTCACGCTCGAAGGCATTGAACGGGGTTAGAGCGAAAAGTTGTACTTCGCGCGAAGGCTCTGAACGCGCCTCGGGTGATCAATCTAAATGGGTCAATAGGGAGAAATCAGAAACTATGAGAGATAGCGAAATCTGTTCTTAGGAACCATGGCGTCGATTTTAGATTTAATGATAATGGCATTCAAATTTTTTAAACTTCCATATATACATACCGGGAATTGAACCTGGTCAAAATCTCTGTACAAAATGTTATAAATTCTGCAAGTTTTTTCGTAGAAATTGTTGATGGTGGATTCAATCAAATAAATTTATCTGAAGAGACCACTTAAGTATGCATATCATAGCTGCAACAATATAATGCATTACAAATGGCATTAATTTAAAATTAGAACATATTCGTCCAACGGGTGGGCCAATTTATTTAATATTTAAAAATATTAATGATCCATTTGGATTGATCACTTGTATAACATCACGCTACGACTAATAGGAGCTGAGCATCAATTAAAAATGTTGCAAAAACAGGAAAAGAAATATTATGGCGAAACGTAGTTCGCGGGCACAGCTAGTTTTTCATATATTTATATCATTACTAACCTTTTCGCCAGCTTTTGTATATTTTTCTAAGCTTTTGTATATTTTTCTAATTTTGTTCCTTTTTTCCCACTTTAATCAAATAATGCACCAAAGACTCATTTTGCCATCTTTCGAACGCTGCTATCTATATAACACTCTCTAGGTTCAGTACTTAGGTAGGTACCTAGTTTTTTTTTGTAAATTTTACCAAAAGTACGTAAGTAATAGCAATTTCGAGGTTTTTGTATTAATATTGGTGTTCTTTTATTTTGATGAGGTTAAGTAGGTAGATTTGAAAATCAGGAAAATAATCTCTTTCAACATTTTCGAAATTTCTTACAACCCTTTAAGGAGTGGTTTTTATTGCTCGCGACGACGGGTCGCTTTCCGCATAAGCTCTATCAAGATTTTGGGATTTTTGATAAATGTTCGAGATTGTACTATTATTTTGATCATGTTAATGTGGGAAATCAATTAAGATTTTGTCAATGATTAAATTATGCATTTGTCTGTTCAATTATAAGACCATTATCGCGATGTCGATCTTGATAAATTTGTTAATTACACGTAATCGCAATGCATTTTGAATGTCTGCGTTGTGTTTTCACTGGCCGTATAAATAAAATCCTTTGCCTTGGTGCTGGGAGATGGGGGGTAAAAAATTGTCTCATGCCATTAATGAGAGCCGCCAACTCCCGAGAGATCTCATACTCTCATATCACACACGACCTTATGTCGTGTGGCTATAGCTGTACGAATAGGCTATAGTGCTATAGATATACGAATATTTACGTTACGTTGACAGCATTTCGATTTTTAGTAGAATCACATGAATAAACATAAATGTTTATGCACTCTAATAAATCGCACATAACGAAACGAAAACATCCTTTATTTGATGACGACACTTTAAAAAGTGTCATCAACAGATAATGATATGATTACGATTGATTTTCCAGTACTATAGGCAAATACATCAACACTTATGTAGATGTGTTCCGATAAGAGGCAAGATAGCCAGTTCCTCAGTTGTTGCGGAATCCAGGTGAATATCGCTTCTATCTTTGGCCTTATTATCACTTACCGTCAGGTTAGATGAAGGAAGAGCTTCCTGTTGGCGTATAAAAAGGGCAGGTTTAAAAACCTACTGTAGGAATTTTATTTGTACGAGTAAAAATAGGTACCTACTACACATTTAAATAAAATAACACTCCGTATTTAGTGTCTTATTTATTAAGTTTGAACATTTTAATTTTGTCCTTATGATGATCAAATATATCATCATAAGCCTACACTTTCGCACAAACATGGATTTTACATCAACGCCAATTTAATCTAATATTGTATGATTTGCAAGATGGATTAGATAACAAATGATATTAGAAAAGGATTAATTTAGCATTAGATTAGGTGATAAGCGTACTTATCGTACATGTGCTCCACGTATGGGACCGAGTGACGTTTACTCATACTTATATATAGATCAATTTAGTAATTTCTTGGCATTCTTTCCTCTTTGGCCACTTTCGAAACTATAATTCAAAACCAGCTGCTAAAATAAAATGTAATTTTCATAAAATTCATAATACCACAGATAATAAACTGGATGCGGGAGGCGCAGGACCGATCGGTATGGAGATCCTTGGGGGAGGCCTATGTCCAACAGTGGGCGTCTCTTCGCTAAAATGATGATGATGATGAGGTATAATACAAGAAAAACCGCAGTGTAGGGCTCCGTTGTTTAAAGGGTCGTATCGTGACGATTGTTTATAAATGCGGCCTCCCAGCACCATGCGCCTAGTCTCCTCTTGACTAGATTAGTTTCTACGTTCAACAAAGAATTTCATCAAGCTGCAGCCAGGCCCGCTGGAAAACGCGCGCAACCTTTTGTTCTTGCTAACTTATAGACAAGCCTTTCAAAACCAGCTGCTAAAATAAAATGTAATTTTCATAAAATTCATAATACCACAGATAATAAACTGGATGCGGGAGGCGCAGGACCGATCGGTATGGAGATCCTTGGGGGAGGCCTATGTCCAACAGTGGGCGTCTCTTCGCTAAAATGATGATGATGATGAGGTATAATACTTACAAGAAAAACCGCAGTGTAGGGCTCCGTTGTTTAAAGGGTCGTATCGTGACGATTGTTTATAAATGCGGCCTCCCAGCACCATGCGCCTAGTCTCCTCTTGACTAGATTAGTTTCTATGTTCAACAAAGAATTTCATCAAGCTGCAGCCAGGCCCGCTGGAAAACGCGCGCAACCTTTTGTTCTTGCTAACTTATAGACAAGCCTCCACCATCCTCCTCCTCCATGAGTAGGCACGCTCCACCTTAGTCCCCACTTTTGCTTACCATCAGGCAAGATGAGGACAAGTGCCTACCCATAAACTATAAAAAAAAACAAGCCAATAGCCCGCTCGATTGTAAGTGATAACCACAGCATATATGGACGGACATCTGCACTGCCAGTGGCACAGCTCGGTCACTGCCAGCCTGGAGACTGCACTTTTAAGCCTCATTTGAGGTCGGACATCGTAGCGCTTAGGAAACTGCAGCTGGTAGTTTGTTCTAGTCTGCAGGAACGTGGAAGAAATCAATGGTCGACCGAACATACATCCACCGCTTGCCGCCGGAACAAAATAAACTAGACCAGTAATGGATATAGTATACATGAAGATAAGGCAGAAGATGACAGGCAGGTGAGATGAAAACAAAGAGCTTTCTTGTTATGAATAAAACAAACCAAATTATAAACGATAAGAAAGGCATGGGTGAAATAAAACCAGAAAAGTCTCATTAAATACTTTTAATAGGTTAAACATTCGCTTACTATTTAACTACAACTAAAATCAATTTGTTCGCTATATGAACTTACGCTATCACTGATAGAAATCGCTTAGAATTAGAGACACGATAGGTATGCTATCCACGTACGAATGACATGACAAACAATTCACAATTATTTTATATAAATTCATTTGACAAAATTATGCTTGTAATGTTACAACCTCTTTTACCAGAATCCCACAATGTCAGTATCAATATTACATGAGGCACGTTCCACTTGAAACAACACCTCTCGCGCTTCTATCTAACACACGCATCGGATACAACAATGTTATACGTCTTATTAAACGTTAGATATTTCGTCGGTGGTAGTGTTTACATAATGTAAATACTTCAAACGCGATATTTTTGGCTAACCCAATATAGTTATACATTTTAGTTATACGCGATACCTGCTCCTAGCATCAAAAGCTAATGGAATGCAAAGATGCTGAGCATGTTTGAAAGTGCTACGAGTCTGTGCTTAAGTGGAACGCGCCTATTACAACAGTGTAGTGAGTAAAAATAAGCTGTTAAAAATAAGTGAACGACGTTGAGTGTGAATTCGTAATACAACACTAGATCTCGAATATATTTTGATGCCAAAAAATTCCGGTATTAATTAACTTTAAGATAATCTATGTGAAAAAGATGTACTAATCACTATTTTTTCAAACAGGCACACAGTTTAAAAAAATTGTGATTAGTACCTCCTTGACAATTAGTAGCCTTCTTGTCAAGCTATACTATTTGACCTTTGAACCGTTCTTATTATGTCGCTCGTAATAGTAGCGGTTTTCGTAGCGTAAATGTAGAGCTTGAATGGGAGCTTACTGTACTTTATTGTGCCATTTTAAGATTGAGCAGAGTGGTGTAAAATTACGTCACACTGCTAATTGCTAACCGAACTCCAATGAGAACTATGCCAGTAAAATTATTAAAAAAAAATATAAAATAAATAATTACATGTATTCGTTTAAGAGGAAACACTAAGGGCGAGACAAATCAAAAAAGGTATTTGCAAAAATGTATTGCTATCGCACTGTGCTCGAACCATAGACGTATAAATGGTAGCAAACTAAACGTATCGTTCAAAATTTCGTTTTATTGTAATTTCTGGAGTTTTATTATATAATGCGTTAGAACACTTCGGGGCACAACACTTTAACACAATGTCACGACGCCATTTGTCTCTTATTTTGAAAAATCTAAACATGGCGTCTGCCACGGTTTCGAAAATGTTTATGTGTGCGTTAGTATCGCCATAGACGAAAAATAGAAAAAGCGATATATCATGTCACTTTGGAGTGAGAGTAAAAACGATATACATTACTTATGACAAATGTGTGAGTAAAATTATGTCAAGTCTGCTTCCGTCTGTTCCGTTATACGTCTGTGGCTCGAACAACCGAGCAGAGCGCGATAGATAACTGCAGCTCGGACCGGAGATACGAAAAGTACACAAAATATATGTTTCGTAGTCCCCTGTTTCCTCTTTTGATTACTTTTTCCATTAAGAATTAAAGAATCTGTGTCTCTACCTTTTGCTTTTTTCATAGTCTCGTCAGTTTTGTTTGCTGGATGTTTGAACAGCGCAAAATATGGTCAACTTTTTAAGTTTTTGAAGGTTTAATAATCAACTTAAGGAAAAAAGGAAAACGTAGGAACATGCTAATAATGGCCATGGATTTTTTAAAAAAAATCATCCATGAAGAAATCGGGGGACGTCGTTTATATGGAAAATTACCCTTATGATTTCCTCTTAAGCACTACTGTAACAAAGTTTGAAGCGGTTTTAAATACCTATTAACCTTCTCTATTGCCCGCATCATTTACCGCAACTATAGGGTTACATTTTTAGTTCGTTTTATCATAGTTTAATGACTGTGTTAATGGTAGTTCAGTATTCAATAATCCTAAAAGACCTTTAATTTGTACAGCTACTTTCAAATAGTGACTACGCATGATTTCATTGTGGCGTGGTATAATTTATTAAAAATGGCAAAACAAAGAAATACAACCTAGTCGTTTAATCAACGACTTTAATCAATACAATGTAATATTATGTAGATATGATTTAAGAATAGCCTATTAGCTATTTATTTCTTTCGTAAACTACACGGGAGTCACGTAGATAGTTAGTGTCGATCGACGTAGACACACATTAAATTTGCGCTCGCCCATACACACAACAGCGCACGCAACAAAATCGGCGTTGTCGACATCGAAACACGCGACTAATACATTAAGTAAGGCACCCCGATAAAACGGAGATAGCACACAATTCTTTGGAATTGCGATACCGAACGCTGACGACAGCAATATTATCACTATCTAAATGAGTGTAAGGCCAGAGGGCCTAACGAAGTCACTTGCGGTGTCAATTTACCTGGGGCCCTAGATAATTTCGATCCTAACTAGTTATTGGCTATAGAAAACTCTCCTTCCTATATCGCTAAGATTGTGATTCTAATCTCAAATCATCTGAGAATGTAAAACTCAAAAAAAAATATGGTGTAAAACAAAATTATGTTCGCTGATGGCGATAAATTAGCACATTCATCTACAGATAACTTTGTTGTATATTTTATTCGTAAAAACACAATTATTCACATTAATAATATTTAAAATGTTGTAAGTATTTTAGTTTTCAGGCGGTATCAAAAGAAAATCTTATTCTATATTCGAATTTTATAATTATTGATCACAACTTTCGTACGTAGGTAGTAGATACTAAAAAAAGAGGCGAAATTTTCTTAAAGCCATAAAGAAGTCTATAAATTAAAAAAAAAAACAAATTTTAGGAAAATAATTATGCAGTCAGACGAGGCAACACTAGGAATTCTCTTATTTTCCACGGTACGTTTAAACGATTCGTATCTTGAGAGGAAAATACACTGGCTTGTTAACACGAAATCTCAAATTTTATTTACCAGGCGTTTAAAGAAACAACTCATTTGTAGAAAGATTAACACAAGTACCGGCAACTTTATTCACCGTGATTTAAGCGTAAATTAAATATGGCTTCAAAGGATAGTATACAGTGTTTTACGGATTGTGTTTAAATAGATGGCGTATAATTAAACTTTAACCCATAAAGCACAATTCAAAATATAACAGTAGAAACAAGCTATCGTTCCATTAACGGTAACATTGTGGACCAATATAAATATCAGTATTTTCATTTATTCATCTGGTTTTTATTACGAGTTACTAAAAATCGATGTACATGTAAGTATACGATTCGGCAGTAACCTTCACAACACTATATAGAATTATTACAATCTGAGTAGGTTTGGGCAAAATATTTGTATTATCTCCAATAAACATTAATATTGATACAATTAAAAAAATCACAGTAACGGGAAATCATCTAATTAAAAGATTATTGACTTGTAAAACCCAAATACTAATTGATTACAATTACGCAATAATATCGAATCAGCGAAAGAGATCAAACATTCATGTTGAATATGAAAAGGGTATGTCCTATCAATCGCTTTAAAGGGTTGCCAGCATATGTTAATAAAACTACCAAGTGAGAAGTTTTTTTAAGGAATAGTAGATTTTGGCTGTGTTGAAAAAATCAACGAATAAATTTGTTTATATGGTTCCATTCTACATTAACTGCCGTCTCTTGTCGTTTTATAAACAGCTTGACATACATAAGGACTGAATTTCATCTATTTAATTTATTAATGTGTCATATCAAATACGAATTATGCTCTAGTTATATAAAAAGAGTCTATGCTACAAGGGGCTACGATTTTAGAAAATCTTATTATTATTATCATCTTGTTTTTGATTTTTTGGTGCGAAGAGAAATTTTTTTATGACTCATTTAATGTAAAAAGAATATGCAAAGAGAAAAAAATTATCAGCACAACTCAGAATACCAGACCAATGAACCGACTCCACATAAATGAATCGAAACCACTCCTACAATAGAATGTTCCTTTCGACCAATCGGAACGTGTTAATTGTCTTTATAATGTTCCATGACCTGACAATGCGGCGTTTTAATTGGCCGAACGCATGGGTTCAATTCTATTTAGGCTTCAGTCATTAGTGGATTTCGACCTAAGCTTAGATTACTTTTTTCACTCTTCCTCTCTTTTTACCGAAATATACTGGTGTGGCAATTCGCATTTTTGGCCAATAAATACTTCTTTCTTATCATAAGTTGGCACTGGACCGATCAACACAGCAGAGTCTACACCCAAACCTACCCACAATCCCACAAAAACACTTCCATATCACCCAACCAATCCACAAATAGTCCTATCTACATGTATTTATATACACTGGCGTATATTATGTGATAATGATGCATAGTGATCGGAACACGTCATCATAAGTAGGGCTAATTTAGTTAAGAGTCAACAATTTGTATAGTTAGAACGGATAATACCATTGATTTTGTTCGTGATATTATATTCTATTTTTTTTTTCATATTTCAAGTTCCTCTTGTTGTATCACCATAGCTCTGTCATATTTATGATGAGCAATTTAGGTTTTCAATTTAAGGTTTAGAGATTTTGAACGAAAACTTAACAAGTCCTCATAAAAATCTGAGATTCCATAATGAGTAATTTGGCATTATTTTAAGATAGCACAAGACAGGCTCAGAATTACGAGAAAACACGAAATAAATATTGTGAGGTAATCTAAATAGAAAAAAATACTATTTAGATAACCTCAGTATTTATTTTAGCCTTAAGTTTGAGATTAACTAAAACGTCTCATTTAACATATGTATTTCCGTAAAGTTTTTTTTACTTCGACTCAGCACTGTCCCTCCTACTTTTGTATTTAGATCAATGAAAGCGACGATATTATAGCCGCTCCATTTCCAAAACCGTGCTAAGCCGTAATCTCGCGTCAACTTTAACCAAATTAGCGCAAAGAATAATCGCAATTCGTCACACAATTAACGTTAACGTCGAAGTTAGTTTTAGCGTTGACATTAGATAACATCGACGCTTAATAACGGTTTATCGAAGTCACGCAGGAATCGAAAGGCAATCTTACTACGCACACATCATGACGCACGCCCCTAAACAAATAACAACACATCATAATCAACACTTGTACCACATTATCAGTGCATTAATTTGTTCTATCCATAATTATTTCACGCCTATCTAATTTGCTAAGGAAAAATTTGGATCACTATCTCTCACGTTACTCGCACCGTATAGTCGCGCGATTCCCTCTTACACTTCACATTTAGAAAAAGAAGACAACCAGAATAAAAACTAAATTATAAAAAAATACACAGATTAAATCAGTCCGGACATAGACAAAATATGAGATTTCTGGAGTTTCCGAAAATTAAAGCAATAGTTTAAAGTAAATTAAATTGGACGTCAAAAGTTACACTTATTTGTAGTTATAACAAAAAAAAATACACATTATAGTTGTCTAACAAATTACTATCGTTTAACTTTTCAAATACTATGGTCTCGAACAAATTCATTATATTCAACATTAATGTTACAATTATCAGGTAACTTATTTAGTCCTAGAAAATCAAACTAATCTATATCAACTTGATAAAAATAAAAAAGAGTGTACGTAAATTATTATAAATACCAAAATACAAACAAAAATAGCACCGAGGTGTGTAAAAAAATATTATACGTCAACTTACCTATGAAAAAAATCTATATAAAAACGTATAAAAAAAAACAAAACGCACCTCGCGTGTAGAAACGCTTGTTGACAAAACAATGCGATATTTTAACAAGTTGACATTCGTCAACTGAGGCGATACAGTCGGCAACGAAGGGTAACTTCGTTATAAACATGAAGTTTGTGTAAAATAAAATTCAATATAGATCATAGGTCAATAACAACAACGTACTTTTTTACTACTCAATAACTTAACCGCTGGATGGAACAGGTGAACCAAATTTAATATTTCCCACTTTGACCTATGCCCGGTCATTCTATAAAATACCGACGCAGTGCATGCATTGAATTGGCAAGATATATACGCATAGTAAGCGTCGTTGTTTACACAATGCTTAGACGAATACGTCATTGTATTAAGTCACTAGGTATTCTATAGAATGCCCGGGTTACGATAATTTTGTATAGAGAACGTCAGACAAAATCCGCGCAGCTTGGTGGTTTCTGTTTGACGTTGCCTATACGTTAGCGGCCTTCACGTTTTCTGACTGACAGAAACTTTAGAGCATACGATAGTATTTAAATTTTCAGTGATATTCGCCACCGACTGTACTTGTCAAAAGCGTACGTTCACGCAATAATAATCCCAAACACAACTGAAGAGCTGTCGGCTCGCTATTCGGGGTGGACGAACAGAACAACACAATTACGATACATACAGTAGGATACAGTCAAGTTCAATAATACCTCAAGCCTATTAACAAATTAGCAATGTCAAACTGATATCTACACTAATATAATTAAGACAAAAGATTAGTATTTTTGTTTGAAATTAATAAAAAATTAGTGGACCAATTTAAAAAAATATATTGCTAATAGAATAATTAAACGAAGGATTCCTACGAAAACTATTAAATGTGTGATGTATTTTCACCCAGGCAAAACACCGGGTTTCACAGGCAGTGTCAAATTAATCGTCTAACTAAACATTTTATATGGGTCCGATAATTGATGTATAGAAACAGATATCAATCTGTCTTTCTATGTAAATATTTTTTATAAAACAAAAACAATTGCTTCGTTTGGGCTTACATAATTAATAAGCCAAGAATAGTTCAGACGATAGCTCTACCAGTATGGTGCCTTTGCCTCCTTTAGTACACAATATAAAAAAAGAAACAACTTTTTAATCACAGATTAAAACGTAGACCGATCCTGCAATCAAATTCCAAATTCCACAGTCAAATACATTGAAAATTTCTCGCAAGTAATACTAGTATCTACAAGCTATAATAGAATGAGTCAATGTACACGGCATACATTACGTAACAAAAATCATGATATAATTTTTATATTTTATAGATATATTGAATTTATAACAGAAATAAACTTTCTACAAAATTATATAACACAAATTATTATCTATCTCGGCATAATATGTTTTTATATGTATTTATAAATAATAACTATGCATTAAGACACCCTGTACATGGACTCTCGATAATTTCATAATTTAAATTATTGAATAAATATATTAATTTAGAATATTCCGCCTAATAATTATAATATTATTTTAACTATTCGAACTCACTTCAATCTTCACAGGTGTATTTATTTTCATTATTTCATAATAGTCACATAGTTGTATAAATTTATTCGACATTTTCGACAATTTGTCATAATTAAATAATAATTTACATAAGAAATACAGTGTGTATATTTCAACCATTTGAAAAACAGTTGAACATGGACGTTCTTACACGGGATATGAGTGTTAATTTTAACATTAATGTCTAGGCCACGAAAGCGAAAGCGTCCTAAACAAATGTATGTGTCTATTTCCTTAGGGCCACAAATTGCGACGCTAACAACATGTTTCTGTCTAATATACAATGTCTAAAAGTTGTCTGGTATAAAAATCCCTAGTTACCTAGAACATGGATTATTTCGAAAGCCTTGCGACGTACGTAGGACTGAAGTTTTTTTTTATATTTATATCCTCTCGACATGCATAGGTTTCATCATGTACCGCCTTTTTCCGTGATTCCCAAAAACTATGGTTATTATCACTCTTCCACAAAAGGGTTCGAACCCCTTTTTATGGTCTAGGCATTATAAACGCATAGATTTGTTTTTGACGCTTAACGATGACGATTGCAGCGCAAAGCTCTCGTCCATAAATTCCATTCAAATTTAATGTCACCATCTTTAGGCCGGGAGCCCGCACACCACTTTGTCCTTTTAAAAGTCATTTCATAACGGGTGGAAACCATAACAATGTTAGGATTAACTTAGAGCATCTGCTGCCCAGATAGCGGCGGCGACGGGTAGAAGTCGCTAAAAAAATATGCTTATAATGATTGTTATTAAAAATCAAATTGTATGAGGAGTTAGTTTAGATCATTATACAAATAATGATCTAAAAAAATGTAATCCATATTAACAAAGGCGGATTTTATTCAGTCAGTCATATTTGTTATTCACAAATATAATTGTGGGTAGTTTTAACATTTTATTTTGTATCTAAGGATACATAGCCTATAAAATACGAATTACTTGTGTATTTTACGGAATGAATGAATTGAATTCAATTACTAAAAATGTATTTAAGTTTGGATGGTATAATATAAAATGTGCGTTTAGTTATAAGTAAGTAGTTCTTTCAAATCATTCTGCTCTTTCGATTCAGACTGCCCTTGTTGTGTCTTTGCGTTGCGATACTTTGACGCACGCAAAAACACATTGAAAGCAGTCACACAGATGAGTAATATATCAGTGCATCAATATATTCAGACTTGGGCTTTCTTCCCCAATAGCACCGGACCAGCGTGGGCGCCAGCCATTATCATAACAGCTCATATACATCCCCATTGAGAGGCTCGAGCCTAGGTTAGGGTGTTAGGGTTAGGTTAGCTAAGTTAGGGTGTTTAGGCCTTAGTCAACCACGCTGGCCCAGTGTGGATTGGTCGACTCCACATACAACTTTGAATTTCTTCGCAGATGTATGCAGGTTGCCTCACGATGTTTTCTTTCACCGTATAGGCGTCAGACAAATGTACATAATATTACCTCCCGATTGGAAGGCAAGTGCCAGGTCGACACTCAGTTGGCGCCAGCCAACGTATAAGTGAATTATAATAACAGTGTTGTCTGCCTTGTTATTCGAAAATAAGAGGCAATATGGCTAGTTTTCTTGTCATCATCAGCACAGTTTATATATGCTCTCACTAGGGCTAAAGGGGTCGAGCCTACCCTATGGTTACCCTGCACCGGACCAGCGTGGGCGCCAGCCAATATATTAATAAATAATATAATAGTGTTGGCTGCCTTGTTATTCGAAAATATATCGATAGTTCTCTTGTCATCATCATCACAGCCACAGAATATAAGTCTGTAATCACAGCTCATGCCCCCACCGAGGGGCTCGAGCCTACCCTATGTTAGGGTGTTTTGGCCTTAGTCAACCACGCTGGCCTAGAGCGGCTCAATCTTCGGCTTCATCGACACTATTAGAGAAGAGCGCGTGAACTCTATAATATAATAAATAATGTAATCTTCCAATAATTTTACCCACTTCGTTAAATTAAAAATAGATATGAAAAAGTGTTTCAACACAGACGAAAGACATTGGCACACTCACTCCCACCAATCACTCAATTAATACATTAAAATCATATCATATCTTCTTAATCCTTATTGATCAGTAACATGAACATGTCTGATTTAAATCTAAAGTACAATAATGCGATTTGTATGTTCTTTCGAACAATCGTACTTATATCGCAAACAGAATCAACAAATTAATTTTATCAAATAAACATTATAATGTGTAGCTTTTTTTAATATGTGACGTCGTCGAGGCGTGATTTGGCGATGTTGAAATGAAAATTAAATAAATAAATAATTATGTTGTCTTTGAGATGTTTATACAAGTCTATATAGGATAGATATCCTTGCTTGCCACTTTATATTTTAATCAAAAGTAATGCAGTCACTCCAACTATCAGTTAAACCTGTGGGAACAGTTTTTTTGAGAAAATATTTTTACGCCAAAAACACTACTTGAAATTAATAAATAAGTACTTAAAATCTTTTAATTCTTCAACTTCAACTAAATACTTCTTTACCTCGCAAGCCCAATATAGGAACGTCCACATTCCATGCTTGATATTAACCAACATGTAATTGTTTTGTTGCAATCACAATACAATAATTACAATTAAAATAGTTGCCTGATTGGAGTTTAGTCCGGTGGTAGGTAGCTAAACAGCTTGTACTTGTCCCTGATGTACGGTCTGACGTCATCTTTCTGGAACAAAAAATAAACAGTCTAATTGGCGTATCAAGACAAGGGTGGTAAAGTTTTAGGCATAAAACCAACCAAAAGTGGAGTAGGACACAGCATAATTAATAATAATAATGTCTTCCTCACCGATATTCGGTCACGGCGGCCAATCTCAACAGAGACTAGCCATCTGCGCAGGAAAAATTATAACGTACAAGTGACTGTGCAAACGCAAGTGTATTTTAGGCATAAAACCAACCAAAAGTGGAGTAGGACACAGCATAATTAATAATAATAATGTCTTCCTCACCGATATTCGGTCACGGCGGCCAATCTCAACAGAGACTAGCCATCTGCGCAGGAAAAATTATAACGTACAAGTGACTGTGCAAACGCAAGTGTACTCTCTGTTCCTTCACTCGCAGTCGGATGGGACAGTTAGCCGACACGACCGGGACGAGATCAGGTGCAGGACACACTGTTTAACCGAAGCCTTCCGCAGCATGGAGCAGCTCGAGATGTTTCGTATTTTGGTCACCCATCATAGGACTGACCAGAGTCAACGTTGCTTAACTTTAGCAATTGCTCTCTGAGCGCATGCGCAATGCGCCACCAAGCAGCACAGAGAAACAACTAGACCAGTGCCTTTAGGCACTGAGCAAATATGTCTGTGCCTTATGTGGGACACAAAGCTACCAATAAATATTTTAGTTTCATATAATCAATATGAAATCAGCCACTTCCTTCCTGCGCAGACGTAGACACTTTTTGTGTCCAATTTTATACCACTTGAAGCATATCCGTCACCGAGCAAGTGTTCGGTGTAGGCAACTGGAAACTAAAAGTCGCCAGTGGAAGACATAAGCAATATTAACATTCCTTATAACGTCCAAATACGGAGCGAGTACCCATGGACCAATTTGATAGCATAACTGATTGTGCTATCGGGACATGCTTTGATGGATTTGTCCCCGTGTCACGTCTGAGTAGTTGGTTAATTGGTACATAGATTTTTCTATACTTTTAATACTGGAGGGAGACTCTTTACCAGGGTCGTTTGCTTAGGTACCTCCGTCTTACCTATTTCTGCCGCAAAGCAAAAGTGCTTGCATTGCTGTGTTCCGGTTTGAAGGGTAAGATATGGCAGTGAAATTACTGGGTACTGTGACTTTACATCTTGTGTCACAAGTTGGCAACGTACACTGTGGTTCTTGTGGGGGTTGCAGTTTTGCTGCGAATCTCACAAAAGCCATATGTATTATAGGTGACTGTTACCACTTACCATCAGGTGGGCAGTTTGCTTGTATGCCAACTTTCTGCAATAAAAAAAAAGTAACTTTAACACAATTCCACCTTATTATCTAATACATTACTATTAAGTGGTTCCTCCATTCATTTACAAACCGCTTTGCATTTATTGAAACATAAAGGGTATTGTTCAATTTCGGCTTTTCGTGAACAAGTCATTTTCTAAAAAATATTTCTATTGTTCAGTATAATTAAATGTAAGAATAATATTTATTACATCCTCGTCGCCGGAAGTAAGCATCAAATTAATATATTTTAATTAGGTAGCACTATTGACAAAAGTGAAACCATCAATTTCTGTGTGACTTTTACGTAAAATATGCATTGAAAAATCATAGCTATTATCTGACTTTAAAATAAATTCCCATAAGACATGTACAATACAATAAATAACGGCACCTTTTGTAAAATCGTTTATTTATTAAACACACAAATCACTTTTTATGTTTTAAATCGATCGATTTCAAATCGATTTTTTTACTATGGCAGCACAATTCGTTCTAAATGGATGCTTTTAAAAAAGAACTAACTTCGCATTTGTAAACAGTGTAGTACAGTGTGCCTAGTGCGAGTTTTATCGAGCTCTACTCGATCGTACGCATCGAACGCGTTAACGCGAATTTGTATGAAGTTAGAGCAGCGCCATCTAGTAGTCACTAGATGAAGCTGTCTCATTCCATAGCAGCTACTAGATGGCGCTGCTCTAATTCCATACAAATTCGCGTTAACGCGTTCGATGCGTACGATCGAGTAGAGCTCGATAAAACTCGCACTCTGCACACTGTACAGTGAAGTGAATGTTATTTTTTCGACTCTTACTGTGAACCCGATTTGCTTTTATAATGGATACCGATATTGCTCGAAATGAGGACCCGGCTATACCCTTGGACACAGAAGCTTCTTTTTTTGATCCCTGGCACCGCTTTGGATATCTAACCTGAGTTTGATGTTGATACTGTTACCGCGGTATACTACCCCAAGCATGTATAAAAATATATAATGTGATGAAAACAGTGGTTGGTAATGTACACAATTATATTTTTTCATTACTAATAATTTTAGACTAACATACGATTAAAGTCACAAACATTAGCAACTTCTTACTTTATTATAACGTTTGCCTATTTAGGCATATCACTAGACTTTCCCGCGATTATATTACTTGAATTACATATTTTTAGATACAAAGAATTAAAACTGACAATTTTTAATAAGTTTGGTTGCTGTTCATGTTAAGCCAAAACACCCATACAAACTGAACAATTCCCTTTGACAATACATAGTATCTACGTAGATCTTTTCATTTATTAGAGTTTGAATAGTTGTATTACAGGGGGCGCGGGAGGAGGGGAACGCCTGGGCATGCGACGCCGGGCTATAAGTCCTGTCCTCTAAGTCCGTCATACACGTCCACGCTGCCCCAGGTATTGCCGACGTACAAACCTGGGGCGGACCCACTGATGTGGGTCGTGCGCCCTGGAAATGATTCAGATTGTCAACGGGCGCCGCATCACTTACCACCTGCCTCGGATCTGAGTCAGCCAAGTATGACGGGCGTGCCTGGTACAGCTCTCCCACTGGCCAGGTGTAACCCAAACCCAATTCCCGTCCATATTTATCCCTACCCTTGTCCCATCCTTCTTCCTTAGTCCAATCACGCACAGCCGAACAGTGGCGGCGCATAACCACACCCAGGCCAACCTAGCCTAGGGGCACTAAATTCCCCCTGAAAGTTGGTACCACACCAGCCATGGGCCAGCTGGTGTGAGTTACACGTTGGCTTCTAGCCATACAGCCCAAAAAAGACACAATGGACATACAAAAAGATACAGTAAGACGACCCCAGGAGGGTCCCACCAATGGTGGGGAGTCCCTCACCGGGCCTAGCCCGGTCCGTCCCGCGTATTCTGGGGGGGACAACGTGTGCCCAGTCTCTGGCGAAAGCCTAAGCTTATCCGGCCTAGTAGAGGCCATGAAGACGGTCGACAACACCGGGACCGTCAACCCATGGACAGTCGTGGCTCATAAGCGCCCTTGCAAAAGGAGCGCTAATGCAGCCACACACACAAACATACACACACAAGGGCCAAAGGGTCTACCGGAACGCAGTCGCCCCAACAGGCGCGCGAGAAGGGAAGCTCTGCGGCCAACAACCAGCACAGCGACGGCCACCGCAGCAGTGGAAACACAGCGCGAACCTGTAGAAATACAGGGGCCGTCGCAGACACAAACACCAACACCACAACCAGCCCCACCACCACCACCCTCCAGTCAGCGGAGCGGGAAGCGGAAGCCGAGGGGCAAACGAGGACGGCGGACTGCTGCGGCGGCTCCCACTGCTCCTGAAAAGGAACAGCCTGGTGCTGGACAGAGTTCAGGCGGGCCAGCTTCATCGAAGCGAACTCGTCTGGACGAAACCCAGTCACCCAGGGGGGATGCCAAACGCGCGAAAACCGACTCAAAGACCCGGCGGTCGGTGAGCTACGCAGATGCGAGCAATTCGCATCTGAGAGTAGCGGTCACCACCGTCCCGCCGAGGGACCTCACGGCCGAACAGGCAGAGTGGCTGAGGGAGACTATCGATGATAGGATCCTGCAGGCCATACTGTCTCCTCCGTACCCGAGCGCGCAGGCTCCATCTTTCCGCGGACGGCCCTTTCTTTTAGAGGGGGTCCTAGCGATGTGGTGTGAGAATGCGAACGCACTCAGCTGGCTGGAGAAGGTGGTAAAAACCATCCCGTCGCCTATAGCCGATACCACTCTGGCTGTCATCAGACAATCGGAGATGAAGAAGAGGCTCAGGGCGGGACTTCTTGTCCACACGCGCATCACCGATGCTGTAACGCTGCAGAGAGTCCTTTGTGCCCAAAACCCATGGTACAAAGTTGATTCCTGGCAGTGTTACGACATGACGGTAGATGATAAGGCGCAAGAACCAGAATCCAAAGAAAAGGTGGTGCACCTGATCCTTGGGATACCGGAGGACCAGAAGCAGGGAATTCTGGATAGGGACCGCCGGGTGGCTCACATGTCTGGCAGCGGGTACATCCGCTTCTTCACCTCGGAGGAGATGAAAAAACCAGATGAGCCACCGGCCGACAATCAAGCAGCGGCGAAGCTGCAACCGAGGACCTCCTCCCCGGAGCCCTCCACCTCGGCTCCCCAACAGGGTTCGAGCCAGATGGAGACCACCTTGCCGCTGACGGTAGGAGTAGGGGACACCAGCGACGAAGATGACGTGTTGCGGAGTCCCTAACAGCCTACACGTAATCCAAACAAACCTCCAGCACAAACAGATAGCGGCGGCTACACTGCGTAGAGTGCTGGAGGCAAATACCAAGACCGTCGCCCTGATCCAGGAACCCTGGATCAGGAACAGCAGAATCTGCGGTCTGAACAACATCGGTGGTAAGTTACTGGTAAACACATCAGTGGAAAAACCGAGAACCTGTATTTATATACCAAACTCTGTAAAAACAACTATGCTTAACCAATTCTGTTCTAGAGATCTTACCGCAGTAACGCTCTCCACAGAAAATCAAACCACCCTTGTACTAGCTTCTGCATATATGCCGAACGAAGAGGACATTCCTCCAAGGGAAATGATGGAACTAGTACAACACTGCGAGAACCATGGCTGAGAACTGATCATTGCGGCGGACTGCAATGCACATCATCCACTGTGGGGAAGTAAGGACACAAATAAAAGAGGTGAGTTACTAACCGAATACCTATTCCAAACAAACCTTAATATAATGAATAAAGGCACAGAACCAACCTTTGTAAGTTCTAGGTATCAAACCATCATTGACATTACTTTGGCAACACATACGGCGGCGAACCTCATTAAAGGTTGGCACGTATCGAACGAACCATCCTTCGCGGACCACCGTCGAGTGTGTTTCCAACTACTCTATAGATTACCAGACCCTGCTCCCTATCGCAACCCCCGTAAAACTGATATAGCAAGGTACACTAACGCACTTAAAAAAGCACTAGACGGAACGTACGCTAGCGGCGAAACACCTAGCATAAACAGTATTGAAGAAAAAGTACAACTCCTCACTTCAGCAATCGTCGAAAGTTACGAGTTGGCATGCCCGATGTCCATACCGAAAAATCTCAACAAAAATCTCTGGTGGGGGCCAGAACTTGAGAGGCTAAGGAAAAAACTCAGGGCACTCTTCAATAAAGCAAAAAACACAAGAACTCCCGACGACTGGGACAGATACAAAGACGCGCAGAAATACTACAAGAAGAGGATCAGATTCCGGAGAACGGAAGCCTGGCAAAATTTCTGCAGCAGCATAAACTCAACAAACCAAGCCGCTAGAATAAAAAAAATATTGTCCAAGGGAAACACAGAGCTCCTTGGCAACATCAAAAAAGAAGACGGCACCTATACTAGATCTGAAGAGGAAACCAGCGCGGTACTGCTGGAAACACACTTTCCCGATTGTCAAATCGCGTCAGACCTGGAATGGTCTGACGAGCACTACAGCACCCCGTCTACCGAAGAATGGAAGGCTGCCAGCAAAGTAGTAACTGCGGATAGAATAGAATGGGCTATCAAAAGCTTTAAACCATTCAAATCCGCAGGACTGGATGGAATATTCCCAGCGCTGCTACAATGGCATCCCAACTTAACAGTAAAATACTTAGAACCCATATATAAGGCCTGCATAGCCTTCAAATATATTCCAAAACAATGGAGAGAGGCGAAGGTAGTATTCCTACCCAAACCGGGGAAAGAAGACTACACTACGGCGAAATCCTTCAGACCAATAAGTCTAACATCATTCCTGCTCAAAACACTGGAAAGATTGGTAGACCGACACCTAAGGGATGGAGCACTCCATGAAAGACCCTTACATCCCCAGCAGCACGCCTATAGGAAAGGCAGGTCCACAGAGTCGGCACTACATATGGTGGTCCGTAAAATAGAGTCGGCCATACACAATAAATCCTCAACCCTAGGCGCCTTCATAGACATAGAAGGAGCTTTCGACAAAACAATGCACAACAGCATTAACCACGCCCTTCAAAAGTACGATATAGAACCAGCAATAACAAAATGGATCACGGAGCTGGTAAGCAAAAGGGCGGTTCAGATAGTGGGGAACAACACCATCAGAGCAAAAGTGGTTAAAGGATGTCCCCAGGGGGGGGTCCTGTCCCCACTTCTGTGGAACATAGTAGTAGACAGCCTCTTAAGGAAACTAAACGACAGAGGCTATACTACTATTGGTTATGCAGACGACCTGGCAATACTGATAAATGGGACCGCAGAAAACATATTATGCAAAGAAATGCGTGAAGCCCTAGTATTAGTAGAACATTGGTGTGACGAACATCAACTGTCAGTAAATCCAAATAAAACAGAACTTATACTTTTCACCAACAAAAGAAAGTTACCAGAACTACAACTACCAAAATTCTTTAACACCAAACTCTCCCTATCATCACAAGTCAAATATCTGGGCATAATCTTTGACATCAAATTAAACTGGGTGAGTCACATAGAAACAAAAACAAAGAAGGCATGCTTGGCGTTTAACCAATGTAGGAGACTCGTTGGTAAGAAATGGGGTCTCAATCCAAAAATCACACTATGGTTATACACTGCAGTTATCAGACCCTCTATAACCTATGGATCAGTGGTTTGGTGGCCCAGAACCCAACTGATCACAGCAAAAGCTAAGCTCCAAAGTCTACAACGCTTAGCAACTACATCGACCAGTGGATGTATGAGAACCACTCCATCAGCTTCCCTAGAGTACCTCTTACAACTGAGACCTCTAGATCTAGTCATACAAGTGGAGGCGAAAGCAGCAGCCCTAAGACTAAGATCGCAGGGACTATGGAAAAGCAACATAGGAAAAACACACACGATAATCCTAGATTGGATTACAAAAGAAATACCTTTTCTCGATGCACCAATCGATAGAATACCATGCCACCATGTCTTCGACAGAAGATACGATATCCAACTTACAGCAGAATCGAAAGATTGCTCTGACATCAAAGAAGTTAGGATATACACAGACGGCTCCAAGACCACTGATGGAACTGGGGCAGGCGTCTTCTCAAACGACCTTAATATCAAACTATCAATAACCCTAGACAGACGGAACACCATCTTCCAAGCAGAGTGCATTGGCATCACCAGGGCGGCACAGGCGATTGCAGCTAGAGGTGTTACTAATCTTAACATAAAGATTATCACAGACAGCGCGTCTGTCCTGCAGGCCCTCCAAAACAATACTATTAACTCTGTCCTTATACTGGAATGTCATAACATGCTCCAAGCCATATCAGATACAAACCGGGTAACTCTGCAATGGATTAAAGGACACAGTAACTCACTTGGTAACGACGCAGCAGATGAACTGGCTAAGAGGGGTTCAAACACGAAAATGTACGGACCAGAGCCCCTACTACCCATTCCACAGGCCCAGATAAAAACCTGGCTGCGTGAAAAAACCGAGGAACATCATCTAACAGAGTGGAGAACCAATGAGGGATGCAAACAGACAAAAGATGCAATCCCGGTACCATCAAAGAAGCTTGCCTGATCCCTCATCAGACTAAAGAGAGACAAAATCCGAAAAGTTATAGCTACTATAACCGGACACTGTTTACTAAACAAACACCTATTCACAATAGGGGTGACAGACAGCCCTCTATGCAGAGGGTGCATGGAGGCAGAAGAAACGCCACAGCACGTCCTTTTGGAATGCACAAGCGTGGCCGATCAACGGGCAAAACTTCTCCACTCCCCGGCATCTATGCCGGAAGCATGCAGCAGCCCACAGAGGCTGCTGGCGTTCTGGGGAGACCTGGGATGGATGGAGTAGGGTGGAAGCAAACGTAGATTAGGACGCACAATGGCCCAATCATGAGGCTAAGTGCGTAAGAGCCCAGCCAAACTAACTAACTAACTAGTTGTATTACAGGGATTAAGTATAATATTATTTCTTAGTATAATTTTTCATGACACACCTGGTTGTGCCACAGATCCATCGTATAATCGAACTATAAAAGTGCGATCGAGTTGGTCCATGGGTATCGACCGCCCCCATATACGGCGCTGCGCAACAGCAATAACGGTTTCGTGTGGTGTACCGTGTCAGTAACAAGAAACCAGCGACTGTGTCCGATTTCCGCTACCGGACACAGCATTCACGGTTTCCTGTTGGTAAACTGTGTCGGTAACAAAAAGTGTCTACGTTTGCATAGCGCCTTATGGGTCGCTTAAAGTATTTGTATTTACTGTAACATTTCCTCAATTTTTAAATACCACTATTTTCAAATGTATGTTATTAATAAAATAACACGATACTTGCCTATCATGTTATTTTATTAATAACATGCATCTGAAAATATCCATAACACATCTTAAAAACAGCTTCCGCTTATTTATGAGGGTCATTGTTGATCCTCATTTCATTTATAGCCGTAACAGACGATCCGATTTGATTGGAGCCAACCGTCCGACCCCGATCAAATTGGAACGTGTGTACGGCTGTCGGCCCGACATAATTATTATTAGCTTGTTGGTTGCTTGACGGCCCGATCACTCATCCGACAAGTAGGGACACGACAAAAGACAAAAGTATCGATACTTTGTTATTTAATTTAATTATGTGTGCTTAAAGTAATAAATTAATAATTTAGGGCCGGTTTTTCAATTGTCAGATAACTCTTAACTGTTGAATAAATATGGCGATATGACAGATTTTCTATACAAAAGCAGTCAAACTGTCATTGTTATTCCTCAGATAAAAGTTAACTGACTTTTATCTGATATCTGATATGATTGAAAAATCGGCCCAAACTAAAATGACTCGACTGCTGTCCTGCCAAACCACAAAGTAGAGAAAAAAAATGTATTGCAAAAATTTTGTTTATTTTTTGTTTGTGTTTTAATAGGGTTTTCGTTATTTATTTATTTTCGCACGTTTAGTTACGCATTTTACAGTAAGCTCTTTGTCAAGCTATACTATTTGACCTTTGGATCGTTCATATGTCGCTTGTTATAGTGGCGGTATTCGTAGTGTCAATGTGAAACTTGAATGGGAGCTTACTGTACATCCTGCTGTGGATTATAAAAATAGTTATTAACAAACATTGCCCTTTTTACGAGTACCTACCTAATATAATAAACTTTGATTTATGAATTTACAGTTGCTTTTTTATTATTGTTTATACGCACCTACTTAATTTGTTGCTGTTTTCAAGTCACTGACTGACGTTGAAGTACTCTACACTTTGAATTTGAAGTACTGATACTTTTGTTTCAATATTTTTACGAGTACCTACGATACTTTTTAACCCCCGTCGGAAAAAGAGGGGTGTTATAAGTTTAACATAATGTGTATCTGCGTGTCTGTGTATCTGGATGTCTGGCTATGGCTTCATAGTTCCCAAACGAATGGAACGAATATTCAGTGATACAATACAAGGCATCCGAAGGCGATGCCACATGGAGGAAAAGTACCATAGATACCGTAGATATAACTGCGGAAAGATTTCATAATTTTAAATTCAAAAACAAATCCAACCGCATTAAAAGACTGCTAAATAATCACCTGTCTGGATCGGGAATCGAACCCGCCAAATGAAGAAAATGAATATCCTGTATTTTTATGATACCAATCGATAGTCGGATCACAGGAAAAAATATCTCTAATAAACATTACCTGAAAAACTTAAGGAAAACCATGAAATCTATCTGTACCTATTTATTTATTATTTATTAACTTTATAAAATATAAACAAAAGGTGTAAATTTATTTGAGTTTCGCAAAGACAAATTGTGTTTTTGTATTGGCCAAAATAGTATTTTGATTCGATATCGATATAGGTACATAATACTTTTTACGGCATCCCTTCTATTGGATTGCCAACCGCGTCGGACCGTCTGTAGGCGCGTAGGCTACTCATTTGATTGGATCACGTTGGATCCAACCAAATCGGAACGTCTGTTAACACTTTAAAGTATATTTTTCGCAAATTAATAAGGAAGCAGTTCCTTATATTATTATATATTATAGCATATTTCTTCATTTAATATAATTTGTTGTTTCATGTGTACAATGAACAATAAATAAATAAATGTCATCTTGTATTCTTGCCTCTGTGGTCGCCAGACTCTTCCATTCTTATTAGTTAGACAAGCATAGTTTCTTTTGATTCTCGGGTCGCGATCACTCAAGATGTATAGTTTTTTTACAAGCTTTTTATTTACTGTCACCTGTCCGGTGTCTGTATTGAAATCTTGCGAGTTAAATTTGACCCACTTCCCGGTCTCCTATTGTGCTAAAATTTTGCATGTATATGTATATCGCGTGACAATGCAATTTTATATTGATATATATTGAGCTGAACTGATACTGGAGCTGGAAGGTGGCCAGAGGAAGTCCTCAATAAAACAACACAACCCCATACCTTCTCATACAACCAGTTTAAATGAGGCCTGCATGTCAAAAAGAGTAAAACTCACCGTCGCCAAGTGCTCGAGGAACGGTAGCAGTTTCAACAGTTCGTTGTCACTGCGATCCACAAACCAACTGTCTATGGGGATGCCATTTTCCAACTGGTAACCAAAGGCCTGCAACAACAACCATTTTGGTCATATTATTCACTGACCATGAAAAAAAGATAATTTAAGGGCACGGGAAGTCTTAGCAAATCGAAAATAGATGAACGTCTTGCACAGTATTTCACTGCAACCTCTACTCCCCTCATATATTTATACCACATTTATTATACAGTGAAATTTCGTCTTATATGGGTATTATATAAAGTTGTAACGATATTTGATCTACTATCAAATTGAATATACAGGGTGTCCCAGAAGCCGGCGTCAAGCCGAAAGCAGGTGATAGACTAACTCATATATGTTATCAGAAAAATATAAAAAAAAATCTAAGTCACCTATTTAAAAAAAAATCTAGCATTAAAAAAAATTGATAAAATTTACACCCTGTGACGGTTTTTTCACTGTTGTTGCTACAATTCTTGACTTTTCTAAACATTTTCTTTTGTTTTGTAATCCTGAATAATGTTTCTATATACTCTAATCTAAAATTTAAAGCCAGCTGCTGCAAATTAGAAGAATATGCCATTTTTATCTAAATTAAATATTCAAAATTAATTTTTTGCATAGCTTTAACGAGCTGTACTGAAAAAAAAATGTACTATGCGAGTTTGGCAAGTAACTGCAAAAGTTGGCGCATTCAATAAGGATTACAAAATGGTATGATACTTGGTAGATAATTTCTACGAATGCAGACAATATTTTTTTTTCCAAAAACAGGCAATTTTGAACAAATTTTTCTTACGTACTTAAAATTTATTCTAAGTACCCATGGTTTGCTTTAAGGCCGTAACTTTAACATTCTAGTTTGAGTGAGACCTGGAGAGTCATTTTACGAAGTGTGAGAGAGACAGATAGTGAAATAAATTAAATACACAAAAATTGTTTAACATAATTTATTTAAATGTCAAGATTTACAACAGGTGTTCAAACTGTCTTCCTTCAGCTCTAATGCAGGCTCGACATTTTCTTAAAAAAGATCGGGCTATCAAGCGGGCGAATCTTCCATTATTAACAAAATCATTTGTTTCTATTATTCTTTGCCGTAGCTCAGTCACAGTTTCGATTGGCTTTGCGTAAACTTTTTCTTTCACCGCTCCCCAGTAAAAGAAATCTAATGGATTTAAATCTGGGGAATGGGCTGGCCACGAGATAGTACCAGATCGTCCTATCCATCTGCCTGGGTATTCCTCATCGAGATATTCTCTTACTGAGCTGGCATAGAGAGCTGGGCAACCATCTTGTTGAAACCACATATCTCTTAGAATGTTAAGTGGCACATCTTCCAGTAGATTTGGTAAATCATTTTGTAAAAAATGTAAATAAACTTCACCAGTCAAGGCGTCTGGCAGCTCAAAAGGACTATTATTTGTCCATTTAAAATTCCGGTCCACATATTCACTTTAAATCGATATTGTGATCTATCTTGCCTCATCAAATGAGGATTTTCGATATGCCACTCGTGTAAGTTGTGTAGGTTCATGTAACCATCTTTTTTAAATGTCGACTCATCTGACCACAAATTTTTTTCGAAGAATCGCGGAAATTCTCTTTGTTTTTGTAGCATTGTTTGACAAAAAGCAGCACGGGGTCGATGGTCCCGGGGTAGTAGAGTTTGTACTCGCTGTACGTGGTACGGGTGTAGCTGATTTCTTTGCAAAATCCGATGGGCTGTACTTTTGGGTACTCCTGTGCTTCTCTCTATTCCACGTACAGAAATACTCCAATCTTCTTCGACAATGTCTAGTACAACGTCCTCGTAAGGGGGACGAAATCTTCTTTCACCATGTACTTGGTTCGGCAGTCGGCCCCTTCGGTAATCGGTGCACATTTGTAAAGACTCGATGATCCGGAAAACGAGCTGCATTTGGGTACCTCTCACGATAAAGTCTAGCTGCAGCGTTGGCATTGCATCTACATTCCCCATAAATTAAATGCATGTGTTGGTGTATTCTTGTGTCGTGTACGCAGACATGGTGGCACTACACAATTACACAATCAACGATAAGTAGTCCGGAGCAAAGCAAAGGTCGTCGGTAGAGAAACTAAACAGTCTGAATCCAAATCACAAGCAATCAAGTCCAATAAACGAAGCAGAAAGTGGTAAGAACGAAATCAACACAATCAAATACAAAAAGATGCGCAGTAAGCGAAGGAGCGAAACGTACTGATGTGTATTGTTTGTGCGTTAGCGAATAATTGGCGTCACTATCTGTCTCACTTCCACTTCGTAAAATAGTCATTTTACGAAGTGGATGTGAGACTCGCCGTCTGTCACGTTAGCGTCACTATCTGTCTCGCTCATACTTCGAATCTCTCCGTCTCTGTCACGTTAGCATCACTATCTGTCTCTCTCACACTTCGTAAAATGACTCTCCCGGTCTCACTCAAACTAGAATGTTAAAGTTACAGCCTTAAAGCAAACCATGGGTACATTAAAATAAATTTTAAGTACGTAAGAAAAATTTGTTCAAAACTGCCTGTTTTTGGAAAAAAAAATTGTCTGCAATAGTAGAAATTATCTACCAAGTATCCATACCATTTTGGAATCCTTATTGAATGCGCCAACTTTTGCAGTTACTTGCCAAACTCGCATAGTACATTTTTTTTTCAGTACAGCTTGTTAAAGCTATGCGAAAAATTAATTTTGAATATTTAATTTAGATAGAAATGGCATATTCTTCTAATTTGGAGCAGCTGGCTTTAAATTTTAGATTAGAGTATACAGAAACATTATTCAGGGTTACAAAACAAAAGAAAATGTTTAGAAAAGTCAAGATTTGTAGCAACAAGAGTGAAAAAACCGTCACAGGGTGTAAATTATATAGATTTTTTTAAATGTTAGTTTTTTTTTTAAATAGGTGACTTAGATTTTTTTTATATTTTTCTGTTAACATATATGAGTTAGTCTACCGCCTGCTTTCGGCTTGACGGCGGCTTCTGGGACACCCTGTATACTATGGAATCAACTCTGAAATTGCGGTAAAAACTGCTATCAGCTGCTGCATACATTTCACTCAAATTGTTTTTTTTCAACTCTTGTATGAATTAGCCGCTTTTTCTTCACCATTAAAAAATTGGTACCATAGTTAAAAAGGTTCACTCAACATTTTTCGGAGCACCTTAAATATCTTAATATTATATTTCGATATAGAATTGATTTAAAGAGATGTGTTCATATCTAACATTGGTGACAAACAGGCTTACGGCAATGATGTTAAGTGGTTACCTCAGCCTGTAGATACGGTCCCACCACAGCAGTACTGACAGTGACCCACCAATGAGATCTGGCAAACCTCGTTAAAGGCAGATTTACATTGGGCAAAATAGATAGATAGATGTACAGTTTAATTGGACACTTGTTATTTACAAATCAAAAATATAATTAAAAAGAAATCCCTTCAGAGTAGGGTACGGGTCTGTGAATGCTTACAGACACCCCCTCACCAAGGAGATGACAAGTTATACGGAGTGGCACTTTTGTGCGAGTGCTAATAACCCCACTCCGTTACCGCTACTATTATGGCAAACAAGACCAATGTAAAACACTGGCGCCAGTTGGATTTGACTACAGACTCAATAAAAAAGGTGTAAACACAACATGAAGATGTCTTCTCACCTGTGGACTGTTGTCCACAATGACAGTCTTCCTCAGATCACGGCCCAGGATCGACAGGTCCTTCACGTAGTTGCCGTTCACCAGCAGACAATGTTCACGGAACAACCTAGGGGCAAACAAAATTGAAAACAAATGGATTTGGTGACAATTTGGGTACCTTCATACATCACCTCAGGCAGATATCACAATGCCAAAGGACATTGTATGAAAAAATTTGGAGAATTGATCATACTGAATACTATTTATTACTTAGAAAATAGTAAAGTAAATTCGAGTGTTCGAGTGTAATAATCGCTTTAGAAAAACATAACCAGAATCAGGTCGGTAAAATCTCCTTGGTAAAAAAATTGTTTTATTTGCAACTGACTGAATTAACTTCCCATGAAATAGGTTTTAAATTAATTAGTTTAACTGACCTATACTTGATCCACTTGCGAGAAGGGTCCAGCAGGTTCAGCAGCCTGTCAGCGTAGACCCTCTTACTGGCGGTGAACAGTATCACCTCGTACAGGCGAGACACACGGGAGAGGAACTCGGCGAAGTGAGGCCGAGTGCGTACGAATACCTGTGTATAAAAAAAGACTATAGCTGCTGTTTCCTAGTTACAAGTAAGTCTTACCTCTTTATAATATCGGATCTAGAATTAATTCAATTTATGTATTTTAATAGTTATAAAATTTTTATACAACATGGGTGGCAAACAAGTATGCAGCCCATCTAACGTTCAGCAGTTACCATAGCCTAAGCTGTAAATAAAAAAAGACTCATTACTGCTTTATAAGTCACATTTGCGTCAACACACACTTAACATAACTGTTAAGAGATCGCGATAGCGTTTTTCTAAATAAGAGAATAATGGCCGTTTTCACCAACCTCTTCTTAGCTTAGGTGACTCTTAGGTGGCATGCTGTCACATTCTTTTCATTAAAGAAAAGTGACAGGATACGTCTTAAAGAGGCTTCCTAAGCTAAGTTATGGTTGGTGAAATCGGCCATTAGTCCCCTGTACCTCTCTTGTTTATATGAGACCCACAAAATAAGGATATTACAATATCAAAGAAACTCACAGTATATCTGCAGTCTTGGAATAGAACAGGGAAGTGGAAGCTGGCATCAGGCAACTCCTGAAGAGAACAATGCACCAGTGTCTCATCGAGGTCCAGAACCTGGAACAATGTAACAAAACATCAAAACTGTTACTACACTTTAATTAAAGGAATTAAAATTATTAAAATAATAATTATTATTGTTCTAAAGCCCCGACTCGCACAATGTTCGATACATTGGCTGGCGCGGCAAACCATCGATCGAAAACCATCAAAAATTGACTCGCACGGCAAACTATCGAACATTGGCTTGCACGGCAATCGGCAAACCATCGATCACTGACTCACGCAGTAAACCATCGAACATTGGGTCGTACGGCAAACCATCAATCACTGGCCACGCGGCAAGCCATCGAATATTGGCACACAGCAAATCATCGATCGAACATTGGTTCGCGCGGTAAACCATCGAAGAGTAACTCACATGGCAAACTATCAAAGATTGGCTTGCGCGGCAAACCATCAATCACTAGCTTTCGCAGCAAACCACAGAACATTAGCTGACGCAGTTTGCCGCGTCAGCTAATGTTTGAATATTGGCTCGCACGGCAAACCATCGATCACTGGCTCACACAGCAAATCATCGATCGAACATTGGTTCGCGCGGCAAACCATCGAAGATTAACTCACATGGCAAACTATCAAAGATCGGCTTGCGCGGCAAACCATTGATAATTCCACGGCAAACCATCAATCACTAGCTTTCGCAGCAAACCATCGAACATTAGCTAACGCAGTTTGTCGCGTCAGCTAATGTTTGAATATTGGCTCGCACGGCAAACCATCGATCACTGGCTCACGCAGTAAACCATTGGTCAAACATTGGCTCGCGCGGCAAACCATCGAACATTGGCTAGCACAGCAAACTATCGCGGCACGAGATTTATTTTATATACACGGTGTTTCAAAATAACCAATAAATAATCTATTCTTTATCGAAAACTCATTATTAAAATGTGTTTACACGTAATGTCATGCAACCCAAAATTTTCATGTAAATCATAGACATGATGATGATACTATGATTATCGATAAATCTTTAGTTTTCGATAAAGAATTGATTATTTATTGGTTATTTTGAAACACCGTGTATACGGGGTTACTTTGCCAGCAGGAGCCAAATTTACAGAAGCAACTCAGAATCCGTAAGATAGTCGAACTATGTTAAAAGTAGATTACCCAACAAGTGGAAAATAGGTGAATTGTTTTCGAGATATTAAGTTGATGATGAATTAACTTTCAAAACATACCAAGCTGAAATCCGGACTAGTTCTGGTCTTAAGCGGCAATGCCGGAAAGCGAGCCCTCAACGCTCCGGTCGCTACTGACTCCAATGGTGGAAGCTGCAAAGAAAAATAATATTCATCATACAAGAGTAAGGTTTCTAAGCGAGGTTTTAGTCATCGAAAATAAGCTACGAATGAGAAATGCGCAAGGAAAGCTTTCGAGTCAAAAGTTTCAAAGAAGATGAAAGGTTGGATAGTAATCCTATGCTAATGTATTGGGAAGCAAACTCTTCCTGTACTTTTTCTTTAGTGAATGTGCCTCATCAAGCAAGCCATTCTTTTGTTAGTGACCAAAAAAGTAGTGGGATGTTATCATTATTTTGTTTCTTTTTTTATGAGCTTGTGCAGCTGAATATGGAACAAATACACATAATTCTTTAAAATTTTATAAATTTTGTTAACAGCTTGTGTCGATAACAGTGGAGCGCAGACTAACTGTTATATTTATAAAAGGAGGAGCAAAATTAAAAAAAGGATTACTTTTGTTACGCTAAGTACATACATTTATTCTGGGCATTTATTCATTTCTGTGATGGGAGCACAAGTCTTTTGTCCAGCATACACATCCCTCATACACTTTACCCACTCATCTCGCACATTCTTCACTGTTATCGCATCTCATCAAGCTAAGGCCTTTTCCGCCAAAGTTGCACAGAATAAAACTAAGATGAGTGACACTATTGGTCAAGTTTTCTCCTTGTTTACTGATTAGCTTCCTAGCACATAATTGATAGAAGTCTTAATAATCCATACTAATATTATAAATGCGAAGTTACTAATATTATAGCTGCTGAACTGATTTAGATGAAATTAGGTATAGAGATAGTTTGAGTCCCGACTCCCGGGAATGGATAAAGGATACTTTTATAGCAGATATCATCCTTTAAGGGGGTGAAAGTGGGGGTGGAGGTTTGTATGGGGAATCAATTACCGCTGAATCGATTTAGATGAAATTTAGTATGGTGATAGTTTGAGTTTTGGGGAAGGATATAAGCAAACAGGATAAAAAATAAGCTACCCAAATTACATATTGCACGCGGACGAAGTCACGGGCAAAAACTAGTATGTGACATTTCTTAAAATATGAAACTACGACTATTTACAAAATGACAGAATATTACATGTTTAATGAACAGATAGGGGTCGAACGCATCTACCCAGGAAGATATCTGCTCACAGTTCACTCGGTTGCTACATGAAGATATCACGTCGGCTGCCTCCTCCTGTGAACAAAATTACAAAGGTTAAAAAGAGAGATACAAAAGGTGATACTTTAATAAGCTATAAAAATTTAAGATTCCAAATCTTCTTAAAATAGAGCTACAACATGTGCAGCATTGCAAGTGCGATTTTACAATAGTTAGCAATAATGTATGAATTTCACACAAAAGGTCCTTTACATTGGTTCAGCGAGGATTTGAGTCCAAACCGGACTCTAGGTGTTTGTCTCAAAACACTGTCTCTATCACAATTCATTCAAATTTATTTTACGAGTATTTTTTTTTTTGTCTCAGATTTCACTGTGATCTGTCGCTCTCTGAGACATTAAACAGTGGGTATGGCGAGTTTGGTAGATGTCATGCTCGGCATGCAAAATTTAATAAATGTTTTTTTTGTTTAGTATAAAGTGTTTCTTTTTTTATTTTTATTTATTTAATAATTCTTAAATATATTGTTTTTACAATATAAACATAAAAAATTACAACAAAAAATATTATAAAAAACCTACATTTAGCGGGTCCATTAACAGTGAGACAGTGCCCAAACTTATTATTATTATTGATTGCTTTTAATTTGACAATCATTATGATGTCCATAGATGACTTCGTATTGACTGTCTTCAGAAGACACTGACTGATACATGCAGTACACCCTTCAAAATTGAAAGTTTGAAGGGTGTACTACATGCATTTTAAATTTTGAGTTACACAATCAACAGGATGCTTGAGCATATAACCCTGATGATAAGTCATGAGGGTGACCGGTATGATTGTTTGCCACCCATGTAAAAACAAATTATACTACAGTAATTAGTGCACTTTTAAAGGCTGGAACTTTTGTGGTTTCCAGTAAGCCATCACCACCAAGTAATATATAATTACCTCAATGTCAGTAGGAGACTGATCATCATGGCACACGAGCGAAGACGAAGAATCATCTGCAGCCATATCAGATGCATTCTGAAAAAGAATGAACACACTCCTATGGAATTTCATATATTATACAAATATTGTGTTAGACAACAGGCAGGCTGCAATGTAACATATTCATTTGCTAAATTAATTGTACAAGATAGTTCAGGTGGGCAGTACAAAAAATGTTTTCAGCCATTTATTATACTCCATCTAAAGTTTTAAGAATTCATAAACTTACCCATCCAGCAGCTTCAGCTGCCAGGCTCTGACTTATTTCTGCCAAGAATCCTGAGCTGGGGCTTCGAGCTGACAGTGCTTCAAGGTTCTCTATAGCTGTGCCTTGTGTGTCGCAAGTTGAGGAAATCTCACACTCTGAATCACGGACGTAACCATCCTGCTCGAGCATGGCCACGAAGTCAGGCTATGGAAAGAGATAGCAACATGTTGGATATTTGTGTTTTACTTAGAACAATAATTAATATTTTAAAAAAAATTAAAGAGAATATCCGTGCAGTAGTTTTTGAGTTTATCGCAAACAGACAGACAGACGCGACGGGGGACTTTGTTATAATATGTAAGGATTTATTTCCTTGGATTCACAAGTTTTATTTTCACAATCTCATCATAGGACTCATCATCAATCAATCTCAACAAAAATATTTTTCCACTTTATCAAAAGTCTGACCTTATCAGAAGGAAACTGGCATCAAAAACTAGACAAAAGATGGCATTTACCTGAACATATTTCTCCCCACTAGCCAAGAACTCTGAACAGGAATCTAAGTCATCTGTGGTGGATGTAGGCTGATACATCTCTAAATCGTTGCTGGACTTCCTACGTTTCATGAATCGTTTCTCTAGAGAGTTTTTACGTGATGTCTTTTTCGGATCCTCCTTTTCAGTAGTCATGACCCTTGCTGCTTTTTCAGCAAGAAAAGTAACCTCATCCTCAGTGTTTACAGTATTATTAATAAGTGTTGCACACTCAGCAATAGCCATAAAATCATTCAGACAATCATTTGGAAGACACAGTTCTGAGGATTCTACATGAACATCACTGTCTGAGTCATCAGACTTTGTTGGTGGGAAATCCACAAAAGTAGTAGTATGGGCTTCATACATTGTCACATCTTGGTCTTCAGTCCAATTTGTGTTTTCTGGCTTTTCTGGCACAATGGGAGGTTTTGCTTTCCCTTTTTTTTTGGGACTTTCATTTGTAGATGTGACTTTTGTAAGTTTTGGTGGAGATACACCCATTTGGCGGACTTTCCGTATTGGAGAACTATTTAAAGATGCGGACTTGTCTGGTTTATCAATTCTTCTAGATTTCCTTGGGGAATTCAATGCTGTTGCAACTTCTATTTTCCTTAATTCACGATTCAAGGAACTATGGCGAAGCTGCACACTTTTAGTAGAACGGACATCTCTACCTTTTGATGTAGTAGTGATTTTATCATTCTGAGTCACTTTTAAGCTTCTGAGACTGGTTGTAGAGATAATATTATCTTTGTTAGTACTACGTACAACAGTTTGGAAAATTGGTTTTTGTGCGCTATCCTTGTGCTTAGTTTTAGATTTGTGTAAATCATTTGCTTTCTCCATACTTCTCACTGGTTTGGTTCTAACTGGCCTAGTCTTCAAATTCTGGGATCTAGTTACACAAAATAGTTTAGTATTTGCAGACAAGACATTTTTAGTTTTGTCCTGTTTTATTATTTTTTCCCAAGCCAAAGTAGACTTAGAAAGTGGTTTCGTGGGTTTCTTTTTGAATTTAGTAACTATCTGGGAACTTCTTTTCCCTGAGAGCGGCCGCTCCCTCTTTCTACTTCTTAAACGCATCGCAAGTTTAAAAGACAACTTAACCTGAAAGAGTGAGCATTTGGTTACATTGCACTGCAACATCAAGTTGAGACACTGTCATAACGAAATATTATCTAATGACTGTAAATACTTACATGAAGTCTAGGCGAATGGAAAGTATATCAATAATTCTTTCGGGAAAATGTATATAATAAGTCATACATAGTCAGTTGCCGGTGGGAGCGACGCGCAAACAAACTTCTTTGGTTCGGCAAAACATTGAGATTTATTTCTGTAACATGGATGGTACAAACTGCAAGGAAGCCACTTCGCGCCTTTTTCTAAAACTGTTTTCAACCAGTTCAGATGATACCCGAAGTTCTAGTACCACAAGTTAAAATCTGAAGTAATCTTTGTCATTGTTTGTGGCATTTCTGCAGTGTTCACTACACAATTGTTGATAAATTAAGCGTCGCGAAAATAAAAAGCGGCTCTGAACTATTATTGATTTTTACGCCGCATAATCTTATGATTGTCAGTAGCACACTAGAATAGAAGCGGCTGACGCTGAAATAAGACGATATGTTAGCAAAACTGGTTCCACAATTAGCACTTATCACATATTTTTTGGAAATTCTCAAAGAGAAACACAAAAGCCAAACAAATGTCAAAATGGCGGCGATTCATATTCCTTAGTACAACCTTTCAGATATAGAGGGCGCTTCATCAAAAGCGCGCCATGCGCATGCGTTTTGAAAGTGCAATGAATGTCAAAACAAAAGTTAGAGATGTGCCGAGTCAGACTGACTCGAGTACTGACTCGAATACCGCAGGTGCAATTTTAAAACCTAGTAAGCGGCAAGGATTAAATTTTATAGGAGAGCCAAAAAACAACTTTGCTACTTTGAGAGCTTGCCGCGCCAAAACTATTACATCTACAGAAATGAGAGTTGGATCAAAAGATGGGTCACATCTTTGGCTTTGCATAAAGTTTTACCATTATTACGTATTTATAAAGGATCACGTTTTATAGCACTTACTGATTTATTTTTACTTTTTTTTCTCTGTTTAAGCCTATTATACAATTTGAAAAACCTAGCAAGTGCCTATAGTAGGCTAACCTTTCGGTATAATGACTATTTTATAAACTAAATAAAATCGAAATTTAAATAAAACTCGACAGTATTATATAAGGAAGGACCCTTAAAAAACATAAAAATAGAAAAAATTTTGCTTCTGCAATTATTTGGTCTCCTGAAACTAAATCGTCGGAATCTTCAAAAATCGGAAAACACGATGAGCATTGTATTCTGTTTGATGGCATGAAAGGCACCAGTTTATACGTAATTTATTTATTTACTCGTTTTGTGCGCTTGTGTATAAAGGCGGACTTAATGCCCTGGCCCATTATTCGCGACTTAACCTTTGGGTGATGCAGAAAATTCAGAGATTATAATTATCAGTTTCACGCTTCTTGGACTGTTACCAATTCCATTAGCAACTTAATTTCACAAGGAATTCAATTGCTTTGTTTGGACCGTCAAAACAATTATAATGATATTTTTTTTGCTGCTGCTCACAAATTTTATATCCACTACTGAATTTAACACGAATGTGTTCAGGGCAACATTGAAATGCTACTTGAAATAAAAAAGCTATACTTTTTGAATTTGAAAAACTAATATTTTTTTTATGAAACAGGTCGATTGGTCGCTGTAACTATTTTATAATACACCTTCATAAAATCAAATAGCACAAAAATATGAATAAGTGTTTAAAAACAGAGATTTCTATAATATTTGTGAGAAATAAGTCCGTCTGCTACTTTGGATATAGGTACTACTCGTATATAAATATTACGTATAATATTTACGTGTATTTACCTATACGTAAATAACTAGGGCAGGCAGCTAACAAAAATAAGCAGGGTATATTTTTATTATCTTAAAAAAATATAGTCTACGTAAATTAACACCATAACTTAAGTTATTTTTCACCTATACTTCTTCAAGCCCTAAAATTAAAAATACTAGCAAAAGATGATTTTTTTATTAATTTTACTTAAATGTTATTGAAGTTATGGACAATAGGCAAGCCCTTTTATAAAATATAAATATTAACACATTCTCAAGCGAAAAGCCGGACACTGTAAAAATTACTTAATATTGTAACGGGATATAATAAAAAGTAGACGTTGCAGAATCACACTGATTTAATTTCGATTTACAATCGGGCAGAGTTCCGTCTTAGAAACAGTAAAACAGAGAAGTGATCTAAATATGAGATGGCGCGGCATTTTATAGTTTCTCCGGTAGTAAGGCGCTAGCTTGGCTTGGCTCTGATTGGCTGGCTTGGGCTGGCTGGCACATGGCTGCACGTGCTTGGCTCTGATTGGCTGGCTTGGGCTGGCTGGCACATGGCTGCACGTGCTTGGCTCTGATTGGCTGGCTTCGGCTGGCTTGCGATTGGCTGAGGCAGTGTGGCGCGTAACAATCGGCCGTCCTGAAACAATCATTGCTCCCGCAATGGAAAAACACGTGGTTAGCTTTCAAGTAGGTCAATGAGATCTTCGGTTTTAAGCTGGCCATCAGAGCTACTGGCACAGTATGATATAGGGTACTGTGATTCTGTGATAGGGCCTCAAGAGTCCGATGCAACCAGGCTAGTAAAGGCCTTGTAACCTCGGAACCCCTTGATACTGAGGATTCTGTATATGTCATTACCCACACCTTAGTAATGATATATGGGCCAGAGTAAATATCATCAAGCTTAGTGCTCACTCTTGTTACACTACTTGTGGGTGCCTGCCGCCAAAGAACTAAATCTCCCTTTCTGTAAATTCGACTAGTTTTCCTTTTTTTTATCGAAGTTACGCTTCATCTTATGGCTTTCTAATTTTAATCGCGCACTAGATCTATTATTACGCCTGATTTCAGCCGATTCATTATTACTTTCATAACATCAAATCATAGGGCTATACGACTATGTTGTACTTCCATTTACAGTATTATTAACACCCCAAATAATGTCAGGTAAGCTATTGGCCCAATTATTAGAAGTCTGGCTAGGATCAATCGCACGTAACGCATTCAGTAAGATCCGGTTCCACTTAACCATTGGCTCGTGGACATGCAACAGATGTCAAAATGTACTTAAATTGCTTGTCAGTTTATTTTTTTTTAATATCTGCTGGTAAAAGCTTTGCCATGATCACTGACAAGTTTATGAGGGTAACCAAACAAACTAAATATTTTTAAAGTGTTCTTATTGTTTTTTACTGAATTGACTGTGGGTGGGCTCAGCAATAACAAATTTAATTATCCTACTTCCTACTAATATTATAAACGTGAAAGTGTGGATGTTTGGATATTTGGATGTTTGTTACTCAATCACTCAAAAACGGCTGAACGGATTTGGATGAAATTTGGCATGCATGTAGCCTTTGACATGGAAAAGAACGTGACATAGGCTACCTTTTATCCCGATTCCTTAAGTAGTTCCCGAGGGAAAATTAAAAATTGTTCAAAATTGAAGTCCACGCAGACGAAGTCGCGGGCAGAAGCTAGTCTGTAATAACCAACATATATTGATAACCTTTTGCTGTTCTACAAAAGGGGCATATGGTCGACATGAACCATGACCATGGGTTCTGTGGGTTTCGGAATAGGGAACAATGTACCATTTACTCCCTCTTTATTAAATCTATACATTTTTTAAAGCCTACATGACTTATATCATTGTGGTGCATCTGAACTAGTCTATCTGATCAATGCAGACACCACGAGGCGATTACCATACAATGTCTTTCTATAGAGCCTATCATCTGAGAGCACATATTTGTTGTTTATATCAGGGGCAGCTTAGCTATCTTTAAGCTGAATAATGATACGCCTAACTTGTCATCCTGGTACTGGACTGTATAGAACCCGTCTGACACTTCAAGGCGGTTGACATTAATAGCATCGACGGGATTTCTACTCAACGCGTCTACGTGTTAAATTTTTTCCCCAGGCCATATTGTACACTCATGTCAAAATCTTGTATTGACAGCCAGCACCTAGCAATACGTGGGATAATGTCACGTTTAGTAAGGGTGGCGCGAACGGCAGTACAGTCAGTTACCACTTTAACATGTATCCCTACTATAATATACTCACGGCAAGCGTTTCAAGATCGTAACTGTGGTATATACTTTCTTCTTTACTCGTTGCCCTACTGAAATACATGACAGGCCTAAGGGAATTACAGTTTGTTTTTGTAAAAAAAATACCTGCGATACCAGATTTGCATGCATCGGTGTGAATCTCAGTTGGTAATACAGGCTCATATAAAGCCAGTATTGGGCTTGTACACAAACACAGTTTTAATTGTTGAAAACTATCGACTTGTTCAGTGCCCCATTTCCATAACTGCGTTTTTCTTTGTTAAATCTGTTAAAGGGCGAGCAATTAAATTGCGAAACTTTTAATAAATTTACGGAAATAGCTACATAGCCCTATAAATTGACGTATTTCATGAACACTACTAGGGGTAAGAAACTGTGACACTGCTAACAATTTTGATTCACCTGGTTGAATGCCATTCGAAGATATCTCATGTCCTAAGTATGTAATTTTGTTTTATAAAAATGAACACACTCACATTTCACTTTAAATTTTCCGATCTTCATTTATGAAGAACTTTTTGTAAAATATCTAAACCTGACTGAACATCAAAAGAGGGTAGCAACAAATTGTCTAAGAATGCTAAAATTTCATATTTATCGGGAAAGTCATTGTGGGTTTTTGAACTACCGCCTTTTGTGATTGGAATTTCGTATTGAATCTACAACCTTATTCATTATTCGTATAACAACAGACGGTGCGTTATCTAAGCCAAACGAATCACGCGTATATTCAAATACCAATGTGGCGTTCTAAAGGCTGTTTTGTGGTTATCTGCAGGGTCGATTTTGACCTGATGGTAACTTTGTGCCAAATTAAGACTCGTAAAGAAATTCTTAACGGCTAATTTGGAGACCTAATCATCGATATTAGGCAAGGGTCAACACAAAGTCTACTATCGCCGTTCTTTTTTTTTTAGGAATTACGGGAGAAGCAAAACGTGATTCAGATTCTTGAACTATACCTGCGTCTAGCAATTCATCTAACTACTGACTGTGCGACAAGCTGTAAGGTTGACGGTATATAGTTAACTTTATTTTTGTTCACTTGTTAACTTTATTTTTATGTTTAATAAATCTGTACATCCTAAGTCTTGTGTTTTACTCGCAAAATAGTCGGGGATATTGATTAGTAAAGCAATCAAATAATCATAATCGGTTTTTATTCAATAGATCTGAACTGATTTCCTCTATGTTTGATGCCCCGATTGTGCTAATATTGGCTTGGCTAGTGTGCAATAGATTATTTTGGCTACAAAGGTAGTGCAATAAAATAATGTGGGCTAACCTGAACCTCCGAAGGCGGTGTAGTAGTGCAGCTGGTGGCTCTGCTCAGCACTTCGCCCTGCTTCTTGCTAACGAGGCAGACATTTTTTCGTTTCCTTGTCGGCTGACGACATCTTTACTTGACGGACTTGTTCCATCCATCACACATAGGAAGCCTTCGTATAATTCTTCGGGTCGCTCGCAATGATATGCTCTCGCATTCGCTTGTGCTGGTGGTGGTAGACCGCGAATGATGCATGAGACAACTGCGCTGTCTGGCAACTTACACCGAAAACACATAGCGACTTTGTCCTGATAATATTTGGTCATCGAATCCATATTTGCGATGTCTGGGAAATGTACGTATCAATATTTGCTTCCAGTCTTCCCAAGAGTAATCGTATTCATCCAGCCGGTTGTACCATCTTCTTGCTTGACCTCCTTAATCTATCTCGCAGATGAAACGACTTCGTGTTTTCGCACCATCCATATGAATTTCGCCAAGTTGATCAATTTTTTTTTGAGCCATGCTGTCGCAGTAGTACACTCTTCGCTATCCGGGTCGAACTCGGGGATTAGCAAGGCTGCACGGGGTTCTTTTCTTGTAGTGACGGAGGGTATTTTGTAATTTAAAGAACTCATGGCCTTTTGTACCTCTGATTTCAAAAGCTTGCGTAGGATTTTTCGAGCTGAAGGCTAGGCTGGTGGAGAAACTTTGTCTTCGTTTTCACTAGTTGTCTCGGATGAATCTTCACGCGGAGATTTGCCCCATTCGTGCGGACGGACCAGGCGGCCTACACTCGACGCATTGACGTAACTACGTTTTAGGGTTTTTTTTTAATATTTATCCCACTTCTGATATGTAACGGGATATAATAAAAAGTAGACGTTGCAGAATCACACTGATTTAATTTCGATTTACAATCGGGCAGAGTTCCGTCTTAGAAACAGTAAAACAGAGAAGTGATCTAAATATGAGATGGCGCGGCATTTTATAGTTTCTCCGGTAGTAAGGCGCTAGCTTGGCTTGGCTCTGATTGGCTGGCTTGGGCTGGCTGGCACATGGCTGCACGTGCTTGGCTCTGATTGGCTGGCTTGGGCTGGCTGGCACATGGCTGCACGTGCTTGGCTCTGATTGGCTGGCTTGGGCTGGCTGGCACATGGCTGCACGTGCTTGGCTCTGATTGGCTGGCTTCGGCTGGCTTGCGATTGGCTGAGGCAGTGTGGTGCGTAACAATATATATTTTTGATATAATGACCAATTAATTATAAAAACTTGGTATTTAGTTTTATGTATTAATAAATAATGCAACTCTTAGACCAGCATTATTCGCCTCCGTAAGGATAGCGAACACCATCTTTGACCCATAAAATCATTTTATATAGGAAGAAACCTCTTTAACAATTAATTATTATTAAAACTTGTTTAGTTTTATTTAATAATACTTAAATAATGCAATTTATAAATCAGCATCATCCGGCTCCTTAAGGATAGTGAACACCATCTATGACCAATCATTTTATATAGGAAGAAACCTCATTAAAAACTTTAGTTTCCTTGTAAAAACTATAATGCAGCCTCTTCAATTAATTGTCAACAACTTCAAAGGCCTTTTTTTTTCGGGGTTTTTAATTTCCAAAATTCCTTTTCTAATGTCTTTTGAGACATTTGAACAATGCGAATCGATGCTTCTTAACCTAGTAAGCCACAAAATGCAAAAACCCGTTTTTCTTTAGAGGTGTCCCTTACTAGGTTTTGAAATTGCACAGCCGAGGTACTCACGTACTCGGGTATGTAAAATTCTGTATTCGGATCCACAATACTCGAATACAGATTTCGAGTACTCACGGTATTCGAATACTAAGTCGTGTACTTTAATAGCAACCTTCTAACGTCACGCGTACACGCGTGAAGTTAGAAGGTTGCTATTAAAATTCGACTGTACGCCGTACAGTCGAATTTTGTATGCCCACTCCACTTTAAGGAGCATTGTGAAGTTAGTCACGTGTTGATGAATTGTTGCAGGTTTGAACGTGTTTATGTTTCTTACCCGGACGGTCAGTTTAACGAGTAATTAAAGATTTAATTATTTGTTTCTTGAGAGGTACATTCATTGATCAAAACTTTTCAAAATTTATTTTAGTTTCAATAACTTTAGTGAGATTATCAAAGCGTAAGTAAATCGTGCTTTTAAAACTATAGAACTTTTTTTAAGTTAAATATTTAATTATAAAGTTTAAAAATTCCAATTTATAATTATTAGTTGCTAGGTTTAATTTAATATGCCATGCCATAATTACCAAAGGATGATTAAAAGACTGATTATACAATAATCTGTTATTATTTACATATACTTCCCTATCGTTCATACATGATTTGTGATGAAATATTAGAAATTGTGGTCAAAAGCAAACTACAAAGTTCGATTAAAAAAGAACTCGAGTCCACTGAAGTATTCGAATACTCGTGCCAGTACTCGATTACCTGTCCGAGTCTTCTGACTCGAGTCCTAACTCGATTCTTTTTTAACGAATACCAAAATATTCGAATACCAAAAATAGCCGACTCGGCACCCCATTTTCCAAGCGTCACCATTTTGTCACGCTAACATCAAATGTTAACCATGTTTTGCGTTTCTTTTAAGAAATGTTAAAATTTTTAGCCGCGCTATTTTTCACAAAGGAAACCTCACCTAAAAATGAAGATATTGTTTAAATGGAACGCATTAGGTTAACATATGATGCTAGCCCAGAGGCGCGTTCAGCGCCTCTGGGTGTAGTTGTCCGGTTGTTTTTTAACTTGCTCAGAGGCATTGAACGGATTGCAGCAACCAAATCGTTTTTCTCCCTCTTTCACATGATTTTTTATTTCTCTCTCTTTCTAGTAGATGACATTATAGAATATGGCCGCCAATATCATCCAATCACGTAAGAGTATTTCAGTAATAAACGTCAGAGCGTTTTACAACCATCAAATTCGATGGTTGTTCGGTTGTAACTCGCGCCGACACTCTAAGGTCTTGAACGGGCCGGTTGTTTCAACCGGTTGTCACGCTCGAAGGCATTGAACGGGGTTAGAGCGAAAAGTTGTACTTCGCGCGAAGGCGCTGAACGCGCCTCTGCTAGCGTCAACTCAAAAGCTAACGAAACGCGATGATGCTAAAAATGCTGCAAATCTACGCTCAAATGGAACGCGCCTATGGTAACATGGAATCTTTGTCGTGTCCCTACTTGTCGGATGCGCGGTCGGGCCAACCACGAACCTTACAAGCGCCGCGTTCCATTTCGCGATTATAGTGACCATCAGGCACTGTGGTAGTTTTCCAATTACAGCACTAGAGCGCATTATGCGGCATAATGCTTAACGTTGAATGTTCCAACTACAGCAACACTTCGCACAATCGAGCACTCTCAAAAGCAATGTTTTCGTGTGATGCGTGCAATCGATACCAACTCAGTGACAGAAAATTAACAAGTGTTTTTTCTTTAAGTTGGCATTGATCGAAATGTTTTATTTATATATAATCGTTAGTAATATTATTTATTGTTGAAAATTTTTTAAAGCTTTCGTTTCATTGTAGTTTTTTTGAAATAATCAAAGTTAATCCAAACTGTGTTAAAAAATAAATATAAGTATGGATGAAGGTACAAAAATTACTCAAAACAAAAAAATGGTAATGAAATAATCAAAATCCAAATTACTTAAAATAACCGTAAATAGTTTTCAACCAATTATTATGTATACCACATTATTTACACATTAATGAGGTTATTGCTAACTCTATGAATATTTCTTTTTTTCAACACTGAACTTAGCGCACTCTGCTGGTGCATTTGAAAACTAATTCACGTTCCAATTAAGCATCAGCATAATTCGACATTGTGCGCCACTGAGTCGCATTATGCTCTGTAATTGGAAAACTACCTGTGAGTGCGCTATTTATAACAGGCGGCCCGTTTCGCGACAACAGCGTCCACGTTGGATGTGATGACGTCATTGATTGCGTTACTAACAACGTTTACAGTTTTACAGTGCTCATGTTGAATTCACTTCACTTCTTGGTTAAGTGGCAAACGGTCGTTTTACACAACTATTACTGCCAAACTCGAGTTTATAGATAAGATACTGTTTCTGAGTTTGCTTTTGTTAACAAAGGTCAAAAGTGTGCTATAGTTTTGTTTTGGGTCACCTAAAAATGGACAAAACATGACAATGACATTGACAACACAACAATGTAGCTAGCAGTACAAATAAAACATTTAATAAAATACAGTTTATAGTTTAATGTTGTTAATAAATTTATATAATTATGTCGAATTCGTCAGCCAGCACCGTGAGTCAAATGTCATTGTCAAGTTGACAATTTGTTTTGGTTCGCTAGTTCGATGGTTGAAAATTACTCTGTATTTGAATTAAACGCAAAAATAAGCCAAATATCTTAAAAATTGAATTATATATAAGGAAAAAAATAATGACAACAATAGAATTACCAGTTTTTGTTAAAGAAGAAAACAAAGTAGTTTACCTCAAACTGTCTCCTGAAGACGCTAAAAGAGCAGCCCCCCTAGACAAATGCCACACGCTAACTTTTCCACAGTCGTTCCTCAGAAAAAATGTATGGAGATGACATTAGTCATGTCATTTCCATACATTTTTTCTGCGGAATGACTGTGGAAATGTTAGTGTGTGGCATTTGTCCACAGATTTTTCCGAAACATTCTCAGTTTGTAACAAACTTGAACAAACTCAGTTTGTTCCGAAACATGCTATTGGCATCATTATCGCGGCTATTGATTCGGTCCGGGCGTGAGCAGTCTGAGTACTGTGAGTAATGTAATCTCGAAACAGAACCGGGGGGGTTATTATCTAATAAAAAATCTTTTGCGATCGCTTACAATTTAACAGTCGCAGTCCATTCATTACTCCTTTATAAAAGGAAGTTGGCTCAGAGTCTTATGTTCACAGCGCAATGGCTGTCAAATTATAGGAAAGCGATCGTGATAGATTTTTCTTAGACAATAACCCACCGGGTCCAATAACAATAATGCTAGCTCTACACGATGGGCCATGTTATGGCCCATTATAGATGGCGTATTTTTGTATGATGGATGGCTTATATGGTGCGGTGTTATGGTGCTGGGATGGCCACGATGTCGGTTGTTCGTCCGCACATCAAAGAGTAGTGGGCTGTATCGATATCGAGATAGTTTACATCGTTGTACCTTATGATATTAATTAATTAATTAAACAGATATATTACCGCAGCGGCTAAAGCCTCTACTAAATCAGGACGTCTGTTACGGCTTTTAATAATCGATTTTTGCGAGCGGAGCATGAATAATGCAGTTTCATGCTCCGCACGCAGTTTTATCCTAAATGTTATTTTTCGATTACGCTTCTTCTATAGACATAATAGCAAAAGACTATTATATCTATAGAAGAAGCGTAATCGAAAAATAACATTTAGGATCCGGGTCCGAAAAGCCACTCCGAAAATCAAATTAAAAGAAGCCGAACAAATTATCAATGGCTAGGTTGCATGGATCGTAGTGTCCTTTGCCTTCCTCTCAACAGGCAGAAAAAAAAGGAGGAAAAAAAAGAAACCGTCAATTAATTTGAAATCAGGCGTTGGAATCACCCCTATAACTAGCGGGTCGTTAGTGGAGCGGCTCTGAGACAGTCTCCGCCATTTTTTTTGACGCCATTTTGCTTTTGGGTGCATGTGTGTGTGTCGTGTCGTGTCATTTCATCATAGAAGTAGAACGCACACATTTGCATTTCATTTTTCATTATTACATTGTTGGTTTGTTTAAATCTCTAATTTATCTTCAGATTTTATGTGTTTTAAGCATGTTTTTTAAGATTTTTCACACTCACTGTTCTTGATTCAATAACAGTACCTGTGTGTACGAAGGGATTCGGCAGTTTTATCGGTTTGTTTGCTTGTGATTTTCTAAACTTAATAACTTTTTGACCTTTCATTGTTTCATACTATTTCATGCTAATATAGCTGAGCCCACCTGGTTAGCTACCATAATCTTACTTAAGTTTATCAGATCACCATGGTGACAGTACAACTTGTGCAGAGTACAACTTGTTACTCTGATAATCAGACATCCAGCAACTCTCTTGTAGGCAAATCCAGGTGAAGAACGCTTTCATCTTTGGCCTAATAGTTATTTACCAAAATGTATGAAGTTGAACTTTCCCATACTAAAAAACGAGCGAACTTTATATTGTTATGAATCCACTAAAATATTTTACAGACCATCGGCTTCAACAGAGGTTACATTTCTGGATGCACATCAATTTTGAAATCGATAAAAACAACTTATGAACACAGAAAAACTAGTGTTATTTTGAAACACAAATACTTGAAGATGAATATCTTGAGTTGAGTATGCAATAAATAACTTCCTCCAAGTGAAATAAATTCAGGAATACTTAAAAATCCAATAATGATAGGTGAGCAAAGTTGTGTAATATTTTTTTCATTAAATAAACAATAGTTTAAAATTAATTTAATATTATGTTTTCCATTAAATAACCTACACTATGTTGTTGTTCAAAATTACATGTAATTTTTTTTTAGATTGAATGAAAATGAAAAACACTTCTTCTCAAAAAGAGTAGCAAAGCTCTGCTAAAATTGATCTTCTGATGGTGCACATGTCTGGGCGCAAGGTGACTTCGGAAGCATAGAGAAGCTCGATATGTTAGAAGCTTTGGTTACTCACCATGGACCTGAATTTCATTTTATCAATTTTATTAATATGCTAAGAACATAAGCCACTGCACAAGCAATGAACAGGACATGAATAACAGAAAGTGGGCTGTCAAAAGGTGATTAATTTGTTTTTGACATAAATATGTTTGCTTATTAACCCCTTGTTTCTGAAAGGCTAATCAGTGATAAAATTAAATATAGTACATTCAAGATAAGAAAGTTCCCTTGACAAATCGATTTTTTCCGTTTCATGCATACTAATTTCCGTGATGAAAAAAATAATTTATCTCCTTAGGTTATTTTTATCAAAAATGTAATAATTAATTCCACATTAAATAAAAACAAGAATATCAGCCTAATTAAATAAAATTATAATTCTAAAGTTTAAAAATAAAATGTTTGTGTAAAGTATAAGTTCCGATTCATGACTCAAATAAATACTTAATTAAACAAATATTTTATCAGAATTATAAATAATTATATTTAACTGGATGGGATATTTTGGGATGTTGCCTTGATATTAGGACACCTAATTTTTATGGTTGTATCATATAGAATAGCTTTAAAATTAACACTTTTTATTCATGTCAATTTTCTCTCAAGTCTTATAGTTTGCGAGTAAATAAGCTTTGAAAATCACAATAGTCACGACGAAAAAAAAAATGGGATGTTACGTTGCTATTATAACACCTACTTTTTATGGTTATATCAGAAAATTACTAGAACGTGATGAGCAGATCAATACACACTTGTTCACAGTGGCTTTCTATTTCTTGTGTTTAGATTATGAAATCGAAAATTGGTACCAAAGGTTTTATAATTTTTATAGACAAATCAAATTTTCATAATTAGACTGTTCAGCTTAAATCAATATATTAATTTAGTTAAAAATATTTCTTAGAGAAACCTTTGCTTGTGAATTATAAATAGCACCAACTGAAGTCCAAAAATACTTTCTATACTAGCAGCCGAAACCCAGCAGTAATAGCCAATTACATGACACTGAAAATAACTAAGTAAATTTATCTTGCCGTATCAACATAGTAACATGCTTGAATTGTTTTACTACATATACAACAGAACTAGGTCTGTTCGCGAAGGACTATGTTGATCCCACAAACGTGCATCAAGTGTAATACCCAAAAATTTTGTAACTACAATTGATGAGTTCAACGATTCGATTGTATCCACTTTCCTTACATTTGGCCATGAGAATTTAATAAATCTAGTTTTATTTGAGTTTAGTGAACCAATTTGGAACATTTAACTCTGACACAATTATTTAAGAGAATGTGAAAGTTTGATAAACATAATTTTAAAAGCATTACAAAAGGAATGGGTATGCCATTCCTTTTAAATGCTTTTTCAAACTCTAATTAAAATCATTTATATGAATGAATATCATTAATTTATGGAAAACATTTCTTATTGACCTTAACATATTCATCAAAATTAAAAACTAGATTGATTTGTTTGGTTAGATTACCTACTATAAAATTAATTGCTTTTAATGTTAACTTCTTCAAAATGTATTCAAACGTTTTAAACTATTTGCCATTGTCTGCAGAGTTCAATTCTTCAATCTGAAGTTTTGTAAATAATCAATAAAACAAAATTATTTTCAAAAACAAAGTAATGTCTTATATAATTATCTTTTTTGTATCAACAGGTGTACAGATATTGAGAAGTGGAGAGACTAAGATCAGATGGAGAGGCAGGTTATTTATTTTTACTAGGTTTTTCACTGTTTTTCATTTTAGAGTCGTCACACTTTATACAAATGCTTATTTATCTTTTCAGAATCGCAGAGTAAGCACAGCGTTGCATGGCGGAGAATTGTGGGTTCTAATAAGTTCCATTGTGTACGTTTTTGTCATATTGTATGTTAAATTCAATAAAAAGATAATCGCATTTCGTTGTTTTGATTTTTAATAACCTAAAATATTATCAGAATTAAAAAAGTAGATTAGGGCTGTAAATTTATATCGATAATTTTCAGTATGTCGATAATAAGCAGTCGATAGTTTTGCAGCACTATCATTACGGAGCTGTCATTTCACTACGAAACGGCCGCTAGAGGGGTTGATATACGTAGTATCTCTCCTTAGTCTGTGGGGTTGATTCCTATCTGTACATAGATATAGAATGAAATCTAATCTAAGTATCTGTAACAGTAATATAATTTGTGTTTGAAATTTTATATTTTGTAACATTAACGATTTGTAAGATTCTGAAATTGTATTATTCTAATTTATTAAATTCCTATTGTTTTCTTAAGCAATAGTGTAAAAAAATACTGACCACGGTAGAAATTGCTGTTTAGTGTGTATTTCAGTAGATACTAGATTTCAATACTTACTGTCACGGTGTGTGTACCTTTGAAGAGAATAGGTAAAGTAGGTAATCTTCTACGAGGATATAATCTAAAAGGTACTGTAGAAATATAATCAGAAGCAGCATCAAACAATACGTGATTTTGTCTGTGTGAATGAGGTAATAATTTAAACAATGTCAAGCGTATCTGTAACATCTTCGAAACGAGAGGTAGGTACAAACTATTTCTTAAAACTTGTTTTTGAACTTTCATGTACCTAATTTGCACACTGTTTTCTTTGCAGAAAGTGTCCTCCGACTTATCACAAGAAGTGGAGGCCATCAAGGCTTTAAATAACAGCCTTCGAGGATATTTAGAATATTTACGTTTGTTCAAGAAAAATCTTGCAGCCATGCACAATAACTGCCAACAACTCAGTAAAGTTAACACGCAATGGATCGACACATTGAGTAAAATGAAATAACCTCATTACTGTGCAAAGGGCGGAGCTTAAAAAAATTTGTGTTGATAACTTGCGATAAGAGCTATAGCGAGACTTGAAAATTCCAAATTGTACATTATATTTGATAATTTATAAAACAGTACTTTGAATTAGTTTACCCACTCATTACTCTGCCATAATCTTGTGTAAATTGAAGTACTTAAATTGTAAACATTTCATACGACTAATATATTGTTTAGCATTATACTACAATGTGTTTGCACTATAATTTAAATGTTGAGGTATGCATTTCTAGTATATTTTAATCCGAGACAATCAAGTTCATATAATAGTTATTATATCAGTGCGACTTTGTTGCTAATAACTTTTCACATGTCAGACAAATACATTTCAAAGGCATTCTATTGGAGTGTGCAAGTCTAAGAAATATTTTTGTTTAGTTTTCTCAATTGACAAGTTATACCTACAAAGTGCTTAGAAGCCATGTGAAAACCAACTTTAAATAGGACTCCATTTGATTGACCTCTGAATTTTGCAATATTTAAACTACATACTATGTTTTATGTGAATTCACCTGCAGTTACAGCAATTTCTTTAATTTGTAGACCTATATTATAATTAAAGACTGACTGAAGGTTCAATTTCAGTTGTGGTTTCGGCCAGTTTCAACCCAAAAATCTAGTTTCAGCCACAGTGTCTTGTTTGTCATTGTCATGCATCCTTTGGCTAACTTGACTCGTATTTGTTAACATTAAATTGTTGAAATAACATAATGAATCACAATTTTTTTATCAATTTTATTCATTATTTTCATGTTATTAAAGAATAGTTAACTGATTATATCCAGCTTTATATAGTATAGATAGTAACCAACTAACTTAACACATATAACAACCATGTTAAATAAATTTCAACATGCATTATATATAAGAATTAATTATAATTTAAATTATACTATATGTCTATAGAAGTGATGGTTTCAACTGAAAATTTTGATTCGGTTGGACACTAAATATAATACAGGTATCTATTTCTGATGTGTAGAGTCAACTTTTTTTTTTTTCATTTTACTTGTATTTGCATACATCGTAATTATGGTTGGGGTGTATGTACATACAAGGATTAAATAATTAGTAAATTAGATTCCTGTTTAATAAGATTTTTATGTTTTGTTTGACGTCAATAAGTGCCTGTAAAGGTCTATATTGAATAAAGATTTTTGAGTTTGAGTTTGAGATGTAATGCAAAATCCTCCCTTTCTTACTGTAAATAAATAAGTCTTTGAAAAATATTCATTTATTTTATATGTTTATTTTATAACTATTATGCAGTCTCAGAACCGTCTGTTGTATTCTCCATTGCAGCTTGCTTTGTTGATTTCTCTGTAAATTGAAATGTTTCATGTTATATTTATTATTAAGTTCTTGTTTCACATGTTACATGTGACAGTCGCATATGGATGAGATTGTATTTTTTAAAATATTTGTATATTCTATTTTATAAATAATAATATGAAGTATGTCTTTACTTATTGATATTTCTAAATCTACACTTTCTATTATATTTATTATTTTATTTTAAATAGAGCAAAACTCTTCTGTATGTATACATAGGCATAAGCCAGGAAACATTGAATCACCCTTATGTTGCTTATAATAGTGGGGCAAGTGTAAAGCTTAACGTTTTGTCAACCATATTAATGCAGGATGACAGTTTGTAATAATTCAAAATATAACATGTAAACCGACCACTAAATGACGCTTGGTCATGTAACGTTGTGTATCGGACAATAAATACCTACACCTACACTTACATAAAATGAACATTCAAAACCAAACATCTACTCAAAATTACATACATCCTCACCTCTACACCCTACACACACACGTCTTCACATAATAGTATGCATTGTATGGCTGATTTTTATAGAATATGTCGAAATTATCTACTACCAACCAACTACCTTCCGAAATATTTTTTTTTATCGCTAACTGTATGAGTAACATAGTATGTTTCTGTAATTGGCTTATGTGTAAGCAATATGTAAGGCTAATAGTTTATAAGTTATGCTGTTGAAACATTGTTTATGAAATAAATAAAATAAATAAATAATAAATTAATTCTTTACCTATAACACAAATGGAGTACTGTGCAGTGTCACAAGGTAGCCCATACACCAGCCCGTTGAGATGGTCTTGCCTGTCTAGATTGAGGCAAGGGTTGTCCATTGAGAACTCCTCGTCTAGCCAAGGCGGCATCTGTTGAATGTCCAAATTTAATAAGAAGTGGTAGAAGATAGGATTTACCCCCGTCTCTTCCAAACCCTAAGAGGGAACAAACAGGAATAAGATTCCACACTTCATGCACCCTCCACGTCTTGTCACTGTACAACAGGTATTCCAGTCTGTTTCCAAATATTAATTCACCTCACTAAACAGGAATAAGGAAGTTAGAAATATTTTTATGCAAAAACAAAAACTTTTGTTTTATAAGATATTAGGTAAGTTTTTTTATACAACTAAATTAACAAACAAGTAAACTGCCCACCTGATGGTGAGTGGTAACAGTCACCTATAATGTGTGGCTCTTGTGAGATTCGCAGCAAAACTGCAACCCCCACAAACAATACTGTACATTGCGAACTTGTGACATCAGATGTAGTCACGGTACCCAGTAATTTCACTGACATATCTTACCCTTCAAACCGGAACAATTCAAGCAATGCCAGCACTCATTGGCTTAGGGGTCTCGGGGTCCGGAAACCCCCCATTGAAAATCAACATACACTAGATAGAATGAACTTCCTTCCAAGTATCAGTATACACTAGGCAAATTGAAGTTTTAATCTGGGGGTCCCCCCCCCATCGAAAAGTTATACCTACGCCTATGCCAGCACTGCTGCTTTGCGGCAGAAATAGGTAAGACGGAGGTACCCAATCAGTCGACCCTGGTACACAATTTTCCTCCGGTAAGGGTTAAGAGTTTATCACTCATCAGCAGCTCGACTTAGTCGTATTCCACCTGGAGGAAGATTACAGCCAAATAACGCTATCTTGTGCGTGGCCACCAGAGCTCATTGAATGTTGAGTGCTCTATCGCAAACGTCCATAGGAAACGGAAACCGTTTGATATCTGATGGTCTGTATACTTGGCACCCTTACCGTATAAAACAAACTTAAAATATCTTGTAAAATTGCTAGCCAGCTCGGCGCAGTCATGATACCTAGTAGGTAAATGAAGGTGACTTACGTAAGGTGTGAAAGATGGGTCGGTGCTAAGGCGCGGATCATAGATCTTCCTGCCGTTGTAAGGATTCTGCCAGTAGTACGTGACTGCGTCAGACGAGTCCTTGGTCATGTTCAGCTGACCAGAAATCCAGATATGTCTTACCGCTGGAAAAGAAGGAAGAATTACACATATCGTCATTAGATTACTTGTACAGGATACTTTACAAAAGTGCTGTCCAGAGGGCCTATTACCGATCTCATGGTTTTGCAAATGATATCATATGATATCATAGTGCAAGACGAAAAATACGATTTCCGGTCAGATTTTTGATCATTTGTTCATTATTTAATTATGACATCATTGAAATTATGCCACAGTGATGATATCATTGGAGATCGGTAATACGAAATGCAGCATTTCATGACTTCTTTTTCTCAAATGTACCTATACCATGTCATACGATGAAAGATCCATAATTGGCCTGCAGATAAGTGTCCGTTCACACAGACCGGCTCTGGGAGAGCACTCCGCTCTAACTGTGTACCTACTTCCAGCCGGTCTATGTAAAACGGTTTCTGGTCGGTTCCGGAATAGACCGGCGCGGACTTTTGCAGAACCGATCAAAGGCCTTTTCACATAGACCGGCTGGAAGTACACTGTTAAAGCGGAGAGCACGCAAACGCAGCCGCCGGTTGGCTCCTCTTCATTGGCTGTCAAGGAGGGCCTGCCCATGAAGTGAAGTTATCAGTATTTTGGCGTCCATCATAGTTTTGAGTCGGTAGCTTAACATCCTGGGGTGGGCATTAGATCATACTGGGGTGTTGGGCTCGGCCCACCCGGCCCACTATATGAATACACCTCTATGCGCGTTAGGTTGGCTCTCGATCTCGAGCATTCTCAATAACGAAAGTGAAATGTAAATATGAAAATTATTAAAAAATAAACTTTTTAAATACAAGCTTTTAGTACCTACTCGTCAGTACGAATCAAACAAGCCCATACTTGATGGGGTTATGTCGTTTTTTTTCGGAGTTCCTTATCCCACCGCATTAGATCAGTTCCATGTCAACATACCTAATATTGCATTGTCATGCGATATACATAATTATGCATGCAAAATTTCACCTCAATCAGAAACCGGTAAGTGGATCATACACCGGGATAGGTGAAAGTAAATAAAAGCTTGTAATAAGCCTTATGTCAATTATCCAAAACTATTTTAATCGCGATGAAAATCTGCTCTCCTCTGCGAGCCGATCTGTGTGAACGAACACCATCTCTTATATGTAAAATTAACCTTTTATTTATTATGATATTGTTTAGCTACAAAAACAGGATTTTGTCGTAAAACGTAATGTGTCGTTTGTGTTTTTCTTCCCGTGGATGTCGTAAGAGTCGACTAAGAAAGTTTATCGCAAAAACACTTCTATTGAAGGGTGTAAAATTCAAAACTTACCTCCACCAGCCCGTCGCACCAGCGTAGGTACCTAAGTCGTACGCAATTCCTCGTTTGAAGGCACGGTTATAGTATATAATATACCTACTATTACCTACTGTAATAAAGGAGAGGCTCAGAACGATCATGCAAGTTTAAGGGCGTGTATGAGTTGATCATCGAAGTAGGTACCTAATTAAGATGCGAATCACACTCCACTATCCAAATTTAATTTGTTCTTCAGCAATAGAGATAATAGGGTAGCCGTTTATGCGGTACCGTAAAGTACTGGTAGGTACCATTTCCTCTAACCCTACTATTGTGTAACTTAGTCAAGATCATTTTTAACAGTCCAGTCATTGCTGCGTTTATGCGGAACTGACCGAGTGTCGGTGTTTCTTTATAAAGAACCATGCAAAGAACTGAAAAATATATGGTTGGCCAAAAATGTGGTCTTACACCCTGAGGTTGAAGTTCAGACTTTCAGAATGTCTAGTGCCAGTTTTATCGAGTTTTACTCAATCACACGCTTCGAACCCGTAAATGTAAATTTGTATGAGATTGAGGCAGCGCCATCTAGTGGCTACTAGATGATGGAAATCAACCAAGTTGATTTTCCGTTTTCGAATCTGAGTGCCTAACACTCAGATTCAGAGTTGCGAAACAACAAATTAGATTTTCCCTTGCAATCACACAGGTACCAGCAGTAACAAGGTACCTACTTAGATAACTTTTAAGACGAATATTTTTTTACATAGATCTACGCGAAGTTGTAGACCACTTACTATGCGGTCCGTATATATGCTGAATTAAAAGCTATCGTGATCGCCATTTTTATATCATTTCGTGCTTAGCAAGCGCGTGCCCAGATAGCATTGACAAGTCTGGCAAGTTTGAATCAAACTATCTAGTTTCCATTGACATTGACAAACTTGCGCGATTTTTGTTTTTTTGCGGCAGTATACAATGTTGCAATGTACATACAATATTGCCCCAACAAACTTTAAAAGCGACTAGTTTGTTGGGGCAATAATGTATGTATATTGCGTTATTGGAAAAACAAAAATCATGCCAGCTTAAAACAAACATGATGCAAGGTTGTTGATGGGAAACTAGAAAGTTTGATTCAAACTTGACTCAAGTTTCGCAAGTTTGCATGCTATCTGGGTGGCGTTTGTCTAGAAGGCTGGTCGACTCACGCGCATCCCTGTCTTCGCCCATGGCGAGCAGCAGCTGCGTGAGTGTCTCGGGGCTGTCGACGGCCGCCAGCGAGCCGTTCATGCGCAGGCAGTTGTCGTATGCGTGCTGCCAGTACAGCAGCTGTCGGACCAGCACGAAGTAGCGCGCGTCGTCGCTCGGCGGCTGGCCTGAGGTGGTCTGGCCACCTGGAATTAAGTTGTATGACTTAGGTACAACATCTACAGAGGGTGGGTACTATTTTTGTCATAGCAGCGTGGTGTTTTAGACTGCTGAATCCGTACCACGTATCTTATTCTTCAAAGGTCGCTTGGGACCCATATGGTAGAAAAAAAAACCAGTTCAACTATAGTTGCTACAAACAATATTGAATTGAATTTATAAATACAATTAGGTTTTACACCCAACTTATTTGACCCTTTTTTTCGGGGGAAATGTGAAACCGCACCGTCCCCACCATTGGCTAGATGGCGAGCGTGAGTGGGGCTCTCCCGGCAGACTGCGGCTTACCCACTAAAACACCCTGATGCTCTACCTGTCCTTATGGGCTCCTAAATCCAAAATGGACTAAACTGGACTTAGGAAAACCAAAACTTTTTGGTTGTCCAGGAGCCGAGATCTCGATCGAACGGACGGACGGACGGAAGAATGAACATATAAGCGCTACGGATCAATGTTTGGGGTCACGCTAAAAAGAAATATGAACAACCTCAGTACGTATATGTTTCTACCGATACGACCAGCCTCCACGTAAGTATTTAATAAATATAAGTACTATACATACATGACGGGTAATTACAATGTTAGATAGCTTATTTGCCATACTTAAAATGTTGTGTGGTAGGTATATTTTTTTTATACAGCTAAGTTGGCAAACAAGCATACTGCCCACCTGATGGTGAGTGTGATTGCAGCAAGTGTTCGACCACCACAAAAACCACAGTGTACGTTGCTAACTTGTGACGTTAGCTGTAAAGTCATGGTACCTAGTAATTTCCCTTAAAATCCCTTAAATAAACCGGAACACAGTAATGCAAGCACTGCTGCTTGCGGCAGAAATAGGTAAGACAGAGGTGCCCAAGCAGGCGACTCGGTACAGAATCTCTCTCCGGTAATATGTTACACTAACAGCGCCCGGCGGTTTTAACAATGACAATTATCCCTTGGAAATAATAAATATAAAACGTAACCTCTTAATTGTAAATCTGGTCATCGGCAAAGATCCATCTATCCCCAGGAAATTTCGCATTAATGTTGTTAGTCAAACTAAAAAATAGGATGCTTACTCTGATAGCATATGAACCTCATCTTCCTCTCGCACCTCGCCTCCATGAAGACGGGCGGGTGAGTGGCGTGCCGGTCCAACTGGAGGCACCCGCTTTGCTTCACGTCGTTCCTGTCTCTGAATGAAGTGTTGGCGCGGTTAACAGCTTAAAGACAGCGAGGGTATGGGTGAAGATACAAAGAGGCGGGTTACCGGTGCAGACAAACCGCTTTGAGTATACTCGTAGGTACCGATCCGTACAGGTAAATGATGTTATACTCGTAAAACTCGCTCGTCTTAAATGTTATAAGACTCGGTCGTCCCTATTATGTACTTAATACTTACTTACGTATAAAGAAGCAGGTTGAGACTGTAAACACTTCATCTGACACGCATTAATGGTACTAATGAGAAAAAATAGCTGTAGTACCAGTTTGGAACAAAGCAATGTAACTAATGCGAATGAAGGTCCTGGACTGGGTCATACGACTCATATGCATTTGAACTTTTGTTAAATGAAACCAAACCTGGTTCTTTTTGTAGGTAGGGTAACAGCAACGATTTGTGCCGACCAGAACCAGTAAACCTGACTCTTTATGTCCTTACCCTATGCCTTTAATGAACAGCCCGACTGGCAAACCGGCAGATTCATATTGGGTCAATACATAATAGGCGTCAGTGCTGTGCTGGCGTCCAAAACAGAAATGCACTGTTCACATTGCGCCAGTGATCGAGTCGTAACCGCACTGTACTGTCTTGAAACCAAGTGATATCGACACGATATCAGTATCGGGTCAACAGTAATATAGTACAAACTCAAATCGACTGATGGCAAACAGACAAATGTAAATCACCCGCGGAGTTGGAATACCGGGAATACCGGGAATTTCGGGTTAAAAAGGCTATAAATGTTAATCTGGGTCTCCAGCTTTTATCACAATCGCTTCTGTATTTATTGTGTGAAACAGAATATAACTTCCTTCCATCCTCGCAAATGTACGTAGTGAGCCAGAGATGTCGTGACCGCACTGTTCTAACTTCAATCAAACCCATTTTCAAACCAGTTTACACTATGGCAGTATCGAGGCAGCACTGACGTCGAAATCTGACTGTCTTCAACCAGTATCTTACGCAATGTACGTCAGCCTTAGCACACATGCACTGTGTGGTTTCATGTGTACAAGCCCTAACTTAAAAAAAACTCTACATCTAGTCTAAATATGTGGCCTGGTCGTTTCGCTACCGTCAGGTGGGCGTAGGTGAAAAAATTATTCACTGTTCATTACTTTTCTCTAGTTTTTGCAATAACGAAAAGGCCAGCCTTATATTTTTGACTAAGGTGTAGAGTTGGTGAAATTAGGGCTAGAAGAGTTAGAAGCTTAATTGGCTCTACATACGATCTGATAAGTTTTTGACAGTGCGAGCCATAAATATGGTCTCGTCTTGGCAACATTTTACATAAAAATGTTTGAGTAGGATTTCACTTCTTCTATAAGTTGCTTAAGACAATATTCGGACGGCAACTTTGCGCCGTGATTTAATTATCATCAATCACAGCGGGTACACATTAGGCGTTTTGAGATTTCATCCCCTAATTTAAAGGGTGGGAGAGATTTACTAAAAATCCTCAAATATGTATTTTATTATTTATAACTAGGAGTCCTTATATCAATTTTTAGATCTCTAGCATCAAAATTTGCGGAAGTCTCATACAAACTTTCATCACCTAGTTTAAGGGGATGGGCGTAAAAGTTTCAAGTTTTAGAGTTTTTTTGATGATCTTCAGTGAGTCTGTGATGAAATCGCGGTTGTTTAGATATCAATAAACCCAAAATATAAGAGCAATGTAATTGAAACTTAAACGGTCTTATTACAAAACTTGGTTTAAACCTTGTCTAAAGTTAGACTTGGTTTAAGCCTAGGAGTGCGAGACAGCGTCAGGAACCAGGAATATGTTTAGACCATGTTTTTTAATAAGGCGGGAGTCCACTATTTGCATCATATCGTGAAAATGTTGTTTATCTGGTACAATCCAAGCCTAAGTTATGAGGGTTCAAAAAACGACGAAGCGCTTCGAGAAAAGGTAAATAGGTAATGCCCTTGCGCTTCGCTTGACTCGTCTTGGTGGGGGTACTACCGTGCTCCTAGATTAATTGCAATAATACATGGCATATGCATTTTAATCGTCTCTGTATTGTGATGAGACGTTGGTATTGATTTGGAGCTCGGGGTTACCATATGGGGTCAGAAATTTTTCTGCTTGGTTGCTGATAGGCCTTCTGAGCGCGCCTGACTGATACCGAAATTAAGTTTGCTAAAATGTTTATTAAAGTAAAACTTTAATAAATTTTTTCGTCCATCTATCGAGTGTCACATTACACAAAAACCTTTAATTTCACTACGTACTATATGAAAATTAAATAAGTCAGGATTGGTCTAGATCGTTCACTATAAATCATCGTGGCAGCAGTGGTTCGATTCTGGTATAGAGCACTCTTTTTTATTGTTTATTGCTTTTTTGTTTATTTTATTAATTGGTTTTTTACTTTTTGTTTTTTTATTTATAATTTTCCTTTCAGAAGAAAAAGATTTAAGTTGAGATTAAACATGCGATTTTAATACCCTAAATCGAATAATTTTTCGAAAATTTTCAGGTTTACGATCCAAAAAAAAAAGCAAGATTTGCATCGTGGTTTCATAAAACCACACAATAATTAATTTTTTTAAATTTTTTTTGTTTCGACAACAGAAGGTAAGACCCTCACTTAGTTCCTCAGTTGTTGTGGAGTCCAGATGAACAGCTCGCTTCCATCTTTGGCCTTATCGTCACTTACCATCAGCTGAGATGAAAGCCAAGAGCTTCCCAATTGTAAAAAATATGCTATACCTAATTGGTGGCCACTCAGCCGGCGTAGCGTCGCTGTAGGCGGGCAGCTGAAACACGCTGATACCAGAGTCCGCCCAAGTCCATTTGCCTAGTTCGCCGCGCGCGCCGATCCAAGCATTTTCAATGCCTATAGTATATAAAAAAAATCTTTATTTCTTGAGATTCACTTAATCTGATAATCTTAAAAAACACAAGTGTTATATGTTAATGTTCCTAGTACGCATTGTGCTAAGCTATGCAATTAGGAGTGAATTCGACTACAAAATACCTTTAAGATTCGCAGTAACGTGAAATTTTTGCCTATATTTATTGTGTGGTACCTAAATATAGCACTTTTTGTAATCGATTACAGTTATAAATATTAAATACGGTAATTAAAATTTCGTTTCATTAACAGTCCATTGCTTAGAGATGAGTTACATTTTGGTCCTTTGAGCCGGATATATCTCAATGTAAGGTAAGCTTAGGGTTTTAAGGAAGTTATCAACATGTGAAGAAAGACAGAGCATAGCATTATCTATTTATTTAATAGTTCGACAGATATTATTCGCTACCCTAATCGAAAAAGACTAAAGTAAAGGATATTATGAAATAGGTATGTGGTGCCGTCGCCACTCAAAGTGCATTCATTTGAGATTAATTCAATGAGTCATCGGTGTATTTCTGGTTTGCACCGCCACATAACCGAAAATGACAGCCAAATAACAAGTTAATGAATGAGTGAGGTAGCTAGGTAGTGCTCAGCGGCGTGAAATGACGCTGCTACTGCGTGGCCTGGGGCCCCACTACCATGATTGTTTAGAACGAGGCTACTCAAATTTTTTATTCCTCGGGCCAAACGGACGAATCGGAAAGTTTTGGCGGGCCCCTGACGTTTTACTTTTTTGTTATCTACTCTTAAGGCTTGTGCAATAAAAAATCTAATAGCGGCGGGAGCGGGAAAACGCGAGGGATGCGGTGCCGTAAGCTGTGAAATAGTGTATTTTATTTTGTACTAGCTGTGCCAGCGAACTACGTTTCGCCGTATATTTTATACCCGTTTTTGCAACATTTGTCATTGATGCTCAGCTCCTATTAGTCGTAGCGTGATGTTATACAGCCTAAAGCCTTCCTCGATAAATGGACTATCCAACACAAAAATAATTTTTCAATTTGAATCAGTAGTTCCTGAGATTAGCGCGTTCAAGCAAACAAACAAACAAACAAACGAACTCTTCGGCTTTATAATATTAGTATAGATGACTATGCTTTATGCTTGCTTGGTACTGGCATCTCGAAACCTTCTCCGAAATCTTTTTGGGCTACGGCCTTGCATTGATCACTTAGATCAACAAAAGGCACCTAGGTAGTGCTTTTTCTTTATAGTTATTGTAAACGTGGAAAATATAAAAAGACAGTGACGAATCCGATCCTTACCGCTTTACTAAACTTCACGACGTTACATTGGCGCCCAACGAGGGGCTAACACACAAACATAATGTAAAAATATTGTTACTTGACTGATTATTATAAAATATATTTGATAGTGAATGATGACATCGAGACGCTGAAAGCGTCGATGTTGGCAATGAAACAACCGGAGATACAGAAAGAAAATTATGCCAAATGTGAAAATTTAAAACGCAGCCAGTTTAAGTGGGAATACAACGAGTTGCTGTATCTATTCCCACTAGTAACACATCAATTAGAAAACCTTTACAAATATCGATTAGTACATTTTAGTATATTTGATGGTTGTACAAATTTCTTCTACTTACTTGGTCTAGTTTTAAGCATGGTCATGCCAAGCTTTTTCAGGCATTTCATAGTACCGATGTTGGCGAGGCTACAAAGTGGAATGCTTAATTAAATTAATCAAAATGATAATTTACAAGAAAATGAAAAATTCGCTATGGCCAGGATTCATAAATTAAATTATTTTTTACAGAAACTTTGTAAAGATAGCTAATTAGTATTAGCTATCTTTTTTTGTAATCAATCTCTTTTTTACGTTGGGAAATGTGTTACGCATACCTATCTCGCGTTTGGGAAATCGCGAGATTATGTTGGAATCTTTAGTGCGAACGCACACGTCTGACTATTGGTGATTGACTTTTTGACGGTTGAAAATAAAAGATATGGAGTTCTACGTTACAACGCACGCAAAAAAATATCAGTGTACTCAGGCGAACCCGAATATCGGTGAAAAATGGAACGTTCGTAAATGTAGGTATACGTTACCGCATAAAAATTGCTCGCCGATTGTCGGAGGAGTGCACTCGCGCTAACCAATTTTAAAATTTCTTACGATTCGATAGATAAGTTCACAATTTTCTTAACTTCGTAATCGTGTTACCTTGACTAATGGTTAAAATTGACCATATATCAAATAATTGCCCTTAGTGTGGGGTACCCTATTGTACAGTTTTTCTAAGAAAATAAGCTCTGAATGCCAGTAGACAAAGTGGCGAGCAACAGCTAGTGGTTTAATAAGTCTGTACTTGTTGGCTTCTCCAAAAAAACCACCCAAGGATCAACCTTGGGTTAACGCAAGGTTAACCCATCTTTTCTTTTAGTCAGCTTTCACGAGGTTCGTTAGTTTACTGATTAGTAACACAGCGTTCTACCTCATCTTGTTGAGCACGCAGTAAGCGGCCGCTTGGTGCCAGTCGAGGCGGCCGTCAAACAACCGGTACACGCCGGCCCGGCACCGGACCACTTTCATCTCCTTCACCGGTATGTCCTCCTGAACATCTGTGATGAAGTCATTAAAGTACTATGTACTAGGGCGAGCCCCTCTCACCTCCCCAAAATGGGGAGGCCGGTGATCAGCGAAATGGATCATGGAATGATCAGCAATGATCAGAATGGATAGATCAGCGAAAGACATACCTACCTACTCTCTTTCTCTAGCTACCTACCCTGAGAGACAGCTACGAGTGTCGTTCCAGATGTGCTGTTAAGCACATGAACTGTTTTGCCGAAGATCCTTGAAAGTTACTTTTAAAATAGCTATTGTATAATGAAAGAATTTATACAAAAAAGCAGATAGCGACAGCGTTAGGTTTAAATCAGGACTAAACTTAGACCATGTTTTGTAATTTTAACGGGTTAAGTTTATTTTTTATAGAGGTCACGATGTAGCGGTTCCCATTATTCATATATTTTAATGTATTGGGGAGGCTATACCCAGAAGCGGGCACATTGTAGCTGGGATAGGACGACGATAATCTCTTTAACAGTCTTACCTCGCTCGCAGATAAACGGCCGCTCCAGCAAGCACTGCAGGTCGACGAACACTGGGCGGTCATGGTACACCCTCTCCAGGGAGACGCAGTCAGCGCCGCCTTCGGGAACCGGCACCCTGGTTCTGTTTAACCACTGAAAACAGAGTTAAGGAATTTCATCACATTTTTATTGTATAATGGCTACGTTCTCGCATTGTCGATATCTCAAATGTGTCACCACGCGGGTAACCTTCAGTTGCCACGTGCTTCAAGCTGCTGCTACAAGTGCTACAACTTCTACTTAGTAATGTGGTTGTAGGTTTTTGCCAATCTCCAGGAATATTATGATAAAATGTCGCTATCGTAACTTAAGAGTAGTTTCAGTGGGGCTAGCACGCAGGAAAATCGAAAATCGAATCGAAATCTGAATCGAGGAGTTTGTATGGCAATTTTATTAGTTCTGCTACTCACCGCCGTGGCGCTAATAAAATTGCAATACAAACTCCTCGATTCGGATTTCGATTCGATTTTCGATTCTCCTGCGTGCTAGCCCCACAGTTCAGAGTAATGATTTTCAGAGATTCAGATATGATAAGCAATGAGTTTGATACATACTCTATCAAGCCGCAACCAATCTATGCTAACAAACTCGTAGCGATATAAAACTTATAGTGTTACTAGCTGTGCCCGCAAACTACGTTTCGCCATATAGATTTTTACCGTTTTTGAAAGATTTTTCATTGATGCTCAGCTCCTATTAGTCGTAGCGTAATGTTATAAGCCGTCCTCGATAAATGGACAAAACACATTGGTACATGGCGGTCTCGAACCCTGGACCTCTCGATTAGAAGGCAAGTGCCGAGTCCACAGCGCCACCGACGCTCTACCATACACCTTGTATATTTAATATTAAGGGGATATAACACTGGAAAATAACATGTATGTACCCTTGTAACCCCTTTACGGCTTTTAATATAGACGACTACCGGTACGGAGATATGGTAATGACCAACTTTTCTTTAGCGGAATCCCAGCTCGTTTGATACTGCTTGTCAGGTTACAGGGGTTTCTTAAGCGCAGACGGATAGGTAGGCGAAGGCGGGCATACGCACAAGCGATGCCCGTCTAATGACCCTGCCGTGGAGGCCTGCGTGCACGGTTGGCCCTGTGCACGCCGCCGTAAGGCCTTCCCTCTGGGGATTGCCCTGGTGTTCTCGGGCAATCCCCCCTTGGCGATAGCCCGACCAGTTGGTCGGGCTTGCCCGGGCGCGTGGGTAGTGGAGTCGCAGTGTGGACCTTACCTAGCGCGCTCATAAGGGCAGGGAGAACACCGGGGGGTTTTAGTGGGTAGGACTGGTACTTTGCCGGGAGAGCCCCACACACGCTCGCCGTCTAGCCAACGGCGAGTACGGTGCGGTTACGCATTTCCCCCCGAGAAAAAAAACGGGTTTCTTAAGCGAATTGTGCCTGACGGATCCCAAACGGGCCCTCAAGAGGGTGAACAAACTAAATTGAGAAGACCGCCCGTCTTCTTAACTAAGGCGAGATTTTAACATCATAGAATACGTATACCATTAGTAGTACCATTTTAAAAGACGGGTTTATTTCGGCAGAGATAAATAATTGCGGTAAACTCCCTTAATCGGTTCTTATGATATCTACGGAAGGCGGATATACATACGTATTCTAAATCTGTCACCAAATGCCCAACGCAACGGTCCGAATGTGGTTATTAAGAAAGTAAGTAAATAAACTCATACCAAAGGAAAGTGTTTAGTGCCCTCTCCCTCCCTATCAGAACTGGGCAATATATCCATAGCAGTCCTGAGTAACTCCACTCCGTTCGGCCACTTATACCCGGCCGGGTCCTCCGCCGATCCTCTGCGAGCCGCTACCCACGCTGATTCTATCGCTATTAATTACAAGAAAAAGAAATATATTATGGTTATAGAAATATATGAAAGAAATATAATGGAAATAAAAATTTGCTCTTCCATTATAGGTTCATTCGTACGGAACAGCTGTTTTTGTCACAATTTCAAGATTAGTTCCACAGTAAAAGTTTTTCAGTTTGTGTGAACTCAAAACTCAAACTCAAAAATCTTTATCTATACTATACTAATATAAAGATAAATGATTTGTATTTTTGTATGTTTTGGGCCGATATGAAAAATTATTTCACCATTAGCATGCTACATTATCTCTAAGTAACATAGGCTACAAAATTATTTTACCTACGGGAAAATATAAAACTCCCACGGGAAAATAAAAACAATGCGGGCGAAGCTACGTAAAGTATTCCCACGGGTAAACAAAAATAATGCGGGCGAAGCCGCGAGCGGAAAGCTAGTATTCAGTATAGACCTTCTCAGGCTTTTATTGACGTCAAACAAAACATAAAAATGCAATCAAGCAAGAATCTTATCAACTAATTATTTAATCCTTGTATGTGCATACACCCCAACCATTACTAAGATGTATGCAAAAACAAGTAAAATGAAAAAAAAGTAGACTCTACACTGGGAGAGCCTTCTCGAGAAGAACAGGCAAGAAACTCGGAAGACCTTGTATTTTTTGTCTCTTTTAAATTGCCAACGTCTGAACAAGTACACAAAATGGCTCCCGCTTCAGAAGAAACCTTGTAAGTATAGTATTGGAGTGAGTGTATGAGTGAAACTCGAAAACAGTTTACAGTAATTGTAATGAAATACGAATTTTGGCATGATATATAAATTGTATTGTTGACAAAAAAAAGGTACTTACGGAATTGGGATTCCGACAGTACTTCCGCCATAAACTCTGCCTTTTCCTTTGTATCTAGCACTGCCAAAGTACCGTTTTGGTGGCCCCTGTAGCGTAACACAATTTTAAATTATAGGTACCATTTGAGAGGTAAAACAAAACGTTTATACTAGTCTACCTCTAATGAGTATAGGCCGAATGGGGAACTACTTATATCCACTTCAGAGCATACCGCAGACAAATAACACCATGCTATGTCGCTTAGTCTTCGAAGACCCACCGACTAGTCTCACTGGTAGGTTTCGAAATGCATCATGTCTTCCAAAGACAGTTAATAAATGCGTTAGACTGCCGGAGTTCATTGGGTTAAAACTGTTTTGTCGGCGGCCGTGTAAGGTTCTCGCTGTATGAGTTTATGTGCTGCAACAACCGCTCAGCATCTGATAGGCCGTATGCTTGCTTATAATGTTGTATGTATGTATGTATGATGTTGTATATGAAGGTTTTCACCTCGCGAAGGATCGCCAAATAAGAGATCAAAGTTGTCCAAAGGCCAATGGAGAGGACTATGGTTGGAATTTTTATGTGTGATCGAATCAAAAATAAGCAAGGTCATCGACATAGCCTCAAGAATGACAAGTCTTTAGGGCGGCCGTGTATCGGGAGACATCATTAGTAGTCCCACCCCCCACTCATACAAGATGGATCAACGATCTAATGAGGGCCGTGAGAAGTCGCTGGATGAGAAGGACCAGTCGGTGTGGAGATGTAGTACGATTATTGTCGCCGTATATTGGCATCGTGGGCCGGAAACACGGATATAGGAATCTGAGCAGCAAGCTAGCAGTATCCGCTTGTATCAGGTGAGCCGAAGTCTTGTTTGCCTCCAATGCTGTTTAAAAATGCTCACCGGCACAAGATCTTCGCATTCTCCCAGTTGACTGGTAAGTTCTGAACGATGTACTCCTTGTCGTTGTATACATATGACTCCCATTTGTCTGTACATGTCTTCGGCACTGAAACAATAATGCCTCTTAGTTTCTAGCTAGGCGATAGTCGAGAGCATCGGTGGCGCTGTGGTCTCGCCACTGTCCTTCTTATCGGAAGGTCCGAGGTTCGCACCCTCCATTTGTTTTCGTTTTTCGAATTTCAAATGTACGAGTACATTAATCCAATGTTCTGAAGGTGAAGGAAAACATCGTGAATTCGTAAAAAATATCGGAAATAAAATGAAGTCTGTTGAAATTTAGCAGGGCATCCAATATAAAAATGTGATGATTGTTTGTATGTTAATATTGTTGTTCACTTTTGACTATTTTTTGACATCGGTTCTTACTTTATCTTAAATATTTTAGCTGTATCTGCCTTTGCATCCATAGGCTACTGAACATCACGCGGTTCGTACCTACATATGCTCGTTTGCTTTCTAAATATAAAAAAAAATCTGTGTTAGTAATAACATCAAACAAGAAACCTCGTTAAAATACTGTGTCTGTGCTGAAAGAGAGCCACTATAGGTTATTTATTTAATTGGCAACACAATATGGTGTAGGTACATGTATTGTACATTTTGATCTTTTTGACCATTCCTCCCCACATTCTGGAACACAAGATTAGCAACAATAGAGAAAATGGTTGTTATTTCACGTGGGAGTGTTAACGTTAGTTCACTTTTTAGCACCGTGTGAAGGTTCTCTTTTAGCACTGGCTCTAAACGGACACAAACCTCTATACTGCTCGTGGTAACTGGCCAGAGTGATAGAAAAACAATAAAATAAAAAAGCAAAGGCGAACAGCTCCATACTGCATCACACCATCAACTGAACAAAGATCTATTTTCTAGTCGCCGCAGCTTGCGTTATGTATGAGTAGAATGAGTACTGTTTAAAAATGTTGACACACACGCCTTAAATACCACACTTAAAACAATGGTATGTTTTTAAAATCTGTGATATCAATAGTTCTATTATGCGTATTAGTACAGTCATCATTATGTTATTGTTAAGGCTCGAGCCACCTACAAGAGTATTTTACGCCGCTCATTTTTAGCGCTCTAAATGTGCACAAAATTTCATATAAATACGTCAAACACCACTTACTTATTTAACTGAAGATGCGCCAGTACGTCGTGTATTTGACAAAACCTTGAAAAAAATAGTGTTAAAATTATGAAACCTTTTGGAGGTTTGAACAACCTGAGCATTATTAGGTATATAATATAAAATTGCCGCTTAAACGTATTTCGCATGGTTTAAGATTTTCTATGTAATAACTGTAACGATATTATTCTATTTTGAATAAATTGGGAACATCTAATTAGATATAATTGCTTTGGTTATTCTTCTGAGGGTATAATAGACGATTATTTGACATTCAATTGTTTTTTCATGTGGCTTTCAAAGTAAAGATGATGCTTGACGCCGATGATGATGATGTTTAGTGACTACAGTCGCCTATGGTAGGTACATATGGTTCCTATGTAAAGCTTGCAAGCTATAACGAAGCCAATGAATATTATCAATTTGTGTGACATAGGACCCTTTTTTTCTCGGGGGGAAATGTGTAACCGCACCGCACTGCACGTTGGCTAGACGGCGGGGCTAACCCGACAGAGCAAACCCTACCCACTAAAACCCCTCGGTGTTCTTCCTGCCCTTTTGGACGCGTGTGGTAGGGTTCGCAATGCGATACTACTAGTCACACTCCCGGCTAGCCCTACCAGTTACTCGGGCTATCGCCAAGGGGGGAAAACATAGCACACTGTAATTTCATCTATACTATCTATATCATATCATCTATACTATCTATATCATCATCTATACTATCTATATATCTACTAATCTATACTAATATTATAAAGAGGAAAGATTTGTTTGTTTGTATTGAATGGGCTTCGAAACTACTGAACCGATTTTGATGAAAGTTGGTATAAGAATAGTTCGAGACCAGGGGAAGGACATAGGGTAATTTTCCAACGGGAAAATATAAAATTCCTACGGGAAAACAAAAATAACGCGGACGAAGTCGCAACCGGAAAGCTAGTTGACTATATCTTACCTTTCAAACCGGAACACAGCAACGCAAGCACCGTTGCTCGGATAAGTCAAATATATAATGTTCTACAGAAACCTATTACTGTTATATGTATACTAGACTGGATAATTATTCATATCTTGTTAACGCCATCTCTGGGGCACAATAATTAACAGCACTCTATGAATATTAAAGAAATGTGTACGTGCGTCAATTTGATTTAAATTGTCAATGTAATTTTCTTCGTTGTACACAACATATAATCTTCAATGAAATGTCTTTATCAATTCGGAAAAAATATACATTTTTGGGTATGGTATGGCCAGTTTATGATTAGAGAGCTTCCAATCATTCATTTATTCAGACATCACAAAAAAAAACTTCTAATTTAGAAGTAATGCAGTGGTGACTGAATCTACCCAAAAATCTATGCGAATAAAATGATTTTTTATCAATGTCTTGAATATAAGTACTTCCAACATACAGGCTTCAAAAACTAGAGGATCGTTTATGGGGAAATGTACCTATAACTTTTTATAAAAAAGTTCCACAAAATGTTACTGCATGACTTTATTGACTGACATAAACAGGATATTATTATAAAGTCAAGATTTTTTGAATGATGCCTGGTGTTAATTTGAAGATAAAAAATCGTGTTGTCGTGTATAACTATTTATGTAAAGAATTATTGTTGTATATGGTAACGACACAGTAGGAAAAGAACTGATACAATCTTGTAATGGAAGTTGAATTCAAACTTTTGCTCAAACAAAGCTTTGTTGTCAGCTTTCAACTGACGAATCTGTAACAATACAGGGAGAAAAAAAGCCCTTGCTGGTTTTTTGCTTGTTCTTTCCAGTAAAAGGTCTTCTGCCGTAGACTAGTGAACCATTTCATAGCTTCTTTGACAAAAATCCAATTTTAATAAACTATAATTGGATTTGAATTAAGAACGAGTGACAGTTTGACCGCTTCCGTGACTTGTGGTTGAGACCGCTCGGTATTGACCTGGAGGTCCAGGGTTAGTTCTCCGTGGGGGCAAAAGCTTTTCAACTTGATTTGGTTGGTAATAAACTCAAAACTCAAACTCAAAAATCTTTATTCAATATAGACCGTTACAGGCACTTATTGACGTCAAAAAAAAACATAAAAATCTTCAACCAAGAATCTAATTAACTAAATTATTTAATCCTTGTATGTACACACACCCCAACCATTATTAAGATGTGTGCAAATACAAGTCAAATGAAAAAAAAAATTGACTCTACACCTGTTCGGAAATTGGGAGAGCCTTCTCGAGAAGAACAGGCAAGAAACTCGGAAGGTCTTGTATTTTTTTTGTCTCCTCTTTTAAAATGCCAACATTACAATATTATATTTCACAAACATTTTTTTTAATAATATAGAAATGCCTGTCGGTGTGAGTGGAACAGTTACTCGAATGAAATTTATCCCATTATCACAAAGTGTTAACACCCTTTGAACGTCAATTATCACATTTTTTGTCAATCCCAAGCAGTTTTATTAATCAGACACTTTATAATATGCTTTTTTCATAAGTGCGCCCTTGATAGTGACTTTAAATTTATTCAAGTTAAGTGCTTTAATATTATTTGGGATTTTATTGTAGAAACGTACACAAAGGCCTTTGAAAGAATTATAAATTTTTTTAAGCCTAGTATTTGGTAACGCTAACATATTCTTTTGCCTAGTATTTACTGAATGAATATCACTGTTTTTACAAAACGAATGTATATTTTTATGAACATATACTATATTCTCGTAAATATATTGCGACGCGACGGTCATAATACCAATTTCTTTAAATTTTTCTCTCAAAGAGTCTCTTATTTTAAGGTTATAAATAGCACGAATAGCCCTTTTTTGCAGCACAAAAACAGTCTGAATGTCGGCAGCATTTCCCCACAGGCATGAAATGACATGAAAATAGGCAAAGTATACAAGTCTTGCTGTATCAACATCGGTCAGCTGACGTATTTTCCATACAGCGTAGGCTGCAGAACTAAGTTTCTTCGACAATTTATCAATATGTGGGCCCCACTGAAGCTTTGAATCTAAAGTAATACCAAGAAATACTACGGTATCCACAAGGTCCACATTTTTATGCTTTATGTTAACAGTGGTGTGAACCTCTTTAACATTGGGTAAAACAAATTTTATACATTTAGTTTTCCCTTCATTGAGGCACAAGTTATTCGCATTAAACCAGTAAACTATTCTTGAGATAGAACTATTTACATCGTCATAAATTTGCAATCGTCTTTTAATTTTAAACATAAGTGAAGTATCATCTGCAAATAATACAATCTCATGCCTGTCTTGTACAAAAGCAGGCAAGTCATTTATATATATTAAAAATAGAAAAGGACCAAGAATTGAACCCTGCGGAACTCCCATTTTAACCGAGGCGCCCTGGGACCTCTCCCCGTTGACGTCTACTTTCTGAATCCTCTCAGTCAAATAGGAGACGAGTAGATCCAGAATAGTGTCGCGAAATCCATAGTAGTGTAATTTCCTGATCAGGGTGTCATGATGAACGCAATCAAACGCCTTGGACAAGTCACAAAAAACGCCCAGAGCATCATGTGAGTCCTCCCAGGCCTCATATATATATTGTATTAACTCAATACCAGCATCAGTTGTTGAGCGACCCTTTCTAAAACCAAATTGTTTACAGTGTAGAAGATTATTTCGGTTAAAAAAGCTTTGCATTTGTTCCAACATTATTTTTTCAAAGATTTTGCTAAAAGTAGGTAGCACAGGTCTAAAATTGTTGGGGTCTGATGTGCTACCAGATTTGTGTAATGGAATAATTTTACTCAGTTTCATTAGATCAGGAAACACACCACAGTCAATGCAATCATTAAAAATACTAGCAAGTATTGGAGCTATTGTTTCTATTACAGATTGGGAAACATCTACAGAGTTGCCCCACAGATCCACGGTTTTCTTTTTATTTAGCGTTTTAAATGACTTTATTAAATCATTTGCACAAATATGGGCAAATTTAAATTTATCATCACAAGGTTTAACATGATCTTTTAGAATAGATTCGGCTACAGTGGGGGAGGAATCCAAAGATTTTGTGATTGATACTGGAATGTCAGTAAAGAATTTTTCAAATTCTGTAGCTACCTCAATATCTACTGTAACTTTCTTATTTTCAATATTTAAACAAAAATTGTTGTCATTAGTTTTTATTCTTCCGGTTTCATTATTAATAATGTTCCATGTCGTTTTAATTTTGTCACTACTATTTTTTATTTTAGAGCTTAAATAATTGGACTTTGTAAATTTACAAACTTTTTTAAATACTTTGGAATAAGTTTTTACATACAATTTAAATTGATCACTAATATTTAATGAACGTTCATTGTAAAGTTCATAAAGTTTTATTCTGCTTTTGTGAATACCTGGTGTGGCCTATTCACTAAAAGCTAATCTACCATTGACTGAGATGGTTTTTGGAACGAAGATATTTTTAAATTCACAACAAAATGTGTTAAAAACGGAGTGGGAGTGATAAATACCGAATTAAAATATCTAACGTTCCTGTATTGGTTCATTGATGACTCCATTCACTTTTATTTTATTTCATGCCTATACAACAGTAAAAGATGTCGAAGAAAGTGAAAAGAGAACCGTCTGCTATCATCGTAAGAGTTTGCGAAGATCCAGTCCTAAGCTTCACGCAAACGAAAACAGGTGCAGCAACTGGTGTGCATTAAAAAAACCGGCCAAGTATGAGTCCAAAAGTAAACATTATAAGTAGGTACCTAAATGATGGGATTTTTATTATTAGAAAATAATGGTTCACGGTTTATGCATAAGGTTTAGGTTTATGAAAATAAATGTTTTTTTTATTTTTATATTTGACTTGATTGAATGAAAGGTAAATTGCGGCTTACGATTTATGACGTATTAAAAAAACTACTTACTAGATCTCGTTCAAACCAATTTTCGGTGGAAGTTTGCATGGTAATGTACATCATATATTTTTTTAGTTTTATCATTCTCTTATTTTAGAAGTTACAGGGGGGGGGGGGGGGTACACATTTTACCACTTTGGAAGTGTCTCTCGCGCAAACTATTCAGTTTAGAAAAAATGATATTAGAAACTTCAATATCATTTTTGAAGACCTATTCATAAATATCCCACACGTATGGGTTTGATGAAAAAAAAAATTGAGTGTCAGTTCTAAGTATGGGGAACCCCCAAAATATATTGTTTTATTTTTCTATTTTTGTGTGAAAATCTTAATGCGGTTCACAGAATACATCTACTTACCAAGTTTCAACAGTATAGTTTTTATAGTTTCGGATTAAAGTGGCTGTGACATACGGACGGACAGACAGACGGACATGACGAATCCATAAGGGTTCCGTATTTTGCCATTTGGCTACGGAACCCTAAAAACAGTTTCGACAATACCTAAAAGTCTTCTGTCAATTACGTTTGATACATCCCAATGATTAATGTGGCACAATATTGTAATAAACTCATGTTTATCTACACCCCGTAAGGAACATTCAAGTAATATTAATGGATCTGGTTAACTTTTCTGGTTTCACGTTATTGGACTTTTTGTTCTAGCGCTGCAAGACTCAAAATAAAGCTTATAAAAATGTAATTTTAACAGTATTAATATACCCCTTAAGCCCGAATTATGACATATCTTGAATATACCAGGATACCTACCCATGTTAACATAGTCATATAAAAGTTAAGGTGGTGTTGAAAATTTGAAATTGAAAGAAAGAAAGAAATATTTTATTTGGCCACAACAAATACAGATAAAATTACATATAACACATAAAAAACATTACGAGAATACAAAATAATAAAATGAAGGCTGTTCGAGGCCAAAAAGGTCCCTGTCTTAGCTAATGCTATTGACGACAGAGCCGCAATAGCGCTGGTTTTCAGGCAAAACCTCTGTTGTGGAAAATGAATTTTATAATTACCCATACATTTATTTTCACAGACTCAACTATTTGTACGGCTGATTTTAAAATCTATTTTACAATTTCGAATTTTCAATGACGCCATAACTTTAAATGACTACTAGCTGCTGTGCCCGCGAACTATGTTTCGCCATAATAATTTAGAAAAAAACACCCTTATCACTTAGGGTATTAAAAATAGTTTACAACCTATTCTCAGACCTACCGAATATACACAAAAAAAATCATTAAAATCGGTCATGCCGTTTCGGAGGAGGTCGATAATAAACAGACACGAGATTTCTATTAGATGTTAACATTACGGGTTAGGTTACGGTACAGGTTAGGGCTTGATAGGGTATGTACCAAGCACGTTGTAGATCGTTACGAAGAAAAGTGATATACTGACAAGCAAACCTCTGTATAAAGTCTGAGTTCAATCAATGCCCTTGGGGATAAACAGTCAGTTGCACATTGTACATTATACACCGAGGGGCCTGAGCACAGTATTATGTTTGATTGATTGAAGATTGAGTCCTGAGAGCAGTGAAGGAGCCAAGCGCGCCCAAGACAAATGCAGTTTTATCCCGAAGGAGTAGGTATACCAACTCTACTTTTCTCACCTTTTGCAACACAATAAAAACTAAAGCAACTAGAAAAAGCATTTTACTTAAAATAATCTCAATGCTATTTATATACAAGGTGTCCCAGAAGCCGACGTCAAGCCGAAAGCAGGCGGTAGACTAACTCATATATGTTATCAGAAAAATATAAAAAAAAATCTAAGTCATCTATTTTAAAAAAATCTAACATTAAAACAAAACGATATAATTTACACCCTGTGATGGTATTTTCACTCTTGTTGCTACAAATCTTGACTTTTCTAAACATTTTCTTTTGTTTTGTAATCCTGAATAATGTTTCTGTATACCTACTCTAATCTAAAATTTAAAGCCAGCTGCTCCAAATTAAAAGAATATGCCATTTTTATCTAAATTAAATATTCAAAATTAATTTTTCGCATAGCTTTAACAAGCTGTACTGAAAAAAAAAATGTACTATGCGAGTTTGGCAAGTAACTGCAAAAGTTGGCGCATTCAATAAGGATTTCAAAATGGTTTGATACTTGGTAGATAATTTCTACGATTGCAGACAATATTTTTTTTCCAAAAACAGGCAATCCACTACATTTCTTTTACTGGGGAGGCACTCGCCTCCCCAGCTGCCGGCCACCGGACGATTGAGGCAATTCGTCCGGTGTTGGAGGAGTGGGTTGGGCGCCGGCAGGGCAGCCTTACATTCCGTATGGTGCAGGTACTTACCGGGCATGGCTGCTTCGGTCACTACCTGCACCGAGTCGCCCATCGGGAGGAAACGCCGCAGTGTCATCACTGCGACACTCCCGATGACACTGCCGAGCACACACTATTGGTATGCCCGGCTTGGCGATACCAGCGCAGCGAACTCAACGCTGCGCTGGGAGGCGGAAACCTCTCGCTGCCGAGCATGGTCTTGGCCATGCTCCGCGGCGAGGCGGAATGGGGGGCTGTCGCCTCCTTCTGCGAGGACGTAATATCGCAGAAGGAGGCCGCGGAGAGGGTGCGGGAGGCAGATCCTCAAGCCGCTCCCATCCGTCGCAGACGGATAGGCAGGAGAAGGCGGGCATTCGCACAAGCGATGCCCGTCTAATGACCCTGCCGTGGAGGCCTGCGTGCACGGTTGGCCCCGTGCACGCCGCCGTAAGGCCCTCCGTCTGGGGATTGCCCTGGTGTTCTCGGGCAATCCCCCCTTGGCGATAGCCCGACCAGGTGATCGGGCTTGCCCGGGCGCGTGGGTAGTGGAGTCGCAGTGTGGACCTTACCTAGCGCGCTCATAAGGGCAGGGAGAACACCGGGGGGTTTTAGTGGGTAGGCCTGGCACTCTGCCGGGAGAGCCCCACACACGCTCGCCGTCTAGCCAACGGCGGGTACGGTACGGTTACGCATTTCCCCCCGAGAGAAAAAAAAAAGGGTAATAATGTAGCTTGGAAAGCCCTAGGGCGGTAAGTAATTAAAAAAAACACTTCACTATTTCAAAAAGTTCGCGTACATCTAACCATCATACTGGCAATAAATTACTTACAGCCCTAGGGCTTTTCTAGCTACATTATCACCTTAGAGCGCTAATTGGTCACCTACAAGCCCCATTTGGGGGTAATAAGGACCTTCTTACCGAACATGAGAGATATAAAAGAGTATTAAAAATAGTGGACGTTTCTGCAACAGCCTGAAAACCTCTTGAACATTTAATTAAAATATTTAATATCAATTTAGCGTGCAGGTTCCATATGCCTTACAATGTCTGTACGGAACAAACTATTTTGTATTTAGACTAATACCTAATTAGAAATGATTAAAAAATTCCATCATAAACGGCGTAAAATAGGGGGTTAAAAGTATATTTTTCCAATAAAAACTACAAAACAGGACATTTTTATAAAAGATTTTACTTTTTTGTCAGAAATGTTATTACTGTAGAAATATAGCAATATTAGGGGAAGAAAAGTTAGCATAGCTGCAGAAAAACTAGCTAAACACCGTTGCCAAGTCCAGTCGATCATCGTACAATAATTTGAAATAGCATTCAGAAGATAAATCTTATAAATTACTAGCTTTTTCCCGCGACTTCGTCTGCATGGAAATAGTTTTTTATTGTTTCCCTTTACAAATCCCCCCCCCCCACATTTTTCACCCTTAAGGGTTGATTGCGGGGATTAAATCTATTATTTATCCTTCCCGCAATTCAAACTATCTTCATAGGTACCCAATTTCATCTAAATCGATTAAGCGATTATTGATTCCCCATTCAAACTTCCACCCCCTTTTCTCCCCCTTAAGAGGTGATTTCTGCGATAAAAGCTATCCTATGTCCTTTCCTGGGACTCAAACTATGTCTATACCAAATTTCATCTAAATCGGTTCAGTACCTACTTACGTGAAAGCGCGACAGACAGACAGACAGATTTACTTTCGCATTTATAATATTAGTATGGAAGTATGGATCATTGCTGCTTGCGACCACGGTTGTATGTCAGGCAAAGGTATTTATGAAACAAAATTAAATCGTTGATTCTTGTCTAATATATAAAAATCTCGCGTCACAGTGTTTGTTATCGCACTCTTCCGAAACGGCATGACCGATTTTCATGATGTTTTTGTGTATATTTGATAGGTCCGAATAGGTCATAGGCTAATTTTTTATACCTCTAGGTGATAAGGGTAGCCCTTTTCAGAAATTTTTGAGTGTTGAGCTTTATTAAAACAAAACATTGTTTGCGGGCAGATAAGTAGTATCGCAATAGCAATTAAAAATGCAACGCAAATGTTTAAAACTTTTTATAGTATTTGTTATATTTTAGGTTAAGTTGATATAGTTCTTATTATACATTTCTTTGATCAATAGACTTTTTATATTTGTTATAGACGCGGGTTCGATTCCCGCCCGAGACAAATTTTTTTCTTTAATCATGTTGTCTTTACCAAAATTAGAAAAAGGTTGGTAGGTAGCTCTAAGTAGGGTCTTATTATTAATTCTTGAGTTCTCACCACGGACTATTGACGTACATTTTAAACCTATAACGTCATTCGCATTTTCCCCCTTTGATGAGCTGTGATGATGATGAAAGGAAACTCACTCAGGCTCACATCGATAACTCTTCCCCGTAGCTAATGCCGTACATTGCCAAATTCCTTGTGGGAAAAAACTAAAATAAAAAAGCAAATAAAGTTTTCGTCACCGCACCATACTCCTTTCGGCGCTTTAATTATTCCCCGATACGCGGTGTTATCACACACGGCTCAATTACGCCAGCCCAACTGCTGTAAGATTAAAGCGAGTTAAGTTACTCGCGGCGCGGGCTCGCGGGGCGAGTTGCGTGCGCTCATTAAACTTGTGCGCTATCTCGGCTTGTGGCGTTAATTAGAAAAACCTAAGCTGCGGGCTGCATACGCTGCATACGGCAATGGCGTGGAGTAGATCCTTTTACAAGCTCTTATTTTCCTTTTTATCCGGCAATATGATAGAGGGAATTTAATAACTCTTTATTTTATACTTAGGTACTTATATGACAACACACATCACACACAAAAGCTCCAAGATCAACAAAAGTATTAAAACAAGAGCTGCAACAACAACAAAGTGACCCTCGCACTAATTACAACGTTTTGATTGAACCAATCCCTTAGACAAAAGCCACACGGAAATTTTTCCGTAGTCGTTCTGCAGAAAAAATGGGCTGTTTCCTCGTGGTCCTACTGCAGATAATAATGTCCTACTAGTAGGTCCACGAGGATGTCTAGTTCCTCGTAGTCCTACTGCGAAGTTAAATTATTAAATTATAAATTTTCATGTTACTTTATGTCAAGTTCGAAGTATAATAATTATAATAAACAAATAGTATTTTATTCGCCATGTGAACTTAATGATAATTTTAGAAAATAATCTTTCCTCATCTTAACTTTTCTTGAAAATGACCATGCTTTCCGAAAGCGTGCATACGACCCGCGGCCCTACCGGCTAACTCATAGCGATGTGTGATGGCGGTAGCGAGGTACTCGCTATCGTTTTAATTTCACCGCATTTGCTATTATAGGCGGTACGAAATCACAAGATGATGCCATAAAGGCGAGCTAAAACGATAGCGAGTATGCCAATGTAATGTTTGCGCATCTCGGACAACGGGGAGAGCAACAGACGCGCGGTTCTACCGCCTAACTCATAGCAATGCACTAGCTATCATTCTAATGTCTCAAGCGGTATGAAATCACAAGATGACGTCATAAACGAGAGCTAAAACGATAGCGAGTGAGTTTCATCACTCACACGCTATCGTTTTAGCTCTCGTTTATGACGTCATCTTGTGATTTTGTACCGCTTGTGACATTATAACGATAGCGTGCAAATTCCCTAAAATTAAAATGCCAGTGCGATGCCAGAGTGATGTGCGATACCAGTAGCGAGGTACTCGCACATCGCTATAAGTAAGGCGGTAGGACCGCGGGTCGTATGCACGCTTTTGGTAAGCATTGGTCACTTTCTAGAAAAGTTACACGGTGAATAAAATACTATTTGTTTTTTATTACACTTGACATAAAAATGTATCATTTAATAATTTAACTTCGCAGTAGGACTACGAGGAACTAGGCATCTTCGTGGACCTACTAGTAGAACATTATTATCTGCAGTAGGACCAGGAGGAACTAGGCTTCCTCGTGGTCCCACTAGTAGGAGAAATTAGTAGGACCACGAGGAAACAGCCAAAAAATGTATGAAGATGATATTAGCTGTGGAAAAAATAGCATGAGGTTTTCACAGGCTAATGTCATTTCCTCCTCCTCCATAACCTCTACAATCATAACAGTGACGTTATCAAATTGTGACATTAGAGAGACAGTAGGTATTTGCTGCCTGTCTTAGGGCCGATCCTCGTTATAATGCTGTTCACAGATCGTTCTTGATCTGATCTCGGTCTGGTAAAATATTATCAATTAAGAAATATGTGTGTGCATTATCCGTCACAGTCAACGTCAAGTTTCGCTGGAATCCCACTCCAGTCCCGATCAGTCTCAAAGAAATTTTGTTTTTGCGCGATTTGATTTGTCTGGATTTGTCACGATACGACTCTAGAACGAGATCGGATCGAGGACGGACTGCGAACAGTTTTATAGTGAGGATCGGCCCTTACCCTTCAAACCGGAACACAGCAATGCAATTAGCGCTGCTTGGCGGCAGAAATAGGTAAGACAGGTACCCACGCAGATGTCTCTGGTAGAGAGTGTCAATTTGGTGCAATAAAAAGATAGGATGGCTTTTAACTCAATTGATTTTTATTTGGTGATAATGAAGATGGGTAGGCTGTCAGCAAATCTTTATTTTTGAATTTGTTAATTAGGCATATGATTACTCAGAAAGATAGAATAGTGTGGAAGTATTTATGGGATCTATCCCTGAAGAGGGCAAAACGAGGATGAAAATTATTAATTCATGATTTCTTGATTTAGGCATTTCATTTCTTGACCCGTCATTTCTTGTAACCTACCATCAAGTAGGCAGCCTGTTTGTCTGCCAACTTTGTTGTGTAAAAAGAGTCACACACAATGAACCAGGTTTATGAGATGGCTTAGTACTTTCATAGTTTATTCACGATTAACATCGTGACAAGATATTTTTATATGTATGTACAAGAAGATTATAGTTATCTAAAGAGGTCGTTCCGTGACGCTGTAGCACTTTCACGTAAAATCTTGAATGTTGTTACCTGAAGAAATCAAGCATGGGAACAAAAACAATGTACGCTTTATGTAATTCAAGAACTTTAATGTATTTGATTATATCAAAGCGTTACCTACCTAAAATCATACACGAATATTTGAGAAGGTATCTATTATCAATACATTTCGTATTTTAAACTTACGTGTATATTATATTGTATACATGGTATTGTTTACGTGTATATTATATTATAATGTATTGATAATAGATACCTAATATATGGGGAACAACAAATAACACAAGTGAAGCGAGCGGGAAACTAAAATAATATATTTTTTAAAAGTTTAAATACCTACATTACTCGCTAAAATTAGTTCAATAATCTTGTCGAATTTCTTTCATAAAATAGACCGTATGGTTTTTATCAAAATGGTCGACAGAATAATATAACCCTTCAACACTTTTAGGTACATAGCGGTTAAGCAAAGTTTACTGCACAATATGTAAGTTGTATAAGCCAATTAAATAATACAGTCCCGGACACCTAAATCGAGCCACCTTGCACTTTTGCATTATCGTCCATAACTTTTAAAAATATAGAAAAACCAAACAATTTTTATGCAATTTTGTAGCTGACGTATTCATGTTCAATCTGATGTGCTGATTATGAATATACCAGCTACAAAATTGCATAACACTTTTTAGTCGACCAAACATTTTCTTAAAGTTATGGACAATTAATCCAAAAGTGCAAGGTGGCTCGATTTCGGTGTCCAGGAGTGTATAAGTAAATTACTAGTTAAACAGGTTTTTGAACGTCTCCACCCCTCGCTGTTTCAACTTATATCGCTCCGCCCACCTGTTTGGTGTTGTTCACGCATATAATGTGAGCTTTCAACCGCCTGCCACCATTCTCGGTTCGGACGCGGTGCAAGGCGGGTTAATCCAAAAATCAGGTGAGTGATCGAACTTGTATTTGTATAGTTATACTTTTTTAATGTAGAGTAGGAAGTCGAACTTTGTTTCTTGTATTAGGTGATAGTTCGTATTGTGTAATTTTGTCTATGGCTCATTTCTGTTAACCGTTTCTAATTGGTATATTTTTGAAACGAAGTTCCTTATGGGACTCTTTAGACATATTCTCTCTAATCTGTGTATGGGACGTTGTGAAGACAGGGGATAGCGGCACACACCAAAAATTGTACGTTATAAAAAAGCTACAGCGGTTTTAACTCGAAAATAATGCATCGGAAATGGAAACACGATGCGTATAATTTTTAGAGCATTTTCTAGAGAATCGATTGAGATTTTGAAATGAAAGCCATACTAGGGTCATAAAAAGGAATTAAAATTTAATAAAATATTTGTCGAATAGCATAATCCAATAGGGTGTCCGACGATGTCACACGGCTTTTATTTATATTATTATTTATTTATTTACTTTTGCACACACATACATTATGGGAAAACACATTTGAAACAATGAGCAAAAGGTACTGCATATTTCTGTTAGAAATTTCTTTCTGCAAACCCGAGTCATTGACAGGTGATTTAAAAGGGTAAGAGTTTATATCTATTCAATAGTTGACTATTTTTATGTAATTTTATTTTTTAAAATTATAGTTTCAATTCGATTTCAATTACAAGTCTAGACGTGACATCTCATGTCACAATTTGGCAACGTATATTGGTTGGCGTCCTTGTTGTGGTTGTAGATTTGCATGTTTTACAGGAACCACACATACTATAGGCGCCTGTGGCCATTTACCATTATGTGGGCAGCCTGTTTATTTGCCAACTTTATTGTAAAACAAGATTTATCGTATCTATCACCCCAAAATAATATTTACAATTTGACCAGATATAAAAATACAAACCAATGGATATTGCTCTGCGTCTATACATTGTTCGCCCCAATACCAACAGCAGTGAAAAAACGCTTTTCGTATAACTGTAGTATTATATTATCTGTGGTATAACTACACATTAGGAAATACTGTACGTCCACATCAATTACTACGGACAAGCTTCGAAATCGAATTAAGTATATAACAAAACGAATCAGATTTTGAAGTTAGTTGACGTAACACTTTATTTCGTTAGAGCAATCCGTACCTATGCAATTATTAAAATAATAATTATTGCAATTTTTCTATTTTTTTGTTGTTTTTTCTTCTAATTGAAATCATAGTGCAACTAAAATATGACCAAAAGAATAAACTAAAATATCTATTGATTCATTAGTTAGTATCATTATCAGTGTGCATACAAACATTTTTTAAAGATCTAAAAAAATTATCTGGAAAAATAGATAAGTACTCCGTAGTTGTTTCACAGCAAACTCGTACGAACACAATCATTGTTAAGATTTGCCCTTCCTTAAAAAAGCGTGTCATTCTTAAATATCAATATGTTTACCCACCTACTTAACCTTTTTACCTTCTGCTGGGACAAACGCACCGACAGATATCGTCCCATAAACTGATTTTAAATGAGCTATAAAAATGTATGTTATGAAAAATTCAATACCCTCTGCTCATATGGTTTCTAAACCATGCTGACTATATTCTTCTGCAAAATCTGGCGCTCTATTTTTTTGAACCATTCGTCTGGTGTTGAGCAGTCGTTGAACGTCATCTTCACTCGTATGCTACTGATTTTTGTTTTTTTTTTTAAATAATATTCATTTCATAATATCCTTATCATAATAATATCGTATATCGTCATAGTATCCTATAAATTTTCAACAAAATAAAACGAAATTCAATAAAGATCCAGTACAAGCTAGGCTCGTCTAGCACTCAACGACAATTTTTTTTACAAAATAATAAAACCGAATTCAAAAACATCATAAAGTCATAAATAATATAAGAATACATACAACATCACAGTTTTATATTGAAGTTGGTGCCAAAGTTGGTGCCAAATTTTAAGTAACTATATTAATTCTTATATTTGTTAAGAATTTCCAGGTGATCATTGCTTGTAAAAAAAATTTTATCAATCTTAATTTATAATACATACGTTTTAGAATTTGAGCCAGGACAAACACCAGAATATCTTAAAATAAAACTTCTTTCGCTCTAAAAGTTTTGAAACAACTATTCCTGAACTCTTAACCTACCAGAAACCTTCCAATATCATTTCAGTAACATGATATGATGACTATGATGACCAGATGCAAATGTCTGAATGTCTTCAGCAAAAACCTGAAACTCGTTGGGCGTGCCTATGAAATTCAAGGGTTTCCCGCGACTTTCATGGGATCCCATCATCAGATCATGACATGGTGACAATGAGACCACCTCGAGAGTATACTCTTTCGATTACAAAAATAATTTTCAAAATCGGTCCACAAATGGCGGAGAAATCGGTGAAAATACATAAAAAATTAATATAGCCGAACATAGAACCTTCATTTTCGAAGTCGGTCTATAAACAAATCAAGCCCTAATAATACCGCGCGGGCTTATATTTAATATATTTAATTTAATTCACCATAAATGCTACAGCAACCTATTTAAAAAATGCAGAAAACTAGATCCCATCAAAAACATATAATGTACAAAAATGCACAAATATCGCAAAGCACGGTATGTTGGAGACGCGAGTTCGAATACCGCCTGAGTCCTAGGTCCTAGGACTTCACACCTCCTACAACCTAGGAGTTGCGTTAGGGGGCCCCCAAGAAGATTTACGGTGTTACTACACAAAGTTTTTAAACTCTGTCGACGTAAAAGTTTGACGCCGTTTATACATAACGGGGTTTCGATTATTTTAAAGGGATAGATAGAGACAGCATCATGTTTATACAGTGTCTAACATTAGACAGAGTTTAAAAACTTTTTGTAGTAAGACCGTTTAACTCAATCGTCGGTACGGTGAGTGCTTATGCGAACTCATTTTCTATGAAGCTCTTTACATACTTTTCTTAACGCAAACTAAATTAAATATGTCGCGTGACACACGTTGGTAAATTTTGTACGAACTTGTGACGTAGTGAGCCCCTACTCCTCAACTTTAAGTTGCTTTATCTCAGTACTTTTTGATTTCGACAAACCAAAAAATACGTCATGTCTGATATTTTTTATTATCTAACTGATGGACTTATTATTAGATTTCATCACATAGGTTACAGGGCGTCTCATGGTGACACTACATAGAGAGTAGATTATTAACTGAGAGGATAAAACAGTGTCTTATGCCACTGGTGTAGACTTGAATCGCAAGCGTAACGATGGACTCTTATGTTTAACTCCCGAGCGCAGCGATGGTGTTTAATAATGAAATCCTGCACGTAACGGGGATTTATGACTAGGGTCCTGAGTGTGGCGAGCGATTTAAGGTCACCCAAGACTAAGGCTCGTATTAATAAACGCGTCTCAAAGTTGAGAGCGATCTTGAGCTGCAGTTTTGACGTTTAATGTATGGAACATCTGTCAAAAACAGTATCTCAAGATCGATCTCATACTTGAGATGCAATTATTAATACGAGCCTAAGACTGCTTTATCCCCGAGAAATACTCAACTTTTCGCACCACATGCGAAAAAATAGAAAAATTCTAAAGATATACAACATTTATTAAAAACTTATTAAGTTGATATGATTTCATAAATTATTATATTTCTTAAAAAGGTACGAAAGAATGAAGCAAAAATTGTTTTTGCTTCATTCTTTCGTATCTTCTTCTCTCATTCTTTCATGTGTACGAAAGTTCTGAATTGAAAAAACTCTATAGAGGAAGTACTCCATGTGCCTAAATCCGTTTTTTTTAACTTGGAAAACTAAAACCTACAAATGTAAACAATATGACGAGATTTTGATTGTTTGATTTTTTATTATTTTAGGTGTCTTCACGGATTGTCAATAAAGAATAATGTTTTTTGCTTAACAATATAAGATGGGTCTCTATCAAAATTTAAGTACCTTTTGCGTTCTAAATAAAAATTAATTCTATCATTAAGAAAAGAAGGGAATTCAGCACAATATTCAATCCCTGTTTAGAGGCTTTAAACGACTTACTTTATGTTAAGTTTATACGACACAGTATGTCATTTTTGAGCAGGTGGTGCGAAATAGCAGATTATTAACCAAGGAGATAAAGCAGTGTCTTATGTCACGGGTGTAGACTTAAAACGCGAGCATAACGAACTCCCGAGCGCAGCGAGGGTGTTAAGACCTGCACGTGTAGCACAAGGATCGCGAGAGTATTTTCTCGGCCTATTTCTCTACACCGAAATGTCACTTTTGACAGTAGCGAATGAGATAGCTATTGTTTGGTGTCAAGAAAGTGACAGTTAATGAAAAACATATTTATCTCGGGGTCCTTATGTGTAGCGAGGGATTGAAGCTCACCCAAGACTAGATTGCTTTAGCCCAGAAGAAAATACTCTACTTTTCGCAATACCTGCCAGAAAATAGAACAAATTAATACGTAAGAAATACAGCATTTATTCAAAATCATATTAATTTAATATTATCATTCATCATCATTTCAGCCAAGAGACGTCCACTGCTGGACATAGGCCTCCCCCAGGGATCTCCAAACCGATCGGTCTTGCGTCTTCCGCATCCAGGGGTTTCCGCGACCTTCACCAGATCGTCGGTCCACCTTGTACCAACGCTGGGGACGCTGGCCGCCACTCAATGACCTTTCCGCCCCAACAGCCCTCAGTCCTGCGAGCTATGTGTCCTGCCCACTGCCACTTAAGGTTTGCAGTTCTTTGGGCTATGTCGGCGACTCTGGTTCTTCTACGGATCTCTTCATTTCTAATGCGATCGCGTAGAGAAACCCCGAGCATAGCCCTCTCCATTGCCCTTTGAGTGACATTGAGCCTTCTGGTGAGACCCATTGTAAACGGCCACGTCTCATTTCCGTACGTCATCACTGGCAACACGCACGAATTGAAGACTTTCGTCTTAAGACACTGCGGTAGATTGGCCGAGAATATGCTGCGTAGCTTCCCGAACGCTGCCCAGCCGAGTTGGATTCGTCGATTTACCTCTTTCTAGAAGTTAGACTTGCCGAGCTGGACTATTTGTCCCAGGTAAACATATTCGTCAACAACATCCAGTGTAGAGCCGCCTTCACAGGTGTGGGTACTACATGGGAATTCACCATGATTTTGGTCTTGTCCATGTTCATTTTAAGACCCACTTGTTGGGAAACTCTACAAAGGTCTTCGAGCATTATGCCTAGATCTTCCACGGTCTCAGCCATGACCACAATATGGCGATGGTGAGTCATGTACTCGCCGTTTATGACCTAAGCACGGCCCATGTCTCAACAGAATCGAAGGCTTTCTCATAGTCCACAAACGCCAAGCATAGTGGCAGTATACCTCGGTCTTCTGTACAACCTGCCGCAGCGTATGAATGTGGTCTATGGTACTCTTCAAGGCCTTTTATTTGATACCCATATTGCTGGGTTTGAAAACGAACGACGGTAAATCCATGCAATGCTAAGTTATCGTCTCAAACCTAAAAAATGTAAATAATGTCATCCAGAATTTTTGTCTAACCCTATTTAAAATCTCTGCGCACACTACTGCATGTACATTGTACATACTATACAATGAAAGACCACCTATATTTTAAGCTTAAGTTTTACGATATCGAATTACTTTGCTTCGGAAATTATCGTGGCAATATTGTCGTTTATAAGAAAATACAAATATTTCAACTGAGATGAACTTGAGAGGTGCAGAAGCCTGACACATTCAACTTTAACATAGAAATCGATGATTGGTTTCCAAACCCGAACAGCTTTCGATTTGTTGTAATACATTTCTTTAATGTTTCAAATACGAACTAGTTACTTCTGGAGCTTCCTAGCAAATTTTCAAGGATAAAACGGGGCTAGCAGGCGTCCGCGGCACCGAATAAATTATAGAACTACTCCTCGATCTAAACGATTTTTTCACCGTTTATGAGGAAGTTTCCCCTAAGCCCTTGCTTAGCTAACGTGCTTCATATTAAAATCGCTGTTCCACTTCATGTTGCTGTAATTGCTAGACAATTTTACACTGGAAGTAAATTACTTTAATTTATTGTAAAATTAAAAACCTCATAATCCTATCACAATCCTATCAGAATGTACGTAATAAACTATTTGGTAAAACCATACTTTTAACTTGTTTACCATGATATTAAATGTTTATTTGACGAGACTAATGTATTATTATTCTTTGTTTCGGGGCTATTTAAGTCACTGCGACCCATAAAGATCTAAGAAGGGAGACTTATGCCCCGTGTTCCATTTAAGCGTCACCATTTTTTCACGCTAGCATCAAATGTTAGCTATGTTTTGCGTTTCTTCTAAGAAATGTTAACATTTTTAACCGCGCTATTTTTCACATAGAGAATCTAACCTGAAAATCAAGATATTGTTTAAATGGAAAGCAATTCGTTAACATACGATGCTAGCCCTGCTAGCGTCAAAAGGTAACGAAACGCGATGATGCTAAAAATGTTGAAAATGCTGCAAATCTGCGCTCAAATGGAACGCGCCTATGAATATTCAGCTTTATTTAACCTTTCTTTCTTTTCCGTTTCTTTAGCAGATGACACAGATCAAGTAGATTTAAAATTAAAGTAGGTAGGTAACCTACCTGCTTTCATCCATTCCATAGATACCTTATACAGCTTAGGCATCCACTAAGAAAGATTCCTAAGGGGGTGAAATAGGGGATGAAAGTTTGTATGAAAATCCGTCAGTTTAGAAGTTTGGATCCTAAAGTTTTGTTCAAGTAGGAAAACAATTTTTTACATATCTCAGTGATTATGAATATTTTCACTTTCTTCAAAGGGGTGAGAAAGGGGATGTAGTCGTATGGACTACTTATAATGACGCATATCCCAAACCGCTGGACCTACAGACTTGAAATTTTGCACATAGATACGTTATGCAGTGTAGGCATCCATTAAGTATTTTTGGAAGTTCCACCCCTAAGGGGGTGAAATAAGGGATGACAATTTGTATGAAAATTCGTAAGTTTTGAAGTTTAATGCAATATTTACAAAAATATTTTCAGTATTACCTATGTTAAATATAAAAAAATTAAGTCTTTAATTATTATTATGGTCGGATTGGAAAAATACCTACGAGTACTAGCGCAACGCATAGACAATATGAGAAGTGTCGGGCGGGATACGATTAGTATAGGGATAGGATAATGACCGGACAGGAAAGGGATGGGATATGGGCAGGATAGGGACAAGGTAGTGACGGGATTGGGTTAGGGATGAGATGGGATATATGGACAGAACAGGGATAGACACAGGATAAAGATGGTATAAGGATAGGCACGGGATAGGATTAGGGCGTGCGGATGGCGGTGGGGATAGGAGTAGAGGTGGGGATGGGGATAAGGGTGGGAATGGGGGTAGAGGTGGGGATGAACATGGGGTCGGGAACTGAAATAGGTACGGTAAGCCACACGTCATGGTATACACATGCAGTACAACGTTGCGTTGCAGTACAATCGTTTAAAGTAGTCATCCATGCCGAAAAGAAATCACCTGAAGGTCAAAGAGGTCGTTTTAACGCCCCAACGACAAACGAAGTTGCTTTGGTCATGGTTGACCAGCAATTTGAGAAACGGGACATTATATTGGAAAGCCGCAGGACTTCTCTACGTCGGATAAGTGAACTGCATCGATCATACGATGCCTTACAATATCCCATACTATTTTGTTATGGTGAAGATGGTTATTGTATCAATTTGCCTCAAGAAGACCCCTTAACAAAATTGTCTCTTAAAAAAATGGTTTCGGCAACCAGTTTTCTCCTACGTTTTGGCGCTCTTTTTAGTCAGTATTTAGTAGATCAATATGCTAAAATAGAAACAGAGAGACTAAATTATATTCGACATAATCAAGCAAAGCAACGTGCCGATAATTATATACATTTAAAGGATGCAGTTGGACGACAAGATGTTGATGCTACTCAACTGGGGCAAATGGTGGTACTACCATCCTCTTTTACTGGTGGTCCGAGGTACATGCATGAACGTACCCAGGACGCGATGACTTATGTACGCAACTACGGTCGCCCTGACCTCTTTGTGACGTTCACATGCAACCCTCGCTGGGACGACATCACAAAAGTTTTACTTCCTGGGCAAAAGTCATATGATCGTCACGATTTAATTGCTCGAGTGTTTAATATGAAAGTAAGAAAACTGATGAATTTATTGATTAAAGGACAATTATTTGGAGAAATCCGTTGCTATATGTATTCGGTTGAGTGGCAAAAACGCGGTCTTCCCCATGTTCATATTCTTCTATGGCTGAAAGGTAGAATAACGCCGGACTCTATAGACAAAGTAATCTGCGCTTAAATCCCTGACCGTGCAATTGACCCAAAACTTCACGACATAGTAAAGGCAAACATGATACACGGCCCCTGTGGAAGCTTCAATTTTAAATCACCCTGTATGAAGGACGGAATGTGTAGTAAAAGATATCCCCGACCTCTGCTGAAGGATACGCAAACAGGTGATGATGGCTATCCACAATATCGGGGGCGATCCCCTAGCGAAGGTAGTTTCACTGTAAATATTAATGGTGTGGATCTCGATAACCGTTGGGTAGTCCCATTTAACCCTGTTTTATCAAAAAGTTTTAACGCTCATATAAATGTTGAGTATTGCAACTCCGTAAAATCAATCAAATATGCAAGTATGTCAATAAAGGATCGGACCAGGCTTCATTTGCACTTGAAGACGAAAAAGACGAAGTAAAGATCTATGAGAGCGGTAGGTACATAAGTAGTTCGGAAGCAGTGTGGCGAATCCTTTTTTTTTTTTTTTTTTTTTCGACGGGAATGCGTGACCGCACCGTACTCGCCGTTGGCTAGACGACGAGCGTGTGTGGGGCTCTCCCGGCAGAGAGCCGGACCTACCCACTAAACCCCCCGGTGTTCTCCCTGCCCTTATGGGCGCGCGTGGTAGGGTCCACACTGCGACTACCACTACCGACGCGCCCGGGCTATCGCCAAGGGGGGATTGCCCGAGAACACTAGGGCAATCCCCAGACGGAGGGCCTTACGGCGACGTGCACGGGGCCAACCGTGCACGCAGACCTCCACGGCAGGGTCATTAGGCGGGCATCGCTTGTGCGAATGCCCGCCTTCGCCTGCCTGTCCGTCTGCGGCGGATGGGAGCGGCTTGAGGATCATTCTCCCGCTCCCTCTCCGTGGCCTCCTTCTGCAAGATGACGTCCTCGCAGAAGGAGGTGACAGCCCCCCATTTCGCCTCGCCGCGGAGCATGGCCACGACCATGCTCGTCAGCGAGAGGTTTCCGTCACCCAGCGCAGCGATGAGTTCGCTGCGCTGGCGTCGCCAGGCCGGGCACACCAACAGGGTGTGCTCGGAGTGCACAGTGGGACATCCATAGGTCATAAATCTTAAAAACCTGCTTTCTTGTTTTACATTTTATTCCTTGTCGTTACATTGGATAGTTGCGGTACCTTCTGAAACTATAAATAGGTCAGTAATTAGAGTGCGCCTTCATCATCTATTGTGCATTCAAAGAGAGCGCATCGCCAATCGTAAATACTGTTATCAGTGAGTCATTAAAAAGCGTGACGTCATTTGTTGTCATTGCGGGACCTGTGAGTGCTGTGTGAGTTTTTTCTGAAATGGATATCCAAGAACAGGGTATGTAATAATTAATATTTTTATTTTAATTGTATCTTAGTATATATTTTCTTTAGTATGTCATTGCTACGAGGCGACTTTTCTTGAAGTATTATATTTTAATATTCAAAGTTTGAATAAACTTTTAAATATGTTCCCACTCGCTCCGACTATGGAGGTATATTGCACCATAATCTTTAGACTTTCTTATCTTAGGAAAATTAAAACTTGGCTGCCCTTATCTGCCCTTTTGGCGATGACAAGGGTGCTACGGTTGCCAGATTATCTCGTAGCATTTGCTACGAAATTAGTTTATTTAGTCTTAGTGCTTTGTGTAGGTTTTGTGACTGAATTTTAACCGTTTTTTTTTTGTTTTAGGTAATTTATATATATGCTCGTTTTCAAGAATGCATATTCTTGAAATATGGCTAACTGTCAATACCGATAATGACTCGGAAAAGTGTCGTCAAGTCCTACAAAGTTTGTTGACTACTCTGAACGACGATGCTGAGAACATTGATATTCATTATTTAGAGAAAATTGTTAATAATTTATGTAAAGCTATTGCTCGATTCTGGAAAAAATGTAATAGGGATAAAACCAAGCTTTTATATAAGAATTCCGATTGGTTTAATGTTATTGAAAAAATTCAACTTGTGAAAAACAATAAGCAATGTACTCCGTCTGAAACGTCGCCGTGTCATTCACGTGGTCGTCCTCGAAAACCTTTTACGCAATGTAGTAAAAGGACTAAACGTCGGAGAGTAGCTGATTTGTCAAAGTCTGATGATTCTACTGTGAGTGCATTGCTTGATGTTTCAGACTGTTCATTCGATTCGTGTATATCTAGAGTTAGCACTGATGATGTCTTGTCACTTGTGACTGATGCTCAGTTGACAAAACATCAGTATTTATTAATTAAAAACTTTGTTAATAGTAAGATTTCTCCTAATGTATTACCATGTTACCAACAAATTACTAAAGCGAAACAGAGATGTTACCCTTCTAATATAACTGTTTCCGAGTCTTCAGCTGAAGTTGAATTACAAAGTCTTTTTGATCACACAGCTTCTCGAATCCTTGAATCTCAAAAAGAGGTCTTAGATCAGATTCCTGATGATTGTTTGTCTAATATCTCTTTACTTGGGAAATGGGGATTCGATGGCAGCACTGGACATAGTGAATACAATCAATTTTTTTCAGATTCAACTTTAGAAGATAGTAGTTTGTTTGTAACATCTTATGTACCCCTTCAAATTATTGTAAAATTAGCTGAAGATAATTGTAAAATTTTATGGAAAAATCCTCGACCCTCTTCCACTAGGTACTGCCGTCCTATTCGATTTCAATTTTTGAAAGAAAGCACAGCAGTGTCTTTGCAAGAGGAAGCTTATTTTAAGGATAAAATTGAAAGTTTGCAACCTACTTTTATTCAGATCGACAATCGTGAATTGGTCGTTTCTCATAAGTTGCAGCTTTCAATGGTAGATGGTAAAATTTGTAGTGCTTTAAGTGAAACATCTACAAGTAGATGTTATATATGTAATGCTACCCCTAAAGAGATGAATAAAATAGACGAATGTTTACAAAAACCTGTAATAGAGAGTAGATACCAATTTGGATTATCACCACTACATTCTTGGATACGTTTCTTCGAATATTTTATTCATCTTTCATATAGATTAGACATAAAAAAATGGCAAGTTAGGCTAGATAGTGATAAACAATTGTTATCAAATAAAAAACAATATGTACAGTCCCAGTTTAGGGAACGATTAGGTTTAATAGTTGACAAGCCGCGTAGTGGTGGAAGCGGGACGTCTAACGACGGAAACACGGCCAGGAAGTTTTTTTTGGAATCAGCTGTATCTGCTGAAATTACAGGTTTGAATAAGGATCTCATAGATCGTTGTTGTGTAATATTACAAACGTTATCTTCTGGACATAAAATTAATGAATGCAAGTTTAAGGACTATGCATTACAAACAGCATACAGCCTGGTCGAGGAATATCCGTGGTATAGTCTTCCTGCTTCTGTCCACAAGGTGCTCGTACATGGATCAGATATTATAAGTTATGCATTGTTATCTATAGGAGAACTTTCCGAAGAAGCTGCTGAAGCGACAAATAAGTATATCAAAATTTATAGACGAAGTCACACTCGAAAAATGTCACGTGAAGTTACCAATCAAGATTTAATACAACGACTATTATTACATTCAGATCCTTATATTACAAGTCTTCGGAAACTTCCCCCTAAAAAGAAAAATACTCTGTCACAAAGTGTAATAGAATTGTTACATGTTTAATATTGTTAGAATAAGAATAATTTATTTGTATTTTGTTAGTTGTTTTGTTTTTTTTGTATTTAATTAATTTTAATTTATTTATTTCTATTATTTTATTATAATTAAATAATGTTATCAATGTTTTGACTCTTATTTTATTTAAAATATATGTTTTACATTCCAATTTTTAAGTGTTTGTTCATGATAAATTTAGGTAAAAGTATGTTATTGTTTATATTTGTTTTTTACTGAAGTAAACGTTTTTTATTCCGTAAATACATGTACTTCTTTCATTTTAATGTTCCTAAAACACTTTTACAACTATAAGTCACTAAAATAATACAATGTATTGATAGTAACAGGACTTTAACTATTTATGACCGCCCTTGTATGGAGCGTGTCCCTCTGTGGAGTGTGGCGAATCCTAGGTTTTTCAATACATGAACGTTTCCCTACCGTTGTACATTTAGCGGTTCATTTGGAAAACGGTCAGAGGATTTACTTTAATTCAAATAACCTCACAGATAAATTAACTAATCCACCGAAGACTACGCTTTTAGCTTTTTTCCAACTTTGTCAATCAGACAACTTTGCGAAGACTCTTCTTTACTCTGAAGTACCGGCGTATTATGTATGGAATAAAAATAATTTTGTAAGACGCAAAAGAGGAGTTGCAGTTGATGGATGGCCTGGTGTGATGAAGGAACACGCCTTAGGTAGAGTGTACACTGTTCATCCGAATAATACGAAGTGTTACCATTTACGTTTGCTACTACATGAAGTGCGAGGTCCCATTTCGTTCGAAGCGCTGAAAACAGTGAATGGTGTGTTGCATCCCACGTTCCAAAGTACTTGCAAAATATTAGGATTACTAGATGATGATCAACACTGGCATGCGACATTGGAGGATGCAGCACTATGTCAGTCACCCGCAAAAATGCGAGAGTTGTTTACTGTTATGTTAGTCTTTTGTCAATTATCAGACCCGGTCGCTCTATGGGAAGACTTTAAAGACTATTTGTCCGAAGATTTAGGCTGCAGAAAGAGATTGGAGAAAATGTAGAGAATTTCAAAAAACAAATTTTAAATGAATGTCTTTCTGAAATGGAAGAGGCATTGCTGACATTGGGTGGAAAATCGATTGACACGTACGGTTTGCCAAAACCATCCAAGCTACAAATTGCCTGTAATAGAGAGTACATGAGAGATACTAATTTTGATACAGTGGCTTTAGAAAGTTTTTTAAACAATAATACTAAATCATTGACCACCGAACAAAAGTCTGTATATGACCAAGTCATGAGGAGTGTAGAAGTAAGTAAAGGAAAAATTTTCTTTCTGGATGCTCCTGGTGGCACTGGCAAGACTTACCTTATAAATTTGCTCTTGGCAAAAGTAAGAAGCACTTGAGACATAGCCTTAGCAGTGGCGTCGTCCGGAATTGCTGCTACATTATTGGAAGGAGGCAGAACTGCGCACGCTGCCTTAAAACTACCTCTTAACCTTACCGATGTAGAGACACCTTTGTGCAATATACCGAAGTAAAGCAATGTTGCCGAAGTACTTAGACATACTAAACTTATAGTATGGGACGAAATAACTATGGCGCACAAAAGAGGAGTCGAGGCATTGAATAGGAGTTTGCAGGACATACGAGATAGTAAAGACATTATGGGTGGTATGACGGTGTTTCTGGCTGGAGATTTTCGCCAGACTTTACCAGTAGTGCCCAAAGGAACGGGCGCAGATGAGATCAAGGCATGCATCAAAAGGTCTGTCTTATGGCCTTCAATTCAAGTGTTAAAACTTACTCGAAACATGAGAGTACATCTCAAAGGTGAAGCCGGTAAGTTTTCAGATCTTCTTCTCCAAATCGGGAATGGAAACTTTTCCGAAATAGATGGGTTTATACAAATACCAGACGAATTGTGTACGGTGGTATCAACCGTTCAGCAACTTATACATAACATTTATCCTGATGTTGAAAATATCAAAAACAAATCAATTACAGGTTATGCGAGAGAGCCATTTTGACTCCCAAAAATGGCCAAGCAGCTGCCATTAACGAGATTTTGATAAATTCTTTCGAAGGTGAAGAAATAACTTATAATTCTGTCGATACAATGGTGGATATGGATGAGGCAGTAAATTACCCAGTAGAATTTTTAAACTCTCTCAATCCGCCTGGTCTTCCATATCACAGGCTTATGTTGCGTGTAGGTGCTTCTGTCGTGTTGCTTAGAAATATACGACCTCCTCCAATAGAACTAGACTCCAGGTTATACAGCTCTACGTAGAAATGTTATTGAGGCCAAAATATTAACTGGATCTGCCAGAGGAGAAAGGAGGAGGAATTCATGCCGCGTATACCATTAATCCCAAATGACCTTCCGTTTGAATATAAAAGACTGCAGTTTCCAATCAAGTTGTGTTTTGCTATGACTATTCACAAATCACAGGGCCAAACACTGAAATTTGCTGGGGTCGATTTGTGGCAGGATTGTTTCTCCCATAGCCAGTTTTACGTGGCTTGCTCACGTGTGAGCTCTCCAACCGGCCTGGTTGTTTTAGTTCCTTCCTCTGATTTAGTTAAAAACATTGTCTATAGAGAAATACTGTAAAGAATCTGAACTTTTATAATTCCAGTTGATAGGCAACTATGATAGTTCGGTGCTCGAAATTTGGTTTAGGGTTTTAAATGAAATGTCTTAATATTTTCTTACTCCTTACGATGTTTCTTAACAGGTTGTTAAGAAACAGGAAAGCGAAGTGTGTAGTCTACGCGTGCGAAGCCGCGGGCAAAAGCTAGTAAGGTATATTACACGCACCACTATTGATCTCTAGTAGCACTGACAGCAGTTTATTTGTTTATAAGAACACCACACTGTAATCCTCTAAGCTAAATAATTATGTGAACGTGGTTTTCATTATTGATGACGGTTCCGTACACAATATAGAAAAAAAACTGAAGCTGAGACCAGTGATACAATATGAAGCGTGAGTTCAAACGGTTCCGTATACATCGTAGAAGAAACTGATGGTGGTTTCAGTTCTAGTGAAAGTGAATATGAATGAATACAATTATGAACAATATTTTGTGATCAAAAACATGCTCAGATTAGGTAAAAGGCCACTCTCACAAATTGGCAAAAGAATGGAAGAAATACGAATGAAATCCTTTGCCAAAAATATTACAATAATAACTATCCGTTTGTTACCATAACAAACAAAATAAATATATTAAATTATAACACTTTCAAAATTTCTACCAAGAAAAGAGAGTTATTACTGACAAAAAGAATCGAGGTTGTTAAAATTAACTACACAGCAAATGACCACAATAGAATTTCATTAAGAGGCATTAGGTATAATAAATAACATAGAAGATGTTTTTACATATCCACACTGAAAAAAATGGTAGCTTATCAAGTTAAAATTTTGCTTGTTTGAGTAAAATATAATAAAATTAATCATCAACATTTTTAAAACTACAAACCACAAATGATTATGACAATCAATTTGAAATGATTGAACGCTTAATAAGAAAAACATATTCAAAACAATAAAGTTTCTTATTTAATTTTGGTGACGTCACCTTTGTAAACATTTATAATTGTTAATTCTAATATGATAAAATGATTAATCATATGAAGTTTTGCGACTTGCCAAAAAGTGATCAAGTTCTTAATAAAATCCACAAACATCATAGTGATATTAAAAAGTAATCTTACTACGGCCAACCAACTATACTTTACTAGCTTCCGCCCGCGACTTCGTACGCGTGGAATAGTTACTTTGGGCTAACGCTAACTTTAACCCGTGACTTCGTTTATATGGGTGAGTAAGTACTGGGTCTAATAATCTTATATCATGTAGATTGTAGGTTATTCTCAAAAAAACTAAACTAATGTTATTTTAAAGTATTTCTGCGTACACTATAATATTTAGTTTTGTTTTCTTCCGGCAGAAGTAGATAGCTATCTGGGGCCACCGCCCTTCCCCCTCATGACTGACCGCCAGCTTTGCACATTGTGCGCGCAGCACTCGATCATTATTTTGCTGTGATGTTATTGTAAAACTGCGATATCCCCTAAGATATTCATTTAAATCGAATGATGTAAAGGGCAATTTTGTTTTAAATTAAATACTTGTGATGAATAATGTATTTATTTGGATAAGGTTTAATATCATGTTTATAAAAACACCTTCGCAAATAATGCATTATTTTAGAACAAATTTGGTTAGCATAAAAAAGGTTATAGTGAGCTAACCTTAAAAGATAGATATGCTGTCGCAGACTTTTTTTTACAACTTTTAAAGGGGAACAATTCTGTCATACATGATTTTTGCGAAACTTTAACCGTTTACGCAGCGCACGCAGCGGAAGCTCTCAAAAGGAAAAAAATCTCCCGATTTTGAAACATTCTTCATTGGTGCTCCACTCTTATTATTCTTAGCGTGATGATATATAGCCTATAGCCTTTCTCTATAAATGGGCTATCTAATACTGAAAGAATTTTTCAAATCGGACCAGTAGTTCCTGAGATTAGCGCGTTCAAGCAAACAAACAAACAAACAAACAAACTCTTCAGCTTTATAATATTAGTATAGATTACTGTAATCATGCACCTTTGTGCGCTCGTATATAAATAAGTTGCATGAATGAAGGTAACACATTCTTGATACATATTATCAATTTTTTTTTCAGTGCAATAAAATCGTCGCATCTTGCTATATACATATACATATACCTAAGTCAAGAAGTTAGCTTAATTGTGAACATATTTTGATTGTTTTAGAACTCAAGGATATTAAGTGTAAATAAGTGTGTATTGAATATAAAGAATTTCAATTCTTTATAGCTTTGTTACATTACATACATTTGAAAAATAATACAACTTTACGAGTTTTTGATAATATTTATTTAAAAATCACATAACGAAAATATAATTCATAACTTTCAAAGTTTTTAATTTACTGACTCATGGAAAAATTGAACTTTTTATCGCCATTGTTTTCATTAAGATCTTATTAGTAAAAAATAAACTTATTATTATAATATCAAATCAGTCTTGTCATCAGTAGTAACTATATACGGGTATACTATCACTTTAAACATATTAGTTCTTAAATCTAATAAATTCAGTACTTCAAAATAACAAAATCCGAAACTAGACTTATTAAAAAATAATTGAAGATTGAAAGAAAATAATTGTCCCGCTATAATTCACATTATAATTTTCATTAAACCGAACATTTCCATTCCATGAGCAATAAGTAGTACAGTCGAGCGCAGGTTTTAGCGTAGGTATTAAATTTATAGTTTTGTCTGTTATCATTTGTTTGACTTGAGAAGTTGGATCCACAGTATTGTTATTTTACGTCTGAAAAACAAAAAAAATACACCGACAAAATGGATATTTGTCAGTCTCCACACGCACATGGCCAAGGTACCCCAGAACCGGAGGTAGACTCTGTACCATGGTGGCCTGCTTGGGTATGCCTGGGAATCTATTATCAGATCATGACATGGTGACAATGGGACCACCTCGGGAGTGTACTCTATCGATTACAAAAAGAATTTTGACAATCGGCCCACAACTCGCGGAGTAGGTAATCGGTGAATATTTATGTATATTCACCGATTACGTACTCCGCGAGTTGTGGGCCGAAAAGCTAGATAGATACAGTAAAACATAGAACCTCCTCCTTTATCGAAGTCGGTTAAAAAAAGATACTCTTCGGATCGGACAGTACTACTGTGAGTAACAATTTTTAGCGAGATGAAACAAAAAATCGAAGACTATACCGGGTGGAAAAAAAAGACCGTGGTTGGAGGAATAGTACCTTTTCAACACATTTGCTCGTAAAGTGGGTCTTATTACCTTGCATTTAGACCCGTTATTCAGTATATTAAATACGAGTGCTTTTCACTTTACATAAACGCACAAGTACGGTAATCTTAACACGACAAATTCTAATTTGTTCAAGATTGCAAAGTAAATGTATGTCCAATACGCATTCTTAAATTAGTCGCTTAATACTTTTTTTTAACACGACTTTATGCGGCTGCCAATTGGAAACAAATGAACAGCCTGGTTACTTAAATATTAAATTAACAGCGACATTTAAACACAAACAATTAAAAACAATAATTAATAACAATAACTAAAATAAATTATTAAAAATTCACACAAACTTGTTTTATAAAACTAAAATATTCGGTTTATTTAGTTTTGAATTTTGGCTGTTTGGCCCATTTTTGTTGACTGTATGAAGAGTTTAGCCATGCCCGGGAAGCGCGCGAAAAAAAAAGGCGCGCGGCATTTTCCAGCTATTGAAATTTTTTGCCTTTTTGTTGTAATTGATAATTGATTATCTACAAATATGTCGAGTCCAAGTGAGGAAGAATTCTTATTATTAACTCCGCCGGAAATAATTATGGAGGCGCAAAGCGCGAGTAATAGTTTGTTGTCGCCAAAGTCAAAGGATAAATACGATACTTTCATGCAGTGGAAGATTGATAAAAAAGCGCAGTCATTTTCAGAAAAATATTAATACCACAAGATCTTTTATTTTCCTCACAAGTGTGTTGAAAAACGTCGTATGATACACGCGCGCATTGGTCATTACGTACTCTGCTTTCTTGTCGCGCTCGCCTACGGCTCGCGCACAATATCGCCTCGTACGCAATAACCGACATAGCGCGCTCGTATCATAATGTACTATTAATATTGATGATGGCAAATTTTACTGAAAGGAAACATTCCTTTATTTTCAAAAATAATCAAAACTGCATATATTGATTTTTGAAAAATCACCTGCTTGAGCCGGGAATCGAACCGGTGAAATGTGACAAAAAACATTCTGTATTTTATGGTACCAACCGAAAGAGTCGTTCATAAGGATCAATTTCTTTTAAACAACAAGTATTTTAATAAAAGAAAGACCAAGAAAAATATTTTTTTTATTGTAAAGCTTACTTAGTATCTAAAGAAAATACTTGAAAATAGTTCACTTAACTTATGAATTACTCAAAATGAGACCCATTTTCACGTATGTCGTATGCACAGCTTATGCCCAGACGTATTCTTCGACTGAATTCGCTACGTATCGCCTTTTATATCGAGTTGATTGAATATTTAAAATATTAGTTCAACATTTCTGTGAATGGGTTTAACAATAAAAAAAATCTTGCTCTTTCTTTAATTTAAGATACTATGTTGCTTAAAAGAAATTGATCCTTATGAATGACTCTTTCGGTTGGTACCATAAAATACAGAATGATTTTTTTGTCACATTTCACCGGTTCTCTTCTCGGCTCTAGCAGGTGATTTTTCAAAAATATTTAAACGCAGTTTTAATTATTTTGGAAAATAAAGGATTGTTACCTTTCAGTAAAATTTGCCATCATAAATATTAAAGGTACTTAACCTCCAAACACGGTCTTTTTTTTCCACCCTGTATATAACCAACTTGTAGTTATTAAACAAATTTTAAATTTCGGATGCGGATCTCTAAAACTTACTATGCAAAAAATATCTAAAAAGACATTTACGTGAACTATTAAAGAACTGCATACCAGCTCATGGCTGAATATGAGCCTAACTGAGACTATGTTGTACAGAAATTGACGTTATAAAGGTGCACGTGTGAACCTTTAAAGAGGTCACAATTAATTTTGAGTTACAATGTTTCACTGAAGATGGAGACAATGACCACCATTTTGTTCACTCATAAACTAAAATATTTCTAATTTAACTTTGATTTTGTCACATAGCACGGAGTTTTCGTTATTGATTTTGTGGTTAATGTTCAAATACAAAAGCAAACAATTATTTTTATGCCACAAAAATACGAAAATGTTTTATTCGTCTCTGTTTATTTTGATGTATTTATTTGATAAAAAGGCATTATAACCGAGGCGCGTAAAAATTTTTACTAAAAATATATGCACTTAACAATGAATTTAAATTACCCCGTAATATTAACCCTTTATTAACCCAATGGAATATATAAACACAGTGTACTTACCAGTAACAATAAAATCGTGTAAAAATGGCTTTCAGACACGACTTACGAGCAGTCATTATGTTTTGCACGCGTAATCTATCACAAATGATAAATTTAGTAAAAAATGTGATACTTCAGTGATTATTTGAGGAAAAAGCGGCCTAATAGTAGGTTTAGGGGTAGGGGTACATTTGTGAGTGTTAATTACTATAGCGGCTGTATAATTGTTCACTCGTTACTTCTTTTAACTCTTTTGTCTGTATGAACAACCACACGGGCTCCAATATAGTGCCGTTCATCAGCTTTAAACCCACCGTTCTCTCTTAAACTACCATTAAAGAGCTACTATTCTGCTGCTGTGTACCTTTTATGAACTTGAAGCTGAATAATTTGTGCCCTAATTGGTCGTACAAGGGCTGTATAGCACGCTATAGAGCTATAATACAGCTTACTTAGACAGCTTAAAGAATAAATGTATACTAATGGTATACATTTATTCTTTAAGCTGTCTAAGCCAATCAACAAATCAACTCAACCTCTATAGGACCCCCAATGCTACTCGGGAGGTTTCTAGATGTATATAGTTATATACAATTTCGATTTTATAGCCATTAGGTATACAATAATATTGTAAATGAGCGCTATCTCGCGAACAACCTGATTATGCAGGTTAGCGCCTAGCGTGCCAAATTAAAAAAAAGAAAAAAAAGAAAAGAAAAAAAATAGATAAAAGGACATCCTGTGACTGGCGTAGCGTTATAGTTTGCTTTTCCCACGAATTCTATCGCATGTGATTTTCTTTACAGCAATAACCGGTATTATCAAACCAATCCCTCTACCCCAAATCAGTGAGCCGAAAACATTACTTAAAGTAAAACAGCTAATTAATTTAAAACATTTCTTGATTCCACGACATGTTTCTTTTTTATGTCAACTTAACAATGATTTCAAACTCTGTAGAGTTTCAATTGAAAATACACAGAGTGGTACACAATAAAGAACCCTTTGTCAATTCTAAAGGAAAAAGCTACGTCGAGGACCAATTATAGGTACAACATTTTGGATGACTTTTATTAAATCAACGTCAAAGAACGGACTTATTGATTTGAAAAAATAATTTGTTGATTTAATTTACATATTAAACTTTATTTTTTCCAAAAGAAAAAGTGTATTTATTTAATTATTCTCAGCTTGAGCTACTTACATGTAATCCTAGAGAGATCAGCGCCCTTACCATTATTGCTTAAGATAGTATTAAAAACATAGATAGAGCGAGATATTGCCATAGGTACACTAAAAAAGCGGTATTTTTGTTTCAATACTGTTTAATTCTTGCTCAAAGCTAGCATTTAATTACTTGATGTTTTATGTGTAAGCGAATTGGGCGATTGTAAAGTTAATCTCGTTCATTAATCCTAGTTGATTCTGACTAGCGCGTTTTGTAGCTATGCATTAATACGTTTTGTTAATCTTATACTTGTTGTTGAATCTTACGAGTAGGTAGGTGGTAGGACGTATTGAAAGCACATTTTTATGCCGGTTTCATAAAAATGAGTTTTCTAAGACACGGTTAGTGCAGAGGTAGAGTGATCACCTACTGCTCAACGGGTCGCTGGTTCAATTCCCGTACGGGACAAATATTTTGTATGGCCTACAGAAATTTGTTCCGGTCTGGGCGTAGGTGCATGTGACATTCTATGTTTATAACTGCACCCACGACACAGGAGAAAATCCGAATGAGGGGTGAAGTTTTTTTTTAAAAAAATATTGCGCTTTCTAAAAAAAATATAGAGCTTATCCGTGCTTCAGGAGGCACGTTAGTAGTGGGTCCTGCGCCTGGTCTTAGTTCGTATTGATTAATTGGACTATGCGAATGAAGAAAAAATCATATAATTTTGCCGTTGTTGGAGCTAACAGCCGTGTCAAATCGGACTGGGTATTGAAAAAACAGTCATTAGAAGAGCTATTCCCAGATCAGTGCCTACGTAGGCAAAAATTCGGTACCTATTTATCTTGTATACTTAATTATTTCCGTTTGTCTCGCGTTTAAATAACTTAATATAATCAGTTTTTTACATAAAACTGTTTTAAAAACCATCCAAAGACAATGTAGTTATTTCAATAAAAAAATATATTGTCAATGAGTGTAGGTAGGTATTACTTAATTCAGTGGTATCCATGAACCAAATTAAAAATAAATTCGCCAAAAAAACCTTTAATTCGTAGTGTACTCGCATTCCAAGTTGGAATGAAGGCGGCATAGCTTATAATTGCCTAATCAAAGCTCAAAGGGGTGCCCTAGTCAATTAATTCAAAATCGTTTTAATTCTTGACACCTCGAGCCGCAGCCGCCAAATTGGCGCGTACGGGCCCAGTGTGGCCAACTCAAAGAGCGAAATTCATACCGCGTCGGATATTATTTTCACGGCTGGCAACACAACGCAACATCATTCAAGATTATGGCGCTATGTTGCGGGAACGTAATTACTTTAAAGATCAAAGTTTTGATTCGAACTAGTTGTCTCAGAGTTGTTTCAAGACTCTGATGAACAGGTTACTCGTTGGAAATGTCAACTGAGATGATTTGGAGTTGAGGATTCGTTTAATTTTAATTGCTTGTTACTTTATATAGCTTTAAGTGGGCCTTGCCTGTGACTGTGGACTCCTAGCGCGTGGCAAGGGCTTTAAGCATCAATCTAAAATTATCTTTTTAAAAATAACATACTTACCTTTACCATAAAAAATATTGCCGGATATAAGTTACAAAATACCACCAATTTTAGAAAGTTGCCTGAGGAGCGGGTTGAAAGTAATACTTTTCAGCCCTAGGGAGAATCGCTTGCACCTGACAGCTGTCAAGTTATAAAAAAGAAACTAGTGGCCGATTTCACCAACCATAACTTAGCTTAGGAAGCCCCAAAGACGTATGCTGCCACTTAAGAGTACCCTAAGCTAAGAAGCGAAGTTGGTAAAAACCGACTTCAAAAACACTGAAAAGATAAAAATAATATATGAATTGGACAGACAACATCACATTTCTATATTGAAGTCGGTGCCAAACGATGATCTCCTAGAAAGTCTTAAAATTTGTCACCGACTTCAATATAGAAGTGTGATGTTGTCTGTACCTATTCATATATTATTTTTAACTTTTCAGTGTTTTTGAAGTCGGTTTTTATCTAAATTAATAGTTTTAACTTAACATGACAATGTTTATTTAATTTTGTACAACAGGTTTCAAAGTTGGCTTGCCACCACGAATAGAATGATGCAGCGATGATGAGTTGAATATCGGTAGAAAAATCCTGCTTCTATTGTTCAACGAAAATCAAACGGGATAAGGATGTGACATTAATCTTCTCTATATCGATAAAAAAGTAGGTTCGGTTTTATCCGGAGAATAACTTTGACGAGTTGACAGTCAATCTATAGAAAATCTGTCAAAACGTCAACATTTATTCGTTGAATAAATAATATCTGACGATTGAAAAATTAGCCCTTAAAGAAAGTTAATACAACTGATGGAAAGGACGACTTCATTAAAAACAACGTAACCCAATGGATATCCGCTGTCATGAAATTAACCGCAATTTCTAAAGACTCCCCGCAAGCTGCCTACACAGCTCTTACAAAAGCAGCACAGTTTAAATGGTCTTTCCTACTACGTGTCGTAAAAAATGCAGAAGAATATTTTGAACCCTTAACTAACACATTGCATGAAAAATTCCTACCAACTCTAATTGGAGGTGAAATTACAAAACTCGACGCCCAGCTATTTACACTTCCAGTCCACAAAGGCGGACTTGCCATTTCAGACCCCTTCAACAGCCCAAACCGAGCATACCAAATCTCAAAAAAAGCATCAACAACACTTTCAATAGCCTTAACCGAATCGAAGGACATAAACCTAGCTGATCACCACAAATCTCTACGTGACGCAAGAAAAGAAGGAAAGAAAGAAAAAGAAACATACGACAACGAAACTCTCGAAAATATCCTAACTAAATTACCACCCCAAAAGAAAAGAGCAATAGAAAGATCAATAGCGACAAAAATGAACACAAAAACCTCCACCTGGCTCTCAATAATACCCACAAGAAAAGACAACTTCGACCTGTCACCCCATGAATTCAGGGACGCCCTAGCCATAAGATACCTCCGCACACCGGTCTCCATGCCTACGTCCTGCGACGGCTGCGGCAGCGACAACTTCAACGTAGACCACGCCTTGTGCTGCAAGAAAGGCGGCCTCATCACACGCAGACACAATGAGATAAGGGACCTTTTCTGTGATCTATGTCAACAGGCCTGGGGAAACGTCACGAAAGAGCCAGTCATCTCCGAAGGAGACTCCGGATTGCGCGGAGACCTGGCCTGCCGCGGGGTGTGGATCGCGCAGAGGGAGGCGTTATTTGATGTCCGTATCGTTGACACCGACGCTCCCTCCTACGCATCACGCCCAGTTGCAGCCGTCCTTCGCTCAGCCGAAGACGAAAAAATGAGGAAATACTGTGGCCCATGCGAGACACGCCATGCCACCTTTACACCCCTGGTAACCTCAGTCGACGGGGTCTTCGCACCACAATTGAAAACCTTCGCCAAACACCTCGCCGAAGCACTGGCAGACCGCTGGAGCCGGCCCCTCGCCCCAATAATGGGATGGTTACGCGCAAGAATCCAGATCGCGATCATCAGGGCCAGCAGTATGTGCATCCGTGGCACCCGCCACAGATGGCAGCGCTCTGGTCTCTGCGAGGATGGAGCTGCACTCCCCGACGGTTTGTCATGACTTCGCCTGTGATAAACCTGTCTCTATATTATTGTTTATTTAATTCTTGTTTTACTTCAGACTGATAAAATACTGATGATGTATTAGAGGTGATTTTAGGTAAATTAAAAAGGACACAACTTTTTTAAAGCTTTTAAGTAGCAGCCTATGTATACTCGTATTTGTTGAATAAAGTTTTTTTATTTACTGCAATACAACTGATGTAGTTCTTTAAAATAAGATATGATTTTGATTGATGTTTCTTTAAGTAACCCTTTATGGGAATCAAATTTGTTCTAAAACAGTGCATTATTTGCAAAGGTGTTCCTAAAAACATGACATTTATCCATATCCAAATAAATTCATTATTCATCACAAATATAAATTCGTTATTCATCATAAGATTTTGAATAAAACTGCCCTTGTCGCAATGTGATTTTAATAAATATCTAAGGAGATATCATAGTTTTAAAATAACTCCGCAAGATAATAATGATCAAGTACCACGCGCGTATTTCTAATGTGCATGGGGGGAGGGTGGTAATGAAACATATTTTAGTAGGTTTTTTCCTCAAATGAGGCAGGTGAAACCGCGGAGCACAGCTAGTAGTTCATAAGTTTTATTTCAAAATTTTCTTAAAATATGAAATGATGACTTAATTACGAAAGACTGATGGTCATTTTCACCAACCTCTCCTTAGCTTAGGTGGCATGCTGTCACATTAGGGGCTTCCTAAGCTAAGTTATGGTTGGTGAAATCTGCCATGAATCTATTATCAAATAATGTTATAAAGTTTAAGTTATCGACACAGCCACATCACTAAGCTACCTGTTGCGCCTCGCTCCGTAATTTTAGCGGTTCGCACAGATTGCGCGGGAAACACAGTAAATTACTCTGAAACTGGCGTGGAGCGCTCATTTTGTCCATGGCTCGAGAATCACGGCGAGAATTGTCTATGATTGAAGTAGCGCGAAAGATTTAATGCGAGTTCACTTTAGATAGCAATTTTAATTCAGTGCGTGTTCCTCCGTATTTTTTTAAATAAATTAACAACCGATACGTACAGTCAAGGAGTTTAATTTGCAAACCACCTAAGGTTGAATATCGTAAAGCAATATGACACCCAAAGAGCTACGAATGCTACTAGGAAGACTCTGTATACACTGCTTACATGAAACTAGGCCCCACACACACCATGTCGCAGGTTTGCTTACATGCTGCAAGCCTTGGGCCTTCCATGATTACTATTAGCATGGTTAAAACAAAGACACCGTTGAATTAATTGAAACAGAGTCACCGCTCTTTTAGCGTGTAGCGCCATCCCACTCTCAGCTTGGTTTTAATATTACTTTTGAGCGATCATGGTTATGGGGATGTTCGCTTGCTTCCGTGCTGCAGGCTTGCTTGCATTGCATGCTGCAAGCCTGTTTGCTTGCTTACATGCTTATAATAACATCAAAAATTAGGGATCAGAAAAAGTGTGTTCAAATTTTTTGAGGAGTTTTTACCGGAGGGAGTCTCTGTAACAGGGTCGTCTGTATGGGTACCTCCGTCTTACCTATTTCATTATTAGCAGTGCTTGCATTGCTGTGTTCCGGTTTAAAGGGAAAGATATGGCAGTAAAATTACCTACTGGGTACCGTGACTTTACATCTGATGTCACAAGTTGGCAACGTACACTCTGGTTCTTGTGGGGGTTGCAGCTAGTTTTACTGCGAATCTCACAGGAGTAGGTGACTGTTACCACTTACCATCAAATACAAAAAAATAAAAATACAAAAATCTTTATTTTGTAACTTACAGTCTAATACAGTTTGTTGTGTCTGGTGCTTCCTTTTAAGCAAGTAATTTGCTTGTGCTAGGAAGCACCGCTCTTCCATAACAGGCTATAGCATAAAAAGACTTAAGCTTAGTAACAAAAGTTTTTTTTTTTTTAAATATAAAACAGAAACAAAAATAAAAAGAACGTATCTATAGTCGGTGCGTGCGTGTGTGTAAGTGTGTATGAGTGAGTGTGTGTATGAGTGAGTGTGTGTGTGTGTGTGTGTGTGTGTGTGTGTGTGTGTATGTGTGTGTGTGTGTGAGTGTATATCTGCGCGCCAGCTCGTCATGAACGTAATTCATGTCAGTGGCATAATGTGAGTGTGAGTCTCATGATCGTTTAGTCACTACTCAAAAATGAAATAATGTTAGCCCTACGACGCTGTCTTGGAATCGAAAGCAAAAACAGAAAAGTAACATATAGTTATGACGTCTATGGAATCTATGTTATGATAGTGAAGTATGAATGATAGATTCAACTTCGTCATAACTTTTTGATAGCAACCATTTAACTAAGGTTAGTTTACACTTGTGAGATGGGAGAGGATGAATGTTAAGATATTTGTTTACTTTATTATATAAATAGGCCGATTGTCTGTCAAACTGCCTTTTCGCAAAAGTTGATTTTACCAGTGGTTGAGAAGCAACGTCACATATCCTCCTCCTATTACATTTTCTTGGGTCATAAGGCAGCGAGTTATGTTTCCTAAGCAATATGTGCAGTAAATATAATTTTCTCACAGATAAGATGCCAGTTGTTGAATAAAGACTTTCAGTTGGGTATCTATATGGTTTAAAGAACATTACCTTCAAGAGTGATCTCTGAGCTCTTTCCACATTTAAGAATCTTATTTTGGTTGCACCCCCCCAAACCGGTACACAATATGTTATGACTGATTGAGCTAAGGACCTGTATATATTGCTTAAGAGGCGTTTATCAGCTACGTGCCGGAGTGATTTGAAGGTCCATATGAGTTTTCTGACTCGATTCATAATTAGCTCCAGGTGATGGTGCCAGGATAGACGCTGGTCAATCATAACACCCAGATATTTGGTGGAGTTCACTTTTTCCAGTTCAGCACAAGAGCAATCCGATAAAGAAGGGTAATTACATTTATGGAGCTTTATTTTCAAGGTTTCAGAGGGCTGAGTGTTGTTGTATTTAGAGAAACAAATGAAATTACTCTTGAGTATATTCAAAGTAAGGAGGTTAGTGTTTAACCAGGCAGCTATTTTCATCAGACCAGTTTCCGCACGAGTTTTGAGCTGTTCCCAATTGTTGCCTGAAAAAACAATTGCTGTGTCATCAGCATACGAGAATATATCACCACCATCTATATGCATATTACAGAGTTTATTAATATAGGCCAGGAACAGGGTAGGGCCCAGTACACTGCCCTGTGGTACGCCATACGTAACAGAGGTCTCAGAGCTAATGACCGTCCCAATTTTAACACGTGTCTTCCGGTCACTCAGATAATCACTGAGGAGTTTCAGCGGTATTCCTCTTATTCCAATGTCTTCAAGGTCTTTTATCAGTATTGGCACAGAAACCGTGTCAAAGGCCTTTTTCAAATCAAGGAATACCGCTAAACATTTCATTCCTGCATCAACATGGGAAACCACAAGAGAAGTCAGCGCTAGGACAGCGTCTTCGGTAGATAAATTCTGCCGAAATCCGAATTGAGATGGAGAGATTATGTTACGTTTAGAAAAGTACTTCGTTAGACGTGTATTAATTAGCTTTTCTAAGATTTTGGCGATTACTGATAGAACCGAGATCGGTCTATAATTTGAAGCACTGACCTTGTCACCGCCTTTGTAAACTGGTGTGATGATTGCCTGTTTTAAGACTGATGGAAAAACACCTAGTTGAAAACAGAGATTAGCTAGATGGACAAGAATTGGTACAACCTCCCTATGAGCGCTTTTAATAAAATGAGTCGGTATATTATCGTAACCAGGTGCACTATTAGATTTCATAGATATTAGCAAGTTATAAATCTCTTCAGGGTCAGTATTAAAGAGTGCAAAAGATGACATTTGAGGGTTAGATAAAACACTTGAACCATATATTTGTTGCGCCATAGTGTTTGCGACAATGCTTTCAGCCAGCTGTTGCCCTATTGTGGCAAAGTAAGTATTAACAGAGTCTGCAGATCTTTGGGGCGAAGAAGTAAGATTAAGGAGCTCCAAACTTTGAACTTTAGACGGTGTACGCTGAGTGATATTATTGATGGTACTCCATAGTTTTTTTGGGTTTTTAACAGCTTGTTCTAATTGTTTTTTATCGTAGTTACGTTTTAGTTTTTTAAGTAAACCGTTACAAAAATTACGGTAGCGTTTGTACGTGATTTTAAGGATCTGGTTTTGCGGATTTTGTTTTAGCCTTCTTTGCATGTCATTTCTATTTTTAATGCACCGAAGAATTCCCTGGGTAATCCACGGTTTAATAATTCTAGTTCCCCTAGGAACTACAGTTTGCATCGTGTTCGCTGCCAAACATTGCTGCAAGGTATTTGTTAGATGTTCAACAACAATATTTGGATCATTTAATGTTAATATATACGAAAGTTGCTTGAGATCTGATCTGAGACATTCAAGGGCTTTTTCATAGTTTGTAATTGTTTTAGTTTTTTTATTTTTACATGTTTTTAAAATCGATAATTTTAATAAGATAGTGAAATGATCAGTGATGCTAGTGTTAATAACTGCAACAGTCGCAGATCTATTACCTTCGTTAAGTTTTAGTATAGAGTGATCGAGGCAATTTTCTCCTCTCGTTGGCAAACAATGCCCAGGGAGCATTCCGTGCATTGCAAGCATATTTAGGTAGTTAGTTCTGTTTGAGCATTCATGGTTTGCTTCTTCAGGTTTAAAAATCAGATTTATATTTAGGTCACCCGTAATAATTATATTTTTACAGTTTTCTATAGTGTCTAAGTGACAGTTTAGCGACTTAATAAAGTCGTCAGCGTTTGTTACTGATGGCGAGCGATAAATACATATAATAGTTAGATTAGCTGTACTGATTTGTAAACAAGATGCATGGGTAAGGTATATTTCAGTTACAGAAGCTGTGTATTTATTTTTGAGGAAAACGACAACTCCGTCAGCTTTGTTCAAGTGTTTGGTTGTGTTAAATGATATGTAGTCTGTAATTTGTGGAATGTTTTTGTTAGGGTTAAGTCTACATTCACTTAAAACAATAAGATCGGGAGTGATTTTAAAGTCGCTCAAGTTTACTAGGAAGTCATCTAAATTAGCGTAAACGCTGCGTATGTTTTGTGATACTATAAAGAAATCTGATTTATGTTTTGGTAACAGTGATGACAGCTCACTTGTTTGACATTCAAAGGCTAAGGCTATATCTGTGTTGTCTATTTCGTGTATATTCGTAATATTTGTGTTATTCATGTTTTGTAGTAAAGTTATCTAGGGGAATAAATAGTGTTCTTAGGTTAGTTGCTAAGTTCATTAACATTATTGTATAAGTTAGTATTTTTGTGAGTGGCGTATAGTTTGAAGTTTTAGTGCATTTGTATATTACATAATAATAGTAGAGCTTATTCGAAAGTGCCATGAGGGGTTTTAAGTGAAAGATACGGATATGGGTTATGATTTTGGTGCATAGGTGTGTATGTATGTGTTGTGTAGAATATCTATGTGATATGAGGTTTACATTTGTTTTTAAATCTAATAATAAACAATCAAAATAAATACAAGAAAAAATACATTTTGGTTGGTAAATAGAGACTAGTCATTTAAGGAGCTTTAAGTTATTTATCTGAGATTCACTTCTTACCAGGGTTATCGGTGAGTTCTCATCTTTTCGTAAGTAGACCCGTCCAAAGGCGGTCCAACAAAATTTATACTCTTCCGATTTAGCAAAATCTCGAGCTAAGTAGTATAAACGGGCCCCCATTGCGGTTAGTTGTTCGTTCACAAAGATAGGGGTTTCTTCATTTTTGGTGGCACCTAGGTGCTTGGCTCGTAGCTTATCTTTATTCCTAATGTTGTAAAGTTGGGCAGGTGGGCAGTTTGCTTCTTTGCCAATTTAGTAGCAACATAGACGAAGAATAATATATCATCCTTCATATCATATATCTTATATCATCCTTGGTAGCAATAACAAAAATGAAAGTATGGCAAATAAAAAACAGTGGTATAATGATGCTCGGAAAGATAATAGGTACTTCGAAAAATGACATTTTTTTCGACTGAGCATAATTTCGTTAAAAAGGTTTTCGATAAATATAGAAACGTACAAAAAAAATCGAACTGGTAATAGGTAGGTCAACTGATGCAGTAGCAAATGTAATTTCGATGAAGATAAGATCAAAAGAAGGAACGAAAATAGTTGAACAGTTTTCGTTTGAATGAAATTCGGTAAAACTTTTTGGAATTTATGACAGGTAACCATCATCTGCGAATAGTACTGTATCTCACAGATTGTTAGTGAAGTGTCAGTAATATAAATTAATAAAAACAAAGTTTCCAATTTCGGTCCTTAAAAGCACTCCTACAACCATAGGTGCACCAGCAGACTTTTATTAATTAACTTTCTGCCCCCCTAGCACGTCCACCAAAACTCGATATGATAAAGCGATTTATCGCGGGGAACTGTGAAATTACGACGAAACCCTATTGTCTTTTGGACAAATAAGTCTCACCAAGTCTAATTGCTTCTTCGGAGTATGAGTATGGAACTCTCCTCTTCCGAATGCGGGGCATATCCACTCAACCAACCGGTGTCCATCTTGAGCCCCTATGAGATAATAGACAACAGAGATGTGATCCAGTGGTAATAGCTAGAAATGGAAGAGATCATGATTAACTCACTATCCCTACTTTAATATTATACATGGGAAAGTATTTCTATCTGTGTGTTTGTTACGCTTCCACGCCTAAACCGCTAAACCAATTTAAGTAATTTTGGTATAACGATAGCTTAAGCCATGAGAAGGGACATTGGCTACTTTTTATCCCGATATTTAACGTGTTAGCAGTGATCGCGTCATCATTGTCATCATCATTTCAGCCAAGAGACGCCCACTGTTGGATATAGGCCTCCCCCCAAGGATCTCCAAGCCGATCGGTCCACCTGCGCTTCTTACATCCAGCGGCTTTCCGTGACCCTCATGTTTTTAAAGTGAAACGTTACGTCGTTATTTTGTCTTAGAAATTGTAATATTTGAAATTCGTCGTAATATAAATTTCGAAATTTTTTGATGATCCCTTTTAATTCATATACTTATCTAAATCAAAGTTAATTAAAATCAGTTCATCCATCAGGATTGAAAACGACAGACAGAAAGGGTAACTTCAAAATTTATAATCATCATCATCATTTTTGCCAAGAGTGTTGGACACTGTTGGACATGGGCCTCTCCCAGGGAACTCTAAGCCGATCGGTCATACGCCTCCTGCATCCAGCGGCTTCCTGCGATCTTCTTCTTCTTCTGCTAAAACTATTTTAAGAAAATGTATACACAAATCAAAACAATTGCAATCAATTAAATATATTAATCGACAGAAAAATAAATGTAAGGCGGCTTGGGAGCTAATTAAGAATAATGTGAACGAAAATGTAAGCCAAAAAAAGGACATTGAAATAATACTAAAAGATAATATTAAATATGATAATCCATTAGACATAGCTGAATTATTTAATAAGTTTTTTATAAATCTGACAAATGCTGACAAAAATAATTAAACAAATGAAATTGACAAAATGAAATCAATAAAATTCACACCTGATACCATATTTTTACAACCAACGGATGAAAATGAAATATACAAAATCATTATGAATCTTAACAACACAAAGTCAGTAGGCTATGATAAAATAAGAACGGACATATTAAAGGAATGTAGTCACTGTTTATGTGCTCCTCTATCTCATATAATAAATTTGTCATTTACAAATGGCATATTTCCAAAAAGCTTAAAATTATCTATAATTAAACCTATATATAAAAAAGACGACCCTCAAGATATGAATAACTATCGTCCTATAACACTCATACCGGTCATTGCGAAAGTATTCGAAATGGCAATGTATAAGCGCCTTGTAAGCTTTTTTGATAAAAATGATATACTGGGTAGGGAACAATTTGGGTTCAGGAAGAACAGTTCAACAACATTAGCGAGTTTCCATCTAGTAAAAATTATAACTGAAAGTATAAATAATAGAATACCACTGACAGCACTATTCTTGGATATGAGTAAAGCTTTTGACTTGGCGAATCATAACATACTGCTTTATAAATTATATAGGTACGGCGTTAGAGGAAACGCATATAAATGGATTGAGAGTTATCTAAAAAATAGAAAGCAATGTACACAAATTACAAAAATTATAAATGGAAATAAAATTGTTAATGAATCACAATACGAATTTAATGGATGCGGTGTTCCGCAGGGAAGCATACTAGGCCCGTTCTTATTTCTTATAGATATAAATGATTTACCAGACTGTTTAAAACATGATTGCATATTATATGCTGATGATACAACAATAATCGTAAAAGAAGCAAATAGCTCAAATTTTGAAAATGACATTAGTAATGAGCTACCAAAAGTAACAAACTGGCTTAAAAATAATAATCTGAAAATGAATACGAATAAAACAAAAATTGTACAATTTCAATCATATAATAATAATAGAACTCCACTTAATATTATATGTAATGGTGATAAAATTGAAGAAGCTATACAGGCCAAATTTTTGGGTATAATGTTTGATAGGCATTTAAACTGGAAAGACCATATTCTTGCCATTTGTACTAGGCTGGATAAATTTGTTTATGCCCTAAGAAGGTTGCGACAAGTTGTATCTAAAGAGGCATCTCTAAAAGCATATCATGACTACGTTTCATCTGTTCTTTCATATGGCCTGTTAATTTGGGGCAATTCTGTATTCGTAGACAAGGCGTTCAAAATTCAAAAGAAATGTGTTCGAGCTGTCTGTGGAGCGTGGCCCTTAGATAGTTGTAAGCCATTATTTAGTTCTTTAAGACTCTTACCATTGCCGTGCATGTACATTAAAGAGGTGTGTCTTTTTGTTAAAACAAATCCACATTATTTCCAACTAAACAAAGATGTTACTGGAAGACCTACAAGATATCCTTATAAGCTATATACACCCCAATGTAATCTAAATATGTATAAGAATAATGCATATTACATGGCAATCAAGATATATAATAAATTACCAATTGACATTTAAATTATTTATGATTATTGACATTTAAATTAATTACGATTATTGACATTCAATTAAAATCTGACAAAATGAGAATAATGACATTACTTAGCTGTTTTGATGTATTTCTATAAATGATAAATTATGTGAAAATGTCATTAAAGATTAAATAACAATTTATATTTGCATGCTTTTGAAATAAGCGGAATATGTGACACTTTATACACTTGAAGATCATATTGTAACACCATGTTCTAGCAAATAAATGATATTCTATTCTATTCTATTCACCAGATCGTCGGTATACTTTGTTCGAATTCAAATTCAAAAATAATTATTCCACATAGGTTTTTACAGGCACTTATTGACGTCAAAACAAAACAAAATTCTAATTAGAAGGAAAATTGTTTAACCTTGTATGTGCATACGTCCTGAATATAATCAAGTTGTTTGCAACTACAAGTAGGAAAGAAAAAAAAGTTGACTCTATACTTGTGGGGGACCTATCAATGCGTGCGTCTCCCGTCTCCCGGTATAAGCGGCCACCACTCGAGGACCTTCCAGCCCCAACGGTCGTCAGTCCCGCGAGCGATGTGTCCTGCCCACTGTCACAATATAGAGAATATCGTTCTCTATATTATGCCACTGCCACTTAAGGTCCGCAATTAATTGGGCAGTGGGCTATGCTGGTGACTCTAGTTCTTCTACTGATATGATTAGTGAACGCATAATATAACTTAACTTGCTATTTAACCAAATTCCATGCCAACGAAGTCACTGCCAATAGCTAGTAGGCAAATTTTTTACACCGACATTTCCACAGTATCAGGTGTTACTCCGAAAAACCAAGAGTCGTTCAGCAAATCCAAATGAAAGTTTTATAGTTGTACCAGAATCTAATGGCAAATGTGGAGTTAAAACATGTTTGTTAAATAATTCATGGGTAGTTATATAAAAAATATTTTGTCATTTTCTTATAAATCTAAATGTTATTTTTATTCTGAATTAGGTCTTATATTATCTTACAAGAAGCTGTTTTTACTTTCACCTGTCCGGTTTCTGTAATGAAGCAAGTTAAATTTGACCCACCTTCTGGTCTCCGATTGAGCCAAAATTTTGCATGCATGCATATGTATACCGCGTGACATTGCAATATCATGATGATATAAAAGCTTGTATTTTAAAAAGTTTTTTTTATAATTTTACTTGTTATTGTATATTGGAGTTTCAGCTCTACATTCACTGGCCATCAGATTCTAGTATAACTCCCGATTTTACTAAAACAGCAGAATGGTTTTGATATAGTGCTTAGTAAAACTTCTTAATTAGTTAAGATGTTGCTGACAAATCTTTCCGGAACTTTCGAGTTAGTATTGAATAGACTTCTGATTATTGCAAACAACATAAGATTATCTAAAGCTGAGGTATGTTTTATTAGCACTTTTCCTAAGTCGAGTGTAATTTATTGATAGTTTGATGTTTGTACGGTCGGCCAAGAAAGTGGTGTACCAGATGTTTATTTATTTTTATTTATTTAATCTTCATTTTTTATTGCACTATAAAGGTACAAAGGATAGTCAACTGTGTCGATTAATGATATGAAACTGAATTTCAAATTTACGATGGTAAACCGCTTTTTTGGCCGAATGTACTTGGTTTCTGCCGACAGCTTCGTTCGCATATTTTCGTTTTTCGCGCAGGATTATAAAACTGAAGCTTTAAAAATCCCTTATTAGTACCTAGTTTATTTCCTTTTAAACTATTTGTGTTTGTGAGGTCGGTTGTTATTTTTGTGAAATATTTTTATTTTAATCTTTTTAATGAATTTGAATGAACGAGCTCACCGAAGCTCGTTGAAAGAATACAAGTGTCAAAATTTATGGGTCATAACAGCTAATATATAATTTAAAAAAAAACTACCAGACACAAATACTTACCTGAATAGCTTGAGAGGAAACTCGAAATATCACTAGAACCTGACCCGAGGAGTATACTCTTTCGAATAAAAAATAAATTTTTCATTACTCATACTCTGAAGTTGCCTGAGGTGCGTGTTGAAAGTAATACTTTCAGCCCTAGGGAGAATCACTTTCAACTGACAGCAGCTGTCAAATTTTAAACAAGAAACTAGTTCTTTTTTCACATTTTTATTGAACCATGTTCCGACTTTCTATACAGCCACTCAATTACAGCGCGGTGTAAAATTGAAATAACATAATGTTAAGTATTTAAAGAATAAATTTTTTAAATGACTTTATTATTATTTATTTTCAATTATTTTTTTAAAATAACAAAGATTTAGGCAAAATATTTACCATTTTTTTAATTATGAAGATGAAAAATAATGGCCGAATAGCTGGCTGGCCACAGAAAAAAACAAAATAAGCGGGAAAGCGGCAATGCGATCTTCGTTTGTTTTTTTCCATTTGTAGAGTTTTGTTAATACTTCCGTATAGCAGATATTTGTTATAACTGTAAATTATATTTGTATAACATTGTTTATAATTAACACAATGAGTTCACCTGATTCAGGTATGTAGTTAACGCCTGATTTTATAAGAGAAAGCGGGCTAAAGCAGAAGTTGTTGATATAAGTAAAATAAAATGTACACATTTTTTCTTTAGCTACTTAATTTATTTTTTATTAATTCATTCCTTGTATTCGTAATGAAAAGCACAGTGTTAAAGACTTATTTAGTCCCTCGAACTATTGGTGCCCTCGCTACGCTCGGGCGCCAAACACTGCCTCGGGACTAAATAAGTTACTTTCGGCCCTGGGGTAACAATCTTCTTTATATATAAAAATCAATATATTACTATGTTTGTTTGTCCTCTATGCGTTCCGAAACTATTCATCAGATTGTAATGAAACTTTGGTAGGGTGTTCTGGGGAGGACCGTGAGAAAATTAATATTAATAGAATAATTGAATTTCTGAATTACATAACACAAATGATTAAAATTCGGGTTAAAAGTAGCGAACCTATATGCCCTTCCTTGGGGCTTAAGCTATTTTGATACTAAATTTAATTAAAAATGGGCCCAGTAGTGCATGTATGTGTGTTACAAGCACATAGAGCTACTTTTGCATGTCTAATACTAACTACTTTTTGCCCGCAACTTTGTCCGCGTAGAATTAGTAATTTTGGTAACATATTTTTTAACCAATCTGATTTATTCCTTGACCAGAAGTCTAAACAGAAGTTTAAAAAGTCAGAAGTCGAAATTATTTCCATACCAAATTTCATCTAAATCGGTTCAGCAGTTATTGATTTCTCATACAAATTTCCATCCCCCTATCACCTCTTTAAAGATTAATTTCTGCGATAAAAACTATCCTATGTCTTTAGGGGCTCACACTATCTCTATACCAAATTTCATCTAAATCGGCTCAGCGATTTAACAGACAGACAGACAAGACACACATGGATAGGCATAGTAGGGATGCCTTACACTGAGTGCGGTCCCCAAATAGTACTCCTTATAATGTTCGTCACCCATCAGGTTCTTGACCAAAGTAAACGTTGCTTAACAATAGCAATCTAACGCCTAGCACCCGCTACTGCCAACCGAGCCCCAGTTATAACAAAAGGTCATGTAGAGCCAAGTCATGCACACATCGCATGATTGAAACAGACCGTGCGTGAAGTTCATGAAAATGGAGTCTGTCTTCGTTCGTGCATCATTTTGCTATTCATCTATAAATGTCACGGCGACGCCCCCTCTCTAAGCATTTAGGAAATCTGCTTTTTTGTTGGCGCGATTTGATAGTCAATATTGGTACAGTTTCTACGTAAAAATACCTATATCTTTCAACGTAAAATAATATATCTTGTAAAAATAATAGTTAACATTTTAAAGGATATACAGAGTTGTACATTGTTTAACTTGCATGAAATACTGCATTGTTGTATGTTAAAAGGGCAACACTGGACAATCTAAAGTAGTTACAACAATCACTCTAACTTAGTATTGCTAAAGTCTTTCATTTACAATTGCCTCTAAAGTCTTTCCTAACTTGTTCGATTGTTCTAAAGTCTTTACTATGTTGTTCGATTCTTGTAAAATCTTTTCTAACTTGTTCGATCCAATGTTTTTGCATACAATATAGTACATGAAATAATTCCTATTTCAGCGATGAATTATTGAAAAATAAATTTTATCTTGTCACGCAGATTGAGTTTAATATGCACTAGAATGTTAATCTTTATCAGCAATTCTGATTTCGCTCTAATTTGATGCGAAGTTGCATCAATAAAGCTGTTATAAAACAATTATAGGATTATCATTTTATCAAATTTGCCCCAGATATGCTATACGTAGATAGGTATTGAAAGTAGATTACGTATTACTGGATTTTCACAGAACAGTTTAATATATTTTTAATATTAACTGTGTAAAAAAGCTTTTTCATTACTCATACTCTGAAGTTACAGGAACGGGTTGAAAGTAATACTTTTCAGCCCTAGGGAGAATCACTTTCAACTGACTGTTGTCAAATTTTAAAAAAGAAACTAGTTCTTTATTCGCATTTTTATTGAACCATGTTCCGACTTACTATACAGCCACTTAATTACAGCGCGGTGTAAAATTGAAATAACATAATGTTAAGTATTTAAAGAATATATTTTTGAAATGACTTTATTATAATTTATTTTCAACTATTTCTTTAAAATAACATAGAATTGGGCAAAATATTTACCATTTTTTAAATTATGAAAATGTAAAATAATGGCTGAATAACTGGCCGGCCACAGAAAAAAAAAACAAAATAAGCGGGAAAGCGGCAATGCGATCTTCATTTGTTTTTTTCCATTTTTAGAGTTTTGTTAATACTTTCGTATAGCAGAGATTTAACCTGTACATGAACCAGCTGGTGGGTGAGCTCAGCAGCTCCAATGTTGGATGTCATGTAGATGGAATCTGTGTAAACAACATAAGTTATGCAGATGATATGGTGTTGTTGAGCCCTTCTACCAGTGGATTAAGGTAGCTCCTATCAAGTTGTGAGTGTTACGCCGTAGCTCATGGTCTCAAGTACAACACCAGTAAAAGTGAGTGGATGTTGTTTAAGTCTGGCTCAATAACTTATCCGGATTTACCCGAAATTTCACTATGTGGAAAGGCTTTGATGCGGGTAAAAAGTTATAAGTACTTGGGCCACTGGGTTACGGAGGATTTAAAGGACAATTTAGATATTGAGAGGGAGCGCAGGTCGTTGGCTGTTCGCTGCAATATGTTGGCTCGCAGGTTTGCGCGGTGTACGAAAGCAGTTAAGTTAACTTTGTTCAAAGCTTACTGCCAGTCATTCTACACTTGCAGCCTGTGGGTTAATTATACGCAGCGTGCGTATAGCGACCTGCGTGTGCAGTATAATAATGCCTTGAGGGTGCTGTTGGGTCTGCCGTGGCGATGCAGCGCCTCCAACATGTTTACGGAAGCTCGCGTTGACGCCTTCGGGGCAATAATGAGAAAACGGTGTGCCGCGGCGCCTGTCTCGAATGCGCTGCAGCACCAACGGTGCTCTCAAGGTTTTCACTGACCGTTGGGACATGCCTCTAGTGCAAAAATGGATAAAGGTCCATGTCACGCACTAATAAGGGGTGTCCGAAGATAATTTTATTTTTATTTATTTCTCGCTGTATGTTTACTAACACTATTTTTAAGATTATTATTGTTACTAACACTTTATGGGTTTTTACCTGAAATAAATGATTATTATTGAGACTTGTATTAGCTGTTAATTATTTTTGTATAATATTGTGTTAATAATTAACACAATGAGTTCATCTGATTCAGATATGGAGTTAACGCCTAAGCTATTAGTATATATATGAGTTATTTTATAAGAGAAAGCGGGCTAAAGCAGAAGTTGTTGATTTATGTAAAATAAAATTTACACGTTTTTTAATTTAGCTAAATCATTGTTTTATTTTTACTTTCCTTGTATTCGTAATGAAAAGCACAGTGTTTAGCTCGGGTTAAAGACTTATTTCGTCCCTCGAACTATTGGTGCCCTCTCTACGCTCGGGCGCCAAACACCGTCTCGGGCGGGACTAAATAAGTTACTTTCACCCCTGGGGTAACAATGTACTATTACATAGTTTATATTAGCATTATGAAACAAACTTCTTGGTTTTTTACTGGTAATATTTATAATTGGCGAAGTAATGAAGTGGGCAAAAAAAACATTATTCCTTTTACTAAGCTTACCAGCTGTATCTACCTATCAAAAACGACTAATTATCTATTTATTGAATGTGTCTGCTGCAATTGCAATTAAAAGGCGCCTTTACCAGGGTTTATTCTAAAGTCGTAACTTCTAGCGTGAGCTCAAGTATATCACTATAAAAACTTTAATAATTGAATACCCGCGTAGCTATAATACCTCGCCTTTCAATAGTTTAAGTGTCGCTAAGTGAAAACTAGAGTTGTGTAACTCAGGAGTGATTGATACAAAAGATATATATCGGACGCAAGGAGTGATTATATCAGTATATCACTTCAGTTTAAAATACATCTTTAGCTCAGTAACTTTATCACTCGCCTGAGATGTCTGAGAGCATTGAAATAGGTTGACAGTCCTAAGCCTGTCAAGTATGAAGGGAAATCAGGTGACTGATTTATTAATATTGAAAACAATAAGAAAAAAAATAATTCGAAGTATATATGAATACAAATTAATTATAAATCTCTTTATGAATACTAAACTCCAAATAATAAAAAAGTTAATAAAAGTTTAATAAGCCATTGATAGACACAGAACATTGACAAAATAAAGAAACACTGAGTTACTAATCTAGTTTCTCTAGCATTAATGCTTTGGCATGAATTACTCAACTGAGCGAGTGATATAGTGATATAAAAGAATGATTGATAGACACAGAGCACACATTCATTATCTCATTGACAAAATAAAGAAATACTGAGTTACTGATCTAGTTTCTCTAGCATCAATCTTTAACATGAATTACTCAACTGAGCGAGTGATATAGAAGTGATATAGTGATATATAAGAGTGATATATATCAGCAGCTCCAAAAGATACATATCTCTCTTTTCTTCTCAGTGATATCTTCTGCACAAGTCTAGTGAAAACTATTAAACTGCGAGACGTATTGTTAAAAAAATAATAGTAAAACACATTTTTAAAAATAAGATTTTATGTTAATGCTCTAAAAAGAAAAAAATAAACTTTAATCTATTACATGACACAATTTTTATAATAATATAAAAGCTTGTCGTAAATGCAAGACCAAAGGGGTATGAGTAACTTTGTATGTAGCCAAATGGCAAAAAACGGAACCCTTATAGATTCGTCATGTCTGTCTGTCTGTCCGTCCGTATGTCACAGCCACTTTTCTCCGAGACTATAAGAACTACACTGTTGAAACTTGGTAAGTATATGTATTCTGTGAACCGCATTAAGATTTTCACATAAAAATAGAAAAAAGCAATACATATAACTGAAACTCAAATTTTTTTTTCATCAAACCCATACATGTGGGGTATCTATGGTTAGGTCTTCAAAAATCATATTGAAGTTTCTAATATCATTTTTTTCTAAACTGAATAGTTTGCGCGAGAGACACGTCCAAAGTGGTAAAATGTGTGTCCCACCCTCCCTGTAACTTCTAAAAAAAGAGAATGATAAAACTAAAAAAAATATATGATGTACATTACCATGCAAACTTCCACCGAAAATTGGTTTGAACGACATCTAGTAAGTAGTTTTTTTAATACGTCATTAATCCTACGGAACCCTTCATGGGCGAGTCCGACTCGCGCTTGGCCGGTTTTTTTTGCCAGCGGCCATCGTTAATTTTTATACTAATTTGTAGCCCTATTTTAAGGCGAGGGTTTCCCAAATTTCTTTCCAACAAAGAAGTTTTGCCATAAGTAATATCGGAGATTAGTTATAGGCACTTCAGTAGTGATACTGTAAAAGTGAGTACCCGCGCAGGTAAACGAACCGTGCACTGTGATTGGTCAGCACTTGGGTCGCTTCATGTTTCTAGCAAACAATGTCGCGTGGTGTTTATCTTGACTAGTATTAAAAATAACTTAATTAGTAGCAGTTTAAGTGCCGAAAGCCCTACGTAAGCGTACTAGGAATACTACGCTCGCGTCTGTCACGTGACATTTTGTGTTTAAATTTCTTTTGTGTTGTTAAGAGCTGATTATGGTTGTCATCTTGAAAGTTTTTGCTTTCAGTTTAAAATCAAATAACTCTCTCTCTCAAAGTATTGGGGTTGCAGGTCTCAAACAAGCACCGAAGGTTCATTTAGTGTCTAACTTATATGCCCCTTAAATGTTATTGGGGTGTTTAGTTACACCGAGTATGGGTATATATAATAATAATAAATTTTATTTCTTTTAAATTGTTCTTCCAAAATTTACAATTTTCATGAATGGCCGCCAAAATTGAAAACGTCGCCAACTTTATCCATACCCCTTTGAATTGAATTTGATACTGCTGTATTTACGTTTCAAACAAAATATAGAAAGGAGACGGTTTATCGTGGGTCAAAATGTAACAACATGAAATATTCTTTATTTTAACTCTTATTGCATAGTAGTTATATGTTAGAAAAATCAGCCTTATTCGCAATCTGAGAAAAGAGAAAATCAGGTTTAAAGTTATTGATAACGAATAAATCGAATAACATGCTGTAATCGATTACATTTTATGTCCCGTGATAATAGTTTTACGTCAGGTGAACTATAAATAGTATTTTTGCCATACTTTCACGCACATTAAACATCGATAATTATAATCTATCTTGTCCTAAACAATGAAGAAGAGTTCCATAAAATGAATATCTATCTGTAATCGATTATTCATATCTTTTTTCTTAAATACTTTGGGGTCAGCGCTGGGAAAAAAAGAAAATGTCAGATGTCACTCGACGTTTCGTTCGCTAAGTTTTGAGTGTGCTCTTATTGCTATTCGATTTTTCTACGACCTTTGCTATTCAATACGGACTTCAGTGATCTTATTTTTCTTGTATGACCTTTGCTTTCACACCGGACACCGAAAACCCGCTTACACACGATTGACTATGGCAATCTTGTTCCTGGACTTCCCGCTCGGCCTTACGATTGGACACTACACCATGAATCGTTGTATAAATTGCAATATAGCGTTAGATCGCTGTAACGCAATAGGCAACAGAGTTTTAAATAATGATGCCATATTGACTGTGTTTCGTCATTGACGTGCACCTCAACCTGTAAGTTCAGTCTTCTAAACTATTTTAACTAATCTTTAGTAACATAAAATCATTATGACGACACGGTTAGCGCAGAGGTCGAGTGATCGCCTGCTGCGCAACGGGTCGCGGGTTCGATTCCCGCTCGGGACAGATATTTCGTATGGCCTACAGAAATTTGTTCCGGTCTGGGAATATGTGCATGTGATATTCTATGTTTGCAACTGCACCCACGACACAGGAGAAATTTCTAGTGTGGGGCGACGTTTTTTTTAAAAAAAAATGCTTTAATATGATAAAAATATATGTCTTTATAATGTTATTCCCTGAAAAAGCGCTCTGTTTCGACATCTGATTTTCATAACACCACTTTTTATAATCTTTAATTTCTCAGATCTGAGATTGCCAATTTTGGCCAAATTTTCAGAAACCGTTTAATGTCCTTCTACCTTTCAAATAATACCACTTTCATTGTGTTACACCCTAGGCCCAAGGTTCTGTGGAGGGTGATCCGTCTCCTTTGACAAAGATGCACAATTAACGCTTCGCATATTCGATTCTAATATTATTACGGGGGCCCTATTTTTGAACCATTCGTCTGGCATCGAGCGCGCGTGGAGCGTAATCTCTGCTCGTTTTCTATTGATTTTCATTTCTCTTGTGATAAAAATCAAAAGAACATCACGACGAAAATGAACATTATTTTGGTTTTTGTCCAACATAAACATTGATTTACTACCAATTTGGTAGTAAATCAATGCGCTCGATGCCAGACGAATGATTCAAAAATAGTGCACTTGGGTAAGAAAAAATCTATCGCGATCGCTTATAATTTGACAGTCGCCGTCCATCCTTCGCTCCTTTATAACAGGATGAGATACATCATCATCATCATCACAGCTCATATACGTCCCCACCGAGGGGTTCGAGCCTACCCTATGTTAGGGTGATTAGGCCTTAGTCAACCACGCTGGCCCAGTGCGGATTGGTCGACTTCACATATATCATTGAATTTCTTCGGAGATGTATGCAGGTTGCCTCACGATGTTTTCCTTCACCGTAGGAGCGTCAGACAAATGTACATATGTAATTCGAAACTAAAAACACATTGGTACATGGCGGGTCTCGAACCCCGACCCCTCGATTGGAAGGCAAGTGCCGAGTCCACAGCGCCACCGACGCTCTTAATGAGAGATGAGATACAGCGCTGGCAGAATTGTTGTCACAAGATAACACATTGCCATTAACAAAAGAAGAAGAAGAAGAACAGGATGTCGGCGACAACCATTGCGCCGTGAACACAAGAACAGTCTTGTGTTCACGGCGCAATGGTTGTCAAATTGAAGGCGATTGTGACATATTTTTTCTTAGATAATAACCCACCTGGTTATTACAAAAGAGGAATTTCATTGCCGGAGCTATTCAAAGGCCCCTCAACTGAATAACCTCTTCAGTCTAAACGCATACAGCCAAGAGCCTATACAAGCTTCTGACAAAATTAAACGCTATTTTGGAGTAATTAATTTTAGTTAATCAACGCAGGGGATATTATAGTGAGGTTATTAAGTACTGCGAACAAGATTGAAACGATATAAATTTAGAATGTTTGCATTGATTTATAGATGAATTGATTTTTTTATTGATAGAATTCAATATAAAAAACACAAGCTCTACAATGGACTTTGATAGAACTAAATGGAACATATTTGTCTATTCAGTTTGTCTTTGATTTGTTATTCCTTACCGTGCAGTGGGTTGAGATTAGTTTTTAAGTCACAATACCATAACACTTGAATTACATTTGCAATAACATACTGACTAAAGTAACTTTAACGATATTTTGTTTGTACGCGAGGTTTTTTCAAAACTGGTAAATCACTTTCATGGCCGACGGTACCTCTGAAAAAATATTGCAACTGCTAATGTGAAGACTAGTTATTTTTCGATATACCTATATAGTAAAATTACTCTAGTCTACTGGGTACACCAGTACATTTTCTTGCATCCAATTTTATATCTGGCTTTACAGTGATCTCTTTTTTTAATTACGATATCGTTCATTTAATTCGTATACTCGTAAGCTCTTTTGAAAATTCACATGCGATTTTGAGATCTATTCAAGTGCCTGTTAATTTCCGTTTTCATTACATATTTTTGAATTTTTATAGCAATTTTATTTAAATCACCGTCATCGCAAATGTAGAATTAACTATTAAAGAAAATCAGACAAGCAAGGGATTCTATGAAATATTATTCTCAGTCCTCATACTGACGATTTAGGAAGAAAGTTCTTTAATAAAACTCTTTGGAAGTAATGTTAGGTAATATTTTCCTGTGCCTGGTTTGGTTATTATCATGGTAGTAATTTCGAAAGTTATTAAATTATCTATGAAAGTTATAAAATATAAAGTTATCAAACAGAGTAGATAAATTTTCATTCGATTCAGGAATCTATAGTGATATTGCAGTACTGCAGTATTGACAGCATCCTAACTAACATTGATTTCTGAGAAAAACACAATCGGTCTTACTACAAAACCTGGTATAAACCTGGTTTAAAGTTATCTTGGTTTAAATGTAGTGCGCTTTCACTTGTGTCAATATATCCATCCAATCCAGCTTTATATAGTATAGATAGAGACAGCGTCAACTTAGTCCTGGTTTAAAACAGGACTAACTTTAGTCCATGTTTTGTAATAAGATGGAATATGACTTTATTTGACTGACGTGAAGACACTTCCTCAGTCGGGGTGCTAAACAGCAACAAACCAATCAAATGTCTTTAAACAGAGACTCCTCTTACAGTCTCAGGATCCAACCCTGCGACCGATCGATCGAACTTACATTTGATTAAAAGAACTTGCCTACATGTTTAATTACTCGAGCGAAAATGAACATACACTAGATAGAATGAACTTTTCCTCCCAAGAAGGTAGATAAAAGGAACAGGTTTTATATAGTTTTAATCTGCCCCCCCCCCCCCCATCGAAAAGTTATACCTACGCCTAAGAGCACGGGCGTATCTCTTTTAAAGATTTTTCCATACAGCTTTTGTTGATAACTCAATGTTAATTATAATAGAACATAAATAATTATAGCTCGAACTCAAATTACTCTAAATTAACTATGAACTATCAATATTTTCCCAGCTAAAATGCGTCTGATCCTGTCGGCCATCTTATTGCTGTGCGCCATCTTGTCGTGTTCGGCGCAGGCGCAGTACCCACGCCCGCGGCGTCCTGAGCGGTTCGACACCGCCGAACAGATATCTAACTATTTGAAGGAGCTACAGGAATATTATTCCGTTCATGGGAGAGGGAGGTACGTATATTGATCATGTCCACACGGATCATATCCACAACGTCATAATCATTTCCACACGGATTTCACATCGGTTCTGCTCGGCCACAGCAACTAGCAGACCTTCGAGTAATACGTATGTGCTCATACTCGTACCTACCATCCATTCAAACGTACAGTTTAAAATTATGCTCACAATTTGTTTAAGGCCAAGGAAATATTGCTGACGTATTTTTTACATCATCAACAATTTACGACGATAAATTAATTTGAGTGTCGCATGACGTCATACATAGGTAAATTTTCTACTAACTTGTGACGTATTTGTACCCCCATTGCATAACTTTAATTTGTTTTATCTCAAATCTTTTTGTTATTTCGACAAAGCAAAAGATACGGGTCTGTAATTTTTTTACTAAACTAAGGGACTAATTAAATTTCGATAATATCTACACAGTCCGCACTCCGCACCCATATTTTGATGAAGATTGAATTGAATTATTCCTTAAACCAATTATGTAAAAATACTTCTTGAAGGAATTGTCATTTTGAGACATTAATCGCCAATTTCACTAACCTTGTCTTAGTTTGGGACAATCTCAAGTGGCATGCTGTCACATTCTTTTCGATAAAGACAAGAAGTGACAGCATAATTCTTTGGATTGGGTTAACTATTGAAAGGCATAACGTTTTTTGTCATAAACTAAAAATGCATCATGTTTATAGCGATAATCGTCACTTGCCCTAAGTCTTTATATAATAACTTCATAAAGCATACTAATAGAAGGCCGAAATATGTAAGGCATAACCATGAAAAGGCACAATTTGAATAAGCATACCTAAGTAACAAAAGACATACTTTATGTTTGTCATAATATTTGTAAGGCATAATATTCAAAAGACATACATTCCAAAAGCATAACTGACAAAATCCATAACGAACTCATTCACCGTAATTTCAAAAGCAAACACTTGCTATGTATGCATAACAGATTAAATTTATTTTCTTTTGTTTAAATTTTGTTTTTGTTTTTGATTATATTATTTATTAGGAAATACTTTATCCCTTATTTACGAATTGTGTAAAGAAATCACGTCATAATATTACTATATTATATAATTTTGCATGCATGCAGCTATACAACAAGCATGCAGGACGCATTTAGGCATGCAGGCACGCAAGCTGGCATGCATGCAGCATGCAAGATTTCTGTCATAGCACTGGTACTGCGGGATTCTGGCGGTCCCACGCATGCTAATCGTCGCAGATGGCTTTCGCTCACCACCGCAGCCTCGTCTTGATGGCACCAGCCTCAGCCGCGGCGGCTCGCTCATAGCCACCTACTCCTCGGCATGCGGGTCGCCTCAACCCTCCATGCCTTCCTGGTTCTGAATAACACTCTAGGGGTAGGGTGGACAAGACTACGTGGAGTCGGGGTTAATAATTAGTAATCCTCATATGGAGAAAAATATATTCCAGATTATGTCAAAGAAGATTTACGGATACCTATTTATTTACAGTTAATATTCTTTATAAAACTATGTCTTTATATCAATCTTTAGTGAGTTATGGCAAACAAAATTATGGATATTAACAGTTATGCGTAGTAAAATTTTGCTTAATAAAATAATTCCAAACTAAATTATACATTTAAAGATTATAATTACAATAATAATTGTTTAATATAAAACAAAAAATATATCGCCATAATCTGCCTTTCGGCGTGCAAAAATTAGGTGGGTGGGTACATATTAGGGATTAGGACATTAATTTTTGATAAAGAATATACAATAAAGTGCCAAAACATTTCACAAAATTTGCATCAACTACGGTTATCTCAATCATATATTAATTTACTCTGCATAAAAAAAACACGGTGAAACCCTCAGTGAAACCAAAAGCAAAAAAATGTCACAACAGACTAGTGCTACCAACCTCGTTTATGTAGAATTAGTATTTCCTTAGTCTGTGGTTTTATGCATAACATTAGAGCATCAAACCACAGACGTATAAAGGGTAAGGTATAAAGAGTACTTCCTTTTATACGTCTGTGATAGGTACTAAATGCTAGTAACCCATACTCACATCCGTCTCAGTTTCCGATATGCCACCGCTATGACTCTATAGATTCTGTCAATTGACGTTACAGTATATTGTGACAAATATTACTCTATTAGACCTATTATATATAGCCCCATCTAAATGCTACCTTTTTCTTAATCAGGTATGGAAAGCGGCAAATGCACATAGCCGACGCATCAGTGATCTTCAGAGAGACCCCTTTCATCGACCACACTATCAACGAAGAAGCGCTCTTCAAAAACCTCGGTTATAAGTAGAGAATGAAGTACCCGCTATTTGTTCCCGCGATGACAAAAACAAACATCCTTTTATCAGATCTCCCGCCATATTCGTTCTGACGTTTTGTAAATTTAAAAAATTGAGTACTTATTCTGTTCTGTAGGGATCTATCAAAACTTGTTTATTTCAGTTTTTAGTCATATGATTATACTATTACTCATTTTCCACCTTTAAAATGGCTGTGTTGTTGTGTTTAAAGATTTCTATTAATATTTGTTTGTAAGAAGTATACGATTGAATGAATATTTCATAAGTAACTAAAGTTTAAGCTAGCTATCGTCATGCGCAATTAATATGATACTTTTTCATCTCCACTACACTAACGTTCCACTAATATTATAGATATAAAAAACAACCCTTTATTCATATACTGTATATTGGTCTAGAGTTAATGGTCTATAGCTAGACGGGTATTTGTAAAATGTTTCCTCGTCACTAAAAGGTTAAGAACCATTGCGTTAAAACAATCCTATTTCTTGTGAGTGGAAATATTTAAAAATCTGTTTGTTATATAGTCGAAAACAAGTGTTTCTAATTTCAAATCTAGGGTCTATTTTAGGTTATATCCACTCTTAAATTATGAGGTTACTACTATGTACATCGTCTGCTTAATGCATCAAATAGATAGTTATGCAAAAAAAACTGTTCTAAAAATGTAACAAAAAACAAAGATTTTCCACTATCCCTACATCCCTGTAACACGTTAATATTAGCCCGTAACAAAGTTCCTCTTCGATTCTAGTCAATTATGTACTATTAATTTAATTTCCATGTCTATATAGATAAGTTGGTCGGTTCTTAAGTACATGTTCTCAGGCTGGGTGAGAACGTATTTAAGAGTCATCGCTATTAAAGTATTGTCAAATTAATAAAGTTGTATTTAACATTGGAGATAAATTTAAAGTGATTATTCCAATGATGTTTTATTTATCCTTTAACTACATTTATAAGACTGTCAATTGTGATCGTGATAGTTTTTGAGCAATTCCGCCCTCTTTATTGGTGACTATCAATACGAAAAATATATTCATGTAATACACCAATATTAATGATCCTAACTAGCGTCATTACTCATTAGTAACATTTGATTGATGATACTAAGGTTACAACTTTGTATCACTTGTACCTCAGAAGAATAACTTTATCGTTCTGAGAATGGTACTACTGACATAAAGGCGAATGAGCCTTTAGCGTTCCTACGATCAAACGATGCCAATAAAAAAATCGTGCGGAGGTCCGACGCGTGACCTATTAGATCCAAATTTGTGTACAACACATTTTACATAATAAACAACACAGTTTAGATAATCCCTTCTGGACCAATAAGTTTTACAAATCAGTTTGGCCATGGAACAGAGGATGTTATAAATGGGTTAACAAGGGATGCTAAAGAGTATACTACTACCATAAGGAAATGTGGATCCGCGTCGTCCTACTGGCAGATGGGACCACGTGGAACCACATTTCCACCACCACTACCAACCGAACCACCAGTGGGGCAAAGTAGAGAAATTTGGGTCCGGACATCCCCTATTGTAAATCAACTTATACTAGATAGAATAAAGTTTTCAGTGTACCTATACACTAGGCAAATTAAAGTCTTCAATCTGGACACCCACCCATCGAAAAGTTATACCTACGCCTATGATCCTAATGCTCTATTTTTGAATTGAGTAGAAGGCAAGGAAGTAGAAAAAAAATCAAAAAACCGTAATGACCGGTTGCACCAAATTTGCGTTTTACGATTTCGTAAAAGTAACAATCTAAATACGTAAGAATTGCACCATAATCTAGTTTCAATTGTAGTTTTTTTTATCCTTTACTTTTTAAAAAGGTTAAATTTTCGGCGCGAATCATTTATTTAATAGTGAAACGACCCATTTTTAGGTATTTAGTTATTACTTTTTACGAAATCGTATAACGGAAAAGTTTGTGCAACCGGCTATAAGTATCAACATAGGAACTTATAAACCTAGGGCTGATTTTTTATGCGACAGTTAACTTTTATCCGAGGAATAAATATAACAGTTTGACATCTTTTATATAGAAAATCTGTCAAGCCGCCATCCATGGCCGCCATATTTATTTTACAGTATGTTATCTGACGTTTGAAAAATTGGCCCTTAGATAAGTTTTTACGGAACTCTCGGTGCGCGAACTAGTCGCACTTTTACTTTATCAGACCAGAATTCTACCGAAAGCTTACATAATCAGTCCATTAGATTCCAAGTTAATAAGTTTATGATAGACGTACAAATACACAAATTACTTTATTATGGCTGCGTAGCGTATTCATTAAGACGCAAAAGACATAGGTCAAAAAAATCGTGTAATCACTAGAAATACTCCACTTACCCACATACCCTAATTGGCCAATGTCAATCCTCTTCATTGAGAAGTAGCGTGCGTGAAAAAGATTTTGAATTTTAAAATTATAACGTGAGGGATAATAATCCAAAGTTGGATTTATTACGTCTTAGTCGGTGTTTGGATTAAGTCCAGACGCACACGATTTGTATTATTTTATTGGCAACAAACATCTTGGCTTTTACCTCACGATGAAAGCGAGCTTTACCTGGAATCCTTACCCATAGCAGAACTGGCTTCTTCGAATGTTGTCAATAACCCTTAACGTTAATATTATGTCGACAAACGTAAGACTGACTTAAAGACCATACCAGACTTTAAGCTCTCTTTGCATATCGCCCCGCAAGCTTCTAGATCTTAACCAGGTTGCTTTAACCATTACACTACGAACGCGGTTCTTTGCTAATAAAAAGCTCGAAAATTTCAAGACGAACCAGTTTCTACATATGTTTAGGGCGACTTGCGTATCTGTTACTAACATACGTCTAGGTTCTGGGGTAACATACTCTAGGGTAAACATTTGTATGAAATAGCTGAGTTTTTCTCGCGGTTTCAAAATAGGTTGTTCAGTATGCTTGTCTGAACGAGCACACAAAATTTGGCTTCTAATTCAAAAATCCGCAAAATCAAACCGATATATTTTCCATAAAATCTTTATTATTATTCTAAAGTAAACTTGTATAAAACTGTTATAACGTGAGAGATCCACATAAGTTACCCAGAAAATTTTCGATATCTTATATCTCTACAAAAGCTGATGACCTTTAACCTAAGAGAGCTACTATATTAATTAATAATAAATCATTGTTACATATACATTATGGAAATACAAATTATGCCGGTATCCACATACAATAGAATATACACGATATATATTAGGTTGGGGAAAAAGTCTTTTCGCATTATAGTATGTATAAACTTGTAATAAAATCTCTTTGGCTATACTATTTGTATCTGGCTGGTTTTGGTATCATTGAAAGTTTAAATTTTAAAGAACATAATTCCAAATTCAAATTAGGAAAATGTGTGATTTTCATTTGTTTTTCGTACCGCCAAGATGAGTGAATCTAATGAAGAAATTCGATACATTTTAAAATTTTACTACAAAAAAGGTAAAAATGCAACGCAAGCCGCGAAAAAAATTTGCGATGTTTATGGACCTAGTGCAGTGTCTGTGAGAGTAGCACAAATTTGGTTTAAGCGTTTTCAATCCGGAAATTTTGATGTCAAAGATGCACGTCGCTCTAGTCGCCCTATTACAGATAAAATGGATGCCATTTTTGAAAAAGTGGAGCAAGATCGGCATGTCAGTAGTTACGACGTAGCTGAAGAACTGGGAATTGACCACAAAACAGTTTTGGCGCATTTGAAAAAAACTGGGTACACAAAAAAGCTCGACATTTGGGTACCTCACGAGCTCACTGAAAGAAACCTAATGAACCGTGTACTCATTTGTGATTCTTTATTACGACGTAATGAAACCGAACCATTTTTGAAGAAGCTGATAACTGGTGATGAAAAGTGGATCACGTACGACAAGAACGTGCGAAAAAGGTCGTGGTCAAAGGCCGGTCAGGCTTCACAGACTGTGGCGAAACCCGGGTTAACTCGCAACAAGGTGATGCTGTGTGTGTGGTGGGATTGGAAGGGCATTATTCATTATGAGCTGTTACCACCAGGCAGGACCATCGATTCTGAACTCTACTGCGAACAACTGATGAGATTAAAGCAAGAAGTTGAGAGAAAGCGGCCGGAATTAATCAACAGAAGGGGTGTGGTTTTTCATCATGATAACGCTAGACCTCACACATCTTTAGCCACTCAGCAAAAATTAAGAGAGTTTGGCTGGGAGGTGTTAATGCATCCGCCGTATAGTCCTGACCTTGCACCTTCAGATTTCCACCTGTTTCGGTCTCTTCAGAATTCTTTAGGCAGTGTCAGGTTAACATCACGAGAGGACTGCCAAAACCACTTGTCGCGGTATTTTGACCAGAAGTCCCAAAATTTCTATAGCAATGGGATCATGTCCCTACCTACAAGATGGCAAAAAGTTATCGAACAAAATGGTACCTACATACTTTAGTTAAATGTAAATAAACTATATTAAAAAATGTTTTGAATTTTCTTAAAAAATGCGAAGAAACTTTTTCCCCAACCTATTATTATAAAAGAAATTCCATTTCGCGCTCAAAAACCCTAATTGACTATTTCATTTACAAATATAACCCTTGTTATATCCGCTATTTGGTCTATTTTCAATTACAGAACAACCATGAAAGGTTGGAAGGGCATCGACGTAATCGAACCTAAATGGATTATAAACAAAGTGCGCGCGCATTTGCGAGGTGGTTCTCTGAAATGGCGAAAGGTTCTTTATAATGTCGACTGTGAATCAAACCGTGACCTACGAGAAACAAACTGTTCCTCTGATACGTATCAAGTCTCGGGACTGAATCCGATATCTTTTATTTTTTCTTAAAAGAGCGTTACTGTAGGATCGTATCGAAATATATATATAATTTAACAAAACATTATGTTATTGTAGTATTATTATGTGACTAGCTGTGCCCTCAAACTATGTTTCGCTTTAAAAGTTCAAAAAAAAACTTAAGAAAAGAGTAACAAACATCCATACATCCATACCTACAAACTTTCGCGTTTATGATATTAGTAACGATGTCTAATTAAAATAAAGCGTTTAGATATTTGAGTTTGAAACATCTTTGAAAAAATCATAGAATTATTTAAGTTTATAGTTATTCAAAATTCAAAATTCATACAACGTTATTCGAGCATCAAAGTTACATATGCATCCATAGCACAAGGCAGACAAAAAAGCTTCAATAATAGAGCAGCTCTATCCTACTAACATCCCCAAATTAACACTTTGCATTTCAATCCTTTACAGGTCAGTTTTGTGTACATAATAAATGTTTAAAACAATAAACATACTTAGTAAAAGTTATCGGACATATCTATGTGGTAATGCTGTTGGTAGCCAATGAAAATTTTTCACATTTTAAGCCATTTGGAGTATGTTTGATATTAAAATGAAATTATCTAACACTTTTAACCATAAACACATTTAATTTTGTGTTTATTTTACTAATTATTGAACGATGGCAATTTCACATATCTTCACACCAGTTCCTATCCAAAAATATCTGTTACAAAGTATCGATGAAATACACCCAACTTGTGTTTTGTCTTCTGAACGGAAGGCCACTTGGACATGAAAAATCTATATTCGAATGTAGAGCACTGATTATTAAGAGTTTTTTACTAGTTTTTCTACTCCCAATATATTTTTGACTCTATTTTTCTACATACAATTTAGATTTGTATAATTATTTATCAAAATCGGCATATCAGTGGGTGTGATTGCTGGTGTTATGAATTTACTGAACTGAAAACGACATCGATTTGAAGGTAAGTAGGTTTTATTTGTTTTGGATGAATAGAAGTCATATTAACAATTAAAAAGGAATTCTTAAAATGTGTGTATTTCTGGTATATATGTTTAAAATTGAAATTGAAATCTCTATGCCATTGCATTTAAAAAAAAGAGAGCAACAAAAATACTTGATTCCATTGAAAATTAGTTACGGCGTTAACAATGTGTTCAAGAAGAGTTTTTATAAGTAAAATTAATACGAATATGAAGAACCACGATGGAATAATCTTGATAAGGTAAAAAAGGAAGGAATTTACTTGGAAGTAAAAGAATAAAATTATTCATTAGCGATACACTTTCTCCATAGAGACAATAAAACTGCGCTATTATGTCCAGTTTCTATGTTAAAAACGATTCGTTTTTGCTACGGACAGTTACATTTTGACATATTTTCCATGACCACAGTATAAATAAATGTGAAAAATTAACTGTCCATAGCAAAAACAAATCGTTTTTGAATATAGAAACCGGGCATTATTGATGTTAGATTGTTTAAAACTCTACCAGTTTTCCCTGTATAGCTGCCTAGCGATTGGCTGCTGATGGTAAGTGAAGACTATTATTATTGTGCCAGTAATAATAGTCTATTCACTCTTTATCTTTAAAAATTAGACTATGCGAGTTTCTTGCCTGTTCTTCTCGAGAAGGTTCTTCTAATTTCCGAATAGGCGTAGAGTCATTTACTTGTATTTGCAGACATCTTAACAATTGTTGGGGTGTGTGTATATACAAGGATTAAATGATTTATTTGTTGAATATTTTAGTGCATTAGTTTCTTGCTGGTTATTAAATTTTTTTATTCTGTTTGACCTAAGTAAGCCTGCCTATAAAGGTCTATATTGAAAAAAGATTTGAGTTTGAGTTTATTCTTTTCCAAGGCTATATTGGTTTGGATTCTCTGGAAAGGCGAAATAAAATTACGATTACTTCGCGTTGACCTAGAATCATGAAATTTGGCAAAAAGCATGGTGTTATAGGATATGTTAAGGGAAATATCGGAAAACCGTAAATATGTATATAGTTATGAATAGGTTTTTAATAATAGAATTCGTTTTTTTAGGCAAAGATTCAATTGTAATTGTGTTGTAATTATCAAAATACTAGCAGTCTCGACAGACATCGTTCTATCAAAAGCTCTTGTTTTTGATTGACGTCACAGAGATCTAGTCTTGGGGCACATTATTTTGACTAAGGTGTGGAGTTTGTGAAGTTAGGGCTTGTAGAGTTAGGTCGTTAAGAGTTAGTAGCTTGGCTCTACATGAGATCTTTATTAAAAGTGATGAGAAGTTATCACTTTTAATAAAGTGCGAGCCATGGTCTCGTCATGGCAACATTTTACATGAAAATATTTTTGGTGGGGTACGTTTTAATTGACGTGTTTGACGTAGTGGCATAGCTGGAACAGTTTCAAAATAATGAATGAATGAAATCTTTATTGTTTATAAAATAAAAGTTTACATTTTAGCCCAGAAGATAAACAAAAAGCGATCTTATTGCCTAAGCGGCAATCTCTACCAGGCAACCTGTGCATAGAGTTAGTAGTTTTGCGAATCTGGTATTTGGAGAATCTGTATTTGGAGAAATTATCTATTCTGTGAATAAAGCGTTTTAGTAATGTATGTATTTTCCCACATTTTTCAATTTTCTCTTCATCAGAACTAAAAATCTAAAAACAGATCTAAAAATTATATAATGTCTAATTTTGTATTTCTTTTAAATTCAATAAAATGCTTAAATAAAAATAACCAAACGATCGAAATCCTAAACTCTATAAGTCTTTGAAAGTTTTTTAGTTTAAAAGCAGCTTAATAATGTAACCTTTTCATTCAGATTAGTAAACTATATGTTGTCAGCATGGCGCCTGTGAAGTTCGGCCTGTTCAAAGCCAGGAGCCGAGAGCAAGAACAACCCTCAACCGAAAACCTTCTTCACTCAAGTCACAGCTCCGACAATGGTGAGAAACTTCGAACTCTACATTTTAGCATTAGTATTCAAAATAAATCAATCAAGGTACATCATTTAACGTGACACGCTGATGATGAAGAGAAGTCAAAAGTTAAGAAAAAAAACATGATAAAAAATTATACACGGTGTTTCAAAATAACTAATAAATAATCAATTCTTTATCGAAAACTCATTATTAAAATGTATTTACACGTAATGTCATTCAACCCAAAATTTTCATGTAAATCATAGACATGATGATGAATGATACTATGATTTACATGAAAATTTTGGGTTGAATGTGGGTTGAATGACATTGCGTGTAAACACATTTTAATAATGAGTTTTCGATAAAGAATTCATTATTTATTGGTTATTTTGAAACACCATGTATAATGTCGGTGACAAACAAGCACTTTTAATATACAACGCGGAAGCTCCTGGCCTTCATCTCACCTGATGGTAAGTCACGGCGGCCAATCTCATCCTAGGACTGACCACAGCGAACGTTGCTTAACCTTAGCCATCGTTCGCTCATCGCTCACGCCAATGCGCCACCAAGCTTCTCCTCTCGTTGCCAGCTAGCAAGCATACGGCGACCCTTATGTAAACCCCCCCCCCCCCAATAAGCTTTGGTGACTTCACACACTGACACAGAAACACATCATAATGTTATTTGACTTTTTATATAGGCTAGGAGAGCATTTCACCAAAGACGGAGCTTATTTACTCTTGAAAGATAGCCCAGGTCTTGGCACCTTTTCTGTGAGGTGCTTCTCCAGTGAACTGCTCATTCAAAGCGAAAATTAAGCGCCGCTACGACAACGCTACGGCGTAGCCAATGGCAACTTGCAACTTTGGAATGACATAAAAATTGGTTTTGCCAACCAATAATCCGACGCTTCAGACCCTCCCGATTATTCTCACGTATAACATGATATTTGTCGTTGTTAGACTGCAGTTTTTGTAAGGTGGAGTTATTTCCCCAAACGTGTTTTAATTAGATCAATAAACGCGTCCTACCCTACCCTATAACTTTTTTTTGATGCTTCGCTTTATACCCTACGTAAGGGTGTCAACACGCAATGGCATGTGGCATTTCTAATATTATGTACCGTAGTGGCTACGACTAGACTTCGAGTACGCTACGGATAGGCTACGTATATGCTGGGGCGTTACGGTTGCAATCTCGCAACTGATTTACATTCATGCATGTTGGTATACGCTACGGATAGGCTTCGTGTATGCTGGGGCGTTACGGTTACAATCTTGCAACTGATTAACATGTTGGTATTGTTAATCAAAAATCCCACATCACAAGTATAAGCGCACTCATAACTCCTCCCAGTAAGCCTGCTATCTTATTCACGCACAGGAGCACAACTTGAAGTTATTAAGCTGCGGTCTTATATACAGGTACTTCCCTACTTTGGCTACTTATAAGAACGATAATAGCGATGCTCTGACAGTTTGAACTGTTATTTTAGTATTTTTTTACCAAAAAAGTGGTAAACATTAAAAAAATCGTAGCGTCTACGGCTACGCTACGGCGTAGCTTTTGGACGATTGCAACTAAGCTACGATTGATTATAGATGCGATTTTATTTGTCTGTAAAATTAAACTGTCTCGTTGTTATGGTTTTATGCAACTATTCCCTCGTCTCACTTCATTTGACACCCAAATTGTGTATTGTTTATGTGTATGCGTGAGGGTATTAAGGAATTTCTATACCTAACTAAAGAAATTCTTTGGCGAGTATAGCCAGCGCAAAATGAGTCCGATAAGCGTAAGCGCAATGCCTTACCTTTTTGATATCTTTGAAAAATTTTTGCGTGAATAGTTATGGCGCCCGGCTCTCCCATACCTTCGACGAGCTACGGGAAGAGCGAGGAGCTGTGCCCCGCTGACATCACCGCCCTTCAACTTGACAGCGACGACGAAGATGTAAGTATGCGCACAGATTCTATTTTGCGAATTTTTCCAGTACTCGCTAATTCGATTATGAATTTTGACTTCACAGGACCTATTCGAAGCCACATACGCGTCAAGTGTATTAGAAAGCATGAAAGGGAAATGTGTGGGATTTGAAATTACGAAACGTCATGACTAATGTTTTGTCATTCCTATACAGTGTTACTTTTTTATCACCCTGGAAAATTTAAGGGACGCTTATTTTTATTAATTTTTATATAATAATGGATGTGTCCTGAAGCGTCCCTTAAATTTTTCGAGATGAAAAAAAGTAATCCTGTATATTGTCCGCTCATTCCTATACCGGGTATAAGTGATGGTGTCCCATTTCTCTTAACAGTGATTTCGGATCAATATAAATATTTGTTTGCCAATGTTTATTTTTACCGGAAAAGCTTTTAAAGCGAAAAAATAGGAGTTTCATTTTTTATTTTTATTCATGTTACGCAATGTATGGCGCGCCGGCATTTTTGGCAGGTTTATTGGCCAAATTCACAGGTCAAATCGAACTTCGCTGAATAGAAACTAGTTACCTGCTTAAAAAGAATTCAGTCTGTTCCTATCCTAAAGCCTTTCTTTTTTTTCATTCAAATATAGATGAGGTAAAAAATATGAAATTTATCAGTATTTATCATTTAAATCATCATAAAAATAATTAATACAACAATTATGTATGTCTTTTTAACCGACTTCAAAAAAGGAGGAGGTTATCAATTCGGTTGTATTTTTTTTATGTTTGTTACCTCATAACTCCGTCATTTTTAAACCGATTTCCAAAATTCTTTTTGTACCAAAGTCAGGATCTGATGATGGGATCCCATAGAAAATCGAGGAAAACACGAGGAGGGTTTCTTTCACTAAAAAGATTTCATTCACTAAAAAGTTCAAAATAATTTTTTTTTACAAAAAATAGAACCCACTTCAAAACCACTGTCGACGCGGAAATGAGATTATAAAATTAAGTGGACTGTATTTTTAAGAAAAAGACAAATAAAACTGCAATCACCAAAACTTTAAGGAAAAGAGTAAAGGAGCACGCTCTTACTTGTGATCTAGGTATAATTTTCTTTCTTCTCTTCCTTCTTTCAGCAGCGAACAGGATTTGCGTCTTTTTCACGTCACAAATAGGTTTTATGATATATTTATTATGATAATTAAATTCGCGGACACTCTTGTGCGCGGGATTAATGCGGCGCGGATTAATTCACTTAGGTATTACAACTGTTAAGTAATTAGCGGGTATATCATTGTTGCGAACTATAACTGCGTGTTCTTCGTCTTCTACTTTAAGGCGCTGAGACGTGCGGGAGGGAGAACGATAGGTAGTCCAATAGGAATCAGACAATTAGCGGTTGCAGTTAAAACTAACACACAAAAAAAACAATAGATGGCGCGTACAAACACTGAAAACTTAAAAATAATATAAGAATAGATACAGACATCACACTTCTATATTGAAGTCGGTGACAAATTTTAACACTTTCTAGGAGATCATCGTTTCTGTGGCGCCCAAGAGGATACCGCGCAGCAAACCTTAGCGGTTTGCCCCGCTTTCTCCTCGGAGCGCCGTGAGCTGACCGCCGTCATCGGCGATGACCTCTCCCTCCAGAACGTGGTCCGCGCACTGCTGGAGGGTGAGAGGACGTGGGACGCGGTAAACTCCTTCTGCGTGGACGTGATGATGCAGAAGGAGTCGGCGGAGAGGGCCAGGGAGGAGGATCCCTTGTCCGATCCATGCCGCCGCAGAAGGCTAGGGCGAAGGAGTCGGAATTACGCCCGCCTTCTTCCTCCTGACGGCAACCAGCGGGGCCCAGGGTTGGGAAGCCCGGGTCCTGCATTGCACAGGTTGCCGCCAGTCGCTGATCCCCTGGATGCCCCGGGGGATCACCGGCCTCCCCCTTTTTGGCGTGTCCTCCTCAGATGAGGAGGATGCGGCGATGATGGACGTGCTCGCGCCAAGGCGTATGTGAGGGGCATCGGTGGGTTTTAGTCGGTAGGCCGCGGTTCCTGGCTGACACTTTGTCCCCAGGGACCGCGGAGAGTCCGAAAAAAAAAGGAGATCATCGTTTGGCGCCGACTTCAATATAGAAGTGTGATGTTGTCTGTACCTATTCTTATATTATTTTTAAGTTTTCAGTGTTTTTGAAGTCGGTTTTATTTTTTGTAAAAAAATTTTTTATTAGGTATTATCTTCAAAATGATTTTATTTTCTTTTGTCAAATAATTTCACGAAAAGTTCAATTAGCTTATTGCACGTCGTATACGAAAGTCGAAAATAAAGTAAATAAAAACAATAATACAAAAATAAAAAACCGTTCAATTTAAAATTCTAAATCATAGCAACGAATAAAACAATTATAAATGTACATGTACAGGGTGGCCCAAAATAACGTTGACAAGTAATTTTTGAAATAATTTTGCTAACTTTAAAGTTAAATTAAATGATATATTATAAAAACACAACTTATTTCTTACAAGAATCTTTCTTTAAAATAATCTCCTTTTGCACGAATACAGATAGTCAAACGTTTGGTAAAATTTTCCACAATTTTCCGTACCTCCTTAACATATATTTTGAACCACTCGCGTGTAAGACTAGCCTTCAGGTCATCAAAAGTTCTATAAGGCGTAATACAGGTCCTTGCCTCTAAGATGGACCATAAACTGTAATCTATTGGATTTAAATCAGACGAGTAGAGGCCATTCTTTTTAAGCTTATGAAATCAGGGAAATTGCTTTTGCACCACTGTTGAACACTTATGGCCCTGTGAGCTGGAGCAGTCTTGTTGGAATATCCATGGATAGTTACCAAAGTGCTGTTGTGACCAAAGAAGAACCACAGGTTCAAGGATGTCTTGTCAATAAGTTTCTTGGTCAATTTTGATACCATTTTCAACAAAAACGAGGGGAATTTTGCCAGTGGTGCAAATTGCACCCCAAAACATTACTGTTTTCGCTTTTTGGCAACTTGGAATAACTGCAGTAGCTCCAGGACGAGTGCAAGACCAGATCCTGCCATTTTGGTGATTATTGGCTTGTTCTATCAAAAACAAATTTTCATTGAATAATACGATATTTTTCCAATTCAAACCAGAGCGGAGCGTTGTTTGAGCAAACGACATCTTTCAAGGCGAACTTTTTTGTCTTTCTCTGTAGGCAATTGGGCTCTTCTGAGTTTGTAAGGTATCAATTGAAAATCATATTTCTCTATACACTGCATGGTAGACCGACTTATCCCCAAGTTTCGCGACATTTTTCTCACCATGGTTGTGGGTTTCGGGCTAATCTTTGTTTAATAATGTGTTTATTCTTACAAGTTCGAACAGTCCGTCTATGTCCTCTCCTAGGAAAGTCATCGATATTGCCGAGCTCAACATAGCATTTAATTGTCGAAGAAACTGGCTGACGACTAACACCAAGAATGTTTCCTATCTCAAACTGCCGTTTTCCACGCTCATACAATAAATTTATCGCTCCATGCTGCTTTAACATGGCGTGATAAATATATTTTAACAATTTTTAACTAACAAATACTATTAAAATGGCACCACTAAATGAGAAAACAAGAAACTTAAACAAAAGAGAACGCAATGCATTCCATTTTTAAGATAATTTTTTTTTTAATTTTGTCAACGTTATTTTGGGCCACGGTGTAAGGTAGAAGGCCCAGTACTCGTCAGGTTTTGAACTTTGCTGACTTTGGAGCTGTGTTACAGTAAACCTTGTAGACTTAATAATCTAAAACTTCGATAGCTTGCTAAAATATTTATTGTAGTTTTCAGAGGTAAAAGTGGTTTTTAGATAAACTAAATAAATAATTTATTTTAATATAAAAAAGTAAAAAGGAGCCAATTGTACCAGTAGTCGGCAAGTTTGTCCTAGTAACCGTCACGTTGACCCAAAAGTCGTCGATTTTTCACGCTACCTTGAACTTTATTGCTATACGTTAAAGATTACATTATAATCATTACGAAAAAAATATATAATTATATTCGTTTTATTTTTCATATAGGTACTTACGTTATAATAAAATAATGTAATATTTATTTGTATTTTATACATATTATAGTCATAAAGAAAGCAGATCCCAGACTAATAATTTACTTTAAATAAATTTCTTTAAAGGGTTTGCGAAAACCAAAGAGTATATTCAATATTATATAGAAATTTTCTTTTTTAAGTATGACAAACTGATTATCATTATGATGAATCATATACGGCCTTCCTCCATATTTGTTTTAAAGGCCGGAAAACTGCCACATCCATCGGTTGGAGTATTTGCAGCGGAGCGGGCGTGGGAGGAGGACTCTCAAGCCGCCCCGCTCCGTCGTAGGCGGTTAGGTAGGAAGAGGCGCGCCTTCTAAGGTGCGCACCTACTACCCTAAGCAGCCAGGAAGGATTCAGGTCCAACCAGCCCACAACCGGCTGGGAGATATTACATCACCTTCCTGGTTGCCCGTCTGGGGGGTCACAACCGAGTAACCCCTTCCTTGGCAAGTCCCAGCTCGTTTATACCACTGGGCCTGTTCCCAAGGGGTGTGTTCGGGAAATGGCTAGTTCGATCCCGAACATGCCTTCACCGGGGGTAGAGAGGTACCGCAGGGTGGTTTCGCCAGGTATGGGGTTGTTACCCGAGTCCTACGGCATATCCAAAGGACAGCCTTGTCAGCTACAGTCCCTTGTGAAATGTAAAGAGATTCCCTCGTCCTAAAAAGTGTGTCGCATTAGGATAGAAGGGCCCATTAAGATATAGAGATCAGGGTGATGTTTTTTCCCGGCAAAATTGCTCAGTGGTTGCCTATGAGAGCAGTGGCCATCCAAGAGATGTTATTTTTTACCCATGGGTAGTGGATCGAACAGCACACGTCAAACGGCCTCAGAAGGTCCAACTCCCCCCCCCCCCCCCCCCCAAATGAATCGGACTAGCCAAAGGCCCCAAGTGCCCGGCGGTCCCGAAGGCCGTGTCAGCAGGGACAATCGTCGAGCAAAGAATCCCCGGGCGGCGAACGCTCTGGAAACGTATAACGCGCGTACACTGCGGACCGAGGAGCAGCTGCTGGAACTACAGGAGGAATTGAGCAGGATTTGTTGGAGTATTGTGGGACTATTCGTAGTTCGATGAGAGGGTGATAACACGATGGTCCTTAAATCTGGCAACCTGCTCTATTTCCGGGAGGGCGAAGACCTGTCCCAAGGTGGTGTCGGGTTCATTGTCCATAAGTCTCTCGTGAACAACGAGGTACAGATCGAAAGTGTGTCGAATAGGATGGCATATCTTAAACTCAGAATCCCCAAACGGTATTCGCAGAAGGTCATACAAGTCTACGCCCCGACCTCAACCCACCCCGACGAGAAAGTGAAAGCTATATATGAGAACATTTCTCGAGCAATAGGTACATGCTTCCAAGACTCACTACATCGTTGTCATGGGAGACTTCAACGCAAGACTAGGCAAGCGGGGTGAAAATGAGTTGAAAGTGGGGCAATTTTGAGCTGGAATCCGGAAATACCGAGATCAAATGCTAGCCGATTACATGGACAGAGAGGGACTCTATATCATGAAATCTTTCTTCAAAAAACGGCTGCATCGAAAGTGTACCTGTAAAAGTCCGGATGGCGTGACAAAAAATGAGGTATCGCTCCGTGCCGAAGCCATCCAGATCCACAACCCCAAGCGCTTCCAAGTCGAATTGCAAAATCGCTTTGATTGTCTAGCTAGAGGACTGCACGGACGTGGACATTTAACATGACAGGATTCTGGAAGCTGTCTTTACGGCGGGTGCAAAGTTTTGCAAACCCAGCCGTACTCAGTAAAGAAGTAACATCTCGGAGCCAAGAGCTAAGCTGATGGAGGAATGGCGTGGAATGGGTCTACAGTCTTCTGAAGATGCTCGTCGGTGACTCAACAAACAGATCTCTTAGGCCCATATTATAAAACGATTCTCAGTAATGAATCTAGTTTTAAAACTATGTAGTTTTAAGATGAGCTTTAATTTTTGAATGTTTCTTAAAACGAGATTCATTGATCGTTGTTCATCTGAGTTATTGCTTATTATAGAAGTGCGAAGTGTACGCTCAAGTAAAGATTTGATCTTTGATTACTTAAGTATGGTCGAAACCACTCTTGAGAAAATAAATTCATATTATGTTACCAAATAAAGTTGAAATTTACGCCAAAATCTGATGCTGGGCGAGTGTCCAGCTGTGGGCTGGTGCTGGATGAGTGTGTCCATCAATGGGGCTGGTGCTGGGAAAGATTTCCAGCAATGGGATGGTGCTGGACAAGATTGTCCAGCAGTGGGATGGTGGACAAAATTCCCAGCAGTGGACTTGTGCTGGGCAAAATTGTTCAGCTGTGGGCTGGTGCTTGGCATGATTCCTAGCAGTGGGATGGTGCTGGACAAGATTATCCAGTAGTGGGCCGGTGCTGGGCAAGATTGTTCAGCAGTTGGCTAGTGCTGGGAAATATTGTTCAGCTGTGGGCTGGTGCTGGGCATGATTCTCAACACTGGGATGGCGCTGGACGAGATTGTCCAGTAGTGGACTGGTGCTGGGTAAGATTGTTCAGCAGTGGGTTGGTGCTGGGAAAGATTGTCCAGCAGTGGACTATTGCGTTCTGTAACACGGGCCTTAATGTCTGACTCGCGAGATACGCTGATTTAATACGAAACGTATTAAAGAGGCCATCGAGCAGAACAAAGGCTCCAAAGTGTTCGCAAGAGATCTGTCACCCGGTCAGAGTCTGCTGAAGACAGAGGACGGCAGAGTCATTACACCCCGACCAGAACTTATGGTCGAGATCGAACGCTTCTATGGACAGCTTTACGCATCATCACAGGCACCTGTTATTCTGGCCACAGATCCTAGAGCCAAATTGACTCGGCACTACACCGAAGACATCCCGAACGTCAGCCTGTACGGGATTAGTGTAGCTCTCAAACAGCCTAAAAACAACAAGGCGCCGCGTGATGATATAGTTACAGCCTAACTCTTAAAGTGGATGGACTATCAGCCCGGAAAGCGCTGCAGCGGCTATTCAACTCCGTCATACTCGAGGGCAAAACGCCTAAGGCATGGCATAGGGGCATGGTGGCACTGTTCTTCATAAAGAGCGACAGGGCCCAGTTGAAGACCCATCACGCTCCTGAGTCATGTTTACAATCTGTTCTCGAGGGTCATTACAAATCATCTCGCAAGTTGGTTCGACGACTTCCAGCCTCCCGATAAAGCCGGATTCCGAAATGGCTATAGTACCATATGTTAAAACTTATGACATTAATAAGGACACTGGCAGTTTTATACTTGTTTACTTTTCTAATATGAATTTTGAATCTGACATGTATTTCATACTTCTACTCTAATTTTGATAGCTCGTGTATATTTATCCAATGAGACTCTTCCTCAAATATAATTTTCAACAAATAATCTGCGTTTTTCACTGCACCATAGACCACATCCATACGCTGCGGCAGGTTATACAGAAGACCGAGGAGTATAATCTGCCACTATGTTTGGCTAAGAACTAAGGGCAATGGAGAGGGCTATGCTCGGGGTTTCTCTACGTGATCACATCACAAATGATGAAATCCGTAGAAGAACTAGAGTTACCGACATAGCCCAAAGAATTGCAAACCTTAAGTGGCAGTGGGCAGGACACATTGCTCGTAGAACTGACGGCCGTTGGGCCGAAAGGTCCTCGAGTGGCGGCCGCATACCGGGAGACGATCTGGTGAAGGTCGCGGGAAGCCGCTGGATGCGGGAGGTGCAGGACCAACGGTATGGAGATCATTGGAAGAGGCCTATGTCCAACAGTGGGCGTCTTGTGGCTGAAATGATGATGGTGATGAAGCAAACTGCCTATCTCACGAGTCATTGAAAAGTTCAATACCTGCTCGACTAAAGTGCATAGAACAGTTAATTATTTTTGTAAAAGTAGGTCCCATAAAAACGTAGTCTATAAATGTTACTGAACCATATAAAAATGTTATCATAATAATGAAACTATTATACTGATATAACTATAACTAATATTAAATTTCAAGAAATTATTTGAATTTAAAAAAAACTGTACATATAGAGATACCTACTTTTTATCCAATAATAAAACAAATTGATTCAAACGAATATCGTACATAATTCAGGGTAATAAGAGCTCTATGATGGGCTCAGGTACAATTGTAACGAACGTCCCCATATCCGTCGTTATCTAAGTATAAGATTTTTATAATGTCAAAGGAAAATTAAACTTAATACCGAGAAATAAGGTAACAATGACGGGTTAAGGTACTTTTGTTAATGCTCGCCCCAGTATCCGTCAGAACTACATAAATTTTGACGAGTATTGGGCAAAATAGGCATAAGCGAGTACCAATGAATGTCACATGCAATAAAAAAATAAATTCTCAAGATTTAGCACTAATTAATAGGTATAGTGTTAGAAAATGTATTATACTATTATTAAAAAACAAACACACTTACCGTATAAATATCTGAAGCGGTATATTATGTAAAAAATAGGAGCCGGTTGTTGCTCAGTTTAGTTGCCAAACTATACCTATTACAGATTTTTTTCTGAGCGCACACTTTTATCACCTCGAATTTTTGACACAATTACAATTTTAATGCAGTGTTGCAAATATAGTAAAACATTATAGTACTGTGATTGTATTTCAATCACAATTCTATCATTTACGGTTGGTAGAAATATTATAAGCCCCTTTTAAAGTGTAGGTATAGGTACCTGACGAGTATTGGGACACTGACGAGTATACCAGCGTTTACCTTATAATATAAAAGTTCCATGCAAGAGAGCAAACGAAATGAAGTGTTTTGTTTTTCATTAAAGTTTTTAATCATCCCAAAGACGATTACCTACTGCGAAATTTTCTATATTATTATGTGTGTAAATAGTGCCTTTTCTTTCCTATCCCTGTTATTTTAGAACTATATCGTGTTCACGAATTATATTTTTTTATTGCTATTCATCTACTCTATTGTATTTTTCAGTTCATATCCGAACAATACACGCCGATATCGCACATGCAAGAGAGAATCAGTCAAAATGAGGATGCCCACGTATGTCATTTAATTTTTAAAATGTTATTTCTTTTTTACCATAGACTTTTATACTTTGGTAGTCTTAGCATTCAAAGATCGTTCAACGTAGTATACAGTCTGTGTGAAAATAACTGAATAAATACTTTATTGTACGTTTGACGTACAAAATACACAAGATATAACATATACAACGTCTATCGTATAAATATATCGTCGCAAGTGTTTGATCAAGGAAAAAATAAAAAATAAAAACACGTGTGTAATATTTTTAAAAAAATCAACATGTTGAACATAAACAAAATTACGAGTAGTTATCATCCGTATTGATACAAAAATAGGTTTTTTGAGGAGTTGATGACCTGGCTACTACGACCTGTGAGCCATGACTTGAATTATCGTGATCTTCTCGTATTAAAAGAAAGAACTTTCCACTTTTTAATAGTTGCTTTAAGCGACGGGAGAAATTATTTGATTGTAGCACTTCACTTTCACATATTTCGTTCGTTTCAGTAGCAAGTAATAATCTATTCGAAACAAACTATGAACACTGACAGTTAAAAACACGTATTCAATGTCACTAGAACTTCACTTCACTTCACTTCACTTCTTTAAAAATGGCAATCGGTCGCAGATACAACCATTACTGCCAAACTCAAGTTTTGGATAAAATACTGTTTGAATTTACTCACTAGAACTTAATCCACGCTTTTGCAAGCGCTGTCGAGAACTATTTTAAGTCTTGATAGATGTGTAGAGTGGCTGAAACGGAAATCCTTACTCATCCACAGATAAACTACCACCAGTTCCGAAACCAATCGTCCATAGATGCAACCTCGACCTCCACGCTCCACGACGAGGACTTCGACCAGATACACTTCTATGACGAAGATGAGGACGACCATACTCTAGCTATTGACCCTGACGACGGCGCCTCCACCTCCTGCGACGTGAACTCGCTGCAGTTCGACGAGACGTCGCTGGCGGCGAGCGAGGACCTCTCCGTGTACTGCGGAACACTTAAAAAAGGGAAGAAATCCAAGGCAAAGGAGGAGCAGCAGCTGCGGGACTTCGATATGTGGCAAGCCAGCAATCTTGAGGTTATGGAGGTGAGTAGGAAATATTTTAGAGAAGATTTTATGGTCTAGCGTCAACTGGTTCAAATCTCTGGTGGTGCAAAGTTCAGTTCTCCTTTTTTCCGGTTTGGTTTTCGTTCTGTCGATCTCAAAATGTCCATCCCATAGCCTACGAATAACAAAGACGTCGGGGATGGTTTAGTGGGTAGGTCAAGCAACTTAGCTGAGCGGAAAAGAGTCCGACACACGTCTGTCGATTAACCATCAGAAGATATGAAGAGTACTTAATACTGTGTAAAACCCTACTATGTATCATTAGATTTCCTATGTTAAGATTACTGTGTAAATATATGTCCACTTATAATATTAAATTGTAACCGTATAAAGCTTATGTTCTGTGTACTTCTATGTTATTTATAACATTATTGTGACGTCTTGTTTTGTCCTTTTTCAGGTAACCCAAAACAATATTATTTTAACACTTTTGGTCATATTTCAAAAAATAAACCTATAAACAGTGTTTTATCCAAAATTTGATTTTGGCAGTAATGGTTGTGTTTATGACCGATTGCTATACATAAAGAAGTGAAGTACTTAATACTGTCTTTTATTTGCACGAGACTACACATTTAAATTAAACTACACTTTTCAGATTACACTTACGGATTATTTTACGAACGTAAAACATAGGCGCGAAACTGCAGTCTATGAGCACGCTCTGGAGGTTATTGAGATTCAAAAACATCCGAATTTCAATAGAGATTATTCCAACTGCTTGCGACCCTATCATGAAAATAATCGAATCCCAAGCCCGTTCACAGTCTGCTAAAATAATAGATACCGTGAGTTCTGTTTGAGTGACGGGCCACATGAATATATATATGAGATGACGGTAGTAAAATAATTAAATCTGATGTTACTCTATGACACCCACCAGCTTTTGTCATCCCGTGACCACGAATGCCGCAAAGCGTTCGAAACGTCGTCGGGCTAAATAATTAAAATGTGTTAGATAAATATACGCAAGAAAATCCGAAAAGTGTAATTTTATTTAAATATGAAGAGTAATTGGCCAGCATTCTATCTATTTAAAAAAAAAGTTTTCATTCCAGCGTTATACTGAGCTGCGAATAAATGTTAAAAGACAATTTTTATTAGGTACTAATTTATTATTTCATTTTTCCTCAAACTAAACTACCTTAACAGAATTGCCTGTAAATGCCAAAATTATTTCATATTTTTCTCTTTTTTATCAGAACCTTCTAAGCAGAAGCGGGACATTGGATGAGCAAATAAAATGGGAGGCCATCGCCACCGCGCGAGGACTGTGCACTCTCACAGACAATTGCACATGTAGCGACTGCACGCGCGCTAAATACCTTGCTGGAGTCACCGACGGCGATGGGGGGTTAGGAGCTGCCCCCCTTTTCAGCGCTATCAGCGTCGGTTGCTGCTTGCAATGAGAACTAGCCTGACAAAGGCTCCAGTGAAGGTATCTAAGAATGTTCTCCATAAAGGTACATTTCTACGAAGGTTTATATCTACGGAGGTTTGTGTGTCTGAAATGTCATCTCCTCAATGATTTATCTCTTCATGGATACATCTATAAGAAGATATTTATCTATAGGTTTATGTCTACGGAGGCTTTGCTACAAAGATTTACTGTGAAGATTTTCATCTACGAAGGTTCACCTCTACAAAGGATTTATTTCAGAAGTTTGTCTACGAAAGGTTGTTGCTGCGGAGGTTTATCTCTACGAAAATCCATCTCTACTCTTTGTAGAGATGTGGAGGTTTATGTACCTTCAAAAGTGTATATCTAAGAAGGTTCATTTCATATTATCCAAAATGTATGGAAGAATTATTTTTACAAACCTATTCTACGAAACGAAGATTCATCTGAGGTTTCTTATGAATATTATAATCTTTACCAGGAACCCTTTGCTAACTATATTGAATGCTAATATGGAACTACAAAGATTGTTGATTGAAACTTGATTTTCATCTAATTTAAATACATCAGCATTGTATAGCACTATTGGATATAAATATTTATTACAGCTGACTAGTTCTTCTTAAAGGCTACAAAATTTAAATTGAGGTCAACTTTTGGAAGTTTAATTTTTACCAGGGCTTATTTATTATTAAGGTTTTAAGGTCAGTTAGACTATTAGTTAAGACCAATTTTATAACTACAATTAGTATATTGAGATGAAGTATAATGTTTTCTCCAATTGGGCGCGCTCTACATTAAAAAATAGCTTGTTATAAATTACTCAGATAACTTAAAAACTTGAATTGAGGTAGTAAATTATTATATTTGTTGTTTTTTATGCCAACATTACAGTGCACGTGCTCCATTTTAAATCCTTTCACAGACATACAATAAGTAAGTTAGAAGTATTAAAAATCTGTGAATACTTTGAACATCAACATACCTTTGAATTTACTATTCACCAAAATTTGTTTTGTGATATTGAATGATAAGTATTATAAGTAAAAAGGTAGATTGGTTAAGCCTCAGAACAATAACTGCTTTAGTCATTTTTCTGAGAGTTAAGCTCTCGGAGAGTAGTTCGCTTGTTTCAATTGTCATTTATAATATTTGTCTACACCATTTTTTTACAATTTGGTGGCGACGGATCTCTTTTCGCGCAAACTTTATTTAGTATACTTTACGTTGTTTATATAGACTGTAAATATGTTTACGGCCTCAAGTGATTCGTTTGAAGACTGACGGCATCATTTTTCTATACTAAGTAGACCTTACTGCCATTTTTGATCGACCTTTGCTTAATAACTACGAATCCGAAATATTATCATTGGGATCTTTTTCATCTGATTTTATACGTTTGTAGTTAATGTTGATAGATTTTCTCAGTAATTCATGTAGTTCTAACTATATAACTTAAATACTCGTATTAGTACGAAAAAAAACAACCAGACAAATTTAACTATGACTATGGTTAAATACGAACTTCTCTTAGGTATTGCTGAATATTATTTGTTTATTGATGAATTAGGCCCCTGAACGCAACCAGTGCAGTATGGAGGGTACCATGACTGAACTCTATCCATACCGCATAGAGATCGCAGCAATATGCAGATCGATAACCGGAAAGACACACGCTTACCTTTCAGCAAGTGCTCCACGGAAAAAAATGTATGTAAAAGACTTTAGATTGTGAGAACCTCACGCAATGTTTGCTGCAGTTCATGCCATTTCTTTCCATACATTTCATACATACATCTGCGGATCGACTGCAGCGATAAGCGAGCGGTTTTTGTGTAAGGCTGCTGTAGTCGTTTGTGCTTAGTAGAAATTTGATTTTGTGGTTAATGTTCATTTGAGTCCTTAAGTAGGTAGGTAGCATTAAAAGCTGTTATTTTGTATGCCAACTCAATATTATATATCCCGAGTTTATTTTTCGGGCCGACTTCTTTGGTTAACTATGAGCTTTATTACTTTTATACCCTTTTTACTTTTAAAGTGCCCAAACACAATTTGATAAGTAGGTAGGTACTTTAGTATGTTTACATTAAACCATTACCTACTAAATGTTCTTATATGATGTAGAAGTCTTAAAAACGTTATACCTAAAATATAGAAACTGTACTTACATCGGTACTATAATTATTTGTTTCCTGTAGATAATGTAATAATGATAAATTTTTATTTTAAATGCATAAAAAAGATGAGCATCCTTAATAAAAATGAAAAGTAATCTTCATCAACAACTTATGTTTTTCAACAAAACATAATTGGTACAGTGCAGTGGTTTTATTCCTTTAAAATAGGTAGGTTAGTATACATATTGTGTAATTGTAGAAATAAAAAATATAAAAATACCTTATTAGGTATACTAGTTTCGTACTCTGTGTTTTATACTACTATAGGGTAGGTACTACAATGTAAAAAAACAATGCGGATAAAGAATGGGATTAGAAATACGGCAAAAATGTGCAAAAATAGTGCGGCAAAAATAGGACGCCATTTTTTAACCGCACGGTTTTTAAGTAATAACTATTACTTAATTGTTTAAATAAACTGAACTGCGCTAGCTTTGTACAAGGTTCCTATCAAATTTCGCTTATTTAAAGTCTATAATTGTGAAAGTACATGATCTACTATTCCACTGGAAGGGCTTTGAATTCATAATTTTAGAGGGTTTATTATATTTTTCTATACGTAGCGCAATACAGATTATTAAGCAAAAATATTAGTTTTTGTTGTAATTTTGTGCATGTTAAAAAATGCTTAAAAAAGATTTTATTCGTAGTTTAGTAAGTAATAGGTTCAATTTCTATATAACATTTCAATAATTGTAGTAATTTCATCTTGCTAAAGATATAACAAGTACATACTTACAAGTTATTAGAATGCATCTAATTTTGCAGTTTTAATTATATCTTTTTTGGTTCCGTACTTTAGATAAGTAGACGTAATATTCGTCCGATTTGGACCGGTAAAGACTTACATTCTCATTCTTGTTTGGATAAGACTTTTAATAAAGAAGAGATTTTACATTTTTAAAAGACATAACTGGCCTTTTTCTGATGATGATTTTGATGAGCCCAAAACCCTTTCAGATCATAATCGCTATATGTACTTACTTTCTTTCTATAATTAGATACTCAGTTAAGAAATTGTGTGTCAAACTATTATTATTAAATTGTAATGTCTGAATACAGTATATTGTTGTGTATAATTTTAAGCCAATTATACAAGACATCGTCTAGGTAGAGTCGACAAAGTTGCCTGTCTACCAGTAGAGTTTTTTTGGTCAGCGATATTTGAAAAAGTAAAAGCGTTAAAACAGGTGTTAATCTATATAAATAAAAATCAATGTATTACTATGTTTGTTTGTCCTCTATGCGTTCCGAAACCATTCATCAGATTCTAATGAAACTTTAGTAGGGTGTTATGGGGACACACGTGAGGGTTTCTAGCAAAAAAAAGGCATTTACGTGGCATTGCAACGCATACCTGGTACAGCTAGTATTATATAAAATAGAAGTATTTTAGGATTTTCATATATGATTTAAATGATTGCTTTATACCTCTTATTGTTTGAAATAATGCTTCCCAAAAAAACTCTACTGGTAGACCGCGAACTTTGTCGACTGTACATAAAGTAGAGAGCATAAACTTGCAGTGACTAACTTAAAACATTTTATAACATATTAATCAAACCGGAAGAATTCGAAAGAAGTAAATATACGTTTAAACTGTAGTTTGTTTTTTAGTTTTTTTTTCTTACTTCCATGAAACGGAACGAGACGTTTCATGAGACGGAATAGTACTCGTATTTGTAAGTTCATCACCTGCAACATAATGTTGCTACAACATATTGTAGATTGTAGACGATGTCGAGTTATAATGAGCATAATATCAAAAATTTATGTAAAAGCATAATAGTAATAATTTGAATATTGTGTCTATCGGTGTTATGTAGTTATCAGAATACTCGCACGAATAAATTGGTTATGTTGTAATAAATCATTGTGCCGAACAGAAAAATAAAACTTTTTTCATGCCTCCCATTAAGTTCATATTTTATGCAAAGGTTTACACTCGTATGATTCTGTGGTACCTTTTTGACAATTTGCCCAAAAGCTTTATAAATTTTTCACACCGCTTTTCCGACAACCTTTCCGCGTGGCGACGATATCTGAGCAAACACTAGACGGGGATTCCCAAATTGGTCGATATTGACCCCCTGGAGATTGTAATCGGTTTAGCAGCGGTCGACAAAACTAATTTTGGGGGTCGACGAGGTCTACAAATCGACCCCTAATACTTAACACAATTTCTTATTTGAAACTTTTAACACACTGAAATTCAACGAACGCGGATCAAACTCATCAATAATTAAACGAGATTTGGCTAGATTGGTAGAAAGTCACCAATTTCATCCATCGCATAGATTTTTTTTTGCTTTGTGATGTAATTTTTTTTTCAATTATAATCCTACCTACTTAAGTATTTTAATGTTATTTGTATTATTAATTAGGGTACACTTGATATTAATTGAATTCTTCATTACTCATACTCGGAAAGTAAGTCTGAAGTTGCCTGAGGAGCGGGTTGAAAGTAATCGGGTCTGGCACCGGGGTCTTCTATCGAAGTTGCCATCATACGGGCTTCCCGAGGGATTGTGCAAGTGGGTTGCTAGTTTTTTATCCGGGAGGAGCATTAGAGCCGTAGTTGACGGTAGCTGCTCCGAAACCAGGATGATAAATGCTGGTGTCCCACAAGGCTCCGTGCTATCTCCAACACTGTTTCTGCTGCATATCAATGATATGCTGTCGCTTGACGGCATCCATTGCTATGCAGACGATAGCACTGGAGATACATTTTACACAGGCCGTGCAAATATCCCTCGTTCCATTGTGGAGGAAAGTCGTGAACAACTTGTGTCTCAAATCGAGAGCACTCTATCCAGAGTCTCCGATTGGGGGCGGGACAATTTAGTCCGATTTAACCCCTCGAAGACGCAAGTCTGTGCGTTCACTGCTAAGAAAACCCCATTTACTGTGGCCCCACAATTCCAGAACACACCCTTGACCATCTCAAAGAGTTTAGGGATCCTCGGTGTCGACATCTCCAGCGACGTCCAATTCCGAAGTCACTTAGATGACAAGGTCAAGTTGGCGTTCAAAAAACTAGGTGTGCTTAACAGAGCCAAGCGGTACTTCTCTTCAAGGCAAAGACTGTTGCTATATAAATCACAGGTCAGGCCTCATATGGAGTACTGCTGTCATCTATGGGCGGGAGCACCTCGATACCAACTTGGACCTTTTGATTCGGTCCAAAGACGAGCTGAGCGAATTGTTGACGATCCCAAACTCACAAGTGGTATTGAGCCTCTAAGTCTGAGGAGAGACTTTGCCTCATTATGTGTGTTCTACCGCATGTACAACGGGTTGTGTTCTGAAGAGTTCGACATGATGCCAACGGCCACTTTTTATCATCGCACCGCTCGCCATCGGCAGGGTGTTCATCCTCACACGCTGGAGCCTAAGTGGTCACGCACAGTGCGGTTTGAGAGAAATTTCCTCCCACGCACGCTCCGGTTGTGGAACGAGCTCCCTGCCGAGGTTTTCCCCGGGGAATACAGTATGGGGTTCTTCAAGAAGGGAGTAAATAGGTTCTTAAAGGGTCGACAACGCGTTAGTGATGCCCCTGGTGTTGCAAGCGTCCATAGACTACGGTAACTGCTTACCATCAGGCGGGCCGTAAGTTTGTTTGCCGGCATCGTAGTATAAAAAAAAAAAAAACTTTTCAGCCCTAGGGAGAAACGCTTTCAACTGACAGCTGTCAAATGTCAAACCAAGTTCCAACTTTCTATACAGCCACTCAATTACAGCGCGATGTAAAATTGAAATAACATTAAGTAATATTTTAAGAATATATTTTTTAAATACTTATATAATTTACTTTCAACTATTTCTTTAAAATATCATAGATTTGGGCAACATATTCACCATTTTTTTAATGATGAAAATGAAAAATAATGGCTGAATAGTTATCCGGCCACAGAAAAAAAGGCGGAAAACCGGCATTCCGATATTCATTTGTTTTAACCGACTTAAAAAAAGGAGGTTATCAATTCGGTTTTTTTTTAATGTTTGTTACCTCATAGCTCCGTCATTTTTAAACCGATTTCCAAAATTATTTTTGTATTCGATAGAGTATACTGCAAGAGTGGTCCCATGGTCACTAAAGTCAGGATCTGATGATGGGATCCCATAGAAAATCAAGGAAAACACTATTTTAATTAGGGTTTCCTTCACTAAAAAGATTTCATTCACTAAAAAGTTAAAAATTAAATTTTGTTACAAAAAATAAAACCGACTTCCAAAAAACACTGAAAACTTAAAAATAATATAAGAATAGGTACAGAGAACATCACACTTCTATATTGAAGTCGGTGACTTTTAACACTTTCTAGGAGATCATCATTACTTTGATGATCTTTGAATTCGGACTACCTCGTCAACGCTGATTTTTCGTAGTCTAGTATAGTATTCCCTTTACGAGTATGATGATATAATATCGACTAACGTTCAGACAATGATTTAACTCAAAAAGCTGAAAAAGAAAATATTGTTAAACTTTCATCGAATGAAGAAGGGAAAGCGTAGATTTTGGTTTCGTAGGCATATTTAATTCGCATCACAAATTCAAAATTCAAATTCAAAAATCTTTATTCAACATAGGCCTTTACAGGCACTTATTGACGTCAAAACAGAGCAAAACAATCTAATTTATAGAAATTATATTAACCTTGTATGTGCATACATCCTAAATATACTCAAGATGTCTGCAAATACAAGTAGGAATGAAAAAAAAATTGAATCTACACCTGTTCGGAAATTGGGAGAGCCTTCTCAAGAAGAACAGGCAAGAAACTTGAAAGGTCTAAATTTTTTATCTCCTCTTTTAAATCGCCATTTACAATTTTGGTTTCCTCCTATACCTACCTACTTTTCCGTTCGCCACTAGACCATGCTTAACATCCCCTCACCCCGCATTTTGGTTTCTCCCCCGTGTGTAGTTTTCAATGGTGTCGATTCAGACACACAACTTAATTAAACTAAACTAATTTGACAGGTCTAAAAATAAAGCCGTAACTTTTAATCCTTTAGAAAAATGAAAGATGGCGATAGTTTTAATCCTGTCAAATTAGTATAGTTAAATTAAGTTGTAACTGCTAAAGCTTGGATATTACAGAATACAATTGAAATTACGAGTTAAATTCTTTTTAAGGTTATGTTTGTTTTGATATTCTTGACATAAGCGCGTTCACGATCGGTTCGAAACGATAGCATGCCTTTTTTTTTTTTTTTTTTAATACCACTATGCGGAGTGGAGGCAGAGAATCCTCATGGATACCTGAACGGCCGGCCGAACAGGTTATGTCGGACTCTTACCGACTAAACTCTGCCTTTCGCCTTTGGCCTGTTGGCCGTAAAGGCTTCATCGAATGCGACCGCCCCCTCAGGAAAAGGGGCGGTGATAGCATGCCATTGGCGTCGTTATCGCGTCTATTGATTCGGTCCGGGCGTGAGCAGTCTGAGTACTGTGAGTAGTGTAATCTCGAAACGGAACGGGGCCTTAGTGAACCAAAACAAAATGTCAACTCGACAATGACATTTGACTCACGGTGCTGATGAATTTGGCCTGAGCACTGTAAACGTTTCTTGTGACGCAATCAATGACGACATCACATCCAACGTGAACGCTGTTGTCGCGCTCAAGGCTGGACCAAACCAACGCGTGCAGCGGTGGTTTGCACGGTGGCGATCAGTTGTTGTATACGAACTTGTAGCGACGTGTTCACATTAATGAGGACGCAGCAATATGAACACGTCGCTACAAGTTCGTACACAACAACTGATCGCCACCGTGCACGCCACCGCTGCACGCGTTGGTTTGGTCCAGCCTTCACAGTGCTGATGGTCACTATAATCGCGAAACGGAACACGGCCCAAGTATGTAACATTTAGTATTTCTATTAGTCTGTGGCATTAATAAAGGCGCCTCCAGACTCACGCCGAGAACCCCCGAGAACACCCGCGAAGCGTGAATGTGATGGGTTTCTCGGCTTCTCGTTCTCGGGCTCGCCTGTTCTCCGATCGGTGTCGGTTTTCTTGCCCGCTTCAAAGGGTTTCTCGGGCGAGAAAAGAGAACACTATCACATTCTCGTTTGTTCTCAGTGCGACTGCGACCGTGGCGTAGATCGCATGTTATCTCGTGCCAATTATTTTATAAAAAAAAAATACTTTGTAGTGTCTGATGCATATCAGTATCATTTAGATAACTTCACAGTTATTGTATACTCTTTCATTTAACATAGTCTCTCATCTGTGCTGTGCTATCAGTCCTTAACAAAATAATTTTGTGATAAATATCATTAAGAAAATAAATTAAATTCACGAAGATTTTAATTGTTTTGAGATATTCGTTAGTCTTTTCAGTTCAGTAATGCTTGACATACGAGTAAAAAATGTGGAAAAATGAAACAGAGTTAAAGTTTAAATAATATTTTCACACAGAGCCCATTTTGTGGGAAGCAAAACGTTTTCTATAAAAAAGTACTTTGTCAATAACCACCATCGTTTGAGCCTTCTTTTCTTAATATTATTTTTAATTTTCGTGCTAACGAGATTATAATGTGCTAACGCACACAATACCAAGGCAGTAGCACTGTCGTCCATTCCGGATCACGACCGAGAATGTAAATGAGAAGATCGCTGAGTGTGGATACCTTCTCGGTTCTCGCGCAAGTTCTCGGCGAGACTTCTCGCGTGAGTCTGGAGTGGAGCCGGTATTAGACATATTCTCTCTAATCTGTGACCAAAATCAACTTTGCCCTTACTTTGCCAAACATTGCTGTGTTCTGTGGCTAGAACAAGCTATTAGTTTTTCAGTATTCTTACTTTTATTAACGCCGGTTGTTAAAGTATTTTAACAAAGATGAGTGGCCCGAACGGTATGTTGTATGGTGGCGATGAGATAGGTGCTTTAGTGTTCGATCCTGGACATCACTCTCTTAGAGTTGGTTATGCACAAGAAGACACACCAAAAGCTGATATCCCAGCCGTGGTCGGTGTAGGTCCAGCGACTCACGTCCCAGAACCTGAAGAGAAGGTCCCTGATGGCAATGTCACTCAGACCGGTAAGAATTTATAGAATAAATTCAAAATTCAAGTCCTTAATCTGAAATCATAATATTCGAGAAATCGAGATAATATTAGGGAAAGTACGCAACTGCAATAATCACCTAATAATTATTACGATAATGCATTCATAGTGCTTTAGATTACAATCAATAACAAGTCTAGATTAAATATAAGACAATAAATATCAGTAGATAAGATCTACTATAAGAACTCTAACAACATTATTTGTTCTTACAAAAAATAACATGATTTCAATATTTGCAATTTACTCAAAAAATAGAATATTTAATATCAAACTTTTAGTCTGATTTCTAATAAGCTATTGCAGATATTTCGTTGATAAAACAGAAACTTCATTTAAATTGAATTCAGACATTAAAAAATTCATTCTTTTAATCTTTTTGATTAAAGTTTTTAATAATTACATTTTTGTTATGGCATTTGTTTATTTGCTAGGTATATTAAAATTTATGTTCATCCTCTCTTAAATGAAACCAAAAAATATGCTCTGTTCCCAGTAGTTACATTCTAACGACTGGTTTCAATATCTTATCTATCTGTGGATTTGCTTACTGGAGATAGAATTTTGACGTATTTGGTATAGAGCTAATGTCAAATGCCTATAGCCAGTAACCAAATCCACAGATAGATAGAATATTGAAACCTGCCGTAAGTTACATTGATGTAACTAGATCAGGCGTTTTCAACCTTTTCATATCACTGGCACACTTTTCTTTTTATAAAAGTTTCGCGGCACACCTGAAAGCTTAAGCGGCACACATCTGTGCCGCAGCACACCAGTTGAAAATCACTGAACTAGATGGACAGTTTTAGTCGTACATTACAGTAGTTACATTATTTGGGAGATTATATTCAATGTAACTGTAATGTAAATGGGAGTTTTTTATTCCAAGTATTTAAATTGTTTATCTATACAATACAAAAAAAATATACTTTACTTTTTTTGTTTATTTACATTTATGGACTTTCATGACTGAGAATTAACAGTTATTTCATCTGACAATAACTGCATAGGCATCCTAATTAAAAATCTTCTTTCTTTCTATCGCATTTCTTTCTTTTTTACCGACTACAAAAAAGGATGGAGGTTTGCAATCCGATGTGTATGTTTTTTAATAATGTAAAATTGAGGGAAAGAATTATATTTTATAGGTTCGTCCCAAGTGTTTCATATTTTTCCGAAGCTATTCAGATATTTGTGTTTGATAGTAAACTGAGCTAATGAATTATATTTTTTGTTTGTCAACTTACGCTGTGTTTTAAATTATTATTTTTTTCGGAAAGAGGATACTTATGTTATCCATCAATTAATATAGTACCCGTAACAAATTGCCTCTATTCTTGTTAACCTAAGTTTTTATTTTATAATGAATTCCACCCCACAACCACGTTTTTCGTTCGATGTTGTTCACCAAAATTACACCACATCTTGATGAGTTTTTCTTATAGTCAACAATTTTCGAAATAGTGTAACAAGAAAACTGGCTATAGCTGTTTTTTCGCCTCCTTAAAAATAGATAATTCTATAGTGTCATAGAGACGAAAAAAGAATTTGTCAAGATGACTTTTGAGATTTACCCAGAAATGTATTTTACTGTTACGAAATTATAAGTTAGAAAAATTAAAAACTGCGTTATAATTTCTACTCTCCGAATACCCTGAGTTAGTTGGAGGTCATCGAATCTCTACGGTGACAATAGTTTTTAAATTGCACCAGTTGTGTTTGATCTGGTGCATACCCAGTACTATTCGAGAATCATAAGATGTAAAGCAAACTGTTGGGCTTTAGGTATATAACAAGCAAAGTGCAAAGAGAGTATTGCATATTTATTGGAACATAACATTGCAATAGGTTGGGATATTATAAAAAAGAAATGTTTCTCGAAGACGATCAAGCACAACTAGTGCAATTTAAAAACTAAACTGTCCTCTTTCCGGTAAAATAAATTAGAAACGGCAAGTTCACAACCACAAAGAAAGAAATGTAAGAAAGAGAAAAAAATTTTTTTTATTGAAGACGCGTATGCAGATGTTTTTGGATGAAATAGCTGGTAATCATTTTCTTGATAAAATATTTCCATATTCCCGGTCATGAATGTAAAAAAAGTTAAGTGTATTTTTGTAAACAATGTAAATACTTGGAAGAAAAAACTCCCATAAGTTACATTAAATTATAATCTCCCAAATAATGTAACTACTAGGACTAAAACTGTCCAACTAGTTACATCAATGTAACTTAGAATGTAACTTACTGGGAACAGAGCGAAAATACATGGTGTTTCAACATAACCAATAAATAATCAATTCTTTATCTAAAACTAATTATTAAAATGTGTTTACACGTAATGTCATTCAACCCAAAATTTTCAAGTAAATCGTAGTGTCATCATCATGTCTATGATTTACATGAATAGTACACTACCCGGTTTTGTACGAAGAATATTGAATATTTTTTCTTTGTACATCGCTGGTAATGTAACTCAGTTATGTACGAGTAACAAGGGGAAAATTTTGGGTTGAATGACATTTCGTGTAAATACATTTTAATAATGAGTTTTCGATGCTTCCCAAGGTAAAAAAAAACCCTGTGGTCTAAGATGTGCAAACTTTACCATTAGTGCAAATGCCATGGTCCGAATTGAATATGGTGTTATTTGTACTATTTGCATCCAATCATTTCAGGGCTACGTTCCAAAACATCACCCGTTCCAAAACATCACCCGGAGTGAGTAGGTGGTGGGGGGAGAGTGGCCGGTTAGGGTGGTCGGAGTGTTGGTTGTTTTAGAACGGCAAGAGTGTTGTCTGCTTTGTTTACATAACCAAATGTACAAAAATAAGAAAATATATAATTCATCGGCGCGTCCGTTCGCTTTAATGCATGGATTACATTCCTCTGTTTCATCTACGAAAATGCTAAAACCAACAGAATATTACATTCCTCTGTTTCTGTTAAATCGCGGCCTAACCTAGCTTCAGCGGAAATGAAGGCCAATTTTACAATCGTGTCACTTACGATACCTATAGCCTTTGGAATTTAAAATTAACTAATTGTCGACGTTACGAAGCGCATCCTCGCTCTCCGAGATGCACAAATTGTGTGTGAATATGAAATCTTTGTAATCACAATCACACACAACTTTAAAATCCACACAATTTCCCGCCAAATCCAATCGAGTGAAATTACACCTTGCTATATTATGCGGGTGAGATTCTACTCGATCGAGTGCACTCCGTAGCGTTTTAGGACACGCCACTCCAACACTCTCGAGTGCACCAGAAATGTTTTAGGACATACTTCGGGTGACCGAGTGCACTCCGGTGATGTTTTGGAACGTAGCCCAGATCACTTGCGTGTGGACTGTCAATTTTTTTTTTGTTTTGCAAAAGATAAGTTTTTCTTTTTCAATTTGACAGAAGCAAATTTGACAGAAGCCACTCACAATAAAAATTGAATTGAAAGCAAAAAATTTTTTTTGTCATCTAGCCTATTATAGTACATTACTGCCGCGTCTAAAATTGTTAAAACTTATGACATTAATAAGGACACTGGCAGTTTTATACTTGTTTACTTTTCTAATATGAATTTTGAATCTTTAATTCTTTATTCTTTATTGTGCATGAAATTCAGGTAGGGTAAGTTGGTCGACAATGAACCACCTAAATTTTCAAGAGCTGTAATTGTACTCCTAGCAGGCCTATGTATATACTTTTTACCTATAATTGTAGATAATATATCTGGCTACATTATGTAGTAGGGTAGATGCGCCTGTTTCCCGACCACTGCCAATTTTCGACCATTTAACGGTCCTCCCTTGTTAAATGATCAAAAATAGTAATAATGGTATACCTGCATCACCAAAACATTAACAAGTAGCAACCTGAATACATTGATCCCCTCCACACACACAAACTAGAACAATTGAACGAAAGCTGCGAAAACTAACCAATTATTTGTCTGAGGTTAGCAGCGGACAGCGTCACATGCGTTGAATATTAAGAAAAAAATAGTAAGGTGCCACTACTTGTACGGTAAGTTTTTAATTAACCTTAAGTAATATTGGATTATTTATTGTTTGTGCAGCTAGTTTATGACCTTTATTGTGTGGATTAATTAGATTTTAACGTAAATTTCATGACCAAATTAATAAAATGAGGTGGTCAAGAAAGGGTACACGCTTTATCCAAAAAATTCAGTTTTCGACCGGGTGGTCGAAAACTAGGTAAGGCACCTACAAATAAGATTTCTGTGTTGTTTTAAAATATATGGAACGATATTAAATCTAATTTGATAATGTGAGCTTTATTTACATATATTATCTAATGGCCAATTTTCGTCCAATATTTTACTATATTAATATAAACTGAATATGACAAACAATGTTGTTGGTCGAAAATTAGAAATATGGTATAATTATCCCAGTTTCCGACCACCTTTTTTCGTTTAGCTGAAATCAAAAGAATTGAATTAATTATTCGAAACTATTTCAATGAATTTTAATTAACTCCCATTTCTTAATCAAAATAAATTTTTATTGTGTTTACTTTTTAAGTACCTACCTATAGTGTGAAATCATTCCAATTATCGACCGTTTTTTGGTTAGTTAAAGTTTAAAGTTAATTCAAGCTATTTCATAAATATTAATATACATTCTAATTAGAAATTCATTGTAAAAATATTAAAATTTAATTAGTAATATTCAAGCAAGCTGGGGGTGAAATGGCCCGGCCGGCCGACAACCGGTTGGGACACATTACTTTTCTACCCCTGGCCTGCCCGTCTGGGGCATTATTGCACTTGGCGACCCCTCCGAAGAGTAAGGCCCTGCGCTTGGGTCAGTGATGCTGGCTCACCGTCGTGCCAGTCTGCAGTGGGCGCACTCGGGGAATGGCTAACGCCGATCCTGATTGTGCCTCTATGGAGTTAAAAGTTGCTGGAGGGTGGTTTAGCCAGGTATGGGGTAATACCCGAGTCCAATGGCATATCCTTGGGGCGGCCTTGTCAGCTTTTCAGTCCCTTGTCGAATCGAAAAGAGATTACCCCGTCCTTAAAAAAAGGTTAGATATTGTGACCACATGAATCTGAATTAAAACTGTATGTTTTCATTCTCCGGATTTGAATAGCAATAAATAGACGTCCGATTGTGACCCGTTGACGAAGTTGACCAAAGCAAACGGAGAAATCGTCGCTTCGAAATCGGAGATTCTTTCGGAAGTTGCACTAGCACCTTCTTCAGTCAGCTATACGCGTCGCACTCACCCCGTCCCGCACCGAATGAAAAGGATCCAAGAGCCACCTTAACCCGCCATGCAACGAAGGATCTCCCAGACATCAGCCTAGACGAAATCCAGAAGGCTCTTGGGCAACTTAAAAATGGAAAAGCCCCGGGGGAGGATGGAGTCACAACAGAGCTTCTGAAAGCTGCTGGCAAGCCAATACTGAAGGAGCTCCAGCGTATATTTAACTCTATTCTTCTCTCCGGGAGAACTCCTAAGGCATGGCACATGGAGTTTAGTCGTATTATTCTTCAAGAAGGGCGACAAGAGTTTGTTGAAGAACTATCGACCAATTTCACTCCTGAGCCATGTCTATAAGTTGTTTTCAAGAGTCGTCTCGAACCGTCTTACACGAAGACTTGACGAAGCTTAACCTCCGGAGCAGGCCGGGTTCCGACGGAGTTATAGCACCATAGACCACATTCACACAGTAAGGCAGGTTATACATAAGACCAATGAGTATAACCAACCCCTGTGCATGGCGTTTGTGGACTATGAGAAAGCTTTTGACTCCATCGAGACCTGGTCTGTTCTAGAGTCTTTGCAGAGGTGCCAAATTAATTGGCGATATATCGAACTCCGAGTTCCATTCCAACCATTCTGGACAACGAGTACGTCGTTGTCCAGAATGGTTAAACTGAGCCTATCCTCCTGTGACGTGGTGTGAGGCCGGGGATGTAATATCACCGAAACTCTTCTCCGCTGCGCTGCAGGATGTATTCGGAACGCTCAACTGGACAGGACGTGGCATTAATATAAATGGCGAGTGCATCTCACACTTACGATTCGCGGACGATATCGTCATTATGGCTGAAACCCTGCAAGACTTACAAGAGATGGTGAACAGCCTCGGTCTCCGGATAAACTTGGATAAAACCAAGGTCATGTTCAACGAGCTCGTTGATCTGGGACAGGTCGTAGTAAATGGAGTATCTCTCGAAGTTGTACAGGAATATGTGTACCTAGGGCAAACTCTTCAACTAGGCAGAAAAAACTTCGAGAGGGAAGCCAACAGAAGAATTCGGCTGGGCTGGGCAGCATTTCGTAAGCTTCGACATGTCTTCTCGTCACCCATTTCTCAGTGTCTTAAGTCGATAGTCTTCGACCAGTGCGTCCTCCCAGTCATGACATACGGTGCCGAGACGCGGACACTCACGGCTCGACTAGTCCACCAATTTAAAGTCGCTAAGCGTGCTATGGAAAGGGCTATGCTCGGAGTATCTCTAAAAGACCGTATCAGAAATGATGTGATCCGTCAGAGAACCAAAGTCACCGACATAGCCCACCGAATTAGTAAACTGAAGTGGCAGTGGGCTGGCCTAATGAGCCGCAGAACTGACGGCCGTTGGAGTCGTAAGGTGCTTGAGTGGAGACCGCGACTCGGAAAACGTAGTGTGGGACGCCCTGTGACAAGATGGGATGACGATATACGTAGGCTGGCTGGAGTGGGCTGGATGAGAGTAGCCGAAGATCGGGAGCGGTGGCGTGCATTAGGGGAGACCAGCAGTGGACGTATGTCCAGCAGTGGACGAGTGTAGGTCGATGATGATGACCCGGGTTCAAATAGACACAGTCTTAATAAATATTAAAAGCTGATTATTTCAGTATTTTAATTTAAAAAAAATATATATTCTATCATACTTTTATTCATAAAAATCTTTCTTCATTAATTGGTCGAAAACTGGTCAACAGATGGACGAAAACTAGAATTTTTGGTCGAAAACTGGTAAAATCGGCAATTTAACGCTTGGATTTAATAATTAAAAAAACTGTTAATTTGACTATTATAAAATATATAATTATTAAAAATAGACTATATGAGGAGTTACCACAATTTATTTTGATACAAAATACGAGTCAGAACACACATATTTTTATTCCCAAAGTTGGCAACTCCACTAATTGGTCGAAAACAGGCTAATCTACCCTACTTCGTTTTTGTTCAAATGCCATAACTTCTGATAAAATTTTTATTTTTTATTTTTTGAGAAATGGTTCACTGTGTACACCCAATGGTACTCAATGAACCGGGGGCTGGTACACAGTGAACCGCGTGGGTAAACAATGAACCATGATAATTACCAATGCATAAAATTCTTGGATTATTATAAATGAAGTAAAATAAACTCACTTATCAATTTAAAGTACTCATTTATTTATAATTAGAATCAAGAAACGTCATGTTTGGTATAAAAAGATATCGTAAGCATTGAAGAAAGTAACGTTAATATCATAAATCAACAGTTTTTTTACGTAGGTACTAATCAACAAGCAATAACTTTGTAAGTAGAGGTAACATTTATGTATAATATTATTTTCTTAATCATAATAAGTAGGTACCACTAAATGAGATCTTTTTTTCAGTCTAATTTCTTAAGTAATCAGTCATTACAGGTGGGAGCGCGTATTCTATTGCGTTAACGATGAAACACGTAGTAACTAAAATCCCACGCTCACCACTAGAATCTTTGCGATATTTCTACCTTTTTGGGCTATCACTTTTCCAGGCCGTTGTACAGTAGTAGTAGAGGTTTCATCCAAATTAAACTCTAGTGTCGTTACCAAATTGTGGAAATCTTCCATACACTTCTTGTAGATTGCCAAAAAATGATTTGACATTCGTAGGATTGAATGATGTGGCTCGTGCAATACTACATGCTTCTGGTTTTTTTATGGACAAATCAGGGTGCCTTTTTTTAAATCCACGCAACCAGTCTTTACCCGACAGTCCCTTTTGTTTCCAACTCCAATCAAGAATAGGTATAATTCTTTAGGCATGTTTCTTGCTCCTCCGTGAATATTTTATTTACGCTGTAGTTTGGTTCCATCGAAGCAGTATTGTCTTTCTTATATTTCATCACATATCTCCTTAATGTTGGATATGGTATTTTGCTATCTTTTGCCGCCTTTCTCAAGCTCATGCCGCTAAGATGTAAATTGACAGCAGTCTTCATTGCTTCAGGTAAGTGGGACCCTTTTTTCCTCGCAGATCTATCTAATTTTGTTCGGCCCATCCTGAAATGTTGAAAAGTTTTTAGAATTGTTTTGATTTAGTAAAAAAGTAGGTATAAAAAGTAAATTATCTGGGTTAATACTCAATGTACTATAGGTGGTACTCAATGGACAAAGGGTAGTACTCAATGAATCACTGGTTCATTGTGTACTCTCTCAAAGTGGTTCATTCTGTACCACCCCACACTTACGAATTTAGAGGTTAAATAGCCATATGCACAAATACGATGTGTTCAACGAAACTATTTTAAGTAAAAGCGCAAAAAAACAACGTAATTTATCAAGCCAGTTGATATTCAGCTACTGTGTACACAAGTAAAATGAGACGAAATGTTACTTACGTTATTTTAATAAAAAAATCGGTTGAAAAACACAAAACACAGATGCACGCCACCGTCTGCGCCGCTAGCTCGCTGTCGACTGGGGAGGGGGAAGGGCTCCGTAAAGACGCTTGCCTAATGTAGTTTGCACCAAACGGCAACATCACATTTCTGAATTATTTGCATGGTTCACTCTGTACTTCTGGTTCATTGTCAACCACCCGACCCTACATAATGCAGATCACATTGCATACAAAGAAAGAACACCAAAAATCTATCTTCACAGACGTATACACAAGATAATAATTAGATACAGAACAATACAGAACTATTTCTATTTCACCCATTGACGTAATATATGTTAATGATTTCACAAAATAATTACAAATAGTAAGTCTTAAATTATCATAGGTGAATTAATCTATTTATAATTAAAATATTCCGGAGTACTATAGAAACATCTTTCAGCAAGCCAATATTTTAGTAATTTTCTAAATTTGTGATATTTGTGATTTTTGAACGAATCTGGCAAATTGTTATATATTTTTATGCACATTATAAAACCATTGTTACTAACAACGCTAAGATTTGTTTTTGGTCTATAAAGCTTGTTTTTGTATTTCGATCTTAACTGACAATTACTAACTTCCTGGTTTTGTTGAAAGAGGCTTCGATGTTTGTGTACAAACAAACTCATATCCATTATATATAAACAGGGCAATGTTAAGAGTTTATATTTTCGAAAAAATGGTCTGCAAGAATCAATTTGTCTTAATCCAAAAATTGCACGGATACATCTTTTTTGCATGATAAAAGCCCTGTCCAATTCAGTGCTATTGCCCCATAACACAATACCATATCGTAGGATACTGTTTACATAACCGTTGTAGGCTGTGACATGTATTTCATACTTCTACTCTAATTTTGATAGCTCGTGTATATTTATCCAATGAGACTCTTCCTCAAATATAATTTTTAAACAAATAATCTGCGTTTTTCACTGCAAAAATGACTACTTTGCTTGTCGTGCTGATGACAGCGCAGCTCCAGGCCAACACAGCTCGGTCAGCGTGCAGCTCTTGATGGACGAGCTAAGATAAAGGCCGAGACCGTAGGTCTATACTTTTCTCTTTAATTTTTGCATCCATTTTTGTATTTAAATACAAAATACCGTTTTCGTGTCGCAAAGCGCTGCACGTCTACGCGCGTAGTTGTCCGCGGTGTGACACTAACTATAGAAAGCCATATACTACAACGCAGCGCCCACGCGACGTTGCCAGCTCGCTAGCTGCGTTCACGCGTTCAGTTTGTCTCTGCGTGGCTTGCAGCGCGTCGACGTGCGTAGACGCACAGCGCTGCACAGCAACGTGCGTTTGGTGTGTCATTTCCTATAGTATTTCATACATTTACAACGTCATGTGCCGCGCTGCGCTGTGCTGTGCTGCATGCGGTGTGTCCCGCGCTTTACGGTGCCGAAACGTGGACACTCGCCGTTAGGCTAGTCCACAAATTCAAAGTCGCTCAGCGAGCCATGGAGCGAGCTATGTTAGGAGTTTCTTTGAAGGATAAAATCCAAAACGAGATTACCCAGAAAAGAACTGTAGTTACAGACATAGCTCGCAAGATAAGCAAACTGAAGTGGCAGTGAGCTGACCACATCTGTCGAAAGACCGATGGCTGTTTGAGCAGACGTGTCCTAGAGGATCCTTACAGTGATATCAGTCCAGGACGTCTTTCGCGGTTTGATTTGCTCCAGCAGCTTACACAGAGCTTCTGGCGCCAGTCCTAGTGCAGTTTATCATTATAGCCTTAAATGCAATGCTTCCAATAATAATCACCTCTAAACTGAATAACGTGGATTGACAGGCACAAAGGCTGGCAGCGAGCTGCGTCATTACATAGATGTCACCGAGCTGCACGTACCGCGGCCTGGCATGGAGGTGCAGACATACATGAAGGATGGCCAGGTGGACAACTGGGATCTCTTCGAGAAGATGCTTGACTACTGCTATTCAAAGGTGATGATTTTGGATGATGAGATGTTTGCAATTACTTCAACCCATCGTATATTGACCTGGGCTTAGATTTAACCATCTTGCACCATTGCGATTGCAGTAAACTCTTTAAAGCTCAATCCACACATTTCCAGGCCGTGTACGGGACGTGTTCCGTCAGTGGCTTGAAAAAATATCATTGCGTACATTTTATATGAACTCGTTTGTAACGCCTTGCGTTATTGCCACGGCAAAATGTTAAATAGACAACAATAATTTTAATAGAATCGCCTATTATGATATTATTAACTATGTACAATAAACTTAAAGCTAAAATTACCTAACTACTTATTATAAATTAAATTAAAATAAAAAAGAGAATTAATACAATAGGCGCGCAGGCGCAGGAGTATTATAGTTGTGTACGTTAAACGTCATATTATGATACCGATGAGTAGCAAGCGAGAAGGTGCCATGCAAAAAGATTAAGCGCTGCCATTTTAACTTCTACTTTCTAATGAGATCGTTGTCAGCTGAGACAACCTATTGAAATAGAGTGGAATATTGCTGAATTTGCAGATTGGGTTTATTTCCAATCAAATTGAAATACAACAATAAGGAATAGTGTATCCCCAACTTGGGGTCTTTGGGATACCGCCGCAAGAAATCATCTTCGCCTACACGAAGGTCACTTCTACGCTGTTTCTACAACACCCAAGCTACCGCCCTGTACCTTGTTGTTACGGAGTGCAGTCTACGTTGCTGAAGAGCTAGCCGGATTTCGTCGAGCCCTGACATCGGATTCATCCTACAGGGGAGTGGTCAAAGAATACCAATTGAACTGTGTGCAATCGTTCCCACGCCCGTCTTTTCTTTTTCTAACTTTTATTAAACGATTTATTTAAATCAGCTTAGTTTAATTTTGCACAGTAAGTTAGTTCCGCAGGAAACAAGCGTTGCACGTTCACACAAGTCCGTGTCAGGGCCGGCGACGGAGCTTCCGTGCCCGAACCGACATCGGGACGTGCGCCCGTCCACCGATATTATCACTGCACGTCCGAGTTTTATGAAATAAAATTAATGACGAGTTATTAATAGAAGCGATATGCATTTCTGCAGTTCTAAATAAAGTCATTATATTGGTTTCCGTAAATGGTGTTTATGAGGTACAGATTGAAGTTGGTGACCCTGACGTGGCACGGATCTCCGGTCTTGCCACGGACACGGCCCGGTCACGTTCCGGGCACGGCCCGGATGTGTGTGGATAGACCTTTAATTGGATGTTTGTAATGTTTTTTTTTTTACTTGCGACAGATAACCTTCATCTCACCTGATGGTAAGTGACGAGAAGGCCGAAGGTGGATATGAGTTTCACCTAGAATTCTCAACAACTAAGAACCTGGCAGTCTTACCTCTCTTTGTCGGAACACAACAATGCTATGAACATTGTTATTACTTGATCCAAGGTCTTTCGCTAACTTGTTTAGCTGATGTTTTCCTCAAGTATCTTTTCGGGGATCAGTTTCATTTTGTTGTTACCAAACTCCTGACTTTCAAAGTATTTTTAGCACATATAAATGAGAAGAATGAAAGTAAGCTGACAATACTACAGTACCAGTTCCCTGCATGCAATACTTACGGGAGCGCTAAACGTGGGCGCGTGACCATACTGACGAGGTGATATTTTAGACAAGATAGCATGCACACACAACACAAACCATGTTGAAGTTTTTATGTATGAAGTTGACTTACTTTTATTCATGTACTATGTTCTTAGGACATCGGGGGAGCGTGTTCAGTACCTAACTACAGTGATCTCCCATTTTTATATCATTATTCCATTATCTCTCTTTCTAATTGATGACAAAATATATAGTGCCCCCAAATTCATCCAATCATCTAAGAGTTTTACAGTAATAAACGTTAGAACATTTTTCAACCATCAAATTCAAAGGTTGTTCGGTTGTAACTTGCTCTGACAGTTTCGATTTTCTGTTAGTGCTCTAATGCCGATGGCTGGTTTGACATTAAAAAATATCCACTCCTGCACAGGTAATACGTTCTCCTTCAGAGCACCATCCAACACTGTTTACGGAGGCGGTGTGGACCACACGACCAGCTAGGGAGAAGCTTGCAGAGCTGCTGTTTGAGAAGTACCAAGCACCAGCATTCTTTCTGGCGAAGAATGCGGTGCTGGCGGCATTCGCTAACGGCAGATCCACCGCCTTAGTTGTGGACGCTGGCGCGAGTCAAACGTCAGCGGTACCCGTCATTGATGGGTGAGATTCATACATTGATTTTACGAGTCTGATATATTTTGAAATTAGAAGAGTTAGACTACAGCATTCCTCCCATTAGCGACTTGAGCACCATCAAAAGATAAAATTGATCATTATCTGATTTGGATGTCATTGTCTGTGTACGGCTACACATAAGCACACTGGCGATGGCGCGCGCACATAGAAACTGCGCTAGGTACACATGTAATATAAAGTTACTATTTTACACATGTAATATAAAGCTACTTATACTGCGTTACTTGCACATCACAGAAGACTGCAGCAAAGTGCTTAGTGACGTGGAGGTGTTTTCATAATCTGACTGGTCATTCGCGCATTGATTTCATTTTCTCTATCCCTCTAAAATATTGTATTGACATAAATTACCTATATTCCCTGCGTTCCAGATAAGCATTTTTAGCCATAAATATCAACATTTTTAGCATCTCTGCGTTTCATTAGCCGGTGATGCTAGTTTTTCTTGCTGGTTGTCACGCGTTTCATTTAAGCATTTTTAACACGAAATGCTAGCATCAAATACCCATGCTAATAGATGGGTCCTCTGATACCACTTTTTGACAGCTTTCAAATTTGACATTTGGAATGTTTTTTTCACGAATTAAAAAGGATTTTAAGCGGATTTAAAAAATTTATTGAAAGATATTTATAATATTAGCCAATTCTGATTTATACTATTAAAAATTTTAAGTGGCTGGACTAAGTCGGTGAGGTGTCAAAATTCAGCACGAAAAATCAGTACCTTGCGTTTCATTTGTAACAATTAGCGCGGCTAAAAATGTCAAAATTTCTCATAAGAAACGCAAAACGAGGCTAATATCAGATGTTAGCCTCAGAAAGTAGCAGTGCTTTATCTGGAACGCAGGGATTATATTGACATCAGCAAGTTCATGTCTGTCGTCATTGTGCATCAACAACTACCGTTTCGTGTTAAAGAGAATTAATAAAACCAATAATTTGGACATCGTCTTGGTGTGGTTAAATAATAATAATTTTATTGCAGTTATTACAGAGTTATTATAAGTACAACAACAACAAATGGCATTGTTAGTAGCGTAAAGACCTCAATAATAGATGTATATAGTCACTGTTTTAGGCGTTTTTTTGTTTACGCGTACAATAAAACGTATTTACGACGCGGGCGTCAACGCTCGCGTTAACTTGAGTAAATTCCTAGCATATCTTTGGACAATGTCTCTGCGCTAGAGGAATTTAAATGATACTTGCCCCCACCCTCTAGTGGCAGTTTGATTGTAAGTCTGGTTACCCGAACTAATGCAACTTTTCAGTGGCAGTAGTTCTGTTGGTACGAAGCAACTAACGATACCTTTTAGATGCAATAGTTCGGTTAATATATTAATACAATTACATTATTAATTTATCTTAAAATGAACACGTAAAAAGAGTGATTTCGTGAAAAATATTTCAGTAAATAATTATCTTTAAGGATGAAGACACAATCGTTAAAACCGGTGGTCATATCTTTAGTTAAGACCAATCGCACAATAATGTTGAAATATCGTCATCCATTACCTGGTTAGATAGAATATATTCAAAATTACCCTTTGCCAAATACAACCACTAACTTGATAAACAAAAAGAGCCTTCTTTTCAGTTATGCCCTAACAAGCGCTGCGGTGCGATCCCCCGTGGGTGGTGACCATCTCGCAACGCAGGCTAAGGCTATGTTGACGTCGATGCACATACAGATGCTGCCCATCTATAGCATACAGGTATTTTTATATATTTAAAGTTAAAGCTAGACTTTTGATAAAAATTATAAAATGAGATAGCTATTTTATATTCATATTCATGTATGTTTGTTTCATAATATATGGGTAATAAGTACATTGGTGTTCTAAAAAAGCAGATGTGCAGTCATGATTCGCCTTAAAAATAGAAAACAAACTGGAACATATTAATACTTACTTATTGGTATATAAGCTTAAAAATGTAAATATAATAACAAGCTTGGTAGTATTTCATCATTAATGTCAACCACAATGTCTGTCTATCTAATCTAATCTAATGAGCGTCGGTGGCGCTGTGGACTCGGCACTTGCCTTCCAATCGGGGGGTCGGGGTTCGAGACCCGCCATGTACCAATGTGTTTTTCGTTTCGAATTTCATATGTACATTTGTCTGACGCTCCTACGGTGAAGGAAAACATCGTGAGGCAACCTGCATACATCTGCGAAGAAATTCAATGATGTATGTGAAGTCGACCAATCCGCACTGGGCCAGCGTGGTTGACTAAGGCCTAATCACCCTAACATAGGGTAGGCTCGAACCCCTCGGTGGGGACGTATATGAGCTGTGATGATGATGATGACAATGTCTGTCTATGAGAAATTAAACCAGATAATTGAGATTTAGAAGGATTAGTAGGTGCTTATAATAACCTTAGTTTATGACAACCAATGCAATTTTTACTGCGGCTTAAGATAAATAAAGGCCGCTGTATCCTGTAAGTGCAAATAGAATTATCTGAAATTTGGAAAAATTAACAGAAAGAAAGCTTTGTGTTTGTGGCTTAAGAATTGCAAATATAGTATAGTGACCCTACTATTTCTGAGTAGCAAATTTATACTATGTGTTTCATCATACAACCGCTATCACCCATTTCGTATGAATTTGTCAGAGTAAAGAAGTGATCCGCGAGCGAGAACGAGCGCGTTACACCCTGAAGAGTTTGCCGGCGGGACTCACGCAGTCCTGGCAGCAGTACATGCTCAAGAAACAGTACGAAGACTTCTGTCACTGCGTGGCGCAGGTAATTGGGATGATGACTGAATTCTAATTTTTACGTCTCGTCATAAAATATTAAAATGCCGTGGAAAAAGATGCAGTCCTGTGAAATTAGAATTAAAATCGGCTTAACAATACATTAGATACAAGCATTTTAAGTTGTTAATTTGAAGGCGACTAGACAGAGAGATCCGACATCAACCGTGACGTCATAGTTGAGTACGGCCATATAAACTCCTTGTAAATTGCCGTTTTGCTAGAAAGAGATGGAGAATAATCTTTAATGCCTTATATCTTGGTTGTTTTTATAGTTATTCGAAAACCGATTTTTTTCATTCTGTTTATTATATGAATGAGCTTCTATTAAGGGAAATAAAATTTTTTTGTCATCTGAACGCAGAAATAATACATACACTCAGGCACAAATTAAGAGGAACACTACACTTTTTACATACATTCAAAGTACTTTTACAAAATCATATCGATTGTTTGATTGAACTTTTATGCATTTGTTTGACAGTTATCCAGGAATCATGGCCAAGGCCATAACGGATAATGACAAAATTTTCCACTTCTGACCTGGAGAAGAACGGTAACTTTCAATGGTGGTCTTTTTTATCACAATCGTACAACTGGTTTCCGCGGAGAATGTTTTTTTTTTGTAGCTAATCCGATGGCGAGAAAGCTGGTAAAACTAAATATGGTTTTGTGTACTAAAATACACAGGGTTATCAAAACTAGAAGTGAATTTTTTGCGTTCCTCTAAATTTGTCCCTGAGTGTATTTAAGGGGGGGGGGGGGCATATAGGTTAGATATAAGATGGACCCTGGGTGCTTGCCCCAGATCTGGAAACCTCACACTTTCCGAGTTAAGCTCAAAGCAAAAACTTTCAATGCCAACCATAGTTCACCTGACTATGGAAGAACTCAAAAGAAATGTAACCCATGAATGAAGAAATAAGGTACGCTGATGTAGGACTGTCGACGCTTGGGATCAAAAAAAATTTTTTTTTACTTTTTATTGAAAAAGATAGTTGCTCGATTAGCTCAAATATTTTTCGTACAGCATATTCACTTCTGATGGATACATACGACCCTTAAATATTATTTTGGTGTTCCGTTAAACTCTTATATTTAATAGCTGCCTTGAATACCTTGAATTGTACTAAGTAAAAAGTAAGACCTTAGTACAAGTAAGACCTTGTAACTAAGGTCCAGTTCCACTAATAAGTTACAGCGGAACCGAAGCTGAATCTTTGTGAGTGCATACTTGCATAGGTAGCCCGTAGCCGTTCAAGTTTCAACCATGTAATGAAATAAAACTCCGTGCGGTGATGCTTGTACCAGGGTCGTCTGCTTGGGTACCTCCGTCTTACCTATTTCTACCGCAAAGCAGCAGTGCTTGCAATCTTGCATTGCTGTGTTTCGGTTTGAAGAGTAAGATATGGCAATGAAATTATTGGGTACCGTAACTTTACCTCTGCTGTCACAAGTTGGCAACGCACGTACACTATGGTTCTTGTGGGGGTTACAGTCTTGCTGCGAATCTCACAAAAGCCACATTGTGTATTATGGGCGACTGCTACCACTTACCATCAGTTGGGTAGTTTGCTTGTTTGCCAACTTAGGGCCGATTTTTCATTTAGGCCCGATTTCACCAACAGGAACGCAAAACTAGAATAACTATACCGTGGATAAATTTATACTCTACATTTATTCTCGGATAACCCATTTTACGTTTCACCACATTTGGTTTAACTATTCTTCCAAATAGAGTTTTATTTTATCTATGTGAACGAATGAATGATAATGCTGTGAAATTAAATAGTACATTCTCTCCGTAAATCACATAGCCAATTAGCTGTTTTTTAAACTAGTAGGATTATACGTCAGTCACGACTACTGTCACTTTAGACAGGTTGTCAATCAGCTGTTCATTAGACGCCATCTTTCTTATTTATCCTAGTATTCAAATTCAAATTCAAAAATCTTTATTCAACATAGGCCTTTACAGGCACTTATTGACGTCAAAACAAAGCAAAACAATCTAATTTAAAGAAATTATATTAACCTTGTATGTGCATACATCCTAAATATACTCAAGATGTCTGCAAATACAAGTAGGAATGAAAAAAAAAAAAGTTGATTCTACACCTGTTCGGAAATTGGGAGAGCCTTCTCGAGAAGAACAGGCAAGAAACTCGAAAGGTCTAAATTTTTTATCTCCTCTTTTAAATCGCCATTTACAATTTTGGTTTGTTACAGAGTCGTCAATTGGAAGCTGACCTCAAAGCAAAAGTTTGAGCTCAACTTCCATTACAAGAATAGATGTGTTAATTCACATTATATAAGCTATCTCTGAGAGAAGTGCGTGAACTTAGATTATAAATAAATTGCTCTCACTGAACGTTTCTTTGAAACAAAACGCAATACATTGTTAAATATTAGAATTGAGAGTTCAAACCCAAGCTTTTTTGTCAGTCATGTAATCAGACACTTTATAATATGCTTTTTTAATAAGTACATCTTTGATTGCAACTTTAAATTTGTTTAAGCTAAGTTCTTGTATACAACTTGGGATTTTATTGTAGAAACGTATACACAGGCCTCTAAAAGAATTATTAATTTTTTGGAGCCTGGTATTTGGTAAAGCTAACATATTCTTTTGTCTAGTATTAACTGAATGAATATCACTATTTTTACAAAACACATGAATATTCTTACGAACATATATTAGATTCTCATAAATATATTGCGACGCTACTGTCATAATACCAATTTCTTTGAACTTTTCTCGCAAAGAATCTCTCATTTTAAGGTTATAGATTGCTCGAATAGCCCTTTTCTGCAGTACAAAAACAATCTGAATGTCGGCAGCATTTCCCCACAACAAAATACCATACGACATCACACTATGAAAGTAAGAAAAGTATACAAGTCTTGCTGTATCAACATCAGTCAGTTGACGTATTTTCCATACAGCATGAGCTGCAGAACTAAGTCTCTTTGACAATTTATCGATATGTGGGCCCCATTGCAGCTTAGAATCAAGTGTGATCCCAAGAAATACTGTGGTGTCCACAGGGTCAACACCTATATCCTTTATTTTTACAGTGGTGTGAACCTCTTTGACATTGGGTAAAACAAATTTTATACATTTTGTTTTCCCTTCATTAAGTGACAGGTTGTTCACATTAAACCAATGAACAATTCTTGAGATAGAATTATTTACATCGTCATTAATTTGCACACCTCTTTTAATTTTAAATAAAAGTGAAGTATCATCTGCAAATAATACCATCTCATGTCTATCCTGTACAAAATCAGGGAGGTCATTGACATATATAAGAAATAGAAAAGGACCAAGAATCGAACCTTGCGGAACTCCCATTTTAACTGCAGAACCTTGAGACCTTTTTCCATTGATGTCTACTTTTTGAATCCTCCCACTTAGATAAGAGATTAGAAGATCTAGTGCAGTGTCACGAAACCCATAGTGGTGTAATTTTCTGATCAAGATTTCGTGATAAACGCAATCAAATGCCTTGGACAAGTCACAAAAAATGCCTAACGCATCGTGTGAGTCTTCCCAGGCTTCGAATATATGTTGTATTAACTCAACACCAGCATCGGTTGTTGAGCGACCCCTCCTAAAACCAAATTGTTTACAGTGTAGAAGATTATTCCTATTAAAATAACTTTGCATTTGCTCCAACATTATTTTTTCAAAAATTTTGCTAAAAGTAGGTAGCACAGAGATAGGTCTAAAATTACTGGGGTCTGATGTGCTACCAGATTTATGTAAAGGAATAATTTTACTTAGCTTCATTAGATCAGGAAATACACCACAGTCAATGCAATCATTAAAAATGTTAGCAAGTATTGGAGCTATTGTTTCAATTACGGATTTAGTAACATCAACGGAATTGCCCCACAGATCCGCAGTTTTCTTTTTATTTAAAGTTTTAAATGACTTTGTTATATCAATTTCACTAATGTGTACAAATTTGAATTTATCATTACAAACTTTAACATGATCCTTCACTATAGATTCAGCAATAGCGGGGGATGAATCCAAAGACTTTGTGATTGAGACTGGAATATCAGTAAAGAACTTTTCAAATTCTGCAGCTACTTCTGTGTCAACTGTTACCTTCTTACCATCAACATTCAAACAATATTGATTATTAGTAGTTTTAGCTTTTCCAGTTTCATTATTTATAATATTCCATGTCATTTTAATTTTATTACTACTGTTTTTTATTTTTGAACTTAAATAATTAGATTTAGCAAGCTTGCAAACTTTTTTGAACACTTTGGAATAAGTTTTTACATAAAGTTTAAATTCATCACTAGTATTGAATGAGCGTTCATTGTAAAGTTCAAAAAGTTTTATTCTGCTTTTGTGAATACCTGGTGTAGCCCATTCACTAAAAGCTAAAGTGCCATCAACCGATATAGTCTTTGGCATAAAAATATTTTTAAATTCAGAACAAAATGTATGAAAAAAATTTTCATATAATTTATTTGGATTTTCTTCATAACCTATATAATTTAATTTAATACCAATATTATTTTTCAGCCGTTCTAAGCGACCAGCAGTCTTTGGTACAACAGTGATATTCTTTTTTTCCATGCTTTTACATTTAAGTGGAATGGTAACAATTTGTCCAGAATGGTCAGATTCTAAATTATTAAAAACTCTTCTTGCTAAAGGAACAATATTTGTATAAATATTGTCAATGCATGTGGCAGACGATTGAGTTGTTCTTGTTGGCTCCAAAAATAAATTTCCAAGGTTATATGACCAAAACAGATTTTTAATCCTAATAGATAAACTAGAATTTTCTAATAAATTAATATTAAAATCACCACAAACAATGGTTTGTTTTGTGGAACTACACACTTTTTTCAATACTTCATCCATAGTATCTTCAAAAAGGTCATATAATCCTGAAGGAGGCCTGTATATACTTAATACAATAATCTGGTCCAGCTCCACGCAGGCTATTTCTATTGTTCGCTCAATCGAAAGACTCACAATATCCTTACGATCCTTAAATTTCAGCTTTTTATCTAATATTATTAAAGAACCACCACGAATTGATTTTTCTCGACTGAACGAACTACCAACCAGATGATTGCTGAAATTAAACATGAACTGATAACTTTTAAGCCAGTGTTCAGTTACACAAAAGATGTCTACATTACTACAGTTCAAGAATAATTCCACTTCCAGATCCTTGCCTAACATTCCTTGAATGTTCTGGTGCACCAGGTTGATAAGATTTACTTTATTTTTGTTTTCAAATGGGTTTTGCAATACATTTACAAAGTTTTCAGTATCTTTTCTACCTAATGATAAGCAAGAGGATGTCTCTTTTGTCTCATTACTTAATTTAAAGATTTATTAAAAATATCATCAGTAACATTACTGACAGTCGTTTCACTACCACAGTATTGCTCAATAGGAGCAATTTCAGTACTTTGAGTGGGCTGCTCAATAAAAGCATTGTCAGAGAAAGAATATTAAATCTGTTATACCGTCAAATTCGACGGTATAAAACTTATTCTCGGATAACGGCTTTATTCTAAGTACAAGTATTTGGTGAAATTAAAATTGACCTATCTGAGAGTAACTCATGACTTTATCCTTGGTATAAAACTTATCTGACTTTGGTTAAATCGGGCCTTAGGCTGGATTCAACCAAATACGAAGTAACACGAGTATAACTATCACGGGAATAATTTTACTCATTGAATTTACTCTTGGATATCTTCGTTTGCGTTTTTCCAACGTACTCGAGGAGTACGCTAAACTCGGTATTGTAATACTTTTGTTGATGAATGAACGTCGAATGAAAGTATAAACCGACAAAAATGCATGTATTATTGTTTCTCCTAGCATGACGTGAAATGCCGCAACAATTCAATTTTGTAGGATAATACAGTGAAATGTCAAGTTGACAACATGTAATTTCTAGTTTCTATGTAGGTAATGGTAGGTAATGTTTGGTTGCCCGTTTGCGTTTTCTGTTATTTCAACATATGTTCAAGTTTAGCTAACAAATACAGAGTGGCTTCCTTGGATAAACGAAATCTTACAGCAAAGTCGTGGTCATAGTAATCATCAAAGTCACGGGGACCCATCACGAACAAAAGTAAAATAATTCGATAAAAGCATCAATAGATGGCGCTACTTTAATCGATTTTTGTAATGACTTTTTAGTGAATTTAGTAAAAGTCAACAAGGAGATTCAGAAAACTATTGATTATATTTTAAAAAATCACTTAGCACGTGGGAAGTATCAAAATACGTTTTTAAGTCATGCTAGAACGGTTTAACATTTCTTTTTACAAATTTATAGCACTCCTAGCGACAATTGTCTGAACTTCAATGTATCTCTCAAAAGCATAGCTCAAATTAGCACGCAATGTCTGCTTTAACTATTTGATTACATACTGCTCACTCATAGATGGCACTACTTATGTATGCTTGTTTGTATGGTCACAGATTGAGTTGAATTATTTTATTTTATTATATTACCTACAAGGTGTTTGGTATGTAGGTATTTTGACATAATCATAATAGTAATGGCGTCATTGAAAATTCGAAATCGCAAAATTAATTTTCTAATTCCCATACATTTGAAAGTGTAATGTCGAATTATGGTCGAATTACACAAAAACATGACATCTTAAATTTCACCACTTCTAATAGGTCAGGATTGGTCTACTCGTTAGATCTTCGTTTTTAAATATGTGTGGCAGTGGTTCGATCCTGTCCTGATGTAGTTATTTTTTAAAAAAATTGCTTGTTTTATTATTTTGTTTTTCTTTATTGCTTTTTGTTTATTAAGTATATCAATTCCTTTTATTTATATTTCAATTTGTTTTTTATTTATAATTTTCTTTCAAGAACAAAAAGATTTAGGTTAGGATTAGAAACGCGATTTTAATAAGTAAGAACTTACCCTATTTAATATTTTTTCGGAAATTTTCAGTTAAATGCCTACGAACCGAAAAAAAAGTTTCACTTGCATGTTGGTTTCATAAAACCACAGTGATTTTTTCACTGACCTAACTATTTTGTATGGGGGATTTCAAAACTAATTTTACAAATCTGAATTTTTAATAACATCATAAGTATTATTCAACTATGTTAGGTACATATATAGTCATAGATAATATAGGTAAGTAATACGTACAGTACAGTCAGCAACACGTCTGTTAAGTATGGTATACTTTTATATTTTATTTCTATGGTAATATTTGATAATAGTCTGTATCCGTGTCCATCTCGGTAATCTGTGTTTTTTTGCTACACCCTATTATTAACGTTGTCCGTTGTGAACAGTTGTGAAAATTACAAATAAAAAGATAAATAAAAGTATTAAACAGTTTTATTATGTATGAACAATCCAAAACTTAATATGGTAGCAGTCCGTGGTTGCAAGAAACGCCCAATTGAAAAACAATATTGTAAGTACACAACATTGTTGAAAAAGAATTTACGCAGTTTACGCACACCAAAATGGCGTTCAAACAAAATGATATTGTAATTCCTATTTTCGATGGAACCGAATACAAAAACTGGAAAATCAGGTTATTAAAATTTTTGCAATTTAAAAAATGTGAAGAGGTTGTAAAGAGAGAAAAGAAAACTAAAGAAGAAATAAATGATTGGGATGAATTAGACATACAAGCCACGAACTACATTTATTCGGCCATTACAAATAGACAATTGGAATATGTGTGTCACTTAGATTCGGCTTTCAAAATAATGTCGAAATTCGATGAGATGTATCTAAATAAATCTACGTCGCTACAAATAGTGTGTCGAAATAATATTGAAAATATCAAATTGAAAAACTATAGTGATGTTAACAGTTTCTTTGACGACTTCGAAAAGGCGGTAAATGAACTCAAGCAAGCCGGCGCCATTGTGACAGAATCGGAAAAATTAAATTATATGCTAAAAGCCTTGCCACCAAGTTATAGTCATATTGGTGATTTGATTGATATTTTACCAGAAAAAGATCGGACAGTGGAATATCTGAAAAACAAAATAAAGATGAAAAATATTGAGTCCAAAACAGGTAACGGATCTGAACCTTATAGTGAAAAATCAAATGTTTTCAAAGCAAATACAGAATCTTTTAAAACAACTAGTTGTAGTACTACACCTCAAACATGTTTTATATGTGGAAAGCGTGGCCATAATAAAACCAATTGTTGGTTCAATAACAATAACATGCATCATGGCAGAGGCAGAGGAAATACAAATTTTAGAGGTCGCTTTATGAATAACAGGCGTGGAAACAACCGTGGAAGCTATAGAGGAAGAGGTCAAGCTCGAGAAAACCCAAGTAGTAGTTTTTACACTACAATACAAAGTAATATGTCAATGACTAAACATACAGGAAATGAAAAAGAAATAATATGGTTATTGGATAGCGGATGCACCAATCATATAATAAATTCAGATCAATATTATAATGAAGCAATAATATTAGACAAACCAGTCAATGTCAAAGTAGGAGATGGAAGAGTACTAAAAGCTACAAAAGTTGGCAACATAAATATTTATTTTCAAGTATACAATAAAATATCGAGAGTCAATTTAAAAAATGTTTACTTTGTAAAAGAAATGAAAGCGAATTTGTTAAGTTACACGAAGATAACAAATTCTCATAAAATTACATCAAGAGGTCAATATACAAAAATATATAAAATGACGGGAGAATTAATAGCAATAGCTAAGCAAGAAGAAGGATTATTGAAAATGACTAGTTTTACTACAGAAGAAAATATTAAAATAAATATGTCTCAAAATGTACTAACTGAAAAAGAAAAATTACATAGAACTCTTGGACATGTAAATTTTAATTATCTAGATATTATGTGTAAACACGAATTACTGGAAGGAATACCTAAGGAATTAGAAAAAGAATACCTAAAATGTGCTATATGCATAGAAAATAAAATGCATAATTTACCTTTCAAAAACAATAGAAGAAGAGCTGAAAGTATACTTGAGATTGTTCATACAGATCTCAATGGACCTCACAGAACAACAGGATGTCATGGTGAAAAGTATTTCTTAAGCTTCATAGACGATTATTCAAAATTAGCAAAGGTTTATTGTATCAAATCTAAACAGCAAGTTTATGAATGTTTTGTTGAGTATGTGAATGAAGTTCAAAATTTAACTGGTAAAGTCATAAAAGAGCTCCGATGTGATAATGGGACAGAATATTTAAATACAAGTATGTTTAACTTTGCTAGAGAAAAAGGAATAATATTGAAACCATGCCCAGCATACGTACATGAGTTGAATGGAACTGCAGAACGATTCAACAGAACTATTATGGATATGGCTAGGTGTCTGTTGGCAGAAGGAAAGATAGATAGATATTATTGGCCGGAAGTTATAAAAACAGCAGCATATTTAAAAAATAGAATTATAACTAATACTATGGAAAATAAGACCCCTTATGAAATATTTTTTAATAGAAAGCCTTCAATACAAAATTTAAAAATTTATGGAAGTAAAGTCTTTGTAAGAATACCTGAAGAGAAAAGAGTATCCAAATGGGACAAGAAAGCAGAATTAGGAATATTACTTGGCTATTCAGATATGGGGTATAAAATTTTAATTAATAATAAAATAGTTACCGCTCGACATGTAGACATAATTGAGGAAGATATAAAGTGTATTGGATTTGAAGAGTCGAAGGAAGATAATGTTTCAAATAAAAATAAAGAGAATATACAAATTGAAAGTGAAACAATGGAAGAGGAGAAAAATGAAAGCATTTCTAGCATTGTGGAAGACGTAAATAATACAAATACAAGACCTAAGAGACAGATAAAAGCTCCATCACGATTTGATGATGAATTTGGCTATAATTGCATAACTGCAAACTATTGTGATATTTTTATTCCAGATACATTTCAGGATGCAATTATGTGTAACGAGGCACAGAGTTGGAAAGAAGCAATGGATCGAGAAATTGACAGTCTTACAAAGAACAATACATGGCAAAAAGTTAACAAACCTATAAATAAAAGAATATTAGATGTCAAGTGGATTTACAAAAAGAAAACAGAAGGACTATTTAAGGCAAGGTTAGTAGTAAGAGGCTTTCAACAATTAGATTGTGTGGAAGACACATATTCACCTGTTGCGAATATGCAAACATTAAAATTATTACTTTCTTTTTGTTGTCAAAATTCATTACACATACATCAAATGGATGTGGAAACAGCATTCCTAAATGGTAAGGTAATTTCTGAAGTTTATGTTCATCAGCCATTAGGATATGACGATGGTACTGATAAAGTTTATAAATTGAATAAAGCTCTATATGGACTAAAGGAAAGCCCGAGAGCTTGGTATGAATGTTTCAATAACTATGTAAAGACACTAGGTTTTCGTAGATGCAAATACGATTTTTGTCTTTATGTTAAATCACATAATAATGTTGATGTATATATACTATTGTTTGTGGATGATTTATTGTTATGTTGTAAAAATATAAATATATTAAAAGAAATAAAAAGTCAGTTATGTAACAAATTCAAAATGAAAGATTTAGGCAAAGTAAATAAATATGTAGGTATAGAAATTGAATATGATTACAATAATTGTAACGATAAAAATATCATGACCTTAAGTCAAAAGGCATACATAGAGTCATTAGCAAGTAAATATAATATATTACAGTCTAAACTATACAAAACACCTATGGAAATGAACCTAAAATTAAGTAAAGATAATATAAATGAAAATGTAAAATATAGAAACTTAATAGGAGCACTTTTATACATAAGTTGTGGCACTAGGCCTGACATATCTTTTAGTGTAAATTATTTAAGCCGTTTTCAAAACTGTTACACTGAAACACATTATAAATACGCCCTTAGAATTTTAAAGTATTTGTATGCTACAAAAGAACTTAAATTAACTTACTTTAAAAATAAAAATGATATCATGGATTGTTTTGTTGATGCTGATTGGGCAGGAGACATAATAGATCGAAAATCAACCTCAGGTTTTGTTATTAGATTTTATGGAAATGTTATCTTTTGGAAAACAAAGAAACAATTAAGTGTAACTAAGTCATCTACCTTTTCTGAATATGTAGCTTTATCAGAATCGGTTACTGAAATACTATTTTTGTTGAATATAGTAAATGATGTGTTTGTTAAAGTTGATTATCCAATTAAAGTGTACGAAGATAACTCAGGAGCCTTATGTATTGCTAAATATGGTAATTTTACAAAAAACTCTAAACATATAGAAACACACTATCATTTTGTACATGAAAATTATATAAATGGAAAAATAGATATCCTTAAAATAACTTCAGAAGAAAATTTTGCTGACATACTTACAAAATCATTAGGAACTGAAAAATTTGTAAAATTTAGAAAAATGTTAAAAGTAATATAAAATTTTGATGTTTCAAGAAAAAAAGCTGGAATTGTTATAAGTAAATTACATGTATGTTAAATTTCCATAAAAGTAAATTATATGTTCCTAAGTAAATAAACAGAAATACATAAGTATAATAGATGTAATAGTACATATTGTTAAATGAAAATACTTTAAGAAATTATGTCGATGTGAAGTAATATAGTAATTCAGTGAAACGAAATAAAATAGTAAAAGTAAGGAGGCGTGTTAAGTATGGTATACTTTTATATTTTATTTCTATGGTAATATTTGATAATAGTCTGTATCCGTGTCCATCTCGGTAATCTGTGTTTTTTTGCTACACCCTATTATTAACGTTGTCCGTTGTGAACAGTTGTGAAAATTACAAATAAAAAGATAAATAAAAGTATTAAACAGTTTTATTATGTATGAACAATCCAAAACTTAATAACGTCAAGCTTTACATTTGCATTACGAAAGCCGCCGCTATTACGAGCGACATAAGGGCAGTCTTAAGGTCAACATTTAAAGCCCAGCGTGAGTATTGATGAAAGAAAAAAGAAAGAAAGAAAGAAAATGGTTTATTCAATGGCACTAATACAGAATAACAAATAAAAAAAGGGAAAACACTAATAGATGTGCCACGGAAAGGGTAACTACTCAGCATAATGCCGAGGCGTCGCAGACTCCCCGGCGCTGGTCTTCCGTAGACACCCTGAAGAGGCACTACTATGGCACACACACACTAAGCTATAAACAAAAATCTTAATATCTACGTAATACACTCAACATGGAATAATAGAAATATACAAATCAATACATATAGGTACATAAAGCTCCACGTATATACATTGTATCAACAGCATGACGTGTCATAAATTGTGACAGGTTACATAACATAGTATCAGTAATACAAAAACTTAGAGGTAGTTTACAAACACAGCAATATTTTTTCTTTACATACACAATTTCTGTAAGTTTCCTGACTATAAAAAAATAAATAAAATTAATGTAGGTACTATACTTGAATTATTTTTTAAATCTCAATGGTGATTAGATATATTTTGAATTTTGCCGAATAAAATATTATAGGTACAGTGTTTTATTAGATTTTACCATTTACAAATATTGTGGCAAGCGCGACTTACAATAGACGTCACATAATTTAAATAATAGATTCGAAATTTCAACATCAAATCTAAGTGAACAGATGGCTCATGCGGAAATACTGCGAAATTATTAAGCTATACCGCTAGAGGTCTGTGGTTCGAACCCGCATTAGGTATCTTTTGTTTCAGTGATTTTTTATCACAGAATTAATAACAACATTCTTAAAATGAAACAGACAATTAGATAACTGGTAAGAAAGAACAAGGAAAAATAAAATTTTGTTAAAAAAATAGTACTAAATTATATAATTTCGATATTTGATAAAACAGTCGAATAAATTAATTTCAGCCGGCTATGAGAATATACATTTCTCAATTATATTTATATTATAAAAAAATATAAGTAATTAAGAATTATTTTTAAATTGCTTAAATTGCTAAATTTAATTAAATAGTTTTTTATAGGTATGTATAAATATAAAAATAAACACTTATTTTATATAAAAAACAAAAATCATAAACTGAAAAATCTTGTCAAATAAAAATTTTAAATCACATTTTAACAAAATACAATATTATGTGACTTTGATTTTCTTTAAAAATACTAAATAAATTGAAAAAATGATACTTAAATAAATCAGTGAAAAAAATCGTCTTGGGCGGGATAAAAAAAGGTCAGATATAAAAAATTTGCAAGTTTGCTTTATTCTTAACCAGTTTTTTGAATTTGAAGTTACAGATATAATAGAAAGTACCCACTACCAAAATGACTTATACCTCCAATGATATCAAATTTATTTTACAATTACATCTTAAATGTCAAACGTATATAAAATGTATGACATAAATCGTATAACCATGGCGGAACAACCCCTTAGGTATAACATTGATTTATACGTCAATTTTTTACCAAATTGTAACACATTTAGCTTGGTGCAGCCGGCCGGTAAGCGTATGATGTTTTACAAGACCTATTTACTTACGCAGTCATGAACTAAACAAAGCGTAATAAGCATAGCAGTTCACAAAGTGCCATCTGTTGAGTGCGTGCGAGAACTACTGAGCCCAATGTAGCAAAGGCTCGATGGCCCGAGCTTGCTGGTGCGTCATCTCGCGGTGAAATGGTGAAATAAAATAGTTCGAAGAATAGCCCGATTTAAGTAGGTCCCATTTCGTTGCATGGGATGGGGCATCTGTACTGTAGTATTATATTATCTGTGTCAAAGTGATTGGCTCTATCCTTGATCCACCTTGGACGTCTTGACACATATTCATCATCACTGTCGGATTCTTCTATCATATTTCTCAAACGTTCCATCGTGGAGCGGTTTTGATAAATATCTTCTTCGAATTATTCTTGAAAATACTCAATAATATTTACGAATAAACAAAATCGAGGATAATTTGAAAAGTGACTACTTTGACAGCTGTTATACTCTCAGATTAACCTGTTACACCGCCAAAATCGCCCGTGTTATTCTTTACTCGCGTGTAGATACCTTATTCTTAGATTAGTCGTTGGTAAAATGCAAAATCAGCTTACCCTTAGAACAAGCAGCACTTACTCTCGTGTAAAAACTTACACGAGTTTGGTTGAGTCCGGCCTTAGTCAGATAATTTTTATCTGCGGAATAAATATGACAGTTTGACAGAAATCTGTCTGTATAGAAATTCTGTCAAACCGCCAAATTTATTCTACAGTTAAAGGTTATCTGACGATTGAAAAATCGGCCCTTAGTTGTATAAAAAAAATGTCACAAGGGCCGACTAAGGAACTACAACAGTTACAGTTCTGAGAACTCGTAACACAAGCCTGCACCAATCCATCTAGCCATTCTCCGTCCACATTTGTGAAATGGCTTCATCACCGTGTCAACAGTGCGATGTGGACGATATCTGTCATGCGTACAAAGGTAAAAAATTGGTTGAAACGTACAAACCTTGCCTTGACAATTATAAAAAAAAACAAAAACTTCTTCATCTTGCGTATACATTCAATGGTATATACATACCTTATGTTTATGCAATATAATGTGTATACAGGGTGTCCCAAAAAATAGAAAAATAGTGTCAAGCGGAAGTCCAGAGATAGAGCACGTCTTGGGCTATCCGAATCACCCCCATGTATGTTCCGCGATTTTTTGTAGTTATCGAGTTATTAATTTTTTACTGAACTTTTGAGAATTTACGAGCTGAACAACTTATAAAATGTCAAAGAAAAAGTACAAGTTTTTTTACAAGCCGACAATCTGGCAAAGTTCTATTTGGACACCCGGTATACACAAGCTATAATGATCTCAGAATAAAACCTTATCCGTCTTATTACAAAACATGGACTAAAGTTAGTCCTGGTTTAAGCCAGGACTAAGTTGATGCTGTCTCTATCTATGTATATTGACACAAGTGAAAGCGCACTACTTTTAAACCAAGACTAACTTTAGACCATGTTTAAACCAGGTTTTGTAATAACACCTAATCATATACCTTTGTATCCATGTCAGTGCTATGTACGCCGTTTTTGTGATGCATATCAGAATTGTTTCCAAAATTATGTATATCTATTATTGTATTAATATGTATCATGTGGCTGTACTTATTATAATAAATAAATAAATAAACACCGTATGGGATCCAAGCCAACCAAAGTATGAAATCGTCGGCAGGTGCCAGAAAGCGCTTACGACGAGCGAACAGCGGCTGCTGTTCCAGGCGTCCACTATGAGTTCCCCGGGGGCTACCACCAGGACTTTGGCCCTGAGAGGTTCAAGCTCACTGAATGCCTGTTTGAACCCACACTTGGAGCAGCACACTTAGGTAAGCATTTACACTAATCTACCTAAACCCTTTCTATCTAAACTACCTCTAGGGTTGAAAACTTTTTAGATCTTTAGATCGATCATTCATTCACTTTACCAATCTCAAAAACTGCCGGACCTATGTAGATATATTTTAGCAAGCAGAATCCTCGCGCTTCCTTGAGATTTCCCTTTACTTTTGGCTCGTATTTAGTTTGTATGTTATTCAGTTGACACAAAGTTCATTTTGCTACATACAATTTCGTTGCAAAAAGTAGCTTCCATTCATTCCGCGGCCGTGTAAAATGTGCCTAATCCATGTGGCCACGTGTATCACGTAGCATCTTCTCGGCTCATCTGCCGCAGTGTCTCATGACGAAAGTCTTCAATTCGTGCGTGTTGCCTATGATGACGTACGGAACTGAGACGTGGCGGCTTACAATGGGTCTCAGAAGAAGGCTCAAAGAGAGGGCTATGCTCGGGGTTTCTCTAAGTGATCACATCAGAACTGATGAGATCCGTAGAAGAACTAAGAGTTACCGACATAGTCCAAAGAATTGCAAACCTTCAGTGGCAGTGGGCAGGTCACATCGCTCGCAGGACTGACGGCCGTTGGGGTGCAAAGGTCCTCGAGTGGCGGCCTTCGTTTGACGGATTCTTGATAAGTCAATAGTGACAAGTCAGTATACGGTTGACCAACAATAACTGTTTCAAAAAGTGACGCCATTGAAGCGCTATTCACATGCCACTAAACGCGTTATAAAGCCCCTGGGGGTATATTATGACGTCTTAATTCCAGGCAGTTTTTTGAATTGTTGTAATGCCATTTCTTTCTCTTTGTAGAATGAGTAAGCGAAAGGCACTGATAGCAATTCAGAAAAGTGGCTGGAATTAAGATGTCATCATAATATACGCCCTGGTGAAGGTCGCGGGAAGCCGCTGGATGCGGGAGGCGCAGAACCGATCGGTATGCTGCCGTGGAGGCCTGCGTGCACGGTTGGCCCCGTGCGCGTCGCCGTAAGGCCCTCCGTCTGGGGATTGCCCGTGTGTTCTCGGGCAATCCCCCCTTGGCGATAGCCCGACCACTTGGTCGGGCTAGCCCGGGCGCGTGGGTAGTGGAGTCGCAGTGTGGACCTTACCTATTTTTTTTTATTGCTGAAAGTTGGCAAACAAGCAAACTGCCCACCTGATGGTAAGTGGTAACAGTCACCTATAATACATGTGGCTCTTGTGAGATTCACAGCAAAACTGCAACCCCCACAAGAACCACAGTGTACGTTGCCAACTTGTGACACAAGATGTAAAGTCACAGTACCCAGTCATTTCACTGCCATATCTTACCCTTCAAACCGGAACACACCAATGCAAGCACTGCTGCTTTGCGGCAGAAATAGGTAAGACGGAGGTACCTAAGCAGACGACCCTGGTACAGAGTCTCCCTCCAGTAAAGTAGCCCATAGCGGCCCATAAGGGCAGGGAGAACACCGGGGGGCTTTAGTGGGTAGGTCCGGCACTCTGCCGGGAGAGCCGAGTACGGTGCGGTCACGCATTTCCCTCGAAAGAAAAAAGCCCATGGAATTTCATGTCTGCATTCTGTGTTAGGAAATCGAATTCGGAAAACGTATGTGGCAGTCAATGTATTTTGTATTAATTTGATTAGGAAAACAAATACGGAAATCGAATGCGGATAACGTATTTTCAATGTAGTTGCTCGTAAAGTAGTCTTTATTTTTGTATAGATCTGACCGAAAGTCACCCTTTACAGGACTGTGCGGTAAAACAATATAGAAATCCTTTATTTCACGCGAGCAGAAGTTTTATTATTGTTGTTATTTTATATCTTGCACCACCACTACTTTTTGCAACGAAATTGTACATAGCATAATGAACTTTTCACACCACTTGCTCGACAATGCCAAATTACATATCATGCAAACCTTACGTAAAGCAAGTCATTAAAGCCCTTGGCTTTAGCTGGGGTGTAATGTTGGACTGAATCTCATTGTAACCCGTTGGTTTGTAATATTTTCACTTTTCAGAGTTCTTATTGCAAAGGCCTTTAATTTTAATTTCGTAATAATAGATCAACTAATACTCGAAGGCCGGGGCCGGCGCCCGAGCTCGAGCTGGCCTCGGCAAGCTGAATGGAACACATTTGAAATTAAACAAAAGCCGCGAGTATTGTAAGACGCTGCAATAATATACGTAATAATAACTGCAAAGATTTTATAAAAATATATCAAAATAGAAGAAAAGTTCTGTTAAAATGTCGAGTGACGAAACGCTGTCTTCAGTAGCCTTGCTTTTTTATTGTCTCGCAAGAGGTGAGAAAAGTAGAGTACACTCCTCGGGGATAAAGCTGTTTTTGTCTGAGGCGCGCATGAACTCTTCACTGCGCTCAGGACTGTCTTAAACTCATAACACCCTCGCTACGCTCGGGAGTTAAATCTGGAGTCCTTCGTTACGTCCAGGAGCCTTACCATGATCGTTAAAATAATATTGAAACAGACACCGCTCTTGCTGCGTATAGCGCCATCCCGCTCTCAGCGCGGTTTTAATATTGTTTTGGGCGATCATGGTTAACGACACGGTTAGCGCAGAGGTCGAGTGATCGCCTACTGCGCAACGGTTCGCGGGTTCGATTCCCGCTCAGGACAGATATTTTGTATGGCGTACAGAAATTTGTTCCGGTCTAGGCGTATGTGCATGTGATATTCTATGTTTCTAACTGCACCCACGACACAGGAGAAAAACCTATAGTGTGGGGCGACGTTTTTTTTTTTTAAATATCGCGCTCGTGACATAAAACAGTGCTTTATCCCCTCGGTGTACAATCTACGGTGTACAATATAAGAGCGTCGGTGGCGCTGTGGACTCGGCACTTGCCTTCCAATCGGGGGGTCAGGGTTCGAGACCCGCCATGTACCAATGTGTTTTTCGTTTCGAATTTCATATGTACATTCGTCTGACGCTCCTACGGTGAAGGAAAACATCGTGAGGCAACCTGCATACATCTGCGAAGAAGTTCAATGGTGTATGTGAAGTCGACCGATCCGCACTGGGCCAGCGTGGTTGACTAAGGCCTAATCACATCCTAATACATAAGGTAGGCTCGTGCTCCTCGGTGGGGACGTATATGAGCTGTGGTGATGTACAATCTACTATAATGTGTTGGCGGCAATGACGATGGCGATGTTCGGGTAGCGTGCAGCTAATCACCCTAATACATAAGGTAGGCTCGAACCCCTCGGTGGGGACGTATATGAGCTGTGGTGATGTACAATCTGCTATAATGTGTTGGCGGCAATGACGATGGCGATGTTCGGGTAGCGTGCAGCTAATCACCCTAATACATAAGGTAGGCTCGAACCCCTCGGTGGGGACGTATATGAGCTGTGGTGATGTACAATCTGCTATAATGTGTTGGCGGCAATGACGATGGCGATGTTCGGGTAGCGTGCAGCTAATCACCCTAATACATAAGGTAGGCTCGAACCCCTCGGTGGGGACGTATATGAGCTGTGGTGATGTACAATCTGCTATAATGTGTTGGCGGCAATGACGATGGCGATGTTGTCGGGTAGTATATGAGCTGTGGTGATGTACAATCTGCTATAATGTGTTGGCGGCAATGACGATGGCGATGTTCGGGTAGCGTGCAGCTAATCACCCTAATACATAAGGTAGGCTCGAACCCCTCGGTGGGGACGTATATGAGCTGTGGTGATGTACAATCTGCTATAATGTGTTGGCGGCAATGACGATGGCGATGTTGTCGGGTAGCGTGCAGCGCGGCGGGCGCGTGCGACGCGGACGCGCGCGGCGCGCTGTGGGGCGGCGTGGTGGCGTGCGGCGGCGGCGCCGCGCTGGCCGGCTGGGCGGAGCGGCTGGGCCGCGAGCTGGCCTCGAGGGCGCCCTCCGCGCACCGGCTCAAGGTGTGCGCCGCGCCCGCGCCGCTCGAGAGGCGGTGCGCCGCCTGGATCGGTGAGACGCGCGCGCGCGCGACCTTTATTCAATACTAGCTATGAATGAATGAATGAATGAATGAATGATAGTTTATTTGGCACCAAAATACAACACATAATGTAACAAAACAAAAAACACTTTTTATATACACGGTTATTTTTTTATCACCCTGGAAAATTTTAGGGACGCTTCAGGACACATCCAATATTATATAAAAAATAAAAAAAATTAAATAAAAAATAAAAAAAATATATAAAAAAAAATAAAAAAAATCTAAAAATGCTGCTCTCAACTAGTGCAGCATTTTTTGTATTTTTTGAAAAATTAATATAAAATTAAGGAGGGGGGTTATTTTTTTTATTTATATTTAAATCATTCTAATACCATGTCGTGAAGCGTCCCTTAAATTTTCCAGGGTGATAAAAAAATAACCGTGTATATACAGGTAGTTTCTGGGCCAAATAGGTCCCCGCTCAGCATATGCCGAGGCACGGAGTGCTTCGACGCTGGTTTTCTGCGGATACCGTTTATTCAGTAACTGTAGATACCATATAGTAACGTTGGGCAATGCGCACACAGTAAAGCTCTTAATTGCTCAATCAATTTCAAACCTTATAAATAGAGGCAGATATACAACCATCCAGGTGACAAACAAAATACAACACATCGCAGCGTTATTCGGCTTTTTGGGCGTCCAATAGATATTTTCTTAGTTTAGTTTTAAATGTTCCAACACTTAAACTATATTTCAATGGAGGAGGGGTGTTATTCCAGCACTTCGAAGCCGAATATCGAAAACTGCCACGAAATGCGGCTGTCTTGAAAGTTGGACAATTAATTCGATCTTTCGTTCGTTGTCGTAGAGAAAACTGTAATTTATGAAATAAATGGGGTGGGTTTTTATCTTTTATAACACCGAAGAGCAAACTTGCAAAATGTAATTTCCGACGTGTTTCCTTGTTCAAGAGATTGTTACTATTTAAGTACGGCGTTATATTATATGAGATCTTGGGGGTACAGGAAAACAAAATCTTATACAAGAGTTTTGGAGGCGTTGTATCACTCTCTTGGTGCGAGCTAGTAGACATGTTCCGACCACTGAATCCGCATAGTTGTGTATACATACTCGTATACATAGTGTCTATCTTTATACAACGTGTCGCGAAATTCGACGATAAGCGGGCACCAGTAGGGGTAGGCCGGCTCATGACTCCCCGAGAAAAAAATAGAAAAAAATGTACATTTTTTTGAATGTACAAAGAAAATTGGAATCCTTTGAAATTTGACACCTCTTAAGATACTTTTATCTACCATGACCACAATTTTTCAAATATTAGATCTTTTTTTTTGTATCAGTAACCTAAACAGCACGGCCATCCACCACAAGCTTTAAAAATCCATGAACGCCACAAAAATCAATCAACATTATTGTTTTTCTAAAACTTATGAAAGATTTTTATTTTCAGTCCACTTTCACTCGTCGTGGTGTAAAAAAAAATTTGGACACTACTATGGCAAGTTTTTTAAAAGTTTACGCATCTAATCAAGATTCCAAAATGGTATAATAACTCTAGGAAACTAGCCACAAAAAAATATGCGTACTATTTTGAACAAGAACCAAATTTCATAAAATATTGTTGTTGACAGTAAGGTGTGTGCACAAACTAGGTGCTCGCTTATCGTTGAATTTTGGGACACGTATATAATAGACGCACGCACAGCCGTAACCGCTAATTGTATAAACGTGAAATTTGGACAGTTGTTTTAATTCAAAATGCGGACGCACACTATGAGGGGATTTTTAGGGAAAAAAATTTACCCTGAAGGGATGAAATAGGGGTTGCAAGTCTGTATGGATTTTTTTAAAATTAGCAACGATTTTGATAAAACATGAGATTCGTGTCTTAAACACTTTTCATTGAACGTGTTTCATGGTTTATTGGAATTTACCCCCTCTATCTATCTATTTAGCCCACATTTACCCACTGCTGAGTATAGGCCTCTTCTTTTTTGCGCCAATCTTTACGGTCCTGAGCTGTTCTAGTCCAGTCTCCCCATACTCAGGACAATATCATCTGACCAGCGGGCCGGTGGTCTACCCACCGAGCGTTTTTCGTTCCTTGGTCGCCACACCGTGACCGCCTTGGTCCACTTTCCATCATCCCGCCTCGCCACGTGACCTGCCCACGCCCACTTAAGCCTTGCAATCCTTTCACCTACGTCGGCTACCTTGGTACGACTTCGGATTTCAGTGTTTCTTATACGGTCTTGAAGCTTGATACCGAGCATGGCGCGCTCCATGGCTCTCTGTGCAACTTTTATTTTGTGCATAGCCTCTTTTGTAAGCGTCCATGTCTCGGAACCATACGTTAACGTGGGCAGAACACTCTGATTAAAAACCTTGGTCTTTAGGCTTTGAGGGAACGTGCGTGACATCAGGATGTCTTCTAGTTTTCCAAAGGCAGCCCAACCCAGCTGAATCCTTCAGGCAATTTCCTTCATCTGCGTTTCTCCGCCAAAAGATAACCAATGTCCAAGGTATACGTAGTCCTTTACTACCTCTATTGGATAGTTACCAACTGTTATGTTTGGTACGGAAGAATGACTAGTCATTATTTTGGTCTTGGACATGTTCATCTTAAGGCCAACCTGCAGTGACGCCGTATTAAGCTCTTCCATCATATGTTGGAGATCTGTTGTGTTTTCTGCCATCAGGGTCAGGTCGTCCGCGAATCTAAGATGTAACAGGTAGGTGCCGTTGATTTTAATACCTCTATCTGCCCAGTTAATAGTCTTCATTATGTCTTCAAGGACGGTCGTGAAGAGCTTAGGTGAAAGAGTATCACCTTGACGAACACCTCTGTTTAGCGTTACGGGATCCGTAAGTTCATGTAATCGGACCCGCATGGTGGCGGAGCTGTATAGCTCCCGGAGGATATCAATGTACCTTTTGTCAATTCCACAACGATGAAGAGAGTGAAACACAGCCCAGTGTTCGACGCTATCGAAAATCCTTTTCGTAATCTACGAAAGCAAAACACATGGGCTGATTATACTCTCTTCCTCTCTCCATCAATTGCTTCACAGTATGGATATGGTCTATGGTGGAATAACCTCTCCGGAAGCCGGCCTGTTCTGCTGGCTGGAACTCATCGAACACTCGAGTTACCGATTACACAGGACCTTTGCAAAAAGCTTATAAACCTGTGACAAAAGGCTTATAGGTCTATAGTTTCCAAGAAAAGATTTGTCTCCTTTCTTGAACAAGATGGTCACTAATGCTTTTTTCCACGCAGTTGGTGTTGCGTTGCTACTCAAAACTTTGTTAAAGAGTTCCATCAAAATTTTAATAACAGGAACACCGCCAGCTTGCAGCATTTCAATGCTTACGCCATCTCCACCAGCCGCCTTTTCCTTTTTCATTTGTTCCAAAGCAAAATTGATCTCTTCTTCTATTATGAGAGGTAGATCTTCGTCCCAATATTGCTCTGTCAGTTTTGCCTTTGGATCCGCGATATTAGGTGTATCAGGTTCAGCTGCTTTTGATGTGTAGAGAATTTGATAAAACTCTTGTGCAACTTCGAGGATACGGTTTCGGTCTGTTACAAGATTTACCCCCTTAGGGTGCAAAATAGATTTACCCCCTTAGGCTCCTAAATATAAATAACAGTCCAACTCCTAAATATAATAGGCTACAAAATCGATTTTCCTACGGACAAATATAACATTCCTACAGGAAAACAATAATAGCGCGGGCGAAGCTAGTTGTACATAAGATTTATATAAATTTGTCAGATTTTAAAAGCTATGTTACATTATGTATGTTACAGGTGGCTCAATCTTAGCGTCTATCGGCTCATTCCAACAAATGTGGATTTCCTCCCAAGAATACGACGAAGGTGGCAAGGGGCAGTTAGAAAGAAAATGTCCATAAAGACCTGGTTTTTTTACCTACACTATGCCTAAGTTTATGAAGTGAATGTATGTATTGTATCTAGAGATTAAGTCCAATAAATTTTGTACAATAAATAGTTTTAAGTTTGGAATTGTTTCTATTTTCCTTCTTACTGCTTAAGATGCAGTCTGATGCAGTAGAGCACAGCATCGTAATGAAAAATTACCGATCAATTGTAAGCATTGGTGTCAACAGTTCGATGTTTCGGATTTCTCGAACTAATTACACCAAAAACGTTCGGTAGGTACCCGTTATCAAGGATCCGCTTCAAGGATTCGGTATACGCTTATCTTACACAGAATAGGGAAGCTTTTAGTATTTATCTCTCTTGGGGGGTTATTGTCTTAGAAAAAAATCTATCGCGATGTTCATCCATTACTCCTTTATAAAAGGAAATCGGTACAGAGTCTTATGTTCACGGCGCAATGGCTGTGTAATTATAAGCGATCGTGATAGATTTTTTCTTAGACAATAACCCACCTGTAGGCCTATTCTGTAACTTCGGTTGCTAACGAGAACTGCCATTTTTGAAAGGAACTTAACATCCATTGCTATCATGAACGCCGCCGTAACACAAGATCACTAAACCAGTAATGGATCTAGTGTCTTTCAAAAATTACAGTTCTAGTTACCAACCGTAGTTAGCGAATAGGCCTGCTGGTCAATGAATAGTACCTACTTACCTTGTACCAGCAGGACGTAGTCACTTCAATCTCTGTAGTAGGTAGTAATGTAGTGAAATTGGCCTACGACATCACGCGAGCCGTATGTAGGGGGGGGGGGGGGGAGCGTCGACAAACTTTGAATCTTTGAAGAATGTATCGACAAACTAGCACCTATCTTTGTCAGTAAGCAGATTTTTGCTAGGTCGTTTCGTTTTCGAGATCCAGGTGGCCCGGCTGGGGTAACGTTTCTCCAGCCGGGCCACACATATCTCGGAAATGCGCATGTCTCAAACTGGAATTTGTTCGACAAACTACCGCTTCACTATTCCAGCAAACAGTTTTGCTCTACGTCGCTTTGTTTTCGAGATCCAGCTAGCTCAGTTGCAGCAACTTTGCTGCAGGTGAGCTCTGAAATGGTGGATCGACAAACTCTGAAACTTGTCCGACAAACTCTGACAAACTGCCGCCTATCTATATCAGCAAACAGATTTTCGCTATGTGGTATGGTTTTGGAGATCTGTGTGGCCCGGCTGGGGTAACGTTACCCCAGCCGGGCCACACAGCCCCCTTAAACGCGAGCCCGATGAAAACTCAAACTTGTCCGATAAACTTCGACAAACTACCGCCTATCTATATCAGCAAACAGATTTTCACTAGGTCGTTTCGTTTTCGAGATCTGTGTGGCCCGGCTGGGGTAACGTATCCCCAGCCGGGCCACACAGATCTCTGAAACGCGCAGGCGACAAACTTTGAAACTTGCCGACAAACTAGACATTATAGCGACATACTCAATCTATTTTTCACACTTTTTTTTGTGGGGTCAGCCACACGATAAATCGCTGCTTATAAACAAAAGGGCCACAAATCAAAATTAGGAAATGAAAATTTCATTGAAATCACATTCAAGAGAGCACATTGAAAATTTTCATTTAATGTTTTGTTTATTTTTTGGCACTCCTACTTTCAATGTTCTTGTGTCATATATCCATTGATGCGTATTTTAATTCTCTACCACTTGTTTATTTTAATTTTGTCGTGACTATAACCCAAAGAGTATTAGCAGCAAATGAGTCCCTTTAGCATATAAAATATTTCTCACAAGTAACTTAATATTTTGAATAAAAGGCCACAAGAAGAAAAAATAAAAATCTTTTATAAGAATTTTTCATCGCAGTCTTCTTACAATCTTGCAATTTTTTTATAAATTACTTTAAGGAATCATTATTTTAAATTTAACTTACTTTTTATGACAAAAATAGTGTTTTGACACCATATTAAATAAGTAATAATCAAAAATAAGTGCTTCTAAAACCTTAACCATTTACACTAACAAAAGTGTGGTAACAAAATAATCATAGCTTCTTATGCAATTATAATAATATAGGTAGGGTGTTGGAACCAATAGTGGACCACTTAAGCGGATTTTGACTTTACTGCGGTCACTGTGTACACAGTTATCATTTGAGCGATGCTGCCTTTGGCACAATGATTCCTAGATACATACTTATACAAATGTGGCAAACATTTATTATGATCTTACAATAGATTTTTTGTAAGGCCTGTCCAAAGTCAAAAATTCAAAAGGCACCATTACCTGACCACCATTCACCAATAGATGACCACTACTCTACCCAATACCTGACCACCTCAAATAGTTAATTAATTTGCAAAATTATTTGACATTTTTTTCCGCTTTTCTTTCTTCACGAATGCGTTTCCTGGTTTCAGCTTGTATACTATTCTGTTTTTTTCCATCATCGCTTAAGCTTGATGACTCAAGTCAATCAACTTAATCAATACCTCTACTGTGGTCATCTTTCGGAAACAACTTACAACACCTATACAAATATTTTACCTCAAAGCCTGACCACCCTAGTTATCCTTTGGATACGCATTTTTTGTAATGTAAAGAGTTAACAGAAATCACAATATAGCTTATTATCTATTTAAAACCAATGAGGAAGTTGAACTTTATACAAAAAATGTTTTTTCTATTACTTGACCAGTCTGGTCAGCTTAAGGAAAATTGTAATTTTGGTGGCCCAAAATATAACCAGGGCTCTAAAAACCACATTATTTAGTAAATAGCAGAAATATTGTTAAAAATATCTTAAATCATAGGCCCTCATTATCTTTGATGGTTAGTGAATCCATAAACATAAATATAATTCAAGGTGGATCACGATTTCCAAAGTAATACGAAATTTTAAGTCTTAGTAAAAATCTTGACTAATCACGCGGCGCCATTGTTGCAGCAAGAAAACGTTACATTTTTCCACCAATAGGAAGCAAGTTTATATGAGGCTTGACAGATATAGTGTTGCCACTATTGGAAAACCAAAATACACCAACTTTGCTTGCTTTGCTTTTTTAATATTGCAATGAAACCCTGTTTTGGTCAGCTTTGGGTGACTGGTCTGCTATTGGTTCCGCCACCCTAGTATGGATAAATATAAATTCTTCGTACGAATATATATGTTTTTTTTTATTATTTACTAAATAACAGTTTCAATTATTACTTTTAGGCGGATTATTTTGAGGCATATAAAATGCATGATTGAGATTCTTTTGATTACTGCCCTCACGAATGTATCGATACTTAGGGGAAATCTTGGTCATGTTTTTGTGGACAAATTTGTCTCTAAATATGCAAATCAGCTGTTGCCCAATACTCACTAAAAATCGACAACCGCACCAATACTGGGTGGCTGTGTATCAACGCTGGCTGGTTAAGCATCGACGCTGGTTGGCTGAGTTTCGACGTTGGCTTGATGAGCATCGACACTGGGTGGCTGGGTATCGACGCTGGCTGGTTGAGTGTCGAAGCTAGCTGGCTGAGCATCGACTCTGGATGGCTGGGTATCGACCCCGGCTAGCTGAGTGTCAACTATGGCTGGCTGAGCATCGACACTGGGTCCCTGGTGTCGACGCTGTGTGAGTGTCGAAGCTAGCTGGCTATCGACATTGGCTGGCTGAATATCGATGCCTGCTGGCTGGTTAGCCATGCTACAGGACTGGTTGTCAGAGCTGAATGCTTCCTTTTTTTCGGGAGGAAATGCGTAACCGCACCGTACCTGCCGTTCGCTAGGCGGCGAGCGTGTGTGGGGATTTCCCGGCGGAGTGCCAGGCCTACCCACTAAAACCCCCCCGGTGTTCTCTCTGCTCTTATGGGCGCGTATGGTAAGGTCCACACTGCGACACCACTACCAACGCGCCCGGGCAAGCCCGACCAACCGGTCGGGCTATTGCTATGGGAGAGCTGAGTGCTTCCCTCTCAATATTGCCTAGAAAAATGATTTATATACACCAATTTTACCTTATAAATGAAGTGAAGTCAGTTCTAAAATAAACGCAAATAAATTACATAAACTATGCCGAGGAGTAATGTTTGCATGTAAAAAGGATGAAAGATGAAAGTTCAAGGAAAAAATTATATAAAGCGCGAGGCGAGTATATTTAGCAACAACATTTTTTATTGCACAATATAAAACATGCATTAAACATCATAAAGCAATGTATTCTTTTACTAAACAACAATCCCAAATTGTATCAAAGCCTTTTGCCTTAAAAGAAAACTTCGCAAGCACAACAATGTTTTAAGTAGAAATGACGTTACACAAAACAAGTCTTAAGCATAAAACAAATGAAAATATAGTAAGCATTTTTTTATTACTAAACGGACACTTTTCAAAATATGGCACCTTTTTTAAAAAAATAATTGTGTACTTGTTTTTTTATTAGCGAAACGGACGCATTCACAAATGTGGCCATGTTGCCCATAAAAGTAACTTTTTGAGATGTTGCCCTTTATCACAAAACCGATGTTCGCTCACGCTAGCTGTTGTGTCGCAACTAAAAAGATGGCTTTTTGGCGTTTTGCTCTAAACTTAGCCATCATGTGCGAAAATGCCAAAAGGGCGCATGCATAAATTTGTAATTATGCGGTCGAATTTGACGGGTGTCTTTGTGAAATATGAAAATATGTGTGATTCTGGCAACATTTTTCTACTAAAAGTGATTTTGGACAATTTTGATTTGGCCCTTTCGTTTATAAGCAGCGAAATCACTTTTCCATTAACCGGACTACTGATACCTACACTTTCCAATATATCGCAACAAAGTGACGTCACGTGCTAATGCGTGAATTAGGTCCCGAATATCAGTGGAAGACACTATGCCACTATCTGCGGGTATTGATTTCAGACTGCAAAGTAGAAACTTCAGTAACTGAGCACTTAATCAGAAAAAATCTGTTTATTTGGCCAGACAAGTTTGTATGGTTTTGTTTCGAGTTTTCCATGTCTCCGCAGAGGCAATTGCGGGTAAAGTTCTAAATTGGCTCTTACGATTGTTGGTAACTGATGTAATCTAAAGCGTTGGTAACTCTTTCTCTTACAAATGTGGCGGCAATAGTAACTGTGTGCTCCCAAGTAAAATTGTGATTGCGTTAATGTTCATCGTTTTTTGTCTCTTTCGACCTCCACGAATGCCACATACATTCTAGATCATTTTCGAATGAGGTAATACAGAAATGAAAATCAAAATACACTTAAAGATACTTTAATTCAAAATAAATTAACAATCAGTCCTTTATAATTTTCTCCCTCAACACCATTTACGCTTTAATTACAAAGAAGACACTAATATGACATTCAGAATACCGTGTACTGGAGTGATATAAACAGTGTTTGATATTTTCATTGATAACTTTTAATTTAAACTGCGACACGCTACTGCAATTTACAACATTTATTGGAACAACCTATCTACACTATTATTATAAAGAGAAAAGATCTGTATATATGCAACGAATAAACTCAAAAACTACTGGAACTATTTCGAAAATTCTTTCACCATTAGAATGCTACATTATCCCTGATTAACAGGCTACAAAATTATTTTTCCTACTGGAAAATATAAAATTCCTAAAAGGCGATTTGATATTATAATTCCACTGATTAGATCTTGATTTTTTTATTGATTTAAGTATAGTTCAAACATTGTTTTTTTACACGTCCATTATGAATTATTCCTTAAAAAATAATTCATTACTTACTTTAAATGTTTTCTTGAAAAATGTATTTCTGAAATAAATACAAATACTTACTGTAACATATGTTGACATCCGTCGTGTCACTAGTCTATCTATCTATATGATCAATTAACATTAACATCACGACACGAAATCTCAATATACAGACTGGGGAAAATATACAGAGAAATGACCCTAAGATAATTATAAGGTACCTAGTTCAAAAGTTTGCGATGATATTTGACGAGGTTGTTCAGACAAAAGCTATCCATGAACCATATTAAAATTGAAAAACCTTATTAAGTATTACTTGTCTTTTATTCAAAACAATAAAGCTATCACATTTATTAATAATTTTATACCAGGTTATGTAATCTTCTAGACCAGGGGCTCCCAAATTTTTTTATACTATACTCCTGTTAAAACGAAAACCTTCCAGACGCCCTTCACAGTAAATTTTGTAAACACGCGAATAAACAGTTTTACACTGAAAAAAAATGTATCTTTGCTATCAAAAAATACAACGCTGTAAGTTTTAATTTAAAGAAATACTGTTAAGAGAAAAACATCGATAAAAAAACATATTATCTAGTGAGATGGGTGGGCTTGGATTTTCATCACTAGTAACCCTATTCTTAGTGCTAGGGCACAACGTAAGTCACTGGCAACATCAAGTCTGTTCCAGTACTTAGACTTGGTTGTAAGAATGGTTAAAATGCCTCGAAAGTGATTCTATTTACTTAGAGATTTTAACTGGTCTCGCGTTTATGGCGCTCCACCACCCCCTGACATGTCTTCACGCCCCCCTTTCTGCCCCCAAGATTAGGATCCCCGGTTCTAGACTAAAATGTGTTGGGCAGCTGGTTTCTTCGCGAATTTAGAATTGGACTCATAGTGAATGTTGTTCAGTTGAAGGATATCTTTGTTTTCTACAAACTGATAAACACACTGAATTTTCACAGCGATTCAATTTTTTTTTACTAACCATAACTCTTCATATACAAAAAGTGAGCAGAGGCGGATCTGAACGAACACCAACTTTGAATGAGACATAACATAATAGTAAATAGTGAAAAAGTGCTTTATATACATTTAAAGTATGAAAAAGAATAACTAGAAAATTAAGTTTATGTACAGTTATAACGCAGCGTAATTTATTTTTTTTCGACTGACATCATACACCATTAAGTACCTGAGAAGAAATAAAATGGATTTAATAAAAATTAAATTATCTACAAAATATATACAAGATGATTAATCCAAATGGGTAGCAATAACAAAAACACAATAAAAAAATTGTCTGTCTGTTTTGTTCCCGCTAATCTCCGGAACGGCTGGACCGATTTTGACGAGACTTTCACTAATAGATAGCTAATTATATAAGGTATAACATAGGCTACCTTTTATCAAGATCTTAAAAAATTGCCTACAAAAATCAAAATGCTGCCAAAAGTTACTATTCCACGCGGACGAAGTCGCGGGCACAGCTAGTATTAAATAAATTGGTCCGCCCACTGAACGAATATGTTCTAATTTTAAATAAACGCAATTTGTAATGCATAATATCGATGCAGACAAGATATGCATAAGTGGACTCTTCAGATAAATTTATTCGATTGAATCCACCATCAACAATTACTACGAAAAAACTTGCAGAATTTCCAACATTTTGTACAGAGATTTTGACCAGGTTCGATTCCCGGTATGTATGTATGAATGTTTAAAAACTTTGAATGCCATTATTATTAAATCTTAAATCGACGCCATGGTTCCTTAGAACAGATTTCACTATCTCTCATACTTTCTAATTTCTCCCTACTGAACTGACCCATTAAGATTGATAACCCGGTATATTCTTAAAGATTATTCATATCAGTTATTCATCTCACAAGAATCATTAGTGAGACTTGTCGGTAAACTTAATTGGTCCAACAATGGCGATTGCATCTGATAATTAAAGGGATAGGGGCAGCACAAGAGAAGATCCTCGAGGGTCAAGTGCAGGGCCCGTAAGGGCCTCCCCTAAAATAAATTGGCCTTCATCTCACCTGATGGTAAGACCGAAGTTTGAAACGAGCTTTACTTGAATCGCTTAGCAACTGAGGGAACTGGCTATCTCACCTCTAATTGTCGGATCACAATAATGTTTAACATTTTTATTATAACGACAAACTAAGGTAAGATGATGGTAGCTAGCCAGGACGGCTCAGTAACCCCACCATCAACCAAACCGAGTAGAAAAACTTCTTGGGGAATCGAACCTCCACCTTCTGATCAATACCCAGTGGTCACGAGTTTTAAACTGGTTACGTTACACATTTCCTAAGGAACTCATTAAAATTCAAGTAAAAACGTAGCCTATGCCATTATTCATTAAAATCGGTTCAACGGGTTAAGCGTCAAAGCCTTTAAATGCGGAGAGAAGAGTTATTTTCGAATTTATAATATTAGTACAGATTCATCACTAATTACGAAACTACGGATGCATAGACGACCGAACCGACTACAGTCAGATTTTTAAATCGACGGAATTCTGACAGATGTCAACCATAGACAAATCAGATATAAATAACCTTTTCTGCTTAGATTTTTTTAAATATTTAATAACAAAACATATGAAACAGAATAAGATCAAGTAATGACATTGTAAATAGTTTGTTTTGTGCACTCAATGCACACCAGCTAGAATATAAATGTTTAAATGCTAAATGGAAAAACAGAGTAAAACAACATTTTCTCAAATAAAAATATTTATTAATTATCATCACTTATATCATCATTTTCGTCATCATCATCAACTCGGATTATAAAAGAATCACACATACTATCCAGCAGATCATTAAGAGGACACATTTTATCCTCTTCTTTAATAATATGGTTTATGCATTCTTGCCATTTTTCAGCTGTGATATTATATGCCCTCTAATATTAATTGTTTCACTTTGCGCAACTCGGACCGCGGTGCATGTCGCGGCGTAAATATTTTTTTAAGTTTAGATTTCACATCTTGTTATATTGACTCATAAAAGAAGCAAAAAATTTACAAACGAAGAGGTTTTTCTAAAAAGGTTAGCAGCCCATGGATAATTGAACAGGGATCCCAGTAATAGAAAAATCATTCCCTTGACAATTATTGTAACTTCAATAATATGATATTAAACAATGTAATTACCATTTTAAAATTAACAGTAACTTTTTAAGTCTTAGTTTTTCTAATTGAAACCTTAAATTTCATAAAGGTTTATTTTTTAATTTGCAAAAATGCTCTCCCTTTTTAGGAAGAGTTTTTCAATGCTGGCAACACTACTGAAATGTCAGAATTCCGTCGAATTATAAATCAGACTGTATATAATGTGTTGTAATCGGGGAGTTAATCTGCCATATTTTCCTATCCGAGACTTTCGAAACCAAAAGCAGTCATTTTTATTGCGGCGCATCAAAACGAGACGGGACGTTACTTTCCGAATCGAGATATTTGTGAATAGAGGTGGGGGGGGGGGGACTCCTCATTACTTTATTCACAGGCACACGGTGAAACAGTCCCCAAGTATCTCACCAATAAGTCCGTAGCTCTCAACACGTGGTGGCGCCGTGCTCCTTCTCTATGTGATGGCGGAAGATCTCCTTCAGCGAGGACTCGAACCCGCACGCGCCGCAGACCAGCACGTCCGCCGCCTCCACTTCCGACGTGTTCAGGTACACCTCTACGATGAGAAACATTCGTATATTTTTAGTTTTTTTTTCATTCATCTAGCCTATTTTATCGACATTAATATATAAATAATGCCCAAAATAACAACACTTACCAATATCCAAAACTCACTCAAAACATCATTTTTAACAGCTTATATCGGTATATCGTTTTACCATATCGTGTTTCGGTGGTCATGCTATCATGGGGGGTTGGTTTCACGAAATGGTCATTGCCAGATTAATTTTATAAAATTGTACTCACTGTGTGTCTCTTTATAGTGCATGGCTTGGACGTGGTTCATCAGCTGAAAGGTGAAAAGAAACGAATACACAATTGAGAAAATAGCCAAAAGCATCAATCAATCTTCATAAATATAAATAAATGATAATCGGTTATTTTGTTGAGACTAAAGGCCTATGAAGGGAATCATCACGTTAAGGCGCTATATCGAAAATATTGGTTATTTTTAATGTAATGTTTACATAGGTCACTGAGAGACCTTACAGATCTGAAACTCAAATATGTTTTTTTATATCTTTCTTTAGTTAGACATGACAAGAACCGGAAACGCGATTTAAAGATTTTGCCTCGAGACATTTTATTTTTTAAATTACACCTTATAAATAAGAAATTTCAGGATTACTAGTAAGCGGAATTAGGTATTCATTAAAAAGTCCCTAAAATAAGTAGACATCATCAGTATTCAGAATCGTACAGAAGCATCTTTTTCTAATCATTATAGTTGTTTTTTAATAAAATAATTTGTATTTTGTCGCTTACGTCGATAATTTCTAAGCGACCTGATTGCATGCGAGCGCAGCGCATTCACGACTCTGATGACATAGATATAAAGACTAGCTACTTGAGCACGGGGGGCGCCCCGCGTTTACGTATAGACCACGCCTCCCATTGTTTGATTCATTTTCGATGTCGCGCCTTAGGGCTGATTCACAACAGACCGTAACAGTACAGTAACGCCACCGTTACACGGTAGCGGAACAGTGTACGTCGCGAACATGTGACATATACGTAAGATGTCTATACTCTGTCCATTCGTTTTTCGTTTTGACAGATCACGCCGATGAATTACCGTATTTATTTTCGGAATAATGTACTACAGTAAATGTCGTACTTTATTGACGGGTAACGCCCACTTAGTGAAGTGCCCTGTGCATAACAAACAATCACGGACTATAAAACAGGTCTTGAAACAAGATAAATCAATGATATTGAAAAAAGTAATTTGACTTTTTGAAACTATTGTTTCTGAAAATTTAATAAAAACAAGAAAATATATATAGTGTCTATGACTCCACAATTAATTATTTAGGTATGCAAGGAATTAAGTCAAAATCTTGGAATTTAAGTTCAAACCAAGAGTGAAGAACAATAAAAACTTATTAATATCAATAAAAACTTATTAAATAAGTGTTTATTTATTTTATACATAATTAAAAAAACTAATAAACGAATAATTGATATTTAAACAAAAATTATTTCGATGCAATAAATCGATTGAAAGTTCTTCCGTAATGATATCGATTATTATTTCAAGTCGAATCGGTACACGTGTGAGGGCGTCACTAATTTCGAATTGTTTCAAACTGTCAAAAAGAAAATATACGAGTGGATAGAGTATAGTCTCACACCAATCACCATTCAAACCGGAACACAGCAATGGAAGCGCCGACACTTTGCGGCGGGAATAGGTAAGACAGGGGTGCCTCCGTAGCGGCACACCCCGGACACTCCATACAACGTTCGCAAATCAATTACCTATTACTACTACTTAAGCAAATGAGCGTCGGTGGCGCTGTGGTTTCGGCACTTGCCTTCCAATCGGGGGGTCGGGGTTCGAGACCCGCCATGTACCAATGTGTTTTTCGTTTCGAATTTCATATGTACATTTGTCTGACGCTCCTACGGTGAAGGAAAACATCGTGAGGCAACCTGCATACATCTGCGAAGAAATTCAATGATGTATGTGAAGTCGACCAATCCGCACTGGGCCAGCGTGGTTGACTAAGGCCTAATCACCCTAACATAGGGTAGGCTCGAACCCCTCGGTGGGGACGTATATGAGCTGTGATGATGGTGATGATGATGAAGCAAATGACGTTTGTAACACGCGCAAATGTGTGCGTGGAATCTAGTAGGGCTGAGTGCGCGGTTATCAATCGAAATGACGCGAGAAGTGCGTGCAGCGACTGCCTTCTCTTTTACCCGCATAGCGCTGTCTCTGTTATCGGCCGGCGCTCGCGTCTACTCGCCCGAGCGATCGCGCGCGACCTTGTTTATGTGTCAGTGGTGATGTCTACAACGAAGTGCCGGGTGGGATGAGGTATTTGAAATGAGTGCGGGGAGGTGAGTGGCCGTTCTGTATGGCGTACTATTATATATTCTGTGGCAGCGGACAGAGTTAATTTACCTGCATATGCGACGCCCCCTTGAATGGACATTGCGCGCACTGGAGCATTATTTGCGCGGGCCGGCCGGTGCCGCGGCATCGGGAGCCGGCGGGGTGGTGGGTTGTCTAATTGAAGAAAAAAAAGATATATGTAGGGCTAGCACGAACATTTGCGTCAAAGTCTCATACAAATATCGTGAAATATTTGTATGACAATTGTACACATTGGTATGACAATTGTACGCTTGAGGTTAAAGTAAATTTGAATTTAGAACATCGCGTGCACTAGGTATGTGATTTCAAAACATCTATTTACTTCCATCACCATGGTGCGGAATTTATCATACAACTATTTTTAAATTTGTTTAAAACTCAGACTATGAACCTCCTTGGTGTACTTTTGTTTACTTCCTCGCTGAGGGGGGATGAAAAGTTACGTGTTGCATTCGAGTGCAAAGATTTTTCACCTTGTGTTCTTTTGATTCCCTCGCTAATGCTCAGGATTCTAATTTTTTAATCACTCGCTGCGCTCGTGATTCAATTTTAGGATCCTTCGCTTGCTCGGTCATCAAAGTTGATCACGCGGTTAAAAAGCAACTTTGCACTCATGTATAACAAATAACTATTTCAGAATTGTAAATAATTATATTTAACTGGACTGATATTCATGTTTCTATTTAATGTGGAATTAATTGTTGCACTGTTGATAAAAATAACCGAAGGAGATGTTACATTTTTAAAACATAATATTTTCAATCACGGAAACTAGTATGCGTGAAACCAGAAACTTCGACCTGTCACCAAAACCTTCTTATCTTGAATAGACTATAGATGAAAATTTGTCTTCGTCAGATATTTTGTGGGAAGCCACTGAGATAACAAACATTATAAATGCCATATAAAATGCTAATAATAATTATCTGAAATGAAATGAATGTATGAATGTAGATAGAGTAGTGTATGTAGCTGCAATAACTTGGTATTATCACACTCGAGTGATTCTCCTAAAAAACTCGACAAGACTTGTTTTTTAGCACCTCTATGTTGTGACACGTCCAAAAAGGCCATAATCTATTTTTACTATTAATTCCTCCCGACACATCTGTGCTACGTACTGAACTGACCTTATGCGCTGTCATCTCTTTAACGGCGTTACACTTGAAGCTGCAGAGCTTGCACGAATAGAGGAACAGTCTGAAGTTAGGCGAGGCCAGTAGCTCGTGGGGCGGCGGCAGGTCTGACTTGCGATTTCTCCGGCCCCTGTTTCTCAACCGCCACGCCTTCGACAGCTGAAGGGCTCTGTGGAGTGAATCGTCTGTGTTAATGTTTATCGGCTTCACAGAAAAGTGTGTTCATATTAAAATAGGGCGGTTAAGACCAATTCGGAAATCATGAGAAAAAACTCAACCCCGCCTATATTAACCTACAAACAAACAAACTACCTACTCTTTTTTTTATGGAGGGCCCGGCAAATGACCTTTTCACGCCTGATGTTAAGCGATGAAAGAAGCCCAAATGAGTCAACAGATAGATGAGGGAGGACATCCACTATCCTACCTGCCCGCCCCTTGCCGGCCTAAAAGATGCTTTTTCACACCTCTTTTGAAGGAACCCATGTTGTAGGATGGAGGAAACACGTGCGCAGGTAGAGAATTCCAAGTGTGGGATGAACGACAGAAGAAGGAATCTTGGAATTTCTTGGTACGGTGCGAAAAGGAGGATACAGTGTAAGGATGACTCCGAAGGCCCTTTAGCGTGTTACTTATAAATTTATAATAAAACTACCTACTTATAAATTCAAAAAATCAAAATATTTAAATAATAACTACTCCACTCCATCTATGTTCACGTAGGCTCCATTTTAGCCCGTCTTGAATGTTTTTAGAGTCATGCCACCTAGGGTCTTTCATGACTTAATTTGGTCCCAGTTGGTCCCATAGGCAATGATGTCAACTAGATACACAATCTTGCAGAAGCATCGACTGTAAAAGTCTAGCGACTGATAACAGATGCATCCAAAAGAAGAACTCAAGGTACAAAGTGGCGCAGATATGAAATTGGTTGACTGTACCTGTACCTGACTGTAAATATTATTATCACCCGTAGACTACTCCTTCGTGTCAAAAAACAGAAATAACGTGAAGCCATCTCGTGGAATATAGCGCTATCTGTAGATATGTCAAGAGAGTACACAGATGACACTCACAACTCATGTTATTTTTTTCACTTGGTAGAAATTACCACTACCAGTTCCGAGCCCAGGACAACTTGGGAGGTAGATAAATTAAAGTGGACCAGTTAGGAAGTGGGCAACTTTGGAAGTGGACAACTTTGGAAGTGGACAACTTTGGAAGTGGACCAGTTAGGAAGTGGACAAGTTAGGAAGTGGGCATTATTGGAAGTGGACGAATTAGGAAGTGGTCGGATTCGACCGGAGGGATACTGTTAGTGATTGTCTCTAAGACACCACCAACATAAAGTGTTGTTTTGAAATAGTAGGGTGTACGGCCTTCGAAGTGGACTGTAAAACGCTTGCTGTAGATTTTGTAATCAGGAACCGGAGTACTGGATGGATCAATGAAACACTGGTATCACTACTGGAGCGCTTGCTGAGAGAGGTCGGAGGCACTTCTTGTTTCTGGTTGAGTTGTTGCTTCCTCGAGTGGTCGGAGGCTCGGAGCGGACTGGTTGGTGGCTTGCCCGCGCCGCCTTTTATTCTCTTTTTTGTTATATAGGTCGTTGTTTATATATGGTTCCCCCCGCGCCCCGCAAGAGTGGCCTCCCACCTCTTCGCGCATGCGCACTTTATTTGCGTAAACCAACTAGCGTTTATTCTTATTCTAATACAATGAAATATTTCGATAAAATAAACCATTACAAATGTTACTTAACCATTCTACCTATTTAATGTTCCTTATTTCTAAGTAAAAGACAACAAGAATAACCATTTATTTTACATATACAAACTTATCGTTAAAACCAAATTATAAAAAAGACAAACTAAAACTATACATTGTTTTTCAGTTATTTGTGAATAATTTCGTCGTGAACATTATCTCCCGCCGTCGCCTCGCGAATTCCCGGTAGCACGACGATCTTCTTGGTAGGTCTCCGGAGTACGTGTCCTCGGCTCGTTGTGACGTCGACCACTCGAACCACGCCGTCTGCGCCTGGGTAGACTGCGGTGACTCTGCCTCTCGGCCATGTGTTGCGGGGTAGGTTGGGGTCGCAGACGATGACCAGGTCGCCAGTGGTTGGGCTAGTCCCGGTGCTATGGGGCTCCCGCCGCTGCTGGAGTACAGGCAGGTACTCGCGCACCCAGCGTTTCCAGAAGAGGTCAGCGAGGTACTGGGCGCGTCGCCAGTGTTGTCGCGCGTTCATGTCGCTGTCGTCGAAGCTCCCCGGGGCTGGTGAGTAGCAGTCTGGCCCGAGCAGGATCATATTCGGAGTGAGGGCCGGCTGGTCGTCTGGAGTCACCGGCACGTAGGTCAGGGGTCGAGAGTTGACTGTGGCTTCGACCTCGGCTAGCAGCGTGCGCAGCGTCTCGTCGCTGGGGCGTTTTTCGTGCAGCGTAGCCTTCATCGCCTCCTTCACTGTGCGCACGAGGCGCTCCCATGCCCCGGCCATGAAGGGTGCGGCGGGGGGCAGGAAACGCCAGCGGATGCGGCGTGCTCCGGCGCCGTTCTTGATCGCGCCGGACAGCTCACGGTCGGCGCCGCGGAAGGCGGTGGCGTTGTCGCTCCACAGCTCGGCGGGGCACCCGCGCCGTGCGATGAAACGGCGCAGTGCGTTGATGGCTGCGTCGGTGCTAAGTGACGGTACGATCTCCAGGTGTATCGCGCGCGACGTCAAGCAGGTGAACAGCGCGACCCATCTTTTTTCTCGGTGACGGCCAACGGTGACTTCTATGGGCCCATAATAGTCTAGGCCCGTGTATGAGTATGGCCTGACGTGGTGGGCCAGTCGCGCGGCGGGTAGGTCTCCGGTTGACGGGGCGGCCGGTTTCGCCTTGCGTATCCGGCACGCGAGGCAGTGGGCGATCGCTTCCTTGACCGCTGGCCTTATTTTTGCGATGTGCACGCGTTGCCGTAGCTCGTTGACGACAATCTCGGTGCCTCCGTGATGTAACTGCTCGTGTACGTGCGAAATGTACAACTTCGTGTAGTGATGCTTCCTATGTAGTATCACGGGGTGTGCGTTTGCCTCTTCTATGCCGCTAGCCGCCTCTATTCGCCCGCGTAGTCGCACGATGTCGTCTTTGTCTATATACACGCTGAGTTTGGCGAGCCGGTCATCCCCCAAGCAACACATAAGCTGTTTAATGGAAAAATATAAGTAAACTTAAAACCTTAAGTTGGATTACAGTTTTATAATAGTTTTCATGACGCACTCTAGCTGGTCTGTAGAATTCATTAATTTTATTAAAACTTTTAGCTGTAGTGAAGCATTAATATAAATTTTATGAAGCTATTAACTTCATAGAAGTTACATAGAAATCAACTGTACATATGAAAGCTGTACAATATACAGCTGCTAACATTTCTCAACACTTGTAGTTCTATGGTGTATTTAAAATAAGGCTTAAGATGTAAAAGAGATTCTATAAAATACCTTATAAAGCTCTATGCTCGATAGTAGATTATCGAAGAATAACATCTGTTTAGTGGTATAAATCAAAATCCCTATAAATCCAGTTTTATAGGACCCTTGATTGAAACTTTATAACAGCCTTTTCCTATATAATTATGGCAATGAAGACCATTAGTAATCGCTATGCTGTAAACATGTCGAAATGTAGATTCTTATACAGAATCACTTATAGATGTCTGTATTGTGATCACAACTATGGATCGAAAATCATGGAAATACAGAAAAAGAAGTGGTGCAATTAAGAAAAAAGTGTTAAAACATTTATTTGCTATCACAAACGAGATGATTAACGAAACGGAATTAAAAAAACGTGATAATGTTACATTAGAAAATGATGCTGTTAACAGAGCGGAATTTGGTCAAGCGTTGGCGTCAAATGTAGAGGGTTCCGCATACTTAAAATCAGCTAATACACAATGCAGTGGCAGTTCCTAGCAAAACCAGTCCATTTCTGAGAGCTCGAGCTCAAGCGAAGTCGAGTTCGCTCTTTGTAGCGAATTTATGAAAAATTTTACTTTTCGTGAAGAAATTAAAGAATGGGCCATAGAAAAAAATATTTCACAGGAAGCGTTGAAAAGCTTAACAACAATTTTAAATAAAAGATTTCCGGATATTTTGCCCAACGATCCGCTAAGCTGTTGTAGTCAATTTGATGAGGAGATGCTTGATTTGTTTCTTTATGTTCCTCCATAATATTATCAGTGTCACTGTTTTGTAGCATAATTAAAAGTTCATATTCTGCTTGTTCGTAGGACGATAATGATCCTCGTTTCACAGTGCATGCCATACACCGCCAATCAGTTTGGGGCTTAGAACTTCCATTCCTGGCTAATTTGTTATCAGAAATTTTCTTTGGGTACCGTAAGAGTCCTTCATACTCCCATAAATTAGGTACAATGCACAGTTGGGGTCGACCTTTTTCAATAGTTTGTACGATTTTAAAGGACATGGTGCACGTTAATACATCTGAAAAATAAAAAGTAAGTTTTATACAACATATTCAACTTTACCTACCAATCGGTTTTGTGGGGACCACAGTCTCATTTACACGTTTGTAGGTACATATACACGATATGGCAAATGATGTGTCTCATGTTAGATAATTTAATCTCGCGTCTTGTGTTTTAATGACAAATACTTAATAAAAATTAAAGGCATTCTACCACAAATTATTTAACTTTGTTCACTCACAGAAATGAGAAACGTTAAATTATAAGCCAACCAAACCACAACTATCAAAACAAGATATAAATTAAAAACTCTATGTGTAGAATGAAGAATCACAGATTATAGAGAATAGAATATTTTTATGGCTGCGGTTCGAATTGAACCGATGTGCACTATTGATTCCAAAAGCGTGCAAACACCGGTACTTATATCAATAAAAAAGGTGATAGGTGACGTCATTAGGTAAAGCTTTCGGTGCTCACCCAAATTGAGTTGATAAAAATTCACCAACTTACTTCATTTACCATAAAAACTTAGTGTAATTTTGATAAAAAAGTAATTTTAAGAAAGATTTTTTGATTGCTCTTTCTTTCTAAATTATTTTTTTTATAAATAAAGTAGTAAATTAAATAAATAGTTAAATCAAGCCAAAAATGTGATAAAGGTGGAACAGCATTTTTTTCGCACTTACCTAACATTTCTTTTTATCTACACAGTACCCTAAAATGCTGGCGAACACGAGGCTTAATATGTATTCTTGGAAGAATTCTAAATAGCCAAAACAGTATTTAAATCTCTCTTCCAGCTACAAATCAAACAAAACCCTATTAATGGAATATGTTTAAAGCTTTATTCAGCTTGTAGCTTTAAAAGACCTGCTTTCAAGTATTAAACCTATTTGTTAATTTGACGCCATTATTCTTAATACTACGTAACATTTTAAAGGTATATGAGGTAAATAAACTGCTCGAAAAACCTCTTACGATTATACTAAAATTAGTTATTTTAGGTAACCGATACCCATGAGAAACTTCTAAATACATATTAAGCAAATAACTGCAAACATTATAACATAACCTACAATTACTTTATTCACTTTTTTCTCTAAATGAGCTTATTTCACGGGCGCATTAAAATTTTAACATAAATACATATATACTTTCACAGTGTAGTGATCTCCGCATCCATCTTACTATTTCTATAAATGAAAACAAACAATACTTACCAGAATTTTATAAAACTTGCACTGATCCACTGTTTTTCGTTTTTGACATAACTATTCTGCAAATATTGCTTTTTTAACTTTAATAATTCTTTTGTCGTTCCAATAAACTATTTTAAGTTGATTATCATACTAAAACCTGATAAAGAGCTGTGGTATGGCAAAAAATAGAGTAAAAGCTTGCTAATCTACTATTAACCTGCTATAAGCCAGCCTTAAACCAGTTTTTGTAATGAGTTTAATTAGCCATTCTAAAGAATAAAGCTGTATAATATGGTCCTCTTTTGTACTTACAAGAGTCGTACAAGCGCTTAACCACTACTTTAGATAGCATCCTAATCCAGCTTAAAGAAATGTTTAAATCTATTTATCAGCTCCTTTACAGCTAGTTTGTGTTGCTTGGGCCTTGTCTGGTGCGCGACCGCTCGATATGCGCGCTCTCTCTCTCTCTTGTAGCTGTCTTCTTGACTGGCGCGCATCCATAATTTCTCAGCCTTGATTATGTAGTCTGCATCTAGCGCGACGTATTTTTCTTTTTTCTCGCTCCCGCCGATGGGGACCGTAGTGCCGTCTTGCTTCTCGCTAGTGCTGCTGATTGCTTCGACGTCGTTCGACGCCCAGCCGCGTAGTAGAAATTTCGCTTGTTTATGCACGTAGTCGACTTCTGACGTTATTTTTCTTGCTTCTTCTGGTGTCGCGAAGCTGTGTAGGTAATCATCCATGTAGTGATTACGCTCGATGGCCCGTGCCGCTTCCGGGAATCTTGACGCGTGTTCTCTTGCGTTGCGATTTTTGATGTACAGTGCGGTGCACGGCGATGACGACGCACCGAATACCACGGAGCTCATTCTATATTCGTCGGGCGCGCCCTCCCGCCGGTCGCCTCTCCATAAAAAACGTAGCGCGTCTCGATCTTCTTCTCGAATCTTGATCTGCATGAACATTTCTTTTATGTCCGCTGACACGCCGTAGGCATACTGGCGGAAGCGCATGATGACTCCGGGTAGGCTCTGTAGTAAGTCGGGCCCCGGCAGCAGCATATCGTTGAGGCTGAGGCCGGAGGATCGAGCGGCGGCGTCGTGGACCACTCGAATCTTTTTCTTCTCCGGGTGAGTGACGGCGAAGTGCGGCAAGTACCACAGGCGGCCGCGGGGCGGTGCGACGACTCTCTCGGCGTAGTTGGACTTCAGCAAGTTCTCGATGCGCTCGTTATATTCTTTCTTTAAATTCTCGTCGCGGTCGAGCTTGCGTTCCAGTGTGTATAGTCGCTTAAGTGCGTCAACGCGATTGTTAGGTGTCGCGGCGGCTTCTTCTCTCCACAGTAGCCCCGTCTCGAAGCGGCCGTCGGGCAGGCGTCGGCTTCTTTCTTCTAGTGTCTTGAGTGCTTGCAGCTCGGGATCGCTTCGCTGTCTTCTTGGCTCGATCGACAGTGATTCCAGCGCGAAATAGTCCTTCATCATTTTCTCCATATTCTCAGCCGGCTCACTTTGAGTAAGGTGAGCGCAACAATAGGCGACAGGCTCCGCTTGCGATGTTCGACACCCGTGAAGCACCCAGCCGACGGCCGTGCGTGAGGCCACCGGTTGGTCGCGACGTCCTCTTCTTATTTCGCGCGAGACGATCAACTCCCAGTTGTCTTGACCGATGAGAAGTCTCGGCGTGGCGTTGCTGTATATTAACTCTTGCTTCACTTCTTCTAGGTGTGGGCAGTCTTCTATTTCTTCTTTGCTCACGGACTGTGTTGCGAAGGCGAGGCTGTCGACTGTACGAGCGTTATAAATTTGCTGTTTGTCGTTGCTGTGGCGGCCTCTTATTGCGACGTTCACCCTCTTGCTCTTCTTGTGTTCCATTTCTTCGCCGCCGACGCCTTGCACCCACATGGGTTCTGTAGGCCCGTCGAGACCAAGGGTGTCGGCGAGCGACGCGTCGATGATCGTAACGGTGCTTCCCTCGTCCAATAGCGCGAACGTGTCAACCGCGGCGTTCGGGCCGCTCACAGTCACGGGCGCGATCTTTAGGTAGGCGCGGCTCTTGTTCGCTGCAGCGCTCGCAACTGGTTGTGTTGCTGACGCTATCACCTCTTCTTTCTTCTGGGGCGCGGGGGACTCGGTGGCGGGGACGCCGGTGAGTAGAGGCGTCTTCTTCTCGTGGTGCAGCAGGCGGTGGTGTCGCATGAGGCAGCCGTTGAAACCGCACGGCTTGGCACGGCATGAGAGGCGGCGATGCGTGCTAGCTAAGCAGCGATAGCACACGTGATTCTTCTTGGCTACCTCCCATCTCTCGTTCGTGTCAATCTTCAGGAATTTCGGGCACGCTGTCAGTTGGTGGCTCTGCTTGCACATCGGGCACGACGTAATCTTGTCGCAGGAGCTCTTCTTATATGGCTCGCTAGTGGCGGTGAAGGCGCGTTCGATCCTCTTTTTGGTCGCCCTGTATTCCCTGTTGTCATTCATAGGTTCAGGCGGGGCGTAGGGGGCGCACTTGTCCGCTTCATGGTTCAAGAATTCGGCGATTCTCTTCAACTCTGGTATTTCTTCTCTGGTGGCGGCGTAGTCGTACCACTTGTTGCGTAGTATTGGCGTCAGCTTGTCCACGATGATTCGTAGCACCTCCGGGTTGTACAGGTACTGCGGTTTCTTCAGTATTTCGATGGTAGCCACGGTGTTAGCGATGCGGCCGGCGAATGTGCATAGGTCGCGCGGGCCGTCGGTCAGTCTGGGCAGCGTCTTGAGTTTCTCCATTTCGTTGATGAGCAGTGCGTCGGGCCTCCCGTATCTTCTTTCCAGTGCGCCGATGAGATCTTCAGGTTGCGGCTGACTAATGAGGAGGGAACTGACGGCCTCCAGCGCGACTCCCTTCAGACTCTTCCTTATTCTTGCGACGTTCTCGCTGGGTGAGAAGCTCGACGATGACTCGGTGTATGCTGCCTTGAATTGCAGCCATTCACTGCACTGCCCGCTGAACACTGGTAGTTCGGTGATGTATTTCCTCGTGGACTTGCTTGACCGGATTGCTTCTGTCAGTGCGGCGGCTAGCGACGTGACATCTATTTGCGGCGGTCGAGGCTGTTCTTGGCCCGTCTGATGTTGCGCGTGTTTATTGAAACGCGCGGGCGCCCCCGACTTCATCCCGTAATCTTGATATCCCTCTATCGCTGCTGCTTCTTGCTGCGGGCGCCGATTGAACCAGTCTTCTACTCGACGCGGTGCTAGGTCCTCCTCCTCTTCTTCATCTTCCGTTGATGACTCGGCGACTATTTTCTCTAGGCGAATCTTCTCTAGCGTGGCTTCGGCTTGAATTCGTTGCACTTCTAGCGCGGCGAGCCTCTCCTTAGTTTCTAATTCTGCGCGAATCCTCTTGCTCGACGCCTTGGAGTGACGTGATCGCGCAGGCGGAGGTACTCTTGCGGCGGGCGGCGGCGGTGGCATTAGTTTGGTGCTGTGACGCTCGACGATCGTGTGGATACTGCTTGCGGCCGGCGTAGCTTGAATACCCGACGTGTCGGCAGGTGCGCCTGCACCGTACGGTGCGCGGATGGCGGGCGCGGGGGGTGCGGGCGCATTGGTGTCACACGTTGTCGTCTGTGTGGTGGTGGCGTCGGTTCCGTGGCTCCATGTACGCGTAGTTGTGGTTCCCGTTTCGCCGGTTGCCGGTGTTTCGCCGCTGTCTGAAGACTCTCTTGCCGTGTCGTCGTTCTTTTCCTTCTCGTGGCAGCTCCTTGTGAGAACCATGGTGATTCTTCAGTCTTCACGTTCTTGATGCACTAGTCCAGAAGATCCGGCTCCGAAAGGACCATACAATGTTAGTGATTGTCTCTAAGACACCACCAACATAAAGTGTTGTTTTGAAATAGTAGGGTGTACGGCCTTCGAAGTGGACTGTAAAACGCTTGCTGTAGATTTTGTAATCAGGAACCGGAGTACTGGATGGATCAATGAAACACTGGTATCACTACTGGAGCGCTTGCTGAGAGAGGTCGGAGGCACTTCTTGTTTCTGGTTGAGTTGTTGCTTCCTCGAGTGGTCGGAGCGGACTGGTTGGTGGCTTGCCCGCGCCGCCTTTTATTCTCTTTTTTGTTATATAGGTCGTTGTTTATATATGGTTCCCCCCGCGCCCCGCAAGAGTGGCCTCCCACCTCTTCGCGCATGCGCACTTTATTTGCGTAAACCAACTAGCGTTTATTCTTATTCTAATACAATAAAATATTTCGATAAAATAAACCATTACAAATGTTACTTAACCATTCTACCTATTTAATGTTCCTTATTTCTAAGTAAAAGACAACAAGAATAACCATTTATTTTACATATACAAACTTATCGTTAAAACCAAATTATAAAAAAGACAAACTAAAACTATACATTGTTTTTCAGTTATTTGTGAATAATTTCGTCGTGAACAGATACATTCTAAAGTAAAAAAGCATGCCTCAAAAATAAAAACACTCACTTCGCTACCTGCAACTGCTTTGCTCGTTCCAATATTTCAGCTGGAGTCATTTTCGTCTGAAACAGTATGTCATTGTTACAGACGGCTCCGCACTGGGCCAGCGTGGTTGACTAAGGCCTAATCACCCTAACATAGGGTAGGCTCGAACCCCTCGGTGGGGAAGTATGTGAGCTGTGATGATGATGATGATGATGACAGACGGCTAAACTAGTTTAAAAAGTTATAAATCTAACAGGCGATTGCAGAAACGTTCATTATTTTTAAGTCTAATATCTTCTTGCACGAACAATATGTCAAAGAATATGAGAGCAGCATCTTTGATGAAGCATTAAAATTAATGAAACTTTGTGCAACTGTGTTAGAGCTATCATTTTGTTTTTGTCACTGAGTTGAAATTGACAAAGACAGATTTATGATTTGAACTTTGAATGAGCTTTGTTAATTACTGGGGATGCTCTCTAATTTCAATTGAAAAGGCACTATTTTTGGTGTCATTTCATTACATTTATATTTTATAATAATTAGGTACTAAAAATAAAGTAAAAAACCTTAAAAATCAAACAATTATCGATTTTACAAAACAAATTAATGAGACCTTTATTAATTTAAATTATACTAGATATAAACAACCTGCGAACCGATTGTTTTATGGTTTGCCCGTTATTAGGACCCCCCATTTCTAAACGAATCAAACTATTCATTTGGAATTTTCGCGCGTTCGCGTCATTCGTTCGGACAGGTCAAGCGGAGACCAATCGTTTGAAGCATTATTAAGAACCATGATAAGGACAAAACGATTGAAATTAATACCTATTTTTGGGCATCTGTTATGTTGCCTATAAAATAAATTGGATCTATTAAAAAAAAATGATGTTTCCAGCTTCCATACATTTAATATTGTGACGAGATCGCTATTTTATATCGATCGGTTCAAAGTGGCGGTTGGCACTTAGAAAAACGTTATAAAAAGTGAAATTGAAAAAGTAATTAAATAAATTATATCTCTTGAATTGCGTTCATATTTAAAATTCTTTTTAGGAAACATTTAACTTGTTATGATATTATCACGCGATGAGTGCAATGTCGCCACATTTAGTAAGTATTGTACATTTAGAAAATATTTTTATTTTATATAAAAGAGGAATCAGAACAGCTGTTACTAGATTTAAGCAATAATAAGTAAGTAATGAACATTATCAAACACCAAAACTAAATAAGTAATTAGTGGTTTTAAGGCCTAGTGCTGTACCTTGCAATAATATTCTCATAAATTAACTTTTATGACTACTTACACTCATTAACTTGTTCGTAGGTTCGGATTTGGGGACCAGCGGCGCCGGTTCGTTGCTCGTTTGTGGCAACTCGGACTGCATGTACATGAACGGTTCACTTTGATCCTCGTACACTACGAACGGCTCTTGTGTCGATGCCTGTTCTGTTGGAATTATACTGTATTTTATACAAATTTGTACAAGAAACATCAAAAAGTTGTAAAGTTATTCAGTTTATCCTCCGAGGTATATACAGTGGTGGTCACAAAATTAAAGACACCAGTCGATTTTCATACAAACAAGGTAACTTTGAAGCCTTGGTTCTCCGCCAGGGATTGACCTAGCTGTGATCAGATGATGGCCATCTAGGGAGTGAATGGAGGAGATTCAGATCGCTATACACACCCAACTGATCTGATCTATGGTATACATACTTACCTATAAAAAACTAAGCAATTTAATTTCAAATTTTATAAAATTTTTATGCTCATAGCCGGCTGAAATTAATTTATTCGACTGTTTTATCAAATTCCGAAATTATATAATTTAGTACTGTTTTTAAACAATTTTTTTCCTTGTTCTTTCGTACCAGTTATCTAATTTTCTATTTCATTTTAAAGAATGTTGATATTAATTCTGTGATAAAAAATCATAAAAACAGAACATGCTTTACGCGGGTTCGAACCACAGACCTCTAGCGGTATAGCACAATAATTTCGCAGTATATCCTCATGAGCCATCCGTTCGCTTAGATTTGATGTTGAAATTTTGAATCTTTTATTTAAATTGTGACGTGTATGTGTACTGTCAATCTATATATCTTTTTATATTTAAAATTCTCGGGTCACAGTGTTTGTTACCGAACTCCTCCGTAACGGCTTGACCGATCTTTATGAATTTGTGTATGTTCGGTAGGTGTGAGAATAGGTCGTAAACTAATTTTAATTATGGCGAAACGTAGTTCGCCAGCACAACTAGTATATTATAAAAAGAGAAGTTCTCATCTATAGACGCACGCACAGCCGTAACCGCTAATGGTAGAAACGTGAATTTTGGACATTTGTTTTAATTCAAAATTTAAGAAAATTTAACCCTGAAGGGATGAAATAGGGGTTGCAAGTTTGTATGGATTTTTTTAAAATAAGCAATGATTTTGATAAACCTGGAGAATCATGCTCTTAAAAACATTTCATTGAACACGTGTTTCATGGTTTATTGGAATTCACCCCCTTATTGTGCAAATTAGGGGTTGAAAATTTCTATGGAAAATAATTAAAATCTGCTCCGATTTCTATGAAATTTATTATTCGAGCTCCTAAATATAAATAACAGTCTATATAATAGGCTACAAAATTATTTTACGGGAAAATATTAAATTCCCACGGGAAAACAATATTAATGCGGGCGAAGCCGCGAGCGGAAAGCTACCTACTAATAGCAGTCGCGGTTGTCATAATGTTTGTAAATGGTAAAATCTAATAAAACACAAATTATATACTTATAAAAATAGCGTTTTTAATCTTAACCTAAATCTTTTTGTTCTGAAATGAAAATTATAAATAAAAAACAAATTGAGATATAAAAAAAGGAATTGATATAATAAACAAAAAGCAATTAAGAAAAACAAAATAATAAAACAAGCACCAGGAATCGGGATCGAACCACTGCCACACAGATTTAAAAACGAAGATCAAACGAATAGATAGACCAATCCTGACCTTTTTGAAGTTGTGAAATTTAAGATGTCATGTTTTTGTGTAATTCGACATTACACTTTCAAATGTATGGGGATTAAAAAATTAATTTTACAATTTCGAATTTTTTATGACGCCATTACTATTATCATTATGTCAAAAAAATCAGTAAAAAATAATTTAACTCAATGCTATGTATGCTAGTTAGTGCCATCTATGAGTGAGCAATATGTAATCAAATAGTTAAAGCAGACATTGCGTGCTTCTTTGAGCTATGCTTTTGAGAGATACATTGAAGTTCACATAATTTGTCGCTAGGAGTGCTATAAATTTGTAAAAAGAGATGTTAAACCGTTCTAGCATGACTTAAAACGTATTTTGATACTTCCCACGTGCTAAGTGATTTTTTAAAATATAATCAATACTTTTCTGAACCTCCTTGTTGACTTTTACTAAATTCACAAAAAGTTATTACAAAAATCGATTAAAGTAGCGCCATCTGTTGATGCTTTCATCGAATTATTTTACTTTTGTTCGTGATGGCACAGATAATATAATACTACAGTACAGATGCCCCATCCCATACAACGAAATGGGACCTACTTAAATCGGGCTATTCTTCGAACTATTTTATTTCACCATTTCACCGCGAGATGACGCACCAGCAAGCTCAGGCCATCGAGCCTTTGCTACATTGGGCTCAGTAGTTCTCGCACGCACTCAACAAATGGCACTTTATGAACTGCTATGCTTATTATGCTTTGTTTAGTTCATGACTGCGTAAATAGGTCTTGTAAAACATCATACGCTTACGGCCGGCTGCAACAAGCTAAATGTGTTACAATTTGGTAAAAAATTTACGTATAAATCAATGTTATACCTAAGGGGTTGTTCCGTCATGGTTATACGATTTATGTCATACATTTTATATACGTTTGACATTTAAGATGTAATTGTAAAATAAATTTGATATCATTGGAGGTATAAGCCATTTTGGTAGTGGGTACTACTTTCTATTATATCTGTAACTTCAAATTCAAAAAACTGGTTAAGAATAAAGCAAACTTGCAAATTTTTTATATGTGACCTTTTTTTATCCCGCCCAAGACGATTTTTTTCACTGATTTATTCATCATTTTTTCAATTTATTTAGTATTTTTAAAGAAAATCAAAGTCACATAATACCTATTGTATTTTGTTAAAATGTGATTTAAAATTTTTATTTGACAAGATTTTTCAGTTTATGATTTTTGTTTTTTATATAAAATAAGTGTTTATTTTTATATTTATACATACTTACCTACAAAAAAACTAAGCAATTTAATTTCTCAGTGATATTTTATAATATAAAATATCATTGAGAAATTTAATTCTTAATTACTTATATTTTTTTTATAATATAAAATATAATTGAGAAATTTATATTCTTATAGCCGGCTGAAATTAATTTATTCAACTGTTTTATCAAATATCGAAATTATATAATTTAGTACTATTTTTTAAACAAAATTTTATTTTTCCTTGTTCTTTCTTACCAGTTATCTAATTTTCTGTTTCATTTTAAGAATGTTGTTATTAATTCTGTGATAAAAAATCATTGAAACAAAAGATACTTAATGCGGGTTCGAACCACAGACCTCTAGCGGTATAGCTTAATAATTTCGCAGTATTTCCGCATGAGCCATCTGTTCACTTAGATTTGATGATGAAATTTCGAATCTATTATTTAAATTATGTAACGTCTATTGTAAGTCGCGCTTGCCACAATATTTGTAAATGGTAAAATCTAATAAAACACTGTACCTATAATATTTTATTTGGAAAAATTCAAAATATACCTAATCACCATTGAGATTAAAAAATAATTCAAGTAGTACCTACATTAATTTTATTTATTTTTTTATAGTCAAGAAACTTATGTCCATTAAAGTATTTACTAAACTTTGTATTACTGACACTATGTTATGTAACCTGTCACAATTTATGACACGTCATGCTGTTGATACAATGTATATACGTGGAGCTTTATGTACCTATATGTATTGATTTGTATATTTCTATTATTCCATGTTGAGTGTATTACGTAGATATTAAGATTTTTGTTGTTGTTTATAGCTTAGTGTGTGTGTGCCATAGTGGTGCCTCTTAGAGCGTCTTCAGGGTGTCTACGGAAGAGCAGCGCTGAGGAGTCTGCGACGCCTCGGCATTATGCTGAGTAGATACCCTTTCCGTGGCACATCTATTAGTGTTTTCCCTTTTTTATTTGTTATTCTGTGTTAGTGCCATTGAATAAACCATTTTCTTTCTTTCTTTCTTTTTTCTTTCATTAATACTCACGCTGGGCTTTAAATGTTGACCTTATGTCGCTCGTAATAGCGGCGGCTTTCGTAATGCAAATGTAAAGCTTGACGTGTTGCTGACTGTACTTTACCTATTACTTACCTATATTATCTATGACTATGTATGTACCTAACATAGTTGAATAATACTTATGATGTTATTAAAAATTCAGATTTGTAAAATTAGTTTTGAAATCCCCCATACAAAATAGTTAGGTCAGTGAAAAAATCACTGTGGTTTTATGAAACCAACATGCAAGTGAAACTTTTTTTTCGATTCGTAGGCATTTAACTGAAAATTTCCGAAAAAATATTTAATAGGGTAAGTTCTTACTTATTAAAATCGCGTTTCTAATCCTAACCTAAATCTTTTTGTTCTTAAAAGAAAATTATAAATAAAAAACAAATTGAGATATAAATAAAAGGAATTCATATACTTAATAAACAAAAAGCAATAAAGAAAAACAAAATAATAAAACAAGCAATTTTTTTTTAAATAACTACATCAGGACAGGATCGAACCACTGCCACACAGATTTAAAAACGAAGATCTAACGAGTAGACCAATCCTGACCTATTGGAAGTGGTGAAATTTAAGATGTCATGTTTTTGTGTAATTCGACCATAATTCGACATTACACTTTCAAATGTATGGGAATTAGAAAATTAATTTTGCAATTTCGAATTTTCAATGACGCCATTACTATTATGATTATGTCAAAATACCTACATACCAAACACCTTGTAGGTAATATAATAAAATAAAATAATTCAACTCAATCTGTGACCATACGAACAAGAATACATAAGTAGTGCCATCTATGAGTGAGCAGTATGTAATCAAATAGTTAAAGCAGACATTGCGTGCTACTTTGAGCTATGCTTTTGAGAGATACATTGAAGTTCAGACAATTTGTCGCTAGGAGTGCTATAAATTTGTAAAAAGAAATGTTAAACCGTTCTAGCATGACTTAAAAACGTATTTTGATAATTCCCACGTGCTAAGTGATTTTTTAAAATATAATCAATAGTTTTCTGAATCTCCTTGTTGACTTTTACTAAATTCACTAAAAAGTCATTACAAATATCGATTAAAGTAGCGCCATCTATTGATGATTTTATCGAATTATTTTACTTTTGTTCGTGATGGGTCCCCGTGGTGATGGCTACCCGTGATATAGCCATCCAATGTTGTACATATTTTGTATTTTCTTATTTGTATCTGAGGCTATTGACTGATTGCATGACATTACATACAATCTATGCAAGTAAGTAAATGTTATATTAACACTATTTTTATAAAGATTAATGATTTTTTTTCCAAAAAAGGGATCGATTAATTATAGCAAAGTGCAAACACGACAGTTGCGTATACTTAGTACATATGTATTATAATAATAATGTTTAATTGAAATTTTTTTTGTTTATTATAATTTATATGTAAGCTAAGGTTTTTATAAAATGGTGTATTTCAAAAAAATATTTATATGACGTAAATTAATATTGTTTTGCTAGTCTGTGCAGAATGAAAACCGTCTGGGTTCTGATTCACACCACGACATATCTATGCCTTGACGAATTAATAACATTTGTGTCACCGCTCCCTTTCCCGCGCATCCCAGTGAATGTGAAGCCGGCTTAAGGAAGTTTACCAATTAGACCTCTAGAAAGAGATCATCATTAATCTTCATTTCAGCAAAGAGATGCCCACTGTTGGACATAGGCCTCAGGGATTTCCAAGGTCGATCGGTCCTGCGCCAGCCGCATCCAGCGGCTTCGCGCGACCATCACCAGTGTGCCTAGTGCGAGTTTTATCGAGCTCTACTCGATCGTACGCATCGAACGCGTTAACGCGAATTTGTATGGAATTAGAGCAGCGCCATCTACCCTGCGTTCCGTAAAACGATAAAAGTGATAATATTGCAAATCCGACCAAAGTCACAACATAACCTACTGATTCAATAGCCCTTATATTTTGTGACGATTTAATTTGGTCGGATTCGCGATATTATCGCTTTTATCGCAATTCGGAACGCACCACTAGTAGTCACTAGATGAAGCTGTCTCATTCCATAGCAGCTACTAGATGGCGCTGCTCTAATTCCATACAAATTCGCGTTAACGCGTTCGATGCGTACCATCGAGTAAAGCTCGATAAAACTCGCACTCCGCACACAGATCGTTGGTCCTCAGTGACTTGGCCGCCATCAACGCTGAGCTCGCGACCATCATGGAGATCGTGGGGCACGTCACGCTGCTCTCTGAGCAGCAGCGTGCGGACATCGTGACGCTCAGGACGACGGTTACCGAGCGCGAGGAGTCGTGGCGGCGGGACCGCGGCCGCGTCGCCAAGGCGGAGGCCGAGGCGGCGAGCGCGCGCGCGGACGCCGTTACGGCTGTGACCAGAGCGGCGGAGACTGCGGCGGCGGCGGCGGCGGCCCCATCGTCTGCGACATCGTATGCGGAGAGACTTCGCGCCAAGGTGTCCACAGGGCCGGTGGTGGCGCTGTATCCGGTGGAGGGGTCCGCGCTCAAGACGTCGGAGGAGCTTAAAACAGCTGTAAAGACCTCTATTGCCCCCGCCAAGCTTCAGATCAAGATCGACAGGGTCCGTAGGGTGGGGAACTCGGGCGTTGTTATACAGACGAGGACTGCTGACGACCTCACAAAGTTGAGGGCGGCCCTCCCGAACACCATCAAAGCCAGCGAGGTTAAAGGCCGTCAACCACTGGTTGTTATTAGAGACCTCGAGGGAAAGGAGCCGTCTTTCAGCGAGACGATGGCGGCTGTCTATCAGCAAAACTTCGCGGACGACGTAAAATGGACTTGTGAAAAATTCGTCGGTAGCAGCCGTCTCGCCTTTAGGAAGGGCAGGATGGGGTCGTCGCAGTCCGCTATGGTGATTGCGTGCTCACCAGAGCTAAGAAGAGCCCTAATCAACAAAGGCCGGCTGTATATCGGATGGGAGAGTTGCAGGGTCGAAGATTTTACGACGGCTATCTGCTACTCGAAGTGCGCAATGTACGGGCACAACGAGAAGAAGTGCCGACAGCAGTCGGTCACCTGTGCACGCTGTGGTATCCTGGGACACAAATCGGGGGACTGTATGGCTGAGGCCCCGCGTTGCGCGACGTGTCACCGCTTCGGCCAAAAGGGGGCCGAAACTCACGAAACGGGTGCAAGAGATTGTCCGGCACGAGTCCACGCTGAACGACGCATGGTTGAATTCACATCATATCAATAATGGCTTCGTCCACAAAAATTACAGTCGGCCAAATTAATCTGGCGGGGGCACAACTTGCCACATACGAGCTACCTCGTGTTGCTGAAGACCTGGGGCTAGACGTCGTTCTCGCTCAAGAACATTATCCTAGCATTCAGAGAGACGCTACCGCCTGCAGATTTCTGCAGTGCGGTACGAACGCCAAGGCGGCGATCTATATTCGTCGTCAAGACCTCCCATGCGCCTTCTTGCAACATCTGTCGAACACGCACTGCACAGTGTGCCATGTACTTATCGACGAAGAAGGTGTCTATATGGTGTCCGCGTACTTCCAGTATAGAGACGATATAGACGTTCACCTACAACATCTCGGCGTTGTCCTCGATTCCCTTCGCGGGAAGAGAGTCATCATAGGGGTAGACTCTAACGCACACTCGCCGATGTGGTACTGTGAACCGCGGCAGTATACGGGGCGAGGGCCAGACGTCACGCACCGCCGTGAGCGCATGGAGGCGTTTATCCTGGCTCGAGGACTTAGGCTGGCGAACGCAGAGGGCGAGCCACCTACATTCGCAACAGCGAATGGTGCCTCCAACATCGACCTCACACTGACGAGAGGCATCCTGGCGACAGGATGGCGAGTGTTGCCAGATCACATAGAGAGCGACCACCGGCTCATAACATTCGAAGTGGCAAGTCGGCCCACTCCTCGCGCTAAACCGCCTGGGGAGGAGCCGATGAAGCTGCGGGATCGTGGGGTCGATTGGGCACGTTTTGAGCGTGGGATCCATGGGCGGGTAGGAAGTATAAGGTGGAATCGGTCCGCCCAGGAGATCTGTTCTCAGTTCACCACCTTGGTAGGGAGCACCGCGAAGCAGACCCTGGGTGTCGTGCGTACGAAGTCGCACGGGCACGAGTGGTGGTCTCCACAACTTGACAAGCTGCGTAGGCGTAACAACCTTTTGCGTCGGACTTGGCAATCGACTCGCCGGGCCGGGGGGCTCGTCGAGGCCGAGGCCAAGGATCGATTCCATGCGCATAGGCGTTTATATAGGGGGGCCATGGAGGAGGCGCAACTTTTGCACTTTAGGAAAATCGCGGACTCGGGAAACCTGAACCCTTGGGGACAGGCGTACCGGCTCGCGAGCGGACGGCACAGACCGCCAAGTAATGTTATTAACGGCACGATTTACGCCGAAGGATATGCTGGTAGTGTGAATGAGGCCATGCACAGCCTCTTGTACTCACTTTGCCCGGACGACGATCTGTCCAGGGACACTCCCTATCACAGGCAGATGCGTCTTATGGCCTCTATGTCACCTCCAGGAGAAGATGCGCCTCCTCCTTTCCAGGAAACTGTGAGGGACATAGTCCGGGATCTTCCCAACACGGCGCCGGGAGCCGACGGGATCAGTGCTCGCGTGATACAGCACAAATGGAAGGCCGCGTCGGCGGAGTTCTCCGAGGTGTTTAGGCGATGTGTCCGGGAGGGCTGTTTTCCGGATGTCTGGAAGGTCGGTAAGCTGATTGTCATCCCGAAAGGGAACGGCAAGCCCCTTACCGACCCGAAAGCATACCGCCCAGTTACTTTGTTGCCGATCTTTGGTAAGATTCTCGAACGCGTAATGTTGAGCTGCGCTCCGCAGATTACCAGGAGGTTATCGGATCGCCAGCACGGATTCACTCGAGGCCGGTCGACGGTGTCTGCCCTAAACACCATCTTCAGGGCGGCGCGAGAGAGTTCGTTGAAGTATTTGCAGGTAGTTTTTCTGGATATCTCTGGGGCCTTCGACAACGCGTGGTGGCCGATGGTGTTGCTCAAGGTGAAGCAGGGGGGGTGTCCACCAAACATCTTTAAGATGCTGGTGGACTACTTCCGTGAGCGTCACGTGAGCCTGTCCGTAGGTCGTCACAAGGTGTCGAAGGCGGCAACGATGGGTTGCCCGCAGGGATCGGTGCTGGGACCCACGCTCTGGAACGTGCTAATGGACGACTTGCTTCGACTGCCATTCCCTGGGGGGGTTAGCGTCGTGGCTTACGCCGACGACGTGACGATTCTGATCGAGGCCAATTCCCGGGCGAGCATAGAGGCCTCGGCCTCTACGACTTTGCAGCTCGTCGGCGACTGGGGGGCCCGTAATCGACTGGAATTTTCTCCTGCCAAGTCTGCAACTATGACGATCAGGGGAAGATTCCAGAGGCCACCAGTCATCAGGTTCGGTGGGACCTCGATCAGAAGCGTCACGTCGACCACGGTGCTGGGGGTGGTAGTCGACGCAAGCTTATCGTTCGCACGGCATGCGACATCGATAGGGGAGCGGGCGGCAAATTGCTTCGGCGAGATGTCGAGAGTGACGGCGTCCTCTTGGGGTATTCGGCACAAGGCGCTCAAAGTCTTGTACCAGGGCACCTATGTGGCGACGGTGACGTATGCTGCTGCATGCTGGTCAGAGCGCGCGTCCCTTCACGTTGTGCGGAGCGCGTTACTGCGCACCCAGAGACCCGCCTTGATCCTTCTGACCAAGGCGTACCGCTCGACGAGCTCTGCCGCATTACCGGTGTTGGCCGGTGTATTACCGGCCGACCTCGAGGTGATCCGGGCAGGCGAACTAAGCGGAGTGCGCGAAGGCCGCGCCACCAAAGAGGAGCTACGGAGTGCCCGACTCCGAACATCTGAGTCCGCTCTTGCCACCTGGCAGGAGCGTTGGGGCACATCGGAACAGGGGAGGGAGACGTATCGGTTGTTCCCGGACGTGGCGGCCCGGCTCAGGTTTACTTGGGTCGAGCCGGACTACTAAGTCTTACAGCTACTGACGGGGCATGGTCATTTCAATGGTAGGCTGTTTAGGTTTTCACTGGTCGACAGTGCTAGGTGTCCTTGTGGGGAGTGCGAGGATGAGGACCTGCATCATGCACTATGGGAGTGTAGGTTGTACAGTGAGGCGCGTAGGGACTTGGTCGATAAGGTGAAAGCGCTCGAGACGGGTCCGGTTTATTACTGCGATCTCGTGGGGACGGAGGCGAATTTCCAGCGGTTACGGGACTTCGCGCGACGGTGGTACTCGATTAGGAGTGGGTTCGATAGAAGAGGCGAAGCAAGAAGAGGGCAACCGCCCGAAGAAAGAAGAGGAGACGAAAGGTAGACGAAGCCAGCGGTACCACAACAGTGGGCACACGGCGACCTGGTGGCGGACACCGAAGGCGTTAAGTGTGTTGTCCGACCCGTAAGGGGAGAGGGACACAGGGACTAACAGAGACAGATTTTAAATAACTTGTAGGGAGTTAAGCATTGCGGCGCGGTAGAGTGCGAAAGCAGGCTCCGCGCGCATCTCCCGCTGTTTCGGCCCGTATAACCACGATTGGTTGAGTAGGGCCATGGGTGGATGGTGGGGTTAGATCGTTGGTCCACCTTGTGGGGGGCCTACCAACGTTGCGTCTCCCGGTTACGCGGCCAATCAAAGACCTTTCTACCCCAACGGCCGTCAATCCTGTGAGCTATGTGTCCTGCCCACCGCCACCTAAGGTTCAAATTCTTTGGGCTACGTCGGTGACTCTATATCTTCTACGGATTTCTGATGCGATCGCGTAGGGCAAACCGAGCATAGCCCTCTGATGATCCTCCAGAAGCGGCCACGTCTCAATTCCATGCATCATCACTGGCAACACGCACGAATTGAAGGCTGTCGTCTTGAGACACTGAGGTAGATGTGTCGAGAATATGCTGCGTTGCTTCCCGAACGCTGCTATGCCCAGTTGGATTCGTTGATTTACATATTTTTGATATTACCGAACTGGATTATTTGCCCCAGGTAAACATAATTATTCGTCAACAACGTCCAGTGTAGATACTCCAACCTTTGCAGCCCCCACAGCATGACATAATACACAAAATGATAAAACGATATACAATACGAACTGTCAAAATATTTTGGATATAAGCGCAAACTTGAAATTTTATTGATGTTAAAGACAGCTGTGTTTTGTCAGTTTATATTGTTACATTTTTTTATCATATCGTTGTTCAGTGGTCATGCTACGGCGACAAGAGTGTGTAGTTCTACAGGACTATGGATGGAAAGAGATAGAACATCTGAAGCATCACCCTACATCATCCTTTCTGGCCAGCGTGGTGTAATAGGCAATTTCCCCCTCGTCTAAAGAATGACCCATGCCCAGCAGTGGAGGTAATGGGTTGAAATGAGAAACATAATACGATTCTTTTGAATTTGCGACTCATCCGATATCGTAGCATATCTAGTCATTGTAATATTTATATTTTATTATTTCCATTTTAATATCAAGCAAGCTTTATAATAATAAATAATTGTTACCTTCATTGTCACTGGAAGCCTGAGAAGCCAGCACGCAAGTCACCATCCCAGAAGCACCGTTGTCTGAACTAGTTGCAGCATTCGTCATCAGCCTGAAGCCTTCAGTGCCATCTTCGTACCTGAAATTCATAACAAAAACACAGTGTACATTATATCTCAGTTATTGTTTCTCAGTTATTTGATTTATTATTGTAATATTTGTTTTCTTATGGCTCGTATATAAGTATTGTAAAACACTCTGACGTTTATTACTGAAATACTCGTACGTGATTGATTATATTGGGGACCATTATCTAAAATGTCATCCGATAGACAACTACACCCAGAGGCTCTGAACGCGTTCCTGTGTTCCTATAAAACGTCATTATAACATCGGCCATTACCTATCCGACCGCCCATAATAGAACATCGTTTCTGTAAAATATTATTTTTTGTTGACATTATAAATGTTGTTATTTCTACAAATAATTTGTTTTACTTGGCTCCATTGTGTCACAAAAGAGATAAATTGGTGGCCCATGAGGGGCACTATCAGTACGAAAAAGAGTCAAAAGAAGAAAGTGCAAGTCATTAGGTGTACATCGCATTTGGAAACAAACCAGTTAAATTCAGCAAAATATCCAGCAGATGAAGTGGCGAAATCATCACTCTGATTACGAATTTACCTATCCGACCACTCATAATAGAACATTCTCTTTGTAAAATATTATTTTTTGTTTACATTATATGTTGTTATTTCAACAAATAATTTGTTTTACTTGGCTCCATTGTGTCACAAAAGACATTGTAATTGCTGATCAACTGACAGAAGAATACGTACTCTCCTCTTAAATGCATACAGGCTATGTTTAGTATCATACTTTAGTTGGATACGGAAATACATTCCATATTCAATGACTTCAGAGTCTGCATAACAAATGCATTTTCATATTTTCGACACTTCAACTTCATATAATAACACTAATTACTACATGTAACGTTTCATCACTTTACCTGACAAGGGTCAAGTTGAGTAAGTCCAGTTGCATTATAGGCCTGTCCCCATCACTGACAAGTTGTACATATTTTGTCTGCTCGTCTCCTTCCGTGTCCAAGTCTGTGAGTGTGTTGTTCATATCTGTGTCTAGCATCTGCAAACACATAGCAAAAGCTGTATAAAATTGCCATTCATATATTTAATAAAAAAGATTTCTTTCTACCAATCAACTGTGTTGGAAATAAACAACTGCTATAGTTGGCGGCACGTAAGTTGGCAAGAACGGGGGATATTATTACTAATATTGGTTCGAATGGTGGACATTATGAATAATAATAATACTGAAATATTATTGGCCAAAATGAAAATTTAATGAAAAGCAGTAACAGTTTTTGTTGCACAGAAGGGTACACGCGCAAAATCAAAAAATCGACGCCAAAATCTTGCCAAGTTAGGTGCCGGCAACTATAACTATGAAATTGTTGCAAACAAAAATAACTTGTATATTAGAAAACACAATAGGTATATTTATATAGATACTGATGTGGAAAAAAATGACCAAAATTTCATACAAAATATGTACAGTAAGCTCCCATTCAAGCTTTACTTACATTTACACTACGAAAACAGTCACTATTACGAGCGACATAAGAACAGTCCAAAGGTCAAACAGTATAGCTTGACAAGGAGCTTACTGTACACCATTTCAAAAATTCTTAAGTTTGAGAAATACTTACTACATCCCCTTTGTCAAATGGCCTGACTTCTACGATTTGCAGTTGACCTAAAAGACAAAAATATATAAACACCTTTACAAGTTCTACTCAACACTATTGTAAAGGATAATTCTACATAAAATGTTATTATTTTTTCTCAAATTCAGAATTCATTACAGAGCAAAAATAAGTTAACCAGATTCCTTATAATTTTTTTTAAGCCAAATTTTCAATCTCTTTATTTCTAAATGACTTAATTAAAAGTTCTTTTGAATCATCAATACCATCCATGCAGGATGTCATTCATTGAGCAAATAATAATTCCACATTATTAACATGTCCATATGTCCAATGCATTTCATGGGTAGAGAAAAAGTGATGCTGAATATTATTTTCACTCTATTCATGGAGTTATTAAAATAACATTTACTTAATTAAACAATAATTAAAATCATGAATTTCAATTAATAAACCTCTGGGGCTGACGAGATTTTAGACCAACAAGACAAGTTTTTCGATAATTACCATCTTTATATTCCGCAGAAAGCAGCTGGGTAGCTGAGGTACTTGGGATTTCCTCACCTTCCGACATTGTACTCTAATTTTTTTTCTTGAGACCTGAAAATATAAAATAAAATCTTTATCTCCTTTTTTCAAAACAGACAGCTATATTTACATGTTTTACCACTTGCTACTAAAATGTTACACATTATTATGATTTTCACAGCAACTTGCATAACCTAAGTCATATTTTTAAATCAATATATGGCTAAATTTAAAAGTTCTGAACACAAAAGGAGCGTCAATTTATGATACTTTTACAGCATTGAAATCAATATAAGAAAAAATTTACCTCAGACAGGACTAAAACATACAGTGTCCACATCATGGTCATAAGCCAACTAAGGACAGCCCAACCTCAGAACAATTGCAATTTTAATAAAATTTGTAATTTTATTGTAGGTATTCTTAATCAATTTTCACAATATCTATAAAAATGTCTAAGTTAATTGTTGATATATAATTATAGTCTACTTTGTAAGTGATTATCGTCTAATTTAGCTTTACAAGGTAAAAAGAAATCAATACAGATGAATTCTTTCAGGTTGGGAAGTGCTTGGTCGCCTTGTGGTCATGGTGTCAACACTGTGTGTTGAAGATGCCAGGTCTAATCTTTCCCAAGGTAAAATTTCACTTGTAAAAATTTTAATGTTGTTAGAAATTAAAATTAGACATTTTTAACACTAATATAAAAAAAGCTTTTGTATAACACACCAGAGGGGCAATCGCACTATTTAAAACGTTTCCACCAAATCAGAAACGTTACCATTCCCATACATTTTCTCTTTCTCTTTGTTTCTTATAAGAAATGTTGACATTTTTAGCGGTGCTAATTGTTACAAATGACACGGAAAGTACTGATATTTTGTGCTGAATTTTGACACCTCACCTGCTTAGTCCAGCCACTTAAAATTTCTAATATTATAAATCAGAATTGGCTAATACTATAAATATCATTCAATGAATTTTTTAAATCCGCTGAAAATACTCTTTGATTCATGAAAAAAAGATTCCAAATGTCAAATTTGAAAGCTGTCAAAAATGGTATCAGAGGACCCATCTATTATCATGGGTATTTGATGCTAGCATTTCGTGTTAAAAATGCTTAAATGAAATGCAACCAACAAGAAAAACTAGCATCACCGCTAATGAAATGCAGAGATGCTAAAAATGTTGATATTTATGGCTAAAAATGCTTATCTGGAATGGGCCCTATAGCACATGCTAATACAAATATGGTAATATGCTCATATAAATGCTTGAATGATCCAAACAATAGAACTTAAGCAGTCTCATAACAGGTTGATGCTTTGAATGTATGTAATATGGCAACGCCCAGGAGTAAGGTCATGTTGTTTTAGATCAATTTTTATATCATTAACAAAAAGTTCATTGACTGTTTTTATGAAAATTTATGAAATTATTTTGATTTATTCTTAGATCTGTTTAGAGTGAAAACAAAATGTTCACCAATTGGTGTAAATTTATATCGTATACTAATAGTATGTTTATGAATACACTAACAAATAAAAATTAAAACGGATTATCAGTTACTATTGGTTAGAATAATTATAATTTTAAAAACTTACTTATTTTGATTTCTTTTCGTGGTTAGGTTATGTGATCTTTTAATTTATCGTAGTTGTCAATACACCTAAAATCCACATGGAAATCCATTGTTATTTCGAAAATACTATGAAAATGTATCTCATTTAAATAACGTAAACAAGCCATGAAACGAACGTCAAATAAATTAATTTTGTAAACATTTTCTTGCAACACTAACCAATGGTGTTTCTATTTTAGTCGTAATTTTATTTTACACTTATTGCAACAATATGATCACTAGTGGCAACAATATTTTTTGATGTTACAAATAGTATCAGGTTTTATTTAGGTATATTTCACTTTTCGAGGTAAAATACGTGTCGTTATTACAATTTTGAACGAATATGGATTATTTTTTTGTAGATAGAGTCAAAATATAGAGCTCACAATACAACATTTATTGTCTATGTTGCCAGTAGAAAAAAAAATTGATTGAAAATGTAGAGTTAAATATTTTTCTGTAGCCAGTTTAGTCCAAACGTAGTTAAAATGCCAGCAATAAAAAATTGATCGATATTTTTCATAAACGAAAAAAGAAAATAACTGGCTGTATGAGGGCTGTATTATCCGAGTTCAAGTTCAAATAGGTTAAGCCATACAATGAATCTGCCTTATTTCATAGATACGTCTTTTTCTTACACTTGGGTCTGCAAACATTGCAAATACTTTTCTCTCACTCTAAGCGTCAATAGCACATGGACGAAAATTACGTCCTCTGATTGGCTGACGTCCAAAACACGCTTTGCTAGACCAACCCACTATCTTGTTGTAAAGTGTGATATTCAAACTGTCTTTTTCGCACTTATGGATATGTACATTAGCAAGTCCACAAATATAAAAAGTTGGTTTTTTCAAGTTATGTTTGTTTATATTGAAAAAAAATGTATTTCAATTAACGCAATTTTCAATATAGAGTGTGAATATTCAAAAATTGTAATAGGTTAAAAGTTGTTTACGCAAGAAAACTTTAATCAAATTTTGATTCCTGCATCGCGGTTATGAAATGTTCACAAGTGTTCGGTACTTATAAAACTTCCAACTCAAAGTAAGTGGGGAGTCCGTAGCTACTACGTGAGCCGGCTTTGGCGAGGAGCCGGTCTAATTCCTTGCCATCAGATATGTTGAAGCGCTAAGCAATCATATATGGTAAAAAGATAAAGTGTCAATACTTCAGAAAATGATAAAGAGAGACTTCGGTCTCACCCACACGGTAGTAGCTGATTTGACTTCCCTTTTGCTGTTTTGGTAAAATATTTTTATAATGTATTTAAAATTTTAAATGTTATGTAGTACGTACAAAATGGGGTATGTAATATGTACATCAAAAATAAAATATTTTATCTATTTATGTGAATTAAATGAACTCCAATTTATATTCGATTAGGCACAACGGAAAATTTGTTAATAATACCTAGTACATATTTTTTATTAAATTTTTTATTTTTTCATAAGCATTTTGCTCTAGTTAAAGAAACAAATTATACATATATACAAAAAGGGCGTACATACAATAATCGCAACTATTTTTTGAAAATATTATATATTTGAGAAAGATCCATTACCTGTTTTTACCTGTCATTCCATTACCTGTTTTTATAGGTGGAATTTTCATACTTTAAGAAATAATTTTTTTTCCGAATAATATCTTGACTCTATATGTATCTCTACATCGTACGTTCTTCACTTTAAATAATAAAAAAATAATTATAGATAAATGTGTACCAAAATCTGATGGCAAATGTAAAGCTGAATTTACTGTAATACCTAAATACAGAGTTATTTTCTTTATTTTAATAATATATAACTACTTCAGAACACTAATAATTTATAGATTTATAATAGAGGTTTTTTTAAATAACTTCCCTTATAATTTTTATTCATGAAATTAAAATTTTAGCTCTACATTTGCCATCAGATTCTTAGAACTCATACGTCGGTAGCAAGAATAAAGAAGCATACAAAGGAAGTAGGTACAAAGGAAGTAGGTAAACTGAACTTGCAAGAAAATGAAAATCTAGAGTAATAGACGCTTTATATCCATTAACCTACGTACCTACCATACTTCTTTTGTCTAATAATCTAATGAAAGGCAAATTAAAGGTAGGTAATATTGCGGTTTTTCTTCTATAATTTTATTCTAACATAATATTAAAGTACCAAAGGTACCTAATCAAAATGTTGTAAGTTAAGTAATGCAGTCACACCAGCAAATAAATAAAGTAAATTAGCTATTAATCGAAAATAAAACTTGTACAAGTAGAGTTCAATATATGAAAATATCAGAATACTGGGATAAGCGCCACCTAGTGTTCAATAGAATTGAACTATGAAAACAACAAACAAAGCAAAGCAATGTCACGTTGCGCGACACTGCTGAAACGATATTCCAATTAAAAAGTTCGCTAGATGGCGTGAATCGAGATCTTAGGGTTAACTTATGGTTATTTATAGCACAGATAACATAATACGTTACACTATAACTCGCTACTGAAAAGTTGCGATAAAATTGCTTTTAAAATGGTTTTTCTCAAACATGTATGGAAATATTGTCATTATTTTCGAAAAAAGAACACGCGAACTATCGAATTTACGGACAAAGGAAATCAAAATCCATTGCTGGAGCGTTTTTTGAATTTGGAACATGACAACGCTCCAGCAATCTTGTATTAAACGGCGTGCTGGAGTTATTAAGTATTCTTTGATTGAATCTCTTTTATTAATATTGGCATACCAAAGTATGTAAGACTCTTTGCTTTGTACAAATTGCTATACAGCCTTAAATGCGTTTTGTCTTTCGGCACAGTTAATAAATAGAAAATTGGCGGCAAAGTTGAAAATTCGTCTTAACTTGTTATACATACCTATTATATAAATTTACTAATTAAAAAAATAGTTCCGACGGTTCAGAGTGTAATGGAGATTGATTGTACTCGACCAGATTTAAGATCAAAAGCCAAATTGGAAATGGAAAACCTGCTTCCAGCGAAGTCGAAAGAAAAATACATGAAAGTATTAATGAAAGTATTTAACCATCATATTGATCACATTGTCGGCACTGCTTTTCGTCAGTTAGGATTTATTCTTAGGCGCATAACACATTGCACCGGACACCGCTCCGGTGTGCGGCGCTGCGGTTTTTAATTTTGACTGAAGAATCTTAATTTGTATACAAAAACCGCAGGGTATAACACACTCACACCGCATGCCCGTGCGGTTGTGCGGCGCGCGCGACGGCACCGCACTCCCGGACGGTGATGCGGTGCGGTCCGCGGGGTATGCCACACTGAGCCGCAGTATCGTACGGATTTTTGCGTAGAAAGGACGTGCATACGCGTAATAGATCTCGACATAGATAATGCGGCGATGCGGGGCGTCGTGCACCGCAGCTCCGGACGGTGATACGGAGCAAACCGTACGGTGGCACGGTTCCGTGCCGCCGCAACCGCATGCGGTTTTCGTCCCTCCGTACACCGCAGCGGTGTCCGGTGCAATGTGTTATGCGCCTTAGAATTAGCAAACCCTTTAAAAACATAAACACACTAAAAATTCTATATTGCCATTTGTTCGGTCTATACTTGATTTTTGTAGCACGGTCTGGAATCCCTGCTATGGTGTTCACATCAAAAGACTTGAAAGGATCCAAAAGAAATTTAAATCCCTCAGTTATCGCATGAGTGATTGCTCCAAACATTCATATGAAGCTGCACTTACAAAGCACATATTACTTGCTCTGGACGACCGTCGAAAATACTTTGATATAAAACTGCTATACAAAATCGCTAATTCTTTGATCGATTCATCAGAGTTACTTGGTTTCGTTCGGTTTATAGGTCATGCTCGTCTCCCCGTACGCTCCTCACGCAAACTACCACTGTTTGTACCCCCGCGACGCTATAAAAATTACACCCGAAACTCATACTTTCATCGTTCCACCTACATATACAACAAAGAATTTCATGAAGTTGATTTCTTTGATATTTCACTGCCACGACTAAAAAGAAATTTAAAATTCTCCCTACGAGCTCGATACATGGAAGACTAGCATATATTATTTGTATTTTAGTTTTCACCTTAATTTCTAAATATTTCATGTAAGAGTTTGTTTTGTTTGTGATTGTAGCTGATCATGTTTGATCTAAGTTTATTGTACACGTAATTTTGGGCACTGTAGGTCTTTTATCGTGACAAATGTTATAGTATATGTGAATGTTAATTGTAAATGACTGTTTGATGCCAAAATAAATCAAAAGAAAAAAAAAGAAAGTAGGTACATGAAAATTTTATGAGTTGGAAAATCGAGAAATAAATAACATTTACTCCGAAACAGTATTCTTGGCATATTTAAAGGCTGGACCAAACCAACGCGTGCAGCGGTGGCGTGCACGGTGGCGATCAGTTGTTGTGTACGAACTTGTAGCGAAATGTTCACATTGCTGCGTCCTCATCAATGTGAACACCTCGCTACAAGTTCGTACACAACAACTGATCGCTACCGTGCACGCCACCGCTGCATGCGTTGGTTTGGTCCAGCCTTTAATGAGATTGCTAAGACTAAAAAGCTACGAGGGTGGGTCAAAAAGAATGGAGGGGAAAAAGTAAGAAATAAAACACAAAATTATTTTTCCTTCTCAATGTATTCCCCCTTAACTCTAATACATTTTTTACACCTATCAATTAATTTATTAATACCTTCGAAAAAAAATGATTTCTCTTTGTTGTCAAAATAGGCCGAAATTGCGCTCTTCACTTCTTCATCGCTGGAAAATGTCTTCCCTCGAAGCTCTTTTTTCATTTTTGGGAACAAATAATAATCACTTGGGGCTAAATCTGGGCTATAGGGAGGATGTTCCAAGATTTCGAAGCCCACTCTTTAAACAGCAGCCATCGCAACTTGCGCCTTGTGCACGGGTGCATTGTCGTGCAAAAGGAGCACACCTTTAGTCAATTTTCCCCGTCTTTTTTCTCTCACAGTATCTCGCAGAGGTTCTAATAGTGCAGCGTAGTACTCTCCAGTGATAGAGACACCCTTTTCTTTATAATCAATAAGGAGGATTCCCTCTGAATCCCAGAAAACAGTAGCCATGAGTTTTCCAGCCGACGGAGACACTTTGAATTTCTTCGGAGGTAGTGTGCCCTTTTTGTGCCACTGCATGGAGTCTTGTTTGGACTCAGGCTCATAATGATGAACCCAAGTTTCATCTCCAGTCACAATTCGGTTCAAAACTTCATCCTTTCTTCCTTTTCACAGAGCGCTAAAAACTCGCGACAACACTCAACTCGCCGCTGCTTCTGGTGTGGCGTGAGCATTCTCGGCACCCATCTTGCACACACCTTTGACATGCCAAAATGGTCGTGTAGGATGTTCAAAATGGTTGTATAGCTGATACTCCAATCATTTCTGCAAGCTTCTTCTTTAAACGGGCATCTTCCAATATGATTTTTCAAGTTTTTCGGTTTTCTGCCGTGGTTGCCTCGACAGGCCGCCCTGGCCTCGGATCATCTTCAATCGAATCCCTGCCTTGCTTAAACAGGTTGTGCCACTTGTAAACCATGGTTTTACCAGGGCAAGAGTCCCCGTAAACAGAAGACATCTCTTCCAAAATAGCCTGGAGAGGTTTTCCTTGTTTCGTAAGGAACTTGATGACTGCGCGAAACTCAATTTTCTCCATGTTGCAAATTTTCTTCCGGATTGACTTGTTGATTGATGTGTAGCTCAGGTAATTAGTATTATACATTCGTTGCTTCGTCCTTTGAGATTAGGTTATAATTGTAGTAACACGTATCATGTCGCCTTTCATCCACTAAGTTAAAAGTAGGTATTCACACTTTTTTTTTATGGTGGTACACAAACCTTCCTAGAGATACCAACCATATAGTCACTCATTCGCGTTTTAGTGCTTCGCCGATCACCACGTATCCTACTTAATTTCTTAAAAAACGTTACTATGCCGAAACGAAGCCATAAGGAGGAAGATAGTGATTACTTACGCAAGAAAATAAGAAAGATAGAAATGATGTTAAAAAAGCGCGAAAAGCGTAAGCGCAATCGAATAATTTCAAACAATAGTAGCTCGTCGTGCCCAGCCTCACCGGCGGTGGCACTTCTGACGCTATCAGCACGGATAACCGTGCTATCAGGAAACGAAGGTACGCAGGTGTTAAATAATATTATACTTATTTATTAAAAGTGGTTAACATTTGTATCACTTAATGTGATGTACTAATGTGTTCCTATATTTATATCGGATTATTTCATAACGAAAGACCACCACTGGTTTTTAATATTGTGTAGTGTACATATATACGGGGATGTTACCGGGATAAAATATTATACCTAATAATATTAAAGTACCTGCCTGTTATCTATAACAGATGACGTATAATCTTTAGTGATGTGTATATCTATATGGGATATTACCTACCGTTTCACAAATAATTACCACTGGTATCTTGTATGTAGTGTACATCTATGCGGGATGTTACCGTCACAATATTTTTATGTGCCTACTGTGTACATTTTATATGTTATGTTACCTTCATGACTAATAAAGTATGTGCACATTTTAATGGAATGTCGCCTTTTAGAGTTTCATACGGCACTAAAGGGTTTATTCTCACAAACATTGGTCGTTGATATACAACCGCATTTAAAATATATAAAGCAGCTGTTATGGATATCTGACAGAGGTGTATTCTTCTGTATCATATGTATTTTTGGGCACACAGTTACCTGTATGCGACACAAACGTATTGCAGGTGAAAGTGAAGTGCAATCAGAGGTCGACATAAGCCTCGATTGTAGAAGAGATCAATTCAGATCCATCCACTTCTATGGCTGTAACTGCAACAACAGCTTTACAGCCTTTAGATTCTACCGAACTACCTGCACATGTGAGCAGTGAACCAATTCGTATTGAATTGGATGAAGAGATTTTAAGTCTTTTGGGTGAAACACCCTCCAAAAAAAAACTGGGCCCTGATATTCATGAAGATTTAGCTCCGCGACTAGAACATATTACGACTACGAGTTTAACTAACTAAAATAGAAAGGAACTTCTAGAAAAACATCTTATTCCCAAGAACTGTATAAAAATAAACACACCAAAGTTGAACTCCGAGATAAAGGCAGCCTTATCGGAAATGCTTGTTAAGAAAGATAAAGCATTAGAAAATAAACAAATACAGCAGGCAGTTGCTATATCTTGCATTGGTGACGCTCGGACCACATTATTTTCATTAGAACATGAAGACCAGTGAGTCTAAAAACTGTTAATCGAGGCCAGCCGTTTAATGTGCGATGCACACCATACCGAGTCAAAAAACAAGACGCTTTTTTATTTGCTCAGCAGTAAAAAATGACATAAAGGAGCAACTGTACAATGCTGAAATTGACAGCTTTCTATTTGGGTAAAAATTTGCCGACACTCTCAAAGCCGCAAAGGCGATATCGAAGTCTGGTGCTGAGATAAAGATTTCTTCATCAACCAAGAAAACGCTTGCGGCGACAAAACCAAAGCAACCTTAAATCGTCCTTTAAAGCAGAAGCCTCCGCTCCCGAGGGCCAGGCAGGTGGGAGCACCGCGAAGGACGGAGCTGGCCCCGCCGCAGGCACCGCGCCCGCCGCGACAACAGCACCTGGGCCCACGTCGCTAGATTCAGTATGTTCAGCAGGTCGTTTAAGTAATTTTTACGATAATTGGCAACTCTTAACTGATGACCCGGTTATATTATGATGGATAAAGGGTTATAAGATCCCTTTTTTCTAGACCTGTTCATAAATTATGGGAACCAAAACTGCCAACCTTGTCAGCATCTGAATCTTTACAATATAGAGTGGCCATTTCTGAATTGATTGATTCAGGAACTATTTCACCTTGTCAACCAAGTGAAATAAACAGTTCTTGTCCAGCTATTTTATTATTAAACAACCAATATGTAAAAACAGATTTTTTTTAAAACTTAAAACCTATAAATAAACTCATAACAACAAGGCATTTTAAAATTGAAGATTACAGAACTACAATGAAATTAGTTTCAAAAAACAGTTTCATGGCCACCCTAGATTTAAAAGATGCCTATTTTTTAATTTCAATCCACCCAGCTCATAAAAAATATTTAGGGTTTATATCTGAAGATAAACTATACGAATTTAACGTTCTTCCCTTTGGCCTTAACACCGCACCATTTGTCTTAACAAAGTTGCTTAAGGCGGTGATGTACTTACTTCGATCCTTAGGCCATATATAATGACTGTGTACCATTTTCTTCGATTATATTTGTGTCATTGCTAGGGATTACCAAAAATGTCTAGCAAATATTGCTGAAACTAAAAATATTTTAGTCCTTTGGATTTATTATCAACATTGAACGACACGGTTAGCGCAGAGGTCGAATGATCGCCTACTGCGCAACGGGTCACGGGTTCGATTCCCGTACGGGACAAATATTTTGTATGGCCTACAGAAATTTGTTCCGGACTGGGCGTATGTGCATGTGATATTCTATGTTTGTAACTGCACCCACGACACAGGAGAAAATCCTAGTGTGGGGCGACGTTTAAAAAAAAAAGCTGTATGATTCCTAACACTAGTTGTAGATTCCTTGGTTTTATAATAGACCCGAAAAAATTTCATATATGTTTATAGTACATAGGATAAAAGAAATATTATTAAAAAGGAATTGCTTTATTTTCAACATAAGACAAATTGTAAAATTCGACGTTTCGCTCGACTGCTGGGACTCCTCACCTCATCCTGCCCCGCAGTACAGTATGGTTGGTTGTATACCAAACAAATGGAGAGATGCAAATACCTTGCTTTATGCAATAACAATAGCTACGACAGCTACAACAATTGCAAACATATTTTTCCTGGTGGAAAAATTCCATTGATAAAATATTCAATCCTATTAGACAAGACTATTACAATATCGAAAAGATAATATAATGAAATAGCAGATGCGGAGTCAAGAAAATCTCACCCTGATACTGAATGGGAGCTAAAAAATCATGCATTTAATCGAATTATAAAGGCGCTTTGCAAGCCTGACCTTTTTCTTTTTGCCAGTTTGCCTTTTTCTTTTTGATCTTTTTGCCTCCAGAGTCAATAAAAATGCAACTTGTATGTTTCTTATGTTTCTTGGAATAAATAAGGATCCAGATTACCGTGTTCAGGGGCTATGGCGGTAAACGCTTTTACCTTGATTTGGAAACATCTTTCATTTTATGCATTTTCGCCTTTTGCTGTAATACTAAAAGTTTTACAAAAAATAATAACCGATCAAGCTGAGGGAATAGTATCGTTGTTCCTTTCTGGCCTACACAACCCTGGTTTCCTTTATTCCAAGAGCTTCTTTGTTCAAAGACTGTACAATTACAGCCCTTCAGATAACGTTTTGTTGTCTGTTTCTAACAGCCTGCCCAAGCTCACATTGATAGCAGGGAAATTATCCGAAAGGCACTTCTGAAGAGGAGCGTACCACCGTCATCCTTAGACATCATGATGGCTTCCCTGTCAAAAAATTCCATCAAAAAAAATATTATTCGCAATACGTCGCTGGGTAAATTTTTGTACGGAAAAAAAAATGTTGACGTGTATGAAGCATCAACTTTCTCCGCAGGCTATTTATTTTCTTACACTATTTTATTCGGGTTTACAATATGGATGATTAAAATAATAGTCATCGCTCTGCTCTATCTTTGATCTTGGGATCGAGAGTAAGGTCGAGTGACCGCATTAGAAGACTGTTTCAGGGTTTTTTCAGACTTCGTCCTTCAGGCCCTATGTGATTATACCTGGAATCCTTCTCTAGTTTTAGATTACCTGTCAAAAGCTTATCTAAATACCACGTTGAGTTTAGAGCAATTGTCAAAGAAGATTGCAACACTTCTTGTACTCGTAACAGCACACAGAGTACAGACGATTGCAAAAATAAAATTAGATAACATAATTATTAGAGATCAAGTAATTATTATTAAAATTAAAGATTTGATTAAAACATCACGTCCAGGATCAAGTCAACCAAATTTGTGTATACCATTTTACAAAGACCGCCCACAGATTTATTTATTTATTTAATCTTTATTGCACTTAAAAAACAGTACAAAGGGCGAACTTAATGCAACAAGGCATTCTCTACCAGTCAACTGAGCGGAAAGTAAAAAAAAAAAGACATTTTGATAAGTTTCAAAAGACCTCATAAGGTAGTATCTACCAATACAATCAGCAAGTGGATTAAGGACATTTTCTGCCCACTCCATCAGACATGCAGCTACCTCAACGGCGCATAGTTCAGCAGGGGGGAGTGGCAGCCAATGTGTTTGCTAATTATTACTATAGAAATATTCAACCAGATGAATCAAATAGTTTTGCATTGTCTATCCTTAGTAGCTAACATTATGCCAATAAATAATTGATATTATTTGTTGTTTATTTGTTTATAGATTTAATTTTTTGGGTTACAGAATGAATATCATAATAATTATATTTTGATTATTTTTAATATTTCACTTGCTTTCAAAATCTACAATTATTACCTAATCTCAAAGGACGAAGCAACGAATGTATAATTAGTGATTAAACGAACTTACCTGAAGTGAAGTTCTATCATAATTATACGAGTTGCTTCGTCCGAAGAGATTAGGTCCCTCCTTCCCAATATGCCCCCTTTAAAGTGAAATATATAGGTTTTGCAGGACTTTCAACTAAATGAGTGACTATATGGTTGGTGTCTCTAGGAAGGTTTGTGTACCACAATAAAAAAATAAAAAAAGTGTGAATACCTACTTTTAACTTAGTGGATGAAAGGCGACATGATACGTGTTACTACAATTATTACCTAATCTCTTCGGACGAAGCAACTCGTATAATTATGATAGAACTTCACTTCAGGTAAGTTCGTTTAATCACTAATTATGACCTATTTTTTTTGAAACATAGTATTTATACTCTTAATGAGTGTCACAACTAGTGCAGGTAGTAAAAAGTCACCTTTCCCCCCTCCATGCCTCTCATTCCGCGAACTTTTTGACCCGCCCTCGTATCTACACTATGGGCAATTTATTATATACTGAAATGTACCGTTCATTTTTAAAACGGCATTGACATGAAAAAAAATTTATGATATAAAAAGTATGTTTTCTCAAACATGCTCGGAAATGTACGCATTATTGTACTTTATCGGCCTAGGCCAGGAAAGTAAGTATGAAAATTCATTTTTGGCCGCTGCTCCAATGTTTTTTAATTTGTGTATGTAGCTTGCCATACAGCCAATTGCTACCACATTATAAAAAATGCACTCTTCGAGCATATACAACGTGCCTCATATATCCCCATAAAAATTCCCACATTTAATTTTATTTAAAATAACAAACGTGCCAACCTCAAACTGTTCTAAAACTGAATTTTCATAAATTTGACAATTAAATTCGATTGATATGACAAGTTATTAAAGTTGACACATTCTTTTCAGTTAAATGAATATTATAATTTTTATGGGCATTTATAAATGAATATGACAACAATTTTATTTAAATGTTGGTATATAATCACACGAAAATATACTTAATTTTCGTTGCGAGAGAAAAAAGTAATAATCTGCAGTATTACATTTTTTTGCGTAAAATATGATTGGGCTGTATGGGCTTTGTTTCCTTTGCACTAATTGAAAATTAAAAAGTTTAGTATTACTAAATGCTATAATTAATTAATTGCTTGATTTGTTTTTTATTCATATTATACTCATTTGTTTCCAATTCAATTCAATTCAAAATCTTTATTGCATACCATAATGTGTAAAATAGGTGGTTCACATAAAAAAATAAGATCGTTATGGACCCGTTGGGCACGCAATCGTTGAACAAGAGAGTGGAAGTTTATTATTATTAGGTACCTACCTAATATTGTCTTATTTACAGATCATAAAGCTAAATTATACGAAGATCACGGCAATTATAAATATTTGACATTAAACAATATTTTAATATGAAAGGTTTTTATTTATATGGTATTATTACACTGTAATTCCAGTACTTATTACTTACGTCTTTCATTATTTCCTCGCAATTATTGACTCATTGACTGAATTATTTACTCGTAATTATTGTCAAGGCCTCGCTCACGCTCGGCCTTGAAAGCATTACTCGTCCGGCGATCCCTAACTTCCCGGCCTCTGCAGTAATGTACTATTACTCAAAAATGCATGTAATGTGGTCATTGTTTTGACAACCTTGTTTGAGCAAAGTCGACCTTGCCGTTCTGTTTCAAGGAGCGGCCGGCAAAGTTTTGCTTCTAGTTAATTAATATATTTTTTATTTAAATTACTTACTTGCATTTTTGAATAAAGCACTTCATCGAAGAGCGCGTATGTGTTACGCTCCCCGTTCTTGCCCGATACGGTTACTGGGCAAACCTTGAGTTTCACAGTGCACTCAGTTCGGGTCGAAGAGACGCTTGCTTCCTCCGGCTGGTTAGTTCGGGCCGCAGGTGCTTTGGCGTGAAGCAAGCGATGGTGTGGCCGCCGACATCTATTCACGCCACATGATTTCTGGCGGCAGTTCATTCTTCGGTGCTTGTTCTTCAAGCACTTGAAACATAAGTCAGCTTTCTTCGCGACGTTCCATCGTTCGTCCAAAGACACCTTCTTGAACTTGTCGCAGGCGTTAAGTCGGTGTGCGTTGTTGCACTGTGCACAGCGTTCCGGCTCGGTCTTGTCCGACGACGACGATTCTGCTGCGTCGTACGCCCTCCTCCTCTGTTCGGGTTTAGAGGCGGGGCGTCGCGGCGGTTGCGGCGTCGGCTTGTGAGTCATACCGGAGTATCCGTGCTTGAGCGCTCGATCAGCCTCTCGCATGACATGAGGAACATGGTCAACTTGACTATTTCCGGCTCAGGTTCATTGTGTTCTTCGGCGTAGTCGCACCATTTCGTCTTTAGATGCGGGCTAAGCTTCTCGAAGATTTCCCTCATGAGCAGCGGATTGTGTAGATAGTTCTTTTCTACGTTGTTAAGCACGGCTACGACATTCTGTACTCGAACTGCGAAGGTGTTGACTTCTATCGCAGTCGAGCCGAGCTTCGGTAGTTTCTTCAGGTCTTCGAACGCGACGTAGATCAATATTTCAGGCCTGCCAAAACACTGCTGCAGCGTCTTCATGAAGACGTCAGGATGCGCCGCGGTGCTCAGTAACGGTGCGACGGTCTCCTTGGCTTCGCCTCGCAGACAGTTACGGAGGCGCGCAAGGTTTTCCACTTTCGAAAACTGGTACACGGCCGTCGTTTCTTGCATGGCTGCGGCAAACTGCAGCCACTCTAGCGGTGATCCCGAGAATAGTGGCAGGTCGGTGGCTTGACGCGGCGGCGGTCGCGACTTCATCATGTGGTCGAGCGTGCCGGCTAAATGTTCAATAGCCCGTCCTCTTGAGTGCTCGCGATCACGCGGTGTGGTTGTTTCTTCCCACCGTAGTCTCGTTCGGTGCGCGACTGGAGTAGCGATTTCAACCTCCCTAGGTCCAACTATGTCGCGTCTCACCGGCGCGAGTACGGGTTCCGGTTCGAGCACTTGATGCACTTGTTCTTCTTGCCTCGAAGTCTCCTGTAGCCACGCCTCGATTCGTTCGTGGTTTTCCGCCGGTTTGGTCTCTTCTTCCAGCATACTGCCATCTTCGGCGGCGGCTAGGTCGGCGGTTAGCTTTTTTCGAATAAGCTCCGCTTCAATTTCTAGCTCCTGGCGTCGTACTGCGGCTTCCTCTGCAGCTTCCTGGCGTCGTACTGCAGCTTCCTGGCGTAGTGCTGCGGCTTCCTCTGCAACTTCCTGGCGTCGTACTGCAGCTTTCTGGCGTCGTACTACAGCTAGTCTCTCTTCGGCTTCGAATTGCAGGCGGGCGATGGTACTGGCGGTCGATCTCGTGGAGCGAGCAATCTTCCTAACCGGCGTCGTCTTATAAACGTGACGCGCATTCTCCTCCTCGCGAGTTGGCATCCCTTCGGTGCCATTGTTCGTCGCGAGTTGAGACCCCTTCCGGTCGGTGAAGTTGTTCGGGGCGAGTTGAGACCCCTTCCGGTCGGTGAAGTTGTTCGGGGCGAGTTGAGGCCCCTTCCGTTCGTGGTTGTTCGGGGCGAGTTGAGACCCCTTCCGGTCGGTGAAGTTGTTCGGGGCGAGTTGAGACCCCTTCCGTTCGTGGTTGTTCGGGGCGAGTTGAGACCCCGTCCGCTCGGTATCGCCGTTCAGTGCGACTTGAGATCCCTTCCTCTCGGTACAGTTTTTCGTCGCGAGTTGAAACCCCTTCCGTTCGGTGTCGCCGTTCAGTGCGACTTGAGATCCCTTCCATAGGCAAAGGTATGGGCCAGTTATTGACAAATCAGTTGGATTTTAGTGTCATTAATTATTGTATGCCTGGCTCAAGTTTCCATGATATTGCAAATAAAATTAATAGTTATAAGTTTGATATTAATGACAAACTGGTTATGATCTTGGGAAATAGGGGTAATTTGAACAAAAAAGTACTAAAACATTTTTGTTCTCATTTAAATAATTTACATGTTAATCAAATAATAATGTTTACCCTTCCCTACCATAATCGTTTGTCACAACATGAAAATAATATTAGATACAAACTTAATTTGACATTAGATTTAATGACAAATTATTCGAAAAAAATCCATATTATTGACTTCAACAAACTGACATGTATTAAAGCTTATTTGACAGAAGATAGATTATATCTATCAACATTCTATAAAAAACAATTAGCTATTTCGCTAAGATTTTATTTACAAACTTTAGCCAAAAACATGGCTATAAATTCTTTCTCTGACAATGCTTTTATTGAGCAGCCCACTCAAAGTACTGAAATTGCTCCTATTGAGCAATACTGTGATAGTGAAACGACTGTCAGTAATGTTACTGATGATACTTTTAATAAATCTTTAAATTAAGTAATGAGACAAAAGAGACATCCTCTTGGTTATCATTAGGTAGAAAAGATACTGAAATCTTTGTAAATGTATTGCAAAACCCATTTGAAAACAAAAATAAAGTAAATCTTATCAACCTGGTGCACCAGAACATTCAAGGAATGTTAGGCAAGGATCTGGAAGTGGAATTATTCTTGAACTGTAGTAATGTAAACATCTTTTGTGTAATCGAACACTGGCTTAAAAGTTATCAGTTCATGTTTAATACAGCAATCATCTGGTTGGTAGTTAGTTCAGTCGAGAAAAATCAATTCGTGGTGGTTCTTTAATAATATTAGATAAAAATCTGAAATTTAAGGATCGTAAGGATATTGTGAGTCTTTCGATTGAGCGAACAATAGAAATAGCCTGCTTGGAGCTGGACCAGATTATTGTATTAAGTATATACAGGCCTCCTTCAGGATTATATGACCTTTTTGAAGATACTATGGATGAAGTATTGAAAAAAGTGTGTAGTTCCACAAAACAAATCATTGTTTGTGGTGATTTTAATATTAATTTATTAGAAAATTCTAGTTTAACTATTAGGATTAAAAATCTGTTTTGGTCATTTAACCTTGGAAATTTGTTTTTGGAGCCAACAAGAACAACTCAATCGTCTGCCACATGCATTGACAATATTTATACAAATATTGTTCCTTTAGCAAGAAGAGTTTTTTATAATTTAGAATCTGACCATTCTGGGCAAATTGTTACCATTCCACTTAAATGTAAACGCATGGAAAAAAAAATCACTGTTGTACCAAAGACTGCTGGTCGCTTAGAACGGCTGAAAAATAATATTGGTATTAAATTAAATTATATAGGTTATGAAGAAAATCCAAATAAATTATATGAAAATTTTTTTCATACATTTTGTTCTGAATTTAAAAATATTTTTATTCCAAAGACTATATCGGTTGATGGCACTTTAGCTTTTAGTGAATGGGCTACACCAGGTATTCACAAAAGCAGAATAAAACTTTTAGAACTTTACAATGAACGCTCATTCAATACTAGTGATGAATTTAAACTTTATGTAAAAACTTATTCCAAAGTGTTCAAAAAAGTTTGCAAGCTTGCTAAATCTAATTATTTGAGTTCAAAAATAAAAAACAGTAATAATAAAATTAAAATGACATGGAATATTATAAATAATGAAACTGGAAAAGCTAAAACTACTAATAATCAATATTGTTTGAACGTTGATGGTAAGAAGGTAACAGTTGACACAGAAGTAGCTGCAGAATTTGAAAAGTTCTTTACTGATATTCCAGTCTCAATCACAAAGTCTTTGGATTCATCCCCCGCTATTGCTGAATCTATAGTGAAGGATCATGTTAAAGTTTGTAATGATAAATTCGAATTTGTACACATTAGTGGAATTGATATAACAAAGTCATTTAAAACTTTAAATAAAAAGAAAACTGCGGATCTGTGGGGTAATTCCGTTGATGTTACTAAATCCGTAATTGAAACAATAGCTCCAATACTTGCTAACATTTTTAATGATTGCATTGACTGTGGTGTATTTCCTGATTTAATGAAGCTAAGTAAAATTATTCCTTTACATAAATCTGGTAGCACATCAGACCCCAGTAATTTTAGACTTATCTCTGTGCTACCTACTTTTAGCAAAATTTTGTTGGAGCAAATGCAAAGTTATTTTAATAGGAATAATCTTCTACACTGTAAACAATTTGGTTTTAGGAGGGGTCGCTCAACAACCGATGCTGGTGTTGAGTTAATACAACATATATTCGAAGCCTGGGAAGACACACGATGCATTAGGCATTTTTTGTGACTTGTCCAAGGCATTTGATTGCGTTTATCACGAAATCTTGATCAGAAAATTACACCACTATGGGTTTCGTGACACTGCACTAGATCTTCTAATCTCTTATCTATGTGGGAGGATTCAAAAAGTAGACATCAATGGAAAAAGGTCTCAAGGTTCTGCAGTTAAAATGGGAGTTCCGCAAGGATTCTTTCGATTCTTGGTCCTTTTCTGTTTCTTATATATGTCAATGACCTCCCTGATTTTGTACAGGACAGACATGAGATGGTATTATTTGCAGATGATACTTCACTTTTATTTAAAATTAAAAGAGGTGTGCAAATTAATGACGATGTAAATAATTCTATCTCAAGAATTGTTCATTGGTTTAATGTGAACAACCTGTCACTTAATGAAGGGAAAACAAAATGTATAAAATTTGTTTTACCCAATGTCAAAGAGGTTCACACCACTGTAAAAATAAAAGATATAGGTGTTGACCCTGTGGACACCACAGTATTTCTTGGGATCACACTTGATTCTAAGCTGCAATGGGGCCCACATATCGATAAATTGTCAAAGAGACTTAGTTCTGCAGCTCACGCTGTATGGAAAATACGTCAACTGACTGATGTTGATACAGCAAGACTTGTATACTTTTCTTACTTTCATAGTGTGATGTCGTATGGTATTTTGTTGTGGGGAAATGCTGCCGACATTCAGATTGTTTTTGTACTGCAGAAAAGGGCTATTCGAGCAATCTATAACCTTAAAATGAGAGATTCTTTGCGAGAAAAGTTCAAAGAAATTGGTATTATAACAGTAGCGTCGCAATATATTTATGAGAATCTAATATAATATGTTCGTAAGAATATTCATGTGTTTTGTAAAAATAGTGATATTCATTCAGTTAATACTAGACAAAAGAATATATTAGCTTTACCAAATACCAGGCTCCAAAAAATTTATAATTCTTTTAGAGGCCTGTGTATACGTTTCTACAATAAAATCCCAAGTTGTATACAAGAACTTAGCTTAAACAAATTTAAAGTTGCAATCAAAGATGTACTTATTAAAAAAGCATATTATAAAGTGTCTGATTACATGACGGACAAAAAAGCTTGGGTTTGAACTCTCAATTCTAATATTTAACAATGTATTGCGTTTTGTTTCAAAGAAACGTTCAGGGAGAGCAATTTATAAGCTAAGTTCACGCACTTCTCTCAGAGATAGCTTATATAATGTGAATTAACACATCTATTCTTATAATGGAAGTTGAGCTCAAACTTTTGCTTTGAGGTCAGCTTCCAATTGACGACTCTGTAACAAACCAAAATTGTAAATGGCGATTTAAAAGAGGAGATAAAAAATTTTGGCCTTTCGAGTTTCTTGCCTGTTCTTCTCGAGAAGGCTCTCCCAATTTCCGAACAGGTGTAGAGTCAACTTTTTTTTTTTTCATTCCTACTTGTATTTGCAGACATCTTGAGTATATTTAGGATGTATGCACATACAAGGTTAATATAATTTCTTTAAATTAGATTGTTTTGCTCTGTTTTGACGTCAATAAGTGCCTGTAAAGGCCTATGTTGAATAAAGATTTTTGAATTTGAATTTGAATTTCCTCGATGCCCGGTTCCATTTGGGCGGCGACAGTCGTCGATGCGGATGGCGATCGCGGTGGGTGGTCGAATACGCACACCAAATCTTCCTTCCCGCTCTGGCTCCGTGTAACTACCATCACTTATACTTGTTTAGATCCGGTTCGGTAGGATCAAGATGTTGAGAGTGGACTGTATGTAGGTACTTGTTGAGTTAAACGCAGGTTTCTTTGTGATAATTTTGGAGCTTTATTTACTTCTTGCAAGACGACTTCCACTGACCGACTACAACTACAGAATTTGGCCCTATATTTATAAGCTATCCCTTGATCCGCGGGGGGACATCCCGCCCGTGGACCAATCAAAGGGTCCGAATTATTTTATGACGCGGTTCGTGGGGAATGGGGCGCGCATAGGCTTCGCCGACGTCCGCTGCTTAGTTCTGGGTCCCCGGCTCTTCGAACTGTCGTCAACAACAATATTAAACGCAAAATGAATGCCTTAAAACGTAAGCGCACGCAACTCCGACGGGAATTCTCAACTTTAGAAAAAATATTTTTGACGGACCTTCATACTGACCAGCAAACAGTCGAGGGATCTTATACAGCTTTATCAGACGTTTATGAAGCATTATTCAGCGTAGAAGCCAAAATTGTGGACATATTTTGCGAATCAGAAGATTTTAGTGAAGCTATTTTCGAAGAAGATCAGGACAAGGCTCTAGAATACAAACAACGTTGGGCTGAGACTAAAGTTAAGTACCAAAAATTTAAACAATCTCAAACCGTACCGTTAGCTAGACATAATAGCCAGATTTCACTCGCTTCAAATGTTTCGGATTTAAATACGGTATACGTAAATACACAACATCAACGTAAAAACGTTAAGATGCCTAAACTAGAATTAAGTAAGTTTGACGGAGAGGTCAAAAACTGGTTACAATTTTGGGGCTAATTCCGCAAAATTCACGAGGACGCGGATACTGACGATATAGACAAGTTTCAGTATTTGATTCAATCGACAGTTGAAAATAGCCCTGCCCGTCAAGTTATCATGAGCTACCCACCTAGCGCAGCCAATTATCCCAGAGCGATTGAAGCTTTAAAGGCACGTTTTGCTCGTGACGATATGTTGATAGAGACATACGTACGAGGACTGCTTAGCTTAGTTTGGTCTCAATTAAAAGGTGAAATGTGTAGCCTTTCTCGTCTCTATGATAGTCTACAGACTCACTTACAAGCCCTGGAAACACCAAGGATAAATAAGATAAGAGAGATTAGAGTTTGTAAAGACGAAAAAGGCATGTCACCAAGGATAAATTTGCTTCAGTACTTTATCCAATGATAGAAAGCGCTTTACCAGAAGATCTGCTCAGGTCATGGAATCGCATGCGAGCAAGACGTGAACACGCCAATGATGATTCGAATGACGAGTTAAATAGACTGATGAGTTTTATTAAGAATGAAGTTGAGTCTGAAGAACGCATCACTATGGCTCGACAGGGATTTTCTCAATTGAGTCTAACTATCACATCTTCGACTTATCCTCCTACTGCTTGTTTTGTTTCTGAAACAAAAAATGTTCAAACTGAAATCAAAAAAGGTCAGACGAGTTCGTCGATTACCAATATTTTTTCGATTCAATGTCTGTGGTGTAGCAAGAGTAATCACTCCAGTGTAGAATGCCACAAAGCTGAGAGAATGTCACCGAAAGAGAGATTAGAGTTTGTAAAGACGAAAAAGGCATGCTAAATCTGCCTGAAACAAACACATACTGCAAAGAGATGCAAATCATTTCCAAAGTGTATTATTTGCAAAAGGCGTCATGTCACACTCTTATGTCAAAGCCTGCTTGAGAAACATGATTCGTCAGAACCTGAATCGAAATCGAATGAATTAATTTGCCAAATCAAATCTACAACTCTATTGCAAACGTTAGTGGTAAAACTCGTAAGTAACAACAGAGAGAGACTTGTGTTCGTGCGTTAATCGATTCTGGTGCTCAACACTCTTACATCAAAAAGGAATTAGCCAACAAACTATAGTTGAAACCGGCACATATGGAAAAAATTACACATTGTTTATTCGGCGGCGTCGAAACGAGCTCTGAAGAACACCCAGTGTACGATGTTCATTTGAAGAGCCTTTGTAATATTTTTGCTATATTTCTTTCTGTTTTAGGACAGCAGAATATATAATCATTGAGCAACTTCGAGAGAAGGGTATCACTCTGACGGACTCGACAGCTACACCTGACGACGTGACTTTACTGATAGGCGCTGATTTTTCAAGTACACTTATGACTGGTAATTTTTTACATCTTAAAAATAATGTAACTGCAGTTCAAACTAAAATTGGATGGACAATCCAGGGCCCTATCACAGGTGCTTTCACAACGACAGCGACTAACCTGTATTGTTCATCACACTTAGAAATTTTAGGCATACGGGATCCAAGCGATTACGAAACAAAACGTTCTCGAGAGATGGATGAACACTTCAACGATACAGTTCACATTGACGAGCAAAACTGGTATGAAGTGCATTTACCATGGTGCGACAATATTATCCCACCTTTGCCAAACTACGAGGCAGCCTTTAAACGACTGTTATTTACTACTAAACGCCTTGTCTCGATAGATAGGATAGAAGATTATAATGCCGCATTCAATGAGTGGTTAAGTCTAGGTATTATCGAAAGGGCTCCCTGCCAAAAGATTACTGGTCATTTTATACCACACCATGCCGTAATTAAGGAGTCGAGTACGACCACTAAAATTAGACCCGTTTTTCACGCATCGACTAAGGATATGGATGGTATTTCGTTAGGGAATAGTTGCCTCGAAAAGGGTATTCATTTCTGCCGTGTCACGCGAAAGTCCTTTAACTTAACTTGCACGAGATACGCCTAACAAGTGCCATTCACATTTATTTAATCATATTTATCTATGTTCAAAAGAACTTTTCATTACGACAAGCCGTTTTAAAAATATAAGCCTTGCCACATTCATGCAACTTGCATAAATACAACGTCAAATATGCCAAACTATTCCAACTTAACATGTTGTAGATGAACGCGATATGAACGCGATCAATGTGGCATGCTTAAAGCAATTACAAACTCCTGTATCTTAGTGTTGCAGGAGATGTGCGTAACCATGTTTTATAACCGTTTGGTCATTCGATGTAGCGTGTGGCTATTCCCAGCTGGGTCACAAAAAAAACTGTGAAAAATAGATTGTTTGAGTATGCCGACAAACTCTGACAAACTCTAGACATTCTAGAGTTTGTCAGAGTTTGTCGGAAAGTTTCAGCGTTTGTCGCTTGCGCGTTTCACAGATATGTGTGACTTCATTTTCTAAAATCACTTTCACGTTCTTCACGTTTTCAAAAAAAATATAATATTCAGGCCTTAAAAGTTGTAAAATTTAGAAAAGGTTCTGTAAGTATTTTTTGCAAAAAATGATTTTGAAGGAGATTTTAAAGAGTTAATAGCTGTGCCCGCGAACTACGCTTTTATTTGATATGGAAATACAAATACATAATAATAATTAATCACCTACTGTTTTTCTTTTCTACTATCCACGGTTAAATTTTAATATTTCCAAATAATTACGCTAATATAATTAAAATACGCATACTCAATCATAACTAATCATATCCTATAGTTACAAGAGATGTTACATTTATTTAATGTTATGAGTGGCTAACGAAATCCATGCAAGACGTCGCGTAACCACGTTAGTATAGAAAATTGTTTGAAAAGTGGTTACGCGTAAATCCTTTAACTTGAATATAATATTACTTAATAAAGATATGCAAAAAAAATCAACACAGTTAATTAAAACTTATTCGTACTAATATTTTTGAAATACTTGTTAACAAAATACGTGTTAATTTTATGACATATGATGAAACATTTCTTAAAATCTTTAGGCTCCATTTTCTCAAATAACGACCTCGTGAGTTGCATGATATTGGCCTGACACGGCAGATTTGATAAAACTCATTCCTAATTTATTCATTGATTTTAGAAAAGAAGCTATCGGAGTTACCGCCGACATCGCCAAGGCCTTTCTCCAAATTTCACTCAAACCTGAAGACCGTGACTATCTTAAGTTTCTTTGGTGGACAGACATTGAAGACACTAATAAAACGATTGTCATTTATAGAAGCGAGTCGTATTTGGTGTAAAGTCCAGTCCATTCCATCTTGCAGCTACTATTGCACATCACCTAAATCACGTTGATGACAGACTCAAAGAAACCGCCATCAAACTTAAGAAATCCTTCTATGTTGACAACTGTGTGACGAGTATAAGTTCAGTTGAAGCAATGGAGAAGTTTAAAAGAGAGGCAATAGAAGTCATGCGTGAAGGTATGTACGATTTGCGTTGCTGGATGACCGCTCCTATTCGTTCTGATGAAACGTCCACCACTTCGGTCTTGGGCATTGTTTGGAATTTGGACAAGGATGAACTTAGCTGCAATGTGAAATCCATAGATGGAATCAAAGAATTAATTACAAAACGATATCTTCTTTCGATAGTCCATAGAATATTTGATCCCATTGGGATATGTTGTCCCACCACAATTATTCCTAAGATGATTCTTCAAAAATCGTGGGCTACTAAAATTTCATGGGATGCAGAGCTTCCGCCTCCTTTACTGGAAGAATTCAAAAAATGAGCAAAGCATTTGTATCTTCTTGGCGACATTACAATACCGAGGCGATTGACACGTTACGACATACTAACTTTCAAACTTTCGTGTTGCATTATCAACTTGACGTTACGACATATCAACTTGTCAAAACTTGCTCCATGTATTTTGTGATGCGAGCCAGGCTGCCTACGCAGCTTGTGCGTATCTTCGCTCCGAAGTAAATGGTAATGTTTGTGTTCGTATAATAATGGCAAAGGCGAGAGTAACTCCAGCAAAGAATGTTACTATACCAAGACTAAGAACTAATTGCTGCCACACTTGCAACGAGACTGGCTAACACAGTAATAGAAGCTTTGAGTTTAAGAGATTGCCCTGTATTCTATTGGACTGACTCCAACGTTGTATTGTGCTGATAAAAGGTGATGGAGATTGGAGTACATTTGTTGTTAATAGAGTTCGAGAAATTAAAGCATCCAGTTCAAAAGACGCATGGCGTCATGTTCCTGGTGTACTAAATCCTGCAGACCTACCATCACGAGGGGTAAGCATTCGAGTCTTTACTGGAAAGTAAATGGTGGGAAGGTCCATCGTGGCTTTTAAATAGGAAAGATTGGCCTGTGCCAGATGTACCTTTTCATTTAACCCAGGAAGAAAGAAGAAAACCTTCCATAAAGACAATGCTCGTAGAAGATTCGTCGTTCCTTTGCAGATTAACATATTTTTCATCTTACTCCAAAATATTGAGAATAATCGGATGGATTCTGCGGATGAAATACAAATGTTCTTCCGTGCCACATACAGAGTTATCCTGTGCCTGTGATGAACTTGACCGAGCAGAGAAAGCATTGTTTCGTTTGATACAATCGAAGCATATTAAAAGATTTTCAAATATTCATACATTTGTAGATACACATGGTATATTACGGGTTAATACAAAATTAGCGCACATGGATGAAGCGTATGATTTCCGAGCGCCAATTGTTTTACCAGCCTGTGATACGATTATCCAACGCCTTATTGCAGAGCAACACAAAACTCTTCAACATGCCGGTGCTCAAATACTTATGATTTATCTGAGAGAGCGTTTTTGGATAGTAGGTCTTAGAAAAATGGTTAAAATAGTTATCAAGGAGTGCATAATATGCAAACGTCACAAAGCGAAAGCGCAACAAACTCCACCAGCTCACTTGCCAAAGGAACGCACTCAAGCTACTGCACCATTCCAAGCTACGGGAGTTGATTTGGCGGGCCCACTGTTCCTCAAAACTCAAAGTAAGTACTGGATAGTACTCTTTACTTGTGCCACATATCGGGCAGTGCAGTTGGAAGTTACTGAACCACTGTCTAGCGAGGACTTTATCCTCGCCTTGAGACAATGAAGCGCCAGACGAGGTAGAATACAAAGTTTTTTTAATGACAATGGTACAAATTTTGTCGGTGTTCAAAATAATCATGATGAATGCTCTTGATTGGAACAAGATTGTCGCGTTCTCTAATGTCCGAAAAATTAAATGGCATTTCGCACCTCCCAGTGCGCCTTGGTGGAGAGGGTTCTTTGAGAGGCTTATCGGTGTTGTAAAAAATATGCTTGTACGAGTTGCGCTTCAGTCACACTAACGGAGCTTCAAACCGTATTGTGCGACTGCGAAGCGACTATAAATAATAGACCTCTCACGTATTTCAGTAATAATACTGATGAACTGAGGCCACTCACACCTTCTTTATTTATACAGCCATTGGCAGGTAACAGCGTAGATGACTTAGGCGAAATTGACAACACCTCATTGCGTGCGAAGTACCGTCAGACCTTAATAGACAATTTTCGCCAACGTTTTCGCAATGAGTATATTTGTAATCTAATTCAGCGAGGCGCAAGGCAGAATGAGTCAATACCATTGAAATCTGGTGATGTAATTTTGATTGAATCTGATAGCAAACGTTTATTGTGGCCTCTGGCAGTTGTCGAGGAAACTTATCGCGGTCGAGATGGATATGAACGAGTAGCCAAGGTTCGAACTGCTAGTGGATATAAGGTCAAACCATTTCAAAGGCTATACCTCCTCGAACTGCATCAACAACCTGATGAAGGTTTACTGACACACCTCCCGACAGCTACTTTGACTGCACCTGACAATGACAAAAAGGAGACACCATTATCACCTAGAGTGACTGTGACTCGATCAGCCCCCTAACCATGATCGCTCAAAACATTATTAAAACCGCGCTGAGAGCGGGATGGCGCTATACGCAGCAAGAGCGGTGTCTCTGTTTCAATATTGTTTTAACCTTGCTATAAGCGATCATGGTAGGGCCCCTGGACGTAGTTCACGACCACCAGCCAGGCTGATGTTGTAGGTTTATGAATTCGTTTGTATGTTATTTTATGTTTTGCCTATGTTATTGTATGCTTTTTTTGGTTGCTATATCCTACTAACCTATATGTATGTACCTAACTATGTTTGTTATTTTACCTTGCACCTACTTAATTGTGGAGTTTCCATCTTTTCTGGTCGGGAGTGTCACAAATGTAGCCTAGCAACTACTATATAAATAAAAGTGTCAGTTGTGAGAAATTGTCTTACGTGGTTTCATTGTTAATATTCGTAATAACGCCGTTTCCCCACCGGACTCGTGGCCCCACTGCGATGACCCACTGGTGGGCCCACGAGTAATTTTAACTTTACTCGTGGACCCACCGCTTCGCTCTTGACAGGTCTTAGGAGACGTTACGCAGTATGGTGTGTTACTGTTATTGCCTGACAGATTATTTTTTAGGAAACATGGTGTAGGTTTTTTTTGCCCGTGCATGTTTATTATATAAAACTAATACAATTTTATTTTGTTTTTGTACAATTTATTATCTTAATGTCTCAAGAAAATGGCCAACTGTAATTTGGTTATGCAGCAGTTGCATTTGTAAATCTAGTAACTCATCATCTTTTTCGATTTCTATTTTTCTCCTGTCACTTTATGAAAACAAATTTTTATTTATAGATCCAATTTTTTTGTAATTCATTAAGCAATTTGGCAATGGTAACGTAATTTTTATTAACGGCTTATTTACTACCGAATGCCAATTTTCCAACATATTATTTGTCCTGTGTCTCTCATTTGAGACACACCACTCCATAATGTAATCATCGTTCCTTAGCCATGTTTTTTTCATATATTTCATAAACATGTTCAATTTTACATTATGTTTATTATTACAACGAAGTACAATGTAGTTCCATCCTTCACGCACCTTATCAAACGGCAATAGCGGTAAAACTGCACATAATCCAACTATGCGACGATAATATTTTGCTTTTATACCCAGTGATTTAGATTTTTTCCAAATACAGTTGTAGTGGTAATAGCACTTTCTTATACTTACGTCTGGAAGAAGTTCTCTTAAAGCATTTAATGTTGCGAATTCGAATTATCACATTTTCATGTGTACATTACATTTAATTATGAACAGCCAATTACACACCTAAAATATTTATGGTCAAGAGCGAAGCGGTAGGTGGTGCGGTGGTACAGTTAAAATTACTCGTGGGCCCACCAGTAGGTCATCGCAGTGGGGCCACGAGTCCGTAGCGGCCGTTCCAAATTCAAAAAACGCTCCAGTAATGGATTTTGATTTCCTTTGTCCGTAAATTCGATACTTCGCGTGTTCTTTTTTCGAAAATAATGACAATATTTCCATGCATGTTTGAGAAAAGTAGCTTAAATAAATCGTATCTCAGATATTGTCGTTGTTTCGCTGTTTTCTATAAAACACCCACCCCACAAACGTAATAGTACTATAACGTTATATACCCATTATACAAGTTTATTTTTTAGTTATGACAAAAATGTGTGCTTGTTCAGACAAGCAAACTGAACAACTTTCACTATGGGACCAACTTCGAAATCGCAAAAAGAAAATCAGCTGTTCCATACAAATGTTCAACATTCACTGAACCTTAAATGTATGGAACAGCTGATTTTTTTTGCGATTTCAAAGTTGGTGCGATAGTGAAAGTTGTTCAGTTTGCTTGTCTGAACTAGCACACAAAATTTTTGTCATAATAAAAAAATAACCTTGTATCAAGGATGATTGTATACATATAATAGGTTGGGGAAAATGTTTCTTCGCATTTTTTAAGAAAATTCAAAACATTTTTTAATATAGTTTATTTACATTTAACTAAAGTATGTAGGTACCATTTTGTTCGATAACTTTTTGCCATCTTGTAGGTAGGGACATGATCCCATTGCTATAGAAATTTTGGGACTTCTGGTCAAAATACCGCAACAAGTGGTTTTGGCAGTCCTCTCGTGATGTTAACCTGACACTGCCTAAAGAATTCTGAAGAGACCGAAACAGGTGGAAATCTGAAGGTGCAAGGTCAGGACTATACGGCGGATGCATTAACACCTCCCAGCCAAACTCTCTTAATTTTTGCTGAGTGGCTAAAGATGTGTGAGGTCTAGCGTTATCATGATGAAAAACCACACCCCTTCTGTTGATTAATTCCGGCCGCTTTCTCTCAACTTCTTGCTTTAATCTCATCAGTTGTTCGCAGTAGAGTTCAGAATCGATGGTCCTGCCTGGTGGTAACAGCTCATAATGAATAATGCCCTTCCAATCCCACCACACACACAGCATCACCTTGTTGCGAGTTAACCCGGGTTTCGCCACAGTCTGTGAAGCCTGACCGGCCTTTGACCACGACCTTTTTCGCACGTTCTTGTCGTACGTGATCCACTTTTCATCACAAGTTATCAGCTTCTTCAAAAATGGTTCGGTTTCATTACGTCGTAATAAAGAATCACAAATGAGTACACGGTTCATTAGGTTTCTTTCAGTGAGCTCGTGAGGTACCCAAATGTCGAGCTTTTTTGTGTACCCAGTTTTTTTCAAATGCGCCAAAACTGTTTTGTGGTCAATTCCCAGTTCTTCAGCTACATCGTAACTACTGACATGCCGATCTTGCTCCACTTTTTCAAAAATGGCATCCATTTATCTGTAATAGGGCGGCCAGAGCGACGTGCATCTTTGACATCAAAATTTCCGGATTGAAAACGCTTAAACCAAATTTGTGCTACTCTCACAGACACTGCACTAGGTCCATAAACATCGCAAATTTTTTTCGCGGCTTGCGTTGCATTTTTACCTTTTTTGTAGTAAAATTTTAAAATGTATCGAATTTCTTCATTAGATTCACTCATCTTGGCGGTACGAAAAACAAATGAAAATCACACATTTTCCTAATTTGAATTTGGAATTATATTCTTTAAAATTTAAACTTTCAATGATACCAAAACCAGCCAGATACAAATAGTATAGCCAAAGAGATTTTATTACAAGTTTATACATACTATAATGCGAAAAGACTTTTTCCCCAACCTAATATGTATAACGTTATAGTACAAAAGTTATAGTACAAAGTATCGACAAACTACCACTTATCTATATCAGTAAACAGATGTTCGCTATGTCTTTTCGTATTCGAGATCCGTGTGACTTAGCTGGGGTAACGTTACCCCAGCTGGGCCACACAGCAGTGCTCGAATTGAGCAGGAACGCGCCGGAACGCCGTTCCGGTTCGTGAAAATTTATGAAGTTACCGTTCCGTCTCGTGGAATACGGTGGAAAAGCGTTCCGGTTCGTGAAATCACCGTTCCGGTTCGTGAAATTGATCGTAAAACTTTTAAAAACTTTTAAAAAGCGTGCGCACCAACTTTTAAAAAGCGCGCGCTCCTGGCACGGCAGTGCCTCGCGCCGACTATTACTGACAGTTCGTGTAACATCGTGCATGTTCGTTCTCTGCCGCTGATGATACAATCAGTCGCAAAAGAGTAACAAAAAACGACACAAAATACTAGCGTCTATTGAAAATGTTTTGATTACCTATAGATTACTTAAGTAATCTTTACTGTAGTTTGTAAGTAGTTAAAATAAAACTCATCTGAATTTACATATTTTTACTTAAATAACTTTATAATAGTCCCACACAGAGCAGACAGCATGAAGCGCGAAATTTTCTTTTTGGAGAGCCTAGCGTTCCGTCTCGTAAAAATGTTCAATTCGAGCACTGCCACACAGCAACCTTTAACGCGAGCCCAATGAGCTGATATTTATCCGACATACTTCGACAAACTGCCACCTATCTATATCAGCAAACAGATTTTCACTATGTTCTTTTAGTTTTAGAGAGCCTCACATATCTTTGAAACGCGCAAGCGACAAACTCTGAAACTTGCCGACGAACTCTGACAAACCCTAGACATTATAGCGGCATACTCAAACAATCTATTTTTCACAGTTTTTTTTGTGGCCCAGCTGGGGCCAGCCACACAACGCATAGACCAATCTTGAAAGTAATGAAATTAAATATCTCATGTTTTCGTGTAATGCGGCATGCGATAGATGGACGAAAAAATGTAAAGCAAGGTAAAGAAAGTTTCACTTTAAAAAAATCCTTTAATCTTAGCTGGTAGCAAATCGTTGAGCCGCATTTAACGGTGTTGTTGAGGTCACTACAGATTCTTCTAACTCGGATTCTTCCGATGATGAAGTCAAATTCCGTCTCATTACAAAACATGGTCTATACTTAGCCCTGGTTTAAACCAGAACTAAGTTGACGCTGTCTCTATATCTATCTATATTAAATAAAGCTCTAGGTTGAAACCAAGACTAACTTTAGACCAGGTTTAAACCAGGTTTTGCAATAGCACCGATTAAGTTTGATTTCTCGTGTCTAAATTAAACAAAATACGCCGAAAACAACCAGAGGGAGACTCTGTAACAGGGTCGTCTGCATGGGTACCTCCGTGTAAAATATAAATATAATACAGTTAAATGTACCGTATAAGTTTTATATACACTAAAATTGGTTTATAGCCAAGTTTTGAAAATAGAAAATAAACCTTGGCTGATTTTAAATCTCCTTCTTCTGAAATGACGTACTAGTGGCTTATATATTTTTAAAACTAAACTCTTAACTCCCTTGAGAGTTATAGAAATCGAGAACTCCCACGGGAGGTAAATCGGCTATAGCTACTCTATACGCCTGCGTGTAATAACACACTTTACGAGCAAGTGTGATGCAAAATATTATTCTTTAGTAAACCACATAACATAATTTATCACAAGTAAAAATGTTTAACGCTCAGAGGCCCTCGACAAATGCCACACGCTAACTTTCCGCAGTCGTTCCGCAGAAAAAATGTATGGAAATGACATTAGCTTACGACAACCTCACACTATTTTTTCCGTAGCTAATGTTATCTCCATACATTTTTTCTGAGGAACGACTGTGGAAAAGTCAGCATGTGGCATTTGTCTAGGGGGGCAGAGGGTACAAAAAAAGGGAAGTCAAAGTCGCTACATGGTGTGTTTGAGAATTGCTCTCAGTTTCCATTTTACAGTAAGTGACGACATATTCATTTTATTCGTTTCATTTAAGTTAAAAACCCCAGACGGCCTTTGAAATTGACGAGGATTTAGACCGGCCCCTCATCGCTACCGGTTTCCCATGTAGCATCGGACTCCCCACAAGTTAGGAACTGGAACTTGTATATATTCGGTGTTGAATGAAAAATTCTAAACCGCGATGCAGGTAGAGCATTCTGATTGGCTGGAGCACAGGGGTGACTGTCTATATCCAGACGTAAAGTTACGGGAGCACTGTCTTATGAATATTGCTGAGTCGCTGTTCCCGTGTGACTAGAGAACGTAGTTCACGCAGCATTGTATAGCCAATAAAGACCTATTACTTCTGCTACGAATTTAGAGTGTAGTCCGCTTGCTACGAATTTATGTAACGCAACGGCCTTATGCAAAAGAGCACCTGATAATGATTTTATTACAAATTTCTTGTAAAATATCAATTTTATGATTGGAATCAACTATCTCTAGATCTAAAACAGATGATTACAAATCACCAATGCCATATCAGATTTCTCAACAAATTCTTAGCTTCGGTCTCACTTGATAGTATGAGACGATAACTTAGGCAAAAGGCGGAAACAAATTACCCGCATTCATTTAGTGTACATGAACTAGATACCTTACCATCTCGGAATAATGCGTTAACATTATTATAACAACAACATATTTATAAGGTGATAGGAAGCCTGCGTGGATAGCCTCAAGTGGCCTTAACTACAACAAGGGTGGGCTCTGAGTATAGACTGTGCGGAAAAACAGATGCGGCCGTCTTGGCATTAAGGGCGTCGTATTCTTAATACTGCTTTACTGAAGACAAAACAAAACAATAGCGCAGTGCAGTGGACACATAAGATTCACCAAATTGTTTACAACATTTAAAAGAACAGAGAAAAATAGAGATCATGTGGAAACCATAACATTTGTTCACCTCTTGGCCGTGGCGGTTCTCTATTCAAACTCTACATTCTTATTAATAAAAATTTCTTGGCACTTTCTTGCTGCAATGGGTCCAATTAAGGAGCGGCAAGCAAATTGCTCGAACTACGTCACTAGTTCAAGGAGCTAATAGTCTTACTACAAACGCTTAAAAACGCAAGTTGAAATAATAGTATTGCAGTGTGTAGTACCATCTCGCTCTAATGGTTTGGTTTTATCCTAAACTATTATGGTAGGTTGACAGAGGGGTGAAGTGTCTGCTGGGGTCACTATAAACGGAGTTTACCCTCGTTCGATAAACAATGATGCGATGCGATGCGTCTTTAGTGACACAAAAACACTGCACTCAACAATGTACGTCAAACACCGGACTCGTAACATCGTTTATTTATTTTAATATATATTATGTTACTGTAAAAACCCCTATATTAGTAAATCTTAGGTATTGCTAGTAAATCTTCAAGTTTTGTGATAATTATGTATGTTAGGTTTGACCAATGACTAATGACCAATGTTGGATAAATTTTCGTTTTGGGAATAAAACAATGTATATTTCTGAATAAAGAGCGAATGAATAATTTCTAAATCGTTTATTACTTTGATGCACTTAATTACATATTAGTTAAATTCTATTCATAAATTTTTGAGTAACTTATAAAACATATTTTTATAACACCTTCAGAATAAAAACCAAACATAATCTGGTATAATAACGCCCATATTTTTTTTAATAAAGCAACTATTGCCATTATTCAGAAAGAAACAGGGCACTTACGTTTGTATGGAAAAACGGCCCGTTCGATTTCCTGTTTTAAGAATATTTTTGACATTTACCGCGTCTCGGTGGTCAGTTCTAAGATTTACCTACCGAGTGTATGATAGTAAAAGTCCGAAATGAACAATGCCTTTGATTATATATTTGTTATAATCAAAGAACAATGCTTACAGAACAGTTCGGACTTTAAGGGTTGGTATATCTTAAGTTTTACTGGAAAATGTTAAGATTTACCGTAGGTAGGGCTTTTACAGTGACATATAATAGGTTTTAGATCTCTGTCCTCTAGGGTGCTTCTACGCCGATGAGCTGAGAAGTTGAGCGATGTATTCGTCGCGAGAATGAAAGCTGCATGGTTTGCACTTGAGATGTGATGTGGGTGAGCGGTGCGAGGGTGGGTTGCGATGCTGATCGAAAAACGGAATGCCATGATGTATTTATTTCCATGAAATTCTAAGTAATTACGATGAAGAAAAGGCAAAAACATTTGTCATAGAAACATGGCAAGTGTTAATTTGGTAAACTTATGTAAATGTTTAAAGCTTAATAAAGCCAAGATTTAAATGGTCGTTTCTTTTAAATGCATACTATGAAAAGCAACCAAGTACTTAAAGCGGCTACTCACATACCTGCCGCAGGGGCGATCTAGGGCGCGAGGCGGTTGCGGCAATATCGGGTTGTCTCTACACACATGCCTGCAAGTCAGTGTTCGGGTTGAAGTTGAAGTAACATACACATTTAGAATGGCTCCAATATTATCGAAAAATCAAAAAATCGGTCTAGAAATTGCCCCGATCGCGCTACACACGCGGCACGTGCAGGGCGGCAGGGACAATCTGCCGTCCGTCCTGCCGCTCGCTGGGCCAATCTAGGAAATTGCCCCTGCTTGCCTATACACATCACGATAAGTGACAATTAAGGGTCATCCCCACTTTTATATAATACTTTATAGTACACCAGAAAAATAGAACAGTATAAAGAAAACTTAATGTACAAGGGCGGACTTATTTCTATAAGAGATCTCTTCCAGCCAACCCAAGTATTAGGTGCGACAGGTTGTAAATTGCAGGGCCTGGGTGTTCAAGTCATTATAGACTTATAAAAATATATATACCGGGTGTAACGGAATACCGCAATAATATTTAAGGTTGTTGATTAACAAAAAAAATGTTTTATGACTATTTTTTTGTATTTTTATTAAATGTCTACTTTCGATTTAATACGCTTAACTGTTGAGCGTATTAAATCGGGACAATGGAGAATTTTGTGCTAAAGGCAAAGAATGTGCATATTTCTGCGCAGGCGAATAGGAAGCCATTAAAGCTGTTTTCGGTATTCAGATAGGTACGTGGTCAAACTTACGCAAGCTGAAAATAAACCGAATGGCCAGATTTTAAAGACGCTTCAGTTTGTTAAGAAGGTCTTCAGTTGCATTCAGGTAACAAATATCAGCGTAGTCGAGAATAGGGACACCCTAGATTGCCCCTGCGGCTGGTGTGTGAGTAGCCCGCTTTAGTCTTTTCTCTATCGCACACATTCCACATAGAAATTCCCTAATAGCTAGGGAAGAAAATACCCGTTGCACTGGTCACCCTCACATTGCCGACCTCCAAGGTGCTTTTTCACACCTCTTTTAAAGGACCCGAGATCATAACAAGGAGGGAACACGTGTTCTAGCAGGGAATTCCATTTTTTATTGTGCAACATAGAAAAGAGTTAGGAAATTTCTTAGTTCGCGTTAGAATGGTAATCATTATTATGTAAGACGGTGACAGCGCAGGCTAGCACGTGCAAAAAAACCTATTCAGGTGGGTGATTTTGTAACTCATCGGCAATCGACTATCGCATCAATTTGATAATTCTGTTTAATTAAAACCGATTTTTAAAATGTTTAACGTTTTGTAATGTCGTCGTCTAAGTAGTCATGGTGTATTTGTTGAATAAATCAACCAATACTTATAGCTAATGAACATAATTTCGTTCTTCTTTATTAAATCATGCAGTCTGATAACGATTGCCGATCAATCGATGAGTTACAAAATCACCACCCCGAACACTAGCCGTAGTAAAGGCGATAACGCGCTTAGTGGCGCAATATCACGCACGACGCAATTGCAGTATCGAGGCAATTAGTCACCTCCACATCGCCAATGATGCCAATGATGTGTGTTGCGCGCCAGAGGTGCGAGCAATATTTTGGACAGTGTAACGTTGCTTTGCGCTATCTCGTAGAATGTTCGAGGTCTTATTATAATTGATAGGAAAGTTCACTCTTCATCTTTCTTATATATAAAAATGAAACGCTGTGTGTTTGTCTCGCTAAAACTCAGAAACGGCTCGACAGATTCTTACGAAATTTTCTGCGTGTGTTTAAATAGGTTCAGGGAAGAGTTTAAACGTACAGTTGGACACGGTAGGTGGCCCTGGAATCGGGCAGGATAACGTCTGCCGGGCCCACTAGTTGTAAATATAAATCTGTCCATCTTTTAGTTTCTTAGTTACGCTCATATAACTACACTCTAAATACTCCGTTTGCTGCAATTTAGTGAAATGCGTATAGAGTTCAAGTTTGGGAATATTGGACACATCTAGTTAGTTGGCATGGGTTGCCCTAGGAAAGTGCTCGCGGTCGTCGTCATAGGCGAGGATCTCTCCCTCCAGAACGTGGTCTGTGCCATGCTGGAGGGGGAGCGGACGTGGGACGCGGTGAACTCCTTCTGCGTGGACGTGATGACGCAGAAGGAGTCGGCGGAGAGGGCCAGGGAGGAAGATCCCGAGGCCAATCCATGCCGCCGTAGAAGGACGGGGCGGAAGAGGCGGAATTACGCCCGCCTTCTTCCTCCTGACGGCAACCAGCGAGGCCCTGGGTTGGGAAGCCCGGGCCCTGCATTGCATCGGTTGCCACCAGTCGCTGATCCCCTGGATGCCCCGGGGGATCACCGGCCTCCCCCTTTCGGGGGGGTGAGAGGGGCTCGCCATAGGCGAGCAGACGCCGACGAGGTCGTAGAAGTGTTCGTCAGAGTTCCCATGACCTTGTCCGGCAGCGACGCGACCCTCCTCGGCGTGTCCTCTTCAGATGGGGAGGACACGGCGATGATGGACGTGCTCGCGCCAAGGCGTATGTGAGGGGCATCGATGGGTTTTAGTCGGTAGGCCGCGGCATTGCACTCCCTGGTGGACATACCATCCCGTCCGCTAGGGCCCGCGGAGAGTCCGACATAACCCCGCGCCTTCCCAAGCGCGGGGTATGCGTAATGCATTTCCCATCGTAAAAAAAAAAAAAAAAAGGAAAGTGCTCGCTGAGGTGTGATGTCAGACACCTCCACGTGGTGCACCCTGGGCAACCCGGCAGATTCTCTGCCGCGGGCTAATTGTCTGACGAGAGGACCCCCATGGAGGGGGGGGGCGTGGGATGGCCGGGCTTAGCCCGGCGGGCCACTTCGAGTGGCCACCCGCTTCATGCGGAGAAGGGCGAAGTCCCCTCTTCTTATGTTAAGAAGAGGTGTGGCTCTCGCTGGAAGCCGATTCCGGCGGCTACCTCTGGTGGTAGGGTGAATGAGGGCGAGCTTCTCGCCGAGGCGCTTCGCGCCCGTTGGGGATTTCCCCGAGCTTCGGCTCACCCGCGCGGCGGTGGATCCAGTGGGATCAAATCAAATAATTTATTTGCTATAAATAGGGTTACATTGTGTTCTTAGTTATATAATGAGTTCTAACCTATTTAGCAGATAACAATATCAGCATGCAAATGTAGGAAATTTTATTAAATTAATCAGTGACCCATCGATTATAAAGAATCGCGATTAGCTTTAACAATTTACTTATAATTTCTGTTTCATGTAGGTACCTTAATTTATCTTGTCTTATCAAATTAAATTAAGTCCGTATAAATTGATTAACTTGTTTAGCTCAATCTAGCCTAGTCTCTCTAGTTAGATTAGGATTTATATAACTAAAAAATCTAATTTGTTTCATTAATTTATTTAAAATCTAACCAATGTTATTTTCATTATTTTATTTTAATTCAATTGTATTTATTTTATTTCAAATTTAATCTACCTACTATCTCGTCCGTCTGGCTCGGTGTCGTCTCGGTGTGATCTACCGTCGGGCAACCCGTTACCCGCACTGAGTGGGCCGGGGGCCCGGCGCACTGAGCGTCGGACCGCGTGGAAGACAACCACAATAAAAAACCAATTTCGGGGTGTAGAGCGGCGCAATTCTGTGCCGCTCCACAAAGTAGCAGAGCCAGATGGGGAGTCCGGCAACGGACGTGTCACAGGCAGGGGGTCAGCGGGAATAAGGCCTGGCTGTTGTCCCCTTCACCCTGTCTTGTGACGGACGGAGAGCTGCTGGGGGGGTTTTTAGTGGGTAGGCCCGGGCTGTGTACGGTCTGGGGAGTCCCACATATTCGTGGTTTGGCTCGACCACGAGGAATGCGTCAAGGCATTTTCCCCCCTCCCAAAAAAAAAAAAAAAAAAAGGAAAGTGCTCGCTAATCGGGGTGAAGAGCGATGCACAGCGCCGCTGACAAATCGGCAGAGCCACGCGCCTTCAGGGGTATCGCGAGTCCGACATCGGATCATCCACGGACAGGGGGTCAGTGGGAATAAGGTCTTACTGTTGTCCCCTTCCCCCTGTCCCGTGACGGACGGAGAAGCTGCTGGGGGGTTTTTAGTGGGTAGGCCTGGGTCGTAACGGATCGCGGAGTCCCACATATCCTCGTGGTTTAGCTCGACCACGAGGGATGCGCAAAAGCATTTTCCCCCTTAAAAAAAAGTGCTCGCTAGACCCAACTTAGTATGTAACAATTAGGATACACTTGAGGTACTCCCTCGCAGACCCAACACGACTTTATGTTGATTCCAGTGGGAATCGCGTGCAGTATTATTGTATGTGCAAATGGCTTGAGTTCTGTTTGTAACGTGTACTGTTAGTATTATGTTTGATATGTTTCTACTACGTATATGCTTTACGCTACATAGGTAGTCTACATTAAAAACCTTTGACCGTTACTAATATACGGACAGACAGATATACTTTTGTTAATTGTAAGATTGATTTATACTGCTGACCTCTAGAAATACTTATGGAGGAAAGGAACGAATGATGGATTCTGTTGTAAATAAGAATGTCTCAACATTACCTTGTATTCACTTTTATTAACACTGTAAATATGTACAAATGCTTGTAATTCTTATAAAATTCACGAATATTCACTTTCTCACTCAATTTTCGATGTTGTACACTTTTTGGCACGTTTATAGTGAGCAGTGTCTACTCACTTTACACGTTTCTGCATTATTTTATTTGTATTATAGTTAGATAAGGTATTATTTAAAGCCATTTTTAAGCACACTTTTTCGGTAGCTCCCATCATAATTATCTCTTGGCAATGTTTACACGTTTGACAAATGTCAGTTGATAGGTTTTTTCGAAACAAAAGAAGTTTGTCGCATGTTTGTCGTCTATAAGTTTTGTTCAGATCTAGAGAGTTGAGGCGTAAAATTGATTGTCCGCTGTAAAGGCCAAATAAATACCAGCCAGGTTCATTTTACCACCGACTGTCTCATCAGAACCACCTGAGGAGTAGCTAAGCTCCTCGGGACATCATCGCCGCCCTTCTACAAGGGGCGTTTCAAGAGTAGCTAAGCTCCTTCTACGAGTCGTATCTACGGAATTCATCAGACCCTTCCACGGAAGCTTCGTCGAAATTTCCCTCAGTTCTGCTACGATTTCGCAGCGTAAACTCTCGATGAGTTTTCATTCTTTAAAATTTACCTATAATGATTTTATAAATACAGTTTTTTATTATTTGCTTTAATAATAGCTCGTTTCTAAGCGGTTAAAGTTTGATTACGCATAAGGATGATTTCTTATAGAAAAAGGATTATTTAAATAGCGGTGAAATTTATAAAATTTGAACTATTTAAACCACCTTAAATAAGGAATTAATGTTTACTGAATATATTTCATGTTTTGGTCATATTTTTTACGTGGTGAGTGCATGAATATGTCCTTAAACGCGTGGAATGTAAATATGGGTATGTTTAAAGCCTTAAAAAGACATTAAAAATAGCATTTAAGTAAATAGTAAAATGTGTTATGGAAACTTCAAGCCAATAAAATGTATTTCCTTCATTGCATTTTTAATAACTGAAAAAAAAACCTTTACTTCTCTGATAATTCTGATAGAACACCGATTGTTACGAGACCGGGCCCTTAACACAAACTACAAAAATTAAATAAACAAAATCGTGTGTTCTCTCCGAATCCACCAATAAAAGAGAAATACTTTTAACATTTGAGTCGAATGTACGCTCGGCTTGCGATATTGACGTGTAGAGCTGCGTACGCGCAACGGTGAAATGAAAACGCGCATTTCACTATAAGTTACGCTCCACATAACATACGTTAAGGCAAAGACTATAACGAAATTATTATTTTTTTGAGTTCTTGTTTATTAAACCACCAATAAAGTTACTAAGTGACAGTAGGTTCAACTTGTTTAAAGGTCAAGGGCGTTGGAATAAGTATGCCCTTTATTTGCGCCTGCAAACGCCCTAGACATTTATAAACAATCAGGGTGGGTCCGAACAAGCCCTGCGAACTCTCGATAAACAAATTTTGACAGCTAAGATCGACATACTCAACATAAATCGATGGGCCAGCGTGGTTGATGAAGGCCCAAACACCCTTACTTAGGGTAGGCTCGAGCCCCTCGGTTGGGATGGGACGTAATGAGCTGGGCTGATGATGATGATTAGCGAAAGCGTATTGTTTTTCTTTTTATCCTGTCTAGTGGTGCTTAATACATGCACTTAGGGTATAGTTGTTAATTAGTTTATACATCCTACTCATCATTAACCAACCTACTTATATTGAAGTCGGTGGCCACAGCGATGAGCTCCTGGAAAGTCTCAAAATTTGACACCGAATTCAAAATTAAAATATGATGTTGTGTGTATTCTTAATTTTGACTTCAAGTGCTTTTATATTTTTTAATAGAAATTAAGTGTTTGTTTTTTTCAATGGGTGTCTAAAATATAAACACTAGTATTAAGTATTTTTTTACGCATTGATTTTTTAACTTAAGGTGGTTATAAAGCTGACTACGTGTGTAAAACTTCTCCAGCTCACCCCACATTGGGTATCACAAATACATTTTTCGTTATTCATTTACTGAAAACAAGAAATCATCAACCAAAGTCATTATAAAATATTCGATTTTCAAATTGATTTCAAATCATAGCTTTGTCCCATGTTGGGCGCCAAAAAGTTTTTTTTCTTTTTACTTGCGATGTCAAAACGATAAGGTTGCAGAAGGTGGGCGTGAGCTTCATCCAGATTTCTCAACCGCAAAGCTAATATTATACTGGCTATTTTTAACTTTCTGAACATAACAGCTGTCATCGTGTTACCACAATGAATGTCGAGTATTTGCCTCTGAGCACTGTAACTGTCAAATTCAAACCGATCCTTTTAAGTTACACAATAAGGGGCATTAATCTTTTATCATGTCATTGAATATTTAAATGGCGCCCTCTTTATACTGGTTTGTAGCATAATGTCAATTCAGTTCTCTAAATAGATTATCACCCAGTCGTTTCTTTCTAAGAGCTTAGCCTTAAATGCTGCTGCTCATTCATAAAACTGGTTTCCACCCCTCACTGACGTTAAAGCACAGAGCAATAGCAAACAGATGATGTTGTGCAATAGAATAATAACTTAATAAGGTAAAAATTAATTAAGGCTTTGTATTAAATTGTGAATTTTTCTTTACAAATATGAAAATTGAAAAAATGAACTGTTTATTGAAACGAATAGCTTATAATATAAGCTTTACAACGTTATTCTAATAAAACTGTGAAGTTTTAGAAATATTTAGAAAAACATAAGTTGATAAAAGTTTAGTTAGAGTGTACGTTTTTTGACATTACAATGTCTAATTAGGTGCAACACTTTTAAATTGCACTCTTATCACACTAAATTCAGTTTTAATTTAAAAAGATACATTTTAATTTAGATACTTGACTGAGTAAAACAAATCACAATTAATGCTGCTCTAGTCCGCCTTCACAAGTTCTTTTTCTTCATATAAATATAATTTTTTAGTGGTATTTAAAATCTTACAACACTGTTTGACCGATCACAAAAAAGTTGGCAAGAAATTGTATATTTTTTAACACCCACCAACCACCAACCAACAACGTGTATATCAAATCAATCAAACTTCTCAATGAGACCTCGATCGATAAAGATCCCGTCAACAATTACTGCATCTGGTAAAACAACTGCATTTAAAACACTGCGCTCTCTATATCTCTCATTGATCTGCATTCCTACATCGCGGTTATGAAATTTACACAGCGCTCAGTTTATATACAAGTTCTATCTCAACACCGTCGGGAGTCCGGCATCCACGTGGTAAAGCGGTTCTGTGCAGCCGCGTTAACCAGTTGCACGTCACCACCCAACTTTGGTCTCTCACATGTCGCATACAAAACTTCATCATTTGCCATTCTGTCGACTAGAAGTAATTGCTAGACTGTATTTGGATACCTGCGACACACTGTAGAATGACGAATGCTTGAACTTGCTACTAGCAGTAATTACAAATTGCACCAACGTGGACGATTTGACTCCTTTTTGCTTTTTCAGTTCTTTTATTAGTGTTCTCTTATGGTCATATTTTTTTTCTAGAAATAAATTATAATAGACAAATTGATTAAGTGATAATACATATGTTAATGGGTACTTGTCTACTTGTATAATATAAATAAATACTATATATCATATTTAAGGAAGGTAAAAGTTATCAAATGATTTAAATATGAATGTTAATTATCTGTTCTATCTCATGGCAGTAATAGATATATTATTTTGGTGAAAAACCTTTCCACTTTATCAATTCACTTTAACATTAATCTTACACTCTAATATAATACTTATACACAATATTTTACTTTGGAACCTTTATTGTAGTCGCAATGCGTTTACAGTCAGCGAAAAGAGATCATTCATTCATTCACTGATTAATCACGATATCTCAAAACTACTCGAACTGCTGAAGCAGTAAAATAGGGGTGGAAGTTTAAATGGAACTTTGACATTTTTGAACTTTTAGACATAAGAAAATTGGTATGATGGCATATAAAAATAATTTGTTTATTTGTTTTAACATTGTATAAATTACACCCTTTTAAGAGGCTGAAAGTGGGGATAATAGGTTCATTGCCGTAATTCACATTTTTTGAAAATGTAAACATGGAAGTTGATAATAAGGCTTAAGATTACTTAGTAAGATATGACGAGCACAAGGTAGAACGTAGAACTAAAGGGGTAGATTGGGGAGTGAATATATTTATAGAGCATTGTCATTTTTGGACTAATACGAAAGCAAATAATGAAAGTTGGTAGGTATACAGGGTGTAACTGAACACCCCAATAACATTTAGGGGGAACATAAGTTAGATACTAAATGGACCTTCGGTGCTTGTCTGAGACCTGGAACCCCAATACTTTCAGAGTTATTTGATTTTAAACTGAAAGCAAAAACTTTCAAGTGACAACCATAATCTTGTAACGTCATTAATAAAAGGAATCCAATTCAATGCGCTAAGCTAAGGCGCTCATCATTATATTCGCGGTTAAATTGGTTAACGACGTGTTTGTCTCTACAATTTTCAGGTATGCTAGCGACATCTATCAAAAGTTTCTTTCACTACAGAATAAAGGTAAAGTAAGCCCTCGCCAAAACCAAACTATTGAGTTCTCTTTTGTCTTATTTTAAGAATTTATTATAAAACAAGATAACTTCATATTGTGCCCAATTTCTATTTTTTAATTCTTTTTCAAATTGTGAATTGATTTGTTCATTCATAACGGGTAGATACTTACTTATGAGGTATAAATGGTTTAGTATTAGTTCAGTAATTCAAACATATTTTAAAATCATTTAAAGTTCTTCAAAATAAATAACAATTTTTTTTCAAAAACAGCTCTACACGTCCTGTGTATTGAGACTCTACAAAGCAATTTTTCAGCGTGACAACTTTGCGCTGGTCCGCAATGCGCAAGTCAAAACAACGTCATTTTAGACATAATAACTCTACAATCGAAACAATAAAATGATCTGAAAACAATATTTTAGAAATAATAATAATTATTAAATAGTATTTATGTAGGTATAAGATCTAGAAAAATATAAAAATTAAGAATTGAATATATCAGGTGAGTTCATACTGTGTAATTCTACTGTTGAATTTTTGATAATTGTTATTTATATTTTTCGTATGTCTGTTTATATTAAAAAGATGTTTACAATCTATCTAAATATTTAATTTCAGTATTGATGTTATAGTAATGTACCTTATTTGTATTCGACTAAGTGTGAAGATATTTTCGTAAGAAGCAATAGTGGGACTTGTTTGTAATTTTATAACTTAAACACCGTTTAACTTACAAAGTACACGAAAACAATTGTTAATTTTATAACTAGGTTCTTTATTACGGCTACGTATGTAACCTTATGAAAAAATTATAATACTTCTGACTGACGATTCTAGTTATAGTTCTTTGACTATTAGAAATCTTTATTAGGAGCATGGACAATTCAAGTCCGTGATTAGGAGAAGTAAATATAAGAAATACCTAAAGACATTTTTTTTTATTAGAAAAGGCTACGTCGAACTTTGCATTTTCTTTAAATAAATAAATTATTAAATAGATAAATCAGTACAAGCAAAAAATCACTTTTTAAAATTCCCTGCTTGAGATGACATGCTTTGTTTTGCAATATTTATTGATATTTATTTACTATTCAAAATTTCCCGGTCAATTGAGATCCTCTCGGCGATTTCAATTGACCGGGAAATTTGGAATAGTAAATAAATAATAATAAATAATACACATTTGAAACTGCAGGGAATGGCTATAAAATTGTGGAAACTGATGTTTTTTGCAATGTAAACCAATAAAAGCAATCACCGTGTTTTTTAAATGCTTGTACTAATTTAAATTTCTTTCCAGGAATGACTTCAAACAGCTCTGGAGCTGTTTTTTTCCTGGGAACTAGAGCACATTATGAAGTATGTTCATTTTGGAATATCCTGTTTTATTAGTATTTATAACTGTAACGAGCAGTCTTTCTGAGAAAGTGGAAATAAAGGTCCGAATCTGTAGCCGACCGTAGAACAGTAGCAGACTAATATGTCGCAACGTCACCACAACTCTCTCCGCGGCCTTACCATGATCGTTTATAGCAAGGTTAAAACAATATCGATACAGAGACACTGCTCTTGCTGCGTGTAGCGCCATCCTGCTCTCAGTGTGGTTTTAATATTGTTTAGAGCGATCATGGTTAGGGGGCAGGAGGCAAGACGAGGCGACGCAAATGCGAGAGTGTGAATGGCCAGGGGCCCTATTTTTGAATCATTCTTCCGGCATCGAGCGCTCGTCAGTGTTCGATTTCTACTTATTTTCGTTTTGTTTTCGACGAAAATCAAAACAATATTGATCTTCGTCGTAATGTTCTATTGATTTTCATTGCAAGAGAAACGAAAATCAATAGGAATCGAGCACAGATGATGTTTGAAAAGCGGACGAATGATTCAAAAATAGAGCCCCAGCACTTGCGCAGCCTTTGCCTTTGCTGTATGAGCAGGCCTCTACGTGACGAACTGGTTACTCGGTACACCTGTCTAATGTCTATGTGCACACTCACGGAAGTGTGGATAGCCAGTACTCGTGCAGCCAACACTCTCTACGTCTTGTGCTAGGAGTCTCCATGAAGTGCACTCGCATGTGTGGGAGCTACTAGCTACGAAAAGAATTTTCGTAGCTAGCCGCACATCGTAGCCCGACACTGTGGTGGTGGTCAATCCAATGCCCAGCAGTGGGGCTATCGGCTATTACGGCTGAGATGATGATAATAATCATGATGAATATCACAACTATTGGCTTTAAATATTTCAAATTCTACATTTAATATAGATTATTACACGCTCTTAGATACGCAAAAATGTCCTCAATGTGTATATGATTGGGATAACCGTAATTCAGATAATACTACTCTACTCTACACACGCGCGTTCGAATATTACGAGAGCTTTCACGAATTAAGAAAAATCTGTAAATAACCTCGTGTCTTTTTCATTATCCTTCCCTGAACTCTATTTTTAGTATTATTTCCGTGCGTGTAGGTCTTGCAACAGCCTGAGACGAAGTCTTACGACGTTGAGAACGGCAACGTGTCGACGGAGACGATATACCAAAATCCGTCAGTCCAAGAACTTTGGCCGGAGGGCGCCAGCGGTGGGCCGACGTTGGGAGAAGACCGCAACTGGAACTGCTATCAGAATACCGAGGTTACGAGTAAGTAACAATAGGAACAGTTCTGTGTTAGTAACAAAGAAAAAGAAAAGACATTTCAGGTTTTTTTTTGTATAAAATTGTTCAATTTATCTATCTTTTGGTACCTATTTTAATGAATGAGTAGTAGAAAACTCTAGGCATATGATAGAAGCTGGGACTTCACCTAAGGAGGGCAATACCCCGGGGGTTAAGTTGACTAGTATTTTACCTCTTGGGTATGCCACAGGACCCAGGAACACCAGTAGCCTTTCTGCCGGTGTCCCCATATGCGACTTAACCTCACTCCGTAACCTCTCCGCCCCCAATATAAGCTACGTTCGGGATCAGGAAGTGCCCATTCATCGAGGCAGTATGAATAAAATGACAAGCAGAAACTTCGTCTAGGAAGGGCTCGCCAGATTAAAACCGTTTGTGACTCCCAGACGGGCAACCAGGTGAGGACTATACCTCCCAGTCAGATGTTGGTACAACTGGACTAACCTCCAGCTGCTTACACAATAAACCTCCTGGTGTACATATTACCTGGTGTAACTAAACTAAACATCAGTGTCTTACACCGCAGAAATAAGTTTTTATCGGAACTTATTTACTTTGTTCACAGTAACAGATGAAACGGGAAAGTCGAAATTAGGCGTTGGAGTCAAGAGGCGGAACGTTCTTCGACAGAGCGAGACAACCCTGTGCGAAAGAGAAGAGCTGAGGCCCGCCTTACTGAACATTGTCAGTGAAGGGTAAGGGCTGAGGGAATTTTATATTGTTTCTAGATTCTAGGCTGTCTTCGGGCACGCCCAATAAATGCCCATTCGTCACTTTTATATGTGATCTAGGAAGACCAAGAAAATTATACTATTCAACTTTCTTCCATATTGACAGCTGTAGACAAACTAACCAAAAAAAACTACTTACAACACTAGTTTATCACGGCAATAACGGCTGGTTTCAATATTGAAACAAATACGTGTGTATATATCATTTCCAAGGCCTTTGTGATTGGCCTATCTTGAGTTACAAAAGTAAACCATCAGGAAAACTGTGGGCGGCCGAATAAATAAATTAGGTACTTATATAACTAGAAAACCTTACTGGGGTGCATTACAGCGAGCGTTGGCCGATCGAGATTTTGCATTTTTCATAATTAGAACATACAGCTTAAATTTTGAATTACGTTTTTTATTAACACCCAAATAATTTTTGCTTGCGGCCCGCGACACTATGACTGAATCCTGTTTGTGGCCCCTATAAAAAAGGTTGAGTATCGCTGCTTTAGTGTTGAATGCAATAACACTTCTCAACAGTTTGATTGTTTCAGATTTTCGATACCACCTCTACTAAGAGTTTGTCAAGTTTTACTTTACCATTTTTGGTGGAAGCACCACCCGAAGAATAAAAATGGTTCCAATGCGGTTAACACAATTCAAACCTATTAAGCAAACGTATTTTACCATATGTTAGAGAAATCTTTAAAAAGACACCGAAAACGAACTGTAAAAATTCATTTTCTTACTGTTTGCCATCGTTACTTGACCCAAGACTTTGTGGTACGCAGTACGCAGACTACTTATATTTCGTGTATAAAGTTTACCTTCTTCATAAAAAGGAGGAGATTCTCAATTCGACTGTACGTTTTACCTCATAACTCCGTGCCAGGGTCATTTTAAATCGATTTGGATTTTTATTTTGTTTGAGAATTGGTCCTACTGTCACGAAATCAGTATCGGTCTGAGTGGGATCTCAGCAAAATCAATGGAAACCCTTAAATTGTATGTCCACGTCCAATTTGTTTCATGTTTTATCTAAAGCTATTCAGATATATGCGTCTGGTAATCATGAGTCGAGCTGATGATGGGGGGATCCTTATCTTTTAGGAGTTAGAAGTTAGTTTTTAAATACAATAGGCACGTATGGACCCAAGAAGTCAACACACAATATCACATTTGTTTATTTTGAAGTAGGTGCCAAATTTTAACTCATGATCATCGCTCATCCACGACGACTTCAAGACAAAAAAAAGTGATGTTGTGTGAATGATTATATTATTTTTGACTTTTTTTCTGTTTTTTAAGTCAATTTTTATTTTTTTAGTCCCAATTGATTGTAAGGCGATTGATAAGATCCATGCCCATTAACTGAGATTCCTATGGATACTTTTTTAATGGAGGTTTCCGCCCCGCAGCTTTTCCCGCGTTATTTTCGTTTTTCCCATGGGAATTTAATATTTTCTTAAAGTAAGTAAACAGTATACCTACTCAAATTATAAAGAAAATCTTTTATAAAAGTCATGTTGAAAAAAAGGAAAAACGATGTCCTATTTCACCTTTGTAAGGACGGAATTTTCAAAAACACCTTAACACGTCTTTACTGATTTTTAATTAGCTTCAAAATGACAGCCTTTCAGACTAACCTACATCCTACTGTCAACTCCTATTTCATTTCCTTAGGGGTAAAATTTCAACAAACGCTGAAACAGTCACTTATTCATTTTTAATCAGTAGCTCAAAAAAAAGTTTCGTAATTGGAATTACGAAACTTCAGCACATGACGAACTTCCATACAAACTTAAAACCTTATTTTACCCATTTTAGGGTAGAATTTTTAAAAATTCTTCATTAGTGGTGGGTCTCTACTCAATAAAACCGGCCAAGTGCGAGTCGGACTTGCGCACCGAGGGTTCGGTACAAACCTGTAGGTATAAAAGTAAAAATTTACGGTTTTCGGATTTTTTCCTTTATCTGTGCTATAAGACGTTACTTCGTACCAAATTTCAAGATTCTGAGTTCACGGGAAGTACCCTGTAGGTTTTGATTCCCTTGCGAGTGTCGTGCGGAAATTTACGGCATAAACGGCTGTATCTTTTGATTGCGTTGGCTTAGAAGTTTGATTTTTTCACAGCTCCAAGGGACAGTAGACCTGAGTATTTGATAAACATTTCAGTTTGATACCTCCACGCATTCCTGAGAAAAAGGGTCTTGTTAGACAGACAGACGGACGGACAACAAAGTGATCCTATAAGGGTTCCGTTTTTTCCTTTCGAGGTACGGAACCCTAAAAATCACCTTTCTGTCCAAAATCTTAATATCTAGTTTACGTTCGGCGATGATGAATCAGTCAGTGAGGCAGTATATCGGACATGTTATTTTATAAGTATAGATGGATAGATGTATAATTATTTAAGTAATTTATTTATATCAACATTTGCAGCCGCTAATATTGATCTGAAAAAATCAGCATCAGCATCCGCTGATCTACACTTCTACAATATCCACATTATCTACTATTATTATAAAGATGAAAGATTAGTGTGTACCTATGAATGTAAATTGTAATAAATAAACTCAAAAACTACTAGAACGATTTCAAAAATTCTTTCACCATTAGAATATTTCATTATCCCTGATTAACATAGGCTACAAAATAATGTTTCCAACGGAAAAATATAAAATTCCCACGGGAAAACAAAAATAACGTGGGCGAAGCTGCGTAAGTAAAGCTAGTACAGTATAAAAAGCTGCATCAGCATTCAGCAACAAGTAACAACCCTGATATGCACAAACAAACGACGCAACAAAACTTTCCTTAATAATCATATAAGTACAGTCGGGAAATAAGTGGTTTACCAGTGTAAGTTAAAAATTCGTTTCGCATCATAAAACAATAATAAACTGATAGTAAATATTTGTTTACCTACACATTGGTTTATCAGTACCTAATGGTAAATCACTTTCTTGACCTACCGTACCTACTCATGCAGAACGCTCGGTAGCAATTACCCATCCCCATTTCCGACCAGCTCCCCCCCAAAACCGAAGCCAGCGAGGAGCAGAGCGTCCATCTTCGGCTTCCTAACGTCCTTACTGAGGCGCCGACCGGGGCTCAACTCCGAGGAGGATGAGGAGATCCAGTACCTGCAGCACCTCGAGGGCACCCTTGACGGGTGCACGTATAGCGACTCGTGCCGCTGCCTCGATTGTCAGGTATGTATGTACCTATAATAAAAAAGTAAAAAAAAAGTAATTTCGACTCCGGCCATAAGTAACCCTTATATTTGGTTATTTAGGCATATTTTTTAAGTCATTAAATCTTTTGCATTGCATTTTTGTATTACTTAGTATACATACCTTCATCCATGGGCGCCGCCAGGATTATTTTCAGAGGGGTGCATCTGCATCTACACATACTATTAACCAATATAAAATATAGAATTATACATGTCATTGTATAGTACTTATGTGAAGAAATGCAATATCAAAATGTCACTTCATTCATCAATAAATTAGTAATAATCTTTTTGCCATATAAAATTTACTTTTTTTGATTTGATTTTTGATGAAAATGATATAGTCTACTATGTCACTCCCACAATCTTCACGAATCAAACGACACGTCCTTTGCTGAAATCCGTCAAGCCCTTTAGCCCTTTGGGTTGTAGCGCGTGCTATCGAAATGGTCTTCTTACAAACATACATACACTGGAAAAACATTACCCTCCCGCAAATGTAGTCGTGTAAAACATATGTAATTTTTTCTATGTATTTTATATGTATTTTACGTTTGTCGTTATAGCATTACTTAGTCAACCCACGCTGGCCCAGTGCGGGTTGGATGACTTCACATTCACCCTTTGAATTACTTCGCAGGTGTATGCAGGTATCCTCACGATGTTTTCCTTCACCGAAGGAGCGTTAGATAAATGTACATATTATGAAATTCGTGAAACGAAAAACACATTGGTACATGGCGGGATCGATCGCGGGCCTCGCGATTCTTCTCGGGGCACAGACCAATGCCGAAGCCACAGCGCCACCGACGCTCCACTATAACCGACCGAACTCGTACCTACACTGTAACCGAACCACTGACACTTATTGCTGTCAATTCAGTGGCCCTAGAAAAAAGCCACACGCTTATTTTTCCTCAGTCGTTCCGCAGAAAAGATGTATGGAGATGACATTAGCTTGTAGCCTTGTAACAACTTCACGCTATTTGAGGTTCATTTTTTCTGCAGAACAACTGGGGAAAAATAAGTGTGGCTTTTAAATTGACCCATAGTTAGGTTCTTTATATCGCCCGAATTAGACATTACCAGGCAAACGTAGGTATGGGTCTACTCGATTGATTAAGAGCATCTGCCACACCGAAGATTAGGTACATACTTTATCCGAATTCGTCGAGGATATCTGGGATTCCTCCAGATTCGGACGTTTCGACGCGGACAGTTGTGCAATGTTTTATAGAACTTTATACGGGTCTAGATTGGCTCACATAATATTCTAAATCCTATTCTTTGTCTTACTACCGATTTGTGTTCATAATAATCTCACTTCATAATTTTATTTTCCATACCTACTTTTTTATTCATACATTTTTATTACTACCAACAGTTAGTGATCATAATTTTTTATCTCTTGGTCTTCAGTACAATAAAGTGTGCTAGTGCACTCCACCTTTCACGAAAAAAATATTGGAGAAAAACAGATTTGGGTAAAGAAAGAATGGTTCTTAATATCAATCATTACATTTTAATTACATAAAAATCGAGACCATTGTCATAACATTATTCTTACTCATCACTCATCGAGATTACAAAAAAAAACGATTAGGTTAATTATTACGATTTACAAGGAAGCACTGCTCATTATGGATAACATACAAACCATCTTTTATCAAAAGCTTTCTAATTCCTTTTTGATTTTAATGAATACTACATAATGTATTGCAACCAGCAAATTCTTCTTTACATTTAGAAAGGTTTAAGTTTTCAACAATATTGGTATTTATTTAGAAAGGCTCTTTTTAATTAAAGTTAAAATAAATAACCAATAAAGCCATTACATTATTAAAGCTTTGAATTAAACATTATTGCTAATAACTTTACAGCACCATATATTATAAACACTTTTTACCTATTCTTACTTATTTCAAACATCAAACATTTTATGTATAAAGTATACAAACAAAAAAATATTTAAAATTTACAGCTCCTATTAACATATGTATATAAAATAAAATTTAATAATTTTGTTAAAATTATGTAAGAAATATATATAATTTAAGTAATTACACTTTTACTGAATACAATTCCAAAACGTAATACATAAATTTTAATGAATTGAACATCTCACAGCTTTGAACTCGGAACAAATGTTAATATTTGTTTATTGATAGTATTACAAGATGATCTTTGTGTTTAAACTCTTTATAGCATTCTATCAAGTAGACAAAACATTTAAAATTAAATTGTTTTAATGATTAGTCATGCATGATGATAGCATCAAAGGTCAGTCTAAATGAAATGGACTCTCCATAATTGTGTCAAATTATTATTTAATGTCAATTTTTAACTCAAGATAATAATATGAAAATATGTCACATTATCAAATGCAAATATTTAAGGACCTTAATACTATACGTTATTATATTTTAGAGTATGTTATGTGAAAAATTAGGCACATGGTAGTTACTCGACAAATTTATCAATTTCATAATCCAAATGTGGATCTATTTTGTCAGGTTCACAATTCTTCTTTCTCTCTTCCAGACGAATACATTTCTGACAAACCTGCCCCTTTCTAAGCCAACAACTCCTGTGATACATAGAATTGCATTTGTCACATTTTATAGCTCCACTGTCAAACGGGTACAGAATTTCATCGTTAAGACATATCTCACACAAATATCCTTTACCAGAACACAAAGCACAGTTTGTTATGTGTTTGCGACATATCTCAGTTAGTTCAGTCAGTTGAGATTCTAGAGAACCATCATTTATGGCTTCAAGATGAGCCATGCTGTATTTGTTGTTCACATCACCTAATTGAATGAAAAGAGGTGACAGAAGGGTTGTACCTTCTGGACACGCACACAGGTAGCGTCTCATCCATTCCAAATCCCTGCGCATCTTGTGAACCCATTCCAATTCAGTGATGAAATTGAATAGTTTCGAATTTGTATTAATTATATCAATATAAGGTCGTGACCATGATAATGTTAGCATTTGGTAAGCCATTCGTGAAATATATCGTTTATCCCAGTCCCAATTGTGAACCACACGAGCCGGTATAGCAAACATGTCGTTCCAGTGGCAAGTACTGCAAAAGTACAATCCTGTGTAGTCACATAATCGTGGCTCATTCCATGAGTCTTTGAATGTTAAAGTAGTATGACACTCAACACATTTGTAATCTTGAGCTGCAAGGCCTTTTTCTGGACAGATATTCATCTCAAACTGTCCTTTGTCAGTCATAACTACGTGAGCGCACATTCTACATATCTCATCCACACATTTATAGTGACAAACATAGCTGCAGTTGTTACATTTATATGAACTTTGAACAATACTCCATATAACACCACTGCAATGATCACAATACTGTTTTCGATTAGCGACGCTGGTTTGCTGCTCAAATTGGTGGCCTTTGATAGCTACTTTAGACCTTGACTGTCCTTCATTGTCTTTTAGATCTTCCAACCTCAGTCGCAACTCAACCAAATACCTTACCAACCATTTTCTCTCCTCAGAACATTGTGGACTGTTTAAAACTAACTCTTTACACTGTATTATAGCCTTTTCTATCTCCTCCCGTGTCGCTGTACTGTGTATTTTTAGCTTTTTATTCGATATAGATTTCGGAATGTAATTCGAATCGTAACTCTCATCAGCGGATACACAGCCTGATGTCGAGGACGACGACGATGTAGAAGCTACATCGACGCTCCTGGGACTGCAGCAAATCAAACTATTTCGATATTTTGGCGAATCATTCGACAGTACTGCAGCCATTCCTGTAATTATAACAAAGGACGAGCACTTTTGCGTCTTGCGTCAAATGTAAACACTGTCACGATTTTTCACGAAATAACCGAGTTTGTTTGATCAAGATTCGACGTACGACGCACGACTCGAAAGTTTTGTCACTGATTGATTACGCATCATTTCCGTATATGGATGTTCATTGTTTTGATGCATGTATCATCACATCAGATTTTTTTTTGATTGATAAATTTTATGACACTGCTGACAGTGACAGTTGATTATTGTTATGTTGGCGTGATTGGATACGTTTTGTTTTGTCATTAACTCGTGATAATTATCTTAATCCATACGTTATCATAAGGTTACAAATTGTTTTAACTGAATAAGAGTGTATATTCTCAAGTTTTATTTTTATTTTCTAATAAATACTCAATAGAAAATTGAACGGAGCTAACATTTTTCTCAATATCTGTATTAAGTACGTAGCCTTGGTAATAATAAAACGCCTAAGTCACTGCGCAAGCATGCCAACTTAACGAATTTTGAAAGGCTGGGCGCGTTCAGAGCTGCGTTCGAAAACATCACCCGGAGTAAGTCGGTGGTGGAGGGAGAGCTTTACAGGCGCCTCTTCACAATGGACCATGATGACCCATCAAATGATCGTCCATCAATGCCGCCATGATCGAGCAACTCTCCACACAATCGTGAACATTCATTTTCTAACTGTTTACTATTATTATATTCTATCTATAGATAGTCTATCAAAAATGGACATCGAATGGACAAGAATTCATCGGCGCGTCCGTTCTCTATAATGCATGGATTACATTCCTCTGCTTCATCTATGAAAATGCTAAAACCAGCAAAATATGAATTCAATTAAATCGCAGCCTAACCTGGCTTCAGCAGAAATGAAGGCCAATTTTACAATCATGTCACTACGATACCTCTTTGGCATCTAAAATTAACTTATTGTCGACTTTACGAAGCGCATCCTCGCTCTCCGAGATGCACAAATTGTGTGTGATTATGAAATCTTTGTAATCACAATCACAAATAAACTTTCACACACAAGTAATTTTCGCCTGACAGGAGTGAATTTCTCCCGGCCCTCATTCAGCGTTAAATTTTACCTGACACTGACAGTTGGTTGTTTTGTGATCTGTGCATGGCTAGCTTATATTGTTTTTAAGTCGAAGTTAAAGTTAACAAATGTTAAGTAAAGCTTGGTGCAGTTGTACAATAAAGCAAATTCGCGTTGTGAAACACAAAAACTCTTCTTTTCGACTTGAACTGACAGAAACCGTTTTAAAACTTGTGAATTGCGAAAATCACTCGCTACTCGCTAGCGTTTGAAAACCAGTTAAACTTCTCTATCTCGCAATATAGCTATCCTTTTCTTTTTTACCGAGTCAAAACCTCACCGGTTTTCGAACGGCCCCTAAGCGGTTGAGATTCAACTCGATCGAGTGCACTCCGTAGCGTTCTCGGACACGCCACTCCAACACTCCCAAGTGCACCCGAAATGTTCTCGGACGGACTTCCGGTAACGGAGTGCACTCGGAGGATGTTTTCGAACGCAGCAGCAGGCTTATTCTCTAACTACGGTTGGTAACTAGAACTGTCATATTTATAGTTAAAGCTTTGTGTTGTAATTTCTTGATGGAACTCCATGGTATCTTGTTATTAAAACACTAATTTCACTAGTTTGAAATTAGTGTTTTAATAACAAGATAGAAATGTCATCTTTGAAAGAGAAACTTTATTATCTTATGTGTTACGGGGCGGCGTTCATGATAGCAATAATGGATGTTAAAGTTTCTTTCAAAAATGACAGTTCTAGTTAGCAACTTAAGTTAATAATAGGCCTGCAGAGCCCCGTTCAATACCTTAGGGATCCGTTCAGAAACATTTCGTTTTCACATTCGGAAAAAAGGAACAGTCATAATTTCCAGAAAGAGAAGGATTATGTTTCTGAACAACATTGAGTGTAGTAAGGTGTATCGGCTCTTTGGCTGGAGTTCATTTCATCATTCATTTGCTAAATGAGAGGAAAAATCATGTGAACTAAGGAGTTACTTATCGAGATTTTGTGTTCCGCTAATTTTGCCGTACACAAAATCTCGATTCTCGGCGCGCGTTCATAGAGACCTTTTCTTCTTGCAGCGACTTTTGTCTGTCGGTTTGGTTCAGCTTCTAACATGGACGGGACGCTAGCTCCTCCTAATATCGAGGAGCTAGAAAACCGGTTAATGGGACGCATGGTTGCTCGGCTCAATGCCAGGCTCGAGGGGTTGGAGCCTAGCCTAAACTCTAAGCCACGCCTGCGCCCCACCCTGAACCACGAGAGACGAGCCAAGGTTAATACTCCCACGGCCGTTCAAGTGCAGACACCTGCTGCGCCCGCAGCTCGGAAGGCCGCTGCGAAAAGCGCTCTTTCTGCGCTCGAGAACGCGGCTCCCCCGAAAAGGCGCATAGCACCTCAAAGAAGGAAACCCGCTTCGGAAAAATCCATAGTGAGAGAGCAACGTCCACTCCCGGTGGCCAAGAAGGCTCCTCCTCGGCTAGTTTCCAAGTTATTCAAGAAAATAAACAAAATCCCCCCTCTTTATCTTCGAAACTACTAAACCTAAAATTTTGAAATAAATACAGAAATTAGTTTTCTACTTATAGATTTTAGGAAAATCTAAGTATAAGAAGTCCATGACATTAAAATAACATGGTAAATCACTCAATATAGGTATCATCGTACGGAACCCTCTTCACGAGAGTTCAACTCGCACTTGGCCGGTTTTTTTTAGGTAAGGTGGCTTCTCTGAGCTTTGACAATTTCGCTAATTTCGAGTGGTTAACATAATTCGCAGCATGCCCAGAAGGATGGAAATGTTTAGTTGGAGCAAGAGAGGGAAATACACGTTATTAGTCTTTCATTTATTTAATAGCAAAATATTAGTCATTTTTAATTTACGTTTTAATTAATGATTATTTATTTTATTTAGTTATTGTTTGTATTCCCACAAAATAGAGAAAAAAAATTGTTTATTTTGATGCTTTTTAATAAAATTTAATTAATAACTTCTTATAGCAGTTTGTTACTTCATCGTAGCCTGATTATTTTTTGTATTCGATAGAGTATACTACTGGGATGGTCCCATTGTCACCAAAGTCAGGATCTGATGATGGGATCCCATGAAAATCGAAGGAAACCCTTAAATTTTATAGGTACCTACTTACGTCCAACGTGTTTTATGTTTTTCTCCGAAGCTATTCACGTATTTGCGTTTATTATCATGAACCGAGCAGATGTAGGGATCCTTAACTTTTAGGAGTTAAGAGGTTAGGTTTTTATATACATACATATAATAGGCACGTATTAAAAGGTGAATTTAATAGGTACTAGTATTAAATTCACTCAATTTTTTTTACAAAATATAAAAACTGACTTTAAAAACACTGAAAAGTTAAAAATAATATTATAAATGGGTACCCACAGACAACATCACATTTCTATATTGAAATCGGTGTCAAATGATGATCTCCTACTAGAAAGTCTTAAAATTAGGCACCATTTTACTAAAGAAGTGTGATGTTGTCTGGTAGGTACAGTTAGCTCCCATTCAAGCTTTACATTTGCACTACAAAAGCCGCCGCTATTACGAGCGAAATAAGAATGGTCCAAAGGTAAAACAGTATAGCTTGACAAGGAGCTTACTGTACCCATCCATTCATATATTACGCTGACGAGCAAAAATTCCGGGTCACTTGGAATTACTTCGATTTCTCGTAATTGAAAGACAAAATATATGAACCGTTTTCTTTCTTGAGCATTAAGTGCTTTTCATTATAATTACTATTCACATATAACTTATTTATATATTTCATAGCTTAGGAGATATCGAAGATTTTGCAAGTGACCCGGAATTTTTGCTCGTCAGTGTATTTTTAACATTTCAGTGTTTTTGAAGTCGGTTTTAATTTTTTTTTCATTTAAGTTCAGAAGATGTTGAAAATTTGTTTGAACCAGCTGATTTTTTTTCGATTTTTTAAAATTGGTCCCCTAGTTAAGTAGGTAAGTACAGTTCACGCCAAACTTCTAGTCTGCTCCGAAGTTGTCTCACACCGTCCCCTTTCTCACGCACATAAAATATACTAATAAGGCCCGTATTACAGAACGCAACTCTAGCAGCGTTTGAACTCCAATCACGCAAAGCTAGTTTTGAGTGGAGATCACTACTTGAGTGTTCATCTGATTATAAGTGGCGTTTTAGGTGTCGATCAGCTGAATGAAACTAGATTCAAGAGCAGAGGTGCGATTTCGATTACGTTTGGTATTTTTTAACGTAGTTTGTGCGGCCTCGGCATATTCGCCGGCTAACATAGCTGCTAGCTAGCACTTACTCAGCACCAGGCCACTGCTGGACAATCTTGTACAGCACCATCCCACTGCTGGAAATCTTTACCAGCACTAGCCCCATTGATGGACACACTCATTCAACACCAGCCCACAGCTGGACACTCGCCCAGCATCAGATTGTGGTGTAAATATCAACTTTATTTGGTAAAATAATATGAATTTATTTTCTCAAGAGTGGTTTCGACCATACTTAAGTAATTAAAGATCTAATCTTTACTTAAGCGTTTAACGCTCTTCTATAATAAGCAATTACTCAGATGAACAACGATCAATGAATCTCGTTTCAAGAAATATTCAAAAATTAAATCTCATCATAAAACTAGTTTAAAAACTAGATTCATTACTGAGAATTGTTTTGTAATACAGGCCTAAGTTTATTCTTATCGTGCTAAAACTTATTTGGTGATGTGATATTCATCTTTCACTTAAAACTTATGTAGACAGACAATTTGAATAATTTAATTCAATTATACCTATATTACAACAATGCAACGCGAATCATGCTGTGAGTTTGGCGCAACCTGTACTGGTTCAGTTCTCTTGACTGAACAAGCACACAATGTTTTGCATCTCTTTCAAAAGTAACCTAGTATTAACATAGCCTTTCCTACTTTTTGTGTGTTCTTTGTGAAATAAATCAAATTACCCATGTTCAATGAACATGTTCAATGATGGTCTATACTTTGACAGAGCCGCTACTTCGAATGCGATGACGATGACTACAGCACCGACGATGACGACTACTCGGCCCAGTACGCCGTTGCATCCATGGCCGCCTCCCAGGAGTTCTCCCAGGAATACGCCCAAGAGTACGCAGGAGAGGCTGACGACGAAGATGACGAGGTGGGCATTGTTTTTATGGCGCTAGATAACAAAACTAGCGAATCGTATGTCTTGACAGTGACAGATATTTTTATGCCAAGTGTCTTGGGTAAAAATTCCAGATTATGCCACAACCGGGTGATTTAGTGGGTAGCCCCATCTTCTACAAAAGCGGCCTACACATTTAACCGACCTAATTTTTGACGTGCAGTACCTATAGTACTTACGTGCAATGAGTCGTGCATTTCACTTCATTGAAAACATTTTTTTCTCTCTGGCTCTTAATTAAAGCGTGTAATAATAATCTCTCCCATACCTCGATTTGACGAGGGACCGGGAAGATATGTAAGTATATAAATTTAATTTTCAGTATAATAATAATCCATACTAATATTATAAATGGGAAAGTGTGTGTGTGTGTGTGTTTGTTTGTCCGTCTTTCACGGCAAAACGGAGCGACGGATTGAAGTGATTTTTAAGTGGAGATAGTTGAACGGATGGAGAGTGACATAGGCTACTTTTTACCCCCCACTTCCCTAAAATGGGGGGTGGAAGTTTGTATGGAGCATTCCGCAATTTTCAAGGTAGAAAGCTAAAAATTGGTATGCGAACTATATGTGACTAACAAAAAAATCGTGCATCATTTTTTTTTGGAAATCTGCCCCCAACCCCTTAAAAGATTGGGTGAAATTTTATATGAGACTTTTTGCAGTTTTCAAGGTAGGAAGCTAAAAATCGGTACACAGACTCTTTGTTACCAACGAAAAATACCTGCCTTATTTTTTTTTTTTTTTTGAAATCTTCGGTGTTACCCCGAATATGACGCGAGCGAAGCCGCGGGCAAAAGCTAGTAATTTATAAATAGTTAATTACTTCAAAAGGTACCTGCTTACATTGATTTTTATAAGGAGAACATAAAACATGTTTCTCATTAGTAAATTTTAATTTAAATTCTATGAAGTCTACTCATTTATAGGTGTTTTATAATTTAATTTATTTACATGAATACTTAGCCAGTATTTTCAGAAAGGACAGTCCCACCTGTATGCTAATACGCTTAGGATACCGTTGGTCCAACGGCGTTGAAGCTCCCCGGGCACGGCGCATCGTGGAAGCTGTTCTTCTGCGCATGATTGCATAAAAGCAATCCCTAGTAGCCTCAGCAAATATCCCTGTAAATGTAAAATGGAAATCTTCTTGGTAGATATAAGTATGTACTCCCATTTCAATTGAAATCAGCCTCTTATAGACATTAATATTTTGATATTTTGTGGAAAATTGTTATATCTGAAAAATTGGCCGGCTTGATCTTTTAAGATGTATGGCTTTAGTTAAGCATAAAAAAATATATCTGAATAATTATATTGGTGTGTACTCCGCAGGTGTTCATAAACACTGCACCAGGTGATAATACGTCTACCGACATGCTCCTAGACGGCAGCGAACCAGCGAAGATGTCCATTTCCTCGGATGACGTCGAAGATGAGGACGGCTACCTGAATCTGGAAGTGGCAGCCGGCACCCCGGTGCTGCTCAACTACCTGTTGAACCATCCGTTCACGTGCAACATTCAGTAGGGTTAATTGCTATTTGTCAGCTATTCGTGCACTTCAGCGGATAGAAAAAATCCATTTAGCATTAGCATTCAGCTGCGCAAAAAGTAAATAATGTAGGTATGTGAGATAACATTAACTTGTGACAACTTACCAACAGCTAACGTTATACAGTTTACCTTATTACGTAGCTGAAGCCTGAATGGTTAATGTCTCTAGTCTCGCTGTAACGCTAGTGTTACACGACTGCGTAATAATTGCTCTCTCGCATTACACCTAACTGCGGTTGCTACTCAGTGCTGTCTTTTCAAAATGCACTTTAGTGTGACTTTTTAATTAGGGATCCACCGAAGGTGCAATATTGCCGAGCAAACTTATTTGCCATAAGCCCAGTGCTTATACGCAACTTAGGGGCAACTTCGAATCGTTTTAACACACACTACTTTCAATTTAGTTGCATTTTAAGCATTTTAAGAACATCTAAGAAATTGGTCCCCAAAAATTAAGATCATGACCGTACGGACGACAGTAAGTTAACTAAAAATGGATATCTAAAGAGGAATTAATAACCCATGTTAAGGTCTATCCGCACACATCAGTGCCGACATGTGCTATACGCACTCATCAGTGGCATTCAGTGCCGAGGCGCGCTGTGACCTTAGAAGATGCAGTTGCACGAGCACCTTTGAGTTTGTTTTTACGAGAATGCCTCGATTTCGAAGAGCCCAATTAGCAGCAATTGCTATGTTATTAGATGAAGATGAAAACATAAGTCATGTGAGTAGAAAGCAATATTTAAAGTTGGTGTCAATAAATTTTCTGTGTGCAGAGTCGTAGAAAATAGTACGAGATCAAACCAATTTTATTCATATAGCGTCATCAATCTTAAAATGCTTGAAATCGTCCTCGCCGTCAGTGAAAATATTCTCTCCGAGAAATTTGCGTCGGATCACAGCGAGCGTCGGCGCAGCACCAAAGAAAGATCACTGAACGTCCTGACACTGATGAGTACGGATAGCATCGTACAAAATGTATGCTACAATATCATTTTTCACTGATACTGACGAATACGTTACAGTGGGTCTAGCACGCAGGAGAATCGAAAATCGAATCGAAATCCGAATCGAAGAGTTTGTATGGCAATTTTATTAGCGCCACGGCGGTGAGTAGCAGAACTAATAAAATTGCCATACAAACTCCTCGATTCGGATTTCGATTCGATTTTCGACTCTCCTGTGTGCTAGCCTCACTGATCGGTACGTGTCGGCACTGATGTGTGCGGATAGAGACCTTTATTATTAGCCTGGCTGTAATACAAAATATTTTCAAGTACCATTCTGAAAAAAAAATTACACAATGTGTTATAATATTACTAGCTAATTATATTGTCATAACACTCTAATACTATCATCTTTCAACAAAATCATTTTTCAGCATAGATTGAAAATGTAGTACTTAAGTATTATTTCACGATTTTTTTGGCCAAAACGCTCATAATTATTAGAACATTTAATACCTATTAAGCCAACATTTTGTTCAATTAAGTGCTTATTTACAGCCAAGACTGAAATAAAGTAGTTTTAAGACGAAACTAGCACAGCCAAAACATCTTAGCCATTATTATAAGGTAGGGCCCCCCCGATGAATTTATGATTTCAAAAACGCAATCTAAGCCAGTTTAGTGCATTACAGTTAAAATTACCTTTATTACCACCTATTTCACAAATTATACAGAGAAGGTATATATAAAATAATAGAATCTTTGTTCAAATATGTCCAACAGAAGCTTTAAGAAATCGTAAAACAGTGACAGTGAAATTGCAATAATTAGTTTTACTATTGCATCTTTGTGAAATATTTCAGTATGAAATCCTTACATATTTTAAAACACGCTTTATTTATGAGCCCTACGTTTTTATTGTCTCGCAGATGGTATGAGAAGTAGAGTACCTATTCACCTATAGAATAAAGCAGTGTCTTTGTCTTAGGAGACTTGAACCCCTCGCTTCACTCGGGACTCTAAATTGCTCCCTTGCTTTGCTCAGGAGTTAAATTTTAACTCCCTCGCTTCACTTGAGAATTAACTCTAGAGTCCCTCGTTCTCGTTACGCTCGGGGTTCAATATGGCGCCCGTGACATAACGTAAGACACTTCATTAATCCCTCGGTACATAATCTACTATTTTAAAGTATCACTAAGTGACTTGTCATCTTATACTATTATTTTGGAATAGAGAGGGATATACTAACTTTAATGAAGAATTAAAAATTAAATGACGTCTCTGAGACTTAGATGTCGTGCCAAAAGAGAACTGCCGGCGGCGCGGCGCACAGTGGTCCGGATTTTCAAAAAGGTGGACGTAGGATCGAAAATGCATATTTAACTTAACAAAAAATTGTTTCGTATAGGAAATTTAACGCTGATTAATACTTATTACTACAACTTTTCAAAAAAACTGCTCATTCACGTCAAAAAAAAATATTGAAAATAAAAATGTATGGGAGAAAATCTATTTTATTTTTTTTCTCCGTTCAGTATCAAAGTATAGCAAGCAAACCTTATATTCTGGTAAGTACCTATTGTTCTTAATACGACGACATATAAATTGCGTGCGTATCCCTGCGGCCTTGACGCCTACGACGATTCAAAGTTTAAAATTTCAATTGGTTTTTTTTTTAAATTATTATCGAGTTTTTCAATTATGCTGAATTTAAAATATAATTTCTTAATTATATAAGAATTAAAACATATGCATTCCAGCATTTGTTTCATTTTATTTTAATAAAAAATAGTAATAAAAGTCTTCAACAACAGTCACGTGCTGATTCGTTGCCTATTTGTAACTGACTGAAACGACTCCTGTGATATAAGAATCATTTACCCCCACCACCGGAGACATCGACGTCGCTGATTGGCTGTTGAAGATGTGGTACTAATTTTGTCAGTCACTACTTGCGCGCGTGTGTTTGTTATAAATATCTGTGCATGAAACAATTAAAGGCACTTGTTTCTCAACCCTTGAGGAAGCAACATATCTAATTATTCGTGCTGTGTGAAAGTTTAGTGAGTTTCGTTATGGCTGCATTTGTAACAAACTTGGACATCTTTATGTTCCTCCGTGTTGAAGGAGATATGAAAAATTGGGCACGACTCTATGAAGCTATTATTCTACATATCCCAGTTGAAACATGTTCACAAGATTTAGAAATAATCAAGACCTTTTTGAAGAACTACGTCAGTAATATCAATCGCAGATGGACAAGTGCTTCTAGAAATCAGAAAACTTTCATGAATAGACATGCTGCGTGGCAACAATCAAATATTAGTTGGCCAAATTGCACTACTGTTAATTTATCCGAGATTTTTTAAGCCCAAGATGAAGTTATCGAAAACATATCGTCAGACAATACTTCATTTGACATCGATACTACAACAGCTGTGATTCCGTCGACATCTAGTACAACAACTGTGGGCACATCTACCGAAGTTCAGATTAGGAAGCCTTTTGTTGACCTCAGCAACAAACAGAAGAAAAGACGTTCAGAGTCTCTTTTGGACTATTCGCCGGAAGAACTTACTTTTGCATTAGTCGAAAGACTTAGGATAGACAAGAAGAATGACTTAGCTCGTGTTATTGACCATATAACGAAGAACCCTGATAGTGTTGCTATCGTTCAAGCCACATTGTTTAAGAAAAATACGAAAAAAACTTTTGATGGAGATTATGCTCTTGGTCTTTATACATCATTGAACCTGTCAAAATGGAAATACTTGTGTTTAAGGAAAGCGCTGTTAGATTGTGAAGTTCCAGTGTTACCATCGTATCACAAACTCCTTGAAGCTAAAAATAGATGCTATCCTCATGATTTAGAAATTACTGAGAGAGGAGCCAGAGTGAAGCTTCAAGCCCTATTGGATCTGACAGTCCAGAAGATTCTTCAAATTACTGGTACCCAGATTGATTCGTCAACTGAAGGATTGAAGTTAATTAGTAAATGGGGTTTTGATGGTGCTTCTTCACAAAGTACCTACAAGCAAAGGAGTGAAGATGTAGACTTCAGTGATTCATCGGTTTTCATGTCAAGTCTTGTCCCTCTTAAATTAGTTTCTAATAATAGCACCATATGGGAAAACCCAACACCTTCTTCAACACATTATTGCAGGCCCATTAAGTTCGAGTTTTGTAAAGAGACAGCAGAATACATCAAGCAAGAAGAAGCTGCATTGAAGGAAGAAATAAAAAAGATCGATTCTACAAAATGGGCAGGGCTAGAGATTAGTCACAAGCTTCATATGACAATGATCGACGGAAAAGTGGCCACTATTATAACGGATACTTCGTCTGCATCTGCCTGCAATATTTGCCTTGCTAAGCCAACTGAGATGAACAAGCTGTCAGAAGTATTTACAAGACCTGTTCGAGAAGATGTTTATAAATATGGACTTTCTACTCTTCATATGTGGATTCGTTGTATGGAGTGTATTCTACACATATCTTACAACATGGACTTTGAGATGTGGACTGCACGAGGTGCTAACAAGCAACTAAAAGCTGCGAAGAAACATTTGACACAAGAAGAATTCAAACAGCAAATGGGAATACTTGTGGATTTTGTGAAGCAAGGCTTTGGAACCACAAACGACGGAAACACAGCCAGAAGGTTTTTTAGAGATTATGAGAAATCTGCCGAAATAACCAATGTTGACAAAGACCTGCTGAAGCATTTTGCGGTTATTCTTCAAACGATTTCATCAGGATGTGCCATAGATATTGAAAAATTCAGGACTTATTGCAGAGAAACAGCTGAGATCTTTGTTCATCTATACCCATGGTTTTATATGCCCGCAAGTGTGCACAAGCTGCTCATACACGGTGCAGACATTTGTCATCACTTTGGCCTCCTACCAATTGGCATTCTTTCCGAAGAAGCTGGAGAAGCAAGAAATAAAGAATTTCGAAGAGTTCGTGAGTCTCACACAAGAAAATTTAACAGGATAAAGACCAACGAGGACTTGCTTCATAATTTTTTAATTAGTTCAGACCCATATTTATCCCATATTCGACCAAAATACAGCAACTCAAAGCAATTCGATTTTTTTCCAGATGTTAAAGAGCTTTTGTTGTTGCCTGAGGTAGTAACAGAAGAAACCGAAAATATGGATCTACAGGAGTTGCAGTCTGAACATGATCCATTAATGTAAACGTGACAGATTTAGTGATGTTGTAATTGTTAGAATTGAGTTTGTTAGTAGTAGTAGTTAAGTTGTGGTCCTTTTCAGGACTACTTAAAATAGTCAAAGGGTCGTGATATTCAGCCGTATCCGGTTAGACTGGAAGACAAGTTACGGTTTGCGACCTTACGGGCCCGGGGTCCGCCCGGCCCGTAAGGTCGCAACCGGGATAACGCTCGGATGATGATGATGACTTAAAATAGTCATTTTCAAGACTTCAGAAAAAGCCCTTTTCAGGGCTAAATCTATTTCTAATTGTTTCTTTCAAGATAAGTCACACTAGTAGGATGTAGTAAAAGGATGGGGCACGCGGGGGGCTTGTTTTATTTAAAAATATATTTTGGATTAATTTTAATAGAAAAACTCGTTAATAATAATAAGATAATTCAACATAAAAATTTTAAACTTTATAGCATCGTAGGCGCCAAGGCCGCAGGGATACGCAAGCAATTTATATGTCGTCGTATTAAGGACAATAAGTACTTACCAGAATATAAGGTTTGCTTGCTATACTTTGATACTGAACGGAGAAAAAAAATAAAATAGATTTTCTCCCATACATTTTTATTTTCAATATTTTTTTTTTTGACGTGAAGGAGCAGTTTTTTTGAAAAGTTGTAGAAATAAGTATTAATTAGCGTTAAATTTCCTATACGAAACAATTTTTTGTTAAGTTAAATAAGCACTTTCGATCCTATGTCCACCTTTTTGAAAATCCGGACCACTGTGCGGCGTTGCGGCCAAATAGTGATCTAGCGTGTGACTTTCACTGCACATTAATCCCTTTTTCTTACATTATGCTCAAAAACGTTGTGAATCGTAATTTGGTAACAAGGCAACTATCAAAAAATAATATGGACAGACGTCCTTACTGCTACGACGGCTGTTTTTCCGCACAGACTAGCTGATTCTGTCTTCGTTAAAATTTAAACTGCTTTACCTACTAAATGGAATTGGTTTAATTGAGTTTAATATTAAGAATAGTATTATTAGGTTTGTACGTTACGTGACGTATTTCCTTAACAGAGCATATAACATACATTTAAAAAAAAATGTAATGATATTAGGAAAGCTTGTTACGAGCATCAAACTAAGCAGACTTGACAAATTATTAAACAAATCAGCAGCTGCATACTATACTATACAAATTGCAAATCTTAAGTGGCAGTGGGCAGGACACATCTTTCGCAGGACTGACGGCCGTTGGGGCGGAAAGGTTCTCGAGTGGCGGCCACGTACCGAGAGACCCAACGTTGGTACACAATAAAAATTAAAATAAATAATAGGAAAGAGCTTCAAATAACTATTTCCCTTGTTAAAAGTCATAAGCATGACTGTGCATTTTAAAGTGTGACGGAAAAATCCCACAAATGGACGTCACCTCTGCTTTTAAAATTGAGTTTTTTTTAAACAATTTTTAGATGTTATAATGTTATTCAATGATTACCAGCTACTTAGAGCATTATAAAGACACACTTGGTCAAAAAGGAGGAATTGAGTTTTATTTTTTAATAATAAATAAGGTGGTAAAAGATACTTTGGGAATCATATCTCACACACAAAAGCATGCTGATTGCTTAGATTTTAAAATTTCGTACCTACCATTGTTAAGAAATAATACAATGTATTTATGTACAAATGATTGGAATAAGAAACAGGACAGATACATAATCATTGTAGACACATACAGTGAAAGCAGACATGTACATAGTCGAAAGAATTGAATTTTAGAATTGCTACCAACTTGTTTTTATACGACGTTTATGAGACGTTTATACGAGTAAGACATCCACAAGTGTTACTGTTAATCACGAGGTATTTACAAAATTCTCAGTAGCACTTTGGAGTTAGTGTCCGGATAGAGGCAATAAGCTCACTCCGTAGTAAGGGAACTGAAGGTGTTTATTAACTTCTGCCTAACCTTGTAAAAGGAGGAGGGAAGGGGATATATTTTTATTGCATGCAAGTGTGTAACGAATTTATGTAAATGCGAAACATACAGAGTTGCATCGGATGTATCGCCGGAAGAACTTTTAGGTACTTACTTAGCATAATAACCCTAGTAGCATTTTATGTTGGCATCCATTGGTCAACAGTGGGAATCCGTTGGGATATAGTTAGTAATATTGCCTTCATAAATCTAACGTTGGCCCACTATAGTACAATGCTATCATTACGTCCAACCAATTACCAACGTTAGGCCAATCCTACTACTGCCTACCGTGAGTTAAAAACTGTTGGCACTTCTGTAGTGTATGTATCGTAGGCCCTATTAGAATCTAATAGGCCAATGTCAAATGATATCTGATATCATTTGACATTGGCCCAATCCCGTAAAATATCATCATTATTGCCAAGCAATGACCAACATCGGGCCAATGCATCTCTTTTGATGTAAGTAAAAGCAGATGTCAAACTATTGTCTTTATTAAAGTTTATGATAAATGTTAGCACCTAAACATTGAAGCTTTAATTTATTAAAACCTCGTTCCACATACCTACATATCCTAATAATTTTTTACAAAACTACAGTTGGAAATTCTACATTGGTCCTTTGTAGTAGGCTCTTCCTCAAAAAGATGGCCAAATCTAACCGTTGTCCAACAAACGAAGTGCACGTGACCCAACAAAAAGCCAACATAAAATGCTACTAGGGAATATATGATACATTACAGTCCCCACGTTTGAAGAATGATTTCGGGGATAAAAACCGTTCTTTATCCTTCCCCACAACTCAAACAATCTCCATACCGAATTTCATCTATATATCGGTGCAGCGGTTATTGATTCTCCATACAATCTTCCCCCCTTTTCTCCCCCTTTAGGGGTGATTTCTGTGATAAAAGCTATCCTATGTCCTTTCCTGGGACTCAAACTATGTCTATACCAAATTTCACCTAAATCGGTTCATTAGTTTTGGCCTGAAAGCGCGACAGACAGACAGAAAGTTTTGAAAGGGTCGGCAATGCGCAAGCGATTCCCTCAGTGTTGCAAGCGTCCATAGGCTACGGTAACTGCTTACCATCAGGTGGACCGTATGCTTGTTTGCCACCATAGTGGTATAAAAAAACAGAGTTACTTTCGCATTTATAATAATAATAAAGTATGGAAGTATGGACTAGTGTGGATTTAGGTTACATCAATTCTTGAGATTTCTATACCATGTGTGTGCACTGTACATGTATGCGTTCACCATTTAAAAGAGATGATATTTTTCTGTGGCACCACACGAGGCGAGCTTATGTATGACTTTGATAGATCACTGCCAGCGAACCGTTACGAATGTGACAAATCACAGAAACGGAAATAGTATTTAACTACCTGACAGTATGAAATCGTTGAGTATAAGAAGAACATTAGCTTCCTTATCACTTCACTATTTTTTATCTTTTACAATTATGTACTTACCTGCGTATGCATCACTTAGCAATAAGTAGGTAACACAAAAAATTGAAGTATAAAGGAATATTCGTGTCATAAAAATTATGGTAAGTATTATATTATAAATTGAAATGAAAATACTACAAGTTGTGAACCTGTGGGTTGGGTATGTAAATGATTATATAGATTATGTACTCATTAATCATCATCACAGCTCATATACGTCCCCACCGAAGGGCACGAGCCTACCCTAACTGGTTATGTTAGGGCGATTAGGCTTTAGTCAAACCACGCTGGCCCAGTGCAGTGTGCATTGGTTGACTTTTCATACACCTTTGAATTACTTCGCAGGTGTAATCAATGTTAGGCATTAATTATAAGTAACTAAAATTCACAATTTGTAAATCGTGAACGATGAATAATATAGACTTGAGTGATTCTAAATTAAATTAATATCGTATAATGTAGGTAGATAGATAGGTAAGTACTGTAAGAATTTATGATGGCTTGATTACAAGAAAGGGAAAAAAGGTGTTTAATAATTAGTATTAAATTGAAATTAAGCGATTGAAAGTCAATGTGCCATGTTGAAATTGTTTTGAATAATTAAATTATTAAGCTCCCAATTGCGGCGAATTTGATATTGTGTTTTACAAATTTGATTTTTTATTTTTGTGCACTTCAAAAGCTGTGTTTAACTATGAATTAAAGTAATTAATCATGCCTCAATGTGTAAGGTAGTGAATAAGTAGGTTAAGCACCTTTTTATGTTTACCTTTATTAAATACCTACATAATTAATATAAAGTAAATATAAGTAAAGAATATTGTTTCCCCTTTGGGGTCACTCCGCTAAATACCAGTTGACTGCCTTAAATCATTAATTTTATATTAAGATAAGTGTAAGAATTTTGTGATTTTGTCATATTTTACCACAAACGCTTGACACAGATAAAAACGAGAATAAAGATTTAAATAAAACAATAAGTTATTGCAGCTAGTAGCGCTATCACACTTGAATCGCCGCTTTGACATGGACTTTTTTTTGATGAATGAAGTTTTATTGTAAGGAGCACGTTGTACATAAATGCAAAGCTGTATCAGCTATCGGATAATGTAGGCATAAAATAAAATAAAACCAATAATTAGTTATACTAGGCACTAATATGAATATAGGTACAGTCCGCAAAACGTCATGCTTTGCACATGCATTACAAAAGTTGTCGCTATTACGAGCGATATAGAGCTCTAGCTAGAGTGTTAAGGTCAACATGTAAAGTCTGGCGTGTTGCTGTGTGTACCTACCCAAATGGCAGTTTGGCAAAAAAGAGTTCGATGTGGTGGTAACTGGAACCAAAGAGATTAATTGAGCTGCTGTTTCGTCTGCAATAGATTCTAATACTCGCGAACGCGAAAAAGAGTTGATGTGCCACGATGAAGTTATATTAGTCGACATGCTATCGGTATTTAAAATTAGGAACTTAAATTTCCTGATTTCTAAAAACATCTCTGAAATCTATTTCTACATAAATATATTCTTGATATCCTAAAAATATTGCTGCACCTCACACAACCATCAATATTATTGCCAATTTCTTTCTTTATTAGGAAACTTTAAAACTACATCGATATGAAACTTGCGAATCATCGTGAATTGGTTCTTTTATGTCCAGCTATAGGTATTATGTTGTATTCCTTCTTTTTTTTAGTTTCTATTTTCGAGATTCGTGAGCGATACTGCAATGTTCCCTACAGTTCCCTAGTGCTAAATTTGTTTTGCCCCACAATATTTTTTTGCTAAACTGAAGGTTACCTACTCAATGAAATAATGTATTTAAAATCAATATACTTAGGTATAAGATTTCACTGCCGTTTATGCAAATGTAAAAAATTTCACAAATAAGTACCTAATATTTAAAGAACATAAACACGAAAGCCAAAATCGCTGTTTTTAAAGAAATGCAACAATGTATTTTTTGTCTATGCTGTATTTCAAAATTATTATGTGAATTTTGTACATGCTCTGTCATATAAGTAAATAAATTGACGACTTTAAAGCACCTTTTACATTACATCATGCTAGGCCTCAGACAATGCAAACCATAGTCTGAGTGCTAGGCACTTGATATTTCGATAAAACTGACACATCGCCACCCCTCGAGCATGACCACCGAAACACAATATGATAAAACGATATATCGATATAAACTGTTAAGTTGGATTTTTTAGTTATCTTAAAGTTTTGAGTATGTTTTGGATATTTGTATGGTTATTTTAGGCATGGTTAATATATTATGTCGATAAAATGTTAAGGTAGACATTATTCAACATTTATGTTGACAGTTCATATCTATTTATCGTTTTATCATATCGTGTTTCGGTGTTCATGCCACGGGGGTTGGAGACACGACTTTGGTAGTATTGGCTTGTCTATAATGAATAAAATGTCTTTGACGGACGCTTGACGGCCACAAACTACATAATAATAATATGTTGACCGTTGATTCACAAATTTCATTGATCGATAGCCAATACAATAACTTATTTGATAAAATAAGTAATAAAATTATTCTTCACAAAAATCATAAATGTTTTATTTCTTGTAGGTCATATGGTTCCTTATATTTATCTAGACTAGTAATGTGATGTTGAATGTTTCATATTCGCGAAAGCGGATAGAAAAGATATTGGCGAATAAATCCGAATATGAACGTCGTGAAATTGCACATAGTGATTTTATTAGAGATCATAATCGTCATCATCATAATGTCCGCCATCAGAATATGCCTATTGCTGGGACGTATTCGCAGGTCTACACCAATAAAAGAGATTTGGTCAGTGGTGTAACTATACCATCTGAGACCCGTGGCAAATTCTTTGGATCCCTCCCAGTAAAAGTAATCGACGTCTTTTTGTTTTAATGTGTTGAAATCTTAATGATTAGTTTGAATTTGTATAATATGGTCTTTAGTTGTGCTTTAATTGATTTTAAGTATGTACATAAAGAAATAATTTTGGTGTATTTAAGGTACAAAATTTTGTTAAAAATGTTAGGTTATTGCTGAGCTCGCGGCCTCTAGGGTCAGGGCCCTCTCAGTCGGGGGCTCGAGTACGCCACTGGATTTGGGCAATGTGCTAGCATGCTGGCCTGGCGCAGAATGGTAAAGGAGCGCCAGAGCCTTTTCCGTAAAATCAGCACAGCGCAGTGCATCGTGTAGTGTGGTTGCATTGGGGTGTGCAATGTATATTCTCAGGCCTACCAATTATACTTGGTAGGCCTGAGAATAGGTATATAAGCTATTTTTATACCCCTAGTACAGGCAGGGGGGTTTCACACCGCAGTTTAGTACTTTTGGCGGGCGGACCGACCCGACCGGGCGGTATGTGGCAAAAGCTTGCCGCTCGGCTCGCACGCTGGCCGCGTCGCACGTAATAATCGAGGTCATTTTTGTAACGATAACTGCATATCGGTGAGTGGGAACCCTGCGCTCTTATCGCCAAATCGGTATCGGGTCAGCGACGCGTAACGGAATAGAAACACTCGTGTCATTCTATAAATTTCAATTTCCCGTGCAGTCAGATGAAGGTTGTAAGAGTAGGTGAATTTTCATACCTAATCTTGGCTTTTCTTCGAGAGTGATCCTTCTGTACTTTAGTACTATTATTTATTCTGTGGTACAGGGCTGTCCAAAGCACGGCCCGCGAGCCGTATTTTTGCGGCCCGCGACATGTTTCTAAACTATCACATCAGTAAGTATACCCAAATTTTCCTCTGGTATTTTTTTGTAAAATTTCATTTTTCACCATCGAACACAGAGTAAAACCCTTATTTGACAATAGGACCCTAGGTATTATATTATCTGTGCCCTAGGCGAGTGTCCCCTGCCCCACGTTGGGCGCCACTGTAGAATGAAATGCTTTGATGTTCTTCCAAAAAAAAAAACAATTTATTCAGTTTCTACATTACCTCGGAAACATTAGTTTCCTTGGAAGAACATCGAAGCATTTCATTCAACAACACATTTAATTTCTAGGGTATCTCAAATAAATGAATAAATTATTTTAAATAGTTTATTACAATTCACATTAGTTTACCGAACTAATTGACAAAGACATCAGAAAGTATTTATTTCTTCGTACGACTAAGTAGTTCTTTTTAGGGTTCCGTAGCCAAATGGCAAAAAACGGAACCCTTATACCTAGAGTCGTAATTTCTGTCTGTCTGTCCGTCCGTTTAGCAATTAGCAAGCAATAAATTTTGGGGGTTCCCCATACATAGAACTGAAACTCAAATTTTTTTTCATCAAACCCATACGTTTGGGGTATCTATGGATAGGTCTTCAAAAATCATATTAAGGTTTCTAATATCATTTTTAGGGTTCCGTAGCCAAATGGCAAAAAACGGAACCCTTATAGATTCGTCATGTCTGTCTGTCTGTCCGTCCGTATGTCACAGCCACTTTTCTCTGAAACTATAAGAACTAACTACACTATGAAACTTGGTAAGTAGATGTATTCTGTAAACCGCATTAAGATTTTCACACTAAAAAATAGAAAAAAGCAATAAATTTTGGGGGTTCCCCATACATAGAACTGAAACTCAAAATTTTTTTTTCATCAAACCCATACGTGTGGGGTATCTATGAATAGGTCTTCAAAAATCATATTGAGGTTTCTAATAAAACATAAAAAATAACGAAACCTCGCACATTTGGGACTCCAGGCTCCTAGACTATTTACCCAAATAATGAATTCTTTCGTTCTTTGGATTGAGGCGTCGACAAACTCTGAATCTTTGAAGAATGTATCGACAAACTACCACCTATCTTTGTCAGTAAGCAGATTTTTGCTAGGTCGTTTCGTTTTCGAGATCCAGGTGGCCCGGCTGGGGTAACGTTTCTCCAGCCGGGCCACACATATCTCGGAAATGCGCATGTCAAACTGTGGAATTTGTTCGACAATCTCCGACAAACTACCGCTTCATTATTCCAGCAAACAGTTTTTCTCTACGTCGCTTTGTTTTCGAGATCCAGCTAGCTCAGATGCAGCAACTTTGCTGCAGGTGAGCTCTGAAATGGTGGATGGACAAACTCTGAAACTTATCCGACAAACTCTGACAAACTGCCGCCTATCTATATCAGCAGATTTTCACTAGGTCGTTTCGTTTTCGAGATCTGTGTGGCCCGGCTGGGGTAACGTATCCCCAGCCGGGCCACACAGATTTCTGAAACGCGCAGGCGACAAACTCTGAAACTTGCCGACAAACTCTAGACATTATGGCGACCTACTCAAACAATCTATTTTTCACACTTTTTTTTGTGGCCCGGCTGGGGTCAGCCACACGACAAGTTTCAGTCATCATCACGCTTGCGTTTAAGGGGGCTGCGTGGCTCAGCTGGGGCAACGTCGCCCCAGCTGAGCCACACGGACCTCGAATACGGAACGACATAGCGAAAATCTGTTTACTTATACACGGTGTTTCAAAATAACCAATATATAATCAATTCTTTATCTAAAACTCATTATTAAAATGTGTTTACACGTAATGTCATTCAACCCAAAAATTTCATGTAAATCATAGACATGATGATGATACGATTTACATGAAAATTTTGGGTTGAATGACATTACGTGTAAACACATTTTAATAATGAGTTTTCGATAAAGAATTGATTATTTATTGGTTATTTTGAAACACCGTGACACCGTGTATAGATAGGCGGAAGTTTGTCGGACAAGTTTCAGAGTTTGCCTCCGCGTGCCTAATAAAATTCGGAAAATCATAAGAAATACTAATTCTGTATTTGAAACCAAACGAGTCCTGAACTGCTGGCGACATTCTTGATCCATATAGGAATAAACAAACTCCGTACCTATTCGTGCAGGTGATATTAAAGTGATAATTTGATATCAACAAACACAAAGCCAAGTAAAAAACAATAAACGCGGGATTACAGAAAGATATTACGGCGCGATACATGGGGCGGAGGATCAAAAATTGCGTTACCTACGCATTATTAGAACGTCCCCTTATCTAAAATAAAACCAAAGTGAGAAATTAAATTTCATTTATTTCAAATTACATAATTTTTCAACTCAACCGGGCGTTTGAATACAGTCTTAACTCAACAATTTTAATGTTTTCATTTAGTGTTCGTGATTGGTTTCCAACGAAATTACATATTATAAAACGCATATTTCTTTCTTCTTTGTTCAAAAATACACTTATCTTTACATCTGTTTTTTTACGAAACTTAATAAGCTATCCAATATTTACTAGATGCGGTTGAAATTTTGGATATTATCAAACTAAGCCTAGTTTGATTATATCTATAGTTATAGTAAAATATAGTAAACGTCTTGGCGAGTTACAGTTTTCTTAGTATTATTTCGGCATATCGTTTTTAGATGATCATCGAACCCGGACGTCCAAAACCTGATCATCGATTAAAAATAGAGCGCATTCACGAGTTAATATTAATTTTGAGAAATCCACTTATTTTATAGGGCGACCACATAATTAAAAACCTAAGAAAAGGTTGTTCCACCATTTTTACACGCTTTAACGCCATATATTTGATGCGTTAGAAGAGATTTAAAACAGGCTATTTAATTGTGATAAATCAGCATTATTTAGATTCCCATATTATTTATGTATATTAGGAAATAACAGCAAACCAGTAACAATACCTACTAAGAGCAGGTCTTTGAAATTTTGCCTTATATTTTAGAGATTATTCTTATCCATTCGGAAACTATAAATAATTGACCCAGAAAATTTGACACAAAATAAAATTACCGGCATGGACCTGATTACCGGTACGTCTTTGAACTAAATTGATTAAGTACAATAAAATAAGCAAAAATTTTATATCGAAATACGATTAAAACACAAACATTTTCACCATTCTTGCATTAAATGTATCATTTTTAATATAAGAATGAATATAAGGCTACATAACAAAAGATATTAACAATTTTGTTTAAACGCACATACTAATACACATTACTTTTCAGTTGAGACGGTGCTGTAAAGGAATTATCGCAGCTACACTGTTACTTCCACAATTTTGTTGTTATTCGTAAGTATACATTTAACATATACAATAAAACTAACTGATGTCATCTACCCAATTAAACAGTGAGATCTTTTGGCTAAAGATAAAACAGATATTCAATCGTGATTGGGACATCCGGGAATAATAATACTATTTCTGCCTACTACCAATTACTAACACAGATACACCTTAATTTTGTACTGTATTAGCCGCTTGCGGAAAGTTTTTGCATAATGTGTGTAACTTTCTGCGCGCGGCTAATAGAATGTAATATTATTTTCGATAGTTGAGAACACAACTGCAATAGCTCGCAACAAAGTTCACGATTTATAATAAGTAGGTATTGCAAAAATAAATTATCGCACTAAAATTGGCTAGTACATAGTTTCAGACACGTCATTCGCGTATTATTGCAAACGATGACGCATGTTTACATACAAAATAATGAATCAAATCTGATTTGTACATTTTACAAGCATCTAATTATTATCAAAGAGAATCCAACAGACCCAACATTTCTTTTAGATCATAGCATTTTTTATTCATTTTTTTTAAATTTACAACGGTGCAACAGGGCAAATTCATGGACCGACAGACGCCGACGTTATTGAATTATCCTGCTAATTGCGGCAGATTCCGAATAACAAGAGAATATCTCCTGCGACATTGCAAATCAAATGTTTGCAGTAAAATATAATAAAAAATGTCACCTCAGGCAGAATGAACCTGCGTCTACCTACAACATACCGTGTTGATGCCACGGCCAATTAAGCCACGTTCGTAGTGGTAGTCGCAGTGTGGACCCTACCACGCCCGTCCATAAGGGCAGGAAGAACACCGCGGGGTCCAGTGGGTAGGCCCTGCACTCTGCCGGGGAAAGCCCCACACACGCTCGTCGTCTAGCCAACGGCGAGTACGGTGTGGTCACGCTATCCCCTCGAAAAAAAAATGGCCAAGTAAGCCACAGGTGACTCATCCAACCCGTACAAAATTTCAACTGTATTGATCGCTTTTTACTTTGTCAGCCAAAGTAAACTTTACTCATTGTTAACGTACGTAGGTAAACAGATTTCAGAGTAGCCATAGAAAGCAGAGATAATTCATACCGCCACAGCGCGTTTTCAGTCTTATACGCTCTCCTGGGTGGCATGTGGGTACATTAGCGGATATGTTTCTTACACGAGCGACGCCGAGTCGCATAGTAAGTACAGAAGAAAAGAGCGGTATATGGACAGAATCCTTAACTGCGCACGCGCAAGTCCTTACGTCCAAGTTCCTTGCGCGTAGAAATAAATACTGCAACACAAAAGATAAAAGATTATGTTGGACTGGCTTCTTGTTATTTATATTAATTTACTTTAGTCATCAATTACTAGCATTACTTCGCCAATATCGTATTTGTATGAACACATTTAACAAACAGACGACGCCACCGTTTCAAACAATCACGTACCTACTTACAGCAAGGCACAAACGCGAAGTTGTCCGTGATACACCAAAAACTGTGGTGACAGTATTCAAAACAGTGACAGCGTAACTTAAACCAATCAAAATAGCCTACGCTACGCATCGGGATAATATCTAAGTAACTTACTACTTATATTTAATTTAAAACTATCAATCAATTAAACTATTAAATCGGAGCATCAAACTGCTTTGGCTTCACTACAAATGGCGCGCGTCTTAGTGTAGCTACTAATATAGGAAAAATATTTCTATCAATTTCTTTCTTCTAGAAAATTATAAACAATAAAAATCGGAAACATGTAACATATTATTATCTATATAATACAAACATCTCGGGTCACGATGACTTAACCGATTTCGATGAAATTTGGCTGACTGTATGTATTTTATCTCCATTATTGATCTCAACATTTATTACTTCGTTAAACTTTATTATGGCGAAACGTATTTCGGGAGTATGTACAGCTAGTTCCCATTAAATCAATTATTTTAGTTAGGCTGCACGTTCGTGCGTCGCGGCCGGTCGCAGCTACTGTGCGGAGTTCGAGGTTTATCGAGCTTTACTGGATCACACGCATCGAACGCGAATTTGTATAGAATTAAAGCAGCGCCATCTAGTAGCTGCTATGGAATGAGACAGCTTCATCTAGTGACTACTCGTCAATACCAGAGATTTAAATCGTTAGATGCGCCCTGCGCTTCCAAAAAGTGACTACATTTTATGTCTGTGTGCGTAACATGACAAATTCACACAACGCCACGCGCCATAAATCTTTGACACCTAAAATCGCTAACGGTGTATTATGCAAGGGGTCAAACTAATTTGGTTTAAACGACAAAACAATGACACGTATATCGATCTCGCTCACGCACGTATTGTTCGGTCTCGCTCGTACAAACACGTACCGGACGCCAAATTAAGTTAGTGATTTATTTGGAAAATTATGAAAATAATTAATAAATAGGTAGATACGCATAAAATGTAATTCCCTTAGATTTGTTGGTATTCCTTGAGTTATTAAAAAACTTTCTAAAGGCACAGGAAGGCATATTTTATTATTTTACACTTGAAATTAGGGAAAAGAAAAAATGCATTTGACGTCCAACGCTCGGTGCTTTCGGCCACAGACTACGACGGGATGAGTGAGCTCACTCTTCCCAACGTTGACACATTTTCGAGCGCCTTATGTATGGGAAGGGCGCATCTAACGATTTAAATCTCTGGTCAATACAATATGTCTTTATTTGGTATGATCTTCATCATTATCATCATCAATTTTAATAAGGGTTAATATCAGGTTGTTTCTAGCACATAAACCCTGTTTGGGCGTGGCGAACATTTTGATCACGTTCCATTTTATGTATGTATAATTTATTGATACATAGATATTATTAGATTTAGAATTTTGATAGCTTTGTTACAGATCATCTCGAGGTTTAGGAATTTTTCCCGTCGGACTGCTCATTATAAGACCTTAATTAGGCGCTGTGTCCTTGTCCTCAACGGACTTTGAAAAATTACGTGAACGACGCGGGCGCCATCTGTACAGAGCACAAAGCAGTTATGACTAAAAGAATACATGTTTATGGGGAGAAATTGGTGAGATTGAGATACCCGTAAATCAAAACAATTTCTCTCAAAGTGAGGAGACCAACAAGTCTCTTTGATGACTGAACTCTAGTGGCAAGGGTCAATAGAACTTAGTAACCTTTATAAATATCGCTGTATCAAAGCGAATCCTATCAGTGGGCAGAGATGGTCACTCTATATGTACTCTCTCGCCATTATGTGTAGTGTCTGAGTTATTGCTTCATCCCCTCACTCTGTACTGTTAATTCAAACGTGGATGGAAACTTAGTCTATAATTAAGTATTCTATTTTTAACATAGGTACTGGGTAGGTATGTCATGAATCGGAGGTTGGGGTTACTTGTTTGAGCAAATAAACGTTTTTTTTTATAGACGGAACTCGCAAGTAGCAAATTAATATGAGAATTACTTATAACGACTATGAGATTTAAAATTTTGTTAACATATTTATAAAAATTCCCGATAATTTTAATCGATCAGTTAATTTTGAAATAATATTAACAAGGATTTTTATCGCGGTCGTATAAAATAATGTTCAAAAACTCAAGGCGAATTATCTCCGCAAGCCGCGGCGATACGCGACACTTTAGGTGCGTTCCGAATTTCGATGTTTCGAATCGCCGTGAGGGCGCTGAGAGCATCCAACCTGATGTTATCAACGACATCATTACCTTCGCCATCTTGCATTTACGCTGACCACGCCTCGGATCGTAATCGTTCACTTCACTTCAGTTCTTGGATAAGTGGCAATCGTTTTATCGTAATCGTTGTGAGCATCCTGTCATTTTATGCTTATAGCAATTGGTCGTTTTGAGTGTTGCCAAAATTTATTGTCACGCTAATGGACGTCAATGCCTAGGGAAACTTCAGCGATGTAAGCACGCAAACTATCGTTCCGAATGGCCAACTGTTGTTGGTGGATGTTAGCGCAATATCCCATTCGGAACAGTTGGTCACCGCAGAGCGCTCACACCGCTCTCACCGCTATAAGCTCATTCGGAACGCACCTTTTATTTACTATTATTTAAATACAGTTCTGCTGCACCAAACTTAAATATACAATGTTGACATTGTATTAATAGTATTTTTAACTTTACCAATCTAATTTTTATTTTCGTTCTTAATCTTAGTACTTCCACATAGAAAATTGTTACAAAACATTACATACTAGTAAAATTAGAATGCGTTTTCTACACAGACATACTGTCAACTAGCACTTATTAATTTCACTATATATATATATTTATATTCATTATAAATTTTAATTTATACTAGTGCTAAAACTAACTTATTAAACAAAATAGTCCACAAATTGGTTGAGACTCCGGTGGATGTATCTTAAAACTATTTCTTATATTTAACATTTTAATCACAGAGATGCAAGTTACAATTAATTTTATTGGGGCGAGTCAACAACATTTAAAACTAAACATATTTTCATACTTCATTCAATATTTCTGATCAAACAAATGATTACAATTTTTTTGTTATAAACGTAGCACAGTAACAATCAATTTTTAAAATATCTAGATTTTTCAGTTAAAATTTAGCTTTTAATATCCTATTTTAGTAGATTTGAAAGTTTGTATAGTTACTAAATTCTGTATTAATTATGTAAGAGCCATAGAATTTTGGCACATGGACAGTTATAACCTGAGGTTACCTATGAATGCCACATGAAGTCAAATTATTGAAGTCAGATGAAAACTCGGTACCTATTACAATTTAATGGCATATTTAAAGCATAACCCCGTTTACTAATATACATTATTCCAGGTGAATAGTTACATATTCTACTCTTTTTATCATGATTAAATATCATTAGTACATGGTCATTAGTACAAAATAATTATTGTAACTATTCACACCCTACAACATTATTTAATAGTAGTGTAAATGTAATGTAATGTAATAATAACGATAGAGCCATTTTAGATGACTGCAACTACAACAATCTTTGTTATTTACAGAGCAAATAAATAATACATCGTAAATTTAAAATAATTGCAGAAGTGGAATTATTCATAGTAGATTTATCAAAATAAGTAAATTCCGATTAGCTTTGTTGTATTTGGTTACGCTGAATTTTGAACTTTATAAATGCTACATTTTATTATGTTTTTATATAATTTAAAGAAGATCCAAATAACGTATTGGTTAACCACCACATATACATAAAATCAACTTTTTTCATGACCGAAATATATGTTGCTTATAAGAAAATCATGAATATCATGAATCCAACTTTGTCATTATCAGGCACACATCTGTGCAATTAAATAGAGACGCACCTCAACACTGGAGGCCAGTACACCTTACAGAATTAAAATCTTCGTTTAAATCTTCTTAGGATTAAATGTATTTATATAAAGAATTACACTGGAATATTTACTTAGCCACAAACACATTGAACACTTGCAAGATTTCCTTTCCACCGGAGTCCAAATCACAATTTTAACGTTTCAGTAATGTAAACTTTCGCTAGCTATTGTAGTCCTTGTCACATCTATCATCATGGTCCCAGTACTTGTGGTTCCTGGGCACGTCCGTTACATGCCTCCTCGTTTGAGACTTCGGACTTGTGCTCGATTCATTTTCAGAGCTATTTCTCCTGTTTGAGCGGTTTGCCGGCCTCACATCTTTGGAATTCTTCGCAGACCGAAACCTATCACCATCATTGGTATTATCCTCTTCATCATCTACATTATCTTTGGATCGCTGACGCGTCCAATTCCTCTGTCTATTTCTATTCGCGTCCTCTTTCAAATCGCTCTTTTCTCTACGCCAATTCTCCACAGGTTTTCTGTTTTGTGCGTTCTTCTGTATTTCGTTATTGACCTTTTCAGGTTGTCTTTCCCGCCGCTCGTTCTGAGGCGCGGGGACCGCGTCGCCTTGTTGATTGAAATTGTTGGCTGGCTGAATCTGATTCTGTATATAAGTTCCATCCCCTTGCTGCAAATAATTGGCCATATTTTCTTGATAGTTCACCCTTGGGGGAGGGTAATCTGGTACTGTCACTGTATAGGTCTGCATGTTGGGTGGCAAAACAGACGGATTGAACACAGGTTCCTCTTTTTCTTCCTCAGCTTGTCTCCATGAGTTTAAATCGTACCGTTTCGCTAAGTTACTCTTAGAAGACGATGTCCACGTATCAAATGTATCTTGGCTTGCTGTTGCTTGCTCCTGTCTCAACAGACCTGCTCCAGCGCCAAGGATTGGCCTCAACTTTTTAGGTTCTCCATCACTCAAGCTGATCGAAGACAGATTAAGTCCAACTTTCTCCGTTGCACTATCTGTGCTGACGTCTAATCTGCACTCTTCTTTCTCCGGACTCTTTTTCCACGATCCGTAGCTGACTTCACTGAAGTTATCTTCCGAAGATGCCAGTTCTAGGTGGGAAGCATAGAATTGTTGTAGCGTGTTTGGCAGTGGTAGGAATTTATTGAGGCACAAATCAGCAGACAATAGGAGCCACACAATGCTGACTGGAGGTGGAGTGAGGAGTCTGAGCCTGATTGAAATGGAGAGCTCGTCAAGCTCCTGCGAGGTGTGCTGAGTTAGTAACTCTCTTCCATTCTGCATTAGCTGTAACATATAATAGCAAGTTTACAAAACAAAACCAAAGGACATATGTATCGAACAAGTTCATAGTTTTTAAATGATTTTAATTTGCTAAGATAATCTAGTGGCAAAAATTTTATACGCTGTGGCAGTACGAATATTTTGATACATGACATTTTGATGCTTATTTCTAATGCTTTTCATTATACCTAGCCTATGCTGATATTATGATCAATAAATCGACTGATACATCTTTTTACATAATCACGTTATGTCTTCGTAACTAAAAAAAAAACAGTTTATTGTACCTGTGTAGCCAAACTTCTGTGTGCCCTTATATCGTCGCTCGCGAGCAAAGCCCTCATATACTGGAGAAGAGGGCCCGCCAGGATCTGAACCTTATTGCCGTTGCTTAGACGCGCTTCTGTTAAACAAACCAATATTGAAATTAGACTCTTTGTGGCAAAAAAGCATACATCACACCAGCAGGCGTAGCACGGCCTGCCAAGACTGGACTTGAGTCACGCATTATCTCACAATTTCAGTGACATATTCTCTATGTCTAGAGTAGCACGGCAACATGTATTTAGGCTGCGGTCCGAAACAAATAACAGCGCTCACAATGCTAACGATTATAATCGCCCGGTCAAAATTAAAAAGCACACTAAAAATACTAACAGCGCTATCAGTCAGGGATTTCTGCATATTAGTTTTTCAAAACAAATGTCGTTAAAATTTGGTTAGGGTAGGTCATTTTGATTTCGATTGCTTGTCAGTATTTTTGTTTTGTGGATTTCAAATTACATTGTTTTCCCGCTGCTCATCTAGAATAAGTACATTCATTTTGACGGCTAACGTTAGCGTGCTCACAACATTTCGGGATGCGTTTGAGCGTGATAGTAATTTTTTATTTCGGACCGCAGCCTTAGTGTGACTGGCGTGACAAAAATTTCTTGACGCTCATCAAGGGATACGTGTGATTGAGTTTTATCACAAATTTCTCGGTAGCCCGTGCTCCGCCTGCAGGTGTAGCGGTCCCTGTAGCCTATCAATGCTAACTTTGCTTATTTTTAATGTACACTTTTTAATCTTCATGATTGCTTACGACTTATTTCTTAACATGATATTGTAGTACGATTTTTAATATTTTTTACTGTGGTAGAGAGGTTTAGCTATTTAATTTAAATAGGTTTAAAAAAGTTTTAAAAAAATGCGGGGGCGAGTTTTCCATCTCTTCACAGACATGTTGCGTTAACTTACCTTACTTTGTTAAGGTAGTTTACAACTACACCAACAATAACATTACCTTTTTATTTTCGCGGGGAAATGCGCAACCGCACCGTACCCACCGTTGGCTAGACGGTGAGCGTGTGTGGGGCTCACCCGGCAGAATGCCAGGCCTACCCACTAAAACCCCTCGGTGTTCTTCCTGCCCTTATGGGCGCGCTAGGTAAGGTCCACACTGCGACTCCACTACCCACGCGCCCGGGCAAGCCCGACCCACCGGTCGGGCTATCGCCAAGGGGGGATTGCCCGAGAACACCAGGGCAATCCCCAGACGGAGGGCCTTACGGCGGCGTGCACGGGGCCAACCGTGCACGTAGGCCACACGGCAGGGTCATCGGACAGGCATTGCTTGAGCGAATGCCCGCCTTCTCCTGCCTATCCGTCTGCGGCGGATGGGAGCGGCCTGAGGATCTACCTCCCGCTCCCTCTCCGCAGAACAATAACATCACCTACGTAAATAACGTAAATTACACATATTTAAGGTATCCGTATTACCTGCAAAGTAGTCCCCCAATAGGTTAGCGGCGTTTATGAGGAACACAGGGCTCGCCCGCTCCAAGACCTCCATTTCTGCAAAGAAAAAAGTTGATGCATAATTGAAATACAGGCTAAAAATCCTATCAACATTAAGGAATAGATGGACAGATGTTTGTTAATCCATTACGCAAATACACTGGATGGGATTTTGATTTGAAACTTAGCATGTAAATTAGACATTTTCCCATGATTGTTGCGGAACTTTGCTAGTATCTGATATTTTTTTCGTTAATCGGACATATAAGGATTTTTACTCTTTTTTTTCAAAAATATCCTTATTTGATCTTAGGGTGACTAGTATGCTAATAGAAAATTAATTAAAAAAAATCATTTCAAATTCCATGTGTAAACTGACAGAAAACACTGGACGCCATGTTTCTTTGTCGTGACGTCATCTCGATAGCAATTACGACGCTATGCTATACTTTGTCCAATTTAGGGTGGTTTTATCGATCTCGCGATATGTGCGTTACTGCGACCTCCTATAGAAAAATTCTCCCTAGGAGCCGCCGCCTGTTAGAAAGATGAGGCGTCCACTCACCACTGTGGTCAGTGCTCAAGTACCTTATCCGTTGCGTACTCGTAAGGAGTATACTCACTTGAGAAGGTCCCCTCCATGACCACATCTAGGAGCACTCGTCTGAGCAGCTGCTGCCTCTGTTGGCGGGTGAAAGAGGCGCCCACTGCAGCCAGTTTACGAGCGGTGCCCGAATTCGTGAGTGCCGCGGCGCGGAATGTCGCGAACGCTTGCCTAGTTGACGGAGAAGTACAAGTATTATACTGGATAGAGTATTGTTTATGGCTATTTTTTTCAAAGGGTTTGAAACATAATATTATGTAGTCGTCCAGGGGCCGTATTCTGCTAGTATTAACGCATTTGTGGCGTATCAATAACGCTTCAATGGCACCGATTTTTGGGACAGTTATTGTCGGTTAACTGTATACAAACTGAAACATCTGTCACTATTAACTTATCAAGAAACTGTAGTAGGAATAAATTGCACGAGGAAATGCGTATAAAAGCGACAAAAGCAGTTTTATTGAAACGCTATCAAGACACGATAAAGATGTTAAGGTTAGCGGAATTAGGCCCCAGAAAAATAATATTTTATTATATTTATTAATATATATTATCATGCATCTCAAAATATATTCTTTGCATTATTGTAAATATTATTCTGCTTGTTGCTAATTGTTGAAACGTTAACACTTATTTATATTTCACCTAGACATACTATAATGTAAAATACGACTACTCAAGACCTACTTTGCAAACCTATACAGCCATGGCTTACCCCATTATTTTCAAAGATATAACACACAATAAACCTTTAATTAACTATTACACTGTTATGTTTTTATATTTATTCTCATTCATAAGAGATAGTTATAGTATTTTGTTTTTATTGGTTAGATTATATTCAATTCCCGAAAATAGAAGATTTAAAAATTAAACACACCTTTAGAGTCAAAGTTAATGAAAATATGGTGGCTGTCTGAATTATTCATAGTAATTGATAAGTAATAATAACAAATATTAAATTAATTGAGTTTCGGTCGAAATATAAAAATGAAATAATATGTTTAAATAACTCAACATTGCAGTCCAATAATAATTTGTGAAATAAATATTAACGGCCGGTTGCATCAAGTTTTACGTTTAAGTCGTAAGAATGCACTCCACTTCTGTCAATTTTAGTTTTATCTTTAAGCTTAAATGTACGGCGCGTATCATATATTTAATAGTGTTAGTTACACTATAAATTCATGTTCGTTTTGTGTTATGTTGATTACCAAAAGTACACATTGCTTATTAATTTGAATTTGAAATTATTATTACGAAGGCATTACTAACTACAACACAGACAAAATATTACATCTACCTTCAATACTCATCTATTTTCAGTGTTACCATACCAAATAAATGTAACGTAGTTGATAAAGGCTGCCATTCACTACCTGACTTTTAAAAGTGAACACGTGAAACCATAGATTACTATTGAATTACATTACTCTGTGATACATTTCTACTTAGTCTTACTGTCCGACGTTCCGACGACAGAGCTTGCTACACTATATGGCCACGCTATTGGCCGTCTGTTGAAGGCTCTCCTTAATCTGTGTATTTCTATTTAGTCTGTGAAGGCAAGCGAATGTGTCCGAACGTTGGTTCAGTATCTCTACTTAGTCTGGGCGTTGGATATAAAAGGCGCCGGTGTCTGAGGCACTGGCATTCGAGTTGGTGCTCTCCAAGTGTACGGTTGTGAACAGTAATAATAAATTCAGTGAAACCACGTGTCTAGTTTCTCTTATTTCACACTTCCTAATAGTTCAGAAGTGTTCGTTTATCACCACGTGCCACGATGAGTGTACGGCGTCCTGTAATATCAAGCGATGAAGAGGAACCTGCTCCCAAGAGACAGAAAACTAGAAGAATCTCACGACGACCCAATAACAACGAACGCATAGAACGACTTGAAAAAAATGTTGGAGCAACTTTTAAATCAAAGGAATGAGCAAGGAGTTAATAATGTGGTACCCGCAATATCTCAAGAAACTCCGGCTAACTTAACAGAGGTAGTTAACAACCCAACACCTTTGTCTACTACAACTGTTCTGCAAGAAACTACTTCGCAAACAACTTCCGCTATATCTAAAGAAGCCAACAATGTGAGTATATTACCTCCATCGAATTTTGAAAACGAAAAACAATTAGCTATGCCCACTCCTATGGCATCATGCAGTACTAGCAATACATATTTAAATTCAGTTTCCAATAGTAATAACCTTTTTGACAAAAACGCACATGGATCATCAAACGTTTCTGGAAATCAAGTTCGTTTCTTTACCAAGCCTGAAAATGTCCCTAAATTTGATGGCAACACTAATTCTATGTCTGTTCACGCATGGTTACACCGCTTGGAATCACTTGGAAGAATCTACGTTTGGGATGAAAAAACCTTAATCTACCACATGACTGGCAACTTGGAAGGCAATGCACTGCTGTGGTTCGGACACCAACAAGATATCGACGTTTCTTGGGAAGAATGGAAGACTCGTCTTGCTGATTACTTTCCGGCTGGCCGAGGACTTGCTGCTAAGCTCCACGATTTCGTCACTACTTACAAGCGTCGTGATGAACGGGTAATCGATTTTTATTATAAAAAGTTAGCTCAGGGCAAAGCTTGTGAACTTAATGATAGTTTGATTTGTGATGTCATTATATTTACACTAAATGATCCTTTACTGAAGGCAGGGGCTCGTGGTACAGGCTGTAGGGATACTCGTAGCTTATTAAGTTACCTGAATGACGCAGCAGTTGATATTCCAGCCATAAATACCAGTTATCATTTCGAGAATAAATTTAAATGTTTTAAATGTGGTCGTAGAGGACATGCTGCATCCTATTGTCAGGATAACTTACAATGTCAAGTTTGCCATAAATTAGGTCACAAAACTGAAAACTGTAGATTCTCTAAGAAATGCTTTCATTGTGGTAAGTTAGGCCATGACCGTGACGAATGTTACAGTCTTAAAAAAAATCCAAAAACCAATTCTGCTCCCAATTTAAAAGTTCTAACACCAGATGAAGGTAGTAATAAAAAATCTAAATTATTTAACATACACCCGATAGATGAAGGCGATCGTAAATTTCATAAAATTGCTATCGCTAACGGGTTTCAGTTGACGGCATATGTTGATTTGGGTAGTGCTTGTAACACAATTACAATTTCGGCAGCCAATAAAATTAATTTAAAATATAACACTCATTCTAGGACAAGCATTAAAGGCTTTGGGGGCCAAGTTATTACACCAGACGGTGAATCTGTTCTCAAACTATCTATTGATGGTATTAGTGCTACGACTCCAGTTTTGGTAGTTCGGGACGATCTCCAGGAAACTGATATGATAGTAGGGCGTGCTTTTAGTGAACTGCCTGGGATATGTCTAATTAAAACACCGAGTACGTTAACATTTTCTAAAAAAATACCCAGTAATATAAGCGATGAACTCCCATTTGCTGAAACTAATAATACAGTAACATCAACGTTAAAAATCCAGCTCAAAGTACCTTACGATACTTGTTTATCTCATAGTAATTGATAAGTAATAATAACAAATATTAAATTAATTGAGTTTCGGTCGAAATATAAAAATGAAATAATATGTTTAAATAACTCAACATTGCAGTCCAATAATAATTTGTGAAATAAATATTAACGGCCGGTTGCATCAAGTTTTACGTTTAAGTCGTAAGAATGCACTCCACTTCTGTCAATTTTAGTTTTATCTTTAAGCTTAAATGTACGGCGCGTATCATATATTTAATAGTGTTAGTTACACTATAAATTCATGTTCGTTTTGTGTTATGTTGATTACCAAAAGTACACATTGCTTATTAATTTGAATTTGAAATTATTATTACGAAGGCATTACTAACTACAACACAGACAAAATATTACATCTACCTTCAATACTCATCTATTTTCAGTGTTACCATACCAAATAAATGTAACGTAGTTGATAAAGGCTGCCATTCACTACCTGACTTTTAAAAGTGAACACGTGAAACCATAGATTAGTATTGAATTACATTACTCTGTGATACATTTCTACTTAGTCTTACTGTCCGACGTTCCGACGACAGAGCTTGCTACACTATATGGCCACGCTATTGGCCGTCTGTTGAAGGCTCTCCTTAATCTGTGTATTTCTATTTAGTCTGTGAAGGCAAGCGAATGTGTCCGAACGTTGGTTCAGTATCTCTACTTAGTCTGGGCGTTGGATATAAAAGGCGCCGGTGTCTGAGGCACTGGCATTCGAGTTGGTGCTCTCCAAGTGTACGGTTGTGAACAGTAATAATAAATTCAGTGAAACCACGTGTCTAGTTTCTCTTATTTCACACTTCCTAATAGTTCAGAAGTGTTCGTTTATCACCACGTGCCACGATGAGTGTACGGCGTCCTGTAATATCAAGCGATGAAGAGGAACCTGCTCCCAAGAGACAGAAAACTAGAAGAATCTCACGACGACCCAATAACTCAGGGAGTGAATAAAATTGTAGTATACACCGACGAAAATATTGAAACTAACTACATTTCTGTTAACCGTTCTGAGCATAGGTCTTTTGGTAAAGAGATAGATATTCCTCAACAAACTACATTTATGCAAAACAACTTAAGTTATATCAATGTTTACAATCTACAACCTGATCCTCTTACAATCTATTCAACTCGTTGTGTAGCACGAGGTCACCCAAATGAACAACATCAAACTAATATCGAAACTGATCTTAAAGGTGATGATTTAAATAAGCTTACTCGTTTATTAAATAAATATAGTCATTGCTTTGATGATAATATTAATACTAGTATTGGAGAGTGTGATATCGAAATGAAAATCGAATTAACAACAGAAATACCTTTTTATTATCGTCCTTACCGCATGTCTTTGAAAGAACAAGAGATAGTTCGAGAAATCATACAAAACCTTCTTGATAACGATATTATTGAACCCAGTAATTCACCCTATGCTAGTCCAGTGATTCTTGTTCCAAAAAAATCCGGAGAATATAGAATGTGCGTCGATTATAGAAAACTTAATAAAATAACTAAGAAGAATCGTTATCCTCTTCCTATTATACAAGATCAATTAGACAAATTTAATAATGAAAAGTGGTTCACTAAATTGGATTTAGCAGCAGGATTTCACCAAATAAAAATGCACCCCGATAGTAGAAAGTACACTGCCTTTGTTACCCCTTTTGGTCAATTTCAATATAAAAGAATGCCTTTTGGCTTAGCAAACGCACCCGCTGTCTTTCAACGGACTATGAATGCTTTGCTTGATAAAATTAGATTTGAATTTGCAACAGCTTATATAGATGATATTTTACTATTTTCTAAAAATATATCTTGTGGCTTAGAACATCTTGAAAAAGTTCTTGAACTTATAACTAAATCTGGACTAATTTTGCGTAGAGATAAGTGTAGCTTTTTGAAATCTCAGTTAGAATATTTAGGTCATGTCATATCTTTTAGGGAAATAAGACCATCACCAGATAAAGTCCGAGCCTTAAACGATTTTAAAGAACCAACTAATGTACATGAACTTAGACGCTTTATAGGATTAGCAAGCTATTTTAGAAAATTTGTTAAGTCCTTTGCAAATAGAATACGACCGTTATCAACGTTGCTTAAGAAAAATCAAACGTGGCATTGGCGTGATGCACAAGAAAAGTGTTTTGTCGACATTAAATCTGCTTTAACTTCGGAGCCAGTTCTTGCTATATTTAACTCAGATTTTGAAACTGAGCTTCACACAGATGCTTCCACACATGGCATAGGTGGAATTTTATTCCAAAAACAGCCCACTAGCGATTTAAAGCCAGTAGCTTACTTTAGTAAACAGACTACATTAGCTGAGCAAAAATATCATTCATATGAGTTAGAAGCAATGGCAGTAGTATTTAGCATTAGAAAATTTCGTGTTTACTTATATGGCAGGCCTTTCATTGTTGTATCTGACTGTCAAGCTCTTAGTGCAACATGGACAAAAAAAGATATACTTTCCAGAATCGGTCGTTGGTGGTTGGAATTACAAAGTTATGATTTCACTGTTCAGTATCGACCTGGTGTTCGAATGCAGCATGTAGATGCTTTAAGTCGCAATGCCTTACCTGTGCAACACATTACACAACAAAACTGGATCACAGCAGTACAATCAGATGATCCAAAAATACAAAATATAATTAAAAACATTGATAGTGTAGATTTTAAAGATTTTTATAAAATAGAAGATAATATACTATATAAAAAAATTAATAGTGATTTTAAAATTGTAATTCCAAAATCAACGCGCTGGAGAATTGTTAAAATATTTCATGATGATAATGGTCATATGAACGAAAATAAAGTTATAGAATTGATTCAACGTCAATATTGGTTCGAAAAACTGAGAAGATTTGTAACTAAGTATGTTAAAGGGTGTATATCTTGTCAATTTGCAAAGAAACCAACAGGCATGCAACGCGGATATTTACATTCTATAGATAAGGGTAACTTACCTTGGGATACGTGGCATTTAGATCATCTAGGCCCTTTTTGTATATCAAAGAATTCTAACTCCTATTTACTAGTTGTAATAGATGCTTTTAGTAAATTTACATGGTTACAACCTGTGCCTAACACCTGCACTTTACATGTAATATCAACAATGAATTTTCTAATTCGTGTTTTCGGGCTACCAAATCGAATAATTACTGATCGTGGAAAAGCTTTCACTAGTAAAGTTTTTCAAAAATATTGTAACACTAAACAAATCAAACATATTCTTAATGCTGTTGCTTGTCCACGCGCTAATGGTCAGGTAGAAAGAGCTAACCGTACAATTTTGCAATCACTAATCGCATATACAGGGGATAATGACAAAGACTGGGAAGAAATGGTACCACTAGTCGAAAGAGGTATTAATTCAACAATCAATAGCACTACAAAAAAATGTCCTTTTGAATTAGTATATGGTTATAAGCCAAGATTTGACATTGACATACCAACAAATTCACAAAATATTATAGATTTGCCTGAATTACGTGCCCAAGCCCAATGCAATACAATTGAATCTGCTATCAAAAGTAAAAGTAGATATGATAAAAATAGATTACCTAATATAAATTACAAAGTAGGTGACTTAGTACAAATTCAAAGAAAAATAATAAAAAAGGGTCTTACTAGTGGAAAGCTAGTTGATAGATATGCTGGTCCATATAAAGTTACACACGTGTATGATAATGATAGATATAGAGTTACTTCTTTGAACACAAAAGGTAGAAAATATAATGTAGTAGCTGCGGATAAATTGAAAAAATTCATTGTACAATCAATAACTGATGATGATGACGATGATGATTATTAATTAAATATTTTGCTTTCAAATTGTTAAATTTGACATGTATGTATAAAAAAAAGCAACATAATTGCGGTATAGTATATTTGAAATGTATCTAAATGTATTATTATTATTTATGTAAAAGTTCTGATTGAGAGTCTCGGAACTATTTCAATATAAAGCCTTGGTGTGTCCGGCATAAATATTACGGCTACATAGGTGTGTCCGGTAGTCGTGACCTGTAAGAACAAACTTATCAATAAACAAATTCTGATCGAGAGTCTCAGAAAATGGTGTCCGGCAATACTTGATACGATTATAATAAATATAGTTAAATGTAAATAGATTAAACACTAATTTTGCATGCTAAATATAATATTTTGTTATCAATAAAAAAAAAAAGTTCTGATCGAGAGTCTCAGAAACATAAGATATTCTTTGACTTTGGTACAATTATAATGAATGTAATCAAAACTTCTATTTTATAATTAATAAGTATAACACAAATGTTAAATGTATTCGAAATATAATATTATGTTATTTTGTAAAATTACGAGGTCGTAATCATTGCCAGGAAGGCCGAAACTGATTATAATTTTGAATCACCTACGCTTCTAATGATTTGAGTAATATATTTTTTTCTTTTTTCTCTCTTTTCTCAGTGTGTATTATTACAATAATCATTGTATGAATAAAAACAATAGGTTACGAGGGCGTAAAATATATGTCAGGAAAGGCCGACTGTTAGTTACACTATAAATTCATGTTCGTTTTGTGTTATGTTGATTACCAAAAGTACACATTGCTTATTAATTTGAATTTGAAATTATTATTACGAAGGCATTACTAACTACAACACAGACAAAATATTACATCTACCTTCAATACTCATCTATTTTCAGTGTTACCATACCAAATAAATGTAACGTAGTTGATAAAGGCTGCCATTCACTACCTGACTTTTAAAAGTGAACACGTGAAACCATAGATTACTATTGAATTACATTACTCTGTGATACATTTCTACTTAGTCTTACTGTCCGACGTTCCGACGACAGAGCTTGCTACACTATATGGCCACGCTATTGGCCGTCTGTTGAAGGCTCTCCTTAATCTGTGTATTTCTATTTAGTCTGTGAAGGCAAGCGAATGTGTCCGAACGTTGGTTCAGTATCTCTACTTAGTCTGGGCGTTGGATATAAAAGGCGCCGGTGTCTGAGGCACTGGCATTCGAGTTGGTGCTCTCCAAGTGTACGGTTGTGAACAGTAATAATAAATTCAGTGAAACCACGTGTCTAGTTTCTCTTATTTCACACTTCCTAATAATAGTGAAACGACCCATTTTTAACTATTGTTACTTTTTACGAAATCGTAAAACGTAAACCTTGGTGCAACCGGCTGTAAGTGTGCCAATTTGTTCCCTCATTTTCAATTTATTATTATAATAAAGAATGACATAGTTCACTTACTGAAGTGTGGCTTCGTCTGGGCACATGCTCGTCACAGTTGACTCAAACTGCCTCAGCTTCCTGTTAAATTGTATTCCATCTTCCCCGAGGGAGAACTGCTCCAACTGAAACATATTATGTTTCTTCTTATTTAAAGCAAGGTTTTAAATGTATTTATGTATTTTATTGCATGTCACATTCGAAACATTGTTCCAAGACCAGTTTCGAAGAAAAAAATATTTCCTCTTGCAAAATTAGGTTTCAGTAATAGAATAATAGGTATTTCTTATCTCAAAACTCTCAAATTAAAAACAAATCAAACCTCTTCAAATATATAAGTAATTTACTGTACACATCATGAAAGGTTTTTTTAAATTTCAATCACTTTTCAAGTTGTTTTAAGTTTTTTAAGTTACAAGTTTACTTTTAGGCAGTGCTTGAAATGGACCGGAACGCACCGGAACGCCGTACCGTTTCGTGAAACCGCCGTTCCGTTTCGTAAAACTACTGTTCCATTTTGTAAAACCGCCGTTTTGTTTAATAAAAGTTTTACCTAACTCGTTCTGGTGCAAAAAAATATTTTTTTCAGTTTAGAAACATGTTTCATGGGTGTGGCTGACCCCAGCTGAGCCACAAAAAAAAACTGTGGAAAAGTATATTGTTTGAGTATGCCGCTATAATGTCCAGAGTTTGTCGGAGTTTGTCGCCAAGTTTCAGAGTTTGTCGCTTGCGCGTTTCAGAGATATGTGTGGCTCGCGGCTGGGGTATCGTTACCCCAGCTGAGACATACGGATCTCGAAGACGAAAAGCCATGGCGAAAACCTGTTTGCTGATATAGATAGGTGGAAATTTATCAAAGTTTATCGGACAAGTTTCAGAGTATGTCGACCTACCGTTTCAGAGCTCACCTGATCAGAGATCAAGCCGGCTCAGTTGCAGTAACTATGCAGTAGTTGCTGCAACTGAGCCGGCTTGATCTCGACAACAAAGCGACATAGAGAAAATTTGTTTGCTGCAATAGTGTAGCGGTAGTGTAGTCTAGTTTGTATTGACAAACTAGACTACACTACCGCTACACTGCACATTTCCGGAGATATGTGTGGCTCAGCTGGAGAAACGTTAACCCAGCTGAGCCACCTGGATCTCGAAATCGAAACGAGACGTAGCGAAAATCTGTTTACTGATATAGATAAGTAGTAGTTTGTTGATACTTCATTGAAAGATTCAGAGTTTGTCGACGCCCCAAAACAGAGAATGAATCTTTTTATTTGGGAAAATAGTCTAGGAGCTAGGAGTCCTAAATGCACGAGGTTTCGTTATTTTTTATATTTCTTGTAATTTCTTACAATAAGAAGTTAATGTTAAATAGTCAATCGAATTCAATAACGAAACAGTAACAGTTTTTATTTGATTTCATGTAAATCCTCCATGAGTGATTGATATATTTTCAATGTGTTATTTAGGCAACATTTGGTATCTGGCCTCCTAGGCTATCTCCGCGAAGTAGTGTACGTTCGCCTACATTTTTCTCATCAAATTATTGGATAGCAATTAGTGGGCTGTTTCAACCGAATTTACCTAACATGGATCATCCGTATTCTACCACAAACATCTTTTTATAATGAAAACAATAACGAATCCGTAAAAAGCTTTTTGGATGCCCTGAATTCAACATACAAAAATTGTTCTTTCCAACTTATATTGTTACTAACAAAACCTTATAAAACTTACTTTGCATGTACTTATTAAAATCGTTTATATTTAAAAAAGAAAGTTGTACGCGATTTCACATTACTCCACGTAGATAGACTAGGAGACCAGATACGAAATGTTGCAGAAATAATACATTGAAAATATATTAATCACTCATGGAGGATTTACATGAAATCAAGTAAAAACGGTTACTGTTTCATCATTGAATTCAATTGATTATTTAACATTGTCCATGTTAATAACTTTTTTGTCAGTTAATTAACTGCCTGTTTAAATATTGGTGAAATTGGTCCTGGATGGATGGATGATACTATTAAAATACCTAACATAATAGGACCTAATTTAATTTTTATGTTGTATTTTCTATGTAACATGCTAATATTGATAATTATGAAAAACAGTGTAAATGCATCTTACTGTTTCAATGCTAAAAGTTTCTGTTAGTCAATTCTGCCCTGCAGCATGACCACCGTCTGTCTGTCAATATATGTTGGATATAACCGCTACCTTGAAATTTTATCGATACTAAATATATTAACAATATTCAAAATCACAATACCAATACCCACAACATACCCGAAATTTCAAGATATCGTGTTTTTACAGTTTATTTCGTTATATTGTTACATCATATTGTGTTTCGGTAGGCGCACGGCTGCCGGCTGGGGAGAGCACAATAAGATTTTACAAAACACACACTCACCAAAACCAACAGAGGCTTGAATTGTTCTTCCACTGTCAGTAGCTCCTTAAGCGCAGCGTCATCATCGGCTTGCAGGAACAGTTCATTGCAGTCTTCTTCCTTCTCCATTTCTATTTCTCTTAGTTTCTCCATTTTGCTCTCTATGCGCGACTCTGAAACTATTTTATTTAACTCTCATTGATAACCGGGAATCGAACCTGGTTAAAATCTCTGTAAAAAATGTTATAAATTCTGCAGGTTTTTTCGTTGTTATTGTTGATGGTGGATTCAATCGAATCATTTATCTGAAGAGACCACTTATGCATATCTTATCTGCATCGATATTATGCATTAAAAGTTGATTTTATTTAAAATTAGAACATAGTCGTTCAGCGGGCGAGCCAATTTATTTAATATTTAAAAATAATAAAATGAAGTAATTATCATATTTCAATTATTTAAACAAGAGTTCATTTTTATGACATTTTTTACAGAGATTTTGACCAGGTTCGATTACCGGTTATGTATGAGAGTTAATAAAATTTGAATGCCATTATTATTATTAAATCTAAAATCGACGCCATGGTTGCTAAGAACAGATTTCGCTATCTCTCATAGTTTCTGATTTCTCCCTACTGACCCATTTGGATTCGAGAGGCGAGAGTCCGATAATATTTCTATCCATTAGCAAATAGATGTTTCGTATGTGTATCAGTAACTTACCGGCCACTCGAGGGGGCATTTCTGTAATAGTCCGACTGGCGTCAGGTTCAATCTGGTCAGTGTCCCCTGGTTTTGGCTCGCGAAGGTGGTGACGCCCGGTGTAACCGCGACCGCGGCCCGACGTCGACATGTTTGCTAGCTGTAAACATTATTTAAAAGTGGCATAACATTGCACTCATCCCCGTAATAGGCTGGGTTGGAGATGTGCGGCTTCAAGTACACATCACGGGAGCGACCTTGTCAAAGCAAATGTTTAAAATCATATGCTTTATATGCAAAAAAATGCGAAGAAGTGCTTGGGTGACATTTGGTTGTCTAATCTTCCATGTGTGAGTATATAATGGTGAGATCTTGTCTCCACTTGTCTTCCATAGAAATTCTAACTGAATAATAATGCCTCCCCTCCAGTAATGTCAGTCTGAGACAGTCAGCTATGAAAGTGGTCTACAATTTTTGATACAACATAATAAGAAATTTCACCGCCTTCATGGTCTAGTATTTGAGAGTTGAGACCCCATGGGAGCAAAAGTTTTTCTGCTTGGTTTGGTTGCCAGTGCTGGTGACTTACATTACCTATGTTTGTCAATATAACAACATTAATAGCATTGTTGTGTTCCAACAATAAGAGATAAGAAAGCTAGTTAAACTGTTGTTGAGGAGACCATATCCTCACTTACCATCAGGTGAGATGAAGGCCCAAGAGCTTCCCTGTCATTTGTACAAAAACAAAAAATTATGAAAGTTCATATATAAAAACATGAAAGAGGCTAACTGCTAGTATGTTATTGCAAGGGAAAATCAACTACGTTGTTTTATTATATGAAACTGAACCTCCACCACACAAATCCTCCACCTCAGATAATAGTATCATTATAACAGCTAAATTGAAAATTATATCCAAAGTGATGGACAGCTAAGCCCTCCAATAAGGCATGTCTCACCCAGAGAAGTATGGAGGATAATCAGATCCCTCGATTCGCATAAGGCTCCAGGCTATGATCTAATAACTGCGGAGGTACTAAAACAACTTCCAAAGAAAGCCATCGTCTTGTTAACGTATATCTTTAACGCCGTTATGAGATTGTCATATTTTCCACTTGCATGGAAATACTCTCAAATAATAATAATACCAAAATCTGGCAAAGATCATTTACAAGTCTCCTCTTATCGGCCGATAAGTTTGCTACCTACGTTATCAAAAGTGATGGAAAAGTTGATTCTTTGGCGCGTGAAGGAAGTCATAAAATCAGATGCCTTAATGCCTGACCACCAGTTTGGTTTCAGAGAAATGCACTCCACAGTAGAACAAGTCCATTGTTCGAGTTAGAGTTGTTGACAAAATACGATGTTGTCTGGAGGGCAAGGAATACTGCTCTGCAGTCTTCTTAGATATACAGCAGGCTTTTGATCGGGTATGGCACTCTATAAGATTAAAAAGAATCTGCCCCAGTATTATTACACACTAATGGAATCATACCTTAAAAATCGAATATTCCGAGTCACCGTAAATGAAAGCTGCTCTCAGTTCTATAACATACAGGCTGGTGTTCCGCCAGGATCCGTACTGGGACCAGTATTGTATACACTGTACACGGCTGACCAACCTCATTCGCCACATGTACTCACTGCAACGTTCGCTGATGATACAACCCTATTATGCACTAGAACTGCAAGAACACCTAAACCAAATTACTGACTGGCTCCAAAGATGGAAAATAAAAGCAAGCGCGTCAAAATCCGTCCACATTACATTTTCCTTAAGAACTGGCAACTGCCCTCTAGTTATGCTCGGACAAGAAACATTACCACACAATGATGTAGTTCGATACTTGGGTCTACACCTTGACCGGAGGCAGACTTGGCGGGTGCACATACAAAAGAAAAGGGACGAACTCAATGCACGCTTTAGATCGGTCCAATGGCTACTGGGAAGAGAATCGAGACTGGCACTGTATAACAAACTACTTATTACTATCCTCAAACCAGTATGGACATATGGAATAGAGCTTTGAGGTACAGTGAGTAACTCCAACATAGAAATACTACAGCGCTATCAAAACGCAGTATTCCGCACGATTCTAGATGCACCCTGGTTTACAAAAACTTCGGAGATGCATGAGTACCTACAGATAAACACCGTAAGAGAAGAGGTGGTTGAATCTTCTAGAAGATACCAAAATAGAATTGGAAACCATATTAATCCACTTGCTGCAGCGCTCTCAGAACAACCAACATATCATAAAAGATTAAAAAGGCATCATATTGCTAACCTTCCTACAAGACAATGAATAAAAACCAGAGAGAAGAGCCCTCCACTGGGAGGAGCCATCTCGAACGCCATAACACACACATAAAAACCGCTTATAGTGCAAGCACTGATCGCAGTTAGAATTATAATATAAAAAAATTCATAACAGCTCATATACATCCCCACCGAGGGGCCCAAGCCTACCCTAAGTTAGGGTATTTAGATCTTAGTCAACCACGCTGGCCCAGTGCAGATTGGTCGACTTCACATACACCTTTGAAATTCTTTTCAGATGTATGCAGGTTGCCTCACGATGTTTTCCTTCACCTTAGGAGCATCAGACAAATGTACATGAAATTCGAAAACGAAAAACATTGGTACATGGCCGTCTTGAACCCCGGACCTCCCGATTGGAAGGAAAGTGCCGAGTTTCATAGCGCCACCGACGTAAAGCGAACGTCCACTAACTACCTTTCTGCCAAATTTCAAGTATGTAAAAAAATTGAAATCTTTCATACAAACTTACGATAACCCTTAGACCTCCTTAATCCGGCCCTGTCGCAAAATCCGTCTAGGCGAACGTCTACTAACTACCTCTCTACCAAATTTCAAGTTTCTCACAAAAAATTAAGGACTTTCATACATACCTGCGAGAGCCCTTAGACCTCCTTAATCCGGCCCTGTCGCAACATCTGTTCTCAGCGAACGTCTACTATCTCCCTGCCAAATTTTAAGGTTGTAGCAAAAAAATGAAGGACTTTCATATAAATTTGTGAGAGCCCTTAGACCTCCTAAATCCGCCTCTGTCGCAAAACTCGATCTTAGTGGACGTCTACTAACTATAAACTACCACCCTGCCAAATGTCATCTTTGTACATCAAGCGGTTTTCGAGACTTCTTTACGAGTGACCTTTCACTTTTATATACAGGTGTTTCATAATAACCAATAAATAATCAATGCGTTATCTAAAACTAATTATTAAATTGTGTTTACCCGTAATGTCATTCAACCCAAAATTTTCATGTAAATCATAGACATGATGATGATACTATGATATACATGAAAATTTTGGGTTGAATGATATTACGTGTAAACACATTTTAATAATTAGTTTTCGATAACGCATTGATTATTTAGTAAGAAGGCCCCTGGCTTTGACCTAATAGACAAGAAAGTCCTCACAGAAATTCCAAAAAAGGCAAAAAGGCATATTAAGATTAGAATACTACCCAATGATGTGGAAGATCTCGCAAATCATAAACCAGGCAAGCCTCCTCAGGACATCACATCTTATCGACCCATCAGTCTACTACCAACTATTTCCAAGGTCTTGAAAAGGTGTTGCTGCAGAATTTCATCTGTATCAACTATCCCAGAGCATCAGTTTGGTTTCAGGCCTAAACATGGCACAAAAGAGCAAATACACAGAGTTTGCCGCGTCATCAGGAACTGTCTGGAAACTAAATAGTACTGCTCATCTGCCTTCCTTGATGTTCAGCAGGCATTTGATAGAGTCTGGCACAAGGGTCTATTGTGCAAAATCAAATCACATCTGCCACATTCTTTCTTCAACATCATAGCATCCTATTTATTTATTTTTATTTATTTACAATTTATGTACACACAAAAAACAGCATCAAGAACATATACACATGGAAACACTGCACAAAGGCACTGCTTATTTCTTAGCGAAATGTCTTCCAGCAGCCCCGTCACTAACATAAAAGTATTTGATATGGTAGTTGTGTGTGTAAACACAAACAAAGGTAATAATAATATTAATAATAAAATACCTATGTACTTTAATTAATTAAATAAAATACAATATACTAAAAAATACGGATATAAAATAAACTAATAAACTACATTGTTAAAAGGTAATAAGCTTTAACTCGTTTCTTAAACAGATGTAAAGTTTGACAGTCGCGAATGTTGGCCGGTAGGGAATTCCACAGTCTAACTACATGCACAGTAAAGGAGTGGGAGAAAAAGCCGCTATTATGGGACGGGAAAGAAAGCAGGGAGCGAATATGGGATCGACAATGAGCATTAGGAGGACGTGCAGAAGAGAATCGTTCGCGTAGATAAACAGGATAGGACGGATTGTGAAGAATATTGTGTAGGAGACTAAGAATACGAGCATTTCGACGGAGTCTGATAGGAAGCCAATTCAGTTTTTTCCGGTACTCAGAAACATGATCGTATTTCCTTAGGTTAAATATGAACCTTATACAGGTGTTCTGCATGCGTTCCAGTTTGTTCAAAACTTCCTCAGTAGCATCAAGGAAACAGGCATCAGCGTAGTCAAAAATAGACTGAATAAGGGATTGGGCTAAAGAAATTTTCGTGTGTAAGGGAAGAAAACCTTGGAGACACTTCAGAGAATGAAAAGTAAAGTGTACCTTCTTACTCACCTCATTGACATGTGGGAGCCAGGTCAGATTAGAATTAAGTATTACACCTAAGTTTTTGGCAGTAGCAAAACGAAGGGAATAAGCACACCGTCGAGAGAAATTGAGTGAAGTAAGGCAAAGTCCATGAAAACTTAATAATGTGAGTGAGTACTGGGAGGATATGCGGGAGATTATAAGGTTTATCATTCTTGAGCACACGTTATCACTGCCAACCACTGAAGAAGTTATTGAAGTAATGGATTTTGATACATCATTTTCAGTAACGGGCAAAAGGATGAAAGTTATGTTACTGTCTGGTAAACACTGATGTGATAGATTGGTCAGTGTGCAGTTTTTTTAATTCTCGGGTCAATGGTAACAGGGGGAGAAGAAAAATACTTGTTAAGGTCGTTTAGATTTACATCTTTAGAAATTGCTGTGGTAGATTTTCCAATTCCTACAGACCTACCTATCAGATAGAATTTTTCAGGTCATGGAAGACGACGTAACATCAAACTTTTACGATATACTTGCTGGAGTACCACAGGGATCTGTCCTTGGCCCGGTGCTGTACACGTTATTCACGGCGGATCTTCCCCAAACCTCAGATGTAACAATTGCTTCTTATGCTGATGATACCACTGTGTTGGCGTGTGACAAGTGCCCGCTGAAAGCATCAGAGACTCTGCAAAGAAACCTAGATGACATTAATTATTGGCTAAGAAAGTGGAGGATATAAGCTAGTTCATCAAAGTCTGTCCAAGTAACCTTTACCCTAAGACAGAAGAAGTGCCCACCTGTAAAATTGGGTGATACACAACTCCCACAAATGAACTGTGTCAAGTATTTGGGTATGCACCTGGACCAGCGCCTGACATGGCAAAAACACATTGAAACAAAACGCAAGGAAATGGATATTAAATACAAGGAGATGCACTGGCTTCTTGGCAGAAATTCCAAATTGTCGCTGGACAACAAGATCTTGATCTACAAGACAATAATAAAGCCAATATGGAGCTATGACATTCAACTCTGGGGATCTGCATGTACTCCAACTTATCCAAGATTCAGCGAACTCAGAACAGCATACTGAAACAAATATCTAATGCTCCATGGTTCATTAGAAATACAGAAGTGCATGAACATCTGCATATTAGCACGGTCACAGAAGAGATCAGATCTTTCTCCAAAAAATATAAATTAAGGCTAGCAAGGCATCCCAACCCTCTTGCTGTACAACTTAGCATTTCTGACTACATTAAAAGGCTAAAGAGACGCAATATCTTAGACCAGGACAGCCTGAAGTAAAAGGCAGTGAATTTGAAGGTGATGCTCCCGCTGGGGAGCATTGCAACAAGACAATACATCCTACAAAACATTTGCTCATAGTTGGAAAACTGATTGCACATAAAAAAAAAAGTTTTCGATAATGTATTGATTATTTATTGGTTATTATGAAACACCGTGTATACACAGTTATTTTTTTATCACCCTGGAAAATTTAAGGGATGCTTCACGACATGGTATTAGAATGATTTAAATATGAATTAAAAAAAATTACTCACTTAATTTTATATTAATTTTCAAAAAAATCAAAAAAATGCTGTACTAGTTGAGAGCAGTTTAATTTTTTATTTAATTTTTTTTATTTTATTTTTTATATAATTGATGCCCGTCCTGAAGCGTCCCTAAAATTTTCCAGTGTGATAAAAAAATTACTATGTAGATCAAGCTTTATACAGTCATATAATTCTTAAGTTCATATATGATATTGTTGAGCATACTATCTAAACATTCTTTCTTAAAGCCAGAAACATGATTTGATTAATAATATTTCACTCGATAGAAAAAATTCAAAGACACTGTTCAATATCTTTAAACAGCTGTGAATAAGAAAATACAATAATAAATGACATAAAAGTTTCACCAATAGATGTGCAATATTATTGTCTAGAAAATTGCAAAAAATTCATTTTTTATTTTGTACTACAGTTTTCCGAATCCATTATAACATATAAAAAGTGTCATTTTTGTTCGATCACAGCTCATAAGCAACATTAGAAGCCAAGCCACTATCAACTATATGTTACACCGGAAACAAAACCCACAAGCTAGCTGTGAAGCCAGAACCAGTATACAAGGGTTGGACAGTTGTTTGACCGTTGACCTGCTCTTCCTTACCCACATGGCAACCGTTAGGAAAAATACCACGCATAAAATGACTTGAACCTAGGAACCTCCATTTTAACGCCGACATTTCACCAAAATGTCTAGCTAACTAATAAAAAGGCTCAAAGTCATATACGCGACTAACTCCGACTGTAGTTTTTATTTCAATTTATAGTACTCATACAAATATAAGACAGTATTAAAGTTGGGTTATTATGACCAACACAACAGATTTTTTTATTTGTATCAAACAATGTCTATTTAAATTTTTATAAACAGACAACGTTCATAGATCATTTTGGCTAATAATAAATGATTACTTAAAGTATATTTTAAATCATTCACAAAGTGAAAGAAAGCTTTGTCCTACCATGAGTCATTTAGATTTTATCAATCTTATGCAAACTCGTATAATTTCATTCATCCCGAGCATATCGTAGTTACATACTTAGTATTATAGATTTTATACATATTTACGTAGCTAAATGACGTGATCTATTGCAACAGGGAAAATCTAGTGACATTTACAAAAATACACGTAAATCGTCCTAATGACGTAAACTTTACAGCTTGATTATAATAGAAATATATTGTAATGTATAAAATTATTAGACTCATTTATAATTGTAATACTTTGGTTTAAAACATCTTTTTGTATTACCGGTTAATTTAATGCACACAATATTTGAATGAGATTTCCTTAAAATTCAACAATTTGATAGTTTTATTATTTTAGACAGAATAAGCATTGGGGGACATTGATATTATAATTAATAATATAAACTTACCAATTGAACTGATAAAATAATCCGGTAGTTATTTATTTCATGAGTTGTTTAGTTGCGTAGAAGCTGTCAAAATGTTCATGGCCATATTGGCAAATAGTGTGGGAATAATTTTCGGCGTGCTTTGTGCAATATCCGGTTTTTCTTATTTGAACCTCTATGGTTCAAATAAGAAAGTAGAAATACGAAAGCGACAGTGAGTGATTGCTTTGAGATAGGCGAGAAGTCGATTGCTATTCGGACCCAATATTCAATTGTTATCGAAAAAGTTATAGGATCAAACTGAAAACTGTTAGTCACACAAGCGCGTCTGGGATATGAAGTCTGTTGAAGTGGGAGAAATCGGGATCGGAGGTTGCCAGGATACTTCGGATTCTTTAAGATTTCGAACAGAAAGGTTAGAATTTGCAATTCTTTGTCGGATTGGAAGCCACTTTAACTGGGTTCGATAAAGGCTCACATGGTCATACTTGCGTAGACCACAAATGAACCTAATGGCGAGGTTTTATAAGCGCTCCATGAGCTTATTAAGCAGCTCTTCGGCGATATCCAAGAAACAAACACTGGCATAATCCATGAGTGGTAAAAGGAGCGTGTTGGCAAGCATGAGCTTGGTCTTATATGGGAGGAAGACATTGTAGTCGTCGAAGTGTATGATAGGTAAAATGCATACGTTTGCTTATGTCGTTGATGTGAGCAGACCACTTTAATTTTATCAAATGTTTACTCCTTCAATCGTTAAAAATTAAATAAAAGTGCTTGTGACATTAAAACAATAGTTTTAATGTCACAAGTGACATTTGAACTATTGTTCTAATGTCACGAAAGCGATAGCGAGTGGTCGCTATGAGTTAGGTGGTGTTAGAGATATGAAAAAGTTTAAATTCAATTTATGACTTGTCTTTGAACTTTATGAAGAGATTTTGGTTTGAATATATTATGTCAGAGGAAAAAATAGGTGAACTAGTTTTCATAAGAGAATCAGCTGAGAATTTTGAAGTGATAAAGTACAAGATGTTTGTTTAGATAAATGTTTAAATAATTTAGTATAATATATGTTTTGATAGCTTTGTAATGTTTGGAACTGGGGATATTTATATATAAAGTTAAAATATAAATGTGAAGAAAAATAAAAGAAAAAGTAATATGCTGTGAAGAATCAAGTTTCATTTTGTAAAGGCCCCTTCTCTCAGAATTACACCATTAATAGGTTATGGGCCTTCCATTGCAATAGATGATAAGCCTTCCATTGGAATAAGTCATATATGGGCCTTCCATTGGAGTAGGAATGAAGTAAAAATGTAAACATGGTTTGGGTTTGATGTGAATTATTTGAATTCAACAAAAGAATGGCATCCTCAAGTAAGTCTGAACTTTTTGATAATTTTATGCTCTCAGATGAAAATGAATATTCTTTCTGACGTAAGAAGATCAAAATTATACTAAAATCCAAAGACTTGTTGATTGTATTACAAGACAATTCAGAGGGAATAGACAAAGATTTTGATCGGGAGGATGCAAAAGCACAATGCATAATTTTGAACAGATTTAATAAAAATACACCGTCACGTCATCAATTGCGAAACGAGTAAAGAAATGATCAATAAATTAGACCGCATATTTTTAGAAAAAACAGAAACCCAAATTCATAATCTTTTAGAGGAATTTTATAATTTTAAATTTAAGAACACTGACATTATGACAGATGTCAGTGAGATAGAAAATATTGCAACGAAAATACGATCATTAGACTTTCAAATTCAGGATATCCAAATTATTTCAAAAATTCTAAGCAGCTTACCAGAACCGATGTCAAATCTTAGAACTGCGTGGGAAGCAACAAGCTCAACGGAAAAACATTAACAAACTTAATATCAAGAATCAATTTAGAGGTAAAAATAAGAACCAAAAAGAGTGACGAACCTAAAAAGACCACAGAAAATGCCTTTTTCATAACCAAAAGATGCTTTAAGTGCAGTAAGATGGGACACATTGCGAGATATTGCAGAAGTAGCGAGACTCCTCAAGAAAAAAATCAAAATTTCAACACATGTTTTAAATGCAAGAAGACAGGACATAGGAGCGCGGAATGTAGAAGTAAATACAATTGTCTCCATTGTAAATGTGATACTCACTACAGCAAATTTTGTTTTAAGAAAAACAACTCGGTAAGGTCTAATTGTTATGTACATTTTAGTAACACTACATATAATAATAAAATAACAGGAGATCCAGAAGAAACCATTGAGTTTATTATTGTTTCTAGTGCCACGAATGTTTATAATTTATCATATTTTTCAAATACAAGGAAATGTGCATACAAAATAATGACAGCAGGTGGAAATTCTCATATTATCGATATAATTGGCAGCATAAAATGTGAATCTCAAACATCAATATTAATAATGTCTTGTACGTTCCAAAATTAAAGAAGAACTTAATGTCAGTCTCGAAGCTTGCGGAAAATAATTTAAAAATTAAATTTTTCAGAAGAACTTGTGAAATATACGAGCAGCAATGTACGACTCCTCTGTTAACTGGAGAGCTTGGAGACGATGGTTTATACTACATCCGGATGAAGGCTGTCGTAAGGTATGAAGAGGCTATAAGGTCAGTCAATGCTCCTCTTGCATATAATATTATTGAAAAAAATTCCTTTTGGCATCGTGCATTGGCTCATACACCTTTATCAAAAACTATTGTTATTGGCATGAATTTAGATAATGACAAGGAAGTCGACACCTGAAAAATCTGTACACAATCTAGGTTTTGTAGATTACCTTTTCAATCTGAAAGACGACATGCGAATAAACCTTTAGAAATAATCCATTCAGATCTTTGTGGTCCGATTAGCTCACAAACATTTGATGGATTTAAATATTTCATAACATTTTTAGATGATTACACACACTTCGTTAAAATATTTTTATTAAAAAATAAGTCTGAAGCTTATAATAAAATAGTTATATTAATAATGCCGAAAATCATTTTAATACTAAAGTAAAAACATTTAGGTGTGATAATGGAGGGGAATATACCAGTAATTTATTTAAAAAGTTTTGCGATAATAAAGGAATAAACATAGATTATACTATACCTCATACACTTCAACACAATGGTAAGGCTGAACGTTTAAACCGAACTATCATGGAGAGAACGCGATCGTTATTATTTGAATTGAATCTACCAAAATTTATTTGGGACGAAGCTGTTTTAACAGCAGCATACTTAACAAATAGATGTGCTAATACTATTAATAGTAAAACCCCAGCAGAAATGTGGTTTAGTAGGATACCAAACTTAAAACACATAAACATTTTCGGTTCTTTGGCATACTATAAAGTTAATACAAAATTAAATAAATTAGACAATAGATGTGGCAGAGGATTATTAGTAGGCTTCACTAATAACGGATATAAGATTTGGGACGCTTTAAATAACAAAATTATTTATTCTCGTGATGTTAAGTTCTTTAATGAAGTGAAAGAAGTTCATAATTATCTGCAATAGTGTAAATTATCTACTACAAGTAGGACAGTGTTGTCTAAGCTATTTGAAGATGAAGAAATAGATAGTGAAGATGAGGAAAACATTGATGAAAATTGTAACTTTGAGAGGGGAAGAAGTGAAGAGAGGAGGAGTGGTACTGAAACTGGTATTGGTACTGGAACTGGAACTGGTATTGACACTGGAACTGGAACTGGTACTGGAACAAGAGGGAATTGAAGTTATTGAAAGCAAAAGAAATACTTTGAGAAGAAATGAGTTAAATAGTAGCGGATCTGAAGATGAGTTGAATAATGAAGAAAATATTTTATTAGATGAAGATAGATTTGAAGACAGTATAGGAGAAGATACATTTAATGCTGAAAATAATGAAGTTTTGGAGGAAATAAGAGATGTTGATGATGTTTTGGAGGAAATAAGAGATGCTGTTGAGGTATCGGAGAGAATAAGAGTAGGGGATGAAGTTTCAGAGGGGACAAATGTTGATAATGAAGCAGTAAGTGTTGAAGAAGAATCTTTTGAAGATGCAGTGGAGATTGATGAAGATATAGGAAGAAGAATTTTACCAATGAGAAATAGAAGATTACCAGAGAGATTGAAGGATTATGATTTGGAGACATCGTTTTTGACATATAGTGAAGTTTTGAAGAGAAATGAGAGAATTTTAATGAAAAGGATTTATGGATGAAAGCTATTGAAAGTGAAAAGAATTCTTTAGAAAAGAATAAAACTTGGGAGATTGTGAAAAGATCTGAAGTGAAGAATAGAAAACTAATAACAAGTAAATGGATTTTTACTATTAATCCGGGAAATATAAATAACTAGTTACATGAGGTTTTCTACTAAAATATAATGTGGATTATAAGGAAACATACAGTTTACTGGAAGGAGACTCTGTACCAGGGTCGTCTGCTTAGGTACCTCCGTCTTACCTATTTCTGCCGCAAAGCAGCAGTGCTTGCATTGCTGTGTTCCGGTTTGAAGGGTAAGATATGGCAGTGAAATTAATAGGTACTGTGTCTTTACATCTTGTGTCACAAGTTGGCAACGTACACTGTGGTTCTTGTGGGGGTTGCAGTTTTGCTGCGAATTGCTGTTACCACTTACCATCGGGTGGGCAGTTTGCTTGTTTGCCAACTTTCTGCAATAAAAAAAAAGTCCAGTGGTGAATACACTAGTGTTAGGTTATTGTTTTCGTTAGCTGCACAAAGAGGGTATAAAATAAAACAATTTGATGTAAAAACGGCTTTTATTTATGGTGATTTGAATGAGGAGATTTTTATGGAAGTGCCTTTAGGGTATAATGTTGGAAAAGACAAAGTATTTAAATTAAAGAAAAGTTTGTATGGCTTAAAACAAGCCCCGCTGATGTGGAACATAAAATTGACATCGGTTTTAGTCAGTTGAAACTAGATCCTTGTTTATTTGTGAGCAGAGATAACGAAGTTTTGCTTGCCATTTACGTCGATGACGGCCTTTTGATGGGGCGTTGTGAAATACAGCTAAATAATATAATTAAAAAGTTAGAAAAAGAATTTGAAATTAAAAGATTTGATAAAATAGAAAAGTTTATAGGAATTGACATAGAAAAAGGAATAGATAGCATCAAAATTTTTCAAAAATCATACATTAATCAATTACTGGACAAGTTAAATTATAATAATTTCAAAGAAATGGTTTTTCCAAATATTTTAGTAGATACACATTAAGAGGGGAAAGTTGATAGTAGTGATGTGAATCGTTATAGGGCAGTTAATTGGTTCTCTGTTGTACTTAGTGAATAAAACAAGATTAGATTTATCGTTTCATGTAGGATATTGTAGCAGAGATCAGGAGTGTCCGAATCTAAACGATTTTGCAAATATTAAAAACATTTTTAGATATATTAGGAGTTCAATTAGTTCTGGTATTAGGTATGTTCGAGGGAATGATACAACTTTAAGAGCCTATTATGATGCAGATTTTGCAGGTGACCCTAACACTAGGAAGAGCACGACTGGTTTTATAGTTTTTTCTGCCAGTGGACCCATTCATTGGTGTTCACGTAAGCAGTCTGTAACAGCTCTCTCCAATACAGAGGCCGAATATATTTCTGCTGCAAAGTGTATTAAGGACTTATTGTTTGTACAGAGTCTATATAAAGAGATTACAGGTAAAGTACCTAAAATTGAGTTATATATCGACAACCAGTCAGGAATAGTTTTAATTAAAAATGGAATTCTAAGCCGAAGGAGTAAACACATAGATGTTAAATATCATTTCATCAAGGAAAAAATAGAGCAGAATCAGATAGAAATTTTCTATTGTTCAACCAATGTCAATATTGCGGATATTTTAACAAAGGGATTAGATAGAACGAAGTTTTTACGATTAAGAAAGAGTATTGTGAGTGATCAGTGATGCGTCTGTGAACTCTGTCATAGAATAAGTAGAGTTAAGGTGGTTTAGGACTGTCAACTCGGTTGTCAAGGTGTAAACACTTACAATTGAGTTTGCTATAAAATTTTTGCGATTTTCATTCAATATCAGTTTTTGTGTTGCCGATTTCTAATCCAGTGAAGTATTTCTGTTTGTGTAAGTTTTTTGTGTGCTTTTCGTTAGGTGAGATTGACGACAATGTCGTCAATCTCACCTGAACCGCCTGACCCAGGTCTGAACACTCACTCAGTGCCATATCCCATAGAAGAAGTTGTGATTACTAGTGAAGATATAATGTCAGTCGACCAGCCTTCCATCAGAACCGGTCGTAAAAGAGCCAGTGAGGAAGAATCCTCTGTTATTCCGAACAAAATTAACCCATCGGAAAACGTTGCCCCATCTCAGTCAATCCAACACGTTTATGTTCATCCCAGCTTAACTGAGACTAAAAAATATAATAATACAGATAAGGCCCATTCCTAGTACATGTATCCCGCTCTGAACCACACCCCAAAGCAGGTACATCTATAAACCCAATTCTGTTTGGCAAAATTCTTTCCAATGGAAATATTAAAAATATTGTGCGTCAGGGTGTTAAAAGTGTTGGTAGAAACCGCATCTCAGTGCAGTTTTCAAATGGTGAAGATGCAAATATATTCCTCACTAACCCCATTCTTTCCATTAAAAAATTTACAGCATCTATTCCATCTTTTAATATTACCCGCATGGGAGTAGTACGTGGTGTTCCAACGGAGTGGTCCATGGAGGAGTTCGTCCAATCTGTAGAGATTCCAGAAGGGTTCGGCTTCATTCTAAAAGCAAGACGGTTAAATAGAAAAACCACTAAAGATGGAGCTCTGGAATGGATTCCCACTCGCACAATAGTAATCACATTTAGTGGCCAATGCTTACCATCCAAAATTTATAGCTTTTATAATGCACTCCCTGTGGAACCCTATGAACTACCTACAATACAGTGCAATAATTGTTGTCGGTTTGGCCACATTCAGGCTCAGTGTCGCTCGCAAGCTCGATGCTATCGCTGCTCAAAATCTCATCAGGGCACAGAATGTTCTGTCCCAGAAAACTTGGCTACATGTATATATTGTTCTGGACGTCATTTTGCCACAAACAAATCTTGCCCCGAACACAATAGACAGAAGTCAATTAAAACTACTATGTCCCAAGAAAATATATCTTACAGCGAGGCTGCTGCCCGATTTCCTCCAGTACGTCGGTCATATGCGAATGTGGCTCGTGAATTGTTCCCCCCTAATATCTCCCAAAATTCTTTACAGTCACCATGCGACACACCACCCCACCCAGATTATTCTCCACTAACAATACCTTCCCCTCGTACCCATACTAGCTACAGGGAAACAATAACCACTCCAAAACGTACCCACACCCCATTGATTAAGGGATATGACAGGATTGCACATCAATCATTGGTAAATAACTATGACCCACCCTCTTCTAATAATGGTGTTATGTTTTCATCCCAAAACCAAAACTCACATGTAACTTCTCAGTCCATACACTATTTAGACTCTCTCCTATCAATAATCTTAAATTTAATTAATAAATTTTGTGATGTCTCTCCACCGCCCAACGTTGCTGCCAAACTAAACCAACTCATGGACATTGTATCCAAAATTCCAGCTAATACAGTGGAACGCACGTAGTATCCGCCCTAAAAAACAAGAGTTGTTCCAGATGATTAATGCCTTTAGGCCCGCTGCCTTTGCCATCTCGGAGACTTGGCTAGTCCCTGGATCTAATTTTAGAGTCCCGGGGTACTGCTGCCTTCGTGATGACAGAGATGACGGATATGCTGGTGCAGCAATATTAGTCAACAATAAATACACATTTTCCCGAATTCCCCTCCCAAATATTCCCACAGGAATAAACGCAGTTGCTGCCAGAATTGGCTTCATAACTCTGCTATCCATTTATATCCCTAATCCTAACATAATTTCCATTCATGATCTTCATTTCCTTTTTTCCACCCTATCAAAACCATTTGTAATAATGGGGGATTTTAATCTTTCCCATCTTATCTGGGGCGGCCCTAACTATGATTCACTGGCCTGTGACCTAGTAGACCTGATGGATTCCATGCATATATGTCTCCTTAATGATGGATCTTCAACTCGATGCACTGCTCCAGCCCTTAAGGGCCCACCATCCGCGCGAGCCCGAGCTAGTTTAGGTAAATTTCTCTAGTCTCTGTTTGTGTGCGTCGCTCACGCACACAAGCGCACTCGGTCGCGCAATCGGTACGGCCGCCTAGCAAACTATCGTAGATGTTAATTTTGAATTTAATAGGTGTTTATTATTTACTGTGTTATACTATAGTAAATACAGGGATGTGTTTGATCAACTTTTATTTTTACAAGCTTTTATTTAGCTTGCACTGTATGTATGTATGTAGATTTGACCACTTCTCGGTTTTCGAATTGGCAGAAATTTTGCACATAATAATATGTATATCGTGACAATGCAATGTTATGATAACATGGAGCTGATCTGATGAAGAAACTGGACGGTGGCCATAGGAACTCCGTAATAAAACGACGCAACCCCATCGAGTTTGGGCTCGTTTGATTCATATTGACGAGTACTTTGGTCCTATTTGTTAACCAGGGTCTGATGCTGGAGCTGGGAGGTGGCCATAGGACCTCCGCAATAAAACGACATAACCCTATCGAGTTTGGGCTCGTTTGATTCGTAATGACGAGGACTTTGGTTCTATATGGTAACCAGGGTCTGATGCTGGAGCTGGAAGGTGGCCATAGGAACTCCGCAATAAAACGACACAACCCCATTGAGTTTGTGCTCATTTGATTCGTATTGACGAGTACTTTGGTCCTATATGGTAACCAGGGTCTGATGCTGGAGCTGGAATGTGGCCATAGGACCTCCGCAATAAAACGACATAACCCTATCGAGTTTGGGCTTGTTTGATTCGTAATGACGAGGACTTTGGTCCTATATGGTAACCAGGGTCTGATGCTGGAGCTGGAAGGTGGCCATAGGAACTCCGCAATAAAACGACACAACTCCATCGAGTTTGGGCTCGTTTGATTCGTATTGACGAGTACTTTGATCTTATATGGTAACCAGGGTGTGATGCTGGAACTGGAAGGTGGCCATAGGAACTCCGCAATAAAACGACACAAGCCCATCGAGTTTTGGGCTCGTTTGTTTCGTAATGACGAGTACTTTGGTCGAGTTTTGTAATGGCGGCCATGCGGTTACAAAATGATAAAATATAAAATAATAGTAAAAAGATTTAAAAAAAAGTCACCCCACACTAGGATTTTATTTTAAAGCCCTAATAAGACGAAAATAAATTTTAATTTATTACATGATACGTCTAATATATAAAATTTTCGTGTCACAGTGTTTGTTACCGAACTCCTCCGAAACGGCTTGACCGATCTTTATGAAATGTTTTGTGTATATTCAGTAGGTCTGAGAATAGGTCGTAAGCTATTTTTTATTACGGCGAAACGTTAGTTCGCCGTTATTATGGCGAAACGTAGTTCGCCGGCACAGTTAGTTTTTAATAAAATAAAAAAACAAATATTTTTTTCTTAGAATTACCAATATTTATTTATTTAAGGCTTACCAAGTAAATACATACGGGCAAGGTACTTAAACAGTTTTTTTTATGGAGGGCCTGGCAAATAACCTCCTCCCGCCTGATGTTAAGCGGTGAAAGAGGCCCAAATGTGTTGACAGATAGAGGTGGGAGGACATCCACTATCCAACCTGCCCGCCCCTTGCCGGCTTAAAAGATGTTTTTCACACCTCTTTTGAAGGAACCCATGTTGTAGGATGGAGGAAACACGTGCGCAGGTAGAGAATTCCAAGTGTGGGATGAACGACAGAAGACTTACCGGAGGGAGACTCTGTACCAAGGTCGTGTGCTTGGGTACCTCCGTCTTACCTATTTCTGCCGCAAAGCAGCAGTGCTTGCATTGCTGTGGTCCAGTTTGAAGGGTAAGATATGGCACTGAAATTACTGGGTACCGTGACTTTACATCTTAAGTCACAAGTTGGCAACGTACACTGTGGCCCTTGTGGGGGTTGCAGTTTTACTGCGAATGTCACACGAGACACATGTATTATAGGTGACTGTTACCACTTACCATCAGGTGGGCAGTTTGCTTTTTTGCCAACTTAGTAGCAATAAAAAAAAAGAAGAAGGAATCTTGGAATTTCTTGGTACGGTGTGAAAAGGAGGATACAGTGTAAGGATGACTCCGTAGACCCTTACGCGTGTTTCAGTGAAGGAATGGAGAGGGAGGGATAAGGTTAAAGAGCTCCTCAGAGCATTCCCCGTGGAACATTCGGTAAAAGGCGCTAAGAGAGGCGATGTCACGTCGAAGTTGTAGAGGCTCGAGGGTGTTAGTTGCCTCTACATCGCCAATTATTCGAATAGCGCGACGCTGCAATCTGTCCAGAGCATCGAGGAGGTACTGAGCGGAGCCGGAGTGCGAGCAATATTCCACGCAAGACCTAACCTGAGTTTTATACAACAGGCATAGTTGGTCCGGCGCAAGATACCTACGCACCTTGTTCAGGACACCGAGTTTCCGTGAGGCAGCAGTTATAACGAATTCGAGTTTTTCAAAAAAGGGATCATATATGCATTTAAATTTCAGGACTGCACAGCATTGTCATGTGTGTATGACAATGCTGTGCAAAACGTTATTTATTACAAAAAAATTAATATAATAATCAAGTTAAATTGTTTTATTGTTTATCCTAATTCTCGGGACAAGCTTTTATATTTTTATAAGAAAATATATATTGTAATAAATTAAAGTCTGTTTCTCTTTTAAGGCATTATAATATAAGCTTGTTTTTAAAAAAACTTTTTTAACCTAATTACTCAAATAATACGAAATATTTTAATGACTACCGAGTTCTTTATTGTTAATTGTATCTACAAATTATTTTATATCATATACATATAATAATTTAGTAATAAACAAATATGAAATGAATATTTTCTTGTGCTCAACGCACTTTTTAGTGCATTGAAGCCATTCGCTAGATTGTAATAAAAAAATAAATTAAAGTTTATTTTCTTTTTTTAGAACATTAAAATAAAAGCTTGTTTTTAAAAATCTTTTGTGATAGCGGCCATCTTGTTTTAGTATTTTTCATGGTGTACTGTATTTTACGAACTTTCATTTGATACCCCATATACAGACCCATATTGTGGGGATTGTACATAAAAATAATCTGTCAATTTGTGACGGCGGCCATCTTGTATAAGATTGTCTTTCAGAATATACTATATTCTACAATTCATTCTACAATTTAAGCTCTTTCATTTGACACCTTAATTGGGGAAAGTCGCACAAAAGAAATTGATGGGGTTGCGTATGGATATTATCTAGGCTAGGCTCAAAGTACTCATCAAGAAAAATCATATAGGACCAAAGTACTCGTCAATACGAATCAAACAAGCCCAAACTCAATGGGGTTGCGTCGTTTAATTTCGGAGTTCCTTTGGCCACCTTCCAACTCCAGCATCAGACCCTGGTTACCATATAGGACCAAAGTACTCGTCAATACGAATCAAACGAGCCCAAACTCGATGGGATTGTGTCGTTTTATTGCGGAGTTCCTATGGCTACCTTCCAGCTCCAGCATCAGACCCTGGTTACCATATAGGACCAAAGTACTCGTCAATACGAATCAAACGAGCCCAAACTCGATGGGGTTGTGTCGTTTTATTGCAGAGTTCCTATGGCCACCTTCCAGTTCCAGCATCAGACCCTGGTTACCATATAGGACCAAAGTGCTCGTCAATACAATTCAAACGAGCCCAAACTCGATGGGGTTGCGTTGTTTGATTGCGGAGTTCCTATGGCCACCTTCCAGTTCCAGGATCAGACCCTGGTTACCATATAGGACCAAAGTGCTCATCAATACAATTGAAACGAGCCCAAACTCAATGGGGTTGCGTTGTTTGATTGCGGAGTTCCTTTGGCTACCTTCCAGCTCCAGCATCAGACCCTGGTTACCATATAGAACCAAAGTACTCGTCAATACGAATCAAACGAGCCCAAACTCGATGGGATTGTGTCGTTTTATTGCGGAGTTCCTATGGCTACCTTCCAGCTCCAGCATCAGACCCTGGTTACCATGTAGGATCAAAGTACTCGTCAATACGAATCAAACAAACCCAAACATGATGGGGTTGTGTCGTTTTATTGCGGAGTTCCTATGGCCAGCTTCCAGTTCCAGCATCAGACCCTGATTACCATATAGGACCAAAGTGCTCGTCAATACAATTCAAACGAGCCCAAACTCGATGGGGTTGCGTTGTTTGATTGCGGAGTTCCTATGGCCACCTTCCAGTTCCAGGATCAGACCCTGGTTACCATATAGGACCAAAGTGCTCGTCAATACAATTGAAACGAGCCCAAACTCAATGGGGTTGCGTTGTTTGATTGCGGAGTTCCTTTGGCTACCTTCCAGCTCCAGCATCAGACCCTGGTTACCATATAGAACCAAAGTACTCGTCAATACGAATCAAACGAGCCCAAACTCGATGGGATTGTGTCGTTTTATTGCGGAGTTCCTATGGCTACCTTCCAGCTCCAGCATCAGACCCTGGTTACCACGTAGGATCAAAGTACTCGTCAATACGAATCAAACAAACCCAAACATGATGGGGTTGTGTCGTTTTATTGCGGAGTTCCTATGGCCAGCTTCCAGTTCCAGCATCAGACCCTGATTACCATATAGGACCAAAGTGCTCGTCAATACAATTCAAACGAGCCCAAACTCGATGGGGTTGCGTTGTTTGATTGCGGAGTTCCTATGGCCACCTTCCAGTTCCAGGATCAGACCCTGGTTACCATATAGGACCAAAGTGCTCGTCAATACAATTGAAACGAGCCCAAACTCAATGGGGTTGCGTTGTTTGATTGCGGAGTTCCTTTGGCTACCTTCCAGCTCCAGCATCAGACCCTGGTTACCATATAGAACCAAAGTACTCGTCAATACGAATCAAACGAGCCCAAACTCGATGGGATGGTGTCGTTTTATTGCGGAGTTCCTATGGCTACCTTCCAGCTCCAGCATCAGACCCTGGTTACCATGTAGGATCAAAGTACTCGTCAATACGAATCAAACAAACCCAAACATGATGGGGTTGTGTCGTTTTATTGCGGAGTTCCTATGGCCAGCTTCCAGTTCCAGTATCAGACCCTGATTACCATATAGGACCAAAGTGCTCGTCAATACAATTCAAACGAGCCCAAACTCGATGGGGTTGCGTTGTTTGATTGTGGAGTTCCTGTGGCCACCTTCCAGTTCCAGGATCAGACCCTGGTTACCATATAGGACCAAAGTGCTCGTCAATACAATTGAAACGAGCCCAAACTCAATGGGGTTGCGTTGTTTGATTGCGGAGTTCCTTTTGCTACCTTCCAGCTCCAGCATCAGACCCTGGTTACCATATAGAACCAAAGTACTCGTCAATACGAATCAAACGAGCCCAAACTCGATGGGATGGTGTCGTTTTATTGCGGAGTTCCTATGGCTACCTTCCAGCTCCAGCATCAGACCCTGGTTACCATGTAGGATCAAAGTACTCGTCAATACGAATCAAACAAACCCAAACATGATGGGGTTGTGTCGTTTTATTGCGGAGTTCCTATGGCCAGCTTCCAGTTCCAGTATCAGACCCTGATTACCATATAGGACCAAAGTGCTCGTCAATACAATTCAAACGAGCCCAAACTCGATGGGGTTGCGTTGTTTGATTGTGGAGTTCCTATGGCCACCTTCCAGTTCCAGGATCAGACCCTGGTTACCATATAGGACCAAAGTGCTCGTCAATACAATTGAAACGAGCCCAAACTCAATGGGGTTGCGTTGTTTGATTGCGGAGTTCCTTTTGCTACCTTCCAGCTCCAGCATCAGACCCTGGTTACCATATAGAACCAAAGTACTCGTCAATACGAATCAAACGAGCCCAAACTCGATGGGATTGTGTCGTTTTATTGCGGAGTTCCTATGGCTACCTTCCAGCTCCAGCATCAGACCCTGGTTACCATGTAGGATCAAAGTACTCGTCAATACGAATCAAACAAACCCAAACATGATGGGGTTGTGTCGTTTTATTGCGGAGTTCCTATGGCCAGCTTCCAGTTCCAGCATCAGACCCTGATTACCATATAGGACCAAAGTGCTCGTCAATACAATTCAAACGAGCCCAAACTCGATAGGGTTGCGTTGTTTGATTGCGGAGTTCCTATGGCCACCTTCCAGTTCCAGGATCAGACCCTGGTTACCATATAGGACCAAAGTGCTCGTCAATACAATTGAAACGAGCCCAAACTCAATGGGGTTGCGTTGTTTGATTGCGGAGTTCCTTTGGCTACCTTCCAGCTCCAGCATCAGACCCTGGTTACCATATAGAACCAAAGTACTCGTCAATACGAATCAAACGAGCCCAAACTCGATGGGATGGTGTCGTGTTATTGCGGAGTTCCTATGGCTACCTTCCAGCTCCAGCATCAGACCCTGGTTACCATGTAGGATCAAAGTACTCGTCAATACGAATCAAACAAACCCAAACATGATGGGGTTGTGTCGTTTTATTGCGGAGTTCCTATGGCCAGCTTCCAGTTCCAGCATCAGACCCTGATTACCATATAGGACCAAAGTGCTCGTCAATACAATTCAAACGAGCCCAAACTCGATAGGGTTGCGTTGTTTGATTGCGGAGTTCCTATGGCCACCTTCCAGTTCCAGGATCAGACCCTGGTTACCATATAGGACCAAAGTGCTCGTCAATACAATTGAAACGAGCCCAAACTCAATGGGGTTGCGTTGTTTGATTGCGGAGTTCCTTTGGCTACCTTCCAGCTCCAGCATCAGACCCTGGTTACCATATAGAACCAAAGTACTCGTCAATACGAATCAAACGAGCCCAAACTCGATGGGATGGTGTCGTGTTATTGCGGAGTTGCTATGGCTACCTTCCAGCTCCAGCATCAGACCCTGGTTACCATGTAGGATCAAAGTACTCGTCAATACGAATCAAACAAACCCAAACATGATGGGGTTGTGTCGTTTTATTGCGGAGTTCCTATGGCCAGCTTCCAGTTCCAGTATCAGACCCTGATTACCATATAGGACCAAAGTGCTCGTCAATACAATTCAAACGAGCCCAAACTCGATGGGGTTGCGTTGTTTGATTGTGGAGTTCCTATGGCCACCTTCCAGTTCCAGGATCAGACCCTGGTTACCATATAGGACCAAAGTGCTCGTCAATACAATTGAAACGAGCCCAAACTCAATGGGGTTGCGTTGTTTGATTGCGGAGTTCCTTTTGCTACCTTCCAGCTCCAGCATCAGACCCTGGTTACCATATAGAACCAAAGTACTCGTCAATACGAATCAAACGAGCCCAAACTCGATGGGATGGTGTCGTTTTATTGCGGAGTTCCTATGGCTACCTTCCAGCTCCAGCATCAGACCCTGGTTACCATGTAGGATCAAAGTACTCGTCAATACGAATCAAACAAACCCAAACATGATGGGGTTGTGTCGTTTTATTGCGGAGTTCCTATGGCCAGCTTCCAGTTCCAGTATCAGACCCTGATTACCATATAGGACCAAAGTGCTCGTCAATACAATTCAAACAAGCCCAAACTCGATGGGGTTGCGTTGTTTGATTGTGGAGTTCCTATGGCCACCTTCCAGTTCCAGGATCAGACCCTGGTTACCATATAGGACCAAAGTGCTCGTCAATACAATTGAAACGAGCCCAAACTCAATGGGGTTGCGTTGTTTGATTGCGGAGTTCCTTTTGCTACCTTCCAGCTCCAGCATCAGACCCTGGTTACCATATAGAACCAAAGTACTCGTCAATACGAATCAAACGAGCCCAAACTCGATGGGATTGTGTCGTTTTATTGCGGAGTTCCTATGGCTACCTTCCAGCTCCAGCATCAGACCCTGGTTACCATGTAGGACCAAAGTACTCGTCAATACGAATCAAACAAACCCAAACTTGATGGGGTTGTGTCGTTTTATTGCGGAGTTCCTATGGCCAGCTTCCAGTTCCAGTATCAGAGCCTGATTACCATATAGGACCAAAGTGCTCGTCAATACAATTCAAACGAGCCCAAACTCGATGGGGTTGCGTTGTTTGATTGCGGAGTTTCTATGGCCACCTTCCAGTTCCAGGATCAGACCCTGGTTACCATATAGGACCAAAGTGCTCGTCAATACAATTGAAACGAGCCCAAACTCAATGGGGTTGCGTTGTTTGATTGCGGAGTTCCTTTGGCTACCTTCCAGCTCCAGCATCAGGCCCTGGTTACCATATAGAACCAAAGTACTCGTCAATACGAATCAAACGAGCCCAAACTCGATGGGATTGTGTCGTTTTATTGCGGAGTTCCTATGGCTACCTTCCAGCTCCAGCATCAGACCCTGGTTACCATGTAGGACCAAAGTACTCGCCAATACGAATCAAACAAACCCAAACTTGATGGGGTTGTGTCGTTTTATTGCGAAGTTCCTATGGCCAGCTTCCAGTTCCAGTATCAGACCCTGGTTGCCACATAGGACCAAAGTACTCGTCAATACGAATCAAACAAGCCCAAACTCGATGGGATTGTGTTGTTTTATTGCGAAGTGCCTTTGGCTATCTTCCAGCTCCAGCATTAGACCCTGGTTACCATGTAGGACCAAAGTAATCGTCAATACGAATCAAACGAGCCCAAACTTGATGGGGTTGTGTCGTTTTATTGCGGAGTTCCTATGGCCACCTTCCAGTTCCAGCATCAGACCCTGGTTACCATATAGGACCAAAGTACTCGTCAATACGAATCAAACGAGCCCAAACTCGATGGGAATGAATTGTTTGATTGCGGAGTTCCTATGGCCACATTCTAGTTCCAGCATCAGACCCTGTTTACCATAAAGGATCAAAGTATTCGTCAATACGAATCAAACAAGTCCAAACTCGATGGGGTTGCGTTGTTTGATTGCGGAGTTCCTATGGCCACCTTCCAGATCCAGCATCAGACCCTGGTTACCATGTAGGATCAAAGTACTCGTCAATACGAATCAAACGAGCCTAAACTCGATGGGGTTGCATTGTTTGATTGCGGAGTTCCTATGGCAACCTTCCAGATCCAGCATCAGACCCTGGTTACCATATAGGATCAAAGTTCTCGTCAATACGAATCAAACGAGCTCAAACTCGATGGGGCTATGTCGTTTTATTGCGGAGTTCCTATGGCCACCTTTCAGCTCCAACATCAGATCAGCTCCATGTCGTCATCATAATATATTTATACATATGCATGCAAAATTTCAGCTTAATCGGAAACCGGGAAGTGAGTCAAATTTAATTCGCAAGATTAGACCCGAACATGCAAAAGATAAATAAAAGCTTGTAAAAAGGTTGAAGGTTTTTCGTACGGCAGCCACAAATAATAAAATTGTTAGTTATCAACTTCTCCGATTACTCCGTAGGACTTCGCGTCGTATACATACACAAATAATTACGTAACCGGGAGCTAGCTCAAAGTGACGTGCTCTCACTTCGAGTCTTGATTGCACACTGAATTTCGACGCGCCCGAGCCAAGTATTTGTAAGAAAATCGATAAATGTATGTTATAAAATTCATATAAAAATCAATGTAAAATAATTAAAAAAAATACCACGGTGTCAGTGTTATGCTTACCTTTGTTCTATATATTTGTTAAACTAAAATATAATAGGGATAATTAATAAAGCTAAAAATCACGAACGGTATGTGGGTGTAACCTAAATTTTAAGTAAAATGAATGCTATTTTTTAACGAAATGGTATGTAAATTTGAAAAATGGTGACGGTGATTGTGTAAACACATATTTTAAGAATTTAAATTTATTTTTTCCCGGTCAGTTAACTGGAACGTTAACGTAAAATATCAAAAACGCCAACGGCCTTTTTGCTATTTTTCGCGCCATGGGCCCTTAATGATAGTGCTGTTGACCTCTCGATGTGTTCTCTAGATGTCCTATCGATGACGACTTGGAAAGTTTTACCAGAGTCATATGGCAGTGACCATTATGTCATATCACTATATATTAATGATGGCACATCCATGAATAGGTTATATCCTCCATTATTAAAGTACCGTCTTACAGCAGCAAACTGGAACTCATTTTCAACAGACACTGACATCAATGTCTTAGCCCTTCCCGAGGATAACAACGGTGACATACAGGAACAATAAAACCTTTTCGTTTCATGCCTAGAAAAAGCAGCTGATGCCAATATTCCACAAAAAAGATCTAAAGTGGGACACAAAGTTTCTCCACCATGGTGGGATTCTGAATGCACAGTTATTCTAAAACAACGTAAAGAAGCCGAAATAAAATATCGCCAGTCAATGTCTGTTGAAAATTACATAAATCTAAAAAAAACCACAGCCAAAGCAAAGCGTCTTTTCAAAAAAAAGAAAAAGTTAGGGTGGCAAAATTTTTGCGAAAGTCTATCACCTCGCACACCATCTACACTACTCTGGAGGTCTATAAAAAAGTTTAGAGGGTCCTTCTCAAGCTCCTTAGAATCCAATGACCATAGCATATGGATTGAAGATTTCCTTAGTAAATTAGCTCCCCCTGATGTTCCCAACCTAGACTGCTTCCCATCCCCTTATCTCCCCTCAATCTCCCAACATCCTTTTAATAACCCACTTACTATGCCAGAACTTCTTTCTGTGCTTGACACAGTGAAAGATTCCTCTCCTGGTCCAGACGGTATGGTGTACTCTATGGTGGCGAAAGCTGGCTGTTTTACAAAACGTATGTTTTTAAAATTAATAAATTCATTTTTCGAAACAGGTTTGGTCCCTAATGTATGGAAAAATCAAATAATTATCCCCATACCCAAACCTGGGAAGGACCCTATAAATGGCTCCTCTTATCGACCCATTGCACTATCCTCAACCCTGTGCAAAATTATGGAGCATATGTTGAAAAGACGCCTTGAATGGTTTTTAGAAAGCAAAGATATACTGGCTGACTCACAATTCGGTTTCAGAAAAGAAATGAGTACTATGGACAACCTTGCTATCCTTACCACAGACATCAGAGTTGCTCTCTCTAAAAACCAATTCCTGGTGGGTGTGTTCTTGGATATTTCCTCGGCATATGATAATACTTGCTTCCAATACTCAGGCAGAAAATGCATTATCTGAGTATCCCTGAGAGGTTGGCACATTTTATATGCAATTTGCTAAAAGAGAGAACAATCCAGGCCCGCGTTGCCGGAACACTCCTACCCCATAGACATGTATGGAAAGGTCTACCCCAAGGCTCAGTTCTTAGTCCTCTTTTATATAACTTCTACACCCATGATTTAGAAAAATGTGTTAACTCCTTTTGTAATATATTACAATACGCAGATGACATAGTCCTGTATGTTGCTTCTGACTCATTAGAGGGTGCGGCGCAAAAGCTAAACCAGGCCCTATCCTATTTAGAAGATTGGTTAGCTGATCATGGTCTCAATATTTCAGTTCCTTAAAGCAGTGTAGTGATATTTACTAGAAAAAGAGCTTTCCCACACATTGACATTCAATTTGCTGGTCAATCTATTCCTGTAAACACCCATGTTAAATTTCTAGGCGTTATATTAGATAAAACCCTGTCAGGTAAACATCTAAATTATCTAAGAAATAAATGCGAAAAGAACATCAATATATTGCGCTGCCTTTCTGGGGTTTGGTGGGGAGCCCATCCTTCTTCACAGAAATTGGTATACAACGCTATAATTCGCAGCGTACTGGAATATGGGTCCCAAATTCTTGAACCCTGTAACAAAGAAGTATCTTTAGCTTTGGATAGAATACAGTTTGCCTGCCTACGTATAATTCTTGGGGCAATGAAATCCTCACCTACCAATGCAATGCAAGTAGAAGCCGGTGACCCTCCTCTAAGCCTTCGTCGGAATTTCTTATCAGACAAGTACTTATTTAAAGTTTTTCAAAACAAAAAACACCCATTGATCCCAAAATTAAGAGTATTATCCTCCATGATTCCTGGAAACAAATACTGGACCAATAAAAATTCCCCTAGTTTGATTAAAAGTTACCATAAATTAATGTTAAATAATTATGAATACTATCAAATATCGTCCCCAATTTTAACAACAGTTTCATTTGAATCCCTTCTTTTTAAACCATATACTGTTCTGAATTTAGGTATTGGAAAACACCAACCTGGAGCCAAAAACTTATTTGCAGACGAAATCCAGAATACCTGGCAAGACTGGTGTCACTTTTACACTGATGCATCTAAGTCTCATATGGGAGTAGGTGCTGCCATTTGGTTTCCTAAATTTAACGTGGTCTTAAACTTCAAATGCCCCCCTATCTCTTCTATCTTCACTGGAGAATCAATAGCAATTTATGAAGCTGTAAAATTCATTTATGCTTATAAATTCAAAAAATCCGTAATATTCACAGATTCTCTCAGCTGTTTACAGGCACTATCTTCCAACCACTTTTCTAAAAATAATAGGTTTCCAATAACCCTTCAAACTAGGGAATTATTGCTTAGATGCCATGAAAATAATATCTTGGTAAACCTCGTTTGGATCCCCAGCCACTCAGGAATACCTGGAAACGAGACAGTGGATACATTTGCTAAGGATGCGGCTATTTTAGGATGTAATGACCATTCTAAAATATATTTATCTGATCTCTGCTCTTTAGCTAAAGGAGATATTATGAAGGATTGCACCAACAGTTATGAGAAATCAAAACAAATTAAGGGGAAATACTATAGCGACATTCAACCCACAATCCCAATTAAACCATGGTTCTCTCGATTTCATGACGCTAACAAAAAAAACATATCTACAATCACCAGATTGAGGTTAGGCCACACATGTACTCCACTCCATCTTTTTAAAATTCATGTAAGAAATACTCCAATCTGTGACTGTGGCACTGAAGAAGGTTCAATTCAACCGACCATATTTTATTCAACTGTTCTCTAAATCCTATATCTCTATATGACTTATTACCTTCCACCATCCCCCGCCCTATAAATATGAAATCACTCCTTTGTGAAACAAATTATCCTGTTTTAAAGCTCCTCTGTAAATATATATCTACTAACAACATTAAACTATAAACTGTATTTTATTATTACATGTTTTATTTGTGCTGCTACATTGTCGTGTTGTCAATGTCATTGTCATGTTTTGTCCATTTTTAGGTGACCCAAAACAAAACCATAGCACACTTTTGGCATTTGTTAACAAAAGCAAACTCAGAAACAGTGTCTTATCCATAAACTCGAGTTTGGCAGTAATGGTTGTGTAAAACGACCGATTGCCACTTAACCAAGAAGTGAAGTGAAGGTGGTTTAGGTAATTAATTCGAAATTTAGTTCTCGGTTTTTAATACTATGATAGTTGGTTAATTAATTTCAAATTTTGTTATTGTTGGGGGATAGGTTGAGTTAATATATATTTTATAAATGGTAGTAGTATATGGGTTTTAAGGTGGAGTTTAAGTAGGTGTTTGTAATTTAAACTTAGAGGGGATGTTAGAGATATGAAAAAGTTTAAATTCAATTTATTATCGTCTTTGAACTTTATGAAGAGATTTTGGTTTATGTCAGAGGAAAAAATAGATGAACTAGTTTTCATAAGAGAATCAACTGAGAATTTTGAAGGGATAAAGTACAAGATGTTTGTTTAGAAAAATGTTTAAATAATTTAGTATAATATATGTTTTGATAGCTTTGAAATGTTTGGAACTGGGGATGTTTATATATAAAGTAAAAATCTAAATGTGAAGAAAAATAAAAGAAAAAGTAATATGCTGTGAAGAATCAAGTTTCATTTTGTAATGGCCCCTCCTCTCAGAGTTTCACCAACAATAGGTGGTAGCCCCACGGGTCCGAATAGCAATTGACTTCTATAGGACTCAGGGTCCGACTACGCACAGCCATGGAATATTACATAGACAACTGACCGGTTTTCCAGCATTTTCCCGAGTACATCACTAAAAAAGAAAAACCGAACGAAAATGACATTTTACAGAGACATGACGGGAAAAAGACGGGCGACGGGGTGAAACATGAAGTAGGGGTAGGGGACGTAGCTAGCTTGTGGGTGAATTGTGGAAACTGGAAATTTGTGATTTTTCAAGACAATATCTATAAAATTCACCAATTCAATGCAACGAACCGAAGTTTAGACGTATAACTTAATTATAAACGGAAGACATAATATCGATTCTTAATTATTCGCGGCAAACATTCAAATCAATGTTGCGTTTGTTGCAAATTTTTTTATTAGTATTATTTTAATTTTAGTAATTTTCGTTAGTATTAGAAAGGTAAAGCTATAAATCAATAAAGCTGAAGCTGTAATAAAGCGTTATCACTGTGTTCCTTTTTGTTAGTTTGCAATTAGTAGTTTTAGGGGTTTCTAAACAATAAAATATTTTCAAAAACAGTGGCTTAAAATGTCTGAAGTGCAAGTTGAGCAGAATGCTAGTAAGAAGGAGACTGTGGTAGCTGCAAATGTTCCTAGTGATAGCCCAGTGACAGATCCGGGGCAAGTCAGAGGTGGAACTACAGAGAGTTCTGCTGGAAAGTTTGAGGGGCAACGAGCTAAGTCCAGTGCCTTGAAGAAGTCAGCTCGGTACAGGAGCAGATCTTTATCAGCGTCTTCTGCTGACTCTTACAGTTCCACATCTTATACAGGTCAGTAGCTAAAATATCCTACATTTTTGTGATGATTGATAGTTTTACGAAACAACTACTGAATCATTTGCATTGAAACTCAGTATGTAGATAACTGAAAACCCTGATTATCATAAAGGCAACTTTATACTTAAATTCAGAGAGAGAGATGATAACTTAGCATTCCTTGGATTCACTGTGCGGGTGCCGGGTCCATCGCGTTGAAGAGAAAGGAGCCAAGAGCAGTGCCTGGGGCTTACGACCCAGGTGCAGGTTTAAGTAGCTACTTTACAATCCATCAACATTCACCTTCATTACTCTGACTCCTCTCTCTGCCTAACCATATTTGATATGATTCCGTCAGTGCCGCCTTTGTTATGCGGTTTAATATTGAGCTCACGGACGTTCTCGATAAGCCTAGATCTTTTTATATATACACATCAATTATTATATAAAACATAAAAAAAATTAAATAAAAAATTGAAAAAACCAAAAAAAAAAATCTCTAAAAATGCTGCCATCAACTAGTGCAGCATTTTTTGGATTTTTTAGAAAATTAATATAAAATTAAGTGTCCTGTAATACCATGTCGTGAAGCGTCCCTTAAATTTTCCTGGGTGATAAAAAAATAACTGTGTATAAAGCAAAGCAATTAATGTCTACAAATAAATGTTTTTCAAATATTTATTGTACCATAGAGATAAAAGAAGTTTTCATAGAACTGTTTTGTCATAGAGATAAATGAGTGTGAAATGAAGAGTGTGAATGAGTGTGTGTTTATTTATGTTTTTATTAAGTATTAATTTGCTTAATAGAATTGGGATGATGACTGAATTCTAATTTTTACGCCTCGTCATTAAATATTAAAATACCGTGGAAAAAGATGCAGTCCCGTGAAATTAGAATTAAAATCGGCTAAGAAATACAGTAGATACAAGCATTTTAAGTTCTTAATTTGAAGGCGATTAGACAGAGAGATCCGACATCAAACGTGACATCATAGTTGAGTACGGCCATACAAACTCCTTGTAAATTGCCGTTTTGCTAGAAAGAGATGGAGAAAAATCTTTAATACCTTATATCTTGGTTGTTTTTATAGTTATTCGAAAAGCGATTTTTTTTCTGTTTATTATATGAATGAACTACTATTAAAGCAAAAAAAATTTTTTAGTTATCTAGCCTATTATCTTAAGAACCCTACTCAATGGATTTGCTTAGGATTTGCCCCATTTTAACCCAATTTGGGTTTTTAAAGATCTAATTTTAGCTCAAGTTGACAGTTTTTAGGCATCAGTTTTGTTAAACTATTCTAACATGCTTCCTATAAAGAATGATTCAAATTGCCATAAATTAGGTGATAATTATATGAAATGATATTCGTTATAGTAGGTTCTACATTGGACATGAAAAGTGAATTTATTTATTAAAAAATATGGCCTGCAACTAAAGTCTTCAGTTAGATTGATCGTTAGATACAACCAAGAACAAAAAATTACAAAAAAGGGTCTCGAGTCCATTTGCTCCTCACTAAATGTTCTTTTCGCCCCTGGCCAAAGGTACCCATTGTAGTAAGGGAGGGGGGATGTCTGCGCAAAGGTTTCATTAGATTTATTTATTTATTTATAAATTCTTTAGTACAATTGTGTACAAGGCGGACTTAATGCCATAGGCATTTTCTGTCAGACGACCTTAGGATGATTCTGAGAGTCACGAGGTAGATATAAATAGAAATTTAGATAGGTAAAAAAGTATTTAGAATACACATAAACAAACTATGATAGACATAAATACAAATAAACACTATACTGTACATACAAATAAATTATAAATTTACATAAATATATATATCTTAAAATTATATATCGGATGAGGATATTAGATGAGGAGAAATTACCCGCATTATGCTGCTCGGACTGTTCGACGTTGTGATTTGTAAGAGTTTTCCATTTACTCAGACGTGTAATTGTGATAAACTCCCTTAGAAATTCAAATCTTATGAATGACATTTGTTATGAAAGCGAGTGGTGACCTGAACTCTATGGGCGTCCGCTGCGTTCAGCGGATGACTGTGATGGACGTCCGCGCCGGACATCCGCGCGGCGTGCTGTTTCATGTAACTTCCGGCGACCGAGCTACTCGGAGGACAGGGAAAGCCGTGCTGTCGGTTTCTGCGTTGCGTTTGGAGCTTGTTGGGGAAGTCAGCGTCGGGTAATTTTTCCGTGGTGGACCATGGCGCAAATGGCCGCGACGCACCCCGCGCCGGATCTCTATGTCGGACGCCGTTGACGGTTTGGACGCACTAAATCCTTAACCGCACAGACATTTGTGTTGATTGCTGGGCAAAGTACCGGTTTTTGACTCCCCAAAAGTGTTAGTCATCAGCCCCCCTAGACAAGATGTCTTTCGATAATCGCTAACGCAATCGCTAAATGAACAATGTATGAGATTTGACAATTGCGCTCGAAAGCTAAGCGAGGGCTTATGTCATTTTCCTTCTAGCGATTGCGTTAGCGATTATCGAAATGCGTATTGTCTAGGGGGACTGAAAAGATCGAAAAAAAAATCTGTTCTTTCAAAAACATCAGTAGTTTGAGGAAACTCGATACCGATTATCGAATTGTCGGTCAAGGACAGTCTAGTCGTAAACAGGGCCGCTTACGCGCCTGTTTTGTTGCTCAGAATACGCAACGCTCAAACGCAATGCGAATAATCAGCATAATACATTTTTATGGCGGAAATTCGGGGTGTTTACGCAAGGACACTACCTACGCTGTTTTTGCGTTAATTCTTTGTAAATAATTGAATAGACAATGGTTGTAGGGCGAGAAGTGAAAACTGTGCATCGCAGGTTTCGGGAATTTTTGTTATTAACATAGGCAGCGAAAACAAGAAGTTCTTTTAACCTATGATCACGGTTCATCATCATCACAGCTCATAATATGTATACGTCCCCTCCGAGGCGGTCGAGCCTTTTTTTTGTCGGGAAAATGCCCGATGGCGCACTTCCAGCTTAACGGGGGATTGGCAGCGGGGGTATGTGGGGCTTGCACCCACTAAAAACCCGACAGCGTTCTACAACCGCGTAGCCCAGAGGAGCCTTCCGGGAGTTCGATTGGATTCGTCTAGAGCTCGACCCTAGATACGGTTTTTTTTTTTTTAGAATTTTATTCGATTGATTGAATATCTGATTATGTCTTCTCAGTGAATGGAAAGCTGTCATGCATTGTGGAGTCATATGGTCGGCCACCCATTTTTCGAATGGGATACAGTGTGGGGACCGACCTGATCCCGGGATGTGACGGCCCTGCCCGCCCCCTCTAGGGGGTTATAGTTCGCCCCTCGGAGAGGCCAGCACGGCAGCCACTGTCTAATGAGTGTGTGGGGGTGCTCCGCGCCAGACAGTTCTATCACGTAGTCGGTATAAAATAAAATAAAATAAAATATGCCTCCTGCTAATATAGCAGGAATTGTCACAGTATTAGGTTGCTTCTATTAACGCTAAGTCGCTGGTAATTGCTATAATTGGGTATTTACATAACAATTAATTCCTGGTGACTGCTTAGAACATCCTATTGGTGCGTGTTGAATGTCTTAAGGCTGTTGATAATGTGGTGCGTCAACTTGACGAACGCCTCCCTGCTCCCCTTCTTGGCGCTTAGTTCGCGCAGACTGTACGGCTGCACACCCAAATTACTGCACGCTAACTCGTGCTCCAGTCTAGCCGCGCCGAATCGGACGCACTCTGTTAACAGATGCCGAACGGTCTGGATAGTTTGATCGTCGCACGGGCATGTGTTATTGTCAATTATCTTGAACCTGTGAAGGTAAGCCCTAAACGATCCATGACCGGTCAGCATCTGGGTCATCTGAAATGACCTAGGCACAGTCGCGTTAAACACCGCAATATCGTTCAAGCCTGGTAAAAGGGATCTGGTGTACGACCCTCCATCCGTCCGTTGAAACGACGAAGTAATGCGCAGTGCAGAATGTAAACAATTATGTACGTACTATGTGACATAAGTAAGTACGGTGCAAGGTACGTATGCGGGCAAGTGTAGTCCGTCGCCAATCAATTATATGCATGCAAATGCAACGAATGCGCCGAGGCCACAAAGTGTGGAGGCGGACTTATGTTTCTTTAATACGTATTACGTGAATATTCAAGTTACGTTCGTAAAATTTCGCAGGGAAATATGAGGGTTGAATGAAATTGTACCCCGCATTTAGCAAGAGCGTCGGTGGCGCTGTGGACTCGACACTGGCCTTCTAATCGCGAGGTCCGGGGTTCGAATCTGCCATGTACCAACGTGTTTTTCGTAATTCATATATTCGTTTGTCCGACGCTCCTACGGTGAACGAGAAGATCGTGAGGCAACCTGCATACACCTGCGAAGGAATTCAAAGGTGTATGTGAAGTCGACCAATCCGCACTGGGCCAGCGTGGTTGATTAAGGCCTTAAGTAACGGTAGGCTCGAGCCCCTCGGTGGAGACGTAGGTATATTATGTGATTGATGATTTACCATTGGACGGATGCTGTCAGTATTGTGCTGGCGGTGTGAGATGTTGAGTTTGCGCAAGTAGTAAAGTAACTTTTCGCAAGTCTATACATACAGGTCACTTTGGTAACAGCTTAACATCAGAGATGGGAGGTATGCTTATGTCTATAACCCATGCTGTATAAAAAATGAAAGTAATGAAATGAGTTGGTCTCACGCAGGTGCTCAAAGGAGAATTCCATAGGATCCTCTGGGGTGACGCGTTTTAACATTGGGTACAATTCGCGACATGTTAATTTAATTTATATTTTGGATACACAACAACAAACATAACATCAGCGATATTAATGTCGATGCGGACTCGTACAGCTTTCATAATAATATGGTGCAGAAGTGTGGATCCTGTTCATCTTCCATCCACGTCTTATCAGTCTTATCACACACCCCAATTGCTACGTTGACCTGTCGCGAAGTGTAGCTTGTCCCTGTAATTACCATGAATAGAATTGTTGTGTTCCGTCCGATAATTAGAGGCAACGTAACCAGCAAGCACCTCTGGGATTGAGAAATCCTCATGAAACTGGCTTCCATCATGGTTCTAATCGCCACATACATCACGATGAGATCAAGGCCAAGAGCTTCCCTGTCTGCAACAATGCAATGTCGGGATGACATTATTTGGCAAACTTAGAATTTGAATTTATTTCCCTGTCTATGATTTGACCTATTTCATTGAGATACTAAGAGCTTGACCCGATTTTCTGACGGCTCCAATATATTTTATCATAAAATCATACATGCCTTGTCCGTCAGACACAACAAAATTGAATCACTCAAAAGATTGAGCTGTGCCTAAGTGATGAAGAGATCTAATGGTGAGGCGCTGAGCTGAAAATATAGATTTTGTGTTTACATGCCATTCGTTTGCGTGACTGATGGCGATGACAGTAGAAATGGACTCGCGATCCGGCAATAGAAGACAGCTTTCTTCATGTCTGGTCAAAAATAGTACGCTATAAATCTTGAGTTCGTGGAATACTTTTGTCGCGTTAGGTTCTTGAGATTTTGCTACTTGTTAACTTACTTCAAAAAAGGAGGAGGTTCTATGTTCGACTGTATCAATTTTTTATGTATGTTCACCGATTATTCACCCATTTGTTGGCCGATTTTCTAGAAGAGTATATTTTCGTTCCATTGTCACCAAGTCATTATCAGATAATGGGATCCCAGAAAAATCAAGAGAAACCATTAAATTTCATAGGCACGACCAACGTGTTTCTTGTTTTTTCTGAAGATATATTTAGGTATTTGCATTTGGTAGCCATCATATCATGTTACTGAGCTGATGATGGAAGGTTTTTGGGAGTTCGAGACTGTTTACAACGATAGACGTTTTAAGTTATTCTGGTGTTTGCATTGACTCAAATTCTAATACGCATGTATTAAATTTACTGAAAAGTTTGAAATATTTTTTTTTAGAAAAAATAAAATCTAAAAATTATAGCGATCAGCGCGATGCAAACGCGCTGGTGGTCTATTCAGACTACTGAGTTGCCATTACATCGCGAATCCGCCTCTGTATCACTGGAAAATGTTTCAGTTTGTTAAGGGCCTTATATTGTTACTAGCTTTCTGTCCACGGCTTTGCCTGGGGGTTAACTTGCTTTTGTCTGTTTTGTTTTTTCTGGCTGGGATGTCGCAAATTTTCGGTTTACATTTTCATACATTACATCAATCGGTTTACATTATCACACACTACTCATTACATTTCAATCAAGAAATGACGGATTTCTTTAATACATTCTCATCTTACGTCTTATCCTTATTTACCCCCTTTGGAAGGCATATAAATATTACCGCATTCTTTTTGAGTAATCAGAAGCCTTATAATAATTATCAAATCGAACAGACTGCTTCACCTGGTTAAAATAGAAGTTTGTTTATATTACCAAACACAAATGATAAATGATGATATGTCCTTATAAACAAGACCCCATTTTTATAAGATCAATTTATTTCTTATTTGGGGCGTATTTTCTGTTGTTCGTAGGGCTACTTTTGAGACCTTCAATTCAGCTTTATAGCGTTATCTATTTTGGTTAATATTACCCATTTAATGTTACCTAATTTGGTTACTGTTAGTAACGCCAGGCTTAGGCGCTTCGAAGTGTTATGTAAGCACTTGTGCGATAACGGTTGGAAATGATTTCATTAGCAGTTAATTCCGTGCGCAAAGCTCCTAGAGTAACTAAAGGGCGTAACCACGCTTTTTGATTAGAGTTTTGTTGGCACTTACCGAACGAAACTTAACGGGAGCGGAAAGGTGCCAGAAGGGGGCTAAATGGGACACCGGCGGAATGGCCGCCGATAGACCGGAGTTCTGTGGCAAATCCGAGTAGGTTAACGTAAGAGAAGTTAACTTAGCCCGTCGATACCGTGATAGATTATCCCGCCTTAAAAAAGGGCCTGTAGATTAGGAGCGTGGCACTCTGTTCGGCTCTGTGAGATCTGATTGACAGCTGTTATGAAACAATCGAATGAAAGCGAGACGGGATGGGACGTGGTTATATACGAATCGAGACCGCTATCTGACAGTTGAAAGTTGTGTGTGTGAATAGGGGGACTGAGGGAAACCAAAGTCGTCTGCATGGGTACCTCTATCTTACCTATTTCTGCCGCCAAGCAGCGGTGCATGCATCGCTGTGTTCCGGTTTGATGGGTGAGACAGGCAGTGACTGGGTGCTGTGACTTGAAACCTTATGTCAAAAGTTGGCAACGTACATCGGCGTTCTGGTAGGCGTTGTAGATTAGCAAGTGTTACAGGAGCCACATGTACTATTGGCAACTATAGCCACTTATACTATCAGGTGGGCAGCCTGATTGTTTGCCAACCATTAAACTTAAAAAAAATTACCTATTTTTTAACATGTTCAATTTTGATTACGATGCAAGTTTGCAATAGAATTCAACACCGGTTTGGCTGGGTTTGTTTCGAATTCTCCATCCTCTCGCAGAGATGTGATTTCAGTAAACTTCATTAGTCTGATCTTTCGACATCTACGAGAAGTACAGGGAGGAAGTCGGCATGTCCATCCTTTATCATAATTAATGGTGTCAGGCGCTATTTTCCGGAGGTCATATTATCGACATCATCATTATAACAGCTCATATACGTGTCCCCGCCGAGGCGCTCGAGCCTACCCTATGTTAGGGTGTTTAGGCCTTAGTCAACCACGCTGGCCCGTGCGGATTGGTCGACTTCACATACTCTTTTGAATGTCTTTGCAGGTGTATGCAGGTTACCTCACGATGTTTTCCTTCACCGTGGAGCGTCAGACTAACGTACATGAAATTCGAAAAACGAGAAACACATTGGTACCTCGCCGTCTCAAACCCCGGACCTTCCGATTGGAAGGCATGTGCCAAGTCCAAAGCCATAAAGTCCAAAGTCAAATACTAAATGTTAATAAGTAGGTTGGAGCTCCGAAGTGTTGGAGCGCATTGCAGACGACAGCATCTTGAAAATGCCAAGTGTAGTGGCGAAACTCGTCGACTCTAACACTCATATAATAAAATAATTCTTCAGCAAAAAATCCTCAAAATGGCGAATTTGAAGGCAATTCGTATTACTAGTCCATCCTTCACTAATCATTACCTTAGCTAAGTGAGTGAAAGTAGTGAACTGTCAGAACTAAGGTACCTCAAGACCAACCTTACACATAACTTCAGTGTGATTGTTGTTTGTTTCTGTCATTGTTTATATGTTTACTTTTGTGCGTGATTGCTTTTTGACATTCATGATGGATGATTTAATTGGATTTGTTGGTTATTTAGAGGACGTTGAAGCGTTAGATAATGCCTACAAATAACCCCGGATAAACGTGTTTCGTCCTCGGTTGATAGACAGGTTGAACCCTTTTGTATTTTATAACGACCTGCAGTTCAAGCAGATGTACCGTTTTGTATATTTATTTTTTTAGGTTCTTCAACATTTCAAACATTGTACATTCAACCAGAGATATTTAAATCTCTGCATTCAACAAGATAATGTTATAAATTAGGTTTTAAATGTTCAAAACAATTACAGAAGAACACAACATGCATTATAATATTAAACTTAGTATATGGATAAATTATGTATTAGGTTGGTTGTTGGAATTAAAAAGTATTACTATCTTAAAGTTTTATACGCCCGGCATTGATTTACTACCAAACGTAGTAAATCAATGACGCCCGGTTACTGTGAAAAAATCTAAACAAAAAAATAACATTAAGATAAAATTAAACAATAAAAAAATCTAAACAATAATCAATTTTCTAGAGACTTTTGAGAGCATTCGGCAAGGAGTCCTTAGCTTGCCGAATGCTCAGGATGAAAACGCTTCGTTTGTTTGTTCCACCTTCGTTCAGGACAAATCTCGGGCTAAATTCAATCTTGTCAAGACTCTGTAGATTGTACAATACGGTATCTAAAACCAGTAAAATAGATTTAAGCATGTCCTTACCAAGGTTTAAAAAAGAAAAGAAGAGAAACGGTACGCGATGAAATTTTGCCATTGGTTGGCCACATTTTTTTCCTAAGGAAAGTGTGTGGACATGACAAGGACATGATTGTGAGGAGAGAGGAATAACATGTAAATTCTTACAAACACCAAGGAAAATATTTCCTCAAAGCTAAGGTAAGGCCACGGTAATAAAGGTTGAGGTAACGGAATTGTCTTGTAGTACAGGCACAGAATAGATAATAGTACTACGTACAGAACGGCCACTCACCTCCCCGCACTCATTTCAAATACCTCACCCCACCCGGCACTTCGTTGTAGACATCACTGACACATAAACAAGGGCGCGCGCGATCGCTCGGGCGAGTAGACGCGAGCGCCGGCCGATAACAGAGACAGCGCTAGGGTGAAAGAGAAGGCAGTCGCTGCACTTCCCGCGTCATTTCGATTGATAACCGCGCACTCAGCCTTACTAGATTCCACGCACACATTTGCGCGTGTACGAACGTCATTTGTTTATGTAGTAGTAATAGGTAATTGATTTGCGAACGTTGTATGGAGTGTCCGGGGTGTGGTACAGGTGTAAGATTTGGGTGTTGTTGATGTGGTACTAATAAGTAATATTCACTTGTCGTCGAATGCGATTTGAGGGTGGCCGGCTGGTGCAATCTTGATTTGCGTAGTTTGTTTGTACTTTACTGACATCTTCATCGGAAATGTTGTTAGGTACCAAACCAACTCATTAGCAATTATTTTTAATTACTTTTCCTACGGTTATTGTATTGTGTGACATGACGAATGAATCTGAAGACGGTATTTGTTTGAATGACTGATCTTTGATTGTGAAGTAGGCTGCGGTATTGTACTTTCACACTTGACCTAGCACACGAACGTAGCAATATTATGAAAATGTAGAAAACTAAAACTTTCTGTCGGATGACCATCAATGACCTTTGGCTACACGACAATACCTACTACCTCTCCATTTGCTGAATTTACAGATTCATTAAACTTTTCATTCGACGATATATATATATATATATATATATATATATATATATATATATATATATATATATATATATAAATTTATGTAAATTTATAATTTATTTGTATGTATAGTGTTTATTTGTATTTATGTCTATCATAGTTTGTTTATGTGTATTCTAAATACTTTTTTACCTATCTAAATTTCTTTTTACATCTACCTCGTGACTCTCAGAATCATCCTAAGGTCGTCTGGCAGAAAATGCCTATGGCATTAAGTCCGCCTTGTACACAATTGTACTAAAGAATTAATAAATAAAATAAATAAATAAAACACAAAACACTTTTCCGTACTTATCGAGCGCTTCAAATCTTGAGCGGGGATTGTTGGTCACAGTTTTCTAGTTCGTTACGCGCGCCGAACGTATTCCATTTTTGAAACGAACACATTGAAAGTAAAACGCGTACACGCTTCCAGTTTTTGAAGACAGTTTTTTTTTAATTATAGAGAATTTTGGTTCTGGTGCTAGTGCGTTGGCACAAATAAGCGGTGCTATCGATCGGTTCGTAGAACAGCGTTTACCGCGAAACTGGACACCTATGCAGTAATTTACTGTCGCCTCTTTGGCGCGACGTTCCTCGTTGTGCTTTTTTAGCTTAAAATGTCCGAATAAATTTGTTATAGTGATGAGATTGAGTGACTAAAAGAGGTAGCCGGTAGAGGTAGTGTAGATGACGTGTAAATATCGCTAAAAAGCGCGGTGGTTTAAGCTGTAATGAGCAGGCCGACTTCAGGACCGATCTTACAGAATTGCGCAGCCAAAAAATAAGGTTAAGTAAGTATATGGCGTGATTCTGCGCGTGAGTGAGGTCGCCAGACCATTTTGCTTGGGTTACGAGCTAGGTACTAGCTAAAAAGGCCTGGTGATTCCAGTCGTGCAGAGAGATACGTAGGTAAATCATCTCATTTACGATAAATACCCGTATCAGTTCGCCTTTAGAGGTCTAACGCAGGGTACGCCACTCAGCCCTGTCAACTCCGCTTTTAGAGGTCTCATATAGAGTACGTCACCAGCCCTGTCTTTTGCTTTTCGGCTTCAGTCGTTACCCTACACCAGCCAAAGTGGCAATAAGCATTCGCTAACGCAGACTCGTATAACAGCATTGTAAAGAAATGACATAATAAGTCACGCGGCGTCACTTGTCGTCCCCAACATTGTAGTTTTTATTATACGTTTGTGTTTGCTTATCTTAACGTTAATGTCGCGTCGTGATGGTATTTCAATATACTAAATTAGTTTTTGCCTTTAGTACATAATATGTATTTGCTACTTCTAAAGGTGACTAAAGGAAAATGCTAAAGAATCTTACTATCCCCTAATCTAGCACGAAGTCTGCCTTGGTATAAGATGAGACAGTCTAACTCCGGTAGCAAAGCAGTGATGAAGGCCTCATAAGCTGCGAAAAGGGACCATCTTGGCTTGTGTTTAGCCGACGATACTAGATGGTCCCTTGATGGGTCCCTTGATGGAGTATCCTAAGCTAGGACAAGGTTAGCGAAATTGGCCGTTAGACATTTTAATTCTCGTTGTTCGTTATGTGAATGCCGACGTTAGTTAGGTAGCGTATAGTGTCGGCTTAAGAGTACCAAAGGTAGTTACGATGTCGTAAACGGTGACTAAGGTAAATGCTTCGGAAGAGCGCGGTGGTCTCCCTTTGTAGCACAAAGACAAAACAATCTACCTCCGGTAGCGAGGCCAGCGAGGTAGTCATAAAGGTCTCAAAGGCGGCGATAAGGAACCGTCTAGTATCGTCGGCTAGACACAGCAAGGACACCCACGGAGGGTTGACGCCAGGCAGGCGGCCGGTCGTAAAAAAATAATGCTAAATCTTGTAGCAACATGCAAACATGTAGCGCCGACAATAGTGAAATACGTGCAGGGAGATGATGATACACGTATCTGCTTCTTTAGGTCCATGCTACGGCGTAGTCTTAAGAATGAAACTGTATTTAACACCTGACTGCATAAATAAATAAACTTAAGATAAAAAAATGAAAGCTGGGCAGATTAGAGCCTGTATAAATTTCACGCACTTTCGAGTTACACAGGAAAGAAAAGACGTGTTACCGAAATTGTGAAACGTTTTCGAACTACGTGATTGCATTACGTCAGCAAAATTTAGCGTCTGATAACTAGCTAATAGAGCAACAAATTGTTTGAATAACAAGGTACTACCTTGCATTCCCGACTCGCGTTTTGTGTAAACCAGAAACCCAGTGCAGGCGAACTCGATCCGATATAATAATATCTGACCTATAAACGTCATAAGCGATCCGTTGGATGGTTTTGTGCGCGAACAAGCCTATTTCCCATTGAAATGCAATAGCGCTTGAATTAGGGGTTTTCCGAGTAACAGAAGAAGTGTTCTAAGCTTGCTCATGGATGACGCTGGTTTCGTAAATTATGTAAGTGCCACATTCCATATATAATAAACAGTTTTTGTAAAATTATCTAGATTATAATCAACATTTAACAGTGTTTGTGGAAAAACTATTATTGTAATAATGTTACAAAAAATTACACCTACCGAGCTTCTTATCTGTTCTTTTTTGGAAGGTTCTCTTAAATTCCGAACAGGTGCTAGAGTCAATTTGTTTTCAATAGCGTATGATGTGAATTATGTGCCTGTAAAAGTCTGTGTTAAACATTATGTAGTTTTTGAATTTGCATATAATCTGTGGATTGACATTTTTGGTAGCTCTTATATCGTCTTACAAATATTGCTTCGATAACATAAAAAGTATTTTGTTTTTGTATTATTATTTATTGCATAAACAAAGGTCGAAAGAAAAAACATTTCGCTTACACAATCGTTATCGATTGATCGACAATCGTAGTAATATAGTTGGATGATTCGATAAAGATAGTAATTTTATGTTTTCGATTATTTTAGATTCACTCGATAAAATTAAGCTGAGAACGAATGAACAAAGATGTTAGCTTAGGAAGCCCTTAAGACGTATGCTGTCACTTTTTGTCTTAATGAAAAGAATGTGACACCATGCCACCTAAGAGTACCCTAAGCTAAAAAGAGTTTGGTGAAAATGGCCATAAGCCACATATATTTGCGAATAAAATTCAAAGGTCAGCGTGGTTGACTAAGGCCTAAATATTTCATTTATCAGTGCAATAATAATTTTCGATGGTTGGATGGATGGATCAGTTATCACATATCACATAATATGAGACCAAATCGTTTGAAATATACGTAACAATAAATAAATTTCTTAGACCTAAAACTTATTGCATAACGCCAGTCCTTGAATAACCGCTCCAGCCACGGCGTAGTTTTGATATACACACCATAATGTTAATATTCTAATCTAATTCGTTTAGTATATTATGCACGCAAAGTCAGTATTACCTGAAAAACGGTGTAGGTTTCAGACTATTATGAACAATATTATGTGAAGAGTGTAATGAAAGTGTGCGAATCGGACTTGTAAATTTTGAGGTGGATTGTATTTGAGGTGAATCCACTAGTGAGCTTAAACCCGCGGTTTTTGCTCGAATGATTTAGTTCACAAACCGCGGCATTGCGGTGATCCAACAGCGGGCTTTCATCTTTACAACTATTTTCGCGAACAGACGTTAAGGCGCATAGTAAGGTCAATCATAAAAATTCACTGCAGAAAAAACCGGTTCTCTTCATAAATATCGAATAAAAAATCTTTTAAAAAGATATGTTATTATTCAATGCATTCTTTAGAGGATGGTCTTTTTAATTTTTTGATAAATTAATTAAAACTTGGTTAAAATGTGACCCAAACATGCCTCGATTTTAAAACTTTAAACCTAATCGCGTCGTAAATATTAGATTAAATCATATACTTTCGATTTCAATAAATAAAGTGAAATATTCTAGAGGATGGTCTTTTTAGATTTTTTTTATTTGCTTTTATTAATGTTTAATTTAAATAATTCATCTTACGCGTAAAGGTTTGCTTAAATATTCCCCTCACTCTCACTCACTCACTCCTATGTAATCAGTGCGGGACGAAAGACGCAAGGTCATTGGGAGCACTATGGGCCTTAAGCCTGCGCGCGAACAATTTGATGTTAAGCAGTTGGTTGCCGTAGAAACGGCATCATTACCTTGAGGAGCTCGGTGGCCCATTGGCGATTGCTAAGGTTATGCAACGTTGGCACTTGGCAGTGGTCAGGCTTAAGATGGGTGAAAAAAAAACATCTCGCCCTTCTCCGGGCTTCGAACGGCACGTTAAACGGTGGATCCTGCGCCTGATCTCGTTTCTGTCGTATCAGTTCTGCTACTCACCGCTGTGGCGCTAATAAAATTGCCATACAAACTCGATTACTTACGATTCGGATTTCGATTCGATTTTCGATTCTCCTGCGTGCTAGCCCCACAGTTAACCGCCCCATCGGACGATGCGAGCGAAGGGACAGAGAGTGAACTTGCGTTTGCGCAGATAGAGGAAGGTAGCCTAAAACGGGTAAGTACTCGTACACTGCTGTGTCAAGCGTTAGGGTTATTGTGTTCGTGTGCCTAGATTTCCCGAACGTCGACGAACTTCGATCAGTTTCGCTCGGATGCCGGAGTCGTGTAATAGCGTAGGTGTATGCAACGAAAGTTTTTTGTGACTTTATTAAAAAAAATAAAGGTGTCTTACGATTAGTCAAAAATCTTTTTTTGAATCATGCTATTTGTGTTACCATCTTATTTTAGCACTATTTAACATTAAATTAAGGTAGAAAGTTTACCGGTATTACCTTCCAATTTGAGGTTATTGTAATTTTGCATAAACATGTGCCCTTGGGCAAAACGGGTACCTACTACCTACCCGTTATGATATAGAAAAGTGTTAAGTTCATCTTATTTTGATTTTTCTTTGTTAAAGATTCAAAATGTTATGGTTAAAGACTGAATTTGTTATAAGTAGGTTAATTAACATTTGTTACATTTGTTTATATTTTTCTTTATTTAGAAAAACATAAAGTAAGTTAGTTTTCAATGTTAAAAGATTTCTGAACAAAGTCTCCTGCAAAAATATGTAACAATTTCAGTTTTTTACTAATTATAATATATACATGTTATAGCCTGTCCAAATATGACTCTATCCTAAGCATACCTGTTTTGCCCGAAGTGGGTTACCCGTTTTAGGCACACATGTGGGCAAAACGGGTTTTTAAAAGGGTTTTGTATTTATCTTATTTAATATATATTTGATATATGGTGCCATCATATTATGTTTTATTTTGATGCTCGATAAATATTCTATCTCATAACGTAAAAAAAATATTCTTATAAAGGTAATTTATAGATTTTATTAACCATTTCCTTAGCTTACCCATTTTAGGCCACCTTCCCCTACTTTGTTCACTATAATAGCGCATTTGGCTAGTCTCTGCTGAGATTGGTCGCTCTGACCGATGCACTTAGGAGGATGTCACATTGTGATTACCGCGTCGTGTGCCGTAGCCGCAAAATACCGTGTTTTGTGGCCGTAGCCTGGTAAAAACGCTACGCAGTCAACAGAAGACAGCACATGAGTACTCGCTTCTTCCGCTCCAATGAGTTCTTGTGATCTTATTCACGCGCAGGAACACAACAGGGCTTATTTATTGGCTGTAGTCTTCTGTGATCCAGAGCTACCCCTGGTCGATCTCACTAGAGGCTTGATTTTTTAATCACTTGTGTGGCGTAGAGCGCTCAGCTCGTTATCTCTGCTCGATATATCAAAAAATTAAGCCCTGTAAATATGACTCACAATGGACTGTCACTCGTGCGTTACCGATATAAGTCCACGCCGCCAGCACAAGAACTGCCGGCCCCCTGCTGCGTTCACATGACCTTAGGAACACGATGTGACATTGTTTGGTCTAGGTATTCTGTTGAGATTAGGATACTGCGGGTTTTCTCTATCAGATTGAACTCGCGTATTTTTCATGTTACCTATCATTAAAATTTATTTTGACAAAATGCATGCATATGAGTTCGGACTTTGGTTTGTCAGTGACATGTAGGTATTTTTGCTTTTTTGCACAATTCAAAACATTCGACGATATATTGATTGGGAACGTTGCATGGTATCATACGTTGGTAAATTTTCTACTTACTTCTGTGTGACGTAGAGAGCTCCCACTCCTTAACTTAAAATCGCTTTGTAACTAGGTGCTATACTCTACATATAGCAACTCGTTGCATTCCCGCCTAACCTGACTGCATTTCAAATCTTATGTCTTTGACATAATTACCCAGCGTTCCGTAAAACGATAAAAGTGATAATATCGCGAATCCGACCAAAGTCACAACAACCTACTGATTCAATAGCCCTTATATTTTGTGACGATTTCATTTGGTCGGATTCGCGATATTATCGCTTTTATCGTAATTCGGAACGCACCATTAATTTCGTCTCTCCCGTCACTCAATTGCGGACATCGAAACGTGAAAAAGTAGCGAGGGCTAATTAACATAAATTAATATTTTTATCCGCACCTTTTTCTATAAATCTGACGAAATAATTTAACGAATATCATAAAATCTTAAAGGCACTTATGTGTAAGTCTTTTATTATGTTGGTAAGTTTTTATAACATGTTACGCGCCACATCGCCTCAGCCAATCGCAAGCCAGCCGAAGCCAGCCAATCAGAGCCAAGCAAGTGCAGCCATGTGCCAGCTAGCCCAAGCCAGCCAATCAGAGCCAAGCCAAGCTAGCGCCTTACTACCGGAGAAACTATAAAATGCCGTGCCATCTCATATTTAGAGCACTTCTCTGTTTTACTGTTTCTAAGACGGAACTCTGCCCGATTGTAAATCGAAATTAAATCAGTGTGATTCTGCAACGTCTACTTTTTATGATATCCCTTTACAAACATATTTGTGATCCATAGCTTATAATAGTCCATATATCTGTTTCGGAGTGCCTTTTTAATTATATTTGTAACGATGGAATAATATATATATCGGCCTTACTTCCTAACCACTGCACCACTGCGTCGTCGCTGAACCTACTCCTCACCCGTTACACCGTTACACTGGCGCCTTCAACGTTCCCGAACCCCGCCCAGATAAAATAAAAAAAAACAAAAAGTAAGAAGGAGGAGGGAGTAAGAGCATCTCGAATTGAGCGGAAAACCGAAGAAGAATTTTAATTTTGTTCGTAGTATTTAATTTATTTTCAAAATTCAAAAAGCCTCGTTGCCCTTTTAATTTTAAGCGGTCCATTTGATTATTTTGTTTTCACATTTTTAGCTATTCTTCACATCATCCACCTAAATAGTGTTGGCTTATTATCACCATCCGCAATAATTTCCTTACTTACGTATTTAGTTTCACATTAAAAAAAGAATAACCACTTTGTAGTCTTATATTTTATTAGATTATATTTTAAAATGAATCCGACACTATTGAATAAGTCTGAGCTTATTTACGAGCTCGCTCTTCGCTCCCAAACAATTCCATCTACTGCTACAGCTGATGATCTTCGCGCGTTGCTACTCCCACTGATAGATATGGACACCACATCGCTTCCAATTCCATGTCCGTTAGAAAAAGATTTAGAAGAACTAAAACGTGTAGTGGCAGTAATTTCCACACGCTTACTAACCTTATCGCCAAGTAATAAATATAAATTGGAACAAATTCAAACATATCTAAACCACATATTACAGAGAATCGAAAGATTAGAAATTTTATCTGATTTGCCACTAAATATGATAGAATTATTTCAAAACATTGGGGGTGATTCTGAAGCGACCACCTAAAACTATAACTAAATAAAATTAGAGATAGAAATGTCAATCACCGTTTGGTATTCAGAACTCACAAGTTAACTCTAAAATTAAGAGTGACGTTACTAAACTACTCAATTTAGTGTTAGATGTTATTTTCGTATTCTGACATGCTTCCTAAATCTAATTTTTCCTATAATTTTAAATATGTCAAACTAATTTTAGGAGGTGAACTTTTAGGTGCCGTCTAAATTTATCTTGTTACTTTTTAACGATTTTCTAACATTACCGAAGGCATTTTTTTTTGTGCAACTTGCCAAATGGATGATGAATTGGTTGTTATGGCATTAATAGAGTCTTCAGAAAGGTAAAATATTTGTTTTATATAAGAAATTAGATAAATACCTGCCTCATAGTTTTAAAATATATTTGTAAAGTATCGACTTATTTATGTTATAGAATAGGAGAAGAAAAAGTAAAATTGAGGAAGTTGAGGGACAAATCAGACCCATTTACTATGCCCGAACGTAAATTTAGAAAAATATTTCGTCTTCCTCGCCAATCCGCTCGCAACTTTATAGAAGCTATAGACTGCACTGAAGTACAGATTGGCTCCTTACCGGAACATTTAAAGGTTTTAGCCAGCCTTCGGTCATGCAGAGCTGTCACTGTTGTCACTGATTTAATATTGCGCAAATTAACTCTACAAAAAAATTTAATTTCCTAAAACAGCAATAGAAAAGGACCTTGTCAAGGCAGAGTGAGCGAGCACCTACTTACATTGTAATAAAATATTTTGAAATAATTATTAAGAAATACATTAACATTCTCCGTCCTTTTTCTATTTAGGTTTCTACAAATATATGGAATGCCAAACACACTTGGAGCTGTTGATGGTACACATATTGGTCGAGGCCTGGAATGCAGCAAACTCCTTCTGTGTGGAGGTAATCACACAGAAGGAGGTGGCAGAACGGGCCAGAAAAGATGACCCAGCGGCAGATCCCTGCCGCCGCAGAAGAACGGGGCGGAGGAGGCGGCAGTTCGCCCGCCTTCTTCCTCCTGACGGTGACCAGCGGGACGCGGGCCCGGGAAGCCCGAGTCCTGCATTGCACAGGCCACCGCCAGTCGTCGATACTCCTAATGCCCAGGAGCATCGCCGGCCTTCCCATTTTAGGGAGGTGAGAGGGGCTCGCCATAGGCGAGCAGACGCTGACGAGGTCATGGAAGTGTCCGAAAGGGTTCCCATGGCCTTGTCCGGCGACGGGGCGTCCCTCCCCGACGTAACCTCTTCCTCAGGTGACGGGGAGGATGGGGCGGTGATGGACGTTCTCGTGCCATGGCGTTTGTGAGGGGGCATCGTTGGGTTTTAGTCGGTAGGCCGCAGTTTCTGGCTGGCACTCTGCCCCCAGTGCCCGCGGAGAGTCCGACATAACCTCGCGCCTACCCAAGCGCGAGGTATGCGTAACACATTTCCCAACGTTAAAAAAAAATGGTACACATATTGGTATTGTTGCTCCACCACTGACACACCCTACAGCACCAGGAAACTTATTATACAATAGGAAAGGCTTTTATAGCATCAATTGCCAAGTCGTGAGTTGTAATTTGTTTGTTCCCAAGTAGTCTAATAGTATTGACATTTAGATGATAGGTTATGTATATATGTATTTACTCCATTGATTTACTACCAAACGTAGATAGAGCACTTCATACAAAAACGCGCTTGAAATCTGTCACCTAATCGACTATATATTTGTACGCTGTTAAATAGGTAGTTGAATATGCACACCCGAATTAAAATTACCATAAAAAAAGTACCGTATTTATCGAATTCAACCTTATTCTTTATTATTACGGCAACTATTTGAAGTACAACCGTGTGCAGTTACATCATTTCACACCTAGCCACATTAAATTTGACGTTTTAGTAATTGCTACAAGAAAATATCAACTTTATACTCTCAAACATAATACTCAAAATTGCTTATCCAACGCATGGAAAAGAACTGCACGAGGCCCGATTGGGCAGTTCTTCACCGGCCCACTTTTCGAACGTTCATGCGTTATCTACGTTTGGTAGTAAATCAATGATTTACTCTTACAACAGAAATTAATATTCTATCTGCAGATAGAAGTATGCCTATCTAAGATTTGTTGCCTAGCAATTACTATTATTTGTCAATAAATAACAGCGGTTATTATGAAAAGAAAACAAAAATTACTAATGAAACAAAATACGCAATTTTAAAATTCAGAGGAAGTCACGAATTACCTATCTATACAACTACAGACTACCACGCAATTTTTTCTTTCATGGCATAGGCGCGAAGCCTTCACAATCGCAGAATAAATGTCGAATAATTTTTCTTTTGTGATAAAATGAATGATAAATAATAACATTTCTTTTCTGTTATTTACAAATACGATCAAATCTTAAATTAACAATTTCTGATAGTAAAATTAGTAGAATATAGCTGTTTTCAATGTTTCTAAATTATCCCGTTTTTCTACAGCACTAGGTGTATTTATAATCTGTGTATTCAATTTAAGAAATTGTCAAATACAGTTTAAATTTAGAGAGTCCGGCGTTTCAGAATACGAATTACCTAAAACTAATTTAAAATTATATGTTTAATTTTAGTTTTAGTTTTAGTGCAGGTAACTTCAGAATTACCCCCATTGTATCTGATTATTCAAAATGTCAATCAAAATTTAATGACATTATTTCCTCTTCATCGACAAATCAGTGTGCTATTTCAGTCGAATGTCAATCTACTCTAGACCTTCTTACACAAAAATTAATATCTGAAAGTCGACAACCAGATTTAAGAAAATTTTCATATAAAACCGACTCATGCCCACGCGATTTTATAGAACGTATTGAAGAATTTGCTTCGGCTAGAAATATTAACCAAAAATAACTACATAACCAAATTTATGACATTCTATCTGGCCCAACTTTAGACTAGTTCCGAGCACGAAAATCTACCTTAACTGACTGGGATTCATTCAAAACGCAATTTATTAACGACTTTCAAATTTTCGACTACGATTACAAACTTCGTAAGACTATTGATGCTCGTAAACAGAAACCAAATGAAAGAGTAATCATCTACTTTTCGGCCATGCAAGAACTTTTCTCAAAATTAACAGTTCCATTGTCCGAACCAGAACAAATAGCTATTCTTAGACGTAACATGAATCCTATGTACAGTTCACGACTGTTACAAACAGACGTTATTTCAGTTAATAAACTACTACAATCTTGCCAATGGTACGAAAGTTGTAACTATAATACTTCCGCATTAGACTTAAACAATTGCGATACTCAAGTAACACACTGTTATAATAATCCCAGTACTTCTAGCACACCTCCATATATACCACCTTTTGGACCTCAAAATAAAATTTGTACGCTAACCACATCACGCACCTTACGTTTCTCCTGCCCTCGATGCCGTAATAATACCCACGACCTAGAGCATTGCCATAGTAAAAATATAGTATGCTTCCGTTGTGGAAAACTTGACGTAACTTTCGCTATGTGCCCTAATTGTCACAAGAAACAGTCAAAAAACTTATAAAGGAGAAAAATAATAAAATTCAAAAAACGACACCTACCGAATGGAATCTTTGGCTCGAAACAATTAAATTATTTAATAAATCATACAAGACTTCTGTGAATATTTTTGACATATCGAAGCAAGATAATCGTCCGTATGTCAAAATAAATTGCAATAATCTAACATTATGCGGCCTACTCGACAGCGGTAGCGCAATAAGTATTTTGGGAAATAACTCTCATAAGCTATTATTAGACCATGGTATGAAATTAAATCATCATCATACCATATCTGGCACAGTTGCTAATGGTCAATCCATCCGATCCATAGGTATCATTCAACTACCAATCAACTTTAAAAACAAAGTAGCAATTCTTACAGTTCACGTCATTCCTTCCGTTAAACAATCTTTTATTTTAGGCATAGATTTTTGGAAATTATTTAATTTAGCTCCCGACGTTCTTCAACTCTTAACATTCGAATCATCACCCAATACTAATGAAACCTTTATTATTAACAATTCTATTAATCAAGTTACAAGCTATCATACTCTAACTGAAGAAAAAAATTCATTTCCGATTCAATTATACAACAGTTTAAAAATATTTCTACAGATACTAAACCTCTTGGCCAAACACATTTAGTTGAACACCGTATTGACATAGGCGATCATCCTCCAATTAAACAACGGTGCTACAGACTCACCAGAAAAACAAAAAGCCTTGTGCAAAGAAGTTGACGACATGCTCAAGCTGGATGTCATCGAGCCTTGCGAGAGTCCGTGGCTTAATCCCGTCATTATTACCCCAAAAAAGGATGGCACATGGCGTTTTTGTATAGATAGTCGTAAATTGAACTCCATAACAAAGAAAGATGCATATAAATTACCTTTTATCTCAGATATTTTAGATAACATTGTGACGCATCAAGCTTCGGTGTTGGTGCCATGCTTACTCAGGAGTTTGATGGCGTTGAAAAACCAATTGCATACATGAGTAAATCATTAACAGGCCCGCAGAAAAACTACTCTATTACCGAAAGAGAGTTGTTAAGCATTATATTAGCTCTAGAGCATTGGCGTTGTTACTTAGATAACGGCCAAAAATTTACAATATACACAGATCATTCAGCTCTACAATGGTTTTAAAAACCTTGATAATCCAAGCATTCCAAGCGGTCGTTTAGCCCGTTGGAGTATTCGCCTGTCTGCATTTAATTTTGAAATTAAGCATAGACGAGGCAAAGATGATTTAGTACCAGATGCTTTGTCACGTTCCGTTCCCATTAGCACCATCAACTATGACAGCACACATACACAAGACGAATGGTATCTTTCCATTTTGGCGAGCACATCAAATATATTCTGAATCGTACAACAGACATCACCGCCATTTAGAATTCAACGAAGTTGATTTAGTCTGGAAACACAATTACACAATTAGTTCCTCAGAAAAATACCATTCGGCTAAACTAGCACGAAAATTTATTAAATGTTATATCATAAAGAAAATCTCACCTCTATCGTATATGAGCTTGTCGACCTTAACAATAAGCCTTTAGGTCGCTGGCATATACGAGATTTAAAACCATCAAAATAATTCTATTATTTTTCTCCGTAAACATTATTTATTTTTATGTTTTATATTGTTCTTGTAAATATTTATAATTTTATTCATTATTTTCATTATTGTCATACACAATGACTTGACACGCTTGTCCTTGTCATATAGTTATTGCGAACTCTATAATTTTCCTTATAATTACTAAACATAATTATTGAAAACTTTTTGGGTCATGTTTAGTGCGTATAAATGCACTTATGACGTTGTTACATTATTTCTGAGAGTTCCTCATAGATGGCGTTATCATTATTTTCGAACTATGGAGTTGGTCTCCTAATTTGTTATCGTTTATTTATTGTTGCGTACAAAATAGTGTACGAACAATTTTAATGCCATAAGGCATAACTGCATAATGCATAATTGATGCGTTTAGCATGGCCATAGGCCTAGGCCCTTGTATATAGTATTCTTTTTATTTTTCACCTTCACACAGCGGATGGTGACTGTATAAATAAGCCATCACTATAGAGGGAACGATTTGGAGTATTTTATTTCACATAGAATACTCCACAGAAAGGGTGTTTGCAATAATGCAAACACAATTATGAAAGATGAATGTATGTATGATATACGAAAGGGATGAATGAACGAAAATCGTTCCCTATCATTGTAAATACCCCATTATCATTCACCCCTCACCTCATCCATCTATTTTTAAGTTTTTATAAAAAAATTGTCACTGTGTATATAATGTTTTTTTTTACACTTTTATAAATTTTATTTGTATGTATTTATCCTTTTTTTTTTTTAGAAAAAATCCCTTCTGGATTTTTTCTTCCAGGGGAGGCCGGGTATTGTAACGAGGTGCTATACTCTACATATAGCAACTCGTTGCATTCCCGCCTAACCTGACTGCATTTCAAATCTTATGTCTTTGACATAATTAATTTCGTCTCTCCCGTCACTCGATTGCGGACATCGAAACGTGAAAAAGTAGCGAGGGCTAATTAACATAAATTAATATTTTTATTATATTAATTTATGTTAATTAGGCCTTTTTCTATAAATCTGACGAAATAATTTAACGAATATCATAAAATCTTAAACGCACTTATGTGTAAGTCTTTTATTATGTTGGTAAGTTTTTATAACATATTTGTGATCCATAGCTTATAATAGTCCATATATCTGTTTCAGAGTGCCTTTTTATATTTGTATCGATGGAATAATATATATATCAGTGACACAATTCTTGGTGCATTATTTATTAACGGCCTTACTTCCTAACCACTGCACCACTGCGTCGTCGCTGAACCTTCTCACCCGTTACACCGTTACAGCTTTATGTCAGTAATTTCTTGTTATGTCGACAAATCAAAAAACAAAAACGTTTGTGATATTTTTTATTATTTAACTGACGGACTAATAAGATTTAGATTTTTCTTGCTCAGTCCGCACGCCTATTGTCCAGTGGCTAATGAAAGCCAAATGCCAAACGTGTGGAAAAGCGAGTGATACAGCTAATTCGCTGTGGAGAAGTGACTTTGGAGTGAGTTCAATGTCATCGCTGTCTCTGCCAGACTGAGTCACCAGGCCATTCTGACCCGTTATTGTATTCACGCAACGTCTTTCACGATCGCTTTGAGTTTGTCACTCATCGCGGCGTCAGCGCAGGGCAGATGTGACATCTGTCTGCTAAAGCAGCGGTGGTTGTACGTCGTCTCTTAGATTGATAGCGATCGCTATAGTGTTTCGATTACACAATTAGGGGGGCGGAATGATCAACATACTCAATGACTTTTATTAACTTAAAAATAATGAACATTTTTTTAAAATTTTATGCGTGACTCTTTAATTTTACTTTCTAAAAATTTCGTCGGAGATTGCTATTGAGATTGTTTACTATTATCTATTTTCGTTTGTAAAGTCGACTATAGACATTAATACGTCACAAAATTCTTAACAGTTTTAGTGTGATCTCTCACGTTGGTCATTTCGTTCCAAAACGTTTACTACGTTCAGTGTGACCGCAGCGCTGTCTGTAATCGTAAGACTGTGTTCGATTTACGTTACTCGTGCGACTAACCATGTCAGGGTCGGGGATTCTGAAGAGCGCAAGCGAAAATACGAAGAAACGTCACTCAATCATCTCTGGAAGGAGCGAGTTCTGTAAGTGGATTTTAGTAGTAGTGTAGTAGAAGTTTATTATGTACTACCAACACTCAGTCGTCGAGAAACAATAAAATTTTTACATATAGTGTAGGAATAACATATGTTGAGTCAGGTTTGCTTGTAACAGTAAACAAAATGGTCTAGGTTCAGATACATTTGTGTCAGAAGCCCTGAAGGATCTTCCGGCAATGCCCTACATCAAAGAAAGCTTATAAAATTGAAATGGAAAAGTTCATCCACTTTAAAAGACACAATATCGACTCTATGTTCTAGTCCAGGGGTCTCCAAACTTTGAAGCCTTAGGGCCATAATGATTTCTTCAGTATGTTCCGAGGGCCAAACCTTAGCTATATTTTAGATTAGTCGCAGAGTGCGCGACATAAGCAAACATACGCTTTTTCCATTTCAATTACTATTGTGTTTTCTTCTTCAACTTATCACAGCAATATAGTAATACAATACAATAAGACATTGGCTGTCGCGGGCCGGATTGATGGCACTGGCCGGCCGGATTTTACCCGCGGGCCGTAGTTTGGAGACCCCTGTTCTAGTCTATACACATATTTGTTAAACTCACGACAGATTCAATCCTGGCTAACATTGTATTGGGTCAAAACTGCTCCCTTGTGTAACCAGTCATGATCGCTTACAAGTTGACATTCAGTGTGGCGCCAAAACAAGGGACAAGAGTCCACAAACTAATAAATGTACAAGTTCTATGACCATTGTTACGTAGTACTATTATATCTTCTGTGCCATTGTGTTTTGACATAGGAGTGATATATGTGTTCGAGTTTTTTTTTATAAGTAACAATGTGTGACTGAATTTTACCTAATCAGTGAAAATAAATTGCTTTCGGTTGACTGTTAAATTGCTCCGTTTTATTTAAACTAAATTGGTTGTCAAAAATTAGATTTGTACCCAAGCATTAATGATTTCAACGAATACATTGTAAAATGTCCTAGCTAGAACATGAAGACCTAACCTCCATCGCCAAAACCTTCATGGGTGACAAAACATGTAAAACGTATTGAGCTCCTTGGTGCTTCAGAAGAATCGGAAGGCACATTGAAAGTGATTCATTTCTAGAGTAATGTGTTGTGTACCAGAGTAAATCTGTTCTGTCTGTGGTACTTCACCCTGTGCTTTTATTTGCCTTACAATTAGTTAGTCTCTGTTGTGGCTAATTCCCATGAAAAGTAAGGAGAAATTTTCCATCCAGAACCGTGAAAAGTTTTATTTGCCTCTTTTGACGAGGTGGTTTGCAAGCTTAGCTGCTTGTGTGCCGGCAGCGATTGCAGACAGGCGTATATGGATGACTCCGAATAGGCGCGTGAGAGCTTGCTCCTAGCAATGGGGTCCTCCCCACTAAACTAACCATGAACCGGGAAACCCGTTTTTGTTACTAACTTATAGACGAAGAATATACAACAGCGACATTTATCTCTTCAGGGTCCTCATCTGACGAGGAAGAGGGTGTCCAACCTCACGAGAAGGCGATTGCCGCAGGCCAGGCCAACCCCCCGTACTGCGTGAGGAACGTGGAGCAACAAGCCTTCGGCAGGAGGGAGATCGAGATCGCCGAGCAGGAGATGCCCGGCATCATGGCTTTGAGGGCTAGAGCGAAGGACGACAAACCCCTGAAAGATGCAAAGGTAATTTCTAAGTACACATCTACACTAATATTATAAAGAGGAAAACTTTGTTTGTTTGTTTGTTTGGTTGTAATGAATAGGCTCAAAAACTACTGGCCCGTTTTTAAAAATTCTTTCACCATTCGAAAGCTACATTATCCACGAGTAACATAGGCAAACTTTTATTTTGGAAAAAAGTAGGGTTCCGTAAGATATTTGGGTTTTTCGGACACATGGTGTAAAAAATCAACCAGAAAAGTAACTTATTTTGCGTACGCTGCCTAAACTATAAAAGATAGAACCATAAAATGTTCTAATTAATTGTAGATCTTATAAATATCTACAAAAAAGTCCGCGACACACTATACCTATCTATGTCGAGTGAGGCACAACAACCATTTTTTTATTTAAAAATCTTGAATTTTTTTTGGACTACATTTAAACGCATTTATTTTTCTCGTGCTATTAATCCTTATCAAAATAAATTATTTCATCACTAAGTACAGTTTATGTAGATAATATTTGGTCTTTGAATGATTAAAATTGGACGTTTGGTTTTGAAGTTATGGCGAAATTAAAATATTACGATTTCTGCTGCACGGCCCGTTGCGAAGTGAGCGTCACCAAGGCGGGGGTGCGCGTGCGGGGAGGTTATGGAATAAAATGGAGGAAAAAATTAAACACTGTGTTAAGCATTTCGATGGCGAAACGTAGTTCGCGGGCACAGCTAGTAATGAATAAAGGCAGAGCCTCATACGCTCTAATAAGGTTCTTGTAAGTGAGTTGTAGATAAGATGCTTTACTTTGCGCGGAATACGCAAAATGAAAATGAAACGCTAAATGAAACAGTTTAAAAAGTGGTGCGAGGCGATTTGCTCTTCTTTTTGACACGCGTAGGACAAACACTCCAAATGTCTATACAGAATTCATGTCTGTGCCCAAATTGAATGAAGAATAAACAAAATGACGTATCGCCAGATCGTGGGCTGCACACACATAAACGCACAGACAGCGGTGCTGATAGAAACGCTGGCCGCGCTGGGAGCGACAGTGCGTTGGGCGGCCTGCAACATTTACAGCACGCAGAACGAGGTGGCAGCCGCTCTGGCGCATGCCGGTGAGTATGCTCACATACTCCGTCACTCACTCACTCCCACTTCAACACATATACACGGTTATTTTTTTATCACCCTGGAAAATTTAAGGGACGCTTCACGACATGGTATTAGAATGTTTTATATATGAATAAAAAAAATAACTCGCTTACTTAATTTTATATTAATTTTTTAAAAAATCCAAAAAATGCTGCCTTAGTTGAAAGCAGGATTTTTAGAGATTTTTTTTATTTTTTTGTAATTTTTTTAAATTTTTAAATTTTATTTTTTTTAATTTTTATATAATAATGGATGTGTCCTGAAGCGTCCCTAAAATTTTCCAGGGTGATAAAAAAATAACCGTGTATACTATAAACTATTAGTAGGCACAAATCTCTCTGGAGACGAGAAGAAATTGGCCTATACTAAACACGCTGACGGGTGGAGTAGGGTTGTTTAGTTTTCCATCGTGTGCCTAATAGGAGGCGAACTGAGTATGAAAAATCGAAATATATTTAGATAAATAATGTCATATCAACAGCTTTATAATATCAGTATATTTTTTAAACAACTTTAAAAAATATACTGATCCTAGAAAAACTATAATAATCTAATTAAACTTATAGTTACGTAATAATAAGGGTTCTTAAAAGTCGAGGGTCAAAGTAACAAAACGAGGCTTGCCGAGTTTTGTAATAAAAGATCCGAGAATTCTAAGACCTAATTATGCACCGTTGCATACAGTACTTTTTCGTTGCAGACAGCTGGAAAATATTCTGTTGATGATATAAATTTCTCACAAGTTAAAACGCGCCGATAAAACAATTGACATTCAAAGCAAAATGTGAAAGCCCGCGCTTTGATTTTTTTAAATGATGGATGATAAAAAAAAAGAAATTAGTATAACAAACAGTTTTTATAATTATTAGCTCTGTGTTTTGACTCATGTTGTTTATAAATTTCAAATTATTACCACACAACAGCATTTTTTGTGCAAATCGTACCAGTGACTGTTGACAGATTGAAATCATTGGCTTTCCTAATTTAGCTTGCAAGATTTCATTAGGTACAGACACGGGACAGGTGTATATAAGTAAATGAAAGCTTGTAAAAAGTTCCAGGTCGGAAAGAGATTTGGAACGAATAGTTCACTTTTAATTCGTTACTATTATAGTAGTACAATCGTCTCGAATTCTCGATAGGTTTCGCGATATTCGCATGGCGGGGCGAGAGTGAGGAGGCGTTCTGGTGGTGCATCGACCAATGCTGCGCGCCCACCGCCAGCTGGCAGCCCAACATGATCCTGGATGACGGCGGCGACGCAACGCACCTCATGCTGAAGAAGCACGCCGCCGCCTTCAAGCACATCAAGGGTGAGCCGCGCCGTAGACTCCCAACGCTAAACTAGAAACGTTATTTTAATATCGACTAGCTGTCCGCGACTTCGTCCGCGTAGAATAGTAACTTTTGGCAGCATTTTGATTTTTGTAGGCAATTTTTTTAAGATTATGATAAAAAGTAGCCTATGTTATACCTAATATAATTAGCTATCTATTAGTGAAAGTCCCATCAAAATCGGCATAGCCGTTCCGGAGAGTAGCGGGAACAAATAGACAGACAGAACATCATACCCATTTAGTAAAAACTTGTTATTTTGACATTACAAACAGACACTTCAATTTTATTTATTTGTATAGATTTTAATAAATTTAAAATCTATACAAATAAATAACTCACACACACACACACACACACGCACACACACGCACGCACGCACGTACAAACACATACGCTCACACGCACACACACACCCACACACACAAACCCACACACCCACACACACAAACCCAATAAAACAGTTGAAGTGCTATGTACTCCGAGATATTGGTGAATGTTTTAGCTTGAGAGCGTTCTAGCAACGATAATAATTGAAACGATAAAGCAGCGTTATTGAAGCAATATTGATACGTCATTATTGCATTAACTTTAGCAGGTTTGGTTCACCAGTGAGATGAATGAAGACAAAATGCATCCACTAAGCTTCTAAATACAATAACTAAGACATTTGTCGTCTTCCAGGCATAGTCGAGGAGAGCGTCACGGGAGTACACAGACTTTACCAGTTGAGCAAAGCGAACAAACTATGCGTTCCTGCCATGAATGTCAACGATTCAGTTACGAAGACCAAGTTCGACAACCTTTACTCGTGTCGGTGAGTTTGCCATCCCCATCATCAACAGTACAGTCAGTGTCAAATTCAAATTCAAAAATCTTTATTCAACATAGGCCTTTACAGGCACTTATATAAGCTATCTCTGAGAGAAGTGCGTGAACTTAGCTTATAAATTGCTCTCACTGAACGTTTCTTTGATACAAATCGCAATACATTGTTAAATATTAGAATTGAGAGTTCAAACCCAAGCTTTTCTGTCCGTCATGTAATCAGACACTTTATAATATGGTTTTTTAATAAGTACATCTTTGATTGCAACTTTAAATTTGTTTAAGCTAAGTTCTTGTATACAACTTGGGATTTTATTGTAGAAACGTATACACAGGCCTCTAAAAGAATTATTAATTTTTTGGAGCCTGGTATTTGGTAAAGCTAACATATTCTTTTGTCTAGTATTAACTGAATGAATATCACTATTTTTACAAAACAAATGAATATTCTCGTGAGCGGGCTATGTCACTCAACAATGAGTACTTGTATCAATGGGTGGCTGTTCAGATCCGGCTCGAAGGACCGTTAAAAGTCTCGGCTGGATCCCTTACACATTCGATGTTGTTTGTTTTCGTTTACATTTTAATACATAATGGTGACTTCGGCTAAATCAATTAGCACAATTATATTTATTAAACCGATATTATGATCACTCGTTTTTCTTTTGTTTCTAGGGAAAGTATAATAGATGCTCTAAAACGAAGCACGGATCTAATGTTCGGTGGTAAGCAGTCGGTCGTTTGCGGCTATGGGGAGGTCGGCAAGGGGTGCTGTCAGGCGTTAAAAGCCTTAGGATGCGTGGTGAGCTTATATTTTAAGGATGCAATATAAATATAGGTCTGGCCATACTTCGACGTTCGACAAAATCGCAGTATTGAAAGGCGCGCTAGATGGCGTTAAGAATATCTTTATGGCCGATTACACTTATTAAGCATTATAAGCTGTAGCGAGAGTAATAGCTTCATCATATTATGTAATTTTGATTTTGTTACACCGACACATGGAAAATTATTTATGAAAATAACACTAACAATATAAAACTGAACTAAACTCTGTTTTTTTATCTATTGTCACTTTTTGGCGTTACTTTAGAAAGAAACAGCTAAACATGTAATTTGATACGTTTTATTTATATCAGTATGATTATAAATCAATTGCAAATAGAAATTCTAGCTTTTTACTTTCGGGGGAAAATTGTACAGTCGATCACATGACAAGCTTTACATTTGCATTACGAAAATCGCCGCTATCACGATCTACATAATGGTGGTATCAAGGTCAGCGTGTAAAGTGTGACGTGTTGCTGTGTGTACATGTTTATATTTTTACTGACGAATTTTTTTACTTGCAGGTGTACGTTACAGAAATCGATCCAATTTGTGCGCTACAAGCCGCCATGGACGGATTTAGGGTAGTCAAATTAAACGAGGTAAGTCTTATGAAATCCGTAATTGGGATGATGACTGAATTCTAAGTTTTACGTCTCGTCATTAAATATTAAAACACCGTGCAAAAAGATGCTGTTCTGTGAAATTAGAATTAAAATCGGCTAAGAAATACATTAGATACAAGCATTTTAAGTTCTTAATTTGAAGGTGATTAGACAGAGAGATCCGACATCAATCGTGACGTCATAGTTGAGTACGGCCATATAAACTCCTTGTAAATTGCCGTTTTGCTAGAAAGAGATGGAGAAAAATCTTTAATACCTTATATCTTGGTTGTTTTTATAGTTATTCGAAAACCGATTTTTTCTTTCTGTTTATTATATAAATGAGCTTCTATTAAAGCAAAAAAAATTTTTTACTCATCTAGCCTATTGTAATTTTGTTTTACATTTAAGTCTAATGAAATAAAAGAATTTTTATTATTGTGTGTTTATGCATTTTTAGGATATAGGGTATAATGTTAATATAGACAAAGGTAACCGATTATCACCAGTTGGCCCAAATGGCAAACTCTAGTTGCTAACTTAAGAGCTGCCATTTTGAAAAATATTATACATTCATTGCTGCTGCAATTAATGCCGCCAATACAATACAACTTACTCAACTAGTGATGGACGTAATGTGTATTTCGAGATGACAATTCAGAGTTGGCAACTGAAGTTATCGAAGAAGGTTGCATGTCGTCCGATCACGTCAATTTGTCGCTGCAATTGTAAATAAATCCCCAACAGGTGATAAGACAAGTGGACATAGTGATAACAGCGACGGGTAACAAAGGCGTCGTCACTCGGGAACATATGGAGCGGATGAAGAACGGCTGCGTGGTGTGCAATATGGGACACAGCAACACCGAAGTGGACGTCCACGCGTTGAGGACGCCCGACTTACTCTGGGAGAGGGTCCGGAGTCAGGTGAGCTTGTTTGTTCAACGATAAACGCCCGTTGCAGTTAAGCACGGATTTGCAACATTTTCAAAATTTTTAGCCTAATGCCCAAAAGTCCAAAGCCAAATAATGTCATGTCGAGTTCATTTTTTGTGTGAAGTCTACAGACCTTACTGGAGAGAAAATTGTCAGGACTGTTGTGCTGGCTACGCGGGGCCATAGACCACGATAGCCGCTTAATATTAGGTGAGGCTTACCATTGAATAAACCTCTGACTAACGTTTGTGTTAGATGATTTCAGCCACTACAGCACTGAAACGATTATAAAACCTGCTAATCAAGATTATACATGTGGCGACAATTTTTACAACATATTATTTTTTTTTGATAGGTGGACCACATTATATGGCCGAATGGAAAACGTATAGTCCTTCTGGCTGAAGGCAGACTAGCAAATCTGTGCTGTTCGTCGCTGCCTTCTTTCGTGGTGTCAGTCACTGCGGCGACGCAGGCTCTAGCGCTCATAGAGCTGTACAACGCGCCACAGAATAGATACAAGGTAATGGCTGTATGGCGTTGTGTGCCTTTGATTTTTTGTGTTTGTTCATTGTTCTCTAATGTCTTCTTTGGCATTAGTGACAGCTACTAGCAAACAAAGTGCTCAACGGCGAAATACTTTTTTGGGTGCAACACTCGTTTTAGAAGGATTCTAGCTTAATTATAACAGTCACTTGCCACTGTACTTATGGAAGTTTAAGAGAAAAGCGTATAGTCCGTTTTTCAATACAAACGTAGTCCCCTGTTTCCTTTCTGGATAATGGCACTAGTTGCTTTATTTTTTCCAATAAAATCTATGGCCACTACAAGCATGTTCCTATGATTTCCTTTTTTTATTAAGTTAATTATTCAAAGAGATTTTAAACCTTTAAAAACCTAAAAAATCGACCTAATTTTCTGCTGTATTCAAACGTCCAGCAAACAAACTGAAGAAGATTATATGGAAAAAGCAAAACATAGAAACACAGAGAAAGTCTTGCTTTAATTTTTAACACAAAAAGTAATTAAATCTGTCAATTTTTCGCGGAGAAAACAGGGGACTACGAAACGTATATTTTGTGTACTTTTCATAGGTCCTAGCTGCAGTTGTCCCTATCGCGCTCAGTTCAGTTGTTTGGACACACAGCGAGACAGCAATACATTTAATTTTCACAAATACCTATTTTTGAATTCTCTCAATACATTTATGATTTTTCCCTGTTTCTCAGGCTGATGTGTACCTATTACCCAAGAAGATGGATGAGTACGTAGCCAGCCTCCACTTGCCTACATTCGACGCTCACCTCACGGAACTAACGGACGAGCAGGCGAAGTACTTAGGCCTCAACAAGGTAGGACCGTTCAAACCAAATTACTATAGATACTAGCGAAGAGCTCCGCCTAGGCGCGTGTAAAATGCCAATTTTCAATTACTCTAGCCTTGTTTTGATCAATTTTCTGGGGAAGTGAATGAACGACTTGTTTTTTTTGCGTCGATCAGGGTTTCGCTTTATACAATGGTTTCATGATGGCTATTTAATGCTATAATAAATAAGGCCTTGAGAGTACAAGTGTGTAGAAATAAAAAAATATTTATAAGACGGACTTATATTAAAATATATAGACGTGAATGAAATAAAAAAACATCAAATTCGACTCCCACTGCCAATATTACGCACTAATCACCTCTAGAAAAAAACTTGATTCAAATATGACTTAATATGAAGTTTTTTAAAAAGCGTCGAATTTTTTTAACTGGCCACCCATACAGGACGACTTTTAGCTGATAAGGACAACAGGCGTATGAATCTTATCAGCTTTGTCAAAAGTACCGACATGTACAATTATTATGTATAGTAACTATATGGAAACCATTATCCAGTAAAATTTTTGTTTCTCTTGTCACTTAAGTCATATAAACCAACTCCAGCCATTGTTATCGTTTTCTACATTATGCTTTAAAGTTATGAAAGGCAAATCAGCAAAACAAACGTTTTGTGACTTCACGGTAAGAAACATCACAACTTTCAATCTTCACTTCGTTTAAAAAGACTATCTCGCCGGATTACAATAGATAACATTCTTTTTCAAGAAACATACGTAGAAAGTGACTCCGCAACTCAAAGTGTGACCGAATAAATCAACCCGGAAAATTGTATTGAAACAGGCTACACAGGCATAGAGTATAGAGACGAGACGCTAATTATTAATCTGTCTTTCTAGTCTATGGCCGTATCTGAGAGTACATGAAAGGGCAATAGAAAGGAATGCCTATTGTCGAAGAGAGTTTTGTTTGTTACCGATAAACTCTAATAAACCAATAAAAGCAAATTACCTAGTTGAATTCAATGTTTCACTTGTCTTTCTTTGTTGATGACTAGCTATGCACACAGATTAGCCCGCGTTGATTCCATTTCCGCGAATTTCTATATTATTTTTCCGTAGTAAAAACAAAACAAACCATAAAGAAGAAGCATTCAGAAAAGTCCCGTTGAAATACTCTACAGTCTGATTTTTAATTCGACGGAATTCTGACAGATATCATCCATAGACAAATCAAGAGATATTATATGCCCTCTAATATTAATTGTTTCACTTTGCGCAACTCGTACCGCGGTGCTTGACGCGGCGTTAATAGTTTTTTAATTTTAGATTTGACTTCTTGTTATATTCGGTTCCGTTAGAAGAAGCAAAAATTTTACACACGAAGAGATTTTTCTAAAAATGGTTGCAGCCTATGGATTATTGAACAGGGATCCCAGTAATAGAAAAATAATTTCCTTGACAATTATTGTAACTTCAATAATATGACATTAAACAATGTAATTACCATTTTAAAATTATCAGTAATTTTTGTCTTAGTTTTTTTAATTGAAACCTTAAATTCCATAAAGGTTTATTTTTTATTTTGCTAAATTGCTCTACCTTTTTAGGAAGAGTTTTTCAATGTTGGCAACACTTCTGAAATGTCAGAATTCCGTCGAATTAAAAATCAGACTTTACGTAGTTTTAGTGTGGCACGCAAACATAATATAAAGTTTCAACTCCTATTTCACCCCATTAGGAGTTGAATTTTCATAAACTTTTTCTTTGTGGATGTTAGCGTTATAAAAGCAATCGGCTGGCCGAATTTCATATGCGTATAGCGTTAATAGTTTTGACTCTTGAAAAACACCATGTCTCCTTAAATCTCTATGCTCTAAAGCTTTCTTGGCGCAGGCATTCCGTATTATGGGTCTATGGCGGTATATTTTAGAGAGAGGTGTCAACGATTGCAGATGAGTTGAGTTGAGGCAAGTGTTGTATATCACAGTATGGAAGAACCGAATCTTTTGTGTTGCTAGATGGAAAATGTTATGTTTGTTAACGAATAGTGCTTATTCGAATTATGTATAAAACTAGCATATAAATTATTTTAAATGCAATCAGATTTTCCTGTAACCGGTGGATGATATTTTGTTATATTCATTGTAATGTAATACAATAACTTGCATGTATTATAAACATACATAATACATATTAAATTCAATAAAAATAAATGTATTGTTCATTGTAATTGATTTATTAAATGTTTATTGACGGAGATTTTATAAAAATATTGAAACGTCTTTTGTACTTTATTGTACTATTGCTTAATTACGTTAGTAATTAGCAATTTTTTTATGTTTTTATAAATTATTATTTTAATGTTGTAATGTATTTTACCTTTTTAAATATTTAATTGATGCATAAAATTCAATGTGGAAAATATGCCAATAATAATAATTGTTATTTTTTTTTAAAGTGTATGTTTTTCTTTTCTTCGAAATTATTGTTTATTATAATGAAAATGTCTCTTAGTGATTAGTACATGACGTGAATATTTTAAGTTATTAGTACATGAATATGGGATGCTTTATATTATTATATCAAATTCTATGTATAATGTGATAATATGAATCAAACTATCAGTATTATATGTTTCTCGAATGTTAAAATGTAATATAATTTTACGTTAAACCTATGACTAGAACATGCAATACAATAATAATTAATAAACGAGTCGAATATTACCAAATTATTAAAGTATTATTATGTATTGTGTGTAACACAAAACAATGTACACTTGCCATACAATTTTGTATCACAAATATGTGGATGAATGAATGTGATGCTGATGATATAGAGTTTTTAGAGTAAGTCATCTGTCCTCACTTTGTAAAGGAATACAAATGTATAAGCTTAGGAGCGATGTCGTATAGTATGTCGAGTGAGTCGTTGAAAATTGGTATTATTATATGACATTGGCTTAGATAATTTTTGTAGCTTTTTGAGGTTACTTAAGCGTGTGAATATTTTGTGTGTTTCTTTTAAAATTACATTTGTTTAATCTATACTTCTTATATTTATTGTGTAATTAAATATACAGGATGATAGGAAACACCGAACTAATATTTAAGGGTATGCATGTAATCAATAAATATTAGGTCCTTACATATGAAATTGGCGTTTTGCCGTACTAGCCACTTTGATCTCAAATATCTCCTCTATGGTTAGGAATTCCACATTCAAATTTATACAGCTATTTACTTATGTATTTGTGTTTCGAAAATTATAATTCACTTGTTTTTCCTCAATTGTTTTTTTTCTTTGCGTCACTCAGTTTACAAAACGGAAAACTTGAAATATCGCGTTATTTACGAGTACGAGTTCCACCGTGGCACACAGAAAACGCTAATTCCATAGCCAGCTGGACTATGGTTGTCACTTGAAAGTTTTTACTCTCTGTTTAAAGTCGATTAACTCGGAAAGTATTAGGTTTCCAGGTCTAAGACCTGGGCTCATCTAATATCTAGCCTACCCATATGCCCCTTATATATTATTTCGGCGTTCCGATACACCCGGTATATTACATCATTCAATAGATAGATGTTAATTTACACAAATAGGTCTATGATCACGTTATAGGTACATTATTTAGCATTTTAAAGAAAATATAGTCATTTTGTCAATTGCCTGTTGATTTTATCCTAGCGTATAATTTAACGTATTTTACAGTGTTACCATTATTTGAGAGTGATTTATGTACGATATTTTAGGTAGTTAATATCAAAATATAAAATGTTGCATTAGTCCCATCGCTATTTTAGCTTATATGGTTAGATCGCTTATCCAGTGGTCGGTATAATAGCAATGTTTTTTTTTGTGTGAGTATTATGCTGGCTCATTACAGTATCAGACATATTTTCTTTCCACTTATGATTTTGTATCTAAGGCTTTGTACACGACGCCGGTGTATCGCCTCGTCTCTTACGTTCATGATATTATTTTTTCTGTCTGCGTTTATAAATTAAGTAGCCTACATGAGTAACAATTTGTGTTTTTATATTAAACTTAATATCATTAAGACATCTAGGATTAAAATGAAAAGTAGACAATGCTTTACTGTACTGTGATCGTTGCTTACGTACAAACTTGCAGCACATACGGGACTCTCATTCGTATACATACATACAGAAACTTGCGGTCCGGCGGTAACGCTGGTATTTTAAAATTATAAAGTAGGATAGTTATAGAGTTCAATTTTAAAGTAAAAGAAAACATGTTTTCGTTTGAACTAAGTTCTGTTCCTACGTTAAACGTCAACGCCAACTACGAATAAGGGCGTTTAATCGAGGCTCTATGGTCTTGGAAAGTTTAGTGTTCTGTTTGTCTATGGTATTTGGTGTTGCTATTGTACCGACCAATGAAGAAGCGACATTTGTGTTCAGCTAGTTTGATTGGCCTCGATCGAGTAAGACATTAGAGTTGCGTGGTCGCTTATGATCTGTGGGTATTCGGATCGACAGTTTCGATGGGAAAACTTTTAAGGCTATTTGAAGTTGGAATAGTTTGTTTGATATTATATTGCGTGTAGGTACAATGAAATGCAGGTAACGTTTGTGAGAAGCGAGGGGTAGCAAAGTTATTGACGATTCTTTGCCTTTGGGGTCGATTCTGATAGCACTAATAATAACAAAAGCACATTTCGTCTCCTTTTCATCTATGGGACAAGAAAAGGATATTCATTTTATCACCTATATTAAATTATTTTATAGTGGAAACCAAATCCGAAGTTCGAGCATCTTTTGTGATTTTACCCAAGCCTATATTCTTTTGACATTTATGGAAATTATTGTCCTTTTTTGTTTCGTTTTATTGAAGATTACCGTTCGTGATTCGTGACGTTATACCTCTCGGCAATGGCTTGGACTATATTGTTCTTGCTACAAGATCGTGAAAGATTTCTTCATTATGACAAAACATATTAACTTTCTCTACATAAATGATTGCATAATAGCAGGACAACTAGCCATTATGATGTCCGAATGTCTGAGAATATTTTTCTACATTGAAGTATAGGCCTACATGTAATTGTATTTTGCTATCAGAGTGCATTTCACTTAGAAACTATGCGAAAAGAGAACCGCCAAATCTTGATCGTTTTGACCATATTCTACTTCTAAATAAACAAGTTAGGCTAAATAAACAAGTAAGGGCGGATATTGTATTGATAGACAGGGGCACGATACCAAATTAAGGGCTATAGGCAATGAAACAATTGTAGTAAAAGGTTATTGTCGCATTTCTATAACGTTGACTGGGGAGCGGCAAAGAGAATAGTAGTTTATGAAATAGTCACATAATAGGGGGTCTTAAAACACTAGTGTGTGTTTAAAATTCGAGGCTTACCGAGAATTTTAATAGTACCACACGAGTGTTTTAAGACTTAATTATGTGCAATTTCATACACTACTTTATCTACACTCGTGCAATCAGTGGTTACCTAAATTAAATAAGACACAAAATTAAAACATTAAACTCATTTATTCTAATAATTATTTGCATTTTGAACAGTGCAATTGTGAAACTAATACAGAAATCTAAAACTACATACATTTATATTATTTATTATTTTAATCAATAACAGCAAAATAATGAATGAAAAATTCTGAGAAATGGCGCCAACACCAACATTCTACCGCGCATGCGCTGTTGCACGCGCCGCCATAGACAATGTACTGGCACAAAAGAAAATTGTGACAAAATCTCCTTGGTCGGGCTTCGTCAATCGAACTGTATTTTATTGGAATTCGAGTTACATTAAAGTACTGGTTTTGTATGGCGAACCTGTATTATAATGTAATGTGTAAAAGGCCAAGGGCTTTAAGTTATGCCTTTAAAATATTAGTGTTGAGTTCTTAATATTAGAATTAGAACATGAGTGTAGATAAAATGATATTAAAAATTGTCCATCTCATTATGGTGGCACAATATCCTTATGTGTCATAATGTGCTATAGGAGCGGCTAACTGACCGACATTTGGTCAGTTCGGATTTGAAACACACGCCAAAAGATCCTTTAATATTATTTACAGGGGGTGTGCTAAGCAAATGAAATATCGTATTTTGTTATTTCTTAATACGATGGCCATAGTTTCGATTTTGGCCACATGTCACAATATCCTTGCACAACCACTGTACGCTAACGTATTTGTGCATCTGTGGAGGAATTATTGCGATCGTTCGACCGTTTCTTGTCTATGGTTTTGTATAGACGCCTAATTGCCTCGGAATACACATCACTGGATTATCATGATACTGGGCTAGAATTTCTCCAACAACAACGAGCGGCGAGGTCTCATTACCATAAACGCCCACATTGAAGATTGGACGAAACGTTGATAACTTGCAACTGACAAAGAAAAAAAATCATACTCATAAATCATACTAAATCATATGCTGCGTACTTTAAACATCAATGAAATAGGATAAAGGGTTTTTGTAGAGATGGGATTGCATAAATTACATGCATACTTTTTAAATATCGACATAACTGAAAACATATTTATTTTGTTAAATTTTTATGTAAAGTCTGGCTGCCTTGCATACATCTACAAGAAGTAGGTTCTTGGGCATCTGTACACAATTATAGACAATATCGATTGATGTATTGGCCTAAAATTGTTTCTAATGTAATGTGAAATTGTTGAGAATACCAAATTTTGTGTTGTTTTATTTTAAGTAATATAACAGTATTAAAAATCCTTTTATGTTCAAATGTATGTTTAGATAAATCATTATTGTTTCAAGTTTATGTTAAGTGACTGTAGACAAGAAGAAATTATGTTTATACTTAAATTAAAATCACCGTTATTATTTTAAATATTTGTATATGTTACTTGATGATTATTTTATTGAAATCGATCTAGTCTGTTAAATCTAGATCTAGTCTGTATTTTATGTCCGAGGACAGGTACGTCGTATAGACATGCTGACCAAATGTTATAAATTTATGACATGTTTCAGCATAAATTATAAATCCAAATTTGAATTTGGTTCACTTACCACTACGACCGGTTCAATGAGTTCTTAGCCGATGAGTAACTGGGGGAAAGGCAGTAAAGAAAGGAGTTTGATAAGGGATCGAGTGGTTAGTGCGATCTCGTGTATCTTACCAATTACAGCAGCAAAGCAGCGGTGCCTGCATTGCTGTGTTCTGGTTTTCAGGGTAAGGACAGACAATGGAATCACTGAGTAGTGGGAACCGTGACTTCACATCTATGTCACATTTTGGCTCAGTACACTGTGGTCCTTGTTATAGTTAGTTGCGATTTGGGAATAGGTACTTTATGAACCATTTGTACAAGATACAATCATTTGTATAAGATACAATCAGGTAAGCAGTGTGATTCTTTGCCAACCTATTTGTATTAAAAAAGAATAATATATGTTTTCCACTGACTTATTTCAGCCACAACACACCTCTTGCTAGGCTTATGTCTTGTGCTAGGACAGTGATTCCTGATGAAATTAAGATAAAAGTGTTTAATAAGGGGATTTGGAAAGGATTAAATGGGATCATTCTTATAGGTCATATAGATCCATTTCAATGCTCAGAAAAAAGGTAAAAAATACTTTACCAACAACCTAGGGCGAAGGTCCAGTACAGGCTGTTATCCTGCTAGTGTTAATGCATTTATGGCCTGTCAATAACGCTTCAATAGCATTGCTTTTCGAGACGGTTTTTGTTGATTGTTGTAACTGATAACTAAACATTTGTCAATTGCACCAGGAAAAGCGTAGAAAAGTGACAAAGTGTTAAGATTTCCAGAATTAGGCTCTAGAGCCCTAGGCTTAGACAAGTGGCAATCGTTTCATAGCGAAACGATAACTAAATTCGTCATCGTCTCTGAGATAACGAAAACAAATTCCTAGCCAACGTAATGATCAGCGATCGCTGTGTCCATTTGTTCTTTCTGTAAGAAAAACACATTTTGGATATCTTAGTACTCAAAACTGAGAAATGGCAAAGGAATGGTGAAATAAGTGATTAGAATTAATATTTTAATTTCATTTCCTTGTAAAATGAGTTGTTTTAAGTAGTGTATAAAGGTTACGAAAGAAGAATTCGCTACTTCAACGAATCAATTTGTCTACTAATTTACATATCGATAACTTGGATCGATTCGCCACGCTATTTAGCGATGTCATAATTATGTCAATCCCATACATTTTGTACTTGTCGAACTTGGTCATCGTCCCCTTGGTTGGTAGACCGTCAGGGGTCCCGTTGGTATTATTCGAGTCCCCATACAACCATCTCTGACTCCCGCTCACAAAATTACCCCGGCCTCTCAGTTACCGAACATCGGGCAAGGACTCATTTGAAGTCCATTTCATTAAACATAGTTTTAAATGTAAACTCATTTTCGTCATTCATACATTGAAATAAGGATTTATATTCATTAAATTATTATAGTTTAAAATCTTGATTACATTTAAATGACCTGATACTTTATTTATTGTATTCAAATTATTGTGAACGTTAGAAAGACAAGAAAAATGGTTTATGTTTTTAAATGAAATGGACTGTAAATAACTCACGGAGCCATTGTTTTTTTCTTTTCCGTGCTGTGGATGAGCTAATAGTAATAGTTACCATTAACTTAAAAATATTTGCTCTCTGATCAATTGGTGTTTGTCATGAATCTCATGATTTGTATTGTGCTATTTGTATTGAATGCTAACATGTTCCTAATTTTTTGTTTTTGATTATTATTTGTTTATATTATTTATTTATATTAGATGACCTTCACGAGTTAATGTACTTACCATTTTACAAAAGTATTGTTTTAAGATTAAGTATTGTTTTTAATGTATTTGAAAATTTGATTAGTTGCACCACATGGTGAGGTTAGGTCTGGAGCCATTGGAGAAAGCCCATACAACAAACTGAATGCTGGATGTTATGTAGTCAAAATAAGGGTATTGTTGCAATGTTTTAAAAAATAAATCGTTAGAAAATCCTCTGGTTGTTTCATTCGTTAACGGTTAGCCTACAGGTCTAATGTCATATCCTTTAGTGATATAACGAATATGTAACGAATATTATTTTCGTAATTTTCACTTTCCTCGAACACGAATTTTCACTTCTTTGTTAAGTTTTTTATGTAACTTTTGTGGGGAAATATATCGTGGTGTTTAATCGTGTTTTTTTTTACTTTGTATCTTTTCTATTATCTTAACTTGAAATACGGTAACGCAACCATTCATTATCTAAGTATCTGAAACCACTTTACTAGTCAACTTTGGATGAAACTTCTTAAAAGTTCAAAGAAAAAACTTGTGGCAAAAAATGTGTGGAAATTATATTATATTAGCGGAACGACTGCGGAAAAATAAGCATGTGGCTTTTGTCTAAGGGGTCTGGGCCCTGGGGCCCTATTTTTACAAGCTTTTATGTAAGTATTTAAGTAGGTATGTTCGGGTGAAATCTTGCAACTCAATTTTGAAGCAGATATCTTTAACCGATTGAGCTGAAATTTTGTATACACACACAGTTTGGATGAAAATACACGGTTAACTGTGGGACTTCATTCTAAATCCAAGATGGCGGACCAATTATTTTTAATGCACCTCCTACAATATGGGTATCAAATAAAAGGTCTTGCTAAGAATAACTTGAAAAATAAAGTGATGTCACTATTAATCTAATATGGCGTATGTACTTCTAAAGCTATTAAAATGCGCTAAAAAGAAAAAAATAAACTTTTACACTAAAACTTTTACTTATAACGTCATTTCACTTTTGACACAATTTAGGTATATGACAAAAGCTTGTCGCGAGATTTACTTTTGTAGATAAACAAGTAAATTAAATAATTTGATGTGAATAATTTTATCCATTAGAATTTTCAAACTAAGTAAATACGAGTAGGTACTTAAAAGTACTCTTTTAAGTACTTACTTTTAAGTTACTACACACAAGTAAATCTCGCGACAAGCTTTTATGTCATATAAGTACCTAAATAGTGTCAAATCTGAAATGACGTTTAAGTAAAACTTTTAGTGTAAAAGTTTATTTTTTCTTTTTAGCGCATTTTATTAGAAGCTTGTTTTTAAAAAGGTTTTTATATTTAATTTTTGAATCATATGTCTGACATTGAGCGCCATCGAGCGTCGTCTGTGCTCGAATTTGTGAAACTTTTGGCATGCGTTTTATGCGGAACTCCACACTCAGTAGGCATTTTCCAAATCCCGCTAGAAGACATAGATAATAGGTAATTAGTTTTCAAAGATTAGCGAGCGATCGACTGAGCTGCCCCTTTAGACAAAAGCGACACGATTATATACCGCAGTCGTTCCGCAATGAATGTATGGAAATGACATTACATTAGCGGAACGACTGCGGAGAAATAAGCGTGGTGGCTTTTGTCAAAGGGGTCTGGGCCCTGGGGTCCTATTTTTGAATTATTGTTCTGGCCTTCGAGCGTTGCCTGTGCTCGACTTCTATTGATTTTCGTTTCTTTTGCGACGAAAATCAATAGGACATTACTTAAAAACGAAACGAGAATCGGTAGAAATCGAACGCAGACGAACAATATAAAACTGATATTGTATGTATACTTATATTATTGGTGTTTTGAAGTCTGTTTTATTTTTTTTCAATCTTTTTAGTTATGTTAATAAATGCATATTAGAATTTGAGCCAAGGTAAACACCAGAATAACTTAAAATAAAACGTCGTTCTCTCCATACAAGTTTAAAAGAATTATTCCCGAAATCCTAATTTACCAGAAACCTTCCATCATCAGCTCAGTAATATGACATAAGGACTACCAGACGCAAATACATGAAACACATTGGACGTGTCTATGAAATTTAAGTGTTTTCCTCGATTTGCCCGGGATTCCATCATCAGATCATGACATGGTAACAATGGGACCATTTCGGGGGTGTACTCTTTCGATTACAAGAAGAATTCTGAAAATCGATCCACAAATGGCGGAGTAAGGCTGTGAGATCAAGATCATTCAGTATTTAGTAAAATTTAGTAAACTATTAAAGTAGATACATGAAAAATTGCTAAAGTATCAAACAGTTTATTATGCTAGTGATTCTTCACCTGCGTATATGTTAATGTTAACGCTTGCGTCGTTATACGCCTTATTGAATGCGTTAAAAATAACTAAACACGGTGACCACATCTGCGGAGTTTGATACAAAATCTATTAACGTCTAACGCAACTAAAAATGCCGCAAAGAAATTAACGCGTTACGCTGTTGGCCACATCTGTGTAGTGTCAAAATTATCCCGTATGATAACGAGCAAGGACGCAGGTGGTGTGGTAGCATTATGATATCCACAACCCCCGTCCCGTGAAATAATAAAAAAATAAAAACATTCGTTTATTTCGGGCTACAAAACCCATATAACAGAGCATTAAAATTTTATTATTTAAATTAAATTATTATTAAAATTACATTATTACTAAATTACAATTATAAAATAAATCAAATAAAATACAATTCAATACAAATCACAGAATAATAAGCCGCCGGCGCTGTAACAATGTACCTAGTTAGGCCACTGTTTATCCTCACTTAATATTATAAATGCGAAAGTAACTCTGTCTGTATGTTACGCAATCACGCCTAAACTACTGAACCGATTTAGACGAAATTTGGTATAGACGTAGTTTGAGTCCCATGAAAGGACATAGGGTAGCTTTCATCGCAGAAATCACCACATAAGGGGAAGAAAACGGGGGTGGAAGTTTGTATGGGGAAAGAATCGATTTAGATGAAATTTGGTAAGGAGACAGTTTGAGTTGTGGGGAAGAATAAAGAATTGTTGTTATCCCCGAAATCGTACCTTAATTAAGGGTGTAAAAAGGGGGAGGGGGGAAATTTGTAAAGGGAATCAATAAAAAGGATTCCACGCGGACGAAGTCGCGAGCAAAAGTTAGTAAAAAAATATTTGGCTACCTCAGTAGTTTTACTATCATTAGAAATATAGAAATAACATTATTATTATCTGTTGTGCCATCGATTCGCTAATCATTCGATTACTTGTTTAATTTGCAAGTTGTTGTACTGTTACGTTATCTGATATGCAAATCTTGATTAATATTACACTTCGGGGAAGTATGGAAGTATTCGAGAAATTACGTTTATACCTACAATAGGTACAGTTGACTTTAAAAAAGGCACATTTTTAGGAAGAGAAACATGTAGAGTAAAAAATAATACTCTCAAAACCTTTAAACAGATACTAACATTATAGTTTAATATTTTTTTTATTATATATTTTTTGTCTTTAATTTCATTGCCTTCCCTTTTCAGTTTTGCACTTTTTCAAGGGGTAGAAATTTGAAGGTTGTTAAAGTTTGAAATTGTTAAAATTTAATAAGTCAAATATTGAAATCATTAAAGCTATGGTTGTGGCTGATGGATATGGATTGTGGACGTCATCATAGGTACGATAGGTACCATACTACTGTAGTGCTTTAGTTATTCTTCTGAGTACTGTAGTATTATTTTATCTGTGGCAGTACCTACAATAACTTATAAACATCAATGACATGGAAATTTGCCACAATCGGTCCCGAACCGGGGTCCTCTGGTTTTGTGTACGCACGCATTAGCCGCGCGAACAGAATCTTCATCAGAATCTTCATGATCTTATTATTCAACGTTAAATAAATAGATGGTGCCCGTTTTTTTGTTCCCGAAACTCCTTCGTCAAAAAGGCATTTTTTGTATTATTTATTCTATTTCGAGTTACACTCATAAAAACAAAGATCCACCCATTGATGACCAGACCCGGAAATGGACCCAGAATCCAACGCACGCATGCGTGCCACCGTACCATTATTTCATTTTTTTAAATCTTTTTTACGGCAAGGAGTTTTTATTGATTGCGCAAAACGAGGAAACAATATTACAATTAATAATTATCCATACGAACACAACGTTTGTAGATCTATCGCAGTTATGTGTAAACTATGCTACGCGCAAATCGACATCATTATCTGCGATAAAGAAGTAATTTTAATAGTATTAACGGATTAACACTTAAGCTCAGACGTCCTTAAGCTGTGGCTGTGTGGTGACAATGTGACAAGTGTTCTGTGATTTTTATTACGATTTAAAAAAATAACTAGATAAGGGGTCGTACTCCGTACATCTCAATAAGTTGTTATAAAAGTGAACGAGCAAAGAGCAAGCCGAGAAAATACATCAAACTCCAAATTTTTTAGATTTTGCGCAAAAAAATACTGAGTGTGGTATTGGTAAGTAAAAACTATTTATCAAATAGGTGTGCGTGATATTAAATTTCTTTTTGATAATAAATTGTAATGTGAAGTGCTTATAAGTTTCGATGCATTGAGTCAGTTATAACGGTTCTCTAATTTGGATGAAAATAAGTACAATGGATAGTAAGCGTCCTCATCTTGAGCTGTATCCTGCTGAACCCAGATTTCTGGGTCCACAATCTGGGGAACCACAATCACTTAGAACAAGGTTGAAACAACTTTGAACCAGCGGTAGTGCCCAAACTACGAGTATAATCGCGTAGATATAAAGAACCAGCGACAGTGCTTTCGTAGATGAACCAGCGACAGTGCTTTTGTAGCGTACCTATAGTAGTGCTTTTACTCGAACTGCGATTTTAATATTGTTTCCAGCGTTATGGCAAAGTTGAGTAACGGTTACCAAGTAAGTAACGGATAGCCTAAAACCCCTTTCTAAGGGGAGGGCTATCTGGCAGTAGTCGTTGAAGCCGTCGTTATGGCTGTAAAATAATGGGATAGATTATTTTCTTAAACATGCTACGACTATGCGTCGAGTGCTCGTCCAGGGTCGTTTGCGTTCGATTTTCGAGTTTGAGTTTAATGAAGCATTATCGCATTATACTTACATAAATAATTGTTGTACCTACTTTAGCCGCATGTTTGAGAAAAGCCTTAGCCGCAACTGAGTATTGCCGTACTCTATGCGTGTCTCGGCTCCGCTCAGCCTCGGTCCGCATACTCACGATTGGCCGGCAATGCTGCGCTTGCGGGCCGCGGCAGTAATAAATATCCCGGCAATAAACAATTTTATACTTCGCACCAATGATGCTTGTAAACAGTAAGTGAAAAACTGATGCGTAAGTTCAGGGGTCACTTAAAGAAGGCCAAGTACGAGTTGGACACGCGCGGCGAGGGTTTCGTACAAAGTTATCTAAGTACTAGCTGTGCCCGCGAACTACGTTACGCCATAATAATTTTAAAAAACACCTTTTCAACACACTTGCTCGTAAAGTGGGTCTTATTACCTTGCATTTAGACCCGTTATTCAGTATATTAAACACGAGTGCTTTTCACTTTACATAATCGCGCAAGTGCGGTAATCTTAACACGACAAATTCTAATTTGTTCAAGATTGCAAAGTAAATGTATGTCCAGTACGCATTCTAGTCGCTTAATACTTTTTTTTAACACGACTTTATGCGGCTGCCAATTGGAAACAAATGAACAGCCTACTACTGGTTACTTAAATATTAAATTAACAACGACATTTAAACACAAACATTTAAAAACAATAATTAATAACTATACTTAACTAAAATAAATTATTAAAAATTCACACAAACTTGTTTTTTAAAAACTAAAATATTCGGTTTATTTAGTTTTGAATTTTGGCTGTTTGGCCCTTTTTTGTTAGCTGTATGAAGAGTTTAGCCATGCCCGGGCAGTGCACGAAAAAAAAGGGCGCGCGGCATTTTCCCGCTATTGAAATTTTTTGCCTCTTTGTTGTAATTGATAATTGATTATCTACAAATATGTCGAGTCCAAGTGAAGAAGAATCCATATTATTAACTCCGGCGGAAATAATTATCGAGGCGCAAAGCGCGAGTAATAGTTTGTTGCCGCCAAAGTCAAAGAATAAATACTTGACGGCATACGATACTTTCATGCAGTGGAAGATTGATAAAAAAGCACAGTAATTTTCAGAAAAATATTAATACCACAAGATTAAGATCTTTTATTTTCCTCACAAGTGTGTTGAAAAACGTTGTATGATACACGCGCGCATTGCTCATTACGTACTCTGCTTTCTTGTCGCGGTCGCCTGCAACTCGCGCACAATATCGCCTCGTACGCAATGACCGACATAGCGCGCTCGTATCATAATGTACTATTATCACTTAGGGTACGACCTATAAATATTCAGACCTACCAAATATACACAAAACAATTCATAAAAATCGGTCAAGCCGTTTCGGAGGAGCTCGATAAAAACTGTGACACGAGAATTTCGTAATATATAAGTTCCTAAATGCATACTTATTTACGGTTTTCAGGCTTTTACTTAACAAAAGGAAGCATGTTTTTTGCCAAATTTCATGATTTTAGATTGTGCGATATAAAGTCTTTTGATCGTGTTGACTTAACAGTATTTAATATTTTCAGTTTGTTATTTCTATGCGTTCCCGAGAAAAACGTCTTGACAGACAGATTTACAGACGGCCAGACAGACAGATAGACAACACAGTGATGATATAAGGGTCCCGTTTTATTCCTTTTGAGGTACAGAACCCTAAAACCTCAATATATTTAACATAGTCTTTTGAAGTTATGTTTGTGAAAAAGCTAATTCTATTTTTTTTTATTTATAACAATTTTACCTATCGGCTTACAGTTTACCCAGGTGTTCGTGTGTTTTAATGTTTCAAAACAATGTGTTTTTACTAAAAACACATTGTTTTGCATAAACTTCTTTTCTTTTTGATGGCGGTGTCTAATTTTTCACGGTGCCACATTTCTGCTTATATTTATTTATTTTATTAATGCTTTATGTACATACATTGTGTATTGTGTACAACGGCGGACTTAATGCCTGATTCATTTTCTACCAGTCGCCCTTCGATTTTTCCTGTCATTATTGCTTTCCTTTATTCTTAACAATTCTTAAGTACCTATACATTTTTGCAACATAAATATAAAAAATATAAATATTATAAAAACCTACATTTAGCGGGTCCATCGGCAGCGAGACAGTGCCCAAACTACTGGTGGTTAGGGCTACAAGGTGAGGAATCTCCTGACAATTCGTGCCGTGTCAAGAATTCGTGCCTTCTGTATCAGGCCCTTGATCCATCCGCCTAGCGAGAGTCTCTCAAGATGTTGGTCAAGACTCTTCGCTATTAGACCATTCACAGACACCACACCACTAGGGACAATGATTGTCGAGTCCACAGCCCACATGGCGGTAACCACTCTGCACCGCAGCACAGTTCATCCTTACTACCTACCTGGAAGCAATATCGTCTAGCAAGGTTCGCTTTCAGCGCTCTTTTTTACTACGTACGGTCTGGCTCTGGAATCAACTTCCTGCTGCTGTGTTTCCCGAGCGCTATAACATGTCTATTTTCAAGTGAGGTTTAAGAAGAGTATTGCATTCAAAGTAGACAGCGCCTTGGCAATGTCCCTGATATTGGCAAAGTCCATGGACGGCGGTTACCCTTACCATCAGGTGGACCGTTTGCTCGTCTGCCTTCTAAAGCAATAAATAAAACCTCGTGAACCAAGTCAAGGTACTTGCTGAGCTTGTCCTTCTCAGCTTTCACGAGGTTCTCGTCATGGGGGATGGTGACATCGACTATCATTACCCGGCGTTGGGACCAGTCTATTAGCACGATATCAGGCTTATTGGCTCCAATAAACCTGTCCGTGATGAAATAGAGCGGTCCCGTAGAGCAAGGCACGACCATTCTCAAGAACTGGCGCTGGTGTGTATTTATAATACGGCACCTCAGTCTCAACAAGGGCGTATCGGAGAGCAAGTTGCTGGTGAATGATCCTGGCTACTTGGTTATGCCTGTGCAAATAATCACTGTTAGCAAGATGCGAACAACCAGAAACTACATGTCGAAGGGACTGCCCAGGGCGGTGGCATGCCCGACAGGTGTCGACGGTTCCGTCCTTCATGATGTATTTTCTATAGTTGTTCGTCTTGATAACCTCGTCTGCAATTGCACAAGCAAACCCCTCGGTTTCTCCAAAGAGGTCCCCAAAGCGTATCCACTAACCAGTTTACCGACGCCAGCTGGTCCACATCAGACCCAGTAAGGGCACGATAGAACCTGCCGAGCAGCTCCTTGCTCTTCCATACGTTCTTCCGGTCATCAGTGCTTAGCACCGATGGTTTGCGCCAGTTCTCGTTCGCCATGGAGGGAGGCTTGAGGCCTTTATCAACTGCTACTACCTCTCGATGCACACCATTTTCGTTGTTACGGAATAACTCCCCGAGACTATACACCTCGCGGTGATGGAGGTTTTTGGCGTTTAGAAAGCCACGAACCCCCAGCTTCCGCGGGATGTACAGTCTCATAACAGACGATCGTGGATGAAGCATGCGATGCAGTTAGCAGTTGACGAACCATTCTGTCCAGAGCGTCTAACTCAGTCTGAGTCCATCTCAGTATCCCAAAGGAGTATATCAGTAGAGGCATCACCCATGTATTGAAGGCACGCGTTTTATTAGGTTGGGGAAAAAGTCTTTTCGCATTATAGTATGTATAAACTTGTAATAAAATCTCTTTGGCTATACTATTTGTATCTGGCTGGTTTTGGTATCATTGAAAGTTTAAATTTTAAAGAACATAATTCCAAATTCAAATTAGGAAAATGTGTGATTTTCATTTGTTTTTCGTACCGCCAAGATGAGTGAATCTAATGAAGAAATTCGATACATTTTAAAATTTTACTACAAAAAAGGTAAAAATGCAACGCAAGCCGCGAAAAAAATTTGCGATGTTTATGGACCTAGTGCAGTGTCTGTGAGAGTAGCACAAATTTGGTTTAAGCGTTTTCAATCCGGAAATTTTGATGTCAAAGATGCACGTCGCTCTGGTCGCCCTATTACAGATAAAATGGATGCCATTTTTGAAAAAGTGGAGCAAGATCGGCATGTCAGTAGTTACGACGTAGCTGAAGAACTGGGAATTGACCACAAAACAGTTTTGGCGCATTTGAAAAAAACTGGGTACACAAAAAAGCTCGACATTTGGGTACCTCACGAGCTCACTGAAAGAAACCTAATGAACCGTGTACTCATTTGTGATTCTTTATTACGACGTAATGAAACCGAACCATTTTTGAAGAAGCTGATAACTGGTGATGAAAAGTGGATCACGTACGACAAGAACGTGCGAAAAAGGTCGTGGTCAAAGGCCGGTCAGGCTTCACAGACTGTGGCGAAACCCGGGTTAACTCGCAACAAGGTGATGCTGTGTGTGTGGTGGGATTGGAAGGGCATTATTCATTATGAGCTGTTACCACCAGGCAGGACCATCGATTCTGAACTCTACTGCGAACAACTGATGAGATTAAAGCAAGAAGTTGAGAGAAAGCGGCCGGAATTAATCAACAGAAGGGGTGTGGTTTTTCATCATGATAACGCTAGACCTCACACATCTTTAGCCACTCAGCAAAAATTAAGATAGTTTGGCTGGGAGGTGTTAATGCATCCGCCGTATAGTCCTGACCTTGCACCTTCAGATTTCCACCTGTTTCGGTCTCTTCAGAATTCTTTAGGCACTGTCAGGTTAACATCACGAGAGGACTGCCAAAACCACTTGTCGCGGTATTTTGACCAGAAGTCCCAAAATTTCTATAGCAATGGGATCATGTCCCTGCCTACAAGATGGCAAAAAGTTATCGAACAAAATGGTACCTACATTACTTTAGTTAAATGTAAATAAACTATATTAAAAAATGTTTTGAATTTTCTTAAAAAATGCGAAGAAACTTTTTCCCCAACCTATTATTTCCTCCTGACAAAAGGCTGTTAAGAACTTTTCTCAGACGCGCCAATAAAAGCGCTTCTTCAGAGACTTTTTGATATCAACTTCCGATAAACCCAAAGACTGTGACATACCAAGATACTGGTAGGTCTCGATCTCGGAGAGGGATCTGAACGTAATTGTCTCTGAGAGTTGTAAATTTTTCTAGTTTACAACTTACCCTCGCTGTACATGCATGACCACACATTTATCCACACCTAACTCCATCTTGATAGCATTGCTAAAAACCTCTGTTGTTTTTAGCAGTCCTATTAGATCCTGGTGATTATGTACAAATAACATAAGGTCATCCATATAAAGTAGGTGAGATAATGATCTCACCTAACCTCAAAGTAAAGTTTGAGCTCAACTTCCATTACAAGATTAGATGTGACAGTTCACATTATACATTTAATTAAATCTACAATTGGGATGATGACTGAATTCTAATTTTTACGTCTCGTCAATAAATATTAAAATACCGTGGAAAAAGATGCAGTTCTGTGAAATTAGAATTAAAATCGGCTTAGAAATACATTAGATACAAGCATTTTAAGTTGTTTATTTGAAGGCGATTAGACAGAGAGATCCGACATCAATCGTGACGTCATAGTTGAGTACGGCCATATAAACTCCTTGTAAATTGGCGTTTTGCTAGAAAGAGATCGAGAAAAATCTTTAATACCTTATATCTTGGTTGTTTTTATAGTTATTCGAAAAGCGATTTTTTCTTTCTGTTTATTATGTGAATGAGCTTCTATTAAAGCAAAAAAATTCTTTTAGTCATCTAGCCCATTTCTGCACCACCCAAAGGTTGACTTCGACATTTAGTCCGCCTCTGTAACGATATCAAGACACCATAGCAACGTTAAGATTAGCAGATTAGCAAATAACCGTACTCGTAGGAGGCTAAAGACGCTTCAGAAATTTCACATGATTTGATTGAGACTTACAGCACCGAGCTTTTGTCGCTTCACAGAATCTGCTGCCGCGAGTTAATTGCTCTCAAATGAGGTACATTTTTACTGAAAGAATCAATAAATAAGAAATGAGTGATTTTAATAACTATTATTTAATTTTAGGCGTGCTAAAAATTCTTTCATATACTTAGTACTTTTTAACATGTTTTTAACCGATTTCGAAAAAGGGGGAGGTTCTATATTTATATATGTTCACCGATTACTACGCCATTTGAGGCCGGCGATCAAAATTCTTTTTGTAATCGAAAGAATATACTCCTGCGGTGGTCGCATTGTCACCAAAGTCAGGATTTGATGATGGGATCCCATAAAAATCGAGGGAACCCCATAAATTTTTTAGGTATGTCCAACGAGGTTCTATGTTCGACTGCATCAATTTTTTATGTATGTTCACCGATTACTACGCTATTTGTGGACCGATTTTCAAAATTCTTTTCGCATTCGATAGAGTGTACTCCTGAGGTGGTTCCAAAGTCGCCAAAGTCTGGATTTAATGATGGGATCCCATGAAAATCGAGAGAAACCCTTAAATTTTAGCCCAACGTGTTTCATGTTTTTTCGAAGCTATTCACGCATTTGCGTCTAGTAGTCATTGACCTGGCGTGACCTTGGACCTAAATTAAAGATTTCATTCACTAAAAAGATAAAAATAAATAATTCACAAAAAATAAAAATTGACTTCAAAACACTGAAAAAATAAAAATAATATAACAATAGCAGGTACCTACAGACATCATTACACTTCTATATTGGTGGTGACAAATTTTAAGACTTTCTAGGAGATCATCGTTTGGCATCGGGAGTTATTCTGGTGTTCGGCTTTGCTCAAATTCTAATACGCATATATTAATAAATCAAAACTTATCGCTGTTTAATATTATTTTATATAAGGTAAGAAAAAGAATATTAAGAAATATGAATGAATTAGTTACAATGTATGTTTATTCTACGACAGCAACACATACCACATAGCTGTGAAGCAACCATTTACTAATAGTTAGTTATGTGGGTGAGTAATTGACATCTCAGGAAGCCAACTATTAAAATTATATCGCCTTTAATCGGGTTTTACCACGAGTAACTTACCATAGATTCTGTTATTTATTTAGTAATTCGTTTAGGGTTTTGCTTATGATCGCCGCATGCGTCAACGCGCGCGACTAGGTAAGTAGGTATGCAATCAGTTCCTAGTAAGGTATATTTGTTTACCATACATATGGAATAATAACGATAATAAAATATGATACCACAATGTTAGCCGTGCAACTATTTTTAGCTGACTACAAAAAAGAAGGAGGTTCTCAATTCGTCAGAATCTTTCATTTTTTTATGTAGGTAGCTTATTTTGTTTTTTTTGTTTGAAAGGTTTATGTTCCCACTTTCCCAGGTGGTCCCAAGCGCGGATTCACCGTTGTGGGCACGATGGGCGTTCCCACAACCCCAATAGACTGACGTCACGCTTTCACGATCTACTGAGATCGATTTTACCTACCACAGTCTTTTTTGAGGGCTGGATCCACTCCTGGGCGATCCCATGGTCATCAGGTGGGGATTTGATGATGGGATCTTAGGAAAATCGAGGGTAACCCTTAAACTTAATAGGTACGTCCAACGTGTCCATTGTTTTTACCGAAGCCATATTCAAGTATTAGCGTCTGGTAGTCAGATGTACATTTTTCTGACGCTCCTACGGTGAAGGAAAACATCGTGAGGCAACCTGCATACATCTGCGAAGAAATTCAATGGTGTATGTGAAGTCGACCAATCCGCACTGGGCCAGCGTGGTTGACTAAGGCCTAATCACCCTAACATAGGGTAGGCTCGAGCCCCTCGGTGGGGACGTATATGAGCTGTAATGATGATGATGAGTCAGAGGTTGACTTTTTAAATACAATAGGCACATATTGACCTTCGTTAATTATTGGTTTATTATTGCAAATTACTTCGGTGAGCTGGTATTAATTTCACTTAATTAATTTTTCTTCACATATTTTATGTCAATAAATAACGCTACAGACAGAATTAAATTCATCAATTTCGATCTAGAAAGACATTGTTTTGATCACAAAATATAAAACTTACTTCAAAACCACCTAAAAGTCTGAATAATATAAGAATAGGAACATACAACATCACATTTTTATTTTAAAGTCGGTGTTAAATTTTAAGACTGCCTAGGAAATAATCACTTGGCTTGGCACCGACTTTAAAATAAAATTGTGATTTGGACTTTTAGGCGGTTTTGAAGTGATAATTTTAATTTAATTAATGGTTTTATTTTCTTGTAAAAAATATATTGATAAATACTGTTTTATTACTTCAAAATACAATGCGACCGGTGCGCGCTCAAAGCGCTGACGCATGCAAGTCCGCATTGAAAATGTACGGGTTTGCTCGTACATACTTCCCAAAAGACAAAAAATACATAAGCTGTAAACTAATCTAGGCAAGCAATTAATGATAATAATGTAAACGTTTTCATTTCCTGCAAATGTTATATGTAGCGTTTCTACTCAAAATATATCAGGGTGGTATAGACTCCTCTGAACTTTTAGGTAAATTTGGAATTTATGCGCCTATCAAAACTACCCGACATTGTAATCTAATGCATGTACCCTATGTTAGAACTAAATATAGGTGCAACTCATATGTAATAAGAGCTCCCAGATTGTTCAACAGATTGTCTCTGCGCACTCTTCCAGGTGTCGACTTGTTTATAACTTCAGCCAAAAAAAAAATAAAAAAATGTTTAGCTTGAAGTTCTTCTCCACCTATGTGAAATATGTGGCTTAGTGGCAACTTATATTAGAAAATTATCTGACTAGCTATATGCGAAAATTTTAATTGGCTTTGTATTACCTAGTATATGAATCATATACTGAACTACGTAGTACTATTATCTATACTGTGACTGAACTTCAAAAGTAAGTACTACACTTTTAAAATTAAACTTTTCCCTAAACTACAAAATATAAAGTATTGAAACAAAAAACATTTTCAGCTCATTTCGTCAGGTTTCTCGGAAGTTATAGTTTTATATACATTAGTTTTTTTAATACTTTTTATTTTGAAAATATATTTTTAGTTATTTATTTAAAGTTATAGCAGTTTTAAAAGTGTGATACTTACTTTTGCAGGCCAGTGTATATTAAGCTGTAAGTTTTCCAAAAATTGTAAAATAAAGTAAATAAATAAATAAAAATATTACTTTGATTCTACACCATATTGTGCAATGCTAGTAATGTGCTATCTTAGAATACAATATTATCAAATGTTAGTAACAATAGTTTCTACGTGCATGTGGCGATTGCAAAAGGCATCTACTTGCGTTGAATAATGTCATATTTAACTGTGTTGAATAATGTCATCAAACTGAAGTTCAACCTTAGGGTGGTAAATCACTTTTTGGCCGACTGTACCTGACTAGCAAATATCAAAATATCAGTACCTACCACAGCACTGAAAAAAAACAGTACTGTGGTAGGTTTTCAGTCATAAACTTTTTTTTTTCTCGGGGAGAATGCGTAACCGCACCGTACCCGCCGTTGGCTAGACAGCGAGCGTGTGTGGGGCTCTCCCGGCGGGGAGAGCCCCACACACGCTCGCTGTCTAGCCAACGGCGGGTGGTATGGGCGCGCTAGGTAAGGTCCACACTGCGACTCCACTACCCACGCGCCCGGGCAAGCCCGTCCCACCGGTCGGGCTATCGCCAAGGGGGGATTGCCTGAGAACACCAGGGCAATCCCCAGACGGAGGGCCTTATGGCGGCCTTATGGCCAACCGTGCACGCAGGCCTCTACGGTAGGGTCATTAGATGGGCATCGCTTGTGCGAATGCCCGCCTTCGCCTGCCTATCCGTCTGCGGCGGATGGGAGCGGCTTGAGGATCTGCCTCCCGCTCCCTCTCCGCGGCCTCCTTCTGCGAGATTACGTCCTCGCAGAAGGAGGCGACAGCCCCCCATTCCGCTTCGCCGCAGAGCATGGCCACGACCATGCTCGGCAGCGAGAGGTCTCCGCCTCCCAGCGCAGCGTTAAGCTCGCTACGCTGGAGTCGCCAGGCCGGGCACATCAATAGGGTGTGCTCGGCAGTGTCATCGGGAGCGTCACAGTGGTGACACAGCGGCGTTTCCTCCCGACGCGCGACTCGATGCAGGTAATGACCGAAGCAGCCATGCCCGGTCAGTACCTGCACCATGCGGAACGTGAGGCTGCCCTGCCGGCGCCCAACCCACTCCTCCAAATTTCAGTCCTAACCTAACCCACCTTCAAAGACTTCACATTGACAAAATTGGTAGAGTTCGCAAAATAACGAATGAATAGGTTATTAACCCTTAGCTGGTTTCGCTAAAATTAGTAACGTTATTGGTATCGGGGGTGAAACATGACCCCACTAAAAAAATATAAAAAAATAAAATGAAAAAACATTTTTTTTATAATTTTTTGTTTTATTTATAGAAATACAACTTTGAATCTAGAGATCAATCAGTTTTTAAGGTATATTACAATCATAAATCACATTTTCTTTACTTATTTAAAATATTTTAAATTTTTTGTACTTAGTTAGGCACTTGTTACTTTAGGAACTATTTATTATATAAAAACGTAAACATAACTTAAATTTCTTTTTTCTCATAGTTTTCTTATATAATCTTAATAACAAAAATTAGGAACTTCTTTTAAAATAAAAAAAAAATAAAAAACTGACAACGCAAATCAAAAGTCTAAAAACTACTCCTAAAATTCTAACATTTGGTACAAGTGATTGCTTTGGCAGTATGCTCTTTACATATAAAGAGTAAGCACTTGCTACACTTTTTGGTACACTTTACGTCTTTTTTGCGATCACATAAGTAGCACCTACCTCTCTTGCGAATATTGATTTGAGGTTCAGCAATAGGTATATCTGGTTCGGGTTCCACATTTTCCTCTTGGTGTTCTTTCATAAAATTTTCTATACGCCTTTTTAGGTCGGCCCCAAAATTTGAAGATTCTTTCTGTCTTTCTTTTACAAAAGGTGTAACTAAGTTAATTCCAACGTTTTTTATGTAGTTTTTCCTTTTTAGGCGCTTATTTGGGTTTGCAGCTTTCCATAAAATGAAACCATTTACCATCGAAATATTCAATATAGCCGAAAATATAACGCATGGCCACCGTTGAGTTCTTCTGGCCACTGAATAATTTGCACATTTTTGATCAAGTGTGTCTACACCTCCTTTGGTGCTGTTATAAAATATTATGATTTCCGGCTTACCGCTATTTGTATCAATAGATTGATTGTGGTGCATGGTGGAAATCATAACAACACTTTTATTTTTTTGAGGAACGTACGACACCAATGTTTTGTCGTTGGTAAATCCGAATAAAGTAGAGCCTATAGGACGGGTTTTATGTGGTAAGAATTCAGGCGGTACCTCTCTTTTATTTTTTCGCACAGTTCCAACATAAGTCAATCCATTTTCTTTCAATTTGTCAACAAGCTCAATTGATGAAAACCAGTTATCACCTGTAATATTTCTATGAGTCCCCTTCACAGGATCCGTTAACGTCAAAACAGTTTGTGTAGGTATAGAAAGCCCATCTCTTCTGTTTGTTTCAGTCTTTCCTGTATAAATAAACGCATTATACAAATAATGTGTTTTAGCGTCGCATAAACACAACACTTTTAGGCCGTATCTTGCTGGCTTAGATTTCATGTACACTCTGAAAAGATATCTACCTCTAAATGGGCACAACATTTCATCTACAGTCATGTATTCCGAGCAGCTATAATTTTTTTGACAATTTTCAATGAATTTGTTGAATATTTCAGAAATAAGGGCAGCCCTGTCGGTTTCTTTTCTTGCTGCTCTTGTATCGATCTCATCAAATCGTAATGCTGATAAAAGAAATAAAAACCTCTTTAGAGACATAGTTACCCGAAATACGTCGCGACCTGTACCATCTGTGGCCCACAAACTCTCAACATCTTCATGGCCAGATTTGAAAACACCGGCAAGTAGCATAAGTCCAAAAAATGCTTTCATTTCTAATAAACTGACATGATCAGTATGCGCTCCCTGGCTTGAATACTTTTCAGTGAATTCAGTAATCTTTTTGTTTGTGTGCAAACATACAATTTCAATGAGATTATCAGGAATCAATAATTGCCAGGATTCAGTCTCTTTCATATTCATTTTCTCACGCGCTTCTCCAGCGAGGCCTGCACGATGTGTGATGATATTGTGTTGTCTAACACGCGACGAGCTAGGCGGATTTTTAGACCACTTGAATCTATTCTTACCCCTATAGTATCCAGGAGTTCGTACCGTTTCTTCATCTTCCTCACTGCTGGAACTTGAAGATTCCGAATCTGTGCCCAAAACACTTTCTTCGGAACAGCTGACGGTCTCTGCGACCTCACAGTCGCTAATCTGCTCATCATCACAGACTGCTGTTGTGGTCGCCCGGGCGGAATCTAAATCAGATTCTTCATCCTCATCTTCCAGAAGTTGTGAAATTTGGTTTTCATTCAGAAACCCCGTCATTGCAACGATATTTTCCTAAAATAACAAAAAAACCGTTACATGCGCGCGCAAAAAAAAACAGCACTTTTGGTGTCGGGGGTAATTTTTGACCCCAACAGTGTACGTACCTCCGCTTCCAGCAATGGTAGAGCGACGTGCGTCCGTCACCCGCCGCACCCCGCGACGTAGTGAGATTACACCGACGCGCAAGAGTATACGTTTTTAAACAGGAAAGATATCTTTGAAAATGTGTGCGCCTGGGGTAATTATTGACCCCCGAAACCAGCTGAGGGTTAACTTAGGCGTATATTGGGGGAATGTGAGCCGCTCCGACCCCACTATGGTCTAGTGCCAGCGTTGCCAGACGTCCCGATTTTGGCGGGACGTCCCGATTATTAAATCAAAATTAAATGTCCCGCGCGGGACAGGCTCAGTCCCGCTTGTCGGGGATAACTCTGCCGTGCCGTGCGTGCAGCGTGCTGAGAAAGCACGGCCGGGTGGCACAGACAAGTGTATTTTTATTAAAATACATTTTCTATGGCTATTTTTGCTATCTATTGTTACGTAAACGTAATTTAAAACTCAAATAAAAAGATAAATATTTAAAAACATCTGATTATATACGTTTTTTTACTACGTTCCGCTTTCGACGAAAGCTTTTTTACCTCAAAAAGTTTAAAAAATACGACTTGCAAAGAAAAATCTAGCAACGCTAGTGCCCACCCCAAAATTCTATGATGGACGCCAAAATACTGATAACTTCACACAAAAACCATGGGATGATGATTAATAAGTATTTTAAAGTAACTTGTATTCGATATCAATAACTATTATTTTATTATAATCTTATACATTTTAAAATAGGTAATCAAAATTCCCATATCAGTCAATCATGCGTTCGTGAGGCGCTCATTTATCAATGATTAGATCGGTGATGCGTATGATTTTATGAGCCCTTACGAATTCCGTAAATTGATCATTTTATGACTAAACGCGTCAGAAGTTTTTTTTATGGTTAATTGAGAAACAAACATAACTGTAAGTAAATAACCAATAATGTTTTGGAACTAAAATAACGTCGAAGCAGGCTGAAATTAAAACTGATACTTAGTGCTTTACTTTTACACACAGGTCACAACAGGGTCACTCGTGGCCTTCAGCTCATTGCACCTGATGGTAAGTGTAGATAGGGATCATTGATTTACTACCAAACGTAGTAAATCAATGATAGGGATGGACGGCGGAGGATGGAAGCGAGTTGTGTTGTTGGATTTCTCAACAATCGAGACATTTACTATTCTTTTTTTCAATTGTCGGAACACAGCAATGATATTAACATTGCTATTATGGCGACAAACTAAGGTAAGGCAGTGGGAGCTACAGGCGGAGTACGGTCTGCCAAGACTGAAATTGAGTCACATATTAGCTCACAATTTCAGTGACATAATCTCTATGTCTTAAAGAGTCGGAGGCGCGTAGTGCGACTGACGTGATAGAAATTTCTTGACGCTCGTCAAGAGATACGTGTGACTGAGTTTTATCACAAATTTCTTGGTAGCCCGTGCTCCGCCTGCTGCAGGCGGGTTAAAAAGCTTCCAAGCGGTGGCCCTACCACTAAGCAAACCAAACAGAAAAAAATTCCCCCATGCGGAATCCAACCTCGGACCTCCAAAACAATACTGGGTGGTGTGAACCACTATTCAACACAGTGGTCCTATATACAAATCAAATCAAATCAAATCAAAAATAATTTATTTTCTTTCCACATACTGTGGAAAGACTGGCGTCTATACTAGGACAAGCCTGTGTTACAGAACACCAGACTCTCCACCCCATATACAAATATAAAACTTACAATACAAATAATTCCTACTTGACACAAGCAAGCTTTATACATTTATACTAACTAGATAAATAAACTATCACGAGTGTGCCAGTGTGTGTTGTATATTGTGTGTGCTGAATGTGTGCCTGTATTTGTGTGTTTTTGTGTATGTATGCCTGTGTTTGCTGGATTTGAGTGCGCGTGTGTGTGTGTTTGCATGTGTGTATGTGTGAGTGTGCGTATGTGTGTGTGTGTGTGTGTGTGTGTAAGGTTGTATACTTGTATGTAAGAATCACAGTATGCTTGACTGATATGCAATCTCGGTACATTTGAATATCCACCAATCACCAGACTGATTTAACCTGCCTCTCAAGTTCTTCTACATTAGTTTTATCCAGAAAAGAAAGTAAAAACTTTTTGTAACTATTTCTATTGAGGTTTTCCAGTTTAGTTTTGTTATTTTGATATTGAACATAGTTATATAATTTAGGGGCCAAGTAATCACTGTGTCTTTGAGCAAATTTGGTTTTGGTTATTGGAACAAAACATCGAACTATCCTTTTTCCGTCCCTAATTGAGCTCGGTACATTTTTTTGATACTCAGAAAGGATTTTAAAAATAAATTGTTTTCTAACTGTTAATACTTGTGCCAGCTCGTATACTTGTATTGTGGGGTATCTAATTGGTAGCCGTAGTAACACCTTTAACACAGCTCAGAATTACTTTTCTATCACCCCGGATAATTTAAGGGCTGTTTCAGGACACGGTAGTAGAATGATTTAAATATTAATAAAAAAATAACTCACCTATTTATTTTTTTGTATATTAATTTTCTAAAAGCGTCGATGGCGCTGTGGCCTCGGCACTGGTCTGCGCCCCGAGTAGAATCGGGAGGCCCGCGATCGATCCTGCCATGTTCCAATGTGTTTTTCGTTTCACGAATTTCATATGTACATTTATCTGACGCTCCTACGGTGAAAGAAAACATCGCGAGGAAACCTGCATACACCTGCGAAGTAATTTTTTTTTATTTTTTTATTTATTATACATAGTATACAAGTTCCAAGTAGTTTCACATACGTTTTTTTTTATTTAAAGGTGTATGTGAAGTCAACCAATCCGCACTGGGCCAGCGTGGTTTGACTAAGGCCTAATCGCCCTAACACAACTAGTTAGGGTAGGCTCGTGCCCTTCGGTGGGGACGTATATGAGTTGATGATGATAATTATGAATTTTCTAAAATATACAAAAATACTGCACTAGTTCAGTACAGTATTTTTTTAAAAATAAAATAATGGATGTGTTCTCTGTATGACGCGTACAGGATTATTTTTAATCCTGTATAAGGGTTAAAGTAATCCTGTATAAGGGTTCAGCTTTTCCTTTTGAGACATGGAACCCTAAAAATCACAAATTATTTGATGTACACACAGCAAAACGCCAGAAACTTTAATACTGCTCTTATGTCTCTCGTAATAGCAACGGCTTTCGAAATAATGAAAACGTAAAGCTTGACACCTTGAGGTGTACTTTACTATGTGCATAAAGTAGAGAAATAGTGCAAATACTTATTTTAAACTAGGTTTCCGCTCGCAGCTTCGCCCGCGTTATTTGTGTTTTCCCGTAGGAATTTTATATTTTCCCGTAGGAACAATAATTTTTTATAGCCTACGTTCATCAGGGATAACGTAGGATTCTCAATGTGAAAGAATTTCAAATCGGTCCAGTAGTTTCGGAGCCTATTCAATACAAACAAACAAACAATCAAATCTTTCCTCTTTATAATATTAGTATATAGATTGTCGATACGAAGTGATTTTCCGCAACATAATTCATTACCGCAGACCGATCTTTTATTAGAATTCGATATCGATCGAATGTGAAACACGTAAGCATTTGATTTCGTATAGTATAGTTTCGACCTGTGAGGTTAACAGAGTTTTCATAAAAATAGATTAAACGTATCGGAAGTGTTCTCAATTTTTTTGTTGTTGTTTTTATACGGATTAATTACACTCGCAATTATTATTATCTAGCTCAAAGTACGAGTAAGTATCTTTGACGACTTCAGTCTGTCAGAAGTCTCACTTCTGTGACTATTGAGGCATCCAGGTAATAAAGATCGTATGTATCCATCTTTTTTCACCTAATAATTATAATCTAACTCAAAGTACGAGTAAGTATCATGGAGGACTTCTGTCTGTCAGAAGTCTTACTTTAGTGGCTATTGAGGCATCCAGGTGAAGATCGAATGCATCTTATAATCACTCACCATCACGTAAAACCGAAGGCCAAGACCACGCAGAGATCTTCGGCGTGTAAAAAGTCGTGGCCAAAAATTATTATATTAGATTAAGTAGGTAGGTACTTCATATTTACGACTTTACTGCACGGGAAGAGCCTAGTGCTCAGTCGCAAAAATAGCTTCAGAAACAACACTTTTCCTTCGAAAGCATTGTACAAGAAATGTCAAAAAATCTGAAAACCGAATATTTACATAGTTAGGAACTTATATTCTTAGATACGTTTTATGGTACACTTGATGCATGAGTCGAATTTGCACTTGAGGTTTTTTTATAAATACATTATATCGAATAAGATAAAACGCTTTTTTTGCGATTTTTTTTCATAAAATTTGCATTATCATTAATACTCGAACTTACTACTTATATTTATATATGTGAATGAAACTGGTATAGACAGAAAATTGTCAGCCTTAAAGCTTTGTTAAATTTTCGAAGTTTTTAACGACAGCTTTAGCTCCACATACACACATACAGATACAGAGGAGGCAAGGCGGATGGTAGCGGAGCTGAATTTTTTTATTATGGGACCATGCTAGAGATTTGAAAAAATTCTAGTTAAAAGTTAATAGTTGAATAAAAATATCAGATAATTTTAATGGATGAAAATATCAGTTAATATTTTTATTCAAATACAATATCTGAACATTTTCACAAGTTGATTTATTGTTACTATTTTTATTAGTTCGGTCTGAGATTGAAATTATTCATTACGATAATTTTATCAGTCAGTTACATTTATCTATACGAATTAATATGTATTACTCTCGCGTTAAAATCAACTTGAATGAATATTTTTATTTGCTATGGCTGAAAATATTTATCGATGTGTTATTTTTTTATTAGTTTAATCGGACGGTTAATAAATATATTCAACAATACTAGATCATGCCACACAGAAATCGCTTACCGTAGTCCGCTACCCCTCCCGCTTCCGCCTCTATGTGTGGAGTAGTGTTGCCCAAATTCAGTCTTGGTCTTGCAGTCTTGGTCTTGTTCTTGCGTTTTAGCAAGACCAAGACCAAGACTGACCGTGCAAGACTTGAGCAAGAACAAGACATAGCCTGCAAGACTCTTGCGTCTTGCAGCTAGGACTTAGCGCTATTTCACTGAGTAGTTAGGTGTAACAGTTCGGTGTATAGGTAGGTACGCTTAGGAATTCTATGAGACGCAAAAAACTGTATCAAAGAATATGAAAAACTGGACCTATGCGCATTACGACTAATACCATAAACATAGCGAATAAAAAAATATCTATTAAAATCAAACTGAGTGCATGCATAGTTATGTTTTAACCATCGGCACTTTGATAATGCGGCATCAAAGGTTTTGTACTTACTTCTCAAAGAAATTTGCCGCTTTTCGGAAGTACATGGTTATGATACACGCGCCGGCGGCTTCTTTTGAAATCTAAAACAATCGTTGCCGCCACGCCGAAATCATAACATTTGACACTATTTGCGTACTATAAATAAAGGAATTATTTTAATTCCAGTCATTTCCAATTGAGCTGTGCTTCGAGTCTAACTTAATAATTGTTTTTACTAATTCTCGTTGTTTTCTAAAAACGTATCACGTGTACAATTTAATATGAGTGACGAAGATTCAAATTATTCTAGTCCGAGTAACGAGAGTTTGAGTCACAGATCTAAAAGACCCAAAAGCAAATTTGAGGAGTTTTTCGAAATAATTCATGCATCCCAAACTGCCTTCTGTAAATTGTGCCAACATAAAAAGATTGAAATAAAAATGAAGAACAGAAACACTTCAGGCTTAAGGAAACATCTAATATCTTTCCACAAAAAGGAATCAGAAATATTTCTTCCTGTTAAACCAAAATTAAGTGGAGATATCACAAGCTTTTTAGTAACCGCTGGAAGAAGTGGACAGGTAAGAATATTTTTTTAACAGTTAAAAGAATTTTAACTCCGCGTAGCTATTCATGCGATACTTTCAAAAACGCCATTAACTTACGTAAGTATTTTTGAGTTAGTGGTGTTTTCATCTAGGGGTGCGACATATTAAGTATGTAATTATCGTCTTAAATATTTTTTATAAACACCCATATTTTCATTTAATCGGCCAGTAACAACTAAGTACTTTATTTTGGTAAATTACAGTACAGTGCAACCTTAATATAACAAATATCAATTTAACGATTTTCTCGATTTAACAACAACAAACCTCCTCCTCTTATACGCTCAAACCTAGTATGTTTTAAATAATAACACAAGATTTATTGTTTTGCTTCAGTCGGAAAACAGCAGTGACAACATCACGACAGCTACAGTTGATTGGGTGGTGAAAAAATATCTTCCCTTCTCATTTTTCGATGACGAAGCTACACAAGTATATTTTCGACGTATTTGCCCTAATATGGTGTTTCCTAAAAGGTCTACACTTAGAAGGAAAGTCAAAGAGCGATTTGAAGAGCTCCAATTGAATCTCAAGGAACGACTTCAACAATTATCATCTAAAATGTCTTTTACCATTGATGGGTGGACGTCAATTGCTGGTAGGAGTTACTACGGGGTTACTATTCATTATATAGACAACGCATGGAAGTATCAATCTGTAGTTCTTGATTTTATACCATCACGCGGTCGACATACTGGGGAAGATATTGCAACGATTTTCCATGAATGTTTATTGGAATATGGCATAATTGATAAATTACAAGGTATCACGGTCGACAACGCAACTGCAAATACCAAATTTATGTATGAACTGGGCAAACAGCTGCCGCCACACTTTGATTCAGACAATCAACATTTCCGGTGCTTTGCTCACATTTTAAACCTTGGTGTACAAGATTTATTAAAGACCTTAGCATTACACTGTGAGTCTGACACTAACGCGCAAGATCAGCAGTACGAAGACTATGCAGACGAAACTGAGGATGAGGAAGATGAAGAATCTGCACCAAATATTGCTGACTCGCGTACATCTGTAACAAAGTTACGCAGTATTTCCAGTAAAATAAAAAGAAGTGAGATAGTGAAGAAGAAGTTTCAGTCTGCTTGTGAAGCAGCTGGCGTGCCATCAAATCTAAATGCCATTCTTGACTGTCCAACGAGATGGAATTCCACACATGATATGATTGGATTTGGTTTAAAAGTGAGAGCGGGCATTGACATATTGTGCAGTTCTGTCACCGAATTAAATGATTTTCAAATCACAGCTAATGAATGGCAGGTACTCGAAAAATTACATAAATTTCTAATAAACTTTAAACTTTTAAGTACAAAACTTGGTGGAGACAAATATGTTACATTACCGCTAGTCATTGTATCATTCAATCTCTTGCTAGATAAAATTGAATCCATGGTAAAACAGTTAGATGAGAAACCTAATCGATCTGAAGTGGATGAAAGGCTCATTCTAGCTTTCCAAGCAGCTCGAGACAAAATGCTTAAACATTACAAGAAGAGCAACTGGATTTATTGTACTTCTTTAATTTTAGACCCAAGGCATAAGGCTCAGACTTTTGACCTGACAATGTGGGGGAAGCAACTTAAAACAGAAAGTCTGCGCAAGTTCAATGAACTTTATGAAGAATATAAAAGTCTACACTCACTGAACAAATCTCTGGAATTACCAGAAAAAGAAAATAAAGTATGTGATGAAGATGAAGACGTAATAGACTTTGATAAACTCTATGAATGTCCCTCGACGTCATCTGGATCTTGTCTTCAAGGCTTAGTGATAGACGAGTTGGAGGAGTACCTGAGAAAACCAAGAACTGCCAGCTCGGAAGACATTTTAGATTGGTGGAGGACGCATGAGACAGAGTATCCAATTTTATCGAAAATGGCCCGTGATTTTCTCTCAATACCTGCAACTTCAGTACCTGCTGAGAGGTTATTTTCAAAAGCATCATTAGTAATTAGAAAACATAGAAATAGGTTAAGTGATGAGTCAGCCAGATGGTTACTTTGTATTAATTCTTGGTCAAAAGAATTGATATAAAGTATCATAACCTAATGATAAAGCTGTTGATTTGTGTTGTATTTTATTTTTTATTCAAATAAATGATAAATCGTAAAACTCTTTTATTAAATTTCTTATAAGTTGAGGGTTCAATCTCTTTGTAGACAGATAAGTATTGTTCTTTAAAATACAGTCAAGTTATTGTAATTAATTTGTTTTTTTACATGTTTTAGCAAATGTAAGCTTATAAATCATAAAATAAATGTTTATTAAGAAACAGTTACTTCCATGGAAAACGACATATAGGTCAGTTGATTTTTCGAATTTCTTATCAAATCTTCAGTTATTTATTAATCTGCTTGATCTTTACTATGGCTATGTTAATTCAAGCTCACAATGTTCCAATTCTAATACGTTTTTCTAAGATTTAAAGTAAACTTTAATAAATAGTAATAGACTAATAGGTAATTGCAAGACTTGCAAGACTCTTGCTGCAAGACCAAGACCAAGACCAAGACTGGGAGCGCAAGACCAAGACCAAGACCAAGACCAAGACTGGCTAAGTCTCGTCTTGTTCTTGCATTTGGGCAACACTAGTGTGGAGCGCTTTAAAGTTTTTTCAAAACATGAAGTAGGAGGAACAATTATGTCTTTTTTCTTCAAAGTTACTCTGAAGTCAGTCGATAAATTCACTGTCGAGTGTACTGATAAGGGGACAAAGCCAATTACTATTGTTTTAGTGTTACTTCTTTTGTTATCTTCACCTATATTGTGTTTATTTGCTATCAACTTGCTACTGTTTGAGATTAGTCGTGATATCAATGGCATCTTACAAATACTAGATATTTTTCAAAAATTACAACAACCTGAAATAATTAACAATATTTAATTACACTCAAGAGTTATAATTATCTTGAACTTTTACTCTACTGATCATAAGTTTTAAGATAAAATAGTAATATCAACAATTCAATTTCAAATTCAATATAGTTTAATCAAATTGGATTAAATAATAACCTTTGAACGTCAAAGAAGCTATGCCAATGGTTCACAAGTCTTCGGCGGGAAACCTTGTACTGGAAAGAACCATCAAGAAAACCAGCAAGGGCTATTTTTTTCTCCCTGTATTGTTACAGAGTCGTCAATTGAAAGCTGACCTCAAGGCAAAAGTGAGCTCAACTTTTTTTTTATTGCTAATGGTGGCAGACGAGCAAGTGGCCCACCTGATGTTAAGTGGTAACCACCGCTCATGGACATCTGCAATGCCAGAGGCACTGCCTACCTGGAGAGAAATGCTCTTTTTAAGCCTCGTTTGAAGTAGGACATATCGTAGCGCTCAGAAAACACCGCAGCTGGGAGTTCGTTCCAGAGCTTACACGTACGCGGAAGGAATGTACGCTGAAACCTAACTGTGCTAGACGAGATCGGTTCCAGGTAATATGGATGAACTCTACTGCGATGGCGGGTGGTGCGGTGGTAGAAAGGTGAAGAGGGCACCATTGCAAACAGTTCCTCAGGGCACTCTCCGTTAAAGAGCCGATAGAGCACGCAGAGGGAACCAAGTCTCTCCTTTGCTCCAGCGTCTCGATTGAGGCCGTGATATTGGGATCACTGACGATGCGGAATGCACGCCTTTGCAGGGAGTCAAGAGGGTCGCGCTGATATTTGGGAGCTCCTGCCCAGAGGTGCAAGCAGTACTCCATATGCGGCCGAATTTGACTTGATTCCATTACAAGATTAGATATGTCAGTTCTCTTCTTACTTACTGTGTCGTTATCAAAATAACAATATTTGTTTACATAAATAGTTATACACACACAATTCTTTATCTTCAAGTTAACATCAAGCATTGGCATCATTCAAATAATCTTTGACTTCATAATATCCTTTACTCAATAGAGTCTTTTCGACATGCGCCTTAAACGTATGAAAAGACAAGTCAGTAACACTTTGTGGGACTTTGTTGTAAAAAGTATATTTTCCCGTAAACGAGTCTCTAAGAGTAGAACACACGTTACCACACCACCGACGAAGTTGTAAGCACGGAGCAAAAACAAGGATTATTTGTTTTTGCTTCGTGTCCCGGTTACCTGCCGCCATTAGTACAACACTAATGGCGGCAGGTAACCGGAACATGAATTCGTCTTATAAATCTGATCTAAATCGGATCTGCATTTTTGCTCAAACTCGAACACTTCAAGTAACTAAATCCATTATTAACTTCACTAAATCCATTATTATCATTTTAGTAAGCTGTTTTGTTTCGGCGACATTAATTAAATCAGCAGTTGAGGTAAGAGGAGTGAATTTCAAAAGCTAGCTCGGTTGCCAACTAAATAATGTCAATTTAGTTAGCAATCGAACTACCGAATAGGCCGGCTTGTAATTTTTATGTTGGACTGGCTATACACGTTGACGTGTAGTCTTAATTCACCTGAGCTAATTCACCTAGGGTAATTAAGTATAGGTACTACTATCACCCACACAAAAAATTAAATTAAAAAACCCCCGACAAAAAACCTCCAAAAAGTAAAAAATAAAATAAATAATTGATTGGCCCTATAGTCGTCACGTCGGGGGACCGTTATTAATATATCTATTTATTTAATTACTTACTGACCGAATACGTAGAGCGTTATTGGATATATTAATTGCGGTTCCCCGACGTGACGACTAAAGGGCCAATCAACATATTTTATTTTTTACTTTTTGGAGGTTTTTTGTCGGGGGTTTTTAAAATTTTTAATTTAATTTTTATTTTATACTTTTTAAACGGCCTAACATATTATTTTATAATGTGCACGTGATCCGCTTTGATTTGAGACCCCACTCAAGTATATTTGCAGACATTCGGTTATTCTTCCCCACTTTCACCCCCATAACTTATAAACGGCTCAACCGATTTTCATCAAACATGTCTAAGAACACTTGCCCGTAAGTCACCTTTAATACAAAAAATAAATAAATTGAAATCGCTTCATCCGTTCGGGAGCTATGATGTCACAGACAGACTGACAGACACACACACAGACAGACAGACAGACAGACAGACAGACACGTCAAACTTATAACACCCCTCTTTTTGCGTCGGGGGTTAAAAAATAAGAAACAAGTGAATGAAATCTACTAAATTGTACCTATGCTAAGTAGATACTTAACGTCATCATAGTTTCTTATATACATATGTATTCACGAAGATAGCATATCTAACAAAATTTTATTAGTGTGGTTCATTATACGGTTCTCAGGATTAGATCATTATTTTCGAGATAGGATTTGGATCCATAAGCAACGTTTTACATTGGTTCTATTATAATTTGATTTAGGAAAGGTGAATTAAGTCAACTAAACAGAGTACCTACATCACCTACAGAAACAGGTGAATTAAGTCCATTAAATAGTATACATAATTACCCTAGGTGAATAAGCCCAGGTGAATTAAGTTTACTGGATCTACGTGATTGAACAGAATCATGCACGGGCAAATTCCATGTCACAGATAAACATAATTAAATGCTTGTTCGATACGACTTTGTATTTTAGATTAACGATAAAAATATATGAGTGATAACTTTGGAATTTGCACAAAGTACTAGGTACATCACGTATAATCGTCATGAAATAGGGACAGTCGGCTAAATATTTTAATAAAGCGGATTGGTTCAAATCAAGAACTCCAGATTCGGTTTTCTAAGTCACAGATAAACATAATTGATGCTTGTTAGATAACACTATGTAGTTCAGATTAACGATAAAAATACCTATATGTGTGATAGATAACTTTGAAATTTGCACCAAGTACTACGTCACGTATCAACGTCATAAATAGATACGTGGGCTCAATATTTTCATAAATTGGATTAGTTCAGATCAAGAGTTTCAGATTCGATTTTTCGTGAGCGCAAACCATCGACGCGTGACGTCATGATTATGACGTCATCTGCATAACTTCCCCTTTTTTTTCCGAGGTGAATACGTGACCGCACCGTACTCGCCGTTGGCTAGACGACGAGCGTGTGTGGGGCTCTCCCGGCAGAGTGCCAGGCCTACCCACTAAACCCCTCGGTGTTCTTCCTGCCCTTTTGGACGCGCGTGGTAGGGTCCACACTGCGACTACCACTACCAACGCGCCCGGGCTAGCCCGACCTAGCTGGTCGGGTATCGCCAAGGGGGGATTGCCCGAGAACACCAGGGCAATCCCCAGACGGAGAACCTTACGGCGGCGTACACGGGGCCAACCGTGCATGCAGGCCCCCACGGCAGGGTCATTAGACGGGCATTGCTTGCGCGAATGCCCGCCTTCGCCTGCCTGTCCGTCTGCGGCGGATAGGAGCGGCTTGAGGATCATTCTCCCGCTCCCTCTCCGCGGCCTCCTTCTGCAAGATGACGTTCTCGCAGAAGGAGGCGACAGCCCCCCATTCCGCCTTTTATGGCAAGCACCAAGGGCGTAGCATTTAAGGGGAGGGGAAACTACCCAGCAGTCGCCAGTGAAATGCCACCTGACCATCATCGCTCAAAACAATATTAAAACCTCACTTAGAGCTAGATGGCGCTATACGCAGCAAGAGCGGTGTCTCTGTTGCACTAATGTTTTAACCTTGCTATAAGCGATCATGGTAAGGCCCCTGGTATGCCCACATGTAAGCAACCCTATTAAGCGGCTCTCTATTTAGAGAAGATTTAGAGGCATAAAATTTATAGTCTTAAAATCATATTCCATAATTTCGATTGAAATAATCGTCAAGACGCATAATAATCAGGAAGCAGAATGTTAATAAGCATAAGCATAATATTGTGTGGCAGAAAATCGTTTGTCATATAATAAGTATTAAAATCCATAAACTCGAAACACATAACAACTTGATGTATTATTTTTCAAAGCATAATTAATGCTTAGCATATTAATCACAACGAATAATATGTTAACGCAGAATTTCTCATGGCATAAAGTTGCACGTAAGCATGCAGCATGTAAGCAAGCATGCACCGTGCAAGCATGCGCCTTGCAAGCAAGCAAGCATGCACATTGCACATGTATAGTTTAGCGACTCGAGTTAAATAGCTCGGGCAACTCGGGTTCGTCATCCAGCCCGTTGACCCGAGTTGATTTTCTCATCTACCGAGTTGACTCGGTCATTCATTACGAATTCGGAGTTCGGACTACTACGACGAACGTTATATCTTTTGAAATTAGATCATTTGTAATTATAAGTATAATGAAAGGCTAAAAATAAAAACCGACTTCAAAAACACTGAAAAGTTAAAAATAATATAAGGTACAGACAACATCACACTTTTATATTGAAGTCGGTGCCAAACGATGATCTCTTAGTCTTAAAATTTGGCACCGACTTCAATATAGAAGTGTGATGTTGCCTGTACCTATTCTTATATTATTTTTAACTTTTCATTGTTTTTGAAGTCGGTTTTTATTTTTTGTAAAATATTTTTTATTTTTAACTTTTTAGTGAATGAAATCTTAATAGTGAAAGAAACCCTAATTAATTAGTATTTCCCTCATTTTTCATGGGATCCCATCATCGGATCCTGACTTCGGTGACCTTGTGACCACCCTAGGAGTATACTCTATCGAATACAAAAAGATTTTTGAAAATTGGTTCACAATTGGCGGAGTAATCGCGTAACATACATACAAAACACGTTGGAAACACCTTAAAATTTAAGGGTTTTCCTTGATTTTCATGGGATCCCATCATCAGATCCTGACTTTGGTGACCATAGGACCACCCTTAGAGTATACTGTATCGAATACAAAAATAATTTTTGAAAATCGGTCCACAACTGGCGGCGTAATCGCGTAACATACACAAAAAAAAACATACGCATCAAATTGAGAACCTCCTCCATTTTTGGAGTAGGTTAAAAATACTTCAGATTTTTATGCCCAAAAATAGTAATAATAGCACTTAACATTATGGTATAACATTTAGGACTACCAATAATATGTCAAAAGAAATCAGGGATCCCATTTATTAAGCTTAATAATATTATGCCTTTGGATAATTATGCCTTATACAAATTATGCCAAGAAAATATTATGAGACGTTAATGTTATGCTTAGTTTTCGATGATTATGCTTAGTGATTTATGCCAAGCGTTATGACAAACAACATTATGTCAAATGAATGGTCCCTTATTAAGCAAAGGCATTGCTGCATCTAAAAACTTTTTCTGGTTGTTAATTGTTTTTCATTCTACGACGCCCTAGTCCTTGGAGTGACCATTAAAGATTGGACCACGATATTTTAGGGATTTTTCTTAATAAAATCCCAGTCCACGCTTTAGCACCGTAGAGGTAAATCCTGGCGCTTGCGCCAGGCAACCCTCCAGGGGGCGTAATCGGGGAATGGCTAACGCCGATCCCGATTGTGTCCCTACGGAGGTAGAAGTATCTGGAGGGGTTTTAGCCAGGTATGGGGTTTTTGCCCGAGTCCGGCATATCCTTGGGGTGGCATCGTCAGTCGGCCCCTTGTCGCCTCCGTAAAAAGGATCGCCCCCCCCTTAAAAAAAAGGCCACGCTTTAGCAAATACAAGCCTTGTCTCGTTCTGAGCGAGTCGCCTCTCCTCGGGTGGGATACAGCTCGGAACTGTCACAAATATGACTGAATGTGTGTATCTTTTCTAGAAATGAACAAAGCCTTCTTTCTGGTGCTCATTGCGTCGGCGTCCGCTCATGTCGAGTCAGGCTGCGGGGAGGGGCCGGAGTTGCAGCGTCATGAACACGACCGTACCAAGTACTATCAGTGTGATCACAACCGCAGGGTGCTGAGGGATTGCGGGCCTGGCACAGCCTTCGATGTCAGGTTACAGGTAACATATTTTTTGATCTTTTAACCGTCTCCGTCGTCTAGTGGTTAAACCAATAGGTGTTGATCGGGAGGTCCGGGGTTCGATTCCCCATGAGAGCAGAATTTTTCTACTCGGTTTGGTTTGTGGTAAAATTTCTGAGCTCGCCTGACTAGCTACCACCGTTTTACCTAAGTTTGTCGCTATAATAATAATGTTGAAAACACTTTTGTGTTCGGACAATTATACCTAGGTAAGATAGTCACTCAAAGGACAATAGAGAGGGCTATGCTCGGGGTTTCTCTACGTGATCACATCAGAAATGATGAGATCCGTCGAAGAACTAGAGTCACCGACATAGCCCAAAGAATTGAAAACCTCAAGTGGCAGTGGGCAGGACACATCGCTCGTAGGACTGACGGCCGTTGGGGCGGACAGGTCCTCGAGTGGCGGCCGCGTAGCGGGAGACGCAGTGTTGGTAGGCCCCCCACAAGGTGGACCGACGATGTGGTGAAGGTCGCGGGAAGCCGCTGGATGCGGGAGGCGCAGGACCGATCGGTACTATGGAGATCCTTGGGGGAGGCCTATGTCCGAGAGTGGGCGTCTCTTGGCTGATATGATGAAGATAGCCAGTCCCTTAGTTGTTGAAGAGTCCAAGTGAAGCTCGCTTCCACCCGGCCTTATCGTTATTTACCACCAGGAAAGATGAAGTGGCCTTCAGCTTTACTGACGTATGTAAAAAATACGAAAGGATAGACGTCATCATATAGAATAACAATAGCGGGAGTTATACGTCCAGAGTTTCAGACTGCGACAAATAAGGTGGTTCCGGAATCCAGATTGATCTGCCCCCCTTACCATGTAACTCTGAGGCTTTATTTTTTAGTCATTCGTCGACCGTAGTCTGCGTCCGATTTCTACTGACTTTGGTTTCGTGTTGGACGAAAATTTAAAATAGTGTTAATTTTCGTCGTATGAGTCTATCGATTTACATCGAAATCGATGTGAAAATCAATAGAAATATAGAGCCCCTAGATGCCATTCTGAATACTCACATTTTATATTCATCACTTTATATGTTTCTATACATTCTATGTAGTTTTGCTTTAGAGTTAAGGAGTGGAGGCACTTTACATCACAAGTAAAAAACTATGACGTCATTCGACATTTCAAATCAATATAATATCGTCGAAAGTTTTTGATTGTGAAAAAACCCGGCAAGTGCGAGTTGAACTCGTGCACCGAGGGTTCCATTTAAATTTATCTAAGTTCCAAGTATACTACGAGTAAGACCGTGTTGGGTTCGCAAACCAATATGAATACTTTTATACAGCGACAGCATTATTCTTAGGATTGTCTTAGCTAAGACAAGGTTAGTGCAATTGGCCATTAGTATATTTTCTTCCATAGATGACATACGAAAATCAACACTAAAACGTCACTTTTTAACATTAAACAAACCCTACGTTAAGTCCATATTTTTCATATCTTTTGATTGCGTCGACTTACAATTTTAATTTTACACAGTTGAAAGAAACCATATAGACCCGAGTATTTGATATAAACAGTCTGATATGCATTCCTAAGAAAAGGAGCTTTAATAAACTGACAACGATAAGATCCTATAAGGATTCCATTTTTCCTTTTAAGGTACCGAACCCTAAAAATTGTCTTCTTCCTTATTGGTAAGTCCGTGATGATTAAGTGGGCATTTCAATATAACTAATTTCTTTTTGACATTAAGTAGAAGTAGCCTTTTGATTTGAATTTATTGTAAACATTCGATTCTTGTGATAATGCTTGCGCCCATTCTTATTTTTAGCTAAAAGTCGTACTAAATACTTAGGTGGTAGGTAAAAATATTTGGGCGATTCAAAAGAGCTTTTTATCAAATCATATACTCGTATGAATAATAAAGCCTATTTGGTTTTTTCTTAAGTGTCATTTTTATAACAGCATCTTGATTTATCACGAAGTTTGTGCAGAAAAAGAACCGCGCTGTGAGAATTGAGGATTTGCTCTCCCTAATTACCTTTTTAGTATAGCAGGCAACATGAAAAAAGGAACAGACATAAAGACAACGCCCAAGCGCCCGTAGCTGTCTGAACTGAAGACAGTGTCCTTTTTGTTATTTTTTTAAAACTACAGAAACGCACACGGTTATTTTTTTATTCACCTCGGAAAATTTGAGGGACGCTTCAGGACACATCCATTATTACATAAAAAAAAAAAACATAATATATTTTATTGCATATTAAATTTTCAATGAGACGTGTCGCTTTGTATATTTACTTAGCTCTGTCACCGTTTTACAATGCATGTAAAACTGTGATTCTGTCGTCTTTTCGGCTGCGAAGCGCCAACATTGGTACTCGCAGACGCGCTACTATAGAGTATCGAAATTGCAAGATATGCAACCAAAAAAAGGGTACAGGACATAATTATCTTCGTAAATAATCCGCGAGAATTTTATTTATTGTGTAATATATAAAAATCTTGTGTCAATGTTTGTTATCGAACTCCTACCGAAACGGCGTGACCGATTTTTTTGAAATTTTTCGTTTATATTTGGTTCGGTCTAAGAATGAGTCATAGGCAGCGTCGGTTTCGCTGGGGCTTCGGCACTGTAGTGTGATTCTGTAAAACCTCACTTTAAACTTCGAATCTGATTCCGCAGTGAGTTCTTAGATTGGCATTCTCAAAATTCGAATGTAGATTCGAAGTTACTAGAAACTATTAAAGTAATCTGTGCTACAGCGCTACACTTGCGAGCGTGGCAGCGAGTGGAACTAGAGTGACCGTGAGATTTTGACATTATAAGTATGGGATGACGTATGAAGTGGCATTCCGTAAAGGGAGTTCCTTTATCACTTCGAAGCTCACTTCGCACACGAACTCGAAACAAAGTGTCAAATAAAACGTTGCTATTTTGTGAGTGAAAACAGGCAAAGTTTATTATCATAGTTTAAAAATACATTTAAAATTATTTCTGAAGGTGATAAAAACTAGTTCTGAGGTTTATTAGAATTTTATTGCTACTATCTCGTGATAATGACTATGTAAGGGTATCTTGTATCTTATGCGAAGTGAGCGTGAGTATCGAAGTGAGATGCGAGCTATTGTTCGAATTTTACAGAATCGACATCCTGGACTGTACTCCGAGTAGAATCGGGAAGCCCGCGATCGATCCTGCCATGTACCAATGTGTTTTTCGTTTCATGAATTTCATATGTACCTTTATCTGACGCTCCGACGGTGAAGGAAAACATCGTGAGGAAACCTGCATACACCTGCGAAGTAATTCAAAGGTGTATGTGAAGTCAACCAATCCGCACTGGGCCAGCGTGGTTTGACTAACACCTAATCGCCCAAACTAGTAAGGGTAGGCTCGTGCCCCTCGGTGGGGACGTATATGAGTTGTGATGATGATGTATATTTTTTATTCACAGATCTGCAATTGGCCTTTCCTGGTCGACTGCGACTTGGTATATGATATCGATTATTACAACGCGCCTTCATTTGATAGCAATTCCATAAACGATGTGGATTCATATTATGACAAATTACACGCAACCTGGCTAAGTCGTGTATCAGACAATTTCAGGTCAGATAATCCAGAATTTTATAAATTTGAGCAATCAAGAAGATCGGAGACAAGGTCAAATAGACTCCCTAACGGATGTCCAGTTGATTTTAGCTTACATTACCTGTTAGCGCACGAAACGGATTGTTCGAAGTTTTATTCATGCGGCAATGGAATCAAATATCCTATGCAATGTGCCCCGGGCACTCTCTTCGATCAGAGTTCTCAGGTACGTTGACTTTGTATATTTCTCTCAATAATTGCGCGCAGTGCCGTAAATAGCCTTTTCTGCGCTCTGTGCGAGCTTTTCTAACTGCGTCTTATTTAAGTGGACCCTTCGCCTATTATACCACCCACTGTGTCTCACTCACTAAAACTCAAATGCAAGTTCACTAGTGCAAATGCGTTGCCCACCCTGATGCTTAAGATTTAATTTTTGGGCCACTTTGGTCTTCATACTTTTGTAATAAAATACCCTGCAAAGTTTCAGTAAACTGTAAATTAATTTAATTATAAGTGCTTGGTATGGTAGAGTTTTGAATAAGGAAGGTAGCATAGCATAATATAAATTGCGTTTAAGTATGATTTGGTGAAAAAACGTTTATTCGAAAATATATGCAAAGATTATTCACAACTACACAATACACAAATGAATGAAACCACAAATGAATAAGTTCAGATAGTAAAGATTTAAAGCAAGCCATAAACTTTTTAAAGATTTACTTTTGAAGTCTAGTTCGACTATAGCTTTAAGAAGACCCAGACTTGAACTACGGTCACATTTATCAAATAATGTTGTCGTTTCAACTTGACTCTTTAAAGTATCTAATTCAGCCCAAAATTCAGTAGCATTAATATCTGCTGAATATTGAATTACCGAGGTCAAATGCTAACCGACTACATGGACAGAGAGGGATTCTATATGATGAACTCTTTCTTCAAAAAACGGCTGCATCGAAAGTGGACCTAGAAAAGTACGGATGGCGTTACAAAAAATGAGATTGACTTCATCATGTCGATTAACACCCGCATATTCAATGACGTCTCAGTGATCAATTCGTTTAACACGGGGAACGATTTGAATCTAACATAAAAGCGGAAAGGTATCGACTGGTGAAGTCTGCGCTCCGTCCCGAAGCCATCCAGATCCAAAACCCCGAGCGCTTTCAACTCTCATTGCAAAATCGCTTTGATTGCCTGGAGGACTGCACGGATTTGGACACTTATAATGACAGGGTAATGGAAGTTGCCCCCCTACACAAGACGCATTTCGATAATCGCTAACGCAATCTTAACGATTGTGTTAGCGAGTATCGAAAGACATCTTGTCTAAGGGGGCTGTCCTTACGGTGGGTGTAAAGTTTTGCAAATCCAGCCGTACTAAGCAAAGAAGTAAGACCTCAGAGCCGACAGCTAAGCTGATGGAGGAAAGGCGTGGAATGGGTCGGCAGTCTTCTGAAAATGCTCGTCGGCGACTCAACAACAGGTCTCTGTGTCTGACTTGCGACATACGCCGATTTAATACGGAACGTATTAAAGAGGCCATCGAGCAGAACAAGGGCTCCAAAGTGTTCGCAAGAGATCTGTCACTCGGTCAGAGTCTGCTGACGAAGCTGAAGACAAGTCTTTACATCCCGACTTGAGCTTATGGCCGAGATCGAACGCTTCTATGGACAGCTTGACGCAACATCACAGGCACCTATTATTCACAAACCCTAGAGCCAAATTGACCCGGCACTACACCGAAGACATCCCTGTACGAGACGTCAGCCTGTACGAGATTAGTGTGGGTCTCAAACAGCTTAAAAACAACAAGGCACCGGGTGATGACGGAGTTACAGCCGAACTTCTAAAAGCGGGTGGACTACCAGTCCGGAAAGCGCTGCAGCGGCTATTCAACTCCGTCATACTCGAGGGCAAAATGCCTAAAGCATGGCACAGGGGCGTGGTGGCTATTTTCTTGGGCGTTGAAAAAGGGCGACAGAGACCAGTTGAAGAACTATAGACCCATCACGCTCCTGAGTCATGTCTATAAGCTGTTCTGGAGGTTCATCACGAAGCCTCCCGAACAAGCCGGATTCCGAAAAGGCTATAGTACCATAGACCACATCTATACGCTGCGGCAGGCTATACAGAAGACAGAGGAGTATAATCTGTCACTATGCTTGGCGTTTGTGGACTTTGAGAAAGCTTTTGATTCTGTCGAGACCTGGGCCGTACTTAGATCACTCCAGAGGTGCCAAATAGACTATTGGTACATTCAAGTGTTGCAGTCATTGTACGAAAACGCCACCATGTCAGTCCGCCTTCAGGACCAAACTCGAAACCAGTACGACTTCAGCGCGATGTGAGACAAGGTGAGGTTATATCGCCGTAACTGTTTACAGCTGCGTTGGAGGATGTATTTAAGCCTTTGGACTCGGCATCAACATAAACGGCGAGTACATAACTCACCTTCGTTTTGCTGATGATATCGTAGTCATGGCTGAGACCGTGGAGGATCTAGGCACAATGCTTGAAGACCTAGCCCAAAGAATTGCAAACCTTAAGTAGCAGTGGGCAGGACACATAGCTCGTAAGACTGACGGCCGTTGGGGCGGAAAGGTCCTCGAGTGGCGGCCGCGTACCGGGAGACGCAGTGTTGGTAGGCCCTCCACAAGTTGGACCGACGATCTGATGAAGGTCGCGGGAAGCCGCTGGATGCGGGAGGCGCAGGACCGATCGGTATGGAGATCCTTTGGGGAGGCCTATGTCCCACAGTGGGCTTCTATTGGCTGATATGATGATGATGATGATGAATATTCAAATAAGCGGCATATTTTTTTAGTTCTTCAGCTGGATAATTAGCAATCTGTTCTATTGTTAAAAATTTGCCGGAAAATCTTCTTCACCCGCTCGCCGCTTAGCTTAGTCTCTGTCCGACCGACCGACCGTGTAGCCGGCCGGCCGCTTGACTCTGATAAACACTAAACACAAATACGCTCGTGCGCTGCCAAAAAATGAGCGCGATGTTTTGTCTAATTAAACAGACGTTTTTGATGATACTGGCATGTAGATACGTATGTGTTGGAATCGAGCACTAGGTTCGCAGCGAGGCCGGGAACTTATCAGGAGCAATCAGGAGCAAAACGGAAAAATAATACATCTGTCTAGTCCACAGATCAATATATGTAGCAAGCTAGTCTAGTCTGGCCATTCTTGCGCCCCCCAGAGTCTACGCCCTGTGTGTGGGCACCGGTGGCACCGCCCTATTTACGGCACTGATTGCGCGTTCTTCGTTTCAACTCATGTCAAATACTACCGTTTTATTTTTAAAGAGTATTGTTTTACTTCAATCATAGATTTCTGTGATTTCAATGCGGATTGCTTTCCTGCTATGATACTTACATTAAAAAAAACTACAAGCGTGCTCACAAAGAATCATCATTTACACACAGCTTACATTATCCCACACATTACCCGGCACAATTTTAATACACAGCCTGTCTAGTTACATTTGATTCAATTTTAACGTCAATACGCATTGGAGTCCACTCCAATATCCAGTTTCAAGTATGAAAATGTCGTTTTGTAATTTAAATTCAAGTACATTTTTCTCAGAAAAAATATATTTATTTATTTTAAGTATTTATCGTATATACCGTTTTACACCATGTTAAAAAAAGATTTTTGAGTTTGGGTTTGATAAGCTAAATCAATTTAACTGTTCATTCTTAAATACAATGAAATCAAATATTACAAGTATTGTGTGAATGGCACATTAAATTAATTGCACGAAATCATTTTTCCAGATTTGCAACTGGCCATCATTGGTCAACTGTCATAATGGTGTATCTACCACGTCCGGTACAACCGTGTCCATTTCATCCTCATCGTCAACATGGACCACTGCAAGACCGACTTCTACCAGTATAAACGACGATAAACTATCCAATGGGTGTCCAGCTGACTTTAATGTACATAAGTTGCTTCCCCACGAATCGGATTGTGGGAAATTCTATTCGTGTAGCAATGGAAATAAGATTGCGATGAATTGTGCTGCTGGAACCCTTTTCGATTTTAAGAATCAGGTACTATGTGTGTGACTTAACAAAATATTTGAAACATTGCTATGAAGGAGTTAATGTTGCAAAAGAGAATGAGCAGTTCCAAATAGTGAGAAAATAACTAAATAGTATTTTTCTAAAGCACTTTTTTAAAAGATTTATGCTCAAGACAGCGACTGTAACTAAATCATAGTTTCGTTTATCAGTTAATGTCAATATTTATATAGATTACCAGATCAGTTATGTTATATCTGATATTTAAAATATGTTACAGATATGTGATTGGCCGCATTTAGTACAGTGCTTAACGACGACATCTAGTTCTACAGTTCTATCCTCAACTATTACATCAACCCCTTCAACGACATCATCAAAGACAACTAAGTCTGAATCTTCCTTAGCGACGAATGAACCAATAGTTACAAGCACTGAAATCCCCGCTTCTATCAATACTACAGTTTCCTTGGCAACTCTAGATATTTCTACAATATACACTTCACCAAAAACTGAGGAATCGACAACTGAGAATGCCATCATTGGTTCTACAGCATCAATTACACCCACTAACATAGACTTGTTAGCTAGCACTCTTCCAGAATCTCCCCTTACTCCTGAATCTCCACATGGACCTACAACTAATGATTTTGGGACAACGGAAGAATCAAAAACCACAGCAAAAGAAGCTGGAATTACGACATCAGATTTTTCTACTTCTTCCGACTATGATTTTAGTTCTATAACCATAGACGTCAACGATAATCCATCTTCTACCAACACCTTAGGAGCATCGACAGCTGCGGATATATCAACTACTTTATTAAGCATTGAGAATTCTACGACTAATAATGCAACTGAAAGTTTACCAACATTAACAACACCTGCTTTAACAGAAAATCCTGAAATAAATAATGAAATCTTAAGTACTACCATAACTACAAGTATTACATCTGGTCCTGATTTTGAGGACACTAGCGTTGCTGATACTACGAATATTAAATTTACAGGAACAACTGATACTGTTTCATCAAATGCAACTGAAGTTCCTGATATTACTGTAGAACCAACTATATCAACGTTACCTGAAACAAGTACAGAAATAATCATAACTAATAATGAACCGTCTGAATTGATTACTGATTCTGATGAAATTACTTCACCGTTCACAACCGATGCCTACTCTACTACGACATCGATAACCACAATTTTATCTTCAACTGATGGTTTAACTGTTCAACAATCTACGACTGATTCTACACCATTTGATACTACTATTGACAATGAAATAACAACTGCAAGTAAACAAGAAACAAGTACTGAAAATTCACAATTTGAATCGACAACACTATTTATTGCTACAACTACAAACACTGAATCGAACTCTAATACTACACAAGGATCTAACAACGGTAATACTACTCCTACATACTAAGATTTTGATATAACATTGTTTATAATATTTTTTGTTTAAATATGATAGTAACAAATTAGGATTTTTTTTTTGATTTAAAAATATCTGAAACTACTTTTTTGATTCTAGAGGGTGCCTTATAATGTTAATAATTAGCTCGATAGTAAAATATTCTAAAATTATGAATGGAATTTTAAAATAATCTAATTTGAAAGTAATCCTTTTCAGTGGCAACCACTATTGACTATGTCACAACAACTGACAGTACTACTCAATCAACTAGTAATAGTACTGAAAATACAAGCTCTAGTTCTAATGAAGAAAATACTGAATTTACTAAGCCTACGAGTATAGCTACAGACTTAACAACTGCAACAGAAGCTCCTTTGTGCCCTCCTGGTATATTTGGAAATGTGCCACATCAGAATCTTTGTAACTCTTTCTACATGTGTGCAGGGGGCAGGGCTACGCAACTGTTTTGTAGAGAAGGTTTTGAATTTAATACTAACCAAAAAGTAAGTGATGCATTTTGATAAAGACTAATAACAAACAAATTTTATTTGTAGAATAAAATGTGTTGATTAATTTTTAGTCATGTGTGCCGATCGCTCCAGGTGGCTGTACTCTCGGGGACTTGACGACACCGGCTGCAAACGAAATCAATACAGTTACTACTGGATATAATGAAACTACTATTAACACGATAACTAATTCTACTGTTGGAAGAAATATTACGACGACAGTTACGATTACTGAATCGATGATAGTAGACGATATAACAATTTTATATACAACTTCTCAGAATCCTGTTACAACAGATGCAAATAGTAGTGAAGTCTATTCAACTACTGAGGACATATTAGTTTTAACAAAAACTACTCCAATGGATACCGAAACACCAATTTTCTCAACTACTACTCTTGCAGATTCAACTACAAACAACACTCTAATAACAAATACATCAACAGTAGATACTCAAAGTACTGTTACAATAGATAAAAATGCTACTGATATAGATCTTACCACAAAATTAATATCAGAACCAACATCAACTACGCCTGTTGATGCAGATCAGGAAACTACTAATGATGTTACTAGTCAGATACTAACTTCTACTACATCCGCGACAAGTGACACGGCGGAAGGACAAACAATAGAACCAACTACAATACTGTCGTCTGAAAGGCCGGATCATATCACTTCTGCAGGTGTTACGACTAATTCAATAACAGACGCCACTCTATCTACTACATCGCAAACTAAACCATATACTACAACAGAAGTGGAAAATAATGAAACAGAATTCACTTCAACTGTTGAATATAATTCTACGTCTGAGGAATCAAAGCTAACTTCGGCTGATGATTTCATAACCACACAATCTGCCACTACACCTAACACTGAAGTAACAACTGATAGTGGATGGACAAGTTCTGAAACAGATGTAACTAATACGACAGCTGGTGGACCTCTTTGTCCACCTGGGGTATTTGGAAATTTCCCCCACCCAGACCTATGCAATTCATTTTATATGTGTGCTGGTGGAGTCCCAGTACAACTTTTTTGCAGAGATGGTTTTGAATTTGATCACAAATCTAAGGTAAGGTTTACAAATTTATGTTTTAGGAATTTAAAATAAGACATGAATGATATCTTATTCAACCACAAATGTAATTGAATATACATAATGTTAATTGAACATTTTGAAAACCAGAGGAGTCATAAAAATTTCAGTGTTTGTTTATTATCATATTATTATACATATTAGGGATGTAGGCTTTTATTAATAAATTAATAGGTATTATCTTAATTATTACGTGTTTACTTTTAGACTTGTGTTGCGATTAAAATAGGAGGATGTTCTATTCCGACAGTAATAACAACAGATAGCACTACAATATCGGAACCCACGACTCGGGAAAGCAAATCGACTTCTGTCGAATTAACATCATCAACAAACATAGATGAGGTTACTACTAGAATCACCGACGGAGACACTGTTGAGACTACATATTATGTGGAAACATCTACAATGAAATTAACATCAACTTCTGCATACGAGAATGATACCGATAAAGTTACTGAGGCTGTTACAACGACAGTAGCACCACTTTGTCCTTCAGGAACATTCGGGAATGTACCACACCCTGAACTGTGCAATTCGTTTTACATGTGCGTTGGAGGTATCGCTACACAATTATTTTGCAGGGAAGGCTTTGAATTTAGCCATATTAGTAAGGTAATTATTTTTTGTATATAAATAATTTGCTAAACAAACATACTTGTGGCTTCAGATGTAAAGTCACGGTACCAAGTAATTTCACTGCCATATCTTACCCTTTAAATCGTTACACAGCAATGCAAGCACTCCTGCTTTCCATTTGCACCATTGACCAGCACCATCAATTGTGCAAACGAAACTACTTTGTCTCATTAGCGGTAGATAGGTAGAGCAGGTGACCATGGTACAGAGTCTACCTCTATTAGTATGAATATAAACTGTAGTAGGTTTATTTGTTTGTTCATAAAGATAAACTCTACGTATAGGATATTAACCAATTTCATTTATGTAACTTTAGCACCCAGAAGTAATATATACGCTGTTTTATATCCCCATATCCGTAAAATGGACACAAAAAATAGGATTAGGAGGTTTGGTAGAATTTGTTGATACAAAAATTATGTTACTTCTCTTTCTCCTTAAGTTATTATTCTAATCTGGTCAACTCAATGTAATTAACACAAAATTTGCTGCTATAAATGCATTACTCTCAAATGTTGTGCCTTCATACTTTTACCTTTATATACTCTTTTTAAGTTTACCATCTCAAACATGGTACAATGAATAGGAGTGAATTTAATTGTAATTGTGTATTTCATTACAGACTTGTATACAAATATCAGACGGAGGCTGTACTTTAGGATATAGAAAATCTAGCGTTAAAATTAAAAGAGCTGTAAGTGATTCGGTGAAAGAATCATTATTAGAAAGCGATATTGTCAAATATGTTAATAAGGGTAAAATGGACAGTGTCGTATCGGAATCTAGCCAAAAAGATATTAATAAAGTCAAATGTCGTAAAGATGGTACTAGAATTCCGCATCCACATAACTGCAATTCTTTTTACGTTTGTACGAAAAAGGAAATAGTGGAATTACATTGCCCCAATGGATATGAATTTGACGTAAAATTACAGGTTGGTATAAATAACGGTCAAGATCATGTTCATCATCATCATCACAGCTCATAAACGTCCCCACCGAGGGGCACGAGCCTACCCTAACTAGTTAGGGCGATTAGGCCTTAGTCAAACCACGCTGGCCCAGTGCGGATTAGTTGACTTCACATACACCTTTGAATTACTTCGCAGGTGAATGCAGGTTTCCTCAAGATGTTTTCCTTCACCGTAGGAGCGTCAGATAAATGTACATTTGAAATTCGTGAAACGAAAAACACATTGGTACATAGCAGGATCGATCGCGGGCCTCCCGATTCTACTCGTAGCACAGTCCAGTGCCGAGGCCACAGTGCCACCGACGCTCTCAAGACGTCAAGATCATGTTAGCTGTTTGTAATGTTAGCTGTTTGATTCTTCCTTCACTCTTTATGCATAGTATTTTGTATTAGGTACACAACCAACATCAATGTTGTGTTTTATTTTGTATAATTTTGAAGTTTTTACGTTTCCACCATTTAACCAATAAAGAATCAAATGCATTATTATTTTATTTGTATAATTTTAATAGCAGTTGTTTCATGATATTTAATTTTCTGTCATACCTACTGCTTGTGAAAATGCTATATATATTTTTTTATTACATTACAGGTATGTACACTCATATCAAATGATGGACAAGGTTGCAGAGGGAGATATGCAAGAGCATCGAAGTATGAATAGTTATTCAGTGTTTCATTGGTGCCCCCCCACCTCCAGGGGCAGATCCAGGATGTCATTTTGAGGGGGAGGGGCATTTCTAACAAGCTTCCTACCTGAAGCTAGGGTTATAACCACAAGTCCATTTGGCGGCGTTCTGATAAGGTTCCTACTCGGAGCAAGAGTTAAAAACACAAGTAAACAAAATGTTGTATTACCTGGAATTTTTACAAAATAAAGTAACCGCACCTTGTGCCGCTAAAAATTGAGTCGGAAGCGGAACTCGGAATTATGGAATTTCTGGTCTTTAGCGGGGGCCTATGGCCTCCATGGATCCATAGGAGTTTATATTTCTCTTAATTGGGAACTTTATCATGTTAGTAAGTATTTGTCGTTATAGTTTTACATATAACCGATGTTGTCAATTACTTTTTATATATTTATTGTAAGCCCGATATCATCATTTTAATGTGGTACTACATTTCTTTACACAAATCTTTGTTCCTTGAGCCTTTTAAACTTTAAATAGATTTTAAAATATCATCAACTAATATTCAGTAAATAAAACCATTTCAAAACGACATAACTTCCTTTTGTGTGTCGCTAATGTTATTGGACGGAACCTTCCAGTATTTTTGAAGTGGGTATAAATAAGTACCTCAATTTCACTTCTACTGTGGAACTTACGAAATCTTTTTAATGGGGTATAAAAAATAAAGGGACCACTGTGCAGTGGATATTAAGCTTCAGCCTGAAACCTTGATAGATATAGGTAGGTAATTACTTATATCTGTTATGATTATGTGACAGCTCTACAGATTAATTTATCATAAGTGCATCAGAACCGTCCTGAAACTGTGATATAGATAACGAGAGGAAATCAATTATGTTTCACCGTTGAATACGTTAATTACGCTCCACGTAATTAATCATATTTATAAAATCAATAAATTAAGACCAAGTACCAAGAATATCCACTGGAACGCTCGCCACGCGAAGCGTGGTGGGTTTCAAAAGCAAAAAGTAGTATATCTCAAATATCAAAGGTGCCGCCATTGCAGAATGACTCACCCCGGCGCGTACGGAGTGTTCAAAAAATTGCGGAGAGTGACATATACTGTCTACAAGAGAACAAAAAATACGTATGGAAAGGTAATTTAATATAGAAGGAACTTATAACAGTTAATTAGATAAGGATTAATAATTAAATGAATGAAGCGCGAAAATGTTCGGAAGGTCGCGGAAGACCCGATTTTTTTTAAAAAATTTTTGCACCAAAACTATTTTATAAAACTTTAAATAACCATATATATTATTATAGCCCTATTCTTGAAGATTATTTTGATATATAATAGTTTTGGGTAATATTATTAATGAAAAAAGAAAAAAATAATAAAAACGATTAATTACGTAATTATATACGCGAGATGCGCACGCGCGACCTCAAATTTAAAAAAAATGCAAAAAATAAATTATTGTGTCTAAAATTAAATAAAAAATACGTATGGAAAGCTAATTTAATAAGGAATGAACTTATAATAGTTAATTAGATAAGGATTCATAATTGAATGAATAATGACGAGAATAGTAACTAAAGTGCTTAAAATTTCAAAAATACTCACTTTTTGAAAAAAACGTTTAGTGTGGCAATATAACACTATAAACTATCATAAACCATACATAATAATGTAGCCCAATTCTTCTAGTTTATTTTGATATAGAACACTCTACGAAAATACTAATACAGACTAAGTAAGTACGCAATAAATCTCATCGGTCATGGAGTAAGAAACGTATGGATACGGCCAAGTAAGTTAAACCGCAGACTATGACAAATTTATTTCAATCTAAGACTAAAAATAAATTGGACATGACCTGTCAACTTATGAAAGAGACTATTGACAAAGGAATAAAGCCATAGAGAAAATATTTTATTTTTCGCGATTTTTTTATCACACCGCGCGGTTTTACGCAAAGGGAACTGGGTACCATAGTACCCAGGTCGGGCGAGAAGATCGAGATTTTGGGGACTATAGTCCCCACGGACGTTCCAGTGGATATAAATATTAGGATGTAGACAAGCAATATCTTTTTGAACAATTCGCCATATTCATGCAACTTAGGATTACCTAGTTATACGCATAAAATATTTGTTTTTAAGAAATAAATAAATACAACACCGAAAACAAATTTTATTTAACTTCATTTAGTAGGTATTTTGATATTCTCAATTAATTATGACTTTGGAAATGTTGAACGACAAACCGTTACCCGCTAGACGTAAGTATGAGCGACGCAACTTGTGACCGCAACGACAGTTGCAATGCCATACCACGACGTCCACGACTCAGAGACGTATTAACTCATTCTTCTAAATTCTGAAAAGTTTATATATTCTCCGCAACGCAATTATGATTAATTTTTATAAAATTTATACAATTACACAATGGACCCACATAGATATAAACAGAATTTTTGGTATGGACCATAGCGAAACAAGCGTGGACGAAAAATGATCGAATCTTAAATTAAGATATAAAATAAAATATTACAAAAGAAATTTGTGAATTATTTCTAAATATTTGCGAGGATCGGTAGTTACTTGCTTTGAAAAATAAAATATTACAGTAATTCTCTAAATAAAATATTACAGTAATTCTCTTTGGTACCAATAGTGGACCACTTAGGCGGATTTTGACTTTACTGCGGTCACTGTGTACACAGTTTTTATTTAAGCGACTTTGAGCTGCCTTTGGCACAGTGATTCTTAGATACATACTCATACATGTCCGATACTTAAAACCTAAACACAAATTGCCTAATAACGTTTGGCCTAAAACACATATCACCTTAAAACGAAATGCCTAATAACGTCAAAAATAGGTAGCGAGGAGCGAAGCGACGAGCGTAGGTTTGAACATGAACCAACCGCGAGCCGAGCAAGCGAAGCGAGCGTGCCGCGGCAGCGGCCGGCGAAGCGCCAGAAACTTTATGTGTATTCTCGACTTTATGCATACTTATCTAGGCTAAATGTTATTAGGCATTTCGTTTTTAGGTTTTTTTTTTTTTTTTTTTTCATTTATTATCCAACGTCACAATGTGTATTATAATTTTCCACTATTTAGCAGTTACTTAAGCTAGTTTGCTTATGTGTAACAGCGAGTTGTACTACAAAAGAACGCTTATATGTGTATAGTTTTTCCTATGTGCTATAATAGGTATAGACCGCTTGCTATTATATTATTAATTAATATATAACTTAACAGTAAATATACATCGACGGTGTAACAAATATAACCCTTTAGTACTGTCTGGAGACAGTGAACCTACTTAAGATTTCCTTACAAAATCTTCGCTTATGTAAAAATGCTCTTTTATTTTTATATATGATATGTGATATGTGTTTTAGGCCAAACGTTATTAGGCAATTTGTGTTTAGGTTTTAAGTATCGGACTCTACTCATACAAATGTGGCAAACATTTATTATGATCTTACAATAGATTTTTTGTAAGGCCTGTCCAAAGTCAAAAATTCAAAAGGCACCATTACCTGACCACCATTCACCAATTGATGACCACTACTCCACCCAATACCTGACCACCTTAAATAGTCAATTAATTTGCAAAATTACCCTACATAGTTCAAGATAGTTACATATTATAGGATGTTAAATGAAACTTTGTTATTATTACTATGAAAATATAATAAACTTTAATAATTTTAATAAAAATCTAATAAATCAACATAAGCAAAGCAGTAGTAGATTAGATATCTACTTGAGATCATATTCATTTAACAATATGGAACTTATTAGATTAATACTTAACTATACTCTGATTAGGTCATTAGGAAAGGTTTATCTAATATATAAAATTCTCGTCTAATCTAATATATAAAATTCTCGTGTCACGGTATTTGTTACCAAACTCCTCCGAAACGGCTTGACCGATCTTTATGGAATTTTTTGTGTATATTCGGTAGGTCTGAGAATAGGTCGTAAACTATTTTTTATTATGGCGAAACGTAAGTTCGCCGTTATTATGGCGAAACATAGTTCGCCGGTATTAAATAAATTCTCTGTACTTCTCGAATTCTGGGACACTATAAATACCCCGTTTTTGGTTTATTTTTCGAGGCTCTTGAATCTTTTCTTTTATATCTTCGATTCGGTACAAAATGAGATCATCTTTGTCCGGTCATCTCCAATTATTGAGTGCATTGACTTGATCAGTACGCCATTATCACATGTCGCTACAATTTGGCCAACAAAGTGTGTACCTTCATAAACAAATATAACGTAATCCCTCTTCATGAATCCTTCCAAAACCACATTCGAACGATTATTATTGCCTTGAGCTTCATGGAAGGTTTCGTCCTCAGATTCTTCCTCGGCTTGGTTTTCTATATCTGTTTCGCCATCTATTGCTTGGTCTATCATTTCTTCATCTGATTCACTGCTGTCGCTCCTTTCTACTCTATTCTCTCCGCCTTTCTTTACTTTTGCAGTTTTTTGGGCTTTCCTTTCTTCACGAATGCGTTTCCTGGTTTCAGATTGTATACTTTTCTGTTTTTTTTTTCATCATCCTTCATAATCCAATAGTCTTGCCATTTCTTAGATGAAATAGCAAATGGTAAGCGTTCTTTTCTTGTTTTCTTTACTGGAGAATCTGATGGCCATATTAAATGGTTTCCGAAAGCAGAACTCACTTGTTTTTGTTTCTGAATAATTAAAGAAACATTATTCGGTGAACTGGAGAATCCTTGAATGCCAGATAACAGGCCAGGTGACGTAGTTCTAGGTGACATAGGGCCAGGCGGATTTAGTTTTTGGGTTTTTGTGGTACGGGCCTTCAGGTGTTTTAGTTTCAGTTTCCTTCGATAATTCTAGTGCCTTCAAGACCGGAGACGTATTTGTGGTTGGAGTTTCAGTTATAGACACCTCCATAACATTTGGTGCATTACAGGCTGGGGTACTGCAATTGGTAATGACTTCAGCCTTATCTGGAAGTACTAGTACCTCTTGAACTGGAGTGTTACATCTGGTAAGAACTTCATCCTCCTTCACAAGTTTCGGCGCCCTGAAGAAAGAAGTCTAGCGGTCACAGGTTCATCCGGCGTATCTCCAGTGCTCTGATTTTGCGATGATAATGTCGGTTTAAGCGTTTGTATTGAAGACTGCATGCCAGTAGTTGCTTGTACTGGTAGCAGCGAAGAAGACTGTGTCATTGCACGCTGAGTTTCAGAGGAATCTGCAAAATCGTTGCCATTTCCTAAACTGGAAGTGGGGAATCAGACAGGCAGCACTGGCGAAACTTTTTCCATGTATAGAATAGCTCCTTTGCACTCTCTTCTCCTTCCCACTGTTTATTGCTGCGTCTAAACTCTTCTGCGCGGCCTCGTCTCATTAAAGATTCAAAAAGCAGAAGTATTTCTACTCCCAATACGGGACCAGGGGTCACACAATTTGTGAATGTAGGATCTGAAACAGGCGCAGTCTTGCGAGAGTCGTGGTTCATACACCTTTCAAAATCTATTCCATTAATGTCGAATAGATTGAGTCCACATCTTTTAAAACCATTGGCGACAATCTCTGGCGTCACCTTTTCTTGAAAGACTTTGGCGAGCAATGGTGCGAATCCAGCTCGGGTAATCTGCCTGTTCCCGCTATTTTGTTTGTACTCTTTTACTGTATTTTTCCAGCCACTTTTCAAGCATTTGAAGACGGATACGTCAGCTGGCTGAGAAATATGCGTCGAGTTCGGGAAAAGAGCGTAAGTTATGATTTGGTTATCCGTGCAATACTGAGACACTTGCAATGTGAGGTGAGAGCGATGTCCATCTACTAAAGGCAGAACAGGTTTTTGTATATCGTTCGCCTTTAGCCACGGGTCAAAGACATTAGCGATGTACTCGTAATACAATGGTCCGTTCATCCAACCTGACGGAGACTTGCCTATGCTCCAACTTTCCGGAACATTCATTGCGATGTCTCTCGATATTCGAACCAGTGGGTATACGATCATGGGGGAGACTATTTGACCAGCAGCATTTATACTCAGCATGACTGTCAGTTGATCTTTATCTTTCCCAGACTTTATTTCGTAGAAATTTTTCATATTCACTGGCCCTATTACCTTGCCTGAATCTGGGCAAGTCTGGAATCCTGATTCATCTGCATTAAAAATGCGTTTCGGGGCTTCAATTATGTCGAGAGCATTTTCCTCGATCAAATGCTCTTTGAGTGATTGGTGCCACTATTTTAAGTCCTCAGTGGAGACTAGTGCACGTGATGTAGATATCCCTTCTGCTTTCTTTTCAGTAATATCCGGATGGCGATCATAGAATAAAGCAACCCACTTCTTGCCGGGCGTATTGTTTTTGAATGGTGTCACTCTCTTATCATCATCTAGAATTTTTTGACGGTTTCCAGTAATATTCGTCTGTTTATGGGTATGCCCTTTTTATTACAAGCTTTTATTTAACTTACAATGTATGTAAGTATGTTCGGGTGGAATCTTGCAACTCAATTTTGAAGCAGATATCTTTAACCGATTGAGCTGAAATTTTGTATACACGTTCAGTTTGGATGACAATGCATGGTTAACTATGTGACGTCATTTTAAATCCAAGATGGCGGCATACCCAAGATGGCGGATCAATTATTTTTAATGCACCCCTACAATATGGGTATCAAATTAAAGGTCTTGCTAAGAGTAACTCGAAAAATAATGTGACGTCACTATTTATCCAATATGGCGGATTTCTAAAGCTTGAAATGTCATATAAATTGTGTCAAATGTGAAATGACGTTATAAGTAAAAGTTTTAGTGTAAAAGTTTATTTATTCTTTTTAGCGCATTTAAATAAAAGCTTGTTTTTAAAAAGGTTTTTTTACTATTAATTTATTTTTTACTTTTTAGTTATAGCTAATTATCTATTTAAAACCAATGAGAAAGTTGAATTTTATACAAGACATGTTTTTCCATTACTTGACCAGTCTGGTCAGCTTAAGGAAAATTGTAATTTTGGTGCCCCAAAATATAACCAGGGCTCTAAAAACCAAATTATTTAGTAAATAGCACAAATATTGTTAAAAATATCTTAAAACATAGGCCCTCATTATATTTGATGGGTAGTGAATCCATAAACATAAATATAATTTAAGATGGATCACGATTTCCAAAGTAATACGAAATGTTAAGTCTTAATAAAAATCTTGACTACTCACGCGGCGCCATTTTTGCAGCAAGAAAACGTTACATTTTTCCACCAATAGGAAGCAAGTTTATATGAGGCTTGACAGATATAGTGTTGCCACTATTGGAAAACCAAAAACTACCAACTTTGCTTGCTTTGCTTTTTTAATATTGCAATGAAACCCTGTTTTGGTCAGCTTTGGGTGACTGGTCTGCTATTGGTTCCGCCACCCTACTTCTATACTTTACTAATATTATAACACTGAAGAGTTTGTTTGATTGCTTGTTTGTTTGCTTAAACGCGCTAATCTCAGGAAGTACTGATTCAAATTGAACAAATCATTTTGTGTTGGATAGTTCATTTATCGAGAAAGGCTATAGGCTATATAACATTATGCTACGACTAATAGGAGCGTCGGTGGCGCTGTGGACTCGGCACTTGCCTTCCAATCGGGAGGTCGGGGTTCGAGACGCGCCATGTACCAATGTGTCTTTCGTTTCGAATTTCATATGTACATTTGTCTGACGCTCCTACGGTGAAGGAAAACATCGTGAGGCAACTTACATACATCTGCGAAGAAATTCAATGGTGTATGTGAAGTCGACCAATCCGCACTGGGCCAGCGTGGTTGACTGAGGCCTAATCACCCTAACATAGGGTAGGCTCGTGCCCCTCGGTGGGGACGTATATGAGCTGTGATGATGAATAGGAGGAGAAAAATGTTGCAAAAACGGGAAAAAAATGTACGACATGTTGTTATTTTCCCACATCCACGCGAACACGAAGTCGCGGGCATCGCTAATAAATTATAAATGTAAATTTTTTTTGATAAAATAGTTTTTATTTGGACTTCCTTAATAAAACCAGGGAGCTTCAAAATATTAGCACGAGTTTATTAATATGAACGTTTACAATAAATATTTACAATCATAATACTTCGATTTTTATTGTTGTTGACACAGACAGATATGACACTAAACATCAGTTATGAAAACGTTCCATGTTCAAGTTAATTGTTTGCATACTTTGCGAAACTCAACACTTTCCCTAAACAATCTCACTTGTTCTGAGCCCTAATGCACGACACAACAAAGGGAAATGCGGACGTGGCAGAGCTTTTGTTAGAACATCAGCCAATTGATTAGCTGTTCCGATTCGTTCTACTTTTAAGATTCCTTCTGTTACCAATTCTCTGACGAAGAAGTGTCGAATGCGGATATGCTTGGTTCGTTTGTGGAACTCTGGGTTGTGTGCAAGCCGAACCGCTGCTTCATTATCCACATAGAGCTTTGGAGTGTTGACATTTAGCGTCATGTCATTAAAAAGTTTGGTGAGCCAGACAAATTTTCTCGCGGCTTCGCTGGCAGCCACAAGCTCAGCTTCCGTTGTTTAAATTGCGACCGAAGCTTGTCTATGACTAAGCCATGATACAATGCCTCCTGAGTAGCGACAGACTACTCCTGTGGTGGATCTTCCAGTGTCTTGATCACCACAATGATCGGCATCACTTCGAGTAAGCCGGGTAAATGGTATGCTTTGTACTCGATTCCGTAAGAGCATGTACCCCTTATATAGCGCAGAATCCTTTTAACACGAGACCAATCTTGTTTAGAAGGATTTTCCAATTTTCGGGAGACTACGCCGACTGCATAAGCTGTGTCCGGACGTGTTCCAACCATCAGATAGGCGAGAGCTCCTACAGCTTCACGATATGGAAAGTTCACTTCTTCGGACTCTGCTTTCCCTGATTCAGAAGTTGTCTTTTCGATAGGAGTTGCAACTGGATTGCAATTCGACATCCCGAAACGTTCCAAAACTTTCATAGTATAAGCTTCTTGACTAATAAAAATAGAACCATCATCCTTTCTTGTGATTTGAAGTCCCAGATAATAACTTGCGGATTTTGTTGTTATATTTAGGCGTTGCTTCAAATCATAAAGAAAATTGTTGCTCAATTTTTCGTCTGTAGCAGCTACTAATCCGTCATCAACATATAATGCAATGAGTAGCTTCTGGTTGTTAGCGAATGTTTTGGTATATAGGCAACAATCAGCTTCACATTGCTTGAAACCCATATCCAATAAGATGCTCTCGAAGCAGGAGTTCCAGCACCTTGGTGCTTGTTTTAAGCCGTATAAGCTTTTATTTAGCTTCCAGACATTTGATGTGCCATCCGAATAGCCGTCGGGCTGTTGTACATACATTTCCTCTTCCAGTTTTCCATTGAGGAACGCCGTACATACATCAAATTGAGCAAGGTGCAGGTTTTCTTGCGCGCTGACACTCAATAGAGCTCTGATAGTAGAAAGGCGGGTGACAGGACTAAATGTCTGATCGTAATCTTGTCCTTTTTTCTGTTTGTACCCTTTGACAACAAGTCTGGCTTTGTACTTGTCGACAGTGCCATCTGGATTCTTTTTAATACGAAGAACCCATTTGCAGGGAAGAGCTTTCCTGCCGTCTGGTAAGTTATAAGGCGTCCAGACGTTGAGGTCTTTAAAAGATTTCAACTCGCTATCCATTGCCTTTCGCCATTCTTCGCAGTCATCTCGTTTCATAGCATCAGAGAAGTTCGATGGATAAGTTTCAGTGACGCAAACATAGTCGTTAAATTTCTCTGGGCGGCGTATTTGGCTGCGATCTCGTAGTTCGTAGCGTGGCGGCGGGGGATCTGGCGGAGAATCATTTTGTAATTCTGTTATGTCATCGGCTGATATGACATAAGGTTGACCGTCATGAGCGTCGTTAGGCGGAGAATCACTATGAGCGTAGTTTGGCGTTGTATATTGGCCCATAACCTAATAAAACCAGGGAACTTCAGAATATTAGCACGAGTTTATTATTATGAACGTTTACAATAAATATTTACAATCATAATACTTCGATTTGTATTGTTGTTGACACAGACAGATATGACACTAAACATCAGTTATGGAAACGTTCCATGTTCAAGGTAATTCTTTGCATATTTTGCGAAACTCCACATTCCTTTATTCCTTAAATTAACATTACGCAGTGTCTTGCTTCAAAATAAACCTTTGATATATATGTTTTTTACACGATTGTTTACGCTTCAACCATGTACAAATTTCTATTGATATACTTTTTTATTACAAAAATCAACATTAGTGTGCATATGTCTGACAGCGGTGGCCCATCGAATAAAATAATGACGCTTTAATATCTAGATTTTTATCTTTTATAATTAACTATGTATACGTATCTAGTTTTGCTTCAATCAAAATATTATTTTTCATAACCTTCATTAGATGGTTCATTACTCCTATTTATTTTAATTGAGTTTGAAATGGATACTAAATTTTTGTCTCCATTATGAGTATTCTGAAACAAAGGATTTATTTTTAAGAGTTGAGATATGTTATTTACGATCGCATTCATAAGAAAGCGACGAGTTTGTACGTTGTCGAAGACAGTTGGGATGTATCTATCATTATCTATATTACGTTTCTTTTGAGCGTGACTAAAATCTTCCTTAACATCGAGGTCGGAACGGCCAGTAAAGGTTTTAACATGTTGGTCAATTATGTCTGTGTATGCGCTAATGAGACTGTCGTCTTTAAAATTGTTTTTCTGAATAGACTTTTCTTCGACGTCAATTTTAAAAGGGTATCCTGTATTTTCTTTGTCGACTAAATCTTCTTTATTATCATTTCCATTTAAATTTGTGGTGCTTTCAAGATTTTCTAAGTTAGTTTCTGTTATGGTATCATTTGAGAGGATAGAACTTTTTGCTGTGGTGCGTTCACTTAACTCAGTAGTGATTTCAGTATGGTTATGTAATTGTTCATTTGTAAGATGTTGTTGATTTTCAGAGTTTAAAAGAACACCCATTTCTCCAAATGCATAAATTTTGCTATTTGGTAAATTGAAACTGACACTTGTTACGTTTTGAAGGTCGATATTTACTGGCTCGTTGGTTGTAATTTCAGTCGATAAATTATTGTGAGCACTTATCGCTACAAAAATTTCAGTAGCGGTTGTTGTATGTTTTGAGTCTTCATTATTAAAATTAGTAATAGCGCGAATAGTAGTTACTTGTGAGTTTGAAAGTAAATTGACTGGAGATTTGTTAGTAATTCTGCCTATATAACCAGTTTCTAAAGTAACAGGATTATCATCTGTATCAGACTTTTTGATATCGTTGACTTCGCGTTTAGATCTTTTGAATTCTCTATGTACGTTTCCAATATGATATTTTTTCCCGGTATTAGTGAAACCATTTTGTATGTCTCTAACGTTTAGCGTTATTTTTGTGCTTCCTTTGTTACCTCTCTCGTCTTTGAGAGTTACCAACTTTAATAGCTTTAAAATTGATAAGATTTCATCTGATAAATCTTTGTGTTTAATAATTTTGATGTCTTCTTTTGTGGAGGGCATAGAATCTGGTGTATCCGTATCATATTCTGTGAAACATTTCTGAAATATAAATCGGTTATTAATTATAAGGTAAAATGAAAAACCAGCCAAGTGCAAATTGGACTCGCGCACCGAGTGATCTATACAAACTTATCTAAGTACTTAAGTATAAAAGTTCCTATGAATATTTACGGTTTTCAGATTTTATTCTTACAAACAGGACATAAGTAATAGAAATACAAACATAAACAGAAGGCTAATTGCAGTTTCTTTTAGGCAACTCCGGAGCTGGGAAAAGTGTGTAAATTACAGTTTTGAACTCCAGAGAACAAACCTCTCGGTACGCCTTCATCTTTTATAAACCTATGTTGGCATTTACGCAGACCGCTACCTGATGTTAAGTGGCTAGCATCACCTATTGCCTATTGTACATGTCAATTATGTAAGATTTGAAAATCTGTAGGTAACCCTTACAAAGATGATAGTCGTCAGTTAATAGGCTAGATGACAAAAAAAATGTTTGGCTTTAATAGAAGCTCATTCATATAATAAAGAGAAAGAAAAAATCGGTTTTCGAATAACTATAAAAACAACCAAGATATTAAGGTTTTAAAGATTTTTCTCGATATCTTTCTAGCAAAACGGCAATTTACAAGGAGTTTATATGGCCGTACTCAACAATGACATCACGGTTGATGTCGGATCTCTCTGTATAATCGCCTTCAAATTAACAACTTAAAATGCTTGTATCTAATGTATTTCTAAGCCGATTTTAATTCTAATTTCACAGGACTGCATCTTTTTCCACGGTATTTTAATATCTAATAACGAAACGTAAAAATTAGAATTCAGTCATCATCCCAATTCACTGCCTGACTCACTCTTCAAACCAGTACACACAGCAATGCAAGTTCCGCTCTTGTGCTGCAAAAATAAGTGGTAGAGAGCCTACAGGACACGGGTACCGGCACAGACGAATAAAGGAGGAAACTGGGTACTAAATCCAGTTTACCTCTAGAAGATAATACATACATTATCTATAATATATAAAGCTTACACTATTATGTTGGCAGTCAACAGTCGTTGAATATTCCTCCGAGCTGTTCAGCTTATCCACATCTTTGTCCAATTGAATTTTGGCAGTGGTCCTCGAGGCTAAGCATAGTGCTATAACTAAAAAAAAGTACCAAAAGACCAGTAATGAGAATAATAATAATTACAAAAAATAATATAGGTAACGGTTCTCTTTAAAATTAACGAGTTTTAATGCGAAGCGCACCTAATATCTTCAACTTCACGTTCATTCTGTAGCCGTCCATTTTTGATTGTTGACTAAAGGAAATTAATCAGAATCTTCTATGGCTCTGTTATGAGCGTCTCCAATTTGCGTTTCTAATTATAAATAGATTTATAATAAGCAATAGTGATAAGAAAATGGGTTACTTTTTACATTGCATTGTTATTTCTTTATATGCGTATTATTTGTTGATCTGCAATTTGAATTTAGATTTAAGCCTTTGGTAGATCAATGGTACCTACTCTATTTTAACTTTTTATGTTTCCTATATGTTTTCTATATTTATCATTAATTCGTGATATCATGTCAATAAATGGACAGCTACAGTCATCTTTGCCATAAATCTGCCTGGCAGAAATTGCTACTATATAAGGCCACTTTGAGAATTTTAAAAAGGGAGGAGGTTTTAGACTAGGTATTCTTTTTTATATTTTCGCCAATTGTGGATAGATTTTTTATCTATTCAAAAAGGTGTTCTCCTGAGGTAATCGAATCTTACGAGCAAGTTACTAACCGCGCCATTATAAGCACCCCTGTCCGTCTGGCGATTACCTAATGTCCCATAGTCCGTCTCGGGGTGATACGATGAATTGGGGTTGTCCAGATACTGGATGGCCCTGAAAAAGGACTAGATGGATATCGATGTTGGTTTCGTGGGTATACCCCGCACTCAGTAGAGTCCCACACACGCCTGTCCATGTCCACAAGCCATCGGCAGACCGTACGGTACGCAAAGGCATTCTATCTATCTCGTATAAAAATGGTCAATCAATATAAACAGACACAAATCTAATAGACACGCACAATCTATTGGATGTTTTTCAAAAGATATACATATAATTGCATCTAGTTGGTAGTCATCATCTTATTTTGCTGAGCTGATGATGAAAGGTTCCTTGTGGTTTAGGAGTAAGGGGATAGAAAAATGACTAATAAAATCAATAAAGGAATAGAGACTACAGTTCTTTGGCTTAACAAAGTTCAAAAGCGATTAACAAGTGAAAGATTTCGTCGGGGCTGGTAAGAGCTTGGTGACCTGTGTGCCTAGGGCGAGTTTTATCGAGCTCTACTCGATCGTACTGTTAGGCGGTCAGGCGCGGAAGTCTTTTTAAAAAAAAACTACAATTATTACACAGGGATATATTCCCGAAAAACTACAGTCACGACTAAGATTAGGGACCTCACTTTTACTTCCTTACGCGGACGCGGCTCAAAGACAACTCTCCTTGTAAATGACTGCAATTGCTTTTATTCAAATTGAAATTGCAAGTTAAGCATTTCCGTGCCTACTACTACCGTTCATAACATCTCCCCCCTTTAAGATGAAGCTTCATCTCTTAAGAAGAAGCGGAATCAAAAAAAACAAAACGAGTAGAAAAAAAATGAGGTCTACATTAAAACTTAATATTTTGTTCACAATAAAATATTATAGAATATGATAAAAAGTAAACTTAGATTTAAATCTAGAGATCTCTCTAAGAACAAGACCTTAAGATGAATCTTCCATAAGATTAACAAAATTATTGAAAGTTCAGTAATGAAATGAACTTGTATTTTTTTTGTGTAAGTAGCTATTTACCCTTATAACTTTAAATTTCATATCCAAAAAGTAGAAATCACATTACATTTTCATGGATTAGTGATTTAATTTACTTAAATATGTTTAACATTTCTAAACACAAAATATAGAACTGATTTTATATGGAAGAGTTAATTTTAATTAGTTACATCTTCATACAAATTACAAATACAAGTTGAAAAGTACAATTTAAATCTAGTTATAGGTTTCTTTTTTTTTTAATATCTAAATTAATTATTATTATTCATGTTCTACTCAGGAGACATAGTATAGTAAAATAAAAAATAGGTAATAGGAATTATCATGAGCAGTTACAAAATTTTCTAAGTCTATTTAACTACTACTTCGTTTAAAATAATAAATTTAATTTCTTACAACTAGATAGTAACATCGATAATAAGAATAGGTAGGTAAAAAAAATAAAGGTTAACAATTTCATGGTACAAGTCTATTTTTTAAAAGTTTTTTAAATTTCTTTTGGAATCAACCTTAAGTATAGCTTCATAAGTTCTACGTGCCGGTAAGGATTTTATTGACATCTTATCATCTTCATTTTCGTCAGATATGTCTGTTAATTCAATAGTGTTTGACCTCTTCGATTTTGTAACAACTTTGCTATTCTGACATTGATTAAAAATCTGTATACAACAACTAGAATTATGTGCATTGCGTTTAGTTAAACATTTATATAATTTATACACACAAAATAGAAATAGGCTCAAAATTAAAATGTAAGTGAATGAAGAATAATAAGTACCGTATTTTACAAAGTGACTTTGATTTTGTAAGTTATTTATCTCGTTTTCTAGATTATCCATTTCTCGTGTTGAATGAGTCAGTGAATCGAGATTAATCTTACTAAGATACAGCGGAGATAAATGTGGTAATGATTTATTTAATTTTTCCTTGTTACAACAATCGTCTAATGTAATATCGAAATTTATATCTAAAGGAGAGTTCATCATTATGGAATATGAGCTAGTTGGAATCAACTGAGTCGTCTTAGAATAACCAATACAATTTTCGGTTATCTTAACAACACCTGTTCCTACAATTAGATAATCGTTAATATCATCATCACATTTTATGGTTAACTTAGTAACACTCGATTGTACATAAATCCATCTGTTATTATTAAGCTTTTGCCATATGTCGATTTCGCCATATAATAATTTTGTTTCACATTGAGATGGCAATGATAAAGTTATTTCTGTTAACAATCTTGATTCGCAATTAGGATTAATCATACAAGAGTAGATTGAGACGAGTTGACAAATAGAATAGTCATTACTTAAAATCTTACATTTATCTAAATTATCTAACATGGCATAGTGCATTCTGTCGTCACTTAATGCGATAAAAGAATTTGAAGGCTTAATCAGTGCAAATGTTTTGAATTGTGACTCATTATGCGGAGTCGGCAAAGGTATATTCTTATACACAACGAACTTATCAGCTGTAGTTAAAGGAATTAGTAAGACAAAAACTACTTTATTGTTATAGTAATAAGAGTTAAGTTTAGACGCATCGATAATAGAATGTATATTTTGTAAACTTAAGGGAATTGGAAAATCTAGTCTTTTATTCATATGATTACTATGCTTAGATAATTCATTATAGAGATTCAGAGGGCTAAGTACACTCGGGTGTAAAATATTGACCTTAGTAAATAAAATAGCATTTAGTGTGGTATCTAGGAAATTAGAAATAGTAAGTAAAGAGCTTTCGATAACGTTAAATAAACTATTTATACGAGACACATGATATAATATATTATCGGTTTTCGTTATTTGAGATAAGATCTCATTCATAGTATTTATTTGAGAGTTTAATTTTTGTTCATTTTGATTCAGTTTGTAAATAGTAGAGTTAAAATTATTTATTGTGGATTTTACTACGTGTATATTATCTTTCATTAAACGATACAATTCAGACTCGCTCTTTTGGCATGACTCTATGGCGGAGTCGTATTTTCTTGCGTCATCGGCGTCTAAAGTGCCAAAGAAAAATTTAAGAATTTCGCCACCAAATTCTAAGGACCTTTTGACCTTGGTTGGCGCTTGATTTAATGTAATATGCGATAGGGATTGTAATTTAACGAAATTAGATTTAATTATTATTTCGATAGGACTTGAATTATCTTTGCAATGAATTAAGTCTTGTGAGGATAACTTCTCACACAGATCATGAGATTTATGTAATAATCTTTCGATGTTATTAAGATAGGGTTCAAAGTTAACGATTTCAATATGCGTCACAACTTTCCAGTAATCATTATAAAATCGTATATTTGTTGTTGGCTCATAATAGATGCCAGGACTATGCGTGATTGGAGTAATCTTCGACTCAGCATTGCACCTGTAGCACAAGGCTCTGAAATTAAAGAGATAATAATTTAAGATGAAGCAGGTTTTATTTCATTTGTGTGGTGCTTTATATGCTTGCGACCTACTTGTAACGTAACGTTATGTTTGTTGTGCACCTTAATAATTTTATAAGGGCCTTTCCATACTGGGGATAAGGCCTTACGAAGCCTGTGGTGATGTTTCAAATATACCATGTCACCAGATTTATATGAAGTGTCGCGTGAGTTAGAATCATAATACTGTTTTGAAGTTTCTTTACTTTTTATGATATTCTCTATAGCCTTTTCTCTACTAAAACGCATTCGGTACTGAAGGGCTCTTATATATTCGTTATAAGTAGTATTATTAGGTGTATCGTATAAGGAACTAGGAATTGACGGTTTATATCCGTACATAAGCTCAAATGGTGTAAACTGCGTAGTGCAATGTGGCGTTGTATTATAAGAGAGTATAGCTGTAAACAAATAACAGTGCCAATCATTTTGATTTTCATTTACGAATGACTTCAAATATTCCTTGAGAGTTGAATGAGAGCGCTCAAGGGCTCCGTTCGTCTGTGGATGATATGGAGTAGTAAATAAAGATTTTATCTTAAGAATCTCTGTCAGTTGTTTAAACAAATCAGAAGTAAAACATGTACCTAAATCAGTTAAGATAGTTCTAGGGAAACCAAAGAGTGACATAAAGTGAACTAAATTTCGGGCAATCTCTTCGCTGGTGGAAGATACCATCGGGTAGGCACTAGTGAATTTTGTCAAGTCATCTTGGAGAGTAAGAATGAATTTAAATTTTTGGAAACCAGCTTCCGGCAATGGACCGACTATATCCAGAGCTAATCTCTCTAGAGGTTTGGTTGATGTAGATGTTATCTCCATTGGAGCTTTATTAGATTGCCTTAAGGGCTTATTGACTTGACACAATTTACAATTTTTGACATAATTTTCTATGTCTGAGCGCATCGATTTCCAGTAATATGCAGCTCTAATACGATTATACATGCGCTTTGTTCCGGGATGACCCGCAATAGGTGAGTCATGATTTTCCTTTAAGATCTTAGGTACTTCTACTGGGGTTGGATAAATTAGCTGATTTTTATAAATATAAATTTTAATATTAGTGTTGTGGAAAACATAAGAAATCATATTATATATTTTAGTATAGGCTATCTTAGAGAAAGGATCTGAAAAATCGGATAAGGCAAGATCTGTAACGTTAGAATTATCAGTTAGAATTTTATTTCTTAATTTTATCAATAAGTTGTAGATATCTCTAAATTTAGTTTCCTCGTAATGATGAACCTTAGTGTATAAGAAATAGAAGTTAGTATCATTATTGTTTACTACTTGTATAGTTAAGGGCTCGCGTTCAGAATTAAGCAAGTCAGCGGAATTCTCGAGCCGTGATAACAATTCCTCGCAGTGAGGCATAGAGTAATCGAAGTCTAAAGAGACTGGACAAGCGATTGATTTTAATTTGGATAAGTGCAATCCTTGAGTGCACTCTTCGATAACAGTATTTGAGGCGTTATTTTTATTTATAAATTGATCCTTGAAATATTTTTCATATGATGCGTTATTGAAGCTATTTATATCAATAGTATTTATAGGATAGCGAGATAATGCGTCGGCATTTGAATTTAACTTTCCTTGTTTATATACGATTTCGTAGTCATACTCTTCTAATTTTAGGCGCCAGCGCATAAGGCGGCTACCAGGATCCTTTACGTTAAAAAGCCAGACAAGCGGTCTATGATCAGTGACTATCTTAAATTTATTACCATACAAATAGGGACGGAATGTTTTTACGGCAAATAGGATAGCTAATAATTCTTTTTCTGTAGTTGAGTAATTTCCTTCCGCCTTGTTGAGAGTACGGGAGGCATATGCGATCGGCTTATCTTTACCGACTGGGCCTTGGGATAAGATCGCGCCTACGGCATAGTTGCTCGAATCTGTAGTGACAACAAACGGCTGAGTAAAATCTGGATACTGGAGAAGGGGAGCACTAATTAGTTTTTCTTTTAGAAGGTCAAATGCACTTTGTTGTTCGATATTCCAGTGAAATGTGGTATCTTTTTTTAATAGGCATGTGAGAGGCTTGGTAATTTTAGAAAAATTGTCGATAAACCTACGATAATATCCTGTGAGGCCAAGAAAGGATTTAATGTCCTTTGGATTTTTAGGAATAGGGAATTCTGAAACGGCCTTGACTTTGTCAGGGTTAGGGGAGACACCTTTATCGGTGATAACATGACCTAAATAGGTAACTTCACGCCGGAGGAATTCGCATTTGTCAGGTTGCAACTTTAAGTTAAAATTACGAAATCTATCGAATATCAAGCGAATCTTCTCTATGTGGCTGTCGAGGTCATGACTATACAGGATACAATCATCGATATAGATAAAGCAGTGTAATCCTTGGAGTCCTGATAGGACGGCGTTCATCAGACGCTGGAAGGTAGCAGGAGCGTTTTTCAAACCAAACGGCATCCTGGTGAATTCGTAGTGTCCGGAGGTACCATTCGTGTTTATAACGGTGAAGCCAGTTTTTGCTGCGTCAGCAGGATTTAGAGAAATTTGGTGAAAACCAGAAACGAGGTCCAAGGTCGTAAAATACTTAGAATGACCTAATTGATCTAATATATCGGAGATTAGGGGAATAGGAAAAATCTCATTAACAGTAACGTCGTTAAGGCGCCTGTAATCTATAACAATACGCCACTTCCGTTTCCCGGATGCGTCCATTTTTTTCGGGACTACCCAAACAGGGGCGCTCCATGGCGAATTTGATGGTTTAATTATATTTTGATCGAGCATCTTCTTAATTTGCTTATCTACCTCCTCCTTGTGACATTCGGGAAAGCGGTAAGATTTTACGTGAATGGGTGACGCATCTTTAGTATTTATCGAATGTTGTATGGCGTTGGTACAAGTTAAAGGATCGCCATCTAAATAAAATATGTCATTATAATCAGAACAACATTGTAAAAGGACATTTCTTTCCTCTGAATTAAGATGATCATGCCTTATTTGGTTCAAAACGCGATTGATTCGATCTGATGGAGATGAAGATGCTGCGTTAATAGATTCGAAGACCTGAGATGATTCTTTTTTTATAAATGAGTCAAATGGCGTTAAATGGACCTTAAAATCGTTTATCTCTACGTCAAATTCGGTCGTGTTTAGTACTGAAATATTTACTCTATTATTTGGTTTTAATGATACTATACAATTTGCAAGGTAAACGCCATCGCTTATGACTTGGTCCAAAACAAGCGCTTCGCGCAAGTTATGCAGTTCCGATTTATCATTTGACACTAAGCATTCAATTACGGCTTCGGAACGAGCCGGGACAATATAAGTAGGTTTATTAAAAAAAATTGATAAGTTATGACCTTGCATTGACATTAAGTTTGAATCATAATCTATATTTACACCAAAAAATCTAAGAAAGTCGGTTCCAATTATACCGTCATATTTAAGATTGATTTCGTCATTGATGACGTGAAATTTGTGCTCAAACATTTCATTACAAAGCCTAAATTTAAGATAAAATGCACCTAAGGTTTCACTATACGACTCTAGGTCGTTTATGCCTCTTAATTTAACTATTTCTTGAGAAAGGTTAGGTTTATTTACTAAACTTGATAATTTAACTATACTGATACTAGCACCGGTATCAACGAGAAAACTAAGACGCTTAGAAGAATATTCTGTTTTAAGGTAAGTAAATGGTAGGGACACCTTGTATTTGTATATATTTGTCTCGAAGATAGGCATAGAAATATTATTAGATTTATCGTTTAAATGCGACTCACTAGGCGTAAGATTAGAATTATCGCTAGGTAGGCTAGACCTAGGTTTATTATTAGATAGATCATAATTAAGACTAGTAGAACTCGGTTTATTTCGAGATGTAAGATGACAATTAAGATAAGATTTACACTTATTTTCATAGCATATGGTACTTGATTTAGTAGTGCTCAGTGGTGTTGACTGAGATAAATTATGGTAAGAATTTGAACTCAGCATCTTAGACTGAGATGAATCTTTACAAGATTTAGTACTACTCAGCGTCCTTGGCTGAGATGAATTTATATAAGATTTAATATGACTCAGCAGCTTTGGCTGAGATGAATAAGAATTTAGTAATAATTTATTATTATAAGATTTCGAAAGACTCGATTCTTTGCATTGAGATCGAGATGCGTTTAAAATAGTATTATAACTCGGTGTCTTGTGACCTTGCCGAGATGTATAGAAATTAATAGTATGACTCAAATCATCCCTGATGGGAGTTTGAGATGTAGCAAACTTACAAATTTTGGTTGTGCCCTTATGAACTACCGATCCAGGCTGGCACGGTTCCTGAATCAAACTTAGTTTAAATCATCGCAAGTGCCGTTATCTTCGTTATTTTCATTATTATTATCGTACTTCGTAACAATGTATGCGTCTATTATTACTTGACGTGGACGCATTTGCATTTACGGCTTGGTTTGAAAATCGACCCGGTGATTGTGATCCACTAGAATCGGGTTGCAAGTTATTAGTAAAACGGCGTCTATTATTATTATATTGAAGTTTGCGGCATTCATTTATAAGGTGACCTCGGTTTTTACAATAAGCACATGATTTAAAATTAAAATTAGAATTATTTCTAGGTGGACCTTCGGAGTTACCTGGAGGTGAAGGAACATGGTAGGACTTATGGGAATTATTTTGAAGTCTTCTGAAACACTGGGAAGCACTATGGCCATCTTTATGACAAATTGAACACGTTTTTACTACTCTCTGTGATAATCTATTTAAGTTAAATAATTTCTCCTCTTCTACGGCTTGAGTAATCGCTTCGTTAAGCGTAGAAGGGTTTCTACATCTCACCATAGTTGACAAGTTAGAATTTAATCCCATAATGAAGGTGTTGAGGGCTAAATCCTCCATAGCAGCAATTCTGCCTGGAAGTTGAAGTTTGTCCTGAGTTGAGTAGTGAATGTCTGCTTGGATTCTAGTTAGACATGATTCGACTCTCAACGAATACTGCGTCACAGTCTCCGTTGAGCTTTGTTTACAATTTTGCAATTCGATTAATAAGTGAGATGAATGTTTTTTTTCTCCGAAAGTTGATCTCAGGAATTGTTTTAAATCTGTCCAAATTTCAAATGTTTTAAGGCTACATGCTAGTTGTGCCTTGCCCTCTAGTTGCGATATAATGAATTTTGTAAGAATAAGTTGTTGCTCTGGCACAGCTAAAGAAACAGCATTATCACAATTTGTTAAAAATGCTGGCAGTGTCTCTCGATCGCCATTATAAGGCTTAATAAATTTTGTGAGGACATTTAAAGTGACCTTTTCTTGTTTGTCGCTACCTTCTGGTTTGATGGACATAGTGAATGTATGATTAGGAGATGTAGGATATAGAGCAAGGATTAAAATTATTTAAGGATTAGAATATTACAAAATTAGTTAGAAAAATATACACAACTACTTACAGTATCAGCAGAGTCACGAACATAATCGCTAAAAATAAGTTATAAAATAGTCTCTAGAGTAGGTAAAAAAATTAATTGACGTGACGAAGACAGTGACGGTGACGAGTCACGGGCGCGAGAACTCTATGTGACGCTGTCGTGGCGGCGGCGTGACCTCGTACTGAAACGTGAACTCGTGTAGGATTATACTGCGTTGCTGTTATTGTCGCTAAGTGGTGGAAGCGACGACCTGATGGTGTGGCCTGATGGTATGGAGTTGTAGTCCGCGAGGTTCGGTTCCCAAATTTCAGTGTGACTGGTGGTGCGGGCTCACGTCTTGTAGGGCGGAGACTTAATGTCGACCACTGGTTTGGTAGCTGAGGTGATGCAGGCTCGCGTAGAACGGAGGCTTACTGTCGACCACGGGTTTGGCAGCTGAAGTGATGCAGGCTCGCGCAGAACGGAGGCTTACTGTCGACCACGGTGTCCACACTGCTGGTGGCGGTGCTGCGCTGATGCGGGCTCTGCTCGTGGGGCGGAGACTGACCGTCGATCAGGAGACTTCTGCTTCGACCACGGATTCGGATCTCTGGGCTTAACACGGAAGCCACTTATGAGATCCCACTTCTGACACCAATTGTTAGGCGGTCAGGCGCGGAAGTCTTTTTAAAAAAAAACTACAATTATTACACAGGGATATATTCCCGAAAAACTACAGTCACGACTAAGATTAGGGACCTCACTTTTACTTCCTTACGCGGACGCGGCTCAAAGACAACTCTCCTTGTAAATGACTGCAATTGCTTTTATTCAAATTGAAATTGCAAGTTAAGCATTTCCGTGCCTACTACTACCGTTCATAACAGTACGCATCGAACGCGTTAACGCGAATTTGTATGGAATTAGAGCAGCGCCATCTAGTAGTCACTAGATGAAGCTGTCTCATTCCATAGCAGCTACTAGATGGCGCTGTCCTAATTCCATACAAATTCGCGTTAACGCGTTCGATGCGTACGATCGAGTAAAGCTCGATAAAACTCGCACTCCGCACACTGACGTCAACACGATATGTTGTGTTAGAGTCGCGGATTCAAATCTCGTCCGAGACGAAATTTTTTCTTCATTTATTTTCTTCATCTTTTCAATTTATTTTGCATTTGTAAAGAAAGTGCAGTTTTATTAAAATTTATAAGATTTGCTTTATTCTTAACCACTTTCACAAAATCTGTAAAGATTTCTTAATTGGATGTTGATACGTAGCTACCAACGTGAATTGAGACTACTTTGGCTTAAAAAAGTTCAAAAAAATCAATTAGTTAAAGATTTCCTCGGGGCTGGTAAGAGCTCTGGCAAAAATAATCAGTACCTCCTTTCGCTTTTTAATAATAATTTCTTTCTTTTATTTTAAACCATATACATCTGACGGCTGAGCAGCACGGGTCTCTCTTTATATGAAGAAGAATTGACCTAGTCCATCACGCTGATCAAAAAGGTTGGTGATGGGTTTTTATACATTTCTTTGTCTTCGTCGTGTGATTGCGATAAAACCCCTTAGTCTGGTTTTATAACATCCATGGGAATACGGGAGCTGCGACACACGCATTCTAAAGGCATGTCTTAAAATATCCTATCTATTAGTAGATTTGTTGATTGGAGATAGAATTTAGACGTATGTTATATGAAGCTAATGTCAAATATCTATCGCTTGTAACCAAATCCACAGATAGATAGAATATTAAAACCGGCCGTAAGTCTGTCACACAACGGACATCTGTCTACTCATTACAGATATACAGTATGTCCTCCTGCTTGCTTAGTATTTCGTGAAAGTTACTAAACGACGGACAAATAAATCATTTAGCGTCAGACTTAAACCAAATTTTATGACTGTTTCTGAAAAAAAAATAGAGCAATGCGACTATTGATCCCTTCGTTGGTGTTGTTGCTTGATTCAATTTCCAGGTTAAGTTAAAACATATTGAATTTGTTCTAATTAGAAAATTTTCAAAAGCTATGAGCTGGATCTGATGTTATTGGCAATAGAATCATGAGGCCAAATTGTGGATGTTTAATAGGTGCATCCCGCCTCGCCTAATGACCCTGCCGTGGAGGCCTGCGTGCACGGTTGGCCCCGTGCAGGTCGCCGTAAGGCCCTCCGTCTGGGGATTGCCCTAGTGTTCTCGGGCAATCCCCTCTTGGCGATAGCCCGACCAGTTAGGTCGGGCTAGCCCGGGCGCGTCGGTAGTGATAGTCGCAGTGTGGACCCTATCACGCGCGCCCATAAGGGCAGGGAGAACACCGGGGGGTTTAGTGGGTAGGCCCGGCTCTCTGCCGGGAGAGCCCTCGTCGTCTAGCCAACGGCGAGTACGGTGCGGACACGCATTCCCCTCGAAAAAAAAAAAGAAAGGTGCATCCTGCCTGATCTTTGAGGAGATATGCGTGATAATATTTATTTTACAAGACTAATAATGTTGCGGCAAAGGTGTCGCTGTTGTTTGCATATTTGCATTGTACCTAAAGCGCAGGCCACATTGCCAGCGGGTGGGCGGGCGAGCGGGCTGGCGGGCGAAGCGAAGCGATAGAAACTATACAAACTAATGCACAATTCTTACCAGCCGGGCGGCTGCGGAACGCGCCGAAAGCGCATTTCACACTGTGCTAAAGTAAATTCAGTCTTCTATCCAAATGTTAAGGTTCATGTTTGCATGGAATTTATGCTGCTTAGAATGTACGCGTACGCCACGGCTGCCGGTCGGTTCCTCGCGTACGCGGTCGGCTCCTCGCGTACGCGGTCGGCTGGTCACGTCAAAATCGCGAGTAGAAACTGACAGCGACACGAAAGCATTTACTAGGCGCTAAGAGCTATTATACTATTATTGAGTATATGAGTTTGCTATTATATTATTAATTGGTAATATATAACTTAACAGTGTTACATTGTTTAATTGAGTTACATTGTTTAATTGAAGTTACAATAATTGCCAAGGAAATAATTTTTCTATTACTGGGATCCCTGTTCAATAATACGTAGGTTGCCAACCTTTTTTAGAAAAACCTCTTTGTTTGTAAAATTACTTCATTTATGGGCCAATATAACAAGATGTCAAATCTAAAATTAAAAAAAAAACTATTTACGCCGCGTCATGCACCGCGGTTTATATATAACGCGGTATAAACAATTAATATCAGAAGGCACCAATAATATCACAGCTGAAAAATGGTAAGAATGCATAAACCGTCATTATTAAAGAAAAAAAGAATAGGATAAAATATCCCTCTTAATGATCTGATGGATAGTGTGTGTGATTCTTTTATAATCCGGGTTGATGATGATGACGACAATCATGATATTAGTGATGATGATAAATATTTTTATTTCGAGAAATATGTTGTTATACTCTGTTTTTCCATTTAGCATTCTAGCTAGTGTGCATTGAGTGCACAAAACAAACACTATTTACAATGTCATTACTTGATCTAATTCTGTATGATTCTTTGTAATTAAATATTTAAAAAATCCTAAGCAGAAAAGGTTATTTATATCTGATTTGTCTATGGTTGACATCTGTCAGAATTCCGTCGAATTAAAAATCAGACTTATAGTTCGAAAAACATCGTCTAACAGGGGAGGGCAGGCGAGCGATTGAGCGAACGAATGGGCGAGCATTGTTTTACCTCTTTTCACACTTTAGTTCACGCCACGAACTACAGAGCTAACGAGGTGAACGAGTAGTTTTGCTGGAGTCGTTGGATATTTCGTTCGCTTCCATCGCATCACTGACGTAGCTTAGCTCTGTAGTTCGCTGTGTGAACCAAAGTATGAAAAGAGGTAAAACGATGCTCGCTCGGTTCGCTTGCCCGCTGGCAATGTGGCCTGCGCAGTGCGCTTAAAGTATGAAGTTATTCTATCAGTTCAATTCCAAACATCAATTACAGATGTTTTTTTTTTTTTGAGGTAGAAAAACATTTCTTATAACTTAAGAATAGTTTTATTTTCAACAAATTTACATTCACATGCTTATAATCAGCAATTTATCAAACCACATCTTTAGTTTCATGAAATATAAATCAGCTCTTTTTAAAGTGGAAGAATGCAATTATACTTTTCGCTAACGTTGATTTGACTTATATTTTACAATTTTGATCAACACATTAAAATTACTGATGACATAGGATGTTATGCAGTAATAATAATATACAATTATCAATTATGAGCTGTTTACTTAATTAATGATTTATTGTAAGTGTTCTTTTGTTTTTTATTATTTTCAAATCCAACATCGTCGCTTGCGTTTATAGATGTTGACGTTTGTAAATATTTTTTTTTAGTTGGTTTGTTATCCTCTTGGGGTGTCTTATTATTGTCTTTTACATCTCGTTTCTTCATAAGTTCAATAATTTTACTGTGGAATTTTTCTGGACTTTTCCTTTTATATCGGTGATTATTGTGTCCAGTTAAAGAGTCTTCTTCAGATTCACTGGCACCATCTTGGTTTTCATTTTGAATGACAGCACCATTATCATTAGGGCTTATTTGAAAATAAGGGTTAATTTCTTTTGTTTTATGAATATTATCTTCAGTATAACGATAGGAATTATTGTCAAAAATATTTCTCCTTATGTAATTCATCCGACATCCAGATACAGCTGGAGACACGCATTTCTGAAAGCATATAAGCAGATTTTGCTATAATATTCAAGTATGACATAATCATTTGTATAAATGTATGAAGGAAACTAAATAGGAATCGCATGAACCTAATGAAACGAATCATAGCATAAAAAGTTAGAAAGAGTCGTTCATAGGTAATCGTGAAATTGACTAATGCTTGTGTATTGTCTGAATTAACGTGAATGTCGATACCATTTACCGCCCCCTAACCCAATAGGACCACGGGTACATGGCGGTACACCGTGGTCCTCAGCAGGTAAAGTCAGTGAGACCACGGATCCCTCACTATTTCGGGTGTCTTAAGCACTCGTTTTTCTCCCATTAAAATCCATACTTGGAATCGAGTTCCAGAACTTTAAATAAATAGTCACATAGGTATTGGTCCTTCAGGATTTATGATTTTTTTCCCTTATACATCTATTGCGATACTGAGAGGCTCAGTTGATTAGATACCGCTTCGGTATACCCTTGGACTCCAGTACATCGACCGTTGCTAATCAATTGATATCTCGTATATCTAGCAAAAACTCCTGTCAGAACCTTTGCGCCAGAACCTATGGGTTACCCATTTGAGATGAGGAAGACCCAATTCATTGAACGAATCCCCCTGAGACAGACCCAGTGGTATAAAGAGCTGGCACCTTAAAAGGAATCGCCAGATTGTAAACTTGTATAGGTCACAGGCGGTGACCAGCAGGCCGATTATGGATCTTTCATCGTATGACATGGTATAAATTTGAGAAAAAGAAGTCATGAAATGCTGCATTTCGTTATTACCGATCTCCAATGATATCATCACTATGGCATAGTTTCAATGATGTCATCATTAAATAATGAACAAATGATCAAAAATCTGACCTGGAATCGTATATTTCGTCTTGCACTATGTTATCATATGATATCATTTACAAAACCATGAGATCGGTAATCGGCCCTCAGATCGGGGTCATATCTCTCAGCCGGCAAGAGAGCTTAAGCCTACCTGGAGGATATAAACGAGCAGGGTTAGCTGTATGCAGGGCTGGGTAGTATTTGAAATACTTGTAATTGAAATACGTATTTGAAATACAAATACGTATTTTGTATTTGTATTTCAATTACTTGTTCAAAATGTAATATGTAATTGGTATTTCAAATACCTGAGTCTGAGGTATTTAGTATTTCAAATACATTAAGCATCGAAATACATAATATCAAATACATATGATTAAAATTAATAGCTTTAAAAAATGTTTTTCGTTTATATTTTCAAAGCAAATCAAATGATTGATTGGCCGATTTAGCCAAAGTTATTACACCTATGTTATTACACCACGCTTGACTTAATCCCAAAATGCCCGATTTTGGGATTAAGTCAAGCGTGGTGTAATAACATAAGAGGACAATTTTAACACCCTTTAAAAAAACCTTGCACCATGTTCAATATCCCCATTCCATGAACCGTTTATATAGGATCGTGCGTTTAGAGCAGCCGATTAAAATAGTAAAAAAATAGGTCGCTAGAAAAATTTGAGAATGTCAGATTAAGGCGAGTTAATTATTTGTAGAGCGTGACATAAGCAAATGGGAGAATCACATACAATTTATTTTAAACCTTTCGATTAAGGAAATTGCTTTACTTAGTTCTCAGATTATGGGTCAGCACGACAAGTATATCAAGCTGAACCATCTGTTTATTAATGTGACACGATCGATCATTTCAATATGACGAATTTTTTTTTGCATTTTCAAAAATCGCTCCTGACGTTTGGTCGCATCTAAATCGACAGTCTTTTGAATAGGAGCTCCTTTAGGGTTCACTTAACATCGCTTCTGAATATCTGACTATTTTCTACCCCGTCGTACAGCCACCACCATCATTCAAACCGGAAGACTTAATATAATAACGCAATCCTAAACCGGTAGATTATTCCTCCGTTATCAGAAACACTTGGGGCGCATACACTACTAATATCTGAAGATTCTGAAGCGCCCAAGAATATTTTTCATTTTATTACATTTTTGCAAATGCGGAAATGAATTTCGAAACACGCGTGAAGGGAGCACACAATATAACCTTAATAGTTCCCCACGACACCCGAGTTAAGCCCCAGCCTCTTGGCCTTCCTTACTAATAGAGTAGTAGGGCAGCCAGTAAAGCACCTATTTTGACATAACTGGATTATTGACTTTTACAGGAGTTTTTGGCGCAGTTTCCTAACGATTTGGGAGCTTCCCTTTTCCTAGACAACAAACCAATGCTACTGTAGCTTATTTCATCAAATTACAAAAGGCATAAAATGAAGCAAACTGTACCTAAAGGCGAGATTCCACCAGTGTGCTGAACTGTCCGGCACAGTGCTGCACCGCGTACGCCACAAATGTTTGTTTTGGTCGACTCACTCAAACGAACAATAACAAGTTGTGCGCGAACATTATAGCAATGTTCGCGCACAACTTGTGCACTTGTGTGCGCGCACACGGTACAGAGTGGACTCGTGTCGACGCGCACACACCCGTTGTTCGCGAACTCAGTTTTGCTTCCGCTACCAAAGCGAAAACATTTATTTGTGCGCGCACTTTGTCAAGTAATTTTTTTAATTATCAAAATATTTTACCTAAAATACACTAACATGCAATGAAATCGACCGACCTCATATGTTTCGATTCGGAAATATCGGTACTAATATAAAAAATAAGATTAGACAAACAAAAACTGTAAGAGGCTTTATTTTAACATACTTACTCTATACATGGATAAAATAAGTGTTGCTGACAATAGACTTATTTCTTCGGAAAGCCCTGTTTCTCATTTTTACGTGATACGCAATCTCGGTGATTGTGCAGAGTTTTAAAAGTTAATTGAATCAATGTTTATTCAAAAATTGATTATTCCTACAGATTTATTGACCCTTTAATTGAGCTGATTTTCTCAAAAAATTTTTAGGTAGGTATTTTTATTAATTTTAGTTTTCAGTTTGTAAAACCAATAAACCAAAATCTGTCACAGTACAAACTGGTCTAATGTAAGCTTAGTTAGACCCTTGTTTAACAATCAGGGTTAAAGCTGCAGCACAAAGCACTACGTTTTCCTGTCCGTCCATATTAACAACTGTCGGCAGAAAATCTTGCTCAGTGATCATGTTCGTGCACAAGTGTGCTATACTGTACGCTTACAAAAGTTACATACAGGATTGCCGGTGGAGACAGAGGCTAAACAAGATAGCAGCTTAGTACGTGTATGCTCGAGTTTTGCACAAAATGTTTGTAAACAAATGTGCTGCACACTATTTTGGTGGAATCGTGCCTTTAGACATACATGTGTGTCCTTCAGAATAAGCTGTCATTCAGTGACGGCGGCCAACTTTGATTTGATTGTTTTTCATGGTCTACTGTAATTTAAAAGTGATTCTTTCATTTGTAACCAATATTGTGGGGATTGTATAAACATATTATGTAATCCGCCATTTTGTGACGATGGCCATCTTGGATTTGAATTCTTCTTCATAGTTTTCGGGCCAATAAAACAATGGAGTTTTAATTCTTCGTACTAATGAAATTCGCAAAATTAAAATAAATATCGTGTTTTGAATAGTAGGAATTTTGTTTCATAAGAATTTTCAAAAGAATAAGATTAGGAATTTTTAAAAACGAAATATTTTTTTCACCATTTTTCAGTGTTCCCTTCTACCTACAGTACGTAGGTACGTAGCTATATGTCAATATACGTATAGGTACAAATGATATAATTGCCCACAGTATCGTGCAATAATTTAAACACATTAACATTGTAAGAATCAAAAGGTTTAAAGTTGAATGTATTTTGTATTTAGTATATTATTTTGTATTTTAAATACCATTAAAATTGCTCAAATATTGGTTTTGTATTTGATATTTTAAATACATCACTGGCGAGTATTTTTTATTTTGTATTTTAATTACATGCAGCTAAGTATTTTGTAATTTGTATTTCAATTAAATTAAAGCATGTATTTTGCCCAGCCCTGGCTGTATGCAACTGCAAGGATGTGCAATATGCACCACATTTTATCAGTGATAATGTCTTCGCGTTTTTCAGAAAAAGTAATGGTAAAACTTATATGAGTATTAGTCACTGTATTCTTAATAAAAGTATACTTACATTCATTTCGAAACTGAATTCATAATTGTGTGGACATGTCTTCTCGAATTCTTTCCCGTAAAAACATATTGTATAACGTTTACAATCGGAACTAGGTAGAATGTATACAGGATTTTGAGCTACGTATTCGCACAACCTTTCCTTGTCATGTATGGCTGGCACGATCCTGATTATTGCTTTATCATCAATATGAGATTCGGTTGGCGTATTTGTACGCAAGGAGCACTTAGCTTTGTTTGGTGGTAGACAAACCTGAAATATCAATAAATATGTGATTTGTCTCTGGCATGTTTTTGTGTTCTAAGTAAGTAGGTAGCTATTAAAATATAATACATTAAATATCTCAAATACTTACTCTTTCATTTCCACTAAACATCAAACCATCTGGGCATCTCTTCCTTTCGCATATTTCGGTATTACATTCAAAATAATATTTACAATCTAAAAAATCTGGTGTCAGAGTCGTCTTATAATTCTCATGATTTTCATTTAAATTCCCTCCGAACCTCCTCAACGGCTGTTTTTCTTGATCGGTGTTTGATAGAGGTTTGTACAGGCAGCTAGCTTTATCAGCTGGTAAACATTTCTGCAAGTAATTTTGTTTATTTGTTTAGAGGTTTAATTTGAAAATAAAGCACAATTTTCAAAAGTAATTTATTAATTAAAAGATTTTTTGTTTTACAAATTTCAAACAATTTTTTTAAATTTCCTAGATATATTTTGTTCGAGTATTACTAATAATAATATTTTGTTCGATTACTATTTTCAGAGTAATGAGGTAGCTTTATTTTTGCGCTCGCATTGCGTGAGTTTATAAACTACTCGTACGGTGTTTACACCGCGTGCATGAGGGGGGTATTTCCTTCATTCCGGAGTGTCGACTTAAAACGTTAGTAACATTTTGCGTTTTTGAGGATCACAAATTTATTAATGTTATCAAAGGCAGACAAGATATGACAAGAAGGAAATCAACGAATAGAGCGACAGAAGATAAGATAACTCTAAAGGTATTGCAGTCAGCCCATGTACCTAGCATGAACACCGAAACACGACATGATACAATGATAAATCGATATTAACTGTCAAAATATTTTATTTATTTATTTCCTTTATTTGTCTAATATTATACAATGTTCTTAAATAATACAGTATATTATAAACTACACAAAGTTTTTCTATATACTGTAGATTATCGGTGGACACCAGTTTTATCAAAAAATATAAGTAGGCATTCATACAAAATAATTTAACAAACATGTGGGTATCTAATAAAAATGTGCAATGAATAGCGAGAGCCACGATTACAATGACAAATAGACCCGTAGCGCTAGGTTTTTAAGTTTCAATAATATTAAAGTTGTTTGTTTTTCGCATATAGTTTCCAGACCATTTGCCCAACCTAAAAAAATATTTTGTGTCATTTTAGGTACTTGCATAGGTAGAAATTTAGGTATTTGTCGTTTCAATCAGTATTGGACGAAAACAAAATTAGAGATGAAAATTTTACTTTCATCATAATAACGAAGTAGTATCTGATGTGCATAGGCATTTTGTGTCATCTCTGTCCACGAGAATCTTAATTTTTAACCAGTGGCTAACATGACGCCCAACTAGCTCTGAAAGAATATTACAATTGGTAAAATAGGTGTTATGCGTTTTAGAATACTAGTATCTGTTGTTTAAACTATTTTGTGTCAAATTCATCCACGAGATGTATAGATATTTTATTATTTTACTACAACACCCTGTAAAATCCTCAAAATAAAATGCAAGTTATTAGAGTTCACGTGTTTCTAATTATTATTTTGTAACAAAACACTATTCATAATTTGTGTTGTTTTCATCCACGAAATCCTTTTATTTCAAAAAATACCAACTTCTTTGCACGAACGCCGAGCGCGGGGAAGCGCGCAGGCGGCGGGCACCGGCCAGTGACACGCGCGCGTGGCACGCGCTGAGCTGATTGTTTAGGCACTTTCGATCTTTCCAAGTTGCGACAAGCGAGTGCGTGCGTTATTCTGAGATTTAACATTATGAAGACTAAAATGGAGATTGAAAATAAATGTATTATATATGGTGTCATACTAGACGTTAATATGGTAATTGTCAAAGAAAGTTGACGATTAAAATTCGTAGAATCAAGCATTGTTACTGTTAGGGATGACGGAAAAACAGATTGTTTCAAGGACCGTGCTGAAATAAAACTACACAAAACTTCCCGAAATATATATCGCACAGCTAGAACTAAACTGAGATAATTCAAAAAATTATATTTTTCAGGAGATTTGTTTGTGAGGGAACTTATGAAACCCTATAAAATTTAAAATCGTAATAGGTTGTAAAATATCACTGTTTTTATAAAATTCGGCTAAGAATCAATCCTTTTTACAGATAATTGATTATTTTGAGTTGTTACACTTTAGGGTGGTGGCTTTGTACAAAAAATAAACTACATTTAGACGTGAATCAGTTTTATTGAACCATTTTGAGTTGAACTTAGTCTACAACAAAATTTAAATAAATAATTTGTTAAACTTTGTTTTAAATATAAAATTAATAATAAAACATTAACATGAAATGAAATATTTAAAAAAATATGAAAAATTAAATATAAATGTATAATAGGGGATTGGAGTCGCTCGCGTCCGCAGGTTTGAACCTCGAGACCCTACACGTGATCCTCGGGTGGTGCTGATGGAGTGACCAACTTCTGGTGGTAGCGCTTGAGAAACCGGACTGGCTAGCGACCACCGTGCGCATGACGTAAAACACGTCAACCCGTGAAAAGGCTATTTCTTGTCCACGTTTCGAGATCAGTCAGCGTACAGCCAGAGCTTGAGGGGTCGTTGCTGCGATTCGTGTGGGCTTCCGTCGACCCAATGCCAGGTTGACTGCGTTGACCCTCCGTCTAGGAAGATCTGAAGAAACGGCTGTTCCGCTGGCCGCCCGTGGTAAAATACAGGGGCCCAAGCGGACCTAACCAGTCCTTGAGGCTGCCTCACCATGCATCGCATAATCTCGGGGTGGTCCGTCGTGCCGGTTGGTGACCGGACGGTGGGTCCCGGCGGCCACTTCCGGGGAGGTTCGGGAGCCCTTCCGTGCGGAGGGTCAGCGCAAATCAGCTATCGGCAGTTCCCTGGCGAAATAGGCCTACGCCCGTTAATAGTTAACGGGCTGCAACGACACCGTAATTTAACGCCTCTCTCACTCCAACAAATATGTCAGCGCACTATATTAGGACTGGTCGTACATCGGTGCACTATCCCATCAAAACACCACTATTCGAGGTGGGGCTCGCTAACATCCGCGGGCTCCATTCTAACCTCTTAGCTGTCCCAACAATTTCATGACACCCCGTCCAGCAATGCTGTTTTTGATGGAGACGCATTATCTTATCTGACCGACCGACAAGTTACCTTAATTACCCCGGCTACGCTCTTAAGGAGTTGTTCAAGGCGAAGGCAGGTGTTTGCTTGTTCGTTCGGGCGGACGTTTGCTGTCGTCACCTGCGTTTTGGAAGAACGTTTGTTTGGAAGAACCTTCCGTTTCCCTTCTTGCGATACACGTCGATTTTGGCACTCATTGCAGTGTCTTAAGTCTGCGTCTACCGTTAACATCGAGGTGACTTGGAGACAACTGACTTTTTTAACATCTAAGTCGGGTGGCAGATGACGTGCAGGAGCGATTTCCTTCCGCCGAGCTAGTGTTTTGGGGGACTTCAATGCTCACCACGAATTGTGGTTAAGTTCCTCTAAAATTGACCATGCGGGTAGGACTGCCTACGCATTCGCTCTCACGTACCACCTGACACAATTGGTTACCCAGCACACTAGGTACCAGATATTATCGGTCAAGTACCCTCTTTGTTGGACCTTCTGACAAATCTTCCTGACGGATATCAGGTGGTGATTCGAGTTCCACTAGGATCTTCGGATCACTGCCTGGTATCCGTCTCAGTGCCTCAGGTGTCGCGACGGTCACCTGTAGTTGCAGCACGCCGTCTGTAGCTTATGCGTCAGCAGATTGGGACGGTATGCGGGATTATTACCTTGGTGGCAGCGATGTTTCAGTGAGATGGACCCGAACTCCTGCGCTACCTCTGTTGCTGACGAAATCATACTAGGAATGGAATATTATATTCTGCATTTCAATTTCGTCAGTAGTCACAGATGTAACCTCTGGTTCTATCGCGAGTGCGCCTCTGCTGTTTAAAAAACAAACAGCTGGCTTACCGCGCTTGGATCAGAGGTCGAGCTTCCAGGGATCCCAACACAAGCCTACTGAAAACAGCCTACAATAATGCCACCAAGCTGTGTAAGAGGGCTTACATTAGAGCGGATGCTCAGCGTTTTGCACAAGTGGATCAGAAGGAACTGCTAGCGCACCCTACGGGTAGCCGATCTTTCAATCAAACTTCTGCCAACCCTCGCTGCCACCCCTGAGACATACCGATGGCTCACTTGCTTATCAGCCGCAGAAGAAAGCTGACCTCCTGGCAAAACTCTTCGCGGCTCATTCCCGTGTCGATGACTGTGGTGCACAACCTCCGACACTGTCATATTGTGGCAGCACCATGCCCGATATCCGCATCAGACAGCGTTATGTGCGGACGGAGCTACAGTCGATCGATATTCGAAAAGCAAATGGACCAGACGGCATTTCTGTGATTGTTCTTAAGAAGTGTGCAGCGTAGTTGACTCCTGTCTTGACGCGTCTATACTATTTGTCGTTCTTTGTTGGTTGTGTGCCGAAATCTTGGAAAGAGGCCAATGTCTTGTATGTATTGTATTTATATATTTAGTTATATGTATAGGTATCAATTTTAATTGTTAATTTATTCTACTTAGTTTTTTTTCTTCTTTTTAGTGCACTATCCTGTATCTTGAATACGTAGCTACTTTCCTAGCCCTAAGGTTGCCGGGTAGAAATTGCTACCTTAGCAATAAGGCCGCCTATTGCCAATATAATGTGTATTGTAATGTCCTGTGTTTAATGTGAAATAAAGTGTTTATTCATTCATTCAATGTCTAGCCCGTTCCCAAAAAGGGAGATCAAACTATCGCCCTATAGCCGCCACTTCCATTTTGTGTAAAATCTTGGAGGATCCTTAATACCCAGCTGATCCATTACCTGGAAGGTCACTCGTTGCTTAATGACCGTCAGTATGGGTTTCGTCCTAGCGTGACCTTCTAGCGTTCCTTTTACACAAATGGGGTGAATCTATCGATAAGCGCGGCGAGTCGGTGGCTATTAGTCTCGACATCGCCAAAGCTTTTAGTAGATAGTTTGCCACAAGGCTCTCCTTTTCAAGCTACCGGCATACGGATTACCTGCGCAGTTCTGTACGTGGATTGCCAGCTTCCTCCACGAGCATAGAATTCGTGTTGTCGTTGACGGCTGCGCTTCGCAGTTCATGGCAGTGAACGCTGGAGTTCCACAAGGCTCCGTTCTATCCCCAACATTGTTTCTTCTGCATATCAATGACATGCTTTCCTTGGGAAGTATACATTGCTATGCAGACGACAGTACTGTGCATGGGGGATATCACGGAAGCTCAGGGGCTGCTCATGGTGATATTGGTAGGGAGAGGCAGAATCTTATCATTGAGCCCAACAGGACGCTGGGCCTCGTCTCCGAATGGAGTTCCAACAATCTTGTTGAGTTCAATGCTATGAAAACACAGGTGTGCGCGTTCTCGGTGAAAAGGTTACCTTTCCTCCCCCTTCCTTCTCTTTAGGGCACAACCTATCACACGCAAAGTAATATCGCTTTGCTCGGAATGAACATTCGCTGCGATCTGAACCCTAGAGACTTCAAAAACGAATGCTAGGAAAACACAGGTGTGCGCGTTCTCAATGGTCACCTTTCCTCCCCCTTCCTTTTTTTTAGGGCACAAACCTTCACACGCCTCACAGAATCTCGGTGTCCTGAACAAGTTGCGTAGGTATTTTGCGCCGTACCAACTATGCCTGTTGTATAAAACTCAAGTTAGGTCTTGCGTAGAATATTGCTCGCACCTTTGGGACAGCCCCACTTAGTACCTCCTCGATACTCTAGATAGATTGCAGTGTCGCGCTATTCGCATAATACCATCGAGCCTTTACAACTTCGTTGTGACATCGCCTCTCTTAGCGTCTTTTAGCGAATGTTCCATGGGGAATGCTCTGAGGAGCTCTTAAACCTTATCCGTCCCTCTCCATTCCTTAACAGAAACACGCGTAAGGGCCTTCGGAGTCATCCTTACACTGTATCCACCTTTTCACACCGCACTAAGAAATTCCAAGATTCCTTCTTCTGTTGTTCATCCCACACTTGGGATTCTCTACCTGCGCACGTGTTTCCTCAATCCTTCAACATGGGTTCCTTCAAAAGAGGCGTGAAAAAGCATATTTTAGGCCGGCAAGGTGCGGGCAGGTAGGATAGTGGATGTCGTCCCTCCTTTATCTGTCAACTCATTTGGGCCACTTTCACCGCTTAACATCAGGCGGGAGGATGTCATTTGTCGGGCCCTCAAAAAAAAATACATTCACATAGGTATAATTGAGTGAATTATTCTGTTATATTTTTAATCATCATCATCATATCAGCCAAGAGACGCCCACTGTTGGACATAGGCCTCTCCAAGGATCTCCATACCGATCGGTCCTGCGCCTCCCGCATCCAGCGACTTCCCGCGACCTTCACCAGATCGTTGGTCCACCTTGTGGGGGGGCCTACCAACATTTCGTCTCCCGGTACGCGGCCGCCACTCGAGGACCTTTCCGCCCCAACGGCCGTCAGTCCTACGAGCGATGTGTCCTGCCTACTGCCACTTAAGGTTTGCAATTCGCAATGTCAGTAATTCTAGTTCTTCTACGGATCTCATCATTTCTGATGTGATCACGTAGAGAAGCCCCGAGCATAGCCCTCTACATTGCCCTTTGGGTGACTTTGAGCCTTGTTATGAGACCCATTGTAAGCGGCCACGTCTCAGTTCCGTATGTCATCACTGGCAACACGCACGAATTGAAGACTTCTAACAAATCAAAAATAATTGTCTCTGAACTAATTGGGAACAAAAAATGAGACATTTTTCTGTTATTACTTCACAAAAACTGTCTTAATCTTTAACAGATAAGACTTAAATATAAAAAAATGTGGTGCTATTAATAAATCACAAAATATTAGTCTCGAAGACTTTGAGATTGATATTTTGTGATTTATTATTTTAATATTAATTTTGATATTTTATAACTTATTACTAGTAATGTAACTAAAATGTGGTGTCATTTATTTATGCTATAAATAAATAAGTTTTTTTTATTGCAAATAAGTTGGCAAACAAGCAAACTGCCCACCTGATGGTAAGTGGTAACAGTCAGTGAATCCTGTGAGATTTGCAGCAAAACTGCAACCCCCACAAGAACCACAGTGTACGTTGCCAACTTGTGACGTAAGATGTACCGGAACACAGCAACGCAAGCACTGCTGCTTTGCGGCAGAAATAGGTAAGACGGGAGTACCCATGCACATGACTCTGGTACAAGGTCTCCCTCCAGTAAAAGTTCGATATATTCGTATTATTCAAAGTATTCGAATAGCAATATCGAATGAATAAGCACAAAAAATCGAAGTATAAAAACCAACAGTAAGAGAGTAAACATTTCCAAACAAAATTGAAGATATTTAATGTTGTGTAATTAAAAATAGAAACATCTAAAAATTATTAAGTGCTAATTAAAAATAAATTCTTTTATAAACTTCTCATGATACTTGTACTTGATATGGCACTTTTATCTTATTATACTTGATCAACAATTGAAATTAAGAAAATATCATACATGCCGGACACAGCTTGGATCTCTTTCAGAGTCATTTATTAAACTTTCATCACATGACGTACTATAAAAGTCATTTTTAATTTCTCACAATGGCATGGTTTGGTCACCACGGCTGTGTTTGTTGCCCTATTTTGTTTATTCTCTTCTGCTTATACATTTACAGACTTTTTAGACTCTTCGCCTCTTACTGTTAGTGGGTTCTCCTAATACCGTTCTTTTACAATGTTGACAAGAAAACGGCCTTGCTTCATTTTTCTCTAGAAAAAAGTAGGTATAGCAAGTTTTACTTATTCATTAACTCAAAACATCTCCTTTTAAAACAAAGTGGTAGATAATTTGATTAAAACAATATACATTTCAAATAGACGCTATAATACCTTAAATAAACATTTAGTCAACATATTCAAAATATTAAAGCAAAATTGTTTTAACAAAACTAGGTGAACTAGAAATTTACAAGTTGTTCCACCAAATCAAAGTCAAATCAAGATAGTAACAAAATAATTTTACATACCTTAGCAAATAATACTGAAGCAAGTAGAAACATCCCGAACTAATATGACAGAAAATTGATCAACACTGTAACAACTCAAATGAACTCACATATATTTCTTCATCAAAACTGCAACAAATCCAAATAACCGTGTTCTCGTTTATGCTAATACGTACACTCTCCAAAACAACGACGGCACGGTTAGCGCAGAGGTCGAGTGATCGCCTACTGCACATCGGGTCGCGGGTTCGGTTCTCGTACGGGACAAATATTTTGTATAGCTTACAGAAATTAGTTCCGGTCTGGGCATATGTGGATGTGATATTCTACGTTTGTGACTGCACCCACGACCCAGGAGAAAATTTTAGTGTGGGGCGACGTTTTTTTTTTAAAGAAAACAAAAAATAACAAGCGGAGGTCAACTGACAATACACTTGTTTCGGTGGGAAGAACTGACATGCGTTGATTCAGCAAGGTAAGCTATTTCTATCTAACGACGACTGGTTTAAGCTTTGACCGAAACTGTTATGCCGGATAGATGTATATGATCAGCGAGCATTCGAATACAAGGATAACTAAAAAATCACGAATTTTTGAATTGACTCAGCTTAGATCTAGGTGTGCGATATAGAAATCCGAAATGTATTGAAGCGGGAAAAATGAAATGAAAAAGAAAGGAAGTTACAGGATGTTCTTCGAGTTATAGTAAGAAACGATTATTCTATCTAGAGGCTATACCTGCACTTGCTAGTAACACAAAGTATAGTACATTGCACTAGTAACACAAAGTACACGAGAAGATTAGTCTACGAGAGAAAAATAACATTACGGAGTAGACAAAATGTTTCTCGAGTTCCTAGTGCTACGCGTGTGTTTGTATGTTTGTTAATCAATCATGCTTTAACGGCTGAATGGAATTAGCTGTGATTACCAAACGAAGGTGAACAGTGCGTACGGCGAGCGTCACCCGCCGCCGCTCGCCCGCGTCGCGCCGCGCGTCGACCCGCTTCGACCGTAACCATTGTTTTTGTGTTTTATTCATTCTATGTTTATCGTGCATGAAAATGACACAAATTTACAATGTCGACTTTTCATGCATTTATGATATTAAATGTGTAAACTCTAATTATTTTAATATTTTTTTGAAGCGTTTATAGCTTGGAAAAGGAAAATAATTAATAATCTTAAAATTGCGTGATCCAAATTGGCACAAATTTATTAAATAGGCATATGTAAGTGATCTGAGATAGAAAATAGTTATTTCATTAACTGTAATTTTTTTTTCGTAGTGTACTTAAATACTGACTCTATGTCAGTTTGCTCTGGATGAAGATGACACAAACTGGGTTTGCACACTCCGCAGGCTCTCCTAGATATGGTACCATAATTATTTTTAACTTTAAATAAATTTTGCCAGTTTTAATTTGAATATAAATAATCAATCACAAATCATCGAATTACTGAAAATGCAAGTACCAGATGTGACACAAAACGCAATAATAAGCTTCATAGGTACGACTGCATCGACATGCAAAAAATAAACAACTTTAGAATTTTTGAAACTTATGACATCAAAAAAGCCTAGCGCTATCGGTCTAAAACGGAACGGAGCGATGTTATGTGTGGGGAAGTGTGCGTTATCTATCACTTATTAGCTGCCACCGCCACTAATAGTCATGTAATCATGTACAGCGTGTTAGCAAAAATGCTGCGGAAACTAGTTTTATTGCATGCTCATGCTCTATAGTTAGGAACACAACATTAGGAAATATATTAGGAATTCGATTGATTTACTTAATTACCATATTTTATATTATATTTTAATTTGGTTCAATCAATTTGTATATAAAATATTTTTTCAACTTATATTTAATGTTCTTGGTATTTATTTCCTTTTTAAGATTACATGGTAATTCATTCATTAATGTTGGTATTTTATATTTTAATAGGTTTTTGCCATATAAGTTATTATAGTAAGGTATGGACAGTTTAGCCTCGTTTGTACGACGCGATCTTTCTCCATAACTACGAATAAACTGTATACTAGTGTTAAAAAATTGTTCCACTAGTAGCGTATACTTTATTTTATCATAGACAGGTAGTATTTGGCAATAGCGGAACAGTCCATCATAGTCATCTTTAAAATTACATTTAATTTTTTTCCGTACGATAGTCTTTAGTATACGTAGTTGGAGTCCATAAATTCTATTTAAGTGACTTTTACTTGTTAGTCCATAGCTGCTTAGTCCATACCCTATTATTAATTCTCCAAGAGATTTATATAGTGTTAACAATATTGGGTAAAGTATTTTATATTTAATTATTGAAAACTTGGAAAGAATTGCTCTTAGTTTGTCACACACGGTATCGATGTGATCTGTCCATTTGAGTCGTTTATCCATTACAAGACCTAGATATAGCTGCTTATCCACAACATTGATTGAAGGGCACCTACATGCATCACTCAGATTTTTTTTAGAATGTAAGCACGCGTGGTCGTGGGCAACAATATTCAGTTCCTGTTGTCTTCTGTTTTGACTCGAGCTTATATACATTAGCTTGGTTTTGTTAGCATTAAGGACCAGTCCTGCATCATGTGACCATGCAATTAAATTATCAAAGTCATGTTGGATATAATGGGAACCATGAAATATAAGACTCTAATGAGTAAAGGATATTATAAAGTTAACGATTATTTAAATGATGCCAATGCCTGGAGTTAATATGAAGTTATTATTCGTTATAATGTCAATAATCGTGGTGTTGTGTATAGCTACTGATGTTAACAAATATTGTTGTCAGGAAAAGAACTGACACTGATTTTGAATCAGACCAAGTTATCATATTATGTTTGGTAACAACATAATTTATTGTATTATGATTAGTGTATAAGTCTATAACTTATTTTTTTGACATTTTAAGCATACCGATTGTATTTTTTTGACATTTTAATCATACCGATTGTATTTTTTTAACATTCAATGACTATGTAACAAAACCAAAATTGTAAATGGCGATTTAAAAGAGGAGATAAAAAATTTGACCTTTCGAGTTTCTTGCCTGTTCTTCTCGAGAAGGCTCTCCCAATTTCCGAACAGGTGTAGATTCAACTTTTTTTTTTCATTGCTACTTGTATTTGCAGACATCTTGAGTAGGTATATTCAGGATGTATGCACATACAAGGTTAAATATGTTTCCTTTAAATTAGAATGTTTTGCTTTGTTTGGACGTCAATAAGTGCCTGTAAAGTTGAATAAAGATTTTTGAATTTGAATTGAATTTGAATTTGAATATTATCAACATTAATTATATCAACAATACCCAAAATAAACACACCAGAATTCATATCGATATATCGTTTATCGTCTTTCGGTGGTCATGCTAAGCGTCGGGCAGGAGGGGTATGCTTCTGTACCTACAGTATAAACGAAACGGTAAAAATGGAGATTTTATTTCCAAAAAGCTGTGAAGATTTATTTTACTTACTTGTTCCGTTTCACTAAATTCCTCTCCGTTTGGGCAATCTAAGCTGACCAACGAACCGAGTTTACATTTGTAATATTTGGTGCAATCATTAGGGTTCGGATATGACACTTTTTCATAACAAAAATAAGAATGAAGAATTGATTTATATTTATCAACTGAATACATAGAAGGAGCGTATTCATATCTTGAAGTTATTGGTTTGGATTCTTCAGATTTATGTTTTACAAGCACGTTCAGATTATTTTTATTTAACAAAATGCCACTATTTGCATTACCAGTATCACTTGATAAGAGCATCGGATGTAATTTTATTGGTGTATTTAATTTAACTTTAAAATCCGGTTTTGCTAACATATAAATTGGTAGTAGTTCTTTATCAGTTTTGTTTAAAGAAGAAGATTGCTTTGAGTTTGTTGAAACAGACTCCCCAGTTAGATAGTTTGATTGTAGCATGTGATTTAAGACGTTAACTTTGGATTTATTCGTGTTACTGAGCTCATTGGTACTGAAAACAAAGTCAGAATAAGAATTCTTAGAAGATTTTTCTTCTGATGAGTCAAGAATAAAATTAAGAAAATCGTTTATCAGTGTTGTTTCTGGCCCCATCTTTTTTAACATCGATTCCACATTAGTAATATTGGTCTGGCCATATCCATTCTTCAAATATTTAGTTTTTTCTATTATTGTCGATGCGTTTAGTAACTGAAATGACGGTTTCTGGAATACTTCTTTTGCTTCTTGTTTCAAGTAGTTTCCATATTTTTTTTTATTATTTATTTCGTTTTTATTTTTAAAGTCTTCGTAACTATCACTTGACGACGGTTGAATGTATTTTATATTAATTTTACCCACATTCATTGCTCCTTCTGATGATTCTTCAAACAATTCACCTGAGGTTCTATTGTTAGGTAATTTAAAGACTTCATTAACTGCAGCATTGCTTGAATGCAAATTTGAATTAGCAATCGAAGTAGTTTTATTGTTTATAGAAAGCATGCATATAGTTCCATTCTTCTTCAAATTCTCAGTGGTTGTGTATAATTTGCAATTCGCTAATTTCGCCGGCATACACCACTAAAAGAAACATTGTAGGAAAATATTAGTCAACTAGTTTTCCACTCGCGGCTTCGCCCGCGTTTTTATTGTTTACCCGTTTAAATTTTACTAATAATTGTAATTCTAAACGAACACTAGAAGCATTTCATTAACATCTCATCTAGCGACAATAATGACCAAAAAAACTAAAATATATATAAAATAAGTAAAATATTTTACGTACACGATAAGAAAAACTAAATTCCATAGCTCCCGGACATGATCTGTGAAGTAATGTATTATTTTCGCAAATATAATACTGTTGGCAATTCATCGGGTTTGGATACAACTCTTTCTCTTTGCAGTACATTTCTGTATAAGTTTGTCTTATTGCTGGTAAATCTTCAGGTGTTGTCTTTAGATATTGTGGCGACAATGTGAAGATAGTCAGCGAAGGCTTTGATGACGTAGTAGAACCAATTGATATCTGTTTTAATGAGGATTCCCTTGACGTGCAATTCGCTAAATGGGTAGGTAAGCACCACTAGAATATAATGAAAGAGAATGACATTATTTTGATTAAATTCAATGGTGATCTACATTCTACATTATAAATACACGTTTAACCAATATAAGTAACGATTATTAATATTCACACTTGTTTATCAAAATAGAAAAGGGTTATAGGTAGGCAGGTGTGCCAATAATTATGACATTTTTTATGGAAAAGCGCAAAGAATGTTTTAATCATTCTATCAGGTTTTTAGTAGGGGTTTATATACAGGATGGCCCATCCATAGGCGTCCAAAAGAAAAAATTAGAAGCTCTATGCTATGGGGTATCCGAATCACCCCATGTGTGTTCAGCGATTTTTTGTAGTTTAGGAGCTAAAATTATTTTTAGTTTTTTTTCAGTAATTTTCTACCGACATTGGTTTTCCTTTTTTATCTTTTTTTTCCTTACGTTTACAGATGTTTTTTTTTGTGTAATTAATCATCATGATAGTAGCTAACACCTGAAATAAAGCGGTTTGGCTAAGCATTGCAGAACTTACATAAAATTTTATCTGAAGTTCAAAATTACTGTTAGAGTTCAGTAGTCAAAAATGTTAAGGGCTTAAAAAAAATTAGTAAGGGGTGCCAGAGGTTTCTAAGCATTCTTAAAATCTGCTAAGAACCTGTAACAATGAATATCATTCACAAAAATCAGACCTTAATAGCGGTTTTCTTCTGTGACTGGCCTTGAGGTAAACAAAGGACGACAAATTGAAAAAAAGATGTTTTTCTTTAGGTGTTGTTGAATTGTAACGTGTCTAGTATTACTTAATATTCGGTACTCCATGGCGGTCATGTTATCGGCTTCAGATGATTTTTGAATTAAATTTAATAAATTAATGTATTTTTTTAAAGAGTTATGATTAATTAAATTAAACACAGTTGTTAGTTCCTAAATTTTATTTAAGTGCCATTTATAAAAGGTTTTCAAATTGGCGTCCTCCCACAGAAATGCACAATCTACATCTCCTAAAGAAATTGTGTTTGAGGTGTCTAAAAGCTTCTCTGTTGCTTCTTATTATGTTTCCCGTTTCTTCAATTTTCCGCCTCAGCTCTTCTTCACTATTACACTCCCGCGCGTATACGTTTTCTTTGTAGTACCCCCAGATGAAAAAATCGATTGGGTTTAGATCAGGTGACCGTGGCGGCCAGGAAATTGGTCCACCTCTTCCGATCCATCTGAAAATCAGATAAAAAATGAAAAATTAGTAATTTGTCACAGCTTTTAAATTGTAAAAATGTAAATCAACTATCGTGTTTTACCTGCCGGGATAGTTTTCATTTAGGAAGCTTCGCACTTGACTTGCGTAATGGCATGGCGCCCCGTCATGTTGCAAAATCATGTTTCGACAGCGCAGCAATAAGTTAACATCTTCCAGCAAATCTGGAAGCTGATTCTCCAAGAACTCTCTGTAGACGGCTCCATTGAGCCTGGATGGAAGTTCGTAAGGGCCAATAAATTCGCCGTTGAGAACGCCGGACCACATGTTCACGCTGAAGCGGTGTTGGAATGTTGATGGTCTTGCCGCATGTGGATTCTCGATAGCCCAACTATGGTAATTGTGAATGTTGAACACTCCAGATCGCTCGAATCGAGACTCGTCTGTCCACAAAATATTATTGAAAAAATTGGAGTCTTCTGCGTTTTTTCTTAACTTTGTGTGACAAAAATCAATCCTTAGTTGGTAATCTGTGGGCTGTAATGCCTGGACCCTCTGAATGTGGTACGGATGATATCCTTCTCCTTTCAAAATCCTTTGAATGGAAACTCTTGGAATGTCTAGTCTACGAGCCATTTTCCTCGTACTTGTTGCACTATCCCTTTGCACTTCCTCCACAACTCTTTCCCTGCGATCAGGATCAGCTGTAGGGATCCCTTCTCCAGCACCATGGCGACCAGGAATCCGGCCTGCCATCAACGCGTTGTGGGTGTTAATAAAAACGCGATCATCAGGATAACGATCAGGTTGTCGTCCTCCTCGACGTTGAAGCTGTTCTCTGTACAATCTTGCTGCTTCACGGCCATTACCTTGAGCAACGCCGTAATAGTAATGCATTTCTGCATATTCGCTTAGCGAGTAATTCATCACTACCACAAGTAACAAGTCCAAATCGATATGCAAAGCGGAGTCCGATAACGAGCGCACAGTCCAAGTCGATAACAGAAAACAGAATCCGATGAGGTAGCAGGGTTCGTGAGTAAAGCGATATGATACGACGTAACAAGCAGCAGTAAACAGTGTGAGAACGACTGAGTCGTTGCTTGAGTTTGCGGTCCTCTGCGCTGCTGGCGTCGCTAGCTGTCTCACTCGCACAAACCGGTTTCATTGTTTGCGCTCGCCGAAACCACGTGTAGATGTTTTAAGGTTTAAAAGAGATATTCCGAGAAGACTACGGCTATCTGCATAATTCAAAAATCATCTGAAGTCGATAACATGACCGCCATGGAGTACCGAATATTAAGTAATACTAGACACGTTACAATTCAACAACACCTAAAGAAAAACATTTTTTTTTTTCAATTTGTCGACCTTTGTTTACCTCAAGGCCAGTTACAGAAGAAAAACCACTATTAAGGTCTAATTTTTATGAATGATATTCATTGTTACAGGTTCTTAGCAGATTTTAAGAATGCTTAGAAACCTCTGGCACCCCTTACTAATTTTTTTTAAGCCCTTAACATTTTTGACTACTGAACTTTAACAGTAATTTTGAACTTCAGATAAAATTTTATGTAAGTTCTGCAATGCTTAGCCAAACAGCTTTATTTCAGGTGTTAGCTACTATCATGATGATTAATTACACAAAAAAAACATCTGTAAACGTAAGGAAAAAAAAGATAAAAAAGGAAAACCAATGTCGGTAGAAAATTACTGAAAAAAATCTAAAAATAATTCTAGCTCCTAAACTATAAAAAATCGCTGAACATACATGGGGGTGATTCGGATACCCCATAGCATAGAGCTTCTAAATTTTTCTTTTGGACGCCTATGGATGGGCCACCCTGTATATCGACCTATTTGATTTTTATATAAACAAAATTTTATAATAGATTTACCTTGTGTAAAGGATTGAATTCTGTATTTTCCGGACAGTCGATATGAAACAATGTATTTTTGAGGCACAGATAAAACTTTTTGCAGTTGTTCGGGTCAGATTGAGCTTTGTCGCCATGGCATACTATTATTGAGTTTTTGGGTAACTTAGTGATATTTACGTCTGATGTTATTGTCCCCATGGGTGTAGTGGAACTTTCTCGCAATGAATTCTCACATGGTTGTGATGATGGGTTACATGTTGAACTATTTGCCGTTGTTAAAGGCACGCGTTTACTTTGAGTAATTGGTGGTCGTATCGAAGTTGATGACTTAGAAGAATTTGTTGAACAACCTTTCAGAATATTATCACAAAGTTTATCAGTAGATTTAGGTGCTGCTTCAGTAGAACTAATACTAGATAGTAAAATCTCATTCCTTGGTGATGTTTTATTTTGCAATAGCATCGTCTTTTGTGGCTTCTTAGTAGTTTGATCCAAATTAGAATTTGAAGTAGACATAATTGAACTTCCATGCATATCAACGGGAAAGGTGCTAACATTTGGACTATTTTCTCTTGATATCCTCGTGGATCTGTTTGGACTACTAAAAGACTTAGCAGTAGTTTGAGTTAGCCAGATTCGATTATTGTCAGCGTCTGTCTTCGATTTAATTTTAATAACACTTGCATTACGATTGGCCATTAATTTACGTATTATTTCATTAAGCCATTTAATTAAAGTTGTGTTTCTACTAGATTCTTTATGCTTTAAAATAAGATCACTATGGCTACTGGAATTGGTATATGGTTTAGTCTGATTTTGATAACCCATCACCATAGCTTCTGTTGTTGCTGACGGCTGTGTTATTGAAGTAACATTTGTTACAGTAGTCAGTTTAGCTATACTTATTTTTAATTCTAAATTTGAGCTCATAGTTACAATGTGCGAATGTTCACCCACGCTCATAGTCACATTTGGCACCGAATCATTAAGAAAATGAGAAGAATCACTGGGTGACGAGTGGTTTTGTTTGGTTGATATCTCTTCACACGAATTTAAAGATGAGTTACATTTACTAGGACTGATAACAGGGCTGATTGAGAATGCCTTAGAGACCAAGTCCGATATGGTAATATTTGGCATCAATGGTCGGTTTGAAGTTGCATTAATTACTTCAACAGATTGATTATGTAGTGATTCACTAGGTAATATGTGACATGCAACTGAGGACGAATTACAAATTTTGTTATGATTACATGACTCTAATGATGAATTACAAACACTAGTATTTCTAGTGTCTATTTTATCTGTGCTCAAACTAAACCTCGCAGCTAATCCATTAAGACCAAAATTTGAATTTGTTGTTAATTTAGTCGAACTGTTATCAAGTCCCGAGAATGTAGATTGAGACGTTGGAGATGTAACTGATTTTTTTCTCGCTTCCGAAAAAATCCCATTTCGAATGTAATTTTTATTTTTTTGTCCAGTAGTAGGAGTTATCAGTTCACTTGTAGAATGATTTGCCACTATATTAGGTTTATACCAACCCCCAACTGGCATGTTCTTCTTAGTATTATTATCAAATTCAGTTGTATGTCTATTCAAAACCTTACCTGTATCTATATTATATAATATGCTTTAAAATAAGATCACTATGGCTACTGGAATTGGTATATGGTTTAGTCTGATTTTGATAACCCATCACCATAGCTTCTGTTGTTGCTGACGGCTGTGTTATTGAAGTAACATTTGTTACAGTAGTCAGTTTAGCTATACTTATTTTTAATTCTAAATTTGAGCTCATAGTTACAATGTGCGAATGTTCACCCACGCTCATAGTCACATTTGGCACCGAATCATTAAGAAAATGAGAAGAATCACTGGGTGACGAGTGGTTTTGTTTGGTTGATATCTCTTCACACGAATTTAAAGATGAGTTACATTTACTAGGACTGATAACAGGGCTGATTGAGAATGCCTTAGAGACCAAGTCCGATATGGTAATATTTGGCATCAATGGTCGGTTTGAAGTTGCATTAATTACTTCAACAGATTGATTATGTAGTGATTCACTAGGTAATATGTGACATGCAACTGAGGACGAATTACAAATTTTGTTATGATTACATGACTCTAATGATGAATTACAAACACTAGTATTTCTAGTGTCTATTTTATCTGTGCTCAAACTAAACCTCGCAGCTAATCCATTAAGACCAAAATTTGAATTTGTTGTTAATTTAGTCGAACTGTTATCAAGTCCCGAGAATGTAGATTGAGACGTTGGAGATGTAACTGATTTTTTTCTCGCTTCCGAAAAAATCCCATTTCGAATGTAATTTTTATTTTTTTGTCCAGTAGTAGGAGTTATCAGTTCACTTGTAGAATGATTTGCCACTATATTAGGTTTATACCAACCCCCAACTGGCATGTTCTTCTTAGTATTATTATCAAATTCAGTTGTATGTCTATTCAAAACCTTACCTGTATCTATATTATATAAAGCTGGATTACCACTCACTGACTCACTGACTGACTGACTGATCAGGGGTATTTTTGGGACATTTGCGATTACTTTTGGGTGTTGGGATGTTAGAAAGAGATGGACGACTGATTAAAAGACACAGGATTCGATATTCGAAATTTGAAAAATCCAAGATGGCCGCCACCGCGAAATGTCAACTTTTCCAAAATGGCTCCGAGCGTGCTGGTTTTTTGGATGGTTCTTGATCGTGTCGCTGCCGGGGACGAGGTGCAACTGTCAAAATGCGAAAAAACAAAATGGCCGCGCCGCCATCTTGGATCGAAAAACCCGTTTCGCCCCGTGTTTGCGACCGAATACGCGCGTGATTTCCGCGATTTCGGCTGATTTTTTGGATGAATTCCCTTAAATGCGTCCTCGAGATTCCGAATATGGTAGCCGATTGGCGAAAAACAAAATGGCGTCGGCGCCGGCGGCCATCTTGGAACTCTCAAATTTCTGACTTTTTTGAACCGCATTTTCGCCAAGATGGCGGCCTCGGAGTGGGATGAAATGTTCTAGGCGGGGTTAGAACTCGGCACGAAGTGTTGCCAGGTGTGAAAAAATTTCTACTGTTTTTGGTAGTTTTTCCTCTGGAGGGCCAAATATTCGAAAATCGAAATAGCGACTTTTCGCAATTTTCAACCCCGTGCACCTATAGAGCGTCGGGGCCTCTATGACTTTCTGGTATTTTTATTTTCCGCAACTGGCAACACTGGCCGCCAAGGAGGTTTGAATTTTTTCGTAGACCCGATTTGACCCGAATTGATCTCCCCGTTCCAGATGTGCTGGCAACACGGGGTAAGCGTCATCCTGCTCCGTATATGACGTAGTTACCGGGAAAAATCCGAAACTTTGACATTTCAAGATGGCGGCTCCGCTGGCGGCCATTTTGTAAAGTGTTGCAATTTCGAAAAAATGAAATCGCGATTATGACGTGGTTGCCGGCGTTTTTCGACTGACAACACCGGATGGCCTTTTGTAGTGCTAGCCGAGGGAAATCGAGGGGTGGGGTAATTTTCCCCGATTTTGGGGTAATTTCTCCGTTTTGGGGGAAAACGTAAATTTCGACTTTTTCAATTTTTTTTGATATAGCGGGGTGGAACAGTCGTCGCTGATCATTTCTACCACCATTTGGAGCTGGTGTTATGGCAACACTGGCAGGTGGGACGGTTTTTATTGTTAGCGACAACCCAAATTTGACGATTTATTGGCGGGGTTGTGTGAGGGCTAGCGGGTAGCTCGTAATGTCACTTGATAGCACATATAGTCGGCTTGACATGAAAAATTTGACATTTCAATTTTTCAAGATGGCGGCGGCGCAGGCGGCCATTGTTTCAAAATTTGCGCTTTCTGCTATTTCAGTGCGGTTTTCGGTAGCGGCACGGTAATATGGGTATCAAATTTAAGGATTTTAAGTGTAGAATACGATACAGTTAGTGACGTTGCTTCAAATTGAATATGGCCGCCGCTCCGACATGTCAAATCGATTTTCTTTTGCCACCTATGCAATATGGGTATCAAATGAAAGGGCTTTAATAGTAGAACACGATGCAGTGAGTGACGTTGTTTCAAACTCAATATGGCCGCCGCTTCAAAATGGCCGACCGCTTTCCTTTCACCACCTATGCAATATGGGTATCAAATTTAAGGGTTTTATTAGTAGAACACGATATAGTGAGTGACATTGCTTCAAACTCAATATGGCCGCCGCTCCGAAATGTCAAATCGCTTTTCCTTCTCCACCTATGTATTATGGGTATCAAATGTAAGGGTTTTATTAGTAGAACACGATACAGTGAGTGACATTGCTTCAAACTCAATATGGCCGCCGCTCCGAAATGTCAAATCGCTGTTCCTTCTCCACCTATGTAATATGGGTATCAAATGTAAGGATTTTAAGTGTAAAATACGGTACATTAAGTGACGTTACACCAAATTGAATATGGCCGCCGCTCCAAAATGTCAAATCGATTTACTTTTGCCACCTATGCAATATGGGTATCAAATGTAAGGGTTTTATTAGTAGAACACGATACAGTGAGTGATATTGCTTCAAACTCAATATGGCCGCCGCTCCGAAATGTCAAATCGCTTTTCTTTCGCCACCTATGTAATATGGGTATCAAATGTATGGATTTTAATTGTAGAATACCATTCAGTAAGTGACGCTGTTCCAAATTCAATATGGCCGCCGCTCCGAAATGTCAAATCGATTTTCTTTTGCCACCTATGCAATATGGGTATCAAATGATAGGGCTTTAATAGTAGAACACGATACAGTGAGTGACATTGCTTCAAACTCAATATGGCCGCCGCTTCAAAATGGCCGACCGCTTTCCTTTTACCACCTATGCAATATGGGTATCAAATGTAAGGATTTTAAGTGTAGAATACGATTCAGTAAGTGACGTTTCTCCAAATTCAATATGGCCGCCGCTCCGAAATGACAGACCGATTTTCCTTCTCCACCTATGTAATATGGGTATCAAATGTAAGGATTTTATTAGTAGAACACGATACAGTGAATGATATTGCTTCAAACTCAATATGGCCGCCGGTCCGAAATGTCAAATCGCTTTTCCTTCTCCACCTATGTAATATGGGTATCAAATGTAAGGATTGTAAGTGCAGAATACGATTCAGTAAGTGACGTTTCTCCAAATTCAATATGGCCGCCGCTCCGAAATGACAGACCGATTTCCCTTCTCCACCTATGTAATATGGGTATCAAATGTAAGGATTTTATTAGTAGAACACGATACAGTGAGTGACATTGTTTCAAACTCAATATGGCCGCCGCTCCGAAATGTCAAATCGCTTTTCCTTCTCCACCTATGTAATATGGGTATCAAATGTAAGGATTTTAAGTGTAGAATACGATTCAGTAAGTGACGTTGCTCCAAATTCAATATGGCCGCCGCTCCAAAATGGCGGATCGCTTTTCTTTTGCCACCTATGTAATATGGGTATCAAATGAAAGAATTTTCAAAGTAGAACGTAACCTTACCAATTTTTTGAATAATCGAACACATTTTTAGGCAAATTTTATGTAACTTCAAAAAACGAAAAAATTTTTGCACCGACTCGCAACTGAAAACCTTTCGCTTAGAAACACATTAAGTGGACCACTCCACCGCGGGGTGCTTGCTCCCCGCGGCACACACGCGACATGGACATGGCTTCCAAATAAAAATGTTTATAGAGTAGAACATAACCTTTCCAGCGTTTTGGTTAATCGAACACCTTTCTTTGGCAAATTTTAAATCAACCTCAAAAAAGATACATTTTTGCACCAAATCACAACTGAAAACTTTTTTTTATTACAAAAGCGATGTGAGGACCACACCACCGCGAGGTGCGTGCACCTCGCGGCACACACGCGTCCACATGATGATTCAGTGTTGCCACCGCTCCGAAATGACAGATCGATTTTCTTTTGCCACCCACGCAATATAGATATCAAAAAAATGGACTTTGAGTGTAAAAAACGACACAGTCAATGACATTACTCCAAATTCAATATGGCCGCCGCTCCGAATTGGCCGATCGATTTTCTTTTGCCAACCACGTAATATGGGTATCAAATGAAAGAGCATTCAGAGAAAAACGTATCCTTTCCAGTTTTTTGAATATTCGAACACCTTTTTTAGGCAAATTTTATAACTTCGACAAAAAAAAATTCATTTTTGCACCTACTCGCAACCGATAACCTTTTGATTACAAAAGCTAAAGTGGGGGGTCCACCACCGCGGGGTGCGCGCACCCCGCGGCACACACGCGACATCTAGTCTATATTATATAAAGCTGGATTACCACTCACTGACTCACTGACTGACTGACTGATCAGGGGTATTTTTGGGACATTTGCGATTACTTTTGGGTGTTGGGATGTTAGAGTGAGATGGACTACTGATTAAAAGACACAGGATTCGATATTTGAAATTTGAAAAATCCAAGATGGCCGCCACCGCGAAATGTCAACTTTTCCAAAATGGCTCCGAGCGTGCTGGTTTTTTTAATGGTTTTTGATCGTGTCGCTCCCGGGGATGGGGTGCTTCTGTCGAAATGTGAAAAAACAAAATGGCCGCGCCGCCATCTTGGATCGAAAAACCCGTTTCGCCCCGTGTTTGCGACCGAAGACGCGCGTGATTTCCGGGATATCGGCTGATTTTTTGGATGAGTTCCCTTAAATGCGTCCTCGAGTTCCCGAATATGGTAGCCGATTGTCGAAAAACAAAATGGCGGCGGCGCCGGCGGCCATCTTGGAACGCTCAAATTTTTGACATTTTCGAACCGCATTTTCGCCAAGATGGCGGCTTCGGAGTGGGATGAAATGTTCTAGGCGGGGTTAGAACTCGGCGCAAAGTGTTGCCAGGTGTGAAAAATTTTCTACCGTTTTTGGTAGTTTTTCCTCTGGAGGCCCGAATAGTCGAAAATCGAAATAATGACTTTTCGCGATTTTCAACCCCAGGCGCCTATAGAGCGTCGGGGCCTCTATGACTTTCTGGTATTTTTATTTTCCGCAACTGGCAACACTGGCCGCCAAGGAGGTTTGAATTTTTTCGTAGACCGGATTTGACCCGAATTGATCTCCCCGTTCCAGATGAGCTGGCAACTTGGGGTAAACGTCATCCTGCTCCGTATATGACGTAGTTACTGGGAAAAATCTGAAACTTTGACATTTCAATATGGCGGCTCCGCTGGCGGCCATTTTGTTAAGGGTTGCAATTTCGAAAGCATTAATTAGCGATTTTGACGCGGTTGCCGGCGTTTTTCGACTGACAACACCGGGTGGCCTTTCGTAGTGCTCGCCGAGGGAGATCTAATTGTGGGGTAATTTTCCCCGATTTTGGGGTAATTTCGCCGTTTTGGGGGAAAACGTAAATTTAGATTTTTTCGAGTTTTTATCTTATAGCGGGGTGGAACAGACGTCGCTGATCATTTCTACCACCATTTGGGGCCGGTGATATGGCAACACTGGCAGCTGGGGTGATTTTGATCATTAGCGACAACACAAAATTGACGATTTATTGGCGGAGTTAGGTGAGGGTTAGCGGCCAGCTGGTAATATTTCTTTTTAGCACATATAGTCGGCTTTACACGAAAAATTTGACATTTAAAATTTTCAAGATGGCGGACGCGCTGGCGGCCATTGTTTTAAAATTTGCGCTTTTTGCTACTTCGGTGCGATTTTCGGTAGCGGCACGGTAATATGGGTATCAAATTTAAGGATTTTAAGTGTAGAATACGATACAGTTAGTGACGTTGCTTCAAATTCAATATGGCCGCCGCTCCGACATGTCAAATCGATTTTCTTTCGCCACCTATGCAATATGGGTATCAAATGAAAGGGCTTTAATAGTAGAACACGATACAGTGAGTGACGTTGTTTCAAACTCAATATGGCCGCCGCTTCAAAATGGCCGACCGCTTTCCTTTCACCACCTTTGCAATATGGGTATCAAATGTAAGGATTTTAAGTGTAGAATACGATAAAGTAAGTAACGTTGCTCCAAATTCAATATGGCCGCCGCTCCAAAATGTCAAATGGATTTTCTTTTGCCACCTATGCAATATGGGTATCAAATGTAAGTGTTTTATTAGTAGAACACGATACAGTGAGTGATATTGCTTCAAACTCAATATGGCCGCCGCTCCGAAATGTCAAATCGCTTTTCCTTCTCCACCTATGTAATATGGGTATCAAATGTAAGGGTTTTATTAGTAGAACACGATACAGTGAGTGACATTGCTTCAAACTCAATATGGCCGCCGCTCCAAAATGTCAAATCGCTTTTCCTTCTCCACCTATGTAATATGGGTATCAAACGTAAGGATTTTAAGTGTAGAATACGATTCAGTAAGTGACGTTTCTCCAAATTCAATATGGCCGCCGCTCCGAAATGACAGACCGATTTTCCTTCTCCACCTATGTAATATGGGTATCAAATGTAAGGATTTTATTAGTAGAACACGATAGAGTGAGTGATATTGCTTCAAACTCAATATGGCCGCCGCTCCGAAATGTCAAATCGCTTTTCCTTCTCCACCTATGTAATATGGGTATCAAATGTAAGGATTTTAAGTGTAGAATACGATTCAGTAAGTGACGTTTCTCCAAATTCAATATGGCCGCCGCTCCGAAATGACAGACCGATTTTCCTTCTCCACCTGTGTAATATGGGTATCAAATGTAAGGATTTTATTAGTAGAACACGATACAGTGAGTGATATTGCTTCAAACTCAATATGGCCGCCGCTACAAAATGTCAAATCGCTTTTCCTTCTCCACCTATGTAATATGGGTATCAAATGTAAGGATTTTAAGTGTAGAATACGATTCAGTAAGTGACGTTTCTCCAAATTCAATATGGCCGCCGCTCCAAAATGGCGGATCGCTTTTCTTTTGCCACCTATGTAATATGGGTATCAAATGTAAGGATTTTATTAGTAGAACACGATACAGTGAGTGATATTGCTTCAAACTCAATATGGCCGCCGCTCCGAAATGTCAAATCGCTTTTCCTTCTCCACCTATGTAATATGGGTATCAAATGTAAGGATTTTAAGTGTAGAATACGATTCAGTAAGTGACGTTTCTCCAAATTCAATATGGCCGCCGCTCCAAAATGGCGGATCGCTTTTGTTTTGCCACCTATGTAATATGGGTATCAAATGTAAGGATTTTATTAGTAGAACACGATACAGTGAGTGATATTGCTTCAAACTCAATATGGCCGCCGCTCCGAAATGTCAAATCGCTTTTCCTTCTCCACCTATGTAATATGGGTATCAAATGTGAGGATTTTAAGTGTAGAATACGATTCAGTAAGTGAAGTTTCTCCAAATTCAATATGGCCGCCGCTCCAAAATGGCGGATCGCTTTTCTTTTGCCACCTATGTAATATGGGTATCAAATGTAAGGATTTTATTAGTAGAACACGATACAGTGAGTGATATTGCTTCAAACTCAATATGGCCGCCGCTCCGAAATGTCAAATCGCTTTTCCTTCTCCACCTATGTAATATTGGTATCAAATGTAAGGATTTTAAGTGTAGAATACGATTCAGTAAGTGACGTTTCTCCAAATTCAATATGGCCGCCGCTCCGAAATGACAGACCGATTTTCCTTCTCCACCTGTGTAATATGGGTATCAAATGTAAGGATTTTATTAGTAGAACACGATACAGTGAGTGATATTGCTTCAAACTCAATATGGCCGCCGCTCCGAAATGTCAAATCGCTTTTCCTTCTCCACCTATGTAATATGGGTATCAAATGTAAGGATTTTAAGTGTAGAATACGATTCAGTAAGTGAAGTTTCTCCAAATTCAATATGGCCGCCGCTCCAAAATGGCGGATCGCTTTTCTTTTGCCACCTATGTAATGTGGGTATCAAATGTAAGGATTTTATTAGTAGATCACGATACAGTGAGTGATATTGCTTCAAACTCAATATGGCCGCCACTCCGAAATGTCAAATCGCTTTTATTTCTCCACCTATGTAATATGGGTATCAAATGTAAGGATTTTCAGAGTAGAACGTAACCTTTTCAGTTTTTTAATAATCGAACACCATTTTTTATGTAACTTAAAAAAACGAAAATTTTTTTGCACCGACTCGCAACTGAAAACCTTTTGCTTAGAAAAACATTAAGTGGACCATTCCACCGCGGGGTGCTTGCTCCCCGCGGCACACACGCGACATCGACATCGCTTCGAAATAAAAGAGCGTATAAAGTACAACATAACCTTTCCAGCTTTTTGATCAATCGAACTCCTTTTTTAGGCAAATTTTAAATTGACCTCAAAAAAGATACATTTTTGCACCAAATCGCAACTGAAAACTTTTTTTATTACAAAAGCGATGTGAGCACTACACCACCGCGAGGTGCGTGCACCTCGCGGCATACGCGCGTCCACATGACAATTCAATGTTGCCGGCGCATGGAAATGACAGATCGCTTTTTTTGCCACCCACCGAATATGGGTATCAAATGAATGGACTTTGAGTGTAGAATACGATACAGTCACTGACATTGCTTCAAATTCAATACGGCCGCCGCCCCTAATTGGCCGATCCCTTTTCTTTTGCCACCCACGTTATATGGGTATCAAATGAAAGAGCATTCAGAGTAGATCGTATCCTTTCCAGTTTTTTGAATATTCGAACACCTTTTTTAGGCAAATTTTTAAACTTCAGCAAAAAAAGACACATTTTTGCACCGACTCGCAACCGATTACCTTTTGATTACAAAAGCTAAAGTGGGGGGTCCACCACCGCGGGGTGCGCGCACCCCGCGGCACACACGCGACATCTAGTCCTTATTATATAAGTTTGGATTTGTGGGTGAACTGAATAAAGTAGAATTCTCTACAGATGTTCTTGTATTGAGTTGCGTTATAGGTGGATCATCATAGATTTTATTTTGAGACCGGCTACTTAATGTTGTTGGTTTTTCTGTTGTAATAATTATTGTATCTTGTAATTTTGTTGTTACTTTTCCAACTTTTAAAGTACCTATTGATGAAATTTCGGTGGTAGAGATCGATGCATTCGCTGAAGTTAGCTTGGATTTTGGGGCGGTGTTATACGATAAATCTAATCTAACAGGTGTTGTATATTCCACTTCTGGATTTATTACAGGTTTAACAATTGATGATGAATTAAGGTTAAAGATAGATTCTTGCGGTGGATTATTTGAATGGTATTGACTAGTCTGTGACTGAACAGATGGCGGAAATATGTTACCATTGTTAATACATTCCCCTGTAAAATGTTGGTTGTTTTTATGTGAGCATTTAGCTAATTTTGGAGGCAGGCACCACTGAAAACAAAAAAGGTTTAAGGTTTAAAAATAGCGCGATATAAAACCTTAAGATAACGATAAGCTTTTTAGTTTTAATGACTGAATAAAGTCTGCACTTGTAAATAAATCGAGCCACCTCCATTTGCCACATTATTTTTAGTCATGCTATTTTGAAATGCATATCATAGTTTAATTCCCTTTACAATTGAATAGTTTATTGAATTGTCCCTTGTCATTAATTAATTAATAAAAAATCTATCTCTTTGCTAGTATCTATATTATATAAAGCTGGATTACCACTCACTGACTCACTGACTGACTGACTGATCAGGGGTATTTTTGGGACATTTGCGATTACTTTTGGGTGTTGGGATGTTAGAGTGAGATGGACTACTGATTAAAAGACACAGGATTCGATATTTGAAATTTGAAAAATCCAAGATGGCCGCCACCGCGAAATGTCAACTTTTCCAAAATGGCTCCGAGCGTGCTGGTTTTTTTAATGGTTTTTGATCGTGTCGCTCCCGGGGATGGGGTGCTTCTGTCGAAATGTGAAAAAACAAAATGGCCGCGCCGCCATCTTGGATCGAAAAACCCGTTTCGCCCCGTGTTTGCGACCGAAGACGCGCGTGATTTCCGGGATATCGGCTGATTTTTTGGATGAGTTCCCTTAAATGCGTCCTCGAGTTCCCGAATATGGTAGCCGATTGTCGAAAAACAAAATGGCGGCGGCGCCGGCGGCCATCTTGGAACGCTCAAATTTTTGACATTTTCGAACCGCATTTTCGCCAAGATGGCGGCTTCGGAGTGGGATGAAATGTTCTAGGCGGGGTTAGAACTCGGCGCAAAGTGTTGCCAGGTGTGAAAAATTTTCTACCGTTTTTGGTAGTTTTTCCTCTGGAGGCCCGAATAGTCGAAAATCGAAATAATGACTTTTCGCGATTTTCAACCCCAGGCGCCTATAGAGCGTCGGGGCCTCTATGACTTTCTGGTATTTTTATTTTCCGCAACTGGCAACACTGGCCGCCAAGGAGGTTTGAATTTTTTCGTAGACCGGATTTGACCCGAATTGATCTCCCCGTTCCAGATGAGCTGGCAACTTGGGGTAAACGTCATCCTGCTCCGTATATGACGTAGTTACTGGGAAAAATCTGAAACTTTGACATTTCAATATGGCGGCTCCGCTGGCGGCCATTTTGTTAAGGGTTGCAATTTCGAAAGCATTAATTAGCGATTTTGACGCGGTTGCCGGCGTTTTTCGACTGACAACACCGGGTGGCCTTTCGTAGTGCTCGCCGAGGGAGATCTAATTGTGGGGTAATTTTCCCCGATTTTGGGGTAATTTCGCCGTTTTGGGGGAAAACGTAAATTTAGATTTTTTCGAGTTTTTATCTTATAGCGGGGTGGAACAGACGTCGCTGATCATTTCTACCACCATTTGGGGCCGGTGATATGGCAACACTGGCAGCTGGGGTGATTTTGATCATTAGCGACAACACAAAATTGACGATTTATTGGCGGAGTTAGGTGAGGGTTAGCGGCCAGCTGGTAATATTTCTTTTTAGCACATATAGTCGGCTTTACACGAAAAATTTGACATTTAAAATTTTCAAGATGGCGGACGCGCTGGCGGCCATTGTTTTAAAATTTGCGCTTTTTGCTACTTCGGTGCGATTTTCGGTAGCGGCACGGTAATATGGGTATCAAATTTAAGGATTTTAAGTGTAGAATACGATACAGTTAGTGACGTTGCTTCAAATTCAATATGGCCGCCGCTCCGACATGTCAAATCGATTTTCTTTCGCCACCTATGCAATATGGGTATCAAATGAAAGGGCTTTAATAGTAGAACACGATACAGTGAGTGACGTTGTTTCAAACTCAATATGGCCGCCGCTTCAAAATGGCCGACCGCTTTCCTTTCACCACCTTTGCAATATGGGTATCAAATGTAAGGATTTTAAGTGTAGAATACGATAAAGTAAGTAACGTTGCTCCAAATTCAATATGGCCGCCGCTCCAAAATGTCAAATGGATTTTCTTTTGCCACCTATGCAATATGGGTATCAAATGTAAGTGTTTTATTAGTAGAACACGATACAGTGAGTGATATTGCTTCAAACTCAATATGGCCGCCGCTCCGAAATGTCAAATCGCTTTTCCTTCTCCACCTATGTAATATGGGTATCAAATGTAAGGGTTTTATTAGTAGAACACGATACAGTGAGTGACATTGCTTCAAACTCAATATGGCCGCCGCTCCAAAATGTCAAATCGCTTTTCCTTCTCCACCTATGTAATATGGGTATCAAACGTAAGGATTTTAAGTGTAGAATACGATTCAGTAAGTGACGTTTCTCCAAATTCAATATGGCCGCCGCTCCGAAATGACAGACCGATTTTCCTTCTCCACCTATGTAATATGGGTATCAAATGTAAGGATTTTATTAGTAGAACACGATAGAGTGAGTGATATTGCTTCAAACTCAATATGGCCGCCGCTCCGAAATGTCAAATCGCTTTTCCTTCTCCACCTATGTAATATGGGTATCAAATGTAAGGATTTTAAGTGTAGAATACGATTCAGTAAGTGACGTTTCTCCAAATTCAATATGGCCGCCGCTCCGAAATGACAGACCGATTTTCCTTCTCCACCTGTGTAATATGGGTATCAAATGTAAGGATTTTATTAGTAGAACACGATACAGTGAGTGATATTGCTTCAAACTCAATATGGCCGCCGCTACAAAATGTCAAATCGCTTTTCCTTCTCCACCTATGTAATATGGGTATCAAATGTAAGGATTTTAAGTGTAGAATACGATTCAGTAAGTGACGTTTCTCCAAATTCAATATGGCCGCCGCTCCAAAATGGCGGATCGCTTTTCTTTTGCCACCTATGTAATATGGGTATCAAATGTAAGGATTTTATTAGTAGAACACGATACAGTGAGTGATATTGCTTCAAACTCAATATGGCCGCCGCTCCGAAATGTCAAATCGCTTTTCCTTCTCCACCTATGTAATATGGGTATCAAATGTAAGGATTTTAAGTGTAGAATACGATTCAGTAAGTGACGTTTCTCCAAATTCAATATGGCCGCCGCTCCAAAATGGCGGATCGCTTTTGTTTTGCCACCTATGTAATATGGGTATCAAATGTAAGGATTTTATTAGTAGAACACGATACAGTGAGTGATATTGCTTCAAACTCAATATGGCCGCCGCTCCGAAATGTCAAATCGCTTTTCCTTCTCCACCTATGTAATATGGGTATCAAATGTGAGGATTTTAAGTGTAGAATACGATTCAGTAAGTGAAGTTTCTCCAAATTCAATATGGCCGCCGCTCCAAAATGGCGGATCGCTTTTCTTTTGCCACCTATGTAATATGGGTATCAAATGTAAGGATTTTATTAGTAGAACACGATACAGTGAGTGATATTGCTTCAAACTCAATATGGCCGCCGCTCCGAAATGTCAAATCGCTTTTCCTTCTCCACCTATGTAATATTGGTATCAAATGTAAGGATTTTAAGTGTAGAATACGATTCAGTAAGTGACGTTTCTCCAAATTCAATATGGCCGCCGCTCCGAAATGACAGACCGATTTTCCTTCTCCACCTGTGTAATATGGGTATCAAATGTAAGGATTTTATTAGTAGAACACGATACAGTGAGTGATATTGCTTCAAACTCAATATGGCCGCCGCTCCGAAATGTCAAATCGCTTTTCCTTCTCCACCTATGTAATATGGGTATCAAATGTAAGGATTTTAAGTGTAGAATACGATTCAGTAAGTGAAGTTTCTCCAAATTCAATATGGCCGCCGCTCCAAAATGGCGGATCGCTTTTCTTTTGCCACCTATGTAATGTGGGTATCAAATGTAAGGATTTTATTAGTAGATCACGATACAGTGAGTGATATTGCTTCAAACTCAATATGGCCGCCACTCCGAAATGTCAAATCGCTTTTATTTCTCCACCTATGTAATATGGGTATCAAATGTAAGGATTTTCAGAGTAGAACGTAACCTTTTCAGTTTTTTAATAATCGAACACCATTTTTTATGTAACTTAAAAAAACGAAAATTTTTTTGCACCGACTCGCAACTGAAAACCTTTTGCTTAGAAAAACATTAAGTGGACCATTCCACCGCGGGGTGCTTGCTCCCCGCGGCACACACGCGACATCGACATCGCTTCGAAATAAAAGAGCGTATAAAGTACAACATAACCTTTCCAGCTTTTTGATCAATCGAACTCCTTTTTTAGGCAAATTTTAAATTGACCTCAAAAAAGATACATTTTTGCACCAAATCGCAACTGAAAACTTTTTTTATTACAAAAGCGATGTGAGCACTACACCACCGCGAGGTGCGTGCACCTCGCGGCATACGCGCGTCCACATGACAATTCAATGTTGCCGGCGCATGGAAATGACAGATCGCTTTTTTTGCCACCCACCGAATATGGGTATCAAATGAATGGACTTTGAGTGTAGAATACGATACAGTCACTGACATTGCTTCAAATTCAATACGGCCGCCGCCCCTAATTGGCCGATCCCTTTTCTTTTGCCACCCACGTTATATGGGTATCAAATGAAAGAGCATTCAGAGTAGATCGTATCCTTTCCAGTTTTTTGAATATTCGAACACCTTTTTTAGGCAAATTTTTAAACTTCAGCAAAAAAAGACACATTTTTGCACCGACTCGCAACCGATTACCTTTTGATTACAAAAGCTAAAGTGGGGGGTCCACCACCGCGGGGTGCGCGCACCCCGCGGCACACACGCGACATCTAGTCCTTATTATATAAGTTTGGATTTGTGGGTGAACTGAATAAAGTAGAATTCTCTACAGATGTTCTTGTATTGAGTTGCGTTATAGGTGGATCATCATAGATTTTATTTTGAGACCGGCTACTTAATGTTGTTGGTTTTTCTGTTGTAATAATTATTGTATCTTGTAATTTTGTTGTTACTTTTCCAACTTTTAAAGTACCTATTGATGAAATTTCGGTGGTAGAGATCGATGCATTCGCTGAAGTTAGCTTGGATTTTGGGGCGGTGTTATACGATAAATCTAATCTAACAGGTGTTGTATATTCCACTTCTGGATTTATTACAGGTTTAACAATTGATGATGAATTAAGGTTAAAGATAGATTCTTGCGGTGGATTATTTGAATGGTATTGACTAGTCTGTGACTGAACAGATGGCGGAAATATGTTACCATTGTTAATACATTCCCCTGTAAAATGTTGGTTGTTTTTATGTGAGCATTTAGCTAATTTTGGAGGCAGGCACCACTGAAAACAAAAAAGGTTTAAGGTTTAAAAATAGCGCGATATAAAACCTTAAGATAACGATAAGCTTTTTAGTTTTAATGACTGAATAAAGTCTGCACTTGTAAATAAATCGAGCCACCTCCATTTGCCACATTATTTTTAGTCATGCTATTTTGAAATGCATATCATAGTTTAATTCCCTTTACAATTGAATAGTTTATTGAATTGTCCCTTGTCATTAATTAATTAATAAAAAATCTATCTCTTTGCTAGTAATGTTCTGTAATGCATTTCGTAAGATGTTAATTTTACTTTGTTTAAATAATGTTGACACAAAACACCGATAATGCAGCGAATAGCTTCATCTCATTCACTGTGGTTTAAATACTGTTTTATGCGATCAGGTAAGGGGGCTGTAATGGAACGGGATGAATATTGGTTAAACGTAGATATGCAAAATTTAAAAATTTCGTTTAGTTCGATCTAATTTAATGTTTAATTTTTTCATATGTTCTTAATTATCATTATCTCTCACAAATAAAAAACTAGCTCACGTTGTATATGGGACTGAATTCGTCTATTCCAGGACAAGTGTTCAGCGTCAAAGTCCCATTCAGGCATTTAAAATACTGCCTGCAGTTGTTGATGACTGGGTATACGTTTTCGTTGGCGCATTTTTCGTAAGCTTCAGAATTTTGTGCTGCGGTCATATGTGTCACTATCGTAGCAGCCAGAAGTATTAGCATGGAGTAATCTGCAAGAATATGAAACTACTTATTAATAAGTCTTTCGCCGCTCTTAGTTCTTTGTAGCGTTAGGGAGCTCCAAGTCAACATTCTTAATTTCTTTCCAAGTTTCTACATCTTATGTTAGGGCTATTTCTGATTGCCCTTTGCCGCGGGTCACTCAAATGATCCCTGTGGAACTTGATGACACCAGGCACTAAAGTCCGTTCAATTTGAATGGGCGTGAAAATAAAATTGCTTTATTTTTAAGCTATTGCATAGCTTTTATCGCGGGCTTTGAGCGCGGCGACCGAATCAAGAAATTCCGTAACGAAAAAAACCTAACACCTCCCACTCCGACCGGCAGGCCTATTCGCTAACTACGGTTGGTAACTAGAATTGTCATTTTTGAAAGACATTTTATATCCATTACTAGTTAAGTTCTTATGTCTTACGGCAGCGTTCATGATAGCAGTAATGGATGATGTTCCTTTCAAAAATGACAGTACTAGTTAGGAACCGAAGTTAGAGAATAGGCCTGCGGCACAGCGGTGCGGCGTTGAAAGCCGTGCATCGTCTAACGTCGTTTCAGTTCGGCAGACTTCGGTACGCTGTTTTGACGCGGTATTTTCCAGATATTTAGAGGATATAAAGTCTCAAACTTATGTTTCTTATTTCATACCATAAACCTATAGTTTCGTTATAGATAAAAATTCCTGAATAACCTACATGTATTGTAAGATAATAAAAATATTTTAAACAATATTAACTTCTAATTTATTTAATAAAAGAAAAAAAAATTGTTTTCTTGTCGGTCACCACGCTCAAAAAGTGTAACTTGAATTAATATCAAGGAAAAAACGTGAATTAATATCAAAGAAAAAAAATACTGCATAAATAAAATAAATAAATAATTATAATTGCACAAGTTGATAAAAATGCTATGCAATAGCTTTACCGCGGCAGACCCCGAGTGCCACTTTATTTTTTTTTATTTGTACGTTCATAAGCATATTTTTATAATAAAAATATGCTATATTTTATGTCAGGAAGTTGTTTTTTCAATAAAATAAAAAAAGTATATTGACTGTAGTATTTTAAAACGTTTTTTCTACATTTATTTTTATTTTATTTTTTATTTATTTATTGCAAACTTTACAGCATGTAAATTTAACATTAAAAAAACTTAGAATTAAATTCTTACATAGCCAATTAAAAAGTTTGTCAGATTAAAATCAATAATTACGGACGATCAAGTATAGACAGGCTATACAGATAAAAAATAAAAAATGTTGTTTTTTTTTTAAAAAAAATTTACGGGTTGCACTCCGGGAGTGCCGGCAGAAGTGAAAACTTAAGTATTAACGTTGTGCGTTTTGGATATTTTGGAATGGTTATGGAATAATTTTGCACGAATTGCTTTAATTATCAGAATAAAAGTACTATCTTTTATGTGGTAGAATACAATATTTATTTATTGCGCTATCGTACACGAACATGACAATTTATATTACATTAAAAAGTTTATCCCTCAGAAAAATCAACTACCTGTTGTAACGTTGTGCGTACATAATTGGGATGATGACTGAATTCTAATTTTTACGTCTCGTCATTAAATATTAAAATACCGTGGAAAAAAATGCAGTTCTGTGAAATCAGAATTAAAATCGGCTTAGAAATACATTAGATACAAGCATTTTAAGTTGTTAATTTGAAGGCGATTAAACAGAGAGATCCGACATCAACCGTGACGTCATTGTTGAGTACGGCCATATAAACTCCTTGTAAATTGCCGTTTTGCTAGAAAGAGATGGAGAAAAATCTTTAATACCTTATATGTTGGTTGTTTTTATAGTTATTCGAAAACCGATTTTTTCTTTCTGTTTATTATATGAATGAGCTTCTATTAAAGCAAAAAAAAAAATTTAGTCATCTAGCCCATTATATAACTAGTAATAATGAATAAAAATATTTACAATTAAATTAAAAATATGATCAAAACAGACATTAGTTAATATACTACTTAAAAACGTAATTTTATAACAAATAAATAATATTTAATTTATACTAACTTACCTAATTAATATTTACAACAAAATCAAATAAAAGCACAATTTAGATTTTTCCTAACAAAGTAAATAAATTGATTAAAACTGTCTCAAGTGACGTGTGACTTCCAGTACTTTTGCCAGCCGCTATTGTTCTCGGCCGGCTTACGTGGACCCCTCACCGCACCTCGACAGTTCCTGCGGCCATTCAATTTTCGATCAGTGTCACGTGATCCTGACGCGAGTTTATCATTTTTTACCCATTACAAAAAAAGTGTACAACGCCGCTAAAGAAGTTCTCACTTCAAAAATACATTCGATCCGGTAGATGTGTGTGATATGTATGAGTATTATGTTAGTGTGAGTGTGTTGAGTGTGATGCTCTGTTTACTGGGGTTATTCAGAAAATTGAGGCAGCTTCCGTACTACATGAGATATATTGATTTCGTGTTAAAAAGAAAACATCAACATCACTGAATCTCTCTTCAAAAGTGTGCACGATTCTGTGCAGGACAGAGTGAGCAACAAAGTTTGACCTGACCGTTCCAGTGTGGAGTAGGTAAGCGCATTTGCCTTCGCCTCGAGCGAAAAGCAAAGGCGCTCAGACCAATGCGCTCAGTCAGCTCCGAGCTGTCCAGCACCGCGTTCACCACATCATACAGGAACTTCATGTCTGCGACTAAGCGCCGTTCCTCCAGTGAGTGGAGACCTAGGGTTTTAAGTTTGTCTTCGTAGTGCTCACGCTTTTTGAGACGATACATTAGGCGGCGAGTAAAACAACGCTGCACGCGTTCCAACTGAGCTTTGTGCGTTACATAGGATGGTGACCATATTGCTGATGCATATTCCATAATGATTCTAACGTAAGCGAAATAAAGAATTCTCAGGGATTGAATTCTTTTAAAAGATTTTGTTGACCTGTGAAGAAATCCAAGCATCTTATGCGCCTTTTGAGTGATGTATTCGAAATGTGTGGTGTATAAAAATTTGCGGTCTAACATGACTCCGAGATCACGGACAATTTCCACCCTTGGAATTGAAATGCCATTGAGTTTATAGTCGTACGAAATAAAATTACGCTTTCTAGTGAACGTGATAGTCTGACACTTTTTGACATTCAATGCGAGATGATTCTGGCTGGTATACTCAAAGAGTCTGTCAAGGTCGGTCTGAAGTCTTTCACAGTCCGCGAAACAACGAATAATTCGCATATAAATCTTAGTATCGTCGGCGTACATCAACACCTTCGAGTATTTGAAACAAGGTGCAATGTCGTGTAAATAAAGATTAAAAAGTAATGGGCCCAAATGCGATCCTTGTGGGACACCAGATGGCACCGTTTTAAAATTCGATTTGAAAATACCGATTCGCACTGCCTGTAATCTATTTCTAATATAAGAATTCAACCACCGCAAGAGGTCGCCGTGTATACCGACATTAGGTAATTTAGCTATTAGAATGTCGTGATTCAAACGATCGAAACATTTCGTATAGTCAGTGTACACAGCTTCAACCTGAGCACCTTCGTCCATGTGTCTGGTAACTGAATCGGTAAAAATAGCGAGATTGGTGAGCGTCGACCTTCCACGCATGAAACCGTGCTGAAAGATAGGGATATAGTTATGGCCGGTATACACTTTGTTTAGTTAAGTGCTTAGTGTTTAGTAGACTGTTTAGTGTTAAGTGATTAGTAGGTGCTGTCCCAACACTGTTTAGTGAACGGTGTTTAGTGTATTTGTTCATTATATAGACTAAACACTAAACAGATCTGTCCAGACGTGTTTAGTGAGTGTTTAGCTGCAAGTGAGGGGTGAAGGCGGGAGAGCGGGAGGGGCGACTCGCAGAAAAAATAGAACGCGTTCCTATTCGCTAAACACTTAACACTAAACAGAAGCTGTCCGAACGTGTTTTTTACTAAACACTTAACACTAAACAAGCCACTCGCACTAAACACTAAACAAAGTGTGTACCGGCCATTAGCGACAACCGGATACAATTGATCGTGAACAATAGATTCGAGTAGTTTCCCAAACACAGATAGTATTGAGACTGGTCTGTAATTTTCTACTCTCTGTTTTGGACCGCTCTTATGAATAGGGGTGATGTATGCTTCCTTCCATTTGTCAGTCTTTAATTGACCGCTGGAAAATGATTAAAAGAGGAAATGCTAGCTCCTCTGCATAAAGATTGACGAAGATCGGCGGGATTCCATCGCTTCCCTGGCCCTTATTCCGACTAAGATTTTTTAAATATTTCTCTACTAACTCTTGACTAAAGTCGACGGAATTTATTGTGTTAATTGTATTTGACTTTTCATTGTCACAATTCGACTGATGGGAGTGCTGGGATGTATTATAGACCGAAAAAAAATAATCCAAAAAAGCATCGCAAATTTCGGGCCCACCGCTCACTATACTATCACCGGAAGACACCTGGGCAGGTACTCCCCGATCCTTACGCAACGAGCCAGTAAAAGACCAGAAATGCTTGGGATTGGATAAAAGTGAATCCTCGCAGCCTTCGACATAACGCTTCCAGCATTCAATTTGAGTCTTTTTTTGACGCTGCCTAAGCAGGCAAAAAGCATCATGGTCCAGACGATTACCATAACGTTTCCATAATCTATGATATTTGGCTTTTTCATTAATTATATTAATTAGTGGTTTTGAGAACCATATTGGGTAGCCACCACCGTTACTCAAATAGCTGGGCACTAACTCATCAATTATGCACTGTAGTTCATTTAAAAAACGTGTAACCATATCATTAACAGTTTCACCCTTAAGTATAACGGGCCAGCGAATAGATGTCAATCGTGCTCTTATAGCATCATAGTTTGCCTTTTTAAAATTGTAAATTTTATTTTTCGGTTGATTTAGTAGATTAAATGAAGAGAGGCTAGATAGGTATCTCTAGCTCAATCGCTGGATGATGTGGCATGTCCTCGCGAGTGATAGGTAGGGTGCACCTGGCCTCCAATGAGCAAAATATAAGGTCAAGGAATCGGTTATTACCGTTACTCACAGTGTTGTACTGTTCCAAACCGAAACTGGAAAGAGCTTGTAAAAATATGTTTTGGCAGTCATTATTCACGTTGTACGGTAACAGGGACAGGGGAGCATCCGGGTTAACTCTCCATTCAATGTTTGGGAAATTCAATTTCAATTCAAAATCACCTAACAAAAGGTAATCAGCTGTAGTGTTCTTTTCAATGAATCCACTTAAATAAGATGTTAAATGGTAGACGGCTGAATCATGGGAGGCGCCGCAACCCGGCAAATAGACACATAACGTGCAAGTCGCGCGTCGCTCGTAATGAGCGGGCCCGAATAACTACATGAATCAAATCGTAGGGCGCGCCCGCGGGCGCGACTAGCGCGCGCGCACTCAGCCGCCGTCGCGTCAGGAGTCTCAGGCTATGGTCTCCTATAAACGCCATCGGCCGCGTACAGCGTCACGCCGTACGCTGCGTTACTATGCTTACCATAGAAATGTACTGTTGTGGTCTCTTTCGTACGCTGACGTGGGCGTGTGGACGCCGTAGGCGACATTGGAACGCTTTGCGCCGCGTCTCTAATTATTTCGAAGCATTGCAGCGTAAACGTCTTATTTGGCGTCAGTACAAAATATCGAAATTTGATAAAGAAAAAGACGAATTATTGATTGAATCAATCCAATGTTATAGTGCATTATACAATAAAAGTGATAAGGAACATGAAAATAATATTTATAAACACAAATGTTTACAGCAACTTTTTCGTCAGGTGATATGGGATAGGATGCCTTTTTGATGGCAGTTTTATTGCAAAAGTTCTAATATATGTTTGAATTGTTCTTGATTGATACGAAAATATTCCATAAATTTTGTATTGTTGTCTTTGAGTTGTTTCATTATGAAAATCTGGAAACACTTTCTTTCTTTCTCTTTATAAATAATCAGCCCCCCTAGACAAGACGTCTTTCGATAATCGCTAACGCAGGGGGGTCTTGTCTAGGGGGGCAGTGCCTCCCCCCTTGGCGATAGCCCGACCAGCCAGGTCGGGCTAGCCCGGGCGCGTTGGTAGTGATAGTCGCAGTGTGGACCCTACCTCGCGCGTCCATAAGGGCAGGAAGAACACCGGGGGGTTTAGTGGGTACGCCTGGCACTCTGCCGGGAGAGCCCCACACACGCTCGTCGTCTAGCCAACGGCAAGTATGGTGCGGTCACGCATTCCCCTCGAAAAAAAAGGGGGGGAGCAGTGCCTTGATGCCCTGAGTTTTCTTCGTATGCCGTTGTTTTATACCTCCTCTTTAAGTAACACAAACGTAGCCAAAAGTGTCGAATTTATATCCATTTTAATATAACACGACTACGCGTGAGCGCTGTTTGTCGTCGTTCGTGTATGAGATGTATTGACCGCTGACGCTGTGCCTGGCGTTCAGACGTCGATCGAAACGTTTACGCTGAAGTCGGACGCTGCATATAGCGAGACCGAGGCGCATGACGCAGGAGCATGACGCCGCCGCCTACGGCGCGGATGCCACCGCCGCGCCGCGCCACCCCACTCCCCGCCGGCCTGTCGCACCTGTGCACGTCGTAGCGACTGTCACCTACCTCCGAATCCCCGATGCAGTCTATCAGCCAAATTTCGCATATTGCTACTATATCAAAGTTATGGAGAAGCAGACCTTGTGTGAAATCAGTCAGTTTGCCGCGGATGCTGCGGGAATTCTGGAGATATACCTTAAAAGTCAGCTTACTTACCTGCGTCAAGTGGGTAAATATATCCCGTTTAGTTTCTGAGAGAATCCCGCAGAATCCGCGACAAGCGACCGACTAATAACCCCAACAGAGCAAAATATGTATGACCGATGCGATTGTTGTGTGTAGTGTGTGTATGTATAGTGTTTACCGGACGTATTGGAGAAAATAACAAAATAAAATTTATAAATTATTTTAAGAGGATTGTGAAGTAATCGTGCGCGGCGCGAGTAGGTATTTTCTAAAATGCTATCTGTTTCACACCGCTCGGCCTCCCGTCTGGCGTTTACACCACAAATACAACACGCGCAAATTCTCACGCACACTACGACAGCAGCGCGCGAGAACTCGAGATCATTATTTTACCGTTTGTAATGTTTTGCGTTGCTCACTGCCTTTCCGCTCGCAACTTTGCCTTCGTGAGGCAATTTTGTTTTCCCGTATGAAAAATTATTTTATAACCTTATATTACTCAGTGATAATGTAGCATTCTATTAGTCAATTTTTTTTTTAAATCAGCCTAGTAGTTTTTAAAAATAAAAAATATAATAAATAAAAATAGCTTTATTTCTAAAAATCATTTTAACAATAATTACGCCGAGACTTCCCAGTGAGCTAGTTTTTGAGTTTATTCATTACAAACAAAAATACAAATCTTCTTTCTTTATAATATTTTAGTAGATAAGTTTCGTAAATTATTTCAGTATTCCTTTGAAATTTATAGTGTAGGCACTGTGTATCGCTACCAAGTCCTACTTTATAGGACTGAGCTGTTATTTGTTATGAAAGTACTTATCTATCGTACATTTACATGTCTAAAGAAAATGACTTTTTGTAAGATGAGTGTTATACTGAATTAAAATGATTTTCATTTGAGATGTGAATCAATAATGGATCCTTTTATGAAAAAAATAAACACTAAACATAAAATGACATTTACAATTGTTTAAACAAGAACAGACCTCTTGTTAACTTAAAAATAAATAAAAAATCTATTATTTTAGATAGATAAATTAATACTTTTACATACAAACTAAATAGGAGCAGGGATTTAAAAAATATAAAGTAATAATTATGCATCAAATAAAAAATACCTCTCATTTTTATACACTAATCTTGGGTAGTTACTAATAGTCTTAGAATTCAAATTTTTACCACCTCCGTGATCTAGGGTTGAGGCCACCGGATGTTGATCGGGAGGTCCGTCCGGCGGGGTTCGATTCGTCGGGTTCGTCCGGACTACAAAAACACTGAAAAGTTAAAAATTGTGTAAGATTAAGTACAGACAACATCACACATCATTATTGAAGACGGTGCTAAATTTTAAGACTTTCTAGGAGATCATCGTTTGGCACCGACTTCAATATAGAAATGTAATGTTGTCTGTACCTATTCTTACACAATTTTTAACTTTTCAGTGTTTTTGAAGTCAGTTTTTATTTTTTGTAAAATATTTCTTTTTTTTAAACTTTTTAGTGAAAGAAACCCTAATTAAATTAGGGTATCCCTCGATTTTCATAGGATCCCATCATCAGAACCTTACTTTGGTGACCTAGGGACCACCCTAGGAGTATACTCTACCGAATACAAAAAGAATTTTGAAAATCGGTCCACAATTGGTGGAGTAATCGCGTAACATACACACAAAACGGTTGACACGGTTAGCGCAGAGGTCGAGCGATCGCCTACTGCGCAACAGGTCGCGGGTTCGATTCCCGCACGGGACAGATGTTTTGTATGGCCTACAGAAATTTGTTCCGGTCTGGGCGTATGTGCATGTGATATTCTATGTTTGTAACTGCACCCACGACACAGGAGAAAATCCTAGTGTGGGGCGACGTTTTTATAAAAAAAAAACACGTTGGACGCACCTAAAAATTTAAGGATTTCCCTCCATTTTTATGGGATCCCATCATCAGATCCTAACTTTGGTAACCGTGGGACCACCATTGGAGTATAATTTTGAGAATACAAAAAGAATTTTGAAAATCGGTCTGCAATTGAAAAACTCCTTTTTTGAAGTCGGTTAAAAATACCTATTAGTATATGTAATCAGCTGCTTTAAAATTTATAGTTAGAATAAAAAAAAACTTCAAAACCGTACGAAGGGTGCCTTCTTCCCATATAAGCCTACCCTGCCTACCCTACATACTCGTATATTATTTAGGTACTTTGTCCTTTGTATTTTTTATACAATCGTAGATTCCATAACGCGAGTAAAACCTTAGAGCCCAGCTTTAGAGGAATAAAATTCAAATAAAATAATATTAAAAATAACGCTACTTGCATAGTCTATTACACGTTTTTAGCTGCCCCAACTTCATACATTGCATAACAAATACCAATCACAAGAAACAAAATACGAATTTATTTTGAGTTGGTTTCTTTATGACACATATTTATTATAACAAACAACTACTTACATACTTAAATTTTTTTTCCTTTTTTGGTTTTGGGAATTTACAGTAAAGTTAACAGGCTACAGGTTGCTAGGGGTGCGGAGTCAGACTACCTCCGCGTGGTGCACCCTGGGCAACCCGGCAGTTGTCTGCCGCGGGCCAAGTGTCTGACAGCTGCCCCCATGGAGGGGGGCGTGGCATGGCCGGGTTCAACCCGGCGGGCCACTTTTTGTGGCCAAACGAGGAAGAGTCGCTCTCGGCATGCCTCCGCCTTATCGGAGATGGCAGGATGATGCGACAGAAGCTGGTAGTTCAGGCTGGTACCTGCATTGCAGGATCCTCGGTGGCCCAGAGGCCCACGGGCGTGGTATGGCAGGCAGTATGCTTGCGAGCGTTGCGCGTTGTAGTGTCCTTGAGACGCTGAGGAGCTTCGGCTCGTGGGCGCGGCGGGGATCTCTGTGTGACAGGACCTCGTCGGGCAACCCGTTACCCCGTACTGAGCGGGGCCGGGGGTCCGGCGCACTGAGCGTCGGGCCGCGTGGAAGAAAACCACACCAAAAATTACCCCAACCCTAAGGTGGTGGTAACGCGCCGAGGGGGTGCATGGCCAGAGGGAATCTGGTCTCGAGCGACCAACCTAGGGAGCTCACCCTTTAAAGCAGTTATGGATTTTGGTAAAGAGAAACGAATACCCCAGGGGGTGCCAATCCCCCCCGTAGGACCGCGCAAGGCGGCTGCGGGCAGCCGGTCGTATCTGGGGCCGGGCAAACCAAAATCCGCCTTCGATAATTCACAATGCGAACCCGTTGAGAGCGGGCCACCGTCAGTATCCGGGCTGACGGTTGGAAATGTAACCGAGGCGTTAGATGAGAGTCTTGGAAGAGGCGCAGTGGGCGCGAGTAGCGTCGTAGTGGGCGCTAGTAGTGGCGCAGCGAGCGCGAGTGGTCGCGCAGTGGGCGCGACAAGCAGCGCAATGAGCGCAGGAGGAGGAGTTGGCGCGCAGACCGAGCTGTCTGAGAGTGGAAGGCTTCGGCGAGGAGCCCGCAAACGTGCTCTTGCTGAGCAAAGCACAGGAGATGGTTCTAGTAGCGACTCGTCGGAGTGCGACAGTCTGCTTGACTCTGCTGCCTCATTGACTCGGTCAGATACTCCTAAACGTACAAGGGGTAAGGGTCGTGCGCCTAAAACAGGCAAATATACTGGCTTGGCCCAATCAAGGGCAATGTATAAAAAGCTCCAAGAGAAAGAGGCGGAGCTACAAGCCGAGCAAGAACTGGCTGAGTCAGCGAGACTGGCTCAGTCTGTTGCGGAGGAAACAGAATCTGCGGAAGGGCAGAAGGACAGCAAGACTTTGAAAGAGAAAATCTCTGCCGCCGCGGACATGGTCTCAGCCGTGGTAAAAAAGTCGAAAAATTTAAAAGGTACCATGCAGAAGCAGCTCAACCTTGCCGTACAAACTATAAAGGAAACGGTGGAGCTGCTGGCGGAGCGTAATACTACTGAGGAGACGGCACTGCTCAGGGCCGAAAACCGGAGTCTCCAATCCCAACTTGACGAGCTCCGAAAAGAGATAACGGAAATGCGCGCTGCAATGAGTTCTACACAGGCGACGTCACAACGGTCCGCAGAGGCTGAGACTATTACGGAGACGGCGGCGCCTTCTTCCCGGGTAGTGACACCAAACAGGGTACCCTAATTCCCTAACCCGTCGAACGAGGATATCATGACTGCCAACATCATCCGGCAAATTGGGGACATGATCAACGCCCGTTTTGCGGGCATCGAGGACCGCCTTCTTCCCGCGCAACGTCTTCGTCCGCCACTAGCAGCGGACCGTGAAAGGGCGAATGCTACGGCCAGGACGGCTACGACTAGGCTGGTCTCGGAACAAGCTGGTACACCTGCAGCTCAGGTAGTTGTGGTAACATCAGATTCACCGGCTAGGTCTGCACGACCCGATGATGATGATACAACCGGGTGGCAGAAGGTGTCATACAGAAGGGCGGCGAAAAGGGCCCGTGCAAAGGACTCGGGAACAAAAGGGATAAACGTCTCTAATAATTCCCAAACTGGGCGCCCTCGCAAAATGCGCATACCGAATTCGGCAGCGGTTGTGGTTTCCCTTGACCCTAAATCCGAAAGCCTCAGCTATGCCCAGGTCATAGCCAAAGCCAGGCAGAGTGTCAACCTGGCTGAGATTGGCATCCAAGCGCCAAATATGAACATGCGCAAGAGTTCTGCCGGCGCATGGATTATTGAGGTGTCAGGGGAAACCAAGGGTGAGAAAGCCGATCAACTGGCTACCAGACTCAAAGACGCTCTGGGAGAGTCTGTTTGTTCGGCGGTGTTCACCAGACCGGTGAAAACCGCCGAATTGAGGATATCCTACCTCGATGATTCGGTGACCAAGGAGGACCTCGTGGCTGCCATAGCTGCCAAGGGTTCATGTCCTCCAGATACCATCAGAATGGGCAACATTAAATCTGGCCCAGGTGGTATGGGTATGGTGTGGGTTCGATGTCCGGATGAGGCGGCGCAAGTTGTTTCCAAGGAGCGCCTTCTTGTCGGGTGGAGCTCGGCGCGTGTGCGAGTTCTGGACTATCGTCCAATTAAGTGTTTTCGGTGCCTCGAAACCGGGCACATGCGGCACAGTTGCCCAGTTGAGTCCGACCGTAGCGAACTCTGTTTTCGCTGCGGGAAGCCCGGACACAAATCAGCGACCTGCACAGCTGAGCCCCATTGTGTCGTATGCGCTCAAGCGAAGCGCCCTGCTGGACACCTGTTAGGGGGGAAAAGTTGCCGAGCCCCGCCACGTAAAGGCAGAATGGCTGCCAGAACCGGGAATACTGCGACGGAGGTGCGCGCTACCGCACAGGAGGTACCCATGGACCAGTAATGGACTTAAGTTCGCCCATTCATATTCTCCAGGCGAACATAAACCATTGCGCCGCTGCACAAAACATCATGCTACAGAACATGGCAGCATGGTCCATCGAGGTGACCATAGTAGCCGAACCTTACACCGTGCCACGAAGTCCCAACTGGGTGTCGGATTTAGATGACGTGGTAGCTGTCGTTCGGTCGAATACCATGTCGGGCGCCCCTCTTTCAACCATCCAGAGAGGCCGGGGTTTCGTTGTGACGAAATGGCGGAAGATTGCTCTAATAGGCGTCTACATCTCTCGAAACAGGCCTATAGAGGAATATGAGGCCTTTTTGGTCAGACTCGGAGCTGCTATTCGTCAAGTGGCCCCTCTGCCAGTCATCGTTGTCGGAGATTTTAACGCCCACTCAACATCCTGGGGGTCTCCAAGCACTGACCGCAGAGGGACATTAGTCGAGGACTGGGCCGGCATGTGCGACCTTGTCCTTTTGAACGTGGGTTCTGTCCCCACCTTTGAGCGACCACAGGGTCGGTCCATTGTAGACATCTCGTTCGCCTCCCCGCCTATCGCAAGCCGGATTCGAGATTGGCATGTGCTTGCCGAAGAGGAAGACCTGTCCGACCACCGCTACGTCAGATTTACCATCGCTCTCCCGGGAAGCAATGCTGGTAGAAGTACTGAATCCAGGTTCCCGCGGTGGTCGTTGACTCGTCTCAACAAGGACGCCGCCATCGAAGCAGCCATGATGCAGGCGTGGTTGGCGGACTCAAATCCACAGCTAGAAGTGGACGAAGCGGCAGATGGGTTTCGCGGGGCTCTAACCAACATCTGCAACTCCGGAATGCCCCGCGCCAGACGACCTCCACCAAACACTGCCATTTACTGGTGGTCGCAAGATCTGGCTAACCTCCAAAAAGAGTGCAGGCGGGCCAAGAAGTCCATTGCCAGATACCGGAGGCGGAGGTCTCGTGACGGGGAGTTTGAAGAACGACTGGTGGAGACATACTCAGCTGTTAGGAAGACCTTCCGATCTGCCATAATGAAGGCAAAAGAGCTCGCGTGGGCTGAACTGCTCGAGGGTCTGAACAAGGAGCCATGGGGACGCCCGTATCGCATGGTTCGCAACCGCTTACGAAACCGTGGGCTCCCCGTCACCGAAACTCTGGATCCCCAGTTACTGGAGACGACAGTGGCCACCTTGTTCCCCGAACAAGAGGCGTTTAATCCACCAATGACGACCTTTAGCAGCGACTCTGACGACGACGAGGATGTCCCCCCAGTGTCGGATGTTGAGTTCGCCGCTGTATTACACAGGCTGAGGGGCAAGAAAACTGCTCCGGGCCCCGATGGTGTGCCGGCGAAAGTCCTCGCTCTCGCTCTCCGCGAAATGAGTGATGCCTTCAGACGCCTTCTCAACACTTGCCTCTCCACCGGACGATTCCCCAAAGTGTGGAAAGAGGGAAGGCTTGTTCTCCTGAAAAAAGAAGGGCGCCCGGAAAACTCCCCATCTGCGTACAGACCTATTGTGCTGCTCGACGAGGTAGGAAAGGTTTTCGAGAAGATCTTGGCCTCTCGAATATGCCAACATCTCAGCACGGTAGGTCCCGATCTGGCCGACCAACAATACGGCTTCAGGGAGGGCCGTTCAACGGTGGACGCCATATTAAAAGTGAAGGCGCTATCTGAAGGCATCACTGATAGGGGCGGAGTGGCGTTGGCGGTGTCCTTGGACATAAAGAATGCCTTCAACACGCTCCCATTCAGCTGTATCATGGCGGCATTACAATACCACCAGGTGCCGCCATATATACAAAAAGTAATCGCCGACTATCTGCGAGAGCGTGCTGTGGTATATGAAGGTCGTGACGGTCAGACCAAAAGGCGAGCGATGAGTAGGGGGGTTCCCCAGGGTTCCGTGTTGGGTCCACTACTGTGGAATATTGGGTACGACTGGGTGCTCAGAGGTGCTCTCTTAGGCGGGCTGTACGTCGTGTGCTACGCCGATGATACCTTGGTCATCGCGCGGGGCGACACGTACAGGGATGCAGCTATACTAGCAACAGTCGGTACCGCTCACGTGGTGGAGAGGATTGGAGCCTTGGGTCTCCAAGTGGCCTTGGAGAAGACAGAGGCCGTCTGTTTCCATCGACCGAGGATGCGCCTTCCCCCTGACGCTGAGATCATAGTCGGGGGAGTTAGTATTAAAATTGCGGCCCAACTCAACTATCTGGGTCTAATATTAGACAGCGGGCGGACATTCACCGAGCACTTTAAGCGCTTGGGCCCAAGATTAGTTGGTGCGGCGTCTGCCCTTGGTCGACTACTTCCGAACATCGGCGGACCAGGAGCTACATGCCGTAAGTTGTATGCAGGGGTGATTGCCTCCATGGCTTTATACGGGGCTCCTATTTGGGCACACGCCCTCAACAGGAATATCATACCCCTTCTACGGCGGCCACAACGTATCGTGGCGATACGTATGATTAGAGGGTATCGCACGATTTCCTTTGAGGCAGCGTGTGCGATAGCCGGCACCCCCCCGTGGCAGCTGGAGGCGGAGGTGTTGACCTCTGTATATGAGCGGAGGTGTGAGGCACGCGACGATGGGCACAGGCTCTGCCCTGAAGAGATCGCGCGATGGCGGAACGATGCCCATAGTCACATTGTTGCGAAGTGGAAGGAGCACTTATGTAATCCATCGGCTGGCCACTGGACCATTACGGCAATTCAGCCGGTACTTAAGGAATGGGTAGAGCGAAGGTCGGGCTCACTTACCTACCGTTTGGTGCAGGTCTTGTCCGGCCACGGCTGTTTCGATAAGTTTCTGTACCAAATCGCCGGGAGGGAAGTGAGCCCGATCTGCAACGCTTGCGGGAGTGCAGATGACACTGCACTACACACACTGTGCGATTGCCCCGCCTGGACTGAAGAGAGGGAGCTTCTCCGGGCGGTGATAGGCGATGACGTAGCTCTCCCAACCGTCATCAGGGAGATGCTGGCCCACAGACGATCGTGGCAGGCGATGGTCGACTTCTGCGAATCTGTTGTCGCGCAGAAGGAGACAGCCGAGCACAGGAGGGAGGAGGATCCTCTCGCAGATGCGAGAAGGCGTCGGAGGACAGGGCGACGGAGAAGGTGGTTCCACCAGACTTCGCTGCCCTAGTGGGAGCCTGCGGGTAGTCGTCCGTGGGGTGACGGCTGCCTGCATTGCACAGGTTCCTGCGCCGGTGGGGGTGCTCCGTGGGGTGTTCCGGACCCTCCATGCCTCTGACGCACAGAGAGCGGTGTGCCTGCGGGCGAACGCCGGGCGGGGAATGACGGGGATAAATGCACCAGCGTGCAACTCCCCCTTCCCCGCCTACCTGGCGAGCTGCTGAACCCCGGGGTGGTTTAGTTGGTAGGTCGGCGAGTCACCTTCTCGTCCGGAGTCCAACATAACCCTGTACCCCCCAGTGCAGGGTATCCATGAGGATTCCCCCCGAAATAAAAAAAAAAAAAGGCTACAGGTTGCTAACCCTTAAATAAGGAAATTTGTATTGAAATAAAATCTTTAAAATAAAACACTAAAATCAATAAACGTATTCAAAAATATATTTACTTTTTCATGTATAAGGTATTTGTGAAGATTAATAGTTCCGACTTGAGTATTGATCGATATATCGATATTACTTTCTCCTCCCTAGGCGACAATAACTACGATTACATTATGTCACATCACTATCACTACATTGTACCCCTGCCCCCGACCCGTATCGTGCGATAGAGAGAGTTGCAAGAAATGGTCGAAATTGCCTACAATTCCTGTTTGAAATATTGTTTCGGGCGATAACTGTTTTACCCCCCTAAACCTTTATGAAATTAGACGCTTTTGGTGTCATTAGATTCAGTATACCTTAATCTATGTTTGTACGTTTTGCTTTTTTTGTAATTCAGTATAATTTAGTCAAAAAAAGACAAAAATGCTCAAGGTAGTTTTTAAGTCGAAAATATAGATATTTAGATGCTAATAACTTATATTCTGAGCAATATTTCTTCAAAATCAAAACGTACAAACCTAGTTTTTCATTATATCTACAAGATTTCCAAAAGTTATGAAAATTGGACTATGTTTAGAGGGAGAAAAGCGTTATCGCTTTTTGTATGAAAATTTACAGCTTCACAATCCTCTTAAACAAAAATTTCGAAAAATATGTGCTTCCGAACAAAAGTGCAAGTACTATATTAAAGTTCATTTTTTTAGGCTTTTCGTTCTTGTAGCCTTTAATAAGGATTTATTTTTGGGTGTTAAGTGTTCATTAATATCGCCTGGAATTTCAATCTCATTCGACCCCAAGTAACATTTTTTTCGGGTTCCGGTTGTAAACTTTACCTCAAGGTTATGGAATTTTAAAATCACCTGTAAGTGATTTCTAAAACCTACTTGAAACCTTTAGGCTATATTAGAGTTATCTAGACAAACAAATTAGGATTATGTGGTTAAAACCCAAACCAGTAATGCTATTGAATAAGCTTACGGCATCATTTAAGTCCTACGAGAATATTTGAAAGCTTAAGAAACATCCTCAAAAAATTTCAGTTATCTCCGCGAGTTTTAAGCAACTGCAAAAATAGCCTAGTAATTTTAACTAGCTCCGCCCGATAATCTTTAGATCTTATTTTGGCAAACATAATTAGCTTTTAGCTGTTACAGTTCTGGAAAGGTTAATTTAAATTCTTTCTAGTAATTTCCTAACGGCAGCCATATTTTTTATTGAAATAAAAAAGCTATTGGAACAAAAAGCAATATTTTGATAAATTAAATAAGGCAAAATTAAGTAATGTGTGCTATATATTTAAAATGTATGTTTTATATGGATAGAAGTTTCATTTCTAATGCGATTTATCACTAACCATCGTATTTTATAATTTTAATTTTATTAAAATATCTTCAGAATTTTAACTTACGAAGGGCCCACCTCTTATACAGCTCTATTATCATGAAGTTTTACAATAAAGTGCCAGTCGCAGTATTTTTTAATTTTTCCGGACATCAGCAAGCTACTTATTATTTTTATGAATACAACATTAACTTATATCGCCATTTTGAAACAAGGAATCGCCATTATAAATAAATATTTGAAATTCACTTGTTTCTGTGTAAAAAATCTTAAATAGAAACATTTTAAAACCTGGGAGTCTCGGAAAAGCATTTATTCATGCCTAAAAACGGTGTTAAGTTATCATAAAGATACATCCAACAACATTTTAGAACGTTATATTAACCTTAAATGAAGGTATTGTGATATAAACTATAGGTTTTGCTGTAGCTCTCAGAAAGGTTCTAAAACGTGGGCCCTTTTTGCACTCAGAGGGTTATTATAAGGTTAATATAACATTATTGAGTCTATTAAGACTTAGTAGCAGATATCCATATATAGGTTCTAGAACCTTTTCAAAACCATTCTAGAACCTAAAATGTTACTTGGGACGTCAAGCCCCTCTTCTTACGTGCCGCGCTTAGAAAGCTGTCTCTAAGCTGCATAGACTTAAATATGATGATCACGGTTTTTGGAAGTCCATTGTTTTTTATTCTGGATGGTAGTCTCGTGGTGTAGTCGATGTCTTCCCCGGTCAGTGACACTCCAAGCTTGGTAGCAATTTTACATGTTATGGAGATTAGGTTCTCAGTCTTCTGCTCGGGCAGTCCAAAAATTTCGAGATTGTTTAACCGCGCACGCTGCTCAACATCGTTAACATTTTGGCCTAAAAGTTCCAGATCTGACAGTTTAGATTTAAGTGAGGGAAACGCCACCAAGCAAAAAGAAGAAGAAGAAGAAGATTTAAGTGAGACATTCTCATTTTCTATTGCAGTTAATGTCGTTTGGAGGTTTAATAGTTTTTTTGGAAAACTGCTAACAGACTGGCTGCGTTTGTCCTGCTCCCTTCTGAAATTGTCGAACGATGTTTCCAAGCCAATTAGTCTGTTATTAAATGCATCATGCTGTTGCCGAATCTGCTGCACCGATTCCTCAAAAGTCTGTATTTTATTAGCCAGTTCCTCCAATATTTCACTCTTAATGGATTCTAATTTGGTGTCAAAATAGTTCCTGAAGTCTTGAAACTGACTAGTAATGTCGAATTGCACGACTGGCTGAGATGATGGACTAGAGTCTTTTGCTTGTCTATTTGCTTGCGACCTATCACCGCGCAACATGTTGATGTTAGTGTCCTGTGACTTAGTGTAGGTATTGTTGAGTGCGCTGAGAGGTCTCACTGGCGTTGAGCTGTTGTCACGCTTAGGAAGTGAACTTGTACACGCTGGACACAACCACGTACTCTTGGATGCTTCAGTCAAATTGTCAAAGACCTCCTTAGTCAGATTGACACAAATCAAATCGTATAGATTTTGATATTTCATGCATTCAATATAATACAGATCCTTGATCTTGTTGTTACAGCCCGCACAATTCGCAGCCATACTTTGTTTACGTTAAATAATAAACGGCTCGATTGAAACAGCTTCTATTTGTGGTAAAGAACTATGACTAAGTTATAAACCGCTTTATTGTTATTGTAGATAACAATATTATCAAGTAAATGCTTTTTATTGCAACCAACGAAAGGTATACTATTTTAACCATTAAAAACCTTAATCTGCGCGTTCTTTTGTAATCTTAGATCATTTAACCTATGGATGCGGTACGCAACAAATCGCAACAAATCTTAATTAAATACATTTAATAAAGACTATATGTATTACTAAACATTTTATTGCATAACAAAAATCGTACAATTGGCGGACTTAATGCATTAAGGCATTCTCTACTAGTGAATCACGAAAGTAGGGCAGAGAAAATTAAGGCCGTGCAAGAGATATAAAAATAAATTGATAAAGTCACTGTAGAGTCACATAAGAAGAAAGCACCTATTGATTTATTAATTTTTAAATTTATTTAGTACTTTTGGAGAAAATGTAAAGTCAGAAGTATGAATTAAGATAAAGCAGTGACAAAATTGGTTCAATGTTAATTAGGTATATTATAAACTAAATTAAGCTTTCTGGATAAAATATTTTCCATCTTACCCATAGCCAACACGCCCTCTGAACACCGGAGCACTGCTCGTGTTCAAAATGCTGTAATTGCAATTATTATAATATTAATTGGTTAAGAAAATCGATTACATTGTGATTTGTTATCGTGCAAAGTCATGGTTTGTTAGAAAACAGGAATGAAAATGCGTATTTTTACACAATAATGTAGCCTTTTCAACGAATTCACAAAAGGGATGAGGTTCTCAATTCGACTGTAGGTATTATGTTTTTTATTAACTCATATTTATTAACCAATTTTGAACAATTTTTTTTTGATTGAGAAGGTATACTTTCCGATTGGTCTCATTGTCACCACAGTCAGGATCTGTGTGCGGAGTGCGAGTTTTATCGAGCTTTACTCGATCACACGCAAGCACGCAACGAACGCGTAAACGCGAATTTGTATGGAATTAGAGCAGTGCCATCTAGTAGTCACTAGATGAAGCTGTCTCTTTCCATAGCAGCTACTAGATGGCGCTGTTCTAATTCCATACAAATGTGTACGATCGAGTAGAGCTCGATAAAACTCGCACTAGGCACACTGGCACACCACGGACACTCCATACAACGTTCGCAAATCAATTACCTATTACTACTACTTAAACAAATGACGTTCATACACGCGCAAATGTGTGCGTGGAATCTAGTAGGTTATCAATCGCAATGACGCGGGAAGTGCAGCGACTGCCTTCTCTTTCACCCGCATAGCGCTGTCTCTGTTATCGCCCGGCGCTCGCGTCTACTCGTCCGAGCAATCGCGCGCGCCCTTGTTTACTTGTCAGTGATGTCTACAGGGAAGTGCCGGGTAGGACGAGGTATTTGAAATGAGTGCGAGGAGGCGAGTGGCCGTTCTGTACGTAGTACTATTATCTATAGTACTATTATCTATTCTGTGACACTGGTCTAAATTTTATAGACACGTTCAACGTGCTTCATGTATTTTCTGATGCTATTCAGTTTTTTGCGTCCGGTAGTCATGAGCAGAGCTGATGATGGAAGGATTCTCGACTTTTAGGAGTTAATGGTCGGTCGCGGCTATATACCAGTCGATCATGACAAGGCAAAAACATATAACTTTAATATACCTAATAATACGTAGCAAGAAAGAAAAAGAAAGAAAGACAAATGGTTTATTCGATGGCACTAGCGCGGTATAACATACATAAATAAGAGACAACACATCGCACACACAGCGGTATAATGGCATATCTTCATTTTTTGCATTTTACAGAAACAGCGATTAAAGTTTGAACGTGAGTTTAAAATGTATTTATGAATTTATTTTACACCCTATTACTGTTTTTTTTATTTTTCATAATAATATATATTCTAATACGTATTCAGAAATACATATGCCCCCAGAAAATTTGGAATAAGTATTAAATAAGGGGCCATGAAGTTAAAGAGAGGTGCATTTGTGTCATTTTCACATTGAAAATTTTAAAGAATGTTTATTATGACATCCTAAGTGTTAAACGTACACTATGTTAAATTAGAAAATTAAAAGAAAATATGATGGGGATTAAAGTATTTATTGCAATAAACAATGCAGGCTCACAATCTTTCTTTAGGATTCTCCTAATATTTCTTAAAATTTTATTCTGTTAAATGCAGTACAACTTCGGAACATAAAATTTACTTAGCCTGTTGGTAAGATAATTTGTAAGTGAAAACAAATAAAATTTTTAAATTATTTTTTTGTAAAGAAAACCATAAAGTATAAACAAATAAGTCAGCAATCTTTCCTCAATAATCTTCTAATATTTTGACTCATAATCTTATTATCTATTCAATGTTGTAAGACGAAGAAATATATAATTTACTTCTCGTTGGTAACATTATTGGTAAGTGAATATAAGTAATATTTTTCCTAATAATTTTGTTATTTTAACAATTACAGAGATAACGATAAAGTATAGTCTACGATTCTTTTTAACAATCATCTAATATTCTGACTTATAGTCAACATAAAACATACAATTAACTCAGCTCGTTGGTAACACTATTTGTAAATCGTGATACCAACGAGCTGAGTTGCAACGAATTAAATTTTTTGATACAATAAAGTATAAACAATGCAGGTGAGCAATTTTCTAATATTCCGACTATAACCTTATTCTATAACACTAAGATAACATAGGAACATACAGTTTACTTAACTTGTTTACTAAAAGTTTACTTAATACTTTAATTAATATAACTTACAAATTATGTTTCCAAACATAAATTGTAATGTATCAAATATTTCTTGTCGCTCTGCGTTTGTTGCAATCACGACACGGAGGTTTTATTTCTTTTGCTTCAATTCTTGCCAGCTTTTGATATGTACCGTTTTTGTTTCCGACACTTTTCGATTCTTATGGCCATTTTCACCAACCTCTTCTTAGCTTAGGTGACTCTTAGGTAGCATGCTGTCACATTCTTTTCATTAAAGACAAAAAGTGACAGCATACGTCTTAGGGGCTTCTTAAGCTAAGTTATGGTTGGTGAAATCGGCCATTATTCTTTTTTTTCCTTTTCTGACAGGTGAAATTTCGTGACACAGTTACTATTTACCGTATATTTTTTTTTTTTTTAGTTTTTTTTAAAACGTCGCCCCACACTAGGATTTTCTCCTGTGTCGTGGGTGCAGTTACAAACATAGAATATCACATGCACATACGCCCAGACCGGAACAAATTTCTGTAGGCCATACAAAACATTTGTCCCGTACGGGAATCGAACCCGCGACCCGTTGCGCAGTAGGTGATCACTCGACCTCTGCGCTAAACGTGTCGTCGGATATTATCAGCTGACGTGACGCTGGCAAAATGTTTTTTTAAATAAATAACCTTTGCCATTATAAAAATACTTACTTACTTACTAGATGAACTTTTGATGACGATCTATTATGTCTTGATTATGTCGGTGGGTGGGTGATATTCCTCTCCACTATCTGCAAAAGAGTCTGAAGAAACATCGGATCCAACAGTTTGAGTTATCGGCTTCTCGTTTTCTTTTACTTAAATTAACTGTAAAATCTATAGTATTGTAATTGGTCAACATCTAAGCAAAGATTACGAAAGCTTTCTTACCAGCAGGAAACAATAGTATTTTGTTCAGCAGAACTTTTTTCTATTGCAGCATCATGATGTTGGTTTTGATTACAGATATCAGTGAGTAACGAAGGTGATGATAAGGTTTGTCTAGAATAATCTAATGAATATAAACAAATACATTTTATATTAAATACAATTAACAATAAAAATAATACAAATAATTAACAACAAAAATATAAGAAAATACAGATACCATCATCAGTTATGTCATCAAAATGGACTATGTAATCACTGGTACACGTTTATTGTCGGTATCAAGAACTTCATTTTTTTTGGTACAGCATACCAAGAGCTTCATAATCAAATTGGTTTGCTTTTCTCAATTTTTCTACGTGGACTTTATCAGATGTAGAATCTAAAATGTATCGCACAGTTTAATTGATTTTATATTATATGAGGTGTTTGCTACATAATTATATATTTCGAACATAATAAAAATATTATAAAATTTGAATTTTCAATGACGCCATAACTTTTGTATGACTATGTTAACGTGGGAATGGATGGATGCATGGATTTGGGTGAAATTTTGTAGTTAGACGGATTACGACAGGGATTAACATATAGGCTACATATTATTCCGGAAAAGTAAGTAGTTCCCGCGGGAAAGTAGATTTACTGTTTTTTCTTTTAAGGCGAAATTTAGTTTGCGGGCACAGCTAGTAAATACATACTCGTAAATTTACCTTCTATATTTCGTTGTGTATTTGAAGCCGATGAGTTACTACATGAATTACTTGATGAAGAAATACCACTAGTCGAACTATTACTCGATTATGATGATGAATCGCTACTAGATGATGAAATAGAGCATTTGCGTTTTTATGGCTTCACCGGAATTATTGCAACCGGAAGCAGGCGTAGGAGCTATAATATTATCATAATTGATTTTTGCCGTAGTTATATTAGGTTGGGGAAAAAGTCTTTTCGCATTATAGTATGTATAAACTTGTAATAAAATCTCTTTGGCTATACTATTTGTATCTGGCTGGTTTTGGTATCATTGAAAGTTTAAATTTTAAAGAACATAATTCCAAATTCAAATTAGGAAAATGTGTGATTTTCATTTGTTTTTCGTACCGCCAAGATGAGTGAATCTAATGAAGAAATTCGATACATTTTAAAATTTTACTACAAAAAAGGTAAAAATGCAACGCAAGCCGCGAAAAAAGTTTGCGATGTTTATGACCTAGTGCAGTGTCTGTGAGAGTAGCACAAATTTGGTTTAAGCGTTTTCAATCCGGAAATTTTGATGTCAAAGATGCACGTCGCTCTGGTCGCCCTATTACAGATAAAATGGATGCCATTTTTGAAAAAGTGGAGCAAGATCGGCATGTCAGTAGTTACAACGTAGCTGAAGAACTGGGAATTGACCACAAAACAGTTTTGGCGCATTTGAAAAAAACTGGGTACACAAAAAAGCTCGACATTTGGGTACCTCACGAGCTCACTGAAAGAAACCTAATGAACCGTGTACTCATTTGTGATTCTTTATTACGACGTAATGAAACCGAACCATTTTTGAAGAAGCTGATAACTGGTGATGAAAAGTGGATCACGTACGACAAGAACGTGCGAAAAAGGTCGTGGTCAAAGGCCGGTCAGGCTTCACAGACTGTGGCGAAACCCGGGTTAACTCGCAACAAGGTGATGCTGTGTGTGTGGTGGGATTGGAAGGGCATTATTCATTATGAGCTGTTACCACCAGGCAGGACCATCGATTCTGAACTCTACTGCGAACAACTGATGAGATTAAAGCAAGAAGTTGAGAGAAAGCGGCCGGAATTAATCAACAGAAGGGGTGTGGTTTTTCATCATGATAACGCTAGACCTCACACATCTTTAGCCACTCAGCAAAAATTAAGAGAGTTTGGCTGGGAGATGTTAATGCATCCGCCGTATAGTCCTGACCTTGACCTTCAGATTTCCACCTGTTTCGGTCTCTTCAGAATTCTTTAGGCAGTGTCAGGTTAACATCACGAGAGGACTGCCAAAACCACTTGTCGCGGTATTTTGACCAGAAGTCCCAAAATTTCTATAGCAATGGGATCATGTCCCTACCTACAAGATGGCAAAAAGTTATCGAACAAAATGGTACCTACATACTTTAGTTAAATGTAAATAAACTATATTAAAAAATGTTTTGAATTTTCTTAAAAAATGCGAAGAAACTTTTTCCCCAACCTATTATTTTCAGACTTGGAGAATGATGATTACCCCTTAAAAAGTGTTAAGTACCCCTATTATATGAACTTCGTAAAGAGCAGGTAGGTATATACATATATATAATAATAATTATTAACTGATGTTATAATTACATCTAAGTTCACAAAACACAAAACGGCACATTTGTCGTAAAATTACTTACATTAGTTGATAAAACACAAATAGAATTGACACATTTGCCAAATGTGCCATTATGCTACTTATGTATTAAATAAGTAAACTGTCACATTTGCCACTTATGCCAAAGTACTTTTGAAAAAGTGTGCACCTTGCGGATCGCCTCGCAGAACTGTCCAATGAGCCGTTGTTTTACGCATAGGCGGGGGAAAACGTGTTGAATATAACAATGACATCAATGCCCTCTCTCGATAACTATTCACACTGAGGAAATGCCGTTTTACTACTTTGAAAATAATGCCCTTTAAAACATTTTGACCATAAAATGTCAATTTCGAATGTTTTGAAGATGTGCCATTATACCGCTGTGTGTGCGACATATAGATGTTCCACGGAAAGGGCATCTAGGGTAAGCGCACCGGTTCGCCGGCCAGCACCCCTTTTCGGCCATTTCACGATTTATTTTGATTAATAGTTAAATTTAAGAAAAGTTCTTTTCAAATTTCGCACCATTTGATCTGGACAAACTTCGTGCTAAACACTTTGAAAGCAGAACCTCTCAAGTGTATCAGTGTGCTCTTAGTCGGCATTTGAAAATCAGCAGTGCAGAAATGCGTCAAATTTAATGAAAAAAATAGCAAGTACTTTATACTTCTATGGCAAGTTTTGAAAGTGCTATTTGTTATTTCTTGCTGAATTTTGGACTGCACGTGTTAATACTATTCTAGTTTAATATTCAATAGCTAAATGAATCTAAAATATGATAGTTTTTAATATATTTAATGGCCGAGAAATAGGTATCTAGAAATGCATTTTGTTCGGTTTTCGGCATGGTGGCCGAAAATACGATTATTAATGGACTTATTTATTTGTGTCAATTCCGGAATCTTTCAACTCGCCGATATTGAATTCATTTTAAATCAGTAGACCTACGTTAATACGAATTATAAACTAGTTTTCGGCCGCCATTATGTTTTCAATTCTTAAAGATATGATCTTTCAAAGTATTTATTTATAAGCGGCCGAAAACTAATACAAATTTTACCAGTTTTCGGCCATAGGTAACGAAAGATGGCCGACTACTAGTAAATTTTTTACCAGAATGCGGCCATAGAGAATAAAAGGCGGCCGATTACTAGTAAAATTAAAACCGGTATTCGGCCATAGATAATGAGACGGCCGACAACCAGAAATAATTATTCATTTTTCGGCCACAGATAATTCTAAGCGGCCAGAAACTAGTAAAAAGTAATTTTAGTTTTCGGCCATAAACACAAAAACTGATCCCAATATATAATACCTGATTTTGACCATATGAAGTTTTAATTTCAGACCATGATACTACTCAAGTAAAATCCAAATATTTGGTACCTACTGTTTTGTTATCATCATTATCAGTTCAGCCAAGAGACGCCCACTGTTGAACATTAGCCTTCCCCAGACATTTCCAAACCGTTCGGTCTTGCGCCACCCGTATCCAGCGGCTTTTCGCGACCTTTACCAGATCGTCGGTCCACCTTGTGGGGGGCATACCAACGCTGAGTGGTACGCGGTAAGCGGCCGCCACTCAAGGACTTTTCCTCCCCAACGGTCGTCAGTCCTGCCCACTGCCACTTAAGGTTTACAAATTCTTTGGGCTATGTCGTTGGCTCTAGTTTTTCTACGGATCTCATCTTTCTGATGAGACTCCATGTAAACAGCCACGTCTCAATTTCGTACGTCATCACTGGCAATATGCAAGTATTAAAGACTTTCGTCTTAAGACAATGCGGCAGATTAGCCGTGAACATGCTGCGTAACTTCCCAATCGCTGCCCAGCCAAGTAGGATTCTTCGATTTATCTCTTTTTGGAAGTTAGACTTACCAAGCTGGATTATTTACCCCAGGTTAACATATTTGTCAACAACTTCCAGTGTAGAGCCTCCAACCTTCACAGGAGTGAATACTACATAGGAGTTCGACGTGATTTTGGTTTTGTCCATGCTTATTTTATGGTCTCAGCCGTACTACGATACCATCGGCAAAACGAAGGTGAGTCATGTACATTTATGTTGATGCCGAGTCCTCTCCAGTCCAAAAGCGTAAATACATCCTCCAACGCAGCTGTGAACAGTTTCGGTGATATAACGTTACCCTGTCTAACACCTTGTTGAAGTCGTTTTGGTTTCGAGTTTTCCTCCTGAAGGCAGACTGCAACAGTTGGATGCACCTCTAGAGTGACCTAAGCACCTCCCAGGTCTCGACAGAATTAAAGGCTTTCTCATAGTCTACAAACGCAACGCTGCCACTGTGGCAGATTATACTCCTCGGTCTCCTGTATAACCTGCCGCAGCGTATAAATGTAACCTATGGTACTATAGTCTTTACGGAATCCGGCTTTTTTCCGAGGCTGGAAGTTGTCAAACCTGCGCGGGAGACGATTCGTGATGACGCTCGAGAACAGCTTGTAGACATGACCTAGAAGCGTGATGGATCTGTAGTTCTCCAACTGGGCCCTGTCGCCCTTTTTGAAGAAAAGTGCCACCACGGCCCTGTGTCATGCTTTAGGCGTTTTGCCCTCGAGTATGACGGAGTTAAATAGCCTCTGCAGCACTTTCCGGACTGGTAGTCCACTCGCTTTTAAAAGCTCAGCCATAACTTTAACATCACTCGGCGCTTTGTTGTTCTTGAGCTGTTTGAGAGCCACAGTAATCTCGTACAGACTAATGTCTGAGATGTCTTCGGTGAAATGCCGGATCATTTTGAACCTAACGAACCCAGAGAAAATAACTTAAATATTTGTGTAGACTTAGAAGAAGAGGTTCTGGAAACTGTAAAAATTCTCAACTTCAACACTTTTCGAAAATATAATAAATATCACACTCATTAAACATCAAAAAAGCAGAAAACTCCCAAGGTATATTCCATATTCCAGTGCCATCTGAAGTTTGGCGTAATTACTATGAAAATAAAACACGAAAAAACAGAACAGGAAAGCAAAAAAAAAATTATAAAAAGAGAAACGAAGAATGTTTTAAAATGGGTCTCATCAGAAGGCCTCATGTCACTCAAAGGGCAATGGAGAGGGCTATGCTCGGGGTTTCTCTACGCGATCGCATCAGCAATGAAGAGATCCGTAGAAGAACTTGAATCACCGACATAGCCCAAAGAATTGCAAACCTTAAGTGGCAGTGGGCAGGACACATAGCTTACAGGACTGACGGCCGTTGGGGTGGAAAGGTCCTCGAGTGGCGGCCGCGTACCGGGAGACGCAGCGTTGGTAGGCCTTCCACAAGGTGAACCGACGATCTGGTGAAGGTCGCGAAGGATGCGGGAGGCGCAAGTTTGGAGATCCCTGGGGAGGCCTATGTCCAACAGTGGGCGTTTCTTGGCTGAAACGATGATGATGATGACGAAAAATGTGACCTATGCCAAGGTGCAGAACTTGCTAAGAAAGATATTTTGAAACTTACTTCCGTATTCAGGGTTGATGATTATTAATTTCATAATACCTATGTTTCTTCAAATAGGTAAATATTCAAAAATAATGTTTATGGTTATGTTAGTAGACGTAGATTTTATAATGACGTGGCTTTAAAATAAAATGTAACATTAATAAGTTTCGTTTGACTAAAAACTTGTATTGGACCTTAAATATAATTCAATAAGACTGAAATTCCAATTATTATTTTAGTGGCCGAAAACTAGAATATGAATGGCCGAAAACACGTTCAAATGGCCGACAACCGGTGAAATCGCCCCTGTTTGATATATTTTTAATTAGTAAATTATTCTTAAGTTATGGCATTATTTTTTTTGTCTAATTTGAAAGTGAGTTAGATTATGTAACCATTCTAGCTCTAATTAAAAACGTAGATGCACTTTTTGATACTAAGAATCATGCCTAAACTGCAGAGTCCTGCTAACTGGCCGAAAAGGGGTACCTCTACCCTACTCAGTATAATGCCAAGGCGTCGAAGACTCCCCAGCGCTGGTCTTCCGTAGACACCCTGAAGAGGCTCTAACAGGCATTAAGTACTATGACACAGCAATAATAAGCTATAAACTAATAAAATTCATACGTAATGTACCCAACATACTTATAATATGGAATAATAGAAACATACAAATCAATAACCACACATAAAGCTCCATGTATATACCTACATTGCATAAACAGCAAGACATGTCATAATAGGTGCATGGGTTGCAGAACATAGTATCAGTAACAAAAACTTAGTGGTAGTAATGAACAGAGCAATATATATATATTATCGCACATTCCCAATTTTGTAAGTTTAGTAAATACCTACTTTTTATAATTATAACGAAAAGACCCCACGCCACGTAGAATAGATTGTTTTAGTTAACATTTCAGGAAGCATGTAATTTGTAGTTCGCATTACCATTAAGTAGGATGAAATAAAGCCCAAGGAATGTCCTATCTATATAAATAAAAACAATGTATGACTATGTTTGTTTGTCCTCTATGCGTTCCGAAACCATTCTTCAGATTGTAATGAAACTTTGGTAGGGTGTTATGGGGACACCCGTGAGGGTTCCTAGCAAAAAAAAGGCATTTACAACGTATTTGGCATTGCAACGCATGCCGGGTACAGCTAGTTATGAATAAAAAAATATTGATCGAGACCAGAGAGAGACTCAGTTCCACCAGAGGGAGACTCAATAACTATTACGTTGCTTATGTGGCCACAGTGCTTTAGGTTGTATGAAATAGATGTCAACTTTTACAGAGGCGTTACGTAGATCATAACAAATAATGTAGAAGTAGCATTGCAGCTAACTAGATTTTTCTTGATACGAATCGACGAGACTAATTTACAATGAGGCGAGTCATATAGGTACGTAGATTATACGTAGGTACTTTCTGTTCAGATAACTATGTGTTTGCACTGAGAAACATAAAACATGTAATGTTTTACAACTTGTATGATACAAATCTCAAAACTTGTTGTGTATGCTGTTGCGTTCGCACTGCCGAAAATCGTGTTGGATTCGGAACAAATCCTAAGATTTGTTGCAGATTGCGTTACCGTGCGTTCGCACTGACGAAACATTTACAGAAAAACATGTTTTTTAAACATGTTTCTGTCAATGTTTATGAATGCGTTTCCATTGCCAACACCCCAACAAGTTGCAAAACATGTATTAAGACTTTTAACAGCCGAAAGTGCGAACGCAATCGTTCGCAAATCCATAAAAAACGTTGACAGACAAAAAGTTTTGAGGCGTTCCTAACGCAATTTGCAACAAATCTTAGGATTTGTTCCGAATCCAACACGATTTTCGGCAGTGCGAACGCAAAAGCATACACAACAAGTTTTGAGATTTGTATCCTAGAACATGTTGTAAAACATTACATGTTTTATGTTTCTTAGTGCGAACGCACGGTTAGGACCACCTCAAAACTTGTTGTCTGTCAACGTTTTTTATGGATTTGTCAACTATTGCGTTCGCACTTTTGGCTGTTAAAGTCATCATAATACATGTTTTGCAACTTGTTGGGGTGTTGACAATGGAAACGCATTCATAAACATTGTCAGAAACATGTTTTTATGTAGATGTTTCGTCAGTGCAAACGCACGGTAACAAACACAATTTTCTATACCGATACGGAAGAACTATATTTTACACTAATCTGGTGGCAACAGGAGAACGATCCATTAGTGGTTCTAGCAAATAGCAATAGGTAGGTACACATTCGCTAACGCAAGCGCACAGAACCAGAATGTAAAAATTAATAAGTCGCACATAACATCATGTCATTCAATGAGAATGGGTATGGGGATATGAGTTCTCCTTCATCAAGAATCATACGGCGCTCTATTTGTTCGCAAAGTGCTGTGAATTTTTAACTGACTTCAAAAACACTGAAAAGTTAAAAATAATATAAGAATAGGTACAGACAACATCACATCTTTCTATTGAAGTCGGTGCCAAACGATGATCTAGAAAGTCTTAAAATTTAGAATTAGGGTATCCCTGGATTTTCATAGGATGCCATCATCAGATACTAACTTTGGTGACCACGGGACTACCCTTAGAGTATACTCTATCGAATACAAAAAGAATTTTGAAAATCGGTCCACAATTGGCGGCGTAATATATTTTTTTTTGGTAGGTAGTGTCTGATATTGCCCGATGAGGAGAATACACTTCGGCGGGCGTACAGGGAGGCAAATGAAGCTCTGCGAAAGGAGATCCATAGAGCAAAAACAGAGGCCTGGGAGCGTTTCATAGCGCTCCTTGATGACGATCCATGGGGGAGACCATATACGGTTGTCAGGGGGACATTCAAATCCGGGACTCGTGCAAAGGATACTGGGATCGCTTTTTCCAGATCCCGGTTCCTTCGAGCCCCGAGAACGGTTCCCCCCAATGTCTCCCTGGAAGTCCAGCCCGACGGCCCTCCCGTGACTGATATCGAGTTCAGCGCGGTGATGAAGCGGTTCCGGCGCAAAAGCAAGAAAGCACCGGGGCCGGATGGGGTCCCTGCCAAAGTACTATGCATGGCACTGGGACTTCTGGAAGAGCGGTTCCGAGCGGTGCTTGATACATGCATCACTACGGGCCGCTTCCCCAGGAGCTGGAAGTCAGGCCGGCTCTGCCTCCTACGAAAGGAAGGCCGTCCGCCAGATTAAACATCGGGCTACCGACCAGTGGTGCTGCTCAACGAATCGGGTAAGTTTTTTGAGAGAATTCTCACTTCCCGGATCGTTGAGCATCTAGAGGATGGGGGACCGGACTTGCCGGATTGACTTTATTTTCGCACCGGCCGGTCTACTGTGGACGCAATAGCTCACCTTAAGAGGTGGACTGAGGGGGCTTCAGCACAAGGGGAGGTCGTAGTTGCGGTGTCATTGGATATCCGCAACGCATTCAATAGCCTCCCCCATGAGTGCATAGAGGAGGCGCTAAAATTCCACCGAGTGCCCCTCTACCTCCGCAATATAGTACAGGAGTACTTCCAGGAGAGGGAAATCCTGTACGAAGGCGCGGACGGAAGCATCCAGAGTTGGAGGATGGCGGCAGGTGTGCCCCGGGGTTCAGTGTTGGGCCCTCTACTCTGGAACCTGGGGTACAACTGGGTTCTGCGGGGCAACCTTCTACCATCTGCGGAGGTTATGTGCTTCGCCGATGACACTTTGGTCGCGGCGAAAGCAAAAACGAGTGAGGAGGCAGTCCACCTTGCGTCGATATCTGCAACAATGTTAGTTCGACGTATCCGCCTCCTGAGGTTGGATGTGGCTGTTGATAAAACAACAGCCATCGCATTCCGTCCTCCCCGCCGCAGGATCCAAACGGGGCTCCAAGTCCGAGTGGAAGGGGTCCGTATATCGGTCGAGGTAAAAATTAAGTACCTCGGCCTGGTACTAGACCCTCGATTGAGGTTCGAGGAGCACTTTAAGCTCCTCGCTCCACGGCTGTGCGCCACCGTAGCAGCACTAGGGCTGGTCCTCCCGAATTTGGGAGGACCAAATTTGGCGTGCCGTCGACTGTACCACGGGGTAGTACGGTCGATGGCACTTTATGGAGCCCCGATTTGGGCGGAGTGCCTCTCCCCCCGTACAGAGACCCCTTTTATGGAGACCACAAGGGTCATTGCGACTCGGGCTGTGTGAGCCTACCGCACGGTCAGCCACGGGGCGGCTTGCGTTTTGGCAGGCACGCCACCGTGGGGTGTCGACGCACGCGTCCTTGCGGAGGTGCACAGACATCGGGTCGCAGCTAGAAATCGGGGGGAACGACTCGTCACAGTACTAGTGCGACGGCTTCGCACAGAGGCACAGAGGGAGGCTCTGTGTCGATGGAAGGAGGCACTCGCCTTCTTAGCTGCCGGCCACCGGACGATTGATGCGATTCGTCCGGTGTTGGAGGAGTGGGTTGGGCGCCGGCATGGCAGCCTCTCCTACCGCATGGTGCAGGTACTGACCGGACATGGATGCTTCGGCCACTACCTGCATAAGGTCGCTCGTCGGGAGGAAACGCCGCAGTGTCACCACTGCGACGCTCCCAATGATACGGTTGAGCACACGGTACTGGAATGCTCGACTTGGCGATCCCAACGTAACGAGCTACGCGTGGCGTTGGGCGGTGATGACCTCTCGCTGCTAGTCATTGTTAGTAAGATGCTGGCTAGTGAGAGGGAATGGGAGGCTGTCGCCTCCTTCTGCAAGAATGTTGGGGTTACCCAGACCCCGGATCACCCAACTATGGACAAGAAGAACATCGAGGTTGGATTAGTGGATATGCCCCGCAATCAGCTGGGCGAGTCCCACACACGCCTGTCGACTAGCCATCGGCAGGTACGGTGCGCAACAGCATTCCACCTCGTAAAAAAAAGGTAAAGTCTGATATTATGTGGATACTTACTGTATCTACTCATCGTCGCTTAATGATAAATTAGCCTGTTTGAATGAAGAAATAGACCGCAGTGAATTGGTGAGCAAGTGATGTGATTTTGGTGGTAAGCGTCCTAGGCGTCGTCCACCGCTAACCAAGAGGGCCGCATGCTTGCTACCATTAATGTGATATTATTTTGCATTTCGGCAACACCAAAGCGTTCCACACACAGAGGCAGACGCGAGACGTCTGCGGAGCTGCGGTAGGTAAACAATTTACTTGCGCCGCGCCTCCGTAAGCGGTTTCTGTGTGGCATGGTTCAAAGCAATACGAACATTACAAAAAAATCTCTCTGTATGCGGAGAGCTTGGAGTGTGCTATAGGAAATAGATTTTAATTTTAAAGGCTGTCAGTGAGTTGTAAAAAGTTAGGGATTTATCGTCATTTCAAATCGCTACCCGCTTATTATTTTCATGCTCCTGAAGAGCATTAGAGAACAATATGGCAACATGATCGTTGCCGCCGCCGCCGAATGAAATTTGTACACCTTGCACTGGCATAATCTGCGTTCCATGTAAGTACTACAAAACCCAGCGCGTAAGGCAATAATCGACACCCGTCCAATCCTCTTACAATTTCAATCTTGTTTCCAGTTTTAAACTGGATTGTGTATTGTATTCTGAAATGTTCACAAAATTTTCTTACTTTTCTACATAACAGTTTTTGCAAAGAAAACAAGTTTTGTGATTTTTCCACTATTTATTTCTAATCAATCATCGCTATCTTCATCATCATCATCATCACCATCGTCGCTATCCTCTTGCCGTTTGAGCCTCGCTTCCAATTCCTTCGCGGGGTTGAACATTCCGCTAGTCTGAGTGTTGCATATGAAACATCGCGTCGACTTTTTATAGTTATCCAGAGCGCATTTTTCGCAGAAGTAGTGCTTGCATCTGTAACAAGACATTTTTCAGCGTGATTGTTTGTACAGGACCTTGTTTTCGCCGTATGCTAGCGGCGCCGAGGCGGGCTAACGTTCGATCGCCACTCGTCTATGTAATGCCACGGTAATAGTATTTATATACAGTAGACCGACTTCATAGAAACGGTTGAAACACGCGCTATGCCTACGCGCCTCGATCTGGGATCGCACTCGGATCGCAAAGCTACAAGGACAGTCACGAATGCAGTTCGCCGCAGGGCATACGCACGGTCTGTCGCGGGTAGGGTTGCCACCTTTTTTTTAGCCAAATAACGTACATCGTGGATTTCAAAGGTTGAAAAAAAGTATTTTATGTCAGAATAAAGTACTATTAATCTATACTAATATTATAAAGCTGAGAGGTTTGTTTGTTTGTTTGAACGCGCTAATCTCAGGAATTTCTGGTTCGAATTGAAAACTTATTTTGTGTTGGATAGTCCATTTATCGAGGAAGGCTTTAGGCTGTACTTCGAAGTCGCGGGCACAGCTAGTGCATAATAATATGCTTAAAAATATTTTTCGTTACTTCTAGTAACTTTATTGCACTTTATATAATTTTTATTGCACTCAATAAATCAAACAAAACAGAGATTTTTTATGAAGACCTTGACATGAAAATTTTGCCATTTACGGTTAAGTAGCGTTCAGGAATGAGTTTCTTGCTACCTCTATATCTGTCGATCTATTACGCAAATATTCTTACAATAAACTTTTTTGTATATTTAATTTAAATGAATCCTAGAAAAATCAAATCACGCAAAATAAAGTATTCTCGCGTACTTTATCGTTGGCATAAAGTATAGAGTACAATTACTCGAAATAACGTACAATACTTTATAATAAAGTACGGGTGGCAACCCTAGTCGCGGGCCACGCACCAAGCGATGCCGAGCGGCCGTCGGTATAAAAATTCGACATATTGTATATACTATACCGTGGTTATGCTGAGGATGGGAAGGTAATAGGTAAGTATACTGGGTTAGTCGAAATGGGTGTATCGGTGAGGTTTTTTTTAAAAGTATAAGTCTGTGCCTCCTGTGATAAATAATACAAGTTGAGTTGTACCCTTTTTGTCATTTTGACATGGGCACTATCAGAAAAAAATAGCATTTTTTTTGGTCTAACTCACGTTCTTCTATCTGCTATAGTTTCTGAGATAATTTTGTACAAAGTGATACAAGTGTATGGATTTTTAGCAAAAATATCGGTGTTTTGTCAAGTTGTAACCTCGATAAGAATGCACTTAATACACAATTTTTCGTGTTTCGTGATTTAAATGCGATAGTATTCAATTTCACACTTTATTTTTTAGGAAATTTATTGTGAATATGGATATATCTAGAGTAATATCGGTTTGAACTGATTCTTTTGAATAAGCCTAGGGTATAAATCGACATGTACCTAAACAATATTTACCGAATGCTCATCGACTACTTCTCAGGGCGACGGGTGGGACTGTTCGTGGGGGACCAGGTGTTGTGGAAGGCAGCAACAATGGGTTGCCCGCAAGGCTCCGTTCTTGGCCCCACGCTCTGGAACGTGCTCATGGACGATCTGTTTCGGCTACCCCTCCCGGGGGGAGTCAGCATCGTAGCTAACGCCGACGACGTGACGATTCTGATTGAGGCCAATTCCCGGGCGGGCGTAGAGGCGTCAGCTTCTAACGTTTTGGAGCTCGTCGGTGACTGGGGGGCCCGGAACAGACTGGAGTTTTTCCCTGCAAAGTCGGTTACCATGACGATCAGGGGAAAACTACAGAGGCCATCGGTTATCAGGTTCGGTGGGGCCTCAATCAGGAGCGTCGCGTCGACTTGGTGCTTGGAGTGGTGGTGGATGCGGGTCTGTCGATTGCACAGCATGCAGTTGCGATTGGGGAGAGGGCGGCCAACTGTTTTGGCAAAATGTCAAGGATATCGGCGTCATCCGGGAGTGCAGTACAGTGCCCTTAAGGTGCTGTACGTGGGGACTTATGTTGCCATGGTGACATACGCCGCTGCATGCTGGTATGAGCGTGGGCCCAAGCACGTTGTGCGGAGCACGCTGCTGCGCACCCAGAGGCCGGCCTTGATACTTCTTACCGAGGCCTATCGCTCGACGAGCTCAGACGCGTTACCGGTCTTAGCCGGTGTACTACCGGCCGACCTGGAGGTGATCCGTGCTGGCAGACTAGGCGAGGCACGCGAGTCCGGGCTTGTTAAGGAGATGCGGAGTGCCAAACTCAGAGTTTCTGAGTCCGTCCAGGCTGAATGGCAGGGGCGTTGGGACACATCTACCAAGGGGAGGGAACTATACCGATTTTTCCCGGATGTTGTGGCTCGGCTCAAGTTTACTTGGGTCGCGCCTGACTATGACACTTCATAACTGCTCACGGGTTATGGCTGCTTTAGAGGGAGACTTCATCAGATGAAGCTCTCGGACACTTCGTCCTGTTACTGTGGTGAGACGGAGGTGGAGGATGTCCACCATGCTTTGTGGGAGTGTAAACTCTACAAAGACGCGCGTAGGGACCTTTTAGATAATGTAAAGACGCTTGAGGTTGGCCCGGTTTACTACAGTGACCTCGTGGGATCGGAGGAGGTGGGATCTACAGGGATATATCTTTACCTTTTGTTTGAGGAACACTGAGCTAGGATCAGTATTTTGATGAGATATTTGATGTTTTAGCTTCGTGTTTATCAGTTTACACAAAGACAACTTATAGGTGCAATTTGATTTAAGTGAACAAGTATCATTTTTTATATAACTATAGTACACAAGTGGGCCCGGCAGACGTTGTCCTGCCCGATTACAGCGCCACCTATCGGGTCCAACTGTACGTTTAAACCTTCCTTGGACCTATTTAAATACACACAGAAAATTTCATAAGTATCGTTCGAGCAATTTCTGAGTTTTTGCGAGACTAACACACAGCGTTTCATTTTTATAATAAGAAGATAACAGACATTGGAAAAGGTACAACTCGCACGTTTTTTACGGATTACATTCAAAATTAAATATTTACCAAAAAAAACTAAAATACATAGTTAATGAGAATGTTTTACCCTACAAAACAAGATACTTGAGTTTAACCTAGCCCTATTAGTTCATGAACAAGAATTTTTTCAAACTTGTTTTTGCTTCTCTGTAAAATGATGATTTTTCACTTGTATCACCTATCACAGGAGGCACAGAAGTGTTCATTGACTAATATTATGTATTCGTGTACATTATTGCGTCGAATTTGCATTGCATTATTGCGAGCGTCGGTGGCGCTGTGGACTCGGCACTTGCCTTCCAATTGGGGGGTCGGGGTTCGAGACCCGCCATGTACCAATGTGTTTTTCGTTTCGAATTTCATATGTACATTTGTCTGACGCTCCTACGGTGAAGGAAAACATCGTGAGGCAACCTGCATACATCTGCGAAGAAATTCAATGATGTATGTGAAGTCGACCAATCCGCACTGGGCCAGCGTGGTTGACTAAGGCCTAATCACCCTAATACATAGGGTAGGCTCGAACCCCTCGGTGGGGACGTATATGAGCTGTGATGGTGGTGGTGGTGGTGGTGGTACATTATTGAAAACAATTATTTTTATTTTCATATAAACATATAACAGTACATTTTTAACCCCCGACGCAAAAACGATGGGGTGTTATAAGTTTGACGTCTCTCTCTCTCTCTTTCTCTCTCTCTCTGTGTGTGAATCTGTCTGAGGCATCGTAGCTCCCGAATGGATGAAGCGATTTTAATTTTGTTTTATTTTTTGTTTGAAAAGTGAATTAGTCGGGAGTGTTCCTAGCTAAGTTTGATGACTATCGGTCCAAGATAGCCGCCGCCACAAAATGGCGAATTACATATACTTTCACAACTCCTTCAATATGGGTATCAAATTAAACCGCTCGACTAGTAGAATACTACACACTATGATAAATTTCAAATCCAAGATGGCCGCCACCACAAAATTGATTTTAGACGAATTAAATATATTTTTTTACAACTATCTGAATATGGGTATCAAATTAGGGTGCGTTTAAATATTATGATATAAAAATTCAATAAAAAAATTAAATAACCACCGACAAAAAAATCCTCTAAAAAGTAGAAAATAAAAAGTGATGCTTGGCCCTTTAACTTTGATATATCTAGAAATAGTTTGATTTAAGCGTCGTCACGTCGGGGGACCGCAATTAATTCATCTATCATTTTGATTTTATTAGTATATTTCTACCTGGGGTTCTCTGGTAGAAATCAGGATTATAAAACCGGATTTTTTGTATGTAATTTTGTTATGGAATTGTTTGGTACAAAATAAAAAGCAATTCATTCATTCATAAAATAATATTATAAAAGGAGATGGTAATTAATGGGCCCAGTTTTTGAACAGCCTTATGTTATATATGGTTAGAAAACTGATTAAAAACACTATCTATTTCTAGTTGTATTATATTATTATTAATCCGACCGTTTTTGAAAAAATTCAGAAAATATTGCAGCTGAAACAAAACGCACATTTCCTATTTTCGACCATTTTCTCGCAGTCACTAATTATTTAGTTATGCGTAATTAAGTTTTATTTTCACTTTTCATTGACATTTCAGACTTATTTCGTTTCGTTTCGTTTCGTTCGACAAAAATATACAACCTTTAAAGTGCACTGCGGGGCGATTCTCTAAAGTGACAGCGTTGAGTTCGTCGCTGTGACAGCGCTGTATTACTTTTTTCACTATGATAGATAATACCTCAGAAGAATAACTAAAGCATAGAAACCTAGCAAATATAGCTACTGAACTTAATATATTTCACTCACTTTGACATTAGGCGCTGCTAATAGAAATTAGACAGAGACACGTATATGTAAGATGTTTCGAAATTTTGTAGGTCGTCACTAATTCTCGCTTGTCAGTTCTCCTCCCAGTGATGTCGTGCTCATCACTCACCTAGTTTTAACGTCGATAAATTATATAATGTAGGTATTTAATAGATCCCTAATACTAAAATGTCTTTATTACGAGAAATATAACATAAATAATTAAGGGTAGAATTTCTTATGTAACTTATCCAGCTAATAGCTGCTGTGTCTATTTGGTATGGTCAGGCTGGCCGTTCATGAGACTAAAAGCGGGAAGTGCGAGTCGAACTCGCCCACCGAGGGTCCCGTATAAAATTGTAGGTTATACTTTAAATAGAGACAAAATTTTTTGATTTTATTACAAATGTGGAGTTTGAGATTTTCCCTGTACTTGTAGTGTAAGACTATATAACTTCACAAAGGACTGCTCTGCGTCCATTCATTGTTCGCCCCAAAACCAACAGCAGTGACAAAATGCTTTTCGTATAATAATACATTAGTAAATACTGTACGTCCACATCAATTACTACGGACAAGCTTCGTAATCGAATTTCATATCAAAATGAATCAGATTTTGAGGTTAGTTGAAGTTACATTTTATTTCGTTAGAGCAATACACATAGTCCATACCTATATAATTATTAAAATAATAATTATTGCAATTATTTAAGAACTTTATTATAGTACATAAAATCGACTCTAGTTATTCTATTCAGTCAAGCAAAGGTAATAATAACCATTCGTTTATTTTACTTCATTTGTTTTTGTTTCTGAAAGTACTTTTATATATTTTTGATTTGTCCGTCGAATTCATATATTTGTTATCAGTGTTATATAATGTGTATATAATTATGACGTAAATCAAATCTTGGTTGGTCATCGGGCGATTTTAGACATTGTCCTTTCATAGTTCTAGCTAGATCAACGAAAAGTACCCTATACATTTTGATGCCCGTGAGAATGTCGAAATATACGTTTTTGGCGACATAAACAGCCGTACCTTTTTTTATGTTAACTTAGAAGTTTGATTTTTTCACAACTTCAAGGGACTGTAGTGTAGAACTGAGTAATTATATGGTTTTAATTACAACTCGATACCTTCACGCGTTTCCAAGATAAAGGGTCTTGAAAGATAAACGGACAATAAAGTGATCCTATAATGGTTCAGTGTTTCTTTTGAGGTACGGAACCCTAAAATTTGGACTATTTAAGTGACGGATATTTCCCGTTATCTAAAATGTTGGAATTTTTCTATTCGATGGGTGCGAAGTACTAGGTGGGGGTAATGACATCTATCGCAGCGATCATGGTGGCCAAAATTACAAAATAATATTAGCTCCATTATCTGTCATAAATGTCACAGCAATCTGTTTAGACTTAGCTACCTACATAACTTAGCATAATCCCATTATTACTCTAACAAAAATGAATCATAGCAGTTGTATTGTAAATTGCAAGAATACTGACAGAAATAGTAGGTTAGAAATGCAAGTTTTACCGATTCCAGACTAGTTATGAAACTTAAACAACGCAAGCAATGGATAGCTGCCGTCGAGAGAAAAAAGTAAATAACATCATAAGCTCATTTAAATCATGTATTTGATATTATGGGTTGGCTTTAGTATCCTGCTGCACTAGTATTTGGCTAATTTTGGCTTCGATCGATAGACATTGATGCCCCAAATCATAATCTAAAAGCTTTTTTGCGGAAAGCGTCGTTTTTGAAAAATCTTAATTTTGATTTTTGAGGTTAGTTGTCTGAAAAAATTATATCTATCGAAAAAATAACCCAAATTATGTAAAAAAGAATCAGCAAATATTAATTATGGGTGAACATTTTTTTTTCACCACCCAGAATTGACTCAGATTACCTCAAATATAGTTGGTTAGGTTGTTATTTTTTTAAGACTACCCACAACCGACTCGGGGCACCTCAAACACAGTTGCGGAAAGGTTAATCTTTTTTATGACCAAAATTTTATGTGTATAATGTCACGATATCACAGTAATTTTAATATAAATTAAAAGATAGTTTCCATTAAATTTTAAAGTGACAGCCAACCGAGTTGCGGACGCTAGGTGGCGATAAAGTCGTGCACACAGCCAATTGCAGAGATTCACAAATTCTATGGGCAGGAAATCGAAGACACACTGCTTTTATTTCATCGCTTAGATTTCATTCATTTTTTATCGCATCGCTTAGAGGTACTTGAGGTATTAACCTCAATCTCATATTTAATTTATTTACCCGAAAATTTAACCCTCATGGATTTTGAAGCTTGGATAAATTCGTGAATGCTAAAACTACTATTTGTACATATGCTTGGAAATTAAACTAAAAACATTAACATTTGAACATAATTTATTGTTAAGACATTTTTCGATAGACTTATTACGCTTGATGTGCGGCCGGGCTTAGTTAGAATGTAATTTTTCCAAAGGCGGCGTTTTGATAATTTACCCATTTGACTCTTTCAAGTTCTTTTCTTTCTCTAATATTTTAATTCTTAGAAAAAAATCATTTGAACTGGTTTTTCTTGGCATCCGTGTAAAGGATTCCTTAATAAAATAGTTGAGAAATTAAATACGTTTTTATTTTCATAAATAATTTTTAGTTTGATTTCCTTTCATTAAATAACTTGACTTACGTCATGACGTCTCCATTTCATAGTTTTACTACTAAGTAGGTACATACAAATTAATCTGATGGAAAATATCTGGAGCAAATTTGACTACGCTTTCTTGGACTCCAATTTCGTCTGACAATACACTTTATCCATATGTTTTTATACATTGTCTGTAGGAAATCTGTAAAATAAAAATATCGACAAAATTTTACAACACTATGCATGATCAAGATAACCACAAAGTAATTTTCTAATAATCGCTAAAACATAAAAGTGAAGTTAATATTAGGTACGTATTGTTTTTCTACAAAACGATTCAGCGATATTTCATATGTATTTATGTTGACTTATTAGCTCACATTCAAGTAACAATATGAGAAAACATGTCAATTTAAGGTCAATAAATTTTGATTATTTTCCTTTCGCGATGAATGAGACTTGCAGCCCCAAAACTACACAAGACATTGTGTTACGGAGTGCACAAACACACACTATTTGTAAATACATACCTAAAGAATTCTTGCTTTCTAATCACCTAAATATTAATAAAATATCATCAAAATATTACTAGCCACGGGACGCACAAACAAATATTATACGAACAATTCAAATAGTTCAAACTCGGATGGTCTATCTTCGATACAAGGAACTATAGAATTTAGCCGTATTATATTTTTTACCAAATGACAATTCAATCAATTCATCTAGTATATGCCAACCTCAGAAGAATAACTAAAGCATAGAAACCTAGCAAAAATAGCTACTGAACTTAATATATTTGACTCACTTTGACATTAGGCGCTGCTAATAGACGTTAGACAGAGACACGTATATACAAGATGTTTCGAAATTTTGTAGGTCGTCACTAATTCTCGCTTGTCAGTTCTTCTCCCAGTGATGTCGTGCTCATCACTCACCTAGTTTCAACGTCGATAATTATATTATGTAGGTATTTAATAGATCCCTAAATACTAAAATGTCTTTATTACGAGAAATATAACATAAATATTTAAGGGTAGATTTTCTTATGTAACTTAATCAGCTAATAGCTGCTGTGTCTCTGGTATGGTCAGGCTGGCCGTTCATGAGACTAAAAGCGGGAAGTGCGAGTCGGACTCGCCCACCGTGGGTCCCGTATAAAATTGTAGGTTATACTTTAAATAAAGACTAAATTTTTTATGATTTAATTACAAATGTGGAGTTTGAGATTTTCCCTGACTTGTAGTGTAAGACTATATAACTTCACAAATTTCATAGTTCTAGCTAGATCAACGAAAAGTACCCTATACATTTTGATGCCCGTGAGAATGTCGAAATATACGTTTTTGGCGACATAAACGGCCGTACCTTTTTTTGTGAACTTAGAAGTTTGATGTTTTCACATCTTCAAGGGACTAGAACTTGTTAGTGTAGAACTGAGTAATTATATGGTTTTAATTTCAACTCGATACCTTCACGCGTTTCCAAGATAGTCTTGCTTGACAGACAAACGGACAATAAAGTGATCCGATAATGGTTCAGTGTTTCTTTTGAGGTACGGAACCCTAAAATTTGGACTATTTAAGTGACGGGTATTTCCCCTTATCTAAAATGTTGGAATTTTTCTATTGCAGAGATTCACAAATTCTATGGGAAGGAAATCGAAGAAACACTGCTTTTATTTCATCGCTTAGATTTAATTTATTTTTTATCGCATCGCTTGACTTGACTTGAGGTTAATATCATATTTAATTTACTTACCCGAAAATTTAACCCTCATGGATTTTGAACCTTGGATAAATTCGTGAATGCTAAAACTACTATTTGTACATATGCTTGGAAATTAAACTAAAAACATTAACATTTGACCATAATTTATTGTTAAGACATTTTTCGATAGATTTATTACGCTTGATGTGCGGCAGGGATAAGTTAGAATGTAAATTTTCCGAAGGCGGCGTTTTGATATTTTACCTTTTTGACTCTTTCAAGCTCTTATCTTGATCTAATATTTTAATTCTTTAAAAAAATTATCTGAACTGGTTGTTCCTGGCATCCGTGTCAAGGATTCCTTAAAGAAATTGTTAAGAAATTAAATACGTTTTTATTTTCATAAATAATATTTTAGTTTAAAGATTTCCTTTCATTAAATAACTTGACTTACGTCATGACGTCTCCATTTCATAGTTTTACTACTAAGTACATACAAAATTAATCTGATGGAAAATATCTGGAGCAAATTTGACTATGCTTTCTTGGACTCCAATTTCGTCTGACAATACACTTTATCCATATGTTTTTTATACATTGTCTTTAGGAAATCTGTAAAATAAAAATATCGACAAAATTTTACAACACTACGCATGATCAAGAAAACCTCAAAGTAATTTTCTAAAAATCGCTAAAACATAAAAGTGAAGTTAATATTACGTATTGTTTTTCTACAAAATGATTCAGCGATATTTCATATGTATATAAGTGTACTTATTAGCTCACATTCAAGTAACAATATGAGAAACATGCCAATTTAAGGTCAATAAATTTTGATTATTTTCCTTTCGCGACGAATGAGACTTGCAGCCCCAAACTACACAAGACATTGTGTTACGGAGTGCACAAACACACACTATTTGTAAATACCTAAAGAATTCTTGCTTTCTAATCACTTAAATATTAATAAAATATCATCAAAATATTACTAGCCACGGGACGCACAAACAAATATTATACGAACAATTCAAATAGTTCAAACTCGGATGGTCTATCTTCGATACAAGGTACTATAGAATTTAGCCGTGTTATATATTTTAAACCAATTTTAATTTTTAACCAAAATGACAATTCAATCAATTCATCTAGTGACCACCTTGTGATATGCCAAAAGACAAATATTACTCATCTCTTACATTTACACAGTTTTGTGCCGTATGTTAGAAAGAGACAAATAGCACACAATTAATTCTTGTTTTAATCTTCCTTCTATGCTGTAGTGATTGTTCTGAGGATAATACCATATAGCGCTGTCACAGCGACGAACTCAACGCTGTCACTTTAGAGAATCGCCACGCTGAGCTTAGGGCGGCGCTCACGCATCATAAAAAAATTGGAGTGACAGGTGTCTATTGTTTATAAATATGCCGCATATATTTGAATGGAGAAATTAAACCATTTTGTTGACCCTAGAATGACCGTAATGTAAACAAACAACAGCTGACGGCTAGGGCTGCCACAGTGTAGTTTGTCTTAAAATCTTTAAAAAATCCTTTACTCCAATAATATTTATATTTTTATTGAAAGAGCTAGAACAAAAGTTGTTCACCATTATGAGCACTTTCTCACCTTTTCGGCTTGATACGTCTTTTTTGATTAACCCAGTATATTATAGTCTAGCCGGCACCGACCCGGAGAAAATCGTGGTACACGAATATTGTGGTAGGTGGCCAAAATCGAAAATAAAGCCGCCATATTGAGAATATGTGAATTTTTGACACCTCATTCACCTTCCACGCCCCTCTGTCAACGTCATTATACTCGTCGGATCTTTTGACATGAAAATCTCAGCGGCCTCTTTGTCACCGTCATTGAAGTGCCACAATATCTTTGTACTACTGTACACCCACGTTTACTGAGTCAAAAAGGGTCTTACCTACATGGGTCTAATAATTTTTGCTGGTGGTAGATAGTGGAAAATCATAAAGGCTGATGTTTTGAAATTCACCTGTAGAGAACGCCTACACTGGGGTGTTTTATTGGTGATTAATTAATTTCTATGTGTATAAATGTGTAATTGATCATAGGTACAGTCGACCAAGTTCGCGGTCTACCAGTAGAGTTTTTTTGGAAAGCATTATTTCAAACAATAAGCGGTAATAAAGCAATCATTTAAATCATATATGAAAATACTAATATACTTCTATTTTTTATAATACTAGCTGTGTCCGCGACTTCGTCCGCGTGAAATAGTAACTTTTGTTGAGGTTGATAAAAAGTAGTTATATAATTAGCTATCTATTAGTGAAAGTCCTGTCAAAATCGGTTCAGCCGTTCCGGAGATTAGCGGGAACAACCAGACAGACAGACAATATTTTTTTTAATAGTGTTTTTGTTATTGGTACCCTATATACATTCACACCCATTTAGTAAAAACTTGTTATTTTGACATTACAAACAGACTTATTTATTTCTATAGATTTTAACCTGTTTTAACGCTTTTATTTTTTCTAAAAAACTCTACTGGTAGACCGGCAACTTTGTCGACTGTACATAGTTTTAGTTTGCTTTTGGAAAATGTAAATGAGTCTAGCTGTCTGATTATAGAAAATCTGCCATTTAATAGGACTAGAACTAAGGGAGTTTTTCGCAATTATATTTCTATTAGCGAAGAAATTATACATTGCAAAAAAAACCCTACACCAACCTATTCGGCCAGTTTGGTGTAGTAGGTCAAATTCCCACTTGTTATAAGAATAAAATAATAAAAATTAATCACATTTTACACCAAACACAATTTCTGTTTACACCTCTACAGGGTCTATGTAGATCAGATGTTAATGATCGAAGAAGTTTATAAATCGTATAGAAAATATTACAAATAATAATTAATATTTAATAAAATGTTAGGGCCTGTTACCACCTGTATCTAACTAAACCGATAAGACACTTTTGCTGATTTTTTTTGTGTGCATTCTTTGAAAGTTATTTGGTATGTGCAGGTAAGTTTAGTGTCGTATCCATGTCAATTATCTAAATAAAAGGTTGTCTGGAAGATATCATTTCTAGAGATAACCGCCGCCTTTCATCATAATCGCAGTTTAGGCCTTAAACCTTAGGCCTTATCCACGCTGGCCCAGTGCGAATTGCTCGACTTCACATATACCTTTGAATTTCCTCGCAAATGTATGCTGGTGGCCTCACGATGTTTTCTTTAACCGTAGGAGCGTCGGCAAATGAACATATATATTATGAAATTGGAAAAACGAAAAACACATTGGTACTTGGCAGGATCAAACCACGGACGTCCTGATTAGTAGGCCAGTGCCGCGTGCACAGCGCCACCAACGCGCCGCCTTTGCCCTCATTAATATTAAGAACTGTTCCCTTGTATTGTATTTAATTGTGATGAGTACAAAAAAGAATATATCTTTTTATCTATCTTGTATAACAATAACAATGTAGTAAGATGCGATGAGTGCGTGTCTTTTCCATATACTATCTATCTCAGACTAAACAAACCAAAGGACATGAAATACCTACAAAAACAGCGTGCCAATAATGTATGGTGGTGCTCTAAGATGGCGGAAAAAACTAGGGACGCCGCATCCAATATTCCACACTTATTAAGTTTTTCTTTAAACAATTTATTTAAAAAATCAATTAAAACCATAGAACTGTAAAATGCACTCACAATCAACGCTCACTGACTCATATTTTAGCTCAACAACACGGCGCTTTGTAATGGCGGACTGGACGCAAATTTATTCGTGTCATAGTGAATATATTGCGAGTCCGTTGGTTTGCTTAGTCTGAGCTATTAACTTAATAGGCCTCCTGGGTGGAAATAGCTTAGTATACTCTGCTTATAATGTCTTTATTTAATAAAACCAGAAACTCACTTTGTAACAACGGGGCTGGTGAAGCTACCACGGCATATGAAACACCTGAAGGGCAGCTCCTCGTCACTGTGCACCTCGTAGTCGGAATCACCACCCGCAGTGGTGGCCACTTCCTCCCGCTCGAGTTGCCAACCGTGCTTGTAGTCTGAGCGATCGTGGAGGAACTTGCACGAGTCTGTGGAGACGGAAGAAACTAGTAGAAACTGGTAGGAATCAACGGCAGAAAATGTCTGAAACAATTGATGTATTTAATTTGAAATTGAAATTTTACAAAAAAAATTTGGTTATTTCAACAGACACTTCAGAATAAGCAAGTTCTAGAAAAGTGGTTGGCATGTGTCGACGGTGGAAAATGTGTTTTATTAATTGATTTATGTTTGATTACTGCAAAAAAATAATCAAGTGAGAGTAGAAATATAAAAATTGTTAATGTCTCAGCATTTACCTCCAAAGCCACAAAAGCCCGTCTCCTTGTAGTCTTTACAAATATCGGGCTGATAGTCCCATCTGCAACGAAAATTACATCACTACACATACACTACATATAGTATAATAAAACAAAGTCTCTTTCCGCTGTTTGAGGTCTGGGGTTCAATTACCCATGGGGGCTGGGAAGTTTTTCTGCTCGGTTTGGTCGATGGTAGTGCTTCTGAGCCCGCCTGGCAAGCTACCGCCGTCTTATCTAAGTTCTTCGCCATAATAACAACCGACAATTACAGGTAAGAAAGCCAGTTTCTCAGTTGTTCAGTTGTCCAGGTGAAGCTCGCTTCCACCTTCAGCCACATCTTCACTTACCATCAGGTGACATGAAAGCCACGAGCTTTTCTGTCGCATGTAAAAAAAAACAATAGTGTAACGGAACGCATCCAATAGTGAATTGTTAACCGAGGGTCGAAAGAATCAATTCACGAGGTATTTAGAGGCTATAGTCCGAGTAGGAATTGATTCTTTTACCCGTGTTAAACACTCTACTTTTCATTTCGAATATGAGGAAAATAAAACTAGTTGTTTATCTAAACTATTTATTGATAATATACAATATATCTTTCTTTTGAGATTTCTGGAAAAAGATTTTCGATAATACAATTTGCCTCGTCTTTAATCTAATCTGGTGTCAACATTTCAGAATAACTCATTTTTAATATTCAAATCTTAGTATAAAAGATTATTACCTATTTTTTTGAATTCCGTCACAGATACATAACAGATTAGTATCCCGCCAATTTATGTCGACTTTTTAAATTTTAAATATGGAACTCACCGCGTAATTGTTGCGGCTCATTCCGCTCAAAGAAGTTTGCGCTAAGTTCATACTGGCTGTTTAGAAACTCGCATGGCCGCAGCATTTTTTTTAATTGTTTTTTTTTTTACATAAAACTCTTCACAGCTCGCAGCAGTTCTATTTTTAAAGTTCATTCCGGCCCTTAAGTGGAAAGTAATTTGTATGAGTTTTTCCCTCCCTATGGAGGGAAGCAGCATTTTCCACCCAATAATCAGATTAAAACAACACTACTTTCCGAATATGAGATATGAAATAGTAGATTGCTTTATAAGGGTGGAAAGGAATCAATCCCTACGAGGTTGTTAGACGCCCGAGCGCAGCGAGGGCGGCTATAGTCCGAGTAGGGTTTGATTCCTTTTACCCGTGTGTAGCACTCTACTTTTCATTTCGAATGCAAGGAAAATAAAAAATAGCTTTTCTAATAAAATTTATTAATAAAAATACTCCTAACATGACATATCGACATCGTGTTTTACACTTAGTGTACTTTTAAGCATTGAATATCTGCTCCATAGCGTAGACGCCTGCACTTTATGAGATAGTTCATTAAAGTATATAAGAAATACATTTTCAGAAAATGATTTTATATTCCTTGCATCTCGCCACTTCATAAAGTCGGAATATGTATTTAAATATCTTTCCTTTGAAATTTTTGGCAAAAAAATTTCGAGTATTGTATTTGCTTCGTTCGTGACTGAATCTGGAGCCGAAATTTCAGAATCGCTTGAATTCATTGTTTTTCTTAAATACCTAAATCACACAATCAAGATTTCGGTACAGCGTAACAGATTCCCCTCCCGCCAAAATTATCTTTTTCACAGGTATTTTTAAATTTGGAACACATCGCGTTACCTGTTACTGGCCATTCAGCCAAATACTTTTATTATCATTGTACCAAAGATTGTATGTACGTAACCTAATTCAGTTCTATTTTTAAAATTTTACTTTCCGCCCTAAGGAGGGAAGTAAATAGTATGAGAATTTCCCGCCCGCTGGTGGGAACTAGCGTTTTCCTCCCAATACTCAGATCAAGGAAACGCTCCTTTCCGAGCATGAGGAATGAAAAAAAGTTTTCCATTCATAGTGTTGGCGCACTTGACTGAAACGAGGGAGACTTTACCGGAGGGAGACTCTGTACCAGGGTCGTGTGCTTGGGTACCTCCGCCTTACCTATTTCTGCCGCAAAGCAGCAGTGCTTGCATTGCTGTGTTCCAGTTTGAAGGGTAAGATATGGCAGTGAAATTACTGGGTACCATGAACTTTACGTCTGATGTCACAAGTTGGCAACGTACACTGTGGTTCTTGTGGGGGTTGCAGTTTTACTGCGAATCTCACAGGAGTCACATGTATTGTATCATAGGTGAATGTTACCACTTACCATCAGGTGGGCAGTTTGCTTGTTTGCCAACTTAGTAGCAATAAAAAAAAACGAGCGCGAGCGACTCCTCAACAACTGAGGAACTGGCTTTCTTACCTGTAATTTTCGGAACTATACAATGCTAACATAGTTATTATGGCGAATAACTTAGATAAGATGGCGGTAGCTAGCCAGGCGGGCTCAGAAGCACTACCATCGACCAAACCGAGCAGAAAAACTTTCCAGCCCCCATGGGGAATTGAACCCCAGACCTCCCGATCAAAACCCCAGTGGTCTCAACCACTAGACTACAGAGGCGGTTAAAGGATTTTTCTGATTTTTTATTATGTCTTGAAAGTAGGTAGGTTAGTCTTGGTCTTAAAAGTAATGTAAAAGTAACCTTCTGGCGACGCTGTCAACTTGCGCAAGCGCACGTGCCATAACCAAGTTACGAGACTATGCGAGAGAGAGATAGTGAGTGTGAGAGAGAGATGGAGAGCGAGTGAGACGAACAAAACATTCCAATCGCATTACAGGTATTATTCAGATGGTAAATACCACGAAGTGACATTTTAATTTGCTGGATGGTCATTTTTATTAAAATACTAACTAGATATATGCTCTAGCTTTGCCCACATTATTTTTGTTTTCCCGTGGGAATCTTATATTTTCCCTTGGGAAAAATAATTTTGTAGCCTATGTTCATCAGGAATAACGCAGGATTCTAAATGTGAAAGAATTATTTAAATCGGTCCAGTTTCGGAGCCTATTCAATGCAAACAAACAATCAAATCTTTCCTCTTTATAATATTACAAGTAGTATAGAAAAATCAACTAAATACTCGTATGATATAAACACTGATAATTTTTTGTTCCCCATTGATCTGAATTAAAATAACTACAGAAAAAGGAACCTGGATAAAAGCAGCAGGATCTAAAAGTATTTTGGATTTTGTTCTTGACTTTTCAAAAACCAGGTAAAAAATAAAAATAAAATAAATAAATTAAAATGCCCAATGTCCTTTACTTATACAATTTTTTTATTTGCTCACCTTACGGTCGCCCTCAAGTTGGCAGGGGCCCTGATGGGACCTTTCCTGACTAGTCCCGAGCTGGCGTTCCCAGCGGCTGTGTCCCTTTTCTTGTAATACTGAGCATAATTATTAATGCCTCGGTAGACCTAGAGAAAGAAATTTAATATAATGTGCATGTTTTTACATGTAATAACACAATAATATCCTAGTGTACTATTTTTTTTAACCGACTTCATAAACACTGAAAAGTTAAAAATAATATAAGAATAGGTACAGACAACATCACACTTCTATATTGAAGTCGGTGACAAACGATATCTCCTAGAAAGTCTTAAAATTTGTCACCGACTTCAATATAGAAGTGTGATGTTGTCTGTACCTATTCTTATATTATTTTTAACTTTTCAGTGTTATCATAATCATAACTTTATTGCACAAAATATGGTTACAAATAGGTGGTTCATTAAATTTTAAGTTCTACACATATTTTACTGTTCTACAGCATGCAACATTTTGTGACCATTATATTCATATTACACACAATTTATAAATTAACTTCAATGTCAATTACAAAAATACAAATACAAAGTGTTTTTGAAGTCGGTTTTTATTTTTTGTAAATTATTTTTTATTTTTAACTTTTTAGTGAATGAAATCTTTGAAAAACACCCTAATTAAATACTAGCGTTTCCCTCGATTTTCATGAGATGCCATCATCAGATCCTGACTTTGGTGACCTCGGGACCACCCTAGGAGTATACTCTATCGAATACAAAAAGTATTTTGAAAATCGGTCCACAATTGGCGGAGTAATCGCGTAACATACACACAAAACACGTTGGACACACCTTAAAATTTAAGGGTTTTCCTCGATTTTCATGGGATCCCATCATCAGATCCTAACTTTGGTGACCATGGGACCACCCTTGGTTGGAGTATACTCTATCGAATACAAAAAAAAATTTGAAAATCGGTCCTCAATTGGCTGCGTAATCGCGTAACATACAGACAAATAAAAAAAACATACGCATTGAGAACCTCCTCCTTTTTTGAAGTCGGTTAAAGTCCTCAAATCGATGCGTATGTTTTTTTTTTAAATAAATACCGACTTCAAAAACTTTTCAGTGTTTTTGAAGTCGGTATTAATTTTTTGTTAAATATGTTTTTTACATACGGCAGGGAAGCTTCGATTGGCCTTCATCTCACCTAATGGAAGCGAGCTTCACCTATACTACACAACTGAGGAGCAATATGCTCAGCTTAACAAGAAACAAGACACAGCTGCTTCAAAGCAATGATGTGTGCAAAGATCTCATCAGGCCCCGGTGCCATCTTGAGGGTGAATTTCATCAAAATTAGTATGATAGAAGCACTGACACATGTGACAAACATCTGTCCAACACACAAACGTGCATATTATTATAATAAAATATAAGTTACTAGCTTTCCGCTCGCGGCTTTGCCCGCGTTACAATTGTTTTCCCGTGGGAATTTATATTTTCCCGTAGGAAATATAATTATTTTATAAATTTCGTAGAAATTGGAGCAGATTTTTAATATTTTCCAGAGAAACTTTTAACCCCTATTTTGCACCCTAAAGGGGTGAATTCCAATAAACACGTGAATACCATGAAACATGTGTTCAATGAAATATTTTTAAGAGTATGAATCTCAAGTTTTATCAAAATCGTTGCTAATTTAAAAATTTTTCCATACAAACTTGCAACCCCTATTTCATCCCTTTAGGGGTAAAATTTTTTAAATCCTTTCATATGGGCTTATTACACTATCCTAGTTAGTATCCGATTTAAGCATACATTGCTTTCTTTGTACTCATTTTTAGCAAGTGCTGCAATCAAAATAAGCAATGTATGCTCAAATCGTATCCTAACTAGGATAAGTGTAATATGCCCATTAGTGTGCGTCCGCATTTTGATGCCGTCTATAGATGGGAACATCTCCTTTTATAAATATAGATTTAAACCACCTCCATGGTCTAGCGGTTTATACCACCGTGTGTTGATCAGGTGGTCCGTGGTTCGATTTGCCATGGGGACAGAGGTTTTTCTGCTCAGTTTGGTTGGTGGTAGAGCTTCCGGGCCCACCTAGCTAACTACCACCATCCTACCTAAGTTATGGTTATTATGGTGACAATTATAACAATGTTAATAGCATTGTTGGGTTTCGACAATTAAAGGTAAGATGGCCAGTTCCTCCGTTATTGAAGAGTCCAGATGAAGCTCCCTTCCACCTACGGCTTTATCATTACTTACCATCAGGTGACATAAGAGCCAAGAGCTTCCCTGTTGAATGTTAAAAAAAAACACGAAGTGGTAAGAAGTATTCTGAAGCCGAGATAAATTAATACATTAAAAAGACATAATAAAAAAAAAAGTAAAATAAATTATTTTTAACTAGCTGTGCCCGCGACTTCGTTCGCGTGGATGCCCGAAAATAACAATATCGTGATGTTATATAGCCTAAAGCCTTACTCGATAAATGGACTATCCAACATAAAAAGAACTTTTCAATTCGAACCAGTAGTTCTTGAGATTAGCGCATTCAAACAAACAAACTCTTCAGCTTTATAATATTAGTAAGTATAGATTTCTATTCATAGATTTCAAATTAAATCTTACCTTATCATCAGCTTGTCCCTGTAACTCCTCATTGATTTTTTGTGCTTTTTCGAATATTGCTTGAGCATCTTTGTCTCTTTCAGTGTCTAGTTCGTATGTGGCTGTTGCATTTTCTCTCTGCTGCTGAACGGAAAGTGTAACCCTGTCCCGATTTGTCTGTAAAATAACAGAGTAGACCTATTAGAATAGTTTACCAAAGAAACACAAATTTAATGGAAAATTTTATGATTTTTACAAAACACTTATGATTGTAATGTAACTTATTATATAACATTCATATAAGTTTTTTAACACTTTGTTCAATATTCATGATTCTACATTGACAGACAGTAAGTTTGTTTTTGATTTCTTTCTGGTTTTGATTTCCTTGGGTCGAATTATTTCCAAAACTATGATCTATCTACAAGATCTATCTACTTCATCCTTTTTGCAATTTTGTGTATGTTTTTTGACTTGTCCCAATCAAATACTAGACTAATATCTGCAATCAGCCAGTTGGCTAACACTGCTAAAAGGGTTGCAATTTTAATTTTCATGTTATTAGAGTTTAATATTAAATCACCTCATCTGATTATAGCTAAAAGGCTGATCTCAGATAATAAATGTAAAAAATTTTTTTGAGTTTGCACTAGCGATGAAATGAAAATGAAAAACTCATTTAAAGATAGTGTAAAATCATCATGTTTTTTGTTTTGGGAATAAGGCACTTTAAATTCCATGTATTCAAAACTAGCTTCCGCCCGCGACTTCGTCCGCGTGGAATAGTTATTTTGCGCTAACGCTAACTTTAACCCGCGACTTCGTTTACATAGGTGAGTAAGTACTGGGTCTTATAATCTTTTATCATGTAGATTGTAGGTTATTCTCAAAAAACTAAACTAATGTTATTTTAAAGTACTTCTGCGTACACTATATTTTTAGTTTTGTTTTCTTCCGGCAGAAGTAGATAGCTAACTGGGGCCACCGCCCTTCCCCCTCATGACTGCCCGCCGGCTTTGCACATTGTGCGCGCAGTACTCGATCATTATTTTGCTGTGATGTTATTTTAAAACTGCTATATCTCCTAAGATATTCATTTAAATCGAATGATGTAAAGGGCAATTTTGTTTTAAATTAAATACTTGTGATGAATAACGTATTTATTTGGATAAGGATTAATATCATGTTTATAAAAACACCTTCGCAAATAATGCATTATTTTAGAACAAATTTGGTTAGCATAAAAAAGGTTATAGTTAGCTAAACTTAAAAGATAGACATATGCTGTCGCGGACTTTTTTTTAGAACTTTTAAAGGGTAACAATTCTGTCATACATGATTTTTGCGAAACTTTAACCGTTTACGCAGCGCACGCAGCGGAAGCTCTCAATAGGAAAAAAATCCCCCGATTTTGAAACATTCTTCATTGGTTCTCCGCTCCTATTGGTCTTGGTGTGATGATATATAGCCTATAGCCTTCCTCGATAAATGGGCTATCTAACACTGAAATATTTTTTTAAATCGGACCAGTAGTTCCTGGGATTAGCGCGTTCAAGCAAACAAACAAACAAACAAACTCTTCAGCTTTATAATATTAAGTATAGATTATTCTACCACAATATCTAAATTGATACCTGGTACCTGAACACACCACTAAATATTAAGGTTTGTGAGGCTGCTTCTGCATGTCACATTTATACATTTCAACATTAAGATTTTTATTTATCCCAATTTCCTATTAACCTTTTCATCATCATTACTGCTGGCATCATCATCCTCAAGATCTGGCTTATTGTTTCTAGCTCCTCCAGTTGATTGAATGTTAGGGTTAGGTTTCTGTGGTCTTTTGGCTGGCAGGACAACAGTAGCCTCATCAGAATCAGAGCTTTGCTTTTCTGTAATCAATTTATGATTTTCTAAATATTTTGTAGCCAAAATCAAAAGTCTTTTATTACATACACCTTTACAGGCACATATTAATGAGTTGTTGGATAAAAGGATATTTCTAAAATACGATATTTATAATTTTGTTCTAAGATTTCCTCGCCATACCCATATTACACTGAATAATCACTATTTCTTAAAAACTATTTCATCTATGAAGATGAAATTTGGCATATAAGTAGATCATAAGTAGCATCTCATCAGCTAAGAACGTATTTTTGCTAACTTAAAGGGTAAAATGGGGGGGGAAGTTTGTATGGAACTTCGATATTTTTGGACTTCAAAGTATGAAAAATGGTATGTACGTTGTGGATTATATTTAAACATAATCTGTATCCATAGTTTTGGAACTACACCCCTCTGAGGGGTAAAAATGGAAATGACAGCTTTTTGATGAAATATTTTTAAAATTGTAAACATTGAAGTTGTTAATTTGGTTTCTTATAACCCAGTTTGATAGAAAGTAGTAGTTTTTTGGAATTCAATCTCCATAAAGGGATAAAAAAGGGGGTACACCCCCCCTTTTTTGCTTGTATGGAACTTCAACCGTAAACATAGAAGTTTATAATAAGGTTTGCGATTATCCAGTAAGATGTAATACTACTTTAAATTGAAAATTGTCCTATTTGGACTAAGATGAATGAAATAATGAAAATTGGTAGGTAGGTAGGTATATGGGTATGATTCCATTTAAAAATTATATACTTTTTGCAACATTTTTGGACAAATATTCCTGTTGGGTGAATGGGGAGGGGGAAGGTCAAATGTTAAATCTAGGTCTCGGGGTTATAGGATTGTACGAAACATGCATTTTATATTGCAAATTTCATGTTTATTTGGGGATAAATGGCATAGCCATATTATTATTTTTGAATTTACTAATTTGGGAGTTGGGAAGAACAGAAAAATCAAAACAGTGAAAATTGAGTTACCAAGCTAGTAGGTATTTCTTACAATCTAATAACAGTAAGTATCACACTATTTTATGGGTTTACACATGAAATAGTGATTCCTATTTGTAGAATTTGGAAGGGTTTACTGAAGATAAGTAGACATTCTGAATTATTAATAAATAAGGTAATAGTAGAAAAAACGTTTAGAATAATATTGCTAATAAATAATATAGTTAGGTTTTTTTTGTTGTTGAATTAGCATGAATGGCTAATAATTCTCTTCTTGTAGTGTTATTAATGTAATGAAAAACTCTGTTTTTAATTAGCCTGTCCTAAAAATTATTTGCAGCTTAGTGTAGAAACCCATTAGTGTTCTAGTATAGAAATAAAGAACATATTAAATATCTACCAAATGGGATTATTAAATTATCCCATTTATGACAGCTATTATTACTCAGTTATAGAAAATAAATATAAAAGTTACTGAATGTATTCTCGACCCAGACAATATTTTTTTTTTTTTTTTTTTGACCTCTTTTACTTGCAATCTGTCCCAGAAGACATTCAGCAATTGGTTTGCGAGACTAATTTGGCATGCACGGTACGTATCCATTGATACGTCCATTCTCAATCGTTATCTCACAGAAGATCTTGTGGTATCCGTCTTCGCAAGCGACGAGGCTGAGCAGGTTCATTCATTAAGTGTTGGGCAAGAGAGTTGGGATGTTTTAACACTCTGGATTTGTAGGCTCTCAAGCTGTCTGCTATTTGTTGCTTTACTGTTTTAATTTTCAGGTCTTGGTGTAATCTATCATTGGTTATATACCATGGTGCGTCAGCTATCATTCTCAGCATTTTAGATTGGAATCTTTGCAGAATCTCAATATTTGAATTGGCTGATGTACCCCACAGTTGTATGCCATAGGTCCAGACTGGCTTAATTATGCTTTTATACAGTAGTAATTTATTTTCCAGGGACAGTTGTGACTCCCGTCTGAACATCCAAAACATTTTACGGACCTGTTGACCCATTGCAAGCCTTTTGGTGAATATGTGTTTTCTCCATGTTAGTCGCTTATCCAGGTACATACCCAGATACTTTGTGTCGTCAGCTTGCGGAACCTGGACTCCATTAAGAGACACTGGTGGACAAATGCCTTTGCGATAAGTAAAAGTGACCTGGACAGATTTGCCCTCATTAGCCTTTATACGCCAATCCCTGAGCCAGTCCGACACCTCGTTGAGACTATTTTGAAGCTTCTGGGAAGCCATGTCTGGAGATTCATCTAATGATAATATGGCAGTGTCATCAGCAAAAGTACCAGTAACAACTCCTTCAGTAGTTGGGAGATCTGCAGTATAGAGGAGATACAGAATAGGGCCCATTACACTTCCTTGTGGGACTCCAGCTTCTATAGGATATAAGGACGTATTCTCCCCACCTTGGCTCACAAAAAAGTGTCTATGTCCCAGGTATGATTTGATGTATTTGTAATAATTCACTGGAAGTGTATTTTTGATTTTAAATAGTAGTCCATCATGCCATACCCGGTCGAAAGCCTGTGAAATATCCAAGAACGCACCCGTGCAATATTCTTTTCTTTCTTTCGACCCAGACAATATAAAAACAATCCAAGCTGGGAATATCTTATCATTCTTGGACAGTGCCCAGGTAAAGGAGCACATGTAAGGCTTAATAAGTCTTACTTGGAGGCTAGTCACAATAGATCTTCGTAGGTCGCAGTCTCAAACTCAAACTCAAACTCAAAAATCTTTATTCAATATAGACCTTTACAGGCACTTATTGACGTCAAAATAAAAACATAAAAATCTTCAACCAAGAATCTAATTAACTAAATTATTTAATCCTTGTATGTACACACACCCCAACCATTATTAAGATGTGTGCAAATACAAGTAAAATTAAAAAAAAAAAAAATTGACTCTACACCTGTTCGGAAATTGGGAGAGCCTTCTCAAGAAGAACAGGCAAGAAACTCGGAAGGTCTTGTATTTTTTTTTGTCTCCTCTTTTAAAATGCCAACATTACAATATTATATTTCACATACATTTTTTTAAATAATATAGAAATGCCTGTCGGTGTGAGTGGAACAGTTACTCGAATGAAATTTATCCCACTATCACAAAGTGTTAACACCCTTTAAACGTCAATTATCACATTTTTTGTCAATCCCAAGCAGTTTTATCTGTCATATAATCAGACACTTTATAATATGCTTTTTTCATAAGTGCGCCCTTGATAGCGACTTTAAATTTATTCAAGTTAAGTGCTTTAATATTATTTGGAATTTTATTGTAGAAACGTACACAAAGGCCTTTGAAAGAATTATTAATTTTTTTAAGCCTAGTATTTGGTAACGCTAACATATTCTTTTGCCTAGTATTTACTGAATGAATATCACTGTTTTTACAAAACGAATGTATATTTTTATGAACATATACTATATTCTCGTAAATATATTGCGACGCGACGGTCATAATACCAATTTCTTTAAATTTTTCTCTCAAAGAGTCTCCTATTTTAAGGTTATAAATAGCACGAATAGCCCTTTTTTGCAGCACAAAAACAGTCTGAATGTCGGCAGCATTTCCCCACAGCAAAATGCCATACGACATCACACTATGAAAATAGGCAAAGTATACAAGTCTTGCTGTATCAACATCAGTCAGCTGACGTATTTTCCATACAGCGTAGGCTGCAGAACTAAGTCTCTTCGACAATTTATCAATATGTGGGCCCCACTGAAGCTTTGAATCTAAAGTAATACCAAGAAATACTACGGTATCCACAAGGTCCACATTTTTATGCTTTATGTTAACAGTGGTGTGAACCTCTTTAACATTGGGTAAAACAAATTTTATACATTTAGTTTTCCCTTCATTGAGGCACAAGTTATTCGCATTAAACCAGTAAACTATTCTTGAGATAGAACTATTTACATAGTCATAAATTTGCAATCGTCTTTTAATTTTAAACATAAGTGAAGTATCATCTGCAAATAATACAATCTCATGCCTGTCTTGTACAAAAGCAGGCAAGTCATTTATATATATTAAAAATAGAAAAGGACCAAGAATTGAACCCTGCGGAACTCCCATTTTAACCGAGGCGCCCTGGGACCTCTCCCCGTTGACGTCTACTTTCTGAATCCTCTCAGTCAAATAGGAGATGAGTAAATCCAGAACAGTGTCGCGAAATCCATAGTAGTGTAATTTCCTGATCAGGGTGTCATGATGAACGCAATCAAACGCCTTGGACAAGTCACAAAAAACGCCCAGCGCATCATGTGAGTCCTCCCAGGCCTCATATATATTTTGTATTAACTCAACACCAGCATCAGTTGTTGAGCGACCCTTTCTAAAACCAAATTGTTTACAGTGTAGAAGATTATTTCTGTTAAAAAAGCTTTGCATTTGTTCCAACATTATTTTTTCAAAGATTTTGCTAAAAGTAGGTAGCACAGAGATAGGTCTAAAATTATTGGGGTCTGATGTGCTACCAGATTTATGTAATGGAATAATTTTACTCAGTTTCATTAGATCAGGAAACACACCACAGTCAATGCAATCATTAAAAATACTAGCAAGTATTGGAGCTATTGTTTCTATTACAGATTGGGAAACATCTACAGAGTTGCCCCACAGATCCACGGTTTTCTTTTTATTCAGCGTTTTAAATGACTTTATTAAATCATTTGCACAAATATGGGCAAATTTAAATTTATCATCACAAGTTTTAACATAATCTTTTAGAATAGATTCGGCTACAGTGGGGGAGGAATCCAAAGATTTTGTGATTGAAACTGGAATGTCAGTAAAGAATTTTTCAAATTCTGTAGCTACCTCAATATCTACTGTAACTTTCTTATTTTCAATATTTAAACAAAAATTGTTGTTATTAGTTTTTACTCTTCCGGTTTCATTATTAATAATGTTCCATGTCGTTTTAATTTTGTCACTACTATTTTTTATTTTAGAGCTTAAATAATTGGACTTTGCAAATTTACAAACTTTTTTAAATACTTTGGAATAAGTTTTTACATACAATTTAAATTGATCACTAGTATTTAATGAACGCTCATTGTAAAGTTCATAAAGTTTTATTCTGCTTTTGTGAATACCTGGTGTGGCCCATTCACTAAAAGCTAATCTACCTTTGACTGAGATGGTTTTTGGAACAAAGATATTTTTAAATTCACAACAAAATGTGTTAAAAAAGTTTTCATACAATTTATTTGGGTCTTCGTCATAATCAATATACTTTAAATTAATACCAAGATTATTATTGAAACGCTCCAAGCGGCCAGCAGTCTTTGGTACAACAGTGATATTCTTTTTCGCCATAAGCTTACATTTGTAAGGTATAGTAACAAATTGACCAGAGTGGTCAGATTCTAAGTTATTAAAAACATTTTGTGCTAATGGTTCTATGTCAGTATAAATATTATCAATGCATGTGGCAGAAAACTCAGTAATTCGTGTTGGCTCCAGAAAGAAGTTTTTAAGATTATATGACTGAAACAAATTTTTAATTCTCATACATAAACTAGAGTTTTCTAATAAGTTAATATTAAAATCTCCACAGACTAATATTTGTTTGCCTTGCTTACAGACTTTATTTAAAACTTCATCCATTATATTTTCAAAGTGGTCATACAATCCCGAAGGAGGCCTGTATACGCTCACTACAATAATCTGGTCCAACTCTACACAGGCAATTTCTATTGTTCGTTCAACTGAGAGGTTCACAATATCTTTACGATCTTTATATTTAAGCTTTTTATTTAATATGATTAATGAGCCACCGCGAATTGCATTTTCTCGACTGAACGAACTATCAACCTGGTGGTTGCTAAAATTAAACATGAACTGGTAGCTTTTAAGCCAATGTTCGGTTATACAAAAAATGTCTACTTTACTACTGTTCATGAATAACTCAACTTCCAGATCTTTGCCCATCATTCCTTGCATGTTCTGGTGCACCAGGTTGATAAAATTTACATGTTTATTATATTCAAATGGGTCTTCCAGTACATTATCTAATAAACAATTTTCATTTTGTTCTTTATTTAACATTATGCAAGAGGATTTCTCTATTGTCTCAATACCTAATTTAAAGACTTACTAACTAATACATCAGTAATATTACTGACAGTCATCCTACTTCTACGATGCTCAATAGGAGCAATTTTTGTAGCCAAGTTCTTGGCTGAGATATAAAAATAATATGATAGCGATTTTGCTATTCGTCTCTTATAATAATTTGATAGACAATATCTATTATCTTTAGTCAAATACAATCTATTTACATAATTATTGATGTCAATTAAATGAAATTTATTATTATGACATAAGGTACTTAACTTTAAATTCAATTTATATCTTACACTATTTTCCTCTTGTGACAAGTTGTTGTAATAAGGTAATGTGAACAAAATAATTTTTTGTACATTTAAATTATTTAATTTATTTAAATAATGAGTCAGGACTTTTTTGTTCATATTACCTCTATTTGCAATAAATAACAACAATGTAGTAGACTGGTTAAATTCACATTCAATCACTTTTTTTAGTATGTCACAGTACGAAGCACCAGGCATGCAATAGTTCATTATTGAATGTCCCATGTTTGTTAGAAGTTGGCCCATACCTATGCCAATGTCATCACTAAACATAACAATATTGTCACTTGTGACCACTGAAGTCTGTAGTAATTGTGCATAGTCAGCTGCTGGTGGCTGAGATACCATGTTGAGAGCAGGACACGCATGATCAGGTACAACATTATAAATTATTTGGCTATCCAATGTTAAGCTATCGTTAGTGGAACTTAAGGAGTGTTTGTCCAGTAAGGCCTGATATCTGTCTTCATTAAATTGACAAAGTGTGGCTAGCTCTGTGACTGATTGGATATGCTCCTTAATTTCATTTTGAGCATTGTAATAATTTTTTGTCATGTTTGCTAAAGAATTTTGCAAGTTATTAATGACATTATTTAATTCTTGTATGTCCCTTTCATACATGTTTCTGCTCTCTCTCAATTTTGAGTCAAAAATGTCCAACGAATCTATTAAGCAAGCACGCTGCTTTCGTAATTTAATATTACTTTTAAAAGAGTTATGATTCTTAATTAATTTTTGTTTCTTCTTAATTAATTTATTAATTTTAACATATTTTTTGAGTTTATTTTTACTACTAAAATGGAAAGGTATGGACTTAACTGATGTACCTGAATACTGCTGTGTGAGATTTTGTCCACCAGGAGATTGCAAATAGCCGAGTGACGCAAATAGCCCCGAATTAACGAATAATAATACTGAATGTATATGAATAATATACTTATGTTCATAGTTTCCGACTATGTAGATATCTGAACTGAACATATCAAAATCTCATTTAAGTGATAGAACTTGCAGTCAAAATATAACCTCATTATTGTAAAAAAATTAAAAATGCATTTTACATAAAAGTTCAATTATGACAATGGATGATACCTTCAGAACTTGATGCTTTGCGTTTCCTTCCGCCCTTATTTTTCAAATTACGTTTTCGAAACGTAGTTGGAACCTCAACTTCAACATCAGACATTGTTTTGAGTTCTTAATTTTAATCTAATTCACACAAAGATTAATAAATTTAAAATAGTACTTTCTTTGCAAATCTTCTATCATTCATAATAAATTTACAACCTTTTAGTTTGTAATATTCAATTCAATTCAATTTTTAGGTTGTATGGCCTCATAACAAAATAAAATATTTTGTTTACACGATCATGCTTGTGAGTAGTGTCACGTGTCAACGTCACTGTCAGTTTTGACATTTTATTTTTTAAATTACAATAAGGGAAGACAAAGGAGGTAAGTGTTATAGACTTGGTTGCCTTGGTTGTGGCTAGGTTGCCTAGTTACAATTTGTTGTTGGTTTTATATGACTTATGGTTGTATAGATTTTCAAGACCTATTAAATTATATTGTGTATGTAATTTAAGGAATCAGTTTTATTTCGCGACAGTAAGATTGATTAATCAATAATCAAATAAAGTTTATTTTGGAAAACAGGCAGCATACAAAAACAATAAATAGTATATGACTCTAAAATAATATTATAAACTAGGTACTTAAATTAAAATCACTAATTAAAACGGCAAAGGAGGTAAGATTGATTAATCAATAATCAAATGTTTATTTTGGAAAACAGGCAGCATACAAAAACAATAAATAGAATACCTACTAAATCTAAATACCTAGTATACGAACCTAAAATAATATTATAAACTAAATTAAAATCACTAATTAAAACTAAATTGCATTTAAAAATGGCCCTTGCAGCATTGTACCGAAGATACTGGCAGCGTTTCCTCGCTGAATTGCTAAACTAATACATTCAGCGAGGAAGCTGCCAGCTCTTCGATCTCCTGTGGCATCATACGTAGTATCTCTATATAGTTTGTGGTGGCATCTTTAAGAGGATTGTGAAGTGATCGTGCGCGGCGCGAGTAGGTATTTTCTAAAATGCTATCTGTTTCACACCGCTTCGCCTCCGGTCTGGCGTTTACACTAGGGTTGTTACGAATATTCGCATTCGCATTCGCATAAGCGAATGATTCGCATCATTTTAAGCATTCGCTTCAACATTCGCATTCGCATCAAATGATGCGAATGTTTTGCGAATGCGAATGTATACGGAAGTCGTGCGTGACGTGTCGTCGATCGCGCGGTCGGTCGCCGCGTTGAGCCGTGCCTTGCGGCGCTTGTTGTTGTCTTCCCAATATGGCGTTTTGATTCGTTTTCGTTCGACCAATAGGAAGAAAGCATTTGACATTTCTTTCACGCGGATTGTATGCATGCAGTTACTTGTTTTGATTTCTTAGACGAAACCCTTAGAAATCGCCTCATGGGCGAAAAGGCAGCAAAACTGGTGTTCCTAAAATACAATATTCCGCTTTTGAAATTTGAGTATTGAATTTGTGCCTTTTTTTTGGGGAGGGGGGAAAATGCATTGACGCATTCCTCGTGGTCGAGCTAAACCACGAGGATATACGGGACTCCCCAGACCGTACACAGCCCGGGCCTACCCACTAAAAACCCCCCCAGCAGCTCTCCGTCCGTCACAAGACAGGGGGAAGGGGACAACAGCCAGGCCTTATTCCCGCTGACCCCCTGCCTGTGACACGTCCGTTGCCGGACTCCTCATCTGGCTCTGCTACTTTGTGGAGCGGCACAAAATTGCGCCGCTCTACACCCCGAAATTGGTTTTTTATTGTGGTTGTCTTCCACGTGGTCCGACGCTCAGTGCGGGTAACGGGTTGCCCGACGGTAGATCCCACTGGATCTACCGCCGCGCGGGTGAGCCGAAGCTCGGGGAAATCCCCAACGGGCGCGAAGCGCCACGGCGAGAAGCTCGCCCTCATCCTCCCTACCACCAGAGGTAGCCGCCGGAATCGGCTTCCAGCAAGAGCCACACCTCTTCTTAACATAAGAAGAGGGGACTTCGCCCTTCTCCGCATGAAGCAGGTGGCCACTCGAAGTGGCCCGCCGGGCTAAGCCCGGCCATCCCACGCCCCCCCCTCCATGGGGGTCCTCTCGTCAGACAATTAGCCCGCGGCAGAGAACCTGCCGGGTTACCCAGGGTGCACCAAGTGGAGGTGTCTGACATCGCACCCCGAGAGATTGAATTTGTGCCTGTTATTATCACATAAAGCTAATTAAAACTACCTAAAATGGTATATCCGTCAGTTTTTTCTAATTACCTAATAAAAATTATTCATAAATAATTTATTTGGTTTTTTTTTTTAATTATTTGATTTGATATCTAAAGTAAACATTGGCATTCGCATTCGCAACATTCGCACTACAAACATTCGCAATGTAGAAAATATGACATTCGTAACATCCCTAGTTTACACCACAAATACAACATCCGCAAATTCTCACGCACACAACGATAGCAGCGCGCGACTCCTCGGCGCGAGAACGAGAACTCGAGATCATTATTTGGCCGTTTGTAATGTTTTGCGTTGCTTAGGTATTCCTGACTAGGTACCTTTCCGCTCGCAACTTTGCCTTCGTTATTTTCGTTTTTCGTGAGGGAATTTTGTTTACCCGTAGGAAAAATTATTTTATAACCTTATATTACTCAGTGATAATGTAGCATTCTATTAACCAAAAAATTTAAAAATCAGCCTAGTAGTTTTTAAATATAAAAAATAAAAAATTAAAATTGCTTTATTTCTAAAAATCATTTTAACAATAATTACGCCGAGACTTCCCAGTGAGCTAGTTTTTGAGTTTATTCATTACAAACAAAAATACAAACATAGTTGCATCTTCTTTCTTTATAATATTTTAGTAGATAAGTTTCGTAAATTATTTTGGTTTTCCTTTGAAATTTATAGTGTAGGCACCATGTAGGCACTTACCTACTTGGTATCCCTACCAAGTCCTACTTTATAGGACTGAGCTGTTATTTGTTATGAAAGTACCTATCTATCGTACATTTACCTGTCTAAAGAAAATGACTTTTTTGTAAGATGAGTGTTATACTGAATTAAAATGATTTTCATTTGAGATGTGAATCAATGTAAAATGGATCCTTTTATGAAAAAAATAAACACTAAACATAAAATGACATTTACAATTGTTTAAACAAGAACTTGTTAACTTAACAATAAATAACAAAAAATCTATTATTTTAGATAGATAAATTAATACTTTTACATACAAACTAAATAGGAGCAGGGATTTAAAAAATATAAAGTAATAATTATGCATCAAATAAAAAATACCTCTCATTTTTATACACTAATCTCGGGTAGTTATACTAATAGTCTTAAGAATTCTAATTTTTACCACCTCCGTGGTCTAGTGGTTGAGGCCACCGGATGTTGATCGGGAGGTCCGTCCGAAGTTCGATTCCGCACGGGGACAAAAGCTTTTCTGCTCCGTTTGGTCGGTGGTAGGGCTTCTGAGCACACCTGGCTAGCTACCATCGTCTTACCTAAGTTTATCGCCATAATAACAATGTTAATAGAATTGTTGTGTTTCGATAATTAGAGGTGAGATAGCCAGTTCCTCAGCTGTCGAGGAGTCCAGGTGAAGCTCACTTCCACCTTCGACATTATCTTCACATACCAGTAGGTGAGATGAAGGCCAAGAGCTTTCCTGTCGTATGTAAAAAAATATTTTACAATAAATATAAAAATGGACTACAAAAACACTGAAAAGTTAGAAATAGTATAAGAATAGGTACAGACAACATCACACATCATGATTGAAGACGGTTAGGGTTGCCATCCATACTTTATTATAAAGTTTTGTACGTTATTTCGGGTAATTGTACTCTATACTTTATGCCAACGATAAAGTACGCGAGAATACTTTATTTTGCGTGATTTGATTTTTCTAGGATTCATTTAAATTAAATATACAAAAAAGTTTATTGTAAGAATATTTGCGTAATAGATCGACAGATATAGAGGTAGCAAGAAACTCATTCCTGAACGCTACTTAACCGTAAATGGCAAAATTGTCATGTCAAGGTCTTCATAAAAAATCTCTGTTTTGTTTGATTTATTGAGTGCAATAAAAATTATATAAAGTGCAATAAAGTTTCTAGAAGTAACGAAAAATATTTTTTAAGCATATTATTATGCACTAGCTGTGCCCGCGACTTCGTCTGGATGTCCGAAAATAACAACATCGTGATGTTATAAGTAATCATAGTAGAAATTCCTGAGATTAGCGCGTTCAAACAAACAAACAAACAAACTTCTCAGCTTTATAATATTATTATAGATTAATAGTACTTTATTCTGACATAAAATACTTTTTTTCAACCTTTGATTGAAATCCACAATGTATGTTATTTGGCTAAAAAAAAGTTGGCAACCCTAAAGACGGTGCCAAATTTTAAGACTTTCTAGGAGATCATCGTTAAGCACCGACTTCAATATAGAAATGTAATGTTGTCTGTACCTAGTCTTATATTATTTTTAAGGAAAATTTAAGGATTTCCCTCCATTTTTATGGGATCCCATCATCAGATCCTAACTTTGGTAACAATGGGACCACCTTTGGAGTATAATCTTTAGAATACAGAAAGAATTTTGAAAATCGGTCCGCAATTGGCGGCGTAATCGCGTGACACACAAAAAAAACCTACGCATCGAATTGAGAAACTCCTTTTTTGAAGTCTGTTAAAAAATAACTATTAGTATATGTAATCAGCTGCTTTAAATTTTATAGTTAAAATGAAAAAAAAAAAACTTAAAAACCGTACGAAGGGTGCCTTCTTCTCATATATGCCTACCCTGCCTACCCTACATACTCGTATATTATTTAGGTACTTTGTCGTTTGTATTTTTTATACAATCGTAGATTCCATAACGCGAGTAAAACCTTAGAGCCCAGCTTTAGAGGAATAAAATTCAAATAAAATAATATTGAAAATAACGCTACTTGCATAGTCTATTACACGTTTTTAGCTGCTCCAACTTCATACATTGCATAACAAATACCTATCACAAGAAACAAAACACCAATTTATTTTGAGTTTGTGTCTTTATGGCACATATTTATTATAACAAACAACTACTTACATCTTACTTACATTTTTTTCCTTTTTTGGTTTTGGGAATTTACAGTAAAGTTAACAGGCTACAGGCTGCTAACCCTTAAATAAGGAAATTTGTATTGGAATAAAATCTTTAAAATAAGACACTAAAATCAATAAACGTATTCAAAAAGATATTTACTTTTTCATGTATAAGGTATTTGTGAAGATTAATAGTTCCGACTTGAGTAATAACTTTCACTATTGATTGATATATCGATATTGCTTTCTCCTCCCTAGGCGACAATAACTACGATAACATTATGTCACATCACTATCACTACATTATACCCCTGCCCCCGACCCGTATCGTGCGATAGAGAGAGTTGCAAGAAATGGTCGAAATTGCCTACAATTCCTGTTTGAAATATTGTTTCGGGCGATACCTGCGATACCTTTATGAAATTAGACGCTTTTGGTCTCATTAGATTCAGAGCTGCGTTCAGAACCTACGCTCGAGTGCACTCCGAGTGCACTCTGACAGCAACCAACCCGTTCAGAGCCTCGGGGTAAAAAACGCTCTGATAGGCGGTTAGTACACTCTGTGCCCGTTCAGAAGCTTCGAGTGATGCAACCAAACAACCAACTCGAGCGTAGGGTGAAAAACACTCTGACAGATTTTATGTCAATGTCGATGTCAAAAATACGCTAATTATTTATTATTTAATTAAATAATACTACTTTGAACTCTTTTAAGCCTAATACTAGGGAAATATAGTGATTTCTATGTGTTGTAATTATTTTTAAGCAGAAAAATGGATATTGACTGTTAATTTCATAGTAAGGATTAGTAATATTTTGCCCTTTGCTTGATCTTGATCGGCAAGATACAAACTAAAAAAAAAGATAGCAACCGACCCGTTCTGAACCTCGGAGCGAGTGTGAAAAACACTCTCGGTTGCATTACTCTGACCCTCGGAACGCAACTCAGTATACTTTAATCTATGTTTGCACGTTTTGCTTTTTTGGAATTCAGTATAATTTAGTCAAAAAAAGACAAAAATATTCAAGGTAGTTTTTAAGTCGAAAATATAGATATTTAGATGCTAATAACTTATATTCTGAGCAATATTTCTTCAAAATCAAAACGTACAAACCTAGTTTTTCATTATATCTACAAGATTTCCAAAAATTATGAAAATTGGACTATGTTTAGAGGGAGAAAAGCGTTATCGCTTTTTGTATGAAAATTTACAGCTTCACAATCCTCTTAAGTCTCTTTGAAATAGCTTTAAAGAGGCTTAGAGCGCCTGGGCCCCGCGGACCTAGGGTTTCGACGTCAAATGGGCAGAAAGAATATTCAGCACCGAGACCGCTATATTTGCCGACCTTCGCATTCTCAGCCGCGTCAGCTGCTGCTCCTGATCTTATCATGGTTCGCTGAAGATGTGACGGGGCCAGAGTGTCTACACAAGTTGCATCCCACACCAGCACCTACCCCATATTCCATGGAACCAAAGACATATCATCGGGTCTCTTACCGTCATCCCTCAATATGCCGCTAGGTTCTAACAGAGCCGGCACGTTGCATGCAAGATGATTTCGTTTAGGGCAGTGTGTCTTGAGAAGCGGCCTGCGCATTTTTGGCACGATAATCCGTGGTGACCTAAGCGGTCGACTTCACTTCCGCAGGGTCATTGGTGTGGGGCGCAGACCGGGACCCCGAGATGTAATGAAACTGCGATTCTAAGGGTATTAGGTTCTAAATACGTACCTATTGTTGGGGAAGGATGGACATGTAACCAGTAGCCGGCTTCTTTAGTACTCACTGCCAGAAGTCTAGCCCGGTCTGCTGTGCAAGATGTATTAAGAAAAGAGGCTAAAGTTGATTTGCAACCTAAGGCATCCCAGCACCTTTGCGATTGTAAGTTTTTAGGAAAATTTTGGCCGGGGCAGGTAATTAGCCAAGCTTTTTGTGCATCATCCAAGTCCGAAGTGACATAGTTTGTGCGCAGGATTTTACCTATGAACCTCTCCGTGCACTGACGACAAAAAAGCTGGCAAGGAAACACTTGTAATTTTACGGATACCTTTTTTTATGGTGGGAAATGCGTTACGCATACCCCGCGCTTGGGTAGGCGCGGGGTTATGTCGGACTCTCCGCAGCCCCTGGGGGCAGAGTGCCAGCCAGGAACCGCGGCCTACCGACTAAGACCCACCGATGCCCCTCACACACGCCTTGGCGCGAGCACGTCCATTATCGCCGTGTCCTCCTCATCAGAAGAGGACACGCCGAGAGGGGACGCGTCGCTGCCTGACAAGGTCATGGGAACTCGGATGAACACATCCACGACCTCGTCGGCGTCTGCTCGCCTAGGGAGAGCCCCTCTCACCCTCCCAAAAATTTTTCGGATACCTAACCCACCGTACCGTATAGGCAGGGATCCATGGCACCAAGAGTCTTCGCTAAGTTTAAAGTTGAGTAAAAGTTGAGTAAAAGAAAAGATTCTAAAGTTTGTTTGATCAACTTATCTATTCTTAATAAAAGATTTAGATATTTATAAAGGGGCAGCACCGAAGCACATATTATCTATACTAATATTATAAAGCTGAAGAGTTTGTTTGTTTGTATGTTTGCTTGAACGCGCTAATCTCAGGAACTACTGATTCAAATTGAAAAAATCTTTTTGTGTTGGATAGTCCATTTATCGAGGAAGGCTTTAGGATATATAAGATCGCGCTACGATGAATGGGAGCTGAGCATCAATGAAAAAATGTTTCAAAACGTAGTTCGCTGGCACAGCTAGTGTTAAATAAGGTACAAAAAGGCAATATTTAATGATTGTTAAAGCATAATGCGGCCTAATTTCAAACAAACGATGAAATTTTTCGAATTTAGAATCAAAAAAATATTTTACAAAAAATAAAAGCTGACTTCAAAAACAGTGAAAAGTTAAAAATAATATAAGAATAGGTACAGACATCACACTTCTATATTGAAGTCGGTGCCAAATTTTAAGACTTTTTAGGAGATCATCGTTTGGATAGGTACAGACATCACACTTCTATATTGAAGTCGGTGCCAAACGATGATCTCCTAAAGCCAAACGATGATCTCCTAAAGCCAAATACCAGCTCACCTTCGGTGTTTTTACTTGGTTTTATTTTGAAATAGTTGTGAATTTTTCAATTCTATATTCCATGTTTTTTATCATAATATGATGATTAGGTCCCTCGGAGATTTGACATTTCTTGTACTAGGGAGTTCAAAGGGGTCGAACTCAGGGTTAGAATAGAAAAGCTAGCTTATATTTATGAACATCCAGGCGTAGCACGGGCTGCCAAGACGGGACTTGAGTCACGCATTATCTCACAATTTCAGTGACATAATATCTATGTCTTATAGAGTAGTACGGGGGCGCCTATTGAGGCTGCGGTCCGATAACAGCTCTCACAGTGCTAACGATTATAATCGTCTTGGCCAAATTAAAGAGAACACTGAAAGTGCTATTAGCATGCTTACGATTTCGGTCCGGAAGAACATGTACATTCATTTTGAACCGATAACACAATTATCGAACATCAGACTGACAGTTCGCATAAAGTGATTTCACTCCAGAGCATTAGCGCCGTAAGTTCTATATGACGTTAACGATGGCGTCATGTGGCTCTTCATGCTGGCTAACATTAGCGCGCTCACAATATTTCGGGACGCGTTTGAGCGCGCTAATAGTGATTCTTATTGATTTTCGGAACGCAGCCTTAGTGTGACTGACATGATAAAATTTCTTGACGCTCCTCAAGGGATACGTGTCACTGAGTCTTATCACAAATTTCTTGGCAGCCCGTGCTACGCCTGCCCCCCTAGCACGTCCACAAAAACACGATATGACAAAGCGGTTTATCGCGGTGAACTGTCAAAACACAATAGGGTTTCGTCGTATTTTGACAGTTCACCGCGATAAATCGCTTTATCATATCGTGTTTTTGTGGACGTGCTACGGGGGCTGGGTAGTTTGTTGTCGGTATGGTGCTACTCACCATTAACTTAAGTAGAATGAAACTATATATTATATAAATTCGTCTAAATAGATAATAAAACTAAGTTAAAGAAATGTTAAGAAAAATGGATACCAAGAGAGGGGCACTGTGAACCTTTGCCTTCCAAATTCATGCTTTTCTTTTTGTACGTAAAATTAAATAATTTCAGTATCAGTAGTAATAACTAAATTAATAATTTAAGTAGGTACTATGATTATGTTAACTAGGATAATAATATCCATATTTTAAAAATATTTTAAATTTGCAGCATTCAAAGAAGACGACAGTTAAGATACGGACCCACGACTTGGAACATGACGCATAACATGTATATATTTTATTAAAAACCATTGTGAAATTATATTTAGACATAAGATACTGACCAAACCGAAAGAAATTATTTCAAGAAAATTGTACTTTTTTAAAAAAAATAAGCAAGCATACACCTACAAGTTGTTTTTTTCTCAACTCCTACATCCATACTACCTATAATATTATAAATGTGAAAGTAACTCTGTCTGTCTGTCTGTCTGTCGCGCTTTCACGCCAAAACTACTGAACCGATTTAAATGAAATTTGGTACACAGATAGTCTAGAGCCTGAAAAGGACATAGGCTACTTTTTAATGCGAAAAAAGGGTTGAAAGGGGGGATGAAAGGTTGTATGGAAGTATTGTCATTATTAAAGCTAGAAGCTTGTAACTTATTTTTTAGGCTGTTATATCTATAAATAAATATGACATTCAGAGTTTGTAAAAATTTTACCCTCAAGGGGGTAAAATAACTATAGGGAGCTTTAACTATAGTGACTTTCATAGGCAAAGGCGCATCACTCATAAACGATAAATCGTCTTATTTAGACGACAGCAAAAATGTTCAACTTAATGGTAGTTTTCCAATTACAGAGCATAATGCGACTCAGTGGCGCACAATGCCGAATTATGCTGATGCTTAATTGGAACGTGAATTAGTTTTCAAATGCACCAGCAGAGTGCGCTAAGTTCAGTGTTGAAAAAAAGAAATATTCATAGAGTTAGCAATAACCTCATTAATGTGTAAATAATGTGGTATACATAATAATTGGTTGAAAACTATTTACGGTTATTTTAAGTAATTTGGATTTTGATTATTTCATTACCATTTTTTTGTTTTGAGTAACTTTTGTACCTTCATCCATACTTATATTTATTTTTTAACACAGTTTGAATTAACTTTGATTATTTCAAAAAAACTACAATGAAACGAAAGCTTTAAAAATTTTTCAACAATAAATAATATTACTAACGATTATATATAAATAAAATAAAACATTTCGATCAATGCCAACTTAAAGAAAAAACACTTGTTAATTTTCTGTCACTGAGTTGGTATCGATTGCACGCATCACACGAAAACATTGCTTTTGAGAGTGCTCGATTGTGCGAAGTGTTGCTGTAGTTGGAACATTCAACGTTAAGCATTATGCCGCATAATGCGCTCTAGTGCTGTAATTGGAAAACTACCGATGACTACATTCATGGTGTGTGTGATGCACTTAAGACTCAGTAAAAAAAAGCTATTGCTTTAGCCTAAAAAATTTAGTTGTAAATTATCTTTTTAAGCTTCAAATTTCAATGACGACAATTCAACTCTACTCTATCACTTTATTTGAGTACAAAGTCCTTATAGTGCAGAGTGTGGCCCCAGCGTACCCTAATGCGGCCCTGACTTTTGTTTGTGTGTGTGAGTAATGTTTACATGTGGTGAAGTTGCCACGCATTTTTTAACAATATGTTAAGTCTGCTTTTATTTATATGTCTGTGGTTTGGACAATACAGAGTCTACGTCACCTCCTAAGGTCTCATCGTCCAGATACCAAACATTAAATTTTGAAGAAAAATTTTAGATTGAATTTACTTTTATAAGTAGCAAGATAAATATAATAATACACTTTATAAGTAATTTTAAAGTTACATTCCCCTTTTATTTAGCATTTAAATTAATTGACAAATTTTAACATTATGACTTCTTATTGTAAGAAAGTACACGAAATATAAAAAATAACACATGTGTACATATGCACTGGTATAGATACCCAAGTATATTATTATATTTATACTGTCACTGTCAGTAAGTACACCGATTGGACCACATCGTGAACATAATGAACAAAATAAGATAGATGCACAGAGTCAATATCTAGGGCCTCCTGTATAGATGTTTTCCGGTGTGACGTCACGCTATGAAAATTTTAACAAAAAAATATTATACTTCACAACCAAAGCATATTTTTCATTGTGCTCACTAGTAGTGAGAACTCTCTGTCATCTCAGTATTTCTGATCTCTGAGATCACGTTACGGCCGAGCAAATACGCACGGATCAAATACCTAATGTGTGATTGTTCTGAGACCTAATGCTACCGATAAAAATGTCAATAGCTAGGTATCTGTCTAAAGAAAGTAAATGGTTTCATTTGAGGTTTCATTCGTAGATATGACCTCTATGGAATTACACAATTATTGAGATAACTTGGTGACACATTTCGATACAATTAATATTTAAAAAATATTTGTTTTCTTTCTTCAGAAATATAAATATAACCTACATCGTTGTCTTAATGGTCTAGTTTTTCTCGGGTTGTTCAATTCTCACGGTGTACAAAACGCATAACGAAGCCCGCGTCTACGTTATGCGTTCAGACTATATAAAGTTATATAAAGAAATAATAAACTTATATAAAGAAATAAATGTTGATGGGAAACGAAATGTATTATTAGATTCTGTTCTGAGTCTGTGATAGATCTGTGGCAGCGGCCCGTGGCGACAAAAGACAGCGTCTGTTGTAAATACATTACGCGTAGTAAATTAAAATTATTAATAAATACTGTCTTTTTTTCATTGATAAGTATTTCTTTGGACGAATGTTAACAAATATGTGGTGTCCGAGCACAGTTTGAGGTAAAAACCCCTAAAAAATAATTGTAACTATAAACTTAAATATTTCGGTAACTAAGTATTAATTTTCCAGAGACTAAATAGTAGATTAGTAGCTAAGGGCTGTAAGGCATCAATTGAAGCCCGAGTCGAGGGTGCAATTGGTGCTTAGAGTCTGACACACGAAACATGAGCTTGGAAAAAAGCGGCAAATTCAAAAATTCTAGCTCTGGTAATACTGTCTACAGAAGGTAAAATACATTTTGATACTTGAAATATTCTAATAGTTTTTATTTATGTAGTAATTTAGAATGTTAAATTTGTGAAAGGATTGTCTTTTTTTCCTACTATATTCAGTAGAAAAAAAGACAATCCTAATATTTAATTTAAAAAAGGAGTTAATACTTTTTTTAAATTAAATATTAGGTAATGTTTAGTTTCAATGAACTTCCGACAATGAACCTTTTATAAGAAATCGCTGTATTTGGATTTCATTAATATTAAAATTACTTAATATCTGTAATATTTCGATAGAAATTAAGAAAAAAATATTATGAAATTGTTTATTACAAAGTATCAAAATCACCATGTTGAACTAAACTACATGGGGGACATTGTATCAGTGTTGCTACTTGAAAAAATGTCAGGTTCATGTTTCGTGTGTCAGACTCTACACCCGAGCTAACTACTCAGCTTTACATCTCGATTGTGAGGTAAGTAGGTCCTTATTACCCCCAAATGGGGCTTGTAGGTGACCAATTAGCGCTCTAGGGTAATAATGTAGCTAGAAAAGCCCTAGGGCTGTAAGTAATTTATTGACAGTATGATGGTTAGATGCACGCGAACTTTTTGAAATAGTGAAGTGTTTTTTTAATTACTTACCGCCCTAGGGCTTTCCAAGCTACATTATTACCCTAGAGCGCTTATTGGTCACCTACAAGCCCCATTTGGGGGTAATAACGACTACTTACCGAACATGAGAGATGTAAAAGATATTTACGATGGGTTAAATACGTGGGTTTCGGCTTCGCGTTCGGTCTTTCTACATATATTCTGTTTCTGTATAATAATAACAATCTCATGACAGTATTTTTCCGGTATAAGCTCCGAAATTATTTAACCTTTTTTGATGAAATTTGGCTTAATGTATGTAATTTGGTCCAATTTAAAAGATACCTAGGATAGTTATTCAATATATATATATATTTTTAATGCGAATTAAATGGTTTGAAATTAACGCCCAGTTTCTGAAGGGCTGTTCAGCGATAAAATTAACTAACAAGCTGTCAAATCTAATGCTAACTGTGAATTGAGTTGCTGAAAGCTAAATCAATCCAACACTGTGTCAGTTGACACAGTTGTCAAATTTATTTCAAAATAACTAAGGAAAAATAGGGAAAACCCCATTTTTGGTTTCCAAAATACCGAAACAAAATACATATATGTATGATTTCAGTAATGTGACCGTGTCTAAAAATATTTCTCACGACAAATCAAATTATTACAGATTAGTAAATTTTGGCTAACCAACGTTTCAGAAACTCAAATTGATTTGACTCTGCTGTTAAATTGACATGGATGTTAATTGAACAATATTTTGATCAGCCTTTCAGAAACTGGTAGTATATGTTTTTTTTTTAAAGAAAAACGTGGGCCTACACCTGGATTTTCTCCTGGGTCGTGGGTGCAGTTACAAACATAGAATATTACATGCATATACGCCCAGACCGGAACAAATTTTTGTAGGCCATACAAAATATTTGTCCCGTACGGGAATCGAACCCGTGACCTGTTGCGCAGTAGGCGATCACTCGACCTCTGCGCTAACCGTGTCGTCAAAGTTAGTTCCATAAGTAATTCTTATAGATGGCATTGTGAGTTAATTTATCGACACAACCTATCTTCGTAGGTTGGATAACCATCCAATACGTTTGTAGTACCTGTAAGGGACGACAAACACGCGTGCGAGAGGAATGGCGATACGCATAGTACGCGCTTATACCCCGCGCTACTTGCGACCCTTAGAATAAGTAGGTTAAGAAATTTGCATGTTATGCCCTCCGCTACTTGTGACCCTAAACGGGGGCTTATAAGAAATGAATGTTGCAAATAAATTATGTGTGTGCTCAGTATTGCATAGTGAACCAGTTTGCGTTTTAATTAATAGTGCGGAAGTAACAGTGACTTGTACTAGTACCAGTGCCTACCAGTATCTGAACCAGCCCCGAACCCCTGAACGGATCGTAAAGAATTTGCCGACCTAAACCATACAGTCCACAACATTTGCTGGTCCTTCGAGCCGGATTGCGAGGATTTGCTGGTCGAGCGCCGGATTGAGAACATTCGTTGGTCCGTCGGAGCAGAATTGAGAACTTTGCTGGTCGCAGCGCCGGATAGATAGAAGTAATTCCGGAACGTGGAACGTGTAAATTAGTACGAGTCAGTACAAGAACGCTGTATCAAGATGGTGCGAACAAGAAGTCAGGAAGAAGCGGACGAACGCCCGATTGGCATCCGAATTTTCCATAATCCACCGCGATCACCATCGGCGATAACAGCACAAGCAAGAATTACGGAGGAACGAAGCGAGAACATCGTCCGTAGTCAAGGAGAAAGTGAGAGAACGAGTGAGGCAGTGCCGCTACGAACCAGAGCGGACCTTGCACTCACCACGAACCTGGCTGCTGAACCACGACGACCATCGCCGACGCGGTCACGCACTTCGCAACAATCGAAGAGTAGTGCGATCGCCCGCATCCGTAACGCACACATAGAAGCCGAGGAACGTCTGGCAGAAATAAGAAGAAAGGAGCTCCAGATAGAAGCTGATCTAATTAAGAAAAGGCTAGCTGTGCAAGTTGAAAACATTCGAGATGAAGAAGAAGATGAAGCACCCAAGAGCATAGTCGACGTCACAGGACGAGTCGACGATTGGCTTCAACAAGCTCAACCCAGCGATATACGGGGGGAGTCAACGACGCCGAGACACACCTCTACGGGATATAAAGAAGAGGGCGCCGTTCCAGCGCAAGTCACGCGCACCCCAGGGAACGAACGGGGGGAACCGAACGCTCAAACAATGCGACGCCGTGAAGCTGAACCCGTGAGATTTGAAGAAAGCAATCGACATCATACGCGATCGCCAACACCCACCAGAACCAGGAATAGGGGAATCGAACAACTGGCAGAAGCTATTGAGAAAATGGCGAGAAACCGACCAGTGCCACGACAAGTTACCGAACTTCCGACATTCAGTGGCGCCATCAGCGAGTGGTTACCATTCAAGGCTGCGATGAAGGAATCCACTGCCGTGTACAATTTCACACTGACCGAGAACATGGCTAGACTACGCAATTGTCTACGAGGGGAAGCGCGTGAAGCCGTTGCGGCGCTATTACACACCGCCGGCGACCCGAACCAAGTCATGCGCACTCTTGAGTAATGCTTCGGACGACCGGAATTCATCATTGACCAAGCAATGGAAGACATCAAGCGACTACCACGAATCGGTACTTCGACCAACGAGCTGAACACTTTCGCCATTCGACTACAGAACATCGTCTGCGTACTGAAGAGCGTGGATCGGCAAGGGTACCTACGACATCCCATGCTGACACGCGAGGTGACCGAGAAGCTGAGTCCACACCTGCGAGCTCGATGGTGCGACTACGCCCTAAGTACAGAACATTCTATGGAGCCGGAGATTGTTTTACTGTCACAATTTCTGATGCGTGAAGCCGATCTGGCGCTTCGCTTCACCTATGCGCCGCCAAACGCGACTTCAACTCTGAAGACATCGACCACTAACCGAAACTTGAAGCCAATCATCGTTCCACTCAGAAAGAAAGGCAGAGAAGATGTTTATACCACCACAGTATCACCCAAAGGGTACAAGTGCGTTAGCTGCGAAGAAAATCATACGCTACCTCACTGCAGGAGCTTCAAGAAGATGAACACAGACGAGCGGTGGCAGATAGTGAAGTCGGCGGGACTCTGCTTCAAATGTATCACGGGCCGCCGACACCGAAGATTTAATTGTAGAGCCAAGGCATGTGGCGTGAACGATTGCCGTCGGCCGCACCACGCATTGCTGCACGCCGAGCCGGCAACGCCAACAACAAGCGAGAGACTCACGGAAGCGACGAACGCGAGATCCAGTGAGACCGTGATGTCCATAGCAGCAGAAGACAAAAGCGAGCGAGGTACAGTGCTACTGAAAGTAGTTCCTGTTCATATTGCCGGACCAGAGGGAGATGCACACACTTTCGCCCTACTGGATGAAGGCTCAACAATATCCCTCATAGAAGAAGATCTGGCAAAGAAGCTGGGAGCTGACGGAGAAGCACAGCCCCTACGAATCAACGGGGTAGCCGCCAGGGAGAAACGAACGTTGAGCAGACTTATTGACCTAGGGATCAAAGGAGAAAGAATGGAAGAATTCCATGCAATCAAGTTGCACACGATCCCACAGCTGGTGCTACACAAGCAAACGATACCAGCTGCCTTCCTCAGGTGCGAACACTTAAAAGATCTACGACCGGAAGATGTTTGTCACGAGGGCGCTAGACCACAGTTGCTCATCGGGGCAGACCACTGGCACCTGATAGTGTCCCGTGAACTAAGGATGGGCAAGAAAAGAGAACCCGCAGCCTCACTGACCGAATTGGGATGGACCATCCATGGGACAGCACCGAGCTGTATGTTCAGACGAGACGAAGGGTCCGTACTTCACGTGTACACACCCGACGACAACTTAGACAAGTTGATGGAAGATCACTTCAAGATAGATTCACTGGGAGTGGCCGTTCAAAGCAAGCCGAACGAAGCGGAGAAGCGCGCCATTGACATATTCGTGAAAACAGTGAAGAAAAGGAACTGTCAATTTGAAGTGGGATTGCCATGGCGTGTTGACGACATGACCACGCCGCCGAGTTATAATATGGCACTAAGAAGATTGCAGGCAGTAGAAGGCAGAATGGAACGAGAACCGGCCTTCGCACAGCGATACACGAAAGCCATAGAAGATCTCTTAGCCAAGGGCTATGCAGAGATATGTGAGCAAGATGAGGAAACCAGTGAGAGAAAATGGTATTTACCGCATTTTCCGGTTTTCAACCCGAACAAACCGGGAAAACGTCACATCGTTTTCCCGAACAAACCGGGAAAACGATGTCAGCGATACGATAAAGAACACACGTAGCTCCGCGAACAGATATTTATTAATTTAAAAAAAAAAAAAATATTTGTTGTGTGGAGTGCGCGCGTGAAAGTGTAGCGTGGGGAACGAAAAATAGTGAAGGCAACACCAGTGCTAGCAGGATTCGGGATACACAGAACTGCAAACTCGGAATTCAATAACTTATTAACGGTGAGTGATCCACATAGAGAAGCTCAAGCCAGAACAAGAACAGAGACAGTGCCCTTGAAAGACACCAAGATCGGTTTCCTAGTTCCAGATGCTCGGGATTTCGGGAATTATTAAGTTTCAATCATCAGAGATTAGACATTTGAATAAAACAAAGAAAACCTTGACGACACGTACCGTTCTGTAACTCGATAAAATCTGCGATAACGCAAATGTCACGTTTGACACGTCCTACATGCAAAACTGGCGATTGCGAACACGGCTCGAGAACTCCTGAGGACAACCTATAGATAAGTTATAGACAGGATTAAACATCGTGAAGATAACACCACAAACACGAACGGCTTGGACACATCCTCAAAGACTCACATCAGGGAAAACAGATATCCAGGAAACCACAGTCACCATACGACTGCTCCCATACACCTCTAGGAAACATTCATCAGACCTAACTGCTGAACTACCAACAGCAATCTACTGGTGCTAGCACTCATCTGGGAAAGACTGAACTCATCGCGGACCCCGGACAAGTTTAAGCTAGCTCGATAAACAGCCCCTTATTAAGAAGAATTCTGCGAAGTATCTGGAAAAATTCAACGTCGCACCGATCCGGTCACTTATCGCAGGCCTCTTCACAACACGTCTCTCCACGACAGAGCTATTCACAGCACACTGCGGACGCAGATCATTCCGCGGCGCGCGCGAAGCAGACTTACTCCTCACCGACGCCACAGCACTAACAGCGCGGACAGGCACAGGCAATTACATCAGCCGCGGTGAGTTGCGCAACTATAATTGTTTCATTTTGCTATTTATATTATTGTAATTAGTTGGTATTATTGTAATTAGCTGGTATTATTATATTTGCTAGTATTATAAGTATAGTATAAGACTTGTGTATTCTAGAGTTTATATTTGATTGAATTGTATATATTTAAAACAAACCAGAATGTCGTCAAAAATTACCGCATCGGGATCCGAACACAAAACGACAAAAGCACCCAGATCGCTCCGCGAGAGGGTTCTGACGAAAGGCCAAGCAAACCCTAAGACCGCAAAAAGTGACATTGTTGCCGTGGTGAAAAGGGGCGAAAAAGGGACAGAAATGACTCCAGTGGCACCACCTCCTGGGGGATCCAAGTCACCACCCACCCACACCCAATTAGAGCAACCACAACAGCGTTCCCAAATTACCATCAATGACAGTGATTCAGATGGTTCCTGCTTACTGAACCCATTGTCAACAATGGCAAAAATTCGAGAATGGGACTGTGAGGAGCTCCCCCCCCCGCCCAGTCATCTCTGAGGATGATGACGACTCCGATTCATTCTCCTCATATACCGAAAGGGCAAGGACATCAAAAAAGGGCAGACAAAGTATGCTCGCGATGCCATCGAAGTCAGGAAAGGGGAAAGGTGTGGAGATGGATATGGCTACTAAAATAGCGAATGAGATGTGGCAAAGGGGCAAGGAAGCACTCGAAATGGCCGGGAACATTAAAAAAGAATGCAGGGCCACAGCAATAGAATCCCTACAGATGCTGTACGAAACAGTGCTCTCCTTGTCTGACTCTCGCTCCAGACATAAATTCAATCTGGAGAGAGAGTCAAAAAGACACGCTCAGGAGTTAGTGCGAATGGAGAGAGCCCACAATAAGGCGCTGGTCGAAATGACGGCCAGAATAACAGCGTCTCTAGAGAGTCAACAAAATAAGAGTGAGGAGACTCTTAAACAGCTCACGAGAATAGACAACTGGCTGCAGTATGAGACTCGTGACTCGCAGGATCAATTAAAAGACGTGTACGGGAAATCCTCCAAGATAGAGGCTGCCCTCGGTAGAGTAGAGGCAAATCTGAAGAACATTCAAACTACAGAGATAAAATCATCAGCACCAGACCCTGCTTACTTTGAGGCGGTTAAAAAAATCGACGTGCTTCAAAACACATTAGACAATCTGCGTAGGGACGTACAGCTTAGCTCAAATAAACTCGAGCAAATATTAAAAACGTGCACAAACGCGGGGCTGTGTACGGCAAATATTCAACACCTAGTCCAAAATGTTTTAGAGCATATCGAGAACAGCACTTCGCCAAAAGGTTCAGAACTGACGCCACAGCTCAAACACATCCAAAGCTCACTGGCAAAACTGACGCACATGCTCACCGAGGGTGCGTTAGATGCCAACGGGAAGAAAAAAAGTGACGTCAGCGAGGACCTGCAGCCAATAAAGGAGACCCTAGAGGCAGTTCGGTCCGAGCTCAGAACGATGAGAGAGGAGAAGCGGGTACCGATGTCTCCACCACCAGTATCCCTGGCTAAGGAACTGGCTGAGGTTACTACACCACCACCAGCGGCGACAATACAAAAAGTGACATCAACATACGCTACTATGACAGCCAAGCCCACAAAACCTACCCTGCCCAAGCCCCACTCAAACCATACACTGATCATCTCATCTGTGGACGAGATGAAAACCGGTGAGGACGTCATTGAAGAGATCAGGACAGCTCTCGACAGCAAGAATACCGGCGTTAAGGTAGAACGGGTCAGGAAAGCTAGGAACCGCAAGGTAATACTTAGCTGCAACACAAAAGAAGACCTATGCCTGGCTAGGGAGAAGGTTAAAAGCCATCGGAACCTGATGGTGGAGGTGGCAAGGCCATCAAACCCTCTAGTAATTATTAAGGATGTCTTGGCCTATCACAAGGACCAAGACATAATACAGTTCCTGACCTCGCAAAATAAACATCTTTTTAAGGATATAGCTGTGAAGGACGCCACGATCAAGGTCAGATACAGGAAACGTGCCAGAAACAGCCTAGAATGCCACCCGGTGCTAGAGGTATCACCACCGCTCCATAAAGCACTGTTGGAGGTGGGTGTTGTGTACCTGGACCTCCAAAGGCGACCGGTCTTCGACCTGTCCCCACTGGTGCAGTGCACGAAGTGCCTAGGTTATGGCCATACAAAAATGCTCTGCAAAGAAACAGAAGACCGATGCAGTCATTGTGGCTATAAACACAGATGGACGGACTGCAGAGTCCGTAAAGAGGGCAAACCGCCAAAATGCCTCAATTGCTTTGAGACAAAGGGTACCAAACCAGAAGATAGCCAGCACAACGCATTTAGCCATGACTGTCCCTTGTGGCAAAAATGGGATGCCATAGCCAGGGAGAAAGTTACGTACTGCTAAAGGCATGCCACTGATACCCCTCGGAGCGAGCAGAGAACTGCATATCATCCAGGCAAATCTGCACCGCTCCAAAACAGCCACGGCAGAATTGCTTCAGGCTGCGGACCAACGCAAAGTAGACATTGCCATCGTGCAAGAACCTTATGTGGGAAATCAAGGTACAGTAAAACGTTATCCTGGCACCAAGATCATACAGTGCACCGGCACCTTGGTCAAACCCGTGAAAGCGGCGATTATCGTCTTCGGTGACAGACTCAGGGTCATACAAGACCCTGTGCTTGCCACGAAAACCGAGGTGGCTGTGTGGCTGGAGGCGGGGGGTCTGCGGCTTGGAGTTATATCTGTTTATTTCGAGGGGAATGAAGAAATAGACACTAACATAAATCGGGTTAACACAATGATTAATAAACTCGGTGTTAGGGACCTAATCGTGGCGGGAGATATAAACGCATGGAGCCCGTGGTGGGGCAGTAGATCTGAGGACCGGAGAGGTGAAAAGTACGCAGCGTTCCTTAATGAAATGGACCTAGAAATACTGAACACAGGGGACACACCCACCTTCGAAACATACAGAGCAGGTAAACTCTACGAAAGCCACGTAGACGTCACAGCGTGCAGCCAATCCCTGCTAGGGAAAATCACCAACTGGAAAGTGGACAGACATCTAACAACATCTGATCACAATGCAATTACCTTTACCGTAGGCCTAACAAACCCTATAGGCAGTTTAAAACCCATTACCACCCGGATTTACAACACTGCTAAAGCAAAGTGGTCGGATTTTATAAAGACTTTTAAATTTAATATAGAAGCAGTGAATATGGACCCCTCACTAGCTGACTCTGAAGAAGATCTGAATGCTATAGTAACTGATTACATCAAGCTGATAAAGGACACCTGCGATCAGGTTATCCCAAAAATAGCAATAAAAAATGGGAAACCAACCCCTCCTTGGTGGACAAAAGAATTGGAATCAAAAAAGAGGGAGGTACTTCGGATGAAACGCAAAATAAGGAACGCAGCCCCTCACCGAAAAAACCAGGTCTGGCAAGACTACCATAGATCAAAGACCGAATACGCAGAAATGGTCAGTTGCGAACAGACTACAAATTGGAGGGAGTTCTGCACAACGCAAGAAAAAGAGACGATGTGGGACAAAGTGTACAGAATCTTAAGGAAAACATCGGGAAGGCAAGAGGATGTACTCCTAAAAGACCATAACGGTAGCGCATTGACCCCGCTGACGTCCGCTGAACTCCTTACAACAACTTTCTATGCAGACGACACACCTGAGACCGACACAGCGTACCACACAAAAATCCGGGCAGTGACAGAGAGCCAAAGCTGGAGGGATGATCGGCTAGGGCCGGATGAACCACCGTTTACTACTGCCGAACTGGAGTCAGTATTAAGGAATTTAAACCCTAAGAAGGCACCAGGGCCGGACGGACTAACAGCCGATGTGTGCACAGCCGCAATCCGAAACGACGGGGGAGTGTTCCTGGGCATAGCGAATAAATGCTTGTCCCTGAGACACTTTCCCGCCCAATGGAAGGTGGCACACGTTATCATCCTAAGAAAACCGGGAAAGGACGATTATACGCATCCTAAGTCATACCGACCAATTGGCTTGCTGTCGGTGCTTGGAAAAATACTGGAAAAACTAGTAATCGCCAGACTGCAGTGGCATATTCTCCCTACACTGAGCGCGAACCAATACGGTTTCATGCCGCAACGCGGAACTGAAGACGCCCTCTGTGACTTGGTCGAGCACATAAGGATGAAGCTCAAAGAAAAAAGGTTAATCCTAATGGTGTCACTTGACATAGAGGGCGCCTTTGATAATGCTTGGTGGCCAGCGCTCAAAAAACAGCTGATAATTAAACAATGTCCCCGAAACCTCTACTTCATGATCGAATCATACCTACGAGATCGAAAAGTGGAGGTTAACTACATGAGGGAAAAAGCAGGGAAAGAGACCACCAAGGGATGTGTCCAGGGATCAATAGGAGGTCCCACATTTTGGAACATAATCCTGGATTCCCTGCTCAAACAGTTACAGGGGAGGGATGTACACTGCCAGGCCTTCGCAGATGATGTGGTTCTGGTTTTCACTGGTGAAACAGGCGAACAAGTGGAGGAGACCGCAAATGAGATCCTGGACAGAGTGGTGAAATGGGGAGGACGTAATAAACTTAACTTCGCGCCGCACAAAACCAAGGCCATGGTGATAACGAAGAAATTGAAGTACGACCCCCCCATCGTGACGATGTCCGGAGTGAATATCGAACTGGTGACAGCAATTAAAGTGCTTGGACTCACGATCGACAGAAACCTGAACTTCGCCGAGCATGTGTCAGAGCAGTGTAGAAAGGTAACTAATATATATAAACAACTAGCACGCACGGCGAAAGTAACATGGGGTCTAAATAGTGAAATCATCAGGACGATATATCTAGCGGTCATTGAACCTATTATCCTATACGCCAGTGGAGCATGGAGCCAGGCCACGGATTTGGAACTCGTCAAAAAGCAGCTAGAGTCGGTACAACGGAACTTTGCAATAAAAGTCTGCAAAGCTTATAGAACAGTGTCCTTGACGTCCGCTCTTACATTGTCTGGACTGCTCCCGATTGACCTGCGAGTACATGAAACAGCATCCCTCTATAGAACAAAAAAAAGGGACTGCCGAGACCACCTACCACCAGGCAGTATACTGGAAAAGGAAACATCATTTTCTGGGAGACCTCATCCATCCGAGCGGGTTCTGATAGAATATGAATGTGTAGAGGATACATCCGTAGAGACCATACGGAAGCACAAAATCCAAGACCCACAAATATACACAGATGGCAGTAAAATTGATGAGGGGGTTGGAGCCGCCGTCTCGTGGTGGGTAGAGGGAAAAGAAACCGCCAGTTACACATTTAGTCTCGATCCCGCCTGTACGGTCTTCCAGTCTGAACTGTATGCTCTGCATAGGGCGATAGAGATGGTCCGGAGAGAGGGTGTCACCTCAGCAACAATACTGAGTGACTCCAGATCCTCATTGGAGATCATCACGAACCCCAAAGCAGGCCATCATCTAGTGCAGAGGATACATGAAGACATCAGAACTATCAGAAGGAACGGTGGAGAGGTCAAACTGTTCTGGCTGAGAGCACACGTAGGCACAGCGGGAAACGAAAGAGCAGATGAATTAGCCAAAAAAGCAGCGCGGGTGGTAAACGGAACGCGGGACTACTGTGAGATCCCCGTGTCGTTCGTGAAGAATAAGATAAGGGAAGAGACGATCCGAAAATGGCAGGATAGGTACGTTACCTCCTCTACAGGAGGAGTGACCAAATGGTTCTTTCCAGATCAGGCGAAAGCCTATAGCTGGGTCAGGAAAGAAAAACCATCACCTCGTCTGATACAAGTCTTCACGGGGCACGGGGGGTTCGCAGAATATCTGTACCGATTCAAACTCAAGGACAATCCATATTGTGAATGTGACCCCGGGGAGATTGAATCGGTATGGCACGTGATCCTGGACTGTCCCAGATTTGCCAGTGCCCGCCATGACTTAGAACATAGACTAGGCAAGATAGTGATAAGGAAAGAGAATATCCATGCGCTACTGATGGATAAAAAGGCAAAACCACCCTTAGTGCAGTTTATACAAATAGCAGCCGATCTGGCAACACAGCGAAACAAGAACTGTACTCCACCAGCGCAGGGGGGTGATGATGGGTCGGTAAATATGGCACCACGAACGCGGGAACCTTACGTGGCCCCAACGATAACGCAAATGCAGTGGTTGAGCGACGGAGAAAAAGGAACAGTAGGTCTCCTCACAAGGGCTGTGGCGTTGTTCATGGATAGTGCAGGAGAAAGGATTGGCATTAGTTTCTGTATGTCCAGAACAAGGAAGCACGTTGCCATATCGCCTGGCCTAGCAGTCCTGCTAAAAGGCAGCACTACCAGGGCGACCATTAAAAGAAAAGTGTTTGATGCAATGCCTGAGGTGATGCTCGCAGGGCAAAAATGCCGGATCGTACGTTTCAGGAATAAGTCGATCCTGCTCCTGGACTGGCACACTGACAAGTCGTCCTTTACTATAGCGGGGGAACTGCTGTTAAACATGGACGGAGACCCAAGAGTCATCAGCGTGGATGTCATGAAGGTAGATCTCGAGAAAGGGAAAGTGTCCGATTACACTCCCTTATTGGAGGCCTCCCGAAAACACAAAATTATCGTGTACGAGGGAAGAGGCCAAAACCTCGACTTTCTGCTCAAAGACCACGAGCAGACTCCACGCAATGAACTAACAGAAAGTGGCTCAGCCCGGGCACAAAGGCAACACGAGGAGGCGATGCAAGAAGCAAACGAAAGAAGACGCCTCCAATCACAAAGACAATCCCCGACAGACGACCTCGTCAGGGGCATATCTGTTGCCCTGGGCCACGCTCGTCCTCGTAGAACAAGCAGTGAGACAGTACTGAACTCGGTCCCCAAACATAGAACGGTCTCCTCACCCAAAACCACACTGGCAGACATGGGAAGGGTGAGACCGCCATCCAGAATAGTCACTGACCGGGACGGAGATGACCTAGTCAACGCCTATCTAGAGTACCTGGGGACACTGCGGGCGACGCTGCAGGTAAAACACACCACCTGCAGCAAGATACTTGAGGCATTTCAGATAAACGCCCGCATGTTACTACAGGAACTCCTGGACGGGGCGAGGGCGGTGGTCTATAACAACGACACCGGGACTGTGGTGGCGGGAACTCGCCCTATAGATAAAAAGCAGATGGCGGCGTACAGTGGCACGTCAGGCATGGTGCTGGTGGATCATGAAGCAACTGACGAAAGGGGAGCAATCACATTCTGCACACCGATCGAGGACCCAATAGTGGTAATTGCCAAGTGCACCCGCTTCATGCTGGAGGACCGAATTCTAAAAACGGCGGAATCCGTGAGTGGAACTTGGATCTCCGAACCATGGGGTAAACTGGCAATCAGATGGGTTGACGGTGTGCCGGGTTGCGGGAAGACCACGTGGCTCCTCAATAACTTCCAAATGAAGGAAGATATGATCATCACTAGCACACTCGAGACGGCAAAAGAACTGTTGGACAAAGTGACGACTCGATTCGGGGCGGTCGTGAAGGGGAAAATAAGAACCATTGCCTCAGTTCTCATCAATGGTGTGGAAGCATCAAAACGCCTTTTGGTGGACGAAGCTCTCCTAGTCCATTTTGGAGCTATCATCATGGCAACAAGGCTGACCGGGGCAAGAGAATTGGTACTAATGACCGATACAAATCAGATCCCCTTCATAGACAGAGACAACCTGTTCGAGATGCGTTACGGAAGCCCCGCCGCCATCACGTCGGTAACAGAAAAGCTCCTCTGCACACACCGAAGTCCGATGGATGTGGTGTATGCCCTCCAAAACATCTACAAGGGTATTTACACATCACGGCAAGTGCTGAGGTCCATGACATGCAGAATGGCATCGGAGGCGATGTTACGAAGGGGTAACCCAAATACTCTCTTCCTTACCTTTACTCAAGACGAGAAAGAAGCGTATGGGAGGGAAGGGTTCGGCACCGGAGAACAATCTAGACTGCTGACGATCCACGAAGCACAGGGACTAACGTACGATCACGTGGTTGTGCTCAGAGGAGCAGAAAGGAAGAACCCTGTCCACGATAGTGTTCCTCACGCGGTGGTTGCCATTACCAGACACATGGTATCCTGCACCTATTTCTACCGGGAGTTGAAGGAGGACGACGCAATTAGACGTCTCATTGCCCTTCCCAGCATAGCAACAGATGAAGTGGTCATGGAATACAATAAAAAAATGGTACTCAGGGCCCTATCAAGCGGAGCAACCTTGGTGTAACTAAAATAAAAAAAAAAAAAAAACACGCAACATATATTATGCCAAATACGAGTATATTAACTGACCAAATCTTGTTAGCATAAGTTACCCAGGAATACTGGCATAATAATTATAATGATCCAAAAATTGTGAAATAGTCCATACATAAATTATTAACATATAGTATAATATTATTAAGATATATATTTGAGTATAATTAAGTATATATAAGTATAAATAGATATTATTAAGATATATATTTAAATTTTTTAAATTGATTGAGTTGCGCAACTCACCTTAGATTAGGAGTAAAAAGTAGTCGTTAGTCTTAATATAATAATTATAATAAAATAGATCACAATGAGAAGATTCCATGAAAAGAGCACGGACCACGAGTCTGTGGAGTGTTAAATTAGTAATAAAAAAAAAAAAAAAAAAAAAAAAACCGGGAAAACTTCGGCTGGTGTTCGACGCGGCCGCCAAGTCGCACGGTACAAGCCTCAACGACCTTCTGCTTGAAGGGCCTGACCTGTTGCAGTCACTACAGGGCATCATGTTTCGATGCCGAGAAGGGCGAGTGGCGGTGACGGCAGATATAGAAGAGATGTTCTTGAGGATCAAAGTCAGACCTGAAGACCAGGAAGCCCAATTGTTCCTGTGGCGTGACAACGCGAGCGAATCACCGAGAACTTACAAGATGACGTCACTGATCTTCGGCGCCACCAGCTCGCCGTTCCTGGCCCACAGCGTGCGAGATCGGAACGCACAAGATCACGCGCAAACGCATCCTGTTGCGTTTCAATCGATCACCGCGAACCACTACATGGATGATCTAGTAGAGAGTTACGAAGACATAGAGACCGCCAGAAAGACCATCAGTGAAGTATCATACGTCCATGCGCAAGCTAATTTTAACCTACGAGGATGGAACTCAAATGAAGAAGACGCATTGGCAGATATCCCTGAAGATCGGAGAACGCGAGCCACGACGGAATTAGCATCGGCACCAGGGAAGACACTGGGACTTCTGTGGGACGCCCAGACTGACGAGTTGGCCTTCAACACTGTGCTGCCGAGAGTACCGACAGAGATACTCAACGGAGATCGATTACCGACTAAAAGAGAAGCGTTGCGCATTGTGATGTCAGTCTACGACCCATTAGGCCTACTGAGTCACTTCACCATACGAGTGAAGATTACGCTGCAAAGCCTGTGGCGGAAGAGTCTCAAGTGGGACGAACGATTACCCGAAGAAGAAGCCGAAACATTCCGAAGATGGCTACAAGAACCGAGGGGAAACATCGCTCAACTTCGCTTGCCGCGATGGTACGGAGCCACAGAGAACGCGACGAGAGAGCTCCACGTTTTCTGCGATGCCAGTGAGCAGGCATATACCGTAGCCGCATACTGGAGGATAGAGAGAGACGACGGGGTCACAGATGTGAGATTGGCCGCCGCCAAAGCCAGAGTCGCACCCCTGAAGACGCAGAGCATTCCGCGGTTAGAGCTGCAAGCAGCCGTGATAGGCACCCGCCTAGCCCACGCCGTGATCACAGGACATAGATGTCAACCCGAACGAGTGACATACTGGAGCGATTCACGAACAGTATTACAGTGGATAAGAAACGACGCACGTCGCTACACTACGTTTGTCGCGCATCGTCTAGGAGAGATTTGCGAACGCACAGAAGCTAAACAGTGGCGTTGGATACCAACAGAGCATAATGTGGCTGACGACGCAACAAGATTGACCCACAAGACCGTCTCCATGGAAGATAGATGGTTCACGGGACCCGAATTCTTATATGCGCCGGAGGAGAATTGGCCTACGGAGATAAACTGTAATGAAGCGATAGACGAAGAAACCGTAACGCTCACGATCAAACGAGCCGAAACTGGTTTGCCTCTGATCAACCGCTTTTCCTCACACGAGAGGTTGATCAGGGCAACAGCTGTCGTATTAGCATTCATCGACAAGTGCAGAGGGAAAACCGAAAGAGTAGAAGTACGACATCTACAGGAGGCAGAGAGACGCTGGATAAGAGAGAGCCAGCTAGACAGCTTTCATGAAGAATACGAGTTGCTAGAGAAAGCGAAACCGATACCTAAGTCAAGCCGACTTTACAAGCTAGACCCGGTGATCAAGGATGGCATTATACGACTGAACGGGCGAATAAAGGCAGCCGATGTGTCATAAAACTTGAAAGAGCCGCCCATACTTGACGGGCGTCATCCTGTCACGCGCCTGTTAACGAAGCAAGAACGCGAGAACGCTGAACACGCGGTCAACGCAAGACCCCTAACTCACGTATCCGTCGACCCTGCGGATCCTGAGGCTCTTACACCGAACCATTTTTTGTTGGGATCATCAACGGGACTACCGAGCACTGGGCCCTGTCATCTGGCTGATCGAAGAACGTGGAGAGCATGCCAAGCGCTCGTCGATGAGTTCTGGAAGAGATGGGTGCGCGAGTACCTACCAACGCTCGCACCCCGCCAAGCCGCCGCTGCACCAGAACGACCATTGCAAGTGAACGACCTAGTGGTGGTCGTCGACTCATCACTACCGCGCAATGTATGGCCGAGAGGAGTAGTCGAACGAGTCTACACGGGACCCGATGGACGTGTCCGCAGTGCAGACGTTCGGACCAAAGGAGGGACCTTCCGCCGCCCGACGTCGAAGCTAGTCGTCCTAGCGGTTGAAGAGGCTTCGACAGAGTCTACACCGGGGGGAGAACTGTAAGGGACGACAAACACGCGTGCGAGAGGAATGGCGATACGCATAGTACGCGCTTATACCCCGCGCTACTTGCGACCCTTAGAATAAGTAGGTTAAGAAATTTGCATGTTATGCCCTCCGCTACTTGTGACCCTAAACGGGGGCTTATAAGAAATGAATGTTGCAAATAAATTATGTGTGTGCTCAGTATTGCATAGTGAACCAGTTTGCGTTTTAATTAATAGTGCGGAAGTAACAGTGACTTGTACTAGTACCAGTGCCTACCAGTATCTGAACCAGCCCCGAACCCCTGAACGGATCGTAAAGAATTTGCCGACCTAAACCATACAGTCCACAACAGTACCTATAACTGTCCAATGCGTTGTGTACTACTTATAACTACCACAGCACCGCGTGCGTGGCCGGGTCAGCTGTCTGCTATAAATGCGTAGCGCGTGTGCGTGCGAGTTGTTTGACACTGAGTGGCGAAATGAATGAAGTGAGTAGTCATTATTATGCCTACATTACTAGTATTATGTTATCTGTGCCAACATACTCTATTGAAAGGAGTTGGAGAATAACATTTGTCTTTTTTATATAAGCAAACTGTTTGATCAAAACATGTTGTATCTCTCGACTCGAGACCACTCATTTTTAACAGACTTCAATAAAGGAGGAGGTTCTCAATTCGATGCGTATGTTTTTTTTGTGTGTATGTTACGTGATTACGCCGCCAATTGTGGATCGATTTTCAAAATTCTTTTTGTATTCGATAGAGTAACTCCCAGGGTGGTCTCAAGGTCACCAAAGTCAGGATCTGATGACGGGATCCCATAAAAATCGAGGGAAGCGCTAATGTAATACCAGCTCACCGAAGGTGAGCTTGTAATAAATTAGGGATTCTTTCACTAAAAAGATTTCATTCACTAAAAAGTTTTTGAAGTCAGTTTTTATTTGGGTCCTTTGAGTTAGTAAACCAATAGGTATGGATGGAACAATACAATAAAAAACACGATAAAAACAAAAAACAAACGAATTCCAGTAAAATAATTATTAAAATGTGTTATCAATTATTTTTATCCTAAATCCAGTTTTTGGAGCATTGTTGCCTAATAATAGATTTTGTTCACAGTAAGGCGCATAACACATTGCACCGGACACCGCTCCGGTGTGCGGTGCTGCGGTTTTTACTGAAGAATCTTAATTTGTATACAAAAACCGCAGGGTATAAGGCCCTGTCCTAATTGGCCATCGCTCGTGCGATGATGCGTTGCGATTTCATCGTGCGATGAAACTGCTCGCGCGATAAGAAAACGTATGTCCTAATTGGCCATCGCTCGTACGATGATGCGTTGCGATTTCATCGTGCGATGAAACTGTCGCGATGCGATCACTCTCGAAATGGCTCTTGACAGAGATGCACAGTTTTTGCTTTCGAGTAATATTCCTCTAATTATAAATAGTATTAAAAAAAGAAAACGTAGACCACATAATATACTCTATAAATACAGAAATAAGCGCGGTGAATTTCGCAATCAGTACTTCGACGTACGAAATAACGAAGAAGATTTTTACGAATATTTGTCAATGACAACAGAAACCTTTGATTACATCTGTAATGGAATACGCAGCGATTGTAATCGTAAGGTTACAAACTTTAAAAGACCCATAAGTGTGGAAGAAAGATTGGTGTTAACATTGAGGTAAGTTTCTTTTATGTATTTATTTTTATTATTTGCATTTACAACGCTATATGTATTTAAAATAAATGTTTAAACTAGAAAAAGGTATTTTTTTTGTCTCGGCTCTTTCCCGGACTGGATTCGAATCTGCATCCTCGAGTAACCGGCTCGACGCTCTTAGACAATATTACAATAAATTTTATTAATTGGTTGGTAATACAATTTATTGGTTTTAGACTCAGAGTTAGACGAAAATTGACTTTTATCTAGTTTAAACATTAATTAGAAGTTTTTTTATACTTACCTATAGTTTAATAAATGTTTTGTATAGATCAGTGAGTACCTATTATAATATGCATATCAAGTCTTGTGTTTGTGCCTAGGTTACCTAGAGAATTAATGTACCAACTTGTTATATTAAAATAATATTTTTATTATACACGGTTATTTTTTTATCACCCTGGAAAATTTAAGGGACGCTTCACGACATGGTATTATAATGATTTAAATATAAATAAAAAAAATAACTCACTTACTTAATTTTTTTTATACATTCAGGTACTTCTGAATGTCTGTATCTGAAACTGTGCATATGCTCAACCACTTCAAAAGAGAATTTAAATCTGGGAAATGAAATAAATCGTTTGCGATAAAAGGGCAAATTATTTAAAGACCTAAGACCATTAAAGGCTAATGCAGAGAAAATTTCGAAAAATGTTGCATTTCAACAAAGTCAAGTATATGACCACACCAGCTCAACTGTTCATGCATATGCAACATGCAACAACAAGCAAGTAAGAAACTGAAAGGAAGACATTTCACTATTGAAGAGAAAATATGCTATCCAGTTGTTACGTAAATATTTTTCACTTCCTTCAAATAAATCAATGAACGATCGAAGATCCTTCAAAACATTTGTGTAGCCTTATATTCAACGAGATGTCAATCACACCACAAATTTCTTCGGAAACATTAGGAGTTATGGTGCTAGGAATATTGCAGCTAACACAATGTTTATAAGAATTTTGCCAGAATACCTCTCGCGCCTACTTCTACCGCATATAAGTGAACATAACCGTTTTTTGTGAGATAGTAAGATCGTAGTATCTATTCAATTTAAATGTGTGGTATTGAGAATGTTATTTTCCCACGGCACGGTGAGTTCGATGAGTAGTAAGCGCTTTATTACCGGGAGTAAAGTAAAATGTCTGACGGAAACTTGTATTGTTTATCATACGTATCCACCAAAGGGTTCAATCCGGTGCCGAGCCTATGATCAAATAGGTTTTATTTATTTGTTTTGTTTTAGAGCCCTCTTTGGTGAATTTGATGAGGCTTAAGGTTGTTGTCATCCCTTTCTGGGCTCTTGCGACCGCTTCACTGACAGCTTCCCGTATGATTCCCAAAACCTTATCATGACGTCGCGAGTAATTACCCTTTTCTAAAAGAACTCTGCATCCCACCAGTATGTGCCTAGCTGTTCCAGGTGCTTCGCCACACGTATAGCATGTTTTTTCTGTTGCTATTCCCCAATGTTGTTAGATTACATTGTTCTGGGAAAGTCATCTGGAAGGCGTTAAGATAGAATTTCAGACTTGCAGGCGATCAATCATAAAGTAGAGTTTTCCACTTCAGAGCTGGCGGAATGCAGAATTCACCGATAGTTATCCAGTCATTTCCATCTCCAAGTTCATTGCAAATAAAGGCTCCTAGTGATTCCGAAGAAATGGATATTCATTTTAATAACCGAATTTGCTTTGACCAGCCCCATCAAAATGATGCTGGTCAATGTAATAATGTTTACGGTTGTGTTATATAATGATGTGTAAAAGAAATTGTAAAAGGGTGTAAAGACTATAAAAAAAATTTACTAGACATAATAACAATGATTTTAAATGCGCAAAAGATGTAAAAATAAAAAGTGGTTGTGTGTGCGGATAGAAATATTTTTCAAAGATATGCAAAATATGACTATTACTTTCCTTAAGAATGACGTGCCAAAGAAATTAAACAAACTATCATATCATTCGCAGAGACATTAATTGACATAATGACCCATTTGAATGTTGCATTCATAAAATAAAATTAAACAATGTTTTTGTCAACACAATGTTTAATGTTCTAATTTATTTGGTGTGTAGTTGGCGTCGATAGATTAATCGGATTTTATTGGGAAAACTTACATAGGTACAATGGAGATGATGTAACTAAAATAGCAGCACAAAATTATTAAACATAAAAATTGAAAATAAAAGGCAAGTATTTGATTTGTTTTATTTCAAACATATTACATATTTTGTGTTTATTATCTAAAGATTTTTTCTTATCTGGAACTAGTTTACTAAAAAGAAATTGAAAAAAGCATTACAAACAAGTTGAAATTAGATAACTCTATAAAACAGTCTTTTCGAGGTGCAAAACCTCAAAAAACCCCTGCCTTTATATTAACGGTTTTAAAAATGCGGTCTTATTACAAAACTTGGCCTAAATTTAGTCTTGGTTTAAACTAGATGCTCTTTCACTTGTTTTAAAGTAGATAAAGACAGCATCAGGTTTAAACCAAGTCTAAACTTAGGTTATGTTTTGTAATAAGGCGGCAATTTAAGCCACCATATTTTAACTATCCCTGCGTTCCAGATAAAGCACTGCTACTTTCTGAGGCTAACATCTGATGTTAGCCTCGTTTTGCGTTTCTTTGAAGAAATGTTGACATGTTTAGCCGCGCTAATTGTTACAAATGAAACGCAAGGTACTGATTTTTCGTGCTGAATTTTGACACCTCACTTAATTAGTCCAGCCACTTAAAATTTTTTATAATATAAATCAGAATTGGCTAATACTACAAATATCTTTCAATAAATTTTTTAAATCCGCTGAAAATCCTTTTTGATTCATGAAAAAAAGATTCCAAATGTCAAATTTGAAAGCTGTCAAAAAGTGGTATCAGAGGACCCATCTATTAGCATGGGTATTTGATGCTAGCATTTCGTGTTAAAAATGCTTAAATGAAACGCATGACAACCAGCAAGAAAAACTAGCATCACCGGCTAATGGAACGCAGAGATGCTAAAAATGTTGGTATTTATGGCTAAAAATGCTTATCTGGAACGGGCCGTATATATGTAGGTATGTATATGTACGAAGTACCAGTTAAGAAATGCAGATGGCGCTAGTTGACGTGTCAAATGTAGCATGCATAAAAATGCCACGAGAGGGCTCTATTCCCGTAGTATTACTATTCTCTTTGAGCTCAAGTATGTTCGCACGAACGTCCGATTTAACAATGCGTCGATGGTCGTGCGATGAAAACTAGACAGTTTGGTCGTATCGCGTGATCGCGCGACCGCCAATTAGGACATTCAGTAGAATCAGTATGTTTGATCGCACGATCGCGCGAGCAGTTTCATCGCACGATGAAATCGCAACGCATCATCGCACGAGCGATGGCCAATTAGGACAGGGCCTAACACACTCACACCGCATGCCCGTGCGGTCCGCGGGGTATGCGGGGTATGCCACACTGTGCCGCAGTATCGTACGGATTTTTGCGTAGAAAGGACGTGCATACGCGTAATAGATCTCGATATAGATAATGCCGTCCGAGCGACGGTGGCGCTGTGGACTCGGCACTTGCCTTCCAATCGGGGGGTCGGGGTTCGAGACCCGCCATGTACCAATGTGTTTTTCGTTTCGAATTTCATATGTACATTTGTCTGACGGTCCTACGGTGAAGGAAACATCGTGAGGCAACCTGCATACATCTGCGAAGAAATTCAATGATGTATGTGAAGTCGCCCAATCCGCACTGGGCCAGCGTGGTTGACTAAGGCCTAATCACCCTAACATAGGGTAAGCTCGAACCCCTCGGTGACGTATATGAGCTGTGATGATGATGGTGATGATAGATAATGCGGTGATGCGGGGCGTCGTGCACCGCAGCTCCAGACGGTGATACGGAGCAAACCGTATGGTGGCACGGTTCCGTGCCGCCGCAGCCGTATGCGGTTTTCGTCCCTCCGTACACCGCAGCGGGATGCGGCGGCAATGTGTTAAGCGGCTAAAGCCGTGAAAACAGGTGTAGAAGATGATGGCGGGCTTATATGCCTCGTCTGCTATATTCATAGCTCTATTTATTAGAAGTCGACAAATTAAACAAACCTTATTTGTTAATTTCTACGATGATTTCAAAAACCGCATTTGAGTATCAAAACACTTACTTAACCCCTTACTGCATGAATTGTTAAAGAGATGCAATAAAAATTCTTTTTTCACAAAATAATATTTTACTAGGCCTACATAATGGCATGAAATTAAAATAAAAAATTATAAGCTTATATTTTTTTTTATTTTTTTTTTATACTACGATGCCGGCAAACAAACTTACGGCCCGCCTGATGGTAAGCAGTTACCGTAGTCTATGGACGCCTGCAACACCAGGGGCATCACAAACGCGTTGTCGACCCTTTAAGAACCTATTTACTCCCTTCTTGAAGAACCCCATACTGTATTCCCCGGGGAAAACCTCGGCAGGGAGCTCGTTCCACAACCGGAGCGTGCGTGGGAGGAAATTTCTCTCAAACCGCACTGTGCGTGACCACTTAGGCTCCAGCGTGTGAGGATGAACACCCTGCCGATGGCGAGCGGTGCGATGATAAAAAGTGGCCGTTGGCATCATGTCGAACAATTCTTCAGAACACAACCCGTTGTACAAGCGGTAGAACACACATAATGAGGCAAAGTCTCTCCTCAGACTTAGAGGCTCAATACCGCTTGTGAGTTTGGGATCGTCAACAATTCGCTCAGCTCGTCTTTGGACCGAATCAAAAGGTCCAAGTTGGTATCGAGGTGCTTCCGCCCATAGATGACAGCAGTACTCCATATGAGGCCTGACCTGTGATTTATATAGCAACAGTCTTTGCCTTGAAGAGAAGTACCGCTTGGCTCTGTTAAGCACATCTAGTTTTTTGGACGCCAACTTGACCTTGTCATCTAAGTGACTTCGGAATTGGACGTCGCTGGAGATGTCGACACCGAGGATCCCTAAACTCTTTGAGATGGTCAAGGGTGTGTTCTGGAATTGTGGGGCCACAGTAAATGGGGTTTTCTTAGCAGTGAACGCACAGACTTGTGTCTTAGAGGGGTTAAATCGGACTAAATTGTCCCGCCCCCAATCGGAGACTCTGGATAGAGTGCTCTCGATATAGTAGTTATTACACGACTCCAAAAATGGCTTCGTATGCATTCTAGTCAACGAATATGAATCCATATATGGCTTCATATGTGTTTAAGAAAACAATATTATTATATTATTTTAGACACTTGTCGATCTGTGCGAACACAAAAAGCAATTCATTGGCTTTGATTAGTGTTAGCAGCAGATCCAATGATCAGTTCCTTTCATAATTTTTAGGTCCTGGTTGGTTACTCTGAGTGTTTTATTATGGAATCTCTCAAAAATCTCCGTTACTGTTACTAGTAGGCAGTAGGTATATGGATCTCATTTTTGTGTCGAATTGTTTGATGAGCCTGTATAAAGCAGATGCAATCGTAGGATCCTCGTGTACCGAGAGTAAGACGGTGTTGTCCGCATAGTAAAAGTATCTGTGTGAAAAGGCAAATCAGCAGTGAATATCAAGTACAGTATGGAGTCCAGCAAATTAAGTTACTCCTGAGGATATTAAGTTCATCTGAGATATTTCGTAAAAATCATCGCCCTAACTGCCATCACCAACCACCATATAACATACTTGGAGGTTCCACAGAAGCGCGGAGGATCCATTTTTGACGTATGCAAACAGCAACCGTGAACGCATACAAAGCCAAATATGACTGCAGTATGTTTTACTGTAACGCATACGAAGCCAAATATGGCAGACAGATAAAAGGCACAAAATAAATATGAAAAAAGCTCAGCATTGAAATAAACAAACTGTTTTCGTATTTTAGAGGGTATAAAGGATATAGCTATAGTTTTTCTTTACCTATTTCTTACCGTATTGTATTTTATTTTGAACTAGCTGTGCTCGCGACTTCGCCCGCGTAGAATAGTAACTTTTGTTGAAGTTGATAAAAAGTAGCCTATGTTATACCTTATATAATTAGCTATCTATTAGTGAAAGTCCCGTCAAAATCGGTCCAAACAGACAGACAGACAAAAATTTTTAAATTGTGTTTTTGTTATTGGTACCCGTTATACATTCATACCTATTTAGTAAAAACTTGTTATTTTGACATTACAAACAGACACTTAAATTTTATTTATTTGTATAGATTCCAAAAACTAGCACCTTTTGTCTGTCATCGGCCGATCACACGTATTGCAAATAAGCTCAAATGCCAACAATTGTCATTGACTTTAGACAAAATTAACCTTTCGTTAACTAGTGATAAAACGCTTATATTAATTTATTTTCTTTTTTAAGATTGAGTTTCTCATTAGGCTGAAAAAGAGTCGTGAAATTTTGCGTCCAAATATGACTTGGTATGCGGTAAGGGGTTAAAGTAATAATAATTGATCGTAAGTTTATTGACTAACTAGGTACTTAAGTTTAAAATATACTTGGCTGTATATGATACATTGTCGGATTGCAGACCCTGCTGTATTTCAAGTTGGACACGTCAAGGCAGTACTTATACCTACCTATCTACTATAAAATCCCCAAGAATCCAATTACGCTAATTATTTCAAAGCTTGCAAGTAAAACTTCATTTAATAGTAGATTGGTACTATAATGTCGCAACCCTCAACTATTTTCCAAATGCAATCATCATTACTAAATATTGCCATCTCGTAATCGAAAGCTTATTTTGCCCGCGCTTTCTAAAAAACATTGCGCGGCGCCATCTTAAGTTAATGGCGAAAAGGCGTTTTCGCGCGCAATATCTTGGTCTATACGTCATTTTGAATCCGTTTAGACATGGCTGTAAAAGTGGTATACCATTTTTAAAACGAGAGCACAGTTCCTGTTTAGATTAATACGACGTATCCTTAGCCCTAACTTATATCTACATAAGACGTTTTTCCATAAAAGCGTCTTTGAGCAAAAGTAGTATACTATTTTCCGTTCTTCACATGCCAAACGTCTTATGTACATGCTTTTAGGGCGTGACTTAGGCTTATTTGTTTCTGAATCGCGCGTTCGCTCTTAATAAGCAATTCTATCGTCGTGCCTATGTAGATTATGTTGGTACGTGCAAATTTTTAAAGGTATTGCATTAACTTGATCTGGGTTAATTTGAATGCAGAATATTAACGATTCTTTTCAATATAATGTTAATTGGTTTTGACTGCAACTAGTGTTACTTTGATTAGAAATATGTATTCGTATTAAGCTGTATGTTCATAAAAACTTTGTCTAACATTCCATTGTACTTATAATTCATTTTGTATTTTGTCCTGTGCCTCTGTGTATGAAATGCAAAAATATGTTGTTAATATCATTTTAGCATAATCTTAGCAAGTCCTACCGTTGGGAATAGACCCATGTACCTACACAAAAAGGGTTTCATAAGACCTACATTCACGATCTATCCCAACGCTACTTCGCTAGCGCCACCGTCCACCCTAACTCTCTTGTTGGACAGGCGGCCGATTACACCCCCTTACGTAGTGTAGCGGCCAAAAATCGTCGACAGAGGAATATCATCCTCGATCCCCCCGACCCGATCACACGAGCGAACGACCTTCTCCCTCCGCCTTCCAACTCACTGTCAAACACTGCACACTCAAGCACTAGCTCCACACACCGCATCTGTAGAACAAGAGTGCGAGTGCCCGGTCTACACAGTTTGCAATATACCAGGTACAGATATGTGCCTGGTCGCTTCTCCCCACTCTCCACTACACGGCGAACTCGAGCGTCTGAGCCTTAGAGGCGCACTCGCGTTGCAGCCGCTCCCCGCACCGGCTATAACCGCCTGCCGACTCTACCCAAAGAGCGGGACACCCCCGTGGTGATGCCTCTCTGAGTTAGAAATCCACCAGGTTAGGTAAGCCATCACCACTGTGACGCTCCCGAGCACATCCTATTGATGTGCCCGGCCTGGCGACTCCAGCGTAGCGAGCTTAACGCTGCGCTGGGAAGCGGAGACCTCTCGCTGCCGAGCATGGTCGAGGCCATGCTCCGCGGCGAAGCGGAATGGGGGGCTGTCGCCTCCTTCTGCGAGGATGTAATCTCGCAGAAGGAGGCCGCGGAGAGGGAGCGGGAGGCAGATCCTCAAGCCGCTCCCATCCGCCGCAGACGGATAGGCAGGCGAAGGCGGGCATTCGCACAAGCGATGCCCATCTAATGACCCTGTCGTAGAGGCCTGCGTGCACGGTTGGCCCCGTGCACGCCGCCGTAAGGCCCTCCGTCTGGGGATTGCCCTGGTGTTCTCGGGCAATCCCCCCATGACGATAGCCCGACCGGTGGGTCGGGCTTGCCCGGGTGCGTGGGTAGTGGAGTCGCAGTGTAGACCTTACCTAGCGCGCCCATAAGGGCAGGGAGAACACCGGGGGGTTTTAGTGGGTAGGCCTGGCACCCTGCCGGGAGAGCCCCACACACGCTCGCTGTCTAGCCAACGGCGGGTACGGTGCGGTTGTTACGCATTTCTCCCCGAGAAAAAAAAAAGGTTAGGTAAGCCAAACGAGGCTTGAGGACCCACCAAAGTTCTCGCCTTCTTATAAATATTTAAGGTGAAGCTGTAATAGCCATCTGCGGCTAACAGCATAGGCCCCTCAAAAAAAAACCAAGGTATTGAACAGATGAAGATCTCTTGAGAGAATAACAAGAGCACGTGTTGGACGCATTAGAAAATGTGCAATGGTGAGCTTTAATTTTGATGTTATTTTGGGGTGGTTGAGATGGAGGCAATGAAGACTGTTTTTTCCAGATTAAGTGTAAGAAGATTATGTGAAAGCCAGCTCATGAAATGGCCTTTGAAAGGTCCAAAAAAACTCCGAAAGCTTATCAATGACAAATTGTGCTAACGACCCAACTGCATCTTCAGCAGATAGGCCCTTTCTAAATTGATTAGTAGAGATAAGCTTATTAGACTCTAAGAAACTTACCAGGGCACTATTTAGGACCTTCTCTAGAACTTTTGAAAGTGCAGGTAAAATAGCGATTCCGATTTAGCGATAGTTGTTCACTGCCCTTCTATTTCCACTCATATAAATAGGATGTATGACACCCTTCTTTAGTGCTTTAAGAAATTTACCAGACATAAGCCACAGATTGCATATATGTATATGGCTGACAGCCAGCGGGAATTAAGTATTTGTGGGCTGATTTTAAAAGTCTAGATGAGATACCATCCCGTCCAACTGCACCTTAGACCTGATGTCTAAGAGAAAGGATTATTCTTTTAATGTCGTCTTCACTGACGGTTAAAACGACCATAGATTTTAGAGGTGATTCAGTATTGCCGACGGGATAAGTATTCGAAATTGGCTTGATTTTGCTAGCTAGCTGTAGCCCTATATTAAAATAGTAGTTGTTAATTTCATTGATTGAAGCAGTTTTGCCGTCGTTTAAATTTAAGAGTTCTGCGGGCGATACAGATATTATGTTGGTATTAATAATTTTTTTATATTTGTGACTGCAATTAGGTACCGATCTTTAGAGACAGTCGCAATTGCTGCGATTGTACAATTATTGCTTATAAGCCGCAAATCCGTATTATGGAACGTTGGATTGCGCTACGTGCGCAACATGCGTGCGATTGATAAACAAAAAAAATATTTTACAAAAAATAAAAACCGACTTCAAAAACACTGAAAAGTTAAAAATAATATAAGAATAGGTACAGACAACATCACACTTTTATATTGAAGTCGGTGCCAAACGATGATCTCCTAGAAAGTCTTAAAATTTGGCACCGACTTCAATATAGAAGTGTGATGTTGTCTGTACCTATTCTTATATTATTTTTAACTTTTCAGTGTTTTTGAAGTCGGTTTTTATTTTTTGTAAAATATTTTTTATTTTTAACTTTTTAGTGAATAAAATCTTAATAGTGAAAGAAACCCTAATTAAATACCTTCGGTGAGCTGGTATTTAATTAGTGTTTCCCTCAATTTTCATAGGATTCCATCATCAGATCCTGACTTCGGTGACTTTGTGAGCACCCTAGGAGTATACTCTATCGAATACAAAAAGAATTTTGAAAATCGGTCCACAATTGGCGGACTAATCGCGTAACATACACACAAAACACGTTGGAAACAACTTAAAATTTAAGGGTTTTCCTCGATTTTCATAAGATCCCATCATCAGATCTTGACTTTGGTGACCATGGGACTACCCTTGGAGTATACTCTATCGAATACAAAAAGAATTTTGAAAATCGGTCCACAACTAGCGGCGTAATCGCGTAACATACACACAAAAAAACATACGCATCGAATTGAGAACCTCCTCCTTTTTTGAAGTCGGTTAAAAATGCACGTCAATGCTTGGACACAGTGACCGATTGTTATAGGTTGTTAATCACAGACCATTTAAAGATACTTTGTTGATCGCGTTGTCATTGTACAATTAGTAACCGGTTGCTTTTTTCCGTCCATAATAAGCCTGCTGGCCGTGCGAGCTTACCCCACGGTCAGCTACGGGGCCTGCGTTTTATAGCAGACACGCTACCGTGGGATGTCGATGCGCGCGTCTTCGCGGAGATGCATCGGCATCGGGTCGCAGCAAGGAATCGGTAAGAGTGACTCTTCGCCGAACAAGGGCGACGGATTCGCACCGAGGCACAGAGGGAGGCTCTGCGCCAATGTAGGAGGCACTCGCCTTCCCAGCTGCCGGACACCTCACAATTAATTCGTCCGGTGTTGGGGGAGTGGGTTGGGTGCCGGCATGGCAACCTCTCCTACCGCATGGTGTAGGTAATAACCGGACATGGATGCTTCGGCCATTACTTGCATAAGTTATCTCGTCGGGAGGAATCGCCGCAGTGTCACCATTGCTACGCTTCCAACGACACGGTCGAGCATGGGCCGAGCGCACGGTAGGTATTGACATTTCCCTTTCTGCACAGATTAGATGGTTCTAGGACTTAATGGCGCTAGGTTATTAAACCGGAAAACTGTCTCTGCTACAAATCAAATTCTAGTCAGAGTTATAAAATAGAGTAGGACAAATTATGTCTAAAATACATTATTATTATTTGTATTGAGATTATTTAATTTGAGAAAATACTTATTATCTGTGCTGCTCGATTTCACTGGCTTTTTCTTGCTAATTGCACCATATCATCGGTGGATGGACGAGACAGCGCTTTACTTCATGTATGGCGCTGTCTCGTTCACTCGCTGGAGCGGGGCGTATTTTGGAACTCATAGTAAGTGGGCCCCTGCTGATTCCTTTAATATATAGTTACCCACTTAGCATCGTAAAAATATTTGTTTTCTTTGGCTGGTACTGTGAATGTTATGTTTTGTGAATTGATTTTTGTATTTTTCATATAAGACAGGTACCCATGTAAAAAAATATTACCCATGTAAAAAAATAGTACCCATGTAATAAAAGATAATAATATATCGTTATTAAAAATAAGGTAATTTTTAATAGGTAACGATAATGTTGGTATACAATAAACTTCGAATATCAGGATGCCATGTCAAGCCTATTAAAGGTTTTGTGGCATCTATTTCAATTATCTTGTAACATATTTGTAAGTATATGCAAATAAAAAAAAAAAAAAAAAACAGTCCAGGAGAGTCCTAACAACTTTCGAAGACAAATAGGGAACCCAGACCGGGTAGCGGTGGTCGGATTGGGGTTTAGATAAAAAGAATGATAATGTTATCTCAATTTATATTTAGGACATCCTTTTTTTATATAGAGGGAAGATACAGTTTTTACGGTTTCAACAAGGGACTTGAGCTGACTAGGCCACCCCAAGGATATGCAGGACTCGGGTAAAAGACCCAATACCGGCTAAAAACCCTCTAGATACTTCTACCTCCGTAGAGATACAATCGGGATCGGCGTTAGCCATTCCCCGATTATATTTAGGACATCCTGTGTCAACTCAGCTAGTCAGCTATGAAACTAAAAAAACACAAAATTGCCAAAAATGCAAATGTTGACACATTTTTATATTGAAGCTAAGATTTTTAAATAAATCATCGTTTTGACTTTTTAACTCTTTAGTAGTCTTTTGAAGTCAGTTTTATTTTTTTCTGTAAAATATTCTCAATGAATTTAATAAATCTATATTAGAATTTGACCAGATGTAAACATGAGAATAATTTGAAATGATACCACTAACGCTCTTAAAAATTTTTCCCTAGCTCAGTTGTACTTTCCACTATTAGCTTACGTGCCCACAATATTTAAAGTACCTACTATCTTCAAATCCCTAATATCTAACCTTCAAGAAACTTCCCTTCTATCTACCATTAGCTTAGCGACTAGTAATAATACCTACCAGATGCTATTGTCAGAATAGCTTTTGAAAAAGTAACCGACACCTCATTCATGCCTATTATTTGAAATACCTCGAGAATATAATACCTTTTCAATTAAAAAAGAATTTTGAAAATGAGTCCATAATTGTTGCAGAAATCGGTGAACAATAAGAATGTACGAGTATGTAGAGTCGAACACAGATAATTATAAAAAGCCTCTACCTTTTCATAATTTGTTGAGTTTTTTTCCATGTTTATGACAAATGTGTGTAATCTAAAAAATAAATAATACCTTTGCTCACGTGAACGTGAGAAACATAATTATATGCATATTGTAAGGGACATAAGCTAGCGTGCCTTGAATTGTCAATTGTCAATAGTTGTTTTGTTGTTGCACTATTTCAGGAGCTAATCTTAGATCGGGAGATTTATTGTCTAACAATCTAACAATACTTTATTTTGACTAGCATTTCACCTGCTGCATCGGCGGCGTTATTTTTATTTTCCCGTAGTAAAAACTAGTGAAAAGAATTCTAACTATTGAGCACAGCCATTTAAAATAATCTCCTAGAACTGCACTATAAGTAGTTATTAGTGTAATACTAAAACAAAATATTTAAATTTCAATCCCTATTTCGCATAATTCTAAGAGGGAATTACTAATGCACATATAAAAATAACTATCAAAACGCACAGAGATCATGCGCAGCTTATGAAAGATCTCCTTTCCTAGGGCTCTACCGTTAGTATTAGTGTTAACGCGTTAAAAATAACGCCGAAAACAGTGCGGAGTTTGCAACAAAAGTTAATAATTTTTAACGCCACTAACAATGCCACATACCAATTAACGCATTAAGGCGGATTCACACAGATCATTGAAGCCGCGCCGCGCCGCCAACGTACCTACTGACAGGTGTGGTTACGTTCATAGATAATATTATATGAAAGAATTCAGTTCAGTCGCCGAGAGAATGTGTTTTTGAGAGTTCCTGACATATTTTTATTATGTACATAGAATAAGGGGCATTTTGGATTATCCAAAACGCAGTTCTCGGAAATGAACTCTAATTAGGATGATGACTTAATTCTAATTTTCACATCTCGTCATAAAATATTAAAATACCGCAGAAAAAGATGTAATCATGTCAAATCAGAATTAAAATCGGCTTAGAAATACATGAGATACAAGCATGTTAAGCTGTTAATTTGGAAGCGATTAGACAGAGAGATCCGACATCAATCGTGACGTCATTGTTGAGTACGGCCATATATGTAAACTCCATGTAAATTGCCGTTTTGCTAGAAAGAGATTGAGAAAAATCTTTAACACCTTATATCTTGGTTGTTTTTATAGTTATTCGAAAACCGGTTTTTTCTTTCTGTTTATTATATGAATAAGCTTCTATTAAAGCAATAAATTATTTTCATTCATCTAGCCTATTATATTAGGCAAAAGGAACTGTCAGTCAATCAAAGGTACATTCTCTTGGCGGCTGAACTGTATTCTTTCATTTATATTTAATACTAGCTGTGCCCGCGAACTACGTTTCGCCATCAAAATACTTAACACAGTGTTTAGTTTTTTCCTCCATTTTATACCATAATGATTCAACTTTATTCTGCCTTTCTTGAGCATCGGCCATTTTGAAATTAGGACAATTTTCGTAGGTTCGTAATGTTTTTGTGTTCGTAATGTAAACTCGCCGTGATGACTAACATCCAACACACAAACTTGGAGTTATCGTTAGTTAGTTCACGATCGTTGCATTATCACGGTCTCGAAGGACACTAAACATCTAACATCGAACATCCAATAGGCCCCGAAGCGGTTCTCAAACTTTTTTGGTGACGAAACCCTTTTGGAAAGCGAAATACTTGACGGAACCCTAAAATAAAACAATAGTCTTAAAAGTGTATTCTTTATTAATAAGCATAATAAAAGTACGACCAGAGAGGGTATTTTGATTTTTCTAAATTATTGCGGAACCCTTATAGGGGTATTGTGGAGCCCTAGGGTTCCGTGGAACACACTTAGAGCATGGCTGCTCTAGGTACCCTTCAGGGCCTACTTTCATTTAATACCCCTATTGCTGGGTTTGAAAAGCAACTGTTATCCGTCTTTTTTGAGCGGCGGCCATGTTGAATTTACGTCAATGTTGCTACGTTCATAGTGCTCTACTGATCAAGGCCTTTCATTTGAAACCCATATTGCTGGGCTTAGAAACGAACTTTTATCAGTTTTTTTTGAGCAGCGGACATGTTGAATTTTGTGCTATTTTCCTAGGTTCATATTATTGCTTTATTGTTATTTTGCTCTACTCTTCAAGGCCTTTCATTTGATACCTATATTGCTAGGTTTGGAAACGAACTTTTATCCACCTTTTTTGAGCGGTGGCCATGTCGAATTTACGTCAATATTGCTAGCTTCATAGTGCTCTACTCTTGAAGACCTTTCATTTGATACCTATATTGCTAGATTAGAAAGCGAACTTTTATCCACCTTTATTGAGCGGCGGCCATGTTGAATTTATTTATGTGTTGCTAGGTTCATAGTGCTCTACTCATCAAGGCCTTTCATTTGGTATCCACATTGCTCGGTTTGAAAACGAACATTTATCCTTTTTTTGAGCGGCGGCCATGTTGAATTTAGGTAGATTGTCGTAGGTACCTAATGCTCTACTCTTCAAGGCCTTTCATTTGATACCCATATTGCTAGGTTTGGAAACTAACTTTTATCCACCTTTTTTGAGTGGCGGCCATGTTGAATTTATGTAAATGTTGCTCGGTTCATAGTGCTCTACTTATCAAGGCTTTTCATTTGAGACCCATATTGCTGGGTTTGGAAACGAACTATTATCCATTTTTTGAGCGACGGCCATGTTGAATTTATAGCAATTTTCTAAGTTCATAATACTCTACTGTTTTAGGCTTTTCATTTGATACCCATATTGCTAGGTTTGGAAACGAACTTTTATCCTTTATTTTTTGAGCGGCGGCCATGTTGAATTTAGTTCGATTTTGCTAGGTTCCTAATGCTCTACTCTTCAAGGCCTTTCATTTGATACCCATATTGCTAGGTTTGGAAACGAACTTTTATCTATCTTTTTTGAGCGGCGGTCATGTTGAATTTATGTCAATGTTGCTAGGTTCATTGTGCTCTACTTATCAAAGCCTTTTATTTGATACCCATATTGCTGGGTTTCAAAACGAACTTTTATCCATTTTTTGAGCGGCGGCCATGTTTAATTTAGGGCAATTTTCCTTAGTTCATAATGCGCTACTCTTTTAGGCCTTTCAGTTGATACCCATATTGCTAGGTTTGGAAACGAACTATTATTCTTCTTTTTAGAGCGGCGGCTATGTTGAATTTATGTCAATGTTGCTAGGTTCATAGTGCTCTACTCATCAGGACCTTTCATTTGATACCCATATTGCTGGGTTTGAAAATGAACTTTTATCCTTTTTTTTGCGGCGGCCATGTTGAATTTAGGTCAATTTTCCTAGGCACCTAATGCTCTACTCTTCAAGGCCTTTCATTTGTTACCCATATTGCTGGGTTTGGAAGCGAATTTTTATACGTTTTATTTGAGCGGCGGCCATGTTGAATTTAGGGCGATTTTCCTATGTTCATAGTGCTCTACTCATCAAGGCTTTTAATTTGATATGCATATCGCTGGGTTTGGAAACGAACTTTATCGGCAGTCATGTCAAATTAAGTCAACGTGGCTAGGTTGAATGTGTTCTACTCTTTAGGTTCTTCGTTCGATATCCATGTTCCTTGGGTGGATCCAAAAAAATGTGATCCGTCATTTTAGACATTAGGATCAAGAGTCCCGTCCCGTCCCTCTACGCGTAACCCAGAACATTGCAGTCAGATATTTTTTTTAATTATCAATATTAATCTATTACTTTTAATAGTTTTAAATGGATGAAAGAGTTTGATTCCTTAGTCCTAATGTAAAAACATATAACACCTTTCAAAATACCTTGAAAAGAGTATCTTCATTTTTCAACATTTTAAATATTTCAAAAATTGTACCGATTTTGTGAAAATTAGTCAAGAATTAAACCAATCTACAAATTTTATGGTCACTCGATAAGTATTATCATAAAAAATGCTTTATAAATTGGTTGTATGGCTTGATCTTTTTGCCTTACCACCACGGTACGACATAAGAAAAAGACAATTTTGTTGGCGAAATCCAGTTGGGTACAGCCATTAACAAAAAATATTAAATTTTATTTGTACTATGTGAAACACTTCAGTCCTGCCTTTTAATTTTCGAAATCCAATTACTTAAGATCAGGCTGTATGGCGTAGTTCCATTGCCTTTCCTTCGTGGAAGAAAATACCTTCTCTCTGTACCTCAGAACAATCTCTGTACTATGTGATGTGACAGACTTGTCAAAATAATTTCACGTGCGCCATGTTGTTTTTCTACCTAAAGCCAATTCGAAAATTTTATATGGTATTTTTTCACTAAAAATAAAAAGTGAATTTAAACAAACGAAATTATGCCTAAATGTTCTTCCGGAAAATTCTAAGCATTGTGGTGTAAGCCATATCAAATTCTGTCCAGTAGTTTCGGAGATCTTTCCGGACAAACAGACAAACAAACAAACAAACAAACAAACAAACAAAGAAACCAACAAACAAACAATTTTTTAAAAAACTATTCTATCGTGTTCTGCTAATGATTTTAAGGCGACCTGTGTATTTTTTTTCTTAATATTTCGCAATTACAGATTTTTGTACTCCTACGATTTTATTATATATAGAGATTTTATTATATATAGAGATAGAGATAGAGATGAGCGTTACCACACCTGTCAGTCCGTGACGACACAGGGCTCTAGGCAGGGCCGGTTTTAGCACTACCAGCGCCCTGGGCGAGATTTTTACGGCGTCCCCTAACTGCAATCCAAACCCATACGAAAAAAGGCAAAATATATAATGAAATAACCATTTATTCAAGAAAATAACTAAAAAAAAACTAATAAAATTTAACTTTTCTTGCTTTTCTATCGGCGAACTCTTTTATAGGTTATCAAAGTCGATGTTTGTAGCAATCTCATTTTCGATTGACAAAGCTGCCAAGATTGTCAATCCAGATTTACAAAATTATCGATCACTGATAGGTTTTCATAAGCTTAAGCCTAGGAAAACTCCCACTAGCAACCGTTACAGGTATAGTCAATAATATTCGCAATGCTATACATAAATTTGGAAATAGTTCTTGTTGATCTTGATCTTCGATAAAATAAAAAAAAATAGTAGTTATAATATTCTGATCAGGCAAAAAAGACTTCAGACTTCTACATCTAATTTAAAACCTACGGTTAATTTTAATTGCAGATTACCACAGAGTTTGACAAGGTCGGGTTTATTCGGAATCTGTTTTATATTGTACAAAAAAAAACAAGATTCCGAATGCTCTTTTAAGTTTTAATTGTTCAAATCTTTCATTGAGTGAAATTAATGTAGTGGCCAAAAGACAGTTGAAAAATTCAACCTCAATTTTTTCTAGTGAAGTTCTAGGTTCATCTCGGGCAATTTCACCAACTTGACGCTTTTTCACTAGCTTCTTCACTTTAGCCTGGAGCCAACCCAAGAGAGCACACCAGGAATCGCCACCGAGATCTAGATACTTTTCTAACTATCTGTTTATGGTCGGAGATTCCCGATAAAATGAATTGTATGCAGGAGCGCGTTCAGAGCCTTGGAGTGTAGTGGTTTGGTTGTTTTCTAACTCACTCAGAGGTGTTGAACGCGTTGCAGCAACAATATCTTTTTATCAACCTCTTTCATATGATTTTTCTGTTCCTTTCTCTTTCTAGCAGATGACGTAATTGATAAAGCCCCAATTTAATCCAATCAGGAAAGAGTTTTTCAGTAATAAACGTCAGAGCGCTTTACAACCATCAAATTCGACGGTTGTTCGGTTTCACCCGTGCGTCACGCCCAAAGGCATTGAACAGGGTTAGAGCGAAAAGTTGTACTTCGCGAGAAGGCTCTGAACGCGCTCCAGTGCTCAGAGCGAACGCTGGCGCCCCTTTATATCTGGCGCCCTGGGCGGTCGCCCAACCGCCCCCCCCCCCCCCCCTAACGCCGGTACTGGCTCCAGGTGACGTTCATAGAGAATGTATGAAATAATAGTTATCACGGTGGCGGTACTGTGCCTTCACTGACCTGTGTGAATCAGCCTTAAAGCTGTTGGCCACCATCATAATCGTTTATTATAGCTTTTTTGTATTCCGTAATCTACAGGTAAGAAAATCAGTTCCTCTGTGTTTGAAAGAGCCAGTTGCCCACTTCCACCATAAGTCTTATTATCATTCATCAGCTGAGGAACAGAGTTTGCGATAGGATCACACAACAACACACAAGACTGCATATAGACCTTGAGACCTCTATGGCACTTGTGATAACACCAGTTGTCGTGGTGTAACTGTAAAACTTGACATGTTGTTACCTGTACATAAGAATTGAACGATAAGCGAAATTCACGACCGTGACTTTAATAATTACTATTCGAAAAAGATAAAAAAAGATAAGAAAAAGACACAAACAATGTATATTATGTATCTAATGCGATTGCGCCTGCGCACAATATTTTGATGTTTTCTTCGGAATTCGTGACGTATTTCTATTTACGATTAGTGATTACATTGGCACTAAAGACAAGATAATTATTATTTATTAAGTATATGAAATCTCTCGACTGGACATATTTATACAAATTATTAAGAATCGCAGAAGTACCTACTCTAAGATCAAATCTATGGAAATTTTCCGGAGTATCTGTTTTATCTGAGCTCTCTAAAGCAGATACTTCGCAAAATTGTAGTTTACTGTAGTAGAACATATTATGTTACTCCTATAATATGTTATTGTTATTGTTATGTTATTGTTACTCCTATAATATGTTCTCCCGGCAGGGGGCACTTTAGATCTACTATCTGTCCGGTAGTAGGTAACTGAGTGCACGGGCATGCGATCCCGCCTTCCCCGAGCTACTATTGTTCACAACTCCTTTCCTGTGACTATAGTATCCCGTCCCTCCCATTCCAACCTCCCTTTACCATCCATCCCATAATATCCATCCCTACATGCAGTTCCCTTCCGCTCATCATACAAAGTCTGACTCGGCGATGACGGCAACACAACGCAGATATGCAACGTGATTTGGCGGACTCGGCGGGTCAGCAAGGCAAGGTGAATGACCTGGGGCGGCGGTGGAGGGCGAATAGTCATCGTCGGCCAGACACAGCATCTGACCCCTTCTTCAGTTGTAGCGGTTTTCCGTTCCACTGATCCAAGGAGAGGAAGGACGAGTGTGTGCGCCTGAGTTTGCGTGAACGCTTGCGCACCTTAATATATCCTGCGCAACTGACTGCTTCCGTAAATTGGACTCCGATTGCGCGAAAGTCCTGTGGCGATGGGTAGAAGTAGAGAGGTCTAGCCACACAGGCGGTCTCGGGGGTGTGAGTACACGCCGTGGTCGTTTCTGCGCTGCACATTTGGGGCGACAGTGCGGGTTCGGTAGCACCCGGGATGACAAAGCAGCCCTGTTTAGGGAGGCACTGCTTTATGCTTTCTTTCCCCGCTCGGCCGGGGAAAGAAAAGGTGTCCTAAGCAAATGCTCGTCTCAACTTGGTAGATGGTAGTAACCGCGGCTGCCATCGCATCACTTAAAATCGTGGACGACGCAATTTCAATAGAATCATGAGAACACCTACATAAGTCATCATGAGCGCCAAATCACCGGCTAGGAGTCGAAGTGGTCGCCATGACCGAAACCGGTTGGACTAATCATCATCATGTTCTTGAAGCGCGGCTGTAAAATCTATAAGAAAAATAAATATTCAGTAGATGTACATATATTCTGTTGTAATGTTAACAGTATAAAACTATTTTGTAATACGTAATATAAGTTGATTTGGTTTGGCTTGATCTAGAGGTATGCGTAAATGCATTTCCCCCTCTCCCAAAAGGTAGGTTTCGGCTTGATATTTTATGGTGTGTACCATACATACATCTTTTATAGTAAGTACATGGTAAATGTACAGTCAGCAACACGCCTAGCTTTAAATTTGCATTTCGAAAGTCGTCGCTATTACTTGCGACATAACAGTGGTTTCTAAACCAACACTTAAAGTCTGGCATGTTGCTGTGTGTACCGTATTAAGGGATATTACCTAGGCAGTGGACTCAATTCTATACGCCCGCCGTCACAGAATACCGCCGTCTGTATCCCAAAACTAAAATTTCTAAACTTAATTTAAATGGCCGTTAAGCAAGTGCTATTATGATGACAGGCCAACTGAATTTAGGCAGAGTTTAAAGAGTAATTCTAAAATGTCTAAGATAAGTTTACTTGTGTTTTTGTTGCTATGGTAAAAATATTAAAAGGACATTTATGAATTTTGTTAACAAAGAAAATAAATCAAAATGGGTTTCATGTTTTTATAACAGTTAATACATTTACTATAAATTTTAACATTGTTTCTACCAATAAAATAGTTGTAATAAAAAGTTTTATGAGTGTTATTTTCCTATTTAACCAAGGCGAAAATAATTAATTTGAGTAAAATTAAAATGTATGCCCCAATTTGTTGTTATTATTTGTTTTGCTAAGGTTATTTAGTTTACTCAGAGAGAAGTAATAAGTAAGCATAAGATTTATATCACATTATGAGCAATGTTTTAGGAAAGCCGAAATAATTTTCGGAATTTTTGCTCAAAACGATCTAACTCCCTTTTAATTAAACGACGTAGATAAATTCAAAATGTGTTTGTATTTTTCACTACTAAACTGGCGGATTTTGGCAAGGTTTCAATTTTAATCGGGATGATTTTAGTCGCCGCTAAAAACAGTCAGTTTTGGATGTTTACGCGTAAAATCTCGCGCCTGGAATAGCGTTTGGGCGGCTAAAGCGATATTGAATTGACCGTCCAAAATAAGAAACGTCAGATTCATATTGTGCAATGTCAGTTGAATTTGACAGTAACCGAGAATAGGATAATAGTTGAGCGGCACCTAAATAAAATTAGGAAATTTAGCGACCACTTCAGAATTCAGTCCATTCTCTACCTTGAGTATTGTTTTGAGAAGTAGGAAGGTGCTAGCAGTGGGAACCAGGCAACCGTTTTATTCTGTAGATCGTCAATATAAGATGGATGTGGGACATTATTTTGCGTCGTAGCCTTTATTTTTTTTAGTAATAACCCTTATGTGCTGAACCTTGAGTTTGTTTCTAATTTCGCGATAACACTTGATTCCGGGAATTGTTATATATAATTGGGTAATATCATGAAAGCACCGATTTTCTATGTAAAAGCAATAAAACTCATCTACCGACTTTAATGGACGTTAATAGAAATTTTACATAATTTTATATACTTATTTGTCTTCATAAAAAATTGAAATGTAACGCCTTTTGAAACATTTTGGCGGTAGCGTAGGTGAATTTGGTACAACGTATTAACAAAAAAGAGATTTTAAATCATTAAACTTTGCCTAGGGCAGGATTTGAAACTAAATCTGGGATGTTGATACGTAAAAATAGCTAATAAAAACTTTTTTGGCAAACGAGATCAAATGACTTCTTTTTTTTTGTTTAGCGTATCTATTTTGTGTCCCTTCTTTTTTTATTGCAACTAAGTTCGCAAACAATCAAACTGCCCACCTGACGACAAGTGGTAACAGTAACCTATAATACATGTGAGATTCGCAGCAACACTGCAACTCCCATACAAGAACCACAGTGTACGTTGCCAACTTGTGACATCAGATGTAAAGTCACGGTACCTAGTAATTTCACTGCTATATCTAAAGAGCTGATTACACTATTTTTTATTACAATTTGTAGTAAATTCTAAATAGGAACGTTCTAATTAGAGAGTCGAAAAATAGTGATCACACTACACAATTTTTTTTTGTGGCTGGCACGGTTTGTGCATTATCCATGGACGAGGGTAAAAGGTAGTGAAACGGATATTTTGAAAGGGATCAAGGACCGCAGATAAGTTATAACACTTTAAAGTTTTATATTATTATTACATAAATAACTTGAAATAATATTATAAATATTGGGATTATTCATTGAAAGCAAAATAAGGATACATGTAGGGAGAGGAATTTTCAGAGAAATCAAATTAGATATAAATGTTGAGGTGTCATGTAAAGGACAAGCAAAGAAGATGTGATTCAAGTCTCCAACATCAGAACCACATTCACAAATGTTGCTGCTGACGATATTCAATTTGACTAAATGAGAAGGAGTGCAAACATGCCCCAGTCTCATACGAAGTATAATGGTTGTGGAAAATTTATTAAGGTTAATCTTAAAGAACCATGGCTTGGGTGGAACAAACGGCTGAATGCATGCATAATACTTCCCTTTCGATTGACTAGTACTCTCTCAGCGATACTCCCAAGATTTAAATAAATCTAACCTGGGAAGAGCCATGAGGTCAAAACTAAAATTTTTGTAAGGGAACATATTATCGCCGCAGTCAATTGCCTCTTTGGCTAATTTATCAGCATAATTATTGCCCAGGATGCCCTGATGACTGGGTATCCATACAAAATTAACACAAATGCCTTTTTCACTACATTTAAACAATAATTTTCTACATTCAATAATGACTGGAAGATAATTGTTATTTTTAAAAGGAAATCTTAACAATGCGTGTAGAGCATACATTAAATTGAATCGTAAATTAGACTACAATGTTGCCATGTTAGTGGATTTTCCACTAGTTTTGGTGTTTTGGAACCCCTAGTTGGTGGGAAAAAAAAATCGTTTCTGGTGGCTAGTGGTTTTTTGGGCATCAAAAGTCAAAAATATAAACATATGAACCTCATCTAATGAACTAATACAATATTTTGTTTCATCCAACCTCTCCACCGTATCTTAAATCTTATTTCTCGTTTCGGCCCGCTTCATCAAATCGCATGTTGCGATCTCATTTCAACTTAATTCTTGATATCCCACCCCACACGACTCAGTTCCTGTCATGCTCATTCCCGTCCTACGCTGTCCGCTTATGGAACTCTCTCCCTGAGAGTATTCGAAGTGCTCGCACGCTAGAGTCTTTTAAAAATCAAGTTCGTAGTCACTTCCTATCCCTGAATCCTTAGTTGCTTTGGTGACATTGAGTTCACACACACATATATTCCTTATTCCTGTTTCTGCAGCTTTCCCCCGTTTGAATCTCCTCTGTGTATATATATCCCACTTCCTAGGTTGCCTGGAAGAGATTGCTCTTTAGCAATAAGGCCGGCCATTGTCACATTTCTGTTTTTCTTTCATTTATTATTTCTGTTGTATTTTGTCTTTGTGTGCAATAAAGAGTATTATTATTACTACTAGTCTGTCATTCCGAAATGTTATTCCGAGATTCCGCCTAATAAGTACGAGTTATTAGGAACGGATCATTATTTTCTTCAAATTAATGTTTTTTGAAATAAAAACTTGCCAACAATACATACTAATCGTGTGTTTAAACATGAATTTTTATGTATGAAAAGAGAATTTTTGTGAGTAAAACTTTTTTTTGTGTAAAAAGTTTTTAGCTGGTTAAACACTCTTTCAACTTCGGCGTTAGACCATGGCCAGGAAATAATGAAAAAAAATGAAATTTAGCAAGGAATTGCAATACAAAAATAGAATAGTTTATGCATAAAAGTCCTAAAAATGAGTTTTTATATTTAAGAATAAAGCCAAAAAAGAGCTATGGAGCTAAACACGTTATTTTAGAACTAGCACATTGTTAAAAGATTCAAATTCAAAAAAAATTATTCAACATAGGCCTTAACAGGCACTTATTGACGTCAACACAAAGCAAAACATCCTAATTTAAAGAAAACATAAATTAACCTTGTATGTGCATCATCATCATCATCACAGCCCATATACGTCCCCACCGAGGGGCTCGAGCCTACCCTATATTAGGGTGATTAGGCCTTAGTCAACCACGCTGGCCCAGTGCGGATTGGTCGACTTCACATACATCATTGAATTTCTTCGCAGATGTATGCAGGTTGCCTCACGATGTTTTCCTTCACCGTAGGAGCCTCAGACAAATGTACATATGAAATTCGAAATGAAAAACACATTGGCACATGGCGGGTCTCGAACCCCGGCCCCCCGATTGGAAGACAAGTGCCGAGTCCACTGCGCCACCGACGACGCTCCGAAGTAGAGCGGTTGGAACCCCTTGCTTCCTAAATCGTATCCAATCTGTTCTAACTGCGACTACACCTTCCTGTTTCCTAATTAGGATCTCTACTTTATTTTTTAATTGCTCGAACCTACCCTAAGTTAGGGTGTTTAGGTCTTAATCAGCCACGCTGGCCCAGTGCGGATTGGTCGACTTTGCATACACCTTTGAATTTCTTCGCAGATGTATGCGGTTGCCTCACGATGTTTTCCTTCACCGTAGGAGCGTCAGACAAATGTACATATGAAATTCGGAAAACGAAAAACACATTGGTGTAATGGTGGTCTCGAACCCGAAATAATATTATATTCTGTTTTTGTAGATGGTTATTGTTATCAGCCGTGGATTTTTTAAACAAACAAATAGAATCGCGTGTATCCCGTCGGAACTAACGCAATGCGTAGCTTAATGATAACTTTCATACAACCAGATAAAAGTTTGCGCGCGAGAAATCATACTCACACTTAGTTCGTCGACACGTGTAGACGGTCTATCTGTACTTTTTCGCGGCAATAAAAACTCTTCGGTCAATCACGTATTGTCACAGTGAAGTGAAAAGAGGTTGAATAGTTTCGTACAGTTTATTCGCGGAGACACACCAAAGAGGTTGAGTCATCTGAGTTGTTGTCATAGATAATTGTTATTTTCTCGCGAGTGTTTTGTCAAGTCGAGAGGTTTCGACGAGTAAGATAAAGTAAGTACTATTTATGTTTTAACGAGAGTGAGATGTAAACAAGTTCATGGGAGAGTTATTGTGAAGAACTATCTAGAATTTTACATTATTATGTGTTTAATGTACAATTTTATATAAACACAAAATTAAAGTTAATTTTAAGAGTCTCCATTGCTAAAACTGTTCCTTTTCCGAAATTTTATTAGAACACCCTGCTCACTTAAAACACACAAACATGTTTCCTTAAAATACTAAAATAAATACATTGCAGTTGGTTTTCGGTTTCTAGCATCTAACATTTATTCAAAACGACACAGAACAAACAAGTAATAGTAGATTATACACCGAGGGGATAAAGCACTGTTTTATGTTACGAGCGCGATATTGAACCCTGAACGTAACGAAGGACTCCAGATTTAACTCCCGAGCGCAGCGAGGGTGTTATGAGTTAATTCTCGAGCGAAGCGAGGGAATTAAGACGAGTCCTGAGCGCAGTGAGGTGTTCAAGCGCGCCCAAGACAAAAACAGCTTTATCCCCGAGGAGCTCTACTTTTCTTACCTTTTGCGAGACAAAAAAAAAGCAAGGCTACTAAAACAGTGTTTCGTCACTCGAAATTTTAACAGAACTTTTCTTCTATTTTGATATATTTTTATAAAATCTTTGCAGTTATTACGCATATTATTGCAGCGTCTCACAATACTCGCGGCTTTTGTTTAATTTCAAATGTGTTCCATTCAGCTTGCCGTGGCCAGCTCGATTTTAGAAAAAGTTCGATTTTCAAATTACGTTCGACGCGGCGCCGGCCCCGGCCTTCGATTAGTTGATCTATTATTACGAAATTAGACTTTTAGGCCATTGCAATAAGAACTATGAAAAGTGAAAATATTATAACCCAGCGGGTTATAATGAGATTCAGTCCAACATTACACCCCGGCTAAAGCAAAGGGCTTTAATGACTTGCTTTACGTAAGGTTTGCATGATATGTAATTTGGCATTGTCGAGCAAGTGGTGTGAAAATGTCATTTTTATCGTAATATACGGAGTCATATACGAAAACATCATTTTTTTAAACAGTTTCATAAATAATTAAAATAACGATAGCAATAAAAAACATGTTTCATTATTTTCTTTACAATAACATAAAACAACATTTTATATCATTGTTATTTTGTATCAAACTGTTAACCAAATAAATTACTGTTATTTTGTTTTCAAAAAGTACCCTATTTACCTACATAGATCGCTATACCACTAATAATATTTCTATTATTAATAGTCTATACTCATTTCGGCAAGAGGAGAAACATAAAACATCTGTGCTTCACTTAAAATGATTTCTAAGATGCCTCAACAAAAGTTCTAGTAGCATTTATATAAATTGTTTGGCACTGCATTGGTGATTATTGTGACATTTCATAGTTCAGCTGATTAGGTTTGTGCATCGGTCGGTTATTTTTAACATATATGTAAATATTTGTTTAATTGCGCGACAACAGTCAATCGGATTTTAATGAAACTACAAGCATAAATACCGTATAGAGCTTTTATTTTGAATCATTTGTCTCGCGTCGAGTGATCGTCGATGCCGCGGTCAACCAAATCAATTCAAGTAATGAAAAAAATCACCTGAATACAATAAATTGTAATAACATGGGGTCCAATAGACGAGCTTAAAAATGAAACGTCGCAGTAGCCGCATCGGGTCCAAACTTAAATCTATCCCTGGGCTCTATATTTAAATTAATTCGTCTGCGCTTCTTTCTTCTGATTTCCAATTTTGTTTTCGACGAAAAACAAAAAAAAAATTGATTTTATTCGTAATATTAGATAAATTTTCATGGAAAATGATATGAAATGTTTTGAAATGACGTAACAAATGTATTCGTTTCACATTGTAAAAAGTAATGAAGAGTAATTTAGCTGATGCGTCAATGAAAGCTTCGTTAAATCTTTTATTTTATTTAAAAAACTAGCTGTCCCCGCGAATTACTACTACGCTTCTGCATATATTTTTTCCCCGTTTTTGCAACATTTTTCATTGATGCTCAGCTCCTATTAGTCGTAGCGTGATGTTATACGAGTATAGCCTCAAGCCTTTCTCGATAAATGGATTGTCCGACACAAAAAGAATTTTTCAATTGAAATCAGAAGTTCCTGAGATTAGCGCGTTCAACCGAACAAACAAACAAACTCTTCAGCTTAATAATATTAGTATAGATAGAGCCGAGAAATAGATTTAAGGCTCTCGTCTTTTGGACCCATGCGGCACATGAGGCGTTCCATATTTTTAAGTTCGTCTGTTCGTTCGGACCCCTGTTAACTCAACTTATTGTATTCAGATTTCTTTTTATTTCTTTTTGTTTCATATTGTGTTGTTGTAGTGTTTAAGTTTGATATTTTTAAGTTTAACCGTCTTCGTAGTTTAGTGGTTGATACTATCCGGTATTCATTAGAAGGTACGGGGTGCAATTCGCAATAGGACAGAAGATTCTCTGGTTTAGTTGATGGTTCTGAGTACGCCTGTGTGCGGAGTGCGAGTTTTATCGAGCTTTACTCGATCACACGCATCGAACGCGTAAACGCGAATTTGTATGGAATTAGAGCAGCGCCATCTAGTAGTCACTAGATGAAGCTGTCTCATTCCATAGCAGCTACTAGATGGCGCTGCTCTAATTCCATACAAATTAGCGTTCGATGCGTCCGGTCGAGTAGAGCTCGATAAAACTCGCACTAGGCACTCTGGGCTACTACTATTTTATCCAGGTTATTGTAGCCATGATACCCATGTTAATAGCATTGTTGTGTTCCGATGGTTAAACGTAAGTAAGTCTGCCCCCTAGCACAACCACCGAAACACGATATGATAAATGATATATCGATATATAAACTATCAAAAAAGTAGGATTTTTTAGTTACCTATCTTGAAGTTTTAGTATGTTTTGGATATTGATATTGTTATTTTCAAAGTAGTGATTATATCTAACATATTTTGACAGTTCATATCGATATATCGTTTTATCATATCGTGTTTCGGCGTTCATGTTCCGCGGGCAGTTCCTCAGTTATTGAGAAGTCCAGGTGAAGCTCGTTTTAAACTTCGGCCTTATCGTCATTTATTATCAGGTGAGATGAAGGCCAAGAGGCGTCCCTGTTGTATGTAAAAAACCGGCTAAGTGCGAGTCGGACTCGCGCACTGAGGGTTCCGTACAAACCTGTAGGTATATAAGTAAAAGTTCACCCTTATATTTTTATTATATGATGTAATTAAAAATTTACGGTTTTCGCAATTTTTCCTTTATCTGTGCTATAAGACGTTACTTCGTACCAAATTTCAAGATTCTGAGTTCACGGGAAGTACCCTATAGGTTTTGATTCTCTTGTGCGTGTCGAAAATTTGCGGCATAAACGGCTTTATCTTTTGATTGCGTTGGCTTAGAAGTTTGATTTTTTCACAACTCCAAGGGACAGTAGAACTGAGTATTTAATATAAATTTCAGCTTGATGCCTCCACGCGTTCCTGAGAAAAAGGGTCTTGACAGACAGACCGACAGACGGACGGACGGACGGACAACAAAGTGATCCTATAAGGGTTTAGTTTTTTCCTTTCGAGGTACGGAACCCTAAAAATGAACTCGATGTAATATTTCCATGTAATTCCAACTTGTTTTATTATTATTTTTTTGTCATTTCTCATTCAACTATTTAGAAAGTGTAGTAAGTATAGAAAATTCATCTTTTTCCATATACAACTTCTACAAGTGTAATACAGATAACATTCACATTAATTTATTTGTGTTGTCGAATGTGATAATGATAATATAATTTATTACTAAGGACGTGTTGCTGACACGCCCGTAGATAAATAGACTATCACTGAACATGTCAAAAAATCTTCCTAATATACACGGTGTTTCATAATAACCAATAAATAATCAATGCGTTATCTAAAACTAATTATTAAAATGTGTTTACTTACACGTAATGTCATTCAACCCAAAATTTTCATGTATATCATAGTATCATCATCATGTCTATGATTTACATGAAAATTTTGGGTTGAATGACATTACGGGTAAACACAATTTAATAATTAGTTTCAGATAACGCATTGATTATTTATTGGTTATTATGAAACACCGTGTATACAATTCTCATGTCACAGTGTTTGTAACCAAACTTCCAAAACGGCTTGACCGATTTTTGAAATTTTTGTGGATATTTCGTAGCTCTGAGAATAGGTCGCAAACTATTTTTTGGGTTTTTTTAAAATTATTATGGCGAAACATAGTTCGTGGGCACAGCTACTATGCTATTACATAACAATTTGGAGCTTGATATTTTTCAGAATTTATTTCTCGATAAAAAAAAACAAAAACTTTTCCAAAAATGGGCAACTTAGAATTTCAACGGTGAATGTCTTTGCCTTCATTTTTCATATACTTAACCTCTTTCTACTAAAAAAAATACTTAAAATTTTTTTGTACAGGCAATGGCATTCACCTACGAAAATGCTTCGGCTCCAATTACGTTGCTAAATACAATTAGAATTTTGTTGTTTTTTAAAAAATTACAATAAAATACCTATTAAAAATAAGTTATGAGTCCTATTATAAAATGTTATAATATTTTTAATTATTGTTCTTTTACTATTTTTACAATTTGACTATACCTTTAAAATTATAGTATGAGTACTATTCTTTGCAATATTCTTTCCAGTATTGACCTCGACAAGACTTAGAATAGAGAAAGAGTTATTTCACGTAACACGGAACCAATTGATTTTAGTGACAATAAAAACTGCATACATAGATTTAAAAAACAAAAATTGTACTCAGTTCGTAAATCGAACCCGGTTGTATTGAAAAATAAAACTTACATTACAATATTTCTATTTAGACATCGATTGTATAGGTCATAAGCAGTAAATGTTAATATGAAACTAACATAAATAAAATGCATAGTATTTCATATCCTTTAATTTAATTAAGTTAGATGTTCGAAATGTCGACCATTTTTTTCAATGCAATATGCAACTCGTTTAGGTAACAATAACAATACGTTTACTAATGCGTTTTGTATCTTTAGGTGGTGAATCTGCATTAAAATGTTTTTTTTTTTGCGTTATTAAATTCAGGCGTTCGCCGTTTGACTGGATATTGCTAAGGCATTTGATAGGGTCTGGCACAGAGCTCTTCTGAAGAAGCTACCATCTTATGGAATCCCCGAGGGACTCTGCTAATGGATAGCCAGCTTCTTGGATGATAGGAGCATTAAAGTCGTCGTCAACGGCTGCTGCTCCGAAGCCGTGCCCATAAATGCTGGCGTTCCACAAGGTTCGGTGCTCTCCCCAATCCTGTTCATTCTGCATATTAAGGACATGTTGTCCATTGAAAACATACATTGTTATGTGGATGACAGTACGGGTGATGTGCGGTATACTGACCACAGAATGTCTCTCGGAGTTCGTTGTATGAAAGGCGGTTGCAACTTGTGTCTGCAGTCGAAGACTCTCTAGGGCAAGTCTCCGAATTGGGTGCAAAGAACTTAGTTAAGTTCAACCTCACGAAGACACAAGTTTGTGCGTTCACTGCAAAGAAGGATCCATTTATCGTAGTGCCTCAGTTCGAAGGAGTAACTCTTTGTATGTCCGATGGTATTGGGATCCTCGGTGTGGAAATTCCTGCTAAAGTGCAGTATGGGAGTCATTTGGAGGACAAGCCAAGTTAGCAAGCAAAAGATGGGCGTCCTGAACAGAGCAAAGCAGTCTTTATTACTAGCCAGCGGCCAATGCTTTAATTTGGACGCATATGGAGTACTGCTCGCACCTCTGGGCAGGAGCACCCAAATATCAGCTCGACCCTCTTGATTCTTTGCAAATGCGTGCATTCAGTATCGCCGGTGATCCCAATATCACGGCCCCAATGGAGACGCTGGAGCAAAGGAGAGATTTTAGTTATGCGTGCTCTATCGGCTCTTTAACGGAGAGTGCTCTGAGGAACTGTTTGCAATGGTGCTTTCGTCGCCTTTTTACCATCGCACCACCCGCCACCGCAGCAGAGTTCATCCTACCACCTGAAACCGATCTGGTCTAGCACAGTTCCGGTTTCAGCGTTCATTTCAGCCACGTACATACGTGTAAACTCTGGAATGAACTCCCAGTTGCGGTGTTTCCTAAGCACTACGATATGTCCAACTTCAAACGAGGTTTAAAAAGAGCACTTCTCTCCAGGTAGGCAGAAACTGAGCTATTCCGCTGGCATTGCAGATGTCCATGAGCGGTGGTTTTCACTTACCATCACGTGGGCCACTTGCTCGTCTGCCACTAACAGCAATAATGTCGTAGAGTTACAGACTTGCCCATACTGACCGCTCTAAATGTGCCACTCTGTATAAAAATCTCGTATCACGTATTTGTTTTCGAACTCCTCCGAAACGGCTTGACCGATTTTTATGATTTCTTTTTGAAAATAGGTCGTAGACTGTTTTTTATACCCCTAATAGGTGATAGGGGTTGGCTTCTCTAGATTTTTTTTCAAGAATTTTTTTATGATTTGGCATCAAACTCATACTTATAATCCTAAACGATATCAGGCAAAGTCCTTTGAAAAAAAAACCCAAGAATGTATAGCAATTTTATTGTTTTCAAAATAAATAATGTTAATTAGTAATTCATAAAAATATTTTGTTTTTTACAAAGGTACTTATGTATTTTGAGAGTTATTTATGTTTAAAACTTTCTTTTTTTGGTAATCCCGATACTACAAAACAACGGGGTGGCTATTCGGACCCGGGTCCCTATAGAAGTCTATTGCTTTTCGGACCCGATAGAAGCGTTAAAAGCACGTCAAAAGGGACCCCAGGTCCGTATGGTTGAGAAGTTTCGGAACTGCTACGCGGACCTATCGAAATAACTTATTGGGATACTTAGGATGAAACTGACAACTGTACGTTAGATTAGATTAAATATTGTGAGCATGAAACTGAAATGAAACTGCATGTTTCATGCTCCGGGTCCAAATAGCAATCGACATCTATAGGGACCCAGGACCGAATAGACACAGCATTTTTATAATTTATTTTAGCGAAATGAAGGAGTTTAAATATAAATTTGCTGCCTGTTTTAAGATTCATGTAATACAAAGTGTGTAGACAGAATAATGTTTACACACTTTTGGGTCTCATGTGCCTGATGTCTTTTCACCCTTTTACCACCAACTCCCATTTTTAGGATTCGGTAGTAAACAAGGAACCCTTATAATATAATAATAATAAATGTTTATTTAAAACACACTGGTCAAGTAGGTATACAAAATAGTTTCGCCTTGTCTGTCTGTCTGTTCGCGGTTTTACTCAGAGTTTATTAGCACTAGAAAGCTGTAATTTGGTATGGGTGAGTATATTAATCATGCCAAAAAAATGGTAGAAAAAAATATTAAAACAATTTTTTTTAGGGTAGCTCCTATACGTGTAAAGTGGGGAGTAATTTTTTTTCTCGACTAACCCATCGTGTGCGGTATTGTTGAATAGGTCTTTAAAAAATAATGTAAGGTTTAGAACACCATTTTTCGAGTTAGGGATCCGTTTCTGAAATATTTGGTTTTAAAGGGCAAATTTTTGTTAGAGGTAAGTGGCTCCCCCCCCCCCCCCTCTACTGCTTAACGGTTATATATGGACACGTGAAAAAAATTACAAAAGTAGTATATATAACGAAGTTTAAAGAAAAACTATCAGAGTTGAGTAATAAGAACAAACTAAAAAGTTATAGACGACCAACTTATAAAATGTACTCGGAAAAGTAAAATTTCATTGAAAATTAGTACTGATTATAAATTTACGAACCACGTGAAGTTAAGGAAATATTAATAATATAAAGGTTGCTAGTTAATATATAAGTAAATACTTACCTTAATTGATATATCATTAGGATTTTTTGAAAGATTTCGATAGAGTATAGCTCGCAAGAGAAGTAGGTTTTTTTCTTTGAGTATTTACATCATCGTTTGCCAAATTAATAGATGAATGAAAACGACAATTTTGAATAAGCATCGTATGAATATTTTTCAGTGGATTAGATCATGTGTTTTTATTTTAACATAATCGTGAAGTCACGTACAATTCACGTTCATGTACTTACGAGTATGTCGTGTAGAATCATAAATAAATGCAGTTTAGCTCATAGCCTTCCATTTATTGGCATGTTTAAGGAGATTGTGTCTCCTTGAAGCAAGATTTCCATTGTAGGAAATTACCTAGCTGCAGTAGGCTTAATGAGACAATTTTATGCAATAACACTATAGAATACGTTAAGTTATGTTTTGCTTAAAATAATATTAAATTGTCATTACTTATAAACATGCTAAAATATGAGTTTTTATTAGATACATATTTTTGTGGCTTGAAGTAAATGTCGTTTCATCATCACAGCTCATATACGTCCCCACCGAAGGGCACGAGCCTATCCCAACTAGTTAAGTTAGGGCGATTAGGCCTTAGTCAAACCACGCTGGCCCAGTGCGGATTCGTTGACTTCACATACACCTGTGAATTACTTCGCAGGTGTATGCAGGTTTCCTCACGATGTTTTCCTTCACCGTAGGAGCGTCAGATAAATGTACATAATATGAAATTTGTGAAAAGAAAAACACATTTGTACACGGTAGGATTGTTCGCGGGCCTCCCGATTCTACTCGGGGCACAGTCCAGTGCCGAGGCCACAGCGCCACCGTTTACGAATTGTATAAAGGATAGGAAAAATAATGAAAATTCATTGTTGTGCGACTAAAAGCAATTTGCTAATAGAAATGAAATATGAACTTCTTGCATAAACAAAATATTTTACTAAAGTTAAAGAAACTTGTAGGTTCCTACCTACTCAGGTATAGCCGAAAAACTAAAGGGGGTGGCGTATTGAAATCGCTGTGGTCCTTATTATGTGGCTGAAAGTGGAAGTGAGTCTCACCTGCCCCCCAATTCTACTAATAAACCACAGTCGAAATGAATGAAGCCAAACCGTTGCTTCTGACCAATCAGAACGCTACATTATCACGTCATCGAACATTCAGAAGTCATTCTGTGCGGTCCTACTGGTCGATCGCTACGGGTCGGCTTCGTTTCGGCTGTAACTTATTAGTAGATTTGGGGGGCTGGACTCCTCAATAATTGAGGAACTGGAACTGGCTATCTTATCTCTAATTGTCCGAACAACAATACTATCAATATTGCTTTTATTATGTCCCCTTTTCTATAGCGCCTCAGTTCCAAGGAGTACCCATTCAAATCTCCAACAGTATTGGGATCCTCGGTGTCGATATATCGAGCAAAGTCCAGTTCGGGAGTCATTTAGAAAGCAAGGCTAAACTAGCTAGTAAAAAGCTGGGCGTCCTGAACAGAGCAAAGCGGTACTTCACGCCACATCAACGTCTTGTGCAAAGCTCAAGTTCGTCCGCACGTGGAGTACTGTTCACATCTCTGGGCAGGAGCCCTAAAATACCAACCAGAACCATTTTTACTCCCTACAAAAACGGGCTGCTCAAATCATCGTTGATTCTGATCTGCTGGAGTCGTTAGAGTTGCTGGAGTCACGGAGGAACTTCGGATCTCTGTGTCTTCTATCGAATTTTCAACGGTGAGTGCACCGAGGAACTGTTCGACTTGGTACCAACGTCACATTTTTATCACCGTACCACTCGGCACCGCAGTACAGTTCATCCTTACTACCTGGAAGCAATATCGTCTAGCACGGTTCACTTTCAGCGCTCTTTTTTACCACGCACGGTCCGGCTCTGGAATGAACTTCCTGCTGCTGTGTTTCCCGAGCGCTATAACATGTCTATTTTCAAGCGAGATTTAAGAAGAGTATTGTATTCAAAGTAGGCAGCGGCTTGGCTATGTCACTGATATTGGCAAAGTCCATGGGCGGCGGTTACTACTTACCACGAGGTGGGCCGTTTGCTTGTCTGCCTTCTAAAGCAATAAAAAAAACTTAGGTAAGTGTGGTATTTAACCAGGCGGGCTCAGAAGCCCTACCACCAATCAAACCGAGCAGTAAAACATCTGCTCCAATGGGGAATCGAGCCCCGGACCTCCCGATCAACACTCTTGGTGGTCTCAACCACTAGACCGCGGAGGCGGTTTGGTAACGCTAATGAGCACATCTTTCCATTCGTCAGTCTGTCTATCCGTTTCATCAAGATCTTGGCCTTTGGGCCACCTAGACACTCGGGTTTTTACTAGATGTTGCTCTATAATCTAGTGAGAATGTGAGGTGTGTGAGTGAGGGATGAGGCACGGCAAGAGTGTATTCTATATATAAGAAAAGAATTTTGAAAATCGGTTCACAATTGGCGGAGCAATCCCGTAACATACACACAAAAAAAAACATACGCATCGAATTGCGCACCTCCGTCTTTTTTTAAAGTCCAGTTTTTGTTATCCAACTTCTCCGAAATGGCTTGACCGTGTTTTTTTGGTAGGTCGAGAATAGGTAGGCTATTACCTATTCATACCCCTAGGTCATAAGGGTGGCCCCCTATCCAGGATTTTTTTTTATGATTTGGCATCATTAAATACCTACTTATAACGCTAAATTTTCACCCTTCTACCACTAACCGAAATTTTTTGATAGCGATATTAGTATTTTTACTAACGTAGCGTAGTTCGCGGACACAACTAGTATCTCTGTCTATATATCTAGATTTGTTTACTTTACTGGAGATAGAATTTTTAAAGATTTTGCATTGACCTAATCTCAAAGACCTATCACAGTAACCAAATCTACAGATAGAATATGGAAACCGCCCTTACTATGACAATACGCCCATGTGGCTTTAGAATCACTAAGCCAGGTGGTCGAGCTGTTTCTTGTTTTTTATTGCGATAAGTTGGCAAACAAGCAAACTGCCCACCTGATGGTAAGTGGTAACAATCACCTATAATACATGTGGCTCCTGTGAGATTCGCAGCAAAACTGCAACCCCATAAGAACCACAGTGTACGTTGCCAACTTGTGACATCAGATGTAAAGTCACGGTACCCAGTAATTTCACTGTCGGAACACAGCAATGCAAGTGCTGCTGCTTTGCGGTAGAAATAGAAGACCCCCTAAGTGGTGAGTAAGTGATATTGTGTAGCTTTCGATTAATGAAACTTATATGAGTTATCAATTAACAATTATGTATATTTGATTGTCACTGTTTTATATTTATCTATAACTAGCTGCGCCCGCGACTTCGTTCGCGTGGATGTCCGAAAATAACAATATCGTGATGTTATATAGCCTAAAACCTTCCTCAATAAATGGTTTATCCAACACAAAAATAATTTTTCAATTCGAACCAGTAGTTCCTGAGATTAGCGCGTTCAAACACACAAAGAAACAAACTCTTCAGCTTTATAATATTAGTATATACTCGTAGATATACATATATAAAGCTCGATTACAGAACAAAACATCGACAATGTTTTATAGTTTATAATCAAAGTTATCTCTTCACGCGTCCAACATTTAAATAATCCGTGAGTTTTGACACAATTGCGATTTTTTCTTATTGCTGATTTTGAAAATGCACTCATTCGGCCTTTCTCCAATGATAATGGCAATACTATTCACATCTTCACTTATATTGCGATTATAATCGTTACTAGTTTCGCGTGCGACTTCTCTTGATTTTTAACCGACTTCAAAAAAGGAGGAGGTTATCAATTCGGTTGTATTTTTTTTATGTTTGTTACCTCATAACTCCGTCATTTTTAAACCGATTTCCAAAATTCTTTTTGTATTTGATAGAGTATACTGTAAGGGTGGTCCCAAAGTCAAGATCGGATGATGGGATCCCATAGAAAATCGAGGAAAGAAAAAGGGTTTCTTTCACTAAAAAGATTTCATTCACTAAAAAGTAAAAATAAATTTTTTTTTCAAAAAATAGAACCGACTTCAAAAACACTGAAAACTTAAAAATAATCTTCTTCTATATTGAAGTCGGTGACAAATTTTAACACTTTCTAGGAGATCGTCGTTTGGCGCCGACTTCAATATAGAAGAAGATTATTTTTAAGTTTTCAGTGTTTTTGAAGTCGGTTCTATTTTTTTCTTTTCGATATTTGCTATCGCGTCACGATTGTTTATGTACGAGTATTTATTTCATATTTATATGATGTTTGTTCAACTTTTATCTCTAATAGCGCAAGTACTTAATGATACTTGCTTTGGGATAGATAATTGTGAAGATTATTTAATTTTTTATTTATTTATGATAGTTGGCTTATGTTTGGTGGGAAGTGTATCTACATCCTTAGTCGGGTTGCCTATTATCGATAATCGTTTTGTCTGTTTAAATAATAGGTTGGGGAAAAAGTTTCTTCGCATTTTTTAAGAAAATTCAAAACATTTTTTAATATAGTTTATTTACATTTAACTAAAGTATGTAGGTACCATTTTGTTCGATAACTTTTTGCCATCTTGTTGGTAGGGACATGATCCCATTGCTATAGAAATTTTGGGACTTCTGGTCAAAATACCGCGACAAGTGGTTTTGGCAGTCCTCTCGTGATGTTAACCTGACACTGCCTAAAGAATTTTGAAGAGACCGAAACAGGTGGAAATCTGAAGGTGCAAGGTCAGGACTATACGGCGGATGCATTAACACCTCCCAGCCAAACTCTCTTAATTTTTGCTGAGTGGCTAAAGATGTGTGAGGTCTAGCGTTATCATGATGAAAAACCACACCCCTTCTGTTGATTAATTCCGGCCGCTTTCTCTCAACTTCTTGCTTTAATCTCATCAGTTGTTCGCAGTAGAGTTCAGTTTCATTCAAAAATGGTTCGGTTTCATTACGTCGTAATAAAGAATCACAAATGAGTACACGGTTCATTAGGTTTCTTTCAGTGAGCTCGTGAGGTACCCAAATGTCGAGCTTTTTTGTGTACCCAGTTTTTTTCAAATGCGCCAAAACTGTTTTGTGGTCAATTCCCAGTTATTCAGCTACGTCGTAACTACTGACATGCCGATCTTGCTCCACTTTTTCAAAAATGGCATCCATTTTATCTGTAATAGGGCGACCAGAGCGACGTGCATCTTTGACATCAAAATTTCCGGATTGAAAACGCTTAAACCAAATTTGTGCTACTCTCACAGACACTGCACTAGGTCCATAAACATCGCAAATTTTTTTCGCGGCTTGCGTTGCATTTTTACCTTTTTTGTAGTAAAATTTTAAAATGTATCGAATTTCTTCATTAGATTCACTCATCTTGGCGGTACGAAAAACAAATGAAAATCACACATTTTCCTAATTTGAATTTGGAATTATGTTCTTTAAAATTTAAACTTTCAATGATACCAAAACCAGCCAGATACAAATAGTATAGCCAAAGAGATTTTATTACAAGTTTATACATACTATAATGCGAAAAGACTTTTTCCCCAACCTAATATAAATTAAGTATCTATGTAGATAGATACATTTATTTAAACAAACCATACACAAACACAAAATAGGAATACATTTAAATATAATTACTTTCTATTGACGAATTTATTAAAAAAGGTTATATTATAAAATTAAATTTACAAAGCCTCTTACATTTTTACAAGAAATGAATTTCATTTATTATGTGCTGCAGTTTAAAAAAGGGACTTGACGCTGTGTTGATGCCCTGATGAGTACAAGTCAATACTGATTTTCAGCCAAATCTATATTTTTACCTTCGCCAGGCAAATCGGCTTTTTCGCAAAATGTCTACTAAGTCGAAAGTAAGTGAGAAAAGAACAGTATAATATAGTAAGTAATGTATGTGATACCCACCAAAAACCTAATAATGAAGTACTCTAGCAGAGTCCGCCATAATATTAAAATTAGCCATTATACTTACATAACTTTTGCTTTTCCAAAAAAAAAAAAACTTTAGTTTCCTTTTAAAATTTGTCTTATTTGACAATATATTCGTAAAGGTGGTGGAATATTATTCCAACGTCTGTTCTGGGCCGATTGATACATTACCAGTAAGATGAGTCTAGTCCTAAAATTATAATTATTCCGGAATTGTAAAAGATTGAGTTTGTCGTAAAGATACTGAGGTTCTTTATATTTTACAATATCGAATTAATAAAATTATCTATTTATTTGTGTATAAATAAAGAAAATCTATTTACGTGCGTAAGCGAAAATGCATAAAATAGTATCAATATGGTATGTCAGAACTGGTTATGTTAACCAGTTAGTTAGAATTTATTCTTGGACCTAGGACAACCTGTTGATTGCATCCGGTAGGCTCATTAATGCACTGGTTTGAGACGCAATCGTAAAAGTGATGTCGTTGTTTTGGCCAGAAACGTGATGGGCGAACTAAAACTAAACATATATTGCATAAACCTCAATCGGGAGGTCCGGGATTCGAGACCGCCATGTGTTAATGTGTTTTTCCTTTTACGAATTTCATTTGTTTTATTTTGTCTGACGCTTCTACGGTGAAGGAAAACATCGCGAGGCAACCTGCATACATCTGCGAAGAAATTCAAAGGTGTATGTGAAGTAGACCAAGCCGCACTGGGCCAGGGTGGTTGACTAAGGCCTAAGCACCCTCTTAGCTAGCACTATCTTAGGGTTAGGGTAGGCTCGAGCCCCTGACCGGGCACGGCTGCTTCGGCCATTATCTGCACCATGTCGCACGGAGGGAGGAGACGCCGCAGTGCCACCACTGCGACGCTCCCGACGACACGGCCGGACACACCCTCTTGGAGTGCCCGGCCTGGCGACCCCAGCGCGACGCATTAGCCCTCGCGCTGGGCCTAGGTAGGGGTGCGCCCGTCGTGCTGGCCAACGTCGCACGCGAGATGCTGACCAGCGCGACGGCGTGGGAGGCTGTCGCCTCCTTCTGCGAGGAAGTGATCTCGCAGAAGGAGGCAGCGGAGCGGGCGCGAGAAGTTGACCCTCTCGCCGCACCGCTCCGGCGCAGGCGGTTGGGTAGGAGGGGGCGCGCGTACCTGGACGCGCGCCACCAACTACCCTAAGCAAGCTGGGGATGAAATGGTCCGGCCGGCCGACAACCGGTCAGGAGACACTTTTCTACCCCTGGCCTGCCCGTCTGGGGGGTCGAATTATGGCACTTGTCGACCCCCCCGTAGAGGTAAGACCTGGCGCTTGCGTCAGGCCTACAATCCAGGGGGCGCACTCGGGGAATGGCTAACGCCAATCCCGAGTGTGTCTCTACGGAGGTAGAAGTTGCTCTGGAGGGTGGTTTAGCCAGGTATGGGGTTATCCAGGTAACCCGAGTCCAATGGCATATCCTTGGGGCGGCTTTGTCAGCTTTCAGCCCCCTGTTGAATCGTAAAGAGATTCCCCCGCCTCAAAAAAAAAAAAAAGGCTCGAGCCCTTCGGTGGGGACCTGGGGACGTAAATCTAACAAAGAACAACCTCTTGTTAACTAATTTCAAAAAAGGAGGAGGTTCTCAATTCGATGCTTATGTTTTTTTTGTGTTTGTTACGCGATTACTCCGTCAGTTGTTGACCAATTTTCAAAATTCTTTTTTTACTCCTGAGGTAGTCCCATTGTCACTAAAGTTAGGTTTTAATGATAGAATCCCATGAAAATCGTGAGAAACCCTTAAATTTCATAGGTACGTCCAACGTTTCATGTTTTTTCCAAAGCTATTCACGTATTTGCATCTGGTAGTCATGAACCGAGCTGATGAGCTGAAGTTAAAAATAATTAAGTGTTTTTGAAGTCGGTTGTTATTTTTTGTATTTTTTTTGTGTTCTGTGGTACACACATGCTGATGCTGTTTCGTTTTGTATAAGCAGGCTCCTTTCATAACGCCAACAACGACCAAGAAAGGGTTTTGGAATTTCAATCCGGGGAAAAAGTTAGAAAAGACAAAGTTCAAGAGATATCGAACTGAAATTTCTATCAAATACTCAGATCTAAGTTTTCCTTTAGCTGTAAAAAAAAATAAACTTGTGCGTCAACGCGACCAAAAGACATTACTGTTTTCGTTTATGTCGCATATTTTGCATTTTGACATGGGAAGCAAAACCTATAGGGTACTTCGCGTCGACAGCACATGCAGGCGCGGATCCAGCCTTCAAAAAAGGTTGTAAAGTATGACCACGCTCATGATCGTATAGTGCATTCCTATAAAAATGTTTCCAAAACATATGACACTCTGATCAAGATTCAATGTTTTTAAGGCATTGGGTATAATATTGCGTTGAGGGAAAGATCTGAAAACCTTAAATATGCAGTTAGAAACTTATACTTAGTATAAGTTTGAACGGAACCTTAGGTGTGCGAGTACAATTCGCACTTGGCCGCATTTTTGTTTGCGCATCGCATTAAAACTAATTAAAACTGACGTATTAGGCATAACTGGACTCCCTTAAAAGCTTCAGCTTTATACCTTGTTTTGTTCTTATTACGGAAAATTTTCCGGCGGGAGACTCTGTACCAGGGTCGTCTGCTTGGGCCTCCGTCTTACCTATTTCAGCCGCAAAGCAGCAGTGCTTGCATTGCTGTGTTCCGGTTTGAAGGGTAAGATAATGAAATTACTGGGCACCGTGACTTTACATCTGACGTCACAAGTTGGCAACGAACACTGTGGTTCTTGTGGGGGTTGCAGCTTAGTTTTACTGCGAATCTCACAGGAGCCACATGTATTATAGGCGACTGTTACCACTTACCATCAGGTGGGCAGTTTGCTTGTTTGACAACTTAGTTGCAATAAAAAAAATACCGCAGGCGAAACTATGGGCGGAAAATAAGTGATTAATTAAGACTTTTGTTCTTACCACAGATAATGGACGTGGAGAACGCCAACTGCAAGATGAGGGTGTCCCAGTGCGCCGATATGGAGATCATCCCCATAGAGAGACCTGTGAAAGTAACCGAGTTAGTAAAGAAAATAATTAAACTATCATAATTACCTGAACATTAGATTGACTTTTGACTTTCGTTCGTTGACGTTATGTCCTCAACAGTGTAATTTAGTGTACACTATTGGTACCGTAGATTTTAAAGTACAATTACAAAATCACAAAATCGCATCGTGCGGTACTAAACAAACTGGTATCGTCGGCGCGGCTAAGTATATAGCAGATTTATTGTACATAAAACATATAGTATCTATTTATTAACATACAAATAATACAACAGTTTAAGCAAACGTTAAAAATGATTTTGGCAATAAAAATAACGTTTAAACGATGGAGAACTTTCATCCATAATATGACTTGTTTCGATGCCGATTCGTTAGAAAATTGAATTTATTTCCTTACTTAGGAGCCATATAACAAATATATAACGAAAATTATTTTATTATTATTGAAGTGAAGGATATTGTTTCACATAAAATACATATTTTGGTAGTTGATATTTAACAGAATCTGTAAATTAGAGCTCCCAAGTCAGCAGGCCTATTATGTATCTTTTATCTATGACATGGTATAAATTTTGAGATAAAGAAGTTATGAAATGTTTCATTTCGTATTACCGATCTCCAATGATATCAGCACTATGACATAATTTCAATGAACGGATGATCAAAAATCTGATTTCATAATGATATCATTTGAAAACCATGAGATCGGTAATAGGCCTGCTTGTCCGCGTGAGTTTTTGCCTAAACATGCATCGGGAAAATAGCTATTACGAAGTTAAGAAAAAAGTAATCTAAACACCGATTTATTATTATTTTAGATAAAAATATCAACTAGTTTTATGAAGTAAATGTTATTGTTGCGACCAACGAAAGGTATACAATTTTAACGAAAATACCTTAATATGCGTGTTTTTTTGTAATAGGCCTCTTAAGGCCATTAAATAAATAAATGTAAAGCGAAAAACTGTTACTTAAAAAACAAATATTTTCAGGGAAATAACTGGACTGGAGAGGCTGGTCGAAGAGCTACACAGGGTGTTCTCCAGTGACCACGTCAACGTACAGGATGTTCAGAAATTGATGGCGGGCTACAAATCGAATCCGAAGGATTGGAAGAAATATGCTAAATTCGACCGTTTTAGGTAATATTTCCCTAAATGTCCCAAACCAAACTGTCACTATTTTTTTATCGTAATAACATACCCTCTATACCTACCTGGTGGCTGAGACCAACTGTCTTGTATCTGGAAATCCGTGGTTTGAGTCTAAATGCGAGCAGAAGTATTCATCTCGCTTTAGTTGGTATTAGAACTTTTGAGTTCCGATTCCGGTTACTTATCTCGCCTAAGCATGCCGTCGTTATAACAACGTCATATATGAAATCATACAAATATGGATGAAACCACGGGTTTTGGTCGGGAGGTCCGGGGTTCGATTCCCTATGGGGGCAGCAATTTTTCTGTTTGGTTTAGTTGGTAGGGTAGGGCTTCTGAAGCCGCGTGGCTAGCAACTACCGTCTTACCTAAGTTTGTCGCCATAATAAACACTGTTATTAACATTAGTTATTGAGGAGTCCAGGTGAAGCACGCTTCAACCTTGGGCCGTATCGTCATTCTACCATTAGGTGAGCTTCCCTGTTGTTTGTAAAAAAATCATAGTTATATCGATTTTTCCGAAGGATGCATGATCAGTGCTTACCTATTAAAAGCGTTTATTTAATTTCACTTGTCCTGGTGTCTGTAATGAAAATCTTGCAAGTTAAATTTGGCCCTCTTTCCGATTTCCGATTGAGTTGAAATTTTGCATGCATATGTATATCGCGTGACATTGCAATATTTTTGATACTATGGTGTCGATCTAATGCTGGAGCTGGAAGGTGGACATAGGAACTATGAAGAACTCCGCAATAAAATGACACAAACCCATTGAGTTTGGGCTCGTTTGATTCGTATTGACGAGTACTAAAAGCTTGTATTTAAAAAAAATAATCTTTTTTTTATAAAAGATACAAAATAAGAGTTCAACCAATCGCGGCAATCTTATCCTTTTGTGTTTCTCAAAATCAACAACTATCGTTTTTATAATTTTCTGTCAATATCTATCAGTCGTAGGATAATTTCGAAATTGGGAGGATGATTAGAAAAATCCCGCTAATTGCAAAATATTTGAAGTTCTTTAGAACGATAGCAAATAGTTATGATTATTTTATTCTGATACTTCTAGCCTATAGCATCCCTTTTTGTGACAGTTATTGTTGGTTAGCCCATTACTAACTATAACATATGTCACTATTGACTTATCAAGAAATTGTAGTAGAAATAAATTGCACTAGAAAATGCGCATAAGGACGACAAAAGCAGTTTTATTGAAACGCTATTACGACGCGACATCGACGTTAAAATTAGCGAAATTAGGCCCCAGTAATCATCAGACTCAGCCAACCTAAGGAATTTTGTAAAATAAAGTTGTTCCTGTACAATCTTCCAAGCAATTTTGCAATAGTATCGATTTCGTGATCACTCCACGACATATCCACTACTACAGTGCACTCTCTTATTCCGAAACCAAAGTTTTGATTTCGAAGCAACGCAAAATGAACGGCAATTTTAACACTCCAAAGTTTGATTGCTGATTGGAGAGTAACACTTCAGCTTTGTCACAGATAATATAATACTACAGTAGCTTTGTTAAGAACATCCGCTGTCTTATTTTTACGACGCAATGCCGGCCAAATGGAAAGTGATAATTATAAGGATGATAACATTAATAATGTTGTTATGTGCGTTATACCTCTCAAATATTTAATTAAGTATTTATTCGAGAGATAATTGTCAAGTATTTATTCGCAGGGGTTGAATATGATCGATCAGCAAAGATTATATAAGTAATTGAAAATCCGATTGCGCAGTACTCGCTATAAATCGACTTTTTTATTCTTGTTAGATAAATATGAAGTACGTGTATAGTTTAAGTTCCTTTATTATGTAATGGAATATCAGTAAGCCCTATGATGGATGAGTGATCAAAAATGAGTAATGGAAATCAATACTAATTTTAATTGATGTCATTAGCACGCTCATTTTGTCGTCTTAGCATGCTACGTGCTATTGCTATGCTATTTGCTGAAATCGATTCTAGTATCGTGAACTGTCGGATCGGGTCGTGTCGAATTGATTGGCAATCGCATTGGACGCAAGATGGCATTAGCAAGAGTTAAGACGTGATCGAGCGTTTCCGTTTCTTTAATTAATGTAGGTATGTAATCTGTGATCGAGTTAAGACGTGATCGAGCGATTTCGTTTCTTTATATCAATGTATATGTAATTTATGATCGAGCTTTAGAGCTCTAAGGATCGAGCACGGTCATGAATTTCGTATGATAGTAGCAAACAATTTCACGTGATCGATGTTCATTAGCAATCAATATTTTAGCAACTAAGATTAATTTTATTACTGTTAATGGATCTTTAGCAATAGTATTGCGAATGCTGTTTATTCCATTGCTACCAAAGATGTGAAACAACTCGAGCCCCTCCGTGCTTCGGCACTGTGAAAGAAAAATTGCAACATTCACAAATGTTCAACATTCACTCAACTTTAATAGTATATGGAACTGCTGATTTTTTCGCGATTTCATGATTGACCCCATAGTAAAAGTTGTTCAGTTTGCTTGTCTGAACAAGCACACAAAATTTGGCTTCTGCTTTAAAAGTAACTTTGCAAATTCAACATTTTGCGAATTCAACATTTTGCAAATTCAACATTATAGTCCACTCCACAACATATCCACTACTACAGTGCACTCTCTTATTCCGAAACCAAAGTTTTGATTTCGAAGCAACGCAAAATGAACGGCAATTTTAACACTCCAAAGTTTGATTGCGGATTGGAGAGTAACACTTCAGCTTTATTAAGAACATCCGCTGTCTTATTTTTACGACGCAATGCTGGCCAAATGGAAAGTGATAATTATAAGTACCTCTCAAATATTTAATCAAGTATTTATTCGAGAGATAATTGTCAAGTATTTATTCGCAGGGGTTGACTATGATCGATTGTATATCAGCAAAGATTATTTATGTAATTGAAAATCCGATTGCGCAGTACTCGCTACAAATCGACTTTTTTATATTTGTTAAATTGATATGAAGTACCTACGTGTACAGTTTAAGTTCCTTTATTATGTAATCGAATATCAGTAAGCCGTATGATGGATGAGTGACCAAAAATTGGTAATGGATGGAACATCAAATGGAAATCAATGCTAATTTTAATTGATGTCATTAGCACGCTCCTTTTGACGTCTTAGCATGCTACGTGCTATACAAATACAAATACTTTATTGATAATAACATGAGTTACAACTAGTATACATACCTACTTTCACATCTTAAAGTAAAGTGAGATGCGATATATACAAATTTGTCACAATAAGGAACAAACTGAGGGGGTTAGAACTTAGACTGTTATTGTTTTAAGTGAAGTTTGCTTGCTACCGTCAACACCGAACAGATACCACTCGTGCGACTGACCAACAGTGCAACGGCTTGCGCGTTGTAGGAAGTCGCGTGTCGAACAGGGGCCCTACCATGATCATTTATAGCAAGGTTAAAACAATAATAAAATAGAGACACCGCTCTTACTGCGTATAACGCCATCCCGCACTCAGCGCGGTTTTAATATTGTTTTGGGCGATCATGGTTAGGGGGCAGGTCATAATAGTATGTGTCGGTGCAGTCGGTGAGCGGTGCTGTGAACTTTTTATTTATTTGTTAACATTAGGCAGTATACAATGTACTAGTACCTAAACTAGGCCGAGCCTGTACTATAGGTACCAGTTCCTTCCTAGTGTCTTATGTCAAATTAGTCAACATTATGTATTTCTGATGGTATGTTTTATTTTATGTTCCTGCCCCTACTATTCATATTATGTAAATAATACGAATTAGATTAATTGGATTAGAAATGACCTACTTATTTTTTAAAATTTCCTCTTAACTATTTAATGTAATTATTTAATGTGTGAGTTTGTGTGTGTGTGTATGTGTGTGTGCGTGTCTCTGTGCGTGTGTGTGTTATATGTTATTTTACATCTAATATACAAATCAAACTGTAATATGACAGTTTTGAGTTAATATTTAATTTACTTATTTTACAATTTTAAAGAGATTTTCAACTTCATCATATGATTGCGACTTTAGCCATATAGTTAATTTGCTATTGCTATGCTATTTGCTGAAATCGATTCTAGTATCGTGAACTGTCGGATCGGGTCGTGTCGAATTGATTGGCAATCGCATTGGACGAAAGATAGCATTAGCAAGAGTTAAGACGTGATCGAGCGTTTCCGTTTCTTTAATTAATGTAGGTATGTAATCTGTGATCGAGTTAAGACGTGACCGAGCGATTTCGTTTCTTTATATCAATGTATATGTAATTTATGATCGAGCTTTAGAGCTCTAAGGATCGAGCACGGTCATGAATTTCGTATGATAGTAGCAAACAATTTCACGTGATCGATGTTCATTAGCAATCAATATTTTAGCAACTAAGATTAATTTTATTACTGTTAATGGATCTTTAGCAATAGTATTGCGAATGCTGTTTATTCCATTGCTACCAAAGATGTGAAACAACTCGAGCCCCTCCGTGCTTCGGCACTGTGAAAGAAAAATTGCAACATTCACAAATGTTCAACATTCACTCAACTTTAATATATGGAACTGCTGATTTTTTCGCGATTTCATGATTGACCCCATAGTAAAAGTTGTTCAGTTTGCTTGTCTGAACAAGCACACACAAGCAGGCTTCTACTTTAAAAGTAACTTTGCAAATTCAACATTTTGCGAATTCAACATTTTGCAAATTCAACATTATAGTCCAGAAGGCCTATATAAATGTAAAATGTAAACGTCTATTAATTTTACCGATTAATAATCAAATTCGTATTATTATATCTTTAAGTCTTTGACTAAACGTTCGAGATTTTGTCTTTTCATAATGATGACGCGTGTTATTTTGGTTACTAGAATTTAAACGAACGGCCGACCGTACAAATATCAAAGTTTGAAAAAGAAAAATATGTTTTGTTGCGATTAATATCATATCTTATGTTAAGTGATAGATAAAGCATATCTATATTATGTCACAACTGCGCAATCAATAACTGCAAAGAAATTTAGAACTAATTACCTAGGCCGTACATTTTTTTTTGGCAATAATTTTCTTCATTCTATACACGTGTATATTTCGGCTCTGCGCGGCTCAGCTTTCAGCTTCTTCTTCAACTCATGCACGTGACACTGCTGGTTATGGGATCTTTTTACGCGGGGAGTTATTGGCTCTCTATGTCACGTTAAAAGGGTCGGTGTAGGCTATACTTTCTGCTGCTGATAGAGAATTGCACAAAAGATCTGCAATACAAATTGACTTATTATCTTGCGGTCCAATTAATAAAAATTTTACTCCTTTTATCATCATCAGTTTAGTTATTCCGTGTTTTATCTTATTTTAACATATGTCAGCTGAAATGTGCGGAAACAAGACAAAACAGGGAGTAACTAATCCGAGGATGATCTAAGGAGTAAAATTTTTATTAATAATAGGGCCGTTAGAGAATAAAATCGCCGGGTATCGGAGATTTGCGTAGCACTGTGTATTAACGGCCTTAGAAAGCCAAAATAATATTTAGGGGCCATTCAGGTTAGGTATTAGATGAACCCTATAGATATGGCTATAGTTATTCCTTTTTAATAACAAAAAATAAAAAAAACTCCGGGTTGTCTTAGATCTGGAAACCATATACTTTCCGAGTTAAGGCGCTATATCGAAAATGAATCAAACAATGGGAGGCGTGGTCTATACGTAAACGCGGGGCGCCCCCCTGCTCAAGCAGCTAGTCTTTATATCTATGTCACCAAAGTCGTGAATGCGTTGCGCCCGCATGCAATCAGATCGTTTAGAAATTACCGACGTAAGCGACAAAATACAAATTATTTTATAAAAAAATAACTATAATGATTAGAAAAAAAATGCTTCGGTACGATTCTGGATACTGATGATGGCTACTTATTTAAGGAACTTTTTAATGAATACCTAACACCGTTTACTAGTAATCCTGAATATTGTTATTTTTAAGAGGTAATTTCAAAAATAAAAAGTATCGAGGCAAAATCTTTAAATCGCGTTTCCGGTTCTGCTCGTGACTAGTTAAAGATATAAAGAAACACATATTTGACTTTCAGATCTGTAAGATCTCTCAGTTACCTATGACATTACATTAAAAATAACCAATATTTTCGATATAGCACCTTAATTAATTTTAGCAAAAACACAATAGAAATGTAAACACTGAATGAAGAAACATGATCTAGGGCTGTCGACACGTGAGGGTCATTGCCACCCGGGCCGTGCGGGTCTACCGCACGGTCTCTCACGGGGCGGCCTGCGTTTTAGCGGGCTCGCCTCCGTGGGATGTCGAGGCACGCGTCCTTGCGGCCGTGCATCGACATCGGGTGGCAGCGAGGAGTCGGGGGGAGCGGCCCGTCCCGCAGGAGGTGGCGCGCACAAGGCTCCTGGCGCAGAAGGAGGCGACAGCCTCCCACGCCGTTGCGCTGGTCAGCATCTCGCGTGCGACGCTGGCCAGCGCGATGGGCGCACCCCTACCTAGGCCCAGCGCGAGGGCTAATGCGTCGCGCTGGGGTTGCCAGGCCGGGCACTCCGAGAGGGTGTGTCCGGCCATGTCGTCAGGAGCGCCGCAGTGGTGGCACTGCGGCGTCTCCTCCCTCCGTGCGACATGGTGCAGATAATGGCCGAAGCAGCCGTGCCCGGTCATCATCTGCACCATCCGGTAGGTGAGGCTGCCCTGCCGGCGCCCAACCCACTCCTCCAACACTGGCCGAACGGCCTCGATCGTCCAGTGGCCGGCAGCTGGGTGGGAGAGCGTCTCGGCCCACTGGCGGAGAGAAGATGTGATCTCGCAGAAGGAGGCAGCGGAGCGGGTGCGAGAGGTTGACCCTCTCGCCGCACCGCTCCGGCGCAGGTGGTTGGGTAGGAGGCGCGCGTTCCTGGACGCGCGCCACCAACTCCCTTAAGCAAGCTGGAGATGAAATGGCTCGGCCGGCCGACAACCGGTCGGGAGACACTTTTCTACCCCTGGCCTGCCCGTCTGGGGGGTCGAATTATGGCACTAGTCGACTTACCCCGTAGAGGTAAGACCTGGCGCTTGCGTCAGGCCTACTTTCCAGGGGGCGCACTCGGTGAATGGCTAACGCCGATCCCGAGTGTGTATCTATGGAGGTAGAAGTTGCTCTGGAGGGTGGTTTAGCCAGGTATGGGGTTTATACCCGAGTCCAATGGCATTACCTTGGGGCGGCCTTGTCAGTTTTCAGCCCCTTGTTGAATCGTAAAGAGATTCCCCCGCCTCAAAAAAAAGGGCTGTCGACACGTAGGATCAAAAAAATAATTTAGTTCACGTACGAAAAAAATAGCTTGATTAGCCCCGATATGTTTACTACACAAACTCCACTTCTGATGGATACAAAGCCTTAAATATTATTAGGGCACAAATACACCCTAATAGGTTAAGGTAACCGCTTAATGGTTGGCTGTGTATTTTTTGTCAGATATAAAAATAACTTTTTTTTGGTGTTGTGCAGGTACACCAGAAACCTGGTGGACGCTGGCAACGGTGCCTTCAACATAATGATTCTATGCTGGGGCCCTGGACACGCCTCCGCTATTCACGACCACGCCGATTCGCACTGCTTCATGAAGCTTCTCAGCGGCAACTTGGAGGAGGTCAGGTGAGTCCACAAAAAGCTAAGTCAAAGAGAGTATTATTAACAACAGCAAAATGGCTTAGGTACACTCTACCCTTTAAAGTTGAAATTACAGTTGCCATGGCTATAGTCCTATTTGAAAAAAAAGGTAACAAAATTTAATTTTAATATGATTTTCATGTTTGTTTAATAATGCTAAAAAATAAGAAGAATGATGCTAGACAGATTATCCTGAAAATTTATTGATTTTTGTTAGGACAGAAACTGACTTGACTTTGAATTTTACTGTGTCCTACAACATGGGTTCCTTCAAAAGAGGCGTGGAAAAGCATCTTTTGGGCCGGCAAGGGGCGAGCAGGTAGGATAGTGGATGTCGTCCCTACTCTATCTGTCAACTCGTTTGGACCTCTTTCACCGCTTAACATCAGGCAGGAGGAGGTCATTTGCCGGGTCCTCCATAATAAAAGTGTAGTAAAGACTGCTGTTATTTGAGGTCGAAGCCATAGAGGCTCAAAACCGAAAGAATTCCCATCAACTAAAGACTGTTAAAATGTGGACGTTTATCATTCCTTTTGCACATCAAAGAAGCTATGCCAATGGTTTTAAACTAGCAAAAGCTATTTTTTTCAATACAGGATTGTTACAGAGTCTTTTAATAGAAAGCGGAACTTAAAAGCAAAAGTTTGAGCTCAACTTCCACTACAAGATGAGATGTGTCAGTTCACATTATACATTTACGCAACATCAGACTTTATTAATATATCAATCAAAAGAAATTATCAGGTGTAGAGCTGACTTCATGTCCAAACAGTTTTATCATCCAACTAATCTTTAATAACAGTTAACCTTAAATATAGATAACTCTTTACGCCTTTTTTGGAGAATCCCATGCTGTAGTCCTTATTGGTTGGAAACGTGATGTTGTTTTATTTGAACCAATAATCTATACTTTTACTATTACTTACTAATATTATAAGGCTGAAGAGATTGTTTGTTTGTTTGAACGCGCTTATCTTAGGAACTACTGATTTAAATTGAAAAATTATTTTTCTGGGGGATAGTCCATTTATCGAGGAAGACCTTACGGTATATATCATCACGCTACGACTAAAAGGAGCTAGGCATCAATAAAAAATGTTGCAAACACGGGAAAAAAGGCGATACGAGTAGTTCGCGGGCACAGCTAGTGATAGATAGAGACAGCGTCAGGCTTGCTAACTTTAAACAACTGTCAAACGTGACTATAATGTAAATAAACGAATCACGCGAGCGACAAACAATTATTTTCAATAATAATTAAAGGCAATAAATGATATTCGCGATATGCCTACTGGAACAATCTGACGCAAAGAAAACATTGTACGCCTCATCTGCCTATCTTCTTATCGCTTCGAGCGAATTCAAGGCAACTTGTTTGAGTTATTGCGGTGCAATTAACTGTTATTGACAAGTTACTTGACATTTTTTGCGTTTGTAGGGAGTTCAGTATCCTCGGCCGGTACGTTTCTACCAATAGGTAGGATAGCCGAAAGAGAGCTGTGGTCGTTGTTAAAAAATGAACGAATGGCGATTTATATGATTTTGTATTTACATTTTTTTCTCTTTTGTTGTGCTTCAAAATGGTGAATATTAAATAAAAAGAAATAGTAAAAAAAACATAATAATAGTATGCAAAAGTGCGGTATCTTGTACAAAAAATCTCATGTCACAGTGTTTGTCCGGGATGAACTCCGAAACCACCTAAACGATTTTCATGAAATTTAGCTTACTATGTAATTATATAATATACTTACACAGTAAGCTAAAAAAAATATTTTACAAAAAATAAAAACCGCCTTCAAAAACACTGAAAAGTTAAAAATAATATAAGAATAGGCACAGACAACATCACACTTCTATATTTTTTGTAAAATATTTTTTTTTTGGACTCGGCACTTGCCTTCCAATCGGGAGTTCGAGGTTCGAGACCCGCCATGTACCAATGTGTTTTTCGTTTCGAATTTCATATGTACATTTGTCTGACGCTCCTACGGTGAAGGAAAACATCGTGAGGCAACCTGCATACATCTGCGAAGAAATTCAATGGTGTATGTGAAGTCGACCAATCCGCACTGGGCCAGCGTGGTTGACTAAGGCCTAATCACCCTAACATAGAGTAGGCTCGAACCCCTCGGTGGGGACGTGTATGGGCTGTGATGATGATTTTTTTTAACTTGTTAGTGAATGAAATCTTTTTAGTGAAAGAATCCCTAATTTAATACCCTCACAATAAGTTCTGATTACTTCACTCACCCACAGAACACTATATTACGTTATTATTGGACCGCATTCGTTTCCGTGAGGTAGAGAGAGAGATACTTCCAATTTTTTTGTAAAATATTTAGTACTACCACCCTAGTATACTCTATCGAATACAAAAAGAATTTTTCATTACTCATACTCTGAAAGTAGGTCTGAAGTTGTCTGAGGAGCGGGTTGAAAGTAATACTTTTCAGCCCTAGGGAGAATCACTTTCAACTGACAGCTGCTGTCAAATTTTAAAAAAGAAATTAGTTCATTTTCACATTTTTATTGTGAAAATCCATGTTTCCACTCAAATACACTTAATTACACTCAAGCCACTCAATTACAGCGCGGTGTAAAATTTAAATAACAATGTTAGGTATTTCAAGAATATATTTTTTAAATGACTTTATTATAATTTATTTTCAACTATTTCTTTAAAATAGCAGATTTGGGCAAAATATTTACCATTTTTTAAATTATGAAAATGAAAAATAATGGCTAAATAGCTCGCCGGCCACAGAAAAAAAAATCAAAATAAGCGGGAAAGCGGGAAAGCGATCTTCATTTGTTTTTTCCATTTGTAGAGTTTTGTTATTAATTCCATTAAGCAGAGATTTGTATTAACTGTTAATTATATTTGTATAAAATTGTGTTAATAATTAACACAATGGGTTCATCTGATTCAGGTATGGAGTTAACGCCCGATTTTATAAGAGAAAGCTTGCTAAAGCAGAAGTTGTTGAATTATGTGAAATAAAATTTACACGTTTTTTCTTTAGCTAATTCATTGTTTTATTTTTACTTTCCTCGTATTCGTAATGAACCTCGGGTTAAAGACTTATTTAGTCCCTCGCACTATTGGTGCCCTCGCTACGCTCGGGCGCCAAACACCGTCTCGGGACTAAATAGGTTATTTTCACCCCTAGGGTAACAATGTACTCCGCCCGGATGTGGCGGAGGAGGCGGCGATGGTGCGGGCGTGGGCAGAAGTTCCACCCCACCTCGTAGGGGATGCCGACGGCATGGCGGATCTCTTCGCGGACGACATGAAAGTCGTCTGCCAAGCCGCCATGCCGAGGGCGCAGGCTTGCCCCGAAAGGGGACAGGTGTACTGGTGGACGCAGGAGATTGCGGACCTGCGTACCACCAGCATGAGGGCTCGGTGCGCTTACGTGCGGTGTCGTGGGCGCGCCAGAACTACACCCGACGAGGAAGCTGAACTCCGTCGGGTGTATGAGGCAGCCAAGAAGGCCCTGCGTAACGAAATCTGCAGGGCCAAGGAGGAGTCTAGGGAGCAATTCATGCGGCTCCTGGACGATGATCCGTGGGGGCGTCCGTACCGGATGATAAGGGGGAAGTTCAAAGCTTGCGCTCCCCCCACCTCCGCTATGGACAGGGGGCTGTTGGACCGGGTGCTGGGAACTCTGTTCCCTAATCCTGGTCCGTTTCAGCCCCCCAGAATGGACCCCCCAGACACTCCTCCAGAGGAAGTGGCTGCCGCTATCCCTCCCGTGTCGAACGTGGAATTCGACACGGTGAGGGAACGGCTCCGGCGCAAGAAGAAGGCGCCGGGACCGGACGGTGTCCCATCCAGGGTTCTGGCCCTCGCCCTGAGACACCTTGAGGAGCGGTTCCGGGCGGTGCTGGATCTGAGCATCGCCTCGGGCCGCTTCCCCAGTCGGTGGAAGGCGGGTAGGCTCTGCCTGTTAAGGAAGGAGAGCCGCCCCGCCGATTCCCCAACTGGGTATCAGCCGGTGGTGCTGCTCGATGAGGCTGGGAAGTTCCTAGAGAAAATCCTGGCTTCTCGGATTATCGAGCACCTAGAGGACCGGGGGCCGGACTTGGCTGCCAACCGGCCGTTGCCTTCCGCACCGGCCGGTCCACGGTGGACGCGGTGGCCCTCCTCAAGAGGTGGACTGAGGAGGCCACGGCTCGTGGGGAGGCTGTAGTTGCGGTGTCGCTGGACATCCGCAACGCTTTTAACAGCCTGCCTCACGAGTGCATAAAGGAGGCACTCCGCTTCCACCGGGTGCCTCCGTACCTCCGCACCCTTGTGGAGGATTACCTGGACGGTAGGACAATCCTCTACGAGGGGCCGGGTGGTCGCGTTCATTCGTGTGAAATGGCGGCGGGTGTACCCCAGGGTTCCGTACTAGGTCCTCTACTATGGAACCTGGGATACAACTAAGTCCTGCGAGGCAACCTCCTTCCACGAATGGAGGTTGTTTGCTTCGCCGACGACACACTTGTCGCGGCGAAAGCAAATACGGGGGAGGAGGCGGCCCACCTTGCGTCGGTCGGCGCTTCACTCGTCGTCCGACGCATCCGCCTCTTGGGCCTGGACGTGGCTCTCGACAAAACGAGGGCCATGATGTTCCACGCCTCCCGTCGCAGGATCCCACCGGGGCTCCGTGTCCGAGTGGAGGGGGTCCGCATACCGGTCGAGGCACACTTTAAATACCTCGGCCTGGTTTTAGATCCCCGATGGAGCTTCGAGGAGCACTTCAAGCTCCTCACTCCACGGCTGTGTGCCGCCGCAGCTGCACTCGGACGGGTCCTCCCTAATGTGGGAGGGCCAGGATCAGCGTGCCGTCGACTGTATCATGGGGTGATACGGTCAATGGCAATCTACGGAGCCCCGGTATGGGCAGAGTGCCTCTCCCCCCGAACGGTGGCCCTCCTGCGACGTCTGCAGAGGGTCATAGCAGCCCGGGCCGTGCGAGCTTATCGCACGGTTAGCCACGGCGCGGCCTGCGTAGGTACTTGCGGGTCAAACGCCGTGGGATGTCGATGCACGCGTCCAGTCGGAGGTGTATCGGCATCGGGTTGCCGTCCGAGAACGGGGGGGACGATCTGCCCCACAGGAGCTGGAGGTAGTTCGTACCCAGGCGCAGAGGGAGGCTCTGCGCCGGTGGGGTGAGGCACTCGCCTTCCCAGCTGCCGGCCACCGGACGATCGAGGCGATCCGTCCGGTATTGGAGGAGTGGGTTGGGCGCCGGCAGGGCAGCCTTTCATTCCGCATGCTGCAGGTACTGACCGGACATGGTTGCTTCGGTCACTACCTGTACCGAGTTGCACGTCGGGAGGAAACGCCGCAGTGTCATCACTGCGACGCTCCCGACGACACGGCCGAGCACACCCTGTTGGTGTGCTCGGCTTGGCGACGCCAGCGCAGCGAACTTAACGCTGCGCTGGGAGGCGGAGACCTTTCGTTGCCGAGCATGGTCGTGGCCATGCTCCGCGGCGAAGCGGAATGGGGGGCTGTCGCCTCCTTCTGCGAAGATGTCATCTCGCAGAAGGAGGCTGCGGAGAGGGAGCGGGAGGTAGATCCTCAGGCCGCTCCCCTCCGCCGCAGACGGATAGGCAGGAGAAGACGGGCATTCGCTCAAGCAATGCCTGTCTGATGACCCTGCCGTGAAGCCTGCGTGCACGGTCGGCTCCCGTGCACGCTGCTGTAAGGCTTCTCCGTCTGGGGATTGTCCTGGTGTTCTCGGACAATCCCTCCTTGGCGATAAATAGCCCGACCGACCGGTCGGGCTAGCCCGGACGCGTGAGTAGTGGTATCGCATTGTGGACCCTACTACACGCGCCCTAAAAGGGCAGGAAGAACACCGAGGGGTTTTAGTGGGTAGGCCTGGCACTCTGCCGGGTGAGCCCCACACACGCTCGCCGTCTAGCCAACGGTGGGTACGGTGCGGTTGCGCATTTCCCCGCGAGAAAAAAAAAAGGGTAACAGTGTACTATTGAAAATCGGTCCACAATTGGCGGAGTAATCGCGTAACATACACACAAAACACGTTGGAAACACCTTAAAATTTAAGGGTTTTCCTCGATTTCATGGGATCCCATCATCAGATCCTGAGTTTGGTGACCATGGGACCACCCTTGGAGTATACTCTATCGAATACAAAAAGAATTTTGAAAATCGGTTCACAACTGGCGGCGTAATCGCGTAACATACACAAAAAAAAACATACGCATCGAATAGAGAACCTCCTCCTTTTTTGAAGTCGGTTAAAAAGAAAGGATAATTTTTATTTATCGATTATTATTGGAGGTCGCAAATGTACTGGCCTGTGTGATAATCTTATTACTTGTAATACACATGACATAAGCTTGAAATTTGTATTGTGACAGATTTGTTATATATTGACTTACTTGTGAATCTTGGGAATGAACCAAATAAAACTAACACCATCCAGCCAGACCACTGCTACTTGTTTTTCCAGTACTTATTGACCTTAATGTTTATACTTGCGAAATTAATTATTTGTATTTATTTGTTAGTTCCAAAAGCATCAAAAAGATGGCGGTATGAGTTAATGACGTCATTGTCTATCTAGGTTGGTCAAACTTTCACTAGATGGCGTTATGTACTGTCACTACTGAGCCACAACACCGCGTGTTTTGACTAATAATAATATTAGTAATGACAGCAACACTCTTAATTCTCACACCTTAGTAAAATGTAGGAGTAGATATATTTTATATAGAAGGTTCAAAGTTTAATCCATGCAAGCAGAAATTTTCTAATCAGTTTGGCTAGTGACAGGACTTCTGATTCCGACGGTCGCCTGGCGAACTACCGCCATCTCTACAACGCTTTTCATCCTATAATAGTTATGATGCTAGTACCAGCATTGTTATGTCCAATTAGAGCTACGATTATCAGTGGTTGAGGAATCTAGGTAAAGCTCACATACATAATAAATCGTTAATAGTTCAAGAGATTCCTTGTTGATAATAAAACAAATATTCAAGTTCAACGTTTCTCGTCTGTGTGGAGTTTGATTCCCTTTGCCTAAGCAGCACCTAAATAAAATATGAGAAGTAACATTATTGGATTCTTTATCTAACTTGTATCTAAGAACATCACAGATACAGACGTATTTATAGCCGATAATTTGTCATTGGCTATATCCTCTCATACTTTCAAACTCATAGGTACTTTATTTCCTCTTTGACATTACTCATACTTTATTTCTACATTACTCATACTTTATTTCCTGTTCCCTCTCTGGACCAGAATATTTTTTGAACCATGAATGATTCTTGTTCCATTCTATCCCCTACCAATGGAGTAGTCCACTTAGGTTTCGTCAACAAAAGTCATACGTGTCTGTTAGCACACATACAAGTATCAGTGACATTACTACAAACTCCTAGAGAATGATTATAGATAATTCATGGACAGCGACAAAGCTATCACAGCATATATCACTATCTCGCTCTCACCTCTGTCTTCACGTTTTTTATGTGGTTGCAGCAAGTCTTGTGACGTGTAGTAAGTTATTATAAACAAAATCGTAAGTTGCTGATAGATAACCCTGGGGTCAAACTGGCATGGCGGAAAAACAAAATGTCTTCGGAACTGGTAATAACCAATTAGCGGTGAACTACTTCTTAGAAGTGTCGAATTATACAGCATGAAAATTAGACCCAAATGAGTTCGATGACGCTTTTGTTTATTTATTAAGTATGTCATGTAGTAAGCGAAGTCTGTATCCTAGCTATGCTCGAAATTTTATTGAAATAATAAACTAGTTTGCTTTTAATCGATAAGCATAATCATGGTTATCTGTAATCGATGAATTTGTTATCTCTGTCCGTCATTTAAATATAAAAATAGTAAGTACATTGTTACCCTAGGGGTGTTAACCCGAGGTAAACACTGTGCTTTTCATTGCGATAACAAGGAAAGTAAAAATAAAAACATGAATTGGCTAAAGAAAAATAAGAGAATTTAATTTAAAAAAAATCAACAACTTCTGCCTTAGCCTCTTCTCTTATGAAATCAGGCGTTAATTCCATATCTGAATCAGATGAACTCAAATCTCTGCTATTATGGAGTATAATAAACAAAACTCTATAAGTCGACAAAACAAATGAAGATCGGATTGCCGCTCTTTCGCCTATTTTGTTTTTTTCTGTGGCCGGCCAGCTATTAAATTTGTTATTTTAAAGAAATAGTTGAAAATATATTATTTAATTAATATTTAACATGTTTCAATAGAAATGTGAAAATATTATATTTCTCTTTTAGAAATTGACAGCTGTCAGTTGAAAGCTATTCTCCCTAGGGCTGAAAAGTATTACTTTCAACCCGCTCCTCAGGCAACTTCAGACCTACTTTCAGAGTAATGAGTAATGAAAAAACTTTTTAAACCTTTTTATTATTTATACAGGATGGATTTTTGAGATTGGACTTAAAGGACAGGTACATTAACCGTTATAGTTACAAGAAAACATTGTTAGGCAACCATCCATAAATTTTTAAGATATTCTGATCTGCATTCACAGATTTTGAAAAAAAGTTACAGTCAACAAAAAAAATGCTGAAATAGCAAAAAAAATTTTTTTATGCCTGTCGATCCTATTTCATGTAGGGATCAAAAGACTATGGGAACATTTAAGGTATGAGTACTAGAAACGACAGAAATCGCCAAAAACATTTCCCATACATTTTGTACGGAAAATCCTCGGATCCTATTTCTTACGGTGATCTCTCTATTAATCCTATTTCTTACTTTTAAGGGAGACTGTAATTTAAATAAATAGTAAATTTAACATGTAGGTATCAGATCAGAATATCTTAAAAAGTTATGGATGGTTGTCTAACAATGTTTTCTTGTAACTATAACCTGCCCTTTAAATCCCATCTCAAAAATCCATTCTGTATAGTCCGTACTAATATTATAAATGCGACAGTAACTCTGTATGTCAGTCTGTCCATCTGCTGAACCAATTTTAATGAAATTTGATATTGATACTAATTGAAATGTTTAAAACCAAATATACGCGTGTAAATCCGAAAAGTGTAGTTTTATTTAAGTGTGTAGTACTCGAGCAAATAAAAGACAGTACTATTTATTTTATTTTTTCCTATTTACATTAGGTTCTAGGTCAAACCTACAAAATATTATTATCATTTCGACTTTCAAGGAGAGCAGGCGTGATGATTATTAAATTAGTACTGATTTATCACTGTACTATGAATTAGTCTTACATCGATGGTTATACCTAATGTTAACTAAAATGGCGCTTTAATAACAATCTACGCACTTTAGGCGGTAACGTCATTTTATCGTCCATGTAAACGTACGGTCACATAAAACAGTCGGGCCCGCTTAGCGTAGGTCAAGAGCGGTCGTTGCATCAGCTGCTTACATACATTATATTTCAATGATCAGATAAAGAGAAGAAAGAGAGTGTAATTAGCCTAGTTGTGGCACACACATTATACACCACATACTGACACACTAGCGATAGTCTAGAATTCTCTATTATAGTATTGAAAATTTGAAATGTATTATTGTTGTTAGTGTCAATTGGAAATTATGTATTATATTTGTAATATGGGACGGAGAGTCTAGTGTTCTGTAACACAGGCTTCATCTTTCCACAATAGGTGGAGAGAAAATAAATAAATTTTTGAATATTCGATTTTGGAAGATGGTTTACATTTTACAAATTTTCAAAAACTTTCTTTTGGCATAAGATAAACAGCAAATACAACCATATTTTTAAAAAATTGAATGGCTCAATTTTTAAAAAATATGGCTGTATTTGCTGGTTAGAAATAACCATTCTTTGGGTATTCAGGAACTTTAACGGGATTAAAATCCCGTTAAAGTTTTAGTAATTTAAGATGCTACGCGAAAGTTTTAAAGTTGCTGAAGTTTGCTTTTACCTTCTGTCTTATTGTCTTGGGAGAGGAAAGTATGTAAGTAGATCAAGGCAGCTGTTGATTTTTTGCACAGAACACAGAAAGAGGTTAGAAGGGCTATGTGGGCGGGGCACGCGTAGCCACAACTATGAGCAAATGCTCATAGTTGTGGCCCTGTAACGCGAACGCGTTGTTTAATCACTGACGGACAACTACAGTGAGTGTATCGTGAAGGCTATAAATATAAAAAAAAATGCCTTCTTGTGCTATAATTACTTGTAAAACAAGAAGTCAGGTATCAAGTGTAGCTAAAGAAGGAATTTCTTTTCATCGGTAAGTAGTAAATTGATGATAATGACCATATTCCATAGATCATAATGTCAAAATCCACCAAAACTGATCATAACGATAAGTTACATAATATTTTTCAAAAAAATATACATTACCGGCAATGTACGCACGCGATTTTTGCCATATTACTTAGAGCCCGTAATGTAGTACACTGCTTTCGGTAGTGACGCATTTGGCTTAATGAGCATTAACGCAGTAGTCGCAGTACAAGGGACAGTGCCGTGCTAATCAAAAAACGCACGCATTACATTTTATCGATAAATGTATATTTTAAAATATTTGTATTAAGTGAAAATAACATATTATTTGTCACTTAAAATGCCATAATAATAATTGTTACTTTTCGAATACAGAATGTTTGGCGAAGCTAACACCTACCCTTTCTAACATCCTATTCATATAAGTACGGCGACTAGATGTCGCGTGTGTGCCGCGGGGTGCGCGCACCCCGCGGTGGTGGACCCCCCACTTTAGCTTTTGTAATCAAAAGGTTATCGGTTGCGAGTAGGTGCAAAAATGAATTTTTTTTTGTCGAAGTTATAAAATTTGCCTAAAAAAGGTGTTCGAATATTCAAAAAACTGGAAAGGATACGTTTTTCTCTGAATGCTCTTTCATTTGATACCCATATTACGTGGTTGGCAAAAGAAAATCGATCGGCCAATTCGGAGCGGCGGCCATATTGAATTTGGAGTAATGTCATTGACTGTGTCGTTTTTTACACTCAAAGTCCATTTTTTTGATATCTATATTGCGTGGGTGGCAAAAGAAAATCGATCTGTCATTTCGGAGCGGTGGCAACACTGAATCATCATGTGGACGCGTGTGTGCCGCGAGGTGCACGCACCTCGCGGTGGTGTGGTCCTCACATCGCTTTTGTAATAAAAAAAAGTTTTCAGTTGTGATTTGGTGCAAAAATGTATCTTTTTTGAGGTTGATTTAAAATTTGCCAAAGAAAGGTGTTCGATTAACCAAAACGCTGGAAAGGTTATGTTCTACTCTATAAACATTTTTATTTGGAAGCCATGTCCATGTCGCGTGTGTGCCGCGGGGAGCAAGCACCCCGCGGTGGAGTGGTCCACTTAATGTGTTTCTAAGCGAAAGGTTTTCAGTTGCGAGTCGGTGCAAAAATTTTTTCGTTTTTTGAAGTTACATAAAATTTGCCTAAAAATGTGTTCGATTATTCAAAAAATTGGTAAGGTTACGTTCTACTTTGAAAATTCTTTCATTTGATACCCATATTACATAGGTGGCAAAAGAAAAGCGATCCGCCATTTTGGAGCGGCGGCCATATTGAATTTGGAGCAACGTCACTTACTGAATCGTATTCTACACTTAAAATCCTTACATTTGATACCCATATTACATAGGTGGAGAAGGAAAAGCGATTTGACATTTCGGAGCGGCGGCCATATTGAGTTTGAAACAATGTCACTCACTGTATCGTGTTCTACTAATAAAATCCTTACATTTGATACCCATATTACATAGGTGGAGAAGGGAAATCGGTCTGTCATTTCGGAGCGGCGGCCATATTGAATTTGGAGAAACGTCACTTACTGAATCGTATTCTGCACTTACAATCCTTACATTTGATACCCATATTACATAGGTGGAGAAGGAAAAGCGATTTGACATTTCGGACCGGCGGCCATATTGAGTTTGAAGCAATATCATTCACTGTATCGTGTTCTACTAATAAAATCCTTACATTTGATACCCATATTACATAGGTGGAGAAGGAAAATCGGTCTGTCATTTCGGAGCGGCGGCCATATTGAATTTGGAGAAACGTCACTTACTGAATCGTATTCTACACTTAAAATCCTTACATTTGATACCCATATTGCATAGGTGGTAAAAGGAAAGCGGTCGGCCATTTTGAAGCGGCGGCCATATTGAGTTTGAAGCAATGTCACTCACTGTATCGTGTTCTACTATTAAAGCCCTATCATTTGATACCCATATTGCATAGGTGGCAAAAGAAAATCGATTTGACATTTCGGAGCGGCGGCCATATTGAATTTGGAACAGCGTCACTTACTGAATGGTATTCTACAATTAAAATCCATACATTTGATACCCATATTACATAGGTGGCGAAAGAAAAGCGATTTGACATTTCGGAGCGGCGGCCATATTGAGTTTGAAGCAATATCACTCACTGTATCGTGTTCTACTAATAAAACCCTTACATTTGATACCCATATTGCATAGGTGGCAAAAGTAAATCGATTTGACATTTTGGAGCGGCGGCCATATTCAATTTGGTGTAACGTCACTTAATGTACCGTATTTTACACTTAAAATCCTTACATTTGATACCCATATTACATAGGTGGAGAAGGAACAGCGATTTGACATTTCGGAGCGGCGGCCATATTGAGTTTGAAGCAATGTCACTCACTGTATCGTGTTCTACTAATAAAACCCTTACATTTGATACCCATAATACATAGGTGGAGAAGGAAAAGCGATTTGACATTTCGGAGCGGCGGCCATATTGAGTTTGAAGCAATGTCACTCACTATATCGTGTTCTACTAATAAAACCCTTAAATTTGATACCCATATTGCATAGGTGGTGAAAGGAAAGCGGTCGGCCATTTTGAAGCGGCGGCCATATTGAGTTTGAAACAACGTCACTCACTGCATCGTGTTCTACTATTAAAGCCCTTTCATTTGATACCCATATTGCATAGGTGGCAAAAGAAAATCGATTTGACATGTCGGAGCGGCGGCCATATTCAATTTGAAGCAACGTCACTAACTGTATCGTATTCTACACTTAAAATCCTTAAATTTGATACCCATATTACCGTGCCGCTACCGAAAACCGCACTGAAATAGCAGAAAGCGCAAATTTTGAAACAATGGCCGCCTGCGCCGCCGCCATCTTGAAAAATTGAAATGTCAAATTTTTCATGTCAAGCCGACTATATGTGCTATCAAGTGACATTACGAGCTACCCGCTAGCCCTCACACAACCCCGCCAATAAATCGTCAAATTTGGGTTGTCGCTAACAATAAAAACCGTCCCACCTGCCAGTGTTGCCATAACACCAGCTCCAAATGGTGGTAGAAATGATCAGCGACGACTGTTCCACCCCGCTATATCAAAAAAAATTGAAAAAGTCGAAATTTACGTTTTCCCCCAAAACGGAGAAATTACCCCAAAATCGGGGAAAATTACCCCACCCCTCGATTTCCCTCGGCTAGCACTACAAAAGGCCATCCGGTGTTGTCAGTCGAAAAACGCCGGCAACCACGTCATAATCGCGATTTCATTTTTTCGAAATTGCAACACTTTACAAAATGGCCGCCAGCGGAGCCGCCATCTTGAAATGTCAAAGTTTCGGATTTTTCCCGGTAACTACGTCATATACGGAGCAGGATGACGCTTACCCCGTGTTGCCAGCACATCTGGAACGGGGAGATCAATTCGGGTCAAATCGGGTCTACGAAAAAATTCAAACCTCCTTGGCGGCCAGTGTTGCCAGTTGCGGAAAATAAAAATACCAGAAAGTCATAGAGGCCCCGACGCTCTATAGGTGCACGGGGTTGAAAATTGCGAAAAGTCGCTATTTCGATTTTCGAATATTTGGCCCTCCAGAGGAAAAACTACCAAAAACAGTAGAAATTTTTTCACACCTGGCAACACTTCGTGCCGAGTTCTAACCCCGCCTAGAACATTTCATCCCACTCCGAGGCCGCCATCTTGGCGAAAATGCGGTTCAAAAAAGTCAGAAATTTGAGAGTTCCAAGATGGCCGCCGGCGCCGACGCCATTTTGTTTTTCGCCAATCGGCTACCATATTCGGAATCTCGAGGACGCATTTAAGGGAATTCATCCAAAAAATCAGCCGAAATCGCGGAAATCACGCGCGTATTCGGTCGCAAACACGGGGCGAAACGGGTTTTTCGATCCAAGATGGCGGCGCGGCCATTTTGTTTTTTCGCATTTTGACAGTTGCACCTCGTCCCCGGCAGCGACACGATCAAGAACCATCCAAAAAACCAGCACGCTCGGAGCCATTTTGGAAAAGTTGACATTTCGCGGTGGCGGCCATCTTGGATTTTTCAAATTTCGAATATCGAATCCTGTGTCTTTTAATCAGTCGTCCATCTCTTTCTAACATCCCAACACCCAAAAGTAATCGCAAATGTCCCAAAAATACCCCTGATCAGTCAGTCAGTCAGTGAGTCAGTGAGTGGTAATCCAGCTTTATATAATATAGATGTAATCAAAGATTATGTTTGTAAAATTAATTTCAATTTTCACGATACAATTAGTTCGATTAGTAAAAAAATTATGGGCAAATTCTAAACTAATTTTACAACTTAGAATTTTTAATATCACCATAATATTTATATGACTATTTTAGCATAGGTAGGTGGCCAGCTTGTTATATCATGAATACTAGACACGCCGTTAGGACGCCGCGCCACCGTGGTAAAGTGGTCAGTAACGGAGCTTTACATCAAGCAGTCCAGGTTCAAATCCTGGCGGGAACAAATGTTTGTGTTAGTCTTGTTCTTATTCCTACGTTAGTTTGTGTGATAAGCACGAACATTTGTTCACGAGGCTGTTGGTGGTTTTTGTATTGATTTATTTATTTGAAATATATTTTACTATCAATTATACCCTTTTAATAACTGTTTTTGGACATATTATTTTAGTTTTCCTAAAGATCCGGATATACGTAAAAAGTGGATTGACGCAACAGGCAGAGAAGAATGGATTCCTACTAAGTCAAGCACCATTTGCTCAAAACATTTTAGTGAAAATGATTTTGATATAAAAAATCTGGGAACAAGTATTTAAAAAGCAGTGTAATACCACATGAAAAAGTCGTGTGCAGTATGTATTATAATTTTTTTATGATATCAAATAATGATTGCAATATCAGTAAGCCAACTCTTTTATGTTTAAGATAAATGATGCGAGAAGTTCTACTTCGTCGTTAATCAAAGAGAAATTAAACAATGGTAAATCACAAAAAACGTAGTCTTACAGAAGCGAGAAATAACATAAACGATAATGATTTAACAAAACGGATGAGACAGGTAAAGCTATGTTTATGAATATTATGTAAAATATGTAGTGTAAAGTTTTAAGAAAATACATTACATATAAGGTATTTGATTTATTCTAGGACATTTTGGATTCAATAACATCAACCTCTTTGATAATAAAAGACAGTCCCAAAAAAATCTTACAGGTAAAAATAACGACAACATAAAAATTAATTTAAAATGTAATAGTCAATTAATAAATCCGTAATTATTTTCAGTTCAATGTACTGTCAAGTAATAGCTCAAATGCATCAACACCAAGGAATTTAAAAAAAAAATACTTGTTTCTAAAGAGACTGTTATAAAACGACAACAAAATAATTAAAAAAATACAAGCACAAAATCGACGTTTGAAAAAAAAAGTATACAAAATGGAAGATATTATTAACGATTTATAGAAAAAGTTTGCATTAAGACATGAAGATTTGAGTACTATAAATTTACTTTACCAATATTTACTTCTCCATCCAACCAAAATATCCTAACAACTAAACTACCGCACGTCCGTTTGTCAGATTATCCATTCTAGTTTATGCTTTCGGACCGGTGCATTATAGTATTATAGTTTTTCTTTTATTTTACGTCTAACCTACAACATTTTTGAGCTATAAAGCTATAATTTTGTTTCATAGAAACAAAATATTATTTGAATATTATTAATTATAAACGTATAATGAAAGTAATAATTATTTTTTGGTTTTCTAAATATTTCAAATGGTTAAATAGCTGGCAATATTTAATATCGATAACTATTCATTGATGTCAATCACTAAAATAATGTTATTTGTACACGCGGCTCTTGACGACAGTGAATTTCTGTGAATGAGGAGCCCAGTGAGCGTTGTGATTGGTTCAGCCCGATTTCGCGCGACTTTGCATGGGCGGTGCAAGGAAAAGAAGTGGGAGCAAAACTGGCGACAGCGGTTCCCGTACAAACGGTGCATGATTGCCTTTCTAACCTCTTTCTGTGTTCTGTGAGTTTTTGTGTATTTTTAATCCACAATCCAGCCTGATGTAAAGCAAAGATATGGTCGAAGTATAGTTTCGCGTTAATTAATAATAATAATTTATTCACAAACACAGCTTTGGGGCATAACAGACATAACAAAATTACAAGTATGTTATGGTATTGTAAGCTCTCTTGCAGTGACCCGCTGGCTTCCAAGCTAGGTATAACCTGTGTTTTGGAAGACAGTGGTTCAGTCTCAGAAATTTGATAGGGCGAGCACCCGAGTGTACTTAATATTAGACTAGAATACTAGACGAATAAAAAAAAATACTGCATCAATAGAAGCTAATGTAGATATGAAAATAAAAGAAGAATAGCAACAAAAAAAAAATTGATTTTTCAATAACTATAAAAACAACCAAGATATAAGGTATTACTTTTTTTTTCTCCATCTCTTTCTAGCAAAAAGGCAATTTACATGGAGTCTACATGGCCATACTCAACAATGACGTCACGGTTGATGATGGATCTCTATGTCTAATCGCTTCCAATTAAAACGCTTAAAATTCCTGTTTACAATGTGACAGTGTGATTATGCTAGTTGTATTGGTTCGAGAATGCATTGTTTAGCGGCTTAGTTCACTATTTCATAGTTAAAAACGATTTCATTCTAAATAATGGACTGTAACAAAATTAAAAAATTGAGAAAAAATCAAGTACCTAAACAATAAAATATCAGCCATCATTATGTATAAAACTCTATGACAAATTTACAAAAAACCTTAATCTTTGGTACTACAAAATAGTAATATTAATAACAAAGTATCTAAAATTCTAAATGCATTCAAGTGGTACTTTTTCTTCTATTGCACGCATTATTATGGTTTGCGGCTAAACTCTGACTGATGGAGTTTACTACCTTAACCACCCGTAGTGTAGTATTTCAATTTTTCGACCAAAGTCTAAGTAGAGACCCGTGCCCAATAATGGATGTCCCACTACTGGGATGAAGTGATGAAGGATAATTATAAGAAAAACGCGTTTCGCCGCGTTCCAACTCGTAGTCAGGTATCGTATGTCCACAAAATTTCTTCTGATAGCAAACACATGTTTCATACCGTGACTTTGTATCGTCTAAATGATGCAAGACTATGTTTTGCTTACAGGTTGTTTAAAATCCCGTTTTTATTTTTTTATTGCCATCATGTTTAAGCTCCTTTTAGGTACATAATATTATCTCTTTTAGAGATTGCCTTAAACTTTAAGGCATCTGTAGCATGTTTTGCTTATTTCCATGATAAAAGATACTTTGTCAGAATCCATACAAATAAATTTAGATCTGTTTTAACTGTAATGAGGTTAAGTCGTCAAGAACTTGCCGCACAATTGCGGTGCGCCTGAGAAAAAAACATATCTGTTGTTCTCCGGGGCGTAACTTCAATGGTCACGGTAATAGTCTACTGTTACCGTGATATGGTTCAGCGTAGAAATGAGACGAATAAGTATATCTAGGTCATGCTAGGAATGAGATCTCTAAACATTTCTAAATAGTCGTGAGGCTGACAAAAAAAAATCAAAAATCCTCAGTTGTTTCAACGAAAAACATAACTACCACTGTCGTCTCAATGTAGTAAGTAATCAAACTAAAATCATTCTACTCATTAAATGAAATTAGAAACTAAGCTATTTGTATTTCTCATCACTAAAATATGTGCAAATCTTCTATAATTGATGAGATCTCTTATTATCTTAGTCGTGAGGCTGACAAAAAAATATAAAAAATCCTCAGTTGTTTCAACGAAAAACATAACTACCACTGTCGTCTCAATGTAGTAATCAAAATAAAATTTTCTTAAATGAAACTAAAAACTACGTGTGCGTATGGATTGAGGAGCCACATCACGAAATCAATCGAAATCCCGCCCAGATTTAGTAGCAAATTAGATAATTTTATAGGCGAAATCCTGGAATTTGTAGCAACACACATCAAGAGTTACATCAATTTAAAGGTGGCTCCTCAATTCAAATATCTGGATTGAGGAGCCACCTAGAACTCGGAAACTATTATATGTACATTTTTGAAAATTTAGTATCATTTTGTAGTAATTTTGTCTGGAACCTACAAAAAATTTGGTTCGGATACTGCTGAAACTCGAGAAGATACAATACAAAATGTGTGGCTTCTCAGTCCATACACGTACAAAACTTGTCAACGTGAATTTCCACGAAACTAATTGAGCAATTTTATTTTGGAGTGCATGATCATTTAGTAGTAATTTTGCTAGAATTTGTAGTATAGAAATAATGTTGGAGGACTTAGTGAAATTAAAAATATACAGCAATATATGTGGCTCCTCAATCTAGACGTTTTGCATATAAATGATTGACTGTATCTTCGCTATTTGTATTTCTCATCACTAAAATATGTGCAAATCTTCTGTATAATAATTGATGAGATCTCTTATTATCTTTTACTTAAAGATTCTAAAGCCGTGTTCACGTATACCTTCAAATTTAAACCAATTTATTTGTTACTAGCTGTGGCCGTCCAAAAATCAAAATGCTGCCAAAAGTTATTATCCCACGCGACTTCGTTCGCGTGGGATAATAACTTTTGGCAGCATTTTGATTTTTGTAGGCAATTTTTTAAAGTAAGTAAGTTGTAAAGATCTCAATAAAAAGTAGCATATGTTATACCTTATATAATTAGCTATCTATTAGTGAAAGTCCCGTCAAAATCGGTCCAGCCGTTCCGGAGATTAGCGGGAACAAACAGACAGACAGACAGACAAAATTTTTTTAAATTGTGTTTTTGTTATTGGTACCCGATATACATTCATACCCATTCAGTAAAAACTTGTTATTTTGACATTACAAACAGACACTTCAATTTTATTTATTTGTATAGATTTACAACAATAAAAATAAATATCCAGCAAAAAATATTTTAAGCGTTACGGGCTTCATGTGATACTATTATAGTTTTATTACGAGATCTCAAGTGCCGCATATCGCAGGGTGGAACTGTGACGCGTGTAACATAACGTAACGTAACTACTTTCAATTTCAACCCCTCATTCACCCGTTTCAAGATCGTTACAAATAAAAGGAGTCTTGCATAAGGACTATGCAAAATTATTCAATTTGTTTTATGTTTAATGGTTTAAGTGCGAAAACACAGACTTATACAGATGAAGTAACTATAGAAGGAAAGTAGGGATACATGAAAGTATCTTTTACAATTGATAAGCTGAGGCCTTATTCTGCTAGCGTTAATGTATTTATGACGTGCTAATAACGCTTTAATAGTATTGCTTTCTGGGAGAGTTATAACTAAAACATTTGTCACTATTGATCTATCAAGAAATTGTATAAGGAATAAATTGCACCACGAAAATAAAAGTGACAAAAACAATTTTATTAAAACACTATCAAGACACTATAACAACATTAGAATTAGGCCCCTGATATTTTTTTTGGCGTATGTGTCCGCGATATTTATGTAAAGAACGATATAAGTCCCTGTAACGGATCTCTTCCAGCTTACTTTTTACAGACTACACAGGAATTATTAAGTGAATGTTTCTGAATTTCAGATGTGAATTTTTTCGAATTTCAGATACGAATGGCCGTCCACAGTTCAATCCGAAGTTAGGAAAGTTCAAAACTCGCGACGACGCTGTTGCTCGCAGAGCGAGGAACTCACCGACAAGATGGCCGACCTAGAGATATGTCTGAATGACAGCTGTCACAATTACGGCGGGAAAGTTGACAGCAATCACAATGGCGGCTGCGACGAGTACTCCGATGGTTATTGCGCGGAGGAGATGGAGGAAGTTGGAAGGACTAGGCTTGAAGTTAACGACGTGTGCTATATAAATGGTAAGGCTTAGTTTTTCTACAGTAAAGATCTACTACTACGGTGTAGCTGCCTAATATCAGTTGGTCATAGTGTTACCATCTCTAAAAATAAAAAAAGCGGACTTACCCGTCAAAAAAGCTGGACTTTTGGGTCCCAAATCCGGACATTATTATTATTATTATTGTTGTTATTGTACGGGCTTTCGCCTTGTAGGCCTTTTCACCTCGACCTAAAAGATCTATTGTGAATTATAGCACCGTTAGAGTATCTCCTTCAAGCCCAAACCCTCTATGAAATTGAGGATTTTTTGGGTTGGGAGAGTTTGTATTTCATCTCCCAACAAACATGTTAGTGCTTACGGCAGCCTTTTTTAGAGGTCTTAGTACTATATGTGGTACATAAGAACTCTGATAGCAACATTCGACTCTACAGTGGGGTTAGTTATAAATACTTAAACCTTCCAGAGGAATAACAGTAATAAAGAAAAAAAATACAACTTAAGACGGTAGCATGGAGTTTATCGAAACCATTGTATAACTTGTTATAATAGCTTTAAGAGGCACAAACCAATAAAAGCAATTGTAAGGTGTTTACTAACACTTACTAAGGACTGATATTCTACTACTGGGGTAGTTAGATGTCTTGTAACACCTTGAGGCTTAATCTAATAGCTTTAAGAAATATTAAACGCTGTGAGTGATTGTCAGGCATGTACAAATACTTACTATCGACTGGTATTCTTAAAAGGAGTTACATAAATACTTAGTACCACCTAACAAGTTTTGTCGAGCCTTAAGAGTTAGTAAGAAAGCTATAAGTATCTAAGAAGTGTTGGTTATAAGTCCTGTAGAGCTAGATTCTGCAAGAGTTAGAATCCACCTTTCAATCATTGCAAGCTACATAATGGAGTTTATTGGTAGTAATATTGTGGCTTTTATAAAAATTTGTTTATAACAGCAAACATTGTGCAAATTGTATAACCCTTCATTATCACTTTAAGATGAGTAATAGGATTTAAGTGACTAAACCTAACCTAACCTAACCTATGCTCAAAAACCACAGTTTGTTACGTTTACAACGCGATGTTCATTTGGAAAATTTTAATTGTCTCAAAATGAAACCATGGATAGAAAAAAAACAAATGGGCGGAGTCAAAAGAAAGGCTTTGAGAGAATATGAAAATATCATTAGATTATCGCAAACCCAATGCAATAAGCCTATAATATCAGTTGAGGAAAAAAATTATGACACAGTGACTAAAGAAGCATTGCATACAGTGGAGAAAGAGTATTTTCTAAACCAAAATCCAGAAAAATACGACTTTGAAGTTATCCCAGGCAGCAGTTCTGATATCGATAGAAGTACAAAATAAAAATCCAGTGAACTACATAGATAATGATTCGTATAAAGAGCAACCAACTAAAATACAACAGGGTTCCGTACAACAGCAAAATATCTCTGATGTTGAATATCCTCTAATGTGTGACGATCTGTTACCTCACAGTAGTTCAAACAACTCTGATGATCAACAAGAAAGTGAATATATGAAAAATATACATTTTAAAAATGATTTACGAACATGGGCTTTAGAAAAAAATATAAACCAAGCCGCTTTAAAAGATTTGCTTTTAATTTTAAATAAGATATTTATGGATATTTTACCATCCGATCCTCGAACGATTTTACAAACGCCAACAGTAATTTGTCTTCAAACAATCGAAGGTGGTGAATATTGGCATCATGGGATTATTATGCCTTTATCAAATATACTTAGAAATTGTATACCGCTGCCAAACAATATTCTTCTGAATATAAATCTTAATGGATTACCCATATTTAAAAGCTCTAAATATGAATTCTGGCCGATATTGGCTAACATTCATCAAGGTGATACTAGTGATCCATTCATTATTGGCATTTATTATGGGAAAGGTAAACCAAAAAACCTAAACTCATTCCTAGAAGATTTTGTGAACGTAATGAGCATCGTTTTGGAGCAAGGAGTATGTGTTAAGGATACCAATGTGAACGTCAAAATTAGATGTTTTATTTGCGATTCCCCGGTACGCGCATATGTCAAAGGTTAGTTTACACACACACACACACACACACATACACACACACACACGATCACGCAAAACACTCATTTACACTTTCCTCCACTCTTCTCTTAATCTTGTTTGTCGATTATGATATAGTAATTCATAGCAATATTTTAATACATTTTCAGGTGTTTGCAATTTTAACGGGAAAAATGGGTGTTTAAAATGCACAACCGTAGGGGACTACTCACACACAACGCATACCGTTGTATTTTCAACAAAAAGGTCTTCTGCAAGAACCGACGAAAACTTCAGAAAAAAGGTGTACGGGAGGCATCATAAAATGGATTCACCCTTATTAAAACTACCTATCGACATGGTAGAGCAATTTCCCGTTTCAGATTCGTTGCACTTAATTCATTTGGGAATTATGAAAAGGTAAAGCTAATAGGTTGGAGGGACGGAAATTTTGGGAGACTTAAGACTAAGCGGTGTGCACAAAATATCGAGCATGTAAATGTATTTTTAAATCAATGCAAACTTCCATCTGAAATTCATAGATCAGTAAGAGGTCTAGATTGTCTTGCTCACTGGAAAGCAAGTGAATTTGGAAGTTTCTTACATTACTTGAGCATAATTATATTGCCAGATGTCCCTAAACCGGAAGCGTATAGTCATTTTGTTACTCTATTTTGCGGTGTTACAATATGCTCCTCTCAAAATTATAATCAATTACTGCGAGTTGCGAGGGAAATGTTTGATTACTTTGTTGATAATTATAAACAATTTTATGGTGCAGATTATATTACTAGTAATGTCCACAATTTGTTACACGTAGTCGATGAAGTGGAAAGGTTCGGCCCATTGCGAACATTTAACGCTTATCCATTCGAGAATAAATTATAGGTCTTCAAAAATATGCTGAGACAGGGAAACAAACCACTTTCCCAGGTGGCTAAAAAGGTATCTGAGCAAAATAGAAATTTTACAAATATAACATATTTGCCAAAAAAAACGTTTGATAAACCTTTTTTAACCAAGCACAAGAATGATACAGTTTGAGCATTTTGTACTATCGTGCAAATTAAAAAATAAATATTTTATTTCACTAGCCGGTGATATGATTGAAATTAAATATATCACAGGTGAAGAGAATCAAATAAATATTACGGCAAACAATTAACAGAAAAAATGATAGTATTTGAGAAACCAATCAGGTCATCGTTCTTCAATATTTACTATAAAGTCAGTGAAAGTAGCATATTACCATCGGTATCGAATGAAATTATATTAAATCCTAACGATGTGAAAAGTAAATTAGTTTGTATTAAAAAAAAGTGGTTTTCTGTACTTCTTACCTCTTTTACACACAGTTTGAAAATAAAAGATTGTTATGTTAAGAAAATGTGTTTTATTTATGATATCTTTCTTTAGTCATTTGACATAACTAGTAATATAATCAGTCAAAAAGTTACTAAATCAGTCAGTTTCCAAACTTTCACACCAGAGTGAATGAATCAGTACAATAGCACAAGACAGTCATGAACAAAATCAAAATGTGTTGAATCATTCAACTATTCTTACTTACATTAAATCTTAATATTAGTATAGTTATAAAGGGAACAATCATAAAATTAAACATACATAAGCAAAATGTTTTCAATAAAATGCTGCTCGATTTCGGTCAAACAAATCTTTGGTAATTGAACAAATTCAGACTATGAAAATAAACAACAATAATAATAAAAACGTAATACTTAATCGTAATAACAAAAAAAAAACTAGGTAAAGTCTTCGAAAATTATTTACGACACGATAAACATGATCTCTACTGATAATTCAGCATACATTAAGAAATCTACCACCTCAAATAATGAATGAGCAAAGGAGAGATGTCGCTTTAAAAACTTAAGAGCCTTTTCCAGAATTAATATTACGGCTAACACTGCTAACTTCTTATGTGAAATTGGCCGATTCTTTTTTATTTTTAAGAGACGGGTTTTCTCTCTCCTCTTTTTAGATATTCCTACGATTTTCTTTTTCAGGATCTTTTTCCTGATCTGAATGTTACTGTGGGATGATGTACTTGGCACATTACTTTGATCTTTGTTTTTTGGTTCTTTTAATATAATTGCTTTATTTTTTTCTGAGTTTGTCACTTCCGTTGTATCTATTATCATTTTCTTGTTATCATTTTATTCTCTTTCTATTCCTTTGATTGCTGCATCGTCTTCTTCATTTTTTTTGACTCTATTGTGATTATCTCAATATTGTCTACTTCTTTGCTGGTTTCATTAGGTTCAAAAGAATTGTTTGATTCTATGACAGAATTTTCATTACCTTTATGTTTGTATTTAATATTTTTATCTGTTTTTACATTTTCTTCGTTCATGTCGCTTTCTTCATCATTGCAAAAATTATTTGAGCGTACTTTATTCTCTTCGTCAATGTCTCTTTCTTTCTCTGCTTCTTGATATTTTTCTTCTAGGTTATTTTCTGTAATTAGATTTTCTTCGACGTTGTCATTTTCCTTTTCCGCTTCTTGATCTTTTTTTTTGTCTGTAACTGGATTTTCTTCATTGATGGTATCGTCGTTGGTCTCATTAGACGTATTTTCATCACTTGTTTCGTAATCACTTGCATTTTCTGCCTTTGAAAGTTTTGAACGTTTTCTTGACGTCGAAGCTCGTTGATTCTTTGCCAATTTTCTCTTTTTTGAGTTCTTTAGGATGTTCTTGAAAAACTTTCAGTGTCATTAATTGTGTAAGTTTTATCCCAAGAATGGACCATCTCCCAAAAAAAGACAGGATGTGTTTGTAAGTTTTCCAGGCAATTTTAGTGTCAAGTTAAGTAGGTACCATCTACTTACAATATTGCCTTTTATATGCGCCCTATTTACTGAAACAACACGCAAAGTTTTGTAAATTAAGAAACAAAATACTTAGGTACACTAAGATCGTATAATTAATTAATTAAATTAAATTAAATAAGTAGGTATTAGTACAAAGTATAAGAACTTTTTTCATATGAATAGGTAATAATACGTACAATTATTTCAGCATTAAAAAGAAACTACTATATTAAGTAGGTAATTCTTTGTATAATATGTAGATAGTTAATTGTTTTTTAACTTTTTTGTACTTATTTCATTGATTTACTACCAATCAATCATGACTTATTTAGAAAATATTTTGACAGCTACCTACCTAGAACTATTATTACAATGTTATATATAGTTCTTAGATTTTTTGTCATGCAATCAGGCGTGTGATATATAATTAAAGGTTTTTCTTCAAACGATAACAGAACCCTAAAAATTATCAGCTTACAGCTCCGCGTAGAACTATTAAGCAAGTTAAACGTACAAACTCTTTGTTTTTCCACTTATATAAACATATTTTAGAACTTCTAGTGTCATGCAAGTGCTTAGTTTCAGTATTTAATCACTACGGGAGCAATAACAGAGTTATCAGGATCCTTAAGTAATTTGAACTGAGACACCATTTTAATAAAGATAACCTATAAAAAATTGTGAAAGAAAATAGTTATTTAAATGTTACTAATGGTCCACTTATTGACTTACATTGTTCAACATTTGCAACCAAAATATCTTAAGGTGGTACCAGGAATTGATAGATATGATAAATAAAGGAAAAAAAAATTCGATCAGCATTTTTTACATAATTTTATCATCAAAAGTAGTGTATTTTTAAGGCGTTTCAAAAATGAGTTGAAAACTAGTATATATTGTTACAGTAAACTTACCACCGCATGCGATTGAATACCTATAACACCTTGTAATCTTAAACACTTGACTTACCTTTATTATTTTATTAAAATACAACACGCGCGACACCACCATGAAATGAATTGCGTACTGAAAAATATTATCACTATTGACTTTAACAAGAACGTAAAAATGTATGAAAACAGTTGAAATATTAAGCGCTTTCGGTGATATTTATTGCTACTAAATAAGTCCGATATATCCTTAAGTTATATATTAGTTACAAGAAGTAACGATGTGTAACCAATAAAGTCATTAAAGTGGTTTCCATAACTTGTTTACTACTTTAAGTTGCAGTTATAACCTGTGTATAGCTTATAAAACACTTGAAGTGGCAATCACTGCTGCAAAAGCACTGTTCTAACTTCTTCTTAATCACCCATTTATCACTACTCTATAACCATTAAGACACTTCAAGCTATAACACGAACAGACCCAAATCGGGGTTATAAGAGAGATAGAGAACGCTTTATCACCCAATTATTAACACCTTTACAGAACCTCTTGTTATTAAAATTCTCTTAAGCATCTCATGTAACACTTATTCTTATAACCTAAATGTTAGTTGGGCTGGTCTCATGATGTGTCTTCCCAGATGAAGGCTACGCCGATGAATCAGTGGGCTGCAGTCACACAGAAGGTGTTTAGGAGTTTCACGCTCCTGATTGCAGAATCTGCAGATGTCGTTGTCCCTAATCTTGATGAGGTTGAACATGTGTCTATTCAGGCCGCAATGTCCAGTTAAGGTTCTTACGACTGCACTGATGTTTTTCCTGTTAAGCTGCAGAAGCTCGTCAGTTAGTTTACGCGAGTAGCCTTGTATTAGTGCCTTCGCGTGTTCTTCCGGACATCAAGAATAATTTTAAAAAATTGCCAAAAATATCGAATAAAATAAAATAAAAAAATGAGAGAGTCGAGCAGAGGTCGAGTGATCGCCTACTGCGCAATGGGTCGCGGGTTCGATTCCCGTACGGGATAAATATTTTGTATGGCCTACAGAAATTTGTTCCGGTCTGGGCGTATGTGCATGAGATATTCTATGTTTGTAACTGCACCCACGACATAGGAGAAAATCCTAGTTTGGGGCGACGTTTTTTAAAAAAAAACAAAACAATAAAGCCGGACTTTTGAATATCAAAACCGGACGCTAAAAAAAGGGATTATTGATAAAAAAAATTAATGAAACAGTTACGCGCGAGTCAGTAAATTTCATCTCGCTCGTTCGTTGGCTACTGACTGAAGTGATTGATTGAACGATGGTCTATAAAGCCTAACAAAAGCCGGACGGGCCGGACGCACTTAAATTTGGACGGACAAGAGGTCAAAAAACACTTTCCGGCTTTATCCGGACGGATGGCAACACTAGTTGGTCACAGTGGGATTGTACAAGTGGGTATCAGTCAGCTGGGAATAAAGCTTTGCCACCCTCACAGACATCATTATTGTGTACAAGTTACATAAAACTATTCTTTATAATGATAGAATTCATTATAAGGAATATTAGTCATAAACAATCCAAACATAACATAAAATACGGGGAAAATATGTTCCCGACATCCACGATAAGAGACTATGATAATGTTATTTATTTATATGCATTTCAATATATCCTTTAAATATCTTCTTCAAGCTTTTTCTTATATGTAAGTACTTAAGTTTTTGTGAATATTAACTTTCATTGTACCGCGAAATTACAGTTTTCAGTATTCCACCATATTTTGATTAATGTTAGCTTGTATCCACAATTTGTATTTTAGAAAAATTAAATTTATCAAACGAAAGGATTACGTACGTATTGTGCCTATGCCTTCACAAGCCAAAAAGTTCTTTCATTAGTCAAATACGATCTGATTATCTTCTATGAAGGCACGGAGATACTCAAAGTCAATATCATAGCCGAAATACGTAAAAATAAAATTTCTTTCGTTTGTCAATACGTCTACAGTATCTCGCATGAAGGCGCCTTTATTTAGATCCAATCCGGCTTGTTAGTTTCAATAGAATATTCAATACCTTGTTAATTGGACTAAAAACACATCTGTCTCATATAACTTCCAGATGCTCTCGGACTCCATCGTATGGAGAACCCTTCCCACGTGGACAGTGCAGTCTCCCTCCACCTGTACTGTCCCCCATTCGATAGCTGTAGAGTGTTCGACGCGCGAACTGGGAAGCCTACCGAAGTAAAAGTCACCTTCTGGTCTATGTACGGGAAGAGGATGCAAAGAGTAAGTCTTTTTTAACACTGTTGTTATTATCAGGCGTATCTTTACACAGGTAGGACCTCCAAATGGCAGACTGGGTCAAATTATGTGTGTTGCGGCGTAAATGAGGTTTGATGCCTTACCACATTGATGTACTATAATAGAACTTAATGCTAAATATCATGTAATAAATGTCGAAGTCAAAACTTTATTCAGCGCTACGGATAAGCAAAGTTTTCCTTTTGTCTCGTTTCGTTCATGTTAGGATAGAATATTATTATTTTACATAAGCACTTCTTTAGCATTAACTTTTTCTTAAATATTCGTATGTTTCAATAGATAAGTAATATTTTTTTAAATATCGTTATGAAAGCAAGGCGTTTGGTCGAACAATTTCCACGCACATCTCTTTCTCGATGGCGCGGTCAGTTTTGGTCGACGCTTCGGTGAGATTGTGTATCTAGTAGTTCTTTTAAGCGGACTACTCACATACCAGCCGCAGAGGCAATCTAGGGTGTAAAAGTGGGGATGACCCTTAATTGGCACACAATCGTGATGTGTATAGGCAAGCAGGGGCAATTTCCTAGATTGGCCCTGCAGCAGGGCGACAGGGGCGCGTGACCACCTGTTGGGGTGTTGGTTTATAAAGAAGTGGACTGTATATTTAAAGCTGGTTTAATGACTAAAATACAAAAATAATATTAATATGCGTTGGTCAGTTAATGTGAAGCGCGAAAAATCTAGATGCGAAGTGTCGTTGATCGCGCCAAAAATGTATCGTCGCATCCGCTCGTAGCTGCTCGGGTGGACTCGGTAAAAACGTTTTGTTTCTTCATGATGAGATAAAGTGAGTGAAGGAACACCACCCTTTCTCGCTAGATTGTCCCCACCGCCCTGCACGTTGCCGCGTGTGTAATAGCGCGATCGAGGCAACTTCTATACTAATCTTTTGATTTTTCGATAATATTGGAGCCATTCTCAACGCGTGTGCTTACTTCAACTTTAATCCGAACACTGACTTGCAGACATGTGTGTAGAGACAACCCGATATTGTCACAACCGCCTTGCGCCCTAGATCGCCCCTGCGGCAGGTATGTGAGTAGCCCGCTTTATAGTATAGTCAACAACACATGAGGATATCACAAAGAGATAATATTTACAATCAACTTTGAACCGGAGGTAGACTCTGTACCAGGGTCACATGCTTGGGTACCTCCGTCTTACCTATTTCTGCCGCAAAGCAGCAGTGCTTGCATTGCTGTGTTTCGGTTTGAAGGGTAAAATATGGCAGTGAAATTACTCGGTACCGTGACTTTACATCTTATGTCACAAGTTGGTAACGTACACTGTGGTTCTTGTGGGGGTTGCAGATTTGCTGCGAATCTCACAAGAGCTAAACGTATTATAGGTGATTGTTACCACTTACTATCAGTACCCACCTGATAGTAAGTGGTAACAATCACCTATACCTTTGCTCGTTTGCCAACTTTGTTGTATAAAAAATTAATGTTCAAAATCAATTAGAGACATTTGACAGTTTTGTATAGCTTGACGTGCTGTTGATTGTGCATCAATACTTACCATGATTGTTTAGAGCAAGGTTTAATGTTTTTTCAAGCAATTATGGTAAGAGGGTAAAATTCATTGGGCTGTCACTACTCTTGTGATGGCACCTTGGGATTATACTTGAGACTTTGTTACAATCGTCGATAGATTGCTATAGCACTAGTAGAATAGAAGGCGTCATGGCATGTCATAAGACATTGGGATCTGACGACTTTTAAACAAATATGAAACTTTCCGGATTAAATTTTAGATAGGTATACTTGATGTTTGAATATTTATTCAGCTTGTCGTTTCGAACGCTTTTCACCGTTCATAGTCAAGGCCACAAAATATCCCTAATCGTGCCACAAGTGATGGCCTGCGCTGTCACCGTCTTATTGTGACTACTTACTATTTCAACGCGAACTAAGAACTTTGGTGACTCATTTCTTTCTCGCACAATCAAAAATAAAGCTCCCTGCCCGCACACTTTGTTACCTTCTTCTTACAATCCCGGGTCGTTAAAAGAGGCGTGAAGAAGCAGCTTTAAGGTCGGCAAGGTGGGGGTGGCTAATGCAGCGTGTATTCTCTTTCCTGCACTAGTTAGCTTCGCACTTTGACTTCACTTGCACTTAAGATGGTGGAATGAAGTCATTTGCTAGGACCATTATAAAAAAGAGGGTGTTCCTCGTAGTGTCACTACTTAGCCCTATTGGTGGGACGACGGGGAAATGTAGTGGCACTAGCTAATGAGACCATACGGTAATCGTTCCGAGTGGACCCATTTATAAGCTCATCATTACCTTATAGCCTAACTGATTTACCAAAGTACATAGTTTGGCCACAAGGAATTATACCAATTTTTTATCACTTACAGAACCACATTTTTTCGTGGTTCAATCAGTGCGCTAGTAAGTGCCAAAGTAGTGGGAACACGATTATAAACTTAAAAAAATGAATTTTATAAATAATTGGCTCTCCGCTCGCGGCTTCACCCGCACGTGTAATGAAATTTTGACTATTTGGTTTTTTCCTGTTCTGTCTGTGCTAGGTAAACCAAATTATCAAAAAATGGATTAATTACATTTTCATACTTCTTAATTTAAAAAATGAGGATTTCGTTAATTCTTTTTCGTCCCAGACTTGCCCCCTTTTTACCCCTTTCTGGAATTGGGTCCCATAAATAATTATTATATAATATTTCTGATAGCTAAATGTCTACTCCTATATCTACAAATTCAAATACGACGCTTTGCCCATACAAACCGATTCCAATTATCATATTATAACTTTTAAGTTGACGCCAAATTAAACATAGTGAACCAAATTTTAAGCAAGATCAGTTTAGTAGTTTCGATGTTTATCCAGGACAAACATCTTAACACTTAATCTTAGGACATCAGTATTAACCCAAAACTTTCTCTGTAGTTCTTATTGCGAATAGTATAGTCACATTTATTAACTTTTTCACATACAACAGGGAAACTCTTGGCCTTAATCTTACCTGATGGTATAGTGACGATAAGGCCGAAGGTGGAAGCGAGCCTCACCTAGACTCCTCAACAACTGAAGAACTGGTTATCTTCCTCTAATTGTCGGAACAAAAGAATGCTATTATTTATTATTAATAAACATTGTTAATAAACCTTTATATCTTAATAATATTATTAAAGTGAACGTAACTAATAGGTTAAAATAAATCTTTACTTTTCACAGATCATCGAAGCGAATGCCGTAGCCGACAGCCAGTAAGAAAGAAAACATTAACATGACTAAACAAATACTTTTGTAAGAATCAACAACTAAATTATAAATCATGAAATTATTAATAATTAAATAATGTATCCGAAACATTGTAAATATTGACTGCTGTTTTATTTCTTATTCTTGAATAAAAGCTCATATAAGAGTACTCATACTCACTTATTGAGTTGAGTTTTAAATAAAAGCTTTCAAGCAGCTACGCTGATGCCGCATCGCTAGCGCCCGATTTAATGACGAATTTATACTTACTTACTAATATTATAAAGCTGAAGAGTTTGTTTGTTTGTTTGGTTGAACGCGCTAATCTCAGAAACTACTGATTCAAATTGAAAAATTATTTTTGTGTTGGATAGTTCATTTATCGAGGAAGGCTTTAGGCTATATAACATCATGCTACGACTAATAGGAGCTGAGCATCAGTGAAAAATGTTGAAAAACGGGAAAAATATATGACGAAACGTAGTTTGCGGGCACAGCTAGTTAAGTGATAAAAGTTGCATATCTTTTCGTTATAAGTTATGTTTGTCTCCTACGATGCTGAAAGGAAATGCGGTGATGAAATGGATGTGAAAAATTCCATTAAAAACATTGACTAACAACAATATTTACATTAATGCCCAAAGCTTGCCTAGTCACTATAGTGAACTCTACGATGTTTTCTCCCAGTCTAATGTGCATACTATCCTTGTCTCAGAGACATGGTTAAAGCCTCACCTATTGTCGACTACTTACCCTTTACCGGGTTTTACTTTAATTCGGAATGACTGCATTGGTAAGGGTGGCGGGGGTGTAGCTATCTACCTCCGCGGTGAGTTTCCTTATTCAATTGTCTCCTCTTCTGCTTCTCACTACTCTGCCGGTGCTGAATTTCTGTTTGTTGAGGTTGGCAGGGGTGGCACAAAGGCATGGTTTACTTGGTGTGGTGTACTGTCCTCCTAATGTGAACTACTTTGATGACATTGAGTCTGAATTTCAATCTGTAGCGTCTGGGTATAAGCATCACATCATCATGGGCGATTTCAATACAAATCTTCTCACTCTGGGCACCACTCGAACTTCTAAATTATTGAACCTAGTTGAAGCTGCCAGTTTACATATTTTACCTTTACAAACAACTCATCGTAATACCAGTGGCGGCAGTGATTCCTGGCGTGATATCATCCTCACCTCTAATCCTTCCCTTGTTTCCTCTCATGGTCAGTGTGTTGCCCCAGGCTTTTCTCAACACGATCTTATTTATGTTTCGTATATTCTGAAGCCCACTAAAATGCCACCTAAAATTTTATATCGACGTAGTTTTGCACGCATTGACTTTGAAAAGCTTAAGAAGGACGCGTCTGAAATCAACTGGAAGCCTTTGGTACAGGCGACTGACATTGATGATAAGGTTTCGATATTAAATGAAGCTGTAATAGGCATATATGATACGCATGTTCCTATTAAAAAGATTAGAGTGAAGCGGTTGCCTGCACCATGGATGACCAGTGACATAAGAACGGCAATGAAGCGTAGAGATCGTGCATACCGGAGTTTCGTGAAACATCGCTGCGATGAAAAATGGTCCCGATTCAAGACTGTCAGGAATCAGTGTAATCAGCTGATATGAAACGCTAAACGTCGCCACATTCTTCAAAATATTTCCACTTCTTCTCCAGCTGCCACTTGGAAATTCCTTGGGATGTTGGGCATTGGCAAGCCCCGTCATAATGATTTACCCAGCGCATTTGATTTGAATGACCTAAACCGTCATTTCTCTTCTGTGCTAAAGCTTGATTCTCATATTGCTTCCGATACTATCTCCACTATCAATAGCTTATAGCACCCCAATATTACACCTTTCCTTTTCACAGAAGTTTCCCAGGAGGAAGTTAAGAAATCTATATTGGCAATAAAATCAAATGCAGTTGGTTGTGACAGTCTAAGTCGACATATGATTATTCCTATATTAAGTGACCTCCTTCCTGCTATAACACATACAATAAATTTCTCCCTGGATTCGGGAACTTTTCCTTTACACTGGCGTAAGGCCTACGTTCGTCCTTTACCCAAAATTCCACATCCCACCCACCTCAATGAGTTTCGTCCGATTTCCATTCTTTCCTTCCTCTCTAAAGTTCTTGAGGCCTGTGTCCACAAGAAATTATCCAAATTCGTTTATCAAAACAGTCTTGTGAGTAATTTTCAATCAGGCTTTAGACCTGGTCACAGCACTACTTCTGCTCTTCTTAAGGTCACAGGGGATATTAGAGCAGGTATTGAGGATAATAATAATAATAATAGATTAAAATAGAGAGAGGTATTTTTCAGGGTGACAGTTTGAGTCCCTTGTGGTTTTGCCTAGCATTGAACCCTCTCAGCACTTTGTTGAAGGACTCAAGTCTAGGCTGTCGGCTCCGGAGACAGGGTGAAGTCATTAGTCATCTGCTGTACATGGATGATCTCAAGTTATTTGCACCGAAACAACGAGATCTGATGGAGTTGCTGAAAATCACACAGATTTTCAGCAACGCTATCAGAATGGAGTTCGGTGTAGATAAGTGTGCGGTCTTGCATGTGCAGCGGGGGAAAGTTGTAAAATCACCGAATGTACAACTTTCCGATACAATGACACTCAGATCTCTTTCCGATGCCGACTCATACAAATATCTTGGTATGTCACAGTCCTTAGGGATATCGGCGGAGGACGTCAAGAAATCGGTGAAGGCACGCTTCTTTTGTCGCCTAACAAAGGTACTTAACAGTCTCTTGTCTGGCGGCAATAAGGTGTGTGCCTTCAACGGTTGGGTGATGCCTCTATTGATATACTCCTTTGGCATACTGAGATGGACTCAGACTGAGCTGGACGCTCTGGACAGGAGAGTCCGCCAAATACTCACAACACATCGCATGCTCCACCCGCGCTCGTCTGTTATGAGACTGTACATTCCACGGAAATGGGGTGGTCGTGGCTTTCTAAATGCCAAGAACCTCCACAACCGTGAAGTGTGCAGCCTCAGGAATTACTTCCTTAACAACGAATGTGGGATGCATCGTGATGTTGTGGCAGTTGACAAAGGACTTACCCCTCTCTCCATGGCAATCGAGAACTGGCGCAAACCATCGGTGCTCACCGTCGAAGACCGCAAGGAAGTATGGAGGGGCAAGGAGCTACACGGGAGGTTTTATCGGGCCTTGACTGGGCCTGATGTAGACCTAACCGCCTCGGTAAATTGGCTGCGCTTCGGTGACCTTTTCGGGGAAACCGAGGGTTTTGCCTGTGCAATTGCAGACGAAGTAATGATGACGAACAACTATAGAAAATATATCCTGAAGGACGGTACCGTCGACATCTGTCGGGCATGCCGCCGTCCCGGAGAGTCACTCAGGCATATTATCTCTGGTTGTTCTCATCTTGCTAACGGCGAGTATTTGCACAGACACAACCTAGTGGCCAGGATCATCCATCAGCAACTTGCCATTCGATACGGCCTTGTCGAGACTGAGACGCCGTACTATAAGTACGCACCAGTGCCGGTTCTTGAAAATGGTCGTGCGTTGCTCTATTGGGATCGCTCTATCATCACGGATAGGAATATTGCTTGCAATAAGCCTGATATCGTGGTGGTCGACCGGTCCCAACGCCGAGCAATGCTCGTCGATATCACTATCCCTCATGATGAGAATCTCGTGAAAGCTGAGAAGGACAAAGTCAGCAAGTACCTTGACTTGGCTCACGAGGTAACCGCCATGTGGGATGTTGACTCGACGATCATTGTTCCGATAGTAGTTTCTGCGAACGGTTTAATAGCGAAGAGTCTCGACCGACATCTTAAGGGGCTCTCGCTTGACGGGTGGATCAAGGGCCAGATACAGAAGGCGGTGATTCTTGACACGGCACGTATCGTTCGGAGATTCCTCTCCCTGTAGCCCTAACCACCGGTAGCTTGGGCCATGCTCCGCTGCCAGTGGAACCCTAGATTTAAGTTTTTTATAATATTTGTGTTTTTATATCTATATATTGTAAAAAACTTAAATTTAAGATGCTTTTTTGAATAAATGTATAATAATAATAATAATAGACCGGACCCAACGCCGGGTAATGATAGTCGATGTCACCATCCCCCATGACGCGAATCTCGTGAAAGCTGAGAAGGACAAGCACAGCAAGTACCTTGACTTGGCTCACGAGGTTACCGCCATGTGGGATGTGGACTCAACTGTTATTGTCCCGATAGTGGTGTCTGTGAATGGTCTAATAGCGAAGAGTCTTGACCAACATCTTGAGAGACTCTCGCTAGGCGGATGGATCAAGGGCCTGATACAGAAGGCGGTAATTCTTGGCACGGTACGAATTGTCAGGAGGTTCCTCACCCTGCAGCCCTAACCACCGGTAGTTTGGGCATTATCTCGCTGCCGATGGACCCGCTAGATGTAGGTTTTTTTATAATAGCTGCTGAAAATCACACAGATTTTTAGCAATGCTATCAAAATGGAGTTCGGTCTAGACAAATGTGCGGTCTTACATGTACAGCGGGGGAAAGTTGTGAATTCACCGAATGTGCAACTCCCCGAGACAATGACACTCAGATCTCTCTCCGATGCCGACACATACAAATATCTTGGTATGGCTCAGTCTTTGGGAATATCAGTAGAGGACGTCAAGAAATCGGTGAAGGCACGCTTCTTCTGTCGCCTAGCAAAGGTACTTAACAGTCTTTTGTCTGGCGGCAATAAGGTGCGTGCCTTCAACGGTTGGGTGATGCCTCTATTGATATACTCCTTTGGCATACTGAGATGGACTCAAACTGAGCTGGACGCCCTGGACAGAAGAGTCCGTCAACTGCTCACAACACATCGCATGCTCCACCCTCGCTCGTCTGTTATGAGACTGTACATTCCACGGAAGTGGGGAGGTCGTGGCTTTCTAAACGCCAAGAACCTCCACAACCGTGAAGTGTGCAGCCTCAGGAATTACTTCCTTAACAACGAATGCGGGATGCATCGTGATGTTGTGGCAGTTGACAAAGGACTTACCTCTCTATCCATGGCAATCGAGAACTGGCGCAAACCATCGGTGCTCAACGTTGAAGACCGCAAGGAAGTATGGAGGGGCAAGGAGCTACACGGGAGGTTTTATCGGGCCTTGACTGGACCCGATGTAGACCTGCCCGCTTCGGTAAACTGGCTGCGCTTCGGGGACCTTTTTGGGGAAACCGAGGGTTTTGCCTGTGCAATTGCAGACGAAGTAATGATGACGAACAACTATAGAAAATATATCCTGAAGGACGGTACAGTTGACATCTGTCGAGCATGCCGCCGTCCCGGAGAGTCACTCAGGCATATTATCTCTGGTTGTTCTCATCTCGCTAACGGCGAGTATTTGCACAGACAACCTAGTGGCCAGGATCATCCATCAGCAACTTGCCATTCGATACGGCCTTGTCGAGACTGAGACGCCGTACTATAAGTACGCACCAGTGCCGGTTCTTGAAAATGGTCGTGCGTTGCTCTATTGGGACCGCTCTATCATCACGGACAGGAATATTGCTTGCAATAAGCCTGATATCGTGGTGGTCGACTGGTCCCAACGCCGAGCAATGCTCGTCGATATCACTGTCCCTCATGATGAGAATCTCGTGAAAGCTGAGAAGGACAAAGTCAGCAAGTACCTTGACTTGGCTCACGAGGTGACCGCCATGTGGGATGTTGACTCGACGATCATTGTTCCGATAGTAGTTTCTGCGAACGGTTTAATAGCGAAGAGTCTCGACCGACATCTTAAGGGGCTCTCGCTTGACGGGTGGATCAAGGGCCAGATACAGAAGGCGGTGATTCTTGACACGGCACGTATCGTTCGGAGATTCCTCTCCCTGTAGCCCTAACCACCGGTAGCCTGGGCCATGCTCCGCTGCCAGTGGAACCCTAGATTTAAGTTTTTTATAATATTTGTGTTTTTATATCTATATATTGTAAAAAACTTAAATTTAAGATGCTTTTTTGAATAAATAATAATAATAAAGTTTATTGACTAACTGAATGATGTTACAATTACATGGTTACAACAAATATATCTTAAAATATAGTTCATACATTGTTCAATTTGATAACAAGGTTACTGTTCTGGTTTAAATTGACTTCTCAAATGCTTTTAATACAGTTAACCACGAAATTCTCCTTGCCATGTTGACTTCTCTAATGATCTCTAATGAGGTCGTGCAGTGGTTCGCATCCTATCTTCGTGAACGCCAGCAATCAGTTTTAAGTGGCAATTCTTCATCTTCTTGGTGTAATCTTGATTCTGGCGTTCCTCAAGGCGGCATTTTATCTCCTCTTCTGTTTTCAATTTTTATAAATTTTATCACTTCTATACTTCGCTGTTCGTATCACCTGTATGCTGATGACCTTCAATTGTACCAACAAGCGAACCTTGATTGCTTAAATGATGCAATCAACAAATTGAATGTAGACCTCAAAAACATTAAGCTGTGGTCTGATAAGTATGGTGTTGCAGTTAACCCTTTAAAGTGTCAGGCGTTGATTGTTGGCAGTCCGCGGATGCTTGCAAGGGTTTCTAATGCTGATCTCCAACAAATTGTTTATGATGGTATTATTATCCCTGTGAGTAGTCACGTAAAAGACCTTGGTTTGTATATTGATTCTACGCTTAGTTGGCGAGTTCAGGTAAGTTGTATCTGCAAACGAATCACAGGCATGTTACGATCCCTTTATCGTCTCAAGAATCTACTGCCTTTTGATGGTATTATTATCCCTGTGAGTAGTCACGTAAAAGACCTTGGTTTGTATATTGATTCTACGCTTAGTTGGCGAGTTCAGGTAAGTTGTATCTGCAAACGAATCACAGGCATGTTACGATCCCTTTATCGTCTCAAGAATCTACTGCCGTCAAAAACCAAGGCGATGTTAGTTGTAAGTTTAACATTTCCTTTAATCGACTATGGTGATGTGTGTTACCTTGACTTAAATGCGGATCTGTTGAATAAACTAGACCGACTGTTGAATAACTACATTCGGTTCGTGTTTAATCTACGGAAGTATGATCACGTTTCTGCCCACCGTCAAATTTTACGTTGGATGCCCATCCGTCAACGCCGTAGGATGAGGGCTTTAACCACTCTATACTCCTTACTCTATTCCCCAAATTCGCCTACTTATCTCAAATCCCATTTCGAATACTTATGTTCATCGCATGATAAAACTCTCCGCTCTTCGTTAAATCGACTGCTCAAGTGTCCATCCCATCATACAGATGTTCTCCATTCCTCTTTCTTCGTTCAATCGATTCTCTCTTGGAATACACTCCCTTTTGACATTAGAATGTCCACTAGTCCGTACGCCTTCAAGAAACGGTTACGCAAATGGTTATCAAAAGAACTTCTTCCACGTTAAATTGCAGATTTGTGTAAATGTGTCCTACTTACTGATTCATTAATGTATATATATGTATATTTGTTTATATTAATGTATATATATTAATGTATATATATGTATATATTTGTTTATATATATAGTATAGTATATGTATGTAATAAGGTTCATAAGTTAGGTTCACTAATAAATATTTATTTTATACCTATTCTATAATTTATGTCGTTCAGAAATGTCTGTTACGTGTGCATCTACCTCGATAGTCTCTCAACCACCCTTTTTCGCACCGTACCCGCCGTTGGCTAGACAGCGAGCGTGTGTGGGGCTCTCCCGGCAGTGTGCCAGGCCTACCCACTAAAACCCCCCGGTGTTCTCCCTGCCCTTATGGGCGCGCTAGGTAAGGTCCACACTGCGACTCCACTACCCACGCGCCCGGGCAAGCCCGACCCACCGGTCGGGCTATCGCCAAGGGGGGATTGCCCGAGAACACCAGGGCAATCCCCAGACGGAGGGCCAGTCTCTGGAAAAAGAAAGTCACGAACGGCTTTTGTCTGAAATTGAAAGTACTTTATAAATAGTATCCGTCTGATGTAATTTAGTCCAATTTAATCTCACCAAGACAAGTATTAGCGTTCATCGCTAAAAAATCTCTGCTGTGGCTCCACGGTTCCCCGAAAACCTCTCACCATGGCTAAGAGTATTTGGATCATTGGTGTTGACATCTCATATGATGTATCCGTAGTCACTTGGCACTTGGAAGACCAGCAGGCGTAGCACTTGGAAGACCAGCTGCCAAGACTGGACTCTAGTCACGCATTATCTCACAATTTCCGTGACATAATCTCTATGTCTTAAAGAGAAGCACGGTGGCGCGTATTAAGTGGGATTGACGTGATAAAAATTTCTTGACACTCGTCAGGAATACATGTGACTGAGTTTTATCACAATTTTTTTTCTCTCCGACTGCTGCTACATCTAAAGTATTAAAGCCCTTGCTACAACCATAGTACTCGGCGTAAAGGCATGCCAAGAAATTTGTGATAAAACTCAGTCAAACGTGTTCCTTGACGAGCGTCAAGAAAATTTATCACGACATACACGACACTCGTCAGTCACACTAAATACGCGTCACTGTGCTGCTCTTTAAGACAAAGATTATGTCACTGAAATTGTGAGATAATGCGTGACTCGAGTCCAGTCTTGGCAGCCCGTGCTACGCCTACAGGGCAATTTGGTATCTTAAAAGCTTGGTGTGCTTTAGGGCTAGGCGATACTTCTCACCGGGTCAAAGATTATCACAAATACTGCGCCATTTATGGGTTGGGAGCACCTTTATTCCAACTTGCACCTTTTGACGCGGTGCAAAATCGAGCTATGAGACTCGTTGACGATCCCATAATCACAAGTGGTATTAATCCCATCAGTCTGAGACGTTATTTTACCTGTCTATGTGTGTTCTACCGCTCGTATAGTAGGTAATGTTCTTTGACATGATGGCCACGGCCACGTGCTACCATTGCACACATAACTCACCGTAGGGAATTCATCCTCATGCCCTAGAACAAAAATGGTCGCGTATTTTGCCTTTTCGAAGGAACTTTCCTACGAGTACGCTAAGGATGTAGGATTAAGGTTAGAAGGAAAACTATAGTATGAGATTTTCGGAGAAGGGGACAAAACAGTTTTTAAGGGGTTGGCAATGTGTAAGCGATACCCCCAGTGTTGCAAGAGTCCATAGGCTGCGGTAACAGCTTACTATCAGAGTACGTTTGTTAACTGCCTTTAGCGTTATATTTTAAATTGCTATTATTTTGTAAATATGGTGGTAGTTGGTCGGTCTTTTTATCAAAATCGACACAGAAGAGTAAATTAAGAAAAATATATAGAGAAATTATATCAATAAGTATCTATTTACATTTTGACAATTAAATGTAGAATAATAAGTACATTATTATTGTTATTGTACATGTTAGGAATGACACATCAACGCTCAAGACACAAATTTGACTCTTCTGCTAAACGTCTGGCTCTCAGTGCAGTTAGAATTTGAAGCATAGTCGCAGGTGCCTGAGTATGAGTTGAAGGCTAGACCCTCGGAACATGTCACTAGGACTTCAACGTCGCCCTCGCAACGCCAGTACTTGTCGCAGTCTGCTTGGTGAGCCCAAGGGAGAGGGTTGCATTCTTTGCATCTATTGTTGTTTCCGCTATCCTCCTCTCCGCTATCTCCTCCACTACTGCTAGCTTCACATCCAGCGTTTTCGGGCCAGTCGCACACCTGGAAAGATTGAAGCATACAATTATAATAATAATAATAAAGTTTATTTTCCTTAAGTACAAATAAAGGTTAATTTTTACAAAGCAAAGCGATGAGTAATTGCTGAGACTGGTGCCTTAACTAGGATGCCCTGTATTAAAGGACACCAGGTCTCCAAGTAGTATAAATAGGCCAGTTCTGGCTCAGCGGAGCTGCGGACACCAATCAGAGAGCGCCACGTCACGTTGTTTATCAGATCAGTTTACTTGTTCATCAGATCAGTTCACCTGTTTATCAGACCAGTTCACCTGTTCATCAGATCAGTTCACCTGTCAGTTCATCTGTTGCATGACCGGCGCGGCGCACCGTGCTGGGTGACGTCATGCAACGTGACGTGGCGCTCTCTGATTGGTGTCCGCAGCTCCGCTGAGCCAGAACCGGCCTATTTATACTACTTCTCCACTTTTGGAACACTTTTTTTACGAATTATGACACAACTATTTAAAACGCAACCGAGTAGTCACAAGTCAATTAATACTAAGTTTTTGATTATGTGTCACAACCGCCCGAGAGCGGTGTAAGTATTGTTCTAGAGTACTTTATAAGTTGCGCAAGCCATGATTTCTGCTGTGAATTTGTTTCCTTTGAAGTGCTGCTATCGTGAGCTAAACAAGTTCGAGTAACGTATTCAATAATACTTTCGATCGAATGGATACAAAAATAATGAAAACTAAAATAGACAGACAGATTGACTTAATAGAACATATAAGTTCGACACAAAAAATGAAAATTTTCTTGTCACCAATCTAAGAAGAAGAATTTTCGTAATTGTTCTGAGTCAGTAAAATATCAACTCGATTCATAGTTTTAAAATTTGTGATGGTTGCCAGATGAAAAAACAAAACTAAAACTTATCACAATTTATATGACATAAAAGCTTGTCGCGAGATTTACTTGTGTGTAGTAAGTTAAAAGTACTTAAAAGAGTACTTTTAAGTACCTACTCGTATTTACTTAGTTTGAAAATTGTAACGTATAAAATTATTCACATCAAATTATTTAATTTGCTTGTTTATCTACAAATCTAAATGTCGCGACAAGCTTTTATGTCATATAAATTGTGATAAAAGTGAAATGACGTTATAAGTAAAAGTTTTAGTGTAAAATTTTTTTTTCTTTTTAGCGCATTGAAATAAAAGCTTGTTTTTAAAAAGGTTTTTTTACATTTAATTTATTTTTTACTTTTTAGATATCACTGGACACGTTTCTCAGTCTGTTTATCTCATTCAACGTATCATTGTTGCAAGATGGTTTGCCGGAACGTCTATACAGAATTTCAGCTCAATCGGTTAAAGATATCTACTTCAAAATAGATTTTTTAGCTTTAGAAGTACATACATATACATCTTGGATTTTGAATAACGTCACACAGTTAACCATGCATTTTCATCCAAACTATGTGTGTATAGAAAATTTCAGCTCAATCGGTTAAATATATCTACTTCAAAATTGTTTTTCGAGCTTTAGAAGTCCGCCATATTGGATTAATAGTGACGTCACATTATTTTTCGAGTTACTCTTAGCAAGACCTTTAATTTGATACCCATATTGTAGGGGTGCATTAAAAATAATTGGTCCCCATATTGGATTTAGAATGACGTCACACAGTCAACCATGCATTGTCATCCAAACTGAACGTGTATACAAAATTTCAGCTCAATCTGTTAAAGATATCTGCTTCAAAATTGAATTGCAAGATTTCACCCGAACATACATACTTACATACTTATATACTTACATACTTACATTGCAAGTTAAATAAAAGCTTGTAAAAATATTAACACTATGACTTCAGTAGTAAAAAGAAAGAACCCCTCCAAATGCACTACTTATGTGGAAAGATAAGAAGGAAAGCGATAGCTTCCTATAACCTACTAGATCAGTTTATAGAAGAATTTGCGATTGTAAATATGTCAGGAACTCTACGACTTTTAATATGAACCATTTGAAGACAATGATTGAATGATGTGACTCTACATAGTGTAGATAGAGTAGGTTATGTTCTTGAAACGTGGCACTTAGAGGTGCTACGGGAACATAGGTAATAACTTAAAGGTTCAGCACAATTAGGCTAGATGAATGAAAAAAAATTGCTTTAATAGTAGTTCATTCATATAATAAACAGGAAGAAAAAATCGGTTTTCGAATATCTATAAAAACAACCAAGGTATAAGGTATTAAAGATTTTTCTCCATCTCTTTCTAGCAAAACGGCAATTTACATGGAGTTTATTATGGCCGTACTCAACGATGACGTCACCGTTGATGTCTGATCTTTCTGTCTGATTGCTTGCAAATGAACAGCTTAAAATGCTTGTATCTAATGTATGTCTAAGCCGATTTTAATTCTAATTTCACATGATTGCATCTTTTTCTACGGTATTTTATTTATTTATTTATTTATTTATTTATTTAGGTACATTAACATCATATGCATATATATTAACACAAATATACATTTTAGGGCATTTTAACTCATACACATGACAATTATAAATGTACACAGCATTCACCATTAGGTTGTTATCCTAGCTAATTAAGAGTATATGAAGATTTACAAAAAGAAACAGTATCAAATGATCAATTAAACCTGAAGGATTCTGCTCAAGCAACCTATTATAAATTCAAGTTTTTATTTTATCTTTATATGTTTTTAATTTGTCAAAAAATATGTCAACATCACAATTAGACTGCAGTTCGTTATAATTTCTACACATGCGTATAATTGGGGAACTCAAGCCTATGTTGGTTCTACTGTATGGCGTGTATAGGATCTTAGTTATAGGATATCTCGGATATCGACACGGCACTGCTAAGGAGACCTGGCTAAGAATGTCACCACTGTCAATAATTCCGTTTAGGACTTTGTATAAAAATACCAAATCGTGCTTCACTCGACGGGCCCTCAGCGATTCAAGATGAAAATAGGACAGCCGAACTTCATAAGGACACCGGTAAGATAATCCTGAAACCGAGAACGCAAGATGCCTTGTAAATGAGCGCTGAATCGACTCCAGTCTCCGTGATGCTACACTATAGAAGGGATTCCAGACGACACTGGCATACTCCAGATTACTGCGGACCAAGGCATTATAAAGAAGGATTTTTGTTTGGGCCTTCTGGAACCCCTTCGTGTTGCGCTTCAAAAACCCTAGCATTCGCGAAGCTTTTTTGGCAACCGTATTGATATGCGTTTTGAAATTTAAGGCACAGTCTAAATATACCCCCTAATCGCAGATCTCATTAACCTCCTGCAGCGGATGACCATTCAAGCTATAGAGATGATCTAGTGGTGTTTTTTTCCTTGTAAATTTGATATGGAAGCACTTATTAATATTCAGTATCATGTTATTCTGAAGACACCACTCCCAAATACTATTTAGATCCGCTTGTAATGATTCGCAATTACTTGGGGTAGCATTTATATATAGCTTCAAGTCATCTGCAAATAGCAAAAACTTTGAGTGCTGTATTACTTGGCAGATGTCATTGATAAATATCGAAAACAATGTAGGCGAAAGGTTCGACCCTTGTGGGACACCTGAGGTGGCATAATAAGTATGAGATTTATAGCCACAAGTAGCGACTATTTGCGATCTATTTGCAAGGTATGACTCAAACCACCGCAGAAGAGAACCACCGATACCAAAGGACTGTAGCTTATGTAGAAGTATACTATGATCAACCTTGTCAAAAGCACTTTTGAAATCGGTATAAATTGCATGAATTTCATTTCCCTTATCTAACCCTGAGCATATATCCGAGACAAAGGTTACCAAGTTCGAAACGACCGATCTTCCGCTACGGAATCCGTGCTGATTCTTAGAAATGCTATTCTGAACATGATGCGCAATAAATGGCGTTATTAGAGTCTCAAAAAGTTTGGCAAAACATGACAAAATGGAAATAGGTCGGTAGTTCTCCACTGCACTGGTGTCTCCTTTTTTGAAAATGGGTACCACCAATGCTTCCTTCCACTTATCAGGGAAAACACCATCAGCCAGAGATTTCTTAAAAATTAAAAAAAGGGGTAAAGCAAGAGCGGAACCACATCGCTTTACAAACATTGGATGAATGCCATCAGGGCCGCTGGCCTTGGAAATATTTATTCGCTTTATTTCCTTTAAGACTGCTTTTTCTGTCAGAGGTATACAGCTCATGGGCTCTGAGGTCAGTGTGACACCCCAGCATCGACCCGCGGTGACATTATTAACGCTCGAATAGATAGAGGCAAAGTGACCAGCAAAAAGATCGACTATATCCTTCCGAGTGCTGGCAACTGAATCGCCTAAGTGCATGGAAGCAGGCAGGGACACATTATTTGATTTTTTCTCCTTAACATATCTCCAAAACGCTTTGGGGTTGACACCGATCTCATCCTCAATATTTTTTTTATAATTTGATAGACAGTCCTTATACAGTTTATGACACCTTCCACGAATAAGCCTATATTCTAACTCATCTCGAGGGTTTTTAAATTTTTTAAAGCGTTTCCTAATAACGTGCTTCTCAGCCAGCAGCCCTATTAAAGCACTCGTAAACCAAGATGGATGTTTTGCATTTCTCGGCCTACGGACAGGCGTATATTTAGTTATAGATTTAAGTATTAATGTGTAAAAGGTGTCAACCATGTCGTTCACATGTTTATTCATAAAAGTGTCGTGCCAATTTACAGCTGTTAATTCCGTGATAATACTTTTATAGTCTGATTTAAAGAAATTAAGGTCTGAGCGTGAGTTACTTTTTGGAATTTTATTTTTGTTGAAATTCAATGTAACGTGCAGACAGGGGTGGTGTGGGTCCAACTTTGATAAGGGATCCAGTGATTCACAGAGTTTTGCTGTGGCTAGGCTGCAGAACACCAGATCCAGAATTTTATCATTGGTGTTACGTATATAATTCATTTGGTATAGATTGTTAGCGGCCATGAAGTCCACAAGCTTTGAGTCCAATAAATTGCTGCACTTAGAAGGTGCAGTATGGATTTCATTTTTGTTAGGTAGCCATATTATAGATCCCTGATTAAAGTCACCTAATATTAGAACTTCATTTACCTGACCCAACACGAAATCTGCATTATCAATGAAATCGGAGAGTGCCCTTGAATTGGCTGGCGGAGCCAAGTAGATGGCACATAGAGCAATTTTCTTAAGTTGGTTATTGACATTAATTTTAAGAGTAACCCATATAGCTTCAAGATTACATTCCCACTGATGCATTCTGGTTGAGACGATGTCGCGTGAAACTGCTACCATAACGCCACCTCCATCCCTCTTCGAACCCACATCATGCCGTCGATCCTGGCGATACACGACATAGCGGGAATCTATGAATTCTCTATCATATATTTTGTCATTTAGCCAGGTCTCCGTAAATACTATAATACCGTAGTCATTTTGCAAAATGTTATTGTAAACCTCGTTAGTTTTAGTTCTTATACCTCTTACGTTTTGATAGTATATGCTTACGGAATCGAATGTTAGTACTGCAGTTACTACACTCGCAATATACTTTCTAAAATAGCAATAAAATTAAACTAACAGTTTTAAGCTGTCTTGGTTTCGTATAAATAAAGCAGAACAGTTCTCATTTTTTCTTACATACACTCGTCCGTCGCGGACCCAAACAAATTTGTACCCTACTTCCTTAGCTTTTTTACGTGCACAAGCATGAAGTGATTTGTTAGATGGAGTTAGATGTTCGGCTACGTAGACTGAAGATACAGCTCCAGCGTAACCCAGGTGGTGAGAATTGAGCTTGTCTTGACGATTTTTGCCTTTGTTAAACTTTACTACGGCTGCAAGAAGGATATCACGCTGCCTGATACTTCGAAGCTTGGCAACCACTCCGCGCGGCCTATCACTGTCCTTATTTATCTTCGCAATCCTGGTTATATGTTGAATATCGTCCTGTATCAGTTGACAATCTACGGTCTTAGCCAATTGGATAAAAGTGCTGCTTAGGTCTTCCGAGCGGTTTTCTGGTATGCCGTTGATTTCAACGTTGCTCTCGCGCATTTTTTGTTCAATGTTAACGAGCCTCCCAGTCAATTCAAGAACAGAGATCTGTAGTTTTTGATTTTCGGACCGCAACTGGCCCAGAGCCTCTTCCTTTTCTTCCAGTGATTTTTTAACATCCTCGTATTTGCTGTTGAAAAATTCCAAGGAGTCATGATAGCTTGACATTTTTTCCCTGATGTCTTGTAGCTGTTCGGAAATCTGTTGTTTTATAATAGAAGTTATCTCCTGTCGCAGAATGTCCCGCAAACTCTCTTCGGTTACGTAGCAATCGCCAACTCGTTTAGGTCCTGCATTGTCTACGTTTTGTTGATTATCGGAATCCTCAAGATTCCGATCCATTGCACGTTTCGATCGCTTTGTGACATTATCGATCTTATTATCAGGGCTTATGTCCTCATTGGCAGGTTCAGCTCGAACCGGAGTGTTCGCATTGCCGCCTTTAGGCTGTTTGCATCGACATTCCGGGCATGTCCAAGATATTTTATGGCGTGGTTCCATTAAATTAAAGCGTTTAGAGCTTATATTACTGCACTTAAGGTCATATTTTTGCTTACAACCAAAGCATTCCATAAATTCTTTACCTTGAAGCTTATTTTTGCATCCAGCACAAGTCGATGGATTTGGCGTCATGATTTGAGGTGATGCTTATCTATACTTTTTGTTATGCAGTATGCAAATTCCTTTTTTATTGGGTGGTAGTTTTGTTACTGCTTTTTAATGGTTGTAGGTTTTATTGTTAAAAATTCTGGAGACTCTCAAACATAATATTTTTCCTTTTTTATTAAGATTTTAAAATTAAATCAGTTTGCTTGAGGCTTTATAAAAAGTCTGAGTGAAATTATAAAGCAAAAAGAGTTGTCGCTACCGTGGATTTGAACCGCGTACCACTGGAACACGCTGCTCAGAGTTGGTTTGTCAACAAACGAAATGCGCAAGCAAGTCGTTGTATGTGCTGGCCAATTAGTGAATCAGGTGTTATTATCTTGTTCGGTTTGCGTACTTGTTGGAATTCTGTTTCAAAACACCTTCTCGGTTTTTTAAAAAACTTACCACAAGTTTTATGTACCGTCACTTTCACTGTGTTTTTTTAAGATTACTCATAACACCCAGTGTAATTATTGTATATTTTTTACGCCAGAGTAGCGAACTATTTTGGGTAACAGATCACTACAAATTTTCCAATCAAAAAACACTTTTAACACTGTTTCAAATTTCTTTCGTAGCGACACTGTACTAGCACAACCAAATGCAACGATCGATCGAATATGAATCTGTATTTTAATATTTATTTTATGTATTTTAATATTTTATGACGAGAAGTGAAAATTAGAATTCAGTCATCATCCCAGGGTTACCATGATCGCTAATAGCAAGGTTAAAACAACATTGAAAGAGAGATACCGCTCATGCTGCGTATAGCGCCATCCCGCTCTCAGCGCAGTTTTAATATTGTTTTGAGCGATCATGGTTGGGGGGCTGTTCTGGTGTTACCTCATTTTGTTTACCTATTACAATTATTGGCAATTAAGACAATACTCTCACTTTGTTAACGCCTAGCGAGATTGTTTCGAATCTACTGGAACGTAAGACAATACCTGCAGAGTGGGGTTGAAATGTAATCCATCGGGGCATTCTCTCTCTTCTTTCTTTCCGAAGACACAGTAGTAGAATTTGTCACACTCTTTGTGTGGCAGAAGCTGATGCACGTCAAAGTCAGCGGGGCAGCCGTTGGGAAGAACATCTCCGCTGTCGCCGCCCTCTTCGCCATCTCCATCTTCATCGCCTCCGCCAGCTTGACAGCCAGCGTTCTCTGGCCAATCACAAACCTGAAAACATGACAGGTATAAAATTTCTGAATATACCAAAAATAACGTTGCCCTCTCTTCTGTCAATATAATCTTATAATAATAATTTTTGGAAATGTTGTAGATATGAAGAATTACATAGGTAGCTCCGTACGTTTTTATTAGTGCTCATGCTGCAATTTATAAGCATCAAAATATTTATATTTTCGACTTCAAAATTTTCTCGAACATTTTTTTTTTTATTAAACTAAACTGACTGACTAAAAAAGAAAGACGTACAACAGATCCAAATTGTGGTGTAGGGTTTTGAAGAAAATGTAGGAAAGAGGAAGATACCTTGCTATTATTGAAACAGAATAATCTACTACTAATATATTTTTAATAAATTATCTAGTATTCCAAACATCGTTTCATATGTTTTAAATAGTAAAGTTTTCGTTCTTGAATCTACACAAATCTACGCGAATAAATGCTATGCAATATTGTAATGCAATAAGCAACTGTCGTCGTAGATATCGTCAACGTCAGCGTTAGCGGCCCTACCGATAACTCATAGCGATGCATTCGCTGTCGTTTTAATCATTAGAACGACAGCGAGACATATGACATTAGAATCTAATGTCAGACCGTGACATTAGAATCTAATGCATCTAATGTCAGACCTGTGACATTAGAATCTAATGTTACAGGGCGGTCGAAATCACAAGATGACGTCATAAACTAGAGCTAAAACGATTGCGAGTGAGTTAGGCGGTAGCGCCTTCATAAACGAGAGCTGTTACAGACAGTTTTAGTATTAAGATCTTCTCTATATTTTTTGTGTATTTTTACCTTTTTATTGTTGTTTTTGATACTTTTGTACTTGTCAGTTTTGATTTACGTTGTTATATTTTTGGTTATCATAAACGGTTACCACCAAGGCTACCTCTGAGTTTTATTTATCGCAATCGGGCATATATAGTTTCGTGCACAAGAGCTAAAACGATAGTAAGTGAGTTAGGCGGTAGGGTTCCACACTTGTAGCAATATTCATAGCAACTTAAAAATTTGGTGGCAGAGTTACATTCCTAGCTATATTGCTACTACCGGTCGATTTATTTTATTTTGTGAATTGAGGTAGAATTACTTTAATCTGTCTAACTACCAGTGACAGTATGTTGCTTTTTATAAAAAAAGCCAATGGTTTTAGTCTAGCTAGACACAATTCAATCCTGACGAGACTTTGCCTACGGAACGTGTTTTCGTTTGAAGTCAGTCTATCAGTGATAAACAGTTTATAGTCATGTTGATTAGGCTGAGTTTACAAAGAAATGTAAGTGTAAGCTTTAAACGTTAATTTTACAAGTAGGTCTCCTAAATAAAATCCGCAGCATCACTTGCCGTTGAATTTGATAGTATCGCATTAGTTAGAGGGACTAACTAATCCATAGACTATTATCTATCTATCTAGTTCTGTTAGTTATCTATCTAAGTAGTTATGTAACTAATAATCAAATTTAATATCAATAATACCAGTTTATCGCTAAAGAAACATGTTTCGTTCCACAGGTAGGTAGATTTTTAATAATTTTGAAATTGTGTTTTGATTCTTCAATTCACGATTGTTGTCATCGGAGCCCCCCTTAAATATTTAGTCATCGAACACAATATGTTTTTGGAATATTAGCTCTAGCCCCCTCCTCTCTCCGCTGCTGTTCAGGTGCTGTATTGGACACTAGCTTCGAGTGAGTTGTTTGTTTATTACTTAGGATAAGGTATTTGTATTTCTAACATGCGACTCGAGCTCCGTGTATCACGGACGTAAGTACACCCCGGAGTTTGGTTGCGGTTAAGGGCATAGGTTTTCCGCCCCCCAAACGAACCAGCCGTGTACAAAACATTAGCTTTGCCTCATATTTGAAATGAAAAGTAGAGTATTTAATTCGGGTGAACACACCCATTACATGCGAAATATTTTCTACTCAAACTACTTATTCAGAAATGGGTGCTATTCACCCTCTATAAAACAATCTACGAGGGCTGCTACTTATGTATCCGGAATATGAAATAAAAAACCAGATATGTATTTTTTTATGTTTTTATTGTTTTTCAAAGTACTCTCCCTGATAGTCAATACATTTTTACATCCGTTCAAACCAATTTTTGTAACACTTTTTCCACTCTGTTTGGGGTATCTTCGAAACGTGCATTTTGAATGCATCGACGGCCTCTTCACGTGTCGAAAAACGTAAACCTCGTAATTTATTCTTCACAAAAGGGAATAAATAGAAGTCGTTGGGAGCTAAATCGGGGCCGTATGGCGGATGACCGGTCAATTCAATCTTTTGAGCTTCTAAAAACTGTGTTGTTTCGACTGACGTGTGGCAGCTCGCGTTGTCGTGATGCAGGATAATTCTTCGTTGTGGGTTATTTTTTCGAATATTATCAAAAACTTTTGCCAAACAAATGGTTGTATACCATTCAGAATTCACAGTTCTATGATTTTCTAATGGCACTGTAGCAACATGTCCATTGATTCCAAAAAAACAAGCAACCATCTGTTTTAAAGTGCTTTTTGCACGAACAACTTTTGTTGGCCTCCGCTCATCTTGGAACACCCATACCGTCGACTGCTGTTTTGTTTCTGGGTCATACGCATATATCCACGATTCGTCACCTGTATAGATATTATAAACAGCTTTTGAAGCACCTCGGTCATATTTTTGTAACATTTCTTTGCACCAATCGATACGGGTCTGTTTTTGTATAGACGTCAAATTGTGAGGAATCCAACGCGAACAAATTTTTTTTACGGCTAAATGTTCATGTAATATTTTGTGAATGCTTGTCATACTGATGCCCAAAGACGCCTCTATCTCACGATATGTGGCATGACGGTCTTTCATAATTAGTTCACACACAGCATCGATGTTTTGTGGCACAACGACTGATTTTGGCCGACCTTCCTTAAATTCGTCCGAGAGCAAAGACCGTCCACGTTTGAACTCACTAAACCATTGATATACGGTGGTTTTTGATGGTGCTTCATCACCAAAAGTAGAAACCATTTGATCAATGCACTGTTTTTTACTGAGCCCACGCCGAAAATCGTAGTAAATCATCGCACGAAAATGTTCTCGACTTAATTCCATAATTACGGTGACGCGCAATTATCAAAATGGCGGCAAAGTTGTCAAACAATAGAGAGAATAATAAAACAAGCTGCATTCTACGATTAAAGAGTTCTATTTTCAAATGTAATTGTTCTTTTTTAAATATTTTTTTGTGTGTGGCCAGTTCCGGATACATAAGTAGCAGCCTATGTACCTATGATTGAATGCCTTGACCAATTCGATTTTTGTCAAGTATCGTTGGATTCTGGAGAAGGTTATAAAGATGAGAAAAAATTGAAATATTATTCGGTAAAACCAGAGCTATTTTATTTTTATTTTATTTATTTTATTTTTTTAAAAACGTCGCCCCACACTAGGATTTTCTCCTGTGTCGTGGGTGCAGTTACAAACATAGAATATCACATGCACATACGCCCAGACCGGAACAAATTTCTGTAGGCCATACAAAATATCTGTCCCGAGCGGGGATCGAACCCGCGACCCGTTGCGCAGTAGGCGATCACTCGACCACTGCGCTAACCGTGTCGTCAGCTATTGACAGAACGACATCGACAGCTAGCCAATACTTAATATTGCCGCAAAACTTTCCTGTAGGTAACGACCACATACAAATTATAGAGATGCGTCATATAATGTATGATTATTTTTATTCCGATGGCGAGGCGGTTATTAACACGAAGGATTACGAACGTTTAAATCTTCAGACGTATTAAATGATTAGCGATTAAAGCTGTAAATATGTTTACTATCGGGATCTGTGACGTCAAATGGCTTTGTAAGAGTCAAGTGATAAAATCTAATAATAATAAAAGCTGCTAGTTGCGGATCACAAGGTGATTAAATGTATAGATCATAGAATTTTCCAAAGAAATCGTAATCGCCATATCGCTGTTATTCATAAAATCTTTGTGCTGATTTTTGGACATTTCAGTTGACAACAAGAGTTTTTAGTTTTAAGAATTTTCTTTTCAAGGCAAATAACCCTTTCGGTTCTTCATTTATCTCAAACTCAAATATAGCTTACCTATTTTTTTTTTTTTTTTTTTTGGTAGGGGGAAAATGCTTTTACGCATCCCTCGTGATCGAGCCAAACCACGAGGGTATGTGGGACTCCCTGGGCCATAAATATAGCTTACCTATATCTTATTTCTTGTTAATATGTGCCAGCGTGTGTTTTTGTTTGTAAAGATGAATATGACTTTGATATAAATATCAAAATAATCATAAAATTAAATAAAAATTTTGTACTCGTGAGCTGAATACAAAATTTTTATTTAATTTTATGGGTATAATAATAATATGGGTTCAATTTCAGCGGCGATAAATAAAATCGGCATTTAGTCATAATGGCTAGTGGTACAGTGAAAAGAGCATGGATTCTTCTCATTAAAGTTACAACTCGTTAACTTTTCTAGCTGTAAAGTTTTTTCTACTCTTAGTTTACTTGGTACAGCTCTAGCAATAAAGCGGTCTACGTTACATTATAATGTCAATTTCGCTGTTACGAATATTTAACGCGAATATAGCTGTAAATAAATATTTATCATCGATTGTCTTTTAATTTACAAAGAAAACATGATATCATTCAATGTGAATTATGATTCATTTGATCGGCACAAGGCTAAGGAATTAAAACTACATGTTTTTTCCCTTCGCTGATATCAAAATCAGATAACAATTGAGATTTTTTGTATTCTTTGTAAAATAATGCCTTCACTCAAACGGAAGACAAATGTGATATTTTGACCACCTCCGTGATGTAGTGGTTAGAATTGCCTGATGTTGATCTTGTGACCCGGGGTTCGATTCCCCGCGGGGGCAGAAGTTTTGGGCTTGGTTTGATCGGTGGTAAGTAAGGTGGTAACTAGCCCACCTGGCTAGCTACCACCGTCTTACACCGTTTGTCGCCATTGTTCCGACAATTAGAGATAAGATAGCCAAATCCTCAGGTGATAGAGAGTCCAGCAGGCTTATTCTCTAACTTCAGTTGCTAACTAGAACTGTCATTTTTGAAAGGAACTTAATATTCATTACTGCTATCATGAACGCCGCCGTAACACATAAGATCACTCAACCAGTAATGGATATAAAGTGTCTTTCAAAAATGACAGTTCTAGTTACCAACCGTAGTTAGCGAATAGGCCTGCTGGTGAACTCACGTCCATCTTCGGGCTTATTATCATTTACCATCCGGTGAGATGAAAGCCAAGACTTTCCCTGGTGTGTGCCTACGCGAGTGAGAACGCTGGCAGTGGACTTAACAGCCTAGGGGGCTGTGATGATTGAGCGAGATGGCACTATACGTTGCAATAGATATGTCTCTGTTTCAATATTATTATTATTTTATTAATTTATGGGAAACACGGCATTTAAATATTACATTAATATAACACAATCATAACAATCATACTTAAACATCACATTTCCACTTAATCTTAATCAGTTTCCACTTAATATAATTTCATTATCGTTGAAGCACAAACACACATTCTTTTCCAAAATTGTGATAAACAATCAACGACGAGGCTTAATGCTGTTTTATATCTAACTAGCTTTTGCCCGCGACTTCGTCCGCATGGAAGTCCTTTTTTATTGATTCCCTTTTAAAAATCCCCCCCTCCTCTTTTACACCCTGAAGGAATGATTTCGGGGATAAAAGCTATTCCTTACTCTGCCCAACAACTCAAACTATCTCCATACCAAACATCTAAATCGGTTCAGCGGTTATGTTCCCCATACAAATTTCCACCCCCTTTTTCTCCCCCTTAAAGGGTGATTTCTGCGATAAAAGCTATCCTATGTTCTTTCTTTGGACTCAAACTATGTCTATCCAAATTTTATTTAAATTGGTTTAGTAGTTCGGGCGTGATTGCGTAACACACAGACAGACAGAGTTACTTTAGCATTTATAATATTAATATAGTAAGGATTTAGATCTTCCTTATTTCCGAAACCAATGTAAACAGTTTACTGTGGAAAATATCAACTTTTGAAAACCTATTAAAGCGCGTACTATGCATCGGCTTTTAGAATATATTGCAAAATGGAACAGCAAAAGTATTACATGATCTGGTTTGAGTACTAGAACATTTAAGATATATAAATTGCTAACCAAATACGGTGAGTTAAGTATATTATTAATAATTTTATAATTATTCAAACCATTCCCTAAGCAATCATGGTAAGGCCCCTCAAAGCCAATGCCATGGTCAATTGCAACGAGAAATGAGCTTCTAGGCTTATAACGGTGCGGGGGCTTACCCACAAGGTAGGTAGCATGCGAGTGACTCGGTTTGATCCATTAATATTAAGAGAATGTTATATTTTGTTCAAAGCAATATTAACTTTTGTCAAGATTTTCTTCAGATATATATTTCTTTTTTATCAAAGATAAACAAAACAACATTCAATGATTTTCGATTGAACACATGACTTAACCGAAAATCGATCCAGATAGAATCATATCTACTGTACACTTTTACGCTTCTAATCGATAGAGCTAGCTTTAACGATCATAAGTAAAGAGTAAAATTCTGTCTTGAGTTTAAATAAGTATTTAAAATTGGTCTTCAATATTTAAGCTACCTCCTTTAATTTCCACCCTATATTATTTTATGTGTTTTGACTCCACGCTAAAGCTATGTATAATAAATACTACTAAAAGAAAGAACTCACCTGAAGTACAGGATTGAAGTGTGTGCCTGGTGGGCATTCTGCCTCGACTTTCTCTCCGAACACACAGTAGTAAAATTTGCTGCATTCCTTGTGTGGTAGAAGCTGGTGTACGTCGAAGTCAGATGGGCAGCCGTTAGGAAGAATTTCTGGGGCTTCTGTCGCTGGTGCGGAAGTTGTAGGTGATGGGGATGTTTGAGGTGAAGGAGATGTGGCGGGTGATGGTGAGGTTTGAGGCGAAGGAGATGTTTGTGGTGCTGGAGAAGTTACAGGCGCCCAAGTTGTTTGTGGTGCTGGAGAAGATACAGGAGCTAAAGTTGTTGGTGGTGCTGGAGAAGTTACAGGCGCTGAAGTTGATCCACCGTTTTCTTCACTTCCATCGTCATCGCCACCGCCAGATTGGCATCCTGCGTTTTCTGGCCAGTCGCAGACCTACCAAGAGGTTTGTAAAAATAAACACATTAATAAATTTTTCAAATATTCTCTCTCACCCATGGTATGAAATTTGAAAAAGACTTTGGTGCAAGTTATAAATATCCATATTGAGCATAAAGAATACAAGTTAAAGTAATTTTAAAAAGATAATGTAGAGACGACGACAGTTGAAAAACTAGGAAGAAACAATATAATGAATGATATTATTATAGGATGATACTACACCACACACAGTGAGACAAAAAAATAAAATTCCTGAAAGTAAAGCCTACCTGAAGTACAGGATTGAAGTGTGTGCCCGGTGCGCATTCTGCTTCCACCTTCTTTCCAAAGACGCAGTAGTAGAACTTGCTGCACTCCTCATGTGGCAGAAGTTGGTGAACGTCAAAGTCAGCTGGGCAGCCATTGGGAAGAATTTCTGGGGCATCAGTTACCGGTTCAGATGTTGTGGGCGAAGAAGAAGTGGCAGGTGAAGGAGATGTGACGGGTGAAGGAGATGTAGCCGGCGAAGGAGATGTGGCCGGCGAAGGAGATGTGGTGGGTGAAGGAGATGTAGCAGGTGAAGGAGATGTGGCGGGTGAGGGAGACGTGGTCGGCGAAGGAGATGTGGCGGGTGAAGGAGATGTTTCACCATTGTCTCCGCTTCCGTCTTCATTGCCACCGCCAGATTGGCACCCTGCATTTTCTGGCCAGTCGCAAACCTACGAAGTGGTTTTTTTTAAGAAATTGCATATAAATTTCAAATTAATGCGAGTTCAATGGCCAATTTCACAAATCTCTTGTTAAACGGTATAAGTATTTGGGATGTGTGCTGGGACTCAGAAAGTGAAATTCGCATCAGAATCGAGATAGCCTTTCATGAAAATGCAATCCTTATTCACAAATCTATATACACGGTGTTTCAAAATAACCAATAAATAATTGATTCGGTATCGAAAACTCGTTATTAAAATGTCCCATCTCTAGCTGTTTATACGTAATGTACATGTAAATCATAGTCAATTTTGGGTTGAATGACATTAAGTATAATCAGCTAGGACAATAATGAATATTGGCTGTCATATATTAATATAGTATACTGCCTAAGGGGGAATAAACGGTATAGTCAGGGTTTCTTACTTCGCATTAAAAGTAGATTTATGTAAGTTTTTTCGTAATAAGCATACGGTATCTAAGTTATTATTTTGAAAATATTAATATAAAAGTATCAATAATAAAATATCTATCATGTTCTCATAGTTGTAAATGATAAAATCAGGTAAATTATACCTGTAACTTGGGATTGAAATGTGTTCCAGGGGCGCAGTCTCTCTCTACTTTCTCCCCGAAGACGCAGTAATAGAACTTGCTACATTCCTTGTGTGGTAGAAGTTGGTGCACATCAAAGTCCGCTGGACAGCCATTGGGAAGAACTTCTGGGGTTTCTGTTATTTGAGGTGATCCAGGGGTTGTAGATCCATTGTCTCCACTTCCTTCACCATCGCCGCTACCATCTCCACTGCCTTCGCCGTCCCCGCCACCTTGACAGCCAGCATTCTCTGGCCAGTCACACACCTATGCAGTAAAGAAGGCTTAGTGACAAGCTCACTTGAACAGTTTCATAAGTTTAACGCTAAGAATTTACCAAATTTTAATTTACGCTCATAATTCTTACATTCAACAAGAATGTAATTTAAAAGAAGTTTATAAAAGTATTTTTGCTAATATAAAAGTTTGAAAAAAACACCAAGCAGAATTGTGAATGAATTGCGTGAGCATCATAAGTGTTATTGTTAGACTAATTTTATTATTGTTACAAGTTTGCTGAAGGGCAATCATCTCAAATGTAAATGGCCCTAACACGATCATAGTGTACAGGAATTTTAATATAATGCAACTTTTTAAAAAACTACCTGCAACGTAGGATTAAAATGCGTGCCCGGTGTACAATCTCTCTCTACTTTTTCTCCGAAAACGCAGTAGTAGAACTTGCTGCAGTTTTTGTGTGGAAGGAGCTGGTGGACGTCAAAGTCAGCCGGGCAGCCGTTGGGAAGAACTTCTGGGGTGTCTGTTGTTTGAGGGGATCCAGGGGTCGTAGATCCATTGTCTCCACTTCCTTCACCATCGCCGCTACCATCTCCACTGCCTTCGCCGTCCCCACCACCCTGGCAGCCAGCATTCTCTGGCCAGTCGCACACCTATGCAGTAAAGAAGCCTATTAGTGACGAGCTCATTTGAAAAGTTTCATTAATTTAACGCTAAGAATTAACCATATTTTAATTTACGCTCATAATTCTTAAATTCAACAAGATAGTAATTTAACAGGAGTTTTTATAAGTATATTTACTAATAAAAGAGTTTGAAGAAATACCAAGCAGAATTATGAATGAATTGCGTGAACATCATGAGTGTTATTGTTAGACCAATTTTATTATTAATGCAAGTTTGCTGAAGGATAATCGTCTCTAACTGGCCCTGCCACGATCATAGTGTAGAGGGATTAATTTAAAAAAGTACCTGCAGCGTAGGGTTAAAATGCGTGCCCGGGGCACAATCTCTCTCTACTTTTTTTCCAAACACGCAGTAGTAGAACTTGCTGCAGTTTTTGTGTGGAAGGAGTTGGTGGACATCAAAGTCAGCTGGGCAGCCATTGGGAAGAACTTCTGGGTTTTGCGTTGTGGGCTCTGCGGTAGTTGTCGGTTCCGGCGTAGTGGTAGTTGTAGTGGGTACGGGAGTGGTTGCCGGTTCAGGCGTAGTGGTAATTGCAGTGGGTACGGGATTGGTTGTCGGTTCAGGCGTGGTGGTAGTTGTTGTGGGTACAGGTGTGGTTGTCGGTTCAGGTGTAGTGGTAGTTGTAGTGGGTATGGGGGTGGTTGTTGGTTCAGGTGTGGTGGTAGTTGTAGTGGGTACAGGTGTGGTTGTCGGTTCAGGTGTAGTGGTAGTTGTAGTGGGTATGGGGGTGGTTGTCGATTCAGGTGTAGTGATATTTGCAGTGGGTACGGGAGTGGTTGTCGGTTCAGGTGTGGTGGTAGTTGTAGTGGGTATAGGTGTGGTTGTCGGTTCAGGTGTAGTGGTAGTTGTAGTGGTTGCAGGAGTGGTTGTGGGTTTAGGTGTAGTGGGTACGGAAGTGGTTGTCGGTTCAGGTGTAGTGGTTGTTGTAGTGGGTACAGGAGTGGTTGTGGGTTTAGGTGTGGTGGTAGTTGTAGTGGGTACAGGAGTGGTTGTGGGAGTTGTAGTGGGTTCAGGAGTCGTGGTGGGTACTCCTGGTAAAGTACAATTTGCCAGAGTTGGATGGATGCACACCTGCGGTAAAAAAGAAAACAAGTTTGAGCACTCATTAATCGACATCTTTAATATTTCTGTGATCCGCTTAGTCTACATAGTTTTGAAGATTTTCTCATATTAAGTGCATAAAAACGATAGGGACATTTTCAAACAATTAAGTTTAATGTGACACAGTTCTAGATTATTGTTAAATTCGATTCGATTTCACAGTCATCTTCAAAGGGTCAACAATATCCTTAATGTTCACAACTATCAAATTTTAAAAAAGTGAATGATTTATCAAGACATTTTTGTACTTTTTGTATGAATAATGCTGTCGCCTAAATGAATAGTTTAATTCCAATTTTATCGAAATGCACTGGAGACATGATTGTTGCCTTTAATTTTAGCAGAATCGATCTTTAAGAAAAGTAGAGGCGCAGTCCGTGATCTATATTATAAAAATCGAAGTCCATACGTTTGGTAGGTATATACCTATGTAAGTTTTTACTCTGCGTCTCCATTTGTTGGTAAGTCAATGTCGACAGATTCTTAAGACGGACAGACTCAAGTACCTACTCAATGCTCCGCTCACTAGCTTGTGGCGCCCGCGTGCTTAGACGAGACGAAATTTAAAATACTACAGCCGCCCATAGTGTGACAATACCTGCAGAGCATAAGAGAATTCAGTGCCCGGGGCACAATCTCTCGGCGTCACCCATTTCTTCCCATATTCGCAGTAGTAGAATTTCGTGCAGTCGTACTCATGGGGAAGTAGCCAATGCCCCTGTGGAGGGCACGCGTCGGACGCTATCGTTTGTCGTTCTTTCTCGTTTTCGTTTGGGCGTCCTTGGGCCAAAGCCAAGGATGCCAGGAAAAGAAGTTTTACTGCAAATTTAAAATATCGAATAAGAGCTTTGAGTACTTTTATATTGAAGGTTCCAATGTCGAATTGAAATCACTGAAGTGCAGGTTTTGTGGAATGACCGCTGCGGTATGATTGATTTTTTTTGGGGATATTCAACTCATCGCTGTAATAAAACTTTAAAATGTTTTATTATTAAAATTTAAAACACCTCTAAACGTCACAAGTAATGATACCTATACATTAACTTAACAAGTATGCAAAATTAACTACTTATTTATATAATAAAACAAATAGTATCAATAATATCTAACATGCAAAAATACTGTTATGTTATTAAAATATATTACTTCGAATAAATTTATTTAAAAAGTCTAAGGTAGGTTTAGTTACTTGATGTATTAAATAATGATACATTATCTTAACAAATATGCAAAATTAATTATTTGTGAAATATCAATCGTTACCGTTGTGATACTTCACCGTTATCGATCTATTAGTAAAATAGGCGTAAATTCATTGTTTCATTAAGAAGCTAGATATTTGAAGAACATTTAATTAAAAAGTAATTTATAAACGATTTAATAGCACAACTCAAGGTATTTATATATTTCGTATACTGAGATTAATTCATTCGTTGAAATTTTTCGATAGTATAGCACTTCCATATTTTGACAAGTCTAATGTTAATTATTTATCTAATATTTTTCTTCGAATATCACAGGAGTTTGCACTATTTATTTTATTTTTATTAATAAAATCTGTTAAAATTTTCGCATTATTTGCAATCAACACTGCCCTAAAAATTTATCACAATCAATACTTTTGCAAATTAATTATAATATTCACTTAATTGATGCCGAACTTATAAAAATTAGTATATTCACGTACCTAACATATTTTCGTCTTTCACTGACTTTAATCACGACATATCACTTAAGATGTTCCAGTGACTTTGCCGTGAATATTTGAGTAAAGCTATATAAATATCGTATAGCCAATTCACAACAACATGTTATCTTAGATAAAGAAAATGTAATTTTTCCTAATTTTGCGAAGTTGCGGGTGGTGTTATGTTGCTTGAGCGAGCGATTTTCATTCGAACAACTTTAGATAATATTACATGTAAGCCAGGGACCTTACCATGATCGCTTGTAGCAAGGTTAAAACAATATTAAAACAGAGACACCGCTCTTGCTGCGTATAACGCCATTTCGCTCTCAGAGCGGATTTTATATTGTTCTGGACGAACATGGTTAGGGGGCTGGGGTGCCGATTACGTCTGTGGGGCGATCTCCTACCGAATATGGAGGCCGTGTCACGGTAATATATTATAGGGTATAGTGACGGTGTCATATTTCTTTTAACAGTGAGTTCAGACCATAATCCTAAATTAAAAATCACTGAAATTTTCTCTCTGAAAATGCATAAATTTTCCGAATTTTTTATTTTTTTTTTCTAAATTTTCTGGTGTAATTCATATTCAATATCCTTTATTTATTTGGGATTTTACAATCACTTTTGAACGTCAGAGAAGCTACGCCATTGGTTCACAAGTCTACGGCGGGAGACCTTGTACTGGAAAGAACCAGCAAGAAAACCAACAAGGGCTATTTTTTCACCTTGTATTGTTACAGAGTCGTCAATTGGAAGCAGTAGACTCAAAGTAAAAGATTGAGCTCAACTTCCATTACAAGATTAGATATGTCAGTGTACAGTGTACATTTAAATCTATAAATTAAGTCTACAATTATAAGACCAAGCATTGACATCATTCAGATAATCACTGACTTTATAATATCCTTTATACATTAGTCTTTTTTACATGCGCTTTAAACTTATGAAAAAGTAAGTCAGTAACACCGTGGAACATTGTTGTAAAAAGAATACATTTCTCCATAAATGAGCCTCTAATTTTATGGAGGCTGTACGTTGGAACGGCAAGTTTATTTTTATTTCTTGTATTTAAGTAATGAAATTTAAATTTGGCATCAAATGTGTTATATTTTTTATAGACATAAATCAAATTTTCATAAATAACTGTCCTGCTAAAGTCAATATATTAATTTCTTTAAATAAATAACGTAGAGAATCCCTTGTTCGTAAATTATAGATAGCCCGCACGGCTCTTTTTTGAAGTACAATAGTTATGTTATACATGAGTGCAAAGTTGCTTTTTAAGCGCATGCTCAACTTTGATGACCGAGCAAGCGAAGGATTCCAAAATTGAATCACGATCGCAGCGAGGGATTCAAAAATTAGAATCCTGGAGCGTTAGCCAGGGAATCAAAAGAGCACAAGGTGAAAAATCTTTGCACTCGAGTGCAACACGTAACTTTTCATCCCCCCTCAGCGAGGAAATGACTTAATGCAAATTAAAACATTTACAATCAAAAGATACTTTTATTTCAGTTAAGGTACATATTTAGGTACTATAACATTATGATAAGTAAGTATTACAGAAAAATATTTATATTATGTATAACAAATAATACGTTTTTTTACTTATTTTCAAGTTTCTTATTTATAACAATACGACGTCAAAACAAAATGGCGTGCGCAAAGCAAATGAAAAACAAAAGTACACCAAGGAGGTTCAGAGACTGAGTTTTTAACAAATTTAAAAAATGTTGTATGATAAATTCGGTACCATGGAGATGGAAGTAAATAGATTTAAATCACATACCTAGTGCACGCTATATTCTAAATTCAAATTTACTTTAACCTCAAGCGGATAAAAACGACTTTGGCGGTCAGATATCGAATAGCAAAAATACTCTTTCCGAGATCTCTCATCGGCTGATCCCCACAGTAGTAGCCCATATGACATGACACTGTGAAAATAACTAAAGTAAATCAGTCTTGCCGTTTCAACATCAGTAAGGCGTCTAATTTTTTTTACTGCATATGCGGCAGAACTAAGTCTGTTTGCCAAGGATATGCCATATGTGGATCCCACTGCAAATTCGAATCAAGTGTTATACCCAAAAATCAGATTTTACTCTTTTTTTTTGTCGACTTGCTCGATTGTGAAAAACACGTATTTTCGTACAGTCAGCTACAAAAACCTTACTGACTTACTGATTTGAATTAAAATATATATATATGTATATAGATTTTGACAGACTTAAATGAATAAGTCGATTCCAGGTACCAGGAGAGCAAAATCGATAAAGAGGTTTATTCACTCTGGATTTACAAAGAGTGTGATCACGAGTCGCGTTAGCCAGGGGAAAACCTCTTTATGGTTACCAATCCGCACTGGGCCAGCGTGGTTGACTAAGGCCAAAACACCTAACTTAGGGTAGACTCGACCCCTCGGTGGGGACGTATATTATTATGAGCTGTGATGAATGTTACTGGCGTTAAATGTTAATAGCCTTTGTTGCAAACTTCGCAGATGTAGCCGCTGTTGACACCTATTATCCGTAGTCCCGGTGCATTGACCCACTAATGGGTCTAAGGGTTATTCAGTTAGCCGTAAACCAGTGACACTAAGATTGAGGAAATACTTAAATATTAACGCGTATTATTATTACGACGCAGGTGTTAAGAGGATTGTGAAGCTGTAAATTTTCATACAAAAAGCGATAACGCTTTTCTCCCTCTAAACATAGTCCAATTTTCATATTTTTTGGAAATCTTGTAGATATAATGAAAAACTAGGTTTGTACGTTTTGATTTTAAAGAAATATTGCTCAGAATATAAGTTATTAGCATCTAAATATCTATATTTTCGACTTAAAAACTACCTTGAGCATTTTTGTCTTTTTTTGACTAAATTATACTGAATTACAAAAAAGCAAAACGTACAAACATAGATTGAGGTATACTGAATCTAATGAGACCAAAAACGTCTAACTTCATAAAGGTTTAGGGGGGTAAAACAGTTATCGCCCGAAACAATATTTCAAACAGGAATTGTAGGCAATTTCGACCATTTCTTGCAACTCTCTCTATCGCACGATACGGGTCGGGGGCAGGGGTATAATGGAGCATAATCTAGTGATGTGACATAATGTTATCGTAGTTATTGTCGCCTAGGGAGGAGAAAGTAATATCGATATATCGATCAATAGTGAAAGTTATTACTCAAGTCGGAACTATTAATCTTCACAAATACCTTATACATGAAAAAGTTAATATCTTTTTGAATACGTTTATTGATTTTAGTGTTTTATTTTAAAGATTTTATTTCAATACAAATTTCCTTATTTAAGGGTTAGCAGCCTGTAGCCTGTTAACTTTACTGTAAATTCCCAAAACCAAAAAAGGAAAAAAATGTAAGTACCTATGTAAGTAGTTGTTTGTTATAATAAATATGTGCCATAAAGAAACCAACTCAAAATAAATTCGTATTTTGTTTCTTGTGATAGGTATTTGTTATGCAATCCCACTGGAACGCTCGCCACGCGAAGCGTGGTGGGTTTCAAAAGCAAAAAGTAGTATATCTCAAATATCAAAGGTGCCGCCATTGCGGAATGACTCAACCCGGCGCGTACGGAGTGTTCAAAAAATTGCGGAGAGTGACATATACTGTCTACAAGAGAACAAAAAATACGTATGGAAAGGTAATTTAATATAGAAGGAACTTATAACAGTTAATTAGATAAGGATTAATAATTAAATGAATGAAGTCGTTGAAGTGTCGTTGTGTGCGTGAGAATTTGCGCGTGTTGTATTTGTGGTGTAAACGCCAGACGGGAGGCCGAGCGGTGTGAAACAGATAGCATTTTAGAAAATACCTACTCGCGCCGCGCACGATTACTTCACAATCCTCTTAACACTAAAATTAGCGCAGATAGTGTAATAGTTATCGTTTTATTTAATGTTAATTGAGCAAAAAAATTAGATCTATTGAGAGAATTATACACCCAACTCACTTATCACACTGTTTGTCGTTCCGGGAAGACGACATAAGACAGTTATTTTGAGGTTAACTATGAAGGTTTATTTACAAATGTTCTTTCGACAAACTAACTGGAATATGCCAATGAAGCCCTTCAAAATCGCTACCGCTTGTGTACCGTGTAGCCAATAAAGAAATTGAATTTACTGATATCTATATCACTCGCATTCGTACATCATCTACTAACTACCTGATTGTACTAATACAGTAAGCATGGCTATATAATTGATTGATATAAAGTCGATAAGCGATAAAGATATACACATGTATAAAATAGAATCATCGTTAGTTACGCCAAATGGCTTTAATTTTTCTTTTTTATAATGCGTGGTAATAAGAATACAGTCAACAATACGCTATCATGCAGTTTGTAGCTTCAAGACACATACGACCAATCACAATCAAGAATCCCACTCTGCCATCACTGCTTTCAAATGACGTCACAGCGTTTGGACAACTCGTTCTAATGTACCAAACGGGTGTGCTAGGGGGCGCGGTGCCGTGCCAGAGAGCGCAACGGGGGGTAACGGCAAACTCCAAGTAAACTGATTGTAATACAATATGACTTGTATTTGGCTTAGGTCTGTGAGGTGAAAGCGCGTAACTATGATCGGGTTTTTAGTGGGAACAAATTCAACCCTGTTGACGGTCCTTGGGCTGCTGGATACTGCATCAGGAATTTATTCATCAAAAAAAAGGTCTGTGAGGTGGAGATACCTCCCCATTTGAGATGCTCATAATTATGAACAACTTTTGGTTAAGCTCTTTTAAAAAAATCGATATTATTAGAATAAAGGATTTTTTAAGTTTTAAAAACAAACTACGCTGTGACAGCCCTAGCTGTCAGCTGTTGTTTGTTTACAGTCATGTCGGGGTCAATAAAATAGCCTAATTTGGACGAGATATTCTCTCGTCCAAACCTACGCAGTAACTATCTATTTACTTTGTGCAGCAAACTTAAAAGAATAGATACCTTTTTTCGGCGTGAAATGCGTTACCGCACCGTACCGCCGGTGTGGGGCTCTCCCAGTAGAGTGCCAGGCCTACCCACTAAAACCCCTCGGTGTTCTCCCTGCCCTTATGGCCAAGGGGGCATTGCCCGCGAACATAAAAGATTAGTCACACTCCAAATATTTTATAATCCGCATGTGCCGCCGTAAGCTCCACCCATTTTCAGGGCTGTACCTTTTTGAAATTTTACAATATTATATTATAATAAAAATAATAGTTTTCCGTAGTGTTAACCTGTGCATAATATTAGTCAATACTAATTTGTTACGACCCCCACCGCTTGATACTCCCATTTCGACTAACCCAATATATTGTGTAGCTGTGGTTGGGATGCAACTGGGAGCCATACAACTGGATATTTTTAGGGGGTGGAATGTTGTTGCACCAAGTCTATCTGCCTACCCCCCAGCAGCTTCTCCGTCCGTCATAATACAGAGGGAAGGAGAGAACAGCACAGAAGATATAATAGTACTTTGTAACAACAGCGAGGCCTTGTTCCCGCTGACCCCCTGCCTGTGAGTCGGCCGTCGCCGGACTCACGCTACGCCAAAAAGGCGCGTGGTTCTGCTGCTTTTTGTGCGGCGCAGGTGTTGTGCGCCGCTTTACACCCCGAAATCGTCCCGACACTAGGTGCCTTGGGGCTGGGGGCTATTAGTTGGGACACTACCCCTCCCGCTGCAGGTTTATCTGCCTATGGCCATACCCACTGAACCCACCTAAACGTCAACCATTGGCGCGGCGGCCTGAAATAGGGATAGCCCAACCCAACCATATTATTATAAGTTTATTACATAAAGTATGAGGATAAATGTTTATTTATGACGTGGAAGTTCGAGCTGGAGGTGTTGGAGCATAATATGCCGCATTATTGCTGTATTGTATTTTGTGTATTATCATATGACGATGTATACAATTATCTTATACATTGATGAGCAAAAATAAGTAGTCACAGAGTTGAAACTTAACGTATTAAACTAAAAAAGTTGAGGTAAAATAAGGTTACCTTTTAGGTTACTTGTGTGGTATAAAAAGGTAAAAATTAAAATAAATTAAATAAAAATTATACTAATAATAATAATACAATTATTTGTCTTTCAACAAAAATTACATCAAGCTGATATTAAGTGTGTATTTTATTGTTTAAAACATTGTTATTTATAGTCATCCCGTGGCCACGAATGCTGAAAAGCATTAGGTAGAAATGGCGGGCTAAAAAGTAAAATGTTTAAACCAAATATACGGCGAGCAAATCCGTAAAGTTGTTACATTTATATGTGTTGGACTCGTGCAAATAAAAATATTATTTATTTTATTTTGCATTTTAATAGTTCATTTTTGCATTTTAATTATAAATAGTTCATACGCTTGATGGGATTTGTAAGTTTATGTATTATACTATCAGTTTTCATAATATGAAAAGATTTCTGATACGAGCATTGATGTCTACTTGAAATGTCTAAGAACATTGAATTTGGTCAAAGAGAAATAAGAAATCAAAATTTCGTTCGGGTTTGGTGAGTTCTATTAGCTACGTCGATGGTGATAGTCGAAGGCGTGTGAGATAGCGGGACATATCCAGCCAACCATCGATGTCCATCTTGTCCACTGTTGCGGCGATCCAGGGAGCATAGACAAAGTGACAATTCAAAAATGATAACGTAGTTCGATAAGAACAGGATCGATAAGAACAGGGATTAATTTCGCTAAATAACGGCGAATCGATCAAAGTCATCGATATAAACTCACAAACTCAAACTCAAAAAATCTTTATTCAATATAAACCTTTACTTTACAGGCACTTATTGACGTCAAAAAAAACACAAAAATCTTCAACTAAGAATCTAATTAACTAACTTATTTAATCCTTGTATCTACATACACACACACCAACCATTACTAAGATGTGTGCAAATACAAGTCATTTGAAAGAAAAAAAGTTGACTCTACACCAGATTGCCTAGTGCGAGTTTTATCGAGCTCTACTCGATCGTACGCATCGAACGCGTTAACGCGAATTTGTATGGAATTAGAGCAGCGCCATCTAGTAGCTGCTATGGAATGAGACAGCTTCATCTAGTGACTACTAGATGGCACTGCTCTAATTCCATACAAATTCGCGTTAACGCGTTCGTTTCGTGTGATCGAGTAAAGCTCGATAAAACTCGCAAAGCCTTCTCGAAAAGAACAGGCAAGAAACGTGTAAGTTGGTATTGGACAAATTGATTCGACTCGTTATCGAAGAAGTAGTGAATTGTTTTTTTGTAACTTTCATATACTACTCAAAACAACTCTTTATTCATTAAAATGAAATGAAAATAATAATTTTAATAATTTACTTCACCATTTCTCAATTTTGAGTACTTAGATAACTAATATGTAGTTTCTAATAGAAAGAACAATTGGACACAGCTATGGCTATAATCCTTACGTTGGCTTGCAATTAGTTTTCATTATCTCAGAGATGATGACGAATTGAGATATAGTTTCGCTATAAGCGATCGCCACTTGTCTATAGGCCCTTGATAGGCCCCCAGGGACTGGAACATATAAATTCTTTAGACCACCTACAGACTTGCTATCTTGGCGGGCCAGTCCAAGGCGGCCTATTGGACAGCGAATAGGCGCGGCTAGTTGAAGACGACATTGCGAGCTCGCCAGAGGCGTATAAAACATATCAGGTATTGTATGTCATATAATATTTTTAGACAAATTCGTACATTCATTTCACAAGTGACTAATTTTTCATATCGCAAGTATTTTTTAGTTTGTTGGCATATTATCTTTTGTTTGCATGACCACATCAAATTTAAATAAAACAACGTGTACCAGTGGGGCTAGCACGCAGGAGAATCGAAAATCGAATCGAAATCCGAATCGAGGAGTTTGTATGGCAATTTTATTAGCGCCACAGCGGTGAGTAGCAGAACCAATAAAATTGCCATACAAACTCCTCGATTCGAATTTCGATTCGATTTTCGATTCTCCTGCGTGCTAGCCCCACAGCATTCTGTGCCCACAGATTAATCTGGCGTTTATTTGATCTAAACGTTACTAACAGCTATACTATAATTGTTCTTGAAGTTTGTAACAGTATTCGATTGTAGTACATGCAAAATATAGGAAACATCAACTATGGGTGTTTTCAAATGTAAGAAACGTCGATTATAATTAGGTGTTTTAAAATATACTACTTATTCATTTCTTTATATGGCGATTGGTCATTAACAAAACAATAACTGCCAAATTCAAGTTTTGTATAAAACCACGTTTATTGGTTTATGGTTTGCCGTTTGAAATATTGCCACAAGTGTCAAAATAATATTGTTTGGGTTAGGTACCTGAAAAATTACAAAACAATAGTCACAATGAAGCACACCTTATATTCTAAGCTGTACAGAATATTGTATGTCAATATTAGGGTAGGATCTTTTCTATGTGAAAATGATAGTATTGCTTGCTTTTAGGGATTGAAATATTGACACCATGACTGCTTAACTAATCTTCCAAGTAAGACAGGGCCTGATTAAATTTTTGGGCTGCTTCTTCTAGTCAGTCTGTAGCATTATACAGTACAATACAATGTCATATATTGCAAAAGGAGTGTACGCTTTCATCCAGATTATATGTAAATGCTATAAAACGTCATCCATATAAACGAGTTTCAAAATGTTGGAAACGTCAACTATATAGGTAAGGTGTTCCAAATTTTCGAAACGTCATCTATATAAGATGTTCCAAAAGTTGGAAACGTCAACTATATAAGGTGTTTCAAAAAGTTGTTTCCATCAAACAATCTCCTTACCACGATTGCTTAAAACAGTAGTTTCGTTGTAGCTACAGTAACACATATTTCAATGTTATGCATTATTTCTTTCATTACATTTTTATATATTTATTTCTAATAAATTATAAAATATATTACATTTCTTCATTTCAATTAAAAAGCAATTTTTTGAATGACAGAAGGTTGATAGATCGCATAGAGTATAAAACCCCGTTTTCCATTTAAGCAACGCACCATTTTTTACGCTAACATCAATATTAATTTATATTTTGCGTTTCTTTTATACAATATTAATGTTAACATTTTTAACCACGCTATTTTTCGCAAAGGGAATCTTATTCAAAATATTTTATATTTTTAAATGTAGCGCATTACGTTAACATACGCTGCTTGAAGACGGTCACAAATCATATAGAGCATTTACCCTAGTCGCGATGATGTTGAAAATTCTGCAAATCTGTACTAAGGTGGAACGCGTCTGAAATAAGTCGCATCGTTGCTTGCGATTTCTGTTACCTGCACATTTTATTCCTTATTATTGATAATATTGGATATCAATAGGCTTATTGATAGTGTTATTATAATTGATTGTTAATGATCGATAGTTCAGCATAACTAGTTCGACGTCTTTCTTGCAACATGTACAGGTCGCATAGGTTAGGTTAGGAGCAATTTTTATAGATATCTACGGAACTGCAGCTTTAAGAGGATTGTGAAGCTGTAAATTTTCATACAAAAAGCGATAACGCTTTTCTCCCTCTAAACATAGTCCAATTTTCATAATTTTTGGAAATCTTGTAGATATAATGAAAAACTAGGTTTGTACGTTTTGATTTTGAAGAAATATTGCTCAGAATATAAGTTATTAGCATCTAAATATCTATATTTTCGACTTAAAAACTACCTTGAGCATTTTTGTCTTTTTTGACTAAATTATACTGAATTACAAAAAAAGCAAAACGTACAAACATAGATTAAGGTATACTGAATCTTATGAGACCAAAAGCGTCTAATTTCATAAAGGTTTAGGGGGGTAAAACAGTTATCGCCCGAAATAATATTTTAAACAGGAATTGTAGGCAATTTCGACCATTTCTTGCAACTCTCTCTATCGCACGATACGGGTCGGGGGCAGGGGTACAATGTAGTGATAGTGATGTGACTTAATGTTATCGTAGTTATTATCGCCTAGGGAGGAGAAAGTAATATCGATATATCGATCAATAGTGAAAGTTATTACTCAAGTCGGAACTATTAATCTTCACAAATACCTTATACATGAAAAAGTAAATATCTTTTTGAATACGTTTATTGATTTTAGTGTTTTATTTTAAAGATTTTATTTCAATACAAATTTCCTTATTTAAGGGTTAGCAGCCTGTAGCTTGTTAACTTTACTGTAAATTCCCAAAACCAAAAAAGGAAAAAAATGTAAGAATGTAAGTAGTTGTTTGTTATAATAAATATGTGCCATAAAGAAACCAACTCAAAATAAATTCGTATTTTGTTTCTTGTGATAGGTATTTGTTATGCAATGTATGAAGTTGGAGCAGCTAAAAACGTGTAATAGACTATGCAAGTAGCGTTATTTTTAATATTATTTTATTTGAATTTTATTCCTCTAAAGCTGGGCTCTAAGGTTTTACTCGCGTTATCGAATCTACGATTGTATAAAAAATACAAACGACAAAGTACCTAAATAATATACGAGTATGTAGGGTAGGCAGGGTAGGCATATATGGGAAGAAGGCACCCTTCGTACTGATTACTTACTGGTTTTGAAGTTTTTTTTTTCATTTTAACTATAAAATTTAAAGCAGCTGATTACATGTACTAATAGGTATTTTTTAACCGACTTCAAAAAAGGAGTTTCTCAATTCGATGCGTATGTTTTTTTTGTGTATGTTACGCGATTACGCCGCCAATTGCAGATCGATTTTCAAAATTCTTTTTGTATTCTCAAGATTATACTCCAATGGTAGTCCCACGGTTACCAAAGTTAGGACCTGATGATGGGATCCCATAAAAATGGAGGGAAATCCTTAAATTTTTAGGTGCGTCCAACGTGTTTTTTTTATAAAAACGTCGCCCCACACTGGGATTTTCTCCTGTGTCGTGGGTGCAGTTACAAACATAGAATATCACATGCACATACGCCCAGACTGGAATAAATTTCTGTAGGCCATACAAAACATCTATCCCGTGCGGGAATCGAACCCGCGACCTGTTGCGCAGTAGGCGATCGCTCGACCTCTGCGCTAACCGTGTCAACCGTTTTGTGTGTATGTTACGCGATTACTCCGCCAATTGTGAACCGATTTTCAAAATTCTTTTTGTATTCGGTAGAGTATACTCCTAGGGTGGTCCCTAAGTCCACCAAAGTCAGGTTCTGATGATGGGATCCTATGAAAATCGAGGGATACCCTAATTTCATTAGGGTTTCTTTCACTAAAAAGTTAAACAAAAAAAATATTTTACAAAAAATAAAAACTGACTTCAAAAACACTGAAAAGTTAAAAATAGTGTAAGAATAGGTACAGACAACATTACATTTCTATATTGAAGTCGGTGCCAAACGATGATCTCCTAGAAAGTCTTAAAATTTGGCACCGTCTTCAATAATGATATGTGATGTTGTCTGTACCTATTCTTATATTATTTCTAACTTTCAGTGTTTTTGTAGTCCGGACGAACCCGACGAATCGAACCCCGCCGGACGGACCTCCCGATCAACATCCGGTGGCCTCAACCACTAGACCACGGAGGTGGTAAAAATTAGAATTCTAAGACTATTAGTATAACTACCCAAGATTAGTGTATAAAAATGAGAGGTATTTTTTATTTGATGCATAACTATTACTTTATATTTTTTAAATCTCTGCTCCTATTTAGTTTGTATGTAAAAGCATTAATTTATCTATCTAAAATAATAGATTTTGTGTTATTTATTTTTAAGTTAACAAGAGGTCTGTTCTTGTTTAAACAATTGTAAATGTCATTTTATGTTTAGTGTTTATTTTTTTCATAAAAGGATCCATTATTGATTCACATCTCAAATGAAAATCATTTTAGTTCAGTATAACACTCATCTTACAAAAAGTCATTTTCTTTAGACAGGTAAATGTACGATAGATAGGTACTTTCATAACAAATAACAGCTCAGTCCTATAAAGTAGGACTTGGTAGGGATACCAAGTAAGTGCCTACACTACAAATTTCAAAGGAATACTGAAATAATTTACGAAACTTATCTACTAAAATATTATAAAGAAAGAAGATTCGTATTTTTGTTTGTAATGAATAAACTCAAAAAGTAGCTCACTGGGAAGTCTCGGCGTAATTATTGTTAAAATGATTTTTAGAAATAAAGCTATTTTTATTTATTATATTTTTTATTTTTAAAAACTACTAGGCTGATTTAAAAAAAATTTTGACTAATAGAATGCTACATTATCACTGAGTAATATAAGGTTATAAAATAATTTTTCATACGGGAAAACAAAATTCCCTCACGAAAAACGAAAATAACGAAGGCAAAGTTGCGAGCGGAAAGGCAGTCAGGAATACCTAAGCAACGCAAAACATTACAAACGGTAAAATAATGATCTCGAGTTCTCGCACCGAGGAGTCGCGCGCTGCTGTCGTTGTGTGCGTGAGAATTTGCGCGTGTTGTATTTGTGGTGTAAACGCCAGACGGGAGGCCGAGCGGTGTGAAACAGATAGCATTTTAGAAAATACCTACTCGCGCCGCGCACGATTACTTCACAATCCTCTTAATTAAAAAAACAATACTTGATTTCTATTCAAGTACAAAAAGCGTTTAAAATAAGCCTAGAGTTGTTTCTGTTTATGGAAATTTTTAGTGGGGCAAGTCTCCATACAAAAGTGGGCATCCTCCTTTAAAATCTATCAACTCCTGTCAACAAAAGCCGGAAATGTTATGTACCTGGTCATCGTGTAGGTAAGTCTCATGTTTTATACAAACAATACTGTTCCCCTTTTATTCGATAAGTATCTGTAAGTAAGTATAGGTAGCAAGATTGTATCACACAAGAACAATAATTGCTCGCAACGATGTCAGACTGCTGAGGCAGCGTTGTTAATATTGATGGTCTACGTTTATAAATTGTCGATTATAGATAAGTAGTACCTATCTATAAAAGAAATGGTTGTTATCATTTAAAACTTAATTTCTTTCGAAGAAGGATTATGTAAGGCTATCCTACCTAATAAAATCGATAAAGTGATTTTTTTTCTTGTACACATATTTATTAATTGATTTATCATTTTATTTTTCTTTTTAGAGAAACTCGAGTTCATACAAATATAAAATTTATATTAGTGATTTCTTCTTATACTATTATAATTTTAATGGTATCTAAAGGTGGTAGTTGTTAACATTCAGTAAAATCTACTTAAGCTTAGCAGTGAGTAAAGTAAGAAGATATCAAAGCTGTTGAAATTTCACTCGGATTGGATAGATCCTTGGTGGCCAATTAGTCTTGGAGGAGTAGGTTGGGCGCAGTGCTGCCATTGCCTAAAATATAAAAGGCCGGACATAATCTTCTTTAATACACAAATGACGATCGCCGCTGACAGAACATTGTAGAAGACGCACGCGTATCGTGAGCGCGCTACGCGTTCCTAGGGGCGACTAGCTGACTGAACTGAATGAAGGTAAAACCCGCGCGCCAGGGAGGAGAATGGCACCACCCGCGCCACGGTCTAACACACGGTCACTTCACCGCGTTGCTTAGTTCGGTGATGCGTCTACCGCGGTGACTCGTAGACCAAAAAGCCTACCAAAAGCCGGACAGGCCTGATATGTAAATATTTGGCCGGACAAGATTGAAAAACGCTGGCTAAATCCGGACAGATGGCAACTCTAGTTGGGCGCCGGCATTGCAGCTTCTCTCACCGCATGTTGCAGGTATTGAATAAACATGGGCACTTTGGTTACTACCTGCATAAAGTCAGCAAACGTCGCAGTGTCACCGCTGCAATCAGAATAATCTTTTTATGATTTTTTTAAATTCTAATAATTTCATATCGTTCAACTAATGAAAATAGATTAATTAATTAGGTAAATTCATTGTGATTAAAGAAGTTAAAAGTAAAATAAGCGCCACCTAGCAATTTCCAGCTGAAGTAGGTACGGCGTTATTTGCGCACAGATTAGGGAGAATAATATGGTCTAACGTCCGATTGGGAGTGAAAGTGGAGCTTGCCTTGGAATCTGTTTGTTACAGTTTTTGTGAAGCAGGCAGTTCCATTTGACCTTTCTATTTAATTATATATCTCTTTCCTCCAAATAATAAAGAAGGTACTTGATTTTTAACTCCTTTAAATTTAAAGAAAAGAAAGAATAGATAGATGCCTAGCCAGTCTTTTGTCGCGACGATTTTCTATTCGTCAATTTTATTTCCATTCGTACTCCTTCAAGCACTCTTATCTGAAGCTTTAATGATGTTTGTATATTATATAAAAAATGACATAACTGAAATTAAATAATTTGAAATTTAAAGGTTTCAACTAAGGTTCTTAAAAGCACGTGTATGTAGCTACTCGCCGATAGATGTCACTACAGACCATAATTTGTGCGTCTGAATATTTCAAAGTATTGTTGATAAAATTAATTTATTAAATACTGTAATATTACTATGACACAATAGAACACGCATTATGTTTGATAATATTATGTTTCTATAAAAGAAGCTAATCGACTCAGAAACCAATCCACTGCATACTAACTTTTAATTATCACCCGTTTCAGGATTCCAGGAAAAAGTAATGTCAATGTTTTTGGAACTATGTTTTTCTCTAAGGCTTCAAAATAAAATGAGTACAAAAAAAATGTGTTCAGGTCATTATTACAACAAATTTTTAATAAAAAATTTCTTACAATTGATGTAGGTGATTTAAATTGTAAGAAAATGTTTTTGTTTGTGTTTTTATACAAGTCGATGTTACTTTATACAAAATTTTGTTTTTATTTTATAAAAGAAGTTTAGTTTTTGGTAATAAGTTAAATAAAATAGACTTATATCTGTTAAACAACGTTTTGTGAACTCCATTGATGTTCTATTAGAATTCGGATAGGTACTTGAAAAACTAAACCAAAACAACCCTTATGTAAGTATCCATTAGTGCAGCGCGCTACCTACTACAATTAACTTAATTTCTATACAAAATGTAAAAAAAATGGTAATTTCAAAATGATAATGATTCTTATAACTGACCCTAAAGATCGGTATCATAGTTTTTGCTTCATTGTCTCATAAAATAAAGGGTGCTTTGTTTTATTAGATTTGATTCCCAGCTATTTGGTGCAATTTAAAAATGTTTTAAAAACCTTTAAATGCAATTATTTTTATTTCTTGAAATAAAATTTTGTTTCTTATGACCAAAATTTTCTCACTACAACTAGGATAATTTTTCGACCCGAAGGCATTACTGTGAGTTATCCTATATAAGAAAAATTAATTCCATTTATTATGGAGTTGTTCCATCTTTTAATTATTAATTAAAAAAGTACGTAAAAACGTATATGTGATAAGGTATCAAAGGTATAATAAACTAATGTTGTTGGTTATCTTTTGAATACTAATTCACAGATGATAAGAATTCTTATTTCTCGTAATCCTTTGTTTAGACTTAAGATTGGGTGTATAGGAAAATACAATAAAAATCCCCAACTCGAACAGTTTAGTCCTTCAATAGAATTCATAGTTTAAAATTTTACGTTTTAGTAAAAGTTGCGAGTACTTCAAGTTACTTATAATATTTAGTTGAACTATAGTCGTGTCGGTGCGGTGGTGGAACAAGTAATATTTGTAACGTTTTTAGTAAGAAGATTAAGTCAGCCTTGGATAAGTAAAGAGTTATATTTAAATGATCAAACGAACTTACCTGAAGTGAAGTTCGATCTTAATTATCCTGTCTTCGCCGAAGAGATTTATTCCTTAACCATGTAGTAGCCCTGCTACGCGCTAACCCTATCGCACAAGTTTTAAAGTCAGAGAAAGAAAACCACTATATCTTCCTCTGTCTAATCACACCTGACAAGCCTCCGCAGTACCGACCTCATTCTTTTTAGAGAAATAGAGCAACATTGATATATAGGGGGATAAGATTCAGGGAGGGAGGGACCTTAAATCTCTTCGGCGAAGACAGGATAATTAAGATCGAACTTCACTTCAGGTAAGTTCGTTTGATCATTTAATTATCCTGTCTTCGCCTCCGAGATTTATTCCTTAACCATGTAGATGTTCAGAGAGTATAAAATCAATGTTGCGACAATAAAAAATAAACAACATTACAGTAAAACATCAAAACATAATTATTACGTATTTCAAATTTTTTTTTTTTTTTTTTTTTTTGCGCCTCTAGCAAAAATTTCCAAACAACAAAATATTGTGAACAAAAAACTAATCAACCGACAGTATTGTTTTAAGTACTTAATAATAATTATAATTGTGACAAAGATTCAATAAAATTGGTTTCAGAACTAATATACCGGTCTGTTATAAAAATCAGCAAATACAGCTGATCTTTCCGAACATCCTGCGGTCTTTCTAATTACACCGACGTTGAGGCCAGCACGAGACGCCGCCTGATGTTGATGCGTGTCTCGCTCGCTCCGAATATTAAGATGTCAATGCCACTATCGCACATGATCTGCTTTATCCAGCGCCCAATGGGTTGAGATGAAGCAGGTCTACGTGGTTTCTTATGTGTGAGGATCAGGTTTGTTCTGAATCTGAGCGAATTGAAGATGATACAGCAATATATCTTAACTTAATACCACTGATGCTGGACAAATACCGGGATATTAAAGGGATAAAAAAAAAGTAAGTTTAAAACCGGTTGAGCTTTGCCAATTGCTTATGTTTTAATTAAATTTGTAAGTGTTATAATTACTCGATCTTCATATGCTTTATTAATATTTCGTATTTTTGTTAGAGAAATTGTATGCGTCCTTGGTCCAGCTAATAACATGACTGACTTCTTACTCATTTTTTCAAGATTAATTGTATAATTCTCAAATCGTTTAATAGTCTAATACTATAATACCAGGGGGCTACTGCCTAACTAATAACGATCACTTGCTATCGTGACATTAGAACAATAGTTCTACCTAAACTTCAAAATTTCAAAACACATTAACAGAAATTCCAACAAAAATGTAGTATTTACATTTAAAAAAATCTGTTGTATTCTTTTTACAAAATTCTCACCATATCTTTAGTACTTTATACTAGAATTATATTATGACCCGGTGTTATGTGATATCGAAGATAACAACATCTAAGGCTGTTTCTGGCACGTCATGAAAGCTTTCCCGGAAAATACACACGCTGGCAGGGAAAGGTGACGGCGCAGATGGTGTACCATCCTGAAAGGAAGTAAGTAGATCTTTCTTGGAGGAAATATCACAATCTCTGTGACACCCAGGGATATGAAAAGGGGATACCATGGTTAAGAGGGCTATAGTTGAACAACGATAATTCCGGTGGCTTAATCAGTAACTATTTTGTTTATAGTTTTAAAAATTAGTGCAAACGGTGTTAAAGCGTAAAAATAAAATTGCGACTAATCTACTGTTTAAACGCGTCAATATCATAGGCAAAGGGATCCCTTTTCCATGAAATATACGCGGGACATTTGCAATAAGTCAATAGATGGTTCACCAAAAAAATGTTTGCAAGACGAGATGCAAATAAGTCAATAGATGGTTCACCAAAAAAATGTTTTATTTTCAAAAGTTGTCTGATACCCAACTGCCACTCTGTGTCGAAGTTTATTTTTCTCGATTCACTGTTAGCTTCTATATTTAACGAGTAACGAATATAAGACGCGAAAATAAATATACCTACTTTTCTCACACCAGTCCCAAATCATTTTAGTAACTTGACTTAAGTGTTGGTATTACACTCTCCCCATTCTATTTATATAGAATATGGCAGTGGTGTTATCGACACTTAAAAGACTACCACAATTAGCGACATTTTTAGCAAATGAAATTAGCCCACAATATACAGCGAGTAGTTCCAGTCAGTTTATATGATTGGTTCGCTCGATGTTGGTCCAGAAACCACCAGTCTTTTCGTTGGCACAAGCTGCACCCTAGCCTGCTGTCGAAACGTCCGTAAAAATTCCGAAATTGTACCTATGACTTTTTATTCAATTGACTGCCAATGGAATATTGATCTGCCACCAATGGAGATCATCATATTATTATAAAATATTTGTAATTGTAATAAAAACGTCGTAATTGTTAGTATTTCTAAGAAGAGCACTTTTAGTGATTTTGTGTGTATATACTACCCATATACTACAGCCGACATGCTGCCGTAGAAAACGTTCAAAGAACCTTATTCGAATTCTGTTAGATTTAAATATATTTTTTATGTGTATAATAAATTTTTGTGGCTTAAATCTGGTAATTGTATGTTATTTTATTAGAGTTTAAAATAAAACCTAAAAATTTACAAAGCTTTTCTGGTATTAGACTAGTTTTTTTTTTTTTAAATTAATAACTAACCCTAATCGTGTCAGACATTAAATAGTTCTTTTTGTGTTCTCTAGGTACTCTCCAGCAGAGTTTGCTAAACACAACATATCATAGATATCTCACTGATAGCAGACCATAAGATCTTAAATGAGTAAGAGCTGGGTGTAATATTTTGTGAAATATATCGCGCGGAACATAGGCTAAACGGGAGTGCTAGAAACTCGTACAAAATATCATGAAAATAAAAGCGTAAACATGTTTTCTTTTTTTTTTTTTGATTTGTGAATCGGCAGCAAAAATTAAGCTTCCTAAATATCAATATTAATCACGTATCAGTCTTCGATCATAAATCGAGTAGCCGTTCTGATATCTTCCATTTTGAAATGAGATACCTACTTCGACTTCGAATTCAGATTTTTAGATTTAATATATATAGAGCACACGCTTTTAGGAATAACGAAGATATCATAAACGAATTGTTTTGCTGTCGGGTTACATCTCCTAATAGCTTTTATTTCTAATAAATGATTTAATTCGAGAGAAATTGCTATTCACTAACTTTTTTAAAAAGAACGCCGCGCACGGCTGTATGGTATTTGATAAGGTTCCTCAATAAATGAAATCCTGGACACATTGTCTAATATAAACCTATCGCTAGTGATAGTTCACCACTCATTGACTAAATTAATATTTTAAGCGGCCGGCATGTACTTGCGGCTGCGCGCTCAGGTAGCGCGATTGTTCGATGACCGTTGTGATGCGACGCGACTGGCTGGTGCCTCGGCGGTGCCAGCGGCAGCGGCGGCGGCGGCGGGGCTGGCAGGCGACAAGCTGGCAGCGGTGCGAACGCGGCTGCTCGCCGTCGATTCGCTTGTTAGTATGACGTCTTTGACTGTCCCGGCCCACCGGCTCGATGAGGGTAGGATTGGCCGCTGCTTTGCTGTCGCGTTCGGGACGATGAGCCTTTCAAGTTTAAATGACTCTTAGATGAAATTGGTGTCTGCATCGTTCAACGTAACTACATCTGGAATATTAAGATTTTTCTTTAAAAGACACGATTGTGCCCTTCCCAGTGCTGAAAGTGCTTTACCGAGTTGATTCTGTTGTCTACCAACATAGCACTTACTTCCGAATTAGAGTTCGGCCCTTCGCCATAGGTACTATAGTATACATTGTTTTTTTTTTTTTTTTTTTAATGCTCGTCTTTGGTCACTTTTGGAAACCGTTTTGCAATAGGACTTGAAACCTGGCCGCTACATCGGTTTGTAAGTCATCAGTTATCACCATATTGGTTTGTATGTGAAAGATACTAATAAATATTTAATGAGAATTTAGGCAACACAAAAAATATTTTTAAATAATTCCGATGAATGCAACGGAAATTTTTAAAACAGCTGGGAAAAAAGGACAGCCCCTATATTTTCCATTAAGTACACTCGTTGAATGCAACGAGAACATAATAACAATATGATCCGAAGAATACAACGGACATAAAAGTGATTTCCGATGAATGCAACCGAAATTTTTAGGCAGCGGGGAAAAAAGGATACCCACATTTTCCATTACCAGTATTACTGCACGTGGTCGCGCCGCGCGCGTACTCGGCGGCCCAGGCGAGCGGTGTCCACCCGCTTACTCGTTCAATACAACGAGAACATAATAAAATATTATCCGAAGAATACAACGGACATAAAAATGATTCCTCGTTCAATACAACGAGAACATAATAAAATATTATCCGAAGAATACAACGGACATAAAAATGATTCCCGATGAATGCAACGGGAATGTAAAAAAGTATTCTTCTGGTTGCACATCATTTTCGCCATCATCTGAGTACAAAATGTGCCTCCGGCTTGCCCCTACGTTTTTCCGAATTCAGTTTTTCTTCGTATCTCTTCATCTTCCTTAGCCATCTATCTTCTTCGGGTTCACTGTGTTTTCGTTTAGGCATACTTAACAAATAAGCAAATAACCGTAAATTTATACCTTTTTTTTTTTTTTACGTAGATTACCTACACTCATGCACAAATTATATTACTGTTACACTCGTGCGAGCGCCGCGCGCGCACGGACAAGAATGAGGTCGGTACTGCGGAGGCTTGTCAGGTGTGATTAGACAGAGGAAGATATAGTGGTTTTCTTTCTCTGACTTTAAAACTTGTGCGATAGGGTTAGCGCGTAGCAGGGCTACTACATGGTTAAGGAATAAATCTCGGAGGCGAAGACAGGATAATTTATGTTAAACAAACGAGATAAACTTTTCCGCGCCTGGAAAGCAACGCCCAGTAGTATGATTAAAAGAATGCAATATACAAAGTTTAGAAATAAAGTTAATAAAGAAATTAATATTGCGAAAAATAGGTATAGACAGACAGAAATAAATTCATGTAAGGGAGACTATAGAAAGATATGGGCAAATATTAATTCGTGGACTGGTCAGGTGAAACCAAATGTAGATAGTGTTGTGACTAGATATTTAGGTAAATCAAATACTATACAAAATATATGTAGTGAATTTTCGAAAACATTTACAAAAGAAATTTTAGAGATAAAGCATAAGTGTCATTTTAAATTATTAACAAGATCTTCGTATGTTAAGCCTAGTGATGTCTCATTTCGATATGTAAAAGTAACTTGTAAAGAAATTAGTAAAATTATAAAAAAAAATCAATTCCGAAAAGTCGCCTGGTGTAGATGGAATAAGAGTAAAAGATTTAAAATATATAAATAGTAAAATTAGTCCAGTGTTAGCTCATTTTATAAATATAAGTTTATCAAGTGGTTTATATCCAGATCAGCTAAAAAAGGCAATTATAAGACCAATATACAAAAATGGTAGCCATTATGATTATGCGAACTATAGACCAATTGCAATATTATCTGTAATAAATAAAATAGTCGAAAAAGTATTATTATCACAGATAACCTCTTTTTTAAATAAGCATAACTTGTTAACAAACCACCAACACGGTTTCAGGCGAGGTCGCAGCACTAATACAGCGCTGAGTAGCTTTTCAGACTTAGTAAATGATAGCCTGAACAACGGAAAACAGGTCCTAGCTCTTTACATTGATTATAAAAAAGCCTTTGATACGCTCGAACATGAGGTGCTGCTCCAAGCTATGGAAGAGTGTGGAGTGGGTGGTCCTACTAACCAGTGGTTCCGGAATTACCTTTCAAATAGAACTATACGCACAATGATTAACGGCATTACTGGGGAGGAAGCCAGGGTCACGTTAGGAGTACCGACTGGGTCAGTGTTTGGCCCACTGGGATACATATTGTTAGTGAATAGAGTAGTGAACGTTATACAACAATGTAATATGTACATATATGCCGATGACATGTGCCTATTATATACAGCAGATGACTTAGTACAGGCCCGAGAAGCCATACAGCAAGATTTTGAAAACATTATAAAATGGGCACATGACAATGGCATAATTATAAATTTACAAAAAACTAAATGTATGCACTTGTTTTCCCCATATAATAAAAAGGCAAAAAATATTAATTATAAGAACTTAAGTGTTTTAGGTCATACTTATGAATGCCTCCACAAAAATATAGTCTCGTGTAGCTGCGATGTAATAGAATATGTCCAGAATTATAAGTATTTAGGGTTAGTAATAGATACAAACTTTCATTGGAAATTGCATATAAACCAATTATGTATAAAATTGAGAACTTTCTTAGCTAAATTTTTTGAATTAAAATATGTAGTAAATAGACAAACGCTTCGTATGGTGTATTTCGCATTAGTGGATTCAATGATAAGCTATGCCATTAGTGTGTATGGACGTACCTACGCTACCTACATGACTGAAGTAAACAACTTACAAACAAGATTTCTTAAATACTTAATAAATAAAAAGGATAAGGACAACTGTAAGGGAGACTATACAAAGCTTTTTGCTTTAACAAAAATATTACCTGCTAACCTAAAGGTCACTTATCAAATAGCTATTGAATTTTACCTAAATGAAGAGTTTAAAAATCCAGTAAAGAATAAATATAACACTAGGCGTGTAAGGGAAGGACAATTGATAATGCCTGAATATAACAACTGTTACGGTCGGAGGCTGCATAGGTATGTTGTGCCTGATATATTCAATAAAATACCCTGGTTAAGACATGAACCAAATTTAAGCAAACATACATTAAAACGTAAACTCAAGGATACACTATTGCAAACTACTAACTTACGAGTAGCATAGGTTAATAAATATATAAATACTTGTATAATTTTAATAAGTGCACATAATTTGTATGCATGGTAGATAATAAGCGCGTACTCGCCAACAAACTGCGAGTCAGTTTGGCGAGAATATGTTTGTTTTTTGTGTACATACATTATTTGATTAAGTAAATGAAAAAAAAAAAAAAAAAGTGGGAAGCGGGGAGAAATCGTATTTTCCACTCGTTACCGGTTTTAAAGCTTTACTACTTTTTTAAGCTGGACATTGACGATCAGTTTTTGGCGTCAGTCTAGATGTAAAACTGTGGCGTCACTCCCATGGTTTTATGCCAACTAGATTTGCCCATTCACGGGCGTCACTCCGGCTCTTCAGTTTTCGACCGGCCGGGCTGTTTAAAGAACGTGTACTACCTATTTGTGTCGAGAAAAAAGTGGATTCTGATTCTGAAGAAACATAAATTCTTACTGCGGTTACTCTTTGTTGCCAAATACTTACCTAAAAGCAAAAAAGAAAGCAATGGATGAAGGAATGACTTAAAAAAAGAAATCAATTAACTCACGTCAATTAAAATAGGAAGCAATTCATCTAGAGCTTTTTGTCGATGCTGTTTTGTTTTATAATTTTTGTCCGATAATAAATAAAACGACCGCTTTCAAAATCCTATCGATCTCTCGGTTTTGTTAACTGGAGATAGCATTTTGACGTATTTTGTATAGAGAATGTAACCAAATCCACAGATAGAAAGAATAACCAAATCCATAGATATAGACAGAATAATAGATACAGTGAAACCGACCGTTTGTCGGTAGATTCATCATCATCATCATCATAACAACTCATATACGAGGAGCGGCTGAAAGTTCTGAGCCTAAGGTACTTGTAGGTACTTAAATCATTAGCGCAAGTAGTCACTAGTTGATTGATATCTAAGTAATTAGTATATAAGGAAAGTTGCTCGTGGTTCGTAAATTTTAATGATAGGATCATTATAGTCCGGACAATCGATATGTAAACATCAACATGTCTGAGTCATCGCTGCATTACACGGAATTGGAACATAGTGCCGTCATAAAATTCCTCGTAAAAAAGGGAAAAATGGCAAAGGAGATTTTTGAGCAGTTTATCCAGATTCTGGACCATCGTCTGCTACAGTCAAACGCTGGGCAAGACTATTCCAGCAAGGTCATGGGAAGATGACCCCCGCCCGGGGCGACCAAACACCGCCGTCACAGATGAAAACATCGCCAAAGTGAAGAAAATTGTACTGGTGGACTCCGGAATAAAAATGTGGCGATGAAACGTGCATTTGACAATATGATCCAGAGTCAAAACAAGAATCAATACAGTGGATTGAAAAGGGAGAGAAGCCGCCAAAGAATTTTACGAAAAGTCGACTTCGAAGCTCGTGCCACTATTTATTGCGACTCGGAAGGAATTTTTCTCACTATCTTATAAAAAAAGTAGACAATTTTATTGTGGGAAAAAAGAAGAGGGAAAATCAGCAAAGGAATTTTGTTTTTGCAAGAGCGAATTGCGAGGCAAGCTCTTCGAGAAACTGGCTTTGATAAAGTGAATCACCCACCATACAGTCCAGACCTGGCTCCCAGCGACTTCCTCCTCTTTAAAAATATGAAAAAAGACCTTCGGGGACGAAGATTTGGGGATGATGAAGAACTTAAAGCTGCCGTTAACGAGCATTTTGACTCCAAAGATTCATCTTATTTTTTAGTGGAATACAAGCTCATTTTAAAAGGTGTGAGAAATGCGTTGAAGTAGAGGGAGATTGTATAGAAAACTAAAAATATATTTCATTTTTTATCTGGCCTTTTAATACCTTAGGCTCAGAACTTTTCAGCCGTCCCTCGTACGTCCCCACCGACGGGCTCGAGCCTACCATAAGTTAGGATGTTTGGGCCTTAGCCAACCACGCTGGCCCAGTGCGGATTGGTCGACTTCACATACACCATTAAATTTCTTCGCAGATGTATGCAGGTTGCCTCACGGTGTTTTCCTTCACGTCCGTCCGTAGGAGTGTCGGACAAATGTACAGTAATTCGAAAAACGAAAAACACATTGGTATGTACTTACATGGCGGTCTCGAACTACAGACCTCCCGATTTGAAGGCGAGTGCCGAGTTCACAGCGCCACCGACGTGCCGGTGGAGATTAGTGCTTTGTCAATAAAAGCTTCTTTAGGCACGTTGGAATTTTTGCATGGGGAAAAGTATTGAACTCACTTCATTGTTACGCTCAGATACATGTATTATAGATGTGTGTGTGCAAAACGTGGTAATCGAGTTTTATACATTAAAAAAAAAAATAACTTCGCTTTAATAAAGGTCAACAAGAGGGCCACCCTTATCATCTAGGAGAATAAAAAATATAGCCTGTGCTGAGACCTACTATTGTAACATCTACCGAATATACAAAAAAAATATTTTAAATCGGTCAAGCCGTTTCGGAGGAGTTCGATAACAAATAATGTGATACGAGATTTTTATATATCTTCTTCTTCTTATCTTCTTCTTCTTTCTTATATATAAAAATGAAATGCTGTGTGTTAGTCTCGCTAAAACTCTGAAATAGCTCGAACGATTTTTACGAAATTTTCTGTGTGTATTGAAGGTTTATACACGTACAGTTGAACACGGTAGGTGGCGCTGTAATCGGGCAGGACAACGGGCCCACTAGTCTTCTTCTCACTTCTTCTTCTATACATCTATATCTATACAAATAAATAAAATTGAAGTGTCTGTTTGTAATGTCAAAATAACAAGTTTTTACTAAATGGGTATGAATATATATGAATGTATATCGGGTAGAAATAACAAAACCAAAATTTAAAAAAAATTGTCTGTCTGTCTATCTGTCTGTTTGTTCTCGCTAATCTCCGGAACGGCTGGACCGATTTTGACGAGATTTTTACTAATAGATAGCTAATTATATAAGGTATAGCATAGGCTACTTTTTATCAACTTCAAAAAAAGTTACTATTCCACGCGGACGAAGTCGCGGGCACAGCTAGTCTTCTTATACACGGTTATTTTTTTATCACCCTGGAAAATTTTAGGGACGCTTCAGGACACATCCAATATTATATAAAAAAAATGTAATAATAAATAAAAAAAATATATAAAAAAAAATAAAAAAATCTCTAAAAATGCTGCTATCAACTAGTGCAGCATTTTTTGTATATTTAAAAAAATTTATATAAAATTAAGGAGGTTATTTTTTTTATTTATATTTAAATCATTTTTTTTTAAATTTATTATACATAGTATACAAGTTACAAGTAGTTTCACATGAAAGCCTAATACCTAATACCATGTCGTGAAGCGTCCCTTAAATTTTCCAGGGTGATAAAAAAATAACCGTGTATATAAAAATGAAACGCTGTGTGTTTTTAGTCTCGCTAAAACTCAAAAACGGCTCGACCGATTTTTACGAAATTTTCTGTGTGTGTTTGAATAGGTCCAGGGAAGGTTTATACGTACAATTGGACTCTACAGTAATCGGGCAGGACAACGTCTGCCGAGACCACTAGTTAGTAGATATATAAATAGAATGAAAAATATATATGAAAATAGTTATTTGTTATACATGAGTGCAAAGTTGTTTTTTAACCGCGTGCTCTACTTTGATGACCGAGCAAGCGAAGGATTCAATAATTAGAATCCTGAGCGTTAGCGAGGGAATCAAAAGAGCACAAGGTGAAAAATCTTTGCACTCGAGTGCAACACGTAACTTTTCATCCCCCCTCAGCAAGGAAATGACTAAATGCAAAATAAAACATTTACAATCACAAGATACTTTTATTTCAGTTTAGGTACTGTAGTATTATATTATCTGTGGTTTAGGTATATATTTACTACAACATTATGATAGGTAAGTATTACAGAAAAATATTCATATTATGTATAACAAATACGAGTAGTATGTTATTTTTTACTTGTTTTAAAGTTTCTTATTTATAACAATACGACGTTAAATCAAAATGGCGCGCGCAAAGTCAATTAAAAACAAAAGTACACCAAGGAGGTTCAGAGCCTGAGTTTTTAACAAATTTAAAAAAAGTTGTATGATAAATTCGGCCCCATGGAGATGAAAGTAAATAGGTTTAATGATGTTTTGAAATCACATACCTAGTGCACGCGATGTTCTAAATTCAAATTTACTTTAACCTCAAGCGGATAAAAACGGCTTTGGCGGTCAGATATCGAATAGCAAAAATACTCTTTCCGAGATGAGGGGATGAAAAATATTTTGATATTGTGATCGAATGAATAAAAAGCAGATAAACTTCATTAGTAAAACGTTTAATTTTAACCTTAATTTGACATTATGTAGTTTCGAGTTCCGAATAGATTATCGGTCACATAACAGAGTACAATCGACGGATAGAAATCTATGGAATTATCTTAATCGATGATTGCGATCAACGATTTCATCGCATGTTTAGCTTCTCACTGCTACTGTAATTTGGTATGATAACTTAATAAAGTTGATCGTATCGAATGGTATCTGGTGGTTGATTGTGGCTATTTTATTATTTTATATTATTTGCAATTTTATTTATAACTAGCTGACCATATGCAACTTTGTTTGCATTATAACTAACTTTTACTGTAGGAAATCTTTTCCCGTCAGATTTTTCCCGTAGGAAAATTACCCAATGTCCTTCCCCTGGTCTCGTAATATCTCTATACCAACTTTCATCAAAATCGGTTTAGTAGTTTCGAAGCCTATTCAATACAAACAAACAAGCAATCAAATCTTTCCTCTTTATAATATTAGTATTTACTTGCTGTGTCCGCGTACTACATTTCGCCATAATAATTGTACAAAAACCCTTATCACCTAGGATACAAAAAATAGTATACGACCTATTCTCAGATCTACCGAATATACACAAAAAATTTCGTAAAGATCGGTCAAGCTTGGTTACAAACACTGTGTTTAAGCGCTGTAGAACTAGAGAAGTCTCAATCGTATTGTCTTTGGCATTTTGGTAAATATGATAGTTAGTTGCTATGGTGTTGTTAGATCAAACTGTAATAGATTTATATCCTATGTAAGTTTCCGATAAAATGTAAAAAGGAATACTGGAAATAAACTCAGTTCAAGCTACATTACATGGTTTAACTAGTTCTGAACTCGTAATGTTAGTAATTAGATCGAACCAGCAAGATCAATAAACATTTGGTCCATTGAGACGGATATTTCAGCGAAGTTCATAATAGTTCAACAAGTCATGTTATTTACACATGTATTAAATGTGTATATCAGTAAGTACGAGTAATGAGGAGTTCTGAACGTCCGTGGTATTAGCAGCGGTGTCTATCAAGACAGAGGTATTGAAGCGAGCGTTTTTCTTATACGAGAAAATTCAGGCCAGAAAAAAGAGTGGTGCTCAAACTGTTAGTACAATATTCTATATCTTATTTTGAAGAGAAGAGTGAAAAATAGACTTTGTATTCAAGAACATTTCAACCGTAGTTTGTGTTTTATTATTTTGTTGTTTTCGTAAGACTTAGAACATTTACTTAGAACTTTCTATAACGTCAAATAATTGAATGAAATAGAAGTCGGTGTAGATTTATTTTTTATTTTTCGTTTCTTTCGACCGTCGTATTAAATTGTATCTTTCAAAATAAGTACCTATTAGAAAGATAGTACAGGTATTCAAGTGCTTTAGTAATATTTTTGTTTGTTTAAAATATGGATAGTCTTATTAATGTTCAGAAAGACTTACAGCGGTCTATAGAGAAAGGCTTTATTAATTTCAAGAAAAGTCCCAAAGACAGAATAAATGTAGAGTACATAGAAATAAGACTAGAGAATTTAAATAGAGATTGGGAATTATTTCGAGACAACAACACTAAGTTGTATGAATCTTTTGAACCTGTCGTTCTTGAAAAATCATGTTATGTGTCGGACAACATATATGATAACACTGAAGATAGCTATGTTATGTATAAATCGAGTTTAAAAACAGAACTAAATAAGTTACAGGCACAAAGAAAAAGTTCAGATGTTAGTTATGAAAGTCAAGCGGCAACGTCCAGCTCATATGTACAATTACCGAAAATATCTATTCCGATATTTTCTGGGAAATATTCGGAGTGGCCCACCTTTAGGGATTTATTTATTTCATTGGTCGATAAAAATGTAACACTTGACAATGTGCAAAAGCTACACTATTTAAAGAGTCATCTCACTGGCGAGGCCGAACAGTTAGTTAGGCATACGCCTATTACACAGGCCAATTATGAACAATGTTGGGAATTAATAGAGAAACGATATAATAATAAACGCTATCTCGCAAATTGTATTTTAAAAAGGTTATTCAGTATAAGACGTATGAACAACGAATCTGGTGTAGGGCTAAAAGAACTGTTAGATAATACATGTGACTGTTTGAATGCTTTGCGTAATTTAGGTGTTAATGTGAGTACATGGGATATTCTAGTAATACACATTATTAGTTTTAAACTCGATCCTGAAACACGTAAGTATTGGGAATTGCACGTTTCAAGCAACGACGGGAATGAATTGCCTACCTTCAAACAGTTTCAAGAGTTTATCGAGAACCGCTTTAGAGCATTGGAGTGTTTAGATGTAAAAAGGCCATTTACACAGCCAACCCATACAAAATCGTTATTGGTCACAAATAGTACAAAAAATATTTTGAAGTGCGAGTACTGTTCTGAAAAACATAAAATTTGTTTTTGTAAGGAGTTTCTTAAGTTGAGCTATGAACAGAAACGAGACTATGTAGTAAAAAATAAAATGTGCTTTAATTGTCTTGGCGGAAATCATTCTGTGTATGATTGTAAAAAAACAAACACGTGCAAGGTTTGTAAGAGGCGACATCATTCGTTGCTTCATCCTAACTTCTTATCGGAAAATGTGGAACACAACTCTGTAGTACATACACCTAGTACCAGTTCATCAGTAAATAATTCACAAGTCGTGTCATGTGTTTCTACTAAAAATATAAATAGAAATAGGCAGATTTTGTTAGCTACTGCTCTTATAAATGTCAAGTCTAGTAACGGTGACTATCAGCTTGTAAGAGCTTTATTAGACCAAGGGTCTCAAGCATGCTTTATCACAGAAGCCACAGTGCACCTTCTGAAGCTAAAGAAGCTACCGGTTCATAACGTTATTTCGGGGCTAGGCGACAACAAGTCTATAAGTTCTAAGGGCGTAGTAAATCTTACTCTTATATCTCGAATTGATCGGACGTTTACGTTAACAATAAAGCGTTTGTTTTGACAAATATTACGTCATATATGCCCCAGAAATATACGTCATCGATTATGTGGACTGATTTAAACTATGTTCCTCTGGCTGATCCAAGATACAACGAATCCAATAAAATAGATATTTTGTTAGGTGCGGAAGTGTACAGTTATATACTTAAGGAAGGTATCAAGCGTAGTCCATCGGGTAGTTTAATTGCCCAGAATACGACATTTGGGTGGATACTCTCGGGTGCAGTTGACTCAACAAATTATAAAGAAATTAGAAACAAACCAAATGAGATTGTTTCGATGTATGCACAGATAAATGAAGATGACGTTTTGAGAAAATTTTGGGAGTTAGAAGAACATATATCGATATCTAGATCAATGTTTACCGAAGAAGAACAAAAATGTGAAGAGTTTTTTAAGAGAACTACCAAAAGAACAGCTGATGGCAGATACGTTGTAAGGTTACCATTCAAAGATGATCATCAGCAGTGTTTGAATTATGGCTCACGTGAGATTGCTGAAACCAGGTTTAGATCTCTGGAAAAAAGATTTCAGAAAAATAAAGAACTTAAAGATAAATATACTGAAGTTGTAAATGAATACTTATCATTGAATCATATGAGATCAGTTACAAGTTCAAATATAAAGGAAGCAGTGTACTTGCCTCATCACGCGGTTATAAGGAATGACAGAAGCACTACCAAGGTTCGTGTAGTTTTTAATGCCTCTGAGAAAAATAAAAGAGGTGTTTCATTAAATGACAAACTAATGGTCGGGCCTACCTTACAAGCTGATTTACGTCACACAGTTTTAAGATGGCGAGTACACAAAATTGCTCTGGTAGCAGATATTATAAAGATGTATCGTCAAGTTCTGATATCCGATGAAGATGCTAAGTTTCAACGAATCTTGTGGCGCGATGATCCTGAAAAAGAAATAAAAGAGTATGAATTAATGACAGTAACTTTTGGGACAGCATCAGCACCATACCTGGCTGTTAAGGTGTTACACCAAATAGCTGAAGATGAAGGACAGAATTATCTCCTTGCAGCTGAAATTATAAAGAACAGATTTTACATGGACGATTTGATGACAGGATGTACAACTAGGGAAGAAGGGAGAGAGTTATATAAACAAATAAGGGATATATTAGCCAAGGGAGGATATATATTACAAAAATGGAATAGCAATGATTTAGGACTGAAGAAAGAGATAGATGTAATGGAAAGAGGAAAGAATGGTGTGATTGACGAGGAAAACGATGTTACATCTGGTGAATCTAAAGTACAAATCAAGCTCGATAGTACAATGAAAATCCTAGGACTTACTTGGAATCGCCCCGACGATTTCTTCGAGTACACAGTGAGCCTTCCCGCAGTACCACCTGTTACAAAAAGAACAATTATAGCGGATATAGCGAGATTGTTTGATCCTCTAGGATGGATAGCTCCTGTCATTATTACAGCAAAGATTTTTATTCAGCGTCTATGGTTAACTGGGGTAGAATGGGATGATAAACTATCTATAGAATTATTAAATGAATGGAGTACTTACCGTCAGAGTTTGTCTGATCTCATCAAAATTCACATTCCTCGGTGGATTGGTATCACACCTAACAACTTAAATATAGAGCTACATGGTTTCTGTGATGCCTCCAAATTTGCTTATTCAGCAGTAGTTTACAGTAGAACCATCAATACTGAAGGTCAAATTATAGTAGCTCTGTTGAGTGCTAAAACCAGAGTTGCTCCTATAAAGCAAGTGAGCATCCCTAGGCTGGAGCTCTGCGGAGCAGTATTGCTGTCAAAGTTATTGGTTGAGACAGCGCAAGTTCTTAATGTTTCAAAAGAGAAAATTACCGCATGGACAGACTCAACAATTGTTTTAGCGTGGTTAAATAGCCACCCAAGCCGCTGGAAAACATTTGTGGCCAACAGAACCTCGGAAATCTTAACAAACATGAATTCTTCCCAGTGGTTTCATGTGTCAACAAAACATAATCCTGCTGATATGGCTTCACGAGGAGTACCACCAAACACTCTAGCCGAAAGCAGAATATGGTTTTCTGGTCCAGATTTTTTAAGAGACAAATCTATCGAGTTCAATAGGCCAATTGAACTAAGTACAACTCTAGAAGAGTCTGTCGTAACACATTTAGTTATTTCGTCCGAGGATTCAGTTCTTGAAAGGTATTCTTCTTTAAATAAATTACTCAGGGTTGTTGCATACTGCAGAAGAATATTAAATAAAGGCAAAAATGAGTGTAAATATTTACTTCAGAAAGAAATTCATGAAGCCTTAATATGTTGCATAAGACGAGTACAGAGGTTGTCATTTCCCATAGAATATATAGAATTAAAAAATAAAGGAATGTTGAATATACGGTCTAGCGCTTTGAAATCTCTTTGTCCCTATCTTGATCAAAATAATATAATAAGAGTTTCTGGTAGATTGCAAAATGCTAATCTTGATGAAAATATTAAACACCCAATAGTATTGCCTAAGAAACATCATTTCACAAAATTAATAGTCTCTGATGCGCACATTAAAACTCAACATGGTGGTCTTCAGTTGATGGCAAATTATTTGAGGTCAGCTTATTGGATTATAGGTGCTAATGGTTTAATTAAACAACAAGTTCGTGGATGTGTGGTTTGCGTTAAGCAACGGGCGGAAATTAAGCCACAATTCATGGGATCATTGCCATCAGTAAGATGTACTCCAGCGAGACCATTTCTGCATAGCGGGGTGGATTATGCCGGGCCAATTTATATAAGATCGTCGAAGGGTAGAGGCCACCGATCTTATAAAGGTTATATTTCTTTGTTTGTGTGTATGAGTACTCGCGCAATACATTTAGAACCAGTAAGTGATATGACTACTCAAGGTTTTTTGGCTGCTTTTAGGCGCTTTGTTGCAAGGCGAGGTCATTGCTCACATATGTGGAGTGATAATGGGACAACCTTTGTAGGGGCAGATAAAGAGTTACAAAAATTAGTTTCTATTCAACAATCCATTGCAGAGCATTTAGAACATCATAATACACAATGGCATTTCATACCGCCGCATGCACCCAATTTTGGAGGGCTTTGGGAAGCAGGCGTGAAGTCTGTAAAATTCCACCTGAAACGAGTGATTGGGAACTCAACCCTCACATTTGAGGAAATGAGTACTCTTTTGTATCAGGTGGAAGCTTGTTTGAATTCACGTCCTATTAGTGTGATTTTCAATAATGATCCTGCAGAACCACTCCCATTGACTCCAGGTCATTTCCTAATCGGGGAACCGTTATTAACGGTACCAGACTATAATTACAACAGTTCCAGAGTGAGTTCTTTGAATAGGTGGCAGTTCATTCAGAGAACGTTGCAATGCTTTTGGAAAAGATGGTCGCAGGAGTATTTGTCCACAATGATGAACAGATATAAATGGCGATCAACTGTTCCAGAACCTAAAATTGGTCAATTAGTTTTAGTGAAGGAAGATGATTTACCTCCAAGCCGTTGGCTTATGGGAAAGGTCATAGAAAAACATAGTGGTAATGATGGATTAACCCGTGTAGTCACATTACGCACTCATTCATCAACTATAAAAAGACCTACATCAAAACTATGTTTATTACCAATAGGTAATTAAGATCTTTTAGTTTTATTTTCTTAGGAGTTCCATTTTTATTTAAATACTGGTGATGTTAATTTAATGTTATTTGTTAATTTGATAATTTAAAGCATATGTTCTAAACAAATGTATTACTTAAATTTTTCTTATTTTATCAATTCATTTAGGACATTTCGCCATTAAAATGTCCTACGGGGGCGGTATGTTTAAGCGCTGTAGAACTAGAGAAGTCTCAATCGTATTGTCTTTGGCATTTTGGTAAATATGATAGTTAGTTGCTATGGTGTTGTTAGATCAAACTGTAATAGATTTATATCCTATGTAAGTTTCCGATAAAATGTAAAAAGGAATACTGGAAATAAACTCAGTTCAAGCTACATTACATGGTTTAACTAGTTCTGAACTCGTAATGTTAGTAATTAGATCGAACCAGCAAGATCAATAAACACACTGTGTCACGAGAATTTTATATATTAGAAGATATATCTTATCTTACAAATAAACAAAATTGAAGTGTCTGTTTGTATATCAAAATAACAAGTTTTTACTAAATGGGTATGACTGTATATCGGGTACCAATAACAAAAACATATTTTAAAATTTTTTGTCTGTCTGTCTGTTTGTTCCTGCTAATCTCCGGAGCGGCTAGACCGATTTTGACGGGACTTTCACTAATAGATAGCTAATTATATAAGGTATAACATAGGCTACTTTTTATCAAGATCTTAAAAAGAATTGCCTACAAAAATCAAAATGCTGCCAAAAGTAACTATTCCACCCGGACGAAGTCGCGGGCACAGCTAGTGCAAACTATGTATTTGGTTGATTTTCTTAATATAACTATTAGTTTCCATTTCCAATGTCTGTTTGTAATTAAATATATTTTTTTATTCATTCTGCAAAAGTTTGTATTAATATGAAGCATTTTTGCATCATCATAACAGCTCATATACGTCCCCACCAAGAGGCTAGCTAGAGTCTAGCCTAAGTAAGGGTGATAGCTACTGCGAGTGGATTGTATGTAAGGCAATGTATGTAGCGATTAATGATGGAAACACGAGATTATAATGTTAAAAGAAATATATTATCAAAACCAAGTTAACAGACTGACTAAACTAAACTCCAATTTCTAACAAACAACGGTAACTAGGCAACCGGAGAACATAGAGGTATAAAAACTAAACTAGACTTAAAACCTAATATATACAGCCAGTGTATCTAGCCAGTCGCCAACATTCCCACCCCCAGTGGAACACTAAATTCAGGTGGCAACTGGCTGAGACATTGGATCAATTAATAAAAGTTTACGAACAGGTCGGCGCAATATGCCACCCCTGGTGAAAAGATCTACCACGCGAACCTGACCGTCTGGACCTGTGTATGCTCGGGTGACTCTACCTAATGGCCATAAACCCCGTGTTATATTAGAGTCAACGATAAGCACCACGTCCCCCTCTTTGAAATTGACGGCTCCATTGCAGCGGGGTCCTCTTGCTCACAGCATTGGCAAATATTCCCGCAGCCAACGAGTCCAGAAATGATCCGCCAGTCGCAGAACCTTACGCCAATCGCATCGTCGTACCAGGTCGTCGTCGGTAAGAGTGCTACTCCAAGGTGCAACCGAAGATGTTCCGATGAGAAAATGGAACGGCGTTATTGATTGTGGAGCTTCAGCAGATGTGGGGACGTACGTCAAAGGCCTGGAGTTAACGATCGCCTCAGCTTCGTGCAGCAGAGTAACGAAAACTTCTTCCCTGGGGTGAGGACTAAAAATGTAGGGCCAGAAAACCACCTATGCGAAGCAGACAAGTTAATTTGTTTAGGCTTAGTCGCGTCGTCGGCCACGTTGAGAGAAGTAGGGAGCCAACGCCAGTTTGAAGGATTTGTAAACTCCGCTATTTCTCCCAAGCGATGGGAAACAAATGGTTTAAAGTTTCTTACGTCGCTCCGAATCCATTTCAGGACGGTTAGAGAATCCGTCCAAAATATGGTTTCCGAGGGTCGCAAGCGATGTGAATTTAAAACGCTATGAGCAAAACGAGCAGCAATGACAGCTGCCTGCAATCCGAGTCGTGGAACGGATAAAGGCTTTAATGGTGCGACTCGCGCTTTGCTACCAATAAGACACACGGACACTGAGCCGTCGGAATAAGCAAACCGCCAAAAAGCAACGCAGGCGTAAGCTTGCTCCCCGCCATCGGCTAGCACGTGAAGTTGAACGTCGACGTAATTAGACTGAGTCATATACCAGCATGGAATTTTCATTGATGTAGCTTGATGTAACTGTTGACACCAAGTTCTGTACTCTGATATGTATTTCTCTGATAGAACAGTATCCCAATCAACGCCCTCACGCCACAATTTTTGGATAAGAATACGGCCCCAGATTGTAACGGGCACGATCAGACCTAGGGGGTCGTACACTTTCATGACATTAGATAACACAATGCGTTTCGTGATTTTGTCGAAGTCTGAAAACTTTATGGAACGAAAGTTAAAAGTATCATTTATAGGGTTCCAACGGACACCAAGGACGCCAACGTCGTTATTCGGGGGTAAGTCGACACCGGAATTACATAGACTTCTCAAATCCTGCGGTATCAGGGCCAAAGCCTCTGGCTCATTAGAAGTCCAGGAACGCATCTCAAAACCGCAATGATGATGGACCTTAACTATTTCAGATGCTATTCGTGCTGCATCGGATATATTAAAATGACTACCAAGATAATCGTCAACATAATGGTCATGTAAGATAGTGTTAGCGGCCTCAGGGTACAGTGTCTCTAGCTCCTTTGCGTTTTTATTCTTAAGGTATTGAGCTATGAAAGGGCTAGAGACAGAACCGAAGATCATTGACGTCATTCTGTACTCTTTTAGTACACCGTCATCGCTACGCCATAAAAATCGCTGTGCGTCCCTATCTTTTTGAGCAATCTTAATTTAGGGGAACATTTCTTTAATGTCGGCGTTAAGCGCCACAGCTCCCTCCCTGAACCGAAATAAAATTCCGAGGAATGGTTGAAGCAGGTCTGGGCCTTGTAACAGAAGGCTGTTTAGACTAACTCCGCAGGTAGCGGCGGCAGCGTCGTGGACAACCCTAAGCTTACGCTTCTGCTTGTGGAAGACACCGAAAATCGGAAGGTACCAGCGGAAGTTACCATCAGGGCCCACAGAGGAAGTAACGCCTGGAGAACGCTCATGGTAAGTATTCTGATCGCATTCTTCAGCGTAACCCTTTGATATTATACCACTTATAAAATTTTTAAACAAAGTGGCAAATTCCGCGTCTTTTGACATTTGTCTTTCGAGTGACTTGAAACGTGATAAAGCCAGCCCGTAGCTATCGGGTATCACTTTTGGCAAGAAAGCTCTCCATGGCAAACCTACCTCAAAACGACCATTATCAATCCTACGGACAGTTGACTCTAATATATCGATAGCCCGCTTGTCATCATTACTAAGCTGTGGTGCCCTTTTCGTGATACCTATAGAGACAATATCGTACTGTGATTTTATAAGGCCGTCTAGATCGTCATTAGTGATGTTGACAAATTCTAATGGCTTAGATGAAACGGAAAGGGCACCGTGTAATACCCAGCCTAGTAATGTCCGCGAAGCCACCGTCGTTTCTCTTGCCCGCTCGAGCCTCGCGACTCAAAGACAAATGCCAATCAGCGGCACCAATAAGTACCGTCGGAGTAGACTGATCGACGGACTGTACGAAAGACAGTTCGTCGGCCAAATCTGCCAGATGTTCATAAGCATGAAAGTCAACCGCGAAGTCCCTTAGGCCTGCGTGTGCAGAATATACCACATATTCAATGAGATAGCGCATTTTCAATGAGATAGGGCTTGGTCGATTTATGGCCTCTAATATAAAAATTGACATAGCCGACATCGACGGTTTTACTCATACCGCCGACGCCTTCAATACGAATACTCTCCTTGTCATGAAACTGAGCTCCGATGCGTGCCGCCACCTGGCCGTCGACCAACGTGGCGGTGCTGCCCTCGTCGAGCAGTGCCGTGGTGCTGTACTCGCCGTTCGGGCCTTCTACGACGACTCGAAGAACCTTAAGTAGACCACGTGGGCGACGCGTCGGCTGTAGCGAACCTGTTGTAGCGGACACTAAATCAGAGGCGTTTGAAGTTTCAACCCCATCGGTGATCGGTGTGTGAAGTTCCTTTGTGGCAATAATGGGCAAACTAGGCATAGTGGTGTTAGCGGGCGAGGACGCCGCCCCAAGAAGTAGGCTGTGGTGGCGTCTCGCACAAGCGCTGACACCGCAGCGTTTCGCACGACAATTATTCCACTTATGTGGATACGACTTCAAACAGCGGTAACAAGTTTTCAAGTCTCTTACCCATTGCCATCTTTTATCTATAGATAGAGAAAAAAAATGTTTGCACGTTTTAATGTTATGGAGACCCTGCTTACAATAACTACATTCTGTTATAACCGTTTTGTTAATATTCCCGCAGCCAACGAGCCCAGAAATGATCCGCCAGTCGCAGAACGTTAAAAAATATATTATAAAACCAAGTTAACAGACTGACTAAACTAAACTCCAATTTCTAACAAACAACGGTAACTAGGCAACCGGAGAACATAGAGGTATAAAAACTAAACTAGACTTAAAACCTAATATATACAGCCAGTGTATCTAGCCAGTCGCCAACATTGCCACCCCCAGTGGAACACTAAATTCAGGTGGCAACTGGCTGAGACATTGGATCAATTAATAAAAGTTTACGAACAGGTCGGCGCAATATGCCACCCCTGGTGAAAAGATCTACCACGCGAACCTGACCGTCTGGACCTGTGTATGCTCGGGTGACTCTACCTAATGGCCATAAACCCCGTGGCATATTAGAGTCAACGATAAGCACCACGTCCCCCTCTTTGAAATTGACGGCTCCATTGCAGCGGGGTCCTCTTGCTCACAGCATTGGCAAATATTCCCGCAGCCAACGAGCCCAGAAATGATCCGCCAGTCGCAGAACCTTACGCCAATCGCATCGTCGTACCAGGTCGTCGTCGGTAAGAGTGCTACTCCAAGGTGAAACCGAAGATGTTCCGATGAGAAAATGGAACGGCGTTATTGATTGTGGAGCTGGAATTAACGATCGCCTTTGACGGTCTGCCTCGGCTAATAAAAATTGTGATAGTAATTCGAGCTTTGATATGCCGTCAGTAGCGTTAGTCGCTGCAAAATCTGTAAAGCGTGCTCGCGTGTGCTCACCCAACTTCGACAAGACGCAACGAAAAATTTCGAGAGAATGCAGGTAGTCCGTTTGCTTAAGTTGCCTAATCGTGACCAAGAAATTGCGGATTTTATTAGCAATATTATTAAGATCTTCCGGCGTAACAGACTTAGCAACGTTGCGCAGCTCCGCAAGCTCGCGCGTCACTAGAAGCTCGGGCCTGGCATAATTTTGCTCGAGGGCTCTCACGACATCCTCGGGCTCGCAGGCGGTCCACAGGAGAGACGCCATGGACTGATAGGCCGTGCCGCGAATAGCACTATTTAGTCGTGCCAAGTTCTCTGCGGAAGAAAAAAGGCTTTAGTGTTATCGAAACTAGATTTGAATGCCATCCATGTTGTAGTATCGCTAGAAAAGGAAACGAGATCAGGCCTTTTTGGTCGATCAGAAAGGCCGGCGATAGCAGTCGCTAACTGCTGCACAGGGTCTCGAAGCGGGACAGTGTATACATTGTTCGTGGGTACTGCTGCATGGTCGACTGGTGGCCCCTTATGCGCGCTAGACACGTTCGGGTGAGCCGCAGTAGCCGTGGTTGCGTTGTGTACCCACGATGCGGTACGATCTAATGTACTTCTAAGGCTGCGATCTTAGCTTGGAGCTCCACCTGCTCTGCCTCCTCCTCAAGCTTCGCCAAATGCCGCTTGCGCTCCAAACGGCGCCGCAGGGCCTCCGCCTCAGCTACGAGCTTGTGCGCCCGTACGGTGGCAGATGAGCGTGACGTAACATGCGATGGTGTGCTGGTTGATCGCTCGCTGTGCCTAGTGAGACTGTGCGATGGCGATGGTTGAGCGTTGCCTCGGTGCCGCGCTGGGGAGCGTGTCGCGGAAGAAGGATGTGCCGCGATGAAGGGTGCACCGCCCATGTCGTGCTCGGTTGAGGTTGTAGGCATCGCTGAACCATCGGCGAGTTTAGCTTGATTTCGTGTCTCCACCATGGTTATGATAAACGAATTAAAAACGAGCTAAAAATGATAATATGATAGTGAAAAGTGAATGAAAAATCCAAGGCGAAAATAATGTGCAACTTACGGATCGAATGGACCAAAATGTGCAACTTACGGATCGAATGGACCAAAATGATAGCTACTGCGAGTGGACTGTATGTAAGGCAATGTATGTAGCGATTAATGATGGAAACACGAGATTATAATGTTAAAAGAAATATATTATCAAAACCAAGTTAACAGACTGACTAAACTAAACTCCAATTTCTAACAAACAACGGTAACTAGGCAACCGGAGAACATAGAGGTATAAAAACTAAACCTAATAAACCTAATATATACAGCCAGTGTATCTAGCCAGTCGCCAACAAAGGGTGTTTAGGCCTTAGTCAACCACGCTGGCCCAGTGCGGATTGGTCGACCCCACATACACCTTTGAATTTGGCTTGTGTTTAAACGCCTACCAAACATGTACCTATTTTACTACCAATAAAATTCGAAACGCTTACCAAAACGGATAAATGGTCACCAAATTGTGTTTCCTAAAATATTATAAAATAGATCCAATTATTCTTTTTATTGAATGTCATAAAAATATATGAACGCCCATAAAATTCATTTCAGACCAAATATTACATTGTTACTAAATTACATTAATTGATGTTACCAATATTTTATGTTACGAGTATTAATTTGGTATTTTTTTCTGAGCCAAAAAAAAGTAACGGTTAATCGAATTTCTTTTTAATACCAAATATTATATTGTGGTTCCCAAAAATATGTCAATTGTTTATAGTTATATGAAATTGATTAAAATATGATAAGTCAAATATTATATTTAAGTTTACGCTTCTATCGGGTCCGCATAGTAATCAACTTCGATAGGACCCGGGTCGGAATAGCCACTCCGAATGAAATATGTTTTTCATCCCCCCATCTCGGAAAGAGTATTTTTGCTATTCGATATCTGACCGTTTTTATCCGCTTGAGGTTAAAGTAAATTTGAATTAAGAACATCGCGTGCAACTAGGTATGTGATTTGAAAACATCATTAAACTTATTTACTTCCATCTCCATGGTGCCGAATTTATCATACAACTTTTTTTAAATTTGTTAAAAACTCAGATTCTGAACCTCCTTGGTGTACTTTTGTTTTTAATTTGCTTTGCGCGCGCCATTTTGTTTTGACGTCGTATTGTTATAAATAACAAAATTGAAAACAAGTAAGAAAACGTACTAAGTATTTGTTATACATAATATAAATATTTTTCTGTAATACTTACCTATCACATAATGATGTAGTAAATATGTACCTAAACTGAAATAAAAGTATCTTGTGATTGTAAATGTTTTATGCTGTTTATAAATGTTAAATGTTGTACAGCTAATGTTTTATGCATTTAGTCATTTCCTCGCTGAGGGGGGATGAAAAGTTACGTGTTGCACTCGAGTGCAAAGATTTTTCACCTTGTGCTATTTTGATTCCCTCGCTAACGCTCAGGAATCCTTCGCTTGCTCGGTCATCAAAGTTGAGCACGCGGTTAAAAAGCAACTTTGCACTCATGTATAACAAATAACTATTATTAGGTATATTCGTAGGTACTTATAACATTAATTTGTACTATGTAGAAGATTAAAGGGAAGCAATTATAATTTTAGTTTTACATTAAAGTAATCTGGGTTTAATTTAATAATTTTGAATGACAGTCAAACAAATTTAAAGTAAGGTTTTTGGTAGTAATATTAATCTTTTCGTAAGACATTATTTGGTGACCATTTATCCATTTTGGGAAGCAAAAAGAATATTTGGGCAAAACGTGCAATTATTCGTTTGTGTGTTTATTTATTTTGGACATTGATTTACTACGTTTGGTAGTAAATCAATGATTTTGGACCAAAATATCATATATTTTAGGACCCTTTTTATAATGTCATTTAAATTTTTTTATGCTATTTATTTTATTTGGTACTTCGGCTTAGGGTTCTAAAAATATTTCTGGTAACCATTTAAATTATACCCTTTGAATTTCTTCGCAGATGTATGCAGGTTGCCTCACGATGTTTCCTTCGCCGTAGAAGCGTTAGACAAATGTATATACATATAAAATTCGAAGAACGAAAAACACATTAGTACATGGTGGTCTTGAACCCCGGACCCCCCGATTGGAAGGCAAGTGCCGAGTCCACAGCGCCACCGACGCTCGATTTTTTGCATAACTGAAAAAAAATACCGATAAAATTGGTGCTGCAAAAAAAATAAAAACTGACTTTAAAAACGCAAAAAAGTCAAACACAATGTACGAATACCAATTTTATTTACATTTATATTTTTATTTTGAAGTCGATGATCATGAGTTAAAATTTGGCGTCGACTTCAAATTAAAAAATATAATGTTGGTATATTTACATTTCTTTCGACATGTTTGTGTTTTTGCAGCCAGTTTTTATGCATTGTTATTTTTTAGTGAATTTACTTGAAGGAACACAACTGAGGGTCAATACGTGCCTATTGTATTCAAAAAACTAACCTCCAACTCTTAAAAATCTAAAATTCTTTCATTATCTTCTCTGCTCATGACTGCTAGCTGATGCAAATACCTGAAAAGCTTCAGAAAAAAACGTGAAACACGTTGGACGTAGCTATAAAATTTATTTTCACTCCCCCATCTCGGAAAAAGTATTTTTGCTATTCGATATCTGACCGCCAAAGCCGTTTTTATCCGCTTGAGGTTAAAGTAAATTTGAATTTAGAACATCGCGTGCACTAGGTATGTGATTTCAAAACATTATTAAACCTATTTACTTCTATCTCCATGGTGCCGAATTTATCATACAACTCTTTTATTAAAAACTCAGACTCTGAACCTCCTTGGTGTACTTTTGTTTTTTTCCTCGCTGAGGGGGAATGAAAAGTTACGTGTTGCACTCGAGTGCAAAGATTTTTCACCTTGTGCTCTTTTGATTCCCTCGCTAACGCTCAGGATTCTAATTTTAGAATCCTTCGCTTGCTCGATCATCAAAGTTGAACACGCGGTTAAAAAGCGACTTTGCACTCATGTTTAACAAATACCTATTATTTAAGGGTTCCCGCGATTTTCCTGGAATCCCAATCATCAGATCCTGACTTTGAATTAACAGGCTTCTCAAAGAATAAAATAGATCAAGAAGACTATTTATTTATTTATTTTTTTCATTTATTCAACTAAGAATTTCGTCAGGGCGGGTAAGAGCTCGGTGGCCTATATTTGGTCAAGGCCTATATTTTGGTCAAGGCTGCGTATTCTCCAACATACACAGTATGTTGGAGACGCAGGTTCAAATCCCTCCCGAAACGAGATCTTTTCGTTAGGTATTGAATTAATTCATTTTTAACCGACTTCAAAAAAGGAGGAGGTTATCAATTCGGTTGTATTTTTTTTTATGTTTGTTACCTTATAACTCCGTCATTTTTAAACCGATTTCCAAAATTATTTTTGTATTTGATAGAGTATACTGCAAGGGTGGTACCAAAGTCAGGATCGGATGGTGGGATCCCATAGAAAATCGAGGAAAGCACTAATTTAATACCAGCTGGTATTAAATTAGTGTTTCTTTCACTGAAAAGATTTCATTCACTAAAAAGTTAAAAGTAAATTTTTTTTTACAAAAAATAGAACCGACTTCAAAAACACTGAAAACTTAAAAATAATCTTCTTCTATATTGATGTCGGTGACAAATTTTAACACTTTCTAGGAGATCATCGTTTGGCGCCGACTTCAATATAGAAGACGATTATTTTTAAGTTTTCAGTGTTTTTGAAGTCGGTTCTATTTTTTTTCAGCTGTCAGTGTGTTAATAATGCAAAGGAAAATAATCTGTGTTGTTTAATGACGTGAAACTGAATTTTAACCATAGGGTGGTTAACCAATTTTTTGGTAGACTGGACATGTTCGAATACGAGTAGTAAAAAAATGTGACTACACCTATTCGACAACATTTTTTGTTCATCTTTCTTTATCTCGTATCTAACCGCCGCCATCACCGGGTGTTGATTGGGAGGTCCGGGGATCGATTCCCCATGGGGGCAGAAGTTTTTCTGTTCGGTCTGGTCGGTGGTCGTACTTTTGAGCCGGCCTGGCTAGCTACCATCGTCTTAATTAAGTTTGTCACCACAATAACAATGGTGTGTTCCGAAAATTAGAGATAAGATAGAGTTGCTCAGCTGTCGAAGGGTCCAGGTGAAGCCTGGCGCGGATCCGGTCCTTAAAAAAGGTTGTGGTCACAGATGGCTAAGAGCCACCCGAAAATCGGCCAAGTGCTAGTCGAAATATGATCTCGCTCATCTATACTAATACTTACTAATATTATAAAGCTGAAGAGTTTGTTTGTTTGTTTGGTTGAACACGCTAATCTCAGGAACTACTGATTCAAATTGAAAAATTCTTTTTCTGTTGGATAGTCCATTTATCGAGGAAGGCTTTAGGTTATATAACATCACGCTACGACTAATAGGAGCTGAGCATCAATGAAAAAAGTTGCAAAAACGGGAAAAAATTTATGGCGGAATGTAGTTCTCGGGCACAGCTAGTGATCGATAATGCATTCCTAGAAAGGAGATGTTTACAAAACATATGCTCCTGACCAAAATTATTTTGTTTTATAAAGGCATTGTATATAGCCTATCGATCTCAATAGACCTTGAAAGCGTGAAGTCAAAGTCTATTGGGGTTGTGGGCCTGCCCATCATGCCCACAACGGTGGATCCGCGCTTGGTTGAAGCTCGATTCCACCACAATATAGAGAACGATACAGTAGCCCGACTCAAGCGTGTCTTTGAAATTTATACCTAAAGCTGAACTGGGCGCTAGGGTTGGTACCTCCAAAAAAATCGGTAAACGTATACGTACACGCCGCGCGTGAGCGGCGCGGCGTGTACGTGGAGCACAACAATCTCGGCCGGCGCGCGGCGTGACGGTGACACTGCGTTGCTATGCCGTTCAGGGGCCTTACCATCATCGCTTATAGCAAGGTTAAAACAATATTGAAACAGAGACACCGCTCTTGCTGCGTATAGCGCCATCCCGCTCTCAGCGCGGTTTTTAGCCGTAACAGACGATCCGATTTGGTTGGAGCCAACCGCCCGACCCCAACCAAATTGGAACGTGTGTACGGCTATCGGCCCGACATAATTATTATTAGCTTGTTGGATGCTCGACGGCTCGATCGCTCATCCGACAAGTAGGGACACGACAAAAGACAAAAGTATCGATACTTTGTGGTTTAATTTAATTATGTGTGCTTAAAGTAATAAATTAATAATTTTGTAAACTAAAATGACTCGACTGCTGTCCTGCCAAACCACAAAGTAGAGAAAAAAATATGTTGCAAAAATGTTGTTTTACTTTTTGTTTGTGTTTTAACAGGGCAACCGTGTTTCATTATTTATTTATTTTCGCACGTTTAGTTACGCATTGTACAGTAAGCTCTTTGTCAAGCTATTTGACCTTGGGATCGTTCTTATGTCCCTTGTAATAGTGGCGGTATTCGTAGTGTCTATGTAAAGCTTGAATAGGAGCTTACTGTACATCCTGCTAGTTGATTATTTATATAATCAATAACAGACATTACCCTATTTATGAGTACCTACCTAATACATATAATAAACTTTAATTTGTGAATTTACAGATGCTTTTTTATTATTGTTTATACACACCTACTTAATTTGTTGCTGTTTTCAAGTCACTGACTGACGTTGAAGTACTCTACACTTTGAATTTGAAGTATTGATACTTTTCTTTCGATATTTTTACGAGTACGATAATTTTTTAATCTATAGGTATAGGTCTTATTTTAGGTATCTGTGTGTCTGTGTATCTGGCTGGATGTCTGGCCGTGGCTTCATAGTTCCCAAACGAATGGAACGAATGGTCCTATTCAGTGATACAATACAAGGCATCCGACGGCGATGCCACATGGAGGAAAAGTACATTAAATACCGTAGATATAACTTTGCGGAAAGAATTCATAATTTTAAATTTAAAAACAAATCCAACCGCATTCAAAGACTGCTAAATAATCACCTGTCTGGATCGGGATTTTTATGATACCGATCGATAGAGTCGGATCACAGGAAATAAATATTTCTAACAAACATTACCTCAAAAAATTAAGGACAACCATGAAATCTATCTGTACCTATTTATTTATTCTTTATAAACAAATTTTATAAACTTTATAAAATATTAACAAGAGGTGTTAATTTATTTGAGTTTCGCAAAGACAAATTATGTTTTTGTATTGGCCAAAATAGTATTTTGTATCGATATCGATATAGGTACATAATACTTTTTAGGGCATCCCTAATGTTGGATTGCCAACCGCGTCGGACCGTCTGTAGGCGCGTCGGCTCCTCATTTGGTTGGATCACGTTGGATCTAACCAAATCGGATCGTCTGTTAGCACTATTAATCTTGTTTTGGGCGATCATGGTTGGGGGGCAGAGCATGCTTGGCGGCCGTGTAAACGACGTTTGTATGTGTGCGTGCGCCGATTCGTCCCTTTATAATATGGAGTCGAGCTACTGTATCGTTCTTTATATTGTGCTTGCACCTTCGGGCCTCATCGTCATTTACCCTCAGGTGAGATGAGGGTCAAAAGATTCCCTGTTGCATGTAAAAAATATCTATTTAACTGCATTCGCTCAAGAGTCGCGGCGACTGTTTTTATTTGGCGAATACTTAAGATATTCACATTGTGATTCAGCGGGGACGCGGCCACCGAGCGGAATAATGCCTTAATCCAATCGCGGCCAGATGTTTACATCGGAATCTCATTACGATAGGGCGGCTGCATTGACGCTGACACCTTTGACAATATAGTCGTACTGACAGAACAAAAAAAATCAAAACGAGCTATTTTGAAGACATTTCTATTTTCTATGTATTTTATTTCAGAAACTACACTTCTGGTATAACTGTTGAAAAATACGATATAAGTTTTACTCAAATTACTTAGCAATCACAAAAAAAATCAACTTATTTAAATTACTAGCTGCTCTCAGACCTACAAAATGTACATTAAAAAAATGTTTCGCCGTAATAATTGTCAAAAAAAAATCTAGAAGGTCACTCTTATCACCTAGGCGGGGTTTAAAAATAGCCTACAACCTTTTCTCAGACCTACTGAATATACACAAAAAAATTCATAAAGATCGGTCAAGCCGTTTCGGAGGAGTTTGGTAACAAACACTGTGACACGAGAATTTTATATATTAGATTATACTAGCTGTTTCCGCGAACTACGTTTCGCCATAATAATTGTCGAAAAATTCCTTATCACGTGGGGTATAAAAAATAGTTTACGACCTATTCCAGGCCTACCGCATATTACAAAAAATTTCATAATAATCGGTCAAGCCGTTTCGGAGGAGTTTGGTAACAAGCACTGTGACACGAGAATTTTGTATATTAGATATAGTACCTCGTTACAACTGTTATCTATATTTTATTAAGGACAATAAATAAAGCCGGATTATTTAACTCCAGTCAGTATCATTTGCGGCCACCCTTCGTCAACAATGTGAGAGCAAGGATTTGTCTGTCATAATAATGGATTTATTCAATAAGGCTCCGCTGAGACATGTTTTTGTCTTTGGATTTGCGTAGTCGCTTATTGAGCTAAGAGTTAAGCTTCATTATTACAGCACCGGTTATATATATTTTTTCAATTGTATTACGCATTTGAAAGGAGTTTTTATTTACGAATAGTACACTGACCTACAAAAGTAAGTACCACACTTTTAAAATTGCAATAAATTTTAAAGTAGGCAAAATATATTTTCCCCATTAAAAATATTAAAAAGAATAATGTATAAAAAACTATAACTTCCGAGAAACCTGACGAAATGAGCTGAAAATGTTTTTTGTTTGAATCCCTTATCTTTTGTAGTTTAGGGAAAAAAATAATTTTAAAAGTGTAGTACTTACTTTTGAAGGTCAGTGTATTTCAAAGATGGAAGTGAGCTTTATCTCTACGTTTTGTTTAGAAAACCAGTCTTGTCTAGAACACTGATAGAACAAATGAACTTGGCCAGCTCGAAAGTGTTTTTCGGGTAAACTTGGAAAGTTTGAGTTGAGGAAAGCGGCTGACCGAGGAGTGTTCTGCCGATAGCTTGGTCTATAAATATTTGAGTTTGATAATAAACACTGTGACACGAGATGTTTATACATACGAGTATAGTAGAGTACATACATGTAGTAGAGTACATAGAAGTATTTTAGTGTTATACACTTTTAAACTTTCGCGTTGCATTTTAAATTACTAAAACTCAACAGCGTGGAATCCGGTGTTTGCAAACACAAAATTTCCTTTTAATTCGCAGTCGGTAAACCTCCAGAATACGGCTATCGTTCGGAATAGGGACACTGTTAGTGTTGTGTGCGGGGGTAGTTGGAGAAATAGTGTGACGGTGGAGGAAGATTCTTCATCGGACACTGAGGCGTAACATCGCTGCTACAGTCAGCCCGTGACCACGGCCGGTGAAACCTGGCCGAAACGTCGGAGCCAAAATAAGGTACCAAACGCGTTTTAATCCCGTAAAAGTTTTAGTATTTTAGTATTTTCATATTATGATTTAAATGATCTGGGGGCACGGCAGTGCCCCCGCCAAGTCGAGCGCGAAGCAAACACTGCCGTACCATTCTTTACTGGAACCATTTCGCCGCATTTTCAGGCCCCTATTTGAGAACCTCTGGATAAGACCAGAACGCAGAAATTTTCGTCATCCAGTAAGCTATAATTACATACTTAAAATTCAAAATTTCAAGTCTGTAGGTCATTTAGTTCCGAAGTTAAGCGAAAGCAAAGTTTCGCATTTATGACACTCACTCACTCACTCACTCACTCATGATCATTAAAATAGAACTAGTACTTCCCATAAACCCAGAGAGCTGAAATTTGGTACAGAGTTAGGGTTTAATGGCCACATAAAGGGAAAACTATAAAAACTAGGATAATCGAAGATCTGGAGTACCTGGTAACCCTGAAAACACAAGAGCCCAACCAAACTATAAGAGATATCGACATACCGCCTTTACAAAAAATATTCAACTTTCTGGGCCGCTTCCAATAAAGAAAAGAAAAAAAGAAAAAAGAAAAGAAAAAAAGGAAAGAAAGATTTGTAATAATAAAAAAACTACCCATAAAAAGAAAAAAACTGTGTCAAATAAGAAAATCTAATAAAATAAATCAATAAGCTCACGTTTCTACAAAAAGAAGTGAAATCCCTCCAAAAACATTCTGTAAATAAAATTTTTTTTACAAAAAATAAAAACCGACTTCGAAAACACTGAAAAGTTAAAAATAATAAAAGAATAGGTACAGACAACATCACACTTCTATATTGAAGTCGGTGCCAAACGATGATCTCCTAGAAAGTGTTAAAATTTGTCACCGACTTCAAGATAGAAGTGCGATGTTGTCTGTACCTATTCTTTTATTATTTTTAACTTTTCAGTGTTTTTGAAGTCGGTTTTTAATTTTTGTAAACGTGCAGTATACTCTATTAAGTACAAAAAGAATTTTGGAAATCGGTTTAAAAATAACGGAGTTATGAGGTTACAAACATAAAAAAAAATACATCATCCATGTTAACAAAAATGCTCATAAAATAAAAACAAGTCGGCCAAACTAAATTAAATTTTTATGGGACCAAATGGCAACTATTCCGCATCGGACAAAAAAAGAATCACGTAAATCGGTTCAGAAATCTCGGCGTAATCGGTGTACATACATAAAAAAAATCATACCGACTGAATCGAGAACCTCCTCCTTTTTGAAGTCGGTTAAAAAACTAGCCAAGTCTCGATGGAGCTGCTTGTTTATCTCTAAAAAGTAATGAAATCTAGACAAAGTCGTTCCAAGTCTAAGGTTCCTTACCTGCGATTTCTTTATTATTATAGTTAATGTTGTGTGACTTGGTCGTTGAACATTCTTTATACGTTAGTGGGTACAAGTCAACGGCCAAGTCACACAACATTAACTATAATAATAAAGAAATCGCAATAAGGAACCTTAGACTTGGCACAACTTTGTCTAGATTTCATTACTTTTTACAGATAAACAAGCAGCTCCATCGAGACTTGGCTAGTTTTTTACAGAACGTTTTTGGAGGGATTACTTTATACCTCTTATTGTTTGAAATAATGCTTCCCAAAACTACACTACTGGTATACCGCGAACTTTGCCGATGCTACATATCGCGTTTTCCTGGATCAACTATGTATGCATAACTAGTTGTGCCATCCCAAAATGTGTTCCTATTGACACAACTACGCACAACTAAGCACAACTTATATATAAAAATGAATCGCAAAATGTGTTGGTAAGCGCAAATCTCAGAAACTACTGGTTCGAATTGAGAAACTCTTTTACCATTAGAATGCTACATTGTCCTTGATGGTTATAGGCTATATTATTATTTTTACCGCGGGAAAATATTTCTCTCCTATGGGAAAATTCGATAACTACTGGGTCGATTTTAAAAATTCTTTCACCATTAGAAAGCTACATCCTTCGTGAGTAACACAGGCTATATTTCCCACGGGAAAAATATGTCGGGATTACCACGGGAAAAATATGACGGGATATCTATCGTAAGGCGAAACGAAGTTCACAGCTAGTTTACTATAAATTATGTATATGTACATATTGAAAAGTACGGGTGACTGGATAACGTACAATATGCAGGGAGACAGATCATTCCAGGGGCAGAAGTCTCGACATATGTAACGATCGTAAACTTTGCGATTTTGCTGGAGACCTATTTTTGAATTAGGTATGCGATTTAAAAATCACCGCTGACTAAATAGTCACCGACTTTGAGGTCACGAATTCCTAAACATCCTATTTTTGAAAGTCGAACGCAGAGCTACCAACATAGATAAAGTACACACATATGTACATAAGGGTTCGGTTCCACGCAGAATGTAGCCGTTTTCGGTATATAGCGGTTATTATAATATACGGCTAAAAAGTCATTGCTACTAGGCCAAATTATACGAAAAAAGTGGTCTAAGTTTGTTTGTGACACAAATTTAAAAGATTTCAAATTTATTTATTTACTTATTTGAGAAATTTTAAATCCGATCCGATCCGATTTATAACAGAGATAAAAAAAAACTATTTAAGAAGACTCACTGAAAAATCAACTTCAAACTTGTCAATATGTTCTCTAAACAAAACACAGATAACGTTTCCACAGGTAAGACTTGTTTACGAGTGGGTGAGGGCACTCGTAATGAAATCACATCCGTGACTAAGGTAGTTACATAAGTGATATTCAAAAATAAGAATTATTGAAAATCGGTGATTATTAGTCACATCGGTGATTTCGAAGTCGCATACGTAATTCAAAAATAGCTCTCCTGAGCTCAATAGCTGTACCGGTGAATAAGGATGAGGAGAAACTGAAACGGTGTGCGGGAACATTCAGGATAAGGTTGTTTGACGAACAGAGGTCACGATCATGTAAGGAACTAAGGAACTGGAAACGGATTTAAGGTTGGTTGTGCTCTAGGGTTGAACTGGATATTTAAGACAATGCAATTGCAGACAATTCTTAGGTTCCTGCGAAGTCGAACTGGAAGCCACATCAACTGCCGGCGGTAAAATTAAATGTGATCATAGATAAAAGCCGCAAATTAAATCTAATACAATCGATTATTGGACGGTCTTATTTGTTTAAAATCTCTTGATTAACACCACTAAAGCTAACATCGGTATAATTCAGTGCTGACAAGAGAAGGGCATGGATAAGCATTCATGTGGTTTTGGATGGTAAAAATGTAAAATTTACGCAACGATTTGAGTAATTTGCAACTGATACCTCAAAGTACCGTCAGTAAGCAACCCCCATGGACTTATTTGACACAATTATGGCAATCCCAGATTTTTGACAATTTTATTGAATACAAGCTGACCCAGCCACGCGATGCTATGACTCAGTATGTATAGTACGTTGGATCAATGGTATACTAAATAAACTTCCTAATGAGATAAAATTACAATATCATACACTAGGTACACGAAACGTTAAAGAAACTCGGTTTTATTGTAAACATAAACACCTACTTATGACGTGGAATGGACTAGCAGAGAGCGATTTCTTTATGCAAGAACTCAGTTGAAGCAAGGGAATTGAAGCAAGATCTGTGAGTGCTTTGAACACCTACGTAAAGTTGCCTTACTATCATTGTTCTATACTAGAGTACACAAACTCTACCAACTTGCTCTACCTGCTCCCTTCAATTACTGGGTTCTGTGACTATACATCTTATGTCACAAGTTGACAACGTACTTTGTGGTTCTTGTGGGGGATCTTGGATATTTACCCCAGCGTGACGAAATAGTCCTCACGCTGGGTATTAACGATACGACTCACACACTGGCCAGCGTCGTACACAAGATGTTGACCAGTGTAAAGGCATGAGTGGCGGCCGCCTCCTTTTGCGAAGACGTAATTTCCCAGAAGGAGTTCGCGGTGAGGGTGCGTCGGAATGAGAACCCTCTTGCCGCCTCTCTCCGATTTATATTATGGTTGGGTGGCAAAAGGCGGGCTTTCTTGGCCCACCCCATGCTATCTTGAGGGGAACAGCGACCTTGGTTCCCCGGTCCGAGAAGAACCTAGGATCCGGGTGCTCCTTCTTTGGCATTGGCTCGGCTGGCCGCACTAGTGGTGGATGACCTGGTGACATGGGTCACCCATGTTATAGGACACATGGATGTTAATATGCCTTTACAGTAAGAAAAAAAGAAAAATAATTTATTTTGGCCACACAATAAATTAAAAATACACAAAATAGAAAGAATCATCATCATCATCATCAACAGCTCATATATGTCCCCACCAGAATTGAAAGAATAGAAGAATAGAATAGAATAGAAAGAATAATGTGGTGCAAATATTGTGCGAGGCCAAAAAAGGTCCGAGCCTCAGCATATGCTTTCGCTATATTTCGTTTGGAGGAAACTAATTAAAGTTTCTTTTCTCTTATTCCTATCGGAAGGTACTCTATGTAAAAAATAAATAACACATACGAAAGTGATATTTTCCTTTATTAGTCACTAGTGGGCCCGGCAGACGTCGTCCTGCCCAATTCCAGCGCCACCTACCGGGTCCAACTTTACGTTTAAACCTTCCTTGGGCCTATTCAAACACACACAGAAAATTTCGTAAGAATTTGTCGATACGTTTTTGAGTTTTAGCGAGACTAACACACAGCGTTTCATTTTTATATATAAAGAAGAAGAAGAAGAAGACTAGCTGTCCCCGCGAACTACGTTTCGCCTTAATTTATTTTTTCCCGACATCTTCAACAAATATCGTTAATGTACACAGAAATAAATACAAAGACTTAATAAATTATATACTAAAACCTTCCTCGAGCATCACGCTATCGAGTGGTGAAAACCGCTTGAAAATCGGTGCAGTAGTTTTTGAGTTTATCGCGAACAGATAGACAGATAGAAGCGGCGGGGGACTTTGTTTTATAATATGTAAGAATGATGACAAGTAGACTCTTAGCACATGAGCTCTTATAAGGAGTAAAATAGTACTCCCGGGTAGCCAGGTGGATCAATGCTGTGCCACAAACCGAACTTAGAAGAAAAAATCACCGCCTCATTGTCATTGGTATACCTAGTTGTCCACAAGTGATTGACTGCTAATGAGGAGATCCCGAATTCCATGCCTAAAAATTTGTTGATTTTCTCTTAAGGAAACTTTTGGTAATAATTCGGCGTCTGAAATTAGTACCTACCCCACTAGTGACTATAGGCGTTTGATTACCCGTGGAGAAAAGGCGTAGCCTACAGTCACTACTTAAAATAATTGGCGAAATATGGGTCTTTATTATATCTCTACTGAACTTTTCTGGGGGTGACAGACATGATGATATTATTTTAACATTAATAATATTAAAACATCATTAACAAAAACATTCACGCCCACCCATCCGGTTCCAACCAGATCGAGAGCCCCTTCACTTTCATTATCAAGGCGAACGTTCGCATAGCGCCTGTAAATAATGCATTATCAGACGTCCCTCAAATAGGCACCGAACCGACGTCTGGCGCAGCGGCGATGTTATTATTCTACGCGCGTAGCTTTCTCGGCCGGATGCTTAAAAGCATCGAAAATTTCGCTGTGCGAAGGAGAGAATAATGCGAGATAGAGCCAAGACCTGTGTGATATTTTATTTGGAAAATAAAACAAACATGTGTTGCTTATCTGTATTAATGTATAAAAGGCTTTGGTTAGTGACTGGCTGAGGTATCAACAAGAGCACAAACTACTGGAGTTAGAAGCGTGAAATTCGATACAGGATTTTGTAAGCTTACGTGTATGAAGGGCACCCACTAAGAAAGCATTTTTAAAAACTTACGAAACAAGTTGCTAAATTCCCATCCAAAAAATAAGGACTACAGCGTTGGGCTTTAGTAAAGTGAAACGTCGTTAGCGGGTAGAGCTAGTTACTGATACCATTGTAGAATTTTATAAATCAGATTCAGCAAACTGAATTCAAATGAAATGATCGCTTTTAGTATGACTTAGGTAATATAAATTCTAGCATACTTGTCCACCCTCCCGTAGAGGTTAGTCCTGGCGCTTGCGCCAGGCAACCCTCCAGGGGGCGCAATCGGGGAATGGCTAACGCCGATCCCGATTGTGTCCCTACGGAGGTAGAAATATCTGGAGGGGTTTTAGCCAGGTGTGAGGTTTTTACCCGAGTCCTTGGGGTGGCCTCGTCAGTCGGCCCCTTGTCGAATCCGTAAGAAGGATTTCCCCCCCTTAAAAATAAGGTTATATAAATTAATGTGTCATCGTATTTTATAAAGTGCGCGGTTTTTAATCTCCCTAACTAACATATTGGCAGAAGATCAGATTTTGATAAAATAAGATGAAAAAGAGCTTTATTTCCTAATATTATAATACAGCAAAAACGCACGTAGGCAAAAAATGCTTACCAACTCATCGGCGTCGTTACAAGCGTCGGTGGCGCTGTGTGGACTCGGCACTTGCCTGCTAATCGGAAGGTCCAGGGTTCGAGACCGCCATGTACCAATGTGTTTTTCGATACGAATTTCTGTAATATTTTCAGTGACTCCAAACACGAAATTCCATTGGCCATTCTATTCCAATAATCGATTTTTATAAAGCCGTTTTGTGGCATATATCAGATTAATATATTTTTTATAGATAAGTTGACAGTAATAATAATTTTAAAAATCCATTTTTGCATGTTACGCGATAAAGTTATGCGATTTATTTATTCTACACTAGTAGGCCTGGCAGACGTTGTCCGATTGCAGCGCCACCAATTATGTTTAAACCTTCCTTGGACCTATTCAAACACACACAGTAAATTTTGTAAGAATCTGTCGAGCCGTTTCAGAGTTTTTGCGAGACAAACATACAGCGTTTCATTTTTATATATAAGAAGGAGAAGACTAGTGGGCCTGGCAGACGTTGTCCTGCCCGATTACAGCGCCAACTACCATGTCAAATTAAATTACGTATAAACCTTCCCTGGACCTAAATAAACATACACAAAAATTTTCGTAAGAATCTGTCGAGCCGTTTTTGAGCTTTAGCGAGACTAATACACAGCTTTTCATTTTTATATAGAAGAAGAAGAAGATATTATTTAATAATAACACTATTCTTGTTTTATTAAAACCTTATGTTTGATGTCAATAAGTGTCTGTGAAGATCAATAATAATAATTTATCTAATTCAGCTAACTGTATCCCTATCATCAAGAACAATGCCGAATAAAAATTAGTTTAGGATATTAAAAACCCGGGTCATATTAAAGCGTAGCTTAGGCTGTTCATATCAATATGCTATTTGACTGAAAATGAAAATTATAATCATGATAAATACATTTACTTATATTTCGCCGTGACAATTTCCTGTTTTACGTTTGGCTCTCTACAGCATGAGCTCATCCCAACAAACCTGTGAGATTAGTCTATGTGAATGATCCGCGGTTTATCCGCACGACCACAGTCGAGCGGGCACCAGACGTTGCTAACTCTCATAGGCGCTGAAGATACGCCTTAGAAAACGAAACGTTATTTCAAGCAATGCATTTATGATTGATCGGATTCGAAGAATATTGAAATAGTTTAACGGCATTACGGCCTCCACGTGAAATCCCTTTATTAGCAGACGTAAAAAATATTTTCTAAAAAATAAAAACCGACTTCAAAAACACTGAAAAGTTAAAAATAATATAAGAATAGGTACAGACAACATCACACTTCTATATTAAAGTCGGTGCCCAACGATGATTTCCTAGAAAGTCTTAAAATTTGTCACTGACTTCAATAAAGAAGTATGATGTTGTCTGTACCTATTCTTATATTATTTTTAACTTTTCAGTGTTTTTGAAGTCGGTTTTTATTTTTTGGAAAATATTTTTCTCGTTTTTTTCTTTTATCTGTGTTCTAGACTATGCGGAATCGTAAATTAGAAGTAGTGGTATAAAATAAGTGTAGCAGTACCCTCAAATCCCATGAATATATTTCTTTTTTTGCACCAACTCTACCTACTGACTCTTGCCTTCACTCAAAACTATGTCAAAACTCACGCTCTCTGTATTAGAAACTAGCTGTGCCAGCGAACTACGTTTCGCCGTATATTTTTTACCCGTTTTTGCAACATTTGTCATTGATGCTCAGCTCCTATTAGTCGTAGCGTGATGTTATATAGCCTAAAGCCTTCCTCGATAAATGGACTATCCAACACAAAAATAATTTTTCAATTTGAATCAGTAGTTCCTGAGATTAGCGCGTTCAAGCAAACAAACAAACTCTTCAGTTTTATAATATTATACATTAGTATAGATAAGTACTCTGCATAATACGAGAAGACGTATTTAAGGGCAGCAACACTCTCAAATTCCATGACAGCTCCGCGAATCAGACATTCTGCGCATAAAAATAGTTCTCGTTCTGCGCCGACTCTATCTTCTGTCTCTCGCCCGTAGTCAAAATGGTGTCAAAGGTCAAAACTGTCTCATAGTTACTCTCTTTAGTATACGTAAATATTATTGCGGCGTCATAACGAGACTCTGTGTCAACACTTAAAAAAAAAACAAAAAGTAATAAAATTTTCACTTAAAAAAAGCAAAAAGTATTAGGTCCTTACATATGAAATTGGCGTTTTGCCGTACTGGCCACTTTGATCTCAAATATCTCCTCTATGGTTAGTAATTCCAAATTCAAATTTATATAGCTATTTACTCATGTATTTGTGTTTCGAAAATTATAATTCTCTTGTTTTTTCCTCAATTGTTTTTTTTCTTTGCGTCACTGAGTTTACAAAATGGAAAACTTGAAATATCGCGTTATTTACGAGTACGCGTTCCACCGTGGCACCAGTGCTGCAGAAACGGCTCGCAGGATTAATGATGTGTATAGCGACGGTGCCGCAAAAGAAAGCACTGTGCGTTTTTGGTTCCAACGTTTTCGTTCTGGAAATTTTGACCTGCAGAACAAGCCCCGTGGACGGCCGGAGACCAAAGTTGATAATGAAGAATTGAAGGCTATTGTGGAAGCGGAACCATCGCAAACCACGTCCGAGTTAGCTGCAGGCTGCAGTGTTAGTGATAAAACTGTTTGAATCCACTTGAAGCAAATTGGGAAGGTCAAAAAGCTTGAAAGTTGGGTACCTCACGAATTGAGTGAAGCAAATCAACAAACGCGCCTTGACTGCTGCGTTGCATTACTCAACCGGCACAATAATGAAGGGATTTTAAATCGAATCATTATTTGTGATGAAAAGTGGGTCCTGTACGATAATCGGAAGCGCTCATCGCAATGGCTGAACCCTGCCGAACCAGCCAAACCATGCCCTAAGAGAAAATTGACCCCAAAAAAGTTGAAATCAAAACAATTGATTGAAAAGTCCAAAACAATTGAGGACAAAACAAGTGAATTATAATTTTGAAAGACAAATAAATGAGTAAATAGCTGTATAAATTTGAATTTGGAATTCCTAACCATAGAGGAGATATTTGAGATCAAAGTGGCCTGTACGGCAAAACGCCAATTTCATATGTAAGGACCTAATATTAAAATAAACTGAAAATTATCGGAAAATTATTCGACATGCGATAGATGGACGTAAAATTTTGAGGCGATGTTAAAAAAAGTTTCTCTTAAAAAGGGTTGTAGATTTGCTAATCTAGGAACGACATGTACGGTCGGCCTCAGAAGTAGATGGACATTTTAGTACCATGCCATACCAAATTATTAATAGTTGGTGTGACATGGCACCATGACCATGATAGACATTTATCAATTTTTGAAGCTGACCTGTACTACAGGCATCTCTAGCCCTTACCATCAGGTCGCGCGATTGATGATAAGTGGCCTGCTTGACCTGATTGTCTGCCATTCAAGTATTTCTAGTTGTCTAAAAAAGATGTGGTGTGCCATTGTGGTCATTGTCGAGGCCCAAAAATTCTTCTCGAGATTTTGCGCTCCGCAACCAATAGCTTGTTTTCCTCCTTAGGGGTTAAAAAGAACTAACTAATGTAGTACCTAGTGGCAGCTGAAGTGGCAGTGGGCGGGACACAGCGAGAAGAACCGATGGCCGTTGGGGCCGAACGGTTCTTGAGTGGCGACCAAGATCCGGACGACGCTCAGTGGGTAGGCCCCCGACCAGGTGGACCGACGATCTGGCAAAGGTCGCGGGAAGCCGGATGCGGGTAGCACAGGACCGATCGTTGTGGAGATCCATGAGGGGGGCCTATGCCCAGCAGTGGGCGTCGTGCGGCTGAGATGATGAATGTAGTAATTAAAAGAACTAACTAATGTAGATTTCAAAATATTAATATGGTGTTGTGCTGTGTATAACTGTACCTATTATTTTTGACTTTTTAGTGTTTTTGGACTCAGTTTTTATTTTTTGTTAAATATTTTTTGTTATTAAGAATCCTAATCTAATAAAATGAGAATTGTAAGGCAAACGAAATTTCATACAAACCTTTAATCCCTAGTCCTGTATTCGTTTGGGTGGCTTTTTTCACATCTATATAGGGCCAATCGGGAAGTATTACCCTATCAAACAAAAAGAATATCCCATATTGGTAAAATCTGTTCTGAGGTAACAAACATAAAAAAATTCATACTGCCAAAATGAAAACTTTTTGCTTTTTTTGAAGTAAGTTAAAAGCCTGTTATAAACAGTCATTTTTATACCCAATCAGCCAGACGGTAATTTATAGTCGTCCACTAGCTACCGCCTCAGATAAATATTACAGCCATATAATAGTCATTCAGGTAACATTTTGAAAGCTGCTTAGGTAAATAGTATACATTTTCAATTATTTCAATAAGCAGTTAAAATTTTAAAATCACGCAATGACTTATGTAGAATATAAACAATATATTCTTTGAATTTACAAGTCTATGAATTCACGTATAACTTCAATGATTCAATGATAAGTGTAATATAAGAATTAAAAACAAAAATGTTGTTGAACAGCTTTGAGCATTCAAATTCAAATTCTGGGCTTAGTTTGTATTAGCTGTCATGTGTTATCTATGGCATGGCAATAGTAAATTTAGAAAAAAAAATCAATTTTTAAGCATTTTCGCCTTTTCACAAGGTATACTTACAAAAAATAATTTGTTACATTTTTATAGGCATTAAATAAGATAACGAAATCTCTACCCACAACGACCAAGACGCTATTGTGCCTAAGTATTGTGCACACTATATGGATCAGAGCTCTGTGCGTTTGTCAGACGGGAAGCTGTAAAAGGAAAAATGCTAAAATTAAATAGGTAAGGGTTTGTTGGAGTCACGTGTCGTAGACATAACAAGCAAAGCCAGGTGTAAACATTACATTTCATGAGTTTGTTCACTGTGATCACCGCCATGGTCGACACCCGGATATAGTGCGCTTGTGGTGAATTGGCGATTGGAACCAATTTTTTATATAGATACATTTATTTTGTTTACCTTTTACCTATCTACTTCATACATATAAAATAAAACGCCGATCGTTGGTCTCGCTACAACTCTAAAAGAGCAGATAAAAATTATTAGTATATCACTTGAGTGATCACATCTGTTGTGTAGTTAGAATTTACAAAAATCTTAAGTATAAATGGGTAGAAGGAGTTCCGAATAACTGATGTACCTAGACCAAAACAAAGTCGTTTGCTTCCGGTGCATCGTGCTGACCAATGGATGAGATTCAGGCGAGTAAGATTCGCTGATTGACCTCTTTCTGGAAATCGGCTTTCCCCATTTGTACTATTAGCCGATCACTGGATACAATAGGACAATTTTATTTTCGTCATGTTAAGATTCATTTTAAGATCCACTTTTGAGTACACCATAGAGCTTGTGGAGCATTGTTTAAAGGTCATCCAGGGTCTAGGCCATAATGACGATATAGTCCACGATATGTCAGCTGTGTGATTTTTATGGTGATGCCGAATCCTCCACAGTATAGTCGACTAAGAATGTGGTTTATAAATTTTGAACGTATTTCGCGTATAGACAAAACATCGTTAGGGTAACCTTATTACTGTCAGTATGTTATTGCAGAGGAAAATTGACTGTATTGTTTTATGGCGAAAACTAAATTTCAACTTTAAGGTGATCAACCATTTTATTGGTCGACTATATAACAGTTACAGAATAAAAATATGCTTTAAATACGTTTAGCACTCTTAAATAAAGTTAGGACGTTACGCAAGTCGCGGGTCATAGTTTTTATCTCACATTTATGTATGTACAACGACCAATGCGATGCGTCCCTAGTCGCGTGTCACCATAAAAAAGCCACAAACGTAAAAACGACGTTGTCTCACTCCAGCACATTACCTATCGATACCCTTGCAAATCGAAAACGGTACAAGTTATAAGCGTAGCGAGTTGCAACTCTCGGTGCATTAGAGTATTACGAAAACTTTACATCTTCCCATATACGTCGTACTGTTGCGCACAGATTCCTCCTAAAATAAGTAGGAATTAGACTACTACATCATGCTGGTCAGACAGGTGTTGTTTTATTTCTAGTTCTCAATTCCTTTGCACAGGTGTAATTGTGGTAAACTTCTTTAGTCTTTTTTAAGACATCCACGGGAAGACAGGGAGCGGAAGGAGTATTTCCCATTGGCGAGATTGATGTTGATGGCCAGTCTAGTCTAGCCAATTGGAATTTTCTTTTTTGAATGATTTTGAAATCCGACCCCACACGAACAGGGCAACGCCGCAAGCATAAAATGTACTTGCACGAACTCCTTTTTTTTTATTTTCGTGGTATTGTAAAATTACTGAGCCCCTCTATTTACAAGATTTGGGATAATAAAACAACCCGAATATCACGATTGTTCATGTAATAAATGTGTACAGTAGTAATTTGCGCAAAAAAATTAACAGTTTTAATGGGTGTCTTTTATTTATTTTGAATGAAAGGATAATCCAAAAAAAAACCTTTTTTTAAAGTTTTAATGAACTTCAAAACAGCCATGAAACTCATATTTTAAAAATACATGAGTTAAAATAAGTCACATAAATTGTGCGTTCATAAATCAAGAACGTTTTCACTAGTTTTCCCGTACGAAGCAAGCTAACCGCTGGCGCTTTTGTATTGTGACATCTAAGGGATAGGCCTGGTGTTATAGGGTGCTCCGAAATTCGACCTCAGGGTAAGCCGGCGAGTTTACGATGACATTACAGCGCCAGGATACACTGTAAATACCGACAAAATTGATTCTTCAGTAATTGGATGAGACGGGTTACCTAGTTTGATCGCGTAGGCGAATTTAGTTCTTCTGGCTTTTGAAATAAAGTCCAGTCTTTAATACTTTAGTTTAAAACTGAATTCTTCAAAAGATTATCAGATGAAAATTGACGTGTTGAATGACACAGATCATTAAGAGATACTTATGCCCTAATTTAACAAGTTTGTAAAGGGACTTTGAGAAACTATCACGGAGATTTTGAATAATAGGCCAACGTGTAGATTTGATGTTTTTGTTTGACTCAAACTGATTTTATACGTCCATATCATTTTGTAACTTTTCCGATATCCTAGCGCTCTTGTTATTCGTTATTGTCATCCAATTCGATTATTACCATCCACGATGGTAATGCTGGCAATATCTGTGAATAGAAAAGTATTCAACCTTAAAAGAAAACAAGTAAAAATTTTTTTATTACTTTTTTAAATGGTTTTATTGAAAGTAAATATAATAAAAATTATACATAATTGCATTGTCATCTGAACTAAAGTTGTATACCAAATTTCAGCTTAATCGGACACTGGCAAAGATTTGACCCAAACAAACAGGGCAAGCTAAATAAAACCGTTTAATTATTAACGTTATTTTACTACTAGGAAAATTCGAGCGAAAAGTTAAGTGGTGATTTCTTTATTTCAGATTTATCGATATTTTTCAGATAAAAAATAAATAAATATAAAATAATAAAGAACATGTCAGTGGGATACCTATTAAGTTTTGTTTTTATTTATTCAAGACATTATCCACATACAATTTAAAATTATTAAATGCCATCAAAAGCCCTCTAGGGGCTTGAATGATGGCATGCGCTCCCAGCTCACTGGGCAATACATAGGTAAAGAACCAACTATCATTCAGCATCGTCACACATTAGGAAGGAAGGAAGGAAAGCACCTGTTTGATTTCCTTCCTATTACTGCTATCTAATAGTTTTGCATGTATATTAATTAAAATGTCAGGCAGCATGTACTCCCATGTCCTCTTGCCGTACACGTAAGTAAACAATTTACAATGCTATGGAAAATAAAAGAAAATACATTCGAAAACATATAATAAAAAAATCGTTTACAAAGTCCATCACATACTCGTATCTCAGTGCTGGCATTTTTTAACGATTTTTTTAACCAAATTTTTATGAAACATCTCAGATAGCTGAGACATATGTGTTGGTTACGTTACGTGTAGTAATTGTGTGTAGCTATTGTATATGTAGTATGTAGTCGTATGTAGGTATCCTGTGTACCACGTGAGCGGATGTAAATGTCACCTCCTGTAAATAAACAACGACTTCCAGTGCTGAGGTGCACGAAAACAAGCCAGGGTTGTCAGCAAACAGGAAATAAATTATTAAAATAAATTATAACTGCTTGGTTAGGAGGGAAATTAAAAAATAAGATCAAGAGTTTAATATAGGAACCGTATTTGATAAATATTTTTATCGCGATATTTTTCGAATAACAAGATAAAAGTTTGATATACACTGCTATGTTGTTCATACTGTTTAGCTCCTGTAAAGCCTTCTCTTGACTGAAAGCTAACCTTGAATTTATTAAGGATATAAAGGGTTTCATCTTACGAAACCTCGCCTGATAACAGTGTTCCCCAGAAAATCGAATGTAGGCGCTATGCTGTCCACCAATCCGCACTGGGTAATATTTAATAGAAATATAATCTATACTAATATTATAAAGAGGAAAGATTTGATTGTTTGTTTGTTTGTATTGAATAGGCTTCGAAACTACTGAACTGATTTTGATGAAAGTTGGTATAGGGATAGTTCGAGACCAGGGGAAGGACATGTAAAGTCACGGCACCCAGTAATTGCACTGCCATTATCTAACCCTTCAAACCGGAACACAGCAATGCAAGCACTGCTGCTTTGCGGCAGAAATAAGTAAGATTTATATTTTCATTTAAAGAAAGACAAAAGACAGTAAGCGCTCCGATGCGTCATCATAATTTTTATCAGCTCTCGGGGATGCTATGTTTGATGACTATCGATCCAAGATGGCCGCCGCCACAAAATGGTGGATTACGTATTTTTTCACAACTCTCTTAATATGGGTATCAAATGAAAGGGCTTGACTAGTAGAACACCACACACTATGATAAATGTATCTGGTTTATTTACATTAAAATACATCAAGTAATTAGTCATGGTCAAAGTAAAATAAAGGTACCATGAAAAGTCAGTAAACAAATAACAGAACGACACTCCGGAGTGCGATCAAAACAATGACTAGTGTGACTTGACTTGCGCCACGCTTATACAAACAAAATTAGTATTTTAGAAAACCTTTCATTTGTGATAGGGCCCAACGTGTTATAACGCTTTGGACGATATCGGGCATTTTCCTTTAAGTTGCACCAAAAAATGTGAGTTAAAGTAAACATAAAATTCCTTGCTACACGTATGTGGCGTTAATTCTACCATTTTAGCTTAGTAGATGTTTACTACTATGAAAGTTTTTATTTACATATAGTAAGACATGTTATACGTTATTCATTTGTCATAACGTGACGTTGAAAGTGTTTTTGTTTACATTGCCCGTACAAACTTCAAAGCCACTAAAATAAGAAGAAAAACTTTTATTGTGTGATTTTAATAATGATGTTGCATTATTAAAATTTTCTCTGACGACGACGATGACGACAATCACTTGCTTTGTGCTCTTTACTGATGTCCCCAACAACTTGCTGCATAAAGCAGGTGGCATGAAATCGCAATGCAACGCGGAAACGAAGCGAAAACGCGGTTAACGGTGACCGCAAAGAATATTTTTTATATTTTGTATGCTGTCTGGCAGTCAACGTGTAAAATTAAATAGAAGTACAGTTGAATAAAATATAAAGTTTATGAACATTTTGCATCTTTTCAGCCTTTTAAACAAAAAACTATAAGTACAAAAAAATAATTCATTTTTTTGTACTTATGACCTCAACTACAACATAAAATTTAGAGGAAGTTATTGACATTTTTCTATCTGGAGTAAACTTACATTGCATTTTGTAAAATACCATTATAGATTATTTAATAGGCTTAAAATCAAGTGAGACGCAGTCGAAAAATTGTTTAGAGTAAGTATGTATATTGTATGGCCGACTTAACCATGAGGTGTACGGCCATTAAATAAAGAAAAAAAGTATATTATATAGAAAAAGATTTTTTAAACTACAAAGCAAAGTTGAGCAATATAATAGGTAATAATATAATATTTTCTTGATATTTTTTTGTTCTATTATATTACACGTGAATTTCTATTTTAATCTTACATCTGGTTAAACAAACTCCGGAGTGAATGAATGATAAATAAAAATATGAATCAGCATCATTCACTCACGTTGTCCCAGCACTAAGCAATAATGCCCGTGTCACAGATTATATAATGCCCGTGTATTGTGTTGAGCTACCTACCATCGTACCATTGTATTTTTCTATCGTAACGGCATAAAAAATACTTCAAAATTGTAAACAAATGAAACACGGTAATGTATATTTTATACTTAAATGTGATAGGAAACGCCATAATCTCGAAGATTTGAGTAGCTGGATCACCTTTTCCAAGAGGAAACTGCACAAATAACCATTTTTTTGGAGCTCTTAGTGCGACACGATAACGACACCAAATGGCAGCGGCCGCGCGTCAACTAGTTTTATATAACGTGTATGGTCATATGGTCAGCGTAAATTGGCAGAGGGGTTCGCCCAGCCTTGCCGTCTCCCGTATGAATGCTCTAAGAAAATAATAGATGTTCAAACGAACTTCTCAAGTGAAGTTCGATCATTGTTATACGAAACGCTTCCTAGTAAATTTAAGGGACTACATGGTTAATTATATCGAAGCTTGTATTGTAATCAACATCAATATTCAGACTTCCCGTTATTTTACAAGAGAGTGATTGGAAAGAATTTTTCTCTCGTCTAGACTATAATATTGGATTGAGTGTAGGTAATCCATTTAGCAATTTAATGAGCATTTAAATGTTTTTATTTTGTTTTTTTTTTGTAAACTTGGTTAAGGTGTTTAATTTTGTGCACATACCGCGGCTTTTTTCATATGTGAAAAATCTCCTACTGTGGTTGGCTCGAAGAGATTTTGCAAGAGATAAACTAAAACTTCTTGTACTCGTATACGTTATTTGTGCTCTACAATAATGTATTTTTTTGTGTAGATACCTACCATAAATTGTAAAATAAATAAATAACAAATAAGTGATTGGCAGCCCTAGCAGCTAATATGTGAGTGACAGATGGCCATAAATTACGAAGGTCTAGGGTCGGGGGTCAACAGCGTGCGCAGGTTCGATTCCCGCGTGTTTTATTGGCTTGTCTTGTTATGACCTAAGATGTTTACAGCGCGCCCTTTCCAATTTTACGCTTTCGTCTTTTGATGTCATGGCTTTATTGGAATGATTTTATTAAAATGTTGACTTACATAAGATTTCATTTTAGGGTTCCGCGCCTCAAAAGAAAAAAAAACGAAACTCACTATAAACAAGATAAATTAAAAAAAACCTTTTTTAAATACAAGCTTTTAGTACTCGTCAATACGAATCAAACGAGCCCAAGCTCGATGGGCTTGTGTCGTTCCTATGGCCACCCTCCGGCTCCAGCATTATATCAGCTCCATGTCATCATAATATTGTATTTCCACGCGATATACCTATGCATGCAAAATTTCAGCTCAATCGGAAACCGGGAAGTGGGTGAAATTTAACTTGCATAATCTCATCATAGACACCCAGGGCAGGTGAATTTCATTAAAAGCTTGTAAAAAGGGGAGCGAATCACACCTTACCGAGCTTAAGCTATGGGGTGTATGGCCAAGGTTGTAAGGTTCTGGTTTTGGCCCTTCAACCCTTTTTTTTTTCGGGGGGAATCCTCATGGATACCCTGGGGGGTACAGGGTTATGTTGGACTCCGACGAGAAGGTGACTCGCCGACCTACCAACTAAACCACCCCGGGGTTCGGCAGCTCGCCAGGTAGACAGGGAAGGGGGAGATGCACGCTGGTGCATTTATCCCCGGCATACCCCGCCCGGCGTTCGCCCGCAGGCACATCGCTCTCTTTTCGTCAGAGGCATGGGGGGTCCGGAACACCCCACAGAGCGCCCCCAACGTCGCAGGAACCTGTGCAATGCAGGCAGCCGTCACCCCACGGACGACTCCCCGCAGGCTCCCACTAGGGCAGCGAAGTCTGGTGAACCACCTTCTTCGTCGCCCTGTCCTCCGACGCCTTCTCGCATCTGCGAGCGGATCGTCCTCTCTTTGTCGTTTGGCTGATTCTTTTTGCGAGATAACCGACTCGCAGAACTCAGCCATAGCCTGCCACGATTGTGGCCCTCCAACCCTGGCCAACCCGCACTGATCCAACGTGCTAGAAGGCAGCCCAAATTTCGCCTCTTGGTGGAATTTAAAAGGTGTTTTGTTGAAGTTGACGATGATGACTAGTCGACTGCAAGCTCATCACCACAGCTCATATATGTCCCCACCGAGGGGCTTGGGCCTACCCTAAGTTAGGGTGTTTATGCCTTAGTTAACTACGGTGTCGCAGTGCGGATTGGTCGACTTCACATACACATTTGAATTTCTTCGCAGATGTATGCAGGTTGCCTCACGATGTTTTCCTTCAACGTAGGAGCGTCGGACAAATACACATATGAAATTCGAAAAACACATTAGTACATGGCAGGATCGATCCCCGGACTTCCCGATTAGAACGCCAGTGCTGAGTCCACAGCGCTACCGATGCTCTTACCGAGCGCCAAGACTACAAGTTGCCGATCTATAAAAAATCGGCGTTTTTATTTTTTTATAAGAATAAAAATCACTTAATGTACTTATATGTATATAATGTGTGTGTCTAAACACATCATTGCAGAATTACTGCTCGTATTTGGTTAATTCGCTTTTGCGGAAATTTTTAAAATTTGGAATTCAAAATTTTCATAATATACATTGTTTTGTGACACAGAAGGCAAAAGAAAAGAAAACTGATAAACATTGGACTGTATGTTCTCGAAAAAATTGGAAGAGCTTTGGACTGCTGAATAGAATTAAGAGGGAATAATATTTGTGACTTTGCAAATAAAGATGGATCGCTAAATATGTTGCTATGCGTCATATTCGGGAACACCGCAACATTTCAACTGTATTGATTGTATAATGCTATCTGAAAATTGTTTTTATTTTCAAAGTCTGACTCAACCTGAGGTCAGAGCAGCAGGGAGATCACAGAGCAGCAGAGACATTGAAGAATATTGACAGAACTGTAAGATTGACGTTCAGTCTTTCGGTTTATATTGTTACTGGCTGTGCCCGCGAACTGCGTTACGCCATATATTTTTTTTCCCCGTTTTTGCAAATTTTTTAATTAATGCTCAGCTCCTATTAGTCGTAGCGTAATGTTATATAGTCTATAGCGTTCCTCGATAAATGGACTATCCAACGTAAAAATTATTTTTCAATTTGAAACAGTAGTACTTGAGATAAACGCGTTCAACTAACCAAACAAACAAACAAACAATCAAACAAACTCTTCAGCTTTATAATATTAGTAAAGATTTATTTACTTATAAATATGTACATATCCATACAAGGTGTTTGGTCAATACCCATCAAGCCGAATCATATGAAAGTCATCGAAATAATGAATATATAAAAGTTATGATGTTTTTAAAAATTCGAAATTGTAAAATTAATTTTCTAATTCTCCATCACGGTTCTCCATACATTTTTTTCACAGATTAAAATTTTTGGTATAATTCTTTTTTGTGTTCGTTATTATCAGGGCAAGGTTTGTATAAAAGAAATTTTTAAAAAATGGAACATTATTTTAAATCTCATAATATGAAAGTGAGTGAATGAAAAAAAATATGGCGGTACGAACAAAATTCACCGGATCGTAGTAGATAATAAAATAAACTTTTCTTCCAACTACGCATTAAATTTACTCTTTATCACCGGAAAAGGCAAACGAAGTACATTACTTACTACCCTGGGAAACACGAGGGCAGTAATGTTGTATGAAATTGCATTAATGATCTTGCTTAACATGAATGCCCTGTCACAATAAGATTCATACAAAATGTCATTTTTCCAAAGAGGTTTTAGTGGCTGTATAAGATTTCACAAAAATACTACAGATGCGTAAAACAAGATAAGGCTAATTTACACTTTGTTAAGTTGCAAGTGCCAGTGCGAAGTGACAACTTCACAGCGTACATGACGGAGTTTTTTTGTGGATTTTCCACCTCATTACCCCACCTTCCAAGATAAGTTTTAATTTTTTTGTAAGCACAATTTGTATTTTTTTTGTCATAACTAAATAAGTTTTTCTACAGTGTGGTACGATACCCTTCGTTCCCCTATTTGATTCACTGCTCCTCGTTACTTAGCCCATTCAAACCCGCAGGAAACAACTACTGTTTATACCTGTGTATTAGGAAAATAAGTAGGTACTTAAGTACATTACATATGGCAAACTTACCTTAATTTAACGTAACGTGCCAACATAAAGCTTTATTTTGTAGATATCACTCAGGTGAATTGAACATCTAACGTCTATTGCTAAAACTTTGTAAAGTTAGTCAGTAGGACAAATTTAGGAATTAGCATATAAAACCCTATATGCCGTAAAACTTGCTTTTTATTTAAAATGTTGAATACAGTCGCCAAAAAAAAGAAAGGTTTCGCAATCCATACTTATATTATAAATGCGAAAGTGTGTCTGTCTGTCTGTTCCCTCTTCACGCTTAAACCGCTAAACCGATTAAGATGAAATTTGATATAGAAATAGTTTGAGTCCCGGAAAAGGACATAGGCTAATTTTTATCGCAGAAATCATCAGGGTGAAAAGGGGGTGGAAGTTTGTATGAGGAATCAATAACCGCTGAACCGATTGAGATGAAAGTTGGTATGAAGATAGTTTGAGTTGTGGAGATGAATATAGAATGGTATTTTCCTCCAAATCATCCCTTAAGGGTATAAAAAGAGGGGTGGAAATTTGTAAAGGGAACGGGAATCAATAATAAAGGACTATAAGACTTTTATAATTTAACTTTTCGTTAGAAATAAAGAATATTTATGCATTTATTACCGTTAGCGAGTGAAAAGAGGGGTGGAAGTTAGTAGGTTTGGGGAATCTCGTAAATTACAAATACCCAAATTACTAATTCCACGCGGACGAAGTCGCGGGCAAAAGCTAGTTTCTTATATTTGTTATAAAAATAAACTAAATCATTATTTATTAATCAAATATCTTTTTTTAGATCGTATAGCTAGTTTTTTTAACACACAGGGAAGCGCTTTGCCTTCTCAACTCATCTGATGGTAAGTGACGATAAGGCTAAAGATAGAGGCGAGATTCACCTGGATTCTTTAACATACAGGAGCTCTAAAATTTTACATCATGTTTAGGTTTTTTCATCACACTTGCTCGTAAAGGGTGTTATTACACGCAGGCGTATAGAGCAGCTATAGCCGATTTACCTCCCTCGGGAGTTATAGATTTTTATACATTGATCACTTAGTACCACTGTAAAGTAGGTATATGAACATAAACCATAACAATTTCAATTTTCACAGGCATTTTCGATTGATATTATGGCACGTGACATTAACTCAAGTATGTTTGCTATTTGACAGGAGAATTTACAGATTGATGGTCTTATATATCTTCTAGTATTAACATGTCTTACCAGAATAGGTGTACACATTATATTAATTTACACGTAAACTTTAAACTTACATCAATTATGTGTCAAATATGTTAACTATTCTGTTTTCGAATTCGCAAAACCTACGTTTAATTAATAATTTGTGTAATCAAAATAATTTGGAAAATGTCCGAGAGGTCTAGGCGTCAACACGGTATGCTATAGAGCAAGAGCATATGCAGTTTCAAATCCTGCCCGGAACGAAAGTTATTCTTTATTGATTTTATTCATTTATTTAGAATTTAAAAAAAATACAGAGTTCTATATTAAAATTGGAATTTTATCAAAATTCAAGCACATATATATATATACTCCTTTTTTGAATTATTATAAACTTCAGAATATAAAATCGGCGACGGAACCTTTGGTGCTTAATTTACCCTACTTACGCAATGCACTAACACGTCACCACGTTAGACTGACGCCTAAATGTAACGATACCTTTACCTATGATGTGAACATTGCTAACAAAAACAATTACATTAATTAACACCAAATATTGATTTTTGGAATACAAGCATTGGAAGTCGTTAGGTACAAACAAGAAAAAATATTGTATTGCCCATACATTGTATTACTGAGGCAAAATCATCGCTCGATAAAATACCATAATGCGCGCTAATTCTAACGGTGCCGGGGGCTGAGACGTCAAATCAAAACGAACATTATTGCGCAAGTCTCACCACATAGGATATAGTTTTCGCCCAAGTCATCGAAACTCTTTAAAGACACTGTCTACTGACCTGCTCTAGTTAACTGTGCCACGAAAGTCGTAGCAATAAAATTATATTTGATATGTTGGTTTTGCCGTGAAAATAATTGCCGTGCCGAGCGGCAGTGGTCCCGAGGGACGGGATATTGATGCCGGCACGCTCCCGGTCCCGGCTGCGGGAGCCAATGGCTTTTTTATAGGTGTGGCCGTAAGAACCTCAGAGGAGGTCGAGTGATCGGCGGTAGACGTTACCTTGTAAGATATGGTACGATCTATTAAAGGGTACGATAAAACCTTGTAAAACAAGGAATAAATATTGGTAACGTTCTCCTTACAGGTTTTTGGTTGCAGTGCGATGCATGGTTCTCCTTTTACATGGATAAACCTCTGAACATGTTTTGCGAGAATGTAGGTAGAATTTTGGTAGAATGTATGTTGAATATGCCTGTATAATTATCAAGAAGCATAGACTTAAAATATACATGTGTGTGATATACATCACACAACATCACATCTATGTCTAACTATGCATCTAATTCTATGAGACGAAGTAAGTTTTTTTTTTATTTTTCGGTACAAATTACAGATACTTTGAAACCAAAGAGAATTTAATCAGAACCTCAAGAGTTGTTTATAAAAAAATAATGATCGACAAATCGGCAAATGTCATCCCAAAACTATGGAAGTTCGTCACAAAAGGTTTTCGTCACAATTTTATTTTTATATTTATTTCGGAAGTCGGAGTGCATGAAGCTGAAGCATTTGGCTTAGAGCGGAGTGTCTGCATAAATATTGATTTGTAAATATAGTTTGGATACTTTTTGATGCTTAAAAATAGATCTTTAATGTCGAATGGAAGTTCATTCGATAGCAAATGATGATAAGGCTGCCCCCAGGATCTCCGAACCGATCGGTCCTGCACGGAAAACGCATGCGTTTCTTGCATCCAGCGGCTTCACGCGACCTTCACCAGATCGACGATGTGTCTGCTGCTGCTGCTCCCAGCACGCGGTCGCCACTCGAAGACCTTTCCATCCCAGCAGCCGACAGTCCTGCGAAGTGTCTTGCCCACTGCCATTTAAGATTAGCAATAAGGCTTCAACATCCCATCATTGCTGATGAGAAACCCCGAACATAGCTCTCTCCATTTCCCTTTTAACGTACGACGTTACTGGCAACACGCAAGAAGGCTTTCGTCTTGATATGGATGGCTCCGGACTCGTGGTTCAACCAAATGTACAACCAGTACCCCTCCCCTCTCCATGAAAATTTCTATGTAGATGTACAATTGCATTCCATTACTAACCAAAAGTAAGGCGATTAGTTTGTATTATGTCTAAATTTTATTTCATTTTGTATCTGTAGATAACGATTGGTGTCGTAAATTATACCTCTTTTTCTCTCTCCTTTGTCTCCCTCTAATTGATTCTTTATTTTGCAGACATGATAAGACTGATAAAGAAACTCAATCACCTGTAACTAAAGTATTTAAAGAAATAATGAAGAGGGAGCAAACGTGAGTTATTTTTAAGTCAATTGTTGGATAAATGAATAATTAAGTTTTTACCGTATACCACTAGCCTCTTGATTGGTATACTGAAAGATAACATTATATTGCATTAAAAAAGATAGGCCCAGTACAAGCTGATGAAGCACTTCAGCCTTGTCCGTTGATGGGGAGATGTGCCGCGAGTAGGATTAGTTTGGGTCCTTTAAGACCTTACCATATTCACTTAAAATAATATTAAAACGCGTTAAGAAGGAGATGGCGCTATACGCTACCATATCGGAGTCGCTGTTTCAATATTGTTTTACGAGAGGGAGACTCCGTACCCAATATTGTTGTGTTGTTTTCAATATTGTTTGTATAGTTTTCAATATTGTTTTACGAGAGGGAGACCCTGTGCCAATCATCTGCACGAGTACCTTTATCTTATCTATTTCTTCCACCAAACAGGTGCTTGCATTACTGCGTTTCGATTTAAAAGGTAAGAGACAGACAGTGAAATTTCGTTTAGATACCTGTAATCTAATCTTTGTTAGTGGTAATCTAATCTATTTGGGTTTAATATATATTTTTTTAATCGAATGACTTTATTGTGTTAGATTGAAGAATTACAGGCGATATTTTAATCAGGTTAATGATACCAGTGCGCAGTGATATCATCATCACGTCATGATTCCTTAATAGTAATAACAGCTAAAATCCACTTGTCATGAGACGAACTCGGTCCAATTGAGATGATGACTAAAATTCTATCTTTTACGTCTCGTCATTAAATATTAAAAAACCGTGGAAAAAGATGCAGTCCTGTGAAATTAGAATTAAAATCGGCTTAGAAATAGATTAGATACAAGCATTTTAAGTTGTTAATTTGAAGGCGATTAGACAGAGAGATCCGACATCAACCGTGACGTCATTGTTGAGTATGGCCATATAAACTCCATGTAAATTGCCGTTTTGCTAGAAAGAGATGGAGCAAAATATTTAATACCTTATATCTTGGTTGTTTTATAGTTATTCGAAACCCGATTTTTTCTTTCTGTTTATTATATGAATGAGCTTCTATTAAAGCAAAAAAAATATGTTTTGTCATCTACGCTATTGTCGATCAACAAGTCAATGATTGTTTTTGTAGGAAAAGAGCATACGAATTTCTGAAAATAACTCCAGGAAAGCCTTGAAGTTTCGTCACAGCGTATTTTTTTATCACCCTGGAAAATTTAAGGGACTCTTCACGACATGGTATTAGAATGACTTAAATATGAATAAAAAAATAACTCACAGGTACTTAAATTTATATTAATTTTCAAAAAAATACAAAATATGCAGCATTTTTAGACTTTTTTTTCATTTTTTTTTATATAATAATGGATGTGTCCTGAAGCGTCCCTAAAATTTTCCAGTGTGATAAAAAAATAACCGTGTATATATCGTAACGTAACTGGGAAATCAGAACGATCTTAAGAGGACTGTGAAGTGCCAATTCATGGCTCGAGTATGCACTTTCAAAAATGCAGTTTGTTGCACACCGCTTAGAGTTGAAAGTCAGAGGCAAGTGCCTACATTTCTTATTGTTTCGGGCGATAACTGTTTTACCCCCCTAAACCTTTACGAAATTATTGCTTTTTTATAATTCAGTATAATTTAGTCAAAAAAGATAAAAATGCTTGAGGTAGTTTTTAAGTCTAAAATATGCATATTTAGATGTTAATAATATTATTCTGAGCAATATTACTTTAAAATCAAAACGTACAAACCTAGATCTTCATTATATCTACAACATTTCTAAAAATTATGTAAATTGGACTACGTAAAGAGGCAGAAAAGCGTTATCGCTTTTTGTATGAAAATTTACAGCTTCACAATCCTCTTAAAAGTAAATTTATGGAAACATGTTTGAAATTTTTAAACGATATTCAAGACAACTATTTTATGTCGATACTTCACAGTCTTCGCTAGCTTGACTCACGTGTTTAGTAACCAGCAGCCCTACCACCTAACTCAGTCGCTATCGTTTTTGCTCTCGTTTATGACGTCATCCTGTGATGTCGTATCGCCTACCATAGCAAACTACTTGAAATTATAAACGACAGCTAGTGCCTCACTATCGCCATCGCGTATCGACATGAGTTACAACCTAAGGATTTTTAAAAATAAAAGTATTCTTTTGCAATCCTGCTAAGGTTCTTGTAAACTTGTAATAGTCCTTATTTCGCCATTATGCTACGACATATATTTGGCCGAACGCACTTCACAGATAACTACACATTGCATCACGTTGCCAGAACTCATTTTCTCGTAGACTTACCCTATGAGTGTTGACAGGGACGTGAAGTTTAGACTCTGTAATTACATGCCTCTTTATGCTGCAGATACCATTTAACATTATGTCGAAATATGAGATAAAAGCAATTTATTGTTTTAGTGATCAAGAAAAGACCAACTTGCTGACTGAGAAACATTCAAATAAGAAGAGGAGGCAATACAACGGGTCTCGTTCGAAGTCGGACCATCGTGTTGTGAGGAACAAACTGATTTTTAAATGAATAATTTATTAAGCATTTTATCGAAGAGACTATTTTGTTATTTCGCACGGGGACTCTCTTGTCATATGATCCACATTCACATCGTATCCGATGCTAGTTTTTTTTAGATTCGCAAAACGAGCATGCTGCTCCGCTAATGGTAAGTGGCTACAGTCGCCTATAGTACAGGTGGATCCTGTAACACTTGCAAAGATTCTCTACCAGGGTCGTGTGCTTGGGTACCTCCATCTTACCTATTTCTGCCGCAAAGCAGCAGTGCTTGCATTGCTGTGTTCCGGTTTGAAGGGTAAGATATGGCATTGAAATTACTGGGTACCGTGACTTTACATTTTAGGTCACACGTTGGCAAGTACACTGTGGTTCTTGTGGGGGTTGCAGTTTTTCTGCGAAGTTCAGAGGAACCACATGTGTTATAGGTGACTGTTACCATTTACCATCAGGTGGGAAGTTTGCTTGTTTTGTTTGCCAACTTAGTTGCAATAAAAAAAAATATTACAGCCCCTACAAAGACGTCAATGTATGTACGTCGCCAACTTGTGACATAAAAATGTCAAGTCATAGTACCCAGTAATGTCACTGCCTGTCTCACCCTTCAAACCGGAACACAGCGATGTAAGCACCGCTGCTTTGCGGCAGAAATAGAGATAGAGGTAGCCATGCAGAAGACTCTGGTACAGAGTCGCCCTCAAGTGACGATAAAGCTGATGATGAAAGCGACCTTCACTGGATTCGTGAGCGATGAAGCAACTGGTGATTTATTTTGTTAAGAGGACTGTGAAGTGCCAATTTATAGGTCAAGTATGCACTTTCAAAAATGCAGTTTATTGCACACCGCTTGGAGCTGAAAGTCCGAGGCAAGTGCCTACATTTCTTATTGAAATATTGTTTCGGAAAATAACTGTTTTACCCCCCTAAACCTATACGAAATTAGACACTTTTCGTCTCATTAAATTCAGTATACTTTAATCTATGTTTGTACGTTTTGCTTTTTTTGTAATTCCGTATAATTTAGTCAAAAAAGTTAAAAATGCTCGAGGTAGTTTTTAAGTCTAAAATATAGATATTTAAATGCTAATAATTCATATTCTGAACAATATTACTTCAAAATCAAAACGTACAAACCTAGATCTTCAGTATATCTACAACATTTCCAAAAAATATGAAAATTGAATAATGTAAAGAGGGAGAAAAGCGTTATCGCTTTTTGTATGAAACTTTAAAGCTTCACAATCCTCTTAACATTACAGCCAAAGCATAGCAATGTTATTAACATTGTTGTTATAGCGACAACGGCGAAGCTATACCTTCGCCGCTGGAAGGGCTGCTAAGCCCAGAAGACCAGTAACACTAAACGTAGAAACCAACTTAGTTATAGTTGAGTTACGTTGAATAAGTTGCTGGTGCCAGCCGATTTTGACATCAGTGTTGAACTGATAATGATGTACCCACGACAGCATAACAATTGTCCATACAGAAGAACCCCGCCAAATAGTTTTGTGTTCCTCCGCGTGCGTAAGATCGGCTGAGCTTCTTTAAGTGGACGCCGCCATGTTTTCGAAGTACATACCACTGGAGGTGCATAAAAAAGTAGCCTAGGTATCCTCAATTAAATTAAATGAGTAATTAGGGTAAGGTTGCGATCATTGGACCAGCGCTTTGAATGGACCGCTCCAATAACTCGCAAACGATGCATATTTAAAACTATACTTGTGGCCCTCCGAATGACTATTTAGCTCCCCGCCAAGCCCCTTTAGCGCCAGGTCTTCCCGACGCTTTGTTAAGGAGAGATGTGTAGAACAGTGTTTCGCGCGGAGTCGTTACAAAATTAACGGTAACATATTTTACCACGTAAGTATATCCCTATGAGATTTTTGAGAGATGAGATTTTTAAGTGTGGTTCTTTCTTGAAACATTTGCTGGTTATTTGTGATTCTGGTTTCGGAATGATATTTACGTAACGCATATATTTCAGTTATTTACCTGATGGCTAGAAAGGTCAGAGTTGCCATCAATGGACGGATGCTGGGATCTTTGATTGGATTAGTCCACTGTTGGAAACTATTTTATATCTAGTTTTCATCTGTTCGTCGAACCGTTTAGCTCAGTGGTTTTGAGTGCCAGCTGAGACGTAAGACTTCTTACGTGAAAACAAATAAGGACATATTTGTTGAAAAGATAAAGTTATATGTAGGGTTAGAATAATGTATCTGATGGTGATTCAATTAATTTATTCACTATGTATTGCTTTTATTTTCAGCATGGCAAAAAGGGGGCAGTATCACACTTGAAATAAAGCTAGCATGAAGCATAATGTATGGTGTACCAAAAGCAACTTTAAAAAGAATATATATGATATATAGCAGAAACAAATTATCGATTTAGCCGATGATTTAAACCCAAAATTGAAAGAAAAGTTAGTCCATCATATTAAAATTTAAGAAATGGAACATTGTTTATACTCTTGCTTAAAAAACTTATGCTACTCAGAGATCATTACTATAATGTGAGTTAATCACCACAAATGTTTGTTACCTCTTATCTCAAATAAAAATAAAGACTGATTTCAAGAAAATATTATAGTATCATTTTTTTTGGTTAACCTGAATGGCTCCAACAATGGAATAGGAGAAAAAGTTCTTGGTCCAATGATGGCAACTTTGTGACCGAGTCAAAGTCACGGGTGGTCCGAATAACAAGGCGACCATCGAGATTTATGTTTATTCGTTATTGCATGATATTTATTTAAAACAATTATCCTGGAATTTAACGGTAAGGTATTTAGAACATATAGCCAAAGGACTACTTATTTTTCTTCATCATTATATCGTGTAGTTTAGAACTTATTAGTGTCCAAAGTTTAGTGGTCCAATAGTGGCAACCTTACCCAAATTGAGTTTTTCGATCACAAAATCATTTTTCATAATAAAATATATTACTTTACTAATTAATTTCTATAACCAAATAAGGCTATCAGCTCAAGTTAATGATAACTTGCGTTATGTTTTCAGAGATCACGGAACTCTAGTTCGGAGCGTCAAAAGCCGAACGTGCAAGCGAAAATGACCGTCAACGAACAAAGAAATAAGAATATTGTCCAGAACGTTAGTGGTCAGAATATAGTGAGTATCTACTTTGACTATTTCTACATTATGTTTTTTCTTTTATAACTTGGTCTTTTTCTTGTTGATTATAATCTTCTGCTTTATTCTCCAATGTGATGCTATTCTGTCAAATTGAAAGCAACCTCAATCATTTTTGTTTGTTTCAGCCATTTCAAGGAGACCAGAAGGAGAGCTGGTGGTTTTGGGTAATTGACAAAATGAATAGATATTTACACTTTTGTAGAACCTAATCCGAAATATCATGAAAAATACTATATTTTTCATTGACTATGTCATTATGGTCACACATTATTTAGTTCTCATCTGCTTAATTACATATTAAGTTCGTGTTGGTATCGCTATTTAGCTTGGTACACAGAGAACACACCAGTTTTCAAGTTTACTCATTTTCATTAGTTTTTTTACCTTAATTTTTTTTACATACAATAGAGAAGTTCTTGGCCTTCATCTCACCTGATGGTAAGTGACTAAAAGGCCGAAGATGGAAGTGACCTTCATCTGGATTGATCAACAACTTAGGAACGGGTTATCTCACCTCTAATCGTCGGAACACAATAATGTTCATAACATTGTTTTTGTGGCGGCATACTCGGGTAAAACGGTGGAAGCTAGCCCTACCAAAACAAGCAAAGAAAAGTTCAGCCTACTCTAGTAATCGAGTAATCGAACCCCAACCTTCAGATCACTAGTGGATTGTCCGGAGCATCATAAAATACGATATAACCTGGAAGAAAAAATAGGTACAATAGTTAGTATAACTACGTTAAGCACAATTCTAGGTAATAAGACACATAGGAAGCATTTTATTAAATATTGTATAGAAATATGTAAAAAAGTAATATTAAGGAATAGAGATACATAAGCAATTGCTTAACTTATAAAGTAGACTATAAGGTATAAGCAATGTTAATGCTAAAGAATAGAATAATAATATACTTAGTAAAATGTTAACTCATAGAATAAGTGCAAAGAAATAGATATGACGTAAAGTAGCAATAGTAATAAGCAGGTTAAAGTTCAAAATGTAAGTATGTGTAAGTAAGAATTGTATATGCCAAAAATAGTAAAATAGCCCCCCCCCCCACCTCAACTCTTGTAAATAGTAATACGTAGATAAGCATGAATGAGGACGGATAAAACAGAAACAGGATGAGGCATGGAATACGAGAGGCAAAAAAGCGGCAATTCGTATGAAAGGAACAAGAAAATTAAGGACTCTGAATAATAATATCAGAGGTAGATGGAATAATTAATAAAATAAAAAAATACCTTCAGATCAATGCGCGTGATCTCAACTACTAGACTGCGGATCAGGTTATATTTCGTAATACCATATTAGTGTTCCATTTCAGTCCCAAGAGTCGCAGAAGAAGCAATCGGAAGACACACGATCCTGCGTGTCCTGCGCGTGAGTTGAATTTGATTGATCATTCAGTATTAAAGTTCCTTTCGACATCTTCGGGGCCCGGAACACGAGTAAGCGCACACTCTGTGGCGTAATGGCGTGTGCGCTTGGCGTTATGATTTTACACTTTCGCTGTGATCAGAAGCCTTATGTTATGTTGATGTTGATATTACATGTTGACGTTACCAAAAATGTAATACATCTTCTATATAAATAAAAATTAATGTATGTGTGCATTCCGAAACTATTAATCAGATTGTAATGAAACTTTGGTAGGGTGTTCCGGGGACGCCCGTGAGTGTTTCTAGAAAAAAATGGCATTTACGTGGCATTGCAACGCATGCCGGGTACAGCTATAAATAATAAAAATGTCTTAAGTGTACTTGCTCTGCCACCCTCAGCAAATTCTTAGGATATATGATTCCTATTCCTTGACCGTTCGTGCTGCCCAACTGTAAAACGGTTAATGTTAACCTCATGTTATTATCGATAATGTATGAGCCTATTCAAATCCAGCAAAGTCAAAAAGACGAATAAAACTGCAAAGAGGGTTGAGATATATCGTTGAAACTGCTGCGTCGGAAGATAACTCTGAACTATCAATGAAAATATGAATATATTATTGAACTAAAGGAGACTAAACAGAGCATAAACGTGAAGCGCGAGTACGTCTCACATTTGTGCTCGGTCGATGATATCGCCATCTTGGTTGAAACTCTGCAGGATCTTCAGGAACAGCCTTTCTCCCCGCGTGTGGGTGAACGAATGAACTCTCTCAAAATGAAAGTTACATTTAATAGTCATGTTGTACCTTAACCGGTCACCGTCGACGTGGATTCTCGCGAAGTTGTCCAATAATATTTATTTATTTATTTATGCTTTATGTACCTTGTGTACAAAGGCGGACTTAATGCCTAAGGCATTTTCTACCAGTCAACCTACGGGAGGTGCAGAGAGCAAATGTGGTAGATGTACCCAAAAACAAAATTAAAATCAAATCGAAATCATTTACAAATTATTAAAACCTAATACATAAATATGACAAAAAATAAACTAATATATATTATTATTCACCAACAATAACTAGAAGCAAGAATAATACAGCCAACAAAAAGCGACGTTATGACATACAGTTCTGTTGTACATGTTTCCGCAGTTTATTTTTGAAACTTAACCTGTTGACAGATTTCTTAATATCTGAGGGCAGAGCGTTCCAGAGAAGAACGGATTGTACGAAAAAGGAAGAGTGAATTATTTCAGAACTGTGGGAACGACATGTAAGGAGATAATTGGATGAGGACCGAAGAACTCGATTATGGGACTCGAAAATGCGGATTTCACCGGACCATTCAGAAAAGCGAAAAGGGTAATTAAAGTTCTAACGTGTCTACGCTGCCGAATAGGTAGCCAGTTTAAACGCTGCCGATGCTCAGATATGTAGTCGTATTTTCGCAGGTTGTAGACGAACCGAATGCAGTTATTCAGAAGCCGGTCTAGTTTTCAGAAGCCGGTCTAGTTTGTTGTGCAGATCTGCATTCAGGTCGAGATAGCACACATCACCATAGTCGATAACAGGGAAGATCAAGGTTTGATCAAGCATTTTATTAATATCGGGTGGCAGAAAGTTCTTTAGCCGGTACAGAAACCGACGAATCCCAGTGACCCGTTGAGAGATGCTGGAGACCTGAAACTGCCAGTTAAACGTCGCGTCTAAGTAAAGATCCTTTACACTACTGCAAAATGGGACAATATTGTTGTCAAATATAACTGGGCGCAAATTAACTGTAGCCACTTTTGCCTTAATCCTGCCTGGGACTACCTACAATGATTGCTTGGCATTTTGTCGGGTTAAAGAAGATTCCAAACTGATCAGACCAAGTTTTAATGGCAATTAGGTCCTCGTTAACTTTATATAATATGTGTAATTTAGACACACATTGCAGTTGTGGAGAGAAAACTTCGAAAGGGAGTTGGATGCAAACCCTGCATGAGCGTTCCGGAAGCTTCATCAAATCTTCTCGTCCTCCATCCCACAGTCCTTGAAGACAAAAAGTCTATAATCAGTGCATCCTATCTATTACGATTTACGATGCCGAAATGTGAACACTAAAAGTGTTCTTGAACAAAGAAGAACTTGCAGTTTCTCTGTCAAGTAAAATTTTTAATGAAATTATCTGACACAAAAGCAATATCACAGTTTTAAAAATAAACAAGTTGAAATGGCAAAGGCTGGCAATATTTGTCGCAAAACTGACAATGATTGGAATAGGCGAGTGCTGGAGCTGAGACCATGTTTAAACAAGAGATGTGTAGGACGCCCTACAACAAGGCGGAGCGACGACTTCCGTCAGACAGTTGGGAGCGTATGGATGCGAAAATCAGAAAACTGGGCTTAGTGGTGCGCGTTGGGGGAGGCCTGTGTCCAGTAGTGGACTGCTACGGGCTGATGACGGTGGTGAATATATTGACGACTCACGGCGAGTATTCGGTTGCAACATCCGTGCAACCAACCTCGATGACGTCATATCTGTACCGTATTTATAAGTCGGGGCGAGTGTAAGAAAATGGGAGAATGACATTCTAACGAGGTTCATAGATATTGTTCATTTGTGACCAAGTTGTTGTTTACCACAGATTAAAGAAACTGATCAGCTCGGAGTATACCTGCATGGCGTGCCTTGGGGTGGTCTTCCTGGTGTCTGTTGCCTTCGCGTTCTGCCTGCTCTTCAGGTCCGGTCCGATCGTGACAAGCACAGATCAGGTAACGTACCTCGAGCCGTATCTGAAAAAAGTATTAACCTACATCAGCTGTGTATCCACAGTATGCACCGTGTTCTTGAGAATACGCATTAACTTCCGCCCGTGATTCAGAGCATCAAACTGAACAACTCTTACTAAGGGATTTTCTAAAATCACGGAAAAATCTGCTATTTTACACTAAAGTTCAAGACATATTCGCCCAAAATATAGCAGTTATTTTTAGGCCATATTTTTATTACTGGATACCGGAAATACTCACGAAACAGAAAAATCAATATTTGTTTACTTTTCCGTGAAATATTGTGATTGAAATATTATTGCCTCAATTATATAGGTATGGAGAGTTGTTAAAACGCATATTGCCAGTATCGCCCATTGTCCAATTTCAAAAATTGGTATGTATTATTGCCAACTTTTTGAAATACCATACATTACAAAGCATTTTGCCTACTTTTGTATAAGTTTCAAATATGTATGTAAATCGCCAAATATTTCTGTATCTGTCCCCGCGTCATCAAGACGCGCTCTCGCATCACGCTGTGTTGTTGTACCGTATAAGTAACTTCCAAGTCGAGCTTTAATCACGGACCAAGTAGCCCTTCTGAATTGCCATCGTCGTTTATAGAATAACGATGCCATTTAGCATTATTGGTCCGTACGATAGCTTGGCACCCGTGGTAGTAAAAAAAGTTTCATGACAACGTATTGATTCAAATTCTTCTTATGCTTTACTTTTAGTTCACGGTGAAAAGTCCGAGTCAACTGAACAGCGAGCTGATGAAGCGGAAGCTAGAAATGCTGAGGAGTAGCCGGGGCGAGAGTGACACCAGGTTGACTGCAAATGGAGGGTGAGGCTATTGTTCACCGTTAGGTTATAACAATTGAACCGTATTTTTGGGCGAGTTAGCATGCTGATTAGTCGCTATACCTGCCATAGCGAATAGATTACCGTGTATGGGACTCCCCGTTAAGTACAGGGAATTCACTTAACCTCGATGTTCATTTCCACCAGAAGATCCCTCTTTTCTGCCGCAAAGCAGCAATGTTTGCATTGCTTTGTTCCGGTTTGAAGGGTGAGACGGGCCGTGAAATAATTGTGCAAGTACTGTGGACTTTGCCATCTTATATCACAATTTATTGACGTACACTGTTGTCGTTGAAGGAGCTGTAAAATTGCGAAGTATACAGGAATCAAATGTACCCAATTCAATCTACATCCCCTAGACAGCTAGGCCAGGAATGAGCCGAATATTACTTATTTGATCATACATTTTCTCAGGTTCAATTACATAGATTAGGTTATATACTTATTACTTATTTGATCACACATTTTCTCATGTTCAATATCAGAAGATTCAATTTCATAGATTATCTCAGAAAATCTTTTTTAAGAACACAATATTTCCTGGAAATTTGTCTACGTGACACGTTTTGCTTATCAGACGATTGCTTTTTTTCTCAGAAAATGATTAGCTTTATAGATACAAAAAAAAACTATACGCCGCCGCTTCATACGATACCTACTTATCAATAGGTCTGAAAGCTTTTGTGCTCTATGTTTATATTCACAGGGGAAGTTGGAGCGATGCAGCGTCAAGAGGATTCAGTGGCCTAGCTGGTTACGTGAGCAATGGTGAGATTAACTTTACAACATTTTTGTTCGGTCTTTGAAAACATAATTTGCATTGCAAGCCCTTGAAAACATAGGGTCTTACCACACAATGCTGTTTAACAGTTATCTAATGCTAGTAATGGTTTAAACATGATGCTGTTTCATTTGTATTAATACGGGTGAATAGAGACTGCATCATAATTATTTAAGACATATATATGAAATAAGGCAACGTTTTATAGTACTACACCTTAGATTATTCTAAGTACTACACCAATAATGTTTAATTACCTATACCATTACGTTTCAAGGAGTCCTATTTATAAGATTTATGTTGCAAAATCTCTTCGGGCCTCCCACCTGCTCAAAAAGAGGTCTTTAACTGCCGCCTAGACGACGTAAAAAATGTTTTTTTTTTTAATAATTCAACAATACTTAACATTAATTAAAGTTATCTCGAAATTGAAGCTCGCTTCCACCATTGGAGTTTTTTATTACATGTTTCAATGAATGACTACAACCATATGAGTAATGTATTCTTGTTTCAGGGCACGGCGGAGAATATAGCGGTTCTGTAAGTACATAAAATAGTTCATCCTACAAAAGTTTCTAAGAAATTTTTATTCAACCCGTGACCTAACGCAATTTAGCCCAAAGGTTGGTAATCAATAAGGTATCATTGCTTATTCACCGGAGGGATACTCCTTGCCAGGTCACCTGTTTGGGTACCTCCGTCTTATCTATTTCTGCCGCAAAGCAACAGTATTTGAATTGCCGCGTTCCGGTTTAAAGGCTAAGATATGACAGTAATTACTGGGTACCGTGATTTTACACCTTATGTCACAAGTTGGCAACGTACACCGTGGTTCTTGTGGGGGTTGCAGATTTACTGCGAATTTCACAAGAGCCACATGTATTATAGGTAGGCGACTGTTACCATTTACCATCAGGTGGATAGTATGCTTGTTTGCCAACTTTGTTGTATAAAAAAACAAAAAAAAACTTCCTTAAATTGGTCATTTTAATTTTGTTTCACAAACCTTAAAGCCTTCTTAACGATTTACTTAATATACATATACAGCCGCATTTCTACCGCGTTTAGTTCTCCCGTAAATTTGGTAAGTACGAGAAAAAAAATAGAGACTGATTGATAAAAATGAGTCCCCGGGTCTCGCGTCAAAGGCTTAGAGGGGCGGTGACAAACTGACGGCGCAGGCCCTCGGGGGCCTTCGGCTGTGTTGTTTACGGCGCGGCGAGGCAAAGGAGCGAGTACCTTGCAGCCGCGTCTAATAACTGTGAACATTTTTAAATAAGAGAACGATTTTTTTTATACCACGTGACTAGTAAACAAGCATATAGCATCCTTTACCACATGGACAAGGAAGGGCAGATGATAACTATCAACTGGAAAGTCTGTTTATTTGCCAATGTTGTAGTATAAACATACAAAAAGTCCTAAATGCGTCGCCCGCGCTTATCAACGTCGGCATGGACCAATCTCAATAATCATGTGCTGAAGTACGGCATGACGCTTAGCAGCTGACTGCGAATTTCTGTAATGTGGGTAATTCCCCAGTCAGAATAATTACGAAAGTGATAAACAGTATGCCCAACCCTCCTAGTATTTTTACGGTATAGCTTGCCCTACCATAAACAAAACCAAAGAGAAAAACTTCCGTGTGCGGAGTGCGAGTTTTATCAAGGTTTACTCGATCACACGCATCGAACGCGTAAACGCGAATTTGTATGGAAATAGAGCAGCGCCATCTAGTAATCACTAGATGAAGCTGTCTCATTCCATAGCAGCTACTAGATGGCGCTGCTCTAATTCCATACAAAAACGCGTTAACGCGTTTGATGCGTACGATCGAGTAGAGCTCGATAAAACTCGCACTAGGCACTCTGCTCCCGTGGCGAATCGAACGTTGGACCTCCAGATCGAGTGATTTCTTTTTGTTCTACGAAGTAGTGACATGGAATGGCGATTAACTAAAATATTTTTTTAGTATAAATCGCAAAGAGTGTGCTCGTTTAAGTTGTAAGTGTCAGTTTCACGGAACAAATGAATAATGAACATTCCCATATATTTTATGAAACAACGTACAATATACTGCCATATCATTTTGTTCCAAAGTGCAACAGTTTTATAGAACAAACTAGCTTTTGTCCGCGGCTTCGCTCGCGTTTAATTCGGGGTAACACGGTTCCTCTTTCCTGATTTAGAACACAGAAGAGAACTCGGAACAGAATATTATTTTAATACGCTACTGTAGACGATATTATAGGAAAGTCTCACACAAATTTCCATCCCCTATTTTAGGGGCTGGGGGAAGATTTCCAAAAAAAAAAGGCAGGTATTTTTCGTTGGTAACAAAGAGTCTGTGTACCGATTTTTAGTTTCCCACCTTGAAAACTGCGAAAAGTCCCATATAATTTTTTTTTATTTATTTTTTGAGTGGTTGGGGACAGATTTAAAAAAAAATGATGCACGATTTTTTTGTTAGTCTCAAATAGTCCGCATACCAATTTTTAGCTTTCTACCTTAAAAATTGCGGATTGCTCCATACAAACTTCCACCCCCCATTTTAGGGAAGTTGGGGGTTAGAAAGAGACAAAAGTAGCCTATGTCACTCTCCATTTCATCAACTATCTCCACTTAAAAATTACGTCAATTCGTGACTCCGTTTTGCCGTGAAAGATGGACAAACAAAGAGACACACATACACTTTCCCGTTTATAATATTAGTATAGATAATTATAAATCATAATCCGAATCCCTGAGTGTTCTATGAAATTATTAGAAAATTAAAATATAATTTTGTCCCATTACGTCGCTGTTCTATAGAACAAATGGGAATTACTCTCCAGATCAATTTCGAGTAGTCTCAACCACTAGTCAAAAAACTTTTACATTTATATAGGATTGGATAAGAGTATAGAATATAGATACACACACATTAACAACATTATTATATAATTTTATGAAAACACTCACGTATTCTTAGCAGTTTTGTAGACCGTTCTGTCCACTAAGCTGCTGTGACATCCTACTTTGCTTGAGAATACTAAATCAATGTTCCCCAAGGCACTACAAGTTTGCGAAAATCTATGCAAGAACAGGGCAACCGTAATGTTATCCCATAGATTATAGAGTACCTTGATATAGAGTAGCTATCTTTCCTGCTGCTGAGCCATTTTCAACTTTATGGCATCGCAATAGGGGTTGCAATGTTGAATGTTGTCCGCAATGTTAGGTTTGGTAGGACCCCTCTGGCGGTAAATATTAATATAAAACGATGGTTGCTGTAATGCGAGTCAATTGGCGGTAGCACCTTCGTTTTTATACAGGCTGTTTCGTTTAACTGTCATCGTAATATTGCCGTTTAACTATTACTTACAGTAAGTTATCTAATAGGTTGGGGAAAAAGTTTCTTCGCATTTTTTAAGAAAATTCAAAACATTTTTTAATATAGTTTATTTACATTTAACTAAAGTATGTAGGTACCATTTTGTTCGATAACTTTTTGCCATCTTGTAGGTAGGGACATGATCCCATTGCTATAGAAATTTTGGGACTTCTGGTCAAAATACTGCGACAAGTGGTTTTGGCAGTCCTCTCGTGATGTTAACCTGACACTGCCTAAAGAATTTTGAAGAGACCGAAACAGGTGGAAATCTGAAGGTGCAAGGTCAGGACTATACGGCGGATGCATTAACACCTCCCAGCCAAACTCTCTTAATTTTTGCTGAGTGGCTAAAGATGTGTGAGGTCTAGCGTTATCATGATGAAAAACCACACCCCTTCTGTTGATTAACTCCGGCCGCTTTCTCTCAACTTCTTGCTTTAATCTCATCAGTTGTTCGCAGTAGAGTTCAGTTTCATTCAAAAATGGTTCGGTTTCATTACGTCGTAATAAAGAATCACAAATGACTACACGGTTCATTAGGTTTTTTTCAGTGAGCTCGTGAGGTACCCAAATGTCGAGCTTTTTTGTGTACCCAGTTTTTTTCAAATGCGCCAAAACTGTTTTGTGGTCAATTCCCAGTTCTTCAGCTACGTCGTAACTACTAACATGCCGATCTTGCTCCACTTTTTCAAAAATGGCATCCATTTTATCTGTAATAGGGCGACCAGAGCGACGTGCATCTTTGACATCAAAATTTCCGGATTGAAAACGCTTAAACCAAATTTGTGCTACTCTCACAGACACTGCACTAGGTCCATAAACATCGCAAATTTTTTTCGCGGCTTGCGTTGCATTTTTACCTTTTTTGTAGTAAAATTTTAAAATGTATCGAATTTCTTCATTAGATTCACTCATCTTGGCGGTACGAAAAACAAATGAAAATCACACATTTTCCTAATTTGAATTTGGAATTATGTTCTTTAAAATTTAAACTTTCAATGATACCAAAACCAGCCAGATACAAATAGTATAGCCAAAGAGATATTATTACAAGTTTATACATACTATAATGCGAAAAGACTTTTTCCCCAACCTAATATAAATTAAGTATCTATGTCAATATGATGTTTGAGAAGTCTTAAGATTACTTGGAATATTTTATTTTTGGGTAAGAGATCAAACACTCTTTTTAGTCTCAGTAGCCAATATACAATTAGATGCTTATATCATTAAAAATTTCCTCTGATACAATAGTACAATTAGGCAGTTCAACTGGTTGCACAAATGGCACACCACCTGTTCATTTGTCCTGCTACAAAAAATACAATCATATCACTCGTACCGAATGTGACATTCTATAGTACTACTTTGTTTTTATTATATTTGTATTTATTTACTAATACTGAAACAAAATTTATTTTTTGTATGAAAAGAAATCCAAACATCGTAAATATTCACGGTGTTACTACAAAAAGTATTAAAACGCGGTCTAAGGTTAGACACTCTTTAAACATGATGCTGTTTCATTTGTTTTAAAGGGATAGAAAAAGACAGCGTCATATTTAAACACAGTGTCTAAAACTTTAGACAGCGTTTAAAGACTCTTGTAGTAAAACCGACTATCATTTACATTTTTTAAATATGAAGGAACAACAAAAGTATCTTTTTTTCTATTAGGATTATTATTATTTTACTATAGATATTCAAAAATAATTAATTTTTCTCCACTTCGCAATTTATTTCGCAACATCCTCTATGTGCGCATCTGAGCGACAAATCATATTGTAGGTATTTATTCCCGCCCGGGACCGCGGCCTAAAGTGATTTGTGGTCGAACAAGAGTATGGATTTTTTTCACTCTTTCAGAGTTTCTAACGTCTCAAGAAAATGTTTTTCTTCGAAAATCGAGTAGGAAATGAAATTACACAAAATTAATACTACTGTAATCTGCTAAGTCTGTATTGTTTTCTATTTTACTTGAAATCAGCCTAAAAACGATTCGATTCCTATATCTGGTAACTATTACTCAAGATTTGTGTTTGATAATTTCAAAACGACAGCACATTAAATAAATTGTAGTTTGGCGCCCACCGTGGGACTTTATGGTTAAGATACGAATTCTCTACCATACATTACAGACAAGTTCCTAGATTTTAAAAGGTAAAGCTTTCGGAATCGTAGCAATTAGATCTTTAGGACCTGCTAACAGATACAATCATGTTGTCTACCTAGAACAAACCTCCAAATAAGCCAGCTAATCGGATTCTAATAGACGGATTTGAAGTGAGTAATTCTCAATTTTGTCCATGTTTAAAATGTTTCGGTTCCATCATGCCAAATTTAACGGTCACGTTACAATATACTGTAAACCTAATAAAATTATTCACTTGTCTGAGTTTTAAATGAAATGATCAAGAAAATGTCTTCATTTGTGAGGTCAACAAGCAGTTATATACAATTAAGCAGTTCATTTTACTCTTTAGGAGTCTACACACGATTTTTATTTTTAATAACCGTTTCTAGATGATTAGCGTGTGTGCATAATATTACAACTCTTTCTTTGACGTGTCCATGACACCGGAGCGCGCCGTCGCCCGTCGGTTGATATGAAGTAAGTGATACCAACAAAAGGCTTTTATTATTCCGCCTGTTAATATCCAAATAACACGGGCACATTCATCAGCACAACAGTTTTACGTCCGCCGTCGACAAAGGGGCGTCTGGCCGTCCTCCTGCCCGGAACAATGGTATCCCGCGGGCAACGCGCAGATTAAAAAGTCTCCTTTGCGCGACACGATGATATTGCTAAGCATTATAACTGTTTCCCTTTGCCGGCATGCTTGAGTGATATTGATATTGCTCGGTGTAGACGTGCGTTTACTTTTTGTACTAACTACCTACCTATATATACCTAGTTGTTCTCTGGGGCGATCCAATATCCAAATGAATACTGTTCCTTAAATTTTTTAGTAACTGAATGAAATTAATTTTACAGTGCAATCATAAAAAAGTAAGTAGATGTATAATTATAATAAATATATCTATATTATGCTCCCGCGAATTCTGTTTTGATATGATACAACGATTGTGGGTAGTTTGTGGTGATGCACAGAGGGACACGCTCCATACAAGGGCGGTCATAAATAGTTAAAGTCCTGTTACTATCAATACATTGTATTATTTTAGTGACTTATAGTTGTAAAAGTGTTTTAGGAACATTAAAATGAAAGAAGTACATGTATTTACGGAATAAAAAACGTTTACTTCAGTAAAAAACAAATATAAACAATAACATACTTTTACCTAAATTTATCATGAACAAACACTTAAAAATTGGAATGTAAAACATATATTTTAAATAAAATAAGAGTCAAAACATTGATAACATTATTTAATTATAATAAAATAATAGAAATAAATAAATTAAAATTAATTAAATACAAAAAAAACAAAACAACTAACAAAATACAAATAAATTATTCTTATTCTAACAATATTAAACATGTAACAATTCTATTACACTTTGTGACAGAGTATTTTTCTTTTTAGGGGGAAGTTTCCGAAGACTTGTAATATAAGGATCTGAATGTAATAATAGTCGTTGTATTAAATCTTGATTGGTAACTTCACGTGACATTTTTCGAGTGTGATTTCGTCTATAAATTTTGATATACTTATTTGTCGCTTCAGCAGCTTCTTCGGAAAGTTCTCCTATAGATAACAATGCATAACTTATAATATCTGATCCATGTACGAGCACCTTGTAGACAGAAGCAGGAAGACTATACCACGGATATTCCTCGACCAGGCTGTATGCTGTTTGTAATGCACAGTCTTTAAACTTGCATTCATTAATTTTATGTCCAGAAGATAACGTTTGTAATATTACACAACGATCTATGAGATCCTTATTCAAACCTGTAATTTCAGCAGATACAGCTGATTCCAAAAAAAACTTCCTGGCCGTGTTTCCGTCGTTAGACGTCCCGCTTCCACCACTACGCGGCTTGTCAACTATTAAACCTAATCGTTCCCTAAACTGGGACTGTACATATTGTTTTTTATTTGATAACAATTGTTTATCACTATCTAGCCTAACTTGCCATTTTTTTATGTCTAATCTATATGAAAGATGAATAAAATATTCGAAGAAACGTATCCAAGAATGTAGTGGTGATAATCCAAATTGGTATCTACTCTCTATTACAGGTTTTTGTAAACATTCGTCTATTTTATTCATCTCTTTAGGGGTAGCATTACATATATAACATCTACTTGTAGATGTTTCTCTTAAAGCACTACAAATTTTACCATCTACCATTGAAAGCTGCAACTTATGAGAAACGACCAATTCACGATTGTCGATCTGAATAAAAGTAGGTTGCAAACTTTCAATTTTATCCTTAAAATAAGCTTCCTCTTGCAAAGACACTGCTGTGCTTTCTTTCAAAAATTGAAATCGAATAGGACGGCAGTACCTAGTGGAAGAGGGTCGAGGATTTTTCCATAAAATTTTACAATTATCTTCAGCTAATTTTACAATAATTTGAAGGGGTACATAAGATGTTACAAACAAACTACTATCTTCTAAAGTTGAATCTGAAAAAAATTGTTTGTATTCACTATGTCCAGTGCTGCCATCGAATCCCCATTTCCCAAGTAAAGAGATATTAGACAAACAATCATCAGGAATCTGATCTAAGACCTCTTTTTGAGATTCAAGGATTCGAGAAGCTGTGTGATCAAAAAGACTTTGTAATTCAACTTCAGCTGAAGACTCGGAAACAGTTATATTAGAAGGGTAACATCTCTGTTTCGCTTTAGTAATTTGTTGGTAACATGGTAATACATTAGGAGAAATCTTACTATTAACAAAGTTTTTAATTAATAAATACTGATGTTTTGTCAACTGAGCATCGGTCACAAGTGACAAGACATCATCAGTGCTAACTCTAGATATACACGAATCGAATGAACAGTCTGAAACATCAAGCAATGCACTCACAGTAGAATCATCAGACTTTGACAAATCAGCTACTCTCCGACGTTTAGTCCTTTTACTACATTGCGTAAAAGGTTTTCGAGGACGACCACGTGAATGACACGGCGACGTTTCAGACGGAGTACATTGCTTATTGTTTTTCACAAGTTGAATTTTTTCAATAACATTAAACCAATCGGAATTCTTATATAAAAGCTTGGTTTTATCCCTATTACATTTTTTCCAGAATCGAGCAATAGCTTTACATAAATTATTAACAATTTTCTCTAAATAATGAATATCAATGTTCTCAGCATCGTCGTTCAGAGTAGTCAACAAACTTTGTAGGACTTGACGACACTTTTCCGAGTCATTATCGGTATTGACAGTTAGCCATATTTCAAGAATATGCATTCTTGAAAACGAGCATATATATAAATTACCTAAAACAAAAAAAAAACGGTTAAAATTCAGTCACAAAACCTACACAAAGCACTAAGACTAAATAAACTAATTTCGTAGCAAATGCTACGAGATAATCTGGCAACCGTAGCACCCTTGTCATCGCCAAAAGGGCAGATAAGGGCAGCCAAGTTTTAATTTTCCTAAGATAAGAAAGTCTAAAGATTATGGTGCAATATACCTCCATAGTCGGAGCGAGTGGGAACATATTTAAAAGTTTATTCAAACTTTGAATATTAAAATATAATACTCCAAGAAAAGTCGCCTCGTAGCAATGACATACTAAAGAAAATATATACTAAGATACAATTAAAATAAAAATATTAATTATTACATACCCTGTTCTTGGATATCCATTTCAGAAAAAACTCACACAGCACTCACAGGTCCCGCAATGACAACAAATGACGTCACGCTTTTTAATGACTCACTGATAACAGTATTTACGATTGGCGATGCGCTCTCTTTGAATGCACAATAGATAATGAAGGCGCACTCTAATTACTGACCTATTTATAGTTTCAGAAGGTACCGCAACTATCCAATGTAACGACAAGGAATAAAATGTAAAACAAGAAAGCAGGTTTTTAAGATTTATGACCTATGGATGTCCCACAGTGTGATGGGGAGATTAAAGCCCGTCTTCCGTAGCCTCACACCAAAATGGTTTTAGCAGTTGTTGATTTCGAAGTCTTTAAGTGTTGAACGGTAGCGTACGGAGGATGTCTAGACTTCAGTCTGTGCGGTGGTTGACGGACGAAGCCTTCGTAAGCCGGAAGTGTGGGTTGGGATGCAATCTTAGTCATATCTGTTTTCAGAGCATATTTCACACGCAAACATTGGGGTGCTATGTGGCTAAGAGCTGGGTACCAGTATAGTGGCGTGGATTTGCTAGTACCGGAGATACACCGGCGGTTTAGTGTCGACTTTATACACACACATGAGCACTTTGGAGCCACACTGGTGTACAGTATTCCGCCGCAGAGAAGCCAGGGGATAAGCTGTTCGGAGGTAATCAGCGGATGCTCCCCAAGTTGTTCCACATAGCTTGTAAAGTTTTTGTGCCAGCTTGTTGAGATCTGAGAATCTGAAATGCAAAGTACCTTGACATCATGCTCCGAGTTCATTGTATTTCTATACGGTAATTCATCGCAACCCGTATTTCTATTAATTTACTAGCTTTAGTTACTTTTTAAATAATGATACATTTCGCACAAGTATCTTCTTCTTCTTTTATATATAAAAATGAATCGACTCAAAAACGGCTCGTCGACCGATTCTAACAAAATTTTCTGTGTGTGTTTGAATAGGTCCAGGGAAGGTTTATACGTACAATTGGACCCGGTAGGTGGCGCTGTAATTTTGCAGGACAACGTCTGCCGGGCCCAGTAGTCTTCTTCTTCTTCTTAAAAATCAAACGCTGTGTGTTAGTCTTGCAAAAACTCTGAAACGACTCGACAGATTCTTACAAAATTTTCTGTGTGTATTTGAATAGGTCCATGGAAGGTTTAAACGTAAAATTGAACCCGGTAGGTGGCGCTGGAATCGGGCAGGACAACGTCTGCCGGGCCCACTAGTCTTCTTATATATAAAAATGAATCGATGTGTGTTAGTCTCGCTAAAACACAAAAACGGCTCGACCGTACTTACGAAATTTTCTGTGTGTATTCGAATAGGTCCAGGAAAGGTTTAAAAGTAAAGTTAGACCCGGTAGGTGGCGCTGTAATCGGGCAGGACAACGTCTGCGGGGCCCACTAGTCATCATCTTCTTCTTATATATAAAAATGAAACGCTGTGTGTTTGTCTCGCAAAAACTCTGAAACGGGTCGACAGATTCTTACGAAATTTTCTGTGTGTGTTTGAATAAATACAGGGAAGGTTTAAAATTACATTTGGACCCAGTAGGTGGCGCTGTAATCGCCGGGCAGGACAACGTCTGCCGGGCCCACTAGTCATATATATAAAAAAAATGAAACGCTGTGTGTTAGTCTCGCAAAAACTCAAAAACGGCTGGAACAATTCTAACTAAATTTTCTGTGTGTATTTGAATAGGTCTAGGGAAGGTTTATACGTAATTTAATTGGACGCGGAAGAAGGCGCTGAAATCGGGCAGGACAACATCTGCCGGGCCCACTAGTATAGTATATTTGTATCCTGAATGAATATGAAAGAATCATCTGCCGTGAATATGCTATACTCGGAGTTGCAATTTCAAACTTTTCAATATCTCGGCAGCTGATCCAATTGCGTTTTTCGCTGTAAGCGAACGGAATTTACATTAAGTATCTTACTAATGCATTAGCTCTTTATCTAAATAGACATATTAGATTGACACGTGCAGAACAAGCGTACTACAAAGTAAGACTACTAGTGAATTTACTTTCTAAGTAATAGCTGAATTAAATGAAATTTGCAGCCAATGATAGGCGAAGCGAGCGCGATTACAAACCACCATGTTTATATTCAGTTAAGGACCAAGTACATTCAAAGCCGCGGGAATGGAGGAATAAAAGCCTGTCTGCCGCCGAAATGGCTCGTTGTTGGTATCACAATGTTCATAATGTTATAGGCTCGGAGACTCAGTGCGGCCGGGAAACAAAATAGCAAAGCTCCAAAAAAAGATTTATTCGATTTATTTATGACATTGATTTATATAAAATGTTTTACATATAATATATGATATTGTACAAGTATCAGAAATACATATTGAAAAAATATATTATCAAATTTGCTATAGTGTGATCACCTTAGTGATTTTTAATTGGAGTGATTTCGGAACATAAGTTGTACACTTTATATTTAGAAATGTACACAGAAATAAATCTAGATGAATAAACAACTTTCGCCTGCGCTTTATCTTGTTCACCATTGACAATTAACATAATTTTATCTACACTCATGTTCTAATTCTAATATTAAGAACTCAACACTAATATTTTAAAAGCATAACTTAAAGCCCTTGGCCTTTTACAAATTACATTATAATACAGGTTCGCCATACAAAACCAGTACTTTAATGTAACTCGAATTCCAATAAAATACAGTTCGATTGACGAAGCTCGACCAAGGAGGTTTTGTCACAATTTTCTTTTGTGCCAGTACATTGTCTATGGCGGCGCGTGCAACAGCGCATGCACGGTAGAATGTTGGTGTTGGCGCCATTTCTCTGAATTTTTCATTCATTATTGTTTGATTTTGTTTTAATTTTGTGTCTTTTATTTAATTTAGGTAACCACTGATTGCATGAGTGTAGATAAAGTAGTGTATGAAATTGCACATAATTAGGTCTTAAAACCCTCGTGTGGTACTATTAAAATTCTCGGCAAGCCTCGAATTTTAAACACACACTAGTGTTTTAAGACCCCCTATTATGTGACTATTTCATAAACTACTATTATTGAACTCAATAAATCCATAATAATATAGTGCATAACCACATACCTATGGTCGATATGCGTAGTTATACCTAAGCTACTCGTAACATAAGCCAACTTGTAAACTTCAATCGAACCTTTTTATTATCTGGGTCTGACTAAAATTTTATTTGGAAAATTTGTAAAGCCTATCCCCTAAACTGTAAAGCTATATTGTCCCGTTCCCAGACGGAACGAACGCAAGTTGAACTCTGAATAAAGACTAGGTTTTTGCATATTTTTTTTACAGCCCACTGGGTCTTTTGTGGCTGTAATGACAGCGGGACGGTCTGCTGCACGCCATTAGGGCTCTGATGAGGGCCAGGTCGCGGCGTGGCCATGCCATTGCTTAGAGTTTATCAAATAGGTCGTTCACCTAAAGACGAACGCACACGTCAGTCAGTCACAGTACCAGTTCGTAGCGAGATAGAAAATCAATATTCGTGTCATGCCCCCCATGGACCTGTTTGACCCAGTCACCATCTAAAAAGAGTGTCTTTGCGATTCTTTGCTTTATCTATCATCTCAGAACTAGGCCATTGATGAAGCGATTTTAAACTGCATTAACCGAAAATTCTGTCATTATTCTATCTCCAGGTTAGGTTCATTTTTATTCACTTATTAATATTTGGGTAACAAACAGTTAAGGTGTTTCTAACTAAATTTCACATAAAGACAGTGTCACACACCAGTGGAGTTTCCATTTAATTACTAGTACATAGCTTAAATTACATTCTAAATTTAAACAAAGGAAATAAATGTACCCATGCATCTACACTAAATATTCATACATCATCATATCACGAATGCAGTTGATTCCTTATCAACCTGGTGGTAAGTATTAGAATTTAGAACTAGTCCAAAGAGGTCAAACCGGTCGACGCAAAATTATTACTTTAAGGAGTAGATACGAGACTTATTGCAGAATATTGTTCTTTGGATAGTTTGTTATCCTAAAGAGAATGAACAATGACATAACTCTAGAGTATGATCAGGCGTATCAGAGCTGAAACAATTATTGGATAATTAAAATGGAGTTCATTCCAGAAGCATTCCAGAAGAAGGTTATCATCCTTCTTCTGATGTGTGTTATCATACTTTTTCTGGAATGAATTCTGCATTCGCTAAATTAGATTCATAAACAAGGTTACTTTATTATTCAAGTTTATTCAAGATTGATCCTCTAATAAAGGTTGTTCAATTTACCTAACAAAATTTAGCTCCTGTTTCACAAATAACCTGTATTACATTTATTGTATTAAGAGCTCTTATGATTACATTCTAGTGAACTAGATTCTACACCTTGTAATGAATAACATTGTAAGAAATGAACCAAATCGACGCGGCGGCGATATTCTCGAACGTTTCCCGTAGTCGTGCCGCCCGCCCAGAGCACACCTGCACCTGCTCGGTAATTGAGTCGTTCAGTCCTATTCATTAATGAATTATCGCCCGCGCTCTAATTGTTGCGCCCTCGCCCCGCGTGACGGAAGGCCGGGTGGGGCCAATAATTACGAGTTTGCAATTTGCTCGAGTACTGCTTTGCACTGAGTCAACTTTGAGGATTGTGAAGATTTCGCTTGACGTTCGAATCGCATGTGACACCGATAATTAGGAAACATCTAGATTAATATAGTTAGCGAGGGACAAAAATCTTAACTGCTGTATGCGACCTATACAGCAGTTAGATTTTTGTCCCTTGCTTATCACTCGAGTCTCAGTGAGAATGGAATACACGTAAGATAGAATATTCAAATAAAAGAAAATAAGCAAATATGAAAAAAAAAGAACACAGTTTAGAAAAAAGCTTACAAAATAACAAACGCAAAACGGTCGAAATGCAAATTAATGCGGAGTCCATAGATGGAAATTGGAATCGCCTTCATATTTGTGCATCCAAGGTGTATATATTATACTTGATGTATAAAAATCTCCCTCTTCAATGCAATCAGTGTTGCGTTTCAACTGTGAACCACAGAGAGTAATAAACAAGTTAAAAATCTTCGGCAATAAGTGTCTGAGAGCGAACCTCTCATGACCGGTCCGAAGACCATAAGAAAGGGAAGAGTTGTGGAACCTCTGCTGAAAATCACCTATAGTCGAAGAAACTGCGCAAAAGGAAATGGATAAATACATCGGGGGGAGGAACAACTAATAAAGCTAGCTAAGCTTTTAGTGGCGTTTAGCATCGCTTTTAGGCCGGTTTCAGTGCTAAGCTGACCGTCGCGTCGGTGCGTACTTTCAGTCCCCACGATACTGACCGACCGCCAGTTTGTAGTATTCAGTGCTATCCTGACCAACAAAACGACCGATCTAGTATAGTCGTATATTTTGTCATGTTCACTATGTACGAGATTACTCGAAAAGTACTTTTGACGACGATAATACGCACATACATTCAGTCGGTTCACCGATCGGTGCAGCACTGAACGAGTTCATAAATAAATGTTTTCATAGCTTCGGTCAACCGTCGTCGGTACGCATGCAGCTCGACCGAGGCCGACGCGCCGTGCGCATCAATACGGTCAGTGTTCCACTGCAAGGTTCTATGAATTTTCATATAAATGACGACGACGACCGACGTACGTACCGACAATCGGTCCGGCCGTTATAAGTGGCAGCCACTGGACAGAGAACATGCCAACAAACGTTCCGTACAGCCTTGTCGCCGGAGCGTGGGGACCGAGCCTGCTACCCGTGGGACTGAACTGGAGTACTTTGAGATATAGGTTGCCTTACCACTTTAACACCCTGACTGAAGGTAGGGCTTAACAGTAGAGTTTACAAAATAGAGTAATACCGACTATGAATAGTCTAATGTTAAACTGTTTTACCAAATATAAAAATAAACCTAATGACAAGTACTAAATTCTAACACTAACTATAGATACTCCGTCTCTAATAGTTGCTAGTTTCCGGCTTTTTAGAGTTATGCGTGTCCGACTAAATACAAGTTGGCTTGTACGGATTGTATACTTAATGACTGTAATTTATGTAAAAACAAATACACAATAGTTTTAACAGACTTTGTCGATATATCGGATTAAATATGTGACTACTTTACTATATTCCAGCCTGGCAATTCTGTCCGTACGCTGCCTGCAACTTAAATAATAAGTTGAGCAGATTTGCTCGCTATTGCTTTGCAATGACCAACGACCGTAGAAGTTAAACGTAAATGCCAGACTGCAGTCTGGTCAATTGTTCTAAGAAAGCTTTCCAATTGGGTTGTGAATGTTAATTTGTCTGCAAGCTTAAAACACTATAACCAACTGTTCATAGATTTCAAGTCGATCTACATTATAGGTGTGTGGTCACATTGTAAGCGATTTGTATCTGAGTCTGTGCTGAAGGAAGATTGTTATAGGAATTGATAGAATTGATAATATTCTTGTATTTTTTGTTGTAATAAATACATAAATGTGATAAATCCTAAATCCAAAAAAATATATATTCTTTTGGATTTAGGATTCATCACATTTAGCACAAAATTAAAATAAATAGAAAAAAAGGATTTCACTTGAAGCCGTAATATGAGTGCATTTTGGATTTGGACGCGTCGTTTCTTTTTTTGTACATGTAGGTACTTGTAGTTTTTTTTCCTCGAAGAAATCAACTAACTGACCTCTCACGTATTAATACAACATCAATGCGAATTTCTGCAATCTGTCTTTTGGTTTATTAAGAAAAAGTGTCAAACCGAAAGGAAGTATCGCCTTGAATTCTCCTACTCTGACAAACGCAATCCTCTTGCACTGACGCCAACTCCTTTCCCATAGAGCAAGAGGGTAATTTGTGACTGCATACGTTTTCACAATTGAACAGCCCTCTCTCTTATTTTAAAGCCGTGTGAGCGAGACGCAAAATGATTTAACGCACACGTACGTCACATGTTAGTAATGAGCGCTTAATACTACTGAGTTGCTTTAAGGGGGAGTCTTGTTTGCGTTGAGAGTTTGTTTAGTAATTAAGTTGGTGATCTTTTCAACAGCTGTCAAGTTTATTGTCTTGGTTTTGTCATCAAATCAAACAGAATTGATTTTTGTATTAATAATGTGTCATTAAAAACTTATACAAATGCATTTAATGGTTTTAAATCTTACCTTTATAACTGTCAGTGTTTAATAATGTATGTGATGAAAATTGTATCACCCGAGAAAATTTACAGTCACAATTAGATGATTCACATTAAAATATCCGATTAACTAATACTTTCGACAACCAAAATTGTTTTAGTTTTAATATAATTGACTAGCTTTCCGCTCGCGACTGTTTTCCTGTGGGAATTTCTTTTCCCGTAGAAAAATTACCCTATGTCCTTCCCCTGGTCTCGAACTATCCCTATACCAACTTTCATCAAAATCGGTTCATTAGTTTCCAAGCCTATTCAATACAAACAAACAACCAAATCTTTCTTCTTTATAATATTAGTATAGATATGTTATATACAAAATTACAACAATTGACAACATTTCAAATTTTTGACCCCTACATTTTTTAGCCTACACGAAAGAACTTTAAAAATAAAGAGACCCGTATTTTTTATTTTCCCATTTTTTTATGTTTCACTTATTCAAATATTTTTTTTGAAACTTGGCTATTTCACATAAGTAGAGTTGGGCATAATACTGGTTGGTGTTTGCCTAGGGCACAGATAATATAAAACTGCCTAGGGCCTTGTTTTTTCTCGGGTTTTGCAGATGCTTTAAAAATATATTGAAAGAAATTGATAAAGCTTAAGCCCGTTCTGATTTGTACAAATTGTAATTTCAAGTTACAGGACTAGGTGAGGTGACAAAAATCAGCACGAAAAATCAGTTCCTACAATTTCATTTGTAACAAGTAGTGCGGATTTAAATGTTTACATTTCTGAAAAGATGCGCAAATACGCGGTTGAGATCAGATGTTAGCACCAAAAAGTTGTAATGCTTATCTGGAACGAACCGTGAATGTCATTTGAATGTTAGCAATTCAATTATTATATTAAATAAAACTCCGCGATTGCATATATCTCTAAGGTTATTCTTCATCTTCTTCTTGTAATAACAAAACAAAGCTTTCAAGTGACCCAAACGATTCTAACAAAATTTTCTGTGTAATGCTTAAATAATATGTCCAGGGAAGGTTTATAAATGTACAATTGGACCCGATAGGTAGCGCTGTAATTGGTCCGGACAACGTCTGGCGGACCCAGTATTATCTTAGTAAATATACAGGGTATAAGTGACGGTGTCCCATTTCTTTTAACAGTCAGTTCAGACCATGATCCTAATTTGAAAATCACTGAAATTTTCTCCCGGAAAATTAATAAATTTTTCGATTTTTTTTTTTCTTAATTTTCTGGTGTATTAATAACGTTTACAAATCATATTCTGTAAAAAAAAAACAATAATTACATAAAAAATAAACTTTGCAATGTAAATCGTATTACATCTCCATCATTCTGCGCGCCGAAACAGCTGTTTGGGTTATCGAACGTCAGCGCACCGGTGTAAGGGGAACAAAATTTATGCCGGCGCGCCATACATTGCTTAACATGAATAAAAATTAAAAATGAAAACTCCTTTTTTTCGTATTGAATAAAACCATGGTTTTATTCAATATGAACATTCAGTTCCATCAAGAAGTCACACCAATAAGTATAAATGTTATCCTTTTTTTCGCTTTAAAAGATTTTCCGGGAAAAATAAACATCGGTAAACAAATATTAACATTGGTCTGAACTCGCTGTTAAAAGAAATGGGACACCGTCACTTATACCCAGGTATAGATAAAATGTTAAGATTCTCTTTGTTGCAAGAAAATATTGAGTTCCCACAGGAAAACGAAAAACAGCGCACGAAGCAGCGGGTGGAAAGCTAATTATTTATTCCCAACTAAAGGATATTCCCCTTTAGCATCGATGTGTTTAGAAGCAATCGGGTCGTATGTTCATCTAGTTTACCGCCAAAGTTTCGGGTTAATTTCAAGGCGGTGCTAACGCAGTTCACAATCACAATATGAGAACGATACGAAAATGATCGAGATCCGATAAGCGATAAAACCATGACAATTATGCTAACTTCATCTTATTACCTGAATTATTTTTCACTGGTAGTGATACTTATTTCAATTTCGTCAATGACATGAGCTTCAATCAAATAATTGGTTCGCGTTCATATACAACTCAGAAAAAGTCGAATTATTAATTTATTGTGAAAATTTATGAAGAGAATATCAATTTATCCAAAATAGGGCTTTCCTTTTAAGTATTTTTCACAGAACTAATACACCTGGCTGTTACATCCCACGGCTGTCGGCTGCCAAATATTTCTTTTTTTTTTTATTCGTAAGGAAACAAACGGTTACATACAAAAACATTGTACAAGTTAAGGAAGTACTTAAAAACCTATAGTTCCAAAGTATAATATATAAAAACATTAATGGATGAGAAAAACAACGAGATGCGTAAGAAGCTAAGTACAAATAAAAATAATATAATAAAGGTATTCATCTCTCTTAACTTAGGTATAACAAGAAAACAATTACACACATTTCAGGATTCATTGGATATAATTTTTATTGATTCTTTCTTAAAAGATTTTATATTCAAGCTAAAGATATCAACCTCATGCAGCTTATCATCATACATTTTACTGGAACGTCTAATGAAAGTATTTCTTCCGTAACAAGTATTTACGACTGGTTATGAGAAAATTTTTTTTTTCGACATAACCTTCCACGCGCTCTGGGAACATAGAAAGAAATGCGTTGTAAATGTTTAGGAGCATCGATAACATTATTTATTAATTTATAAAGAAAAGATTTCATGATAGATAAACAAAAAGACAAATTAAAGTAATTTTGGAAATATGTCTAAATTATTAATATTTTATTGTAAATCTATAAACTATAAAGGTCAGCAGGAAATGGTCTAAGAGTGGGCTGTGTGCCCGTGTGCTGTGTGTTCGTGATGTAGAAATAATTCCTATACATTTTGTTCTTTTCGAAATTCGTTATCGTTTTTGAGTTGCTATATATACAATTATACCCGTACAGTGCAAGTGGTCCAAGATTCGCAAGCATTACTAACATTATGATCAGAAACGACGTGGTCCAAACTGATTACCGTGATATTTTTGTACTTATATGCATGCAATCACTTCAGACAACTTTAATAGTGCATCCGTGTGCACTCCTGTCCATGTCATTAATAAAATAATCTTTTCACTTAAGGCGCATAGTAAGGTCAATCATAAAAATTCACTGCAGAAAAAACCGGTTTTCTTCATAAATATTGAATAAAAAAATCTTTAAAAAGATATGTTATTATTCAAAGCATTCTTTAGAGGATGGTCTTTTTAATTTTTTGATAAATTAAATTAAAACTTGGTTAAAATGTGACCCAAACATACCTCGATTTTAAAACTTTAAACCTAATCGCGTCGTAAATATTAGGTTAAATCATATACTTTCGATTGCAATAAATAAAGTGAACAAAATATTCTAGAGGATGGTCTTTTTAGATTTTTTTTATTTGATTTTATTAATGTTTAATTTAAATAATTCATCTTACGCGTAAAGGTTGGCTTAAATATTCCCCTCACTCTCACTCACTCACTCCTATGTAATCAGTGCGGGACGAAAGACGCAAGGTCATTGGGAGCACTATGCGCCTTAACATAAGATGCAACATTAATTTAACATACAGAAAAACATCTTAAAGTTTTTTATAGTCAAATAAGTAAGTTATTTCCACAAATGTGTCGTTATGCGTATATGTCTTTATGCGTCGAGAGGCTTTTATCAACTCAAAACTTAATAAATATTTACATAAATATATCTTTTTAAGTCGTCTATAAGTCAAAATTTGAATTTGTCATTTAGGCACCACACTGCACTACCTATTCTTCGTGAGCACCGATAGCGCCGCTTCATGACGACATTCATGACGTCACATTGCTTTCGTTGGCTGGCACGCATCCATTCAATTCGGACTCGGTTGCTTGCACGCTAGCTGTACTAATTGGACCACGATGTTTGTCTAGGTCCCCCGGTTCGATACATCTGCAAACATTTAAGCGCGCGCATAGATGTATGCAGATGGTGGTGGTGTCTTACTCTTAGGTGCCAGTGTCTACGGGATTTAATAAAACGACAGTTTGACGGATCGAGAAGGATCTATTTTGAAGTTGCGTAGCGTCGGACTATCGTATTAATTTTCTCGTAAATTGTAACGCACTTGGAAGTGCAATAAAGCGGGAGCTTTTAGCGCGAAAAGCCGCCACATTGCGGCCGTTTTGCAAATTAACCCTTAACAATAAATATGTCGCCAGTGCTTTATTTAAAAGTGGCCCAGGTGGGCCGCGCGACGTTTGCTGGTTATTTTTGCGATGGAGCGCAAATTATAGGCCCACTTAGCCGTGAATTGTGGCTGTAATTAGCCGGCGAGTTGGGTGATTTTTGTTTAAAAGCTATATTAAGATCTAACGCGTAGTCGATTAGTGCAGACGACAAGCTAGTAATATAAGAATGAGCTTATAAACGTTCAAAAAATTATACTAATTGTATAATTAGTAATAAATGTACAATATCCTTTGTTGCACACTATTAAGGGAAGTTATAAATTTAAAAAATGCACATAGATGGGTTTGTGTAAAATATATCTCTACCAGCCTATTCTAGCGGGTGTAATGAAACTGTGAGTAATAAGTTAAATGTGGAACACTTAGAACTAAATGCTCTAAGGTGGAACGGTATATATATCTTAATCAGGAGAATTTATAGAAGGAGAAAAATAGTTTTAAATCATGAACCTCAAAATCAGAAAAACAATTCTGCTAATAAGCCACCTCTGACTCGAAGGTAAGCCGTTGCGTTCCACCAATCGGATGTCTGATTTTGCGAAGAAGTTGCTGATTCCTGTTGGAGTTTTCCAATCGGAGAGCATATATTGACCAACAATTGCCCGATGACGTGATAATGTGGCGCTATGATTGGTCGAATGCAAGGGCTTAGCTTGGTTCAGTTATCAATCCACCCCTCTGAGGTTTTTAATTAACTGCTCTTACCATTATTTGAAAGATACATAAAATTTCGTTTTTTTTTTCAGAATTTTCTAGATTCGAGTCTTAAGCCAGAAGGTGAGCTGTCTTCTATCCTGGATGCTGAGCAAATAAACATGGGGTTGAGCAACGAGAGATTACGAAGTAAGAGCGACATCTTTGTAACAGCGAGTAATACTTACTATCATTTTCAATAAACTTTCCCAATTAAGATATAGATATACTGACCTTAGTATTTTAAATATAAATAGATTTGAAATATTGTACGACGTCACGTTTGTACTTTTTGTATTGACATCCCACGTATCCAGCCCCCACTATAGTTAGTTTTAAACCACTTTAACTTGGTAGTGTTGATTATACAAAAATACGTGTCTAATATTTCTTTCATTAACTGACGGACTAAATGCATTTTTTCTTTTCCAGCAGTCAAATAGAGCTTTAGTGCACTAAAGCTCTATTTGACTGCTCGTTGTATTAGGTATTTGGCGACGGTTTTCTATTAAGTGAAGCTATTTTGCAATAGAGGTGGCGATGGGGAATGAAAAGAAAAAAATGCATTTAGTCCGTCAGTTAGCTAATGAAAGAAATATTAGACACGTATTTTATGGGGAAACGCTGTCAGTACTGTAGGGCTAGCACGAACAATATTGCAGTATTCGTATCGTCATCGTGAAATATTTATATGAGAATTGTACAGGGCGTACTTGGAACTAAATTCGGAAGCACGAACCTTTTATGTAAAGTTTCGTAGCGTAACGAAAGCGTAACGTTGTACATTTGTATGAAGATTGCGGGCACGAACAAGGTTTTGACGTATACATAGTGTCGTCAAATTCAAAAGGCTGGCTATCTAAAACGTACGAATATTTTACGATTGCGAAGGTGCTTCGTGCTACGTACTAGCGCCGTCGTATCATGAACTGAATACGACAACGTTACGAATCTTACAAATATTCGTGATTGGTCTACTGTAGAATGCAATTTTTAATTCATTTATAAGTAAATTAGATTCTTGTAATTTGTTTGACCTCAATAAGTGCCTGTAAAGGTCTATATTGAATAAAGAGTTTTGAGTTTGAGTTTGTAAAATGCTACGTACTAGCGCTATCGTATCGATACGTTAACGTTACGAATCTTGTAAATGTTCGTGCTAGCCCTACTGTTGCGTTGACGATGACATGCGATTGCCGGTCGGCAATGCGCAAGTATCCCTACATAGCCAACAATAATCGCTTGATGACGTATATGGATTTAATTGATATGGTAAAAATATTATTTATTCATAACATAACCGGTTATTAAGACTAGGTATTCATTTGCAGCCAAACTAAGTATGATCATTTTGCAAATTATGTCTTGTTCTGTTGCAGATTTCTATAAAAAACTTTTGCAAACTGATGCGCAAATACGCAATTTGAAGAAAAATTACAATGATGTTTATCAAACGAAACCGGACAGTGATAAGTTTAATTTTATGACTGATAGAATGAAGAGGTCACCTAACATGGAAGGTCGTAATCATTCATCTCGTTTCAACAGCGACAGTGTTAATTTCGGTAATGAACACTTATTCAATATTGCACAGCTTAATACAGAAGTGAATGCCACAAATAAAAGTAATGTAACGCAAATGAATTACACACTTAAAGAGCCTACTGGGTGGATGGTAGAAAAAAAACATCTACTTGTAAGATATAAGCCTAATGAGCAAATTAGAATAGTTCCTAAGTGTTCACATACTCCAAAAGAGTTCAAGTCTCACGAAACACACATGAAACATCCATTTTATAAGTATACACAGAGGGTGGACGAATTACTTGACCACATACTAGATAGGAAATTACCAGAAATCATGGCTAACGCTTTTGGTTATGAGAATTTACTGAAGAATAGTATGGAAAGATTAGATGATAAAACAAATAACAAGTCTATGAAAATAGAACCTATTGCTGGTAATAAAAATTATGACAGTAATTCTGACAAAAAATTGGCTGAACCTTTTAATACAATGCGAAAATTTGATAAGGATCTCCTTGAAAAATTTACTAAGGAGAAATACATTAAACCATCAACAACAACTTTAAGATATTTAAGTGAAGGGTTGATGGGCACTGCTTTCGCGTAAGTTATTTTTATTAAGGGTAATAATATGATCATTACTTATATTATTTATAAATGATCAGTTGATAAACAACTTAGTCATAACAAAAATGGTGACTGTGGCTTCATAAGTTTTTTAACATTGCCAAGTAGCGTAGCTTGTAACAGCTGCTATTACTTTTATTTGAATTAGTTTCATTTACTGCTATGTAATTAGATTTTTCTTTAGTTTTTTAAACATTGATTTAGGGATCCCGAATCTAAAAAGGATATTAAACCAACGATGGATATTTTTCACCAAAATAATCTACGTAAGCTTTTGCAAGTGAATGAAGAAAATGATGAAGAAATTGGTTATGAGGACGTCAATGAAGTTCTGGCAGATGAAATAGAGGTCCGCGATGAAGAAGTACATGAAAGAGGAAAGAGGATGGGTGTAAGCAAAATTTGTTTTTTTAATATGTTTAAAAATTGTTGGTTGAAAATACTATAATTCAGCGTGTTTATAAGATTATTTTAAGTTACCCATGTGACAGAATTTAAACCAAATTCTTAAGATTTTCCATACTTCGACTCAAATCCTTTCATATTCATACCTATTATAGAACTCAATAAAAGATTACAAGATGGAAAACAACCCAAAGGCGACTAAATTCCACAATCAAAATTGGAGAGGCCCAATGCCGCTTTATCCCGACGAACTTGTATCGATGATAAACCAAGCTGCTATTCAAAACGTTCACACTGCAAATAAAGAAGGCAAAATTGGTGACTATAAAGATATATCCAAAATTGAAAACATAGAAAGTAACCTTAATGATATGGAATACATAGAAAACTATTCGGATAGAAAATTTGGTAAGTTAGCTGATATGGCCCAAGCTTACAGCGATTATGGAGTATTGGATGAAAAGAAAGATGATGTTAAGACCGACAAAAATCACGCAATGGACAACAAATCTAGTGATAACAGAGTCAAATTGTCAATAAACAAGAGAAAATTCTTAAAGCAACCTTTTTTCGATAGATTTAAAAAAGGTAATTAATAATTGAAAGTTTTGTTGGAGATAGGTTAGTTTACTTGGTGAAATAAAATGACACAATTGACCTACTTAATGCAGTCCATGGGAACTCATGACACTTCATAAATTTAAATAAGTCAAGAATTTGGTTGAAATAAAATCAAAACAATCAATCCTTGTAAAGTAAATGATTACTTATTCATATTTTCGCTACAGACATAAATACCACATTCCGTTGATTTGTTTAGTCCTGTTCTAATAAAAGCTGTAAGAAAATTAAACGTAAGCTCTTCTTCTTTTTTGGTTAACCAAAACAAAAATTTGAAATTTATTTATACAGCTTACTCTTAAAATAACTTTTCAAATGATGACACCTATTTCCTAAATACAAGCAAGACATACAAATCTTTTCCATATATTTATCACACCAAAATGCCATTGCGGTATATAGTTTGAGTTTGAGATAGTACTAATTTAATTATATTAACGTTTCTAGTCTGACAAAAACATCAGTCATCTATTTTAAATTAACTAGTATTGCAAGCAACCGTTGCCAATGAGGAATAACAATAATTGTAAATTATTATGCTATCATCGAAATCATTTTACAGGGACAAGTTCAGAAGGTATACGCTTGGAAGTAAAACCAACTACCAGTTCTAGAGAGGACGATGACGTGTCATCGCATATATTAAAATCATTAAACAAGCATGTGCGATTAGGAAGTCAAAGTAAGCTACCCGTAGAAAATCTACATACCGAGTTACATCCTGTTACATCGTTCAATCATGAGCCAGAAATTGCAAGCGAGAATTTCACATTATTCAGTTCTGTACATAAAAATGTAAATCCGGGCAATAAAATTCCAGAACAAAAAGCGAAAGACGATAACTCTTTCTCGATAAGCATAATCAAAGGAAAGTCAAGATCGCTCTTATCGGTACAAGACGATGATTACGACACAAATGTTGCTGAATTAACAAGAGCAAAGAGAAGTCTTGGCGATAACGATACACAGATTGTAGTAAATAACTTAAATAACTCTATTGATATTTCAGTGAAACCTATAGATAGTTATCAGTTAACAAAAACAGAAAACAAAACTAGCGATATGAATTTGAGTAACTTCTTCATGTTGGTGTCTGACTGGTTTAATGCTTTAGCCGCATCAGCCTTTCAAAATAATTCTTCAAATACTTCGCACAATGTGTAAGTGAATTATCCAAAAGTTCGAACAGTAATACAAAATAATTAATTATTAATACTGACCCGAGAAATATTTTCAGCAGAACGAATGTTACACCAGCAGATTCAAAAAAACTTATGATAACCTCCAAAAGCAAGGGTACCAGTGATGTTGCTTATCCTAACTACGATTCTGATATGATAGAAAATATTGGCCATAGGTCTAGAGTTCTTATGTCAATTGATGAAAAAACACAAGTAGCAGTTGTTCCTTCAGGTACTATGCAAACCGGTAAAATTTTAAAATTGTATAAAATGAAACGTAAAAAAGTGAACGTAATGTTCACTCAAAAAAGAGATGACTTAAGCCCTGAGGAAGGTTATAAGGTTAATTCCAAATTTTCCAAAGTTCCCTGAGCCTTGCGTGATATAATCACGATAAGCAAACTCGCGATATAATGTAGACGAAGTCACAGTTAGCACCTAATTTGTTACAAATGTTGCTGATATAACTTCAGAGTCACCTTAAGATATTTTTTCACTATGATCTCAACGATCGCTATGATCTATTATCTCAAATAGCTGAACTTGTAGTCCTCAACACAATGTACAACAGATAAAACGATCTAAAATAAACATACACTCATCAGCTTTATCTAAGGATATTTTATTTACATTTAATGTATGTAGTATCAGCGATAATTTTAAAAATACTGACAATATCTGTAAAATTTATTCAATGAAATGACGAAAGTTTATAATTAAAGCAATACATTGAAAAAATGCACATAAGTTGTCAATATTTTTAAAATGTTGGCTTATACTACTTGAAAAAAGGATAAATAAAATATCCTTAGATAAAGTTGATGAGTGTATTTTAGATATCATAATAAATTTACCAAATCCATTGAATAATGTGTTTACGCTCATCACATTTGCCTCTTAACAACTTTTTGTTTCTAATGGGAATAGTCAATAGCCCTAACTGCAACTATTGTAACCAAAAAAAATATTTTACAAAAAATAAAAAAACGACTTCAAAAACACTGAAAAGTTAAAAATAATATAAGAATAGGTACAGACAACATCACACTTCTATATTGAAGTCGGTGCCAAACGATGATCTCCTAGAAAGTCTTAAAATTTGGCACCGACTTCAATATAGAAGTGTGATGTTGTCTGTACCTATTCTTATATTATTTTTAACTTTTCAGTGTTTTTGAAGTCGGTTTTTATTTTTTGTAAAATATTTTTTATTTTTAACTTTTTAGTGAATGAAATCTTTATAGTGAAAGAAACCCTAATAAATTAGTGTTTCCCTCAATTTTCATGGGATCCCATCATCAGATCCTGACTTCGGTGACCTTGTAACCACCCTAGGAGTATACTCTATCGAATACAAAACGAATTTTGAAAATCGGTCCACAATTGGCGGAGTAATCGCGTAACATACACACAAAACACGTTGGAAACACCTTAAAATTTAAGGGTTTTCCTCGATTTTCATGGGATCCCATCATCAGATCCTGACTTTGGTGACCATGAGACCACCCTTGGAATATACTCTATCGAATACAAAAAGAATTTTGAATATCGGTCCACAACTGGCGGCGTAATCGCGTAACATACACACAAAAAAAACATACGCATCGAATTGAGAATCTCCTCCTTTTTGAAGTCGGTAAAAAAGAATACCAAATGCACATATTGTAGTAAATAGCTCTCCAGGTAGGCAGCAATTGAGCTTTGCCCCTGGCATTGCAGATGTCCATGAGCGGTGGTTACTACTTACCATCAGGTGGGCCACTTGCTCGTCTGCCACCTTTAGCAATTACAAAAAAAAATTATAATATTGTCAAAAGTATGAGGAGGAAAGGCAAAGCTTAATGTTAGACACAGATACTTGTAGGAATAATTTATATTCTCTGTTCCATGCCGTTTTCAATTCATGTTTCACTATCGATAACAGAGACAGAGTTTTAAGTTACATCATTAAATTATGTTTATATCTAAGATCTGTACCGGACGTATAATGTTTAATCACTTTACTCTTTTTATATACTTAGTTATGTATTTTCTAATTATTATGTACTTATTTTGTTATGGCCGACTCAACCCTAAGGGTTGTATGGCAAATAAAGATATTAAAAAATGTAAATTCAAGGTAATAGTCAACATAAATAAAACTTTGAACTACCTCTTTTTCTTTACATAATTTCTAATGTTAAAAAATAAGTAATATGCTACCGCATATAATATAATAGAAAATTAATTTCGAAATAAATATGATGTCTATCTACAGGCACTCCAAATGAAATTACTAAACAGTCGGCAGTTATTGTTACTGCATGCCCTAACAATGCAATCGCTAACGCTAAGGAATATGTAGCTACTCTAGCTACTGACTCAACTACAATTAAAAATAGAACAATTATCAAACGTAACGCAATGGAGGCTACTAATAGTATCAACTGGAATGGTATTTATGATGACGAATATGGTGTCAAACTGGATCCAGTAGAAAATTCTGCAGGAGATAAACAGTTTGTCAAAAGCTTAGATTTTGTGAAGAAATCTGGAAACTGGATACAGGAGAAAGTTAGAAATATTGCCAATAATATTCGTGGAAAGGAAAAACCCACTATGAAAAATTCTAAAAACACCGAGAGCTCAATGAAGTCCAGGTAAGTCATACGAAGGAATATTTGCCTTTTTGAATGCATATCTCGAAACATAAAAATCAGTGGATGAAAGTGTAAGTTTTATGTACACTTATACTTCATTTATTTATTTTACAATTTTTGTACACTTAGAAGTAGACAGCACAAACAATACATAAGACAAAATGTACAAAGGATCTGCTTATTTCATAAATGAAAGAAAGAGAAATTGTAATATAATAATATTTGCATTCATTTGAAATAGTTCATACTACAACAAACGCAAAAAGATGCAAGAAATCAGACTTATTATTTCCTAGTGGTGGAAAATATGTTATTTGTTTGTATGAAAATTTGGTGACGCGGTCTCCACAGTAATATTATCGAATGGCACTTCCACTGTTTTTTTGTTCCCTGGAAAAGGTGTTGTAATGCTACATTAGATATTGACAGTTTTTAATAATGTGATGTGTTTTTTTTCTCTCTGTTAAACTGTTAAAATCCTCTCTAAGGGTCCAATGGTCAAGTGGTAAACTCACATTCTTATGCAATTTCATAAACTTACTATTTTTTTCAAAATTTTATTTGTGACTGCATTTTCTATAAAATGCTAAATATGTTGAAAAATGGATAAATCAATGCAAATAAAAAAATCGACTCGGGCTGGATTCAAAGTGCCTTCTACACGATTGGGACCAACCGCCGGCCATCGTGTCCTTGGTCGGGTTGATGGAAAAATGGACAGTGTAGAAATCGGTTGCCCGACCAATATTTGGTTGATGTTAAACGACCTTGGTTGGGAGCGCACCCCTCGAGACAGGTTGCGTCCGTGGTCGGTCCCGACCGTCTGGAACGCTGTCGCCCGACGCGAGCGCTTCAGTAATATCAGTCGTGTCGTCGTGGGTGCACGTCAACAATGCAATCAATGGATTCGCTAAATGGAAACCGCGAAGGAGAGGTTCTGACCGAATTGATATCTTTCTATAGTGATTTACCATGTCTTTGGGACATTGGATCAGATATATATGAACCCAAAAATCAAAAAACACAAGCATTTTTATCTACTTTCTTTTTTTTTTATTCTTCACTCAAGCACAAAAGCGTTAATGCTAAACCGACCTTTTGTCGCTTTGATGGCTCCTTGCCTATCAAAGCGACAAAAGGTCGGTTTGACAGGCAACTTACTTATTCACTCGTACCTAGCTACGTCTCTACGCTGTAAATTTTGGAGAGAACTGACAAGTTGAGTCAACCACCCGACCGTTTAGAATGAATACAGAAATCGGTTGACTCAACCAAGGACACGATGGTCGGCGGTTGGTCCCAATCGTGTAGGCTTATAAGTTTGCTCTGATTTTTATTATATCTGTAAAGATATCAGAATTAGATTTTATTGATATATACGTAGTAATTAACAGTGAATAAAAAGTCTACTTCGGCTTAACAAAGTACAAATTGAAATCAAACAGTCAAAATTTTGTTAGGGTGGCTAAGTACTCGGTGGTCCAATCGGCCATGGCGTCGACAGGTTATGTTGAAGACGCGGATCCCCCCGAGTCGATTTTATTTTTCTTTAATTGATTTATTTATTTTTTTATTCAGCAGATGAGTAATTTTCCCTTCGTGGGCAACTCAGCCCACACACCACTCATCCCGCGGGCTCAGTTGACCGCTACTGTTTATGTTGGGGGCGACTCGGACCACTCGGTCAACTCAGCCCGCGGGCTCATTTAACCACTGTCTACCACTATAGGGTCAACTCAGCCCACGGGCTCATTTAACTACTATCTACCGCTATAAGGTCAACTCAGCCCATTTTAAAAACATTGAAAGATATTGTAGGCTAGTACAGTTAAGTGTATAAATATGAGTATAGTATATAAATATATAATATATTTTTATAACTTACAAACTACGAAAGTTTTGTTCTTAACCATTGTAAATATACTTACATATTTTAATTTAAGATCTACTACACTCCCATCCTTGACCGTCAAAAGACTTCAGAAAAGAAATATAGAAAAAAATAATGTGAGTTTAATCTAAGCTATGTACTATTTTATTATTATTTTAGAATAGTAATCTGGAGGAGATTTCCGATTATTTTGTGTTCTGTTGGCCATAATTAATGAAATAAAGTGTATGTTTAATGTTGTTGATTTATTAATTCTCATGCTATTACAATTCTTTGTTGTTTTCTTTATTTACTTATAATTTATTGACACTTGCACTGACTTCTCTCAACATCATTCACACTTTATCCATTGTTTGGGAGAAATAGCTGCATTAGTGGCCAATTTCACTAACCTTGTCTTAGCTTAGGACAATCTTAAGTGGCATGCTGTCACATTCTTTTTATTAAAGACAGGAAGTGACAGCATAATACCTACTACTAAGGATTGGCCTAAGCTAAGACAAGGTTAGTGAAATTGGTCGTAAGACCGCCATTTTGTGCGCTCTTGTTAAGATTGTTGTCTAGAGAAGTAGATATAAAAATAGAAGTAATAATAATATATTATTACCTTGACTATTTTATCCAGCACCAGCCATCTGTTATAAAAGGCTTTGTTGAGTGACACACTTAAGTATCAACGTAGAGCCCAAACTAACGGAGCTGGAAGCATTAAATTCGGTACAGTAGTTTGTTGGCTTATGTAGGAGCCCACTTAGGAAGGATAATTCAAAAATCCATCAGGAAGCTGCGAAATCCCCGTCCATAAATAATGAAACTACACTGTTGAGTTTTTAAAAAGCGAAGCGTAGTTCGCCGGCACAGCCAGAGTAATATTATGTTTTGAAAATTAAGAACCGTCTGTCATTTATTGGGTTATTATCTAAGAAAAAATCTATCACGATCGCTTTGAATTTGCCAATTATTGCGGCGTCAATACAAGACACTATGTCGACTTGAAAGGTTGAAAAATAGCATTGGATGCACTTTGTCAAATTCGAAAGCGATCGCGATAGATTTTTGTTACACAATCAAGATGCGGGTGTGTCCTTATTCGCAACCTGTTATTTTCACTGTGGAAAAAATATGTCGAGCTATTAAGCACTGAGGTAGAGAAATTCGGGGGTTTAGAATGTGGCTCAATTGTGATTTAATTCAAGAAATTGTAAGAAATTATAAAGGACTAACACTAATGATAGATATCAAATCAAATCAAAAGTATTAAGTCAAAAATGTGAGTCACATACAATTTTTGCGATTTCTACCAAAAGTATTTTGATACAAAGGCCCTTCTGGGGGGCTTTTTTCTACCTTTGCTAGGCACAAAATTGTGTTATATGCCCAGCTTTATCGTCACTTACCAGAAGGCTTACAGTCTCCGTGGTCTACAGGTTTTATTACTTAGACTAAATTAACTCTCCACAGACTCGTGGTCCGTGCCCTTTTCATCTATATCTTTTCGTTTTGATCTGTTCTAAAATTATTAATTTTTATATTAAAACTTACGACTATAGTGATCTACTACAGGTTAAAATGATCCAGTATTTATCTGGAGGTCCGGCGCTCGGATTTTCCATGGGGACAGAAATTTGGGGCAGAACTATGTCGATTGCATAGTTGTGTTCCGACAATTAGAGGTGAGATAGCCAGTTTCTCATTTATTGGGGAGTCCAGGTAAGCTCTCTTCCATCTTCAACCTTATCGTCACTTGCCGTCAGGTGAGATAAAAGCCAAAAGCTTCCCTGTTCAATATAAATAAAGGTGAGATGAAGGCTAAGAGTTTGCCTGTTGCTTATAAAAAGAGACTTGGTATGAGGTGGGCAATTTACATGTCCCTATCTCAGCTTCAAAAATAAACCAGGAGCAGACGAAAGAGGGTATCGATGACTTTAAAGCACTCACAGCGAAAATGAAGAAAGTGTGCAAAGAAGCCGCAGCCACTGTGCAAGAAACACGGAACATTAAAGGTGATTTTAACTTTTCACATTCAAAATGTTGGTTGTTGATTTTGTACTGAGGTAATGGTAAAGTTGGATAACAAGGTAATGATAAATAATGGATTGAAAATCTTCAATTTCGAAGTTGAAGTCTGTTTTCATATTGATGGCTCTTTTATTAGCTTTTATTTAGAAAATTTGTCAAATCACCTTTTTTTACTGTGATAGATAAAAATCTAACGATTGAAATTCAGCAAAATTAGCTCCTGTGTATTTAATCAAAACATTACTATCTTATAAGTTCTAGGGTTAACTAGTACAAATCATCTGAACTGCATTATACTAAAGATTCCGCAGAAAATAATAGTTTGCTATTTTATTGTTCGTTTTTTTACTTATTTACTTTACCCGTCGCTGTTGTATTCAAAGTCAACGGCGTTTATAATTACAAGATTGTTAAGTAAGTCAAATCTTTTAGAAGGTCATGATTATCGGGTGAACTTAACCCGGGGCTTGAGCTCAAAATTAGTGCTCGCTCAAAGGGTTTCGATTCGCTAAAAGATCACCTCAAGACTGCAATTTTGTCATTTAAAACGCAAGTGCAACAAAAGTTAGGGTGATCTTTGCCACACGCTTACATTTACCTATGAGGATTCTCGACGTTTGCTTACAGTACGTCAAGATGACAAAGAGGAGTCCATGTCCACATCTCTGATGCAGCAGCTGGTTCGACTGATGGCTGATTTGGTAGATTTTCAAGTTCAGCAGAAGACATGCTCAAGTACAGTCGATGTGTATAAGATCTTCTTGACCCATTTGCCGGTGTTCAGGCCCTCACTTAATAAATAATTACTCACTTCGGTTGCTAATTAGAACTGTTATTTTTGAAAGAAAATTAATATCCATCAGTGCTATAATGAACGCCTCCTTATTAAAACTAATCACTATACTTGTGATCGATTTCCTTTAAGAAATGACAGTTCGACCTATTAACCGTGGTCCCACTGTTACGGGGAGAAAAAATTACCCGTGGACCTACTGTGGGTCGTAGCAGTGGGACCACGGTTAGTAGGTGGACAGTTGAAGTTAGCATTCGAAATTAGTAATTAATATTCAATGTGAACTGCCTCCCAGTAGAATATTCCTAATATTAAAATTTAATATTAGGAGATAAATCAAAAAATGTGATATCGAAAATGATCGAATCGATGGAAATGTTAAATCTTGAAAAAACCTATTCAATTATTATAAGCAACATGGAATACTCGTATGATAAAAGTACTCTTGTGAGTACATGACCAAATGAGGACATGATCTAGTGGCACTAGATACCAGAAATTTCGCATTTCCAACGATGGGTGCCTCCGTATTATTAGTGAATATAACTTAACAATATATCAAAGTTTTATAATCGGACATAATTTTTTTGACATAGACAATCTATTGTAATCGGTTGTAGTATAGAAAAGTACTTAGATGTAGAATATTTCAACGAAATATGATAGTTGAAATGTATAAATTTCCAAAATTTCGTACTTATTACCTGATAAATCTGGAAAATTATATACATTCTGTTGTTTGCACCCAGAATTACCCCAGGATCTTCGGGACTTCTTGGTTTGGCTCACCTCCGCCGATTCAGATGATCACAAAATGGCAGTAAGGAACGATGGTAAATTATTTTGTCTCATTGCAATATGTGTAGTAGTTTTATAATGTCATCGTAAATAATTTTTCGAATTGGCCATGAGTACGGCTTATATCCGTGCTTAGGATCGGATAGGTTTTAAAAAGTTTTAATTAACCTCATTTCATGGTTGTATTATTTTACAGAATTCTAAACCAAGCATACGGTCTTGCATTACAATCTAAAAAATATCACTCTCTGTCCGTGGTACGGTTCAGCTGTCCGGCCGGTCAATCGGACTAAGGAAATAAACAAATCTATTTTTTACGTCATCATGTGTTAAAATTTATTTGTTTCTCCTGTTTCTGCGTTTATTGCAAATTGCTAGGTTTTTTTCAACAGCGTGTAACGGAACAGCGAAATAATTATGTGAGGGTTTGTTGCCATCAGAAGAGGATATTCTGTCAGAAAAATATTGAGGCTAATCGAGCTACTCTATATAGGAAATAATAGTAGATTGTTTTATAAGGGCTGGCCACAGTTAAGATATTTTGGCGCTAAACGAAGTGACAGCGCCAATAGTTCGACAGTGAACTGGGAGTGTTCACCCGAATTAGACACTACTTTTTATTTAGAATATGAAGAAAGTAAAACAAAGCAAATATTCCAAAAAACGTATTTGCGTTCAATGACATTGGCTTTTCTGGCTTTTTTTTCACAGACTATTTAAGCGCTATAATGCCATGGCATAAGGATTTATTTGTACCAAAATTTTTTATATCTTAATGACTACAATGTTGAATTTGCAAAATGTTGATTTCCCAAAATTTTGAATTTGTAAAACGTTGAATCCCAAAATGTTATATTTGTAAAAAGTTGAATTTCCCATCCAGACCACAATGTTGAATTTGGAAAATGTTGAATCCCAAAATGTTGAATTTGTTAGGTATTTTATCGAGAATATTCTATTGTAATCCAGAAGGTCTATGTGTAATTATTAACAAACTAAATTTAAAAAAAGTGTTTATATGTACTTGTAATCATGAACTAAAACAACAAAAGCTCTCCACTTGTAATTTTTAATTTAAAAATTCTCCACTTGTAATCATTAACAAAACTCTACTTGTAATCCTTAATTTAATAAATCTCCACTTGTAATCATTAACTAAAACAACAAAAACTCTACTTGTATGTTATTCTTAATGAAAATAGTACATTATGGTACAAGTGTGTAATGTTGGTGATTACCGCTGAGGCGCATTGAGGCCCGAGCCGTCAGGCGAGGGTCTTAAGAAGCCGAGGACGGTAACCATCAATACACACGTGTATCATACAACGTTTTTCAACACACTTCTGAATAAAACAATACTTAAATAAAAAACCATTTTACATAGTAGATAAAAAGTTTACTTAGAGAAACAATTAGTAAATGTGCAGTTAGTAAAATTATAATTAACTATTTTTGATGACATAGCGGTCTCATCAGATAGATTATTTATTGAAATACTTTCATGTTCTATTGTTATTTGTGATGGTTCATTATTCGTGTAGGTAGGTGAAATCCAATCATTGGACGTACTTGGTATTTCGCCAGTAGGATGCGTCTCAGAATCAAGTTTAATTCTTTTTGTGATTTTTGCACAAATTTCCTTCTTGTTTTGTATGGAATCTTCTACGTATGATTCTGCTACATTTCTAGATCGCCACCCGCCATGTCACTTCAACATTATATCAGCTCCTGAATTTGCCAGCAATGTAGCTGAAGTTCTTCTGAAACTATGTCCAGTGTAGCTCTCAGCATCTACTAAACCCAAAAACTTAGCGATTTCTTTAGGCATAGAACCAAATTTGTTTATACCTATAGGCTGACAGGTACATTTACCATTCTGGTAATTTAGAAAGAAACGGTCATTTTTTGTTTTTGGCGAACGCAAACTTTCATACTTCTTAACAATATCATAGAATGGACCGTGTATGGTGAATGACCTAGGTATTTTATTTTTCGTGATAGGTATCTTCACTAAAAGCATCTGGCCATGGTTCTCTATATCTTTTACAGTTATATTTGTTAATTCTTGTATCCTACAGGCACCAGTTACACCAAATATTAAAGCAACCTGAAACAAAAGAAACAATAATTAAGGTCAACACACAACACAAGCTGCTATTAAATATTTAATTAAAATTAATTTAACTAACCTTTGTAGCCAAATATTGGTTATCTGGAGCATCTTTAATAAATTTTTCAATATCATCAGATGATAACACCTTTGATTTTTTGCTTCTAAATCCATCAGATAGTCTCTTTAGATAAGCTGACAAATTCCTTTCCATTCTTTGTTCGGACTGTACTTTTTAACATTGAGTAAATACACCACAAAGAGCTAGGTTTGTACTTAGAAGATAATTCTTTAAAGTACGCCATGAACACATTTTCTGAAAAAGACTGCGTATTCTTGTTGTTCTGCCATTGTATGAAATTTTGGTACGCTAATAGATATTTTTCCTTTGAGTTTTCTGGTAGTAAACTTTCCATAACGTTCTGGGCTTCACATCTTATATCGGGCGGTGTACAACATAAATCATTTTCTTCATAAATTGTATTTGCAGACATCTTAATTAATAACTAACTAAATAACTTCAAAAGAGAAAACGAGACGAGTTGTGAAAAATGTTTCGTAATGGCGGGAAAAATTAATCAGTTTTCCTATGCGCGCGCATCGGCCATAGACTAAAAAATGAGGTTTCTTTTTTTTGGGCTTTTCGCGGATAGCATTTTAGCGCAAGTGTAAGCGTAACTCAACCAATAATATTAAAAAAAACTATTACTCACTCGTGAATAATAGTAATGAAAAAGTCACAGTTTGATTATAGGTGTCATTATGTGCCTAATTGCCATGGGATTAGAGCCACTTTATGAGGAAGTGTGTTGAAAAACTCTTTACTTGTATGTAATCCTTAATTTAAAAAACTCCACTTGTAATCATTACCTAACTAAAACAACAAAAACTCTTTAAAAAAAATGTTGTGTCGTAAGAAATTTAACTAAAATCCTAATTGAAGATATATAATTTTTCTCTAAAATTGCAACGGTTGCAATTTTTTCTTTTGAAGTTTTTCAATAACAATGAATAGCGTTTATCGAATAATAAATCTTTTACTCTTCTATTTTTTTAAAGGGAAAAAAGAAAGATCTGGCAACTTGACGATCATAATAATTAGCTTCTTTTAGTAACGTTTTTAAAACCAAAAATATTATTAGGTGTTTTTGGTAGCCTTGAATTATTTTTTCTGTGAACAGGAATTAGTTGTTCTATGGGTATCATCTGCACAACTAATCAAATTGTGATCCATGCTGAACCACTGCTCTTCAAAATACTGAAGAAAATTGTGCAAATTTTCTGAATTACGAGGGGCAGCATCCACAATATCCTGCCAGGTTTCTATCATATGCGTCGGTGGAAGTAAAACATAATAAGAGCACAATCTTACTACATTTCTATCAAATTTGTAAGCAAGACTGTTGTTGTATTTCTTTTTGGCCAAATTACATTGCTTTGCCCTTTTCCAAACTGCCTTGTTAAAATGCTGAAAGCATCCTGTCACCTTAACTTCTGTATAAACCTTCATTATTGCGTTTATTTCAGCTGTTTTGTAATCGCATTTGAATTTAGCAATATGAACTACTCCAAGCTTATTCTTAACTAATTTAAATAGCCGTGTATATGTTTTCAACGAGAATTTTAGTTAGGTACGTAAATAAATATAAGTTTGTATAGATACTAATTTTAGGTGGTAGGTTCCTAGGCCGTCTATGTGGGTACCACCGCAATGCCGCAGGACTCAACATTTTGGGATTCAACATTTTGCAAATTCAACATTGTAGTACAGAAGGGTATTTGCGATGTATAATTTTAGCTCAATAGGCTAGATGACAAAAATTTTTTTTTGCTTTAATAGAAACTCATTCATATAATAAACAGAAAGAAAAAATCAGTTTTCTAATAACTATAAAAACAACCAAGATATAAGGTATTAAAGATTTTTCTCCATCTCTTTCTAGCAAAACGGCAATTTACAAAGAGTTTATATGGCCGTACTCAACAATGACGTCACGGTTCATGTCGGATCTCTCTGTCTAATCGCCTTCAAATTAACAACTTAAAATGTTTGTATCTAATGTATTTCTAAGCCAATTTTAATTCTAATTTCACAGGACTGCATCTTTTTCCAGGGTATTTTAATATTTAATGACGAGACGTAAAAGTTAGAATTCAGTCATCATCCCAATTCCTAAACTTTTAGAATACGAAAAATGAAAATTGTTTTTTGATTTCAAGTCGTCGTCGACAGACCTGCATCAGCGTCCCTTGTTTCTTCAGTGCTTACGTTTCTTTTGTTTTAATTCCATAGACAGCTGGAATAGGGTTGTCACATGAATGTTTTGCTTTCCGTTTCAAGTCGATTAACTCGGAAACTATTAGGTTTCTAGATCTCGGGCGACCTAGAGTCCATCTAATATCTAACCTATATACTCCTTAAATATTATTTCGACGTTCAGTTACACCTGGTATGGTACACTTTTTCGTGAGATCATTTACAAAAGTCGAAATATTCTTTCTCGATTTATGTGTATTTTTAATGCGTTCATTGGTGATATACGGCATAATTTTAAAGTCGGTCTTATAAAAGATGTTTACCTGCTGGTTTCAGATTTTAATTTAGACGTAGCATTCCCAAGCAACATCGATATTCAGCAAGAGAGCAGAACAGATTGCTTGGGCACTCTGCATGCCGTGGAAGACCTGATGCAGGAGTACGACGAACTGAGTGATGAAGACAAGGTTCTAAATCGCGTTTATTTCTTTTTTGCGCATAGTTATACATCGTATCTACTCATAATAAGTGGCACAAGATTTAAAAAGACATCACCATATGGTCTATGCTGGACAAAGGATAATTATAACTGTAGATAGTTGCTTTATTACACTTACATTACAATTTAGAATTTAGGAATACATGGGAATAGTTCTATATATTTACGAGGACAAAGGCGGTCTAATCGCTAGCAGCGATTTCGAGACGTCATTTGATTTAGAAAACTTTGAACAAGATAAAATGAGAGTATACCATAGTAAAAAACAAGCTAATACAATAATAGGTGGTTTCCCTATACGTTTCTTAGTTGGTTTGCACCTCACACGAAGAGCTGTCAAGCTAGGAGCTCATCAGACACATCAATATAAACCACCTGCCCTTACCAATTATAAGTCGAGCTACGAACGTATTCTCTACTTTAAAAAGATGTTCAATAAATTTAAAAGCTCAGCTCATTTTCTATTTAGAATGGGCTTCGCAAATGACTCTGTCCCACCTAATGGTAAGTGGAAGTGGAGACTTCATACGAAAGTAGTAAGGGCAAAGAAAAATCCAGGCTGCACTAGCCCTTAACGTGAAAGGTGCTTTTTGTTATAATAAAAAGGAGAAAACCCGTATAGTGGCAGATAGTTCCATTTTTAATTAACATTGACATAACTTCCCAAAGTTACCAAATTTTTTAGTTCGTATGGGATTAGCAGCTACTGTAATTCGGTGACAGAGAAAGCAGGAAAAGCACGTCTCATTCCTGAAAATTAAAAGAGAATGTAGGATTAGAGAAAACGCTTTTCAGAACTATTATGTACGTATAAAAGTGTAAACAATGCCAATTTTCAGTCTTCTTAGATACGACAGGCTTGGCTTTTATCTCACCTGATGGTAAGTGACGATAAGGCCGAAGGTGGAAGCGTGCTCCACCTGGAGTCCTCAATAGCTGAGTAACTGGCTATCTTACCTCTAATTGTCGGAACACAACAATGCTATTGACATTGTTATTATGCGAAAAACTTAGGTAAGATGGTGGTAGCTAACCAGGTGGGCTTAGAAGCCCTACTACCGTACAAACCAAGCAGAAAATTGCTTCCCCTATGGGAATCGAACTCTGGACCTCTCGATCAACACCTGGTGCTTTCAACCATTGGACCACGGAGGCGGTTAAAATTTGATAACAGAACAAATTTATTTCAGAACAAAATGACAGGCGTAAAGGAATATTTGGAAAATCAACTTCAATATTTGCACAGGCAGCTCTCATCAGTGGCTGGGTACAAGGTCAGTGTATAGTCCGTTCCAACTTCCAATAGAATTTGACCATTTTAGTACCATGTCATATCGCAAGGACGCCGATTCTGGTCAATATTTTTATTTCAAATTCATATTCTTAAGGCCTTACTAATAACCATTGTATAAGCCTTGTATAGTTAAGCAGTGTTTTGTCTCTTTTGTTCGAATTTGAAATGTCATTCGAGTGAACGAGACAAAACACTGTTTAACTAAATCAGGCTTATACAATGGTTATTAGTAAGGCCTTTATTGTTTTACTAATAGGTAATTACTCTGAGTTAATGAAACAGTTTAAAAGAGGGAGGGCGTTGCTTATTTTCTTTTGGCATGCAAAGCATTTACACGCGGCGTCTAGTTAAATATTTGTGATTCAACATACTTTGTCATCATAGAACAATATTGTACCGAAGTGTATTACTTCTTACAATCCCAGGTTTACTATATGCTTAACATTTTTAAACGGCAAAAAAAAGCTTTAAGTACGGCATAATTAAAATTGGTCAATATTAAAATTTGAATATCAAATTTTTGTAACATAATTAACACTAGCACTATGAAGAGCTAGTCTTGCAGGCGTATAAAGACCTAATATTTATGCAATATGTTTTACATAAGTTTCATTGTCTTAGGACTTTAACCATTAAGGGGTATTGTAGTTAAAAGCAATGATTAGGGAACATATTGCTTTCTCTGTAAAAATCAATATACGTTTGTCTTATTTCTTAAGCTTAACGGATCCTCGTGAATGAACAATGTCATAAGTTATCTTGAATTTCAGCTGCTTGATTCATACCAAGATGCCATGATGAGGTTCAGAAGAGATGCTCCAGACAAAAGCAGAAGACACAACGAAAGCAACAGAAACAAAATTTTAAGATACAAAAGAAAATTTCTAAAAAATTACGGTAGAAAGCACACAAGGACTACAGCGGAAGTATACGAAGGGTTTTCAACAACTGAACCAAATAGAAATGTAAACATAGGTGAGGATAGTAGAAAAATTGGAATAAGAAATAAAGCAAGATCTGCAAATCATGATCAAGTAAGGAGACATGATGATAATATTAAAGATAAAAAAGGACGTGAAAACAAAAACAAGATTTTAAAAAAGAAAGATGACGATGGATTCGTTAATACTCATATTATAAGAATTGAGAAATAAATCTATACTTATATAAGATAAAGATACAGGCAAGATTAGAACTTTTGAATTTGCTGAAACGATAGGGTTATAGACAACTTTTTGATCCTTTTAAATTTATAGTATACATCTATACAAATAAATAAAATTGAAGTGTCTGTTTGTAATGTCAAAATAACAAGCTTTTAATAAATGGGTATGAATGTATATCGGGTACCAATAACAAAAACACAATTTAAAAAAATTTAATAATAACATAGGCTACTAAATATGTGTAAAAAATAAACCCACAATTTTTTGTAATAAAAAATATGTTTTTCACATTTACATATCCAATTAGACGCTAAAATAATGATCAGACGTAGTCACCATACATACGAGTATTATGTTGTAATGGCTACACTACTTGATTAGTCTTGTTAATAATTAAATTAATGTAATAAAATAGAGCAACGAGCGTGTAAATAAATGTTAAAAATCTTCATGGTAGCGACTGATGAGTTTGTATGAGATTGCAATTTGCATTACCATTTTATTTTTATTATATTATTTATTATTATTAAAATTTACGTCAGATCCACCTTTATTTACTTTTCAAGTCCTATGACACGCATATTCATTTTGAATTTTAGAAAATACTGTACTTTTTAGGACTGTTTGACAAATTATTGATGAATTGATTGAAATGAATTCGGAAAGTAATTAGTAATCATAAGCTTTCATACCCTATCGTTCTACTCGAATTAACATAATTCTACCATTTAATAATAAACAGAGTTTTTTGTAGATAATAATAATATTGTCAATCGGAGATTTTGTGTAAATTTTAATCATTTCTTAACTAATAGCTGTACTTTTAAGGCTGGTTTTTACACAATTTTAGGTATGTTTATTTATATTTTGCCTTTAGTTTGGTTAAAGTTAATTTTGTGATAGTTATACTGTATATATATCTTAGAAGTTACTTATTACGTTTACAATTAAAGTGACAAATCTTATTAACGTTGTTTTTTTTAATTCTCGGAGCGGTGGGCGAAGACACTAAGCTATTTTTTCAAAATTGAAGCAATCAAATCTATCAGGTACACTTTCCAGGCTTTTAACCGTCATATCGTCTGGGTATTTACATTTTGCACTATCGTTATATTAATGCATAATATAGCCCATTAATGAATAAGAAGGAGGATACAGTTTTTCACTTGCTGCGGGCCAAACATTCTAACTCGTAGCTCCGGTTTTTTCATTTCGATAGTATTAGCCATTTCAATAGCTTTTAATAAAATTATGAAAGAGACTGTTTAAACATTATGAAAGCTGTGTAGTTGGCGGCGCCCGGCGTGTAGTGTCGTGACATATAATTTCATACATATTACTTCGCCGGTAGCCGTGGTACATGTCAATACCGTTTACTCCCACCTGTTCTGTTAAATAGTTCTGTTGACAGAACTACTGGAATTTTTTTTCTGATTAGTTCTGTGACTTAAAAGACTATGCTTTACATCTGACTTTTATTTCTAACTATTCCCACCTGTTTTGTTGAGTAATTCTGATGACAGAACTACTGGTAATTTCTCCGCATTAGTTCTGTGATTTAAGAAATACATATTGGCAATAAATAAAATGAAATGATACAAAAAGAGAAATATATTTTACCGACATTCAACAATACATCTTCTTTTTAACTGGAAAAAACCCACTGTACATTCGGTAACTCGCAATAGGAACACTTTACCTTAGTTTCTCTAAAAACAAAGGTATGTCCTTAGAATAATAACGCATAGAAACCCAATCGGCGCGCACAATTTGAAGCAACTAAAAGTAAGCCATAAATCGCTCACTACGCCGGACAGCTTCGCAGTGTTCAAGGTTAACGTGCTTCGAATGCATCTCTCGTAAAATAATTAATAATGATGACTTATGCAGTTAAATGGTGTCACAACACATCCGAAAAGATTAAAAAGTGTAATAACATTACTGATCACAGCTAAGATTTAAAAATTGTTTAGTATTTATCCATATAAGATAAATTATACGAAACTTTTCATTTTAATAGTTATGTTGCTAGTTTGAAAACATAATTGTCCCATTTGAACCGACTAAAAATGTTGTGATTAAAATGAAAAATATTTAGATCTACCTACTTACCCTGCGACATACATGCGACAGTTATCCCGTTTATAGTATAGGTTAAATTTAAAGTTAAAAAATAATAAAAAACAACGCATCGGAGATCGAGACGATGCGTATGATTTTTAGAGAATTTTCTAGAAAATCGATTGAGATTTTTAAATACAAGCCATATTCATCCTAAAAAAGGAAAAAAGGTTAGGGTGTAGCAAAGGGGGCGCAGCACTAATTTCAAGAAAAGTATTTACGAACACGCTTATATCTCTGAAACGGTGCATCGAAGCTAAAAAATAACGAAATTTTTTAACCGCTCATACTTCTCAGATAATTAGGACATGAATAATGGACTTATGAAAAAATGGCCCAAGTGTGAGTTTGCCTTTTTTTCATAGGTGTTTTGATTTAAAATAACAACAACCCTCTTCAATATACTATTTCCCCCTTCCGCAAGGCACTCTTGAAAAGCTTGAAATAAAAATTTGTAATCGTGTCGTTGTCATCAGGAATCATAACTGAAAAATAAATTACCTCAAGTGCCAGTACTTGACAATTTGATTGCAATAGTTTGAATCACAACAGCGGACCTAAAAAGGCCGCATCGCAGAATCATAATACGAATCATATTATGACTCATATTATGAATTGAGTGCAATTCATCATATGCAAATTCTATTTGACAGTTTTGTATGAATATTCGTAAAATGGTCCCAAATGACACTTTAGCAATGCCCAATTTGTGGACCATTTTACGAATATTCATACAAAGCTGTCAAATAGAATAATTGCTTATGATGAATTGCACTCTATTGCATAATTGCATAATATGAATCATAATATGATTCGTATTATGATTCTGCGATGCGGCCTTTTTAGGTCCACTAAACTACTCAACAGAACAAGTGAGAATTGTATTCCCATTTGTTTTGTGGACAGAACTAATCAGAAAAAAAATCCTAGTAGTTCTGTTAACAGAACTACTCAACAGAACAGGTGGGAGTAAACGGTCAATACCATTCCGATGTGATAAGGTACTAATATCGTCGAATTTTATTGAAAGAGTGGCCCAGTAGACCTGATTCCCTTAGGGTAACTAAGTATAATATTCAGTAGACATGTTTCTGTAGGTGATTATAACCCCGGCGGACCACCTGTACCATTATACAGTACCATTGATGGTACAAATGCCACTGATTTATCCCATAAGTCAGTGAAATAAATACAAGCGTGACACTCGACGTTACTTGAATAAAAATAAAATGTGATTGTACAATTGGCACTGCTTTATTTTATTAGTACCAGGAATTAGATAAGCGTCGGCTTCAAAAAGAGATACATAATTAACAAAAATATTTTTTTTTTTATAAATGCAAACTAAATTAAGTATTTAGTACCAGGAATTAGATATGTGTGACATGTGTGACACTTGGCTATCGTTTGTCCGTAAGGTGAGGTTAAAACTTTACCCCTACCGCGAGCAAGTATTCGCACATTTTTCACGAAATCTATACAAATAAATAAAATTGAAGTGTCTGTTTGTAATGTCATAATAACAAGTTTTACTAAATGGGTGTGAATGTATTATATATCGGGTACCAATAACAAAAACACAATAAAAAAAATTGTCTGTCTGTTTGTTCCCGCTAATCTCCGGAACGGCTGGACCGATTTTGACGGGACTTTCACTAATAGATAGCTAATTATATAAGGCATAACATAGGCTACTTTTTATCAACCTCAACAAAAGTTACTATTTCACGCGGATGAAGTCGCGGGCACAGCTAGTTATTCATAAACTAAATCGCATGGAATAATTGGTGACACTAACATTGAGAAAACAAATATTATTATTACAAATTATATGCGGCCAGTAGGCCTATTCTGTAACTTCGGTTGCTAACTAGAACTGTCATTTTTGAAAGGAACTTAACATCCATTACTGCTATCATGAACGCCGCCGTAACACATAAGATCACTAAACCAGTAATGGATATAAAGTGTCTTTCAAAAATGACAGTTCCAGTTACCAACGGTAGTTAGCGAATAGGCCTGCTGGACACAATAATCACTACGAAGTATGGATGTCATGAAATTGTTTTACAGTTGTACTAGTGGGATAAATCAGTGCCATTTGTACCATCAATGGTACTGTCTAATGGTACAGGTGGTCCGGCGGGATTACAACACGGCTTGACAATATAGATCTAGAATTAATTGTAGATTATAATAATTGGAAATATCCGAGCATCTGCATAGAATGAACATTTAGGTATTTTTTTGAGACAAGTCTGGTTTTCTTTTCATAAATTTTTATAGACTGTAAAAATTATTGATCAAACGTGCAGTCATGGTAAAAAAGTTTTTTGTTACGTTGAATCATGCACCATTGAATCATGAATCATTGACCCATTTACGTTACATTTTGACCCCTTTACGTTACATTTGCGTTACACGGATCAAAGCGTTACTTTAGTTTTTTTTTATTGATTAATACAACTTATTTCATTTTGCATTTTTTTGTGTACCCTTAAACTTAAGTAAGTTTTTGTGGGTACAAACATTCGCAACGCACTGCTTAAAAGTACAATACTATACTAGGTACATCTAGGTAATGAACATCCATTCATTAGGTTTTTCTTCTCCTTCTTTGAATTATGGCAATATGTTATCTTTTCGACAACAATTCTGCCAGTCGGAGAAAAATATGTTTAAACCGACAGAGAGGTAATGCACTTGTGTGATTAATAAGTTAACCCAAGTTAGCATGCAACCGCAACCTGAAATACAAACAAAGATGACGTCACAGTTGGATATTATTACATTTAATAAATTTAATAAGTACATATATAGGACCTCACATGAACACAAAGTTAATTAGTTTTTCATTAGCTGTTATTATTTTGTCACGTTTGTCAATACCCAGTTTGTCAAAAAAGTTGAATCTTGAAACTAGGTGAAACAAAACGCAAGGTTGGGTTAACTCCTTACTCTATTCCCCTGTGAAACCGCAAAATATGCGAAAATAACCGATGGTGATAATAACATTAACGGTCATATTTTTTGATCGAACTTTTTTATAGCTAAAAGAGAGCGTAGAGTCGAGTTTTTTATATCTCTGCGCGTTCGGACAGACAGACAAGACAACGAAGAGATCCTATAAAAGGGTTCCTTTTTTTCGAAACCCTAAAAAGAGATCCAAAATTAATTCGCTTAACAGTTCTGGAATTGAGTTCTGGCATTGTTTTTTTTTCTAGAAAAGTTATGGCAGTCCAAAAGAGGCCCTTAATGCAATAAAAGCTTAAGGTCCAATTTCACCAATATTCAAATAGGCAATTAGTTAATTAACAATCAAGTTTTTGTCATTTTACTCATACAATAAGTTCGAATTTCACCAACATTTAACAGGCGGTTATAGTTAACAAACAACCGTTTTTTGACACTTATTGTATGAGTGAAATGTCAAAAACTAACCACCTGTTAAAGTATTGGTGAAATTGGACCTAAGGTCCAATTTCACCAATATTTAAACAGGTGATTAGTTAACTAACAAACTAGTTTTTGACATTTCACTCATACAATAAGTGTCAAAAACAGTTGTTTGTTAACTATAACGGCCTGTTAAATGTTGGTGAAATTCGACCTAAGGTCCAATTTCACCAATATTTAAACAGGCGATTAGTTAACTAACAAACAAGTTTTTGACATTTCACTAATACGATAAGGTCCAATTTCACCAATAAATAAACAGGTGGTTAGTTAACTAACAAACAAGTTTTTGACATTTTACTCATACAATAAGTGTCAAAAACGGTTGTTTGTTAACTGTAACGGCCTGTTAAATGTTGGTGAAATTCGACCTCAGTGTCAAAACCGGTTGTTAGTTAACTCTAACCGTCTGTTTAAATGTCGGTGAAATTCAACCTAAGTGTCACAAACGGTTGTTAGTTAACTTTAACCGCCTGTTTAAATGTTGGTGAAATTCGGTCTAAGCACGTAACAGCGTGCATCAACGTTAAGGGCCTAATTCTACTAATATGTTACAGCCAAATCGAAACTGAACCTTTGCGATCGTCCAATCAGAACGCCACATTATCACGTCATCGAACAGTTGAATAACAATATAAGCGCTCCGATTGGTCGACCGCAATGATTCAGTTTCGATTCGGCTGTAACTTATTAGTAGAATTGGGCCTCAGAGCAGTTTAATTTATTGACTTATGATTAAAATTGTATATAAAGATTCACACTTTGCTCGTGGTTCGATTCAGTTGTCCGGTCAACCGGACCAAGAAAAAAAAAGTTTCCAACGTATATACAGAATGGATTTTTGTGATGGGATTTAAGATGACATTAACCGTTATAGTTACAAGAAAACATTGTTAGGGAACCATGTTTTTAAAGTGAGACTTTTTTTACATCGCCACAAATTTTTACGTCCATCTATCTTTTAAATCTGAGTGGCAATTCTAGTGTTTCTTTATAACTTTTTTGTTATTAAACCCGTATATATCGCATGTCGCATTACAGCCGGCAGGGATAAAGACAAGTGAAAGGCGCTCGGCAAAGCAGCCAAGGCCACAGGCTTTAATAAATTTTCAGTTAAATGCCTACGATCCGAAAAAAAGTTTCACTTGCACCGTGGTTTCATAAAACTACACAATGAGTTTTTTTTGGAGTTCGGTTATCCCTAGTATAACCGGGTCACGGAGGAGAGAGTCGAGATCCACGTTAGTATTTTTTTAGCCGCACAACTTAAATAATCCCACGGGAGAGGGTAAAATACTGTCCGTGGCATGTCAACGTATCGTAAGAATGCGCTCCCTTGTTTGTTTGAGATGGGGTGAGTTTAGACATTTGCAGTGCTCGTTGAAAGGAACTGTTTTAATTTTTATCATCAGACAATTCTGGGAACAATTGCCAAACTACGTTTGCTGACAAGACAAATGATTTAATAATAATAAAAACTGTAATCTTTAGCGACTTTGGTGTTACCCATTTGGCCAAACTTAAGTCCAAAAATAGCATAATATACAAATGTTTTTCACTATCTTGAATAAAAAATATTGACCACTATAAGTTCTCAGACTTGTTAATAATAAAATAATATCGTATACACTGAAAAAAAATTAGATAGACCTCATGGAAACAAGTCGCCAAACTCACGGAAAATGCGTTTTTGACAGGGCCTGTCAGTTCCTTATCTATTCTATACAAATAAATAAAATTGAAGTGTCTGTTTGTAATGTCAAAATAACAAGTTTTTACTAAATGGGTATGAATTTATATCGGGTACCAATAACAAAAACACAATTTAAAATTTTTTGTATGTCTGTCTGTTTGTTTGTTCCCGCTAATCTCCGGAACGGCTAGACCAATTTTGACGGGACTTTCACTAATAGATAGCTAATTATATAAGGTATAACATAGGCTACATTAGCATTTTTATCAAGATCGACGAAGTCGCGGGCACAGCTAGTGCCTAATATAATTCTTCTTCTTCCTATTTAATTATAGGCAATTGGTCGTAGATGATAACAAACATTACTGCCAGTGTCAAGTCGAGTGTATTAATATTATTAGTGTCTTGCAAATTAAGATAACAAGATTTTATTGTCGTCAAGTCAGTCAGTCATGTCCGTCAAGTCAAGTCGCCATTTTGTCAGACCCTAATATAATTAAGAGCTCATTTTCGAGTACTGCGTTTTGGATAATCGAAAAATGCTCTTTATTCCATGTACATAAGACTCTAACAGACATGTCAAAAACGCATTCTCGTAGCAACTGAACTGTAAGCCATAAAGTCTACTTTGGCCTTAGATAAGGTATGCCTACAAGGATTTAATAATTTTAACTAATTATTTTTAATTAGTTTTTTGGTTAATTAAATTTCGTGTCTTGTTTGACGTCAACTAAGTGTCTGTAAAGGGCTTAGGTATATCGTATAAAGTTTTTTCAGTTTCGAGTTTAAATCAGTCTTCACTGGCCTGATTGGCCATGTATTTATTTTATGTATGACGTTAACGCGCTATGTTGAAGACGCAGATTCGAATACAGCCCGAATTTTGACAGATAAACAAATTTATTTTGATTTTTATTTGGGACAACAAACAGAGAAACAATATGTATTACACATAATACAAATTATGCACATCCATATAATTTATTGTATCACCAGCTTTATTCACGTTTTACAATGGGTGTATACTTAGAATTTAATAAAATGACAATAAGTTAATAGGCTAACCATAACTACTAACACACAACAACTTTAAAACAAAGAACAGTGTTAACTACGTAATCACTCTACCACTACATTGACATATAGTTAAACTGTACAATGTATTAAAAAATTAACCCGTTACCTCGCAGTAGTCATAAATTTATAAGTATATCATATACACAGTGTTTGGTCAAGACCCTTTTTTTTTTTTGGGAGGGGGGAAAATGCATTTACGCATTCCTCGTGGTCGAGCCAAACCACGAGGATATGTGGGACTCCCCAGCGGATCGGGCCTACCCACTAAAAACCCCCCCAGCAGCTCCTCCGTCCGTCACAAGACAGGGGAAAGGGGACAACAGCCAGGCCTTATTCCCGCTGAACCCCTGCCTGCGACATGTCCGTTGCCGGACTCCCCGTCTAGCTCTGCTGCTTTGTGGAGCGACACAGAATTGCACCGCTCTACACCCCGAAATTGGTTTTTTATTGTGGTTGTCTTCCACGCGGCCCGACGCTCAGTGCGCCGGGCCCCCGGCCCGCTCAGTGCGTGTAACGGGTTGCCCGACGGCAGATCCCACTGGATCCACCGCCGCGCGGGTGAGCCAAAGCTCTGGGAAACTCCCGGCAGGCGCGAAGCGCCGTGGCGAAAAGTCGCCTCCACCTTGCTACCTTCATAGGTAGCCGCCCAAATCGGGCTTCTGGCGAAAGCCACCTCTTCTTAAAATAAGAAGAGGGGACTTCGCCCTTCTCCGCATGAAGCGGGTGGCCACACGAAGTGGCCCGCCGGGTTAAACTCGGCCATCCCACACCCCCCCTCTATGGGGGTCCTCTCGTCAGACTATTAGCCCGCGGCAGAGAATCTGCCGGGTTGCGCAGGGTGCACCACAAGGAGGTTGTCTGACATCGCACCCGTTGGTCAAGACCCTATCAAAACCAAAACCTACCCATGTTATATAAAAGTTATGGCGTATTTGAAAATTTGGAATTGTAAAATTAATTTTGAAATCCCCCATACAAATGCTTGTTTTTTTTTATACAATCGAAATTGTAAAAATTTAACTATTTGTTTTCTGTAACGCAATAATTTTTATATGACTATGTTGACATGGGTAGGTTTCGGCTTCATATGGTATTGACCAAACATGGTGTATATGATATTTCTATTCATTTTCCCATGGCATTTCTATATTTTCCAGAACTTAAGAAAATTAAGACTATCATGCATATGCTTTCAAAATCCTCGTTAAAATATTTACAACACCTTGTATAAAAGTGAAAGAAGATCACTGACTAATCATGAAATTTCCAAAATTACTTGACATGAACATGAAATTCGGCACGGAGGTTGATTTATTGCCTGGACATGTAATAAGAGAGGATTTACAGAAATTCCCATGGGAACGGTATAGCTACGAGAATAAAATTCCATTTCCAAAACTACTAGTTCGGATTTCAAAAATTCCTTCACCAATGAATTATTTACTTTTAAAGGAGTGATGTGGTTTCTTTTGTCCCGGTGATACCACGGGAACGAAAAATACGGGTATAAATCCCATTTCCAAAACTACTAGTTCAGTTTCAAAAAAATCCTTCACCAATGCAATACTTTTAAGGGAGTGGTATGTATGGTTTCTTATGTCCCGGTGATACCACGGGAAAGAAAAGTACGTTTAAAAATCCCATTTCCAATTTCCATAACTACTAGTTCGATTTCAAAAATTCCTTCGCCAATAGAATATTTACTTTTAAGGGAGTGGTATGTGGTTTCTTTTGTCCCGGGTGATACCACGAAAACAAAAAATACGGGTAAAAATCCCATTTCCAAAACTACTAAGTAGTTCAGTTTCAAAAATTCTTTCACCAAGGGAAGGCTTACTTTTAAGGGAGTAGTATGTGGCGTCTGTTGTCCTGGTAAACCAACTGGAACTACGGGAGTAAAATCCCGTTTCCAAAACTACTACGAGTAGTTTGGTATCAAAAACTCTTTCATTAATGGAATGCTAACTTTTATAAGCGATTGGTAATAATAGTAGATTAGTAGCTAAGGGCTGTAAGTAATAAAAAAAAACACTTCACTATTTCAAAAAGTTCGCGTACATCTAACCATCATACTGGCAATAAATTACTTACAGCTTCAGGGCTTTTCTAGCTATATTATTACCCTAGAGCGCTAATTGGTCACCTACAAGCCCCATTTGGGGGTAATAAGGACCTACTTACCGAACATGAGAGATGTAAAATATTATAACCTTCATTTGGATGTTATTATGATTGTATCATGGTTATTTTAATATGAGCTATAAGCTGTTTCAGGAACTTTTACAGAGGAATTTGTAGCATGGGTGTACCTAGATAAATAAATAAGGTGAATGGTTTAATGTTGAACGGGGACCATTACAATACAGTCGTCCGCCATTCCGTGAGATCCGATAAAATGCAAGCACTAATATCGTAAAAGCCGCGGTAATATTTCATCAGTTGCATTGGGCCCGCAATAAAATGCAGGGGCATGTAATATTTAGCGGCAATAGTCTGGACGGGAGTTTATGTTGTTTAGGCCAGTGCTTTTCGTGAACGGAATCTCTTAGTAACATGTCTGGCTCAACATTGCTTGTTTTTGTGCGTTGTAAAGTTCTAGGAAAAAAGCTTGATTTAAGTAGTATTCAAAAGAATTGTTGCGCGTTTTCGATAATATTGCTTTGCGGTTTGTTATATTTGTGAATGGTGCCTTGTTGGTTCCAATCATTGATTTACTACCAAACGTTTCGTAGTAAATCAATGGTTCCAATAGAGATGATGGCAGGGTAAGAAAAATGAAACTCTGATTATTCCGTACATAATTTATATTATAAAATAGTCGATTGAATGATAAGAGAGCAAAGTAGTATTTTTACGGACGAGCGAAGCGACGGATTCCAAAATAGAATCCCGAGCAAAAACTAATTTGCTCTCGTGTCATATAGTCTACTTTTCATCCCTTTTCTATGAGAAAATGATAAGAGACGGTGGTATGTAAGTAAAGATGAATATATTTATTTAAAAAAGACATGTGAATAAGTTATTTACTGTTTCAGAAGTTAATGCATTGTCACTTTCATAACTTGACGTAGAACTCATTATTTTTTCAAAATACAACAAAGTATTACTGATTACAAGAACAGAGACTAAATTCGCGCGCTTTTGTTTTTTTTTTCACCGCGGGGGCCGCTGCCGTGCAGCCAACGCGTACCAGCCAGTAATTCATACAAGCCTATTAATTGAAGTCGTGCTATTATATTCTAACAACGTTCAACCCAAAAGTGAAAAATTACAAACTTGTGAAAAGGCAGAATGTTTAGGTATCAATGGTTATACATAGATTGGATTGATGTGCATGTTTAATGCTCTATGACAGTTCTTTACTATTTTAAGTTAGAACAGATAACGTTGACCCAATTCTAGTAATAGGTTACAGCCGAATCGACCAATCGGAGCGCATAATATAAGCGCTCCGATTGGTCGATCGCAACGGCTTAGTTTCGATTCGGCTGTAACTTATTACTAGAATTGGGCCTCAGTTAACGTTCAATAATTCAACTATTTATTTTATCAAAACTTTAATTGAAAAATAATGTTATACTTACCTACATGCGACGCTATTTTATCTTAAATTCAAATTCAATGTCGTTTATTCAATTTGGATTATTGCATAATCACCCATGCATACTTTTTCTTGCAGGGTAGGCATTGTTATTCGTTATTATTCCTTGATCAGAAACAGATAAGAACGAAGTAGATGTAGTAGGTATCTGAGTTCTGCAAAATTCATACAAGACAAGATGGGATTCATTAGTTTTCAGATAGCCGAAAACGTGAAATTTTGATAAAAAAGGACTTACGTCGAACGAACAAAATTTTGATAAACGACTTAGTTTCGAAGCAATTATTTCAACTGATAACACTCCTACGCTCGAAGATAACATACCAGCCCCCGTAGCACGTCCACCAAAACACGATATGATAAATCGATTTATCGCGGTGAACTGTCAAAATATGACGAAACCCTATTGTATTTTGACAGTTCACCGCGATAAACCGCTTTATCATATCGTGTTTTGGTGGACGTGCTAGGGGGGCAGGTGCAGATCCAATCAAAGCCATGACAAGCAACATAGCTCCAATCCTCCATGGACATACGCTGATTGCCTATCGAACTTGGTATCACTTAGAAAAATCCCGCTGTAAATCATCGCCTCGTATCCAGCTGGGTTCTGGGATGCCGGTATTCCAGTCACGCACGCTAGCGTTCAGGTACACCTAACCACGTAAGGTACAGTCGGCGTAAGCGCGGTATCAATTTAAATATGCATCCGAGTGTACGTGCTTTCTCATTACGCGAGATAGAGGGTGCTTTTTTGGCTTCCTGGTGCTTTTATACAACGACGATGGCAAACAAGTAATGTCCAGTGTGCGTTATCAGCTTCTGTCATATTTAGCTGTCTTACTAAAGTTGGAATGCAAGCATCCTGTCTTTTGCAGTAAGAAAAAGTAAGATAAAGCTACCCATGCTAACGATTCAGTGTACTGTATGTTCCGCTATTGGAAGAGTTCACCATATTACTTGCCTTTTTAAACATATGTTTTATATTGAGTTTATCTTAGTCTAATAAGTGTACCTACATGGAAATGCCAAAAATATAATAAAGGAAATTTTTGAAAGCAAAATATGTATCAAACGTCAAGAAATAACGCACGCTGATTTGTTAGTTTTTTTAATGTGTTTTCCGCAAAGATATTATGTCAAAGTACTATATTGTAATCATTTTAAAGCTCGTAGGTTATAGGAAAATGTATGTTAATCCGTCTTTGCGCAAACTATCAAACTTATAATGTATGCAGTGTCTTAAATCCATAGGAAATTGTGAAATAAATAATATTATGAAGAATGGCGAAGGAGGTAAGAAATTAACATAATTATTATAATGATATTCCTAAAAGGTTTGTAATTAACTGAAAATAAACGAAGCAAAATGCTACAGCTTACAACAAATGATCTCACGATACTTATGCACGAAAACTTTTTCGCTAAGTGCTCAGACGGTATTCCGGGGCGTACAATAAAAACGCTTAAAATATGACAACCTTAAAACGAACCACCCTGTGTATGTGTGTGTGTTTGCGAGTAAATATCGAAAGTATCCGGCAAGGTAAGTGCTGTATTTTGTACGAAAATTATTGCATTGCCGTCGAGTAGTGACGGGCGTCGTAACCTCCGAGGGGATGTCGATAAAACATTTTTATGTATATTGTGTGTATTAAGCGCACCTTTTGGTAACGATCTAAAAACGCTACTCTGGCAATATATCCAGTTTTAGATTTTTTATTTGTTTCATATTTATTTTGTTAAATTGCAGGATTTTAACTTATTTTTTTATTTGTTAAATCATTATATTTTAATTTCAGTTACACCATGGTCAAACAGTTTCACTACGACATTTCCATACACCAGAAATCGTTACTTTAGATGCTATTGGCACGAAAACAACAACTTTTTCAAATAAAAGCTGACAAGCCCTTGGGTATTACGTAACTCATAAGGAACGAGTATAGTGTTATTAGATAATCCAAACGAAATACACAATTATTTTTATCAAAATACATAAACTTTTGATATGAATTTGGAAAATCTTATTTAGTGGAAATAGGCATTAGACTTATAGACAGCGCGGTATATCACCATGCTCCCAAAATACTCTATAATACAACACCCATAGCATAAACACCGAAACACGAATGATAAAACGATAAATCGATATGTACTGTCAAAATTGTTATAATGGTTTCCTTGACATTTAATCGACATTAATATATTAATAATACCCAAAATAACAAAACCAATATCCTAAACATGCTCAAAACTTCAAGATAGCTAAAAATCCATCATTTTTAACAGTTCATATCGATATATCATCTTATCATATCGTCTTTCGGTAGTCATACTAGGGGGGGCGGTATAAATACTATGAAAAACGCAAAAACTCGGTAAACATCGACAGCCTCACAAAGTACAACACTGTCCTAATGGCCGCGGCAAAGTGCAGTCTCGGCGTCGTAATGTCGATAATGTACCGCACTAATTGCAGCCGACGAACTGTTTATCGATAGGAAGATACAGCACTACCCTTTGTTCCGGGCTTAAGATATTATTTGGGGAGTCCGGATTATTAGACGACAACTTATAAATTATTTACTGCGCGCCGCCGCTCGGCTCCCGCTGCGGAATTCAATGGACTAACCCGCCAATTTCCGTATTTCGTGTCAAAATTATTTTCGTAAGCTCTCTACATTTATATGGCAATGCTTCAATGCTCACCTTCTAATTGTATTCTCATCTTACCAGTATAGTTATATTCTTGCCAATATTATGTGTTTGTTGTACTGGATTTTCTTTAACTTCCAATGTGAACACATTTTTTACGGTTTTAATTTAGCAAACTAACTATATTAGACCACTTCTTGAACGATGGACTATGTGACATTACTCTAAGAAGATTTTAATAAGTGCATATTTTTTTTTAATGCTAACAATTTAAAAATAATGTTTTTCGTAGGTTATGTTAGTACGGTCTGTTTTATTTATAGCAGGAATGCAATAGGATTTACACTCATTTGATGGTAAATGACTTAGGTATAACAAGGTCATTATTGAAATGTTCAGCATACAAGTATACTATCCTAAACTATCCATTTTTACAGATATGACAGTGTAATATGGCAAACTAAACTAGGCACCAGTACCTTATAATCATATATATATATTTAAAGGCATTTCGTTAACTTCATCAGTGTTACTCATATTGCGTGGGTATTTGTCGTAGTCTTTTCTAAAATAAAGCTCGGATATCGCAGATCACACTATTTTAATCACAAAATCGAATACAGAAATCAATTTCACGACAAGATGTACAAGATTACGTAGGATTTAAATCGGACGTAGACGATCTGTCACTTCCGTCTTGCTCCGCCAGCCGTTACTTTAAAAGTGCCTCGTCTTACGCGCCTGTCCACATGGTCCACACTGACAATGGACATTAGACCACCTGCTCAAACCACAGACTAAAATAAGATATGCCAAAACGGAAGTGACATTCCGTCAGAGTGATTACGCTCTCGTCCGTATGACATTAGCGCCGATATGTGGCGCCTGCTAATTTCTCTATTTGAAACTAGATGGCGCCAACGCTGCGCCGTCATATTTATTTTCCTTGTGGTGAGGATTTAAAATACATGTGTCACCGTTCCTTTTGTCACGAACAAAGGGTACAGCGACACGTGTATTTTGTTATTATAAGAGCCAATTAACAGCCGGTTCTAATATTCTATGTAGGTACTAGTATTCTATCTGTAGATTTAGTTACTAGCGTTAGATGGGATGATTCCACTTTGAGCTGGTGTGTGATATCACCCAGGTGATCAAATTTCACATTTTTGTGTACTAAAATCACCCGGCACCAAAGCACCTGGGTGATGAAATTCCACGTGTGTATAATTTACTTAATTTGTTTCCCTACATCTCCTGGGTGATCTAATGCTACATTTTTATTGTCTCCATGGGCCTGGTCTTGTAATAATCGGTGTTCTAGCAGAATTGTCAGAGAAGTAAATTTTTATTTTTGTTATTAAAAATGTAATTAAGGAAATACATTTTACGTCAATTTAGAGTGTAGGACTTGAAGTTTCCATGACACATTTCACTTTTTACTTAAATGCTATTTTTAATGTTTTTTTAAGGCGCATAGTGATCCCAATGACCTTGCGTCTTTCGTCCCGCACTGATTACATAGGAGTGAGTGAGTGAGAGTGAGGGGAATATTTAAGCAAACCTTTACGCGTAAGATGAATTATTTAAATTAAACATTAATAAAAGCAAATAAAAAAAATCTAAAAAGACCATCCTCTAGAATATTGTTCACTTTATTTATTGAAATCGAAAGTATATGATTTAACCTAATGGTTAAAAGGTTTAGAATTAGGTTTAAAGTTTTAAAATCGAGGCATGTTTGGGTCACATTTTAACCAAGTTTTAATTAATTTATCAAAAAATTAAAAAGACCTCTAAAGAATGCGTTGAATAATAACATATCTTTTCTAAAGATTTTTTTATTCAATTTTTATGAAGAGAACCGGTTTTTTCTGCAGTGAATTTTTATGATTGACCTTACCTTGCGCCTTAAGGCTTTTAACATACCCATATTTACATTCCACGCGTTTAAGGACATGTTCATGCACTCGTCACGTAAAAAATATGACCAAAACATGAAATATATTCAGTATACATTTATTCACAAATCTTCAACAATGATATAGATAAAAAACAAGGACACGTATTTTTTTACTTTTCATTTTTTTCATTCCATGTCCTCTTAAAATTAATTAGTAAAGTTGATCATTCTAAAATAGCTTAATAGCCGTTTGAAGGATTTATATACATACGTTGTTTATGCCTTTTAAAATGTAATATTGACGTTTTTTATCTGTGGATTTGGCATAAGCTGATGTCAGAATGACATTGGTGACATTTTTTATAAACAACGTAAAGGTAATGGTTGGTAGTCCTTCATCTTTATATCACGTGGCTCTCGAGTAAAATCCGAAAACATACTAATTAAGACGTTAGAAATTCTTGCCGGTACCTATAAACACAAACTCACTAGAATTTTTCCGTATACCTACCGTCATTCGCCACAGTCATTGTGTAGCATCAGTTGATGTAAAATAGATTAACTACCGTAATTTTTTTTTTGTTATTTTTTGCCGCTAGATGCGTCTATTTTGTGTGTTTATTAAGTAACTTTATTTAGCATGTACTTGGGTTTTGATGTAAATACAAAAGGGAGATGGTATTAATGTGTTTGGTTAGTGAAAGTGGATAGACAGTAATAGTAGTCCAACTTTAATGATTTAGATGTCGGTTGCGTGCCATCGACGTCAAAATTTTACGCAGTCATGTTAAAGATTTCGCGTCTTTATATAAGTCTTTCTTTCTTTCTTTTTGGTTATGGCAATTGGTCGTTTTGAGTGCTTACAACCATTACTATATAAGTCTGGACGCGATCTGAGTTGTGTTCGATCTGCCCTCAATACCTTAAAAATTCACACAACCAGAGGGAGACAAAACGCAACATTCGTAGCCAATGAAAGCCGTTGGCAGATCTACCTAAATAATTAATTCGGTTTGCCACCCCTGAGGTCATCTGGGTCTATTACCGACACCGTAACTATTGGATTCCTTTTGTATCGTGTCCGTTTCGCGATTTGTGGTAAGCAATATACAATGAACTATATTGATGGAGCAATGTAACCTAAGGTGAGATATAATACCGCAATAAAGTAATTTGGTAGTGGTCAGTAATGTCAGCTGTGATGCGGTCACCTTCGTGGAATTGGAAAAGAATTGCTGCAGCCGATAAAAGGGCTACTGTGTGCCTTTTTGTATTTTTGTAAATACCTACTAAAGCAACGGAGAGACAAGTTTTTTATTTTCACGTTACTATGACTTTACTTTTTAAGGTGAATATAAATAGTACTGCGGCTTTTTTAAGCAATATTTGTGGTGTGATTAACAAGTATATTGTCCGCATGATGTAAAGTACGACACCTGATACATTATGTACGGTTACCTACCGTAGTTATGGAGGTTTAGCAATAATAATATTAAAAGTCACTTGCGCGTTGCCACCTAAAAACTGTCACGGTCTACTATAGCCGCGCGCAATAAGTTTGCCGATGACAACCTCTCCCGCCTCTGGCGACCGGGGTCTGGATCGTAATTTCGAATTACATTTGTTCCACGAATCATAGTTCGAGTTGAGTATTTCGTTCGATAACTATCTCGTGCGAAAGTTCTTAGATGCGAATGACTTTCTGCCAACAAACATTAGTTCGAAAGATTTTATTTCGATATACGATCTGTCGACTAACTATAGTAGTACGGATGGCTTTTTTGCAAATAAAATTGAAAATGTGTTATATAAAAACCAGCTATGAAAACGACAACTTACTTTTTGTCATTTTTTTACTGCACTTTTATTTCAAAATCTGTTAATTTCCTCCACCCGATTTTTGACCTCATCGCGTTTGACGTTAAGTACAAAATTGATTCATACTCGTAGATTTTGACACTTTTTGGTGTAACGAGGTACTACATATTGTAGATATAGTAAACTCGTTGCATTCCCGCCTAACCTGACTGCATTTCAAACTTATATTTTGTCTCAATGACATTCTGTTCTTCCGTCACTGATTTGCGGATATCGAGATCTAAAGAAGTAGCGATGGCCAATTTAATGAAAATTAATATTTTTATCTGAAAAACTGTCTACTCATATTCATTATATCGTATAACGATTATATCTACTCAAAACTATAGGCACTTATGTAGTGCCTTTTATTTTTATTAATATTTGTAACGGTAGAAGAAAATATACAAACAGTGACGTAACCATCGGTGCTTCATTTGGCTGACCCATATCCTCCCTAACCACTGCACCACTGCGTCACCTGCTGCTCACCACGTTACACTGGCGCCCAACGTGGGTCGTAACCTCACAGTCTGTTGATTGTATGTTAATTAAAATTGCTTTATTAGCTTTATGGTCTGTCTAAAATAAATGGCTTTATTAGCTTTTTTTTCATATCAAATAATACTTGAAACGATATTTCAACAATGTCATAATGTTTATAACGCTACGTCTATTGTGGCAAATTGCAGTAAAAACATGAAAAAAGTACGTTGTTTTTTACCTTGTTTTTATTTAATACATTTTTAATTTAATTAGCAAATAAGCCATCCGTATTACAGTTTGTCGACAGAATATTTATCGAAATAAAATCTTTTAAACTAACCTTTGTCGGCTGATAGTCATTCGCATCTAAGAACTTTCGCACGAAATAGTTATCAAACGAAATACAACTTGCACTATGATTCATCGAACAAATCGCTGACCCAATACAACAATGACACAACTCAAATTCATGCAAAACGGAGAAAACGCGATTGAAAGTTGACGTAGATGCGTATAAACTTACAAAGTTAAAATAACTTGTGATAAAATGTGTTTATTTGTACGATTGTGGTATATGTTGACTGTACAGGATATTAGGATTACAGTAGACTAATTATTATTCTTCTAAGGCTTCGATTTTTTAAATAATTCAAGGTCATACTTAGGTATTCAGAGTTATGCCAGTATTGCATAAATTTAAGTGTCAAATTTTGAGTTATGCCACAAAATGTTTACATTTAATAAACACCGTGTGACATAAATCAAAGTTATCTTTGTAGCTTAAAATAAGAATTTGGTTGAAAAATTGCTAAATATTGCAATGCAAGTTTAATGGCATCACAAATAAAATCCCAAATTGATTTTTTTGCTAAGATTCCTAAAAAGTCTTCAAATAATTTACTGAATCAGTCTCTTTATTATTAAAATTACTTTCTCCAATCAGTTTCAGGCTAAGGTAATCAAAGCTATCAAATAGGTACCTGATTATTATTATCGTAATTTGTAATAGTCATTATACAAAGATTAAGTTCTATTTTTTTAAATAATAAAACAATAATGTCTTAAAAATAGCATTTGATTTTTTTGTGTGCATTTGAGTTTCCAAAATGGATTACACGTAGGGCTCATTCTTCTGTCTGCTATTTGTTTGCCTTTTTTTAGTGAAGTGTAGCTTTGTCGCAAATTTCGAAGTTATTTAGTCTTCTTTTTTGTCCACTTACCTTTCTATTTTCTTGTGTAAGAAGTATTCTCTTCCTCCGAAATGGTTTTGTCTAACTCCAACTCACGTTCTTAGCCAACAAAATCTGTATCTTCGCTATTTTTATTGATCCCGTTTTTTTATACAACAAAGTTTGCAAACAAGCATACCGCCCACCTAATGGCAAGTGATATGCATGCATGTGGCTCCTGTGAGATGCGCAGCAAATCTGCAACCCCCACAAGACCCACAGTGTTCGTTGCCAACTTGTGACATAAGATGGAAGGTCATGGTACCCAGTAATCTTCGATGATTTCTTCCTAATTTGCATCTGCCACTGAATCATCACAGCTTGACAAAGTATCTTCACTTTCTGGTATGCTAACTAATAAACCCGATGTTGGTGAAAGTATACACTTAGAAGCCGAAGATGCATGCTTTGATGAATATGAAGACATTTCTATTGAATCCCTCCAAATCCGTAATGGGTGCTAGCAACTTAACTGAACTTGATTTATTAGCACACTTTTCTTCAGATCTTTATCTGACTGGACATAAACATGGTTCTCTCGCTGCTTAATCAATTTCTGGTAATGAAGAGATGCTTAACGGTCTTGGTTTATTATCATATACGCTCGTACATAGCTTAGAATTATCAGAAACTTGTTTGGCTAAGATTAGCGATCCCATTTGTTGTAGAGACGGGTAATATCTCAGACTCTTTATGAATTTTATTTGACTCAACTATAGGACAGCATTGTCAATAATGTTTTCTATTCTAGGCCAGTTGATTGTGGTTTTGGTGAAGCACTGGATCGAAGATACCTTGTTTCTGAAAAGTTCGAATTAGCTCTAAAATCGAAGGAGCTCTGTGCTGGGTTATAGTTCGATATCTTTTTAACTGGAACAGACAGTAGTAAAAACATTCCTGTTTCCAACACATTTTTAGATACCTTACCTTGACTTCCGGGACAGCATTAGACGTGTTGGTATCGTTCAACAAACTAAATTCCATAGAAGTTAATTATCTACCTACTACTACTATCTTTGGATGCTAAGTAGTTAATAAGTATCGTTATATCCACTAATAAGGACATCCAGATCATTGAAATAAGTATAGATACTATGAAATAAGAACCTGTTATTCGTTTTCGGTGATACGTTAGATAGATAGATAGAAACACTTTATTTTACGTTGATGTCAGAAAAACAAGACGGTGTGAATGGTTGTTCTTCAGTACGAAGTCGTTTCGTGCTGTCCAAACGATAAACATCTGAGCTTAGCGTTATAATATGTTATGAAGCGTGTGTGTAGTTTTTAGTTAGTTAGGTATTACTAATTAATACCTACCAAAATTTAATAAGGGCATCGATTGATTAAACTTATTATTTAGAAAACTATTACTTAAATCAATATGAATTAATAAGAACCTGATTCTAATATTCTTCGTCGATACGTCGACGTTAGAACATGATGGCACTGTGGTTGTTCTTCAGTGCGAGATAGTTTTGCTGTAAAAACGTAGGCAATGAAATTTTAACAATATAAAGTACGTAGTAATATTGTAATAATAACGAAATTGACAGAACAAGTAGGTATTTTGTTTTTGATTCGTACGTAGGTAAGTGTATCCAGTTAGAATATAAATAATTAAACAACTTTACCTTGTTTAATGTTTTGTTTAATTAAGTTTTCTTTTGTTAACCATTTTCCGTGATAAACAATCACGAAGGGTACAACTAAAAAAACACAATAAAACTTTGGACAATAACGACACAACACCGAAGGGTCACTGTTGCATTAACTGTTGCACTAAGTATTTAGGATTTCGAGCTGTGCAATACTGACACCTAGCGCCACTATTTTGCCAGGGATTGTACAAAATATGGGTGTCTTTATTGCATAACTTAAAAGAATGTCATAAGGTTCGAAATTTAATAAAAAGTCAAATTTCCAAAATTTTGGAATGTGCCATTATTGCATTGAGTCGGCGAAATGAAATTCGAAATCATGACCCCAGAGCCGGCGACCGCGTCCTATGCTCCTCTAGTTAGTACCACAATCGTACTAACCGAACGTGTAAGTTTCTGTGTGCGGCTAGTATAACCATTTTTTACAAGCTTTTATTTTTACTTTCTCCTGTCCCGTGTCTGTAGTGAAATCTTGCAAGCTAGACCCACTTCCCGGTTGTTGTGGATAGATTTATCTTTTTATTTTTTTTTAAATTAAGCTACACAATCATGTCTTGATAAATTCCATCTGTCATTTATTTTCAAAAACCATAAAAAGGCACTTCCGTCATGACATAAACAAATTAAACACAAAAAGGCTGTTATCTACAACATACTGCCCGCCTTGTGCATACGCAGATATATAACACTACAGAACTATGCGCAAAACCACAAATAAGTATTAAAATTAATAAAAATATATCTACCTACGCTATAAGTACTAAAGAACAAACATAAGTCAAAATTTCACATTCGCAATAAGCACAATTGTGTAAGTCTCAAAAATTTGAACGGTATTTTAACGAGGCTACCAGAACGCGTAAATTGTGGGTGGTGATAAATTACCGTCCAAATGTTTGTCCCATTTAATGCATTTCACCACGGTCGTGTCAGTTTTCCGTCTCATCGGACCGTTCAAAGTTTATGGTTATCAATAATGGTTGTGAGAATCAACTCAGTAAATGCTTAATAAAATAGGAGACAAAAATATGGACCTTCCGAGTGTCTTGCCCTGTTGCTCTGGTCAATGCTCTCCCAATTCCCGAACAGGTGTAGAATTAACTTTATAAGGCTTCGTACCTCAAAAGGAATAAAACGGAACCCTAAAAAATACACGCTAGGTTATATCTGACAGGTTTGCCTGTACAGCTCAACTGTACAGGTAAACCGGAGCGTGTATGTTGCATAACTGTCAGGTTTTCACCCCTGCTCAGGCAACCAAAAAAATATGAATTTTGATATGTTTTGCCCGTTGGTATACCTGTGCAGTTTAACTATACAGGCAAAACTAAGCGTGTGTGGCGGTTTTGCCCGTTGGTATACCTGTATAATTTAACTGTATAAGCAAAACTGAGCGTGTGTGGCGGTCAAGTTAAAACAAATGATAAACCGATTAGCGCTACAGCGTTGAGATATGCTGCCGGTGCCATTGCCATATACATACGAGTAAAGTACTCTGTGGCCATTGCTTCAACTGAGAGTTTGTATACAGGTTTACCGCTACGTGTATGTCCTCTACTCACCTCTAGCTTGCCTGACGGGTGTGACTGTGCAGGCAAACCTGTCAGGTACACCCTACCGTGTACAGCAATAAAGGTGTACCTGTCAGGTACACCTTTATTGCTGTCCGTCTGTCCGTCGGTCTGTCTGTCAAGACCCTTTTTCTCAGGAACGCGTAGAGTTATCATACTGAAATACTGAAAGTCAAATATTTCCGCATTTTTTACGATTACAAAACAAGGTTTGACCGCCTCCGTGTTCTAGTGGTTGAGACTATCGGGTGGTGATCGGGAGGTCCGGGGTTCGGTTCCCCATGGGGGCAGAAATTTTTCTGCTTGGTTTGGTTGGTGGTAGGGCTTCCTAGCTACCACCGTCTTGCCTAAGTTTGTCGCCATAATAACAATGTTTATAGCATTGTCGTGTTCCGGCAATTAGAGGTAAGATAGCCAGTTCCTCAGTTGTTAACGAATCCTGGTGAAGCTTGCTTCCGCCGGCCTTATCGTCACTTACCATCAGGTGAGATGAAGGCCAAAAGCTTCCCTGTCGCTGTCGTATGTAAAAAAAAGGTAATCGAAAACTATAGGGTCCTCTCGTATATCTAGACTAAGCACATATTAAAGAAAAAACTAAAAACTGTAAATGTAAGTAGTTGGGAGCTTTTTATAGTTCTATATTTGTATGGAATCTCAGGCGCCAGTTAGGCGGTGTTATCATCTCCCAATGTCACCAAGGATAACATCCCAGTTTTCCCCTCCAGCGACATGCCAAGGGGAGACGTGAAAGAAGTGTCACTTTGAGAGACAACTGAAAAGAGTTCTCTGCATCAAAACGGTAGTTGAATGAAAAAATAGTCACCCCGGTGACAACTGGCAAATAGTACCACATCGCATGATACCCCATGACAGTGTGCATAAAAGAAGCAACAGAGTGGAGATATAAAATTATTAATGACAATCGGCTGCAGCCTGCACAGCCCAAGCAGAATACAAAGGGTAAACCTCCACAAAGCCAAGATAATTTAGAACACAGCTAGGAAGGAAGGAACACAAGTGTTATACTTGAGCGCCTATGTGGTTTATGTAAATGTTATCTCTTGCGATGCGCCCGCCCTGTGCTGTGGGCGTGGTTCTTCGGTGGGCGTGTCGACGCGTTAGAGATGTTCAAACATTTGGATATGGCTTTAGATGCGCTATGTGAATTTTACTGAAAAAAAATACCGTAGCGTATCAACATTTTATTAGCATATAAATCTTGAGTGTTTGTACAGCAAGCACCGCCTCAAGCTACACTATTTGACCTTTAGATGTCTTTAATGTCGCTCGTAATACCGGCGGCTTTCGTAGTGCAAATGTAAAGCTTACTGTACCTTTGAACTTTGAAAAGCGTGATGTTACTGCGACAAAATAAAATAGGGAGGTTTTTGGGGTTGTTGATCAGGATTATGATACTATGAGATAGCTGTAAAAAATTAGGCTTCGATTTACGTATGCAGTAAAATTAAATATTTTTAAATGAGATTTATTTATTGAAGAATAATTAATGAATAACACTTCGTGGTTTGAAGTGTATTGTGGTTACGATTTGGTCCTATTTCTTTGAATAGGAAAAAGCTGTAAAGCTACGCGACTCTGGCCACAAGCCAGTGATTCAATTGCGTCCTTTAGCTATTAAACATCTTCGCTCCATAGAAGGTTGTACAGGATCAGTGGACTTACTCTTTTATTTATTTATAACAATTGTATTGTCATAAAAATTTATGATATTAAAATAATCATGAAACCTTATTAATTAATTAATAATTAAGTATATAAGTAAGTTTCTTAAACAAAAGGAAAATAATAAATCAATGAGCCACATTCGTTTCGATTGTACAGTTACCCTTAAGACAAGAAGTCGTTTTGAGATAGGTACTGCGTTTTAGCTATGCCCACCTGATTGAGACACTGCTAGATACTGCCTTTTGGTGATTACCAACTGATGTTAAGTAGCTACAGCCACCTATAGTAGACGTAGTTCCTATGAGATTTGCAAATATACAACCACAACCATTTTAAGGACCACAATGGACGTTGCCAACTTGTGACGTAAAATGCCAAGTCACAGTACTTAGTAATATCACTGTCTATCTTTGCTTTCGCATCGAAACACAGCAATCAAGCTCCGCTACTCGACGATAGCAATAGGTGCGATAGAGGCACTTTATTTTTAGAAAAGGGTGCTACATCATAAACAACATGAACTCCACAACAGAAAAGACCTCGACCTCGCGCAAGACCAAGGAAAAGGTGGATAGATTGCGTTGAGGAAGATCTAAGAAAAATAAAATTCATTCAGTTTGGAAGAGTCTAGCGAAAGACCTCCACAGATGGAAGCGACTTATAGAAGAGGCCGAGACCCACACTGGGTTGTAGCGCCGTCGAATGTAAAAAAATGTAAACTACATCATAAGCCACATCAACACTTACCATCAGGCGAGACAGTGGTCAAACGCTTTATTATTAAGAAGTAAAAAAACCCATGCAGACAAGTAGTTTTGAGTCTCCCTTTGATATCCCAAAGTATTGTGCTCCAAATGGTGCATCATAAGCTTAAAGCAATTCTGAAAAGATACCACACCAGATCTAAGAGCTCTGAAATCAAAAGTCGTTGTAATTCTGTCAGAGGAGTACCAAATAAGCTATAACGGGACTTATCGCAAAGTGGTGAAACAGCCCTTAGCATTTTATAACCTTGTCGCCCGACTATTGTCTTCGCATACTTGTGTGCTACGACTAATAAGAGCTGAGCATCAATGAAAAATTTTGCAAAAACGAGAAAAAATATAATATGGCGAAACGTAGATCGCGCGGGCACAGCTAGTATTATAGAAATTCTTCTTCGTCTGTTTTAAAACTTCGCTTACAACGTTCGTACATCCAGGTGTGAAGCGGTAGGCGTTACTCGCGCCCGCCATTGGCCGGACTCACTGAAAATCAATACTGAAACTTTTTCAGCCCGTTTATGAATGTTTCAGGCTGTGTTTTTACTAGTCTCACAGACCACGTAGATTGATTTCCGGCACAACATTCTTTATGAGAGATAAATTTATTTAACCTGTGTAACCTTGTATAATTTCACGCACGTTACAAGCAGGAGTCAAATTTAAAAAATACTTTATCGAGATCAATATAAAGGTACTATGATTAATATTACCAACACATTGAGCGAAAGCCAATTGTGCGCTTCAGAGTATTATTCCATCCTACTGCATAGATCCTCTAGTTTTTTGTTATGGAGCTATTTTTAATGAATGCGCTTACATTACTGTAGGTAGGTTTAAGTCTTGTTTTTTAACGGGGCGTTTAGAAATAATTTAATTTGGCAATTAGCTTCTCTTGTAGTTGACGAACAGAGAAGATAGTCTCACACTTGCCTCTATTTGGTCGGAAGCCGAACTGAGTTTCAGTCAGTATGGTTTCAGGCTGTATGTCTTCAGACAAGAGGATTAAACGGTTCAGGAGTGTCCGGACAAAGACTTTCCCCGGAGAAGTCAGTAAGAAGATACCCCTATAGGAATTGCGTTTGGATCTGTCGCGTTTGTTGTTGTAAAGAGAGGGAACATATGCGAGAGGTTCGAAAGTCATCAGGTACTCGCTCCTCATCCCACATTTGAACGAACAACTTCTGTGACTAAAGGCAAGATAATGAAGACATTTTTGGCGACGAATAATTCTAAAAGATAATGTTCGAAATCCGAATCAAAATTTTTCTCACGATTTTGCTGCAAATTTTTAGGCAACTAAAGGACCTTTTTTGTACTGGAGGGGGGAATAGTACATTACTGCAGAGGCCGGGAAGTTAGGGATTGCCAGACGAGTAATGCTTTCAAGGCCGAGCGTGAGCGAGGCCTTGACAATAATTACGAGTCCGGCAATCCCATTCCCGCCGAGGTATGTATAGTGCTTTTCTCAATAATTGCGAGGAAATAATGAGAGACGTAATACTGGAATTAATTATGAAATTCAGTGTAATAATAATACCATATAAATAAAAACCTTTCATATTAAAATATTGTTTAATGTTGTCTATTTACTTATTCAAATATTTATAATTGCCGTGATCTTCGTATAATTTGGCTTTATGATCTATAAATAAGACAATAGTAGGTACCTTATAATAATAAGCTTCCTCTCTCTTGTTCAACGATTGCGTGCCCAACGGGTCCATAATGATCTTATTTTTTGTGAACAACCTATTTTACACATTATGGTTTGCATAATAGATTTTGAATTGAATTGAATTGAATTGAAACAAATGAGTATAATATGATTAAAAAACAAATTAATTAATTAAAGTAGCCTAGCATTAGCATTTAGTAATACTTTTTAATGTTCAATTACCTAGTGCAAAGGAAACAAAGCCCCTACAGCCCAATCAAATTTAACGCAAAAAATGTAATACTGCAGATTATGACTTTTTTCTCTCGCAACGAAAATTAAGCATATTTTCGTGTGATTTCATACCAACATTTTAATAAAATTGTTGTCATATTCATATACTTACAACTTGTCTCATAATAACTCCCCATAAAAATTATAATATTCATTTAACCGAAAAGAATGTGTCAACTTTAATAACTTGTCATATCAATCGAATTTAATAGTCAAATTTATGAAAATTCAGTTTTAGAACAGTTTTAGGTTGGCACTTTTGATAGTTTAAATAAAATTGAATATTATAATTTTTATGGGGAGATATGAGACACGTTGTATATGCTCGTAGAGTGCATTTTTTTATAATTTGGTAGCAATTGGCTGTATAAAGTAATGCATGAGCCAAGAATTACAAACTTTGTGTCTTCTTTTTACTACAATAATGCCTACATTTCCGAGCATGTTTGAGAAAAATATATTTTTCGTACACTTATTTAGCAATACTAACACATAATTGGGTCCGTATTTTGAAAAAATTAACTATTCACTCAAAATCAGCACAATACGGGTCCATTTTGGTGCCAATGTGGAAAATTAAGCGAACAAAAAATTACAATCAATGTCGATCGATTGGAATTGGTTCAGGAGTAAGGCTGCTGTTCTTAGGGACCATTATGTCATCGATTACAGTGACAAGAAAAAATGCATAAGTGAATAAAATAAACATTAGAACTCAGTTCGGGAATCGAACCCGGTCGTCTTGAAAAATAAAACTTACAATTTTCTATTGGGATATCGATTATGTAGGTCATAAGCAGTAAATGTTACTATGAAACATAATATCTAATATGAATAAAATGCAGTTACAAACATAGAATATCACATGCAAGGATGCATGCACATGAGAATAGCACATGCAAACCGGAACAAATTTCTGTAGGCCTTACAAAATATTTGTCCCGTACGGGAATCGAATTCGCGACCCGTTGCGCAGTAGGTGATCACTCTACCTCTGCGCTAACCGTATCGTCAAGTTTGTATGTCTATACAGAATTGGCCATGCTGAGCGATCTAAATGTGCCAAAGTTTTTTTTTCTCGTTGAAGCTTTGGATTTACAGACTTCAGATTTACCGTATATTAATGATAGACCGTATATTTATTATTACTTTTTTATAAAAATGAAGCTCTTAGACTTTGTAACCCCAATCTGACCGACCCCCACAACCCCGAAAGTAATTGGCGATAAGTTTGAAAATGGATACCAGCTTCATCTGCATTCCTCAACCTTCTGTCAGATTTGTCACATACTTACCATAAGAAACTGTTGATATAACATCCCCAATAATCCTTAATTAGAGGTGTTATATTGAAAGTTTTTTCCAGGAGATGAATTGTACATAAAAAAATGTACGATAGGTAGTCGTATTTGAATCTAAATGTGGTTCAAGTCATGGCAATCAGAAGCGGCTGCTCGACAGCGGCGCACCGCTTATGCATTTGTACGGATGGAATATTCCGATCACAGCGGCTTTGACGATCAAGTTACAAGGTCTATAATATAGACCATCTATATCATCCTGAAGATAAAGCAGCACATTCACGTCTAACCAGCCCCTTGATTGTGTAACAAAAATCTATCGTGACGGCTTTCATTTTTGACAGACAAAGGGCATCAATTGCTATTTTTAGGGTTCCGTAACTCGAAAGGAAAAAACAGAACCCTTATAGGATCACTTTGTTGTCCCTCCGTCCGTCTGTCTATCTGTCAAGACCCTTTTTCTCTGGAACGCGTGGAGGTATCAAGCTGAAATTTATATCTGAAATTAAAAAATCAAACTTCTAAGCCAACGCAATCAAAAGATACAGCCGTTTATGCCGCAAATTTCCGCAAATTTTCGACACTCCCAAGGGAATCAAAACCTACAGGGTACTTCCCGTGAACTCAGAATCTTGGAATTTTATACAAAGTAACGTCTTATAGCACAGATAAAGGAACAATTGCGAAAACCGTAACATTTTAGTTACATCATATAATAAAAGTATATGGGTGAACTTTTACTTATATACCCACAGGTTTGTCCGCAACCCTCGATGTGCGAGTCCGACTCGCACTTGGCCGGTTTTTTATCAGACAGTCGACATAGAGTCTTGTATTACGCCGAAATTGCTAGTATTTGTAGGGCAATCGTGATAGATTTTTTCTTACACAATAACCCCCTGTCTGCATTTCAAATTTTCACGTTTGTCATGTTTTTCACTCTTTTTTCTTCTCACTTCTTTATCACTCTATTTCCCACACCGAAACGTCGTTAAAGTTTCAAAGCCACAATTTTACATTTAATAATCTATCCTCCCATCTTCGTTAAAATCAGGCACTTATGTGTACGTTATATATATTTTAGTATTGGTAAGTTTTTATATGTTTGCTATTTGTATTAACTCAAAAATCTTTAGCTGCGGCTTTTGTTATAGAGTGCCTTTTTATTAAAATATTTTGTGGACTTGGAAAATATAAAATCAGTGACGGAGCCTTTAGTGCAACATTTACAACCCACTTCCCACTGACGGGTCACCACGTTACACTGGCGCCCAACGTGGGACCTGGTTAGTTTCTGTTCTATTTTTCTTGTATTGATAGAATAGGTAATTTTATTTTTTGTTAGTTTTTTATTGATCTACACAAAACAATAAATTACACGACGGCGATATGTAAGTATTGAGATATATAGGTTTTGCTTACTTCCGAAGAAATTTCTACCAGCAGACCTGTGATGGGAAGAAGTTATGTATGTACGGGTGTTTAGGTTATTAATCGCTACCCAGCGGCCAACCAAGCACCGACTGCCAAGATCGAAATCATATCTTGGCCTGTGCTTTCATATTATCATATACGAGTATTATAGATATTAGGTAGGTGTATACAAGCTTGAGACAAAAGCTTGATCGTGATGATAAACTAAAAAAAAACACATTATTGAATATTCCAACCAATTGTAGTAAATAGGGATGTGAGAGGCTATGGAAAATCGCAATTTTGACAAACTAGCGAGCAAAGATGAAGTCCGCGGTGCAGTTTTTACTTATTCGATCACAAAACCTCAGTCTTGTGATAATCTGGCGAACAACGTAGTTAATCGAAAATAGTATACGAGTAATATTTGAAAGAAAGTAGTAATTTATTTAGCCACACATCCAAAAACCGATATACAAATGACAATACCAGATTCTGACCCAACATTAACAGTAATATGAAATATATGAAAAAATCTATATGATTTTTTATCTCGTACTGATTTCATTATTACTTTTTAAAACTTGCGGATTTTGAATAAATATTAAAATAATATGTACCTACTATTTCCGTTGGGAGAAGAACGAAGAAATGACAAATGAGATGAGATGGGACCATTTGGCCAACCATTCATAATTGTTCAATACCTTTGTACATACCTATTGGCCAATAAAAAGTTTCTTTCTTTCTTTCTTTCTTTAAATGCGTTTTGTTGTACGACGTACAAACAGAATAAAATATCAATCAAGTTTTCGAAAAATATCGTTTTCTTTTTTATTATTATGGATTTTATGCGCATATCGGTTGTAAGTTATTAATGTTTATAAGGTAAAAGGCCCAGTACTCGTCAGGTTTTGAACTTTGCTGACTTTGGAGCTGTGTTACAGTAAACCTTGTCGACTTAATAATCTAAAACTTCGATAGCTTGCTAAAATATTTATTGTAGTTTTCAGAGGTAAAAGTGGTTTTTAGATAAACTGAATAAATAATTTATTGTAATATAAAAAAGTAAAAAGGAGCCAATTGTACCAGTAGTCGGCAAGTTTGTCCTAGTAACCGTCATGTTGACCCAAAAGTCGTCGATTTTTCACGCTACCTTGAACTTTATTGCTATACGTTAAAGATTACATTATAATCATTACGAAAAAAAAATTATATTCGTTTTATTTTTCATATAGGTACTTACGTTATAATAAAATAATGTAATATTTATTTGTATTTTATACATATTATAGTTTTATAGAAAGCAGATCCCAGACTAATGATTTACTATAAATAATTTTTTTTAAAGGGTTTGCGAAAACCAAAGAGTCTATTCAATATAAAAGTATTAATAGAAATTTTCTTTTTTAAGTATGACAAACTGATTATCATTATGATGAATCATATACGGCCCTCCTCCATATTTGTTTTAAAGGCCGGAAAACTGCCACATCCATCGGTTGGAGTATTTGCAGCGGAGCGGGAGGAGGACTCTCAAGCCGCCCCGTAGGAAGAGGCGCGCCTTCTAAGGTGCGCAACTACTACCCTAAGCAGCCAGGAAGGATTCAGGTCCAACCAACCCACAACCGGCTAGGAGATATTACATCACCTTCCTGGTTGCCCGTCTGGGGGGTCACAACCGAGTAACCCCTTCCTTGGCAAGTCCCAGCTCGTTTATACCACTGGGCCTGTTCCCAAGGGGTGTGTTCGGGAAATGGCTAGTTCGATCCCGAACATGCCTTCACCGGGGGTAGAGAGGTACCGTAGGGTGGTGTCGCCGGGTATGGGGTTGTTACCCGAGTCCTACGGCATATCCAAAGGACAGCCTTGTCAGCTACAGTCCCTTGTGAAATGTAAAGAGATTCCCTCGCCCTAAAAAAGTGTGTCGCATTAGGATAGAAGGGCCCATTAAGATATAGAGATCAGAATGATGTTTTTTCCGGGCAAAAATTGCTCAGTGGTTGCCTATGAGAGCAGTGGCCATCCAAAAACAAAATTATTTTGCAAAGAGATGTTATTTTTTACCCATGGGTAAAAAAGCATTCGTTACATATTCAAAAAAACCTTCTGTCCAGTAGAATCCACCATCTCGATCCACCAGTTGATCAAATAGCACGCTGAAGTTCACTAAGATCCAACATTGATCTTGCTGGATCCTATGATACTTACTTCATTTCTTTTTAATGCTCCACTAGTGGATTGAACAGCACACGTCAGATGGCCTCAGAAGGTCCAACTCAAAAAAAATGGATCGGACTAGCCAAAGGCCCCAAGTGCCCGGCGGTCCCGGAGGCCGTGTCAGCAGGGACAATCGTCGACCCAGGGCTGGGACCTGGGGTGCGAAGAATCCCCGGGCGGCGAAAACCCCCAATCAAACGACCTTGGCTCTGGCAACGTACAACGCGCGTACACTGCGGACCGAGGAGCAGCTGCTGGAACTACAGGAGGAATTGAGCAGGATTTGTTGGAGTATTGTGGGACTATTCGTAGTTCGATGAGAGGGTGATAACACGATGGTCCTTAAATCTGGCAACCTACTCTTTTTCCGGGAGGGCGAAGATCTGTCCCAAGGTGGTGTCGGGTTCATTGTCCATAAGTCTCTCGTGAACAACGAGGTACAGATCGAAAGTGTGTCGAATAGGATGGCATACCTTATACTCAGAATCACCAAACGATATTCGCTGAAGGTCATACAAGTCTACGCCCCGACCTCAACCCACCCCGACGAGGAAGTGAAAGCTGTATATGAGAACATTTCTCGAGCAATAGGTACATGCTTCCAAGACTCACTACACCGTTGTCATGGGAGACTTCAACGCAAGGATAGGCAAGCGGGGCGATAATGAGTTGAAAGTGGGGAAATTTCGAGCTGGAATCCGGAAATACCGAGGTCAAATGCTAGCCGATTACATGGACAGAGAGGGACTCTATATCATGAAATCTTTCTTCAAAAAACGGCTGCATCGAAAGTGTACCTGGAAAAGTCCGGATGGCGTGACAAAAAATGAGATTGACTTAATCCAGTATATTCAATGACGTCTCAGTAATCAATTCGTTTAACATGGGGAGCGATCACCGAACGGTAAGAGGCGCATTGAATCTTAACATAAAAGCGGAAAGGTATCGCTCCGTGCCGAAGCCATCCAGATCCAAAACCCCGAGCGCTTTCAACTCGAATTGCAAAATCGCTTTGATTGTCAAGAAGACTGCACGAACGTGGACATTTAACATGACAGGATTCTGGAAGCTGTCTTTACGGCGGGTGCAAAGCTTTGCAAACCCAGCCGTACTCAGCAAAGAATTAACATCTCGGAGCCGAAAGCTAAGCTGATGGAGGAATGGCGTGGAATGGGTCTACAGTCTTCTGAAGATGCTCGTCGGTGACTCAACAAACAGATCTCTTAGGCCCGTATTATAAAACGATTCTCAGTAATGAATCTAGTTTTAAAACTATGTAGTTTTAAGATGAGCTTTAATTTTTGAATGTTTCTTAAAACGAGATTCATTGATCGTTGTTCATCTGAGTAATTGCTTATTATAGAAGTGCCTTGTACGCTCAAGTAAAGATTTGATCTTTGATTACTTAAGTATGGTCGAAACCACTCTTGAGAAAATAAATTCATATTATGTTACCAAATAAAGTTGAAATTTACGCCAAAATCTGATGCTGGGCGAGTGTCCAGCTATGGGCTGGTGCTGGATGAGTGTGTCCATCAATGGGGCTGGTGCTGGGAAAGATTTCCAGCAATGGGATGATGCTGGACAAGATTATCCAGTAGTAGGCCGGTGCTGGGCAAGATTGTTCAGCAGTGGGCTGGTGCTGGGAAATATTGTTTAGTAGTGGGCTGTTGCTGGGCATGATTCTCAACAGTGGGATGGTGCTGGACAAGATTGCCCAGCAGTGGACTTATGCTGGGCAAGATTGTTCAGCTGTGGGCTGGTGCTGGGCATGATTCTCAACACTGGGATGGCGCTGGACAAGATTGTCCAGTAGTGGGCTGGTGCTGGGTAAGATTGTTCAGCAGTGGGTTGGTTCTGGGAAAGATTGTCCAGCAGTGGACTATTGCGTTCTGTAACACGGGCCTTAATGTCTGACTCGCGAGATACGCTGATTTCATACGAAACGTATTAAAGAGGCCATCGAGCAGAACAAAGGCTCCAAAGTGTTCACAAGAGATCTGTCACCCGGTCAGAGTCTGCTGAAGACAGAGAACGGCAGAGTCATTACACCCCAACCTGAACTTATGGTCGAGATCGAACGCTTCTATGGACAGCTTTACGCATCATCACAGGCACCTGTTATTCTGGCCACAGATCCTAGAGCCAAATTGACTCGGCACTACACCGACGACATCCCGAACGTCAGCCTGTACGGAATTAGCGTAGCTCTCAAACAGCCTAAAAACAACAAGGCGCCGCGTGATGATAGAGTTACAGCCTAACTCCTAAAGTGGATGGACTATCAGTCCGGAAAGTGCTGCAGCGGCTATTCAACTCCGTCATACTCGAGGGCAAAACGCCTAAGGCATGGCATAGGGGCATGGTCACACTGTTCTTCATACAGGGCGACAGGGCCCAGTTGAAGAACCATAGACCCATCATGCTCCTGAGTCATGTTTACAATCTGTTCTCGAGGGTCATTACGAATCATCTCGCAAGTAGGTTCGACGACTTCCAGCCCCCCGATAAAGCCGGATTCCGAAATGGCTATAGTACCATATGTTAAAACTTATGACATTAATAAGGACACTGGCAGTTTTATACTTGTTTGACATGTATTTCATACTTCTACTCTAATTTTGATAGCTCGTGTATATTTATCCAATGAGACTCTTCCTCAAATATAATTTTCAACAAATAATCTGCGTTTTTCACTGCACCATAGACCACATCCATACGCTGCGGCAGGTTATACAGAAGACCGAGGAGTATAATCTGCCACAATGTTTGGCTAAGAACTAAGGACAATGGAGAGGGCTATGCTCGGTGTTTCTCTACGTGATCACATCACAAATGATGAAATCCGTAGAAGAACTAGAGTTACCGACATAGCCCAAAGAATTGCAAACCTTAAGTGGCAGTGGGCAGGACACATTGCTCGTAGAACTGAAGGCCGTTGGGCCGAAAGGTCCTCGAGTGGCGGCCGCATACCGGGAGACTATCTGATGAAGGTCGCGGAAAGCCGCTGGATGCGGGAGGCGCAGGACCAATCGGTATGGAGATCATTGGAAGAGGCCTATGTCCAACAGTGGGCGTCTTGTGGCTGAAATGATGATGATGATGAAGCAAACTGCCTATCTCACGAGTCATTGAAAAGTTCAATACCTGCACGACCAATAAGTGCATAGAACAGTTAATTATTTTTGTAAAAGTAGGTCCCATAAAAACGTAGTCTATAAATGTTACTGAACCATATAAAAATGTAATCATAATAATGAAACTATTATACTGATATAACTATAACGTATTTGAGAATGGTATGCCAGAGAGCATGACCTGGAATACCATTCGAAAAAAACCGAAATGATGATGTTCAGGTCGGGGAAAGCGCCCTTGTACGTGCCGCCACTATATTTAAACGGTCATCAGGTCAAACTTGTGGACGAATTTAGGTACCTTGGCCACATCGTTACATCTGATCAAAAGGACGACGCCGATATTGAGAGGCAACGTAGGGCTCTTTGTGTCGTAGGAAATATGATCATTCGAAAATTTGGCAGGTCATCACCTGACGTGAAAAAAACGTTGTTTGGGTCTTTCTGTCAGACTTTCTACACATGTCAGCTCTGGGTCAATTATACAAAAAAGTCCCACGATAATATACGAGCTGCCTATAATAATATCTTTAGGCAACTTATGGGCCTAAACCGTTTCTGCAGTGCGTCTAAAATGTATGCAGAGGCAAGAATTGACTCATTTAACGCCATCCAGAGAAAAAGAATAAGCTCTTTTATGTCGAGAATCGATGTGTGTGGCAATGATATTGTACGGGGTCTGGCAGAGAGACTCATTCAAACGAATACATTAAAGAGATGGGTAACAATAGCTACCTAAATGATTTAATTTTATTCGTTTTTTTTTTGACTCTTTTGTAAATCTGGATCTCGTGTCTGAAATAAAATTATTATTTCTTGGTAACTTATTCTCCCTTTTGAAGGGGTATTTTTGCCAATAAATTATTATTATTATACATTTATTTCAAACAGTATCTTAAATTTAAGTCTTTTACAATAAATACATAAAAAACATAAATATTATAAAAAACTTAAATCTAGGGTTCCACTGGCATCGGAGCACGGCCCAAGCTACCGGTGGTTAGGGCTACAGTGAGAGGAATCTCCGGACAATACGTGCCGTGTCAAGAATCACTGCCTTCTGTATCTGGCCCTTGATCCATCCGTCAAGCGAGAGCCTCTTAAGGTGTCGGTCGAGACTCTTCGCTATTAAACCGTTCGCAGAAACAACTATCGGAACAATGATCGTGGAGTCAATATCCCACATGGCGGTTACCTCGTGAGCCAAGTCAAGGTACTTACTGGCTTTGTCCTTCTCAGCTTTCACGAGATTCTCATCATGAGGGATAGTGATATCGACGAGCACTGCTCGGCGTTGGCACCGGTCAACCACCACGATATCAGGCTTATTGCAAACAATAGTCCTGTCCGTGATGATAGAGCGGTCCCAATAGAGCAACGCACGACCATTTTCAAGAACTGGCACTGGTACGTACTTATAGTACGGCGTCTCAGACTCGACAAGGCCGTATCGAATGGCAAGTTGCTGATGGATGATCCTGGCTACTAGGTTGTGTCTGTGCAAATACTCGCCGTTAGCAAGATGAGAACAACCAGAGATAATATGCCTGAGTGACTCTCCGGGACGGCGGCATGCCCGACAGATGTCGACGGTACCGTCCTTCACGATATATTTTCTATAGTTGTTCGTCATCATTACTTCATCTGCAATTGCACAGGCAAAACCCTCAGTTTCCCCGAAAAGGTCACCGAAGCGCAGCCAGTTTACCGAGGCGGCTAGGTCTACATCAGGCCCAGTCAAGGCCCGATAAAACCTCCCGTGTAGCTCCTTGCCCCTCCATACTTCCTTGCGGTCTTCAACGGTGAGCACCGATGGTTTGCGCCAGTTCTCGATTGCCATGGAGAGAGGGGTAAGTCCTTTGTCAACTGCCACAACATCACGATGCATCCCGCATTCGTTGTTAAGGAAGTAATTCCTAAGGCTGCACACTTCACGGTTGTGGAGGTTCTTGGCATTTAGAAAGCAAGCCAGCCATTATTATTATTATTATTATAACTAATATTAAATTTCAAGAAATTATTTGAATTTAAAAAAAACTGTACATATAGAGATACCTACTTTTTATCCAATAATAAAACAAATTGATTCAAACGAATATCGTACATAATTCAAGGTAATAAGAGCTCTATGATGGACTCAGGTGCAATTGTAACGTACGTCCCCATATCCGTCGTTATCTAAGTATAAGATTTTTATAATGTCAAAGGAAAAAGAAATAAGGTAACAATGACGGGTTAAGGTACTTTTGTTAATGCTCGCCCCAGTATCCATCAGAACTACATAAATTTTGACGAGTATTGGGCAAAACAGGCATAAGCGAGCACCAATGAATGTCACATGCAATAAAAAAATAAATTCTCAAGATTTAGCACTAATTAATAGGTATAGTGTTAGAAAATGTATTATACTATTATTAAAAAACAAACACACTTACCGTATAAATATCTGAAGCGGTATATTATGTAAAAAATAGGAGCCGGTTGTTGCTCAGTTTAGTTGCCAAACTATACCTATTACAGATTTTTTTCTGAGCGCACACTTTTAGCACCTCGAATTTTTGACACAATTACAATTTTAATGCAGTGTTGCAAATATAGTAAAACATTATAGTACTGTGATTGTATTTCAATCACAATTCTATCATTTACGGTTGGTAGAAATATTATAAGCCCCTTTTAAAGTGTAGGTATAGGTACCTGACGAGTATTGGGACACTGACGAGTATACCAGCGTTTACCTTAAATAAGTTTTTTAACAATTCTAGTTCCTTTAATTTTTTATGTGCATACGCATAATTAAGGAGTAGCTATGTGAAACTAAACGCCAATTCTGGATTGATATTGTGTGACATATACTTTTTCTTATGACTGTGGTGTGGTGAACTTATGACAAATGACAAAATGAATGAAACAAAGACGGTTTTGCTTTACCAATATTGCTTATTTAAAAGATGTCGCAAACAAGGAATATATAGGTATATTATGATATACCTATTCGTTAGTAACGATAGATATTTTTAACCGACTTCAAAAAAGGAGGAGGTTCTTAATTCGATGCGTATGTTTTTTTTTGTGTGTGTATGTTACGCGATTACGCCACCAGTTGTGGACCGATTTTCAAAATTCTTTTTGTGTTCGATAGAGTATACTCCAAGGGTGGTCCCATGGTCACCAAAGTCAGGATCTGATGATGGGATCCCATGAAAATCGAGGAAAACGCTAATTTAATACCAGCTGGTATTAAATTAGGGTTTCTTTCACTAAAAAGATTACATTCACTAAAAAGTTAAAAATAAAAAATATTTTACAAAAAATTAAAACCGACTTCAAAAACACTGAAAAGTTAAAAATAATATAAGAATAGGTACAGATATCACACTTCTATATTGAAGTCGGTGCCAAATTTTAAAACTTTCTAGGAGATCATCATTTGGCACCGACTTCAATATAGAAGTGTGATATCTGTACCTATTCTTATATTATTTTTAACTTTTCAGTGTTATTGAAGTCGGTTTTTATTTATTTGTTAATCGGTATTGCAATTTTTTATTTAAGTACATTTACATTATATGAAGAGGAACGATTGGTAAGTATTATTATAAAATTATTTTACCATTAGAAATGATGTGTAATATATTAGGTATATCTCTGATATCCCACAAGATCGGAACCTATGTAGGAATAGGTAATCTATTGTAATAGGCTTAATCATTTATCGACAATATCGATTGATTTAACTCAACAATTAATAATGGGCTATAAGATTAATATATTTACCTACTTTAATTATCGTAAAACGGACGAATAGGTACCTAGCCACTATTTATTTATTACAATTATGAAAGCGCCTAACTATTAATTTATAGCAATTACAGTTTTCTGCACAAATGCAGTTCGAGAAACGTAAGATAATTGTTCTCGTTTTAGTATATTATAAAAAAACCGCATCATGTAGAGAATTTATAACTTTTATGATTTAATGACCAATATTACAGCTATGAAATGTCGTTTATCGCATTCGTGTAAATCAATTTTATGGGGTGGGGCAAACTTCTGTAGAACTTCTGGCATTGTCCTTTATAATAAAAATATAAATCGGTGAAAATATAGGTAGGTATTAGGAAACAACACATTTTTTTAAATGTCCCACACGTAGGCTAACAAAGAATTGGACATGTTTTTTTCTTCTTACACAAAAACTTTTGACGATATAAAGTTGAGACGTCGCATGACATCCTAATTTAATACGTGGGTAAACTTTCTACTTATGACGTACCAAGATTCCACTCCTTTCAATCGTTTGAACTCAATAGTTTTTTTTTTGTTATTTCCGACAAAGCAAAAAAACGTGTCTGATATTTTTTTATTATCTAACTACCGGACTTATAGGATTATGATTTTTTTTTATTGCTACCTACCTTGCTACCTACCATCACAAGAAAAAGTGATTGCCTATCAATAATGAGATCGATGAACTAGGCTAGGCTAGTCTTTCGAGGAACTAGGCTTCTTCGTGGTCCTACTATTAGGAAAAATTAGTAGGACCACGAAGAAGATGTTCCATACATTAAACGTCAAAACTTTAGCTTTAAATCGATCTCAACTTTTATATGCATTAATACAAGCTTATACGAGTATAAGCAATCATAATTCTACAGGTCTATAATATAACTAGGAACGTATACAAAAATTGGTCTGTACCGAAACAACAATTACATTTACATGTAAATGAGGTGATTTAAATTTCTCACTGCCCAATCTAGCTGCAAGACATTTCTATTGTTATTTTTATTTTACCGCCTTCCCTGCTTATGGCGCACAGTGTTTTACTACTGCACAGTGCAAACTATACTTTTACGGCCAGTTAACTTGCAATTAGTCTTAAAATATTTTCTTGGCGTACAGTTTAACGATTGACGAACAGTTGGGCGCCGACTTTTTATATCCACTGGGCGAATTGGGCAGCGGTTACCACAACCAATAAACGTTTGCAACTTTCGCAATCAGAGGCCTAATCTACTAATAAGTTGCAGCTGAATCGAAAATGAGCCGTTGCGATCGACTAATCAGAATGCCACATTATCACGTCATCAAACAGTTGAATGACAATGTAAGTGCTCCGATTGGTCGACCGCAGCGGTTCTTTCGATTCGGCTGTAGCTTATTAGTAGAATTGGGCCTCAGACAGGGTCTAACAGCCAAACAGAAACTTTGGGTAGAGACAAAACACAATTCAAAAACGATAACTCAGTTAGAAAAGAACAAAATATTTAGAAATGATTCCACATTACGAATCATTCTCACACATTACCGTTTGCGGTATTCATTGCGGTGTCAGTATAAAAGTCTGTGCCGACTTTACAAAGCGAACGCGACAGATATTGAGTTCAACAATCAGAGATGCACATGCGAGGCTCAAATGATACACAGGTGTCAATTGTTTTGTCGTGTGTGCTGTGCCGGCCGAGTAGAATTGAGAGGCCCGCGATCGATCCTGCCATGTACCAATGTGTTTTTCGTTTCACGAATTTCATTCCTATATTTATCTGACGCTCCTACGGTGAAGGAAAACATCGTGAGGAAACCTGCATACACCTGCGAAGTAATTCAAAGGTGTATGTGAAGTCAACCAATCCGCACTGGGCCAGCGTGGTTTGACTAAAGCCTAATCGCCCTAACATGTTAGGGTAGGCTCGTGCCCCTCGGTGGGGACGTATATGAGCTGTGGTGATGATGATGATGATGAGGCAGACATAACATGGACAAAATATTGAACTAGTATTTTTCTTTTTATACACAATCAAAATCGTTAGACGATAGATTATATTAATTTGAGTATTCATAATGTGGAATCATTCTCATACATTGCTGAGAATGGTTCATAATGTGGATTCATTCCCATACATTGCAATTCGTTTTGTTTTAACGGAACGAATGCGAACGTTACTTTGGCCATAGACAAAGGGGTTTAGTCCAAAGACCTTTTTGCGTTATGAATCCAATCATGAACTTCCTCGCACAACGCTATACACAATCATACTTACAAATTGATTCAAATTAGAACGCTTCCGTTGTCCAACGAACAGCAACAAGTTACAAGGCCTGCAAAACAGACTCCCGTCCGTCGCAACGGAGGGGGCGATCACTCTCATTTGAATGTTTCTAGCGGAGCGGCTTCTAATAATGCGAGGCTAGGTTTGTGTGGGTATGCCCTTTTTAACCGACTTTAACAAGAAGGCTCTCAATTCGGTTTTTTATGTATGCACACCGATTACGCCGAGATTTCTGATACGATTTACGTGATTCTTTTTTTGTCCGAAAAATTTAATTCAGCTTGACCCAGTAGTTTTTATTTTATGAGCATTTTTGTTTACTTGAACGATGTAATATTCACCATACTTTGTTTATATGTACACCGATACAAATAATAAAACCGACTTCAGAAATACTTAAAAGTCATAAATAATATAAGAATAGATACAAAGTCTCAGTTTTATATTGAATTCGGTGCAAAGCACAGGTGCTATTACCACCTGGAAAGTCTTCAAAACTAAGAGTTCAATATTAAACTGAGATGTTGTATTAATCGACCGTGTTACGCAATTAATATTAATAAATTAATAAATAATTATTGTGATAACACAAATTGCCACTATGAATCAACCCTCTCTTAAGTCTATTAATCAACAACACCCATACTATGATCTATTATCATTGTATCCGGAGATTACGAGGCCAATGTCATTCGCGAAAATTCCTAATCATAATATTATGCATTATATATATACCAAGGGACCTCGAGAGCACGCGCGACTGAGACCTTTGCCACCCGATCGGTACAAAAAAGTTAAAGAAGAATTTCACTTGATGCAGGAATTGGGCATCTGTCGACCTTCGAAAAGTCCATGGGCTAGTCCACTACATATTGTCCCAAAGAAAAATGGAGACATCCGACCATGTGGTGACTATCGCCAGCTAAACGCGATAACAAAGCCCGACAGATATCCAATCCCTCGCATGCAAGATTTTACATTTATTTTAGCCAATAAATATATTTTTTCCAAACTAGATATAAATAGATCGTACCACTGCATACCAACGGCACCAAATTTGATTTTTTGGCTTTAGAAGTACGCCATATTGGATTAATAGTGACACCACTTTATTTTTCAAGTTATTTTTAGCAAGGCCTTTTATTTGATACCCATATTGTAGGAGTGTATTTAAAATAATTGGTCCACCATCTTGGGTATGCCGCCATCTTGGATTTAGAATGACGTCACACAGTTATTTATGCATTTTCATCCAAACTGTGTGTGTATACAAAATTTAAGCTCAATCGGTTAAAGATATCTACTTCAAAATTGATTTTCAAGCTTTAGAAGTCCGCCATATTGGATTAATAGTAACGTCACATTATTTTTCGAGTTACTCGTAGCAAGACCTTTTATTTGATACCCATATTATAGGGGTGCATTAAAAATAATTAGTCCGCCATCTTGGGTATGCCGCCATCTTAGATTTAGAATGACGTCATACAGTTAACCATGCATTGTCATCTAAACTAAACGTGTATACAAAATTTCAGCTCAATCGGTTAAAGATATCTGCTTCAAAATTGAGTTGCAAGATTCCACCCGAACATACATACTTACTTACATTGCAAGTTAAATAAAAGCGTGTAATAAAAAGGTCAATCGCCGAATCCAACTCGACTGGGTAGCTCTTGGGAAGCTACACAATATATTCTCTACCTATCTACCGCAGTTTCTCAAGAAGACAAATTTGAGATTCGTGCGTATCGTCTGTGATAACGTTCAGAAAAGTTAGACGTGGACGCTTACAATTTGCCTCATAATAAGGCTCAAGATATGGTCGGGGTTTCTCTACGTGATCGAATTAGAAATGACGAGATCCGTAAACGAACTAAAGTCACCCAAATAGCCCAAGGAATTACGAACCTCAAGTGACAGTGGGCAGGCAGAAAATATAGTTCGCAGGACTGACGACCGTTGGGACGGAAAGGTATTCGAGTGGCGGCCTCATACCCGGAGACTCAGCTTCCCCACAAAGTGGACTGACGATCTGCGGTTTGGAGAGGCCTATATCTACAGACAGTTGACGTCTCTTAGCTGAAATGATGATGAAGGTGAGATCGGAATTTGGAATAATCGACAAGCAAAAATCTCTACCAAGAGGAGATTTAAAAAAAAAAACAATCATCGTAAGTGCTTACGTAGATGATTTGGAGGACAAAGATAAAGGTGTGGCTAGTATTTCTAGACATTAGACAGCAAGAATAACGTGGCTCCGTCACTATAAGTCTACAAGCTTTTATTAGGCAATTCTTTACAATCATGTTTCCTAAACGTTGAAATTGTCTTGTGTATTTATTTATCTCTGATGATCATCAACTACACATTCAGTAATATTGAATACGATTTACTTAGAGAATTCAATAATGAATAGTATTTTTCATAAATTTGCCTAAACCAAGAAAACGAAAGAATAAACAGGAAAATTTGTTTGTAACAGTATTGTTCTATTTAATACCATGAACTTGATAGCCTTCAAAGCAATCCAGCCCCCCCTAGCACGTCCACCAAAACACGATATGATAAAGCGGTTTATCGCGGTGAACTATCAAAATACAATAGGGTTACGTCGTATTTTGACAGTTCACCGCGATAAATCGCTTTAGCATATCGTGTTTTGGTGGACGTGCTACGGGGCAAAGGTCCCTTGATAAAATTTGCTACAGGCCCTGCGCTAGCTTAATCCGGCACTGTCGTGCAGCTTTCCTGAAGTATGTACTGCATTAATGTTTTTTGTTAGAATTTCTGTGATTACAGCTAGTGCTGAACGTTCATTTTCGAAACTGAAATTAAAACTTATTTAAGAAACTCTAGGGGACAAGACAGGCCACGTAACTTGGCTATTCTTTCTATTGAAAATTCTATGGCCCGATCTATAATCTTTAAACTGGTGATGTTATAGATACTTTTGCGGAACAGAATACACGGAGAAAAGAATTTTATCAAAAATGTTAAAATTAAATTACGATTTCATTATAAATATGTATAAAATATGTTCTTGAAAATTCAATTTTAAATGTCGATACTACTGATAAAGATGAAGTTTCTTGCGCCCATTTTTCTTATCAGCTAAAAAACGTCTAACTTGGGCTATTCAAAAGAGCTTTCTACCAAGTTATATTTCAATAAAGACTATTTTGATTTAGATTAAGTCCGCCGTTTATACATACTATTATACATACTACTTTGTAATGTGCATTAAAGATCTTAATCAATAAATAAACCTTATCCACACTAGCTTAACGCTCAAACACACTGCGCCCGGAACACCGTATAAAATACCAATTACTTCCCGCCATTACAATACAATTGTGCACAGATTATAAACTTTTAATACTTCTGTTTTTTAACGGTTTATAGTTTGCCCCGGTCGGCTGCAGCTGCTCTCCGAAGAATTGTTGCTTTTCTTTTATTCCACAGAAGTTATGTTAGGATTGGATCGTGTTCCTAGTATTTTTTAATTTAATTCATTTTTATTGCAGTCTGGTACTCAGTGTGTTTGAAATGAGTTTTGGAGAAAAGAGAAAATAAAACGTGCATTTTGGCTCTAAGACTTACAAATGATATCTAGAATCAAATTACAAAATAGAAGCGGACAAAAGTAAAGTTACGGCTCTTATAATTATGAACTCCCTTTTCTTTTTCTTTTCTTTGTTATATTGTACACCGAAATAAAGTGAATCGTAATTTGAAAGTAGATAATAGCAGATGGAATTATTAATGATACACGTTTTTTAATTGTTACATTGTCTGCTGAGCAAAAACTATAAAGCTCTCAGAATGTATGGTTTTGGCGGGTTTATTCATTGTTGTTTTTTGGCAGTTTCGATATGTTTCATGGCCTTTCAGTTATTGTTTTTTTCTTGCCTGATAAAGGAATGTTGCATACGTCACACGATCTACACTTACTTTGAAAAACAAAATCCTCGCCCGGTCAAGACCTGTTCCACAAGAGCTACGCTGAGAATATTGTTAATGAAAGTCACCCCTTAGACTTAACTTACTAGCTTGCCTTGTCTATTGTAATCATTAAAAGTATTTTCTTCACGAGTATGAAAAATACGAGTTTATTACAGAAAAGCGTGTACGTTTTTCTCAGTTATTACCCACTATTAATACGAAAGATATTGTGTCTGGATCGCTTTCCACGTTTCCATTATGTCAGTGGACGACAATGTTGTCGTGTCGTGAAAATAATTTGTTCTAGCTCTATGGACATATTGGTGTCGATTCAGACACACGACTTAATTAAACTAAACTAATTTGACAGGACTAAAAATAAAGCCGTCACTTTTAATCCTTTAGAGAAAAAGAAAGATGGCGATACTTTTAATCCTGTCAAATTAGTTTAGTTAAATGAATAAGTAGTGTTAGCAGAGACATAAGATGGAGATGGCTGTATAGATGGCGTAACTTACATTAACAAATATCATTACTTACCTCCATGGAGTAATTAGTACTCTCCATATTCTGTGTTAGCCCATGGTAATGTCAACGTCTACGACATACATAGTATCTCTAGATAGTCTGTGACTAGGACTGACAACCACATTTCCCGTTAGAGCCGGTGTCAATATTTTCATCCGTTTTAATGTTTGTGAAATTTATCTGATTTTGGGATTATTTTGTTAAATATCAACAGATAATTAAATAATTTGCTCAATTTATCATTTATTTTGTTGTTTTACCCAAAAGTAGTGTATCTGAATCGACACCATTACCTACCTAAAAGGAATTAAAATAATAACTTATATGGTTTCTAACGAATGCTTTCTGACCTATGAGCAGTTATCAATAATTAGGCCATTATACGAGAAGTATATACGAAAAGAATAGCACTTCACCTATCATTTATGCATTTAAGAATAAATTCATGTAATTCCAAGTTCACATCAGACACTAGTGCTAGGTATAAGTAATAGCTCGGTATTGATCTTTTATGGCCAGATAAAATTCACTTTTTTTTGTTTACTCTTTTAATATATGCCCCATCTCATGATAGCGCTGATTTATGAGATACTTGTTACCAAAACCTTACGCCGCCAGTACTATCGCACTTTTAAAAGGTGATTTTACTCAAACACAACACGTCATTTTTGAATGCTGTCTTCTGGTTAGTACTCTCTGAACGTCTCAGTCCTTCTTTTATTTTTTTCAATGTTAACTCTTTTAATATATGCCCCATCTCATAATAGCGCGGATTTATGAGATACTTGTTACCAAAACCTTACGCCGCCAGTACTATCGCACTTTTAAAAGGTGATTTTACTCAAGCACAACACGTCATTTTTGAATGCTGTCTTCTGGTTAGTACTCTTTGAACGTCTCAGTCCTTCTTTTATCGCAATGGACTTTTTATAATAAAATTAATTTCCATTCAAAATCGGAACGTCATTAATGATAATGGAAATAAGCGGAGATTTCAAGATAAGGCACGACTACGCCATCTTAGAAACCGTTACACTAACCGATGTCATCTGTTACATTAAAATGGCGCATGCATGTGTTTATTCAATCAATAGACTTAGAATATATTATAGTCTATTATGACAGTGGTGAATAGCATGGTCTACCTACTCTAAGTTACTATTAATATTAACCTCATAGGTTGCTTTAGTTATTGTTCTGAGATATTAACAATTATTTGACATATTATTATTATACGTCGACGGGCTGTGAAAAGCTTGTAAGTCGCTTTAGTGAAAAACTCTTTTAGTTGTTTTTAATTGGCAAAACCTCGTAATACATGTCTATAGTCAAAAAGTTCGCGGAATGGAGGGTAAAAAGTAAGAAATAAAACACAAAATTATTTTTCCTTCTCAATGTATTCCCCCTTAACTCTAATACATTTATTAGACCTACCAATTAATTTATTAATACCTTCGAAAAAAAATGATTTCTCTTTGTCGTCAAAATAGGCCGAAATTGCGCTCTTCATTTCTTCATCGCTGGAAAATTTCTTTCCTCGAAGCTCTTTTTTCATTTTTGGGAACAAATAATAATCACTTGGGGCTAAATCTGGGAGGATGTTCCAAGATTTCGAAGCCCACTCTTTGAACAGCAGCCATCGCAACTTGCGCCTTGTGCACGGGTGCATTGTCGTGCAAAAGGAGCACACCTTTAGTCAATTTTCCCCGTCTTTTTTCTCTCACAGCATCTCGCAGACGTTCTAATAGTGTAGCGTAGTACTCTCCAGTGATAGAGATACCCTTTTCTTTATAATCAATAAGGAGAATTCCCTCTGAATCCCAGAAAACAGTAGCCATGAGTTTTCCAGCCGACAGAGACACTTTGAATTTCTTCGGAGGTGGTGTGCCCTTTTTGTGCCACTGCATGGAGTCTTGTTTGGACTCAGGCTCATAATGATGAACCCAAGTTTCATCTCCAGTCACAAATCGGTTCAAAACTTCATGCTTTTGTTCACCACAGAGCGCTAAAAACTCGCGACAACACTCAACTCGCCGCTGCTTCTGGTGTGGCGTGAGCATTCTCGGCACCCATCTTGCACACACCTTTGACATGTCAAGATGGTCGTGTAGGATGTTCAAAATGGTTGTAGCTGATACTCCAATCATTTCTGCAAGCTGTTTCTTCTTTAAACGGGCATCTTCCAATATGATTTTTTCAAGTTTTTCGACGTTTTCTGCCGTGGTTGCCTCGACAGGCCGCCCTGGCCTCGGATCATCTTCAATCGAATCCCTGCCTTGCTTAAACAGGTTGTGCCACTTGTAAACCATGGTTTTACCAGGGCAAGAGTCCCCGTAAACAGAAGACATCTCTTCCAAAATAGTCTGGGGAGGTTTTCCTTGTTTGGTAAGGAACTTGATGACTGCGCGAAACTCAATTTTATCCATGTTGCAAATTTTCTTCCGGATTGACTTGTTGATTGATGTGTAGCTCAGGTAATTATGACCTATTTTTTGAAACTTAGTATTTATACTCTTAATGAGAGTCACAACTAGTGCAGGTAGTAAAAAGTCACCTTTCCCTCCTCCATGCCCCGCATTCCGCGAACTTTTTGACCCGCCCTCGTACGTAAAACAAAACTCAGATTCGGTAAAAGTGAAAATCCACCGAATGTTTAACTTCGCTTCCTACAAAAATTTTCACTATAAGTACAGTTTTTTCATTAAAAAGAGTACCTAGTGCACATACGAGGTTTCCATAGCCCGCCGACAATAACGACTTCTAGTAATAAAGGTATTACATTTTTATTTAAAAACTTAACCTAAATGCCGAAATAAATTGAAGTAAATTTTCTCACACGTAAAAAAATTTATGAATAATTTCACAATCTTTTAGCCCTATTGTATTAGTTCGACATTACAAAAGCCTATTGTGGCGAGAACTGAAAATTAAATTCCAACCAATGATTTCTTACCTAACAGTTTTTTTCAATACCCACTCTACTTTTGCATAACAATTTTAAATCGAGTTTCAGTTTTTGGATGCAATACAACAATCTTTTAGTACACAGAGTCATTGATTCCGCTCTCATTACTGACCACAACGGACTGGCTACGTCGTCATACTCAAAATCACAAACGAGTACCTACGTCAAAATTTGTTCATGAGACGTTAGTTTGACATGAGTGGGCGCTTCTCACCCGTATAAAAGAAATCTGTAAATTTAGGTATATAGTCGCTGCCAGTCTAATGGTAATAAATAATAATAATGTCAGTGGTATAATATGAGCACTCGCAATAAATATGTATGCACACCTTAAGCTATCCTCGAACCGAAACACAATATCAACTACCAACTCCACACGTATTGATAAAGACAGTGTTTTGATTTTCCATTTCGAGCGGAGCGCGTGGAACGGAACGTGCTACCGGACTCGTCACCCGCTTCCGGTCAGCCGTTAAATTTGAATTTAGAACTGATAGCAGACGGCCACCAACTTTTGTTGCGGTCTGGCGTGTCGACTGCGCGGAAATTACTGACGCCGATTTTGTATACACGATGATACTAGTCGTTTGTGGTATGTAGTTGTGGGAATTTAAATTTTGATACCTGTTAAACAGAAATTATCATTTTATTCATTCAGTTTCAAATGTGCTCATATAATTCAAAAGCTTAAGAAGGGGTTTTGATGTTACTTGTTCATGTAAAATCACTTGGACAGATTGTGTGTAACTCGGCGTACGTAGATAGCAAGACCCATATGGCTTTTAATCCTGAAATACCCATAGAATCAGTACCTACACGAGTTAAAATCGCGAGATTCTTATTTTGTTTCAATTCATCACAAATACATTGTCAAAATGTCAACTTGTGTACATTGATCTTACTTCTCTCTCACACACTTGACACTTATCCACGTTCGGTTTCACGTACTCATACAGCTATCACTTACGTTTACATCACACAACACAGCCGTTGAAGATTGCAATCGTCACAACAATATTGTGTATTGTGCACAAAAGTTGGAACCTACGTCTCAAAGTTGGCACAAGCGCTTATCAACTCAGAGGTGAAACAATAGAGGTTTCATGTCTCCCGCGCTTCCGCCATCTTGGCAGTTCCCGATCGGAACCCGTACTATGGGTTCGAATAGGTACTCTTTCCCAATTTTCTTTTTATAAAAGTGACTTTTTATTACTTTGTATTTATTAGTTTTGCCTCATCAATATACGTTATTTTATAAAATAACGTATGGAATCAAGAATGATTTTTTTAATAAGTTGATCCATTTCATCAATACAATTGATTGCTACATGATTAATACCTCGAAATGCGTGGCAATCACTTTTTCTCGCTTACGTGCACCCGTCTCGTATAATTATACTGTCGACGGGACGCAGATGGTAAAAGTCACAGAGGTTAGGGATTTAGGTGTTCATTTTAATGCTGAGCCGAGGTTTCGTGATCACATTGTCAAATGCTGCAAAAAAGCTTATAGGAACTTAGGTTTTGTTTTGCGAACAGTTAAGAACTTTAGCAACATAAATACGATTATAGCTTTGTATAACGCGATGGTAAGAAGTCAGCTTGAGAGTAACGTAGTCATTTGGTCTCCGCATGAAGCTAAATATAGCCTCATGTTGGAGAGAGTGCAAAATAAATTTATAAGATTTTTATATTTGAGATACTATGGAGTATACCCATTTTATCCATTAATGTATCCTACTCTATTTATTCTGGGTATGGTGGGATATAACGAACTGAGGGTCAGGAGGGAACTCACACTCATATCGTACATATTCATAGTACTAAGGGGTGGAATACATAATGCGGACGTATTACGGCAAGCCAGCCTATGCGTCCCGGACGGGTACGTGTGGCGGCGCCGCCGACCGCCTCTGCTGGCCGTGCCGCGCGGGCGCAACAACCTGTTGAACGAAGCGCCGCTAACGCTCGCTTTGCACACACTCAACGTTATTGCGGAAGCGGTCGACCTGTTCCATTGCTCACTGAGTGGATTCACAATGATAGCATTAAAAATAATTTGTTATTATAAATAAGTAGATCGTGTAACACTATCGCATTGGGAGCAAACCTGTAAAGATAGATGTTTTATAGAAATAAATAAATAAATAAATAAAAAAATTATGTTTTGATAACAACTCAACTGCATTGTTCAATTCAATTCATAACTTAGGAAAAGCGTGACTTTTTCCGTTTTTTCAATAGCTCAATTATTTTTAATGTACAGTCACCGCACGACAGGCTATACAAAGCTGCCAAATTTCTCGTATTGATTTTGGACCTTAAGCACACCCCGGACACTCCATACAACGTTCGCAAATCAATTACCTATTACTACTACTTAAACAAATGACGTTCATACACGCGCAAATGTGTGCGTGGAATCTAGTAGGGCTGAGTGAGCGGTTATCAATCGCAATGACGCGGGAAGTGCAGCGACTGCCTTCTCTTTCACCCGCATAGCGCTGTCTCTGTTATCGCCCGGCGCTAGCGTCTACTCGTCCGAGCGATCGCGCGCGCCCTTGTTTACTTGTCAGTGATGTCTACAGGGAAGTGCCGGGTAGGACGAGGTATTTGAAATGAGTGCGAGGAGGTGAGTGGCCGTTCTGTACGTAGTACTATTATCTATTCTGTGCCTTAAGGCGAAGTTTCCCAGGAAATCTACTCGTGCACAGCGAGTGCCTTATTGCAAGGTAATATAGTTGATAATTGCATAGCTTCTAAAGTCGTTTACGCGCTGTGACCGAACTAAAACGTTACCTTTTAAAGTTTTTAGTCGATTTTTTGAAAAACTAGGGTACAACATAAAAAATGTATTTATGCAATTTTCTAATCAATAAAAATGCACGTCTATTCGTAAAACTTTTATGTCATTTTTTATTGTATTTCCTAATTCACAGCCGTTTTAATAATAATAATAATAATAATAATCATCATCATCATTTATTGCAGGTTACTTGGACCCATATACAAACGAATAACACAAATATAGCATAAAATAAAATAAAATCATGTAAAAGTCTTAAAAACTATGAGATCCTTTACATTTAAAAATCGTCAAATGGTTACTCCTATTTTTTATTACAGTTCTTATGCATAGAGAGCCAATGTCTATAAATGGGACTATACAAGTCTTTGTATACGGTTTTGAGTATAACATTGTCAGAGCTACGAATTCGATCCCAAAAAGACGCTGTTCTCATACGGATTATAAGTGAGAACTCGTTAAATTTTATCCGAATAATTTGGAAATCTTGGATCTTTTATATTTAGCCTTTAATTACTATGATTGGTAAAAATAATCAAGATATTTTGTACTAACTAACTTCTACTGCCTGCTATTTTGTTATAAAAGATTATTAAAAGATTAAAAGAAACTTCAATCAAAATTCGAAATTGTGTCGACTTTTAAGGATATCACACAACAATAGTAGGGGCTATCCACATCCCATTTCACACATGACGCGCCGTTTCCGACAAACCGTGCGTACTGTTTTAAATTAACACCTCCGTTCAGATGAGCTGTCATTTTGCTCAAAAGCATCACTCTCCCATTCACTCACTCTTGTGTGACGACGTGGCCTAGTTGCGTTATCTTCGAAATTGATCATGTTTAATTGATGGCGACCAAAATGATGTAAATAAGCCTGATTAGAGGAATTTTTTTTGGTTACTGTAGTAGGTCCTAGTTTAATCTGTGTCTTGGTAGAGGTTTTGTAAATTGAGAATACAGAGTTAAGACGTATATTTCAATAAAGCGCCAAGGACAATGGCCTTTTAATTTAGTATAGATTAGGTTTTTTAAATGTACGGACTGACTGACTTTTATGTAGAAGAAAAGCTCATAAACCAACGAATATAACCATGCTATACATCGTAGTGAAGGATAAGAAGAAGAATATAGTTTTAATAATAGGAGATATTGAGATATTTGAGAGAGATATGAGAGAGATATTTGATAATAAAATTATTTCTTTAACAAATGGTAATTCTAGTCTAACCTCGTAATTTATATATATCCTTATTTTTTTCTTAAAATTAAAATTATCCAAAAAAATCCAACCAAAATTTGGAGAGAAGAAAATATAAAACAGCTAACTTATTACGATACGTGCTTTGATGAATTTTGATTGATTTTGATTTATCATGGTTTTTATCGCTCTGTCATCAACAGATGAAATATAATATTGATTTACTGAGATGGTTAATCAGGCAATGCAGTTCGTCACTTGCAGATTATTCAATTTCCGAATGCAGTTAAATAAATTAAAACAATTAAATTACTAAGAAACATTAAACTCTTATAATATTACAACAAATTCAAAATTCAAAATTAGCTTTTCTTCATTTGAGGGCATTCTATGGTCTCACTAATTGGACGGTCTAACAAATGATATCATTCTAGTTCGATGATCGAACAAATCAATCGAACTAGTGAGAACAAAGCAGATTTACTGCTGCGGCAAATCGATGCAATACTTTAAGGCGAGTTTACCTTTTGTTTTTGTATTGTCTTGTTACACGTTTTAATTATTGAACAAGAAATTATTTAAAGAAACTTTTTTGAATACAAGCTTCTAGTACTTGTCAATACAAATAAAACTAGCCCAAACATGATAGGGTTTTGCCGCTTTATTGCAGAGTTTCTATGGCCGCCTTCCAGCTCCAGCATTGGATCAGCTCCATGGCATCATAATATTGCACTGGATCACGCGATATAAGTACTTACATATTTGCAAATTTTCAGCTCAATCGGAAACCGGCCAAAATGTAACGTGTAAAACCGGATAGGGTAGTATAAATAATGAGGACGATTTAACTCAACCAGTTTATTCAGTTTTGGTAATATTATAATAACTATGTAGTTGACCGCTGGCTTTACTTGCATCGGATACGCGTTGGTAGATTAGTCGTTACAATTAAAAGTATAAGGTAAAACGGGTCTGCAAGATTTCATTACAGACACCGGGATAAGTGAAAGTAAATAAAAACTAAGTATTCATTTGCTCATTAATATGGTGCCTTTAGAAGTGTAATGATTCTATTAAAGACATTGGTAGCACGAGCCCACCCAGCCGGTAGTTTCCGCCGTGTCATTTAGTTACCAAGTTTGTTTAATGAAGTTCACACCTGCCAGTTGGCAACTGTAATGGAGTGGTTGCGAACAAAGGCAACCTTGGTTGGGCCCGCCTATTGGCGTACCGTACAACTTGTATTAATATTGGTATCAGCGTTAGCTCTGTCACAGCTTTGCTTAGCGAAAACTGTGGACTGTACACTATTTTTTAAAAGCTTTTTCGGGAATTTCTTCTGAATTAATATCTTTCATAACTGTGTGAGCTGGACGTTTTTTTAAAGCATTCGTTATTTGTGGGAGGGGATTTCAACCTAACCTATATAGGCACAAGTGATCACACCAATCTCCTCGTCAATCTAGGGCATTGACCAGACGCAAACATAAAATCGTGAGACTTAGCGTAACCTGAGTAAATATGTAAATAGCATTTATTTACAATGATACGAGCGGTTGACTGTCGATAGAAATTTTTCGCGCCCCTCGATTTATTTTTTGCGTCTGATCAATGTCCTGATTGCCTAGGACCTACCCAATTATTTTAGCGTTTGTAGTACATTATCTACTGGCTATTGCGACTGGTAGAAGAGACCAAGATCCACCCTGGGTTGTAGCGCCATCGAAAGTAAGTAAGTAGGTACTACATTATCTACATCATCCTATTTTATTTAAATTTTTATAGCCTATTTTTTATTTTCGCGTTTTTATTTTAATTTCTTCATCTAATATTTTTTATGATGTACCTCAATACTATATTCTACTAGACAAGCCCATTTCATGCCCATGTTGAAAAAAATGTAATCTGCCATTTACTAATTATTCAGATCAATCGCTCAATAGGAGGGGGTAAAATTTAATTATTAAATTGGACCCAATAACAACAACACCAACAAACAGGGCAAGCTAAATTAAAAACCTTTTGGAAATGTGTTTGCTCAATCAATAATGTTAAAGTTTTCAACACTCAAATTTACGAGAACCATAATTAAAATTAACTTAACAAAATCGTTACTGTGCGAAAAATAGCGCTAGAATAAAACAAACAAACAAAGTAACTATGCAGTGGTAATACTTGTAAAAAAAACAGATTTTATATGTTCACCGAGTATAAGTAAGAAAAGTCCATAGGTAAACCATCTTTCACGTTCAAATGTTTCGTGACAGCGCGCTGTAAAAGCAGAAAATTCAATTTCCACGGCATTGTCGCGGTCCGCCATTGTGAGGGCCCGCTTTGTGTTCGCAGACAAACGTGTGCTTTTGCATGTTTGTTCCATGTTTGTTATGTTATGTACACCGTTAGTCTATCTGTTACACGGAGGAGCTCATGTTACAGTGGCGTGAAATTTTATGAAACAAGCTTTCTTTCAGTTTATCATGAAGAGTTTCAATAACTTTAACTTCTTTTCAGGGTCATATAGTAAACATGAAAACTAAAGCTCTATTTTGATACCAGTTTCAAAGCGTTTTATTAGGGGTCCTTTCGTTTTAGTATCTTCGAAGCTGTTGACCAAACATCAACAACAGTATTTGCAAAGTCGCCTGCTATAAAGGTGTCCAAAATAAATTTGAACAGGAAACTAATATAGTTCCATATTGGGTTCCATTCCAGTGTGTTAAATAAAAGTGTAGCTTTTTTTTAAATGTGTTCTCGGGAAAAATGTATCTCTGGGAGTATTATAAATCTTTTTTATACAAAAAATACTGAATAAAAATGTAATTCCTGGTATATAGTCATAGTTTGAAAATGTTCCAAGGTTATGCTATTACACAGTATATTTTTAATATCGCCAGTACAGTTCAAATTAGTTCATTAGTTCAATCAACCTGATTGCATTATGTAGTTCTGTTTAATTGAAACTGTTCTATAACACTATAACAAATATAATAAAGAAATAAGGTTTGAAATTTAGATTTATTGTTCTAAAATAATAATTTTTAAAATCTTTCACTCTCAGCAAGCCGCATTATCTTGGGATATGGTAAGCTATAGAAACATAATATTCTTCCGATACTCAATAAGAAGTCATATAAGCGAACTAATTCTCTTGGCATCGACTCCGCCTGCAGACGACATAACAATTTACCTCGTCTGTTACTTATTATGATGAATATCGAAGCGAGTAAACGCGTCTTCCTATCAACGCACTGTTGCAAATCTTTAACATTAACTTGCCTACATCTTACCGCTATTTTCAGAAGGTCAGATATTGTATAGCCATATATTTTCGTCACTTTATAAATCGTCAACCTTCAAATGGTCAGAATACAGACATACATAAAAAACTAATACTGAAACATTGATAGGGAAGATACGAATGTCAAACTGCATTTTCTTTAAAAATGATGAATAAATTGAAAAGTAATTCAATACAAATATAATATTTGTAAGTTTGCTATATTCTTAACCAATTTTCACGAAATAGGTAAAGATTTCTTAGTACTTGTAGATCTAAGTACTTGCATTTGTTAACTTATATTTTTTGTAATATAACTTGCATATTTTCCTTTTTTTGTCTCACTTAAACGACGATAATCCTTACCTACTGAAGTATATTATTATACGAGAATGGCTGTCCCCATACAATTGGGATGATGACTGAATTCTAATTTTTACGTCTCGTCATTAAATATTAAAATGCAGTGGAAAAAGATGCAGTACTGTGAAATCAGAATTAAAATCGGCTTAGAAATACATTAGATACAAGCATTTTAGGTTGTTAATTTGAAGGCAATTAGACAGAGAGATCCGACATCAACCGTGACGTCATTGTTGAGTACGGCCATATAAACTCCTTGTAAATTGCCGTTTTGCTAGAAAGAGATGGAGAAAAATCTTTAATACCCTATATCTTGGTTGTTTTTATAATTATTCGAAAACCGATTTTTTCTTTCTGTTTATTATATGAATGAGCTTCTATTAAAGCAAAAAAATTTTTTTTGTCATAGCCTATTGACAGCAAATTTTTGGATCGACTTTAAGCATAACTCATGACAGACATGCGAATTTTAGGTGAATTACTTTTCGTTCCGTGGCCCACAGCACTAAAGTGGCAAAAGTCGAATAAGTATAATAGCATTTTGATGAAGTCAGTTCAGTGTGATGGTAAGACGGTTGACTTTAACATAGTGACGCCTGACGCCAACGTTGCATTGAGGACTGCCGCCAATACGCTTCGACGTCTGAAGAAGGCTCTGCCTCGTTTGTATAAATATATAAAAACGGTCTTAATCAAACAAAATTAAAATCACCAATAACAATTTGTAATTACACACACCAAATATAATGGCAAGCCATGCGAACTCGTACACTATACAGATGATAATAATGCTAACAGCCGCTCCAGAATCGTTTCCAGATCTTCCTGTCGAATGGTCCAGGCAGATCACGTCGAGAAACACACAATTGATGAAGTAGAAACAGCAGACCACGAGAGTGATTATTAGGTGGGTGACAGTACAGATCACATAGATATTTAGGGAGCTCGAACTCTTTTGACAGACGCCGTAGAGAAGCAAGAAGCTGCTCAAAAATATCAACCAACTCAAAGCCACTAGGAACATTATAAGGAAAGCGTAATTCGGTTCTATCTTCAGGAGAGTATCTATTTCTGGACGTCCGCCTGAAAAATAAACATTTTTTTAAATCTTCAACACAGCCTATACACTACTGGGCACAGGTTTTCCTACATGAAAAAAACTCGTGAGGAGTATTGGGCCATAACATCACGCTGACCTGGGCTGCTACTCTGTTTCTCCGAAACGAACTTTCGTCAACGAACGAAAATCAAAAGAAATTTCGAACATGCCGCTACTCTATTTCATTTTCGGATACACACAATAATTTCGTTTCCATAGACAACTTTCGTGAACGAATGAAGAACGAATGGAATGAGACCATTGCCGTAAAGTTGGGTGATTAGAGTGAATCAAATAAGTTTCCGGGGTCAGTAGAGTGAAACAAAATATGAACAACCAATGGAGTGAGACCATTGTCGCAAAATGGGGTGGATAGGGTAAAATGATTCCGGGGTCAATAGAGTGCAACGGAAACTTTTTCCTTTCTTCGATAATTATATTACCTATTATGCGATTTTTTCGTTTATTTGTTAGAAAATAGTAAATTAATTATGGATAATCTCAAACATTTTTGTCAAAATGAAAACCACAGATGAAAACAATCACGATTTCTTGGAATTTGAGTTTGTATATAGAAGGTGAATAGAAGTTATATTTTACGTGCATTAACAATGTTTACGAGTGTTTTTTTTTAGTGTCCGCTATTGCGACACATTTTTTAGAAAGGAATAATTCAGTCGCAGTTACATTGTGTGTTGTGTTGTTTGTTTTTAAGTTAAGTATTCTAAATATAAGTGAGAATCTTTTTGGTACTTATCTATCAATAGGTATTTTGAGCTTTTATGTAAATAATATTGATGATTACTGATTTTAGCTTAAAATAACATGTTCCGTTACCCCGTAGCAAATCGATGCTCTTCTTAATTATCAATTTTAATTCTCAAATAATATTCAACTGAGTGCAATTTTGTATCCCGAGGCGGGAATCGACGCTAAATTTAAATTACTTCCGAGGCAACGTCGGGTCTTTCTACGCTCTTTATACTTACTCCTCACGCAAAACAGCTTCAAGCAAAAGTATTCCAACAGCAATTTCACACTAACTTACTTAAAATCTCACAATTACGAATATCAAAAGGTAACACTTTTGTGTTCGTTAATTTAAGGTCAAAACTCCGAAAAATAAACTGTCAAATTCAATTCTTCGTTTCGAACTTTCGTAAATTAGAGTAGGTTTGGGGAATATATCTGTTAAACTATTTGCGGTCGAACGAATATTCGAATCAAAAAGAACCGTGGTAGGAAACATGCGAAATTTCATTCGAAATTTCGTTTTTCGTAGAAATAGAGTAGACCCCCATCCGAAACGGTTAAAACGGTTGCAATAGAAACCAGTGAGGTCCAACTATAGGCGAAGATTGCTTTGTTTTCAATATCGAAACCAAAGCGTTCGAACCACTACGCCACAGCAGAACTTCTCAATCAATATAAATTAAAATTTAAGTAAGAAAATAGGTAATTGTACTAAATAATTTTATACTGAACAAATTTGAATAATTCTAACCATTAAAAAGCTACTCTACCCAGAAGTGAATTCGATAAAAAATCTTTCGGGAATGGTTCCGAAACACCTTGAAGTGGTAACCACCGCTCATAGCCATATGCAGTGCCAGGGGCATAGTTTCTGCCTATCTGGAGAGAAGTGCTCTTCTTAAGTCTCGTTTGAAGTAAAACATATCGTAGCGCTCAGGAAATATTCTAATCCCGAAAAAAGAAAAATTTACAAAAGGCAAAATTATTGCTGCAGCAATCTAAACGAGACCTTGATATTTAAAATGTGATGATGACACCTAAAACGTGTAATCTGTAAATACATTGACAATGTAAAACTCATGGACCTACATCAAACTAATATTTTTATCTCAAAATTCTATCAGAATGGGTCGATCGACATCGATAAATTATTTTATTTCTTTATAAAATTTAAAGTATCTTAATATCTAGCCAGAATCTCATCTAGTGTCATAGGTATAAAATTATTTTGATATATTGCTTACCTGTAAAATATAAAATTGTATACAAAGGTCCAAATATAAAGCTAATAAGCAAACTGGTTAAAGATATACAAATACACGTGATTCCCCAGGTCCACAGTTGGCATTGGTTTACGCACATTTTCTTGGAACAATCATTATTCTTTCTATATATGCTCAATGTTTAGTACACTAGTAGTGACCGAACATATTGTGATAATCGGATTTTCTTATTGTGTGCAAATCATACAGTGAAGAATTTTTAAGAAAACGCAAACTAATAATTTCACAAACACTTTTATGAACACTTTCACAAAATAATTCAAAAGGATAACGATTTCAGATTATGTATATTTCAATTATTTTGATGTATTTTTCTACACAAGCCATTCTTGATCCATACTATGTTCGTGCACTTATTAGTTTGTGTCATGGAATGGTTTGTGTTCATTCATGCACAAGCTCATGATTTTGTGATTAGTTATTATATCAAAATATGTCAAAATCTTACTCCTTTTTTGTTAATGGCAATGATTTATCTTGTGACAATCCTGACGACTGCGTCTCTGGCTTAGTAAATAGGCTCTAACAATCACTACAGCATCTGAGTAAATAGGCCACAAACATGGATTTATCAATCAAACAGGATTGAGCTCAATCAAAAATGACGTATGCAGAAATACACCATATTCCATAAGACTGTGTGCTGTGCATTAGCCGAGCTTGTGCGTGTATTAAAGTTTGGATATGTTTATGTACCATATTTTATCTACACTCATACTTTAATATTCGCATTAAGATCTCAAAGGTGGTGGTTGACGGAGTGTATTGGGAGTGATGGACGGACTAACCTCTACTGCATCGTATATATACTAATGCATGCTGTGTTCGTCTATAATTGATTGTGCATTAAGATAGTGTCACCTTAGTATTATCCTCAGAAGAATAACCTGGGTGGTGATTTTGTAACTCATCGATTGATCGGCAATCGTTATCAGACTGCATGACTTAATAAAGAAGAGCGAAATTATGTTCATTAGCTATAAGTATTGGTTGATTTATTCCACAAATATACCAAGACTACTTAGACGACGACATTACAAAACGTTAAACATTTTAAAAATCAGTTTTAATCAAACAGAATTATCAAATCGATGCGATAGTCGATTGCCGATGAGTTACAAAATCACCCACCTGGTAAGAAATTGACAATTTGGAACAAACGCTTACACCAACGCCAGCGTAGTGTTCATGGCGAAAAAAAACATAGACATACAAACATTCTTAGTTTAAGCTTATTCGCTTTTTGCCTCAAGTCTTGCACAAAGACAGACTGAGTTAAGTGATGGTTTACTACTTACGTGTAATTAAGGCAGGGCTTCGCTTAAATAAACGGTTGCTAACTTCATTACGAGCACACCCGCACGACACTATGGAAAGGGAAATGAGGTGAAATAATTTGTAAGCATTTAATTGTAGTGTGTTTGATACGAAAAAAGCGGAAATCAAATATTATATTAAATAAGTGTTTAAGTAAATAATGTTTGTCGTCAGGCTACTTACCTATTGTTGGAAGTCAAAACTTCTAGAAAATTTAATTTAAAAAGATTTGAAAGTTTCTTTTATTTTTGGGTCGAAGCTAAAATTACTGTTTATTTTTTTTTTGTTAGGAAAAAATCAATCAAATACTTGTTTCGTCGTTTTAATAGCCTAAAAAAGGTTGACTGAAAAGTAAAAAAACGTGGAATAATGAAAGCCTTTTTCACTATGTAGATTGTAGGTACAAGTGAGCTATTCATCGGTTTCAGTAAAGTAATTTTGAATGGCATTCCTCCAATTAGAGTGGCGTATCCACTCTAATTGATGGAACACACTTGAACTTACTTGATGGAATTGGATTCCAATATTGGTTGCTGACAATATTGACATAATGCTATATGTCAATATGGCAATTGACATTATGGCATTAATTATGGGGAAATGCCAAAGACGTAATTATGATCCTTGTGTTGCAATAATGGACAATAATAATGTATAAATTAGGGTACCTATAGAGTCAGGAGGATCAGCAATAAAAACGATTTATAATTTAGGGTCTAGATAGAGTCAAGAGCATTCCGAGCAAGTGATTCATTAAAACTTTATTTATTTCAGTGAATTAATTTTAACGTTTTCATGTGTATGCTTTATACATACGAAATGTATTTTTGTTTCATGTCAATAGTAAATTGAAACTAAGTTCTCGAGATTAGCTTAACTGCATTACAATCTAAAACAATTACTAGTACGAGAAAGAATTTGTTACTTTCTATTATTGAACAAAGTCTTTTATGCCAAATCCAATCAGTTGTTGTACTTAAATTAAACATCTTCATCATCTTTTTCTTATTTGAACGACTTTTTCAGCCTTCGCTTTAGGCACGCACAATGTCATATCAGTAAATAAATGCAGAGCTGCTCCTAATACACTCCCCTACACTGCCAGTGGGTGTACGTTGTGGAATCCTGAAAAATGTTCATTAACAGCTGAAAGTACAGTTGAACGCAAAACGATAACGTTGTTCGCTCGTGTGCACTTTATTACTTGGAAATTCAAAAAGAACGCAGTCGTGTGCGGAATCTGTCGAAATTACCGGAGTGCAACGTTGCCTGTAAAGGTTAGTGTGGTGATGGTGGCGTGAAGTTTTCATTGAATAGTTAGAATTAGCCTTATTTTTTTCATTATTTATAGATAGACGGCGATAACATGATAATTAATAAAAATTCATATAAAATTAAATAGGTGAGTTATTTTTTATTAATATTTAGTTTATTAGTATTTTTTTATTATTATTTACGTATTAAGTCAAATTTCGTCAAAATCGGTAAGATCGTTTTGAAGTTTATCCCGGACAAACATCGTGACGTGAGATTTTCATTTATATAGATTATAGTGAGGCCGTCATAAGCATGCCTTAACCCGATCCCGAGGTATGCGTAACGCATTTCCCTGTGTAGAAAAGTCGCTCATTCATAATTATTTTTAGCCTGCGACAAAAATAAAATATTACTGTCGGTAAATACCAATAATAATTTCAGCATCAGTACGGCCACTGGTGTGAGCATAAACAACATTATATATTATTCACATACCTACTTATATTATTGTTTAGTCTCACACACCACTCGAAATACCAACACTCCTCTACAACAACAACACTACAACGCTTAAATGCAAAATGGCGTACATTGTTCCGAAACTCATTAAGCGAAAACATTCATCTTTCCGCGTTTTTATTTTTGAACTGTCTACATACGCCGGGTTATTAAAAAACTTGCTGCGAGCCAGGAATGCACGTGGAAAAACCAATTTACATCTGTGCTCATCCGTTAGGGTACTCTTTTTAAAACGATTATTCGCTTCCTATATTTTATTTACATACGACAGGGAAGCTCTTGGCCTTATCTCATCTGATGGTAAATGACGATAAGGGCGAAGGTTCACCTGGACTCCTCAACAACTGAGGAACTGGCTATCTCACCTCTAATTTGTCGGAGCACAAAAATACCATTAACATTGTAATTATGGCGACAAACATAGGTAAGACGGTGGTGGCTAGCCAGGCGGCTTCAATAGCCCTACCACCAACCAAACCGAGCAGGAAAACTTCTGCCCCCATGGGGAATCGAACGCCGGACCTCCCGATCAACACCCGGTGGTCTCAACCACTAGACCACAGGGGCGGTAAACGTATACTACTTTACAAGGTGTATATTGTATAATATACATAAAAAATCAACTGTTCAACACATAAAGGTTCAGTGGATGATGAACATTTGCATGGAACAGCAGAATTTTTTTCACGGTTCCAAGATGGTCTCATAGTAAAAGTTGTTTAGTTTGCTTGTCTGAACAAGAACTCTTCAAAAGTAACGTTGTATGTGCCTCAGGAGACGAATTTTTGAATCATTAGAAATTAATCTTGAATTCGAACACGATTACAAATCACGTGCGAAATTATTTTCTACTGTTTCCAATTTTTAAGATTTTTGAATCACTCGAATTCAGTATTGTCATTACAAACAAATTCTATATTAGAAACCGTTACACGCAGAAAAAATAAAATCCGGTACGCAATAACATGGTAAGAATAAGAAGTCATTGATTTAAAAAACCTGTGATTAATCGCATGTAAAAAGAAAAAGGTTTATACGTGTCGTATATTCTACTAGTAGAAATCAAAAACTAGTGACCACTCGTTGCAGAATTCGCGGAATGAATATTCAAAAATAGCGAATTCTGAAATTCGTGTGCGAATCTTACGATTTCGAATGCGAATTTGAATTCGATTGTTTCAAAAATGCGTCTCGAACAATAACTAAAGCATAGAAGTATCCGCATGATGTTTGAGCGAACACACTTTAAGGTATCTGACAGACAGAAATTGCCAAAATTATGACGCACGAAAAAGGCCTTTTTAGAAATTATTCGCTTCACATAAAACTTACTAATATTATATACCTCAGAAGAATAAACAAAGCATAGAAGTAACCCTTACTACGTTTGAGACTTCTACACTTCATAGTCGTATGGGATATGGTGTATTTTTACATACGTCATTTTTGACGGAGCTCAGTCCTGTTTGATAAATAAGTCCAAGGAGGTCCAAGGTGTACACACCATGGGTACACACTGAAATGCTGACACATTCGACTGACAGATTAAAAAAATGACTAAGTTGTGTCTTTCGCAAAAGGCCGTATAGGTACTGTAACAAGCACTGACAGAAGTACTACGCAACCAAAATTCGTAGCCGTGCTGACAAGTTATAGTCTGACTAATAAAAGTTGAACCTTTTTTTTTTTTTTTTTTCGAGGGGAATGCGTGACCGCACCGTACTCGCCGTTGGCTAGACGACGAGCGTGTGTGGGGCTCTCCCGGCAGAGTGCCAAGCCTACCCACTAAACCCCCCGGTGTTCTTCCTGCCCTTATGGACGCGCGGGCTATCGCCAAGGGGGGATTGCCCGAGAACACCAGGGAAATCCCCAGACGGAGGGCCTTACGGCGGCGTACACGGGGCCAACCATGCACGCAGGCCTCCACGGCAATAAAAGCTGAACCTAGCAAAACGCGGGAATTTTAAGAAAATGGGGAAGGCAATACTGAAAAAAAACGAAGTGAACCTATCCCTGCTCTTGTACCGATTTTAAACGTGAAGCAAATAATTTGTATTTTTTAAGAAAAGCTTTTTTTTCCCTTCTTTCTTCTAATTCCACTGCTGATACACAAATGTTTTGCTGGCAACCTTGTGCTTGCCTAAACTCTTTAAGGCTGGACCAAACCAACGCGTGCAGTTCACATTGGTGTGAACAGTCCGCTACAAGTTCGTACACAACAACTGATCGCCACCGTGCACGCCACCGCTGCACGCGTTGGTTTGGTCCAGCCTTTAGGGTTAGAATCAGTGGTATTGAGGAATTCTGGACATCTCGTGACCATGCTTCCTAAAAAAATTATGTCTTCCTCATATTGGCTCCGGTTTATGCTCCTGTACCAAAACCGAAAGTTAAATTACAAAGTGACAAGTTTATTAGAAAGTACCAAAATCACCATGTTCAACTAAACTACAGAAGAACATTGTATCAGTGTTGCAACTTGAAAATATGTTAGGTTCAGCATTCATTAGCCAGACTCTATATAACATTTGACGATAAACGCTTTTTAATTCGGCATCATAGAGGTACCCAAAGGCACCATTCTATCTATGGACGTTTATATAGTACCTACCTATAATACATATCGTGTTATTTTTATTATTAAATAATAATTAGCTGTGCCGGCAACCTACGTTTAGCAATAACCATTGTAAAAAAATCTGAAAAGGGTAACCATTATTACCTAGCGGCCATATTAATAAAAATTTTACTCCTTGGATCATCTTCAGATTAGTTACACCTTGTTTTGTCTTGTTTTGACATATGACAGGCGACATGTGCGGAAACAAGACAAAACACGGAGTAACTAATCCGAGGATGATCCAAGGAGTTAAATTTTTATTAATTAGGCCATAGTAGTATAAAAAATAGAATACAACCCTTTCTCAGACCTACCGAATATAAACACAAAAAAAACATAAAAATCATATAATTTTTTAAACGTAATCAACAACTTGCAAACGAAACCGATTCGAATGTCGTACGTCACTACGTTACCTAATTATACGTTGATTAATTTTTTACTAACTTATGACGTAACGAGACCCATTGTCATAACTTTAATTCGCTTTATATCTCAGATGTTTTTTTTTTGTTATTTCGACAAAGCAAAAAACACGTCCCATATCTGATTTCTTTATCTTTAACATATTTAGTCCTCGACACTACTGTACAATTTTAAGCCAAAATTAAAACATACCTCAGCATTTTAAATATCAAGCATACTATCATGTTCGGTGCACGCTTGCCGTTTCAAAGGCGGTTCAAAGGTTTGATTCAACAATGCAAACTTTTGCAGCGTAACAAGTTCACAGGTCATGCAATATGAACTGCCGCAGTTTTCTGTCTATTTCATTGTTACCAACTGTTTCATTGCTATGAGGTACGCAATACCCAATCGAGTTTGTAGAGAAATGCTGATCCATTTGTTCGGAATTTGTTTCCAGTACATGAAAGTATTTTAAAACTATGCATTTTTATAAAGAACAAACTGTACCCGGCATGCGTTGCAATGCCACGTAAGTCCTTTTTTTTCCTTTTTTTTGCTAGGAACCCTTACGGGTGTCCCCATAACACCCTACCAAAGTTTCATTACAATCTGATGAATGGTTTCGGAACGCATAGAGGACAAACAAACATAGTAATGCATTAATTTTTATTTATAGAGATATATACAGCGCCAATTTTAAACACAAAACAGGGAAGCTCTTGGTCTTCACCACGCTTGATGGTTCACGTGACGTATTATGTAATCTGTGACGTCACAATAAGGCCAAATATGAAAGTGCGCTTCAGCTGGAATTGACTCCTCAATAACTAAGGAACTGGCTAACTTACCTCTGTCGGAACACAACAATGCTATTAGCGCTGTTAATTATTGCGACAAACTTAGGTAAGACGGAGCTAGCGGGAGCTAAGCGTGCTCAGAAATTCAACCCTACCACTAACCAAAAAACCGGCCAAGTGCGAGTCGGACTCGCCCATGAAGGGTTCCGTACGATTTATGACGTATTAAAAAAACTACTTACTAGATCTCGTTCAAACCAATTTTCGGTAGAAGTTTACACGGTAAAGTACATATTTTTTTTTTTTTTTGTTTTATCATTCGCTTATTTTAGAAGTTACAGGGGGGGACACACATTTTAATAATAATAATAATAAAATACTTTATTGCACACAAAGAGATACAGACAGAAAATTTTCAAAAACAATACAGATGTACAACACAGGCGGCCTTATTGCTAATAAGCAATCTCTTCCAGGCAACCTAGGAACAAGGAAATACACAAAAGAAATTCAAATTGGGGATGGGTGCAGTAGTTGATAATTATGGATAATGAAGGACTGATTAAGCTAAGGATTTAAGGATAGGAAGTGATTTCGGACTTGATTCTTAAAGGACTCCAGCGTACGCGCTCTCTTAATACTCTCAGGGAGAGAGTTCCATAGCCGAACGGCATATGCAGGAAAAGAGTATGAAAGAAAATAAGTGCTGTGGGGTGGGATATCAAGAGTTAAATTAAAGTTCGATCGTAAAGTACGACTCGAAGAAGAGGACCGAAGGGAGAACTGTGCTTTAAGATATGATGGAGAAGTTGGAAGAAATAAAATATTGTAAAGTAGGGATAACACATGTAAGGCTCTGCGATGGCGAATTGGAAGCCATTTAAGTTGTGAGCGATAGTAAGAAACATGGTCAAATTTATTGACATGGCAGATTAAAAATAAACCTGATGGCCACATTTTGTAGACGCTCCAATTTGTCCAGCAGCTCCTCCGACAAACCCACCCAAGCAGCGTCAGCGTAGTCAATTATAGAAAGTAAAAGTGATTGAGCTAACACTGTCTTTGTAGCCATTGAGAGAAAGTTTCGGAATCTGTTGAGAGAACCATATGCGGCAAACAGTTTCTTCCCAACAGTCTCAACCTGAGGTCGCCAAGAAAGACACTGATCGAAAACTATACCTAGATTTTTCACAGATTTACTGACTGTAATAGTTGTTCCGCCAAAGATCACCGCCGGCAACGAACTGTAATCGATACGTGAAATGAAGTAGGAGCTGCCGATAATAATTGTCTGCGTTTTATTAGGATTGATAGCAAGACCGTAAGACTTGCTCCAGTTGTCTATTATATTGAGATTACTGTTGGTTATCGAGATAGCCTGAGACAAATCAGACAGTGGGGCTTGCGTGTAGATCTGCAAGTCATCGGCATACAAGTGATAGCGACATGAAAGTGATTGCGTGATGGAATTTATGAATATTGAGAAAAGAAGAGGAGATAATACGCCACTCTGGGGAACACCGGAAACCATAGTGCACCAATCAGACAAGGAGTCTTCGATACGTATTCGCTGCCGACGCTCCAACAGGTAACTATGAAACCAGACAACTACGGTAGGAGATATGCCAAGAGAACGTAGGATACGAGTGAGCACATTAAAATCAACCGAATTAAATGCGTTGCTGAAGTCTAAAAGCGTCAGTAAAGTTAGTTGACGATTTTCCATGCCCTGGTGAATGTCGTGAGTGATTTTAGTTAGAGCAGTAGTCGTGCTATGACCCACGCGGAAACCAGATTGTAAAGGATTTAGTAGTTGGTTAATATTAAGGAATCTGATAAGTTGACGATAAACAAGTTTTTCAAGGACTTTGGAAAGGAACAGGAGAATTTAGAAAACAGAGAAACATTTTACCACTTTGGAAGTATCTCTCGCGCAAACTATTCGGCTTAGAAAAAAATTATATTAGAAACCTCAATATAATTTTTGAAGACCTATCCATAGATACCCCACACGTATGGGTTTGATAAAAAAAAAATTTTTTGGGTTTCAGTTCTATGTATGGAGAACCCCCAAAATTTAATGGTTTTTTTTTCTATTTTTGAGTGAAAATCTTAATGCGGTTCATAGAATACATCTACTTACCAAGTTTCAACAGTGTAGTTCTTATAGTTTCGGAGAAAAGTGGCTGTGACATACGGACGGATAGACAGACAGACAGACATGACGAATCTATAAGGGTTCCGTTTTTTGCCATTTGGCTACGAAACCCCAAAAACGAATAATACCTAGATATATTTTTATTAATTCAAATCATGTGCAAAAAACTCTCATGATTTAACTCAATTGCGTAGCTAGTGAATATTTAAATGATTGGAATTAATTATAGTTAGGTACCTATATTTATAATTTTACTAGCAGTGTTTTTACAGGCGAAACGTATTTCACGTTTTGCCAGTAAAAATACTAATATAGCTATTAAAAATGGGGGTTTGGAAGGGTGAAAATTTAGGGTTACGAGTATTTTTTGATGCCAAATCATACAAATAAAATATGACCGAAAAAAAATCTGAAGTGGGCCACCCTTTTATCACCTAAAACAAAAATTTCATAAAATTCGGTCAAGCCGTTTCGGAGGAGTTCGATAAGAAATACTGTGACACGAGAATTTTTATTAGTATATTAGATAAATGGTAAATTTATAATAGGGTAACAACCTACTCTATTTTATAAATGACTTTTGATAAATGTGATCAGTTTCTAACGCACATTCTTCTTATCATCTATAACTTCCTGGTAACGAGTGGTATTTGAAAAAAAAATGATGATTCAAAAGCTTTTCTATAAAGTTAATTACTTTATAATAATTCATTTCTAAACATGTAACACTGAAAAGCGATATGGTAGGTTAAGTGACAAAAATTAGTACTATGGTTAAGACTCATTACAAAAATACGGAAAATATTCTAAGAATGCCCTTGTTAGAGATTTTATTAATCAATATATTAAAAAAAAAATACGGAGCCGTTGTTGATTTGGTATATTGGCGATGCCATCTAGCGACCAGAAGCAAAACAAAAACTAATTAACTATAGATGAAATACATTACTATAAAGTAAACACCAATGCAATATTATGACATAATATCAAAATACCACAAAGAACACAATCTTATTGTATATTTCTTTACTCTAAGTTGTATATTAAATACACGGAGTAGCGCCATCTGTCGTCGAGTAGCAAAAAGAATTACTCCACTTAAATATTCAGTGAGGGCAGAAAGTTACAGCGTTACATAAATTCACAACCGCAACGCAAAATATGCCTTATTCGCTCACGTTAAGATCAACAATCCCTTCCTTATTCATGTCGAGAAATAACATCACTAAAATATTTAAGATGGAGTCGGTGGGGTGAAATAGTGATATCGTTTTCTTCGCAATAACGAAAGAGAGGTGAGCTTTTATTTCTTCTTAATTATTTCCCGCTTTTACTCCGGAGGATAAGGCAACTATAACGGAAATTGCCTAATATAAAACTAGCTGACGGAAAAATTGGCGCGAAGTTGTTGACGTCTCCTTTTTCAAAGCAAATATTACTCGCATACAGCCAAAGTTTTAGAAACATTTTCAAATTGTGCAAAATATTAAATGTTTAAATTTCATGCACAACAAAAAGAAATAGTCTGGTGTACAATTACAGAACGTATGCGATCAAATTGAAAGAGATAAGTTTTGCTAGGTTTCCGTCTGGCCTATTTTGATACCCGTTCGAAGTCGTTGTAAAATATCACATGCACTACCTGTGTTACTAGCCAGAGAACAGAGGTCTGTCTGTGTGTGCTGGCGCTCAGTCTCCACAGTGGAGCACTCGCTCGTGTGCGGCCCGGAGGGTTGAAGCGGACGCAGTGATCGCACTGACTGCAAAAAAATAAGTCCATAATACTTATTATTTCAAGTTTATTTAATATTATATTTTATATTACATTTGGTGGATACATAAAGAGAAAAGATAAAATTAGGTTTATGTATTAACGAGCTTTTATAATATTTACAGATTTGACCAACTTGAGTCATTGTATTATAATTATAATACTTACGTATTTTTATTAGGCTATCCCAATTTTATGGTGAGGAATAAAACAAATATTGTAAAATAATATATGGGCATGGGTACAAGTATTTAAAAAGCGTACTTACGAGTATATAGGATTGTTACACTTCTTACTAATGTGCGTATTACGTGATAAAATTCCAACACTTAAGAAAAAAACGTTGATTTATTAACATCAAAACTTACTAAAACTACAATATTGAACTGTATTGGCACTATTCAGATTCTACAATAGTACGTAATAATTACACTTTTTATACAGAAATAGCTGAAATCATACGAGTATAGTCCATCGCTAAGATATACGAGCATGGGTACCTCCGTCTTACCTATTTCTGCCGCAAAGTACCAGTGCTTGCACTGCTGTATTCCGGTTTGAAGGGTAAGATATGGCATTGAAATTACTGGGTACCGTGACTTTCACCTTAAGTCACAAGTTGGCAACGTACACTGTGGTTCTTGTGGGGTTGCAGTTTTGCTGCGAATCTCACAGAAACCACATGTATTAAAGGTGACTGTTACCATTTACCATCAGATGGGCAGTTTGCTTGTTTGCCAACTTTCTGCAATAAAAAAATGGAACATGTAATAAAAAAAATAGAGGCCAACTTTTCTACTTTGATTTCATACGGTGCATTTCATTTCATACCTATATAGCTAATCGGCGTAAAATGAGATGTAGTCACGTTTTATCATACAGCATACTAACAGCAGAATATTATTGTATAAGTATACCTATCTGTACCTGCGAGTATTACCTTCGAGTATAGCGGCATATTTGCCGCTCACTCAAAAGCGCTCCATACAACTCCATACTAGGTTGTGAGGGTCACAGCTAGCCCCTGCATAGTTTTAATTTATTTTATTCATTAAGTACAAATACTGTTGTACAGAGGTAATATCTTCATTATTTGTGCTTTCATATGCAAACTTCATGTGACCCAAACCATGTTTATTTCACAAAAAAATTTATTTGCGAATTTCTAAAATTTTACAAACCAAATAGGTTTCAAAGTATACCTTATTTTATTTTAATAGTGTCTGATGTTATTTTTCGGAAGTCCATTACAAATTGTTAATGAGTAGGTACGTAGTAAAACTTTCGCTGAAGGTCTCAGTAGTTGGTACTAACTGCGCCGGTTAATGGTGCACACCGCCCGCATAAGGCAAAGGAAATTCGATGCGTTTCGCCAGTCCAAATGGCATCTCTAGGATGCGAAAAGCGTCGAATTTAAGTATTTACATATTGGTGTGGTACTAATTAGTGATATTCCTTTGTCGCATGCGATTGAAGGAGCGCGGGCGATGCACCATTGATTTGCGTAGTTAGTACCAACTACTGACATCTTTGTCGGAAGTTTTGCTATATACCTACACATTAAATATGATTATATTTTCATTTATTTATCACACTTTTATGGTCATAATAATGTTTAGTAAAACATCTGCAAATTCATATGCAATCTACAATGTAAATCTTTTGTTAGTATATGACAAAAAAATATTTGTTATTTTGGCGCCCACCATGGGGCTTAAAATTTTGACTACATCAAGTTATTTTGAAATTTACTCGTAATTCTATAGGTACACTTTTTTGGCATCGTAATAAAATGAAAAAAAAATTTTTTTTTTCGATTCATCTCGTTTGACTTTGCTGCTGTCGCTACGACTAATCTCCGCCACCCTCCCGTAATAGGCCATCTCCTCGTAACCATGGAGACCGTGCAAAATGGCTGCCGCGCCACCCGCACTACCCCGCGCTGGTATAAAAACGCACCCCCAACATCTTCCACTCAGAGCGCCAGTACTCGCTGTCGGGAGTGTACGTTATTTACGTTCGTTCACTCGGCACATGTCGATTTTTTCCAATACCCTCCTGTTCCCGTCATCTATTTTCTGAATTAAAACCTTTTTTATTTATCTATTTTGGTTTTGTTTTATTTTTTGTTTCTCTCGCTGTTCGTTCGTGAGGCGCGCCGCAGCCGCAGTCGCAGCCGCAGCTTGAAGGTAAGTGGAAATCCAAATCTCGCAATTTTCGGTTGCTCCGGGTGTAAATTCTCTCGCGAACGGCACAAAGGTCACTCCGTCAGACCTTAGCACGTGCTCAGATGACTGATTATCGATTTTCGTGCAGATGAGCGGGGAGTAAAAATAGCCTCTACACACGGCAGTCCAGAAGTGGCTTTACAGTGTTGTTTTAGGGTCGAATATTGCTTGGGTGCAAATTTGCGGGTTTCTTACTCCGATTTTGAACGAAAATGAGCAACGATACTTCATTTGCGGCGGTAACAAGGTTTTAACATTATTGGTGCTCGTATGCAATTCGCCGGTGTTGCTAGCTTTTTATCGAACGGTGTTGCCAGATGCAGAACTTAACGATCGACCGTCTGTCTACTGTCAAGCTGTTAATTTAGAATGTATTACATGGTTTCACAAACGTAATATCTCGCTCTTTTTATCTTCTAGTTTTTGATGCAATTGTGCTTGGTATTAATCCTCAATTTCTCAGTGGATGTAAATAAAAAATAAGCCTTTCAAATTTCTCGCTTGTCCTCGTGAAAGCTCTCCTAATTTCTGAACAGTTGTAGTGTCAACTGTTTTATAGAAATACTTGTATTTGCATATTTTAAATAAGATGTCTACACGTGCAAGACTGAATTGTTAAATGTATTTTATATCTAAAATAGTAATTAAAACATAATAGTGATAAAATTACCAACTTCATTTTGAATTCAGCAATATTTGATCAGTGACATTATGACATTTAAGTTATTACAAAATTATTTTCAAGACTTCTAAAATTATGTGAGATGTGAACAAGAAATTGGGCGGAATAGTATTTAAAGTCAACAATACATTTAAAAAGAGTTTAATGTTTATTCTATTAGAACGAGAAAAAGTTTTACGACGAAGATCGTTTGTTTTCGTTTTTAGAACGAGAAATTTAAAACCCTTTTAAGTTCCTTCTTAATCGTTAAGAATATATACCACCCTTTTATGTTTTATTTAGTTTAGGGGGTTAAAGGAAAATTTGGTGCATTTTCATGCATTTTCCAAATATATTTCCAATTATTTATTAAAAAAATATATATATAGGGTATCTTCCTTTCCTCCACTTGAAGCATTCACATTATACTCCTCCATTATAACATTTCTTAATATCATAATTTTTATGAAATAAAATAAAAAAGAAAAGAAAAATCAGGAAACGATTTCCTTTACTATTTCGTTTTTTCAATTTTTTATGAATTTTTCATTCTTTTTTTTAAATATTAGGACTGACTAAAATTTGGAACAAAATAAAAGGGCATTTATTATTATAATTTAATAATTTAATTCAGGCATCTTATTATGAGACCTCAAAAATAATGCTAATGAAATGCCTGCGTCACTTGCCTGAGTCACTTATTCATCTGATTCACTAAAAGAAACACTATTAAAAAGTTATCTACGAGTAAAATAACTAAGCATTAAAACATTTCTAACAGCTGTGATTATGTAAATTATAAACTATCTTTTTAAACATATATGGGCAAATTCGGTAGGTACCTACCAAATTTAGTACCTATAATAATATCACTAGATGTGTCATCCTTAATTTAATAAGCCAAATAATAAATGTAAATAATAAATGATAAGTCCACCTTTGTGTACTTGTCTGTTATAATTTTATAGTATAAGTTACTATGCGCAATAAATAAAGTAAAGAGTATTATAAACTTACTAATCGTACTAAGCCAGAATGTAAATTATAAAGATTACCTATTAGTCCTATACAATAACCAGTAGCAAAAGATCGTATGTAAATAGTTATAATATTTCTATTAAAATTTCAAATCAAACTAAAATAATATTTTTGGTTTACTTTAAAAACATGATTAAAAAATAAGATGGATACAAAATTAATATATTATTATGATGCTATTAGTAACATTAAATACGCATTAATATATTATTTTATGGATCTCGTTACCAGAATGGTCATTCGGTCAACCCAGGATCACGAATTGAAAAACATTTCAAAAATTCTTATAGCAAAAAAAACTATTTTTTTTATATTAAATAATAACAAGTTAGATCCGAAAGTCAAAGTTTGTTTTATTTTAAAGCGTTTATGTAAGTATTAGGAATTTGATGTTATTTTATTTTCTTTCTAAAATAAATAAAATAGATTATTTTCGTGATTATTAATTTTAAATCAAAATTTCAAAGTTATTTAAATATTCTCAAATTATTAGAAAAATTGATTGCTTTCGCGATTATTTATTTATTTATTTAATCTTAGTTATCTAGTAGATATTTTAAATTTTGGTAATACCAACTTAAAATATCTACTTAAATTCTACACTAACCTCAACTTCAGATGGGTGTTAGCCAGATCCCAGGTCAACCCACGGTTGGAGTAACGGAACATCCCGGAAGTTTAAATATTATATGTTATATATGTGTGATTCTCGATAAGGGTGGGAGTCCCACATAACCGCAAGAGATTCCCGGGTGTGAGTTAGAAGCACTGTGCTGAAACAGGGTTGGCCTTACACAGCTTCATCATCACAACTCGTATTCATCCCCATCGATGGGCTCAAGCCTACCCTATATTAGGCTATTTAGGCCTTTATCAACTACGCTGGCCCGGTTCGGATTGGTTGACTTCACATACACCATAGAATTTCTTCGTAGATGTATGCTGGTTGCCTCACAATGTTTTCCTCCAGCTTCAGAAAAATGTAGGTGCATATGAAATTCGAAAAACACATTGGTACATGACGGTCTCGAACCCTGGACTTCCTCACTGAAAGACAAGTACCGAGTCCACAGCGCCACCTTGCTTTTACTATTTTTTTTTCTTTTAGTGTATGTTTTTTATACCATAAAGGTCGCAAACATGCATGTGGGTCGCCTGATGGTAAAGCGATCACCACAGTCCAAGGACGCTTGAATACCACACTGGCATCTCTCGCGCGTTGCCGACCTTAAACTTATACCTACATTTCCTCACGTTTTTGAAGTGAAACTTCTTTAGGCACGCTTGACTTGGGGAGTAAGCTGGCGAACGCGTTACGAAAAGTGTGATCGGGCAAGGCGAACGGAAGTTAAGTGGGGGATATAAGCAAGAGACAGCAGTGCGCACGCACATTTTCTTTCTCTCTTCCTCTCATAGAAGTTTCACTTCAGTCGTGTGGTCATAAGCACACTCGTTTTTTTTTTGAAGAGCGAGATCCTTAATCTTCAGAAGGAAGCTCATTCCGCAACCACATTTTAAATGTCAATTAGATAATACCAATAAAATAAAATCGTCATTTGTTTTCATTGAAACAAAGTTAAATTGAAAAACTATATAAGCATAATGGCGGACATTTATTACGGGTGTCAGAGGGAGGATATAACATCATCTGTCTCGCTCTCCCCGGGGTGTCACTGTTTTATTGTTTATGAATTATTTATTTTGTACTTGAGTGTATCATTTTGGAATGGTACATCAACGAAATGGGGCAATATATTTTTCAGTTGCCCCGGGGGCAGTGGGGTAGGTTCCCAGAGGGTTATGACGTAGTCTCGATTGTAACTTAGAACTTTTATGAGTATAAACGTGAAATGTAAGCTCATGGTATAAAAAAATCCACGTTCAAAAACTTTTACATCATATTACCTTATTAAAATTTATTTGCATTTGCATTAAATACGCTAAAACTATTTTTAAAAAATCACCTCACCTCAGGTTGGACTTGTATGCTGGAATATAATAATTATGTATTTCTTTTGAACTAAAATAGGTTATACGTAGGTATATAAGTAAGCATGACCCAAGTTTAGTTTAACTACAATCGATATCACACTATGTTCCACTGGCTTTATTACCCAATTGGTCTATACCCAAGAGAATTTTAAGTCTCTTTTAAGAGAGCTTCAAGAAAGAATATTTAGTGGAATTCTTAGCAATATAATTTTTATTATTTATATTTAATACGCACAAAAACTAGTTTCCACGCGAAAGCTATTGCATTATTTATGTATGAAAATTCAATAGATCCGAGATTGATGTCCTATTCTGTAGGGGCGTTTACGTCTCACCATTTTGCACAGCGGTGAATATAATATTGACCTAAGACACAATAAAAATAGCTTTATTCCTTTATTGGTATTAAACCGATTTTATACATTATATATTTCACTAGCTTTTCCTCGTGACTCCGAGTACGGGACTTTCGCTGTATTATTTTGTATTGTGACAAGGAATTTGTCACTCAACGTTACATAATTGGGATGATGACTGAATTCTAATTTTTACGTCTCGTCATTAAATATTAAAATACCGTGGAAAAAGATGCAGTCCTGTGAAATTAGAATTAAAATCGGCTAAGAAATACATTAGATACAAGCATTTTAAGTTGTTAATTTGAAGGCGATTAGATAAAGAGATCCGACGTCAACCGTGACGTCATAGTTGAGTACGGCCATATAAACTCCTTGTAAATTGCCGTTTTGCTAGAAAGATATGGAGAAAAATCTTTAATACCTTATATCTTGGTTGTTTTTATAGTTATTCGAAAACCGATTTTCTGTTTATTATATGAATGAGCTTCTATTAAAGCAAAAAAATTTTTTTTGTCATCTAGCCTATTATCTCGTTTTAGACCCTAAAGAGATGAATTTTAAAAGTACATCCACTTTCAAAAATGTCGGCATTCATATAGTACAAACTTATCTTAGTACCTTTTCGAAATTTTCCTCCAATGTGATGTAATTCCAATTAAAACAGACACATTTAATTGTAATTTCATCCCTCAGTCTACCCCTAGTGGGGAGTTCTTTAAAGGCCTTTCTTGGTTCGATTCCTAATTGCTATTTACATTGGTTCCAAGTTTCATTTTTATAGATTTTTGAGATTTCGTAATAAGTTCAGTGAATAAATAATAAATCAGGAATATTTCAAAATACAACAACCTTCTAAACAACGTGCTAGATAATCAAAAGCTCTATATATATAACCTCAAAAATATAACTGACACAAGTGTCAATAGCGTATCATTGATACTTTCTTAAAGATATTCTTAAAACTTTCCTAGTATATTTTAAAGAACTTCATCTGCCATTGCGTCCATTACCGAAAAGCTCCTCTGTACACACCGAAGTCCGATGGATGTGGTGTACGCTCTCTAAGGCGCATAACACATTGCACCGGACACCGCTCCGGTGTGCGGCGCTGCGGTTTTTAATTTTGACTGAAGAATCTTAATTTGTATACAAAAACCGCAGGGTATAACACACTCACACCGCATGCCCGTGCGGTTGTGCGGCGCGCGCGACGGCACCGCACTCCCGGACGGTGATGCGGTGCGGTCCGCGGGGTATGCCACACTGTGCCGCAGTATCGTACGGATTTTTGCGTAGAAAGGACGTGCATATGCGTAATAGATCTCGACATAGATAATGCGGCGATGCGGGGCGTCGTGCACCGCAGCTCCGGACGGTAATACGGAGCAAACCGTACGGTGGCACGGTTCCGTCTCGCCGCAGCCGCATGCGGTTTTCGTCCCTCCGTACACCGCAGCGGTTTCCGGTGCAATGTGTTATGCGCCTAAGACATCTACGAGAGCATTTACACATCCCGGCAAGTACTGAGGTCCTTGACTTGCGGAATGGCTTCGGGAGCGAGACTGCGAAGGTGTGACTCCAATACTCTCTTCCTGACTTTCACTCAAGATGAGAAAGAAGTGCACAGGAGGGATGGATTCGGCACTGGAGCAAAGTCTAGGTTGCTCACGATCCATGAAACACAGGGGCTAACGTACGACCACGTGGTTGTGCTCAGAGGAGCGGAACCAAAGAACCCAGTCCACGACAGTGTCCCTCACGCGGTGGTCGCCATAACAAGGCACACGGTGACTTGCACCTATTACTACCGGGAGCTGAAGGAGGATGATGCCATTAGACGCCTCATTGCCTTTTCCAGAACGGCAACGGATCACGAGGTCGTCGATTATAACATGAAAATGGCGGTCAGAGCCCAGACACGCGCAGCGACATAGGTGCGGAAAATGAACCGCCTCAACCCGAATCCCTCTAGAGGTAGTCCCATTAGCCACAACCTTAGCAAAGTTATAAGATTAAAGATTAAAATTTTATATATTTTATTGTATAGACATAGTTAATTAAATAGTTAAAATTGATATATCCATAGAGAAATAAATGTACCGTATATAATGTTTTGGGAATATGTGAATATATATATCTTTGTGTATGTATGTATCTATATGTATATATGTGTATGTACATATATGTGTGTGTATCTGTATATGTTTGATTATATACATAAGAACATGTAGAATAGTTTAATTTTAGGGGATGCGCAACTCACCCTAGATATAAGAGTAGTCAGAAATACATAAGAACACAATAGATCAATAAGAAAATGAAAATAACAAAGGCACGGACCACGAGTCTGTGGTGATTATAACTAAAAAAAAAAAGAGCTTCATCTAGTGAAATTCAAATTACCTATTTTATTCAATAAATCAATTTTATAATTTTATTAAATAATTATTATTGTTATAAGAACCTTTCATTTAATTCATTTCAAAACTTCACATCTTTCATGTGGTCAGAGGACCAATTCTATAACCAACCGCTGAATCGAAACTGAGCCATTGCTTTCAACCAATCAAAGCGCCACATTATCACAACATGGAATATAGTGAATTGCTGCGTATGGTCCATCCCAACAATATCCCAACAGTTGAGTTTCGGTTCGTATGTAACGTTTTAGTAGAATGTATGTGACCCCAGCAGGCGTAGCACGGGCTGCCAAGACTGGACTCGAGTCACGCATTATCTCACAATTTCAGTGACATAATCTCTATGTCTTAAAGAGTAGCACGGTGTCACGTATTTAGTGTGACTGACGTAATAAATTTTCTTGACGTTCGTCAAGGAACACGTGTGACTGAGTTTTATATGTGTGACTGGTGTGCCTGTGCGCCGACTGCTATAGTTGTAGCAAAGAGCTTCAATACTTTAGAAGATGTAGCAGCAGTCAGAGAGCAAAAAATTTGTGATAAAACTCAGTCACACGTGTCCCTTGACGAGCGTCACGAAATTTTTGTCACGTCAGTCCCACTTAATACGCGTTAACGTGCTACTCTTTAAGACATAGAGATTATGTCACTGAAATTGTGAGATAATGCGTGACTCGAGTCCAGTCTTGGCAGGCCGTGCTACGCCTGCAGGTATTAGTCATGTCACGCTCTTTGGGTCGCACACCAGATTAACAGCATAGCTTACAACTTTAATGTGATAAACACATCAGGATATTGCAGTTACTCTTATTTCCGGGCTCATGAGACTTGTTGAGATGACGACACGATACGATGAAAGATGGATTCTAATTGACGAAGTTGAATGCAAAGTGCACACGCACTTGTCAAATTCTTTATTGCTTGTTACACGGTTTTCAAGATGTTAACAAACATTTTAGGTATACGCAAAGAGATTTCAAATTATATGTACATCTAATATATACAAATCTCGTGTTACAGTGTTTGTCATCGAACTCCTCCGAAACGGCTTGACAGATTCTGATGATTTTTTTAAGTTCATTTGAGAATTGGTTCTTCTTCTTCTTGGTCGTAAGCTATATTTTATACCCGTAGGTGATAAATGCCCTCTCCAGAATTTTTTTGCACAATTATTATTGCGAAACGTCGTTCGCTGGTACAACTAGAAGTTCTTTATATTTACAATATATTTACGAGAATGTAATATATGTCCATAAAAACATTCATTTATTTTCTAAAAACAGTGATATTCATTCAGTGAATACTAGGCAAAAGAATAATATGTTAGCGTTACCAAATACTAGGCTCAAAAAAATTAATAATTCCTTCAAAGGCCTTTGTGTACGTTTCTACAATAAAATCCCAAATAACATTAAAGCACTTAGCTTGAATAAATTTAAAGTCACAATCAAGGGCGCACTTATGAAAAAAGCATATTATAGTGTCTGATTATATGACAGACAAAACTGCTTGGGATTGACAAAAAATGTGATAATTGACGATCAAAGGGTATTAACACTTTGTGATAATGGGATAGATGTCATTCATTTGAGTAACTGTTCCACTCACTCCGACAGGCATTTCTATTTTATTATTTTTTTATAAAAATGTTTGTGAAATATAATATTTGTAATGTTGACAATTTAAAAGAGGAGACAAAAAAAATACAAGACCTTCCGAGTTTCTTGCCTGTTCTTCTCGAGAAGGCTCTCCCAACTTCCGAACAGGTGTAGAGTCAACTTTTTTTTTCAATTTACTTTTACTTGTATTTGCATACATCTTAATAATGGTTGGGGTGTGTGTACATACAAGGATTAAATAATTAGTTAATTAGATTCTTGTTTGAAGATTTTTAATGTTTTGTTTGACGTCAATAAGTGCCTGTAAAGGTCTATATTGAATAAAGATTTTTGAGTTTGGGATTGGAGATATCTTTAGGTAGTAAATAAAATTAGAGTTAATAGTTTAAACTCCAATTTTCTCACACAAGAAATGTATGTCTTTAACACTGACAAAAATTCCCAGGCGTCTAGATCCATATCACGTCTAAACTACTAGTCTACAAAAGTGGTTAAACATAAAATACATCTTTGTTTGTTATAATTATATAGAAAATCTTCCTCTATCCCACGCAAATTTCGAATAAGTAGTTGTTTCCCGTGGTTTTGTCCCCGTAAATCTCGCCATAAAAAGTAAGCACAGATTTGCAACATTCTCAGCATCATCGCGGTTCATTAGCTTTTGACGCTGTATTCGCTGTGTTCCATTTCAAAAATATCGGTGTTTTTGCCTTTGTGAAAAATACCGCGGTTAAAAAAGTATAAAAAACGCTAAACATGGCTTACAACAGACTTGGGCTTCTATATGCTTATCATATTTCCTCGCAATCGGTTCAGTAGTTTTTGCGTGAAGGAGTGACAAGCATCCGTTTGCATTTAAAATATTAATAGAATGACAACATATATAAATAAAATAAAGATTTTGCGATGATGTATCGATATTAATATAAAATATCGATAATGCTAAAAATATGAGGGTCAATAGTTCAACGCCCCTGGGCTGATAGAAGACGGCGGAGCCCGGAGTGGATGCTGGATCGATAAACGGCGTCTGTGAGTGGGTAGTGACGTGACAATAATTTACTGAGCTATCGATATTTTCAGAATGAGTTCGATATACTTTATCTTTTTCAAGTTTGTCGAAAAAAATTGCCGCAGTGGAAAACCTCAACTGATTATATGTCGTTAGTAAGAAATTAGTTTTTTCGCTTTTAATGTAAAAACAAGAAGCAATTAATCTTTTAAACCATGAAAAATGAGTTTATAAAGGATTAGAAAATATTTTTTCAATGTGTTGTGAAAGGAATCCTATTAAATTATTTTTTGAAAATGTGTTAATTTTAAAGATTATCACATACACAGTAAAATTTACAGATATTAAAATTTTGTAAGCTGTAATATTTCGTTCATTTATATCATGGATTTGAAATCCTAATTACAATTTATTCAAAATGTATATTTGTGTATGATCATAGCTCATTTGAATGAAACTTTATTAATTTGACAGCGATCTAATCCACGAAAAATGTATGTAGCTTTTTAATGAGTGCCATTAAAATAAAAACAGTATTAAAATAATGTTCTAAAATAATTCGATGAAGATTTCTAGATAGATCTTTTACACATTATTTTTAAATCCCAAGTCCAGTATTTTTATCCTTATCTAATTTCCGATCATACCATGGCATAGAGCATTGAGGATAATTGTTCCAATACTATTAGGATTGCCAAATTACCATCACACAATAATCAAGTTGTCTCAGTAAGCGGAATCGTAAATTGAGTACAATTTTCGAGCAATTAACTCACTTGATGGTGTTTAGTTACGGCTTGGTTGCTAAATGAATTTCAGTTAAGCTGTTATGAGGTTGAAGCTGCGTCCAGTTTTAACTGAGTTTGGGCTTCATCGATTGGAATTAACGGTCTGCTTGCCACCTACCTTGTTCGGCTCTTGGCATACTCGTAGCTAGATCATCAACGTCAACAATATTAAAACGTAAAACATTTTTTTATATTATTTATTTCTACGTTATTTCGGTACACACGTATACTACTCGAATTGATTAGTTTAATAAATATATTTTCATAGGGAAATCTAGTGCATTTTCTATATAAAATGAAGAGCTACTGTTTATTTATTAAATAAATAAGCAGTGCGGATATAATGCGGACTTAATACCAAAGGCTTTTTCTACCAGTCAACCTTTGGGTGAAGAAGAGAAAAAGAAGTAGATGTACCTACAGTGTGACAAAAAAACCTTTACATTAATTCAACATTAAACAAAAAGATATACAAGGTGTTTGATTAATACCCTATTAAGCCAAAACCTACCCATGTTAACATAATATAAAAGATCTATATAATATGGCGTTATTAAAAATTCGATATTGTAAAATTAATTTTCTAATACTCCATAGTCTCCATCCATACCCACATTTTTTTAACAGACTGAACTATTTGTATGGGGGATTTTAAAATAAATTTTACGATTTCGAATTTACAATGACGGCATAACTTTTATATGACTTTTTTAACATGAGAAGGTTTCGACTTAATAAGGTATTGACCAAACACACAACATAACAATAATATTTACACTAACAAGATCGAAAGAAAACTTATTTTAACTTACTTATAGGTATGCATAAAACACTAATATTTTAAGAAAAATAAAGTTATACATGTATATTTTCCTACTGAAATAACCATTGATTAGAAAATTATCCGCAGTCATAGTCAAGTAACCAAATGATTTGTGTGGTACAGCTTTCGTAATTTGTTTTTTTTTTTTAACTTAATTCACTAGAAGCCTTTTTGACATCAAGAGGGAGTGCATTCCAAAGAAGGATCGACTGGACAAGGAAAGAAAGATATACGATATCAGATTTATGAGTCTCACATTTGAGGAAACCATTGTAGGCAGAACGAAGAGAGGTGCATAAAAATTTAATATTATTTTTAAGGAAACTAGGGGTATTGGAACTATTAAGCAAAGAATAGGGTGTAGTTAACGTTCTCATGTTGTTCAAGCTGTTGTGGAAAAACATTTTAATACGTACATTTTCAGTTCATTGTTTCGTTGCAACGTGAAAGAAGGATAAACAAAAAAAGGTTCACTTTAAAAAAGCAGGTAGCATTAAATTGAAAATAATTATCATAATATGAAAAATTATTTAGCATATCTCTTTTCAATTACCTTAACATCACTATGTCATACATGATACAATAAAATATTAACCATAAATAATTCAACCAATTCTAATGCCAGCCTAGCTAACTAAGTGGTTATCTCATATAGGTACCCAACAAACAAATATATTTTTACCTCAATAAAGTACTCGTATATATTTTCATTTTGTGTATTTATATAAATAGAACTCCTTAGAAATTGCAGAGTTGGAAACATGTAACTGTATAGTTGAAGAGAAGAGCTATACTAATGTGCAAAACGGTCGTGACAGGGTACTCACAAAGAGTTCACTTCATATTTAGGTCACGGTCTATATTAAAGCTCAAACGCTGGCTTCAACTAAAATATCTGAACCAGCTGCTCTTTGCAGCAGTATCTAAATTGAATATGGTTCAACTTCAAATACTAAACATGCGCAAACATTTAATTTAATAATACTTATCTCTTTTGGGATTTATTGATGGTATATTTAAACTTTTCTGTGATATTATTACATATTATATAAATTTATACTAATATAAAGTTAATTTAAAAATATATACCATTAATTACTTATATAAAGTAATATATAATCTTTATAAGTAATGTTACCTGATTCATGGTATTAGCTAAAGGTTTTGATAATACAGTGGGTAATAATAATGCACATGCTGTGTTGAGCGATGTGAAATAATTCACGATAACTGAGTATGTTTAAAAGCCATTAGGCACACCTAAAAGCACACCGCATTCAAGCCAAACAAAATAAAATTTTAACATCGCCCAAAACTTCTGCCGCAGACAGATGACCTCAAACTTTTTCATTACCAACGCCATCTAGCAACGTCATTTCAAACGGTTAATAATATTAAAAATCATATCTCAGAAGGTGAAATATTAATCGAGGCCGTTGAAAAGGGGTGCGATAAAGCAATTTATTCTCCTTAAGAGGTCCTCGTTGCGCGTGTCAATTAGTCAACTCTAAATTGATTGTAGGTACTCCATAATACTTCCTGACAGAGACACTGCTTTTTGAACATCTTGCGATAATTATAAACGTCTACATAGCTATTTGTTGAGAAATTTCTTTACAACGGTGTATGAAAAGAATCAAATCCCCTACGACTAACACGGTTACTTTTTATCACCCCGGATAATTTAAGGGACGCTTCTGGACATGGTAGTAGAACGACTTAAACATTAATAATACAATTAACTCTCCTCTTTAATTTAATATAGTTGTAGACAAAATATTGAATGAACACGAACTGGCAACGTCGCCGATTCAAAATCATTACTGAATTGATAACAATTTCTCCTTCCTACTTTACGGGCTTAGGACCGACAAAACGAGATACTCGAAGAATAAATGAAAAAAATGGCTAACCTCTCCTCCTTAGCAAGATAGAGTGATTAGAGAGCATCTACAAAGGCACATCTCCTTCTACCTAACCGCCTGTGGCGCAGTGGGGCGTTTCGCAAAAAAAAGGTTACCGCCCCACATACCGTAGAGCAGGTCTATTGTCGATCTTTCTAACGACGTCGATCAGCTCCCTGTGGCCAGGTGGTTCAACTACATTGCCCAGTTGTGGCCAAGCGCGAGGACTGATGCTTCGTGCTGGGGTTGCCAGGCTGGGCAATCCACGAGAAGGAGTTTGGTGGTAGTCAATTTACTTATTTATTATAAATCATCAAATTAACTTACTTATTTACTCATAAAAACCGTTTGTTAATAAATATACCGACTACCAATACAAAAGCTGTTTGCGATAAATAATAATAAATCCCATCAAAGGTAGGATAATGAACTTGAATGAGGAATACCACTCCTTAAAGAAAGCTGCAGCTAAATATTTAATGTTGTGTGTGTCCCTCCCGATTAGCATCTGGTGGGCCGTATGAAAGAAAGAAATGGAGAAGAAAGAAAAAATATTTATTTGGCGCTAACAAATAAATATTTTTCACATGACAATAAAACTAATCGGCCAAACAAAATAATATTTACAAAGAAAAAAGAAATGAAATGGAACACAATTTTTACCAAAAGTCCACTCAGCTCTAGTCACAGAAAACTGTGACGCTGATTTTCAGTAAAGCTGCAAAGATAGAGGATGATCCACCCAAATATAAAACTACCTAGTTGCTCCGTACCACAACACGCCATACACCATTCACAAGCTTTAAATACCTAGTTAAAATTTTATACTTTTTAGTCTTTTTTATAAGGTTTAGTTTGTAGTAAAATTGTAAAATTCAAAAATTAATAATTAATATCAAAGCTATGAAATGTTACCTATAGGTATTTAACGATTCATTTGGTAATATGAGATGCCTAGTATACTTATCCAAAATAAAAACAATGAATTTGATATTTAGAGAGCGATTTGCAATCACAACTGGATTCAATACATATTACAATTATCTAATATACATCATAATAAAAATTACTGTTTTTTTAATTTTGACTTACCATAACTATTAAAATTGATTTATCGACATAATTATAATTTTGCCTTGCGACTTCACTATAGCATCACCCCACATTCCACGTGCATCCCATGCATGCGTACTGATTGCTAGGGCAAGCGTTATTGCAAACTCCATAACAGTGTGTAGGTACACTGACAAGCTCTGAGGGTTGGAGAATGCCTGGTTTGAATAATGAAAGCCCTAGACGGAGTGAATAACGCAACGGTCGACTCCAATAGTTGGTGATCGTTTTAGTACCTTCTAAGCCTCATTTTGTGTCCACAATCAGCAGTCCTATTATGGATCTTTCATCCTATGACATGGTATAAATTTTGAGATAAAGAATGGAATGCTTTATTTCGCATTACCGATCTCCAATGATATCATCACTATTACATAATTTCTATGATGTCATCATTATAATGAACGAATAATCAAAAATCTGACCGAAAATACAAAAATAAAACAAACGTCAATTGCGACACAACTAAAACATCAGAACAATAACTAAAGCTTGTTTTGAGACTAAAACTATCATCAAAGGATTTTGCGAAATTGTCAAATCTGAAATAAGGCACAACCCTAAAACAAAAGCGGTTTGTTCTAGCTTCTAGTTCTAATTAGGCAAGTAATAAATTGCGAAAAAGATATAAGACCAAACCCTGTAATATTAATAATACTATATTTTTTGAAATGTTGTGAATGTATTATTCAATCTGCTGGAGATTCGACAAATCAAATAGCTTGTGCGGTAAATTATCGGCCGTCCGCTGGAGGTCTGACTCAAAGCTTAGAATCCCCTTCCCAACTTTCCTTGATAGAAAGGCAGCATTACCCCTCTCATCGCATCAATACATTATAATTTGCAAAAGAAGCTGCGGTCTCATTTTGAGGGAACGAGGATATACGCAATTTGATTATTAGGTTTTGTAATAGACAGTATGTGATCTGCGATTTTTTTGTTTCTGTCTAAAGCCAGACGCCATTTTGAAAATGTTAATAGTATAGTTGTGTACTGACAATTTATTAGAGGTAAGATATCCGGGTTGTCAATTGTATAAACAGTGCATACAAAGATTTTTGATTAGATTCTTGGTTAATTAGATTTTTGTGATGGTTTGACGTCGTAAAAGGTGCCTATGAAGGGCTCTATTGGAAAAGGTTTTTGAGTTTGAGTAAAAAAAACTCTCACGATTTTTCGCTTTCGCTCGTGGTTCGACAGTCATTGCGGTGTCAATTCAATTATTAATACGAATTATTAAACAAACATATTTTGTATAAGTATTTCACGTATTTTTTATTCTACTTCATCTCCGATGAAAAAATGAAGCTGCTCAAAAATTCAAATAATAAAAACCGCTCTATAAAAAAGAGAACTTCTCTTTCATCTAGTACCCTGATGCTCGTAGCAAAATCTTACCTCATCGTGTTAATAAAATTACAAGTTCTTCGCATTGAAACCAATTCAAATGGCGTACATGAATGGTCCAATTTGAGTTGATCACAAAAACCTGTCTCCGCATAATTTGCTATAGTGACTCGAGCAGATTTCCCCACTGACAGTAAATTATAGAGAAGCAGTGTAGTACTCTTTCTCGTTATAAATAACTGATAGGATTGGGTACATTACTTTGGTGAAAAGTAGTCATAACATAAGTTTATTGCGTATAAGAAATAAGAAGTACCTACAAGGTTACAGACACAGACTCATGGCTGTGAAGAAAAACATTAAATACCTAATTAAAAAATAGCCTATAATACGAGTACGTCCCGCGGTTTAATTTATAAATTTATTTTATCTATGTGTCGCAAATAGATTGCAATAAAGTACTCAAATGTTTTTATTGAAATGACGCTTCAATGACATCTTGAAGCGTCATTTGAAAGCAAAGGAGTTGAATACATATTGGGGTTGGACCTAGGTGGTAAAATCCGCAATCACCTAGTTAAAAAAGGTTGTCTTTACAAAGAGGTCAGTCTTAGAGCAGTTGTTAAGGGCTAAGCCCTAAACGCTTGCAGGTCATTCCCAAAGGCATTTGGGGTGCGTTTGATATTTACCCAAATGTCAAGCAGGCAAATCATTATCTGGAACGAAACGTACTTAGTTTGTTGAGTAAATGCCACAGTGACCTTCTGTGATGTGGCAACAATGAAAACTGGAGTTCATTAAAATATGGAAGACAGGGAAATTAATAATATGAATCGGATATTTACAATCAGGATGACGGCGATTTTGTACATCGATACTCATACTCATACGTTTGTTCGTTTGGTTGAACGCGCTAATCTCAGCAACTACAACTACTACTGGTTCAAATGGAACATATATTTTTGTGTTGCATCATGCATTTATCGATAAGGGCTATAGGCTATATAATATTGTTTTCCGGCATCCACGCAAACGAAGTCGCGGGCACAGCTAGTGTGATATGTTAAAATTACAAATCAAATTACATGTCTTAAGTAACTACGTCTGCTTTATAATTATAACATAAAATGCAGTTATTATTAAAGCACAATTATAAAGCTATCGAATGGCATAAACCTGAACTGGGATACTAATTTGGGCATTGCCCTTTTTCATCGTCGTATAAGGACAGCAGGTTTCTTATTAACCAACTTCAAAAAGGAGGAGGTTCTATGTTCGACTATATTTTTTATATTTATGAGCTGACACTATTTGTGAGCTGATTTTTTTTTTTTTGTAATTGAAAGAGTAACTCCTGATGTGGTCCCGTTGTCACTTAGTCGTGATCGTTTTATTCTGAAGATATGAGTCATCATCATGTTACTGAGCTGATGATGCAAGGTTTCTAGTTAGTTAGGAGTTAGAGGATAGGTCTGCCAATATGATAACTTATTGATACGTAGTTCTATTCTTTTAAAGTGATTTAGATAAACTGATGGTGGAAAGTAGGAAGGAAGGAAACTTTTTAACCGACTTCAAAAAAGGAGGAGGTTATCAATTCGGTTGTATTTTTTTTATGTTTGTTACCTCATAACTCCGTCATTTTTAATCCGATTTCCAAAATTATTTTTGTATTCGATAGAGTATACTGCAAGGGTGGTCCCATGGTCACCAAAGTCAGGATCTGATGATGGGATCCCATAGAAAATAGAGGAAAACACTAATATTAAATTAGGGTTTCTTTAACTGAAAAGATTTCATTCACTAAAAAGTTAAAAATATTTTTTTTTTACAAAAAATAAAACCGACTTCAAACACAAAAAACTTAAAAATAATATAAGAATAGGTACAGACAACATCACACTTCTATATTGAAGTCGGTGACCAATTTTAACACTTTCTAGATCATCGCTTGGCGCCAACTTCAATATAGAAGTGTGATGTTGTCTCTACCTATTCTTATATTATTTTTAAGTTTTTAGTGTTTTTGAAGTCGGTTTTATTTTTTGTAAAAATTTTTTTTGATACGTAGTTTTATTCTTTCAAGTGATTTAGATAAACTGATGGTGGAAAGTATTACTGCTAAACAATAAGGTTTTTTTTAATTTAAAAAAAAATTATTAACATATAGTAAATTATTATTAAGATATATATTTGAGTATAATTAAGTATATATAAGTATAATATTATTAACATATATATTTAAATTTTTAAATTGATTGAGTTGCGCAACTCACCTTAGATTAGGAGTAAAAAGTAGTCGTAAGTCTTAATATAATAATTATAATAACAAAATAGATCACAATGAGAAGATTCCATGAAAAGAGCACGGACCACGAGTCTGTGGAGTGTTAAATTAGTAATAAAAAAAAAACAATAAGGTTATGAAGAGTTCGGAAATAATTCTTTCAATGCTGTTTAGAGTGATAGTCGTTTTATTTTATGTTATTCTATTGTTTGCCTTGGATCAAATTCCAATAAGCAATTTCGCATGTATTAGATTTACCTACGAAAAAGATTAAAATAAATGCAGGCAATGATAACCTGGAAAGTCTTAGAAAATTATAAGAACAATTAATGTAGCTAGTAAAAATTTGGCACCAACTTCAATATAAAAATATGATGTTGAACCTATATTTTCTTATATTATTTTTGACCTTTTAGTTTTTTGTAGTCGGTTTTTATTTTTTGTAAGAAAGACTTTTTTAATATTTTTCCCATAATTTACAGTAAAACATTTTCATATTTTTGAATCTAGAAAAATGTATTGTTTTTTAAAGAAATTAGGGCTGGCTCTAGATGGAAAACATGTTCTTTGTACACGTAACCAGTGCACTTAAAATCGTTGTTTGTCGGATTTTTTAGAATATTTAAAAAGAAGCCAGCCGTTTATTTAAACAGATAACGAACCTCTTACCTAAGTACATTAAGTATTTAGTCTCAAGTGTAGGCTGATCTGAAAATAAAGTGTTCGAATAAATGAATAAATCGACGAGCTTTGAGCCGACTTCCGAATTTCGTGTTTATCGGCAATTTCACATAATTTAACGAGATAATAATCGCCAGTGATTTTCAAATTTAATTATCACCGCCTCCCGAGCGACTCCATTTAAAAATGTTGGCGGTGATATTATCTAAAAACCAAACATCCACCAAATTAGAGCGAGGAGGGGGTGTAATTCACCCGCCCCTTGCACCGAGGGTGGGAGGGTGAGGTGAATTTTGCTCCCACAAAAGGACTATCGCATTATCGATTGTCAAAGATTGACTTTAGTCATCAAGACGAGGTGCCACAAGTATTTTTCATTATTTCTCCTTTTAGAAACGGCATCATAACTACATCTATAGGTACTTATATCTATACTAATATTATAAAGCCAAAGAGTTTGTTTGTTTGTTTGGTTGAACGCGCTTATCTCAGGAACTGCTGATTCAAAATGAAAAATTATTTTTGTGTTGGATAGTCCATTTATCTAAGAAGGCTTTAGGTTATATAACATCACACTACGACTAATAGGAGCTGAGCATCAATGAGAAATGTTGCAAAAACGGGAAAAAAATTACGACATGTTGTTATTTTCCGACATCCACGCGAATGAAGTCGCGGACACAGCAGGGGCGGATCCAGGATGTCAGTTTGGGGGGAGCATTCTAACAAGGTTCCTACTAGGAGCTATAGGAATAAAATCACAAGTAAACAAAAATAAGGTTTATATTACCTTGAATTTTTACAAAATAAAGTAACTTACGTGCTTAGCGCCTTATGCTGCTAAATTTAAGCCGGAATTATGAAATTCCTGGTCCTTCTGCTGTGCCCCATTGGATCCGCCAATGGAGCACAGCTATACTAGTTTTATATAATTCCGGGTGTAACTAAATGCCGAAATTATATTTAAGGAGCACATAGGTTACATATATCTAGAAAATATATGGACCCTAGGTGCTGGTTTTATATCTGGAAACCTAATACTTTCCGAGTTAATCGACTTTAACCTAAAAGCAAAACGTTTAAGTTACATACAACCATTCTCCAGCTGACTATGGAATGAACACAAAAGTAATGTAGACACCGGATAAATAAATAAGCTAAGCGCATGTAGGGCCGTCGACATTTACCAAAAAAAAAAAATATTTTTAGTCTGTATGAAAAAGATAGCTAGACTAACCCCAAATTTTTTGTACGGAATCTCCACAAATTTTACGTCCTTTAAGTATATATTGTTACATAATAATACCACACAAAAACATTATAATACACTGTTATGATACTAATAACTATTATTTAAAATGTCAATCATAATATCACAATCATTAGTAATGTCATACTTTTTATTCAATCGGAGTCAAAAGCTACTAAATATGGCATCTTACACACTGGCGTCACAGACACTGAAGTAAAACAATCGACAAATCAAGCAGCTAGCAAAAATTTGAAGGCCTCAGTATTTCGGAGGAATGTAATAATTTCAGAAATATTTTTGTCTGTCTCACAGACCCATTGGTCTGCGTGACGTGTATTATATAGGAAGGTTTATACATAGTGTACTTAACCTATGGAGGAAAATAGTCCGGGGCGTAACTACTTATATACAGCATTTGAAACAGACCCCTTCCTAGTAGATCGACCTGTGCTCCAGCCATACTGATGGTGTTTTTTTTAAATTGCACGATAAGTCCATAGACTTACACCGATAAGGCGTGGATTTTTTCCATATTTTTTGTATGCTCCCACAAATTACAGAATTAGTACGCTCTTATTCTATAAACTAAAATCAAAATAAATATGAGCTTAAGGCCCTTAGATTAGGCTTGCCATAGCAGCCTAAGTCTGTCCGGGGCATTAGCAGTAAGCGACTAAAAAACACATTTTTTTGCTATTTTATTTTATTTATTTGCCATCATGTACAGTTCATACATAGGTGTTATGACTAAATTATAAAGGTCCAGTACATGACCCTGATAAGGGCATAGCAAAATACATTTAAAATTCATTTTAAGTACATAAAATCAACTACATTACATCATACACTTACTTATCTTACTAATCAGGTAAAATTATAAGTATCTGCAATGTAGATTCTATATAAAACACTATTATTGTTATTATTATTTATCAGATTACTTCACCTTATATAGCAGGTCTGGTTTGACCATATAACCTACTTATGACATTTTTAAACAAGTCATTTTTAAATTGAACTTGCATTGAATTATGGTTTCGACCGTGTCTACCTGTTCAGCTACTAAAAAAATATTCTTTCCACATTGGCGTTATGACCCAACCCATGTAATTGCAATACCGGGACATTTCTAGATTAACTGGGACGACCGGGACCACAGAAGACATAAGAGTACTCCCAGGACAGAAGTTTGAAAGTGTCCCAGTGTACCGGAACGGATGGCAACCCTAATTTAGATAGACAGTATGCTTAATACATCGGTTGAGGGCCTGTGGCATTTGGCCGGTATGCCACTGTCACGCCATTATTTGCTTTCACCTTACTGTTGGTTAACGGTATTGTAGAATCACCAACGACATAGCCTTTGATTATGTCTAGTTGACTCCACCATAACTATTTTCATTAATTGCAAAGTAATTTAAACTGCACACGCTCGGAATTGCCGATACCCCAAAGTATCTACTGTCTTGCAAAGATCTGAGATTGCCCAAACTATTCACAGTCAATATTTCTCTATGGATCCGGTGCAATAAATAATTTGCGACCAGTTATTTAAGCAATCCGCCGCTAGATGGCGCTGCACGCAAACTCGCCCAACTATTCGGCGACTCGCATAGTTTGGGCGAGATCTTTGAATTAATGCCAAAATATGGCGTCGGAGACAAACTTCAGCGCGTCTTGGGTTTCGTGACTGTAGATTAAGTTAAGTTTGCTGCCATTGTCCCGAGTTGGGTGCGGTTAGGTTCTGATACCAAAAACGTTTAGGCAGCCATCTTGTTGAGATGTTAAGACGTTTGTTTTTCTGGTATGTTAGCTACTTCCGAGTCACGTTGACATTGTAGGTAATAAAGGTAAGTATATTCAAGATCAAAGACTTCTATGTAAGTATCTGTTTCAAACATAAGTTCAAGGCCTAAGTAGGTAGGTACTCGACCGAAATGTAGGTTTATAAGTAGGAGGCAGTTCGCTGATTTTATTTAGCGATTTCTGAGCTGTATCCAACGGGAAAATATGAATAACAGACAAAAATTAATGCAGATGTTTAGAAGTAGGTATATAGCAAACAGTAAATTTATAGCAAATTTTCTTAAAATATACAAAACCAAAAAAATTGTCATTACCAATTCCTTTCAATAAAATAGCTAGGTACCTATTTATTGTCTCAAAGGCATTATATCAATCAATGCTCAAAGGTATTATGAATTATTTTTATACGTACTGACCGAATATATTGAATATATTATCTATACTTACTTACTAATATTATATAGCTGAAGTTTGTTTGTTTGTTTGGTTGAACGCTTTTATCTCAGGAACTACTAATTCAAACTGAAAAAATATGTTTGTGTTGGATAGTTCATTTATCGAGGAAGACTAATAGGCTACATAACATTATTTTCCGACATTAATGCGAACGAAGACGCGGGCACCGCTATTACCTATCGGAAGCTTGCACCCGTTACCAAAATTTTTCACGCGGCAATTTATGTCAAACTTCCCTCCGAAACTACCATAATAATATAGTTTGTCAATGTTGTATGAGGTTAATTTAGCGGTTTGCTGTTCGAAAATCACTTTTAATAATCTTCATATCGATTTAAAACTTGTTATAAAATTTTTAAATTATATAAAAAAAAAACATTTTTCAATCAATTTCAATTCAATCACTTTTTAATTTTAATTCGATGCTAAAGTCAAATCAATTTATGCAACTATCTGATTTTTAAGTAGGTACATATTATATATTACTAGCTGTGCCGGCGAACTACGTTTCGCCATAATAACGGCGAACTTACTTTTCGCCATAATAAAAAATAGTTTACGACCTATTCTCAGACCTACTGAACATACACAAAAAAATTCATAAAGATCGGTCAAGCCGTTTCGGAGGAGTTCGGTAACAAACACTGTGACACGAGAATTTTATATATTAGATTAATTGAAAAAAATATTGGAGGCGCCGGGTATCGATCCCGGTACCTCTCGCATGCTAAGCGAGCGCTCTACCATCTGAGCTACGCCCCCTGATAGCTATACTTACAAAATTAAGGTGTCCTACAATAAGTAGGTGTAATTGGTTCTATGTGTCAATAGCTCATTTAATATCGTTAACATTAACAAGTGATAATTATATTTTTCTATAGTTCAATAATTACTATTGAGCAGTTTAATAATCATTATTTTTGTGGTGACTTAATAAAACACCGTTTTACGAGTCTTACACGAAAAACATTATTTAATTTTATACCACGCAGTACCACGGGCGTACTGTGTTATAAGAAATTAAAGTTGATTAACCTAAAAAATACACATACTTTGATACAAATTAAACTCTTCTATTAATATATCATATAGGTAGTATGGTAGGTAGGTACTTGAAATCTATTTATAAATCAAATACAAAACAACTCCAGACGGCGATTTTTCAGAATCATCGTTTGGGATTTCTACGGAGATAGGTATCTTAGAAATAGCCTTGCAAAATTAGTTAAACATTTTTTACACTAACCCGTTTCGAGTTTTGCGCTTAGCCACAGAATATATAATAGTACACATTCAACGATCTCTTTTTATTTACAATATATAAAAAACAGGTTATTTAAATGTCTACCCATCTTATTTTAGTTTGTTCATCTACTCGCCAAAAGATGGCGCTGTAACATTTTTGTCGTTTACCAACGATACCTATTTATAGATCTAGACATCAATTGCACCAACTTTCAGCACTTGAACTTTTTGCACCAATTAGTTGAAAGTTTGGAATAACGATAATTGGCACTTTCCGAAGATTTTTTCTAACCCTTCAGATATCGAAACCGTTCAATACCTTGGTCCAGTAATTGGTTAGAATTCAAGTGCAAACTTTTTTTGAGTTGAAAAATTCCAAGTGCCACCACGACATAGACGAGGTTTTAATTTGAAAAGTTTTACGACAACTCTACTTTAGATTTTCGTTAACATTTAGGTACTTACCTTATATTTTTGATCAATTTCATTTTATGGAGTCGATACCTACAGATTTGTGTATAATGAACAGGATTTGTCGCCTAATTTTACATACCTAATTATATTAAAGTTTGTACGCGTTAAATCTTGTAACACTCTCGATCAGATTATTGGACAAATGATTACTATGTACATAATTGTTATTTGTTTCTTTTAAAAAACCTTTTCTTTATCAAATATACATTCATAACTTCATAAGTTACATACCTTGTTTGAGCCTAGTATGAGCCTTCTTAAAACCGATCGAGTGATGATCGATTTAAGTAAACAATAATATTGACCCTATTCGAGTCAAGTGGTGAGTTCACAATTCGATCTTCACAATATCTTCACACGTCTTCACAATATCGAGCTCACAATCGCTCGATTGGACTAATCCTCTCTCTGGCTTTGCATCGAATATCAAACAATAGCTGCATGTGCCAGCGAACTACGTTTGGCCGTATATTTTTTACCCGTTTTTGCAACATTTGTCATTGATGCTCAGCTCCTATTAGTCGTAGCGTGATGTTATATAGCCTAAAGCCTTCCTCGATTAATGGACTATCCAACACAAAAATAATTTTTCAATTTGAATCAGTAGTTCCTGAGATTAGCGCGTTCAAGCAAGCAAACAAACAAACAAACTCTTCAGCTTTATAATATTATAGTAAGTATAGATAAACATAAGACATAGTCGTAACCACTGTTGAGTGAACGAGACACAACTACAAAACTAAAACGATGGTTGCATCAAAGCGAAAGCTCTTGAAAACTTCAAAGCAGTTGCAACGCAGAATGCACCCTAATTGTAAACACTGATTTAATATTCGCGAGCTTGGCTGCACTGCATAATGCTGACGGTATAACACTGAAAATTGTTTATGCAATCCATTTAGATATATACAAGCTCTTAGAATATAATAAAGGCTAACATATTAAATGTAATTGCATAATATTTTATCGCCGAAAACTTTTTTGCTGCGAGTTTTGCTGGCAGGAAAGCGATTTTCTCACTTCAGTTCAGAAGCAAAAAAAAGGTTTCGTAATTACACTTGAAATAGACCATTTTACTTAGATCAAGTTGTTGCAGTTTCTACACCTGTTTTATAAGTTTCCTTTATTTTAATGTTAAGTATTTTGACATACATTTTAAAGCGATGTAAGTGCAGCCGATAAATTTTTGTGAGTGTTCACTCGCTATTGCCTTCACAAAGAAGTAAAAAAAATGTTAATTATGACATTATTTCATAGAGGTTAAGTTTTAAATATAGACGGCAAAGATATTTGAAAATCTTATACTATTTTCAAACCGCTTCGAATGATGTTGATTTGTTGTTGATTGAGTAAATTGGAACTGAGCATCTTATACTAGAGTACCTAATATTAGTGATATTATAAGCTTCGTGCTCATTTTTTATTACATATCCGGCCCATCTAGTGAAACTGTATAAATGGAACGCCATTTTTTATATAAATATGATTGCAACTAAATAAATGGTAACAAAATACTAAAATTAGGTCCCACATAAATATAAGATAGATAGAAGATAAAGATAAATAGAAAGTGAACACAGAATTTCTAACAAGGATATTATGTAATTTGTACTTAATCTATGTTGATTGTTATTAATTGTCTTTGGGTCATTCCGTGGATTAAGATACTCTACAACGTTTAAAAAAAAGAGATGAGGTTTTAAGGTTGGGTGCTAATTATTTTGAAATTTAGAACAAGTATTCAGTAGGTGGTATTCATTGTTTATTTTTATGTAAAACAATTGAAACAGATCAAGTCTGTCGTGGTGAAACTTTGTATAGAAAAATCAATGTTGTTCACGTAACGAATCTGCCGCCAAAAAGCTAGTTTTGAAAAACAAAACAATCAAATCCAGCTGCGAGGAAATTTTAAAAGCGTTCCTGTAGATTCGCGCTAAAAAACACGTAACACCGAAAACTCAGAGTTGCAAACGAAAATGCTGTAACAACATCAAAGTGTTGCCGAAAGGACCGCGGGTGGACTGGTGAAAACCGGCTATTACCGGATCTGCCCGACCGCAGCCGGTTAGTAGGACGGCCCCGCCTTCGTTGTTAGGACGGACACGATAATAGCCCGATTGCGGTCGTTCGGGATGCTTTTATGAGCTTTATTCTGTGCAGATTTGGCTATGGCCATGTTTGTAAGACGATAAGGTATTGTGTACAGTCATGTCGATATTCGTGCTTTCTATTTGCAATTTGAGCGCTTTTTTATTGCGATATTTGGAAATTTCAACTTCATGTTGAAAACAGCATATGTAAAGGATATGATTACGAGTATAATCAAATGATGCAATATGAAATTGAACCGACATAATACCGATTTAAGAAAATAATACATGTAATACGGATTGTGTTAGCATTCAAATGACTAGAGGGAGATTCGAAACTCGACCCGTCTGCACTCACTCTCACTGCAAGTATTAGCTTCTACTCAAGTACCTATTTAAACAGACCAATTTATAAGCGTTCATGTTTTTTCAAAATGCTATCGAGCAACGTGTGAATACCAAGTTAGGGTCACCTAAGAACTCCAATCAAACGACTTCAGAACCTCAACGATACTCCTATTTCAACTACCTTTAACCTCCTATTTCATTTGCCACGAAATCATGGACACAATACACTCGTAGCATCTAATTTATTAACAAAGTATACATACTTAAACATACTGTTTAACGTTTCAGGTATCCCCCGCATCCTTGGGATCATCCATTGTGGTGAGTCTAGTTGTTAATCCTTCAAAAGAAGCTGAGCTCTATTATAAGCGTATTAAGCCTTCAATTGCGTGCAACTCGCGAGAAAGAGGATATATACTCGTATATTATTATGTAATTTCGTTCATTAAAAAATTAAGTCGCGGGCGACCGCCGTTGTGAAACATCGAAGGTTTGTGTTTATGGCGATATTAGTAGGGTGTATCTTAAAAATTCAAATTTGTAAATAACTAAGGTTTTAAATAAAACAAAGATCGAATATTTTAAATCATCATGGAGTTAATAAAATATTATTTTACAATAATATAAATGGATATATATTTGTGATTCCTTCATACAAAAACTATTAAACGACATTACAAAAGTTCATCGAAACCGATGAACTTTTGTAATGTTGGTAGCCAAAGACCTTTTTTGTGAAAGCGGAAAATTTCTTTTACTTATCCCTCGTGCTGTAGACGTAGATAAACACTATAATAGGTTTCTTTTTATCTCACAAGTCGTATTATTTTATTTAATTTATTTATTGTTCACATATACCAAGTGTGTTACCAAGTTAAATAATTTTAGTTCCACTCCTAGATTTATTGGGCAGACTGTAATTCGTATTCATATACGTGCATACATTATGGTTCCCATTCAATATCAGCATAAGTCGTTTATTTTTATACCGACCAATTAAATAAAATAGGAAGATTGACCGTATTGTTCAAATTCAAAAACAAAATCTACATTCGTGAAAATTACAATCGCTCTTAAAATTGAAATAAAGAAGGATTATGGAGTTTCGAGTAGATAAAAAACGGACCAAAAATATTAACGTTAATCTGTATCGTGTATAAACGTTTCAACGTCGGGGTACTTCCGGCAAGGATCAACAGAAGTGCGGTAGCTTATCAGTACTTCCGTACCTCAATAAGCGTAAAACAAAACGTTTATTTTAAAACATTTCATATCCGTGTCGATAACTGTATGTAGGACCGGTGGTCCACATGTTCACGATTTTGTATGAGTTTTTTATAATTTATCTTGTCAAGTAGGTAGTAGATGAGTTAAAAATAGATTGTTTAATCAAAAAGTGATTTTAGATACGTTATAAGTTTTGACTGATTAAATATTCTTATCCAAAACCCATTTTATTAACCAACCCAAAAAAAGAGTAGGTTATCAATTCGACCCGTATGTTCTTTCTTTTGTGTGTATGTTACGCGATTACGCCGCCAATTGTGGACCGATTTTGAAAATAAAAACCGACTTCAAAAACACTGAAAAGTTAAAAATAATATAAGAATAGGTACAGACAGCATCACACTGTTATATTCAAGCCGGTGCCAAATTTTAAGTCTTTCTAGGAGATCATCGTTTGGCACCGACTTCAATATAGAAGTGTGATGCTGTCTATACCTATTCTTATATCATTTTTAACTTTCAATGTTTTAAAGAACAATATAGATATGCCCACCTAGTATGTAACATAGTTGCAGCTATTCATTTCAGTGTGAAAAAAGTCAGTTTTTATTTTTTGTAAAATATTTATTATAACTTCGGTCTTTAGTGATAGGGTACTTAATTTTTAAATAACCATCATTGTATGTGCCTATGGAAGCAATAGAAAACAATATTATTTTATTATTATTATTTCTTATAAAGGTCATAAAACTTGTCTTGTTGAACTTGACTTCTTCAATTTTCCAATTAGGTCTACTATTGTCTATTGTGTGAACTTGTCTTCTGCTACTTGGCCATAGATGGCGTTAGCGATTCGAAAAATAGTGCAAACTAAATTAGGGTGTTATTTAATTTACTTCTTGAAAAGTAGGTACTTACTTGCTTTCAAATTCAAAATAGTTTATTCAAATTGGATTACTTATTACCTAAACACTTTTGCATGTCAAAGAAGCTCCGCCAATGGTTCACAAGTCTACGGCGGGAGACCTTGTATTGTACAGTCTTCAGGGGTTTCAGAGTCGTCAATTTGGTCCAACTTATTATATCTTCTGTGAAGATAGGACAGTTTTTATCTCTATTATTGACCTCAGTATATAATATTGCGAATTAAATTGTTTGTAATTATTTTTTAGTTCCATAAGTTTCGTATAGATGGCGGTGTGAGTTAATTTATTGACAGAGTATCTAACCACGGTAATAGTGTAAATTACCCTTTGATTATAATGTACCTACTTATATAATCAAATACTATTACCTTGATCTAGGTACGGTAACGGAGGTAGAAGTATCTGGAGGGTTTTTAGCAGGTATTGGGTCTTCTACCCGAGTCCGGCATATCCTTGGGGTGGCCTAGTCAGCTCAAGTCCCTAGTTGAATACCGTAAAAAATGTATCTTCCCTCCATAAAAAAAAGGGTATGGTAATCATCCAAAAGATGGTGATATGCACTAAAACTACCTACCTACTACAGCACCGCGTGGCCGGTCAGCTAGCAAGGTAATAAAAATTTCTTAGAATAATAACGCATCTAAGAAAAATTTGTATTTCGATCAAAGGAATAATAGTACATTATGGTACAAGTGTGTAATGTTGGTGATTACCGCTGAGGCGCATTGAGGCCCGAGCCGTCAGGCGAGGGTCTTAAGAAGCCGAGGACGGTAACCATCAATACACACGTGTATCATACAACGTTTTTCAACACACTTCTGAATAAAACAATACTTAAATAAAAAACCATTTTACATAGTAGATAAAAAGTTTACTTAGAGAAACAATTAGTAAATGTTCAGTTAGTAAAATTATAATTAACTATTTTTGATGACATAGCAGTCTCATCAGATAGATTATTTATTGAAATACTTTCATGTTCTATTGTTATTTGTGATGGTTCATTATTCGTGTAGGTAGGTGAAATCCAATCATTGGACGTACTTGGTATTTCGCCAGTAGGATGCGTCTCAGAATCAAGTTTAATTCTTTTTGTGATTTTTGCACAAATTTCCTTCTTGTTTTGTATGGAATCTTCTACGTATGATTCTGCTACATTGCTAGATCGCCACCCGCCATGTCGCTTCAAAGTCATTATATCAGCTCCTGAATTTGCCAGCAATGTAGCTGAAGTTCTTCTGAAACTATGTCCAGTGTAGCTCTCAGCATCTACTAAACCCAAAAACTTAGCGATTTCTTTAGGCATAGAACCAAATTTGTTTATACCTATAGGCTGACAGGTACATTTACCATTCTGGTAATTTAGAAAGAAACGGTCATTTTTTGTTTTTGGCGAACGCAAACTTTCATACTTCTTAACAATATCATAGAATGGACCGTGTATGGTGAATGACCTAGGTATTTTATTTTTCGTGATAGGTATCTTCACTAAAAGCATCTGCCTCCCTAGCACGTCCACCAAAACACGATATGATAAAGCGGTTTATCGCGGTGAACTGTCAAAATACAATAGAGTTTCGTCGTATTTTGACAGTTCACCGCGATATGTCACTTTATCATATCGTGTTTTGGTGGACGTGCTACGGGGGCTGGCCATGGTTCTCTATATCTTTTACAGTTATATTTGTTAATTCTTGTATCCTACAGGCACCAGTTACACCAAATATTAAAGCAACCTGAAACAAAAGAAACAATAATTAAGGTCAACACACAACACAAGCTGCTATTAAATATTTAATTAAAATTAATTTAACTAACCTTTGTAGCCAAATATTGGTTATCTGGAGCATCTTTAATAAATTTTTCAATATCATCAGATGATAAAACCTTTGATTTTTTGCATCTAAATCCATCAGATAGTCTCTTTAGATAAGCTGACAAATTCGAGTATGTTTTTAAGTCCACTCCATTCTTTGTTCGGACTGTACTTTTTAACATTGAGTAAATACACCACAAAGAGCTAGGTTTGTACTTAGAAGATAATTCTTTAAAGTACGCCATGAACACATTTTCTGAAAAAGACTGCGTATTCTTGTTATTCTGCCATTGTATGAAATTTTGGTACGCTAATAGATATTTTTCCTTTGAGTTTTCTGGTAGTAAACTTTCCATAACGTTCTGGGCTTCACATCTTATATCGGGCGGTGTACAACATAAATCATTTTCTTCATAAATTGTATTTGCAGACATCTTAATTAATAACTAACTAAATAACTTCAAAAGAGAAAACGAGACGAGTTGTGAAAAATGTTTCGTAATGGCGGGAAAAATTAATCAGTTTTCCTATGCGCGCGCATCGGCCATAGACTAATAAATTTCGTAATGGCGGGAAAAATTAATTAGTTTTCCTATGAGCGCGCATCGGCCATAGACTAAAAAATGAGGTTTCTTTTTTTGGGCTTTTCGTGGATAGCATTTTAGCGCAAGTGTAAGCGTAACTCAACCAATAATATTTAAAAAAACTATTACTCACTCGTGAATAATAGTAATGAAAAAGTCACAGTTTGATTATAGGTGTCATTATGTGCCTAATTGCCATGGGATTAGAGCCACTTTATGAGGAAGTGTGTTGAAAAGAACATTAATGTCTAATGAAAACTAATAAATTCAACGAATTCAATCAAGCCATACTAAAAGCTACTACTATTAAAAAACTAACACATTTCCAAACAAATTGAATTTCATATGAAGTCTTTTATTGCCTAGGCCATTGATCTTATGCAAAATAAAGAAACTACTCAGTAATCCTTTACCTAGTTCCAACTTTGTTCACTCTTCTTTTTCTTTTAGTTTTGGCGTACAGTCTTTGTTCACTCATTGCTGTCGTTTTAGAGTACCTACCTACCTAAATGACAGTGCATGTCAAACTTTTAAATTTTTATTATCTTTCATTACTGCGTAAGACTGAAATAAAAGTAATTTACAATTGATTTATATTCGTAAATTTCAAATTGCAAGCTATATATACACGGTTATTTTTTTATCACCCTGGAAAATTTTAGGGACGCTTCAGGACACATCCAATATTATATAAAAAATAAAAAAAATGAAATAAAAAATTTAAAAAAAATATAAAAAAAAAATAAAAAAATCTCTAAAAATGCTGCTCTCAACTAGTGCAGCATTTTTTGTATTTTTTAAAAAATTAATATAAAATTAAGGAGGGGGGTTATTTTTTTTATTTATATTTAAATCATTCTAATACCAAGTTGTGAAGCGTCCCTTAAATTTTCCAGGGTGATAAAAAAATAACCGTGTATAATAATGATAATTTAGGTAACGTTTATAAAAATATATTCTATATGTTAGGTAGGTACTTGTTTCTACTTTAAAAACAGGAATGGATATTGAAACGTTTTACTGTAAAATTTGAATAACGTCGACAACCCGACAAGCTTTTTACTTGCACTTAGGAAACCGAAAAGGTCTAGAGGTCAAACAGTAATTGGCCTGTTTCGTTTATTTTACTCTAAATTGAACTCTACTCTCTCTTTCATATATTGCACGAGATAGATAGATATACATTTATTTGATAAATAGTTACAGAAACATGCCTTAGGTACACAATACTTTAACATAAAAGATTATGTACCAAAATGGAACCTACACTTAACATACGCTATGACATAGCGCCCCGCTACTGATATTCTATGTTTTAAATATTCTAGGTATGCTAATCTGATACTGTACTTTTAATAATAAGTAATGGGGCTTTATTGTATTTTGTTACAAAGAAACGCTATTGCATCGTGTAGCGCCATCTCGCTCTAATTGCGGTTTTAATACTACTTAAGGCATCATGGCAAAGGCGTTATTTCACGCATACGTGTAATAACAAGATCTGCATCCATAAAAACTTTAAATGATGGCGTTCGAAATTAATTACTGATTGATTTTGAAATGTTAATATTACCTATATAACTAACTTCTAGCGCTTCTAAACATTTTAATATACCCAAATGAGGTAGGTAGGTATATACTCAGCTCATCGTATCTTTAGTAGAAAGTCATTCGACAATCGAAAGAAAATGGTTTATTTTTTGTTACACGAAGTAAATTCTATCTTTTCTAATTAATTACACCTTTAAACAACACTATTAATTCTATAATTTAATTACCTAAGTAATAAATTAAAAATTCCGCAATATGGGAAATAGGTATGGTAGGTAACTTTTATTTATACAAAAATTTTAATACAAACCTTTGTTAATAACTTGAGATTAGCTTTACTCATCGCACATAATGAAAATTCCCTTGCAATATTTTAGGGAGGCCGCCATATTAAGCGTAGATTAGCGCTAACAAAATGGCGGCCAACTTCAAAGATTAAATCCTGTAAGTGATACGTGATTATTATGTTTCTGAAACTAGGTTTATTAGATTTTGTCATTGATTTAAGAATTGTGTGTTATTGTTAGTAACTAACAATAACTCAATTCTTATTAGTTAGTAACGTTTCGTAAGATATGAAAAGTCTATGATTTTTTTGAGTTTTTATGGGAATGCTCTGCCAAAGACTACGCTTTTAAATTGATGTCTTTTGCTCGCTTTTAAAGTCCGGCTAAATTGGCCCAGCAGGCGTAGCACGGGCTGCCAAGACTGGACTCGAGTCACGCATTATCTCACAATTTCAGTAATATAATCTCTTTGTCTTAAAGAGTTGCACGGTGGCGCGTTTTTTGTGTGACTGACGTGAAAAATTTTCGTGAAAAATTAAGATGATTTTATAATAGAAATATATTTTTAATGTATTTTCGTTTTCACTATACTTAGAATAAAACCTAGCCAGTATAACAATTTGGAATAATTTTGTTCAATTACTTCGATTGTCTAACTACTGGTAGGACTAGATGGAATAAACGGTTTATTATAGCACTGCAATATGATTATACGTAGCTTTATGCAGGACAGCGCTATAATAATATACTGCAATAGCCGTGTCTCAGTTTCAATATTCTTTTACAAAAATACCGAAGCCGGAGATGCGCTAGTACGTCGAGAATAGAAATAAATCGAAAATCGCAAGCTGTAAAAATTCAAGCTTTAACTTTCTATTTAAGACACTTTAATGCAATAAATGTGCAAATAAATTAAAAATGTACAACTAGGCCAAATATATGTTCGTAGTAGGTACCAATAAGTGTTATTATTTATCTTTTGTTTTTCTACATTTTTTATTTAAACATTAAAATACTATAACAATTCATATCAAACTCATAATAAGTTCTAACAGAACACATCTAATTTTCATTTGCGATGTATATTATATTCAGTGTAAGTAGTCCTCCGGTTCTGCTAACACGTGCTGACACAAAGGGGATGCTTTAAAAGATCATTTCCATTGTGTATGGATGGATGTAGGTCGGGTAATGTTGCATTTGTGAGAGATAGCGGGGTCAAAGGCTTAAATTTTAGTCAATATACATAATCTTAAACTTCTAGTTTTACAATACAAAGATATTATATTTAGTAAAGTTCACCTACGAATTTGTTTGGTGAAATTAAAGGATCGTGTTATGAGAATAAAGTGAGTGATTTCCGCTTAAGTTGTTAGCTAGACTGTAAATAATAGTTCTTTTATTAAGTTTTATCCGTGTTAGAAAAATTAATTTTTTTTTCATCAATATTATATGATTTTAACGTTACTTAATCAAAAATGTTTCTGCTGATGAACAATATTTTTTGTCATGAATAAAGGCAGTCATTATAAGCATATACGAACATGGATATTATCTTCTTTAAAACCAACGTAAGTGAATAAAATGAAGTCTTTGTTCCGTGTTTAAAAACATTCTATCAAAGAATATGAACATATTGGACTTATTAATGCTCGTACGGTGTACGAGCATTAATAAGTCCTAATTAAGTTTTTATAACTAAGTAAGTTTTTATCTATGAAAATAAAAATTATTATTGAATATTGCTAAGCGTGAAATTCGGGAACGGCTAGACTGATTGAGCTTATATTTCTTAAGTATTTGTTAGATTCAGGTTACATAATATAACATGGCCGTGGGCGGAAAGGAAGCACGGGTCGCTCACATACCATCTGGTGCAGGAAATCAGTGGTCACGGCTGTTTTGGCCGCTACCTGCATCGGATTGGGCGTGAGCCGACCGCTCAATGCCATCTCTGTGGCGCTGCTGAGGACTCAGCACAGCACACTCTCGAGGAGTGTGCTGCCTTTTCCTCGCAGCGCACCAGTCTGGCTTCGTGTGTTGGCCCCCACCTCTCTCTACCATCTCTCATCTCAAAGATGGTAGAGAGCGAACAGGCCTGGGATGCAGTAAACTCCTTCTGTGTGGAGGTCATCACACAGAAGGAGGTGGCAGAACGGCCCAGAGAGGAGGACCCAGAGGCAGATCCCTGCCGTCGGAAGAGATTGGGGCGGAGGAGGCGGCAGTTTGCTCGCCTTCTTCCTCCTGACGGTGACCAGCGGGACCCGGGCCTGGGAAGCCCGAGTCCTGCATTGCACAGGTCATCGCCAGTCGTCGATGCTCCTAATGCCCAGGAGCATCGCCGGCCATCCGAGTTTGGGGAGGTGAGAGGGGCTCGCTGACGCTGACGAGGTCAGGGAAGTGTCCGAAAGGGTTCCCATGGCCTTGTCCGGCAGCGGGGCGTCCCTCTCCGACGTATCTTCTTCGTCAGATGACAGGGAGGATGCGGCGGTGATGGGCGTTCTCGTGCGAAGGCGTTTGTGAGGGGGCATCGTTGGGTTTTAGTCGGTATGACGCCGTTTCTGGCTGGCACTCTGCCCCAGGGGCCGCGGAGAGTCCGACATAACCCCGCGCCTTCCTGAGCGCGGGGTACGCGTAATGCATTTCCCAACGTAAAAAAAAAAGGTTACATAATATAACATGGAAACTTTTGGCCTTCATCTTACCTGATGGTAAGTCATGATAAGGCTAAAGATGAATGCGAGCTTTGACTCTTCAACAAGTGAGAAACTGGCTATCTTCCGTCTCATATTCGGAACACAACAATGTTATTAACGGGTGCGTTTCATTTCTTATAATTACAAATGATCTAATTTCAAAGGCAATAACGTTCATTGGATATAATTTTTAGTTGATCTAACTACACTTCCTATAACAACATCTCGTAAAATTATTCAATTGATATAATACTCATACATAACAACATCATTACATATTATAAAACAAAGTCCATCGCCGCGTCTGTCTGTCTGTTCGCGATAAACTCAAAAACTACTGCACCGATTTTCAAGCGGTTTTCACCACTCGATAGCGTGATTCTAGAGGAAGGTTTTAGTATATAATTTGTTAAGTTTTTGTATTTATTACTGTGTACATTAACGATATTTGTTGATAATGTCGGGAATAAATAAATTAAGGCGAAAAGTAGTTCGCGGGCACAGCTAGTTTTTTATAAAGCTATATTACTAAAATAATCATATTCTATATTTTCATTAGATATAATTTTTACATTGTTTACTAAATAATTTTCTATAAAAAATACAATTTTGACCATAAATTAATCTAATATAATATTTAGCAAAGTAATTCATTCATGCTATTAGTGACAGAAAAAATCCACTCCAGGTAGTCTTGTTTGTCCTACCCCTAGAGTGTAATTCAAACTCTGAGGAGCAGGTGGTTTTAACGCTTGCGGCTGCGGTGGTGAGCGAAAACCATCTGCGACGATAAGCTCGCGTGGAACCGCTGGAGTCCCGCAGCGTCGGAGCCGTGACAGAAAGCATGCTGCATGGTTGCTTGCATAGTGCATGGTTGCTTGCCTGCATACTGCATGTTTGCTTGCTTGCATGCTACATGCTTGCCTCCATGCTGTATGCTTGCTTGCTTGCAAGCAAGTTAATAAATGCATTGCAAACGAACAGGCGTTATATAAAATATTTTTATAGCATCTGCTATTATGTCAAAAAACTATTATATCAAATCTTCTTTATATCACATGAAATTGGAGGATCTAAAATTATATCAAATGTTTAAAATAGTAAGTCAGATATTATATGAAATGAAATTATATGGCATGATATTACTTATATTTTTTGTATGTTAGATTACCAGTGATTATAATTATCAAACATTACACAATGGGTGTGTATTAACATTTTTATTATGACGGCAAACTTAGGTGAAACGGTTAGGTAAGGTTCTTAAGAAGAGATACCTAATTTGAAAATGTACCAATGCAGTTAACAATAGCAGCTCACAAAATCGCTATATTCCCACACTATGTAGACATTCTAAAAGCTATAATTCCGCCCAAGAGCATAATTACTGTGATGCTTTTGTAGGCAACATAGCATTCGCATTACTGTTCTGAACATTTTAGTCGCCCGCTGAAATTGTGCGACGCAACTCATTTCACTAGTCGGAGTTGTGTATGCTTCGAATGGTGACCGCATTCTGAATGGGTAAATGGAATTAAAAAAAAATTTTGGAGCTAGATAAAATTATTATTAGGGACCATAGCTTCAATTTCAGGTTTATGAAAATTTGCATTCATTTTTCATTACGCTCTGTTACATAATGAAAACCCACTATACGAATAAGCCACAGCTGAACCGTAATTTAACCGTTGCGCTCTACCAATTAGATCACTTGAAAGACAATCTATGCACTGCGATTGGTTAGCTGTAACAGTTCAGCTTGGACCGTGGTTGGTTGGAGGAATTAGCTAGAGTAACAGGTTCGCTGTTTGAATCGATGGATGGATCGAGAAATAGCAGGGGAAGCAGCGTGTAGGCATATAATTCCTAGACTAGATAGGTATGCGGAGCTCTGATGCACAAGTGAACTTGTACTTTCTTCACTGAATTAAATTAAATTCTATTTCATATTATAGGTATACTATTCAGGAAAGTTTTTTCAGAAATAAATGCAGAACTATACTAGAAATCAGATATTACCTAAGTATAGTTTCCCAGTGGTAAAAATGTGTTACTTTTTTCTATGAAAATATATGACAGCGTTCCACTTGACGCCACTAGAGGTTCGTAATATTTTCGAATTGTACCTACATTATTTTATCTCTCTTGTGGTCAAATTTCTAGAATAATTTGCAATTTAATAATCAATTAAGTGTAATAATAATAATAATAATAATTTATTGTTCAAACAATAATTACAAACATAAATGAGTTTCTGATTCCTGAACTAGGTAAATACATACCTGTATTTCAGGCAATCAGCGCCCTCCCCATTACAATTTTACCTTAATAAACACAATAAAATCTTAAAGTAGTACATTTTCTTATGTGTTATGTATAGTGTGTATTTATGCCTGCTTGAGTGTGTGTGTGTGTGTGTCTCTGTGTGTGTGTGTGTGTATATATGTGTGTGTATGCGCGCGTGTGTGTGTACTTGTGTGTATAATAAAGCACATCTTGAGACTAACATACATATTATATATAACATACATATAGATAATAAAATTGAGGGAATGAAAGATTATCCTAGCTGCATGGTTTCAGGAGTTCCTCTGTATTCAAATAATCTAGAGTCAATAACAAATTAGAAACTTTATCTTTACATTTTTTTAAGGAAAGAGGGTAAATATTTAAAATTTTATTTATTTGGTTATATAAGAATACTGAGAGATGTGTATGTTGCCTTCTTGCAAGTGCGGTGCGAGATTGAAGTGGGTTGATAACATTTTTGATTACACGACTGCTACTCGTAACATATATATTTGGATTGTACGGGGTTATTTGGTGTTGTCCTACAACTAAACGAAAAATGTACAATTGCCTGACCGTCAGGACCAAGCACTTCTTGTATAACAGCGTGGTAGGATACCTATAGGGACTAAATGTCATTGTTTTGAGCAATGATCTTTGGGCTCTTTCCAATTGGATCAAGAACGTCTTACATGTGCCACCCCACACTGCCACACAATACCCCAATACCGACTGAGCCAGAGCAAAATATACCCTACGCAAAAGATTCAAATTTGCAGCCGTCCTCAACCTCTTAAAGACCCATATCAATTTTCGAGTACGAGAGGCAGTTAATTCAATATGCGGAAGCCAGCTCAGTTTCTCATCCGGTATGACACCCAAGTATTTCACCGTTTTTGACCTGGTCAAAGACAAACAAGAGCAGAGAGCATCTTGGCGTCCGCAAGAATGTGCCTTTATTTCAAGCTCAGGAAGATTCGCTCTTACAGTTACAAACGGCATGAAAGTTGATTTTGAGATATTTAAGGTTAGTAAATTTTGTTTAAGCCATTTTGTAATTTTTTGCAACCCCGTTTCAGCTCTGCTACGTACCTCCTCCCAAGTAGACCCTTGAAACACAAGCGCAGTGTCATCGGCATATGTAAAAATTATTCCACCTACGAGGGAGGTTTGACACAGATCATTAATATAGATCAAGAATAAACTCGGGCCAAGAACACTTCCCTGAGGGACACCATAGGAAATGGTTGTCTCTTCGCTGACGTGCTCATCAATTTTAACCTGCTGAACCCGATCAGTGAGATAACTTTCAAAAAAAACATAATTCCGTACCACGTATACCTATTTTTTCTAGTTTATGTAAAAGAGTTGTTATCGAGACAGTGTCAAACGCTTTTGCCAAGTCAAGGAATACTGCAATACATTTTTGCTTAGAATCCAAGTTAGATATAACATATTCTGTGAGTTTCTTAACGGCATCTTCAGTACTTCTTTTGGCCCTAAAACCATACTGGGCGTCAGATAATATGTTATGTCTTGTCTTTCACAGTTTTTAAAAACTTGCTGCTAATGGAGTCGCTTCCAATAGCACAATTTGTTTTAAGGTTCATTATGCAAGTCTCAATCTCTGCCGGAGGAGAACAAAACAAGGGAGTTACAAACAGAAGGAATACCAAATTTAAAACCACCATCCTCATCCAGACGTACAATTTTATCGGCTAATTCTTTACCAATACCTGCGAAATAGCTGTTGACCATATTGACAGATATACGTGGATCTATTGATAGATGTAACAACTCCGCAGCAGATGACTTTTTACTAGGTGAATCAATTATAGTACTAATTGCAGCCCATGTTTCTTTATTATTTTTTGCGTTTTGTACTAAGGCTCGTTCATATTGAAATTTAAGTTTTTTTAATAGGGAATTCAGGAAATTTCTATACCTTTTAAACGACGTCTCTAGTATTATGTTTGTTGGGTCCTTTCTAAGATTCAAGTGCAGTCGATCTCTAAAGCGGATGCAGCGAAGTACTCCCGAGGTAATCCAAGGTTTTACAATATTTTTACGTCTTGGCGCTTTAACTTTCGATGTGTTAGATCTTACAGCATATGAGAGCTTTTCAACGAACAAAGAAGCCGCTTCGTCAGCATTCGCGGTAGGTGTGATAAAAGAGAAATCAATTTGTTTGACATGTTCGAAGGCTGCCGTAAGGTTTGTCCTGTTATACACAGAGGTATTCTTTGCTCTTGCTTTTCCCGTAGCAAGATTCAGTAAAACTGATGCATGATCAGTAACTGTTGAGCTCATAACCACAACTTTTGCAGCGTAGGACGTTTTGACCATTATGTGGTCTAAGCAATTATTTAATCTTGTTGGGAAATGGTGACCTGGAAGGAGTCCCAGCCCGGCAGTTAGATCAAGATACGAACTAGATTTGCTGTCAGTATTAAGAGGTTTAATGTCGATATTAATGTCTCATAGAATAAAGACATTTCTACTTTTTAAAGGTCTTATAATTGTATCCACCGAGTTAAGAAAACTGTCAGTATTATGTATAGAGGGAGACCGGTAAACAGCTACAATGATAAAATTGGGTTTAATTATTAATATTAAAAAATCTGCACCAGGTAAATTTGGTTCCTCCATTGTACAAGTACCCTCCCTAGTGTAAATAACAATACCATTGTTTTGATTAAAGTTTATCATTGTAGAATGGCTTATATAATTATAATTATTGAATTATTGAATTGGCTTGCTGTCACGCCGCCAGCATTTTGTAAGAATTATTACGTCGATAGGTAATCGGAGTCTAGATAATTGTGCAGTAAAGCCGTCCATATTTTTGTATATACTACGGATATTCTGAGTTATTATATTAACGGATGTGTTAGATGCAATAATAAGCTTATTACATGATTCAGTATCACAACTATATGACCTGGTCACTGAAATGTTGTCAATATCCGAAGAAATTTGATTTGTAATTGAATCAGAAACTGTGATATTTGAGAGAACATATTTCACGGGTACTAGAGGTAAAGGTTTTTAGCATTTTAAAGACAGAAAAGCCTGCACAGATAACAGTATTTACATAATATAAAAAGTAATAGACGTTCAGTAAAACAATTAAGTAAATTCGAGTGGACTCCCGGCCTACATCAAAGATAGCCTTAATACAGCTTATCACGGTTTTTCTTTCAAAAAAATCAGTTTCATCAAGATCCGCAGAGAAAAAATAATAACAGTATTGAAACATTTTTGTGCTATGGTCAGCGTTTGTTGAAATTGTAATGTCAAGTACAAGAAATTGTATAAAATTTTGTAAATATTGTATTATAAAGTGTAAGTTATGTATTCTAAATTGTAAATTGTGTATTGTAAAGTATAAATTATGTATTGCAATTGTAAATTGTAGCAACAAAAATAAAGAAAATAATATAAAGCATGCAAACCGATTAAACAACGAACACAGTCATTTATCCAGGCGCAGTTTGGTGAGCACTTCTTCAGAATCTACCCTAATATGCTGTTCATTTATATCTCGTCGCAAGTAGATACGTCCGTGTACGTGTAAGGTGATTAAGAACATTATTTTGCCATACATTCATATTTGAATGGGATTTTTTAAACCACAAGTGCAATACGGGTAATGATTAAACGGAAATACTACGTTAGGACTAAAACAACTGATAATGAAATAAATACTCAAGAAAGAAAATTTTAGCCATGAGAAAATTATAAGTTGCCATAGCTACTTGTTGGCGTTTGCCGCAAAAGGAAACTTAATTAGCCGTTAAGGTGCTCTTTTTCTCTATTTAATTATTTTCGTTACTCATATCAAATGTCCTTTCAGCAGCCCTTTAGCTCGACGAATGCGTCAGGAATTTTTTAAATACAAGAACACATTGAAACACGAAGGCAAAGTTTCAACTGCCCGCAGTGCTGGCTTGTGAAAAAAGTGCTCGACCGCTAAGTGTTTTTCAATGTCCAGCTCAACTTTTGAGGAGCTAGGCGCCTTACACATTATCTAAGCCACTTTGGGTGGAATCAGAATTACTCGCGAATTCTGTATCACGTCTAAAAACTGTTGGATATCTAAAACTACCTTGCTTTATTTATAAAAAAAGGCGTAAGATTTATTATTTGGGGACCTTTTTAATCAACCTATACAGGGTGTCTCAGAAACAATGGATAAACCTTTAACTGTTGATAGGTTTCGTCGAGACCTCTCTAATCTCAAATTTTGACTTTAGTAAAAATATCTCGGTTTTCAAGATATTTGATAGTTTATGATTTTTTTTAAAAATGCCACTTTTGGTTGGTTTTTAATGTGCCATTTTTACAAATACGGACTTTTTCTGATTCAGGTTTTTTTAGCTTCTAACGGAATAGTTCAGCTATCAATAACAGTAGTTAAAATTGAGCTAGCTAATCACGAAGTGCTTGGAAAAAACAATGTTCCAAAAAAAATTAAACAAGAAATTATTTTTCTTCGTCTTTGGTCTGCTACCATGTAAAAAAAATGTATGACGCTCATCCTGCCCATTATCTTAAAAAAATGCTTAGTTATTCTAGTTTCAAAAAAGGTATGATAAACTTATGCTTAAGGTATCTCTGAACTTTTATTACTGCTTGAATAGCAAATGGTATGAAAATTTTAAAAAGATTGTTTGTCGGATTAATTATTTTTCGGATTAATTTTATTCGGTTAATTTAGTTTTCCAGTATTAGTTTATGCTTTCTTGACTTTCTGACTGGTTGAATAGCAAATAAAATGAAAATTTGAAAAAAAAAAAGGTTTTTTTTCCACTAATAAGCACTTAAAGCTTATTTGTAAACATTCGTTTGCGAGTCACAGAGTTGAGAAACGTGTTTTTTTTTGTGGCCCCTGCCTGCCACATGTCTCATCCACTATGCGCAATCAAAAAGGAGCCTTATCATTAACAGCACATGAGTCATAAGCATTTGCAACCTTACCTGCTATCGAATTTCCTGGAAGGACTTTTTTTACCTGCGTCTGATCATTGGGTTCTTTGTTACGATTGTTAGTGTCCTTCTGAACTCCGGTTGTGACCCACGCGTGTTTTCTGTATTCGAGAGATTCGATAGAGCTTCGATGATTTTAAACGACATTTTGCTGTGATTTTGGACTTGACTAGCTTTGCGATTCGGATATTGTTTGTGCTGTGAAACCTATTGACAACTGGTGATCATATGGACTTGGCTAGCTTTACGATTTGGATATTGTTTGTGCTGTGAAACCTAACTGACAACCAACACATAACACTGAACATGCCTAGACATCAGTACACGTCGCGCGAATATGCAAACATGCATTTCGTTTATGGCGAATGTCGAGGAAATGCTAACGCTGCTGCTCGTCTGTACGCACGCAGAGAGGTAAGATTATTTATTTTCTCTTTAATTCAATCAATCTTATTTTTTTTAAAATTACACACATTTATTGCAACTTTAGTTAAACGTATCAGGATGGGTCTTACATTATGTTATCCTTCTAAAAATAGTCACACGCCGTGTTTAATTAGATTTTAAAATTAAATGAATTAGTAAATTTAATAACGTCATTTTTTGTATTAGGTACCCTAACGTACGTCACCCGGACTATCGAGTTTTTGCTCGGGTACATAATTCGTACTGCGAAGGGAGGCTTCCAGGAAGAGGCATTGGTGGTGCAGGGCCAGGAAGACCAGAAAGAAACGACGATGAAGAAGTAGTAGTCCTCGACGAAATAGAAGAAGATTCAACACGTTCTGTGCGTGGAATTGCACGTCGAACCGGCATTAATAGAAGCAAAGTGCATCGCATATTGAAAAAATACCTTTTGCACCCATTCAAAGGGTCCAAACTCTACAGCCTGCTGACTATCCGCGCAGGATTGAATTCTGCAGAATCATGTTAAATAAAATAAGGGAGGACCCGCAACTTTTCAATACAATTTTATGGACGGATGAATCCTCATTCCGGAGAGATGGATATTTCAACATCCACAATCTACATAGCTGGCAAGTTGAAAACCCACATTTGATGAGGGAAGATCGGTCCCAAGTTCAATTTAAAGTTAACTTGTGGACTGGGATTATTGACGGACAGGTGATCGGGCCATATGAACTTCCAGCTACACTGAATAGTGAAATTTACCTTATTTTTTTACAAAATGATTTACCCGGCATGCTAGAAGATGTCAATTTAGAAGTGAGGCGGAGAATGTGGCTTCAAAATGATGGGTGCCCAGCTCACTACGCAATAATAGTAAGAAATTATTTAAATCAACACTTCCCACAAAGGTGGATAGGCCGGCTCGGCCCTATTTTATGGCCGCCCAGATCGCCGGATCTAAATCCCTTGGATTTTTTTTATTTGGGATGTCTGAAAGACCTTGTCTACGCGAGGCCAGTATCCTCAATAACAGAGTTGCGTACTCGCATACAAAATGCAGCTGCACACATAAAAACGTCTGGTTACGCGCGCCGCATCAAACTTTCTTTTATAAAAGGATGTAGGGCGTGTATCAGAGCGCAAGGACGCCAATTCGAACATTTATTGTAAATTTAATAAAAAATTAAAATTTCATGTTGTTTTATTTCAAATTCTTTATTCAAACTAAGAATTAATAACTATTCCGAAAAAAATCTTTTTAAAATTTCATACCATTTGCTATTCAAGCAGTAATAAAATTTAAGAGATACATTAAGCATAGGTTATCATACCTTTTTTGAAACTAGAATAACTAAGCATTTTTTTAAGATAATGGGCACGATGAGCGTCATACATTTTTTTTACATGGTAGCTGACCAAACACGAAGAAAAATAATTTCTTGTTTAATTTTTTTTGGAACATTGTTTTTTCCAAGCACTTTGTGATTAGCTAGCTCAATTTTAACCACTGTTATTGATAGCTGAACTATTCCGTTAGAAGCAAAAAAAAACTGAATCAGAAAAAGTCCGTATTTGTAAAAATGGCACATTAAAAACCAACCAAAAGTGGCATTTTTTAAAAAAATCATAAACTATCAAATATCTTGAAAACCGAGATATTTTTACTAAAGTCAAAATTTGAGATTAGAGAGGTCTCGACGAAACCTATCAACAGTTAAAGGTTTATCCATTGTTTCTGAGACACCCTGTATAAGCTATTGTCACAGATTTGTAATACAAATAGAATTTTACATTTATGATAGAAAAATTCTATTACAGACAATAGTTTTATACAAAAGCAGATAAATATTTCTGTGGATATTCTTTCTCTATCTGGTATTTTAAAATTCCACATACCGCTTTAAAAAAATGAAATTCGAACCGTAAAGTTTCGAAAGTATGATATGTTAATACCTTAATGATATGGTAGCATATTCTCACTTGGAAATAACAAATGGAGCTAGAAATAAAGAATATCCAACTATTGTTAGTACTTTTACATTTTTGACATGTAAAAAACACGAAGCAAACATACAAATATATAAGGTAATCAAAGCATACAACGTACAAAAGTACAACGTTACATTGCATACATTTTCAGACTTTCCAATTTGCTTCCCCTAAATGAATGCATTTTGGGTAAATGTTACGTCACCTTTCTACACATTTATAGTCCTGTGGGAACAAAATTCGAGCATGAAACTCTTTGCGAAAATGCGAACGAACAAATAGTAGCAAAACAATTTCGAAGTTAATTAGTAGGTATATGGTTAGAGAATATTGTGATACGAACCACCTTTGTGGAGTGAAATGTTATAATCTTTCCAGAATTTATTTTGTGATTAAAACTGAGGTTAAAACGATACTCAAAGAAATGTGGTGACAATCATTGACATAAGTATATGTCAATGGTGACAATAACGTTTGTTTAATATTAAATCCACACACACACACGCACACACACACTCGCGCGTATCTGAGATGACTATTTACTAATATAATGTATCCCGTATTTGCATTTGGCTGTATAAATCCATTTGCAGAAAAAATATAGAAAACTAATGAAAAGAGAAGTTTGAGAGTCCTATGTAGCTGGCCATTTCATTATCTTCGTATGTTTTTCGAATCAGTCAGTGATTCCTATTGGTCAAATTTATGCGGGTTTGCCGCGCGCTGATGTTGTCTGTGATCTAATCTAGCGCTGAAGCGCTGAACCATGCTGTACTTCTTAACTCAATGTTTGCAAAAAGTAGGTAATATTTTTTTATTAATCACCACAAAAATAGCTTAAAACATGAAAACCAGTTTGTTCAATATCTTGAATTGATACTGCCTAAAAAATTATATCTAGGTAGGTAAGTATTTCTCTATTGTCTTAAAGCTATTTATCTGTTTAGTATGATAACGAATAGGTATATAACAATATTTTTTATCACACATGATAACTCCGACAAATTAAGCAGAAGAACCGTAAATCAAAGTGAAAACGATCGATAAATAAAGAGCTGAGCAGCATCTGCCTGAATCCATTTATGTTAAAATGGCTACATCGTTAGCGCTTCAATCGCTCTCGCGCCAATCGCCAATTCCACCCCAAGAACTATTTTTGTTCGTCATTCACTATTTCATTCAGAATAATCAGTTGTTCAATGTTCAGTCAGTTTGATTTCAGCGCTCGTAAGTGACGTACGTGCGTGTTCCGTAATACGGCGCATCAAAAATTGTCTCTGAAAACAGTTTTAATGTTTTTAATAAACTAAAATGTTTGTCAAAGTCCTTTTTTGCGTCTAGTGTTGTTTCCCGGTTCAATTTTCGAAATGGTTCCCCCGCGTTACTACAATGGCGTGAATTTGTGCTTTTCCTAATTTAACCGAGTTTTGCAAATTGCGACCGTGGATTAATGGGTAAGTATTTTCCTGTAATGATGGAAAATATTGATTCATGATGTCATTCGTAGGTTCGGCCGTTATTTCGTGTTTTATCACTGACCGCCAGTTTATCAAGTCATACCCTATCTATGCTTGGTGTATGTAGGTAATTTGTTTGAGATAAATCGTAAGTGTAGGCGGATCTCATGGCAACAACATCTGAAATGTACTCGCACAAGTTTTTTTTGTAGATTCTTTTCTCGCCCGAATCTTGAAAGTACATTTTAGGTTAAAATACGTACTATAAAGATGGTGCGAAGTGCTATTTTAGCCACGTAATTGAAGTAGACACGCACAAATGTGTCGACACTATGACCCAAAGTAATTTTGGTTGTTTTATAGATAGGTACCTACACTGTTGTAGGTATATTTAAAATGCCATTTCCAGAAGTTCTCAGTGATATCTCTAGCTAGATAAACAGTGATAATAGGTATAAGAACTATAAAATTATTTTATCACTGTAGATAGATGCTATATCCTATAATAGAACTTAACCCCGAAATGAATTTATGTGTACAATAATTACAAACCTTCCATAAGTAAGTGCAGTAGCACAGACAGAAGAAATACAGGCAATGTTACCTACGTCACGGTAATAGTAGGATATTATTACCGTGCCTACGTGTAGACATCATGTAAATGCCTAGGTATTGTAGGTACTACCTACCTAGTGGAAACTAATATAAAAGTAATTTTAAAAACAGCCAATACCTATTTTATTACTTTTAAATGTTTTGTAGCGTGGTTTTTGGCGAAACTTTCACGCCATCCGGCGTACGGGAGTGGCGAACATTTTGAAATAAACTGCTACAAAACTATCAATAGCTTACTGCAGATGGTTAATAAATATTGTACCTAGTTAATTGTCGATTTCTCATCCGGAGCAAGCTGATAGAGGCATTGATAGAGGTCGAAATTTCAATTGAAATTTTTATTCAGACAGACAAGTCATGGTCTATTAGCCCTACCTACCTGGTCTAATAAAAATATCCTAGTTATTGTATCCCCAACTTTAAACTGTATAAGTACCTACCTTGTCCACGGACCTTTTTGTAGGTCAATGTTGTGGTCAATATAAATTTTTGGCATCAGTGTTTGGTTCGATTGCCTCGGCAATTAGTGTTCTAAATGGTAACATGATATAGGTACCTATCCATAGTTGTAATCATGGACCTACAAAAAATACGGACGTAGTGTGGCGTTAAAGAAATGTGAAGCATGCAAGGTAAGTCAATTTCATGTGTTTGTACACGACCTACACTCACACAAATGTACCTAGTACCTACCAGGTAAGACAAAAAGCTGTCATTTTTCAACGAACAAGACACGCACACATACAATGTGCTGTCATTTGCATGCTTCACTCGTGAAGTCGTGATTCAACAACGCTCCGTCCGTCTTTTTTTCAGGTCCGTAGTTGTAATATGCATTCTTAATGTAGGTAACCTATCTACCTACCTTTTTTTTACGAGGGGAATGCGTTTGCGCACCGTCCAAGCCCCCGCAGGGACAAGGGTGTGTGGGACTCCGTAGCGAGCGACTATCCACTGAACCCCTCGATATGCCCTCTGGCGCCTGGCGCAGCCACGTCCAAAGGACGCGCCGCTGCCGAACGAGGTCGTGGGACCCCTTATAGACCGACCATAACCCCGTCCGCGGCACCTGCCCACCAATGGCGGGCCCCTCACGCCCTCTCCAAGATGGAGATAGAGAGGAGTTCCCGGGGCATAGGTACTCCGGGTGGCAATCTTTTACTGTGGTTTTCTTCCACGCGGCCCGACGCTCAGTGCGCCAAGCCCCCGGCCCTGCTCAGTGCGGGGTAACGGGCTTGCCCGACGGCAGACTATAGTTGTTTTCAATTAGGTAGGTACCTAAATAACAAATAACTTTCATGTGTATTTCTCCAGTACCTATCTACCTACCTATCTACTTTTGCAAAAACCTTAAGTTTGACGGTATGCAGGAGACTTGCATTAATTTCCTGACACAACACACTGCCACCATGTATAGTTTTAAGTAGGTAGGTATGCATCTATGAAGCCACAGAGATACGAGTATGTGTATGAAGCTTTAGTTGCCTTTTTAATGTTATCCAAATAATAATATGTCACTTTTCTAATACGAAGGTGATCCCAGTCCGTCTTTCTTTTTGCGGCGACACCGTCGTCATTTTTGTAAAAAAAAAACAAAATATCTCGTAATCTCTATCGAAATATTTCTTTAAGCCTTTCTTCTATACAAAACAATTTATTATTTTCCGTACCTCATTTACCAAATTAATTTTGAACATTACCGCTGTCACCATGTTTTTAATGAAATAAGAGGTTTATTGAGAAAACATATTTATATTTTATTCTAAGAGCCTCAATTAAAGGCTTAGGCTTAAAAATTACATAAAAAATCATACATTATAACCTATAATCAGTAGAGATAGACAAGCATCATATGAGAGCGGATCTCATGTGATGTGTGGTGTCCTTTGCAGTTCTAGAAATTCTGAGTTTGTTAATATCCATTTTACTTACGTATATCGTTGTATATAGTGAGCAACAACGTAAACATTTCCGTTGTGTTCCGACAGTTAGAAGTACGAGTAAGATAGCCATAAGTACGCCTAAATAAAATATATCCTGGCATACCTATCGTCACTGATTAAACATCAGATGCTATCATGATGCTATAGCGAAACTACTGAAGCTTATCTTTTGTGAATAAATATCATGTAAGGATATAACTAATAATAATAAAATACTATAAATAACTTTATTCTTACTAAAAAACCGTCTTCCTATTATGTTCACCAACGTAGTGGATAAGATGGATTGGCAGGGTTTTGTTAGAGTTTTCCGTGTTTCGACGCGATGTATTTTCCTTGATGTCTCCGAAACGAGATGAATTATTGCGTCAAAGCTTTCATTGTTTAGTTTTTTAGCAAAAAACAGGCTAGGTACCCACCTGATGCTGTAGCTACAGTACATGACGTAATTCTTCGAAATGCTTCATCATCATCATCACAGCTCATACGTCCTCACCGAGGGGCACGAGTCCACCCTAACTAGTGATGTTAGGGTGATACCCAGTAATTTCACCGCCTGTCTTACCCTTCACGCCAGATCAAGAACACAGCAATGCAAGCACTGCTGCTTGGCGGCAGAAATAAGTAAGATGGTGGTACCCGTGCAGCCGCCTAACCTAGCACCGAGTCCCTCTAATGCCCCGTCTCTATATTCAAAAACGATTCATTTCCTTGTTATAAGCGATCATGTTAAGGCCCCAGGGCGTGTATTATGACATCTTAATTCTAGACAGTTTTCTGCATTATTGCTATCAGTGCCTTTCTTTTACTCATTATACAAAGAGAAAGAAATGGCATTATAACAATTTAGAAAACTGCCTGGAATTAAGACGTCATATGCGTCATAGACGTAATATACCCCCTGATGACTAGCACTGAGTCCCTCTAATGCCCCGTTTCTATATTATTCAAAAACGATTCTTTTTTGAATATAGAAACCGGGCATTGGTGAAATAGTCTAGTCTAGCTACTAAAATCGTTCACCGGAGGGAGGCTCTGTACCAGGGTCGACTGCTTGAGTTTGAGTGCCTCCGTCTTACCTATTTCTTCTGCAAAGCAGCAGTGCTTGCATTGCTGTGTTTCGGTTTGAAGGGTAAGATGTGGCAGTGAAATTACTGGGTACCGTGACTTTACATCTTATGTCACAAGTTGGCAATGTGCACTTTATTTCTTGTGAGGGTTGCAGATTTGCTGCGAATATCACAAGATCCACATACGTACTCGTACTATAGGTGACTGTTACCACTTACCATCAGGTGGGCAGTTTGCTTTTTTGCCAACTTAGTTGTGATCTCCTGGCTAAAGTACCAAGCTAAGCCTCTCCTGCAGGGTTCATACATTTTGCTTATTTTTTTTTAGATATCTATCATAGGTTCACTTAAGTAGTAGATCGGGAAATATGACTTTATCTAGTAGGAAGGGTTATTTAGTAACCTGTCTGTGCCGTAGTGTAGCGAATAATGTGTGTCACATCGGTTGTTCTGATTTATGTTAAGTATACATGTCATTCATCGACTATCTTGACACGATTACGATAACAGAATCGCTCGAAAGGATTCCGGTTATTATTACATCCGGCCACCCGTTAGCAACCACAGCTTTCAAAGCGTCTCGCTGTTATTATTCTTTTTACAAAATCTGCAATCGACTACTCCCTATTGGGTCGATGCATTGTGCTACGATTCCCATAGCCCCTCGCGTATTGTCCAAAAACGGAGGCCACGTGGTGCGCAGATGTTCCGCCTTGCGCATGAGTGTATTTTTGTCGCGGCGCGAGTGGGGTGACCATGTTTTTTTTATGTTGAAAAAGAAAAGTTCAGATTTTTCTGTTCCGGTTTTAGGTTAATTTAGGAGCAGGTAAAGCATGCTGACACAGTAGTTGAACTAAACAAAATTACAACAACCATTTTTTTAATTGATTTTAAAAGCCATTTTTTCATAATTACACAAATTAATTTTTACTAAAGGCAGGGTCTCTGTGTTATAAATCTTATAGCCGCAACATTTAGTCCGCAAGATATATCTTCATTAAATTAGACCGTCCAAACTCCTCTTAATGATAATGTATTTGGAAATATTTACACACGTATTTGTGAATTGCTGGAGAATCGTTTACAATAGCTATCTATGTCAGCTGTTGCGATAAATTACAACACACCCGATAATGCTGGGCGCACACTGACTGGTTGACCGCAGAGATAAGGAATCTTTATTTTACACTGGCTAATTACAATAAATAAACTAATGTTCTTAATTAAATAGTTATAAAAATATTGCAAGACTGTGAAGAAAAGTCTGTTTTTAAAATTTAGCTTTTTTTAAGTTGCCAATAGCATTTTAAATAATGAACAATGTTATTAAATAAGTAATATTGTTTAACGATCAACAACTATATAGATCGATCGTGCGATACGACTAATTAATTGTGGCCACACTTTTGGCTTTAATTTTTAGATTAACTTTTGAATTAAAGCACTAAATGAAGTAAAGAGCTATCTAGCATTAGCGGTCGCTTTTTTAATTATCTTTGCCATCCTGGAGGAGAAAGTAATCTTTAGATCTTCCAAGTAGTATTCCCATATAAAAGGAGAACTTCCCATCTGTAGACGCACGCACAGCCGTAACCGCTAATGGTAGAAACGTGAAATTTGGACAGTTGTTATAATTTAAAATGCGGACGCACACTAAGAAGGGATTTTTTTAAAAATTAACCTTAAAGGGATGAAATAGGGGTTGCAAGTTTGTATGAAAAAATCTTTAAGTTAACAGCGATTTTGATAAAACTTGAGATTCATGCTCTTAAAAACATTTCATTGAATACTTGTTTGATGAAATGGGATAGGGGATGAAAGTTTCTATGGAAAATATTTAAAATCTGCTCCAATTTCTATGAAATTTATTATCCGAGCTCTTAAATATAAATAACAGTCTTCTATATAATAGGCTACAAAATTATTTTTCCTACGGGAAAATACAAAATTCCCACGAGAAAATACTCGTAATATTAACGCGGGCGAAGCCGCGAGCGGGAAGCTAGTAATTTCATAATTGTCGTTACATGCACGAGACTAACTCTTTACATCATAAGAAATTATGAGCTGCAACAATTAATACCGGGTAAAATTTAAATTAGTAGCCAAATTCACAGGAGGAACGACAAGTAATATCAAAGGAGGAACTTAATATTTATCAAATTTCTAATAAGTCGCCGTTGATATAACTAATCTCATTAATAAAATATGGAATAAAGAAAGCATTGCTAAGGAGTTCAATTGAATAATACTCAAAATAATAATTACCAAGTACCATTTTTAAGATATTCTAAGGATATTTTTAATTGAATGTTATTCGATACTACAAACTATCACGATTGAAAATAATTAATAATTTTAGTGACAGTCTTATGTGTGGATTTCATTGGATTGTGTGGACATTATTTTCTAATGAATTTGGCTATTTCAACTTAGTCTCATCATTTCAATTTAACATGTAGTTTGAACAATTCACATTCTTTATTCAATAACTTATATCTTATAATATGTCATCAAATTCTGACAAAATTAATAATAGTTACATTTTAACGTGAGCCTGAACTAAGATCAACCTGTGTATTATTTCTACAATTACATTATAACATTTATAGTAATATGTTATAATTATAACATATTATCTTGTTCAACTTACCACGATCGCTTAGAGCAAGGTTAAAACAATATTGATAGAGAGACACCGCTCTTGCAGCGAATGACTCCATCTCTCTCTCTCTCACTGCGGTTTTACTAACGTTCTAATCTAAGCGATCATTATAGGGGCAGGTCTTCAAGCGCGGATTATGTTAAATGCGGGATCTGACAAATCTATTCCTTTTTCTTCTTTAATTGGTTATCGACAATCTCGTTCGCTATTATAGTGTTCTATTTATTTAAATATTTATTTCCAACTTTTGCACAATCGCCACATTGTGTTATACTACTCTTAAATGAGGTCAGCATAACACTTTCATTTCTAGTATTCGTGTCTGTCAGACGTCATCCCAATCTATCATCAGCTATAATACGTCCACCGCACATCCCACAACAATCACAACCCACAACTCTGTATGCATTTTTACACGGAAGCTATCTAGTCCCTGGCGCCGCTCAGTAGGTCACCAAATTTACGTTTTAAGATTTCGTAAAAAGTAACAACTTAATACCTAAAAATGAGTCGTTTCACTATTAAACATATGATTCGCGCTGTACATTTAACCTTTTTAAACGTAAATGATAAAATAAAACTACAATTGAAACTAGATTATGGCGCAATTCTTACGCATTTATATTGTTACTTTTACGAAATCGTAAAACGTAAATTTGGTGCAGCCGGCCGTTACTCTTCAGCGAACTCCGATCGATCATTGAGATTGTGATTTTTCCCTACACTCGAGTTGCTACACTGGCGCCAAAATGGAGCTGTATCGCTCGGATCTCGAGTCAACTAAACTCAGAATTACTTAATTTTCTCAAGATACGTAACCAATTCGGTGCTAGTTTTGCTATTCAAGCCTACGAAAAATCACAAAGCGACTAACGTCGATCGATCGGAATTTTGGTTAAAAGTGAGCCTACTGCACGGCTTCTTTGATCGAAAGCCCAAAATATCTCAACACATCTCCGTCTCCGTCATCGCAATACTTAAATTTATGTATTTTTGCATGCATATCCTTGACACAAGATAGATTTTCACTTGTGAAAATAGTGAAGTTTTACTTGGAGATTTTCTGATACTTCTGCATGACAAAATACTAATTAACCACCACGATAGCGGTCTGTCTCGCCCAATTGTTATCTCTATTGCCATCGCGACAATATGTACTTGCGTAGAACGTAGAACGTAACAACCACCACACGGAGCTTCAAAGGGAGAGCGCTTGAAATGTATCCACTAGAACTAGAATCATCCTTCCACAGTACGATTGGTTTGTGCTTAACAAAGGAATATTGTACTATAATAGTCTGTATTTCCTATCGTGTAGGGATTAAACCGGTTTGATTACCTTGTGAACGTGCTTCAGAGAAATGTGGAAATACGTTATAAAAAAGATGTCCTTGTTTTTTTTTAGGTGGCTACTAGTCTAGTTAAGGATGTCCGATTGCTTACTATTCTTACTTTTTAATAATATTGTAAATTGGTAGGTACCAATTTTTTTAGTTTGGCGTGTTGTATTATTTAGTATCACTTGTTGTAAGTATCACTTTGTGGTGCTGTATGAAATCATTAAAATCAGAATTGAATAGATTTGACCTGCATTTTCAATGCAATATGGTGTCAATGAAGAAGAAACAAACATATTTCGATTTCTGACGTATTTTTTACAAGCTTTTATTTACTTTTTCACCTGTCCCGGTGTCTGTAATGAAATCTTGCAAGTTAAATTTGACCCACTTCCCGTTTTCCGATTGAGCTGAAATTTTGCATGCATATGTATATCACGTGACAATGCAATATCATGAAACCTGGAGCTGATCTAATGCTGGAGCTGGAAGACGGCCATAGGAACTCAGCAATAAAACGTCACAACCCCATCGAGTTTGGGCTCGTTTGATTCGTGTTGACGAATACTAAAAGCTTGTATTTAAAGTTTTTTAAATAATTTATATTGTTATTAGATTGAGGTTGTGTTATTATGTATCATACATACCATGTTTTGTGGGTTTTATACATTTTTATTGAAGTGTCATTAGTGGTCAGTTTCTCAAATACGCTGATTGTCCCTTGATGTTGTTATGCTTGTTTGGCCAAAAATGTAGTCTTCCTACCATGTTTTTTTTCTCTGACCGATACATTAGGTATACCTATAGAATTATACATTATCTATTTGACATATCTGTTAAACTTCCTGGTCGTCTGAACACAAATGAAATCTTAAAAAATATATAAATAAATAGTCCTATTTTCACGTCGGTTGCATGGTCTCCCTGTTAGAGCATGCTTAATCTCGAGTCTACAGGATCCAGGCAGATGTGAAAGCATCCGGGGCTATTGTGACGGCGCTTATTGAGCTGGTGAATAGATCACGTTACTTATTAACAACTCGTTGGCGGCCTGGCTGAAATCCTTTGCCTGTCCAGTAAGAGAAGCAAATACCTTATAAGTCGCTAGCTTTATATTGTCTCCGTAGCTGTTCGAAACTCTGGTATGAAACGTAAGCAGCTCCGCAAGAGGCAACTTTTCATTTGCTTTGGGGTGATTTTTCCATGAAAAACAACACAACTAAAAATCATTTACGTTGAATATTTAAACCATTTTTGCCGAAATTACATGCAAGGTATTGGAGTTGTAATCGCTTCGCTTATCGCCCCAGCCCGTCATAAATACTATGAACTTTCTATCTATTATTAAGTCTAGTCTCCACGGGCGGTCACCCGGCTACTTGACATAATAGCTTTTTAGTTAGCCACACCCTGTCTCAAGTCATGACACGACAGCGGGTGGCGACTTCAGCTTGGTGCGTATTTACGCGTGTTCTGATATGAGACTTTAATGAGTGGACTTAATTCGTTAGTGTAAAAGTTTAAAAGGTAAACCCGAAGTTAAATGCTTGAGGCGTATCATAGAATAATGTTACTGAGGTAGACATAGAAATGTTGTATTTAAAAGTACCAGTCTCGAGAATCAACTGGAATTCCTTTACATGGTACGCCTATGTATTTGTATGTTCTTCCCTTTCTACTATATTATTTATTGCTACAACGATAAGGATTCGACAATTTACTTTGTACTTCAACACAAGGTTGTTAAAGCATCGTCTTGTAAATTATCTTCACTAACCAATTTATTCTCGATAATAAAGTATCTAAAGCATTAGTTTGGATAACCCTGACTTCGCTTTTAGTCAAGCCTCTTAATAAGTTATCGACAATGTTCAAAATTGCAATTTGATCACAATCTTATCATTTAGACCACGCCCAAATGAATCAATACTTAATCATACTTATCATATTTCTTTCTGGTTTGGATTTGAAGGAAATTTGCAACTCAGGACTCAGATATTCAGGTTTTCGAACCACAAAATATTATTTAAAGGACACTACTAAGTTTATAGGATCACCTCATTTAAATTAAATAAATTAATTTAAAGGTGCTAAAAATCACGTCGCCAATTCTGTATGAAAGGTTAAGTAGATTTTTTAAGCACTCACACTTTTTCTATAATTTGAAATCCCTTTCGGCCTTAAGCTTATTTCCTAAATAGGTACTTGATTTTTTTTCCTGCATAATATTGTTTTTGTCTGTTATTTATTACGAGACTTTCTATTGATAATACAAATAAAAGGAATAATAAATGAAATAAAAATGGACATCAGATCCTTATTAACTCTGTACTCCTCACTTAATAACCCCAATACACCTAGTTACCTTAATACCCATTTTCAGTACTTATATACCTCCTATAATAAGACCCTTCGTTCGGCCTCATAATGAACTCCTCAAATGTCATTTTTGTTCAGTCTATTCTTTTTTGGCATGCCCCTGAAATGCAACTGCCCAAGCAAGCTTAGCTTTAAAAACAAGTTACGCAAGCTTTTCTTTAAATAAAACTTAGGCTACTGATGAAATAAGCTACCTATATTCTTCATCAGCAAAATGTAGGTCAAATATATTGCTGTATTTTATATTATAATATTTTATTTATGTATTAATAATTTAATATCAATAATATAACTATCCTAAAATATGGTTTCTTTGTTTTTCCTGTACATCTACCACATTGTTTCTCTGCATCACCCGCAGGTTACTGGCAGGAAATGCTTTAGGCATTAATTTGCCACTGTACAACAATATTTGTACATTGGGTATTAATAAATTAATAATCGTATCATAGTTAACTTTGAAATGAACTGTGACGAACTCATTCCCACAGCCACACTATCTATAAATTGTTCGTAAACTAATCGAGCTATTACGTAATCTTCAACACATGGGTCTGACTCTGGTGGCTCTGGTATATCATCAGTTATCAGTTCATTAAACACTCATGCTAATTATCTAGCCGAAAGTATTATAAATGTATTGTGTTATAGATCCTAGGTAACGGATAAATATAAAATAATTTATCGAGGAAAAAATACTTTTGGTATTTCGAAATGAGTAATTCTTGCCGACTTGATCTTTTAACATGTAGAGCTTTAATCTAGAATAAAAAAGAGGATTCTTTTAGATAGCTTTTTATTTTTTTTTGTTGATACAGAATGGTAATATCTTTTATATTCCTACATATACAGCGATTTTAAACGATATCAGTACTTATAAACAAAAAATCTGACAACAAAACGTACGCAAGAAATGAAGTCCTTTCATATAATTATTTTTATTGTAAGTATGTACTTACTGATTGCTCATAATGAGTGTATGAGTCATAATTACAAATATAATCAATATATTCAAATATTATTCATAGTTCAGTTTACTACGTTATCAAAGTCATTTTCAATGCTTATTTTGCTTACAATGAAAAATAGTTAAAACACAATAAAACTAAGGAAAAGAAGCTTTAATTTTTAATGAACAACGCGGGCAGGTATGAATTTTGAACAATTTAACTAAACAAAAGCAGAAATGTAACCGTTAATACTATAAAAAACCGTCCATTTGCGAGTTGAATTCGCACGTCGCCGTCGAGGATTCCGTGAAAACTTATCTAAACAAGTTCCCAACATACATATATTTACGGTTTTCAGATTTCTTCCTTTAAATGTAGGTACTACTGTAAGACATTGCTTCTTGCCTTTCATAATCCTAGGTCAACAGGAAGTACCCTATAGGTTTGGATTCCAGCGTGAAATCGCGAACTATGTAAACATTTTTTCACGCCTGAAAGAGCGTTCCTGAAGCCGGCTTGATCTTTTAAGATGTATGGCTTTAATTAAGAATAAAAAAAATAAATAAAAAAGAGCGTTCCTGAGAGAAAGGGTCTTGCTTGACAGACAAGTGTTCATAAGGGTTTCTCTTTTTATTTAATATCGCCACCACACCAGCCTACGTAGTATGACCATCAAAACACGATACGATATAGCAGTGTTTCGCGGTTGATTATCAGAATACAATTGGTCTTATTACAAAACTTACTCTAAAGTTAGTTCTGGTTTAAACCTGGCGCTGTTTTTACTGGGTTTAAGCCAAGACCAACTTTAGACCAGGTTTTGTAAAAATACCGAATATGTTTTTTATCGTATTTCGTCAGTTCACCGCGATAAACCTCTGTCATATCGTGTTTTAGTGGTCATGGTACGGGGGCAGACGGAAAAGCGGCTGTAATAACCACTCGAGCTAGTAAGGAAACTGGTGATTCTCTGCCCTAGAAATAAGGCTGTGTACACATTTATTAGGAACACTCACTAAACTCGATACGCGTCCGCTAACAGCCCTCTCCCGTTCACACCCCCTCGCGCAAGAGGCGGATTCTCACAATCGTCTTGACTGAAGAGCCTTTGTGATTTAGGGATCGATCGCGTAAGACTTTTGTGCGGCTCAGGTTCGATTCCGGCCAATTTCACGCCTCGAAAATTTAAAATTGACAATGCTCTAGTGGTTTGGGACGATTTGGCGTGGTCTTCAAATCTGGGGCGCAAGGACTTCCATGTAGGTATATTGCTAGAGAGGCGTTGAGGCTGTTGACAAGCGATACTGTTTTATCGTAGTAATTTAATGGCACAAGTGACACACATGTTTTGGTTTCCAAAGTTCTATGAAATTTATCGAGGAAGACTTTAGGCTGTATAACATCACGATATTGTTATTTTCGGACATCCACGCGAACGAAGTCGCGGGCACGGCTATTAGTATATTAAGGAAAAAATCCGAAAACCGTAAATATGTAGGTACAGTAAACTCCCATTCAAGCTGTACACGTACACTACGAATACCGCCACTATTTCGAGCGACATAAGAACTGTCCAAAGGTCAAGCTATACTGAGCTTGATAAAGAGCTTACTGTAGTAGACAGTTAGTTAGGGACTTGCATACTAGTAGAATAACTTTGTACGGACTTCTCGGTACGCTAAGACCAACTCGCTCTTGGCGGGTTTTTGGTATTAATAACTAATGTAAGAAGTTTTGATATCTTCATACATTGATTTATTTATTAGAGTGAAAAGTAGCCTAGGATTTAAATATTCTACATATATTTGAAACCCGAGTAATTATCAAAACGTATTCTTCAGATAAAAATATCCGAAGAAGAGACACACTGATACAATATTTAGTTTCAATTAGATATTTTGCTTATTCAAAGTTATAGAGCGCGGTGAAAACTGACCCGCTTCAGGTTCAACGTAAGATTAAAAACCGCTGACCCCTCTGTTGCGGTTATACGATAGTCATAACAATGTTGGAACAAAGAAACTTACCTAGCTGGCTACTTTGAAAATGTCAGCAAATGAATGTTTACATTCTTCGGCGTGAGTTATGATGACGTACTTATTTAAATGATAGAAAGCTTAAGGTAAGACTAAGCTTATTTGAATGTACGTTCATCATTAAAAAATAGATTTTGATGATATTTCGAAGGCGGAATTGGAATTAACATTAAGGCGTCCTAGTCATAAGGCAAAATGTGAAAATCAGACCGCGACCACATTTCCGTGCGTTTTGGTGTGATCACTAGAGCTCTGAGGATACGTAATTAATATTCTTTTTTGGAATAACCTACTGCTATTGGCCGTGGATGACCTTAACAGCGTCACCGGTGCCTAAAGAGTCAATGCGCCTGTGTTGACAGTGTAGGGTTAAGGCTGATTCACATTCCGTAAATTAGTAGGTGTTGGCGCAAATACCACTGACACGATATACCCTGCGTTCCAGATAAAGCACTGCTACTTTCTGAGGCTAACATCTGATGTTAGCCTCGTTTTGCGTTTCATATAAGAAATGTTGACATTTTTAGCCGCGCTAATTGTTACAAATGAAACGCAAGGTACTGATTTTTCGTGCTGAATTTTGACACCTCACCTACTTAGTCCAGCCACTTAAAATTTTTAATAATATAAATCAGAATTGGCTAATACTATAAATATCTTTCAATATTTTTTTAAATCCGCTGAAATTCCTTTTTGATTCATGAAAAAAAGATCCCAAATGTCAAATTTGAAAGCTGTCAAAAAGTGGTATCAGATGACCCATCTAATAACATGGGTATTTGATGCTAGCATTTCGTGTTAAAAATGCTTAAATGAAACGCATGACAACCAGCAAGAAAAACTAGCATCACCGGCTAATGAAACGCAGAGATGCTAAAAATGTTGGTATTTATGGCTAAAAATGCTTATCTGGAACGGGCCGATACTGGGATCGTGTAAAATTTTTGGTATTTATCAATTGAGTAGGGCTGCAACTGCAATTTTCGGCTAAAACTGTGCAAGCTAGGTTTTTTTACCGATCCAATGTGAATCTGCCTTTAGGGTCTTAACCGCTCATGAGCATGAGCCGTATGTTTGTTTGCCGACGCAGATTTTAGAATATTGCGGCTCGCTACACCGAAAAGGTCGTGTTATCGACACCGCGATACCGCAGGCGAAACGCGCAACGGAACAGTACAACGTTATCTTCCCGCGAAATCGTCCCATTCCCAAATAATTTGGAGCAACGCGGCCGGCAACGAGTACATAGGACAAACAGCAATTGACCCCAATTCTGCCGGAGCTAATGGCACGCGGAACACTCGGGGCTGGCTGTTACGTCGTCTTATTGTTTCTGACATTGATATTTTGTGGTGTGGTTTGTCGCAGATAAAAAGGTGCGTAACTATAATACCCCGTGGTCTAAATTGAGCTATTCATCCTGTTGGTACCGATAGCGTGCAAGCAACCCGGTCCGAATTGAGCTGACGTGTGCCAAGGAAAGCAGTGTGACGTCATGAAGCGGTGCTATCAGTGCACACGAAAAAGAGGTAGTGCACTGTATGCGTAAATGTCAAATTCAAATTTTGACGTTAAGGCGATATGAAATTAATATTGCAAGTAAATATTTATTAAGTTTTGAGTTGATAAAAATTTAATTAATTGCCTATAAGAGCTTTTAAGCTTTTGCTCTGCATGTTTAACTAATTAATGTAAAGTTAAACAAGATTATCTATTCAATTAATGACATTAACAGACGTGCACACGAACGTGCTATAAAAGTGTACCGAAATGATTGCGTGCAAACAGTACAAAAATATCACCGTATTCAAGTCGGTCTACGCTCAGACTAAGTACGAGTACACCAATGGACTCGAATAAATTTGCGTCCAGCCCGCCATTACAAAGCACCGTGTTGTGCTAAAATATCAGTCAGTGAGCATTATTTGTGAGTGCATTTTACAGTTCTATGTTTTTCATTGATTTTTTATAATGAATTGTATAAAGAAAAACATAATAAGTGTGGAATCTTGGATGCGGCGTCCCTAGTTTTTTCCGCCATCTTAGGGCACAGGTACAAATTTTGGCACGCTTTTTTCGTAGGTATTTCATGTCCTTTGGTATCCATAGTCTAAGGGTCTATGTGCGTCGTTGCACTGATCGTAATGTTAGTAATGTTGGCGCATCTCGGACCACGGCGATAGACAGGACACCGCCTTACTAAGATCGCTTAAACAGTTGTAAAAATGCAGTAAGAGCGAGATGGCGTTATACGCTAAAATAGCGACGTGTCCAGCTGTTCACAGAACAATGAAAGAGGTTAGAGTGGTGATACAACGTGATTTGTATGTGAACCGCTGTCGCCGGTCGACCCGTCACCGCTCTAAGACCTTGCTCTGCAAGTAATGATTTCACATGAAGGTATTTTTAGGGTTCCGTTCTGTACTCCAAAAGGAGAAATAGAACCCTTATAGGATCACATGGTTGTCCGTCTGTCAGCCAAAACCCCATTTTCTCGGGAACGCGTATAGATATCACTGACATTCAAATACTCAGGTCTACGGTCTCTTTCAGCTATGAAAAAATCAAACTTTTGAATCAACGAGATAAAAAAAAAAGACTGTTTATTAGGTATGTCACGTATTTTCGCATATTTTGCAACTTCACACGGGAATCAAAACTTATAGGGTACTTCACGTTGACCTAGAACCATGAAATTTAGCACCTGTTAAGAAAATAATCTGAAAACATCTGCAATGCCAGGGGCATAGCTCAGTTACTGCCTACCTGGAGAGAAGTGCTCTTTTTAAACCTCGTTTGAAGTTGGACATATCGTAGCACTCAGGAAACACCGCTGCTGGGAGTTAGTTCAAGAGTCTGCTAGACCAGATCGGTTCCAGGTGGTACGGATGAACTCTACCGCGGTGGCGGGTGGGGCTATGGTAAAAAAGTGACGAAGGCACCATTGCAAGCAGTTTCTCAGAGCAAACACTCTCCGTTAAAGAGCCGATAGAGCATGCAAAGAGAAACAAAGTGTCTTTTTTGCTCCAGTGTCTCCATTTAGGCCATGATAGTGGGATATGTCCCTAGTTATATACACATTTACGGTTTTCAGATTTTTATAAAAACAACTTAAATACGAGTACTTAGATAGCTCACTGTCTAGCGTATTTTCTACTATACTTTTTTCTGTTGGAATCAAATAAGTAATTTCAAAATACGACCGATTTAATATCGATAATGGTATTTTCAATTTACCCAACAAACAGTCTAGACCACCCCTCGTCAACTGTCATGGCGTGGTAGCAGATAACAATTTGTCTATGATACAAAAATACCATAACTTCTCTCAATGGTATCTATAAACTGACGCTCGGGATTTCGACGTACGTTGCCAAGCGATATTGGCCTTTAGATAGTTGCTCTATGAAATGATTTCTATTGTTCTATCTGAGAGATTGCTAGACCTTAACCTCTGTTCATGTCGTTCCAACTTCAAATCTATTTCCGATACGAATCTAGCTAATCTAGAGTTCGTTTCCGATATGCTCGCAGTCGATGTTGTCACGATTTTGTGTTCCATTTTCAAAATACTTAAATTCCCTTGTTGCGTTTTCAAAATAAAGTTGAAATTTGATGTGGCCGTTATTATCACAGGCTTTTAAATACTTCTATAGTATGAATGCTTGGTATAAGTCAATTTAAATGTAACAAATATTATTTGTTGTTTAAATGTAATTTTATATTACTTAATTTTTAACTTAGCATCATTATAAAGAAACTTGAAAAATAGACATGAAGAGACTGAACTTGAATTTGCAATACCTTCCTATATTTTATAATTTTATTTTTTAACATGCTTTTTCTAAAACGGCGCAAGTGGGCTGTAGGATTTTTTTAAGGTAATGCTTCATAGTCTAAAAAATAAAAAATGCCTGTGCCGATTGTAACAAGGAGGTTTATTTTTTTTAAATTGAATGGCAAAAATGTATGATGACTTAACCCCATATGACTTATTTTAAACATTTTTTTTGTGGAAACATCAAGTCTCTATAACTTCTTTCAATTTCAAATGCTTCGAAATTCATTATAGTGGACCAGGTATGTTGATACTTTTTTTTCTGTTCGTTATTTGAATTAATTCTTCCATCGATCATTCCTGTATTTCAGGTAGGTACTTACGAGTACATCTAAGTATTTCATTTTTTGCAACTTTACGTGTTGCAACTGTACTTCTTTATCTAAGATAGCCAAGTTTGAGTTTATCAGCATGCAACAAATAAAAAAAAATTGAGCATGACGTTTTTATATTTCATCATCAATCGGTAAGTATTCACCGTTTTAATCTTGTATTTCATACGTATCTATTGACAAACTTTTTCCAAGATTACTGAAACATGTTATTTCAGGGTTATTCTTATCAGAAAAACTTTCATTTTTTATAACGCTAGCATAAAAAAAAGACATGGTCAACATTTACCCATGGCAACCAAGCTTCAGCAGGAACCGCATCGAATACAAATTTCAAAAATGGAACGCTATGACGGACGTCCGCGGCGCTCAATTTGCGGCAGGATGCAACCAATCGCGACCGTTCCCGCCTCGTGTGACGCCGCGTGCGTACGGCATTACCAACTAACGTATAAACTAGCTACAGAAATTTCAACTTTATGCCCCTCGATTAAGCTTCGCACTAACCGCCAATGAAGACTGTGCGGTTTGCAAACAATGATGTACTCACACACAATGAAATTTCACTCTTATACGGTCGCAATTTAAACACATATTGGCGTTAAACGACTGCTGGCAGTGCGATGAAAGGATTTAACAGTAGCTAAGCGATTTTAATCTTTATTGGCGTGTGCTAAAGCGTTGTTGGGTGCAAAGTGATTTCGGTCGTGGGAAAGTGGAAAGGGAGCGGCCATGTTTCTACTAATGACTTAGCATGGGGTTTGAAGTGGCAAATCATAACTGGGGATGGAATTCTGCAGAGAGATGTTCATAAAAATTTTACACAAATAGGTAGGTACTTTCAAAAATTTAAGAATAAAGTTACCCGTACATTATGAATGCCGTCAAAACTAACAGTAGCATACTGTAGTGTTATTTTATCTGTGTGTCATGTGCATATTGTGTCAATGCACCACCTGCGTTGTACAATAATGTTGACTGACATCAAAAATGTCATTTTGACATTGATAATTAACTTTTGTAGTGAACTCCGCAGATTATAGGTATACAGTGTTTTATCGAGTTCAGTCAGTGACGCGTATTACGACAGTCGTTTATATTTACGCAACATTAACGCAAGTGGAGTTTAATCATAATAATATGCCTTACAACAATGTCATTTAAATATACATACTTACTTACTATTTTTTATACAAGAAGTTCCTTAAGCAATTCCAGTGTTAAATAGAAACACTATTTAAAACGAACTTTTATATTCACGAAACTAAGAGATATTATCAAACAGAATTTACAAATCAAATGCCTAGCCACAAAAAACGAAGTAAACTTTTTTGAAATTCATAGGGGAAAAAACTGGAACGCAAACACGACTCCCTCAATTTTACAATTCAAAGCTACAATGAAATCAAAATTTAAAAAAATATATTCTTTGACATACAATTGCGTAATGTTTTCGAATGGACGCTGAACCTTAGCTGTAAGTGAGTAAGGTTTATAATTTCACGAAACGAAATGGCGACGTGTCCATTGAATAGTTCGAATTTTAAATTCAAATATGGAACGATGTCGTCATTGGATAAAACAGGCCAGTATTGTCTGGGTTCTTTACAGTGTCCTCATTGTTGATTTCTTAAGCCGTCGCTTTTTTAATACATCCTCCTTGGCCTATATTTGAATATTTGTTTATTTTAATTCCGATGGGCTTGCACGTGGGAAACGAATTTATGGACTCTTAACATTTATGTACCGACATAGTCTGTATTTGAGCCTTGATTTAATTGAAACAGTTTTAATTCTTAATTTTAACAGAACAATCATTAATCCACAGATTTTTAATACTGCCTGTGCATCAATTATATTTCTTTAGATTTTCGATAGATTCTTATCTATCTATCACGGCCTTTGGGCTAATTATGCGTCCTGGGATATAGGCCCCCTTCATTACTGTATCCGTATCTTCTTATTGCTACTTTTATGGAATTAGTTAGACTCCGGCTACCAACTTTATGTCGGCTACCCGTCTTGGATTTTTTTTACATTTATATTTCACATATTTACTGCCACTTTTATAATTTGACTTACCTATTTAGTATCTACTGTCGAGAAAACTTGACAATGTGTCATTTTCTCAACCACAAAGAACTGACTTGTCGGCAAAACCATAGATTATGTCCATGGGCAAAACGGATAAGTAACTTTTTTCAAATAATATTGATTTAGTTATAGGCACAGCATCAAAAATTGATGCACAACTAAAGCGCTTCATACACAGAGGCGGCAAGCGGGACGGTAGCGGAGCGGAATTTTTTGTAATGTTCGTGTTGCTATGGATAATGCCATACAGAAACCACCCGCTGAAGAGGAGCGGCGCAAGTGAATCGCTTACCGCAGTTCTGCAGTTCCGCAATTCGGCTACCGTCCCCCTTCCGCTTTTGTGGAGTACTTTTCCTGGTCAAAATAATCTTTCGCTGATTTATTTCGTTTGAACTTTGATGTCTACGGCGCGTCATCCCCGCGGCGGCGCGGCGCTGGCGCCGTCACCGTAAAACGGCACGAGCGACGTTTTACATTATTTATTCTGTGGTTTTACCGAAATACAGAATAAGTTGTAGTTAGTTTGGAATATGCTTTATCCATAGAAACATTTGTAAAATTGCACCGAGCCATCATCCTCATGATCAGCTCATACACGTCCCCACTGAGGGGCACAAGCCTACCCAAAGTAAGTTGGAGTGTTTGAGGCGTTAGTAAACCACGCTGGCCCAGTGCGGGTTGGTCGACTTCACATACATCGTTAATTTTTTTTACGTCGATGTAAGTATGTAGGTTTTCTCACGATGTTTTCCTTGACCGTAAGAGCGGCGGATATGTACGTATATGAAATTCGATAATCCATAAACAAATTGGTACATGGCTTCGGATCGAACCAGGCTTTTGAGCTCGCTTGGCTAGCTGCCACCATCTTACCTACTACCCAAGTTTGACGCAATAATGCATTATAATAACTTGTCTTACTGTCACTTGCCATCGGGCGAGATGAAGTCCAAAGGCTGTGGTAAATAAAAAAAATATTGAATACGCCATGATTCCAGAGATGACTGGTGTCGCAGTTCGAATTTCGTATAGTCTGCGAGCGTTATCGCGGCCGGGGTCAGCGCTTCCTATCGTTTTTATCGTCGTCACTTCCCGTTCGACATTTGAAATATTGAATTTTGTCTCCAATGCTCGTTCGCCGACAGTTTGGGGAATTATAAATGTTAACTTTTTTTTCTGTACTGCCAACACACGATTTGTTGCATATGACTAAGTTACTATGGGATAACTTAACTATGGGATCAAAACAATGTTTGTAACGCTATGTCCGGTCTATACTGTGCGTAACTTTTGGCTATACATAGGAAGGAAGGTAACTATACTAGCTGCTGCACACGATTTCGTCCACGTAGAATTCATTTATATCGCGACTTTCGCATTTATAATAATTATTAAGCGCTTAACACACAGACGAGACATCGACAGCGCGACGCATGTAAATCGCTTACCCCAGTTCCGCTGCCGTCAGGCTTCCTCCTCTGTGTGTTGAGCGCTTTATGTAGGGGCTAGTAGGGTTAGAAAAACCAGAGAACAGCCTAGTCAAATAAGTCCTTTACAACTTGATTGGTTCCCAGAAACCCTTTCTTTAAGACGGGGCTACGTACGACGTGTAATACCCAACATTTGTTTTCGTTTATAGACGTCGAAAAATTACTTTTTTGTATGAAATTCGTATTTAAATTGAGCATATGTTTTAGGTTATCACTTTATATCTTATCTCGGTTGTTCGCTAAACGATAGACTCTGTTTGAATGCAGATTAGATAGTAACAGAGGTTCTCACACCATTGACACCATTCATTATGTTTAAGTAATTCTAACTACATCTACGTCTAATGATTCTATAAAGGACATCGGCGAAAGTCTGCGGCCATTTTCACCAATTTTCGCCTCAAACAAATGTCTCACGTCATAATTGTTGACATATTTTTTGACGTCGTTAGCAATTATGCTTATTAAACGGACAAGCTGTAGTTTGAAACGATAAATTAAAAGCTTTTTACTACTGTATACTTAAACTGTCATCTACACCAGCCGCCATGAACACAGCTAGAGATGTTCTACTTGTATTTAAATCAATCGATTTTTCAATTGTAATATAATTTCGTTCTTATTTTATCAAATTATGTCATATTTATGTTATAATGTGTATGTATTTGTTATTAAAATACATGTTGGATATATCACAATATATAATAAAGCATAATAATAGTTGGTGGTTCAATATTGACCAAAATCGATTTTCGATTTTGTAGTTCAATTAACCGTATCGATTCTACAGAATCGGAAGTAACATCTCTAATTGTTTTTTTTACTCGCTTACTTGCTCTCGTGTTTGTGTAGTGCGTTTTTATTTTTGTCTATTTTTGGATTACTTATAAATATTTGGCTATTCTTACAGACTCTGATTTTTTAAATAACATACGTAGCCCGGCTTTGAATTATGGACTTTGTGATCTGCTCGAACGATAACTTGGCATTAAACAACGGATCTTGATAACCTTAATACGAAATGGAAGGTGTTTGTGTTAATTGTGATTATGCTGGTGGTCATGGTATTGGAAAATGAACAGATTTTTCGCTGTATACAACAATGGAAGGCACCCCGTCGGGTAAGCCTATTTGGCTTTTTTTCAAATCTTTTGATTAATGTGCATTTCCTAAATATTTTTTATTTTTCATGATTTTTTTTTGATCATGAGCTTCAAACTCATGATCAAAGCAACGTATTCAAATAATATAGTCACAAATGATATAGTTGTTTAGAGCCAATGTAACATAGTTTACTTTACTTTACGAATATAACCTCAAAATGTAATACATTTTGTGTCATATTACGATGCCTACACTTGTCCGTGCTTCAACAAATGACTGAAGTGTATGTATGAAGGATTCCTAACAAAATTAGCATTTTTCCTTTGCTGTCCGTTACTGGGGCATACAATGTATGGAGACGGAACAATGTCCTTTAACTAGCTTTCCGTTCGCAGTTTTACTCGCGTTTTTTGACCTTTCCCGTGGAAGTTAAATATTTGTTCTTAGTTTTCCCATTAATGCATTAAAAAAGCAGAAGCTTCCAAAAATTTTTTCGTTTAAATACTTTAAGCGCTTTAATTTAATGTGAAATGCAAACAGTACAAACTTTCAACCCCTATTTCCCCCTTTGAGGGTGGAATTTTCAAAATACTTAGCTAAAACAATATTTACTAATTTCTATTTATTAGCCCAAATAAAAAGTGTGCGTTCATAATAACGAAGCTCCACACAAACTTTCAACCCTCACTTCACCCCCTTATGAGTCGAATCTCCAAAAACACTTTCTTAGTGGATGACAGAGAAAACCATGTTAAAAAAGGAAGTCTAAAAAAGCGACACACAGGCCTATTCCCCAACTTCGGTTGCTAATTTGAACTGTCGTTTTTAAAAAAAACTTAACATCCATTACTGCTATAATGAACGCCGCCGTGACACATAAGATCACTAAACAAGTAATGGATATCATGTTTCTTTAAAAAATGACAGTTCCAGTTATCAACCGTAGTTAGAGAATAAGCCTGCTGCAGGCCTATTACCAATCTCATGGTTTTCAAATGATTATCATTATGAAATCATAGTGCAAAACGATTTTCGGTCAGATTTTTGATTATTCGTTCATTATATTATGATGATATCATTGGCTATAATCAGGTCATAGTGATGATATCACTGGAGATCATTGACTGTGATACGAAGTGAAGCATTTCGTGACTTCTTTATCTTAAAATTTATACCTGTCATACTTAAAATAATAACGCATAGAAACCCAACCGGCGCGCACAATTTGATGCAACTAAATGTGAGCCATATATGGCTCACTACGCCTGCAGCTTATGGTGTATACTGTTTTTGTCGTAGTGTGCGTGTTTCGTGCGTAAGCGACTGCACACAGCAGCGGTGTCATTTTTGCTTTACTTTAATCATCGCGCTCTTTACCGGGCTGTCCTTCTATGCGTTATTATTCTAAGCTGTCATACGATGAAAGATTCATAATAGGCCAGCTGGTTCGCATCGCCCTGCGTGTTAGATGGTAGCTACGCTCTTCCAGGGGGTATGTTATGACGCCTTAATTCTAGACAGTTTTCTGAATTGTTATAACGCCATTCTCATTATCTTTGTGTATTAATGAGTAAAAGAAAGGCACTGATAGCAATTCAGAAAACTGGCTGGAAGTAAGATGACATAATAGGTACGGTACATACACCATGATTCCCTTTTCAATGTTTCTTCCCCGTATGACGATGCACGATACACGAATTGATCGCGGCTGATTGGTACGTCGACGATAGGTTCGCCTAGGGCAGTTCAGATACTCGACCTAAGTTACTGATCGGAAGTCTGGAAGCGAAGCGACATCAATCAGTCCCAATAATGTTAGGATTAGAGTGGGTAGGGAAATACAGTTACAGCTATTTATTTACCCTCAACAAAAACGTTGACAGTGCGTCCCGTTACGTTATACGCCTATTTACCCACCAGTGGATGTTAGTGTCACTGGTCCAATGTCTTGTTTTAATAATTTAAGCTCGGCGTCTCGGCGATGATGAATCAGTGAAGACATATACCTACCTAGTATATACTTACTTACTAATATTATTAAGCGGGAGAGTTTGTTTGTTTGATTGATCGCGCTTGCACACTAGCCAATTCGCTTGTGTATGACTGTACATAGTGCTGACACAATCATTGTTAATTTAGCGCCCCCAGGGCAGGTTTAATTTTTTTGGTCAGGCTTTACTTACTTAGTAAATTTCACAAATCTATAAATTAAAAACATAATATAAAAAAAAATTACATCCACCTACTAATTTAAGATATACCTATCCATCGAGCAATTACCATAATGAAGTCCTAAAAAGCTGTCTCCGGACAAACAATACAAAATACATCTCTGAATATAACGGACACCGAGCCTACATGGGCCGTGAAACGTCAACGCACAACGACACAACAATGGCGGCCATTGCGAACTTTTGTCTCAAAAATATTCATCCTCCGTTCAAATTTCGAATGCCGCCCTCCATTTTTGAAATTAGAGTTTTTTAATTAAAAGGGCCCGTTCCGTTTCACGATAGCATCGCGCTTTGTCGTCGGTTCGCGGCGCGCGTTTACTTTTTACTTTTTTTGCGGAGGCAAAAGCAAAGATCTGTAATTATATCAGTTTTTTAAGCTTTAGATTCTTTTAAAGGATACTTAAACGCACTTGTCGTGTACTAGAAGGTTTACCGGTTCTTTAAATTATGAGTGCGTAAGATGGAAGTGTTATTTTTTTATTGCTTAATATATAGAAGTAATGTAGTAAAAGGGGAAATTTGCTTTACTCTAATCTTTGGTTACATATTGTATGAAAAGTGTGTTGATGGATATGTTTCAATGGACCTAGGGACCTAGGATATTGTGAATTGTGATAATAATAACGCGCTGTAAAAACGCAAATCCCAATATTTTTTATATTTTTAAAAAGAAATTGATCAAGTATTAAGTGTAAAATGGTTAATGCTGCTCTTGGCAAAAGCCTTTTGGTATCATCTTTTTATCAATTTCTGATATGAAAATGTGTAAGTAAGTATATATTTTTATATTGAATAAGAACACCTCTAAACTTTCGGCTCATAGAAAGTTTGAGTGTGCGCGAGCTCTAAATGTAGGCTTACATTGGGTCAGGAACAAGCGCCATTGCTGGCGCCTAAAACTGACGTCAATTTGGATCAGCAATTTGGACAGTCAAAGTGCAACTATAACTTCTTTATAAGAGACAGTCGACACAAAGTCTTGTAGTGACGCCGCAATGGCTGTCAAATTAAAAGCTATCGCAATAGATATACCCCCGGATCAGATGACGTCAAAGTCCGAAAGGTGCCAGAAACTGATTGTAAATCTACCTTAGTTGTTTACCAGAAGGCCGTTTGGTAATGTAACGCACATCGACAAACAATTATTGATATGAATCGTCAAAATATCCGACGCGTGCCACCGGTCTCATGCATTAAATGAAAAAACCTCATCCTCCTTCAAATATTGCATTGCCAACGGAAATCGCTCCTTCTGTTCTTTTATTTAGTCCTTATTCTATAATTCAAACTTACACGCTTTGAAATTTGAAAAAAGAATCGTGACAGATGTCGATGCTTTGTCCGAGGAGTTTGCGATACTCAATTGTTTTCTTTGTTTGTTGACAGATGAAATCTGCAGCTGCATTTCGGAGTGGCACAAGATAATCGGCTTTAAATCGAAGGATTGTGGTTCAGTTTCGTATGGAAGACAATTGATGCATACAGTTTTTGTAGAGCAAAGATTCTGAGATCACGTAGTTCTCAGAACATGATACCTTAGTTTACAGTTAACATACAGATTGCATAGTTTGTAACACTAAAGAACACCTACGAAAGTAATATTGACATATTAAAATATTTCCCTACACAAGCTTAAAGCTTTGCAAATTCTAGATGGAATGCAAAGTTTGTCAGTGAAATTGTGTAATGGTCTCATTAAATTTGAAATTTGAGTATTTGTATTTTAGAGTATATAATGGGACTGATATTTTATATCTCTTAAATAAAAGTGACATTAACACACATTTATTCTTGCTTTTAAAACAAATGTCACATTATCTGTTAACGTAATGTTTAGCTTTGAAATAGTAAAAAATCGAAATCTTTTACTTTTGCTGTTATTTTACAAATTACTGCTAATATAAATGGTTTTATTGTCTTACAAATTTAAAAAATAATTATTTGTATCATTGTAACAAACAAGGTTATGGAATAGATGAAAATTAATTTAAAAATCTTCGAACAACGAAATTTAACCAAAATCCACTGATTCATACTACACCGCACCAAGTCACGGCAATACTAAATGGTGAGTATTTGTTTATCTTCCACTAAGCAATAATAACATTTTAATTTTTCTCCGCAATCTTAAGACTCAATTCAGTTCAGTTGATCTTACTATAGCGCATGCGAATATACACGATCGTAACAGACTGGTAGTCGAGCTGAGCTCATAAAGCTTGTAATCTCAGACCACCTGAGGTCCTCCCACATGGAATGGACCACAAAAATTGATAACAGGACCGCGGTATTACAGATTTCGCCAAATAAACTTCCAGTCCGCTCTGAACACAGCACGATTCGCGTTGCACTGTTGTAATAAAGGTATAATTAAATTAAATTATATTGTCTGTCTGTTGTCGGCGTCGATGGCGTAGTGCATAAGGCTGTCGCCTTCCAATCGGGAGGTAGCGGTTCGAACTCCGCCACGTACCAATGTGTTTTCAAATTTTGAATTCATATGTACGTTTAGTCGACGCTTTAACGGTGAAGGAAAACATCGTGAGGAAACCTGCACACACCTGTGAAGAAAGAATTTCTTTACAGTTTGTGTGTGAAGTCGACCAACCCGCACTTGGCCAGCGTGGTTGACTAAGGCATAATCGCCCTAGTTTAGGGTAGGCTCGAGCCCCTCGGTGGGGACGTATAGAGCTGTTGATGATGACATTGTCTGTCTACCTAAGTTATTTATAAGTGAAGGATGAATGTCACATCACAAAATAAGTTTTAGCACGATAAGAATGAACGTAGTATATTTTACGAGTATGTGCGCGAGAAAGAGGCGTGAGACAACTTCAGAGCGGACTGGAAGTTTGGCGCGAACTGTAACTCAAACTTAACATAAGGAAAAAACGTTTCAATACCCACAACAAGGGTGCTGCCTGCCACGTGACCGATATTTACCTACGGGTTAAATTGAAAAACAACAATTTGAGGAAGTTGATTAAATGTGTAAGAATGAGGAAATCTAAAAAAAAAATACAATAACAAAAACCAACTTCAAAAACATTTTAAAGGTAAACATAATGTAATAATATCATGAACATATTTTATGTCTACATCCTTTAGACGCATTTTCTATATTGAAATCGATGCGAAATTTTAAGAGTTTCTGGGAGATCATCGTTCGGCATTGGCACCGAATTCAATATAGAAATGTAATGTTGTCTGTATTTTTAAAATTGTTATATAATTTTTAACTTTTAATTGTTTTGACTACCGAACTTACCAGCCAAGATTTTTTTAATACCAGCTTACCGAAGTATCTTGAAAGAATACGAGAAACGGTCAATACGTGCCTATTGTATTTAAAAAACTAACCCCTAACTCCTAAAAGTTAAGGATCCTTCTATCATCAGCTCTTTTCATGACTACCAGACACAAATAACTGAATAGCCTCAGAAAAAACATGAAACACGTTGGACGTACGTATAAAAGAGGGTTTCCCTCGATTTTACTGGGATCACATCATCAGGTCACGACTTTGGTGGCAATGGGACCACCGCAAGAGTATACTCCATTGAATACAAAAAAAAAATTGAAAGTCAGTCCACAATTGGCGGAGCAATCGCGCAAGTCGCGTAGTTTGTGGCCATAACATTGCTAATAGCGTTGTTAATAGCGTTGCTGTGTTCCGACAGTTGTTGAGGAGTCCAGGTGAAGCTCACTTCCACCTTTGGCCTTATCGTTACTTACTATCAGAGGAGATGAGGGCTAAAAGCTTCCCTGACATATGTAAAAAAAGACGGAAGGAGGAACGATAGGCACATAAGCGTTAGATACCAAATAATGTTTGGGTCACGATAAAAAAGTGACACTAATACAAGTAGGTAATACCAGAATATTTGCCTAATGCCCTGCGTTTATATTTGTGACCCTGCGTTGTAATGGAACGCGGTGATAATAACACATGAAAACAGTGGCTTCATCTGCGGTCTGCGGAGTATACACTAACGTAGTAATTAAAAAGAAGCGCTAAACTGTTGGTCGCGACAGTGCAATGTCACAATAATCGTGTTTTTCAGAGTAAGTGAACTGCTTCACCTGCGTTGTTAAAATAGTTATATTTTAATATAAAATAATGATATTTTAACCCTTAATTAGGCGCGGGGGGGTCATACACCCCAAAGCAAGTTTCCAGGCTAATAACTTTTTAAAATAAGAGAGTATGGCGCTGCTCTTCTAGGTAGCTTTCATAAATAAGCGTTACGTTTAGAATTTAGTCGCGATAATCGTTCAGTTGTGAACGGTTTGGGCACCAAGGGCAGAAAAACCAAGACTGAATGCTCCAAGTCCCGCGATAATGTATGTAGTGAGCATATGATTGTAGTCTGTAAAAATTATGTCGCAGATAACCATTGTATGCAACTTTTTAGGCTCGCCTAATTAACTAGCTCTTAAATTGGTCAAGTTCGCTTCCATCTTCCTAATAATCGCATAACAACATCAGACAAGGTTAAAGGAGAAGCTATAGATAAAAAATAACCTTCGTGGAAACGACCCGGGATCAAATACGTACACTACCCGGAACCGATGCCCAAAAAACTAAACAGCCCAACCGATACCGTATCGGTATTTCGTCACAGTTCCAGTCACGCGATACGCGTAAATAGTATCGATGCGCCTTGGACTCGTGTCATAAAGGTCATCAAACTCGCGCCCTCGCGATTAAGGGCGCGTCCGTATAAGTAGCTGTCTGGATGTGGCAACGCACATTTTTATCCTAATACGCTTAATATGTATAATGTAGAATATTAAATGTGATGTAAGATTGTAAGATATAGATAAATAACGCGTAGTTCCGTACTTCAAAAGAAAGAAACGGCATCCTTATATGATCGCTTTGTTGTTTGTCCGTCTGTCTGTCAAAACCCTTTTCTCGGGAACGCGTAAGAGATGTGAAACTGAAAAACATTTACATAGGTTTATCAGATTCTTGGATCTTCGGTCTATTTCTGTTGTGAAAAATCATACTTGTTAGTCAACGCGATTAAAAGATTTTACCGTTTATATATTATATCTTATATCGTATTATATATTCGCAAATTTTCAAGGTCTTAGATAATTTTGTACGCACACCAACTCACACTCGGCCGATTTTTATTTTATAAGAAAGCTTTGCTATTTCTGATCACTATTGAGTTCAGGGTCGTTAAGTTTAAAAGTTATAGATTTTTATCGACGGTAGGATATCAGCATTGAAAAAAATTATTTCTTTCAATTTGTCATCACAAGGAAGATTTATTCACATTCTATAAGTAGCGTAGATTAAAGAACCTCAACCCTTATTTATAGAATGAAATTATGAGAAATATCATATTGCAATGCAAAAAATTGCTTCCAGAACGTAGTTCTTAATCTGCCAATATGATTTAGGGAAAATAAATTAACGTTAGTTTACACATTCGTTTTTTTACAATTTACCTACTAATGAATAAAATGTCATTAGTATAATATTCGTTCACGTTTCCACACGTAGTAAGTACTCTATAGCAAGGGTAGCAAAGCTCTAGCACACAGGAAATGCTCGTTTGTCACCCATTGGCCGCCAAATTGCCCGCTGACCGCCATTTTGTTTTATGACGTCATCACGCGAGGCGCGTGGCGACTGTGTCAATATGCGATGCGCTTCTCCCTCGCCTCGCATGTGTAAGCCCCTTTATTGTGTAACGCAACATCTATCACAATTCACAATCGCCTTTGACTTAGTTTGTAGCAATAACGCAAGGTTCTGTGTGACGATCCTTCAATCAGTAATTGTCGATAACAATTACATTTGATAAGAACTTGATGAAGAAAAATCCCCGTTGGAAATTAATCGGCTTATTTCCAACGGGGCATAAGTAATGTTATATGCCAAGACTACTCCGTCGAGGACTTTATAAGATGTAATAACACACAATAATATCTGTTCCAATCGAACAGAACTATCAGGTCCATCCATTCACATCTAACGATAAAGAGCCGATGTAATGATAATATCTTAGCTTATTTTTGTCAAATTAAATAATTTTTCATCCACAGGGCCAATCCATTCTAGCTCAGTGTGGATGCGTATCGAATTGGTTGAAATATTATAGGCATGTAACATATCTATACTTACTAAAATATAATTGCTAGTAATGTATGTAGGTGTAGGATATTTAATTTGTGACGACGTCACATAAATAAATGCAAATATTTATTTCTATAACTCGCGAATCCGTGTGACTTCTGGGACCAGCAGGCCTATTATTTATGGATCTTTCATCGTTTGACATGGTATAAATTTTGAAATAAAGAAATCATGAAATGCTTCATTTGGTATTTGGAGTTAATAATTTATTTTAGGTGGCACAATGGGACCACAAATATCCTAATGATAATAATAATTTATTTGTCATTACATGCGTGTATAAACAAAGATATTACATAAATTGTATGGTATCACCATGTTTCACCATTTGGCATACGTTCAAAGTACAGTTAATTAAAGAAGTACATACATACTTACAGCTTTTATAAAATTAAGACCTATTTCAAATTCAGTATAACTATGTAAGTATTACTTTAGTGCGCTTTGACTTTGGCATTACTTTTATCATTTTGCGCTTTTACCATTTTGCTCTCTTACCAATATGATCTTTTACCATTGTGCGCTTTTGACGTTTTGCTCTTTTACCATTTTGCTCCTTTACCATTTTGCGATCGCTTACCGTTTTGCTTTTTTACCATTCCGCGGCTAAAGGCTATGAATTAACCCTCGTTCTGTATTGACTACAGCGCCAAATTCCGTCTCCTGCTGTTTCATTAACTAACTGTTCGTGTTTATCAGATCAAAATCAATTTTACATCGTGCACATAACAACCCTTACTCGGACGGCGGATAGATTGGAAAGCATATGGCGCCCGCATTCAAAGATTTGGGGTCGCATACATGTAGATTTGAAATCATTTAACTTGGGGTGACTCACTCATGGGGGCCAGTGGGTCAGCTGACTTACGTAGGATTTGTGGCACCAAGTGATAGATAGATGATTCTGCCAATATATAATCGACTAGCTGTGCTTGCGACTTCGCAGAAACTAGCAACATTGTGATGTTATATTATAGCCTTCCTTCATGGACTTTCCAATTCCAACACAAAAAGAACTAATCAATTTGAATCAGTAGTTCCTGTGATTAACGCGTTCAACCAAACGAACAAACAAACTCTTCGGCTTTACAATATTAGTTAGTATAGACTAGATAACCCGGCCACGCATTGCACTGGCTTAGTACCTAGTTATAGTACGTTGGATCAATGTTATACTAAACTTCCTAATGTAGTCAAATTAATATTCACTAATAAAACAAACATATATCTATAACGTGGAATAATAGACTGTAGTTTGAAGAAATCAAAACCGACCGCCATCTACTGGAAAGTTACCCAACTTAGTGTGTTGTGTCGATAAATTTACTCACACCGCCATCTGCTCGAAGCTTATTGAACTAACAAACAATTATAACATACAATTTAATTCACAATTATATATATTTTTGAGGTCAATAATCGAGATAAAAACTATCCTATCGCTTAAGTTAGACTAAATTTGATACAATAATTCGAATTTTATCAAAATCAGTTAAGTAGTTTCGGAGTTTATCCCGAACAAACATCGTGACACGAGATTTATATTATATACATATATGTACTTATTAAGTTAGAATCCAAAGGAGACTATTTCCCCATAAACAAAGGTGTTAGACAGGGAGATCCGTTGTCCCCGAAATTATTTAATGCCGTGTTAGAAAGCATCTTTAGAGAAGTGAATTGGGATGACTACGGTCTTAATATTAACGGGAGGCGCCTAAACCACTTGAGATTTGCCGACGACCTGGTACTGTTTGAGGAAGATCCTGTAAAGTTGCAAGCCATGGTGAAGTCATTATCATCAAAAAGTAAAGATGTTGGTCTAAAGCTAAACATAGAAAAGACCAAAGTTATGACGAATTCCACAAAGGTAGATATTATGGTTAACGGATGTTCCTTAGAGTATGTCCAAGAATATGTTTATCTGGGCCAAATTGTCTCTCCAAACAACTCAATGACCAAAGAGATAGATAAAAGAATCTCCAATGGATGGAAAAAGTTTTGGTCATTGAAAGAAATTATGAAGAGCAGAGAACTGTGTACCAACCTTAAAAGGAAGACATTTGATACCTGCATTCTGCCTTGTTTAACTTATGGCTGTGAGACCTGGTCCCTTACAGACAAACACAGAGAAAAATTAGCTAGATGCCAACGGGCAATGGAGAGGAGTATGCTAGGCGTCAATTTAAAAGATAGAATACCAAACGCAATAATAAGGAGTAGAACGAAAATCGTAGACATACTCACTCGTATTGACCACCAAAAATGGAGTTGGGCAGGACACATGCTACGCTGTAAGCTGGACAAATAGAGCAAACAGCTGACAACATGGCATCCATGGGATGGAAAACGAAGAAGAGGACGCCAAATGAGGAGATGGGAAGATGATATTCGGCTTACTTTGGGGACATATTGGACCCGAGTGGCTGGAGACAGAGTACAGTGGAGAAGGCTGGAGGAGGCTTATGCCAAGAGGCACAGCGAAATGAGGGACATACTATGAAAGAACGCATTATCTAATATTTTGAAATTTGTTAACCTTATTTCGAATAAAGGGCTATTATTATTATTATTATTATATGTACTACTAGCTTTGCCCACGAATTACGTTTCGCCATAATAATTGTTCAAAAAAACCCTTATCACCTAGCTAGATAAAAAATAATTTTCGACTTATTCTCAAACCTACCGGTCAAGCAATTTCGAAGCAGTTTGGTCACAAATAATGTGACACGAGAATTTTATTCGACATCGTATTTGCAGGCACTTGACCATAATTTGAAATTTGCGAGGAATGCAACAAAACAAAAAAAAATGCACAACAATTTGCAAAACTTTAAAAGCAAATATTTCAGAAACGGATCCCTAAATCGAAAAATGGTGTTCTAAACCTTACATTATTTTTTATTATAAAGAAATTTTATTATAAAGACCTATTCAACAATACCCCACACGATGGGTTAGTAGAGAAAAAAAAAATACTGCCACTTTACTTTTATGAGAGCTATACCCTAAAAAAATTTTTTTTTTCAATGTTTTTTTTTCCACCACTTTTTTGGCATGATTAATATACATACCCATACCAAATTACAGCTTTCTAGTACTAATAGTCTCTGAGTAAAAGCGCGGACGGACAGACAGACAGACAGACATGGCGAAACTATAAGGGTTCCTTGTTTACTACGGAACCCTAAAAAAGACAGATAATATTGTCAATGTCAACCGCCTCCGTGGTCTAGTGGTTGTGAGACCCGGGGGGCTACCGCCTAACTCATAGCGATCACTCGCTATCGCTTTCGTGACATTAGAACAATAGCTCAAATGTCACCTGTGACATAAAAACTATTGTGCTAATGTCACAACAGCGATAACGAGTGATCGCTATGAGTTAGGCGGTTCGGCCGCCGGAACTGATTTGGAGATCCGAGTTCGGCTTGGTCTGTTTTATTTTTCAGGCTTTTGCCCAAAATTATAAGTCAGCCCCTTCGTAGTTCGTACGTATACCCAAACCTTAATCGTACTTTAAAACTAAACTTACGTCAATCAATGGTTTATGAGAATGAGAGTGTTATTATTTTGCATTAAGAAATCAACCGAAGCCTTAAAATTGAGGATTTTGAGTTGGAAGAACTTTAAGAACTCCATATACGAGTATAAGGAGTTGACTGGACCAGGACTTCTAAGCCCGCCTGGCTAGCTACCACCATCTTACCGCCACATTGCTACCGTAGTATTAATATTGTTGTGTTTCGACTGTGAGAGGTTAGATAAGAAAGTCACTCAGTCTTTGAAGGATTGAAAGGAAGCTTGCTTCCTTTTTTGGCGTTATTGTGACTTACCATCAGATGAGATGGACAGATGAAGGCCAAGAGCTTCCCTGATGTGTAAGCAATTCCATAGAAGGTTCTCGTTTCTCAAACCACCCAAGCTTGTTATTTTAGAACATGCGGTCATACGTAACCAAGTATTATCTGGCAGTCTCACTATTAATGATGAAAGAGGTCCCACGCTAGATTGCAGCGGCATTTACCTTACCCTTTGCGGGTGAAACATAAACACGCCTAATTAGTACCGCGGACGGCGGGGTCCTGAGTAAATAAATTTGTGTTTAATGCGCGAATCTGCAGGGCTGGTTTGCACGGAAACTTCTTGTTTCGTTGACTCTGCGAAGATAAAATGAAAATAAACTTTTTTTTTGTGAACATTGAATGTTAATGCCACTGATACTGGTATACTTCTGCCTTTACAGTTATCATAAAGGCACGTCACGTCACAGTCACGGTGTTGAAGCTGTCTCCATCTTAGTCTTTTAAAATCAGAGACGAAGATTTGGACGACTTATTACACACTAGCTGTGCCCGGGTACTATTTTTCGCCTTGAAAGTTCAAAGAAAAAACTGTAAATCTACTTTCCCGCGGGAACTGCTTACTTTTCCGGGATAATAAGTAGCCTATATACATATATTAATCTCTGTCGTAATCCGTTTACCTACAAAGTTCCATCCAAATCCATTCGGTAGTTTTTTCGTAAAAGAGTAACAAACATCCTCACAAAATGTCCCTTTTTTAATATTATGGTAATGATTGAATCAAACCACTTTAAAGGTAACTCACAAAGTTTCAGGGGCCATATTGTTTATTTGAGGGTTCGAGAAATTATCGGAAAGAAAGTATTTTTTATATATCCGATGGCAAAATAATGGCACACAATGGCAAAAAAATTGCAAAATTAAATAATGACGATGTTGTGTTTTAATTACTAAGAGGAGTTAATAACTCTCCAGTTCACCTAAGTAGCATTAATGTCTTTGAGTTATTCCAGTGAGAATCACTTATCGCGAATCTCGTGACTTACAAACGAAAACTTCTCATTCCTAGTAGAATTACCAGATGTTTTTCGTTTAAATATATTTATCAAATTCATTCTCCGAGTTTGTTCAGTGCTCAACGAGATAGATTTAGTTGCAAATACCTCGCAATTTACGAAACGAATTCAGATCTTCTCCTATTTATCTGTTAATTGCAAATGGAAAGTGTACGAAAAAAATCGCAATCCTTACTCCTCGTGGAGGGTCTGTGTGTCAACATTTAAACCCCTTTAAAGCCGACGCAGCCATAATCTGCGGGCAGCTGGTGTGCCCGTGAAAAACGGTCCGCTTAATTGCAGGTCCACCGTTAAGACACACCCCGCGTGTATTACCCATTACCGCTTAAATCGTCGTGTTTTGGTCGAAATACAATACGGAGTGTATGTATCTAAGCAAGCATATACAAATGTTTTAGCGCGAGGGAACACGACCGACAAGTAAGTATATACATTTCCATTTTTCATCAATATTTTTTTAAGCGACTTTTTGTAGGTCGCGTGCGTTGCAGTTGCAACCAGTGGCGTAACTGGCAAATTCTTTGGTTGCAACAACCAACAACAAGCAAAATATTGCAACTAAGAAAGCAAAAGCTTTTTCAAAAGTTCCAGTGCAATATGTTAAGCAGTCAGAAACAAAAAACAACATTCCAACCCCTGTTATACATTTTAAAGGGTGAATTTTCAAAAACGCTTCAACACGTGTTCACTCAATTCTAATATATTAGGTATCAGCTAAAATACACAATTTCATAATTCAAGCTTCAAAAAATGACGGATTTCCTTACACGCTTTAAACCACTATTTCATCCCTTTAGGGGTAGAATTTTCAAAAAATCTTCCTTAGAGGCTGGCTACTCAGTAAACCGACCTTTCTGTCCAAAGTTCATGAGTCTAACTTCAATAGTTTACGTTACATTTAGTTTATTCTCAGCGACGATGAATCAGCCAGTCAGGGAAGTCCCTATCCGTCAGGAATCAAGTGTTGAGCTTTACGTAAGACGCGTTCCAGATAAGAACGGATTTGCATTTTTTTCAACGTTTTAGCATCAACGCGTTTCATTAGCGTGTTGTTAACTTTTCGTGCTGGTTTCGTGTGTTCCATTTTTTTATTGCAGAAAGTTGGCAAACAAGCAAACTGCCCACCTGATGGTAAGTGGTAACAGTCACCTATAATACATGTAGCTCTTGTGAGATTCGCAGTAAAACTGCAACCCCCACAAGAACCACATTTATACATTTTTGCCACAAAAAGTAAGCATCAAATAACCATGCTTATAATAGATGGGTCCTCTGATACCGCGAGCGAGCTCAGAAATAACGTAACATTTTTAACAAAATTTTGTACCCAAGTACTTAAAAAAAACATTCAAAACAGAATAAAAAGATGGTATTTACGCCACTGACGGAAGGGTTTCATTCAATCAGTTTGGCTTGTCTATATACGACTCGACATACTTGGTATAAATTGACTGCTTTACGGTCTGAGTTCGCTATATTTTATTTTCATATAGACCACTCGCGCATTTTTTCGATTTCAAATAGACCCCATGCTAGGCTAATATTGTAGTATTGAAAATTCATCAATGTGAAATGGGCTTCGACTGATTAATAACTGTAGTGAAAATGATACTAGAATATAAAACAAATAATACAGTAATGAAACTAAAATTAACAGGTACGAACTGACTGAAATAAAGTAAGTACCTTTTTTTTTAAGGCGGGTTCTTACGATTCAACAAGGGGTAGGTAGGCTGACAAGGCCGCCCCAAGGATATGCCATTGGACTCAGGTATAAACCCCATACCTGGCTAAACCACCCTCCAGCAACTTCTACCTCCGTTGAGACACAATCGGGATCGGCGTTAGCCATTCCCCGAGTGCGCCCCCTGGAGGGTAGGCCTGACGCAAGCGCCAGGTCTTACCTCTACGGCGGAGTCGACAAGTGCCATAATTCGACCCCCCAAACTAACGTAAGTACCTATGTACTATATCAAAAGTAACACTTTTTTAACGAAAGGGATGAACCCGGTGCTATGTTAATAAATTTTCAATATTTAGCGTCAATTTAGTGAGTTTTAATTTTTCTAAAATCTCTTTGATTAATGATGTCCCGATAAAATTCAGTTACTAATAAATTGACAACAATACAATTACAACAATACAATCGTCGTCAGTCTGTTTGTGGTTTTGAGGTTAAAACAATGTAACAAATCTTTGTATGTGGGGTTGACATTTCACAGACCCCTATTTCTTTCCGCTCACATGGACCCCTTGTAAGTTGTCTTCGATACTTGGGGGTCGATATAGACCGCTTTGGGTATCATCGGTCCAAATTCTTGTTTAGCCAACACCCTGACGTAGCTATGACTATGTACCAAACATACTGTCAACCTAGTAGAGACAGTACGGACCTGAGGTTCATACAAACCAACATTGAAAGTACCTACATTCCATCGTTCAAGTAGGTTTAAAGTATAAATGTAAGCCTCCTAAAACCGCAACAGATTTTTCACTCCCCGACAAAAATTGATACACTCCAGCACAGATCTTTAGCGTCAAACATCGCATCGCGGCTACGGTGGTGGTTCGCAATGAAAATTTCCTTTTTCACCCCCCCCATTCCGCCCCCCCAGTTAGTTGCTTTCAACGCCGGGATCCATTGGTGGCATTATTTCTGGACTCGTGCATTCCGTAATGAGATTACGGGGTGGCGGGCTGCGTCATAATGGTTATATCGGTTCATTCTGCATAGCTTTGTGCTGCAAAGCTCACTGCGTAGTGGATTCAGTTTAGACTTTCGGAAACGTCAAACATGGCTTACATTACGATTGATGAAGTGATTCAATATACATCATGACCCTGACTCCTGACGTGATGGATGAAAAAAAAAAACATTACTTACAACAAGCTCTTCTTTCTATGCTGAGAGCTTAGTGCGAGTTTTACCGAGTTTGACTCGATCACACGCATCGATCGGAGTGCCTAGTGCGAGTTTTACCGAGTTTCATTCGATCACACGTATTGAACGCGTAAACGCGAATACGTACGACATTAAGGCGCATAGTAACGTCAATCATAAAAAATCACTGCAGAAAAAACCGATTCTCTTGATAAATATTGAATAAAAAAATCTTTAAAAAAGATATGTTATTATTCAACGCATTCTTTAGAGGATGGTCTTCTTAATTTTTTGATAAATTAATTAAAACTTGGTTAAAATGTGACCCAAACATGCCTCGATTTTAAAACTGTAAACCTAATCGCTTCGTAAATATTAGGTTAAATCATATACTTTCGATTTCAATAAATAAAGTGAACAATATTCTAGGGGATGGTCTTTTTAGATTTTTCTTATTCGCCTTTATTAATTTTTTATTGAAATAATTCGTCTTACGCGTAAAGGTTTGCTTAAATATTCCCCTCGCTCTCGCTCACTCACTCCTATGTAATCAGTGCGGGACGATCGACGCAAGGTCATTGGGAGCACTATGCGCCTTAAGGCTGCGCCATCTAGTAGCTACAAGATGACACTGCCTCATGGCATAGTAGTTACTAAATGCCGCCGCGTCAATCCCACACAAATTCGCGTTTACGCGTTCGATCATTATGATCGAGTGAAAGTCTGTAAAACTCGCAATCGACCAACCGATCGTTTTGGAGATCCATGGGGGAGGCCTATGCCCAGCAGTGGGCGTCGTGCAGCTGAGATGTTTACGCGTTCGATCATTATGATCGAGTGAAAGTCTGTAAAACTCGCAATCGACCAACCGATCGTTTTGGAGATCCATGGGGGAGGCCTATGCCCAGCAGTGGGCGTCGTGCAGCTGAGATGTTTACACGTTCGATCATTATGATCGAGTGAAAGTCTGTAAAACTCGCAATCGACCAACCGATCGTTTTGGAGATCCATGGGGGAGGCCTATGCCCAGCAGTGGGCGTCGTGCAGCTGAGATGATGATGATGATGACCCAGTTCCTCGATTGTTGAGGAGTCCAGGTGAAGCTCGCGTCCACCTGCGGCCTTATCGTCACAAGTCGAAGTTAAAAAATGTAAGTAGGAGAGGAGAAGTGCACTGTTAACAGCCCCACGCAGATGGTGAATTTCTATTGAAATAGGGATGCGGACATTTTTTTGAATGACCGCCTGGCAGCTTAATACCTACAAATACAATACAATTTCTCCTTTTTTTACGTAATCATCAATATTTATAAGTAATCAATTATCGCCAATTCGCCATAGACGAGAGGGCGCTGCCGGCGCACATAGAGGTGAACAATCGGTGTTACTTTTATAATACATACCTACTTACTTACATTCAATATTTATTTTTATTTATTGAGGAGTTTAAAAAAATACATTCATAAAAAAACCATCGTATATCGGATTCTGAACATGTTCCTAAAAGGGTTCAGAGCGTTTTTGTTACACACTGTACTCGTAATATTGACGTGATGACGTGGTCAACTAATAAGCAATTGATATACTTTTATAGGAGACTCGATCTTGTAATCCATTATTTAAAAAGTTGTAATCCATAATTAAAGTATTGAGTATGCTACTTTTGATTTTATTTCTACAAAATGTGTCATAATCACTTTTTTGGATTCCTGTTGATAGAAGTTGTGCCATCTGTGCAGCTTTATAGAACTAATTATAGTTTGCTCCTATCGGCACCCCATGGTGCCAGCTATTGAAATAAACTTCCTGATGCTATGGCATATATATCCCCTCTTCAAACTTAGGTTAGGCCTCGCAACACGTATTTATTCGTTTATTTATTGCATTCATTGACGTATACGGTTACGTACTATATGTCAATGATTGCATTTGGTAAACTATATGCAGCACAAGTGCAGCGCCTTGGCTATGTCTTAGATATTGGCGCGGTCCATAGGTGGCAGTTGTCGAATTTAATATTAGGCGAGTCGTCTAGTCCTCCGCCACTTAGCCTCTGGTTACACCATCACTATTTCATCAGTTTGATCAATCATGATGGTGTAACCTCGCTCTTACATAATACAATAAGAAAATCATCGGTAATTGAGGAGTCCAAGCGAACCTTGCGCGTATCTAAAGCCTAGTTGCTACTTAACATTAGATTACTAATTTATACGAATGATATATTAAACAAAATTATATGAACCCACGCGTATGTTTGCTCTGCACCGGGACTGTGGCTGTGGGTGGGTTTACAACGGTCAATTCTTTAACCAAAGGCGACAGGATTAGTCGATGAATCATCTTGTGATCACTAACGTACTTGTCAACATCAAAGTAATCAAATTGTCAGATATAATATTATTACTAATTTATTCGTATCATATAACAAAATCAAACGAAATCACACGTTTGTTTGCTCGAAGTTAATGGGTTACTTCAGCGGGACTGTGGGTATAGGTGGGTTTAGAATGGACGAACAATCCTTCCACGAATTATGACGGGATGAGTGGTTGAATCATCTTGTGACCGACCACTACTAACGTACTCGTAAACATCCAAGTAATGTAAACGATAGCGGAAAATAAACTTACAGTTTTGAACTTTTTGCTATTTTGCTATATTCTTCATGTTATAATAAAACCACCGATAATAATTTAAGCAACCTAATTCTTATTTCACATGAATGCCTATTGATGTCTACGATATAAGTGGTGAATGCCTCAATTTTCTTCGCAGCAATATTTTCTGTAAAAATTCGTTGTTATTTTTGTTGAATGTAACTTTGTCAAAGTGTTTTATTACTTGAAAGCGGAATCCAAATTAATAATTCTCCCTTCAAAACGTATGTAGTGAATAACGCCACCTAGCGTCGAGTAGCGCGAAACGAGCCTCCCTTGAACACCGAGAGATGGCGCCACGCGTTACGTCAATACAGTATGCATAGTTAATAGCGCGCGCATCATAACGTAATCCATAGAGACATGTATCATCAGCCAGCTATCTCCTGCAGCGGAATGGCTGGTAAAATATTCAGCAGCACGGTAACAGCTTTTGTTTGTCGGTAATAAACGAAGCGAGCGGCCGGCTGTAGTTGTCTTTCGCGTGGCAACGTGTCGACTATTTAGCTATTGGCTCTTTCAACAGATGATCTGTGAATTCAACTGTCACCCTTGAATCCACAAACAAACATTATTTACATATACAGGGAACTAGCGCCAACTATATACTCAAAACTATAAGCGCATCTCTCAATACATATATTAAACGGCCAAGTAAATGTGTATAAAAGACATAATTTTGTATTCGTCATTTGTTTGCTTGCCTTTAGCGCTAATCGTAAATCGTATTTAATGAGCGATTCGCAAGTCTCCCTTAGGTATATGTTTAAGTAAGGGTATTTTCTTCTCTTTCAATTTATAATTTAACATTTTGGCGCGGTAATCTTAGGATATTATTAGGGTCGAGGTAATATGTAAACTTCAGTACTTCAGTTCAATGTTTAACCTCACACAATCGGTCAGACGGAGCGGTCACATCGACCGGCATTCAGCAGCGCACATTAATTCTGCCGTCTGCCACGTACGGGTTATGTCGTGGCGCGGACAACCTTGTTTATTGCTTACAGCCTCGCTAAGAGGGTTAGGACCGTGTAATGATTGATATCGCATTAAACAGGCTTTTCACGCAATAATTGTTAATACTATAGTATTTACTAAGGTAAAATCTTATTTAAAACATTAGTTCTGCCGTCTGCCACGTACGGGTTATGTCGTGGTGCAGACAACCTTGTATACCGGGTATAAGTGACGGTGTCCCTTTTCTTTTCTTTTAACAGTGAGTACGGACCAATGTTAATATTTGTTTACCCATGTTTATTTTTCCCGGAAAGGCTTTTAAAGCGAAAAAAAGAGATTTCATTTTTACTTTAATTCATGTTACGTAATTTATGGTGCGCCGGCATCATTTTTGTTCCGCTCACACACAGGTGCGCTGACGTTCGATGACCCAAACAGCTGATTCCACGCGCAGTATGATGAAAATGTAATACGATTTACATTGCGAAGTTTATTTTTTGTGTAATTATTGTGTTTTTTACAGAATATGATTTGTAAACGTTAACTAAGTTAGATTACACCAGAAAATTTTGAAAAAAGAAGAAAAATTCGGAAATTTATGAATTTTCCGGGAGAAAATTTAAGTGATTTTCAAATTAGGGTCATGGTCTGAACTACTGTTAAAAGAAATGGGACACCGTCACCTATACCCTGTATTGCTAACAGCCTCGCTAAGATGGTTAGGACCGTGTTATTGATTGATATCGCATTAAACAAGCTTTTAACTTGCAATGATTGTTGATACTCTATATGTCTCTATATGTGAGGACCTGTAATTAGCTTTATGTTTACATTATAAGTTAACCACTCTGTATTTCAGCTGTTGGTCTTCCTAACAGATAAAATAAATAAATAAAATACTATATTTATTTTGTAACATAAATTTCCCTACAGGAAATTTCTAATCAGGTTCCTACTGCCATCTAGTGACATTTCCATGTATTAGTTACCTTTTTTTATCTAAATTCAGAAAACATTGAACGCGCCTTGGGTTATAATAGTTTTATGTATATCGTGTCTTTGATTATTTTCAAATTTAGTTCAGGAACTTTTAATTCAATAAATATCGATAGTTTACTTGGTTTTTTATCTATGTTTATTAGTCTATGTTATCTCAGAATAGTTAGTCTGTGGAGTGTGGACTGGCTGAGCCGAGACAGCCATATTTTCTGTTTTGACGTTGACGGTCGAACGCTTGTGTCTGTTGGCTAGATAGCCTAAATTATTTTATTAAAACAAATCTGTAAGTATCACACCGTCAAATGATTTGATTTCATTTTGATTCTTTTAATTGATTGTCTCGTATTCAGCGCAGCGTTTTAACCAGGTATTCCTTTTCAGCAAGCATCGATAAGCGAACACCTAATCTTCCACACAGTTGGATTTACTCAATTTCATATAAGGGCCTCTAACCCATTTTACGTAAGTTATGTTCATGATTATATTATTCCTATGACGCCTTTTCGATATTTCAATCCTTGCTTTCTAAATTTTCAGCCGTTCGTTCATATGATTTTGGAGCACGTACGACATAGTGTAGCGTCATTAAAATAGACACCAGCCAGCAATCTACCAGCACAGCCAGGCAGACCCACTTTCCTCCGACAGGTACGTTACCGTTTTCTGAGATCGATTCCTGTGGTAGTGTTTTAAATTTGTTCTTAGATTTCATATTTTTAATTGTAAGGTTATCCTATATGATTGCCAGCCATTCGGTGAACATTGACCTTTCAAATTAACTTTAACCACATTACCATAATATTCCTAATATTCTCATCAGTTACCCCTACTTACTTGTATTGCAATTTTTTTATAGTGATTGCTCATACATATTCGTGTAATATTTCAGGAGGAATTCCCTTACCCCGTGATTATTGCATACCCCGGAGTCAGATTCAACTACTGAACCCGGTAGCCCCGACTTCTCTTCTACCATCAGTGTCCGGTGGCCCGGAGCCTGTGGTGTCTCCAGAGCAGGATCTCCCCGAATTTCACAGCTGAGTCCACTCCATACAAATAAGTTTATTACAACATACAAATAAGTTTAAAACATTATTCTACCATCCTTAGGTAAAGGCATTTAGCGAGTAAATTAAAGAGTGCGTTATCGATCAAATCGTGCAAAGAACCTGTACCATATAGTCTAAAAATATTAGTGATACAAATCCTCACCACTGATTGGCAGCCGTAGGCCACAATCAGTGCGCCCACTAATATTGTGTTCCCTTGGATAAAGAAATCCTTATGTCGGCTTTGCCGGATTAAACCACATATTTTGACATTTCACTCGTTTTATTAATCACTTTATATTTATTAACCCTAATTAAAGCTACTCAAAAAATTAAGTATTACAATTTAGATAAAATCTTATATATAATATTTATGCAGTCTGCCACGTACGGGTTATGTCGTGGCGCGGACCACCTTGTTTATTGTTAACTGTCTCGCTAAGAGGGTTAGGACCGTGTATTGATTGATATCGTATTAAACACGCTTTTAACTTGCTTTAAATAAAGTATTAACAATCGTTAATACTTTATTTACTTGGATAAAATGTCTCATCACATCACACACATCACATAAAAGGTCACATCTTGATATCACTTTGAGTTGAAGATTTTTATGCAATTTTAGTTCCTCAGAATTAATATTAATGTTAAAAGTGCTGTCGCTTCATATAGGTTAATTTTCTTTAAACCTTCTAAATATGGGTATCAGTAAGATTTTATAGTAGCAGACAAATTAAATTGTTGGCATTTTACGAAAAATATTTTTAAGTAAGTATAAATATTGTAATATTAAGAACAATTGTATTATTGTTTCTAAAATCATTAAAATAATACCTTGTTTTTCCTAATGGTAATGTTAATGTATGAATTTTTATCTCAATAAAACCTTGAAAAGGGTGTAGGTCTATTTTGATCCGGAATTTAAATTTAGAGGGTTGTAGGTGTAAAGGTAAATTTTATTAAAACTGGCGATCACTTTATGTAGCTATCACCAGGCAGACAAGACTAATAAAAAGTACAGTTTCTATATCAATACCCATTTTCCCTTTTTTATGAACATCACGCCTTCTGGTTCAGTTTGTGATACGAAGATACCGACACAAAATACTATATTTATGGTGTCAATCAATCAATCGCCAATGAATACGACGTCGTTACGACAGCATCATCGTTCGCCACAAATAGACGTTTGGAATTCTCGAAAATTAATTTTAAATATAATAACGAGACATTCAATCTGAAAGTGTCATTTCACTGGCCCTAAGCGACGCTTAAATCATTTTTAATGGGCAGCTGGTAGCTGTGAGGAGGTCTTATGGGTTACTGATAAAATACAAAAATATTAACAATCATTCTAATTTTTCATACTAATGATGTAAAATGGCGATGTGTAAAGATACGGAAAATGTACTATTCAACTATTAATGGCAAGTATGTTATTATGTAAATATTTTGCATTCTGTCTTGAGCAGAACATCCGCTAAAATATAAGGTCTAGGTCTAGATCGATTATCTTTAAATGTGAGATATCATTAAACAATATCTTTTTATTGTTTGTGTAACTCCGCCGTCATTTTCAATTCAAATTTGTTCCTTAATACTCAGCAATTAGACACCAGATTCGAATGCCAAAAGCCTGATGTGTTGATCACCGTACTAAATTTGGTTAAGAACCCTTTGGTTGCGTCGCTACCGTGCTCTATTGCTGGCTGGCGTCCAAAATCTCTCCCTTATTGTTATGTTCGTTTAATTTCAGCTATTTGGCTTAGGTATTTTATATTATATCTACATAATTATGGTAAAAGTACATAGATTCTGTGCATTTCGTGAAATGTATTACATTTGAATTTGACTATCGTGACGATCGTTTAATTATGCAGCCGTATTGGACGCTTGCCTTGCAACCACACAGCATGTTGCTGTCTCGGTGTGAGGCTGTCAGCAAAAGACTGGTGTGATAACGTCCACCCCAATAAGCAACTCTGGCTGCTTATTAGAGCAATAAACGTGCCCCACCTCCCACCATAAACTATTCAGTTGCCATTTAATAAGTAGTGCTTAATCATGTGTGGGGTTCGACGCTCATTACTCACGACCTATGCGGTTGACTGTTGACAATGCTCCTATGTATAGGCAGGAACAGGGAATCTCCACGAATAAATCAGTTTGACAAGACAGATTACACGACTTCAACAGGGGAGGATAGGAAAAAATCACGCTTAGGTGGAACATAATTATCTTTCATCTACAAAAACTAAACATGGATGCTGATGATGACACGGAACTGCAAAATTATTTGAAACTATAACCTTAAAAATTTTGTCGTGATAATTCAACCCCTAAAAATGATTTATTCAACAACACATTGAAATAAAACAATAAACAACCGTTATAAAGTTATGTCAGTATCATATGACCGTATGTACGAAAATTTAATAATTTATCTATCCATGACACCCAGTTAGCTCAGTAATCCCGCACGTTATAGTGCTTAGAACGCCTCAGCCTAAATAATTAATTCCTCAGAAATTCAGGTGGATCTTGAACCTTTAGATACTGACTGTGAAGATTGTTTAGTCAACATTACAGATAACATATCACACATTAGTCGGGTTGAATATCTCAATCTAGGACATGCTCCAAGTGTCGTTTCAGATACTGATATTTTAGTGTCTTCACCTTCTGGAGAGAAGGTGGAGAGGAGAGTTCCCTCTAACGTCTGGGCTGCAATACGCATTCCACTGCGAATAAAAGAATAATATACATCAACGATTTCAAACACGTCTTGTAAATGCGAAAATACCAAATATCGCTCAGTTGCTAGTCTACTACGGTGCTATAAATAGAATCGAACCCTCTTCTCTTACCAAAGGTGGTGTAAACATGACAATTTAGTCGCAACTCAAATTACAATAAGATCGAGGTCACAACGCCGATATTCTATTGTCATATAGAGATAAATACGCATTACGGCTTTTTGCGAATTCTATAGTAGAGCACACGTCATTTATCGAAATAAATGTAGCTTGAAGGAAGTTGGCCGAAAATGAGAAGTTAGAAATTTTATTGTAACACAACAAGGGAGCTCTTCGCCTTCATTTCACCCGATGGTAAGTGATGATAAATTCCAATTCAAATTCTAAAATCTTTATTCAACATAGGACTTTACAGGCACTTATTGACGTCAAAACAAAGCAAAACATTCTAATTTAAAGAAAACATATTTAACCTTGTATGTGCATACATTCTGAATACACTCAAGATGTCTGCAAATACCATTACAATCTTAGTTTTGATACATAGTCATTAAAAGTTTAAAAAATACAATCGGTATGCTTACATACACTTAAAATGTCAAAAAATGTTATAAACTTATACAATAAATTGTGTTAATACTAAACACATGATAAGTTGGTCTAATTCAAAATCAGTGTCAGTTCACTTCTGACTACTCGTATGTCGTTATTTGCCAAATACAACAATATTTAATTACATCAATAGCTATACACCACACGATTATTTACATTATCACGAATAATAACTTCACATTAACTCCAGGCATTGGCATCATTTAAATAATCCTTGATATATAATATCCTTTACTCATTAAAGTCTTTTTTATATGCGCTATAAACTTATGAAAGGGCAAGTCAGTTACAATAAGGCTGAGGATGGAAGCGAACTTCACCTGGACTTCTCAACAACTAAGGAACTGTCTAGTTGCAACACAATAATGCTATTAACGCTGTCAAAACGCCAAACTTAGTTATGATGGTGGTAGAAAAGCTCTAAAGCGCCGCTCGTCGGTGAGAGCGTCGGTGGTGCTGTGGACTCGGCACTGGTCTTCTAATCGGAAGAACCGCGGCTCGATGCTGCCATGTACTAATGTGTATTTCGTTTTTCAAATTTCATACCTGACGCTCCTACGGCGAAGGAAAACATCGTGAGGCAACCTGGCATACATCTGCGAAGAAATTCAAAGGTGTATGTGTGGTCGACCAATCCCTAACTTAGGGTAGGCTTGAGCCCCTAGGTGGGGACGTATATGAGCTGTGATGAAGATGATGGTGATGAGTAAAGCTCCACTACCAACCAAACCAAGCAGAAATACTTGTGCCCCCATAGGGAATCGAACCCTGGACCTATAAATTAACACCGAGTGCTATTAACCGCTAGATCACGGAGGCGGTTGATCTACGTTTAATGGCCAATCATATACTCGTAGTATCTAGATTCAATATAATTTTTGTCATAACTTTAATTACAATCTCGACACAGTTCAGTCAGAAACTGATTGCGAACATTGCTAGGCTGCGTTAGCCAGCCTTGTGACCGGACATAACAAATTTCTGTCTTCATTTGAACTCTATATAGTTATAGTTGCTATAAGTGATCAGTAGTTGGTAGTACAGGGTTTCATTTGAATTTTTAACCAACTTCAAAATAGGAGAAGGTTCTTAATTCGACGCGCACCTATGTTTTTTTGTGTGTACGTTACGCGATTACTCCGCCAATTGTGGATCAATGTCGTTTTGTATCCAACAATGGCTGAGGTGGTCCTATTGTCACTAAAGTCGGGATCTGATGATAGGATCCTAGCTAAATCCAGGGAAATTCTTAAATTTTATAGCCACATACCTCTTATTTCACATTTATCTAAAGCTATTCAGAAATTTGCGTCCGGTTTTCTTCACCTTATGATGCGAGCTAACGATGGAAGGTACCTTTAGGATAAGGAGTAAGTGGGTAGTTCTTTTAATATTATAATTGCGTATTGACCGGTGCTTGTATTCATTCTAGTTGCTTCGGCTAGCTGGCATTTAAATTCACTAAAAAGATGTAAAAAATGTAAAACATTTTTAGTCAGTATAAGAACTCGTAATTTAATTACGACGTATTTTATGCACCCATTGTACAAGAAAAAATCGACCATCCTCAAACGGGTTAAGGGCTACAGCAACCATTACCAAGCCAATACCGAAGTAAGTATCAGTAAACTCGGTGTGAAATTAAAAATTGATTTACAAGTGCCCGCAGTCAATAATGCTTTGGTAACTGCCTCGCGTGGTCATTTCGTCGTATTAATTACTAATTAAACCTTTTTCTGTCGCCATTAAGTGGCGCTATTATTAATAGGCTTGCCGAGGGTTGGGCTCGTGCTTTAGGACACTCTGAAGAAATCCTGGGTAGGATTCTTTTAAATTGAATTGCTAAGGGGAAGAGCTTCTGAGCTAGCCCGAATATTCCCGCCATTTAACGTCAGTTTGTCGCGCGCATATAATACAATTTACTCGTACATGAATGGGATTTGTGTTTTAAACCAACCCGAATAATTACACGTTAAACATAGCATTGAAAAATTAAAAAAATAATGTTGTATTGCTAATTGACTACTCTACACAACACTAACTTAATTTTCTGCGACTACATCAGACAGCTTAGTTCGAACAAAGTTTTTTCAATTATCTTTCGGTATTTAGGCATAGGTTATATTAATTACTAAGAGTAGTGTGGGATTCAAGTTGAAGTATGGTCAGAAAAGATTCACTATCTAGAATATTCTTTGGAAATTCAGAACATACTTTGCGGAACGTAAACGGTTTTTGACACAATATTTATTGTTTGCAGCTCATAATATAATATAATTCCCATTTGCCAGATAGACGCACAGAGTATTAACACAGATATTCCGCAACAATTAGCCGCAACATCGACCGCCAGTCCGCATTAGCTAAACAGAGCACAGTTTATAACTACCCGCACGCTATAGGCTCGCTCACGAGCGGCTAGTCGCCTGTCGGTAACAGAGGCGTGCGATTTATTAAAATAGACGAGAGGACGGTAAATTTTTCATGACTCGCCCGAATGAGCAGCGGCTAGCAAAGGGACGAGCCGTAGATCGACTGGCGGCGCTTTAATCTCTGCTGGTGAACTCTCCACCTTACCTATATTGAGAGTCGAATATCAAAAATTAAATTTCTGTTTATACTAGGTGTTTGCATATTTTAGGCTCTGTGAGGTAGTAAACACGAGCTTAACCTAAGTTTGGGTGTTTAGGCCTTAGTCAACCACGCTGGCCCAGTGCGGATTGGTCAACTTAACATACACCTTTGGATTTCTTCGCAGATGTACCTATGCAGGTTGCCTCACGATGTTTTCCTTCACCGTGAGAGCGTCAGACAAATGTACGTATAAAATTCGAAAAACGAAAACACATTGGTACATAACTGTCTGGAACCCCGGACCTTCCGATTGGAAGGCAAGTGCCGAGTCCACAGTGCTATGCCTTTTTGAATATACCTAACGGTCATCTCGACTCCCTAAGTTATGTGATTGGTTAACAATCTTTTCTCTGGAAAGTGAGTATTGCTAAAAAGTTAGCTCCCTAAAAATAGTACCAACCTCCATTGAAGCTGCGTTTTGACAACAGGGACATGATCAGTTCGTCTGCTTTTAGTTTTACTTTTTCAAACTCCCGCGTTATTGTGGATTACTAAGCAGTGGCATGGATTTCTTCTGACATGTAAATGTGCAAATACCTAATCACAAAGCGCACAATATAACCAATAAGATACAAAAGACGAAACTGTTAATATCGTTTTTGTGTAGGACGTGCTAGATTATGGGGTCAAGACCATAAACAAGGCTTAATCCATAATAGAGCTTCAAGATTCAGATTCACACAAAATATATTCCGATTCCCCAAAGTAACTAAGCTGTGTCACAGTCACAAAGCCGCCAACGAAAAAAAAACGTGTTCGCACAGCCGTAAACCGAAATAGCGAGGTCAAATTGACCCGAGCAGATTTATTGCAGCGCCCAGGCCGACCAATCAAATCGACCGTCACACCCATGGGGTCTGGCGGCCGAGTGTTTGTTATGATTTGCGCCGGTCAATAGAAGAAAAAGTTTCTTAAATAGCTGAGTCTGGGGGCGCTAATTTTATGTACTCACTACAATGATGAGCGGGAAAGAAGGCAATTGGAAACGTTCTTCCATAATTCAGGAAATGCGCAAAGGAAACAGCGTACATTTTATACGCTTTCTGTATAGGTAATGGGCTTCGTTTTAAGGACATATTTTGCAAAATAAAATTAAAAACAAAACACCTGTTTTCGAAATTGATCTCACTTCGAATATTTTGGTAAGGAGACTGACAATTTCGTTTCTTAATAAGTATTCGTTAGTACAATCGAGCACTAGCTAAATAGTTAAATGTAAAAACTTTAAAAAAAATATATTAATTAATAGCACCGCGTTGGGCGCCAAAATTTTGACATTACAGCACGATGTGACATAATAATATGTCTATTCCATACATTGACATCCAATGCGTTCCAACGCAACTAAAATGAATGTGGCTTTGACTAGGTATTTCTGATCTGTTTGTTAAATTAGCTCATAACCGATCAAGAGACCTATTTTTGAATTACGTATGCGATTTAGAAATCACCGCTGACTAAATAGTCAGCGATGACTTTGAAGTCACGAATTCCCAAACATCCTATTTTTGAAAGTCGAACGCGGAGCTGCCAACATAGATAAAGTACACACATACGTAAGGGTTCGGTTCCACGCAGAATGTAGCCGTTTTCGGTATATACCGGTTATTATACGGCTAAAAATTCATTGCAACTAGGCCAAAATATAAGAAAATACTGGTCTAAGTTTGTTTGTGACACAAATTTAAAAGATTTTCAACTTATACACGGTTATTTTTTTATCACCCTGGAAAATGTTAGGGACGCGTCAGGACACATCCAATATTAGATAAAAAAATAAAAATAAATAAAAAATATATACACGGTTATTTTTTTATCACCCTGGAAAATTTCAGGGATGCTTCAGAACAAATCCATTATTATATAAAAATAAAAAAAAATAAAAAAAATTTACAAAAAAATAAAAAAAATCTCTAAAAATCCTGCTTTCAACTAAGGCAGCATTTTTTGGATTTAAAAAAAAAATAATATAAAATTAAATAAGCGAGTTATTTTTTTTATTCATATATAAATCATTTTAATACCATGTCGTGAAGCGTCCCTTAATTTTTCCAGGGTGATAAAAAATAACCGTGTATATTTACTTATTTGACAAATTTTAAAAATTTTAAATCCAACTCAAAATCAACACATCAACTTCAAACTTGTCAATATGTTCTCTAAACAAAACACAGATAACGTTTCCACAGTTATGTATGACTTGTTTACGAGTGGGTGAGGGCACTCGTAATGAAATCACATCCGTGACTAAGGTAGTCACATAAGTGATATTCAAAAATAAGAATTATTAAAAATCGGTGATTATTAGTCACATCGGTGATTTCGAAGTCGCATACATAATTCAAAAATAGCTCTCCTGGAGACCTATTTTTGAATTACGTATGCGATTTAGAAATCACCGCTGACTAAATAGTCAGCGATGACTTTGAAGTCACGAATTCCTAAACATCCTATTTTTGAAAGTCGAACGCAGAGCTGCCAACATAGATAAAGGTAAGGGTTCGGTTCCACGCAGAATGTAGCGGTTTTCGGTATATACCGGTTATTATACGGCTAAAAATTCATTGCAACTAGGCCAAAATATAAGAAAATACTGGTCTAAGTTTGTTTGTGACACAAATTTAAAAGATTTTAAACTTATACACGGTTATTTTTTTATCACCCTGGAAAATGTTGTGGACGCTTCAGGACACATCCAATATTATATTTAAAAAATAGAAATAAAAATAAAATAAATTATAAAAACTAAAAAAATCTCTAAAAATGCTGCTCTCAACTAGAGCAGCATTTTTTGTATTAAAAAAAAAAATAAAAAAATTAAGTGAGTTATTTTATTTTATTTATATTTAAATCATTCTAATACCATGTCGTGAAGCGTCCCTTCAATTTTCCAGGGTGATAAAAAATAACCGTGTATATTTACTTATTTGAAAAATTTTAAAAATTTTAAATCCAACTCAATATCAACACACACCATCTTCAAACTTGTCAATATGTTCTCTAAACAAAACACAGATAACGTTTCCACAGTTTGACTTGTTTACGAGTGGGTGAGGGCACTCGTAATGAAATCACATCCGTGACTAGGTAGTCACATAAGTGATATTCAAAAATAAGAATTATTGAAAATCGGTGATTATTAGTCACATCGGTGATTTCGAAGTCGCATACGTAATTCAAAAATAGGTCTCCTGTTCGTTAGATTAGCTCACAACCGATTTGTTCGTTTAATTAGCACATTATTCACTCTATTGTTTCATTGTTACAGGTCCGCTGCGGCTGAGGATTCTTCTTGAAAAGGAACTCAATGATGTACTCCACACCGTAATTGAAGAGCTCTTTGTAACAACAGCAGAACAAATAAAATAATAATATCAACGTATGATAAATGTTTACCGGCTTATTGTAAAAGTTTTGACAATTTTTCTCGGAATCGGGATTGATTACAGAATAACATCGGCAACGTTTGCTTGCAACCTAATCGTAAGAATACCTACTCCGAATCTAGACTAAATCAGTGAAGCTAGTTTATAAAAGCAACGGCTAGTGGGTACACCAGGGGATCTAATGGAGCCTCTGTCGGTGGTGGATTGGAATGTTACTGTATAACCAAGCAGGTGGTGCCATCTACTTATCCTATTGGCAAAATAATAGATTTTTCCGTTAAAAAAAAACTTTAAATAGCAATCTTAATAAAATACAATTGTGACCTTTCTACTATTGACTATACATAACATTCTGATTGATAACTAAATTTATGGCAATTGTTGGACAACATTGAGCTATATTTTTTTCGCTAATTCATTATAAAATAAAACTAATTCTTCATATATAAAGTTGCGGTTAAATTAGTAAATCTTATTGTAACCCTGTACGTAATGTTTAAGTTGTAATAATGACATTATTCATTTCATTATAAATGTTATAAGTTATATGTCGTTACAAATAGTCTACGTCGTATAGCGAGTAAAGAAAACAAATTTATTGACGACAGTCAAACTAATAAAAATCACTGTTTAGATTCTTTACAAAAAACATAAAAAGAATGCCCTGCGTAATATTTTTCATTTCTGTCTATGCACGTGTTAAACGGTCTAAGTAACGTGCTTTGATAAAACAACAAACATAGTTAAACCTATTGTGTATTCCAGTTGAATGTGTAAAGAAGGAAGAATAATATTTAAAAAATGTATATTGTTATTGGTGTTCTCCAAAACAACAGGTCCGACTCCGAGGATGAAAGAAGCCGACACATTTTCAGCATTTCAAAACGTGACTAAACGTATATTATAAACGTCACTTATTTGCGATGCTGGAACATGACACGCCACATTTTGCGCAACGCCATCTATGGTGCGACTTCGAACTGAGGTTTGCGCTACTCGCCGCTAGATGGAGGCGCCTATTGTGCGACTAAAGATGGCGCTGTTCTAAGTTGTGTTGCGACGCGCCCTTGTCATTCCTCTCGCCCCGTGTGTTATACTACTGGACGGAGAACTGATAAGGGCATGTCCTTCACATATCGTCGGGGGCCTACGAAGAAAGAAGAATTTGACGAAGACTTTTCGCTTTTGTTCACTTTATTTACTTTATAAAATTGTATTTAAACAGATTGCGTGCGCTGTGCTATCGTTTGTGTGTAGACAACTATTACCCTGTTGCATCAAAATGTTTGCCTGCTTACGATTACAGTTAACTTTATTCTCTTCTAACTGATCCGGTGAATAACGTTTCACCTTGATAGATGACAGATCTAAATAAACAATCGCGAAGTGTAGGTTATCGTCATTTTGTATAGAAAATTACCAATCTTGTAATCGCTTTAAAATCAGCTATTCAACACATTTAGGTTCAAAGGTTGACGTGACGCAATTCTTTTCTGGCCAATTCTGAAATACCCTATTTATAATAAATAGATTAATTTGTATTTGTCTTTTTCAATATTATTGTTCTTTCTGGGTGTGATTGTGTACAATGAAAAAGCAGAGATACAACAATGAATTTACTTACACTGGTGTACACCTAATGACTTTTTCCTAATATTCGACTTGTTGACGACGGCTACTGGCGAGTATTAATCTTTTTTGTTTTAATTTAATTTTTTTCAGCTCCCGTGCACATATAAATTCCAGTCAAATAAAAAGGGAACTAAAAACTTTTATAAAATCCAAACAGTCTTACGTATGTAGAACTTCTCGAATTTTTTTCCTACTTGTCATTACCTAAAATAGTTATAAAGAAGAACCTACGGGAGTTTGGAGACAAGGAAAGCATAAACCATGAAGAGGTTTTCCTTTGGCGCGACCCATGATCACACTGCGATTCCAGTGGGGCTAGCACGCAGGAGAATCGAAAATCGAATCGAAATCCGAATCGAGGAGTTTGTATGGCAATTCTATTAGTTCTGCTACTCACCGCCGTGGCGCTAATAAAATTGCCATACAAATTCCTCGATTCGGATTTCGATTCGATTTTCGATTCTCCTGCGTGCTAGCCCCACAGAGTGAAAAACCTCTTTATCGATTCTGCTATCCTGGTACCTGGCATCGACAAATTCATAATACGTCTGTCAAAACGATATTTTGTTTTATTTTATTTAACTTAAATCGTATGAAGTCTGCTAACACGTTTAAAGTAGTAACTACATTAAGTTTGTTAAAACGTTTTTGTAACTAACTGTATATAAATACGTCGGGTTTTCACGATCAAGCGAGTTGACAACAAAAAAAAACAAAATTCGGAAGGTTTTCATTCAACTCGCGCGCAGTCGCGAGTTTTTCACTCGCAGTTGACGAATAAGTCTAATATTCACATCAGCCCCGAACCATGATAGCTTAAAACAATATTAAAACCGCGTTGAGAGCGGGATGGCTTCTGAATCTACAATAATGTGTCGGCGGTTACGTATGAGTTTTTTGCCATTCAATAGTTTAATTTCGTAAGATCTATCACCTAAAACTCTACTAACTGTTCCAGACACCCAACGCTTCGCAATCATATCATACACTTTTACTTTCTCGCCCTCTTTTAAAGACTTTAGCTGCCTAACACCTCGGTTATAATACTTTCTTTCCTTACGTTTTCTGTCCTCTAAGCGCTCCTTAACATGACATTGCACTTTAGGAATTAGGAGCTGATTAGCTGTGGGGACTATGCTCCTGAGCTTTCTGCTTTGCAGCAGCTCCGCTGGAGAGGCTATCTCGCGGGAGAGAGGCGTGTTGAGGTACTCGAGCAGCGCCAGCCTGTAGTCAATACGCTCCTCGTTAGTCTTCTTCAGGATGTTCTTGACGGTCTGCACGGTGTGCTCCACCTGCCCGTTTGACTGAGGGTAGTGGGGCGATGACGTTACGTAACGGAACTTCCACTCGCGTTCGAACACTTTAAACACACTCGATACAAACTGCGGCCCACAGTCAGACATCACTATCTCAGGTATTCCTTGCCTCGAAAACACATCTTTCATACATCTCACTACATACTCAGACATTATACTTTGCAGCTCAATCACTTCAACGAACTTACTAAAATAATCTACTATCAAAAGAATTTTTTTTCCATGAAAATAAAATAAATCTACTCCAACTTTCATCCAGCTCCTATCTGGGATCTCGTGTGGTATCAACTCCTGTCTCGTATTTTGTCGCCTCAATGATAAACACACTTGGCAATTACTTATAATATTATTAAGTTCATTGTTTAAATTAGGCCAAAAAACTATTTCCCTAGCCCTTAACTTACACTTTTCCAGACCCAAATGTCCAATATGTATTTTCTTTAACAGCTCCTTCCTCAAGTTCTGCGGTACTACCACTCTATTTTTTTCCATATTAGGCCATATGCAATAGTCAGCTCATCCCTGTAGTTCCAGTATGGTCTCAGTGCATCGGGCACGCTATGCCTGTCGTTCGGCCATCCTCTGGCAATACAGTCATGCAACAGCCTCATCTGCGGGTCGGTGGCGGTCTCGCGCTGCAGCTCGGCGAACAAGACATCGGAAATGTCCTCTCCGGCCGCAGCCGCCGTCAGCGCGCACACTTCTGCGCAACGGCACTCCGCAAAGCTGTCACTCTCTCTCGTAGGCTCGTACGCTCGCGACAAAGCGTCTGCTATGTACAGATGTTTCCCTGGCTTATATACTAATTTAAAATAATATTTTTGTAACCGCAAAAGCATTCTCTGCAGTCGGGAGGGAGCATCTACTATAGGTTTTCTTATAATGCTTATCAACGGCTTATGATCGGTTTCAATGGTGACATCCTCACGACCGTATATATAAGCGTAAAACTTTTCACACGCAAACGCATAAAGCTCCTCAATCTGTGCATATTGCTGTTCCGTGTTGGTAAGTGACTTGGATGCATAGCACACCGGCAATCCATCCTGCATCAAACATGCACCCAATCCACTTTTACTCGCATCCACAGACATCACAATAGGTTTCTTCATATCGTAATATTGTAATACTGGTTTTTCAGCTAGGCATTGCTTCAGAGAATTAAAACATTTTGTATGATTATCATCCCAGACCCATTCTATATTTTTCTGTAGCAACTCCCGAAGAACTTTAGTTTTATCCGATAAATTTGGAATAAAACTTCCTACGTATGTGATTAGGCCCAAAAATCTTTCTACATCCTTTGTATTTTTGGGCAAAGGCATATTTTTTATAGCTGTTAAGTGCGAATCATCCGGCGAAATACCATTTTTTGATATTATATGACCCAAGTACTTTATCTCATTCAAACCAAATTTAACTTTAAATTTATTTTTCGACACCGTTCCAAAACATCCCTTAGTCTCTTGTCATGTTCCGCTCTGTTTGAACCATATATCAACAAATCATCTATAAACATACACACTCCTTCCATGTCATCAAAGCATTCATAAATTTTCTGATGAAATACTTCACTAGCCGAACATATACCATAGGGCATACACTTGAACCTATACCTACCAAATGCGGTATTGAAAGTGCATAGGTCCGTGTTCTCGAGCTCTACCTGCCAGAAACCCGACCGTGCGTCCGACGTGGTGAATACTTGTGCTCCAGAGAGATTGCTTACGATTTCATCAATAGTAGGTAACCTAAAATGTCCCCGCCTAATAGCCATATTTAATTCCTTAGGGTCGAGGCATATCCGTAGATCTCCATTCGGTTTCCTAGCCACAGTCATACTGCTTACCCAGTCTGTCGGGCCCTCAACTTTCGCGATAATGCCTTGCACTTCCATCTCCGCTAACTTCTCTTTCACTCTATCTCTTAAGGCAAAAGGCGATTTACGCACAGCATTATTTTTTAATTGAATCTTGTACTTGCCTGGTAAGCAGCCAATACCTTCAAACACGTCCCGAAATTCCCGGAGACACTCCGGCACATCGGTAGACTCAGCGGACCACACTCGCCGAATTAAGTTCAACTCCACAGACGAAAATCGTCCAATCACCGGACTCGAAGGAACATTGGCAACATTAAACTCTAAAACATGATTCATATTTTTATACTGTACACGTAGAAATATTTTTCCCAACACTTCAATTTTTGTTCCCGAATAACCAGTCAACTTAACATCTGTATCGACAAGATTGCTATACGACAAACCAAGCTTATTAAAATAGTCTAACGGTAATACATTAACATCTGCCCCGGTGTCTATTTTGAAGCATATTTTATTATTATTTATTTTCAAAGTTACTCTCCACTCGTCATACGCATTATTAATCGAATTAATTACCTCATCAGTAGCCTCCACTATGCAGTTTACCCGACAAACACGTGCGAAGTGATTCCTCTTCATGCACTTAAGGCACGTCTTCCCGTAAGCCGGACACTGGAACTTAACATGCAGCCCACCGCAGTACGCGCAGGCTGCCGCTGGCTCTCGTCTCTGTCCGCCCCCGACAGCACCGCCGACGCTCCCACCGCCGCGTGCCGCCGCCGCTGCCGCTGCCGTTTCGTCCAGTTCCATCGCGTCTGATTACCGCATACACCTCATGTCTGTTCGTTCTTTCAGAGTACATCTTCGACATAACAGCCGCTCTACAGATATCCACAGCCTTCTTTAAAGATATGTCTTCTTCACGCAGCAACCTTTCTCGTAACGCCGGGCTTTGAACTCCACAAATTAGGCGATCCTTTATACTAAACTCACACGCCGACGAGAGCTTTCGTAGTTCATGCACGTACTGATGTATGCTTTCCCCTTCACGTTGATCCCGAGTAAAAAATTTATGCCGCTCAACCGTAACATTCCGTTTCAATTGAAAAATTCCTCCAATACCTCCAAAGTTTCCATAAGTGTGCTACATTTCGGCTTTTGGTCCAAAATCTCTCTACATTGCTCGCCTATTACATGCAGTAGTATATTTATGTGTTTTTCTGGTTTCTTAGATAATTCACATGCCTCAAAATATACCTCAAAGCCTTTTCTCCATTTGCTCCAAGCTTCATACAGATTTCCCGTAACAACATTTAATGTGTCACTTACAAAAATAAAATGCCCTGGCGGCGACAACACTGATTCCATTATTATTATTTTTTATTTTCCACCACACACTACCACCCAATAGTCATAAAACATATATATTTTTGTATTTTTACTGCGCCATGTAAAATAAACACGAGATGCTACGATCATAAAGTGACAGTTTATTCATTTGTTTTTTCATGCGTACAAATTACAAGTGGCCAGTATCTAATAAAAAGTATTTACATCAAATAATAACCTGACAGGCGCTATACGCAGCATGGGCAGTGTCTGTTTCAATATTGTTTTTACCTTGCTATGAGAGATCATGGTAACCCTGTAGGCTTACTCTTGAACCACTTCCAATCGATCGACATTGAGATTGTGATCTTTCGTACGCTTTTTTAGCAACACTAGCGACAAATTGGATCCGTTCCCTGAAAAAAAAAACTAAGTTCGGGTCACTCAAAATCTGCGCAATACTGGACCCGTATTGCGCAGATTTGGCGCCAATGTGGGAATTGAAGCGTACAAAAAATCACAATCTCAATGTCGATCGAATCGAAATACTTCAAAAGTAAGCCTACTGATAATGCTAGTATAGTATACTGCATATTTGCCGTTCTTACCTTTCAGGGCGGAGAAACTTAAGTGTGTCGTGTTAATTTTGTTTCCATTTCTTGGGTTCCGTACCTCAAAAAGAAATTAACGAATCGACTATTTTGTCGATAGGATCAATTTCTTGTCCGTCACTCCGTTTGTCTGTCTGTCTGTCAAGACCATTTTTCTCGGTAACGCGTAGAGGTATTATCAACCTGAAAGTATAATAAGCGCTTCACATTCACGCGAGATTCTCGGCGAGAGTCTCGGCAAGAATCTACGCGAGAAGTACGCGAGAACCTCGGCAAGAACTGCTTGGGTACACACTTCTCGCTAGAATCTCGCGAGAATGCAGGGTTATCACAAAATCAGTGATTAAATCAAAATTCTTTATTTTTGTGAAGAAAAATGTATATTTATGAATATCTATTTTCCGAGTAAATCAAATATTTCATATTTCAGTGTCATTATTTTAATTCTTGATTAAAAAAACTAATTTTCCAGGTTTTTGGTCCCTAGTCTGTTACGTAATTTCGAGTGAACAATGCCAAATGTAAAAAAAAACTTTCCACTGATGCTGAGGAGGCTATCGCTCCAAATAGTTGCCTCAGAACTGGGTAAATATTTAATTTTTCCTCTTCCTCTTTCGTTTCCGCAAAATAGTTGCTTACTTATTAAAATTAGTAACGATAATAAGGAAAATATCACAAAAATCATCATAAATTAGGATTTATTCAATAAATCATGATTAATTGGATTTTATTAAAAAATCATGATTTTTTCCAACCCTGGTACAAGGTTCTCAATATAGTTCTCGCGACAAAAAACCGACAAAAGTCGGAGAACTACGCGAGAACATCGCGAGAACATGCTAATCGGATTCACATTCACGCTTCTCGTGTTGTTCTCGCGTTTTCGCGAGATTCTCGCGAGAATGTGGAGCGCTCATATCAATCATACTTGTTGTTCAACACGATCAACAGTTTTACCCGTTTACTTCGCATATTTTAGGCAACAATGTATTAGTGTATTTTAAATATTTTATTTATATAAGTATTGGGATTTTATTTAATCTATACTTACTAATATTATAAAGAGGAAAGATTTGTTTTGAATAGGCTCCGAAACTACTGGACCGATTTGAAAATGGATTTCACGAATAGAATACTTACTACAATATCACTGAGTAACATAGACTATAGAATATTTTCCTACCGAAAAAAACGAAGATAACGCGGGCGAAGCTGCTTATTATATAAACGACTATAGTATATATCGGTAAAGAAGGTTATTTTTTAGTTACTAAAAAAAATTGTGCTTGTTCAGACTAGCAAACTGAACAACTTTCACTATGGGACCAACTTTGAAATCGCATAAAAGAAATCAGCTGTTCCATACATCTATCAGTGAATGTTGAACTTTTGTATGGAAAAGCTGATTTTTTTGCGATTTCAAACTTTGCCCCATAGTGAAAGTTGTTCAGTTTGCTTGTCTGAACAAGCACACAAATTTTTTTTTGTAACTAAAAAATAAACTTGTATAACTACCCTGTACATCTACCACATTGTTTCCCTGCATCACCCAAAGGTTGACTGGCAGAAAATGCCTTAGGCATTAAGCCCGCCTCTGTGCAAAAATAGTTGATAAAAAATAAATATTTAATGGAAAATAATCTAAAAACCGTATGTACACAATATAGCAACTTAGAAGTTCGTACGGAACCCTCAACTCGCACTTGGCCGATTTTTCCTTAGGTTTTCATTACGGGAGTCGTTTTTGGCAATTTCCCGGATTCAGGATTAATGGACGCCATTTTGAGAAAATGTTTTTATTATTTGAATGTCTAATTACTTTTAGTCATTTCAAGTTAGTACTAATAACTAGTATAGGTCGTTTAATAATTTATTGTCGTATTGTCTTCACCCTGTATACACATACTTCATATCTTTTCTACGTTTTGTCATATTATTTTGTCTTTTCTCAAATATGCCTTGATATTGAATATCTATTTAAATTTTAATTGTAAAATTCAACATTCCAATACAGTAAGTACTGAATTCTAAATATGAAATGCGCTACTTATTGTAGATAATATTATTCATATTGTAACAATGTATGATACAAACACAATAATAATGTCATCGTTCTTTTATAAACGCATATTCATTGACTATAGATTGTATTGTGCATAATTAAATTGCTGATATATTATATCACCCACAGTTGTTTTATTTTGCGTACCTATCAGAGTTTCATCGTTTCTGTAGTCTAGTGGTTGAGAACACCGGGTGTTGATCGGGAGGTCCGGGGTTCGATTCCCCAGGGGGGGCAGAAATTTTTTTTGCTCAGTTTGGTTGGTGGTAAGGCTTCTCACTCCGGACCCAATACAGTAAGTACATACCCTTGGCCATACCCCTGAGGGTAGGGTGGGACTTAACCATACCACCATTGTAGTATTGGGATTTGAATGATTAAAAATCGATAAGTATATGTTACTTTATTATATTGACATGTCTGCTTTGATAAAGTAGCTACGATAAAATAGCTTTGATTCCAGTTGACACCTACATTGTTTACTTTGTTCAATTTGTTCTTTTTGCCATCCTTCATCGTAAACATATCTTTAAAACTGTTACTATAATATAGTTAGTATAGTTAATGGTTATAGTAATACTAGAAAAAAAAACCCTCAAAGGGAGAGTTTTTTACGTCAAAGCTGAGCTGAAGAGTTGAGCACGGTTCAAGCAACTTTGATACGACGCCAACGTCAAAGTGCGCATTGATTGCTGATTTACACGATCAAAATAAGCGACGGGCGACTCGAGTTAAATAACTCGGGTTCGTCATCCAGCCCGTTGACTCATGTTGATTTTCTCATCTACCGAGTTGACTCGGTCATTCATTGCGTACTCGGACTATTACCGTGCTACTACTACGGCGCACCGTCCCGTTCCGTACCGTGCCGCTACGCGTAGCAGTGGGCGAGTCGAGTTGATAGCCAACGTAAACGCGGCTTTGGCCTTAGAGCAATATTAAAACAGAGACACCGATATTCCATTGTATAGTGCCGTCTTGCTCTCACTGCGGCTTTAATACAGTTTTAAGCGATTATGATAAGGTGCTGTTGCTGTTGTATATGTTACTGTAAAAGCCCGTATATTGGTAAATCTTAGGTTTCACCAGTAAATCTTAGGATTTACAATAAGGTTGGTAAATGTAAGGATTTTACTGAGAATAGACAATATTTCGGGCTTTTACTAATCGAACTGATAGATGACGCTAATAAAAACCCTTTTTTATGAGGTAGGTATGCCACCTAACTAATATTAAGCTATAATCTTTTAAGTTTTTTTATACAACTAAGTTATACTGCCCACCTGATGGTAAGTGGTAAAAGTCACCTATAATACATGTGGCTCTTGTGAGATTCGCAGCAAAACTGCAACCTCCACAAGAACCACGGTGTACGTTGCCAACTTGTAACAAAAGATGTGGTCACGGTATCTAGTAATTTCACTGCCATGTCAACCAGAACACAGCAATGCAAGCACTGCTGCTTTACGGCAGAAATAGGCAATTAAAACATCATTGACGTTAAGTGGCTCTGGATACCGCGAGCAGTCTCAAGGCTTCTACCACTGTCGTAGCACTGTTATGTCACCAGTGTCACGGCGTATGCTGTATGAAGGCCTTTTTGGTACACACAGCAACACGCTAGAGTTTACATGTTGACCTTAAAACCGCCCTTATGTTGCTCGTAATAGGCTTTCGTAATGCAAATGTAAAGCTTGACGTTTTATGCTTTATAATTTGGTACCTAATGCATGTTTCTGTACCGACGTATCAAATAAATGTATATCTATCTATTAGCCTTACACCGCTAGCCGATCTGGTCTCTTGTGAAATAGACGTACCTACATACCCAAATTACCCAATCAAAGTGTCTGTGCCAAACCTCTTGAAATTATGGTTACCCTGTCATGGCTTTAATAAATATCTAATTAATCCGTCGGACATATTAAAAAATATCAGACACGTAATAATAATACATTTTTTATTTGCCATTAGTTGCTTACAAGTTTCTAGGCCCATCAGACACGTAATAATAATAAATTCTTTATTTGCCATTAGTTGCTTACAAGTTTCTAGGCCCAGGTGGGTTGCACTCGGGGAATGGCTAACGCCGATCCCGAGTGTGTCTCTACGGAGGTAGAAGTTGCTCTGGAGGGTGGTTTAGCCAGGTATGGGGTTACCCAGGTAACCCGAGTCCAATGGCATATCCTTGGGGCGGCTTTGTCAGCTTTCAGCCCCTTGTTGAATCGTAAAGAGATTCCCCCGCCTCAAAAAAAAAAAAAAAAGGCCCAGGTGGGTTATTGTCTAAGAAAAAATCTATTACGATCGCCTTCAATTTGACAGCCATTGCGCCGTGAACACAAGACTGCGCGGAGGCGCCGACATCCGTTCATGAAGGGGCGATGGATGGAACCCCCTGTAGGCTTACTCTCGAACCAATCCCGATCGATCGACACTGGGATTGTGATTTTTCGTACGCTCGTGTAGCAATACTAGCTCCAAATTGGATCCATATCTTGAGAAAATTAATGAATAACGAGTTTGGGACACAAAATCCCACCCAATACGGATCCAATTTGGCGCCAATGTGGCAACATAAGCGTACCAAGAATCACAATCTCAATGTTAATCGATCGGAATTGGTTCAAGGTAAGCCTACTGGTCCCCACACTAGGGTTCCCTATGTTGTGGGAATCGGTCTACTTCCAAGTGACATCGCCGTGGGAGTATCAGGTATGATTAAAACAATAAAGCCCTCCCCCTTATAGTTAGTATTAGATGAAAAGGCATGAATGTGGATGGACTAACGAAAGAAACGGGATGAGGCATGGTAGTACAAGAGACAAAAAATCCGGAACTGGTATGAAATAAGGTCTTTGATTAAAATATCAGAGGAAACTGAAAAAAAAATACCACTAACAAGTCACATTTACGAGCTAAAGTGTTGGCCACATTATGTGCAATATCAAATTTATTGCATCAAATGGTGCCCTATATAGTATTAAAGACTTCGCATTTTAGGATTTAGTGGGTCAGAAAGCAAGACAATAGTTTTAGTGGGTATGCGACGTCAGAACACTATTATACAGTTGTTAAACTGCACGGTATAGTCACGGTAATAAACTGTGCAGTTGTTAAACTGCACAGTATAGTCACGATAAGTTTAACAACAGAACTGTACTATAGTTACTGTTACTGCACGAACCGCGCCAAATATCCCTGTAGGTTACTCTTGAACCAAATCCAATCGATCGGCATTGAGATTGTGATATTTCGTACGCTTATTTAGCGACACTAGCGGCAAAGTGGATCCGTATTTTGAGAAAATTAGATAGCACCGAGTTTGGTTCACTCAAAATCACCACAATACGGTTCCAATTTTGTGCCAATGTGGAAAATCAAGCGTACAAAAAATCACAATCTCAACGTCGATCGATTGGAAGTGGTTCAAGTGTAGACCTACTGGCCTTGCGCTCGTCACCACGCGTCTACAGCTATAGTCACACAAAGTATTAATAGTAGAAGCATTGAAGTCACAGAAAGCATAGCATTCTTGAAAGCCACACAAAGCATAATTTAATAGTAGTCTTTAGAGCCAAACAAATCATAGACATCTGAAGCCACACGCTTTTTGTCGCAGATGTTCCGCATGAAAAATATATGGAAATGAAGCTTGTGGCAACCTCATGCTATTTTATTTGTCAGTTGTCATTTTCATACATTTTGCTGTGTAATGCTTGCGGAAAGTAGGTAGCGTGTAGCTTCAAACGCTAATGACCAATTTCACTAAGTAAACTTGTTTTAGCTTGGGACAATCTTATGTAGGTATATATTTGGTATGCTGTCACTTCTTGTCTTTAATAAAAAGAATGTGACAGCATGCCACTTTTAGCCTTAGCCTTTCTTTAAAGCCACAGAAAGCATAGAAGTCTTTAAAGTCACACAAATCATAGAATTCTGAAGCCACACGCTTTTTGCCGCAAACGTTCCGCACGAAAAAATATATGGAAATGAAGCTCGTGGCAACCTCTTGCTGCTATTGTCATTTTCATACATTTTGCTGTGTAATGCCTGCGGAAAGTAGCGTGTAGCTTCAAACTTTAATGGTCAATTTCATTACCCATGTTTTAGCTTGGGATAATCTTAAGTAAGTACTGAGTATGCTGTCACTTCTGTCGCAGACGATCCGCACGAAAAAATATATGGAAATGAAGCTTGTGGCAACCTCTTGCTGCAATTGTCATTTTCATACATTTTGCTTGTAATGCCTGCGGAAAGTAGCGTGTAGCTTCAAACTCTAATGGCCAATTTCATTGACCTTGTTTTAACTTGCTCCTAAGTAGGTACTGAGTATGCTGTCACTTCTTGTCTTTAATAAAAAGAATGCGACAGCATGTCACTTTTAAGATTGTTCTAAGTTGACAAGTTTAGTCAAATTGGCCATTGGAGATAGCTGTGAAACGGAGTGCAAAATTGGTGGGAGTAGAGGCGGCTCTTGAAAGAAAAGTCTGATCAAAGCAACAATCCAAAAACGGAATTATTCCACATCGCAAATCATTCTCATACCTTGCCGTTCGATACAGACGTGAACAAAACATGGCCGTTTACAATGGGTCTCATCAGAAGGCTCAATGTCACTCAAAGGGCAATGGAGAGTGGTGGTGCCCCAAGTAGACTCCACCACGTCGGCGTTTCACCGACTTGTATTGCTGAATTTTATTTGCCGAATACCAGCTCTTAGAAGATTGGTATTACTTACCTTGGTTCCAATTGTCTCCGTCCGTCTCCTCCGTAGCCGGTGGACTTCCTGAGCTAGCTCGAAGGAAGTCGCGGCTCCTGAAGATCTGCAGTGGATCCACCGGTGGAGACCGGAGCACTACAAATGCCTAATAGGCCACCACGACTCACACACGCGATTTCGCACAACACAAAGCGGGCTTTCGCACCCCGATATTAGGTGCGCCGCGCAAATCACTATTTGCTTGAATATTGTGTATTATATTTTATGGATGCCCGGACATCATCCTAACCTATAAGCATGTCATGACATTTTGACTCGACTCAACTGACATGTCACATGCGACCGGCCGCCAAAAAAGCTGTCACTGCACAGACTAGAATGCAGTGCCGCCACTCGCTCTTCCTCGAGCGTGAACATCCCCCCGCTCCGGACAGTCCCGGACTGTCCGCCAAATCAGTCTAAGGGGAGGCGAGAAAGAGTAGCGACCGCGCGCTTCAAAACAGAATCCCCAACTAGGACCTCGGCAAACCTGGGCACACCATCAGACCCTAGAGTAAGTTGGACAATGCGTCCGCGACGCCAACGTAAGGGTGGCAGGTTTGGGTCCTTCACTAACACGAGGTCTCCAACCCTCGGTGGGTTTGTCTTATCTGACCACTTAACGCGCTGTTGCAAAATGTGTAAGTATTCAAGGTGCCAGCGGCGCCAGAAGCTCTGGGTAAGCTGCTGGAGCAACTCAAACCGCGAAAGGCGTCCTGGATTGACATCTCTATAAGGATACTCGGGCAGGGCGTTAAGTGGTCTGCCTATCAAGAAATGGCCCGGCGTGAGGGCCTGCAAATCGTTCGCGTCGGTAGACAACGGACATAACGGACGCGAGTTGAGAACCGCCTCAATCTTATGAAACACCGTCGCGAGTTCCTCGAACGTGAGAATAGTCTCCCCAATAACGCGGCGAAGGTGAGTCTTGGCGGCCTTTACAACAGATTCAAAAATCCCTCCCCAGTGAGGGCAAGACGGCGGGGAGTATCGCCATGTTACCCCCCTACGGGAGAGTGTGGATCCGATCTCAATATTATTTTTATCTAAAAATTCACAAACTTCTCTTATATGTCTATCAGTGCCCTTGAAGTTCGTCCCACAATCGGACCGAATTAGAGAAGGCAGTCCCCGGCGGGAGACAAATCTGCCTAACGCTGCTAAGAAAGCGTCCATGGTGAGCGCACTCACCACCTCCAAATGAACGGCTTTAGTGGCCAAACAAACAAACACACACAAGTAAGCCTTTTCAGTCTTAGCATTACGGAGTCGCGACGTTTTTATAGTGAATGGTCCCGCAAAATCAGTTCCAACTCCTAAGAAGGTCATCGATTCATTCACACGATCAGCAGGCAAATCACCCATTTGGGGCTGCATCGTCTCGGGGCGTAAACGATAGCAGGGCAGACATCGAAAGATAACAGATCGGATTATTCTTCGCGCTGACAAAATCCAAAACTCCCGTTGGAGGAGCGCGGTCAATGCATTACATCCGGCATGAGCATTCTTCACATGGCGATCAATGATCAACAATCGCACCAATGGTCCGTCCTTGGGGAGCAACAGGGGATGACGTGATCTATAAGGCAAGTTAGCGTGCCTCAATCGGCCTCCTACACGCAACAATCCCTTATCATCCAGAAAGGGAGTCAAACGCACCAAGGGTCCTTCAATTTGGACGTCCCGGTACGGAAAATCTTAAGTTCCGGTTCAAACGCTCTAGACTGGGTCATACGCACCCAATGCAAAAGGGCATCTTGGCGCTCCTGCGGAGAGAGGACCGGACACAAATCTTTGTCCTGAGGCCGGCGACAATTTCGAATAAATCTTCTTATCCAAGCGGTCACGCCGAGCAACTTGTCCAGAGAACTGTAGCGGTCTAATAAAAATTCCCGCTCTGGAGCCGCCATAGTCTCGACAGCGTGAACACGCAAGCCCGGATTTGGTACCTTCACCACAGCTGGTGTGGAAGGCCAAGACGATTGTAACAACCATTCGGGACCCCACCACAGAGTGTGGTCAATAAGCTGAGGGGCTTCGCTGCCACGTGATGCACAGTCAGCAGGGTTTATTTCACCTGGCACGTGGCGCCAAATCAACGTGGCCTTCGAGGCCTGTATTTGGGATACCCGATTGGCCACAAATACTTCCAGGGAGTGGACGGAGTTCTTAATCCAACACAGGACAACCTGACTGTCGGACCAAGCAAAGAGCGACTGAAAGTCCACGCTACGTCCCAGGGTGTCAACAACGTGGTTCATCAACCGAACCAGAAGAGTAGCTCCAGACAATTCTAACTTCGGAATCGTTAATCGAGTCCGAAGTGGAGCAACCTTACTCTTAGCAATTAGCAAGTGGAGCTTAACAGCTCCTCTATCATCGACCGTCCGGATATATACGACGGCTGCGTATCCACTCTCAGACGCGTCACAAAAGCCATGAAGGCTGGCCGTAAACCGTCCCTTAGGCAGTATATGTCTAGGGATACTAACACGGTTAATGTCGGGGAGAGACGACATAAAGGACTCCCAATCTCGCAGCAAACGGCCCGAGAGGGGCTCATCCCACAACACTTCGGCTGACCAAAGTTCCTGTAGGAAGTACTTCATCCAAAACACTACGGGACTAATCCAGCCATTTGGGTCAAAGGTACGAGCTACTGTAGACAAAACTAACCGTTTCGTCCAGACCTTGGGTCTTGGCAGCTCCAATCGATAGGTGAACGTGTCCTGGACAGGTCTGTATTGCACTCCCAAAACAGACAGTAAATCTGGAGTGTTGGCATTCTCAAAAATATGAGGCTCCTGCTGGTGGTCGTCTGGCAAGTCACACAAAAGCTGAGGTGAGTTGGACATCCACTTCCTCAGTTCATAACCACCAGCCCCGAGAAGAGCAATTAGTTCATCTCGCAAAATCAAGGCTTCCTCGACACTAGAGGAGCCCGTACAAATATCATCCACAAATGCATCCTCCTTGAGAACCAAGGATGCGCGAGGGTATCGTAACCGCTCACGTTCAGCGAGTTCCACAAGTGAGCGAATTGCCACAAAGGAGCTCGAACGCAAACCGTATGTATTGGTGTTCAGCTCGTAGACTAGCATGGGATCTCTGGGATCCTCCCTCCATAATATGAGCTGATATCGCCTATCGTCCGGGTGAATCACAGTCTGCCGAAACATCATCCGGATATCGGTCACAAAGACGACGGCATGGCGACGGAAGTTGGTCAATACATCCCCCACCTCGTGGTGCAACTTCGGTCCAGCATGCAGACATTGATTCAGCGAAACTCCGGTAGACGTGGGAGCTGACCCATCAAAAACAACGCGTATCTTCCCGGTGGAAGGTTTCAAAACCGCGTGGTGAGGAAGAAAATTATGTTCCTCGTTTCGCCAGTCCAGTCGCGAGACCGACATGTGCCCCAGTTGCTCATATTCTCGCATGAAGTCGACATACTTCTGTTTGAGGTCGGAGTTCCTACTCATACGACGCTCCATGGACAGCAGCCGCTTCTCGGCCAACGGCCGGGAGCTGCCAAGTGAGGGGCGAACTGACAAAAAGGGCAAACGAGTGATCAGCCGTCCCGAGTGAAGGCGACCTGTATTGTTCTGGTAGAACAACTCACACTCCTCGTCTAAGGGGTTCACTCGCTTCACGGTAGGTGGCTCTTCCACCTCCCAAAACCGTTGAAGGACATCCGATAAGGTGGAGCTAACAGTTATGTAACTGTCCACCGATGGAGATGGTGGGTTATGCCTAACTGGTCCCATCACTACAAACCCAAGCGATGTAGATAAGGCTACCAGCCCACCCTTCTGTAACTCTCTCCTCTTCCCACAATACACGCGGCCTAGAACATCGGCACCGAGCAATAAGTGAATCGGACCGGTTCGGTGGAAGGAAGGGTCAGCCAAGGTCAATCCTGATGTCGCATCAACGACAGCGCGCGAAACGTGCTGTTGCGGAAGCTGACCAACAACCTTCTCATAAACAATCGCGGTAGCGCCAATTTTGGGCGCTGAAGAGAAGTGGGGGGAGAAGGAGAACAAAACCTGACCGATCGGATCCGGGATCCGCAGGTCTCCGATTCCTCGTACCGATTCAAGGTATGGAGATGTGTTCAAACTCAACTGCCGGACCAGCCAGCTGGAGGCAATGCAACCCTGAGCTCCCGTATCCAAAAGGGCGCGAACTAAAACAAAGGTGCCCCTCGGGCCCCACACCTGTACGGAGGCTGTTGGTAACAGCACCTGCTCCTGTGGGGGGGTTGCAGCCGACAGTTGGTTTAATGAAAATCCTCCCGCATTCCCCGCAACGGGGGGGAAGGGGGGTCCGAAGAAAAATGCGTACGCGGCGGAGGAATAGGGCGCTCAAGGCGCTCGAGCGGGTCCCAATCCGGCACGTACTGGCCCCGATCAAAGCGGCATCGGGGGGCCGGACGGTGCCCATGATGGGCGAAAGTTGGGGGAGCCCGTGACAAACGGGGTCTCTCCATCAGAGGGGGAGAGAAACGTATCGGCTCCCGGCGTGGCTCCGTAATAACCGCGGCCCAATCCCGCGGTGGCGCCTCATAAGCGGCGCGTCGATCCCCCCCGCCCGTAGGGGGGGTGGGGCGCCCAATCCTCTCACTGGAGGGGGGGCGCCTGTCCAATCTCCGCGGAGGGGTGGCACGCCCCTCCGATCTCCTCGGAGATGTGGGTGACCTACGAGGGCCCCCGCCCGTGTGCGAGTCCCTCTCTCTCACCACCCCACGAGTGTCTCTATTGTTGAAGCACAAAAGGGGGTGATGGGCCCCTCCACAACAGTGGCAATCTCGTGGGTGGGGGCAAGCCGATGCCATATGGGCCCCCAGGCAGCGGTAGCACCAATTCCGCTGTTTGGCCATATTTCTACGCCCCTCGGTGCGTAGGCCAACAAATTTGGGACAGGCCGGCAAACGATGGCCATCCCGCTTGCAACACTTGCAAGGCATCGGCCTCTCCCTGTGTGGAGAGTTCTGCCGCACTGCAGTATACTGCTTGTACGGGCGGCGCTCTCTCCGTGGCGCTGCCCGGGTCGCCTCATAGCGACTTGTACTCGGTCCCGGCATAGGAGCCAGATCCAAGTGGTCGGTCATCCGACACTCATCCTCCAAAAATCTGAGGAGATCCGAGAAGGGGGGTAGGTACGAGGCACTATTGCCCCCATACCTTTGTTCAAAACGCCCCTTCATCTCCATGGGAAGCTTATTGAGGATGAGGTGGAGCAATATGAAGGACCACTGGTCCACCGGTAGATCAAGTCGTTTGAGCGCGTTAATAGCGCTCAGCAGCGGGTTCAAAATCTCCTTCCTCAATGAGGAGACCCGCGATACTCATGGCAGCCACATGTGTGTCCGCTAGCAAGCGAACATTTTGATACCGGGCGGTCAACAACGCCCTTGCAATCTCATAACTGTCATCGTTGACAGGTAGATGCTGGACAAGCACACCAGCCTCTCCACGTAAGGCAGAGAGCAAATAGGCCAATTTCTGGCTAGGGAACAGATCGTCCCTCGAGTGAACCAGGCTATCAAAGAGGTTAATGAACCCCATCCAAGAAGCCAGGTTCCCATCAAAGGTTGGGATGTCTAAAGTGGGCAGTCTGCCCAGCAAGCCGGCCGGGGTAGGCTTGACCTCCCCGGGCGTGCACGACTCACCCCTCCGGACGGATAGGATTGCCTGAGCCTTGTTTATAATCACATCCGCCTGTTCAAAACACTGATCATAATCGGCATTAAATTGGTCGACTGTCCGCAACTCAGCGGCACCCTCGGCTGGGTGGTCGAGCAGATATTGTTGATGAGCAACGAAAAGCTGCTCCAATTCCTTCAAGCGAGCCGGTACTCCCTCATGCCGAATTAACAAGGCCTGTTCTCGGTCTGGTCGGTCTACCAAAGCGACGGCACTAGCAAACCATCTCAAAATTTTTTGTGCACCCGCGCGGGCACCACTAAGCGGGCTGACTGGCGGGACCATTTTGCACCAAAATTAATAAACACTATAATAATACACGGACAAACAGACCGACAACCGCAGACAATAAAACAGATCGGGAGGAACTTCAAAGGCAGAACAAAATATATAAACAAACCAAAATCAAGTATAAATGCTAGAACTTAACTAGAACAACAACAACAGAATTTTTCAAACAAATTAAATTCAAGTATTAAGTCAATAACTTAACAAACATAATATTCAAGGGCAAACAAAACAAAATCAAATGTAAATGCTAAAACTTAACACAGCAATATAGTGTATTACAACAACAGCAAAGTCATTTAGCAGCAAAATCTGTTAAACAAATTAAATTCAAGTATAAGTTTACACTTAACAAACAAAATATTCAAGGGCAAAACAAAGATATGAAAAAACAAACCAAAATCAAATATAGGTAAATGCTAGAACTTAACTAGAACAACAAAAGACATTTAACCCCAATTTTTCATATACAATGACAATTAGTTAAGGAGATCGGTCCACAAATGAGCTGGTAGTCGGTTTAAAATCAGCAATCAAAACCAATTAATATGTATTGCCCGTTTGGACAACCAACAAGATTACAATATTAATTGTACAATACTAATCAAATACTCAAATCTAAGAACCACGCTCTGCTACCAAGAGATGGTGGTGCCCCAAGTAGACTCCACCACGTCGGCGTTTCACCGACTTGTATTGCTGAATTTTATTTGCCGAATACCAGCTCTTAGAAGATTGGTATTACTTACCTTGGTTCCAATTGTCTCCGTCCGTCTCCTCCGTAGCCGGTGGACTTCCTGAGCTAGCTCGAAGGAAGTCGCGGCTCCTGAAGATCTGCAGTGGATCCACCGGTGGAGACCGGAGCACTACAAATGCCTAATAGGCCACCACGACTCACACACGCGATTTCGCACAACACAAAGCGGGCTTTCGCACCCCGATATTAGGTGCGCCGCGCAAATCACTATTTGCTTGAATATTGTGTATTATATTTTATGGATGCCCGGACATCATCCTAACCTATAAGCATGTCATGACATTTTGACTCGACTCAACTGACATGTCACATGCGACCGGCCGCCAAAAAAGCTGTCACTGCACAGACTAGAATGCAGTGCCGCCACTCGCTCTTCCTCGAGCGTGAACAGAGAGGGCTATGCTCGGGGTTTCTACGCGATCGCATCAGAAATTAAGAGATTCGTAGAAGAACTAGTCACTGACATAGCCCAAAGCAGTGGCAGTGGGCAGGACACAGCTCGCAGGACTGACGGCCGTTGAGGCGGAAAGGTCATTGAGTGACGGCCGCGTACCGGGAGACGCAACGTTGGTAGGCCCCCTACAAGGTGGACCGACGATCTGGTGAAGGTCGCGGTAAGCCGTTGGATGCGGGAGGCGCAAGACCGATCGGTTTGAGGATCCTTGGGGGAGGCCTATGTCCAACAGTGGGCGTCTCTTGGCTGAAATGATGAATGATGGTGTGAACAAAACGAACGCGAATGTTATACTTTGTCACACTTTGGCCTCACTTAGGCCTCCAGAGTGCCCACTCTGGGGGTTTAGAATTTACCTTCCAATCTCAAACGTACCTCCATCGGGGGAGGGGGAGGGGTTTCGGAGGGTGGTTTAGTCGGCTTGCAGAATAGCCGCCGGTGGACCCGAGTCTTATATTACGGCATACCCAAGGGGGCGGTCTAGTTAACATAGCCCCTTGGCATCGAAAGAGATTACCTCACCACAATTTTTTTTTACTAAAAATAAAACCGACTTCAAAAATACCAATAAGTCATAAATATTATAAGAATACAAACAATATCACAGTTTTATATTGATGTTGGTGCCAAATTTTAACTAAGTAGTTACTTATATTAATTGTTCTTATATTTTTTAAGACTTGCAGGTGATCATTGCTTGAACCTTATGCTCTAAGCTTGGCATCGACTTCAATATTAAACTGTGATGTTGTTTGTATTCTTATATTATTTATGACTTTTCGAAGTCAGTTTTATTTTTTGTAAAAAAAATTTTTCAATCTATTTAGTTAATTTAAAAGACCAAAATACTTTATGAAAACCGCATCACTTATTAATAGAATAAATCTATTTAATCTCGCTCGACTTAGCCCTCTACCAACAGGACTGCGCTAAACGAGACTAGCAGAATGGAGAAATGTCATTGGTCGATTTTTCTTCGAACACCGTTAGGAGGCTGATGAAAAAGCCCTTTCACACACCTTTCTACTTCCTATAACAATTAACCGTATATATACATAAAAATACCGATATATAGATAAAGAAGAATGAAGACGCCCAATCAGAGCTCCCACAAAGATGTTGTCATAGCAACAAAATTACAAACATAAGAGCAGCCAATGAGAAACGTCACAAAAACAACAAAAGTTATCGCTTGTATGAAGCAATTACCTATTTTCACTCGTAGGGGAGGTGATTGCCTATTTTCACTCGTAGGGTTGTTTCCGCACCGGGTTATAATCATGCTGAATATTTAATCCCATAAAGCCCTTTCACACACCTTTCTACTCCCTATAACAATTAACGGTATATATATGACACAGTAAAATTTTTAAGTGTTTAATTTTTTTGCAATAAGGTTCATAAAATACAATACAGTCAAAACAATAACGGAAAATATCTAGTTAAAAAATGTACACAAGAAAGGCAAACAGATAGTGCGGTCCGAATACTCCCATACTCCCAAAATAGTCCATAATCATTAATATTTATGTATTTGCTGGGTGGGGGTAATGACATCTATCGCATCGCAGCGCTCGTGGTGGCCAAAAGTAGAAATAATGTACGTTCTGTCATTATCTATAAACGCAATCACATTGACACACTTCAATTAAATGAATATTGGCGAATGATGAATGAATATATTATCATCATCATCATATCATTTCGGCCAAGAGACGCCCACTGCTGGACATAGGCCTCCCCCAGGGATCTCCAAACCGATCGGTCCTGCGCCTCCCGCATCCAGCGGCTTCCCGCGACCTTCACCAAATCGTCGGTCCACCTTGTGGGGGGCCTACCAACGCTGCGTCTCCCGGTACGCGGCCGCCACTCGAGGACCTTTCCGGCCCAACGGCCGTCAGTCCTGCGAGCTATGTGTCCTGCCCACAGCCACTTAAGGTTTGCAATTCTTTGGGCTATGTCGGCGACTCTAGTTCTTCTACGGATCTCTTCATTTCTGATGCGATCGCGTAGAGAAACCCCGAGCATAGCCCTCTCCATTGCCCTTTGAGTGACATTGAGCCTTCTGATGAGACTCATTGTAAACGGCCACGTCTCAGTTCCGTACGTCATCACTGGCAACACGCACGAATTGAAGACTTTCGTCTTAAGACACTGCGGTAGATTGGCCGAGAATATGCTGCGTAGCTTCCCGAACGCTGCCCAGCCGAGTTGGATTCGTCGATTTACCTCTTTCTGGAAGTTGGACTTACCGAGCTGGACTATTTGTCCCAGGTAAACATATTCGTCAACAACTTCCAGTGTAGAGCCGCCAATCTTCACAGGAGTGGGTACTACATGGGAATTCACCATAATTTTGGTCTTGTCCATGTTCATTTTAAGACCCACTTGTTGGGAAACTCTACAGAGGTCTTCGAGCATTGTGCCTAGATCTTCCACGGTCTCAGCCATGACCACGATATCATCGGCAAAACGAAGGTGAGTCATGTACTCACCGTTTATGTTGATGCCGAGTCCTCTCCAGTCCAAAAGCTTAAATACATCCTCCAGCGCAGCTGTGAACAGCTTCGGCGATATAACGTCACCTTGTCTCACACCTCGCTGAAGTCGTATTGGTTTCGAGTTCTGGTCCTGAAGGCGGACTGACATAGTGGCGTTTCCGTACAATGACTTCAACACTTGGATGTACCGGTAGTCTATTTGGCACCTCTGGAGTGACCTAAGCACGGCCCAGGTCTCGACAGAATCGAAGGCTTTCTCATAGTCCACAAACGCCAAGCATAGTGACAGATTATACTCCTCGGTCTTCTGTATAACCTGCCGCAGCGTATGAATGTGGTCTATGGTACTATAGCCTTTACGGAATCCGGCTTGTTCGGGAGGCTGGAAGTCGTCAAACCTGCGCGCGAGACGATTCGTGATGACTCTCGAGAACAGCTTGTATACATGACTCAGGAGCGTGATGGGTCTGTAGTTCTTCAACTGGGCCCTGTCGCCCTTTTTGAAGAAAAGTGCCACCACCCCCTCGTGCCATGCTTTAGGCGATCCCTCGAGTATGATGGAGTTAAATAGCCTCTGCAGCGCTTTCCGGACTGGTAGTCCACCCGCTTTCAAAAGCTCAGCTGTAACTCCATCATCACCCGGTGCCTTGTTGTTTTTAGCTGTTTGAGAGCCACACTAATCTCGTACAGGCTGACGTCCGGGATGTCTTCGGTGTAATGCCGGATCAATTTGGCTCTAGGGTCTGTAGCCTGAATGACAGGTGCCTGCGATGTTGTGTAAAGCTGTCCATAAAAGCGTTCAATCTCAGCCATAAGCTCAGGTCGAGACGTGACGACTCTGCCATCCTCTGTCTTCAGCTTCGTCAGCAGACTCTGACCGAGTGACAGATCTCTTGCGAACACTTTGGAGCCCTTGTTTCGCTCGATGGCTTCCTTAATACGTTCTGTATTAAATCGGCGTATGTCGCGAGTCAGAGACTTCGAGATCTGTTTGTTGAGTCGCCGACGAGCATCTTCAGAGGACTGCAGACCCATCCCACGTCTTTCTTCCATCAGCTTAATTGTCGGCTCTGAGATCTTGCTCCTTTGCTTGGTACGGCTGGGTTTGAAAAACTTCGAACCCACCGTAAGGACAGTTTCCACAAACCTGTCACTATATGTGTCCACATCCGTGCAATCCTCCAGGCAAGCGAACCGATTCTGTAATTCGAGTTGAAAGCGCTCGGGGTTTTGGATCTGGATGGCTCCAGGACGGAGCGTTGACTTCATCAGTCGATACCTCTCAGCTTTTACATTAAGATTCAATGCGCCTCTCACCATTCGGTGATCGCTTCCCGTGTTGAACGTATTAATCACTGAGACGTCATTGAATAAGCGAGTCTTAGTCGACATGATGAAGTCAATCTCATTTTTTGTCACGCCATCCGGACTTTTCCAGGTCCATTTTCGATGCAGCCGTTTTTTGAAGAAAGAGTTCATCATATAGAGTCCCTCTCTCTCCATGTAATCGGCTAGCATTTGACCACGGTAATTCCGGATTCCAGCTCCAAATTTCCCGACTTTCAACTCACTATCGCCGCGCTTGCCTAGCTTTGCGTTGAAGTTTCCTATGACAACGGTGTAATGAGTCTTGGAAGCATGTATTGCCCGAGAAATGTCCTCATACATAGCTTCCACTTCCTCGTCGGAGTGTTTCGAGGTCGGAGCGTATACCTGTATGACCTTCAGCGAATACCGTTTGGTAATTCTGAGTATAAGGTACGCCACCCTATTCGACACACTTCCGATCTGTACAACGTTGTTCACAAGAGACTTGTGGACGATAAATCCGACACCACCTTGGGACAGGTCTTCGCCCTCCCGGAAATAGAGCAGGTTGCCGGATTTGAGAACCATCGGGTCCTCACCCTCTCTTCGGACTTCGGACAGTCCCACTATACTCCAGCGAATCCTGCTCAACTCCCTCTCGAGCTCCAGCAGCTTCTCCCCGGTCCGCAGTGTGCGCGCGTTATATGTGGCCAGGGCCAAGGTCGTCTGACGGGGGATCTCCGCCGCCCGGGGATTCTTTGCATCCCAGGTCCCAGTACCGCGCCGACGTCCGTCACCGCCGGCACGGCCTCCAGAACCGCCGGGCACTTGGGGCCTTTGTTTAATGTTTGGGTTCATGGGGGGTTTTGGGCCAACTCCCACCACGCTGGCCCAGTGCGGGTTTGGTGGGGAGCGCCAGAGTCTCGTCTGTTATAGAGCAGGGTGCACCGCGTGCAGGTGAGGTTGGCTTGGGTCCCGATAGGTGGTATTTGGAACCCCTTGCACATATTATATTACCTTCTTAATAATTGGCCATCATCTGACCTGATGCTGATGGTAAGTGACGTTAAGGCGAAGATGGTAGCGAGTTTCACCTGGACTCCTCAACAACTGAGGTACAGGCTCTCGACATCTTACCTCTAATTGTCGGAACACATAATAATAATAATGTCCTCCGATCCTACATTCGGTCACGGCGGCCAATCTCAACAGAGACAAGCCATCTGCGCAGGAGTACAAGTGACTGCGCAAACGCAATACAAGTGCACGCTCTGTTCCTTTACTCGCCTAGTCTGATGGGACGGTTAGCCGACACGACCGGTGCGAGATCAGGCGCAGGACCCACTGTTTAACGTGCCTTCCGAAGGACGGACGAGCTTGAGGTGTTTTGTATTTCGGTCACCCATCATAGGACTGACCACTGCCAACGTTGCTTAATCTTGGCAATCATTTACGGAGCGCGCGCGCCAATGCGCCACCAAGCTCCTCGTGTCGCTCCGTTGTCGGAACACAACAATGCTATTATGGTGATAAAGTTAAGGTAAGATGGTTGTTTGGTAGCCAGGCGCGGGCTCAGAAGCCCTCATCATCAACAGCTCATATACGTCCCCACCGAGGGGCTCGAGCCTACCCTAAACTAGGGCGATTAGGCCTTAGTCAATCACGCTGGCCAAGTGCGGGTTGGTCGACTTCACACACAACCTGTAAAGAAATTCTTTCTTCACAGGTGTGTGCAGTGCAGGTTTCCTTACGATGTTTTCCTTCGCCGTAAAAGCGTCGAATAAACGTACATATGAATATAAATTTTGAAAACACATTGGTACGTTGCGGGGTTTGAACCGCTACCTCCCGATTGAAAGGCGACAGCCTTACGCACTACGCCATCGACGCTACGCCATTGACGCAGAAGCCCTATCACCAACCAAACCGAGCAAAATATTGTTTACACCCATGGGGAATCGAACCCTAGTCCTCCTAATCAACACCAGGTGGTCTATACCAATAGACCACAGAGACAGTTAAAGGATGTCCAGCAGATACCGACAATTTTCATTTAGAGGTTTGTCGTTGAAATTTGATATTGTGAGTGATACTCACAAACCCGGTCTAAAGAATAATATGATATTTAATTCGATCTACAAAGGATATTTAATTTAAAAACGACACAGGAACAATTAAATATGTTTACTATTATTTAATGAAACCCAAAGTAGCTTCATCTTCTTGTTTTACAGTAAAATTACAACTAAACATGAAGTAAACAATTCCCAGCATAACCAAAATAAAACACACTAATAAATTTTACTTGCCTCAGTTAATTTGTATGATCAAAAATGATTTCAGAATCTTTTGTCCACCCAAATCAAGGTATCGCAGTAATTTTGTAATATAAATTAAAAGGTAGTTTTTGATTTTGATAATTTGTCATAATGTCGCGATTCAATATCAAAGCGTCAGAGCCAACAAAGTTGCGGACGGTAGGTGGCGCTGAAGTCGTGCACACAGCCAATAGGTATGAATACTGCAAAACAGTATTCCTTTCGCAATTATATCTTCTGTGGCAGCGCTGTAAAACCTTTATTAATAGAATTAAAAAGTTTATAATGAAAATTATTTCTTAAAAACCCTTCTATAAAAATAGTTTGATATCATTTTTTGGTAAAATGATCAGAAAAATGTTATAGCTACCATGAAATGTTTTTCTCAAATTTTCATCGATTTTTTTCACTTATAACTTTGTTATTTTTGGTTCTACGGCTAAAAGTTACTTGATCAAAGTTGTAGAGAATTTTATTTGCAACAAAAAAAAATATTTTTTTTTTTGTGAGACCTATAGTTTGTCAGATAAACTATAAAAACCATTTTCAAGATGACGGCCGTGGGACAAGGGTTGCAACCTTACAAACTTAAATACTTACCAGGTTAATATTCAGCAGTATAGTTCTTATAGTTTAGGAAAAAAGTGGCTGTGACATACGGACGGACGGACAGACAGACAGACTGACATGACGAATCCATAAGGGTTCCGTTTTTTGCCATTTGGCTACGGAACCCTAATGACTGTAAGCCTTGCTACTCATCACCTAAAAGTTTAGGTACCGTATACAAGTCTTGCTGTATCAACATCAGATAAATCAGCTGACGTATTTTCCATACAGCGCGAGCTGTACCTATACGTAACGAAGTTATAATTTCTCCGCGTGAATTTTTTTCTTTTTTTTACAGCTTAAAATACACTTTTTGTTACTTCTTTTAATATTTGTGTACATAAGATATCATTTACAATTCACTATAATATACACAGTAAGAATTTTAAAAACAATATTATTATATTTATGTTGCTTGGTTAAAGTCATTGATTTACTGTAGTAAATCAATGGTTAAAGTAGTTGAATGTAACATTATCTATTAAATTTAGCGTCATCTAGTAAAAAATCAATAGTATTATAAAAATCTAAGCACCGCACCGTGCTAAATTGTATAGCGCCATTTAGTGCAAAACCGTAGAAACCGTATAATAGGATAAAATTTTTCAATAAAGATTAAAATTGTTCTGGCGGAATATTGTAGAATTATTTGTAATTTACTATCATTGAAACAACTGATGTTTATAATGGTTTGATTCTTTTCTTCTTTATGATTCTTTTCAACTGATGTTTATAATGGTTTGATTCTTTAGAAATCTAGACATATATCTCAAGAGGTTATGGGCTGTAAAATAAATAAAATATAAAAATTAAGTATTACAAGATTCAAAAATTAACAGAAGGAAAACGAAAGGAAAGTATGGCGGCGGTTACAAATACGAATTTTCCTCAGCTACGAGCAGAAAATTTTAATAATTGGCTATTTCGAGCAGAATGTATTTTAGATGAGAAGCATTTACTGCATACGATTAGAGAAGATGAGCCAACTGAAGAGAAAAAGTTAACGGAATTCTCACGTGAGGATGCAAAAGCGAGAAGTTTAATAGTTCATTGCATTCCAGATAAACATTTGAATCTAGTAAAAGAGTGTAAAACGGCAAAGTCAATGATAAAAATATTAAAGCACATTTTTCAAAGGAGAAGTATAGTTTCCATTATACATCTGAGGCGTGAGCTACTTAATTTAAAACAAAATTCAGGTGAATCTTTGGAAGACTATTTTTTACGGTTTGAATGTTTGATACGTGAGTTAGAATGCGCACAGGAGAAATTAAATGAGAAAGACAAAATTGCGTGCCTACTAACTGGAATTGACGAGAAATATGATAACGTAATCACGGCAATAGAGTGCAACACAGATCTTACTGTAGAGACAGGAGCTTCGGAGATGAAACTCGATTTTGTAAAAGCGCGTCTTTTAGATGAAGAATTAAAAATGAACGAGACAAATATTTTACCGAGTAGTTCACAGAGTGCATTCGTTACGTGTTATAATTGTAACAAACAAGGCCATATTGCCAAGGACTGCTACATGCTCAGAGGTCGCGGAAGAGCTAGAGGAAGAAGCCGTGGATTTCGAGGAAGAGGACGTATAATGAGAGCAAATATTACAGCGGAGAGAGATAATGATGAATCTATGTATAGTTTTATAACTACTGGTACGTGGTTACAAGCGCAGAAAGGAGACAGTAAAGAGATTGAATGGGTAATTGATTCTGGATGTACTTATCATTTAATTCATGAGAGATATGAGTGCTAAATGACGGACGTCATAAACTTAGAAAAACCTGTTAAGATATACGTAGCCCACGGAGATTTCATCACAGCAGAATAGTAGATTTTAGAACAGAAAAATAGATTTTGAAGCCTTGATAGTACGTAAATTAAGTTTTAATCTATTATCCGTAAAGATGATGGTAAATAACGGCAACAAAGTTGAATTTAGAAAGGATAGGGTGACAATTTATAATTCTTCTAATAAAGGTATTTCTGGTTTTTACTCCAATAACTTATATATTTAAAAAACGGAGGTATGTATCAACGATCAGTACTGTAATAGCGCTAATACTCCTAATGATGTTTGGCACAGACGTTTAGGTCATCTTAACCATCGACGTCAATTATAGTCTACGGATCATGGGTCTGCCAACCAGTCACCTACCGCGTGGACCATGCATGTTGGGTAAAGCTACCAGGTTACCATTTAAGCCAACACCGAGGCCACGGTTTTCATGTATAGGTGAGTTAATACATACATACATAGCAGGACCAGCAAGAACGCCAACCCTTCATGGTGAGTTATATTATCAAGTGATCATTGATGACTTCTCACATTATACAGAAGTTTACTTGTTACAGAATAAGGGCCAAGCTACGGAAAAAATAATTAATCAACTATATAAATCGTTTGGAGACCGGGAAAGGAACAAAAGTCAGAAGTATACGTTGCGACAATGGAAGAGAATTTAAAAATAAACAACTAGAATCGTTTTGTGAACAAAAAGGCATAAATATTCAATTCACGCACACCTTTTCACCACAAGAAAATGGAACATCAGAGAGAATGAACAGAACACTATTCAACAGGGCCAGAACCATGCTGATTGAAACAGGGTGAAGCCATATCGGCAGCAGCCTACCAACTGAATCGTTGTCCATCATCTGCAAATTCTGCAATACATTTTAAAATACCAACAAAAATTATGAATAACAAATTAGATCTGTTTTTTTTTAAATTTAGAATATTCGGAAGTAAAGCGTGGGCAGTAAATTTACCAAAAGGAGGTAAGATAGAACCTAGAGCTACTGAATTTAGAATGGTGGGATATGCTCGTGTAGGTTATCGCCTATGGAACCCTAAAACACGTGAAATCGTTATATCGCGTGATGTACGGTTTGATGAAAATGATATAATATACAAAGAAGAGTCAACGAGTCGAACTGAAGAAAATAAATTTGAATGTCATGAAGATGTGAGTAATGATGGAGCAGAAGAAGTTAAAGAGAAAAGTAAAGAAGAGGCTGTAAGAGTGAGACCAAATGACGATAATGAGGATGAACAAAGTATGAGTGGAAGACCAAAGAGGAATGTAAATAAACCTAGTTATTTAAATGATTATGTAACAAAAGATGAGGAGTATGATGTAAACATTGCATACTGTTTGCTAACTGAAGACACGCCAAAGATATATAAAGAAGCATAGCAAAGGGTGAAGATTGGCAAGATGCTGTCAAAAAGGAGATTGATTCTTTAAATCATTTACATACATGGGAAGAATGTGAATTGCCTTAGGGTAAGAAAGCGTAAGATACTAAGTGGGTATTTGCAATTAAGTCAGATGGTAGAAAGAAAGCCCGTCTAGTCGCAAAAGGTTTTCAAACTGATATTAATTATAATTTTTACTCCCCAGTAGCGAGGATGTCTACAGTAAGAATTATGCTTAGTCAAGCGGTACAAGAAAATTTTGAGATGAGGCAGTTAGATGTACCAACAGCATTTTTGAATGGCCATCTACACGTAGAAGTCTATATAAAGCCACCAGAAGGTATTGAAGTAAAAGAAGGAAAAGTTCTAAGACTAAAAAGAGCGTTGTATGGTTTGCGAGAAGCACCAAAATGTTAGAACGACAGGTTACATGGTTTTCTAGTTAAACAAGGATTTGAACAGTCAAAGCATGATTTCTGTTTGAGATAATGTATGGTTGTTAGTTTGGGTCGATGATATTGTTGTAATGGGTAAGAATATGAAGATAATAGAAGAACTAAGAGAAGAATTTGATGTAAGAGATTTAGGTGAAGTAAAGGAATATATTGGTATGGAGATTGTAAGAGAAGAAGCAAAGCTGACAATAAATCAAAAGAAATTAATTGATAAAGTTCTCAATAAGTTTGGAATGGTGGATTGTAAAGGAGTTGCCACACCCATGGAAACGTTAATTAACATTACGGAAGAGGAAAGTATTAACGTGCCTTATAGAAAATTGGTGGGTTGTCTTAATTATATCTCGTGTACCTCAAGGCCAGATATAACATTTGCCACATCATTTCTAAGTAAGTATTTGGACAAGCCTACTAAGACATTATGGACATCAGGTAAGAGGGTTCTTAGATATTTAAAACAAACGTCCGATATGTGTTTAACGTACACCAAGAGCACCGACGTGTCACCTAGTTTGATAGCATATTCCGACGCTGATTGGGGAACTGATAAGGACGACAGGAAGAGTGTAACTGGTTGTGCTGTATTCCATAATAACAATCTAGTGTCGTGGTTTAGCAAGAAACAGACTACAGTCGCGTTGTCATCTGCGGAGGCAGAGTACGAGGCAGCAGCAATGGCAGCTCAGGAAGTGGTTTATTTAAAAGGTATACTTACGTATTTTAATGTTCAAAACGGTGACACATACCTTCGTGTTGACAATCAAAGTGCTATCAAAATGATAGAGTGTAATATAAATAGTAAACGCACGAAGCACGTAGATATTAAGTTTCATTATATAAAGGATTGTATTGTATTTGTAAAGAAGTATTTGCAGTTCCATATGTACGAACTGATGAAAATTTTCACCAAGCCGCTTGCTTAGTGCAGTAAAACATTGTTATTTTTGTGATAAACTTAAAGTTATATGTAAAGTTAATTGTTTTAAGTATGTGTTCTTTTTACGTGTTAATAAGTTAATGAAATGCGATTAGTTATTTGACATTATTATTATGTTACTCGTATTGAATTATTTATGTTTAGCGATATGTTTTTGTTTGCCAATCTTTAATTATTCGATAAATCCAAGATTGAGAGGGGGTGTTGGATTTAGATCTGCATGCTCTGTCTTTATGGTTGCTCTATGTCTTCGATAGAAGTCAGTGGCGAAATATATGTAAATAATGTAGCTTGTGAAAGTAAAATACAACTGATGTTTATAATGGTTTGATTCTTTTCTTCGAAATCAAGACATATATCTCAAGATTTTATTTATTTTCAGGCATGATTCAGTATAAATTATCAACTAAATTTAAGTTAGCAACCTTATAGGTCAGCGCCATCTAGATATTAGGTCCTTACATATGAAATTGGCGTTTTGCCGTATATTGGCCACTTTGATCTCAAATATCTCCCCTGGCTCTCTATTTCTAGGCATAAAAATTATTGTCATAAAATCATTTTCCATAATTTCGATTGTAATAATCGTCAAGACGCATAATAATCAGGAAGCAGAATGGTAATAAGCATAATATTGTGTGGCAGAAAATCATTTGTCATAAGTATTAAAACACATAAACTCGAAACACAGAACAACTTGACGCATAATTTTTCGAAGCATAATTAATGTTTAGCATATGTTTAGCATGTTTATCACAACGAACAATACAATTACGCAGAATTTCTCTAGGCATAAAAGGCGCGCAATCATGCAGCAATGTAAGCAAACATGCAATATGCATGCAAGCATGCAAGCAAGCATGCAAGCAAGCATGCAAGCAAGCATGCAACATGCAAGCAAGCATGCAACATGCAAGCAAGTATGCACAGTGCAAGCAAGCATGTACCACGCAAACAAGCATGCACCTTGCAAGCAAGCATGCACATGCATGGTTTCTGTCACGGCTCCCACGCTGCGGGGCTCCGGCGGTCCCACGCGAGCTTATCGTCGCAGATGGTTTTCGCTCGCCGCCGCGGCTGTCGATGGCTGGCGAAGCCGGCCAGCAATCCGAAGCTGCGGTTGAAACCACCTGCTCCTCAGCTCGCGGGCCGCCTCGCGCCTACGCGGGTTTGAATTACACTTTAGGGGTAGGACAAACAAGACTACGTGGAGTCGGTTTTGCAGCGATTCGTTTCTGTCACTAGTAGCATGAATGAATTACTTTGTCAAATAAAAAATCAATATATACTATGAAAAAAATATATCAAATGAAAATATAGAATATTCGAGTATCATATTTGAATAAAATAATATATGAAATGTTATTATAAAAAGTTTAGTAAAACAGAGAGTAAACATTGTATCTAATGAACGTGATATCCCTTAAAATAAAACCATTTCTAATTATAAGTAATGCCCCAAAATATTAGGGATATCATTAATAATGACACTTAAAATTATGGCAAAACATTTTAGGACTACCAATATTATGTCAAAAGAAATTAGGGATTTCATTAATTATGCTTCATAAAATTATGCCTTTGAATAATTTTACCTTATACAAATTATGCAAAGAAAAAATTATGTGACGTTAATGTTATGCTTTTCGATTATTATGCTTAGTGATTTATGCCAAGCGTCTTTATGACAAACAACATTATGCCAAATGAAAGGTCCCCATCTCCTCTATGGTTAGGAATTCCAAATTCAAATTTATACAGCTATTTCATGTATTTGTGTTTCGAAAATTTGAATTTGGAATTCCTAACCATAGAGGAGATAATTTGAGATCAAAGTGTCAATTTCATTAAATACCTAATAAAAGGCGGGAATGGGACCTTTCTTATAGTTGTATGACATTGGCAGTCTATATTATTCTTCGTCTATGGTATAATGCTCGAAGGCCATTGTTTGAATATTCTTCTTTGGAGCTTATCCTGTGCTGACTGACGGCTTCCCCCGGCTTACTTAATAAACTACCTGCGATAGATATCTGGCTGATGCGAATGGTTCCCGGTCCATCAGCAACGTGTTGTGAGGTGTGAGTGTGAACTCAAAGTTGGCATTTGCAACTACGGAACCCTACACTGCGCGTGGCCCAACACGCACTTGGCCGGTTTTTGAAGTTGGTTTGTATTTTCTGGAATTAGTTTTTAACCTCTAAATTCTCGGAAAACAGTTATGCTATGAGCATTTTTATTACGGCGGCAAACTTAGGTAAGACCCTGGTAGCTAGCCAGGCAAGCACAGAAACCCTAGCACCAACTAAACCAAACCAAAAAAACTACTGCCGCCATGGGTAATCGAGCCCCGGACCTCCAGATCAACACTGAGTGGTCTCAGTCACTCGACCACGGAGGTGGTTAGGTGACTTGAATAATCTGAAAACATTATTATAACGAATTGAGAGGTAAAAGTACGAAAATCACGACTAATTTAGCTGAGTCGCTCAACCAAAAAGAATATTTTGATGATGTTCTTATTTGCTTCAAACAAGTAATTACCATGTATCAAAGAGATATATGGAAAAATAAAATTATAACACACAAATACGTGATACATGACTTGGAATCTATGGATTTCTAAATTGCGCAAGACTTGACACGCAATTTTTTTTTATTTATATTTCTACACGTTTCGATGTTGGGATATAGGGAAGGGATTGGGAAGTTTGATATTTTTCAAATCAATGGGCGCTATTTAGGTAGAATGTATAGAATGTATAGAGCGTCGGTGGCGCTGTGGACTCGGCACTTGCCTTCCAATAGGGGGGTCGGGGTTCGAGACCCGCCATGTACCAATGTGTTTTTCGTTTCGAATTTCGTATGTACATTTGTCTGACGCTCCTACGGTGAAGGAAAACATCGTGAGGCAACCTGCATACATCTGCGAAGAAATTCAATGATGTATGTGAAGTCGACCAATCCGTACTGGGCCTGCGTGGTTGACTAAGGCCTAATCACCCTAACATAGGGTAGGCTCGAACCCCTCGGTGGGGACGTATATGAGCTGTGATGATGATGATGATGTATAGTAATGCGAATATAATGTAAATCGTGTACTATGATTATATAAACCTTACTTTGAAAAACATGAAATTAAACTGCACACAATTCGAAAAAGCTTTTACAGTGACGTAGTCTGTTTATTGCAAACCTGTGTCCACTGTTTGCCCTCAGGCTACCTGACCATACAATATTCAGGAACACGCAAATGCACTATTTACAGTAGACACAAGTGGTCTCCGAATTGCAAAATTACTTCAATAATCAACATAGTTTTGTTATAATGCCTGTGTGAGTCAATTAAATTATTATACTTACTCCTATATTGTTCATTCAATAACGTATGTCGGTAGGTATTCTGAACAGATATTTGCGCGTACCAAATGTTTTCTAATTTATCATCACCTGAAAAGAAAGTCATCGGGGCTGAAAAGGGAGGTACTGAGCGACAGCGGCTTTTAAGGGTGCACAGTTAGTCCACTAGCGCCGCCATTCGTTTTTTATTAATTACTAGTGGGCCCGGCAGACGTTGTCCTGCCCGATTCCAGCGCCACCTACCGGGTCTAGCTTTACTTTTAAACCTTCCTTGAACCTATCCCAATACACACAGAAAATTTCGTAAGAATCTGTCGAGCCGTTTCAGAGTTTTTGGGAGACAAACACACAGCGTTTCATTTTTATATATAAGAAGAAGATGATGAATTAAAGACGTTTCTACAAAAAATAGGCCCGTCAGGAACTCAATATAGATATTTCAGATTTTTGGGAGCTATTCAGGTATAGATTAAAAGTATAGGAATAATCATAATCAGAATTATTGCTAAAAGTGGCCACTTTAAGCAGTAATTATGATTTCGACTATTCTAAACGGTTAATATGTACAAAATACGTAATATAAATCAGAAGTACTATATTGAGTTCTTGACTGTGCTAAACGTCTTGAATTCATCATAATTAATAAAAAACGAATGGTGGCGCTAGTGGACTGACTGTGCCCCCTTATGTGGGTATACATGAAAAGTTGTGAATCGAATTCAATGAAATAACAAAAAAAAAAACAAAATCAGAAAAATACGTCAGTTTTCTTTCCGACAGACTCTACTTTAAAGTAATTTATTTTTTACACACTTGCTCGTAAAGTGGATCTAATTTTACCGGTTTTAGATATATAAAGCAGCTCATAAAACACGCGTGTATTATAGCCGAGGCACGCATTTTAGAGGCCGGCAATGTTGTATTTGCCGGCCGCACCAATAATCTATACTAATATTAACGAGGAATGATTTGTATTTTTAACCGACTTCGAAAAAGGAGGAGGTTCTATGTTCGACTGTATCTATTTTTTTTATGTATGTTCACCGATTACTCCGCCATTTGTACACCGATTTTCAAAATTCTTTCTGTAATCGAAAGAGTATACTCCCGAGGTGGTCCCATTGTCATCATGTCATGATCTGATGATGGAATCCCATAAAAATCGAGGGAAACCCTTGAATTTCATAGGCATGTCCAACGTGTTTCATGTTTTTGCTGAAGATGTTCAGGTATTTGCATCTGATAGTCATCCATCATGTTACTGAGCTGATGATGGAAGGTTTCTGGTAGGTTAGGAGTTCGGAAATCATAGGCATGTCCATCGTGTTTCATGTTTTTCTGAAGATGTTCAGGTATTTGCATCTGATAGTCATCCATCATGTTACTGAGCTGATGATGGAAGGTTTCTGGTAGGTTAGGAGTTCGGAAATAATTCTTTCAGTACTGTTTAGAGCTAGACGTTTTATTTTAAGTTGTTCTGGTGTTTGCCTTGGCTCCAATTCTAAAATGCATGTATTAAAAACTAAATAGATTAAAAAAAATGTTACAAAAAAATAAAACCGACTTCAAAAACACCAAAAAGTCATAAATAATTTTAGAATACATACAACATCACAGTTCTATATTGATGTCGGTGCCAAGCAATGATCACCTGGAAAGTCTTAAAAAATTAAAAGAACAATACCTACTTAGTTACTTTGGCACCGACTTCAATATAAAACTGTGATGTTGAATGTATTCTAAAATTTTTTATGACTTTTTGGTGTTTTCGAAGTCGGTTTTTCTATGTTTTGTATTGAATAGGCTCCAAAACTACTGGACCGATTTGAAAAAATTTTTCACTAATACATAGAATGCTACAATATTACTGAGTAACATAGGCTATAGAATATTTTCCTACGGGAATATATGGAATTCCCACGGGAAAAACGAAGATAACGCGGGCAAAGCTGCGAGCGGAAAGCTGTGTACTATATTTTTTAAAAGCTACAGGTAATATAAAAATCATCAACGAACTATATGATTTTTCAAATGATTATTTTCATACCATTATTTAGTTTGTCTACAAATTAACAATGATTTGTGTTATTTAATCAAAAAATTCAGTTTATTTGGTATTTTTCCTCACAAATGTGTTAAAAAACGTGGTACGATATACGTGCGCACAATATGCGCTACACACTCTGCTATATTACGCCCTCGCCTTCGGCTCGGGCTGAAATTCCGCTTCGTGAGTCAGCCAACATACCGCACTTATATCGTTATGTACTATACATATTACCATTGCTACTCTAAAATGTCATTTGATTCATTAATAACGGTGAAAAAATCTTTTAGTCACTGGGTGATTAAAAACTTTTTGAATTTGGGACAAGCACGAATTATGAAAAAATAAATAAAACGTGCTGAAAGTACACTGGCTACTCACTGGCTGGCAAAATAGAGTTATTTCATAGGCCTACATAACTTAAACTGAATACCGATTACTCTGCCATTTTTGAGCCGATTTTCAAAATTCTTTTTGTAATCCAAAGAGTAGGTATACTCCGAGGGTGATTTCATCGTCAACAAGTCATGATCTGATGATGGGATCCCAGGGAAATCGAAGAAAACCCTTAAATTTTATAGGCACGACCAACGTGTTTCATGTTTTTTTTCTGAAGATATTCAAGTATTTGAATCTGGTAGTGATCATAACATGTTACTGACGATGGAAGGTTCCTGGTAGATAAGGAGCTCGGGAATTATTCTTTAAATACTACTTAGCGCGGAAGACGTTTTATTTTAAGTTATGCTGGTGTTTGCGTTGGCTCAAATTCTAATACACATGTATTAAATTTACTAAAAAGATCGAAAAAAATATTTTTTACAAAAAATGAAAACCGACTTAAAAACACCAAAAAGTCATAAATAATTCGAGAATACATACAACACCACACTTTTACATTGAAGTCGGTGCCAAATTTTAAGTAACTATATTAATTGTTCTTATATTTTTTAAGTCTTTTTTATACAACTAAGGTGGCAAACAAGCATTACGCAAATACGCAATACTCTCCAATTTGTTAATTTCTTGTTTTGCCTCGCTATATTATTATTTAGAATAATATGCTAATTCAACCTGTCTCTTTTGAGGTCCTAATTTTACTATACTCCTTAATATATTGTAACTTATCCTTAATATCGATTAAATCTTGAGACATGACAAGTATTCAAGGAAAAAATAGTATGGTGCCGTTCTTATCGCGGATAAGAACGGCACCATACTATTTTTTCCTTGCTACGTACTGCAGCATGTAAACTATGGTAATCATATTTGGAGGGATGCAAAGTATAACAAAGCAATAACAAGCCTATGGCAAAAGACTTTCAGGCAGCCAAATCGCGGAACCTAATCGACACTAAAGTTCTCGTTTATAGAACATAAACTTTGATGTACGCGCAGCGCTAGCACAGGGAATTTATAAAAATGTCTCATGTTAATAGTGAATTAGATGTAAATTTGTCTGCCAGATATTTTGCGAAAAGCCACCGAATGTTGCGCTTTATTTCAATGTATGTATGAATGTATGAGTGTAGATAAAGTAGTGTATGTAACTGCCAATTAAAACACTCGCGTGATAGGTACTAAGTATTGCCTTATGAGTATATCCGTGGTAAGCAAATTGTAAAAAAAATGGCCTTGTTTACTGTTTCCACCAGTAATTCAGCTTGGAATTCGACAGGTGTGGATAATGTAAGCACTTTGCAAAGTTTAAAAAAAAAACAAAAAAAAATTCCATTTGCAATGTGTGCTTAAGTTGACATCTTTCAGTTAAAGTAGAATCGATGAAGCCTTTCTAAATAAAATAATTATTAAGGCTTCATCGACTCTATTTTGACCCTAATGCTCTAGTCTAATACTCTATTCATTTCAGTTAATGTTAGTTTTTACTGAGAAGAAAAGTACCGCATTTTTGAACCGTTAGAAATCTTGAATTTGAACACGAATGGAGATCCTCTGCGAAATTATTATCTACTGTTGCCAATTCTAAAGATTTTCGAATCACTCGAAACCAGTGTTATCATTTAAAAAAACCTTATTAGATTCACGCAAAAAAAATAGTAACCGACAGGTACGCAATAAAACGGGCGATAAATCGCACGTAAAATGGAACATAAAATATACCTAAATGTTATATTCTACAAGTAGACATGAAAAAGGAGTGGGTAGGGCCACTTGTTACAGAATTCACGGAATGAATATTCAAAAATAGGATATATTTATTCAAGTCTTACGATACTTGTGAATTTAAATTGTATTGTTTCAAAAATACGTCCCCATACCTAAAGCGTAAATTTCATTAAAATTGGTTCAGCGGTTTAGGCGTGAAATTGTAGACAAAGTTACTTTTGCATCTATAATATTAGTTATATTTTTTATTTCATTACATACGCACCTGTACAGTGTTAGCTCTTTTCATCACTTGATCCCGTTTATAGGCGCAGAATTTCAGTGCACATTTTCGCGAAAGTTAAAACATGCATAAAGAGCTTAAAAAATATACGAATACGCAAACGTTGCGCTCCGTGCCAAACTAGAGATGGGGCAATGTGCTGTACATTACATACATCGATAAAGATAGGCTGGTATTATTTAAATACAATCACAATGCTATTTGAACATCTCTGAAAAAATCAATAGTAGCTGTTGCAGATGGCAATTTTATATAATGTTTCCATCAAAAATCTTGTTAACACAATATCTAATCTGTGGTTACCTGTGGGTCTTGTGGATTTGGAATTTTGAGAACTGGCATCAACGGAATGGTGGAAAACAAGAGCAGAAGAAGCACACCTACCTACTGTCTATTTTTTTACTCAGTCAAAGAGATTTCAGATCAACGGAGCGGGAGTAGGCCCGCCTGCGGTTATATGGGACTCACCTGATCACCTCGATAATCGAGGTTTACCCACTAAAATACTCCGGGGGGTTCCGTCAAATCGCATTCTCGATACACAAAGGGAAGTTCTTGCAATCGCTTTGTGTTTCGAGAACCTACGGCCTACCCTACTATTATCGCTTAGAGCAAGGTTAAAACAATATTGAAACAACGACACCCCTATTGTAACGCTATCACGATCTCACTGCTGTTTTAATCGATCATCGTTAGTCGGTTATAGTCTAACCAAAGCCAGCGTGTTGTCGGCTCAAAACTCCAACCGGCTAGAACAAGAGCATTAACATATTATTATAGCTTTGATGCTCTGGCTACCGCATGCAGGTAGGAACAGAGTGGCTGCAACCTACTGTGGGGTAAATAAAGATAATAATTCCTCCATCGGGCTACTCATTATCGCTCTTTAAATCCTTTCACGAAATCACAGAATGCTTATTGAATCCTAACGCGATCCTAATAGCAGACCACGCGAATTATTGATGCATGATTGGGTATTATTATCGATATCTCCCGTAACATCATTACTCGCTATTTTCCTACCACTCGTCCACGAAATATTTCCTTACACCAAAAAGTATAACATTTTAAACATTTCAAAGACCAGTTCCGAATAGGCTTTCATATTTTAAAAATATAAGCGTGAATGAAGTCTGATATTTATTCATTAGCCGAGCTTATATTTGAATTAAAAAGAATGTCGGCTTTTTCAGAACTAAAAATACAAAAGTGCAGAAGTAATATCGAATTTTTTCTATGATTTGTAGATATGACTTATCTCATACTAAGGACGTTGTAGGTTAAGTTTCCAGTATTAGCATATAATTTCCAATTTGACGGGATTTTAGAATGGCTCTAACTTTTTCAAAAAGCCTTATTAGATTCTCATCCTATGTAAAATACGATGAGTACAATGATGCATCGACTGTTAAAAAGTTATAATACTCATAACTCATGAGAAGTCAATCTCCTAACTATACAAAAAACCATATTATTATACTAAGAGACGGAAATTAATTTTTATTCCACATTAAGTCAAGTCACTTAATAATGTATTTAATTAATTGATCTCTCTGAGTACGACAGTATAGCGTTACATTATTTTTACATAAAATATTTTTTCTACTTCTAATCTTTTATTTCTATTATCCTTTTCTTTTCCATATACAGACAGAGTGGCGCATTTAAATCGGTCAGTATAGGCAAGTCTGTAACTATAAGACAAACAAAGAATACAAAGATCTGTTTTTCGGAACCAAATCGTCTATTTTAGTGACAAGAAAAACTGCTTAATTAAAGGTTTAACTTAAATACAAAAGCTACTGTTCCACAAAAAATAAGCCAAGTATAGAGGAAGGTAGGTACTCCATGTAAATAGAAATTACTCGGCAAATACCGACATGTGCACATGGCTTACAGTTTTCTAGCACCGAGTGAAAGAAAATCATAGTTAAGTTATATTTACAGTAAATTCCTAATTAGTATACAGTAAGGCAGTCGGCAATCCATCATCAAAAACCCGCGAAAGAAACCTTCCACCATCACGATCGGAACAGGAGCATTTTTACACATTTCTGCCAAACTGACAATCGGTAGGGTTGTCAACAATGGACCGCTGGAGCGGAACTCTCTAATTGGTACAGCCCTAGGCTGTTTCGACTCAACGGAAGCATATTTTTCAGAACAGAAAAAACCGTGGAGCTGACTATTATCTCACATGTATCTGAATATTGCCTTCATCATAGCAGCAATTTCATATTGCCTTTTCTAAAGAAATTGTTGAAAGTGAAGTCTTAGTGTCAAAGGAATTTATATTTCTTGGCCAAATGTGATTGTCGGCTATTAATTATTGTCATGGATTTCTTTAATATTAATTTGTAGTATAAGTGAATATTTTGCATTTGACAGTTGAACCTTACTCGCCAGAGGCGTGGACTGGTCACCGGAAATACGGTAGTTCCTTGGATTTTAAATGACAAAAAAAGAAAGAAAATTGTGGTATCCTATTATAATTAAAATAGGTATCCTTCTTGAGCAAATATCAACTTCATGCACAGTTTGTCGTAATAACCTCTGAAAAAAAACTGAAGAACAATAACCTCAAAATTGCTCTAAACGGGACGTGCTTTTGTGAACTTTTGCAAGCGCTTCTCCAAATTAAGTTCCTACCAGAGGCTAATAAAACTGTCAAAACAGGCATTAAGGCAGCATTTTCTTAATACTAGATTCAAATTAATTTTCGACAAGGAATGTTGTATAACTTAATTTTAATGTATATTTTGTATTAACAGTCATCATCATCACAGCTCATATACGTCCCCACCGAGGGGCACCAGCCTACCCTAACTAGTTAGGGCGATTAGGCCTTAGTCAAACCACGTTAGCCCAGTGCGGATTGGTTGCCTTCACATGCAGCTTTGTAATACATCGCAGGTGAATGCAGGTTTCCTCACGATGTTTTCCTTCACCGTAGGAGCGGCAGATAAATGTACATCCATTTTGTGTAAAATCATGGAGAGGATCCTTAACACCCAGCTGATCCGTTACCTGGAAGGTCACTCGTTGCTTAATGACCGTCAGTATGGGTTACGTCCTAAACGGTCAACAGGTGACCTTCTAGCGTTCCTTTTGCACAAATGGGGTGAATCTATCGATAAGCGCGGCGAGTCTGTGGCTATTAGTCTCGACATCGCCAAAGCTTTTGATAGAGTCTGGCACAAGGCTCTCCATTCCAAGCTTCCGGCATACGGATTGCCCGCTCAGTTCTGTACGTGGATTGCCAGCTTCCTCCACGAGCGTAGAATTCGCGTTGTCGTTGACGGCTGCGCTTCGCGGTTCGTGGCAGTGAATGCTGGTGTTCCACAAGGCTCCGTTCTATCCCCAACATTGTTTCTTCTGCATATCAATGACATGCTTTCCTTGGGAAGTATACATTGCTATGCAGACGACAGTACAATGCATGGGGGATATCACGGAAGCTCAGGGGCTGCTTCATGGTAATATTGATAGGGAGAGGCAGAATCTTATCATTGAGCTCAACAAGACGCTGGACCTCATCTCCGAATGGGGTTCCAACAATCTTGTCGAGTTCAATGCTAAGAAAACACAGGTGTGCGCGTTCTCGGCGAAAAGGTCACCTTTCCTCCCTCCTCCTTCTCTTCAGGGCACAACCCTTCACACACAGAGTAACATCACCTTGCTCGGAATGAACATTCGCTGCGATCTGAACCCCAGAGACTACATCGAATCCGTTATAACTGCTGCCTCACGGAAACTCGGTGTCCTAAACAAGGTGCGTAGGTATTTTGCGCCGGACCAACTATGCCTGTTGTATAAAACTCAGGTTAGGTCTTGCGTGGAATATTGCGCGCACCTTTGGGACGGCTCCGCTCAGTACCTCCTCGATGCTCTGGACAGATTGCAGCGTCGCGCTATTCGAATAATTGGCGATGTAGAGGCAACTAACACCCTCGAGCCTCTACAACTTCGTCGTGACATCGCCTCTCTTAGCGCCTTTTACCGAATGTTCCATGGGGAATGCTCTGAGGAGCTCTTTAACCTTATCCCTCCCTCTCCATTCCTTAACGGAAACACGCGTAAGGGCCTTCGGAGTCATCCTTACACTGTATCTTCCTTTTCACACCGTACCAAGACATTCCAAGATTCCTTCTTCTGTCGTTCATCCCACACTTGGAATTCTCTACCTGCGCACGTGTTTCCTCCATCCTACAACATGGGTTCCTTCAAAAGAGGTGTGAAAAAGCATCTTTTAGGCCGGTAAGGGGCGGGCAGGTAGGATAGTGGATGTCGTCTCTACTCTATCTGTCAACTCATTTGGGCCTCTTTCACCGCTTAACATCAGGCGGGAGGAGGTCATTTGCCGGGCCTTACATAAAAAAAAAAACATATAAAATTTGTGGAACGAAAAACACATTGGTACATGGCAGGATCGATCGCGGGCCTCCCAAATCTACTCGGAGCACAGTCCAGTGCCGAGGCCACAGCGCCACCGACGGCGCACAGTAACAGTATATTTGCCTTATTTACATATCTCATTTTCTATCTTATTTTAGGTTTCTGTGTCTTAAAATGAAAAACGGAAAACTTTTTTTGTAAAGAATGTAATAAGTATATAGTAAATTTCAATTTGATATCTGTACGCCAGATATCTTGAAATTTACTATAATATATCAAATACTCGGGTATCTTTCAGTTGTGAAGAAATCAAACTTGTTAGTCAAAAGATATGACCGTTTATATAAATAATAGCTTCTAAATTGGTCCATGGATATGGGCAAGCCTTTCCCGTCTGGATTATATTCATATGTAGAGCACGTCATTGATTTTGTTATATGGCGTATAAATAGCTACATACTGATGTAAGCAGCATATATTTTAATTATTAAAATTAATGAAAAAACTGAAGAAAACACTTCAGTGAGTGGAAGCGGTTTTTTATAAAGTCTCCATAGATCCCTAGTTCTGTCGAAGTTTCACAAAGTATGTTTCGCTTTTTTCGATAAAAAAAGAACACTAACAAAGCCTACGACTCTGTAAAAACTTTACACATCTACCCGCGGGCGATAGCGCTATGCAAGTCTTAGACTAAAATATCTGCCACCCCATTGATAGGAAGTCTAGAATATTCGTTCCTAACGAGGCGGACTTGAGATGTCGCGTGAACTTTTGTCGCCAAGTAACAGGCACCAGCACCTCCTTATGTAAATGGGCGCCTGGTAGTTAAAGTTTGAACCATACAATAACCACTTCCATTTGGATCAACAAACTTCATCTTTATCTTCTTCTATATAAATAAAAATGTATCGCCAAATGTGTTGCTAAGCGCTAAACTCGAGAACGGGTGGACCGACTCGGATAATTTTTTTCATAGTTTCCTTAAGACACAAGCAAACTTCTTATGTAGAGAAAAAACATGAAAAGTGCGTGAAAAATAGTAAAACTAACACTTTTCTTTTTCTATACAAAACACAGAGTAAAAAAATTCAATGATGGACGTCGAAATACTGATAACTTCACACAAAATCATGGACCAGGAAAAAAACTCTAGTCAAGCCAATGGTAATAGTAGATTATGCACCAAGGGATTAAAGCAGTGTCTAACGTCACGGGCGCCATATTGAACCCCGAGCGCAACGAGGGACTCTAGAGTTAACTCCCGAATGTAGCGAGGGAGTTAAAATTTATCTCCTGAGCGAAGCGAGGGAGTTATGTAGAGTCCTAAGTGAAGCGAGGGGTTCAAGTCGCCTAAGACGAAGACACTGCTTTATTCCAGAGGTGAATACTCTTCTTTTCATACCATCTGCGAGACAATAAAAACTCAGGGCTCTATAACCAATTACTTAGGTGGTTTAACACTGTCACATTATCATTATCACTATCACTATAACTATGGTTAAAATTATGATATTATCATGAAAACCATAAAATACAAAAAAAAAGATTTATTTTTCTCAAGCACGAACACGTCACGCAATAATTATATCTTAAGTAAAGCTTAAAAAAAAACATTACAAAAACTTAAAACATATTTAATAATAATATAACAAGTATGAACTTAGCCTACATATCGATTTACAATACGATACGATCAGCTGCTGGACCCTGTCAATGACCTTTAGTAGCATGCAGGACGAATATTAATTTGTTAACAATAAAATGGTATCAAATAAAATTCTTTTATTTTTCAACTTTGTTGTATATTTACTTTTGAAACAGCAATTAATTACACACAACTGTCGAAATAAATCTCAAATAGTCGACAACCTATTGACCCCAAATAAAAAAAAGCTGAAGCACCTGGACATTTACCTACTTACGTTTTTTAACTTTATCAATAAAACACTGAATAAACTTCTCTAAAAGACTGTATTATTGATGCCACAAAACACATTCCACTAAGCACTTTATTAACGTAAGCAACAAGATATTACAATTTTGAAATACGTACTAGCGTTGGCGGCAAAGTTTTAGCTATGAAAACAATACAACGGAATACTGTTGGTGCAAATTATGGAACAAATTGTAGAAACATTCTTTATTTTTAAATATGCCGCGTAATTTTTCCAAATGCTGTTTATCCGCTGGCAGCGAGTGTTCTTGCTTTACTCTGCTTTTATTCGTTTTTATAGATAGTTAATGGTGGCCGTCAAAAGATGGCGCTTTTTGCATAAAACGTATTTTATAAATAAAAAATAAAGTGAAATGTAATTGTTTATTAATTAATTGTTAATGTAATTGCTTGCAGTGTTATGTAGATAAATATTTTATAATTTTAGTAAAGAAATTATGTATTTAGAGTTTATAAAAACATTATTTACACAGGTAGAATGTCTTTGTCTCTAGTGGATGCACGCTACTGCTGTATGGGCGTAGAACCTTTGCCTTCCTAAGCTAGCATCTATGCTAAATTTTCATACAAATTTTATGTTCCATATTTATACACTTTAATCCCTTGGGAGTTTCATACAAAATTATATCCCTTGGGATATAATGTCTTGCTTTACGTTGAAGTTAAGGGGGATCTAATTGAACATTGTCGAGCAGATGGTATGAAAAAAACTTTTTCATCCCATCTATTCGAAAAGGACGACTTGGTTCGCCTTTAAGTGCGCCCAAAGGTGGTGTTTTCTATAAGAAACTTTTAACTCTTTATAAGTGCGCCGCAATTATCTTTGCCGCGCACTTTTTGAACTTGGAACATCTTAGTGTTCAGCGCCAAAGAAATCGAACGCAAATATTGTTTGAGTAAACACTGGCTGGTACGACGGCCCATAGTCCCGCCGCCGGCTGAATAAAAAAAAAAGAAATTAAATTAAAAACGCGCGAACTACAGCCCGCGTTTTCGTCAATTTTCACGGATTTTTAGAAATTCATGGTTTTGTTTTGAGAAATGATTTCTTCAAGTGACAGTGGATAAATTTTTATAATTACGAAAATGTCTCAAATGTAAACATAGGTTGTTTTATTATTAGATACTATTTAATTTCAATTTAATTGTTACTCTATATTTTATTAAACAATAAATAAAATATGAGGCGCCTTTTATTTTCTCATAGAGAGTGATGAAAAGTAAAGTGTATCACTCGGGCGCAAATATATTTTTGGCTCGGGCGACGTACTTTGAATCCCTCGCTACGTTCAGGATTCTACTAAATATATACTCTAGAATCCCTCACTTCGCTCTGGATTCAAAAAAGCGCCCTCGCCGTAAAAATATTATTTTGCTCCCTTATAATACAATCTACTATTTCATCCCTCCATCTCGGAAAGAGTATGTTTTGCTATTCGATATCTGACCGCCAAAGCCGTTTTTATCCGCTTGAGCTTAAAGTAAATTTGAATTAAGAACATCGCGTGCAACTAGGTATGTGATTTCAAAACATAGGAGGTTCAAAGTCTGAACTCTGAACCTCCTTGGTGTACTTTTGTTTTTTATTTGCTTTGCGCGCGCCATTTAGTTTTGACGTCGTATTATAATAAATAAGAAACTTGAAAATAAGTAAAAAAAAGGATTATTTGTTATACATAATATAAATATTTTTCTGTAATACTTACCTATCATAATGTTGTAGTAAATATGTACCTAAACTGAAATAAAACTATCTTGTGATTGTAAATGTTTTATTGTGCATTTAGTCATTTCCTCGATGAGGAGGGATGAAAAGTTACGTGTTGCACTTGAGTGCAAAGATTTTTCACCTTGTGCTCTTTTGATTCCCTCGCTAACGCTCAGGATTCTGAATTTTGAATCACTCGCTACGCTCGTGATTCAATTTTAGAGTCCTTCGCTTGCTCGGTCATCAAAGTTGAGCACGCGGTTAAAAAGCAACTTTGCACTCATGTATAACACATAACTATTGACACAACGTAGGTAGTCTGTCCGGGCAGCTAGTAAAGAATAAAAATAAGCTTGTCGTTTCAATGGACAAGCACCATAAAACAAAATAAATGGTTTACATTTTTTATAAGCTCCCGCACTCCCATGGCGCATTGTCCTTTTAATGTACCTCTTAAATTTAAAGATCACATCAAAAAACACTCATGATTAAACATTATTGTAAAGTGAGTGACTATTTGAGTGGTCACGCGAAATGTGAGTAGACCTAAATTATCGTAATATCATGTATATAATATGAGAACAATTTGTTTGTACAATGTGTTTGTTTGTACACACAAAGTGTATGTAAGACTACCAGTTGTATACTTTTTTTTAAATATTGCATACCTATATTAAAAAAATCATCTCTGTAAATGGCGATTAAAAAGAGGAGACAGGGTAAAAAAGTAGACCTTCCGAGTGTCTTGTCTGTTTCCTTTGTAAAGGCTCTCCCAATTTCCGAACAGCTGTAGAGTATTTTTTTTTCTTCTGTTTGCATTGGCAGATATCTTGGAATGTATGCACATACAAAAATAAGTTACAATTATTTAATTTGATTTAATACCTTTAAAGTTGAATAAAGATTTTTGTATTTTTTTTAATTCGAATCGGTACTTGAGTCCTTAGTGCATTCTACCTTTTTTTATAGAAGGCCAAACAAATGACTTCAACCCACCTAGTGGTAAGTGGAAAATAGAAAGAAAGTCCAAATGCGAAGATAGCTAAGTACGGGAGAGAGATTACACGCCACACTACCATCCTCACCTTGCCGACCTGCAAGGTGCTTCTTCACGCCTCTTTTAAAGGACCCGGGATTGTAGGAAGGAGGAAACACAGGCGCTGGCAGAGAGTTCCATTTTTTAATCGTGCGATAGGTATAGAAATGAGTTGCCAAACTTAGTAGGTACGCATTTGAATAGTACCTAGTCACAGAAATACAGGTGGGAGACCTCTTTCTTTTTCAAATTCTACGATATAGCAGCGGCCCTTGCATTGCTATTACATTTTGCGGTTTGAAGGGTAACAAAGGCAGTACTTGACGGTGCGAAACTATTCAGGGTGTAGGAAACGCCAATTGATGCTAGGTTGTCACTGGTCAAAGTCCGGACACACTTCTAAGCTCTAACTAGTTGTATTAAAAACTTGTGCTTCTAAAAAGTTCGAATAGCCAGTATTAACAATTTGTAATAATTTTGTCCAAACAGTTCGATAGTCAAACTATTGGTAGTACTAGATGGAATAAACCATCACATTCCCTCGGCCCTTGAACCCAGGGCTATTTTTAAACAGCATAAAACGTGGGATTTAAGTTTAAATTTTAAAATCTACAATCAATGTAAGAATAAAATATTGATTTTTCAATTTAAAGCCACGCAGCAATAATATAAAATAACTTGAAAACCTTAACTTTAAAATAACTTGAAAAAGATTCGGTTTGCACATAGGACAAAAACTGTTTATGGGATACTGTAAAACATTGGAGGCTGCATCCATTTTCATTGGGTTCTGAGCTGACCTATCTGGACAAGAACTTGTGTGTTATTGTAGATTCAACAGTAATGTAAATGCCAAATATACCTTCATTTCCTTTACATACAATCATTTTGTACATACAAACCAGCAGGTATGTGAGAACGTGTACTAAAATTAGGCGTTCAATATTATTACACCATTAAACGAGAAGTATACCCGTCGCTCTCTTCGCCGAGTGAGCGAGCGAGACAGGCGACCATTTTATAATAAACAACTAATTGAGTCCGGCGGGGTGTTGTGGCGGTTTTTAGGAGTGGAGCGGAACGGAGAGTCACTCAAATGGTATTAACGTCGCACCTGCGCCGCCCGGGCCGGTCGCTACGACCGCTTAACGGGCGATCAACGGCAGTCTAAACTGGAGTTAGTTTCTTTGATCTTTGTTACGAGGTTGACTACTGACCCATTAGATAAAACCCACCCACACGCTAATTTTATTTAAATGTATGTACCAGGGTCGTCTGCTTGGGAATCTCCGTCTTACCTATTTCTGCCGCAAAGCAACAGTGCTAGCATTGCTGTGTTCCAGTTTCAAAGCGGAGAAGAACGGGAATGTTCGGAGACGAGTGACAACACAAGGAGACGACCGGCCGCAAAAAATTTCATTTACATAAAATAAACAAATATGTGCACATATAGCACAACCGTAATGCTAGAATAGGTACTGGCGCACGGCCGGTGGGTAGCGAGAAAAGAAGCGCGGGCATCGCGCCGCCCCGCACCACTCCGCACGAGGACAAGGACGCTCGATGAGCGCTCAATGCCAGTCGAATGATTCTTAAATAGAGCTCCTGGTCTTCTCGTCCCCGCTCAGCTCCGTCCCGCTAGTGCGATGTCATCATATACAACTCATATACGTCCCTACCGAGAAGCAAGTCTTTTAAGTAACCAGTTTTAAAACAATAATTACGAATATGGTTGATGGGACTCAAGACAAACTCGCCTATCCTCCTAATCAATAGCCACTTGTTTTTTCCTAAACGGACGAACAAAGTGACTCGTATAGAGTCCTAAGAGTTATTTTATATAATTACACTCATTTTAAGACTGATTATTAAAAAGCTATACAAATACACAGAAAACACGAAAAAGTAGTAGTGTGAACAAATAGTATGCCTCGTAATAGTAGTGTGCCGCATCTTACATATTGATACTTAACGACTTCTACGTTTATTACTAGACATGCTGTGTGGTCTTTAGAAATTGCTCACTATGTCTGGGCGAAATCCACAACACATTAGTGTCATTTTCTTTACTTTTCGTCACACAAAATTCTCAACAAACTGTATAGTCACAGTAATACATACTATTACCGTAGTATAGTATTAGGTTTTAACTCTAGTTAAATAGTACAGTCCTTGTTGACACAGGCGTGTTATACGCAAGTTGCTACATTCTCAATGTGTTAATCAATGGCTACACAATAAATAAATCACCGGTTAAGTTTCATGTGCTTGTTATTGTGAAACCCGTCCGGAGGAAAGACGCAAGCTACCAAGATGGAAAAAGTTTTAAAAGTTTTTGTCGTGATATATTTATTTCAGTCATTAATTACTCAAAATAAAAATACGTTTGCGCCATTATAGACTTTAGTTCTGACCCAATAAGGATTTTGTTGCATCATCTAATTATGAAATGACAAAAAGGTTAATTCGGTTACTCCTTTTATGTTCTAAGATAACTCATGTTAAGAACTTGACCAACTCAGACCCAAATATTTCGATTAAGCTAATTCTCTCACTGACTGGCTGCTTTAGTGGTATTCCACTAAACCGAATTTCTTAAAGACCTGGCTGTCTTGGTCTCTAGTTACTCGAACATAATACATTGCTATAATTTGTCGTAAGATGATAACAGTTACCTAACAGGCGATATTATGAGCTACTACAGCACAGGCCAATGCAAGCAGAAAATATTGAAAATTGTTTCAAGACTTATAACAACAGCTTGTGTTAGGTTTGTTAGGACGAAGCTATGGCACATACAGTCGACTATAACATCTGAACTTGATTGTACAATAGATAAGTAAGTTAATGATATGGTAATACCATAATTTTGAGAGAGTCTGTAAGCAGAGAGAAAATTTTGTAAAGAATTACAACGTGTTATGACTTTATGACAATAACCTAAAGAAGAAACCAAATTCGACAATCAACTATAGTAAGCTGTCTTCTCAGAAAATCTCAATTGGTAGGTAGAGACAGTTTTAACAGAAGTTTTTAGTTAAATAGTACTGCAAGAATAATTATTTTATTTCTATTAAAGAATTTTTTTGTAGCACGTAAACTGTTCACGCTCGAGGAAGAGCGAGTAGCAACACTGCATTGTGGTCTGTGCAGTGAGAGCTTTTTGGCGGCCGGCCGCATGTGACATGTCAGTTGAGTCGAGTCGAAATGTCACGACATTGAATTAGGTTAGGATGATGTCCGGGCATCCATAAAATATAATACACAATATTTAAGCATAATTGTATTTTGCGCGGCGCACCTAATATCGGGGTGCGAAAGCCCGCTTTGTGTTGTGCAAAGGTGTCAAAATCGCGTGTGTGAGCCGTGGTGGCCTAATAGGCATTTGTAGTGCTCCGGTCTCCACCGGAGGATCCACTGCAGAACTTCAGGAGCCGCGACTTCCTTCGAGCTAGCTCAGGAAGTCCACCGGCTACATACGGAGACAATTGGAATCGGGGTAAGCCACAATGCTTTCTATGAGCTGGTAGTAGGGTACAAAAATCAGCAACCCCGAAGTCGGTGAATCGCCGACGTGGTGGTGTCTACCTTGGGCACCACCATCTCTTGGTAGCAGAGCGTGGTTTTTAGATTTGAGTGGTTGATTAGTATTGTACAATTAATATTGTAATCTTGTTGGTTGTCCAAATGGGCAATACATATTAATTGGTTTTGATTGCTGATTTTAAACCGACTACAATCTCATTTGTGGACCGATCTCCCTAACTAGTTGTCATTGTCATTGTATATGAAAAATTGGGGTTAAATGCCTTTGTTGTTCTAGTTAAGTTCTAGCATTTACCTATATTTGATTTTGGTTTGTTTTTTCATATCTTTGTTTTGCCCTTGAATATTTTGTTTGTTAAGTTGTAAACTTATAATTGAATTTAATTTGTTTAAAAGATTTTGCTGCTAAATGACTTTGCTGTTGTTGTAATACACTATTTTGCTGTCTTAAGTTTAGTATTTACATTTGATTTTGTTTTGTTTGCCTTTGAATATTATGTTTGTTAAGTTATTGACCTAATGCTTGAATTTAATTTGTTTGAAAAATTCTGTTGTTAAATGCCTTTGTTGTTCTAGTTAAGTTCTAGCATTTACACTTGATTTTGGTTTGTTTATATATTTTGTTCTGCCCTTGAAGTTCCTCCCGATCTGTTTTATTGTCTGCGGTTGTCGGTCTGTTTGTCCGTGTATTATTATAGTGTTTATTAATTTTGGTGCAAAATGGTCCCGCCAGTCAGCCCGCTTAGTGGTGCCCGCGCGGGTGCACAAAAGATTTTGAGATGGTTTGCTAGTGCCGTCGCTTTGGTAGACCGACCAGACCGAGAACAGGCCTTGTTAATTCGGCATGAGGGAGTACCGGCTCGCTTGAAGGAATTGGAGCAGCTTTTCGTTGCTCATCAACAATATCTGCTCGACCACCCAGCCGAGGGTGCCGCTGAGTTGCGGGCAGTCGACCAATTTAATGCCGATTATGATCAGTGTTTTGAACAGGCGGATGTGATCATAGACAAGGCTCAGGCTATCCTATTCGCCCGGAGGGGTGAGTCGTGCACGCCCGGGGAGGTCAAGCCTACCCCGGCCGGCTTGCTGGGCAGACTGCCCACTTTAGACATCCCAACCTTTGATGGGAACCTGGCTTCTTGGATGGGGTTCATTAACCTCTTTGATAGCCTGGTTCACTCGAGGGACGACTTATTCCCTAGCCAGAAATTGGCCTATTTGCTCTCTGCCTTACGTGGAGAGGCTGGTGTACTTGTCCAGCATCTACCTGTCAATGATGACAGTTATGATATTGCAAGGGCGTTGTTGACCGCCCGGTATCAGAATGTTCGCTTGCTAGCGGACACACATGTGGCTGCCATTTTAGGGCTGCCACGAGTATCGCGGGTCTCCTCATTGAGGAAGGAGATTTTGAACCCGCTGCTAAGCGCTATTAACGCGCTCAAACGACTTGATCTACCGGTGGACCAGTGGTCCTTTATTTTGCTCCACCTCATCCTCAATAAGCTTCCCATGGAGATGAAAGGGCGCTTTGAACAAAGATACGGGGGCAATAGTGCCTCGTACCTCCCCCCTTTCTCGGATCTCCTCAGATTTTTGGAGGATGAGTGTCGGATGACCGACCACTTGGATCTGGCTCCTATACCGGGACCGAGTACAGGCCGCTATGAGGCAACCCAGGCAGCGCCACGGAGAGAGCGCCGCCCGTACAAGCAATATACTGCCGTGCGGCAGAACTCTCCACAAGGGGAGAGGCCGCTGCCTTGTAAGTGTTGCAAGCGCGATGGCCATCGTTTGCCGGCCTGTCCCAAATTTGTTGGCCTACGCACCGAGGGGCGTAGAAATATGGCCAAGCAGCGGAATTGGTGCTACCGCTGCCTGGGGGCCCATATGGCATCGGCTTGCCCCCACCCACGAGATTGCCACTGTTGTGGAGGGGCCCATCACCCCCTTTTGTGCTTCAACAATAGAGACACTCGTGAGGTGGTGAGAGAGAGGGACTCGCACACGGGCGGGGGCCCTCGTAGCTCACCCACATCTCTGAGGAGATCGGAGGGGCGTGCCACCCCTCCGCGGAGATTGGACAGGCGCCCCCCCTCCAGTGAGAGGATTGGGCGCCCCACCCCCCCTACGGGCGGGGGGGATCGACGCGCCGCTTATGAGGCGCCACCGCGGGATTGGGCCGCGGTAATTAGGGAGCCACGCCGGGAGCCGATGGAGAGACCTCGTTTATCGCGGGCTCCCCCAACTTTCGCCCATCATGGGCACCGCCCGGCCCCCCGATGCCGCTTTGATCGGGGCCAGTACGTGCCGGATTGGGACCCGCTCGAGCGCCTTGAGCGCCCTATTCCTCCGCCGCGCACGCATTTTTATTCGGACCCCCCTTCCCCCCCGTTGCGGGGAATGCGGGAGGATTTTCACTAAACCAACTGTCGGCTGCAACCCCCCCACAGGAGCAGGTGCTGTTACCAACAGCCTCCGTACAGGTGTGGGGCCCGAGGGGCACCTTTGTTTTAGTTCGCGCCCTTTTGGATACGGGAGCTCAGGGTTGCATTGCCTCCAGCTGGCTGGTCCGGCAGTTGAGTTTGAACACATCTCCATACCTTGAATCGGTACGAGGAATCGGAGACCTGCGGATCCCGGATCCGATCGGTCAGGTTTTGTTCTCCTTTTCCCCCCACTTCTCTTCAGCGCCCAAAATTGGCGCGACCGCGATTGTTTATGAGAAGGTTGTTGGTCAGCTTCCGCAACAGCACGTTTCGCGCGCTGTCGTTGATGCGACATCAGGATTGACCTTGGCTGACCCTTCCTTCCACCGAACCGGTCCGATTCACTTATTGCTCGGTGCCGATGTTCTAGGCCCCGTGTATTGTGGGAAGAGGAGAGAGTTACAGAAGTATGTCGACTTCATGCGAGAATATGAGCAACTGGGGCACATGTCGGTCTCGCGACTGGACTGGCGAAACGAGGAACATAATTTTCTTCCTCACCACGCGGTTTTAAAACCTTCCACCGGGAAGATACGCGTTGTTTTTGATGGGTCAGCTCCCACGTCTACCGGAGTTTCGCTGAATCAATGTCTGCATGCTGGACCGAAGTTGCACCACGAGGTGGGTGATGTATTGACCAACTTCCGTCGCCATGCCGTCGTCTTTGTGACCGATATCCGGATGATGTTTCGGCAGACTGTGATTCACCCGGACGATAGACGATATCAGCTCATATTATGGAGGGAGGATCCCAGAGATCCCATGCTGGTCTACCAGCCTGAACACCAATACATACGGTTTGCGTTCGAGCCCCTTTGTGGCAATTCGCTCACTTGTGGAACTCGCTGAACGTGAGCGGTTACGATACCCTCGCGCATCCTTGGTTCTCAAGGAGGATGCATTTGTGGATGATATTTGTACGGGCTCCTCTAGTGTCGAGGAAGCCTTGATTTTGCGAGATGAACTAATTGCTCTTCTCGGGGCTGGTGGTTATGAACTGAGGAAGTGGATGTCCAACTCACCTCAGCTTTTGTGTGACTTGCCAGACGACCACCAGCAGGAGCCTCATATTTTTGAGAATGCCAACACTCCAGATTTACTATCTGTTTTGGGAGTGCAATACAGACCTGTCCAGGACACGTTCACCTATCGATTGGAGCTGCCAAGCCCCAAGGTCTGGACGAAACGGTTGGTTTTGTCTACAGTAGCTCGTACCTTTGACCCAAATGGCTGGATTAGTCCCGTAGTGTTTTGGATGAAGTGCTTCCTACAGGAACTTTGGTCAGCCGAAGTGTCGTGGGATGAGCCCCTCTCGGGCCGTTTGCTGCGAGATTGGGAGTCCTTCATGTCGTCTCTCCCCGACATTAACCGTGTTAGTATCCCTAGACATATACTGCCTAAGGGACGGTTTACGGCCAGCCTTCATGGCTTTTGTGACGCGTCTGAGAGTGGATACGCAGCCGTCGTATATATCCGGACGGTTGATGATAGAGGAGGTGTTAAGCTCCACTTGCTAATTGCTAAGAGTAAGGTTGCTCCACTTCGGACTCGATTAACGATTCCGAAGTTAGAATTGTCTGGAGCTACTCTTCTGGTTCGTTTGATGAACCACGTTGTTGACACCCTGGGACGTAGTGTGGACTTTGAGTCGCTCTTTGCTTGGTCCGACAGTCAGGTTGTCCTGTGTTGGATTAAGAACTCCGTCCACTCCCTGGAAGTATTTGTGGCCAATCGGGTATCCCAAATACAGGCCTCGAAGGCCACGTTGATTTGGCGCCACGTGCCAGGTGAAATAAACCCTGCTGACTGTGCGTCACGTGGCAGCGAAGCCCCTCAGCTTATTGACCACACTCTGTGGTGGGGTCCCGAATGGTTGTTACAGCCGTCTTGGCCTTCCACACCAGCTGTGGTGAAGGTACCAAATCCGGGCTTGCGTGTTCACGCTGTCGAGACTATGGCGGCTCCAGAGCGGGAATTTTTATTAGACCGCTACAGTTCTCTGGACAAGTTGCTCGGCGTGACCGCTTGGATAAGAAGATTTATTCGAAATTGTCGCCGGCCTCAGGACAAAGATTTGTGTCCGGTCCTCTCACCGCAGGAGCGCCAAGATGCTCTTTTGCATTGGGTGCGTATGACCCAGTCTAGAGCGTTTGAACCGGAACTTAAGATTTTCCGTACCGGGACGTCCAAATTGAAGGGACCCTTGGTGCGTTTGACTCCCTTTCTGGATGATAAAGGATTGTTGCGTGTAGGAGGCCGATTGAGGCACGCTAACTTGCCTTATAGATCACGTCATCCCCTGTTGCTCCCTAAGGACGGACCATTGGTGCGATTGTTGATCATTGATCGCCATGTGAAGAATGCTCATGCCGGATGTAATGCATTGACCGCGCTCCTCCAACGGGAGTTTTGGATTTTGTCAGCGCGAAGAATAATCCGATCTGTTATCTTTCGATGTCTGCCCTGCTATCGTTTACGCCCCGAGACGATGCAGCCCCAAATGGGTGATTTGCCTGCTGATCGTGTGAATGAATCGATGACCTTCTTAGGAGTTGGAACTGATTTCGCGGGACCGTTCACTATAAAAACGTCGCGACTCCGTAATGCTAAGACTGAAAAGGCTTATTTGTGTGTGTTTGTTTGTTTGGCCACTAAAGCCGTTCATTTGGAGGTGGTGAGTGCACTCACCATGGACGCTTTCTTAGCAGCGTTAGGCAGATTTGTCTCCCGCCGGGGACTGCCTTCTCTAATTCGGTCCGATTGTGGGACGAACTTCAAGGGCACTGATAGACATATAAGAGAAGTTTGTGAATTTTTAGATAAAAATAATATTGAGATCGGATCCACACTCTCCCGTAGGGGGGTAACATGGCGATACTCCCCGCCGTCTTGCCCTCACTGGGGAGGGATTTTTGAATCTGTTGTAAAGGCCGCCAAGACTCACCTTCGCCGCGTTATTGGGGAGACTATTCTCACGTTTGAGGAACTCGCGACGGTGGTTCATAAGATTGAGGCGGTTCTCAACTCGCGTCCGTTATGTCCGTTGTCTACCGACGCGAACGATTTGCAGGCCCTCACGCCGGGCCATTTCTTGATAGGCAGACCGCTTAACGCCCTGCCCGAGTATCCTTATAGAGATGTCAATCCCGGACGCCTTTCGCGGTTTGAGTTGCTCCAGCAGCTTACCGCGCTTCTGGCGCCGCTGGCACCTTGAATATTTACACATTTTGCAACAGCGCGTTAAGTGGTCAGATAAGACAAACCCACCGAGGGTTGGAGACCTCGTGTTAGTGAAGGACCCAAACCTGCCACCCTTACGTTGGCGTCGCGGACGCATTGTCCAACTTACTCTAGGGTCTGATGGTGTGCCCAGGTTTGCCGAGGTCCTAGTTGGGGATTCTGTTTTGAAGCGCGCGGTCGCTACTCTTTCTCGCCTCCCTTTAGACTGATTTGGCGGACAGTCCGGGACTGTCCGGAGCGGGGGGATGTTCACGCTCGAGGAAGAGCGAGTAGCAACACTGCATTGTGGTCTGTGCAGTGAGAGCTTTTTGGCGGCCGGCCGCATGTGACATGTCAGTTGAGTCGAGTCGAAATGTCACGACATTGAATGAGGTTAGGATGATGTCCGGGCATCCATAAAATATAATACACAATATTTAAGCATAATTGTATTTTGCGCGGCGCACCTAATATCGGGGTGCGAAAGCCCGCTTTGTGTTGTGCAAAGGTGTCAAAATCGCGTGTGTGAGCCGTGGTGGCCTAATAGGCATTTGTAGTGCTCCGGTCTCCACCGGTGGATCCACTGCAGAACTTCAGGAGCCGCGACTTCCTTCGAGCTAGCTCAGGAAGTCCACCGGCTACATACGGAGACAATTGGAATCGGGGTAAGCCACAATGCTTTCTATGAGCTGGTAGTAGGGTACAAAAATCAGCAACCCCGAAGTCGGTGAATCGCCGACGTGGTGGTGTCTACCTTGGGCACCACCATAAACGATATTCCCTCCTTTTTTGAGCAGTGGGGGTCAGAGAGATTAAAGCTGACATTAAGATGATAATATTGATTTGAACCTGAAGCACAGGTTACTAAAAAGATCTGAAGATTCAACTTTTTCCTTTGTGAGCTAGTGATAAAAAGACCGTAGTATTAAATTTCTGTGTAAAAGTATAATGTGATTATTTAAAACACTGTGATAATGTATTGTGTTCTGCTTCCTAACATGTAGTGCTCATAAAGATATTCCTTTTATATTAATTATATCGACCGCGCGCCGTGTGGGAGGCGTGATTGCGCATATATTCGTGCTTAAAAAGGCTTACAGGTAACGCGGGCTTAGGGTTCCCTAGACATCTTCATCTATACGTTGGTTCCGCATTTCATAGCTACGGATATTTGGAAGGTCATTTGAAATATACTGAATGTATCGTATCAATGTTTGTACTCTAGCGTATTATTTATCAGGAATATGAAAATATCCGGTAGGTTTATCAGTAAGTAGGCGCCGGTGTTTGCATTCACCGTGTTTGAAGGGTTAAGACAGGCAGTGAAATGACTGAGCACTGCGACTAAGCATCTTATATCACTCTGATTGGTGAATATTATAATGATTTGGTCGCCCTTCGGGGCGTTTGAGTCTCAAACGAGTAAATCTAGGCAAACCTTCCTAAGCAAAGTCCCAGTTTGTTTATACTGCTGCAGTGTTGCCAGATGCCTTGAACCTTTTATCTGTAGTAAAAACTGCTAAAATCTGTATCAGATCTGTACGCTATTTTAACTTAGATTCTGTTTAATGCAAACCAAAATTGAATATTAATCAATTTTGCTTTTGAAAAACAAACAATAAGAACTAAAGTGATTAGCCATATAATAAACACTAAAACACGATAATTGTGATAAAGCGGTTTATCGCGGTGAACTGTCAAAATACTATAAAAATGTATTGTGTTTTGGCAGTTCACTGCGATGAACCGGTATATAATATCGTGTTTTGGTGGTCATGCTACGGAGGTTGGTTTGACTATAGTATATTAAATAAAAATATAAACAAATTAATAAAATTGACATTTTGTTTAAATATGTAGGTATGTACTGTACATACTGTACATACGTAGTTAAATTGAAAACATGGCGAATTGAAACAAAAATTAATTAAAATTCAAATATTTGCAACAAACTAACTAAAATACCATTTGCCAGGTGGGCAGTCTGTTTGCTTACAAACTTTGATGTATAAAGAGCCAATTATTAAGCCTGATTTACATTAGGTAAGTTACGGGCGCCAGTTGATTTCTACGCTAGTACCTACTGACCGAAAACTGGCAACGTGTAAATTAGTTTCGAGTCTGCGGTAGGAGTATTCGAGACACTACCTCGACTGCTGACTCAATTTAAACTGTGGACTCGGCACTTGCCTTCCAATCGGGAGGTCCGGGGTTCGAGACCGCCATGTCCCACTGTGTTTTTCGTGAGCTAGCGTGGTTGACTAAGGCCTTAACACCCTAACTTAGGGTTGGCTCGAGCACCTCGGTGGGGACATACATGATCTGATCATCATCATCATTTTTATAGCAAAGATGCCAAACAAACGAACTACCCACCTGATGGTAAGTGGGCACAACATTTTTTTTAATGATGACTGAGAAGCTCTTGGCCTTCATCGATAAGTGACGATAAGACCGTAGATCGAAGCGAGCTTCACCTGGACTCCTCCCTCAGCAACTGAGGAGCTGACTGTCTTACCTCTTATTGCCGGAACACAACAATGCTATAAACATTGTTATTATGGCGACAAACTAAGGTAAGCCAGTGGTGGTGGTGTAAGGTAAGACTAGCCAGGTGGGATAAGAAGCCCTACCATCAACCGAACCAGACAAACATATTACGAGTATGTTAAGTCATAATACTCACTACATTACCTGATGGTAAATGTTGTGCCCACTTACCATCAGGTGGGTAGTTCGTTTGTCTGGCATCTTTGCTATAAAAATGATGATGATGATCAGATCATGTATGTCCCCACCGAGGGGCACGAGCCTACCTTAACTAGTTAGGGCGATTAGGCCTTAGTCAAACCACGCTGGCCCAGTGCGGATTGGTTGACTTCACATACACCTTTGAATTACTTCGCATGTGTATGCAAGTTTCCTCACGATGTTTTCCTTCACCGAAGGAGCGTCAGATAAATGTACATATGAAATTCGTGAAACGAAAAACACATTGGTACATGGCAAGATTGAGCGTCGGTGGCCCTGAGGTCTTGGCACTGGGTGCTCCGAGTAGAATCGGGAGGCCCACGATCGATCCTGCTATAAAAATAATCTACCTTAAAACTGACAAGCCCATGTGACGCAAGACACTAAAGTAGGACTACAGAACGCTAGTCTTGTGATTAAAATGTGAAAAAAGAAATAACTAGTTTCACTATGAAAGCACTTGAGTCAACTTGTTAGGTTGCGAATCACAACGGGCATTCTCAATAATGCCCGGATCATGAGTCCGCGGATAAGTTGCAGCAATATCTGTTTTTGAGCATTTTATGAAATGTCCTAAAATTGTATCTTGTGATTAAAAGTGTTAAACTAAGTATCCGTGCGTGGAATAAGAATACACTTTTTATTTCGTGGATGTCGTAAAAGCCGATTTAGGTAGTTAGATAGGGTAGACGAATAATTAGAAAAAACTTTCTTTTTTTGACCTGGTAGAAAGATTTTACATCTATCACAAGATGTTGGGGCTATCTCTTGTAGTTATGTAGGAGTCCCCCGCTAATCGGGGAAAACTAACTAAAATATCCTCCGGGTTGTTCTGTCAGTCCAATCATGGAGTGATCTGGGATTTGGCGACTTAAGTCACCAGATCGCACCCTGGACAGCCCTAGACAGGCCAGCCATGGCAGTACTGCTGGCCAGGCCAACGCCAAAGGAGATCAAAACAACGTTCTACACAAACCTATTTGACCCGTTTGTTGTCACTAGTTCGAATCATTAGTTCTATCGTCGAACTAGTGATAATTCATTCTCATTTTTTCTACCACAGAATTAATTATTTTTTTATAATATGCTCAAGTGTCGAATTTTGAAACAACCACTTGTAGTAATGTTTAAATAAAAACTTTCATTTGTTTTCTTGTAGCACCAAAAGTAAACTGGTATTGGAACCTCCTTTTTGGTACAAATATACCTGTATTAGGTGATTCCGCTTATTCATAATATCAATTTTTAGTTTTATTACACTACAATTTTAGTTTTACTTTTTGATTTAGTTAATCATGATCACAAATCTTATATACTTGTAATTAATACATAGAAAGGAACAAATAAACGCTTAAGCTTGTATACATTTACGCTAAAATATTTCCAAGTAGGTGTACGGAAATCTCGAGACCTGTTATAGTTCAAATCACTTCACCATTTTACGGCAAACAAACAGAATGGTATGTCAATATTGGTCCAGTTTGGTCAAATAAGAAAATTAATTTATTTTCTAAGCGCGAGTGCCGTGTCAGTGAACTTGTGTATTGCATAAATCGTGCTGTTCACCAATGTCGTGCCATCGCTCATTCATTAGTAAACATTATAAATGCGCTGTGAAAACAGCAATCAATTGTTTTCATTTTTCATTATTATAATGACAAATAGGACCGAGACAAAGCAAGGCGCTGACGATAATCAAAAAAACAAAACCGCTTAGTACATTTATTTTTCTTAAATCTATACTAATATTATAAAGCTGAAGAGTTTGTTTGTTTGTTTGCTTGAACGCGCTAATCTCAGGAACTACTGATTCAAATTGAAAAATTCTTTTTGTGTTGGATAGTCCATTTATCGAGGAAGGCTTTAGGTTATATAACATCACGCTACGACTAATAGGAGCTGAGCATCAATGACAAATGTTGCAAAAACGGGTAAAAAATATACGGCGAAACGTAGTTCGCTGGCACCTGGCTGGTATATCATATTGAGAAAACGAGTACCCGCGTATTTTAACTACTTAAACTCTTTAAACTCTTTATTCAATATACTCCTTTACAGATGCTTATTGATGTCAAACAATGCTTTCCACAGCATAAATAGGCCTGATAGAGACAGACCGAGTGCCCGACCTATGAAAATCTATGAAGCAAACAAAAAAAATATCACGTATTCTAGAATCCTGTAGAACTTCAGAGGTTTTTTTATAATATATTTACATCAGTAATAGGAAAACTTCCTTTATTATTTATTGTGTGATATTTAACAATATCCTGCATATCTTCAAAACGTTTGAACAATGAGATGTACCGATTGCGGGACTACTTTTCTAAAACATTTGCTATCCTCAATTTCTCTGCATCTACAATTTTTTTATTGTTATTGGGGATTATTTCTTATTTTTATTATAATATTATATTTCCTGCTATTTAATGCGATAAAACAATCAAAACTCTTAATGGGAAATTAATATTATACTACCTATCAAACCGCAATCTACCCATGCTAACATAGTCGTATAAAACTAATGGTGTTATTAAAACAATCCCCCATACAATCGCCAAGGAATGGAACTCTTTACCTTTATTGGTGTTCCCAGACCATTATAACCTGGGTCTTTTTAAAAAAAGGGTGAATGGGCATTTACTAGGTAAGCGCGCTCCATCATAGACCCAGTTTCGCTTACCATCAGGTGATTCTGGGTTAAGCGCAAACCTATTAACAATAAAAAAAAATAGTTGGGTCTGTACATAAAAAATGTATGAGGAATTAGAAAAATTACAATCTCAAATTTTCAATGACGACATAACATTTTGTAGGTCAGTGCGCCATAACTGTTAAGTATATGATTATGTTAACATGGGTAGATTTCGGTTTAATAGGGTATGTACCTTCGATTAAATGAACTATTTTTGCACCAAACAGCAAGTTTTGCTGGGGGTTGCGGTCACTTGCGGCTGTATGGGACTTAGCACCCTAGCACCTTCTGATAATATTATAAATTGACATACCAAACTACACGTACATTAATAATAATGTCCTCCTAACCGATACTAGGTCACGGCGGCCAATCTTAACAGAGACTAGCCATCTGCGCGTGCGTAGGAGATATTATAGTGCACAAGTGACTGCGCAAAAAACGCAAGTGCACTCTCTGTTCCTTCACTCGCCTAGACCGATGGGACGGTTAGCCGACACGACCGGGGCGAGATCAGGCGCAGGACCCACTGTTTAACGTGCCTTCCGAAGCATGGAGGAGCTTGAGATGTTTCTTATTTTGGTCACCCATCATAGGACTGACCACTGCGAACGTTGCTTAACATTAGCAATCGTTCGCTGAGCGCACACACCAATGGGCCACTAAGCTCCTCGACCAGCACATTAAAGATATATTTTGATATAATGTATGATCAATCCCTCAAGCTTTTAATTTACGAGTATGTGTACAAATTATATGTTGAACAATGAACATTTATCATAAAAGCCAACAACTTATGGGACTATTTACATCGCAGCCCAGCCATTTCTCGTAAGTCTGAATTCTTGTACTCACCTGCGACACTGACAATCTCGTACAAATCCAGACTTATTGCGGACTGATTCGCAAGTAGCGAATCATTCACAGATGCAGTTTTACATTATCTAGCATGGAGGTGATATTACCACCTTTTAGGATTTCAATTTAATTTATGTGATACTAGCTGTTTCCGCGACTTCGTCCGCGTGGAATAGTAACTTTTGGCAGCATTTTGATTTTTGTAGGCAATTTTTTAAAAGATCTTGATAAAAAGTAGCCTTTGTTACACCTTATATAATTAGCTATCTATTATCTAACAAACCATATTCCAGCACCCTTACCGCGGACCATACTATATGCCGACGATATAGCACTGGCTGCAAATACTACAAAAGACCTGCAAGAAATTTTAAATACGTGGACAAACTCCTTAGAGAAGTACGGACTTCGAGTGAGCAGAAGTAAGACGGAGTACATGAAATGTCCCTTTAGCGGAAATGCAACTCCTGAAACCATATGTATTGGATCAACACCTATCCCCACTGCGAACAAGTTTAAATATCTGGGATCTATGCTCACGCCGGATGCCAATGTGGAGGCCGATGTTGCGCACCGTGTAAATGTAGCGTGGCAGAAATGGCGGTCGCTAACAGGAGTTCTGTGTGATACCTGTATGCCCATAAAAACAAAGTGTACAGTATACAAGACAGCCGTCAGGCCAGCCTTACTGTACGGTTCCGAATGCTGGACAGTCAAGTAAACGCATGAACAAATGGCACATGAAAATGAAATGAAGATGTTGCGCTGGGCGGGTGGGGTGACCAGGATGGACAGAGTTCGGAACGAATACATACGGGGGAGCTTTAAAGTCGCACCAATCACAGACAAAATGACGGAAAATCGCCTTAGATGGTATGGCCATATCATGAGATAGGACGAAGACCATGTAGTGAAAATCGCACTAAGCTTGCCAGAACAAAAGAGAGGTAGAGGCCGCCCGCCATCGACCTGGTGGTCAAACATCGAAAGAGACCTTGTAAATAAATAAAAATAATTTTTGAAAAAAATTAATAAACTTAGATAAATTACTACAAAGTTTATATGTACTACAAATATTAGGTATAATAATAGTTAGAAGAGAAATCACTTTGCATTTATACTCACTATTTTTGAATATAAAATTGACCTTTTTCTCTATTTAGGGTTAATCTCACGTTTTAAAAAACACGTTCCATCTGTATGTGGGTACATTAAAACACTTATAATATAATTATTTTACATGATGACAAGGATGGCAAGTGGCAAGCAGATGGCAAGTATTGTGTAAAATGCATAATATAAAAGTGTTAACATAAGTGATAGAAATATTTTACATAGTTTAAATGTTTTTAAAATCGAATACACGCGTGTTTGGAAAGTTTTATCATTTAAATATTTAGGCCTCGTTCAAGTTATAAGCAGGCGACCCTGGTACAACAATAAACGCTGTGCCCTAAATGTAATATACCACATGTATCGCTTCTATGTAGGGACGACCTTAGTCACACACTTCTATGACCTAAGTAACAGCTCTATGTAAGTCCACAACAGTAATAAGTTAGGATTAAAATATGCATTCGCCGACGTGCGTTTTCTTTCAGTAAGTATATTGACGCAGCCAAGAGTTTGATGCGAGCAAACGGTGGTTATTATGGCGTACTTCTCTCATTACTTTTACTTTTTGCTTGAATTGTTCTGTTTTTGACTGGCGAATTGTTAAAATCACAATAAGAGAGCTTTATCGAAGCTATTACAACAGAGACCTAAGTGCAACTGGTTTCACCTAGGTATGTAGTTATTAGGTTAATTTTAGCTCTATATACTTCTTCATTTTACAGTAACATTAAAAGAAAAATACAGGGGCAAAAGAAAACAACAAGTACATATATTTATAACATCGTTGCCGCAATTGAAGTCATTCAATAATTTATCATAGATTCGTTGCAAAAGTTTATGACAGGACTAACTATTTGCCTAAGACATCGTTTGCCTGGAATTGAGTTATTTTATGATGAATTGAGTTTGAATTGAGTTCCTTACGGAACCCTTTGTCATTCGCAAGATAAAGTATGATATTTGCTGTGTCAGGGCTGCAGCCTAAACCCTTGTAATGTGCACACACCCCGACCAAAATTAAGGTGTAAATGCAAATATTTATGTAAAATGAAAAAAATGGCTCTCTCTAAAGTGCCCTCTCGAGAAGAACAGGCAAGAAACTCAGAAGGTGTTTTTGTCTCCTCTTATAAATTGCCCGATGTCTCATTTGCACCATTGACCTGCACCATCAATGGTGCAAACGAAGCTATTAGTACGTCTCGGTTGCACCATTGATAATAATACAACTTTTTAACCATTCTTTCTGCAAAAGGCGCATACGGAATAAGCAGATAATGAAACAAAATTACTGGCGTTAATTGAATTTATTTATTAGCACTTTATAGCCTTACTTTATCCAGGAAGGCCATAATTGTGTGAAATAAAATATGATAACTATTAGAACCGCATTACTAGCTAAGATAACCACCTCACCACTTATGTACGGTTTAGTAGATATTGATGGTATTTCACCATCGTTCCAGTGTCGCAATGAAATTCACCGGTCATCGCCCTAAACGGGTTGTTATTTCGTACCGATAGAAATTACGCTTTACCTAATTACCTACTGTAAGATATACGTAGGTATACAGAAAACAATTCACAATAATTATAAAAGATTGTACATATCTGTTAAATAAGCTCTTGTATACTATTAAATTTTAAAATTAATAATAATGTACCCACTTATAAAGTGTTCAAATAGCCGATTAAATTCATTTTAAAAGTTATAAGTGCTAGGTAGAGTAAAATTAATTTTGTTTACATTTGAAATTAAAACGATTCGGTAATAAGCTGCCTAGCTTATTACCGAATGAAAGTCGTGGAACACACATCATAAATGTTTTCGCCAATATTTCTCGTGAACAGATTATTACTACGAAACTCTTTCCAGATTGAATTGTTGAAGTTTGCAAGTACAATCTTTATTTCTTATTTATGTTTTGCTAACAAATCTTTAACTCATTAGTTTAGTTTAGGTATATACTAACTAACTAACGAACGAACGTGTCCACGAACTTCATTTTGCTTTAATAAAGATCCCGTTGTATTATACTACTCTATGATAAAGCTCAATACACTGTACCTAGTTACCTTATTTCTTGGTTGGGGATTTCTCAGTTTTGCTGTGGGAATTTTGAATAAACCTTCGTTGGTGGCGGCCTATATAAGCCAAAGAACCCTTGTACTTAATTTCATGCTTTTAGCCCCAGAAGATTCTTAAATTCTTAATGGCAGAAATTTCTTAAGGAATAAGCAGCACCTTTGTTCTTATGTTTCCTCATTTTATGTTGTTTTGTCATATTCTGTGTGTACGTAAATAATAAATAAATAAATAAGATTGGACTCTACCTTGATATCTGAGTTATCACAAAGCCACAGTTATCATAAATACAGATGAAAACAAGATAAATTATTAAAAAAAACTTTTTTAAATTCAAGCTTTTAGTACTCACCAATACGAATCAAACGAGCCCAAAATCGATGGGGTCGTGTCGTTTTATTGCGAAGTTCCTATGGCCACCTTCCAGCTCCAGCATTAGATCAGCTTCATGTTATCATAAAATTGCATTGTCGCGCGATATACATATGCATGCACAATTTCAGCTCAATCGGAAACCGGGATAGAAATAAATAAAAGCTTGTAAAAAACTTCAAGCGATAACAGCCACCTTCGATACAAAATCAGGCATTGGGTTTTCACTTAGCAACTCTACCGATTCAACACTTACCCCTTATTTCTATCAATACGTCAAACAAGTACGAGTGTTGACATCAAAAAATCTTGTTTGTTTTGTGTTGATCATCAGGTCCGCCGAATTCGTAGTGATCAAACAATGGTGATCACTATGCGGTACCGTTACGATGTTTGCTGAGGCCGAGAGCCCTTCATCTGATTCTGTAATGTCGTCATTCAAGTCAAGAGGCTCAAGGTTACTTATTAGAGTTCCCCAGTACGGTAGCAGCAAGTAAGTAAACATTAATTTTATTTATTTGTTTATTTTTTTATTGCAACTAAGTTGGCAAACAAGCAAACTGCTCACCTGACCTAATTGGTAACAGTCACCTATAATACAAGTAGCTCTTGTGAGATTCACAGCAAAACTGCAACCCCCACAAGAACCACAGTATACGTTGCAAGCTTGTGACATCAGATGTAAAGTCAAACCGGAACTTCAAACCGGAACACAACAATGGAAGCACTGCTGCTTTGCGGCAGAAAAAGATAAGGCGGAGATATCCAAGCAGACGAAATTAAATTTTTACTATACAACTTAGATAACAATAAGGGTACAGTTCATCCAATGTCGAGTTGCTATTGTAGACAGACTAAGATCAGAGTGAGATGTGTTGGAAAGCAATATTCTTCTTTTCCTAGAAAGTCTTCACGCAGAATAAAAACACGATAACAGCCATTTTGCAAAACCGTCTGTCCTTTGAGGTGATGCCTGCCCGCTAAAAATCCACCAGGATCAGATTGCCTCCAAGGCTGGAGAACCCATCAAAGTCATCGCCATCTCATAACTAAGTCAAGTTGACATTGTAAGCCTTTACAGCTACGGCTAACAGCATAGATGTTTTTCTCATCCTGCCTGATAACAAGCAAGGCCTACCTTTACTACACAAAGGTGGAGCGGGCCTATTCATTAAGCGCCAATTCATTCTTGTCCTGAAAAGACTTGGGTTGTAGCGTGGTGGGATCAGAGGATGACAAAGAAAAGATTCCATTCCCTCGCAGTCCACATTATAACAGTGAAAGCGAAACACTTCGTACGGAGTGGTGGAACTTCGGCAACGTACGATAAAAGGAAAGCAGTAGAATTAGGCCCAACAACTCTTGGGAACATTCCCCAAAACAATTCTCCCGAAAATGTATCCCATAAAAGATCGATAAGCGGGCCACTCTCCGACTATGTTCAAGACTCTGAAAGTTTGAAGTCTTCAGAGTGCTCTTCACCAATCAGCCTCTACGCTCGGTGCTCTACCGAGTCAAGGGCAGACAGCTGGTACCTACTAAGCAGAAGCCTCCGAAATATGGTTGCAGTATTCTATGCATGACCGAAATTGTGCTTGATAAGGTATCAGAAGCTGCCCTGATATGAAAGCCGCCATACCTTTGTAAGAATGTCTAGCTTTTCAGCTGCAGTAGCTGCCTCCGCTTCAATAGATCGCTGAAAGTTGACGTTGGGTGAGAGGTTGATGTCCAATAGACTTAAATGGTCTGTTAAGGGCAAGGGTACAGTTTGGAAAGTGCGAAACAAGTTGAACGGGTTCCGCTTAGCGCTGAAGAGACACGCTAAGATATTGAAGGAGCCGAACTTGACTCTGTTAGCTTCCCCCCCAATCCAAAACCTCTTGCAGGGTCAAGTTCACGCGTTCCAGCATGTTCGCTCTGAGCAGCTCGATTTCAATCCTTCCAACCTTTGCGTCGGACATATCTCTCCGCAACTGTGCTGTCGTCTGCGTACCCGGATATCGGGTTCCAGCAGATCGTGGATATGTAGCAGAAAAAGGGTCAGAGAGCACTCAATCAATATAAATGTCTGGTTAGGATCAGGTTCAGGTCAGGTCATAGGTCAGGTAGATCAGGTCACGGACAGTCTGGTGAATTGGAATTGTCAGATCCTGATCCGAAATGTCCTTTAATAAAACAAAGAGACATTTTTGAAATCTAAATATAAGAAAATAACAGTCTCGTTAATCTTGATATTACTTTAAGCGGGCTTCGAACACGTGTCCTTCTATCCCATCTACTACTGACTGAGACTGCGCAGTTATTTTCTCACAAGCAACTTAACTTTTATGAGCAGAATATACTGTTCTGTTGCCCATTATCGCCCTAAAACTTATTTTGTTTTCGTCTACAATCGCAACAGAATGATTGCTCCTAGCTACTTATTAAGGTATGCTTTCAAACAAAATGGGTTCATTCACTGATTGAAATTACGAATCGCCTTACGGAAGCCATATTTTCGATAAGATGCTTATATTATCGCCGCATAATACGCTAACTTGTGGGTTTTACTTCCACTCGCTGAGAAGCCATTTTTGTTTCAGTTCAAGTGTTGCATAACGCAGCACGTTACCCTCAAATAATGCCAGAGGGAAACTCGGCAATGAACTTAGTCTTCTGCGAGAATACCTCGGCTCTATCTTACCTATTTCTGCCGTAAACAGCGGTGCTTATTGTTACGATTTGAAGAAGACACGAAGCAGGAAAATTACTGGGCGCTGTGGCTAGACATCTCATGTTAAAAACTGGCACAGAACACTTTAGTTCTTGCAAGGGTTACAGATTTGCTAATCTTACAAGAGCTTCTATAGGCCAATGTAACCACCTACTTTCTACAAGCTTGTACACTTCGTTCTGCGCGAATACCTACCTCCTTCTTACCTGTTTCTGCGGCAAAGCAGCAGGCTTGCATTGTGTGTTCCGGTGTGAAGGGTAAGATATGGCAGTGAAATTACTGGATGCTGTGATTTTACATCTTATCTCACATGTTGGCAACGTACACTGTGTGTGGTTCTTGTGGGGGTTGCAGATTTGCTGTGCATCCCACAAGAGCTACTTACCATCAGGTGGGCAGGATGCTTGTTTGCCAACTTAGTTGTATAAAAAAACATGTTATTACAAAAATGGACAATTCCAGTGATCAATGACACGTAAGTTAGTCATGGTTTAAAGATGATGCTGTTTTATCTATACTATACAGGGTGTAACTGAACACCGCAATAACATTTAAGGGTATGTATCCATCAGAAGTAGAGATTCTGTAGGAAAAATATTAGCACTAACAAACCTTCTTTTTTTTCCCATACAAACTAAATAAATTATTTTATGGTATTAAGTGCCGACAACCCTACGTAGGCGTACGAGGAATACTACGCTCACGTCATTAAAACTAAATTAATTATTTTTTGGTATTAAGTGCCGACAGCCCTACGTATACGTAGGAGGAATACTACGCTCACGTCTGTCACGTGGCATTTTGTGTTTAAATTTCTTTTGAGTTAAGAGCTGATTATGGTTGTCACTTGAAAGTTTTTGCTTTCAGTTTAAAATCAAATAACTCTGAAAGTATTAGGGTTCCAGGTCTCAGACAAGCACCGAAGGTCCATTTAGTATCTAACTTATATGCCCCTTAAATGTTATTGGGGTGTCCAGTTACACCCGGTATAAAGCTGGATTTAGGTATATAAATGTAGATAGAGGCAGCATTGGGCTTAAGCATTTTCCTTCAGCATTTTGAAGAATAGCGTATGAATTTTTAATACAAAAATTAATCACTTTAATTAAAACTGATTAACCGTTGATGATTATTCTCCTCGCCGCTAAAGAATAAGTACTAAACTACCCATACTTACTTACCAAAGAAAAGCGTATGAATTTAAAAGCCAAAAATTAATCAATTTAATAAAATCTGTTTACATTACTTATACTTACTTGGAAAGTAGGTCTGAGTTTGCCTGAGGAGCGGGTTGAAAATAATACTTTTCAGACCTAGGGAGAATCGTTTTTTAACTAAACTAGTTCTATTTTAACATTTCTATGGAACCATGTTCCAATTTTCTATACAGACACTTAATTACAGCGCGATAAAAAATTGAAATAACATAAAGTTAAGTATTCATAAAATTATATATTTTTAAAGAACTTCATTATAATTTACTTTCAACTATTTCTCTAAAATAACATAGATTTGAGCAAAATATTTACCATTCTTTTAATTATGAAAATGAAAAATATTGGCTGTATAGGCCGGCCGGCCGGCCACAGAAATAAAAAACAAAATAGGCGGGAAAGCGGCAATACGATCTTTAATTTGTTTTTTTTTTGAGTTGTAGAGTTTTGTTTATACTTCCGTATAACAGAGATTTGTATTAATTAACACAATCAGTTCAGAAGAAGCTAATGAAGCAGAAGTTGTTGATTTATGTAAAATAAAATTCGTAATGAAAAGCAGTCTTTACCTGGGGTTTCTTTCGCCCCTAGTTAAGGCTAACAATGTACTATTTCATTTCTCTATTCTGAAAGTAGGTCATGGTTTACCTAAGTATGGGGCTGAACTTAGAATAGTTCTATGGGCTGAAAATTATATTTCGCGACTCTAGGGCCGATAAGAATTCAAAAAAGAATATTATTATTATTTCATTAATTCGGGGCTATTTGCGTCACTGCGACCTGGAAAGATCTATTATTGTGACTAGCCTCCAAGTAAGACTTATTAGGCCTTACATGTGCTCCTTTAGCTGGGCACTGTCTAGGAATGATAAGATATTCCCAGCTTGGTAAAAAGAATATCACTATTTGTCAGATTTTGTCATACGCAGTCATAGATAAAGTATTAAATAATAGCCATGTGTAAAAAGAAATACTTCTTGTTTTGGGCAATGTCAAAAAACATATACAGCGACCTTAGAGCATTTAGTTTAAATGCTCTAAGACAGCGACACGTCGATACTAATAAATAAATAAACTTCGCGAATACTTTATGATCTAATGAAATATCCATATATCTTATTTCTTTTATTTTAAGTATTGTTAGAAACTGATTTTTATGTAGAAATGCCATGGCGTCATAGCGCTTAAATATTGTATGTGAAAAAAAGGTGGGAAAGCTAATGTCATCAAGCACATATATTTTTGGAATGTTAGCTTTAGTTTACTTTCCTTATATTCGAAATGAAAAGTAGAGTGTTTAATTCGGGTGAAAACAACAATTCCAGTCTCAAAATATCTCGATTATCGAGTAATGGGTGCTGTTCAGCTCTTACATAGCAATCTACTATTGCTACTTACTTACTTTACTTGCCCCTTACTTGTTCCATAGCAGCAAAGAAAAGCGTATAAATTTATAAGGCAAAAATTTTTACCACTAACCCTCATTCGTGTTTAATTACCACTCATTGTACAATAGTTGCTTAAATATCTAATATACAATTTGAATTGATGGCAATTAAGCATTAATCATAATAATATATGTTCCTACGACGCAATTTAAGTTATGGAGCTTACTAACAACCTGCCAACGAACTGGATCGATTGTCCGGCATTAATTAATAGAGTGCGAGTGAGAGTGAATGAATTACTCGCGCGTAAATTGAAATGTTTCAATAAAAATAATAGTAAAATAAAGAAAATATAAAAACGATTATAAGTTTCAATATGTTGTAGGGTGATAGTATAAAAAAGTGCTCGTTTTAACATGATTAACCTCAACATTAAGGATGCGAGCGAGAGTCTACGACAATCAAACAACGATTTATGTTTCAATGAAGAATAACATATTTTTAATGAATTTTTGGTATAGAATTTTCGAAGAAAAGCGATTTCTCCCCGAATGGTTAGGATTAACGCGATTTTAGCGGAATAAAGTCTGTTCGCTGAACTATGCGCTACCTATATCCTAACAAAGAGTAGTTTTCAACGCCGTTGGGGCCTAATGGCCTTACACGAACAGGCACGCGGTCCAGTACTAGTATGAAATACCCATAGCTATTTGCTGCTTAGCGCCTACTTCCTGAATAGTAGCGGCTGGTGTGTAGGGCGACCACGCTACTACTTTCTTTATGGGGAACATTATTTTCATTACAGGTTAATACTCGTAGTTTAAAATTTCGATACCCCTCTTGTGGTTGGCTGGTAGAGATCTCTTCAAGAGATAGGCTCGCCCTTGTACATAACTCACGTATGTAACTAAAAATAATTATTATTTGTGTACAATAAAGAATATACAGGATGGATTTTTGAGATGGGATTTAAAGGGCAGGACATTAACCGTTATAGTTACAAGAAAACATTGTTAGGCAACCATCCATAACTTTTAAAGATATTCTGATCTGCATTCACAGATTTTGGAAAAAAGTTACAGTCAACAAAAAAAATGCTGAGATAGCAAAAACATTTTTTATGCCTATCGATCCTATTTCATGTAGGGATCAAAAGACTCTATGGGACCCTTTAAGGTATGAGTACTAGAAACGACAGAAATCGCCAAAAACATTTCCCATACATTTTGTACGGAAAATCCTCGGCTCCTATTTCTTACGGTGATCTCTCTATGAATCCTATTTTTTACTAGTTTGTATAATACTAGTTATGTAATTTTTTTACGCTAAGTGCAAGTATCTAGGTAAAACTGATAAGAATGAAATGTAAGCGAAAAGGAACTTTACTAATTTAGGAAAAGTAGGTATTAAATTATATAGAATCTGTCCTTAACCGAGTAAACAAAAATATCAATGATTTTAGCTAATTTTCATAATTTTGTGTAATGCGTCTAGTTGAACAATTCTACTAATAATATAAAATAGTTCTTTTAGCACGTAATATATAATATCATTGATTATGGTGAAGTGAACTATTCTGCAATGTACTTATACTAACCTATAGCCTAAGTATAGCCAGTTACTTCTAATGTCGCTAGTTTGGTGTCGTACCTATATTTGTTGTTATAACAACATTGTTTTCCGCTATTCTAACGATATGTCTAGAGTAGTAATTTTTTTGCTGTGGAGAAATCCTTGTCAAAGCTCGCCTCTATCTTCGGTTATATTGATCAATCACAGTTTTCTTGATAGAGTTATGTTACAGCCGCAGCTGCGCCTATCGTCCCTAAGCAATGCTAACAAGTACGCTAAAAAGTTATCACGTATATACTATGGTTACATTAGTGGCTTCGTTATTTTGCACGAAGTATTGTACATTATTCCAAGATGACTGAAATCATTTCCAGACGTTGAATTTTGGACAATGACTTTGTTACTTCTATGTGTGTGCTAACAATTACATTAAGCATTTATCAAAATCTAATTAGAAACCTATTTTTGGATCCTATATGATGAACTCAACTTCATTATCATGTACCTATAATTTATAAAACCATGAACAATGCTAGTCTAACCACTCAGCACGATATGTTAGCGCGCTAAAACCCTTTGATTTACCGCCACACGTGCGATAACGCACACGCAGCCTGAATATTCCCGACGACAGCCGATAAAAACTGGTCAGAGGGCCTATTACCGATCTCATGGTTTTGCAAATGATATCATAGTGCAAAATGAAGAATACGATTTCCGGTCAGATTTTTGTTCATTTGTTCATTATTTAATAATGATATCATTGAAATTATGCCATAGCGATGATATCATTGGGGATCGGTTATAGGTAATGCAGCATTTCATGACTTCGTTTTCTCAAATTTATACCATGTCATACGATGAAAGATCCATAATTGGCCTGCAGAGATCTGCTATGATGCGTGTATCGCATCATAGCACGAAGCTTCGTGACGATAGGCGCAGGTGCGATCGTAGCATTAAATGAATTGTCTCAGCGGGCGTTGTAGTCGTGGCCACCCCAACGGCAGACCCTAGAGCGGTCATTGCCAAGGTAACTGGTATAAAAGCAGTGAAAATTACGTAATTATAGTAGTGTTTGCCGGTAAGCTGAAGCGGGAAGTCATGTGAGTACTAATTTGTGTATTATTTCAATTACTTATAACTCTAAAAATTTTTAATTCTCAGTAATCGAGATTTCAAACTACACGCAGTCAAAGCATTCAAATTAAAGTTAAAAAGCTTAAAGCAAAATCAGTGGAAAAATGGGTTAAAGTAATTTATTCGTGAAAAAAGTTTTGCCCGTGAAAGGTTGTCTAGTGGAGATCACTTATGGCGATAAGGCCGCCTGTTTTGCTGTTTGTGTATGTATAGTTATACAAAGTATGTGTTATTTGTTAAGTAAAATAAAGTGTTTCTATCGCTTAGTAACTTACCACGAAACTTGGATAAATATAACGTTAGTTGCTTTTCTAAATGTTAAATAAGGAATGAAAATGAAACATCTATTAATAAAACTATTATAAAATAAACATAAATATAAAGAAATTTAATCAGTTAAATAAATTTTCCTTAATTTAAAAATTCAGGCTGTTATGTTTACATATAAATCAAATTTGTAAGAGACTTGATAGTTTTGTTCTGAGGTTTTGTTAGTATCTATCTAGAGTATAAACAAACTGTGTCTTTAGAAGCAGCGTTTACTGCTTACGTTTCCTCAGTTCTTAACTATGGACCTATAATTTTGACTATGACTGTTTTTAAACTAAAAAAAAACATATATTCGCCCTATACAATAAATACCTGGTAAGTTAGAAGCCTGCAAACCTCTTTTCATAAAAAATATATAATATTCCAACATTACCCTGCATGCATAGTCAACGTGTACTACTAATAAATTTTCACTATTTTAATTTATTTTCTGAAGTTTCTAGAAGAAGCCTCAATGTGAGTACAACTAATTTCTGTAACATAAAAATTTTGGATAAGTTTAAGAAAAGTTTGAGTAATGGTTGAATGAATGTGTTTTTACAGTAAGTATATAAGAATTTAAAAAACTTAAGACATTAACGAGAAATAAACAAGATGTAATGAATTTGTTTTCTTATTTATATTATTGATAGTGCAAGCATTTATAAATAACTGTTAAATTAGTTGAATTTTATATTTTGTAATAAGAATAAATTGTTATAATATTTTCCTTTAAATTTAAAACATCTATAATCATAAATCTAATATTATAATAATCTCGTGTCACAGTGTTTGTTATCGAACTCCTCCGAAATGGCTTGACCGATTTTTATGAAATTTTTTGTATATTTGGTAGGTCTGAGAATGTCTCGTAGGCTATTTTTTACACCCCTATGTGATAAGGGTGGCTCTCCAGAATTTTTTTGACAAATTATGGCGAAACGTTACTCGCGAGCACAGCTAGTAAAATATATAAAAACAATTATTTGTAAAACGTTTTAGAATTCGAGCCAAGGCAAACACCAGAATTCTTTCGCTCTAAACAGTACTGAAAGAATTATTCCCGTACTCCTAACCTACCAGAAACCTTCCATCATCAGCTCAGTAACATGATATGAATACCTAAAAATCTTCAGCAAAAACATGAAACACGTTGGACGTGCCTATGAACTTCAAGGGTTTCCCTCGATTTTCATGGATCCTATCATCAGATCATGACATGGTGACAATGGGACCACCTCGGGAGTATATTCTTCGATTACAAAAAGATTTTTGAAAATCGGTCCACAAATGGCGGAGTACCTAATCGGTGAACACACGGTGACGTGCCTATGAAATTCATGGGTTTCCCTCGATTTTCATGGGATCCCATCATCAGATCATGACATGGTGACAATGGGGCCACCTCGGGAGTATACTCTTTCGATTACAAAAATAATTTTGAAAATCGGTCGACAAATGGCGGAGTAATCGGTGAACATACATAAAAAAATAGATACATATGAACATATAAAACCTCCTCTTTTTTCCGAAGTCGCTTAAAAAAACAACAACATACTCATCGAATTGATAACCTTCTCCTTTTTTGAAGTCGGTTAAATATGAATCGCTGTACGTTAGTCTCGCAAAAACTCTAAAATAGCTCGACCGATTTTTGCGAAATTTTCTGTGTATGTTCGAATAGGTCCAGGGAAGGTTTAAACGTGCAATTGTGTAACGTGGTGAGGTTCAGCGACGCAGTGGTGCAGTGGTTAGGGAAGTAGGTCCGATAAATGAAACACCAATGGTTACGTCACTGATAATATATATATTTTTCTTCCACCTTTAGAATTAGTAGAAATAAAAGGCACTCTGTAAAAATATAAGAACTATTGTAAAACTATGAATAACAAGCATATAACAACTTACCAGAATAATACAAGACTTACACATAGTGCCTATAGTTTTTAGTAAGTATATTAGTTACGCGATATAAGCATTGTAATATCTGATTTTATAGACAGTTTTATAGATAAAAATATTAATTTATATTAAATTGGCCATCGCTACTTCTTACGTCTCGATGTCCGTAAATAAGTGACGGGAAAACAGAATGTCATTGACAGAAAGACATAAAATTCAAATGCAGTCAGGTTAGGCGGGAATGCAACGAGTTGCTATATCTAGAATATAGCACCTCGTTACAAAACCCGGCCTCCCCTGGAAGAAAAAATCCAGAAGGGATTTTTTCTAAAAAAGGGTAAGTACAAATACAAGTGTTACAAAAGTGTTAAAAAAACATAATATAAAAACAATGACTTTTATGTAAAAAAATTAAAATTAAATGGATGAGGTGAGGGGTGAATGATAATGGGGTATTTACAATGATAGGGAACGATTTTCGTTCATTCATCCCTTTCGTATATCATACATGCATTCATCTTTCAAAGTTGTGTTTGCATTATTGCAAACACCCTTTCAGTAGAGTATTTCACTCCAAAATCGTTCCCTCTATAGTGATGGCTTATTTATACAGTCACCATCTGCTGTGTAAAGGTGAAAAATAAAAAGAATAATACAAGACTTACACATAAGTCCCTATAAATCTTAGTAGGTATATTCGTTGCGCAATATAAGCATTGTAATGTCTGATTTTGTAGACAGTTTTATAGATAAAAATATTAATTTATATTAAACTAGCTGTGCCCGCGAACTACGTTTTGCCTTAATTTATTTTTTCCCGACATCTTCAACAAATATCGTTAATGTACACAGAAATAAATATGAAAACTTAACAAATTATACACTAAAACCTTCCTCGAGAATCACGCTATCGAGTGGTGAAACCCTCTTTAAAATCGGTGCAGTAGTTTTTGAGTTTATTGCGAACAGACAGACAGACGCGGCGGGGGAGTTTGTTTTATAATATGTAAGGATTGGCCATCGCTACTCCTTACGTCTCGATGTCCGTAAATCAGTGACGGAAAAACAGAATGTCAGTGAGAGAAAGACAAAATTCAAATGCAGTCAGGTTAGGCGGGAATGCAACGAGTGGCTATATCTAGAATATAGCACCTCGTTACAATTGGACCCGGTAGGGGGCGCCGTAATCGGACAAGACAACAGCTGCCGGGCCCACTAGTCATAAATGAAATAGGAATTTATTGGCAATATTATTAATAAACTAGACATAAATACAACTGATACCGCTTAAAATACGACTCATTGATCATAATCAATTATGTAATATTTGTGATTGAGATATTTAAAATACTTACTACATTAACATTTGCACACTGACTAAAGCTCAATAGAATATTTGTTTAAAAATGCAAAACATGTAAGTACCATGTTCTTGCAAATAAACGATACTATGTGTTACTATTTACAGGAAATGTAGTTAGTGGGTAATCGTAATAATTAATAATCACTAATCTGATAACTGTGAACCGATTTTCTAAACATCTTTTTTAATTCCATACATAAAGTATGTACCTACCTCTGATATGGACCTACTATCATTACCTATACTATACAGGGTCTGATAAAAAATATGTATTAGTTTATTTAACTTAAAATATGTATGTATTAGTATTTTATGTATATTAGTTGTTTATTACAAGATTACTTTAAATATCATTGATATTTATATACCTATATATTTTAATGTTGCTTATAATTAATGTAAAACCGGTTTTATTTTAATGTTGTACATCTGCTTCTTTTTCTCTGCATCACCCAAAGGTTGTCTGGTAGATAATGCCTTCGGCATTAAGTCCGCCTCTGTACACACATGTACTGAAAGTATTAAATAAAAAATAAATAAAAATAAAGGTATAAATAAACCTTTTCTGTTTTATTAACAAACCCATTCAAATTAATCTACCTATACACAGTGGAAAAGAGGAAGCATCAGAAGACAGGATGTCTGCCCAGTTAGTGAACAATAAAAAGCGATAGCCCAGCGACTATTAGCAACTTTTATATATTCATCATCCAATTACAATCTCTGAAGTGGCGAACGCTTGCTAATGAAACAATCTGACTGCAACCACAATGCACCCAACGTCAGAGTTTGGTTCGATGAACTTGAAAAGCCGTTAGCCAATTATTAATGTTTGATTGAAAACTCATATTAGAAAAGCACTTACGATTGCGTCACAGATATTGGAGTACCGGCCGGTTTGAGAAGAGATAGATTGGTTGGTATTGCGACAGCATTCAAGCGTGACAGTGAAGCTGTTGACAGAAAAAAAAAACAGCTGTGTGAGAGTCGAACTCGCTCACGAAGGGTTTCGTACCATTATCTATGCAACATTAGACACTATATTATAACCTTTTTATATAAATCTAAATATTCTGTAAATATTTCAAGCGTCTACCTGTTGCCGTTATTAATATCGAGAAAAAAAATGGCAAAACTGATTTTTTACCCCTAAATATTTTAATTTAATTCGTATTTGTTGTTATGGCGGCAACAGAAATACATCATCTGTGAAAATTTACAACTGTCTAGCTATCACGGTTCTTGAGATACAGCCTGCAGGCGTAGCACGGGCTGCCAAGACGGGACTTGAGTCACGCATTATCTCACAATTTCAGTGACATAATATCTATGTCATAAAGAGTAGCACGGCGGCGCGTATTGAGGCTGCGGTCCGATAACAGCGCTCACAGTGCTAACGATTATAATCGCCTTGTCCAAATTAAAGAGAACACTAAAAATGCTATCAGCATGCTTTCGATTTCGGTCCGGAAGAACAGGTACATTCATTTTGAACCGAAAAAACAATTATCGAACGTCAGACTGACAGTTCGCATAAAGTGATTTCACTCCAGAGCATTAGGGCCGTAAGTTTTATATGACGTTAACGATGGTGTCATGTGGCTCTTAATGCCGGCTAACATTAGCGCGCTCGCAACATTTCGGGACGCGTTTGGGCGCGCTAATAGTGACTCTTATTGATTTTCGGAACGCAGCCTTAGTGTGACTGACATTATAAAATTTCTTGACGCTCCTCAAGGGATACATGTCACTAAGTCTTATCACAAATTTCTTGGCAGCCCGTGCTACGCCTGCTGGTGAGAGACATACGGACGGACAGTCGGACGGACAGACGGACGGACAGGCAGACGTACAGACGGACGGACAGACAGCGGAGTCTTAGTAATAGGGTCCCGTTTTTACGTTTGTACGGAACCCTAAAAACCAGCTAGGTGCGAGCTGAATTCGCAACAAACTTCTTATAACTTCCTAGCTATGTACAAGTTTCCGGTTTTCAGATTTTTCCTCTTCTTGAAGCGTCGATGGCGTAGTGCGTAAGGCTGTCGCCTTCGAATCGGGAGGTAGCGGTTCGAGCCCCGCCACGTTCCTTGCCAAGTTTCATGATTCTAACTAAGCAAACGGGAAGCGCCCAATTTATTAATTTTTGATTCCCTTGTGAGTGGCGAAATAAACGTTTTTTTGCGACATAAACGGCCGTATCCTTTTTTACGTTAACTTGGACGTTTGATTTTTTCACAGCTTATAGGGTCTGTAGACCTGAGTATATAGTTTTAGTTTCAACTCGAACTCGATACCTCCACGTGCTCCCGAGATAAGTGTTCCGTTTTTTCCTTTTGAGGTACGGAACCATAAATATATCAGAAACAAATAACGTGGGTGGTTTCCGTTTGATATATATTTACGGAGCAGTCTTGTCGGCTAACCGTCCTATCGGGCTAGACGAGTGAAGGAACTGAGAGTGCACTTGCGTTTGCGCAGTCACTTGTGCATTGTGCACTATAATACTCGTATCTCCTGCGCAGGTGACTAGTATTTGTTGAGATTGGCCGCCGTGACCGAATATCGGCTAGGAGGATATGACGGAGCAGTATAGAGGATAACAATTCGAGAAAGCTGATTAAGTGTGTGACATTGAGAAAACCTAGTAAACATTTTGGCAAAATTACAGTCACTTACCCTTTACGTCAATACCCTAGTAACATGTTACCTAGGTTAGGTCTTAAGGTAGTATCATCATTTCCATTCTCAGCGTCAAAAATCCAGTGCAATTAGTTGCTACAAATCATACATTGAATTTAAATATAAAAATTAGGGTTTTTCCCTTTACTGTCGTGACTTTACGGTATGTTTGCCCCTGGTTCCGATGACTGCCTCTAACACATAATTTTAATGTTTATTAATTTTTGACATTAGCATTTGACATTGACTATGACATAATACCTGTCAGAGTGTGTATCATGGTTTTGATTATTAAGTCCATGGTATCATGTATCATCCTATGCTCAAATCGGTTGTTTGGTCGGATTAAGCGCTCCACATACAGAGGCGGTAAGCTGGACGGTAGCGGGGCGGAATTTTTTGGAATGTTCGTGTTGATAGGGACCCTGCTACACAGGAACTGCCCGCGGAAGAGGCGCGGCGTAAGTAAATCGTTCCGCAGTTCCGCTACCGTCCCGCTTCCGCTTCTGTATGTGGAGCGTTCTAAACCGCACGTTTTTTTTGCCGGTACGCATCTATTTGGCTCTCCGCTGAAAAAATAATTGTGAGGTTTTATGAAATCACGATGCAAGCATAAGTGAAACTTTTTCGGATCGTAGCCATTTAACTGAAAAATTATACAATTTAAGGGTATGAAAATCGCGTTTTTAATCTTAATCTTTCTCTTCTGAAATGAAAATTACAAAGGAATAAAAATATAAAATAAAAAAAAGTAATTAAAAAACTAAATAAATTAATAAAATAAACAAAAAAGTAACCATTAGGTACCACAAAATAATAAAAAACAATGAATAAAAGTAGTGCTCTACGGGTTCGAATCTGATTAAAGTCACGCCACACTGATTTAAAGTCAAGGATCTAACGCATTAGACTATAATATATTATGCTGACTTATATGAAGTAGTAAAATTAAAAAGCTCATGTTTTTCTGTAATGCGATATGCGATAGATGAAAAAAATTGAGGCAATGTAAAGATAGTTTCACTTTAAAAAGTTATCAACTTTACTTTAGACAACACGTGTTGACAACACTAAAGATGCCATTTTTTATTCGGTGAAGAACCAACGTACGCACTCGGATTGCACTCGAGCGTAGGGTTCTGATTCTGCTAATCAACCAATCGGAGCACGTAACCATCCATGTGCCATTCAACTGTTCGATGACGTGATAATGTGGCATTCTAATTGGTCAGTCGCAACGGTTCAGTTTCGATTCAGCTGTAACTTATTAGCAGAATTGGCTAGATGACAAAAAATTTTTTTGCTTATATAAAAGCTCATTCATATAATAAACAGAAAGAAAAAATCGGTTTTCGAATAACTATAAAAACAACCAAGATATAAGGCATTAAAGATTTTTCTCCATCTCTTTCTAGCAAAACGGCAATTTCCAAGGAGTTTATATGGCCGTATTCAACAATGACGTCACGGTTGATGTCGGATCTCTCTGTCTAATCGCCTTCAAATTAACAACTTAAAATGCTTGTATCTAATGTATTTCTAAGCCGATTTTAATTCTAATTTCACAGGACTGCATCTTTTTCCACGGTTTTTTAATATTTAATGACGAGACGTAAAAATTAGAATTCAGTCATCATCCCAATTGGGCCTCTGGTAACTTACCTATCTGGTAAGTCTACCTGTCTATGCGGCAAACGTTCACACACAGTTAACCAATTTATCTAAGTACGACTATTGAGACAAACAATTAATCAGAACTAATCGATTAACAGTTAGTCATACGTCGGGTAACTGTTTTGACTGCGGGAACCGGTCGCCGACACAACCGGCAATTGATGGAGATAGGATTAGGTACTATTTTTAACATTGTTATTTTCACACTTATTTTGATATATGAAACTAACGGACTTAAAAAGGTGGCTTTCCAATTTTTTTACAACACGGTTCATCGCATCGCTTGCGGCAGCCTATGGACGTCATTGACATAGTTACGAATACGTCAATGATGGACACCAGTGACAGAATATAAATACAGTAACAAAAACCCTGCGAACCCTTAAAGGAGAGTATATTTTTATTTTTACATACAAACCAAAAAGAAGTTACAGTTTATAAAAAATAATTATTGACCAAATTATAACATTTAAAAAAAATATTTTCAACAAGTCATCAATAATAATTACAACACAGTTGGGGACTTGGGGAGGTTCCGCCAGCGCACAAAGGGGTGAGCAATCGGTGTCACTTTTGCAATATTTTTGTTTTATAGTAAGCATGTTCACGTTAGATGTCGGATGTTAACTAATCGTTTTCAAGCTTAAGCAGTGGGCGTTGTGCGGCTACGATGATGATGATGGGTTCCCTATTTTTATAAATAACTAGCTGTTTCTTATTTTGGTCACCCATCCTAGGACTGACCACAGCGAACGTTGCTTAACCTTAGCAATCGTTCGCTGAGCGCACGCGCCAATGCGCCACAGCTCAAGCTCCTTCGTGCTTCGGAAGGCACGTTAAACAGTGGATCCTGCGCCTGATCTCGCCCCGGTCGTGTCGGTTAACCGTCCCATCGGACTAGACGAGTGAAGGAACAGAGAGTGCACTTGCGTTTGCGCAGTCACTTGTGCACTATAATATCTCCTGCGCAGATGGCTAGTCTCTGTGGAGATTGGCCGCCGTGACCGTATATCGGTTAGGAGGACATTATTATTATTAAATAACTAGCTGTGCCAGCGAACTACGTTTCGCCGTATATTTTTTACCCGTTTTTGCAACATTTGTCATTGATGCTCAGCTCCTATTAGTCGTAGCGTGATGTTATATAGCCTAAAGCCTTCCTCGATAAATGGACTATCCAACACAAAAATAATTTTTCAATTTGAATCAGTAGTTCCTGAGATTAGCGCGTTCAAGCAAACAAACAAACAAACAAACAAACTCTTCAGCTTTATAGTATAGATTTGTGAGCACCCGTTCGCATCAAAATCTTTTAATGCTTGCGCTTTCAATATTACTTCAGCCTTTACGTTTTCGACGTCAAGAAAAGGCAAACGTATGTGAAATTTATGGTATAAATCGTATATTATTATTAGTTGAGTAGCCCACTCCTACGTTTTTAGGTTATTGTCATATTTTACGAATTTGTAAAACAGGTGTTAGAGGAAAGTCATTTCTTATTCTAATAGAGTTCCTTGCGTGAAGCAGAAGCGCTAACCAATGTTATTACGTAAATTGGGCGAAGATTGGTTAGCGCTTACGTCTTCGATAATAATGAAAATTTAGGACCACTTACCCCATCAATGTTTTTGTATAATAAATAAGTTAGAAATAGTGGTGTAAAAAGCGATTCATCTAATTTAGATATTAAGAGTTCTACTTTTGTCACCAGTTATAAAGATTTCCATTCATCAAATGCGATGTTTTGTTGCAGACACACCAAAATGACGCAGACAGTCCTAGGCAAGCTGTTTTTGCTCTTCGCCGCAGCGCATTATGGGAGCGCTGTTGACATTTTCAGAAGTAAGTTATTTTAAAAAATAGTCCCAAAACGTTTAATAACACAAATTCAATTAAAATTTCTCAATATTAATGCTGATTAAAATTGTTTTATATTCTTTTATAGTCTGTGAGTAACTTTTTCTCTATTCCTTCTAATCATGTAAAGTGTGGTGATTCGTAAGATCAGAAGATTGATTTAAATGGTACGTGCACTATAGCATTCTCTGTATTGCGTTCTCTGCTTAAAATAGTAATTTGTTCAACAATAGAGCACAGTTCTATTTTTTACATCAAATGCTGACTCACGATCTATGTAGTAAGTAGAACTGGGCGCTGTGACGGATTTAATGGCACGAGACATAAAAATATTGGTCTCGGGAGAAACATACAACTTTTCAATACGACCAGTCAGAAATTCAAAGCTATAGCTAAGAAGATAACCATCGAGAAATTAGTTAATAACATTTTTTCACACCAAAGTAATTACAAAAGGTAGAGTTTTGCAACGACTTTTTAAAAAGCAAAAAGTGCTTTTCCGTGCTTCAGATGTGAAAAGATAATTGAAGTTCTATCCGAACAGTGGTTCCTCAGAAGAATAAGTGGTTCACTTTGCGCACAGACTATAAAATACTAGAGGGCCGAATCCACAGAACACAAATCAGTCCCATACATATTATCTACACGCGTTCTTTGCGAAAATGCATAGAACGGCAATCTATGGCATTTGACGTGACTTGTGTTTCTAATCGCCTACATTTCGTTCTATGTGTTATTATCATAGACATAGGATTCATAAATCTAAGGTTATTAAAAGTTATAACATAACCCAACGAATGCTAATGTCACTTTGACTAAACACTCTGCTGATAATTATTAGCAAATCAATAAGCCAAACATTCTTTTGATACTAGGATAACAGAGGGCCAATCGGGATATTTTCAAAGTTTTAACCAAATCCGAAACGTATTCGTTCCCATATATTTTGACAACACCCTAACAGCTGTCAGATGTCAAATTAAATGGTAGCCATAGACTTACACAATCTATGATGGGAACGGTAACAATTTGATTTTAGATAAAACGTTCCTAAATAGATTGCCCACGGAATGCTATTCGTACGCCTTTACTTGTTTATGATTTGTAAATAGATTGTTTATACTGTTTCCTTACATTTTTGGCAGCAGCTATTGTCTGGAGATTAGGTGAGTGTTATTAGTACCTACATTACGATATAATTGCGTTATAGTGGTTATAACTCACGAGGCGGAATTTCAGCCCGATTCGAGGGCGAGGGCGTAATAAAATCTAGTAACCAATATGCGCAGGAATATCGTACGACATTTTTCAACACATTTGTGACGAAAATTACTTAATAAACTGAATTTTTGGATTAACTACTACTAGTTTGTAGACAAATCTAAATAATGGTATGAAAGCAATCGTTTGAAAAATCAATGTAGTTCATTGATGTCTTTTTTATAACCTCTAGCTTTAAATAAATAACACACGCGTGTTTTATGAGCTGCTTTATACCTATTATCGGTGAAATTAGATCCACTTTACGAGCAAGTGTGTTGAAAAATATATTTCCTCATTATTAAGAGCCCGACTAGAATATCGAGCGGTATAAAATTACTGATTGAAAGCTCGGCTAAATTCATTTCCTATATTTCCATGCATTTTAAGAGCCCTACTTAACTATTGATCTTTAATTTCTTAGGTGTTTAGTAAGAATCTGTTTAATTATCGACTGACAAAATACTGTCAGTTCTTACACATGCTCTTGTCTTGTATTGATTCTTTACAGTGCACATTAAAACAACAATCGCATTATTACACACAGAAGAAGATCGAAAAAATTAGATACGAGTACCTTACAGTCGAACATAGCATCTCTTCCTTTTTGAAGATTAAAAGTCGGGTTCATCATATTAGGTATCATTACAACTTAAGAGCAGTCGAGATTAAAGTTCGTATTAATAAATGCATTTTAATGTTGAGAACGATATTAAACTGCAATTCTGAAAACAGCATCTTGACATCGATTTCATCCTTAAGATGGAATTATTAATATGAGCCTAATTACCTAACTTTTTTAGAAACTTAAAATTAAAGAACCTCTTTTCTTTCAGGTCCAAGACAGGCTCCCGGCAGCATATTCACCGTCGGCAACGGCGAGCCCTGCCTCGGCTCCGACAGGTCCACGGGAGGCGTCTGCCTCTCCAGGAACCAGTGCAACACTCAAGGCGGCAAGGCTATCGGCTTCTGTGGAGTATTTGCTACGTGTTGCTCCCGTGAGTTAATTGCTAATTCAACGACACGGTCACGACCAACAAGCTGATCGCTCGCAAAACACATCTTTGTTTTTCGTCGATGGATTCATCTGATGTTGAGGGGATAGGTGATTTGCAGATTGCCCCGCATCGCGTTACGGCGTGCAGAAAAACGCAGCCACGCATGTGGCTGGAGCGACGCAGGTAAGTTTTCGGTGGCCCGCGGCCCGTATGCAGGCCTCATTTCATATCAGTTCTCCGTTACGTGGGTACCGTGGTTCCCGCGGTTACGTGGGTACGCGTTTATCTGCATGTCGTCACGGGATCAACTGTCTGCGTCTGAATGCGTTTTCAATGTGTTCCACTATGCGTGTTTTCAATACAAACCGAAATACTTACATCACGCACTCCCGCACTACGCTTAGTGGTGCGGGCAATGTGCGAGTAGCCTTACTGCGTTATATGACGCTGACCTGAGTAATTTTGCGTAATTAGATATTAGATAAATAAATTTTAATAACTAGCTTTCCGCTCGCAGTATCGATGTCTTGTTTTCGTTTTACCTGTAAAAATTCTGTATTTTGCTATAGCGAAAACAATTCTAACCATTAAGCAGGAGCTTAAAAAATACGCTAAGTAGGAGTTTTATTGTGATATTTTAAACAAGAACAAACTTTCAGCTCTGTTTCATCCCGTTAAAGGTGGTATTTTGAATAAGCTTTTGAAATTTTGCTATTTCTTAGCGTACATAATCACGATTACTGCTGCAAAAATAACAAAGTTTCATTCCAACTGCAATCGCGATAGCTGTATTCAAAGTCTAATTCGGCAGTCGAAGTGCAGTTGAAATGCCGTACGTCTGTACTCCATTTAAATTGAAATTTGGCAGACAAAGTGCAGTTGAAATTCAATCTGCCTGTACTCTATTAAAAGTTCATGTTAGCTTTTGAAGTGCATAGTTGATGTAGTGTGCCTATTCTGCATTTAAAATACAATTTGCCAGCTGGAGTACAGTTGAAATGTATTTCGTGTGTACTCCATTTAAAGTTCATGTTGACTTTTGAAGTGCAGTTGATGTAGTGTGCCTGTTCTGCATTTAAAATACAATTTGCCAGTCGAAGTACAGTTGAAATGCATTTCGTGTGTACTCCACTAAAAGTTTATGTTGGCTTTTGAAGTGCAGTTGAAATGTAGTCTGCCTGTTCTGCATTTAAAATACAATTTGCCAGTCGAAGTACAGTTGAAATGCATTTCGTGTGTACTCCATTTAAAGTGCAATTTGGCGGTCGAAGTGCAGTTGAAATGCTGTTCATCTGTGCCGAGACCATATTTTGATATGTAGCTAGAGACGGGCTGCATTTCAATTGCATTTTTTAAACTATAATATAGGCTTGATTGTTGCTAAGAAATTAAATAAATTTTAATTAAATTGGTCTACAGTGAACGCGTGCGACGTGCGCACGAACACCAAAGTGGCGGTGTTCATCAACCCCCCGCTGAACAAGGAGTCCTCGGGCCTGGAGTGCTCCTACAACGTGGAAATCAACAACAACAACGTGTGCCAGATGAGGATTGACTTCGAGACCTTCAACCTGGCGCCGCCCACCACGGTGAGTTCGGTCGCGCGCGCACTCTCTTCTTCGTTACCGTATGGCGCTGTATTCTTGTAACTTTTTAGAATTATTCTAATTTTATGATGTCTTGCTTGAGCATGTCATTTTTTGCGTTTGGTGTCACGCTCTCCAATCGACTAGCAAACGTTCTTAGCGGCTGAATGCTCCAAGTAGGACGGTTTGAGCGGAATTTGCGCAGTCACAATAAGGGACACACGTATCTAGGTATTTGTACATATAGGTACTCGTACAATCAAACCTCTTAACAATTTTACGTATGTATAACACAATCCTTTGCCATAATGTTTCCTGTAACGAGTCTTTGAGAAAATCGAATCATCGTGGTCAAAAACTGAACTAACGTAACGGCTTCCACATTTAATCTTTTTTTTCTGTTCTAATATTCGCAAAATACTCTTAAATTAAACGAATAGCCAAAGGGACCAACAAAAAGGTATTGCGTAGATGCACGATTACGGGTGCTAAACAAAAAAAAATTGTGAACAGAAGCACCTTACATACCCTGGTGTTGGGTAGTTCGGGATTGAAATGAGGGCAAATCAGAAGACCAACCTACTTTTTATCTCCGAAACAAGCGTTCGTCAATTCGAGTCCATAGTATTAGGTTTAGGGCATTGCAGAGGGATCTCTGAGGAGAATTATTATATGAAACCGATTTTATGATTGTTAAAGAATTTTGAATTAACTCTTCGCTGCGTATTTTTAGGGTTTAATCAACAATTTCGTAAATTAGATAATTAGAAAAAACCGAGACAGCGCCCTCTATTATCAAATCGGGTAATAATATGCTCGTGTGCTAAGTAGGTATGCTTAGATTATGATATTGCTTTAATTTTATTTAACTCGATGGAGTTATTACCACAGAACATAGAATAACCACAGAACACAGCTGTGTTCTGTGGTTATATTACAATAAAATGGTCAATTCCTTTAAACAGAAAGTGCTTCGGGCTTCGGCCCTCTTGCTTTCGCTAATTACTTACTACAGGCTGAATAAAAAAATAACGAGGTTGGATAAAAATATGCAATTACAAACTACCAATATCAATTGAAATATTATTTCAATTGACTTAATTCAACTAGATACAACAATTATACCTACTTGTTTTTTTTATACAATTTCGGAAGACCGCTCCAGACAATACCTACTTCGGTTTCGAAATTAGGGAAATATCAAGTACAGCTTCTACTTTCCGTGCCATCATTTACTTGTCATCAGGAATTAAAATTAGAAGAATTAAGCTTTTTGCCTCATATGAAACTTGTAATTTGCTTGAAATCGGTCGGCCGAGTGGTAAATAAAATAATCTATCATTGCAAGTTTCCATTACCGGAGGGAGGCTCTATACCAGGGTCATGTGCTTGGGTACCTCCGTCTTACCTATTTCTGCGGCAAAGCAGCAGTGCTTGCATTGCTGTGTTCCGGTTTGAAGGGTAAGATATGGCATTGAAATTACTGGGTACCGTGACTTTACATCCTCAGTCACAAGTTGGCAACGTACACTGTGGTTCCAGTTTTGCTGCCAATCTCATAGAAGCCACATGTATAATAAGCGACTGTTACCACTTACCATCGGGTAGGCAGTTTGCTTGTTTGCCAACTTAGTTGCAATAAAAAAAAGTGAAAATCAACTTAGTTGTTTTACAACGTGAAATATGTCGATTGTATCTCCTAAACCTAAGTAATACCAGGCATCTATTTACTACTTACTTATAAGAAATAAAGAGGTGATGATTTAAAATCCCGATTGTTCTAAGGTGGAGCCCGTGGAGAATGTGACTCAGAGACCAGGGTTCACTTGCAGGAATGATATCTTCCAAGTGACCAATCTCCAGGCGAACTCCGATTTCCTGCCAGCGCTCTGTGGCGACAACAATGGACAGCACTGTAAGTTTTATTTAACACAACCTGATATTAGAAAATACCTATTCTTTATTCTCCCTTTTTCATACAACAATGCAGTGAGATGCAAATCTTCTGGATGTACTGAGAGCCTGTAAAAGCCTCTCGAACCTGTAAAAAAACCTTTGACAAGTACGTCTGCGATTTGTTTCCTACTAACAGGAATTATTGTACCTTCCAACACGGAATTGTTTACATTCAAAGTTCCAATTCAAACCCAAATTGTAATTAAACTTAAAACATAAATAAATAAAAAGTTTTTATTTTTACTTAAAACGTTGCTATAATGCCAATACACGCAACTCAAGGGAAGACGTAATTTTAAAAGACTTGTGTTTTATACTTTTTCCTTCTATGAGTCGGAAGCCAATTGAGGTGTTCGAAACTTGAAAATGCCAAACACTTTTTTACAGAGACGTAAATCATTTATAGAATGCATGACACTTTATATGTTAGACGTTCAGGGTACCTATGCAAGACGACCTGCTGTCCAGTACCAAGCTAATTCTGATTTACCACACTTATGACCAATTTCACTAACCTTGTCTTAACTTAGAACAATCTTAAGTGGCATGCTGTCACATTCTTTTCAATAAAGTGTCCTAAGCAAAAGTTAGAGAAATTGGCCTTTAGGTAGTCCTCTCTTGAGTCTTCCTCCCAATCGTAGGCCACCTTGGACCGGGATAAGCCTAACAAAACGGACAGCCACTGGTGTCATATCCTACCCAAACTACTTATTTGAAGGTTTATGATAATGACATCCTCTACCTAGTAATTCTCCACTGAACTCATTCTCTTTTGCTCGGCAGTATACGTGCGCGTGAACGCCTCGACCAACAGCAGGTCTATTCGCATCAACTTCAAGATCGCGGACCGCAACACGCAGCCCAACCTGCCGCAGGCGACCTGGAAGATCAAGGTCACGCAGCTCGAGTGCTTCAACACGCTAGGGTTAGTTGACTACATACGTTGAAAGAAGATATGTCACATCATCTCAGTCACAATTACAATATCTACCATCTACTTCTTGAACGCGATAGAGTTGGCAAATCAGCACACAGACCGCCTGGACTTAAGTGCTTACCGCAATAGTAACATGGGCGTTGCCAGCTATTCTCATGGCTTTTTTGTAAATTAACCATAAAAATGATAAAATTTTGATTAAATTCTGTGAACCTTTATTACAGCAAATACCGCGACGGCCTATTCGAAGCGATAACATCGTCTCTACCCAGCACCCCGCTCACTTCGTCGGCAGATAGAGACGAGTATCTCATTGGTAAGATATAATTTATTTTATTACATATACTGAGTTAACGTGCTAAGAGAAACGCTCCTTTCTTGGAGTAAGGCCCAGCAAGTGGGTGTGCTGTGACTGAGTAGATACGTCATTGCAGCTCCGCCGGGCTGCCTGCAGTACTACCCCGACCGGGCGGGCGCGTTCGAGTCGTTCAACTACAATCGCGGCGGGGGGCCGTACATCGCCAATCTCGCCTACGCCAGCTGTTTCAAGAGGACGCCTGACGTCTGCGGCATTAAGTAAGTAATCATAGGTGTATATAGAGGGCGGGCCGGGTGTGCCGTGCCTACCCCAGGATACCGTTTTAAAATTCTAAGATGGGCACCAAAATACTGATAACTTCACACAAACCATGCACCAGGCCCCCCTGAAAAAAAAGTCTAGATACGCCAATGTGGTGTCAATCATAATAATAATAATAATGACCTCCTAACCGATATTCAGTCACGGCGGCCAATCTTAACAGAGACTAGCCATTTGCGCAAGAGATATTATACTTAAGTGACTGCGCAAACGCAAGTTCATTCTTTGAGTGCCTAGTGCGAGTTTTACCGAGTTTCACTCCATCATACGCATCGATTGGGTACACGCGAATTTGTATGGGATTGAGGCAGCGCCATCTAGTAGCTGCTATGTAGATGACACTGCCTCATTCAATAGTAGCTTCTAGATGGTGCTGCCTCAATTCCATACAAATTCACGTTAACGCGTTCGCTGCGTGTGATCGAGTAAAATTCGCACTAGGCACGTAGGCACTCTGTTCCTTCACTCACTCGCATAGTCCGATGGGACGGTTAGCCGACACGACCGTGGTGAGATCAGGCACAGGACCCACTGCTTAACGTGCCTTACAAAGCACGGAGGAGCTCGAGATGTTTCGTATTTTGGTCACCCATCATAGGACTGACCACGGCCAATGTTGCTTAACCTTAGCAATCGTTTGCTGAGCGCACACGCCAATGCGCCACCAAGCTCCTCCTAAGTGAGTAATTTTGAATGCTTTTCGCTTTTTATTAATATTGACGAATGTGGATGATGTCAGGGTTACGATTATTGAAGTAAAGCAGTGTAAAATCTTTTGAGCTCTTTCGTGCTTGGAGTCAAGGCACGTTGAGTGTAACAATTAAATTTTGGTCATAATATGTAAGTAAACTATCCTCTCAGACTATGCGAGTGAAGGAATGGCTGAATTATGAGCCAACAGAGTGTGCGGGAGTTTGTGTGTGCGCACTTGTACAGTTTAATGAATCAAAACAAAGAAAACTAAAATATAGCTAATTCCAGTTGACATAATAAGGCGATTAACACACTGCCACGCACCACGCTGCATCATGCGTGTCGACGCAGCTACGTGCGTACTTGCGCGAGTGCAGATCCGCATCATCATGCGGGTTTTTTACGCATTCACGCGTGTAGTTGCGTTTCAAAAATCAACGTCAAGCCCTTTCAAAATCACGCACGGCACTGTGAGACTCGCACCCAGTTTCTGAAAGGCTGTTCAGCGATAAAATTAACTAACAAGCTGTCAATCTAATGCTAACTATGAATTGAGTTGCTGAAAGCTAAATCAACTTATCACTGTGTTAGTTGACACAGCTGTCAAATTTATGGCAAAATTATTAAGAAAAGACCCATTTTGGGTTTCCAAAGTACATATGAATAAAACAAAATATATGATTTCAGCAATGTGACCGTGTCTTAAAATATTTCTCACGAGAAATCAAATTTTTAGAGATAAGTAAATTTTGGCTAACCAACGTTTCGGAAACTCAAATTGATTTGGCACTGCTGTTAAGATGACACGGATGTTAGTTGAACAATATTTTGATCAGCCTTTCAGAAACTGGGGGTCGGTGTGCCATACCTTGCGTCTTGCGCGCACCTACGCGCGTGGGTGCGTCTTTCTCCGCTTGTAGGCGCGTGATTTGCATGAACGCGCGTGGATGCGTTTTCTGTGTGTTGAACTGTGCGTGTTTTCTATACAAACGGAGATACTTACAAGCAACGTAAGAACACGCCTTCACGCGCTACGCTCCGTGGTGCGTGGCAGTGTGTGAATCGCCTAAGAGTCAATGCTATTTTTCATGTCTTCATCAGGTTGACGGCAGCCAGCTTCGAAATGGCGTACCGTGAGGAGGAGAATCTATACCTCGACACGGACTGTCAGATCAACCCCGTCACACAGGGCACGCCGCAGTCCGAGGACTATCTCTTCATCCCCGAAGCAGAGACCACGGATGGGCTCAGGGGGTCCAAGTTCTGCGGCACCAGCGCGGCCAATCAGATTATTGCTTGTAAGTAAGATATGAGTATTAATTTAAGACTGGGCTACTAGTTAATTAGGATATTTATATATCTATAATGAGCGGGTCTTTGCTAATCGGGTTTGTCCAGCAGTGGTTTGGTGAATTGGGTCCTAAATGTGTTTCGTGTTTCTTTTTAAACCATACTAAGTAGCTGTGCCCGCGAACTACTTTTTTAAAAGACCTTCCTTACATTATTCAATGAACCCCTGTACGGAATTTCATGCTTTTAGCTCCAGTAGTTTTTGCTCTATATTGATACCTCAGTCAGTCGCTCACCAAAGCTGTTTTATAAATACAGACAGTACATCTGTTATTTGCACCGATTTAATGGCTAACACGGAGCATCGGTGGCGCTGTGGACTCGGCACTTGCCTTCCAATCGGGAGGTCTGGATTCCAGACCGCTATGTACCAATGTGTTTTTCGTTTTCGCTGACGTTTTTGCTGACGCTCCTACGGTGAAGGAAAACATCGTGAGGCAACCGGCATACATCTGCGAAGAAATTCAAAGGTGTATGTGAAGTCGACCAATCCCACTGGGCCAGCGTGGTTGACTAAGGCTAAGGTTTTTGTGTTCTGTGATAATCACCCTTACATAGGGTAGGCTCGAGCCCCTCGTTGGGGATGTATATGAGCTGTGATGATGAATAGCTAATAGCGTTGTGCGTAAGGACATCGCCATCACATCGGGAGTTAGCGGTTCGAACCCCGCCACGTACCAATGTGTTTTCAAATTTTGAATTTATACGTACGTTTATTTAAAGATTTTACGGTGAAAGAAAACATCCTGTGGAAACCTGGGCGTGTATTATGACATCTTAATTCCAGCCAGTTTTCTGAATTGTTATTAGCGCCTTCCCTTTACTCATTATACAAAGAGAAAAAAATGGCATTATAACAATTCAGAAAACTGCCTGGAATTAAGACGTCATAATACACCCCCAGCACACACCTGTGAAAAAAATAATATTTACAAGCTATGTGTGAACTCGACCAACTCACACTTGGCCAGCGTAGTTGACTAAGGCCTAATCGCCTTAGCACAGTTTAACAATACATAGCTAAACTGTAGCCTTAGTATAGAGTAGTCTCGAGCTTCTCGGTGGGAACGTATATCAGCTGTTGATGATGATGAATGGTGAAGCGGCAACATCGCACTCACAATTGCTCGACCATAGTTTTAAATCTGCAAGCTAAGGAAATATCTTCGCAGATAACTAGCGACATTATTTTTCATAATCTCTCCTTCCTTTTTCAGCCACACCGCCCGGTCCACTCTATGTTCACTTCCACAGCGACAACCTCGTGTCGGACGGCGTCACCGAAAACGGCTACAGATTTAACTACAACGTCCTCAACAATTGTTATCTGAGGCAATTGTGACCACACCACACATTTGTCATTATGTAAATCGGTGGTAAAAAGAGGTAATATTGAATAGGTAACATGACAGAGATAGAAGAGACACGTATTTGTCTCGCTTGCTCAGCTATGTGGACATAGTGGACTGAGAGGACACCAAATGTTTTTTTCTGATAATGCGATCTACAGGGAATATATTATATGGAAATGAGATTTATGTTTGCTGGTAACATTTCATTCTACTTGTAACTTCATTACAATCTGAAACAAAGTTACGAAGAACCTTTAAAATAAAATGAAAGGTTATTTATTTAACATCGCATTTGTAAGAAAACTGCTTATCCTTGCCACTAAATGAGTTTTTGTTTACTTTATGACTGTATGTATTGATTATTTGGCATAAGTGTAAAAGGATCATTACAATGCACTAGTATTTATTTTAGTGTATCTTTTGATAGATTTCTTAATAGATAAGTATAGGAATTATTTTGATCATAAGTAGATAGACGTGAATAGTGCATTTTGTAATTTCAATTCTTGAATTTATTTATTTATATGTATCAGAGATTAAGATACAGTGCATATGTAGATATTAAGATACAGTACATATTTTTTTAATTTATTTTTTAAAATAAGTCTATGAACAAAAAACAGAGTTGTAGAAGTCGTTAAGTAATCGCCTACACATAATGCCCGTGTTTATTTAATTTTAAGGTAACGGATTTGTAATTATTGGTATATTTTATATAAGTTAAACCGATGACCATACATAATTACAATTAGTATATACCAACTTAATTTATACAGAGTATAAATTGTACAGATATTTTTTAGACAAAAGCTAGAATGAACACTGTAAGTATAGCAATGTCTCAATACCTACATTTAAAATTACTTACAATTTTTATGTAAGAATAAACATTGTGTTTTTGTTTGATACTATGCATTTACTATTATTAGGTATCGAATTGTTTAAGTATTTATAAAGTGCCAATTTACACTTGGGTATGCTAAATCAAAATAAATAGTTTAGTTACACAAGTTTTTCACTGTCCCATGCTTTTATTTTTTTTTTCTATTTTGTTGTAGCTTAAATATAGGTCTGGTGGTTTTGAAATCATCTGGTTGAGATATGGAGACCGCTTGAGATCAGGGGCCTTATTCTGCTATCGTGACGCATTTGTATCATGTCAATTACGCTTCAATATATTTTGTTTTTGTTTCTGTGGCCGGCCAGCTATTCAGCCCTTATTTTTCATTATCTTACCCTTCAAACCGGAACACAGCAATACAAACACTGCTGCTTTGCGACAGAAATACGGAGGTAAGATGGAGGTACCCAAACAAGCGATCCTGGTACGGAGTCTCCCCCCGGAATGCAACTAAACTAGGTAAAATTAAAAACTGGTACCTATATTTTTTTCTCGCCATTGCAACGTTATTATTGGTAGAATGTTCATTTTGGTATGTAGGTACTTACTCATGATATACACAGTACCCCTTATATGAGCTATCGTCGTCATCGAGCTCGATTTAATTGTATAGTCCTCTCTCCATACATTGACTAGTAGCGCCCTTAGCGTCCAGTTACATGAACTAAAATTGGCAGTATGAGGCCTCGATTTACAAACTCGTCTGTCATTGGCACTCAAGTGTAAAAGTTGCTCTTTTGACAGTTGTAACAAATAATTTCCGGAACATTAATATCCTATTGAGTGACGTGATGGTACAAAAAATTCAAAGATAGGTGATGTGATATTTAGTTTTAAAAGTTAACATTTCCTCAGCCATGACGATTGGTAAAAAAATAGGTGTTGACGAATTCAAGTCTTTTATATAACCGGCTTCAAAAAAGGAGGAGGTTCTCAATTCTATGCGTATGTTTTTTTTGTGTGTATGTTACACGATTACGCCGCCAATTATGGGCCGATTTTCAAAATTCTTTTTGTATTCTCCTGGGGTGGTCCCAAGGTTAACAAAGTCAGGGTCTGATTATGGAATCCCATGAAAATTGAGGGAAACCAAATGAATGCCAAAATGAAAGGGGTGCCAAATTTTAAAACTTTCTAGGATCATCGTTTGGCACCGACTTCATTAGAGAAGTGTGATGTTGTCTGTACCTATTCATTTATTATTGTTAACTCTTCTGGGTTTTTATTTTTTGTAAAATATTTTTTTTGTTTAAAATAAATCATAAAAAAAATAATTTTATTATCTAGAATTTTGTGCTAAAAATGAAACAAATTTTTGGTACAAAATTCTAGAATTCTACTGATGTCGATGAGTAAGTCGTATCTTTTAATCGATGGACAAAATCACGATAGGTAACTGCACCAAATAGTGTATTCCCATCATTATTATAAGGTGCCAATGCTTGCATTTTCATGGAGATATATGAAACTGAACAACCATAATCTTCCGCTCGAATAAACGTTTACTTTTAATTATAAGTAACAATTTTATCTCGAACTTTTGATTTAAAAAATCTGCTTATACTCGTAGTGCCAATCTTTACCCCGTTATCCGTTTTTATTCTTCTAGAATAATAAATATATGTAGTGAGAATAGATAAATTCTTCGTTGTCATACTAGTTTGTCATACCAATGTGACCACAAGCATATACATATCCCCGTGGTCATACTATTTCCCCTGCGCAGTCTGGATACGCCAATACGATAATACGGTGATAAGCAATCATAATGTTTGTCAGGGAATCGGATACGGTGAACTGATCGAACAACCAATATGCCAGCCTCCCAACCACGATCACTCAAAACAATATTCAAACCACACTGTGAGCGAGATGGCGCTATACGCAGGAAGAGAGGGGTCTCTGTTTCAATATTGTTTTAACCTTGCTATATGCGATCATGGTAAGGCCCCTGTACTTTCGAGGTTCTTGCTCTAGTGAAAGCTCCCCTAATTTCCGAACCAGGGATATCAGGAGAGCTTTTTTAGGTGTGTCTACTTTTTCAGTTTTATATTTGCATACATCATTATACATATTCATTATTACACATGCAAGGTTAAATATATATATTTTAATTGTTTTTGACGTCATTACGTCCCTGTAAAGTCTCGACCACTAAGACTACTTAGCCGATTCTGATGACATTCGGTTTAATGTATGTAATTTCATTGGTCTAACTTAAAGAATATTTATTATTGCGAATTAAATGGTTTGTAATTATTTGTTAGTTCCACAAGTTTCTTGTAGATGGCGGTGTGAGTTGATTTGTCTACACAACACTTTATCTAGTTTGGTAACCATCCAATAGATGGCGTTGTATACTATAACCACCACAGCACCGTCACAGAATAGATAATAGATAATAGTACTACGTACAGAACGGCCACTCACCTCCCCGCACTCATTTCAAATACCTCGTCCTACCCGGCACTTCGTTGTAGACATCACTGACACATAAACAAGGGCGCGCGCGATCGCTCGGACGAGTAGACGCTAGCGCCGGGCGATAACAGAGACAGCGCTATGCGGGTGAAAGAGAAGGCAGTCGCTGCACTTCCCGCGTCATTGCGATTGATAACCGCTCACTCAGCCCTACTAGATTCCACGCATAGCACACATTTGCGCGTGTATGAACGTCATTTGTTTAAGTAGTAGTAATAGGTAATTGATTTGCGAACGTTGTATGGAGTGTCCGGGGTGTGGCACCGTGTTGCCGGGTCAGCTAGTGTTACTGTTCAATAGAGATTTGTATATTGATACATATCTGACCCCTTTGTTGTTGACGAATTGGGATCCAGACGAAGTTCGCTTCCGTCTCTCAAGTGAAGGCTCAATGATGAAGATTCCCAGTATTAATATAAAATGACTGTGCGAAGCCACACAATGAAACGATTATTAAAGTAATACATAATTTAATATAACGATAAACATATAATATATTCTTAGAGCTATTAAACTAGTTGTATACCTACTTACTATTAACATAGTTTATAGTTATATCCATGGACTTAGAAAAAAAGGTTATATCCACAGATTTAGCCCACAGTTAGATTCACGTTTTGCACCCATAATGAAATTTTCACAGTTTGAGACAATTCGATTTACACATTTGACAGGACTAATTTTAGGAAACGTACAGGAGACGGCATGCTCTTAATGATATAATATAATACTTGTATACTTTAGATCAAAATACGTACAAGATTTGGTGGATACATAAGTGAGATTTATGTGTAAGTATTTAATATTCTTGCAAATATTTGGTTAAAACATTAGTCCTGTAGAAATAGCTACTAACTGTAATCTATTAAATATTTTTAACATAAACAGCTTAAGTGTATAATTTATTTACATTAAAAAATAAATGCATTTTCTCCTTAAATACTTATAAAAAATATAAACATGCAAAATGACTATGGTATTTCGTTTCGTATTGAGTAAAAAAAAACAAGAAACAGACTTGCAATAGGTACATGATGGGTTTTACCCAGTAAAGTTTTAAATATTTTTTTTGTGTTAGTCCTACATTACCCAAAAAAAATGCTAAGGAATAACAATTAAATCCTTGATTGTTTTTATAAGTAGCGTTAGTAAAAATGACACGTCCTAAAACATAAAAATAACATCACGGACACTACTTTTAATATCAGAACGATAAGCTTAATGTTAAAAAATCACAACACATCATTATAATTTTAAATATCGTTGATATAGGCAGTCTTATACATTAAGGGACGAATTCACTGCAGAACTTTTATCGGCTGAAAGTTTGCTAGCCCTGAATCAGAGAGCTATACCAGCACACCACACCATAAAGCACCCTTCTATCAATATTATTTGTAAAAGTTCCAAAATACAGTTCAGCCCATGGATTTATCAATGAAACAGGATTGAACTCCATGAAAAATGACGTACCTATGTAAAAATACACCATATACCATATGCCTATGACTCAATTTAGGCCACCAACATGATAGACGTAAAAACGAGCCGAGAGGGATAGCGTTGTCCCTTTTTGTCATTGCCATATGGAAAAAATCATCGAAATTAGTAGGTTACTTTTTAAAGAGGTAGGTCCACAATGCAACACCTAAATGTTGCATTGTGGACCCCTTTATCCATGCATCCACAGCGACACGCTAGGTTTTACATGTTGACCTTCAGACCGCACTTATGACACTCGAAAGAGCAATGACTTTCGTAATGCAAATGTAAAACTTGGCGTGTAGCTGTACATAAGAATCTGACAGGATCTGTCAAAACGCATTCTCTCGGCAGCTGAACTGTAGACAGTATTATAAACCATTGCGGATTGCAAGTATGTAGGTAGGGAAGTTACAATAATGTTTAACATTCGTCTGGTACAAACACGCCATGCATCTGCCTACTATGACATTTTTTTATTTAATGACAGAAAATTCTTGATAATAATTAATTTAATTAATTCTTAATAAAAATAATTAAGAGCCGGACCTAACTGAGTATATTAAAAGTACAGATCTTTTTCTAAGCGGTGATCACATTTTCTGACAAATGCGTGTATCTAATTCTTTTATTTATTTAGCAAAAGTCAGCTTTTGTGCTAGTAGAAACTTATAATCACTAGCAGATATATCAAAATTAACATATCCTTAAAAAAACGAAGCCGTTTTTACAAATATGATTTGGTATTACTTAATATTTTGTTGGTAATTTTTTAAACTATGTACTCATAAAATAAAATTTATTATTTTATAATATAAAATTTTATGTGGATAAGTATTTACATCTTACCCAATTCTTTTTTTATATACTTTATAGAATGTTTTGCCATTAAAATATAAAATGCAGTCGGGATTACATCCAGTTTCAAAAATATCATAAATCTTAGTGTTGTTCAAACAATTGTTGAATTGTTAATCAAGGCAAATAAAACTAGCGATTAAGGCGCATAGTAGGGTCAATCATAAAAAAATCACTGCAGAAAAAACCGGTTCTCTTCATAAATAAAAACCGGTTCTCTTCATAAATATTTAATAAAAAAATCTTTAAAAAAGATATGTTATTATTCAACGCATTCTTTAGAGGATGGTCTTTTTAATTTTTTGATAACTTAATTAATACTTGGTTAAAATGTGACCCAATCATGCCTCGATTTTAAAACTTTAAACCTAATCGCGTCGTAAATATTAGGTTAAATCATATACTTTCGATTTCAATAAATAAAGTAAACAATATTCTAGCGGATGGTCTTTTTAGATTTTTCTTATTCGCCTTTATTATTTTTTAATTGAAATAATTCATCTTACGCGTAAAGGTTTGCTTAAATATTCCCCCACTCTCTCACTTACTCCTAGGTAATCAGTGCGGGACGATCGAGCAAGGTCATTAGGACCACTATGCGCCTTAAACAGAATTTAAGTACACATAGTTGTTATAAAAAAACATTGGTAATGAGATTTATATAACTGACAACATATTTGGTAGGTACAAAAATAATGTCTTCGAGAAGAATACACTGCAAGTTCCTCACATAATCCTTCTTTACCACAAACCAAACAAGACGGGATTTTCTCAAAAATACCAACATTCACACATTCATGAGGTCTTGAGCATTGCTTAAAAACATGATAAAACGTATTCATAATAATGAAGTTTCCTCATCATCTGTAAAACGGCGGGCCCCTGCTCACGGTGTACGTAGAGAGCGGAATACCTTTGGACCCATAGATGGGCTCCGGGGCATTCTCGTAGTCCAAATCGTAGTAGATACCGGTCTGGTTCTAAAAAAAATCGATATTACTATATTAAAAGCTTATAAAGAAGAAAACAGGAGTTATTCCAAACTTTTTTGTGCTGTACGTTTAAAAAGAATAAAAAAATATAAAATACCCAACATTATTATCATATCAATAAATTTTGTAAGACTGTGACCAAGTACACTAAAGTAACATTTAAAACCTTACGTAGATGTGCTACGAAAATTATTTTTATCAAACTTTTGACGTCTTTGCCAATTCAATGCTCATTTGAAACTCATAATCTGTGCATTTGTGTGTGTGTGGGTGTGTGTGTGGGAGTGTGGTGTGTGTGTGGGAGTGTGGTGTGTGTGTGGGAGTGTAGTGTGTGAGGGAATGTGATGCGTGCGCGGGAATGTGATGTGTGCGCGCGCGTATATGTGAGTGTGATGTGTGTGGGAGTGTGAGGTGTATGTGAGAGTGTGTGGTGTGTGTGTGGGGTTTGAGGTGTGTGCACTCACGTGGTGATGTCTCGCGCGGGACTTCGGTCGCGGCACGAGCAGGTCGTGCGGATGAGCGGGTCCCGATGCCTCCGACCCACCCGACTCCGCGCCGTAGCCTGGAACAATATAGGTAGTCCTTGTAATCAATATTCCATAACGGCGGCGAATCTCAACAGAGACAGCATCTGCACAGGAGATAGCAAACACAAGTGCACTCTCTGTCACTTGATATAGCTAGATATGGCAGTGAAATTACTGGGTACTGTGACTTTACATACTTATGAAGTTCGCAACGTACACTATGGTTCTTGTGACGGTTGCAGTTTTGCTGCGAATCTCACAAGAGTCACGTGTATTTTAGGTGAATGTTATCACTTACCATCTGATGGGCAGTTTGCTTGTTTGCCAACTTAGTTGTATAAAAAAAATATGATTCAGAGTTGGTTCTGTTTGATAGGTAGTCTGAACAACCTCTTAAAATGTTTCCACAACTTTTTGCAGCACAATAAGTATACTGGGTTAGTCAAAATGGGTATATATAGCAGTGGGGTTTTAGCATATAAGTATTGTCTAATATTATTCACACGTTTACATTATGTAGCTGTACAGTCAGCGTCAAAAGTAGATGACGAAATCTAAGGATTCAATATACATGATACATTTACTGCCCACAATACCCTGACGTTAATGACTTTTATAATTACATGATCACGATTGGTTTTCAAAATAAGATGATTTCAACTAGAGCAAATGAGGGAGGGAGGGAGCAATGAGCAAAAGTACGTACGTACCAACATAAATAAACACATTTATAAGTCCTGTTCAAATTGTCTGCCATTGTTACATATGCCCGCACGCAGCCTACGGCGTACCTTACTCACTGTCACACGCGTTGAAAGTAATGTCTTAATGACTTCAGCAGCTGATACGATCCTCGCCCTCAAATCATCAATGGAAGTCGCAGGTGTGGGGTAGACTAGATCTTTCATGTGACTCCAAAGATAATAGTCACAGGGCCTCAAATCAGGACTTCTAGCCGGCCATGGAGTCAGGCCACCTCTACCGATCCATCTTAGTGGATAATTTTCATCCAGCCACTGTCGTACACCACGGTAAAAATGAGCTGGGCACCCATCATGCTGGTATACCATATTTCTTCTGGTAGCTAGCGGAATATCTTGCAAAAGCGTGTTCACTTCCTCTCTTAAAAAAGTTTCGTATGTTGTGCCATTCAGGTTTTGAGGCAGGAAGAAAGGTCCAATTAAATTATCGTGTACAATCCCCATCCACAAATTTAGTGAGAATCTTCTCTGGTGAGCCCTTTCTTTACTTTTTCTTGGGTTTTGACCTTTAGGGGCCCAAAAGTGAATATTGTGGTAGTTTGTGATGCCATCGCGATCGAACGTAGATTCGTCGGTCCACGGGATTTTCTTTAGATAATCTGGATCTTCAATCTCAGCATTGATTAAAAATCTGCAAAAATCAATTCTTCTCACCGGATCACCTTCTTCAATGGCTTGAACTGGTGTGTAATGGAATGGATACAGTTGTGCTGTACGCGATGCGGCAAACCAGGCTCTCCATTGTGATATGCCATGTATTCTTGCCACTTGCCTTGTGGACACAGTAGGATCTGTTCTGAAACTCAGAATAATTTCATCATCGTCCTCGTCAACACCAACATTACCAACCAGCGGTCTACCAAGATCGCGTTGTCGTTGTTGAACTGAGCCCGTTTCTCGAATGCGCTGATAGGATGCACCAAACACGCTTACGTGAGGCAAACGGCGATCAGGAAATCTGATTTGGTACTCTCTTTGTGCTTCAGCAGCGTTACCATTACAAAAACCATAATAAAACAAAATATCTGCGTATTCTTCGTTTTCGAAAGCAGCCATTTCAAAATAGCGTATCGGTTTATTTGTTATCAAAAGTTTGTCCGTAATCTCAAAAGTAGTTTCAACTTAACAAACAATTTCAATCAGGAAAACAAATGAATGATGTCGTCGAAACATTCGTAATCCTAATCAATCATGTTCCAAAACGTCCAAAACCTATGCAACATCTGTGGTTAGGTCAATCCAAAGAGGTTACAGCTTTTTGGATAGCAAAGAGGTTTGCTATCCAAAAAGGATTGCAAACTTCGTTCTGCTTCAATCAGTTCAAAAAGGCTGGATAATGACGTACTGCCATGATTTCTTTTAAGTTGCATGGAAATTATCTAAATAAACCATAGCCTTAGACAATTTTGAACAGAACTTGTAGTATTATTTTGGAATTTAGTATTTTTAATTCTTTTATGTATTAGAAGCAATTTTCTTTATTTCTACTTCGTACTTTTGTCTTTTCCAGACAATTTTTATTCAAAGATGAAATTATGAATTTTGATCTACAGCGCAACTTTTTGCTAATTTCTGTAAAAACTACTAATAAAAGTAAATAATATTTTTACCTTTTTTAAAAGCTTATGAAACTAGCAAGTTATTTAGTTTTTACGCCAACTGTCATACATTTTTTTTTCAATAATTGACGTCGATTTTCAGAAAGATAAAAAATTAATCGACTTAATTGTCAATAAAGACCTCTCATTTCCAAAATTATGTGTTTTTGACAACAATATTAATTTAAATTAACTGCCCATTTTTCAGCTTTCCGCAATTAATCAATTTGTGATTGTAAATGGTGTAGTTTTTTTTTTGGTAACAAGTCTGAAAAAATCTCAAAAATTTTAAAATCGTAGCTCGGTAACCAACTGTTTTTGACCCCTGGTTAATTGGGCTTTTTTGTTGTTTATGGCCTGTACCCCTTTCAAGGAATACGTCGACTTTTCCTGTCACCCTGAATATCAATAACTGTGCTAAATTTCATGTATATATGTTAAAATTAAATAAATTTAAAGCTGTGAAGGGTTCAAAAGTGGCTCGAAATGATTCATGTAATATTATATTACACACGGCTGCTACGTCGCCGATTTCTTTTTCTTTGAACATGGCTGGACACGTTCCCGCGTATCTAGACAGCACATAAAACCTAATTATAATCATATAATAGAGAAAATGTATACTGTTAGGTAAATATGAAACTCCTACTAATCATCAGTTCTGAAAATTAGGAAATCAGTTTGATTTGCTCTAGTTGAAGTCATCTTATTTTGAAAACCAATCGTGATCATGTAATTATAAAAGTCATTTACGTCAGGATATTGTGGACAGTAAACGTATCATGTATATTGAATCCTTAGATTTCGTCATCTACTTTTGACGCTGACTGTACATTATGTTGCTGTGTTCCGGCTTGGAGAGTAAGACAGGTAATGGAATTACTGAGTACTTTGACTTGTCATCTTATGTCACAAGTTGGCGTTGTACACTCTGTATCATGCAAAATTTGCAGGTTTGCATGTTCTCACAGGAAGCACATACTCGTATGTGCTTCGTACAATCACCTATTGTAGCTACTACACACAGGTAGGTACAATAGTTGATTGTGGCCGCGTACCATCAGTTGAGCAGTCGCTTTCTTTGCAAACTTTGTTGTTTATAAAAAATCAACTAAAACAACCAACAACATAAAACAACCGTCACTCTTATTTCGCAATATTCACCATCTCTACATAGGTACTCTACATCTACAAGATAATCTAGTTTATACATTATATTATAAAAAGACTTTCTTAAAATATTAAGTTCTATTATTCTTCAAACACGTACGTGAACGTGAGCATCACAATTATTTAAATCTTATAAAAAAACTTTCACTAATCCCATCCCAGCGTATTAAATTTAAAAAAGTATAGGTATAGTATAGGTAACCATGTTGATAAATTGCAAAGGGATTAAAAATTACAAAACATACTTAATATATGTTTCTTACCGTACAAATTATGCTGTGACACTGTGTTAGTTCGTGACGTCACCGTATTCAATGTTCCATTGTGAAGTCCCATCCTGTGAAACGTTATTATCGATAAAATACATAGTATGTACACGTAGGTCATAACACATGAACTGCTATTACGATACTGTTTATTTGACAGTTAACTACAAAAAGATCGATACGGTCAAAGCTACAAAAATGTGTATTCCTACTCTACCTTACAGTTAAGTCAATAAAATTGTGTATGCTTATTTTCGTAACCATGACCGCATTGAAATCTTTAAAGTTCGCTGCACACATCTACGATTGCATCATGAAATCAGTCAGATTGACATTGCAATACAATAGCACTCAAATTGAAAGTCATTTGTGACAGACTCAGAACAATTGTTATTCTGAGGTGACAGATGTTGACTAATACAGGGGGTAAGGGTGTTTGCTAACAAGACACATAACACTTGTTTCTGAGAAATTTAACGGAAATACCTACTGCATTTTGACTTTATTATTGTTACTAGATTAGGTACTGACAAAACTATACACAGGATACAATGAAAATGTAAAATAATATCCAAAGTGGTGATTCTGTAGGAAAATTACTAATTTTTGACGATAGTTTATAGGTAGCCCTACGTCAGTGTATGTACGAAAAACTCTGCACTGTATCAAGTATCCAAACTTAACTCTAGTTCTATTATAAAATATCTAATAGTTAATCGATATGGCCCGTTTATAATATCTATATACATACTATTTAATAAAAAGACCATTGAAATGACACCGAGAGACGATTATAAGGCACGTTAAGATTGGCAGAATTCTGTTCGCTACTCACCTGGGCATAGGGACGGGAGGTGGCAGCGTGGGATAGCCCCCAAACATGGCGGACGAGGGGCGAGTCGTCATCGTTTGCGTGTCGGGTTGCTGAAACAATCATACAATACCTTAACATCAACACATATTAGGGTATAGCAACAGCTATCCAAATCCTTTTCTTTTTTTCAATTAAGAGTGAAAAGCGTAGGTATAGGGTTAGGGGATCCAGAAGTCCCGTATTTTTCAGGACGTCCGGTTTTTCAAGTTGAATTTGACTGTGTCCCTTAATTTAGAAAGAAGAATACGGGACAGTGCAATGTCCCTGTGAGGTTTGTGCTTCAACATTAGGACATTTTAAAGACCGCTAGGTTAAATCAAACGTATATTAATAGAAAATTAATTATTTTGATAACTGAATTCGTGATAAATCGATTTTAAATAAACAATGATCATGAATAAAATGGGTTGTTTCTTTTTTTTTATTATTATTAATCCCGAGTTTTGAACACTGTCGTCCCTTAAAATAATAAGACTACCAGGCTAACACTGAATGACGTTCACTTCATTATAACGATGGCTCTCGTCCTAATATTTCAAATTCAAAATTCAAAAATCTGTATTCGTTTCCTCAAAGCTCCAAAATGTAAACTGTGATTGGGATTTCCCTTTAAGTATAGGTACCTACATATAAACAGCTGAGTTAGTTAGGAGACCCCGCTCGTTTTATCATCATTTCACGTTTTGGTTAACATAAGTATAATCATCAATTTGTACATAAACAAAGTTAACTACTTATTGGTAGAGATTTACAGTTTATTTAATTTTATATAAAACTAGCTATCCGCTCGCAGCTTCGCCCGCGTGATCTTCATTTTCCCGTGTGAATTCCATATTTTCTTGTAGGAAAATATTCTATAGCCCATGTTAGTCAGCAATATTGTAGCATTCTATTGGTGAAAAAAATTTTCAAATCGGTCCAATAGTTTTGGAGCCTATTCAATATAAATATACAAAAAAATAAAAATACAAATCTTTCCTTTTTATAATATAAGTAGGTATAGATGAAGTAGAGAAACATTATACAAAAACGATCCGGTCCTCCGGCTACTTTTTCTCATAGGATCGTAATCGTTATTAGATATTATGACTGAGAGACTGGTGCCTATATACTCAGCCACCTGATTATACGAGGACTGTGTTGTAAACTAGTGGTGGCGACCGAGTACAAAAAATCGAAATCTAATTCAGTTAGTTCATAAAAAAGTGATGGACCATGAAAAGTTAATATATTGGAAAATTTGCAAATTATTCCAATCAGGAGGGTTATATAAAATTTTAATTGTCCTCATCCAAAGGATGTGAAGTTACTATTAACATAATAGAATAGAAAATGTGAATATTCTTTCTTGCCAAACTGTTTACAGAGTGCTGGTGTTAATGCATTTACAAATTCAACGGTTTACTCATAACGTGCATGCAATTTAAAAAAAATATTACATACTATAAGTTAGTAAGTATATAATATTTTTATACACGTATATGAAGTTATGGGGGTAACTAGTACTGTTTACTCTTACCGCGTAGTGGTTGGCCTGTGCCTGAGCCATGGCTTCTGCAATCTGAGCCCAACGCATTCTTTCTTCCAACGACACCTGGAAATAAATATAATAAATATCAAATTATAGCTTGTGCAGCAATCAAAAATGAATAGCTCAGACGAAATCAATCAAGTTACACAAATTCATTTGTCTTTTCGCACAGATTTAATGACAGCTCGGTGCCAGAACAGGACTTTAGCGTAACGATTCGCGCAATATGGAACATCCTGGCATGGAGCAAATATTATTGTATTTGATTCATAAGCCGGGTTATAGTGATATCTTGACCCAACTGGATATTATACCTACTGCTCGTATATCATTCCCAGTGTATATAACACACCCGTCCTCGTGAAGGTGACACCCCGATAAGAATATTTGGCCCATGTTACAGATCAGACGTATAAAACCACTTACTTGGTATGGCGGTTGACCAACAGGGGGAGTCTTGATCGTGCTACCGCCCATATAGCTGAACACTGGCGAGCCCATTCCAATCGCTTTCTGTTCTCTAGACCACTTGCGGCTGTGAAGCAAAAATATTCAAATAAATACTGTTTTTATACAACACTCTTAGCAATCGAGCAAACTGTCTACCTGATGAGGGACCCTGTAAGATTCACAAATGCAACCTCTACAAACAGGTTGCCATGTCAGAAAAGGTTCCCACAATGCAGGTTGCCATGTCAGAAAAGGTTCCCAGTAATTTCGCTTTTACATACAAACCGGAAAATAGCAAAGTAAACACTGCAGCTTTGCGACAGAAGTAAGATAGTGGTCGGGTGCTCAGGTACAGTCTTCCTCTAGAAAAAGTAAATTTTTTGAAGTGGGTTAGAAGTAAGCAAAGTGAGGGGTCTAAGGGGCTTCGATTGCAAATAGCATCTTATGGGTCTCAAGCCTCATCTATTAGTGTTGCATTCTGCCGACGGTTGAGGCTCTGGCGATCCGAACCTAACCGTACATGGCCAGGGTAGGAGACAGCCTGACTCGTCTCTCCCAGGGAAAGACTGCGCAACAATGTACGTTAGCTTAACTGACGAAACGAGACAAATAATCGGGAGGTCCGGGGTTCGAGACCGCCATGTACCGATGTGTTCATTGTTTTCAAATGTCATATGCACATTTTGTCTTAGCCTCCTACTATGAAGGAAAACATCGTGAGGCAACCAGCATACATCTGCGAAGAAATCAATGGTGTATGTGAAGTCGACCAATCCGCACTGGGCCAGCGTGGTTGACTAAGGCCTAAACACCTTAACTTGGGGTAGGCTCGAGCCCCTCGGTGGGGACGTATATGAGCTGTTGTGATAAGGTACCTCCATGCCAGCAGCGCCGCGAGGGTGAGCGCTATGACGAGCGCGGCGGCCACTGAAGCACCCGCAGCCGCGCCCACCACCTCGCCGTCCACCTCGCACGTCGACCCGTAGTATCCGGAGTTGCACCTGCATACCACCACACCACACGTCAGCGACGGTGACAAGCCATGCCCGGGACAATGACAAGCTAAGTCAGTGAAAATGATAAGGAGAAGCCATGGACTTAATTTGGCCATGTGGCTTCTCCCATGGACTTAATAAATTAAGTCCATGGGAGAAGCCACATCAGTGACAGGCTAAGTCAGTGATAATGACAAGCCATAACAGCGACATTGACACGCTACGTCAGTGACAATGGCAAGCCCATGGATTTATTAGTAACAAATATACACTGGCCTGCAATAAAATCGAGCCACCTTTACGCTTTGGTTCAGAGTTCTACAATTCAAAATCTACTATCAATAAATAATATATTTTAAGCCTGTTTGTTAAACAAGAGCCTAAGCTTACATTAGACCAGTTTTTACTGTGACTGATTTGGGTTTATTGATTTTACAAACAAAAAACCAAAATTTTTAAAATACCAATTTTTTTTTGGGAAAATCAGCTCAATTTAAATGGTCAATAAATCTCTAGGAACAATCAATTTTTGAATAAACTTTGATTCAATTTACTTTTAACACTATACAGTCACAGAGATTGCGTATGACGGAAAAATGGGAAACAGGGTTTTCCGAAGAAATAAGTCTATTGTCAGCAATACTTCTTTTATCCACGTTTAGAGTATGTTAAAATAAAGCTTATGAAGTATGCTTTCAAATTGTATTTACCGTTTTTGTTTGTCTAATCTTATTTTTTATATACCGATATTTCAAAATCGACACTTATGAGGTGGATCGATTTTATTGCAGGTCAGTGTAGTTATTATTATAGTTATTAATATATTTAGTTGAGTATTAGTAGTAGTTTGTTTGTTTGATTATTAAGTCCATAGACAAACCAAATCAGTATTGTTTTGTATCGATTTATTCATTATTATTCAACTTATTTAGAATTTTTAGACAAAATCATAAAAATAAAAAAGCTATAAAGTGTGTGTTTCATTGAGTGTTTGTGTGTGCGGTACTTGTCTACTTGTGGATGAATTTTATACACTAATCGAATCGATTACCCTGGATTTTCAGAGTCGGTTGAAAATAAAAATGTGCTTTTAAGTGAGTGAATGAGTACGAGTATGTGTATGCGGTGCGTGTGTTCACTTGTGAATGCCCAGCCCCTGTACTATGGTAGTAGCTTGAAACAATATTTAAACTACACTGAGAGCGACATACCGCAATTTGTGACATCAGATGTGAAGTCACGGTACCCAGTAATTTCAGTGCCATATCTTACCCTTCAAACCGGAACACAGCAATGCAAGCATTGCTGCTTTGCGGCAGAAATAGGTAAGACGGAGGTACCTATGCACACGACCCTGGTACAGAGTCTCCCTCCAGTAAAAGATGAGTGGAGAGGAAGAAAAAGAAGTAGTGGGACGTAGATGGGCTGTGATGATGACTCACGTGCATTGCGGCTGTCCATTGGCGTAGTGGCAGACGCCGCGGTCGTTGCATAGCGAGGGGCCGCAAGCTCGGCACTTGCGTCCTTTCCGCGACCCGCCCGATTCGTCCAAAGTCGTCGACGGACACTCGCATCTAGAAAAGTAAATGTTACCACACATTATTAATTCACTGGCACTCCCCACTCTACCCAACTCGCCCCGGGCTACCTTGTTGGTTTGGTAGGCGTACCACTGTTCCCAACTGATTGGGGTCGACTATGATTTGCGAGTGAATTGTGGCTGAAATGATGATGATATGAGCACTGACTTTCCAAAAATGGACGTCGCGTCCGCCAAAACAAAATATAAAAAATATTTTTTTTACACATACTACACTGTTGGACATTTAACTTCCGTCTGATACTATTTTTTTTAATAAGCGCAAGATTATAAGTATACGTAATTTATGTCAAAACTTTTTATATGTAACTAAGAAGCGCAATTAAGAGCGTCGAGCTGTGGAGGCGGCACTGGCCTTCTAATCCGGAGGTTCGGGGCTCGATTCTGCTATGTACCAATGTGTTTTTCGTTATTCGAATTTCATATATACATTTACCCGACGCTCCTACGACGAAGGAAAACATCGTGAGGCAACCTGCACACATCTGCGAAGAAGTTGAAAGGTGCCTACGTGAAGTCGACCAATTCGCACTAGGCCAGCGTGGTTAACCAAGGCCTAAACACCCTAACTTTGGTTAGGCTTGAGCCGTGGTAAACTGTCAAAATACCGTATCTACCTATCGTATTTTGACAGTTTACTGCGATAAACCACTTTATCATATCGTGTTCTGGCGATCGTGGTACGGGGGCTGGTCGTGCTTGTCTGTTAACCGTCCCAATGAGGTTATGCCCGAGCGCACTCACCTGAATCCGCCGAACGTGTTGATGCATGTGGCGAGCTGGTGGCAATCGTTGAGATCTGGCGACGCGCATTCGTCTAGATCTGGAAAAGAATATTTTGAATCTGTAATTTTATATGCAAGCCTTTCATTTTACCTGTTCCTAAAACCGGAGAAATTTGTTCCACTTTACGAGCAAGTGTCTTGAAAAATTTTGTACATTTGTTAAAAATGATATGTACCTATATTAAAAATTAAACAAGAGTCCCCAGAGATTACTGATTTCTTTATCTCGGGTTCATTATTGTTTTTTCTTGTATGCTCTTTTTTCAATGAAATAAACAGATTTTAATTTTTTTTACATACCAGTAAGTGGCAGTACACTGCCTGCAGGTGACGCCACGTAAAGGGCAGAGGTGCCGACGTTGTTCCCGCGACGACGCAACGCCCCCAACAAATGTTTCTGGATGTCGCCCGCAACAGCCGGCCTTAGGGTCTCCGGTGTCTCTTGAATCTTAGAAGAAGAATATTCAATTTGAAATATCATGACGTGAATATAAAATTGTATTATCTCACCATATATGACCTGATAATGAAAGAATAAAAGAAACTTTTGTCGCAGCCACACTCAGAGCGAAGTCATAATAAGCTGTAGCCTTTCATTCAAGTCGTTAAAACCAGCACATATCGCATATATACCATCAGATATAATATCCTAAACGCAGAAACATTCGGCAAACTTACAGGTTTTTGTTCAGCGGTGCTCAAATTACCTTGATCGCTGTTATCTCATCCCCTATCTTACCTATTACTCCTGCAAAGCAGCGGTGCTTGCATTGTGTGTTATCAATCTCCTTGATTTGGTCTGGGTCATTATAAAATTGAACTTTCCGAATTCGGTCCTCCGAAATTCGGGAGGACCTGCCTGGGAGATGGAATACGATGGCTGTTGTTTCGTTCACGGCGAACTTTAAAGTTAGTCACCTTAAAGTTCACTCTGCAGGCCTAGCACGGCGCGTGAAGTATAGAAGAGAAAGTGATTAACCCTCGTCCCATCTCGGTTCATTGTTATAGGACAGAGCAGGGACGGATCGTTAATTTGTGGGGCCCTGGACTAATACTACTCGAAGGCCTATTAATTATTCGACTAATTGTCGTTTTGTCAATAAACTGTTTTCTATAGTGATATAGAAAGTTCGTGTTAATGTAGAGTGAAACAAATTCTACGACATTATCATAAATCAATCTTTCAAACAGAGATTTAAATCTCTGCTTTCAAATAGATAAGCGACAGGGGAATTCCCTGTTTCGTTTGATAGCCATGCACAAGGTTTGATCGATCTGGGATCTGGGTTGCCAAACATATTATTGGTTTTTTTCCAATTTCAATTTTTTTAAAACATGGATCATCATCACAGCTCATATACGTCCCCACCGAGGGGTTCGAGCCTACCCTATGTTAGGGTGATAAAACATGATTATAAAACATGGATGGTCTATTGTTTTGAATGGAGGCTGGGTGCCCTTTGTGTCCACGGGGCCCTGGGCTGAAGCCCAAAAGGCCCTTCGGTAGATCCGCCCCTGGGACAGAGCGAAAAGAAACATGTTATTTATCTCTTGTCCCGTTTTGTCCACGGTCCGCCAGGCGCGGATCCAGCCTTCAGAAAAGGTTGTGGTCACATCACAGCTATCCGAAAATCGGCCAAGTGCGAGTCGGAGTATGACCTCGCTCATTATCGTATAGTATAGTGAATCCCTACAAAGATGTTTCCAAAACGTATGACACTCTGACCAAGATTAATTGTTTTTAAGGCATTGGATATAATATCATCAGTCTATCAATCTCAATAGGCCATGAAAGTGTGACGTCACAAGTCTATTAGGGTTGTGGCACAGAATAGATAATAGTACTACGTACAGAACGGCCACTCATCTCCCCGCACTCATTTCAAATACCTCGTCCTACCCGGCACTTCGTTGTATACATCACTGACACATAAACAAGGGCGCGCGCGATCGCTCGGGCGAGTAGACGCGAGCGCCGGGCGATAATAGAGACAGCGCTATGCGGGTGAAAGAGAAGGCAGTCGCCGCACTTCCCGCGTCATTTCGATTGATAACCGCGCACTCAGCCCTACTAGATTCCACGCACACATTTGCGCGTGTACGAACGTCATTTGTTTGAGTAGTAGTAATAGGTAATTGATTTGCGAACGTTGTATGGAGTGTCCGGGGTGTGGTTGTGGGCATGCCCATCGTGCCCACAACAGTGGAGCCGCGCTTGCGGTCCGTGCTACGCCTGCTGGAGTCGGACACCACACTGCTACACTAGTTGTATATAATGGCATAAACGCAGCTAGACTATTGTATTTCTCTCACCAATATCGTATAGTTCACGAAAACACCCTGGTTGTTCTCGTCCCCTTTGTGGACGGAGTTGACGGAGCCACTGACGAAATCATCCGAGAACGGCGTCATCGAGAATGCGGAATCAATCTGTAATAGTTGTATAATATCATTATTTAGACTTGTACTATTTTTTTTATTCTATATTTATTAAGGACTTTATCCCATTGGGTATGTCAGTCCTATCGTAGCCTATACAACTATACACATAATGAAAAATATATATACAATTAAGTAGAGGATTGTCGCGGCGGGCACAGTAAACAGTACAGCATTTTAGCTTCCTCCGAAGTTGGTTGAGCTAGAATACTGTGAAACACACCTACATCAATGACATTAATTTTTAATCTATTAAATAAGTCTCTTCTAGCATCTCGAAACCGGACACATTCCACCAACAAGTGTTGGACATCACACATCATGTTTGGTCAACACTCTATCAAACCGAAACCTACCGATGTTAACGTAGTCATAGTTTTGAAAAGCCCCACGCAAACAGTTGGGTCCGTGAAAAAAATGTATGGGGATTATGACAACTAATTTTACATTTTCGGATTTTTAATGACGCCATAACTTTTATATGACTATGTTAACATTCGTAGGTTTTGGCTTGATAGGGTATTGATCAAACAAATATAATATACAGAGTGTAATGAAACACCGAAGTAATATTTAAGGGTATGTAACCATCAGTCTTAGATTATGAATGCTCTAAGCCATCAGTAGTGGAGATTTTGTTGGAAATATTGGGACTTATAATAATAATCTACTATAAGAGTCGAGTAACTTGGAAAGTATTACGTTTCCAGATCTAAGACAAGCAACTAGGGTCCATCTAATATCAACCCTTATGCCCGTTAAGAATTATTTCGGAGTTCAGTTACACCCGGTATATTAAAGTACAAATAATTCAAATGCGAAAGTAACACTGTCTGTCTGTCACTGTTAAACTAATTTTATTGTAATTTGGTATGGGGATAACTTAAGCCTGAGGAAGGTTATAGGCTACTTTTATCCCGCATGTTAACGTGTTCCCTGAAAATCGTGATATAACCGATCTCACGATACACAACTACATTCCACGAAGACGCGATCGCGAGTAACAGCTAGTAATTTATATATGTACATTGTTTTTTCGGTACTTCAGTCAATGCTAATGTTCTGACGCCCAATCTTCGTATCAGTTGAAAGAGGTCTTAAGTCGATAGCAGGAATGGCTGAATAATAATATAGTAGGATATTTTGATTCGATTCAGTGTTTGCTGCCGCGAGATGAATACAAAAGATATGCGATAATGAAACTTACAGCTCTGACTGCTTCCATGCTGAGTTGCTGGTATGGGTCTGACTCCTTATCAGCTAACTTGGAGTCCCACGCCACCTTAAAACAATACGAAGTTCAATAAGCATCAGAAAGCTAAGCAAAATACATATACAAGATGAGATTCGGACCGCAGCCCCGGTCGTGACTAGACGTCTTTTGTTAGCTTCGTAATAATTTTAAGTTAATTTATTGTATTTTCGACAAATTGCTGTAAATTAATGCATTTTTAGAATTAGTATTGTGTTGAAACGCGGTTGTATTGTTTGTGAAGCGATTCGCGGTGCTATTTTATGTTTATCACGACAAATTTATGACGACGTTAACACCTACTGTCACGGATTTGAACGAGCCAACGAATATTTTCGAAGATCACGGCAAAAGGCTAAAATTTTAATTCCAAGCCGTTTGATTATCAAGAGGAAATACTTGGAAAAACTTGGAAAAATACTTGGAAATACTTGGAAAAACTCGTGGAAAGTATCCGTGGTACAGAGCTAGCAAGAAATTCTTCAAGCTAATCAGTGACGGCAGTTTTGGTGATTGACGGATTACCTACTCATACATAAACCGGGGGAGTATTGTATTTATTATTACACATTCAGTCCTCATTTAGGCAAATCTTAGAACATAGGTACCTATCTTACTCTCCAACATAGGCAGCACACTTATTAAAAGCTATTGAGATTTATCCAGTTTTACCTTAGAACATTCAATTTTCTGTTACACGTTGATTGTTTCACTTTACATACAGTGAAAGTAGGGTTCAGCTTTAGTTCAGACATATAGTGACATTGGTCAAATGTTTTTATACCTACATTTACAAACAAATTTTATTAAGTACTTAGTAAATTAACTCAATAATTCTCACGTAAAGTGAGACACGTCCAGTATCACACTTGGGCTAAGTTGTGTCTCTCTTAACTTGACATAAAGTGGAAGTTAAAGTTGAGACTTGTCAACGCCTACAGCCTCAGACATAGCACCCTCTACACACTGCACAGATATTTTTCTGCTGAAAACTTTATTAGTATAACAATATAGTACATATAATATATTATAATTTATATTTTTGGGTAACCATTATAATTTTCAATCATACTTTGATTTAGATAGTTTATTCATGAAGTTTTTTTTTTCTTAATAATTCTAATACAAATAGGATAACGGTGACTTACTATACCTTACAAATGTAATTTGTGATTATGTATACAGTGCTCAGCGGCTGTGACAAACTGGGAACTGATATGTTACATTTTAACTAATTATTAAAAATAGGCTAAAAAGTGACTTTTCATAGTTTCATAGTATAAACTGATTTCATTATTATATCTAACCCTAGATTCTATTGCTAAAAAGTCCTAGTTATTTCTTGTGATTTTTTTTTTCTTTTTCCTTTTCTAACTTTCAATAGTCTTGATTTCTCTGTGTTTTTTGCATCCCTATTTCTTTGCACAGTTTATACTTGAACTTAAACGTATTTGTACATTTTTAGGTTTTCTTTGCTGAAATATCAAAATGTTGACCCGTAAAGCTGCTGCACAAAACACTGAGGCAAAGCTCAGACAGGCTGTATTGGAATTAAAAACCCTAAAGGATTCCCATGAACGGCTACTACAGGAACGCGATGACAGTGAAGATGAGATAAAAAAGATTATCGACAGAAACACCACTCTCAAAAGTGAGCTCTCAGCGCTTGATGCCAAATTTCAAGAAGTCTTAGAGGAGCGGCACCAGTTACAAGACCACATCAATGACCTTACTCTGTGCAATAGTATGTATGAGGCAGCACTGAATAAAATCTCTGAACTGGAACGGGAGCTAAGTGATGCAAATGGAAAAATCGGTAAACTTGAACAATCTATGCAAAATAGTGAAATTATACATACCCATAGTCTTTTTGAGGAGCTAATGCAATCTCCTGGTGGACAAAATCTCACACAGCAGTATTCAGGTACATCAGTTAAGTCCATACCTTTCCATTTTAGTAGTAAAAATAAACTCAAAAAATATGTTAAAATTAATAAATTAATTAAGAAGAAACAAAAATTAATTAAGAATCATAACTCTTTTAAAAGTAATATTAAATTACGAAAGCAGCGTGCTTGCTTAATAGATTCGTTGGACATTTTTGACTCAAAATTGAGAGAGAGCAGAAACATGTATGAAAGGGACATACAAGAATTAAATAATGTCATTAATAACTTGCAAAATTCTTTAGCAAACATGACAAAAAATTATTACAATGCTCAAAATGAAATTAAGGAGCATATCCAATCAGTCACAGAGCTAGCCACACTTTGTCAATTTAATGAAGACAGATATCAGGCCTTACTGGACAAACACTCCTTAAGTTCCACTAACGATAGCTTAACATTGGATAGCCAAATAATTTATAATGTTGTACCTGATCATGCGTGTCCTGCTCTCAACATGGTATCTCAGCCACCAGCAGCTGACTATGCACAATTACTACAGACTTCAGTGGTCACAAGTGACAATATTGTTATGTTTAGTGATGACATTGGCATAGGTATGGGCCAACTTCTAACAAACATGGGACATTCAATAATGAACTATTGCATGCCTGGTGCTTCGTACTGTGACATACTAAAAAAAGTGATTGAATGTGAATTTAACCAGTCTACTACATTGTTGTTATTTATTGCAAATAGAGGTAATATGAACAAAAAAGTCCTGACTCATTATTTAAATAAATTAAATAATTTAAATGTACAAAAAATTATTTTGTTCACATTACCTTATTACAACAACTTGTCACAAGAGGAAAATAGTGTAAGATATAAATTGAATTTAAAGTTAAGTACCTTATTTCATAATAATAAATTTCATTTAATTGACATTAATAATTATGTAAATAGATTGTATTTGACTAAAGATAATAGATATTGTCTATCAAATTATTATAAGAGACGAATAGCAAAATCGCTATCATATTATTTTTATATCTCAGCCAAGAACTTGGCTACAAAAATTGCTCCTATTGAGCAACGTAGAAGTAGGATGACTGTCAGTAATATTACTGATGTATTAGTTAGTAATTCTTTAAATTAGGTATTGAGACAATAGAGAAATCCTCTTGCATAATGTTAAATAAAGAACAAAATGAAAATTGTTTATTAGATAATGTACTGGAAGACCCATTTGAATATAATAAACATGTAAATTTTATCAACCTGGTGCACCAGAACATGCAAGGAATGATGGGCAAAGATCTGGAAGTTGAGTTATTCATGAACAGTAGTAAAGTAGACATTTTTTGTATAACCGAACATTGGCTTAAAAGCTACCAGTTCATGTTTAATTTTAGCAACCACCAGGTTGGTAGTTCGTTCAGTCGAGAAAATGCAATTCGCGGTGGCTCATTAATCATATTAAATAAAAAGCTTAAATATAAAGATCGTAAAGATATTGTGAACCTCTCAGTTGAACGAACAATAGAAATTGCCTGTGTAGAGTTGGACCAGATTATTGTAGTGAGCGTATACAGGCCTCCTTCGGGATTGTATGACCACTTTGAAAATATAATGGATGAAGTTTTAAATAAAGTCTGTAAGCAAGGCAAACAAATATTAGTCTGTGGAGATTTTAATATTAACTTATTAGAAAACTCTAGTTTATGTATGAGAATTAAAAATTTGTTTCAGTCATATAATCTTAAAAACTTATTTCTGGAGCCAACACGAATTACTGAGTTTTCTGCCACATGCATTGATAATATTTATACTGACATAGAACCATTAGCACAAAATGTTTTTAATAACTTAGAATCTGACCACTCTGGTCAATTTGTTACTATACCTTACAAATGTAAGCTTATGGCGAAAAAGAATATCACTGTTGTACCAAAGACTGCTGGCCGCTTGGAGCGTTTCAATAATAATCTTGGTATTAATTTAAAGTATATTGATTATGACGAAGACCCAAATAAATTGTATGAAAACTTTTTTAACACATTTTGTTGTGAATTTATAAATATCTTTGTTCCAAAAACCATCTCAGTCAATGGTAGATTAGCTTTTAGTGAATGGGCCACACCAGGTATTCACAAAAGCAGAATAAAACTTTATGAACTTTACAATGAGCGTTCATTAAATACTAGTGATCAATTTAAATTGTATGTAAAAACTTATTCCAAAGTATTTAAAAAAGTTTGTAAATTTGCAAAGTCCAATTATTTAAGCTCTAAAATAAAAAATAGTAGTGACAAAATTAAAACGACATGGAACATTATTAATAATGAAACCGGAAGAGTAAAAACTAATAACAACAATTTTTGTTTAAATATTGAAAATAAGAAAGTTACAGTAGATATTGAGGTAGCTACAGAATTTGAAAAATTCTTTACTGACATTCCAGTTTCAATCACAAAATCTTTGGATTCCTCCCCCACTGTAGCCGAATCTATTCTAAAAGATTATGTTAAAACTTGTGATGATAAATTTAAATTTGCCCATATTTGTGCAAATGATTTAATAAAGTCATTTAAAACGCTGAATAAAAAGAAAACCGTGGATCTGTGGGGCAACTCTGTAGATGTTTCCCAATCTGTAATAGAAACAATAGCTCCAATACTTGCTAGTATTTTTAATGATTGCATTGACTGTGGTGTGTTTCCTGATCTAATGAAACTGAGTAAAATTATTCCATTACACAAATCTGGTAGCACATCAGACCCCAATAATTTTAGACCTATCTCTGTGCTACCTACTTTTAGCAAAATCTTTGAAAAAATAATGTTGGAACAAATGCAAAGCTTTTTTAACAGAAATAATCTTCTACACTGTAAACAATTTGGTTTTAGAAAGGGTCGCTCAACAACTGATGCTGGTGTTGAGTTAATACAAAATATATATGAGGCCTGGGAGGACTCACATGATGCGCTGGGCGTTTTTTGTGACTTGTCCAAGGCGTTTGATTGCGTTCATCATGACACCCTGATCAGGAAATTACACTACTATGGATTTCGCGACACTGTTCTGGATTTACTCATCTCCTATTTGACTGAGAGGATTCAGAAAGTAGACGTCAACGGGGAGAGGTCCCAGGGCGCCTCGGTTAAAATGGGAGTTCCGCAGGGTTCAATTCTTGGTCCTTTTCTATTTTTAATATATATAAATGACTTGCCTGCTTTTGTACAAGACAGGCATGAGATTGTATTATTTGCAGATGATACTTCACTTATGTTTAAAATTAAAAGACGATTGCAAATTTATGACGATGTAAATAGTTCTATCTCAAGAATAGTTTACTGGTTTAATGCGAATAACTTGTGCCTCAATGAAGGGAAAACTAAATGTATAAAATTTGTTTTACCCAATGTTAAAGAGGTTCACACCACTGTTAACATAAAGCATAAAAATGTGGACCTTGTGGATACCGTAGTATTTCTTGGTATTACTTTAGATTCAAAGCTTCAGTGGGGCCCACATATTGATAAATTGTCGAAGAGACTTAGTTCTGCAGCCTACGCTGTATGGAAAATACGTCAGCTGACTGATGTTGATACAGCAAGACTTGTATACTTTGCCTATTTTCATAGTGTGATGTCGTATGGCATTTTGCTGTGGGGAAATGCTGCCGACTTTCAGACTGTTTTTGTGCTGCAAAAAAGGGCTATTCGTGCTATTTATAACCTTAAAATAAGAGACTCTTTGAGAGAAAAATTTAAAGAAATTGGTATTATGACCGTCGCGTCGCAATATATTTACGAGAATATAGTATATGTTCATAAAAATATACATTCGTTTTGTAAAAACAGTGATATTCATTCAGTAAATACTAGGCAAAAGAATATGTTAGCGTTACCAAATACTAGGCTTAAAAAAATTAATAATTCTTTCAAAGGCCTTTGTGTACGTTTCTACAATAAAATCCCAAATAATATTAAAGCACTTAACTTGAATAAATTTAAAGTCGCTATCAAGGGCGCACTTATGAAAAAAGCATATTATAAAGTGTCTGATTATATGACAGATAAAACTGCTTGGGATTGACAAAAAATGTGATAATTGACGTTTAAAGGGTGTTAACACTTTGTGATAGTGGGATAAATTTCATTCGAGTAACTGTTCCACTCACACCGACAGGCATTTCTATATTATTTAAACAAATGTATGTGAAATATAATATTGTAATGTTGGCATTTTAAAAGAGGAGACAAAAAAAAATACAAGACCTTCCGAGTTTCTTGCCTGTTCTTCTTGAGAAGGCTCTCCCAATTTCCGAACAGGTGTAGAGTCAATTTTTTTTTTTTTTAATTTTACTTGTATTTGCACACATCTTAATAATGGTTGGGGTGTGTGTACATACAAGGATTAAATAATTTAGTTAATTAGATTCTTGGTTGAAGATTTTTATGTTTTTATTTTGACGTCAATAAGTGCCTGTAAAGGTCTATATTGAATAAAGATTTTTGAGTTTGAGTTTGAGTTTGAAATCAACGATTCTCGTAAGAAAAAAAAAACAAAGTAAAATTCGCTCGCATTTTGCACACGATCGTCTGCCCTAAGCTTTGGAGTGCGCAAATTAAGCAAGTTTGGGGGCAGCGGAACGCGTCGCCCTCCTCCCGCCCGTTCCCCGCCTTTGCTCTATGCAAGTACATGCGTTACGTTATCTTATCTTATCTTAGAAGTGGGGTGGCCCAAGTAGTAAGCCTTCGCACTTCGACCCACTCTGGGTCTACTGTGCTTCCCCAGGTGTTAGTCCCTAAAGCCATCACCACCTTCAGTACAGTTCACCGTGCCCAAGACCTTGATGATGTCTTTAGTGGCATGGCCCTGTAATCTTCCGGTTTTGGATAACCAATCCCCGTCAGCATTAGCCTCCTGCAGACTAGAGCATCGCAATGGCACAGCAAATGTTCCATGCTTTCCTCTTTATCCTTGCAGGTCCTGCAGATTTTGGAACTGGCAAGTCCCATCCTGGTTAGCATGATCCTAGTGCCAAAATGTCCAGTGAGAGCACCGATCATTAGGCGGGTCTGGGATCTGCTAGAGCTCAATGTAAATTTAAGCCAATTGTCCATGCCCATAAAGAGCTTGGCGTGCTGGTACCTCCTTTGTGATTGAGCTCTTAGGCCTATACTAACTTCTTTGTACGACAAATTCCGACTGCCCTACCCTTTCGACAAATTCCGACTGCCCTACCCTTTCGGCAAATTCCGACTCTTTCGACAAATTCCGACAAATTCCGACTGCCCTACCCTTTCGACAAATTCCGACTGCCCTACCCTTTCGACAAATTCCGACTGCCCTACCCTACTTTGTCGGTAGAATTAATAATTTATCTTAAAGTCTAAATAGTAAATCAGATAATAAAGCCAAATTACGATAACACCACACAACGATTTGAGATACACGGCTTATTTAATCAAATGTTAAATGTGCATTACATAGCTTACCTTTCGTTCGTAAAATCTGTCGACACGCAAGCTCATCAGCAAAGACACCACTCTCCTGCAAGGGTCTCTCTGGCTCCTTTTGGCATACCCAGGTCTACACTGGCAACTCGATATACCTGTGAATAATATTATGTAAAGAATAAAAACATATTTTCGGTATTTTTTTAAGTTCCAAATAATAAACTAAAGCACAATCCTCAGATTTTTATACTGAACACGACCTGCAACATTATTGTCCATCCGGCTAACAGGAATGCGTAATGGGTAGAAGTGATTTTTGCAGTCATTTTTGCGATCAAGAAACAAACATACAACTTTTACATTTGTAGTAAGAATATTAATTATTTCTAGTAAGATTATTTATTTATTATTTTTATTAAAAGGTTATAGATAGAATATTCTTACCAGCTTCAGTTCTGCACATTTCGTTCTGAGCCTGGTCACACGTAGAGTCGTCTCCAACTATGCAAGTATCGATTCTGCAAGAAACAATTGAAATAAATGGACAAAAAGAAATTAAAAAACTCTAAACAACAACCCACTTCTGAATTTAGCTTTTCGAATCAATCTCGCATTTATTTCATCTAGCATTTTATTTGTCCAAAGACGTCTCTAACTCTTTAGTCATATTTTTTCAATGTAGGCTTTAAAAGCACTTATTGACGTCATAAAAACAGAAACGAACATGAGTTTGAAACTTGATTAAAAAAAACCGGCCAAGTGCAAGTCGGACTCGCCCATGAAGGGTTCCGTAGGATTTATGACGTATTAAAAAAACTACTTACTAGATCTCGTTCAAACCAATTTTCGGTGGAAGTTTACATGGTAATGTACATCATATATATTTTTTAGTTTTATCATTCGCTTATTTTAGAAGTTACAGGGGGGGGGACACACATTTTATCACTTTGGAAGTGTCTCTCGCGGAACTATTCGGTTTAGAAAAAAATGATTTTAGAAACATCAATATAATTTTTGAAGACCTATCCATAGATACCCCACACGTATGGGTTTGATGAAAAAAATTTTTTTGGGTTTCAGTTCTATGTATGGAGAACCCCCAAAATTTATTGTTTTTTTTCTATTTTTGAGTGAAAATCTTAATGCGGTAGTTCTTATAGTTTTGGAGAAAAGTGGCTGTGACATACGGACGGACAGACAGACAGACATGACGAATCTATAAGGGTTCCGTTTTTTGCCATTTGGCTACGGAACCCTAAAAAACGACTACCTAACTTTACAAGCGACAGCCTTGGTGGCATATTGATAGTCACAGAATTTTATGACAGTCTCATTTAAACTAGAAATCTATGCATATAAGTGCATACTCAGGGTATAGCTTTATATATTTTTTGATTTGATAAGCTGGGTGGCGTATATTGGGCCGGGTGAGGAGACTTCAGCTTCGACCAGTGACTAATCAAGGTGGAAGCCATTTCCTACTGAACCTCTCTGTTTTGCGATTCGCCCTATGGGGTATCGTCAAGGATAAGGTAAGCCCAATTTGCCAAAAGGCTGGGATATAACTAACCTGACGGTAGGTTGCGGCCGTCTGTATGGCGGTTGTGGCCTCGTGTGCACTGTGGGGTGGTGAGACTGGTGGGGTCGCGTTCTTCGCGGAGGCGGAACCTCGTCGTCCGCTGGGACCGCCACTCCAGTGCCCAGAGATGGTAGATGTGGCGGAGGTGACAGAGGAGGTACTGGAACAAAGGGTAAAAGTTTATATAATTCAGAGGTAGGTGGTAGTCGAGCAGATGGTCTATCTAGTAGGCGAAAATTGCTAGGCACGGTCCTCCAATGAAGACTTGAACCATCTTCTTCCACGATGGCTTAGTGCGGGTTGGTGGTTGGAAGCGCGAGAGCCCGGTCCATTGATCGGCTAGATGCAGTGCGGGGACATAAAATCAGATAGACCTGGCCAAATGATGACCTGGGCTTAGACAAGTGGGAATCGTTTTATAGAGTATCGATAATTAAATTCCTCATCGTCTCTCAGATATCGAAAAAAGATTCCTAGCTAACGTAAGGATTAGCGATCGCTGTGTCGAATTGTTCTTTCTGTAAGAAACTTAGAGCATAAAGGTAAAAAAAACAACATATTGATGGTTATCTGAGTACTCAAAACTGAGACATGGAAATTATTAAAATTATTATATTCATTTCATTTTAATAAAAAATGAGTTGTTTTGTGTAGTATATGAAAGTTACGAAAAAACATCTTCTTCTTCTTCTTCGATTCATTGCGAATCAACTTATCTACCAACTTAGATGTCGATGACTTTGATCGATTCGCCACGTTATTTAGCGATAGCATAATATGTCTATCCCATACATTTTATTCTTAGCGAACTTCGTTATCGTTTTTGAATTGTCACTTTGTCTAGGCCCCCCAATTATTCTCTGCTATCTTAGTTGTATCTTCCTTTATACTACGATTCGTCCATTACTAGTATGGGCCTCCCACAAGAAGAAAGGTTCGGACTATCTCCCATATTATACTAGTCCAAGTCAACTGAGCAGTAAGTAATAAATATTTAACGGAACAGCATGAAACAGAGAGACAAAACTGTAGTACTTACCAGAAGCTTGTGGCAGCGTCTGCGCAGCCGTCGGATGGATACTGACGCCAGCCACCGTGGAGCTATCAAATAGGTTGAGGTAGGTCCTCTTGCCATCAATGGAGACGAAGCCCTGCTCACCAGATGGCGACACTATGATGTCATCATGCTCCCCTTGTCCAGACATGTTAATGTTTTCAATGTGCACTGGAAGGAGTTGTGGATAGATAGATAAATCATCTATTCATCTACACAGTACAGATACCATTAAGGCTTTTGACATACACACACATGGAAAACAGAAAAATGAATGATGTATTTATATGAAAGTGTATGAGTCTCTAACATTGACATATAATACCTACATTTAAGTCACACAAGACCACAGCCAAAAACTTTATGTTGTGTTTGTGATTCTTGCGCGGTCCGATCTACACTTTCACGAGTTAAGTAGTGACTATTTTACCTGGAATGGAGAGTCAAGTTCCACCCTTCATTTGCACGCCGATCAGTGAGTTAATTAGTACCTAACTTCGCGCAAATAGTATCCGGTTCTTTTTTTGGTCAGCCTTGTAGCTAGTACCCCTCCCCCATCGTTTCCCATTCCTTCCAACTCAACTCGCCGATAAAGTGGACGGCTCTTGCCGTGTTGATAGAATACAACGCGCGTTACTTTCTACTTGCTAGTTTTGCTACTGTGTTTATGGAAGTGTTAAAATACAACATCAGGTAGATAATAACCTGCTTAGCTTTGCATAGCCTACCCTAACTGAGCTAGCATGGCTTTGCCACCTATGTAGTACAAACAAAAACTTCGTCACGAAAGTCTGATATGTCGTCAAAACCTGATATAATATCTTTAAATAGCTTCTGACTCACCCGATCCTCCTTTTTCCCCAGGCCCTTGGATTGCGGAGACGGTGACGTCGAATATCTCTCCGTAGCCAGGCAATCGGGTCTCCGGCGCCGTGATCACTGACACTTCAGAAGGCCTGAACCGTGAGCCGTGCGGCTTGAAGTCTGTGTCGTCCAGAACAATGCCAGGACGCGGACGGTAGGGGTGATAAGGTATACCTTGCGATGCTGTGGATTAAGGGTTTATAGTTATAATTTTTTACACTTATTTACAGTAATTTGAGAGGATGCTGTAGAGTGTATTACGAGTATATACATCTAGACTTTGCATGTAAAGCAAGACACGTTCTGAGATTACTACTGACTTAATAAATTATAAGCATAGCGTGTATAACATGCAAATACTCAATTAATCTCGCTCTTAGTAAGAAACTGGTTTGATACCATCTAATGCTAATGATAGATTATAAGAATAATATGTAAAATCATAACATTTTAATAAGGTATTCAAATTAGATAACTACATAGGTGGTGGGTACTCCGCCTCTGCAAGTAGTTTTTTAGTACTTTTATTAACATATTCCATGCATAATCACGGGAATAGCGGCTACCGCCGTTGTAAGAAGCAAAAAAAAATAAGTGCCCACAGAATACGGTTGAATTTATTGTTATGTGTACCTGAGCCTGAGTGAGCTCACTGAGGAGCCAGGAAACACTTTTGTCTGTAAGCTTGTACTGGTGCCATTGTTTTCGGTCATGAGTGACATTATTCACATGAGACTCCAGACTTTACATGGTAGGTAAAGTAACTTTACATAAGATTATTTGTATGCTAGTTTACCTACAGCCAACCATAAAATCAAAATGTACGGCCGGTCAAGAAAGTGGTCAAATAAAATATAGCTTGATTTAACCCAGGAACTCAATATGTTACTAAATGGAAAATCAGCTTTTTTGTTAATTGACCACGTTAAAAAAACTAAATTTCAATCCGAGTGCTGTTAACCAATTTTTGACTGACCGTATGTACGTAATCTATCATGAACAGTACTTACATGATGCTGATTGAGGGTCTATAGATGATGTTTTTATAATATTGACTGAGGTCGTAGCATCACTAGGCGTTGGGGAATAGCTCAGTAAGCCTTCCGTTGGTGTTGGAGATGCTAACGGTACTGTAGGAGTTGATTTTGTCTCTGAAATAGACGATTCTATTACAGAAGCAATCGGATCATCTTTTACCGTTTTATTACTTATTTTTTCATCTGTAGGTTTGTATTTATCTTTGTTTTTATCCTTTTCAATTCCAGAATCCTTCTTTTTGTCTTTTTCTGGTTTAGTCGGTTTCTCTGTTTTTGCTTTCTCAGTAGTTGTTGTTGTCTTTTCTGTGGTTGTTGGTGGCTGTGTTGTAGCTTTTTCTGTGGTACTTGTAGTTGTCGTTGGTTCTTCGGTGGGTGTTGTTGGTGAATTTGTTGTCGCTTCTGTTGTCGTAGTCGTTGATGTGGTTGAGCTTGATTCACTAGTTAAGGTACTTGTGCTTGATGTTGATGTTGTTTCTGGACTAGTTTCTTCTTCACTTTCAGTATTGTTTGCATCTGGCAGCATTAAAGGCACATCGTCATCGTGATGTAGATTATTCTCGGACTGACTAGTTTCACTTTCATTTACAGCAACATCTTCCTCGGGTCTTTTATCTTCTAATTCTGGAAGGTCGTGAGGTAGAGGTGGTAGTGAAGGTTTGTACATAGGTAGGCCAGGGTTCGGCCTGCGGTTTGGCGGACGCGGCCTAGGCCGTTGCCATGGAGGCATAGGCCTATGGAACCCTGGCCTATGAGTCATAGGTGGGACAATTTGCTCGGGTAAATTGACACCATGATGTGGCGGTCGATCGAAGGGGTAAGGCGGTGGGGTTTTCGTAGGATGATAGACGTGCATAGGTGGAGTGACAGGAAGATCGAATTCAGGTAACGGTGGAAGATCAGATATTCTAGGAGGACCTCGGTTATTTATTCTTGATGCCATGGGTCGTCCTGGTCTGCCATTAAGTAGTTGAGAATTAGCTTGAACGTTGACGTTTCCATTCAGAAGTTTCACGATTCCTGTGATAATATTTTGAATTTCTGTGTTTTGTCTTCCTTGATTAAGGTTTGGATTGGGCGTCGCAAAAATCGGCTGCACTGCAGTAGGCCGTATTCTGGGCCCCGGGAGCGTCAGTGCGCGCGCTGCCGGGACCCTTTTCCCTTCCCCCGGAAACTTAAAGTCAAGTCTGTCTCCAAAGCCATCAGAAGACATTATTATCTCTTCTTCTTCGCTGTTATAATCTAAACTCTTTGTGGGCCTTATTTCGTAATATTTTCTTTTGTTATGTAGTTCAATGTGGTCATCTATTTCATTATTAGCGACAGGGACATCGTCAATATGGATCGATCTTGATTCTCTGTCAGGATCTGCTGATCTAGCAACTCTGATCAGGTTTTCTTCCTCTTCATCGATCATGATGTCTTCTGGTTCTAAGTCTTGGTCGTCGAACGTGATACTAGGTTCTATCCTAAATGCTATATCTTCTATATTACTCGTCTGTAGCACCGCTCCAAGAGGTAGATTTTCGACAGCTGACTTTGGTGAGAGTTGTGATATTGTGTATATTTCTTCGTATCCTGAAACAAAGATAGTTAGTTAGATTAAAACATGGCTTATTTTATCAAGTATGTAATTTTTGATCATAACTGCTTTAATCTTCTGGGCTGGTTGAAGTGTATTAGTAGGTAATTTACCTAATCAAAGTCAAATAAGCTCTAGTTACCTAAAATTATTAAACAACATAATAATATATTAAAAATATTAAGTATAGATATAACTACCTACTTATTATTACAAAATGAGTTTCAATAGATGAAAAATTATATGCTTTGTGTAAATAATTTGTATAAATAAATTAAATTTTATGACTGTCTAAGTCTATGTACACACAGCAAAACGCCAGAATTTAGATGTTGACCTTGAGACCACTCTATGTCGCTCGTAATAGCGACGACTTTCGTAATGCGAATGTAATTTTAATTTTGACGTGTTGCTGACTGTACTTGTTTTAATTTTGACGTGTTGCTGACTGTACTTGTTTTAATTTTGACGTGTTGCTGACTGTACTTGTTTTTCTAGCTAGGGGGATTCAATGTAAACTAAATTTGGTGTGGTGTCCATATGGATTTTTTCAAACTGTCCCCAAAAAGAAATCCAATTTTTTACACTGCCAGATAATTTTCGGAGCTCTAACTTTGGTAACTGTAATCGGCGCTGCTGGTCCTGTCGCGGTCGCCAAATGTTAAATACTATATTATTTTAATAAATATTACGGTATAAAAATGAGAAAACGTTTGATGTGCTCAATCATGTATTGCGGAGTGACAATGTCAAATCAAAACAAATAACAATTGAAACAAGCTAGCATTTGACATAATAAGGTTTGATTTACGTTTCTAACATTTATATTAATTAAATCTTGATTCTTGGCTTATGAAGGGTTCAAAAGTGGCTCCAAATGGTTCGTTACATAAGGTGCTGCTCGCCAGATCTCTTTGCTTGAACTTGGCTTGACACGCCACCGCGTATTAAAATAATCTAGAGTAATAATAAGTATGACAGCACTATTAACTACCTAGTTTGTTTATGGTTTGTTTACGTTAGTTTACATAGCAACCCCTTGTGCCAGATCTTGGATACCACATTGTCTTTTTAAACAAACAATGACACAAACGTTAAGGCTTAGTATCTCCTGCGAAGTCTCTTACAGGAAATCTGAGATAAGAAATACCCAATCGGACAATAACAAATAAATCTATATATTAATATTATAAATTAAAAAAGTTTGTTTGTTCTTTCAAGCAAACTCAAATCTCACGAAGTATTGATTCGATTCCAAAAATTATTTTAGTGTTGGATAACTCTTTATCGAGAAAGGCTCTTAGTTATAAAACCAAGCGCGGGCACAGATAACATAATACTAGTGCGCGGGCATAGTTAGTAGATTCATAAAGATTCGCATTTATAAATTAAGGCTCGTATTAATTATTGCATCTCAAGAATGAGGTCGATGCTGTTTTTAAAAAAAGTTCCATAAATTTATTTAACGTCAAAACTGAATCTTAAGATCGATCTCAACTTTGAGATGCATTTATTAAAACGAGCATATGAAACATCGATAGCTTTCGCTAGTATTGGTTTTGCGTCCCTTACGCACTTGATATTAGAATATCGGCGGATAAAATTCAATAAAATCATATCATTGCCTGTTACGCATACTCACACACAATGGTGGATGATATAACTTCGTCTATGACAAGTGACGCTAAACAATGCTTACGACGACGGACAGACAAGCGAACTTTCACTGACTTATTTCTTGACATGTAAATGATGTAGATCGAGGTTTACTTTATTTCTTTATTGTGCTCGGCATTACAATTATTGTCAAAACGCAACAGCTTATAGTCGTGTGTTCTGGTTTTAGATAATAATACCTTAAAGTCAAAAGATGTATTTATGAAACAATAAAATTCAAATTCGAAATCGTGAGATTCGAAAAGGAATTTCCAAATTCATTATTTAAGAATATTCATTCCGAGAATTCTGCAGCGTCCTACCCAATCGTTTTTGATTTCTACTTGTGGAACATACGCAACGGTTACCTATAGGTACCACGGTAATAGTATATATTACCGTGCCTATACGTTCCGTTTTACGTTCGATTCATCGCTGGTTTCTGAATTCAATGAGCTCTTGCATACCGGTTTTAATTTTATCTACGTGAAATGATATTTATACAAATAAAATTTGTTTTTAATGACAACGCTGAATTCGAGTGATCAAAAATTTATGTCTGAGCTTCCAGTATTAAGATATGATGTAGAAATGTCTGAGATGGTCTGAGCTTCCAGTATTAAGATATGATGTAGATTTCGACTACATAAAATCACTGTAAATAAATAAAAACAAAAAGTACCGGCCACTAAATCCAGTCTCCGGGGTTGCTACGGAGAATTTCCTATTAGAAAAAAAACTCAATAAATAGCAACTGGCACATCGTGATTAGCAGGGACACTATAACTACACAAAATAGGAGAGTTACTATCAACATTCAACAAGTTACTTTGTTTGTTTTGGTGCAGATTTATTTGTATTTTCAAATTAAGCACTAATTCTCAAACGAGACATACTCGTTTGAGAATTACTGCTTTTCTATTATATTTATTCTATTATTACTATTACTATTATTTCTATTATTATTCTTTACTATTATTCTTTACTATTATCGTTTCTTTCCAATGATTCGGAGTGTTGTTTGCTACTCTGAACCTTTTGTGTCCAGTCACTCGCCTATGCACTCCTAGTTCGAGGGTGGATGGTTATTAGCGGTGTACTAACGAATTATACTGTACTATAGTGAATAGGTTTAACCCTTGATTGAACCGAGTCAATAAAGAATTTGAACCTATATCATTCTTTATTAGGACAGGAAAGCTATTGGTATACCAATTACCAATTTCGATGAAATTTAGTAAAGAGTTCGTTTTAGAGGAAACACCAAGGTCGAGAGAATTCAAAATAGGTATTTGTTAAATGTCATCATCATCATCATTACAGCCAAGAGACGCCCACTGCTGGACATAGGCCTCCCCCAGGGATCTCCAAACCGATCGGTTCTGCGCCTCCCGCATCCAGCGACTTCCCGCGACCTTCACCAGATCGTCGGTCCACCTTGTTGGCCTACCAACGCAGCGTCTCCCGGTACGCGGCCGCCACTCAAGGACCTTTCAGCCCCAACGGCCGTCAGTCCTGCGAGCTTTAGGTTTGAGTTCATGTGGGGTTTTGGGCCGTCTCCCACCACGCTGGCCCAGTGCGGGTTGGTGGGGAGCGCCAGAGCCTCGTCTGTTATATAGCAGGGTGCACCGCGTGCAGGTGAGGTTGGCTTGGGTCCCGATAGGTGGTATTTGGAACCCCTTACACCCTTATGTTTTGCTTTTTTCCACATAATCTTGTTCAATTTGTTTGCCGGACGTTTGAATACAACAGAAAATTAGATCAATTTTTTTGCGTTTTGACGGCTTAAAATCTCTTTTAATAATAAACTTAAAAAAAAGAAAAACATTAGAACATGCTTATAGTGGCCATTGATTTTATTGGAAAAAATAGAGCAACTTGTACCATTATCCAGGAAGGAAACAGGGGGACTACGTTTCTATAGAAAAACGGCGATGTGTACGATGATGATCTGTACGATGGCCTGAGAAAGGGCTTGTAGGTTGCGCTTTTTATCCGGAAATTTTGATCAGTTCCTTATGGAGATGACGATGATGAGTTTCGTGATGCAGGTAATTCAGAGATTTGTCAGTTATAGGGGACAGAGTCATTAACATATATGACCACTTGCAGTCAGCACAGCCAACAGAATGCTTGCACCCGGCGCATGATGAACGAGGCAGAACAACAACAGATTTACTTATTTATTCATTTAGATTTACCAACGTTTGTTTACATCAACTCTTACAATAATATTTACATTCTATTTAGTGTTATAGATGTCGTCACTGATCGAGCACGCGATATAACTGGATTTTACAAGGACCTTGGCGTATCTAGAGTTTTTTTTTCAGGGGGGGGCATGGCCAACGATTTTTGTTTGAAGTTATTACTATTTGGCGTCCATCATAGAATTTTGAAACGGTAGCCTAACATCCGACGGTGCTGGGCACTAGACCATACTGGGATGGGCACGGCCCACTCGGCTCCCCACTATATACGCCTAAGACAGTCACTAGCAGCTAGTGAACCCTCAAGTGATTGAGGCAGTTAAAATTTAAACGAATTCTTCTTCAAGAAGTCAATTTTCAGAGCTCCATGCCTCAAACAGAAAAAGCGGAACCCATAGGATCACTTCGTTATCCGTCTGTCCATCTCTGTCTGTATGTCCGTCTGTCTATCAAGACTGTTTTTTTTGGGAACGGGTATATATGTATATTAAACTGAAATTTATATCAAATACTCGGGTCCACGATCTTTTTAGGCTTTGAAAAAATCATACGTCTTGTTATTTACGCGATGTACTTTCGCAAATTATGCGATTTTACAAGAGAATCAAAAGCTATAGGGTACTTTCCGTTGACATAAAATCATGAAATTTGGCAAGACGCACACTAGCTGCGCCTGCGACTTCATTCGCGTGGATATCGTAAACTCGTAAACATGTCGTACATTTTTCCCGTTTTTGCAACATTTTTCATTGAGTCTCAGCTCCTATTAGTCGTAGTGTGATATTATACAGCCTATACTATAGCCATCCTCAATAAATGGACTATTCAACACAAAAATATTTTTTTAATTTGTGTCAGTAGTGTGTGATTAGCGTATTCCACGGACTATCCAATACAAACATAATTTTTCAATTTGTGTCAATAGTTCCTGAGATTAGCGCATTCCACTAATCAAACAAACAAACAATTAGACAAACTCTTCAGCTTTATTATATTAGTTTTATAATGTTAAGGATAAAATTCGAAAACCGTAAATATTTACCGGAATTATTTATATACTTGGAAAAACTTGCACGGAACACTCATTTAGCCGGCAGTTTAATGTTGCTCTCCAATATCGGAATTGATCAAAGTCGCCGCATATAAACATACAGAGAAGCGGGCGTGTCCCGCCCGTTTGTAGGCCTCACCGTTACTACGTGAATTCCACGTCTCCACTTGTTCAACATTGTAACATAACCGTTGACTGGCTCCAATGGAGTGTGTAGATTTTATGAATTAATTAAGCAGTCAAATGTGATATTGTCTTGTATACAGGGTGTAATGCAACCGATTCCTTTAAAAAAAAAATTACAAAAAATATGACTTTTTGTGTTTTTGGAGTCGGTTTTATTTTTTGTAAAAAAAAATTCTATCATTTTAGTTGCTTAACCTTTAACTTTCTCGTAAATGTAATGTAACAAATACTTTTCTGAAAACCGCACCAAAATCGATTCAACCAAAAGCGAGATAATCGCGGATAAGTACAAACATACAGCGGATAAGTCAAAAACGGAGAACCTCCTTTTTTTGAAGTCCGTTAAAAGAGAACACAATTCTACTTGTGAAACTGAACAACTTTACCCAAGGAACATATAATTATGTCTATTGCAATTTCCATAGTTGAAGCTTGAAATATCATTTTGTGTAGATGGTGCGAAAATTTATGTTCTTTTTTCGGATGCGGTCGCATTATATCCTGTATGTGTAATCTATTCGTGATTTGAAGGAATGGGTTTGTTTAATCTTGTGCGTATTTTTAACGGTATAGCTAGCCAAGTGGGTTCGAAAGCTCAGCCAGCAATGCAACCAAACATATCGACAGTCAGAAACTCAATTGTCGTAAGGGACAATGTATAGGTTTTCAGGAAGACCAAAAAACCAAAACAAAAAATTTTTATTCTTTATAACTTTTTAATTTGTAAAGCTATTTAAAAGATGTATTTTACAAATAAATTTCAAATTTAATCCTCGTTTACTTGGGACTACTAAAAAAGTCAGAAACAAATAATTACAAAAATAGTGACCCTTACTTCTAGGTAAATTTTGTAATTTGTCACTTACATTCACAAGTAAATATTAACTGACTGGTAACTGACTTTAAAATTAAAGTAATATGTGACTTCCATTATTAAAAAAAATTATGTAAATGTAGTTGAGCTGTGTAATATTTTTTGTTATATGTAATTTAACCAAGTTACAGGATCTTAAATTTTCACGTCATCTTTTAAAATATGTTGAGCAATACTTTTGCTGAAGAGGTAGGTAAGTATTCATAGTTCAAACATTAAGTAATCATAATAATAACATTAAGTGTCGAATAAGTTGGCATAACTTATACTCAGAAACACCAAACGGTATTTGCTGAAGGTCATACAGGTCTACGCCCCGACCGCGACCCACCCCGACGAGGAAGTGGAAGCTATGTATGAGGACATTTCTCGGGCAATACATGCTTCCAAGACTCACTACATCGCGTTTTCATGGGAGACTTCAACGCAAGGCTAGGCAAGCAGGGCGATAATGAGTTGAATGTCAGTTTGGAGCTGGAATCCGGAATTACCGAGAATGAACTCTTTCTTAAAAAAACGGCTGCATCGTAAGTGGACCTGGAAAAGTCCGGATGGCGTGACAAAAAATTATATTGACTACATCATGTCGACTAAGATCCGTATATTCAATGACGTCTCAGTGATCAATTCGTTTAACACGGGGAGATCATCGAATGTTAAGAGGCGCATTAAATCTTAACATAAAAGCGGAAAGGTATCGACTGGTGAAGTCTGCGCTCCGTCCCGAAGGCATGCAGATCCAAAACCTCGAGCGCTTTCAACTCGAATTGCAAAATCGCTTTGATTTCCTGGAGGACTGCACGGATGTGGACATTTATAATGACAGGGTTGTGGAAGCTGGGGGGTGCAGTTTTGCAAACCCAGCCGTACTAAGCAAAGAAGTAAGATGTCGGAGCCGACAGCTAAGCTGATGGAGGAAAGGCGTGGAATGGGTCGGCGGTCTTCTAAAGATGCTCGTCGGCGACTCAACAAATAGATCTTTAAGTGTCGGACTCGCGACATTCGCCGATATAATACGGAACGTATTAAAGAGGCCATCGAGCAGAACAAGGGCTCCAAAGTCTTCGCAAGAGATCTGTCATTCGGTCAGAGTCTGCTGACGAAGCTGAAGGCAGAGGACGGCAGAGTCATTACATCCCGACCTGAGCTTATGGCCGAGATCAAACGCCTCTATAAACAGAACATTAGAGACAGCTGTTATTCAGGCTACAGACCCTAGAGCCAAATTGACCCGGCACTAGTCATTATTGTGGCTCTCAAACAGCATAAAAACAACAAGGCGCCGGGTGATGATGGAGTTACAGCCGAACTCCTAAAAGCGGGTGGACTAAGACTTAACAGTCCGGAAAGCGCTGCAGCGGCTATTCAACTCCGTCATACTCGAGGGCAAAACGCCTAAAGCATGGCACAGGGGCGTGGTGGCACTTTTCTTCAAAAAGGGTGACAAGGCCCAGTTGAAGAACTATAGACCCATCACGCTCCTGAGTCATGTTCAGTATTTTTCGTCTACTTACCTGCTTTATTATTATCATAATATTATGTACAAGCCCCGGCAAATATCTTGAAAATTTTTACATATAATAAACACATGCACAGTAAAAACTTTTGTACTAAATACTGCAACTGCGCATGTATTTTTTATCTGTGAATGTTCAAGATGTTTGACGGGGCCTTTAATACTTTTACTACATGGTAGATTGGTAGGCTAGTCATAAACCGCAGCATCTATGGTTTCAGCTATTATAAATTACTAGCTTTTGCCCGCGGCTTCGCTCGCGCTTAATTCGGGGTAACACCGAAGATTAAAAAAAAATAAGGCAGGTATTTTTCGTTGGTAACAAAGAGTCTGTGTACCGATTTTTAGCTTCCTACCTTGAAAACTGCGAAAAGTCCCATATAAAATTTCACCCCCTCTTTTAAGGGGTTGGGGGCAGATTTAAAAAAAAATGATGCACGATTTTTTTTATAGTCACAAATAGTTCGCATACCAATTTTTAGCTTTCTACCTTGAAAATTGCGGATGCTCCATACAAACTTCCACCCCCCATTTTAGGGAAGTGGGGGGTTAGAAAGAGACAAAAAGTAGCCTATGTCACTTTCCATCCGTTTAACTATCTCCACTTAAAAAATCACTTCAATCCGTCGCTCCGTTTTGCCGTTAAAGACGGACAAACAAACACACACACACACACTTTCCCATTTATAATATTAGTATGGATATATAAAATATCTAGTGAATACCTAGTTTCTTTTTAAGATCTTAAAAAATAAACCTTAGGTACTGATGCAGTAAATTCCATAAATATTGTAATTATTTTCTATTGTTTCGTGAAACTGGACAAAGATATTTATTTAAAGTCATAATGTAGTAAGTATAGTCGGAAACAGTAGTAGAAAATTTAAACGGTTAATGTTAGGTCATTTATGGGACTTCAAATTTTATGTCTTATGATGTAAGAAACAAATTAAAACTACGAAGTAACGTAACGTTTAATATAATTGTAAATTATATAACGTTTAATTTAATTTACAATGGTGTAAGGGAAAAAAAGAAAAGTTTGAGGTACTTACGCCAAATTTGTTGAAGTGTAATAAAAAGTAGAAAAGGCATATAGGACACTTATTTGATTTTGTGTATATTGTAAAGGACATAAGGAAAATATTAAGCTATTTACATCAAATATTTAATTTCAATTGGTGTTTACGCCAAAAATAATATTTTTTTTTTATTATGAGTGCTTTAAGTCACTTTATTGAAAATTATCATAAAAAATATGTGGGTCTTAAGGGCATTATTTGTAAAGATCGCTAAGAATTAAATATACCATTCGATAGAGGAGAAAAAGTTAAGTAGAATGATGCAAAAAAAATTTACCCCTATGTCCCTTACGCCAATTGAGTTTCTGACCGTCGATATAACATCCTATACACCCATAAGGAATCAAATCCATGACCTCCAGCCCCTCGTATCTCCGATTACCAATGCGGTGTTATCTGTCAAATTTTTTTCTTTAAGTATTTGTTCATTCATTTTTCAATTTATTTTGCATTTAAAAAAAATGCGCAGTCTCTAATAAAATGTATGTATCTGTTACAAATTCCAATTCCGATTGAAGTTACAATGTTTCAAAATACATCTCCTATGTTTATCAGTATTAACACACAAGCGTCTCTATTACAACTCAATGGTCGCTATCACTTAACGGCTTTGCATGACTGGCTACTCAAAGTACAATTTGTGATGGCTCCAATTTCGCGTTGATGAATCGGCTATATTGTTACTTTACTTCTTTACGTAAGAGGAAAACTATCGGATCTACAGCTATTCTACATTTAAAATATCTGAAAAAAATGTCTGAAGGGGATTTACTGTCTAAAAAAATTATAACTTTTAATAAATTAAAATATCTATACTGAAATATCTACTACAAGCTGCCGCCCACAGGGCGAGGCGGACGGGGCTCGCACTATAACTATACTAAAAGAGAGAAAAAAAATAGTTTTTTTGTCAATAATATAATGTAAGGAACTAAACAACTGAATGTCAATCTGCCTTTGTCAGTCACTCATTTTTTGTACTAAAATTTTAAAACCCAAATTTTAAACTTTGATTCCATGGATCTCAATCCGTGTTTGTTGCATAATTTTTCAAACATTTCTTTTATACAAACCTCATCCTGATAATAACGAAACAACAAAAAAGAATGATCCAATTTGGTGCGGTCGTTCTGAAGTTGTGCACGTACTACATACATTTCGGTGATTCATTTTTGTTTGATTATCTAATATATATCGATCTCTATCTAATAGGTATATAAAAATCTCGTGCCACAGTGTTTGTTATCGAACTCCTCCGAAACGGCTTGACCGATTTTTAAGAAATTTTTAGGTAGTAGGTAGGCTATTTTTTATACCCCTAGGTGATAAAGGTGGCCCTCTCCCGAATTTATTTCGGACAAATATTTTTTTTTATGATTTAGAATCAAAAAATACCTACTTTTAACCCTTATTTTCACTCTTCTACCACCAACCCGCATTCTTTAATAGCGATGTTGGCAAAACGTAGTTCACGGGCACAGCTAATAACTCGATAAAAAGCTCTTTTGAAATGTCCGAAATTGTTCAACTACGTATTCAAAACGTCGTCGTTGATAAGAAGATTAGGCGCTAGAAACTCTATCAGCTTCTTCAGCCTACCGACATCAACAATAGGCTTTTTGGTTATCTTACATACAATACACATTAACATTGGTTCGCATTGCAATTATTTTAAGTGATACAGATTAAATTCAAGCATTAATAGTTTCATTTATGATCATTAATTCTGAAATATCCTTTTCCCATAAATCTTTTTTACCTTTAAACTTGTGAAAAGGCAACAACATTTTGTACAACTTTATTGTAGAAAGCTATACTTACATTTTCCTATAAAAGAACCTCTAGTTTTTTGAAGCGTGGACGTTAGAACGAAATATTTATTTTCCTTTATTATAAAGCTAATTCTAATATTATAAAGCTGTTTTATTGTTTGTTTGTTTGATTGAACGCGCTTATCTCAGGAACTACTGATTCAAATTGAAAAAATATTTTTGTCTTAAATAGTCCATTTATCGAAGACGGTTATAATTATAAGGCTATAATATATCACGCTACGACTAATAGGAGCTGAGCATCAATGAAACATGTTGCAAAAACGGGCAAAAAATATATGGCGAAACGTAGTTCTCGGGCACAGAAAGTGTTTTATAATTCTCAAAAACCTTAATGAAATTTTTATAAATTCGGTCTGCTGATGTTAATATTTAATTTCCTTTAAAATTCAGTTGACATATAAATTATAAATCTGGTCTTTTTTCTTGTACAAAAAGGAAAAAGCAGAACCCTTATAGGATTACTTGGTTGTCTGTCTGTTTCAAGGCGTAGAGATATGAAACTGAAATATATATGAAATACTCGCGTCTCATTCAGCTGTGAGAATCAAACTTCTAAAACAAGGCGATTAATAGTAGTAGATTACCCAACAAGAAAAAAAAGGTGAATTCTTTTCGAGGCACTAAGTTGTATCCCGAGAGGAGCGAAGGATTCTTAAGTATCCTGAGCGTATCAAGGAATACAAGAGCCGAGATGATTTTTTTTCACGCGTAAGGTACTCTACTTTTTATCTTTGACTGCGAGAAAATAAGTACTCTGTGATTATGAATCCAGTTTTATTATGGGTAACAATAGAAAATAAAAGAACAATAGAAAACAGTTTTTAAACTTTGTTATTACGTTTTTTAGTACGTTTTCATAGCGAGAGTGTGCAACCTCTTTGCACGTTTTCCTTTTTTCTTATTATAATCCGAATATTCGCGTATGTTCCAAATTCAATTTTTTTTATTCACTCGGTGAAATAAAGAGCGTTCTATTCACTGTTTTGAGGAATCGCGAGCCCTCTGTCGAGTGTCAATGGTAAAAAAGATATGATCGTTTATGTCTCATAATTATGCTCTCATATTTGCGATTTCACCAGGGAACCATAACCTATAGGGCACTTCCCGTTTACCTAGAATCATGAAATTTGGCAAAAAGCAAGGTCTTATTGTAAATGTTAAGGAAAATATCGGAAAACCGTATATGTACTTAGCGAGTTATATACTTAGATAAGTTTGGCCGGATTTTTTATTCCAGGATTTCCACGGAATGCATAAAAGATTACAACATGGTTTAATAGAAATTTCCAGTTAAAATTGTGAGTCGTGCTACGCGCGCACCAATCATAATCTTCGAGACTCTACGTGGAGCGTTTTGATGAGGCGTCCATCACAAAAAGGGGAGCAATGACTTGTCCTTGAGGAGTTCAAACCCGAATTTTGATTGCGCTTGAGACTGCTCTATCGCTTTAATGTAACCAACAGTTTGTTTTTTGGTTATTTTCAATATTAGTGGTATTGTGTCTGCAAAAAGTTATTATTGTATTATTTACGACTAGCTTTACGCTCGCGGCTTCGCTCGCGGCTTCGCCCGCGTTATTATTGTTTTTCCGTGGGAATTTAAGGTATATTTTCCCGTAGAAAATTATATAGAAGACTGTTTTTTTATATTAAGAAGCTCGGATAATAAATTTCATATAAATTGGAGCAGATTATAAATATTTTGCATAGAAACTTTCAACCCCTATTTTGCACCCCAAGAGGGTGAATTCTAATAAACCATGAAACACGTATTCAATGAAATGTTTTTAAGAGCATGAATCTCAAGTTTTTTCATAATCGTTGCTAATTTAAAAAAATTCATACTAACTTGCACCCCTATTTCATCCCTTCAGTATAAATTTTTTTCAAAATCCCTTCTTAGTTTGTTTGTGTCTGCATTTTGAATTAAAACAACAAAAAATTTACGTTTCTACTATTAGCGGTTACGGCTGTGCGTGCGTCTATAGATGGGAACTTCTCCTTTTATATACAATAGATATAAACCAAATCGATACCATCAAGTGTTCCTCAGGGGTCTCATTTGGGTCCATTATTTTTTGTTATCTTTATAAATGATTTGGCCCTAAGCTTGGAGTGTAAGTTTAAAATTACGCGGATGATTTAAAAATATATTGGCGAGTTCATAATAACTCAGATATAACATTTTTACAGAATGAACTTCAGAAAATTGACAGTTGGTGTACTAATAATAAAATGATATTAAATATAAATAAATGCTATCATGTGAAATTTACTAGAAAAAGAAAACCACTACCTGCCTCATAACTCCTCAAAAATGTTCCCCTTGCGGAAGTAGATAAAATAAGAGACTTAGGCGTTATTCTGGATAGAACTCTGTTTGCTATACTATCTACATTATCTCTGAGTTTCAGGGATCATGTAGATAGTATAGCAAAAAGGTCCTCGCAGCTAACTGGTTTTATATTGTAGACAAATAAAATCCTTTAGGGATCCAAGTGTTATAATTCCATTTTATAATTGCATAGTAAGAAGTGTTCTTGAGTACAATAGTTGTGTATGGTCTCCGAGTTACAAATTACATATTGGCAAAATAGAGAGAATCCAAAAAAAATCTTATACCATCTATCATATGCAATTGAGAATAAAGAGCTCACCTTGCTTGTTCTTTTAGATTTTAGTAATGCCTTCAATACGGGTTTCTCCTCTAACTTTATTATGGTTTAAATCATATCTTACAGACCGGTTCCAGCGTGTGAAAATCGAAGACAATCTCTCAGAGTGGCTTCCTCTGACATCTGGTGTACCCCGGGGTGGTGTTCTTTCACCTGTCCTTTTTTCGATATTTATAAATGGTATAACAGAAATTCTTAAGTCATCTTTGCATCTTTATGCAGACGATTTGCAAATTTAGACATCTGCACCACTGTCTAACTTCGTACACGCAATTAATTCCATTAACTCTGACTTAAGTGCCATTGCTCAGTGGTCGCAGGTTTTTGGTTTAATGATCAATCCAGAAAAATCACAAGCAATTGTCATCGGCAGTTCGCATTTTGTGCGCAGGATTGAAAACATGGCGTTACCTGGCGTTAAATTTAATAATTATATTAATTCCATATGCCAAAACGGTGAAGAATTTGGGTATAGCTGCTGAGGAATTATTAAGTAAGCTGGAGAGGCTGCAGAATGCTTGCATTCGGTATGTCTTTGGCCTTCGCAAATTTGATCACATCTCGGAGTTTCGTGCAAAATTGAACTGGCTCCCTATTCGGCTGCGTAGGAATGCTCATATATTAATTAACATTTTTGTATAATGTTTTTTTCAACCCTATGTATCCACAATATCTCCGTGTTCGCTTCAAATTTTGTGCGGGTGTTGATGGTCGACTTCGTTCGAGTGAAAATATAATTTTGGCAGTACCCTCTCATTCATCTGAAACATATACCAGGTCATTCACTGTGGAGGCCACTCGCTTGTGGAACTTGCTCCCTGTTGATGTCAGGCGCGCGGAGTCTGTGTCGTCTTTTAAAGTACGCCATAAAAGGCATTGGGATTCTGAAGGCTGAGGTGACATTATTATTATTTGTATATATATATTTGTGTATGTGTGAATATGTATATATATATGTATGTGTGTGTGTATATACGTATGCATTTAAATTATTTATATTATAAATATGTCTAAAAAGCGCTATCGCCACAGTGTTAATCCTTTACACCTTTCAAAGGTTGACTGGAAGAGATCTCTTTACGGGATAAGTCCGCCTTTTGTATAAACGTGTTTTATATTAGAGTGTGTTTAATGTTTTTAATTTATTTGCTTGTTTATATAATAAAGATTTCATACAATACAATACAAATAACAAATGACTGTAAAAGTTTATAGTCGTATGAGGATAGGCTGAGCTTTTATAAAATGAGATCCTTGATGGTTAGGCGTCGGGCTTCCGATATAATATTTTTGTTTAAGCTTATTCATGGTCTCATTGATTGTGCGGAGGTCTTGTCTCGGGTTAAATTAGAAATTCCTCGCCCAAGTAGCCGGATAATAAACCGTAAAAGTTTCCATCTTTCACACTGCAGGACAAACATTGGTCACCACTGCCCTTTATATAGATCGTTTTCGTGTTACAATAAAATTCAATCATAGGTCGACATTTTCTCTGGTTCTCTAGCTTCAGTAAGTACTGCTATATTTAAAGCCCTTGATGATTTGTGAGTGTAAACTGCCCCTTTGAGTTTTGTTGTTGGTTGAATCTGTGAAAATTTATAATGCATGCCGTGTTAACTAATATTAGAAACTACACCGTGCGCGCTTTTTGTTGTATTTTTAACATTATAATAGTCCTGTGTATATTTCAAGTTGTGAACCAAATAAAAAAAAAATAAACAATCTAGTCTAGGTGATGGTAATAAGGCCACCTATCTGCATTTTTTTTTGCAATTTATGATTATGATGTAGATTTTCCTTTAAATTTTAACTTTGTAAAATAATCCGTTTACGAGATGATTATTAATAGCTACTTCTTCCATTCTGTTCTATCAATAGAAATAAATGGACTAACAAAAAATGTAAGATAGATCCCTTCATTGCTCAATCCTACTACCAGTTAATATGGATAATTTAATTTCCTTTGTTACTACTACAATTATTGTCAAGTATTATCTACCAGCCCCCGTAGCACGTCCACCAAAAAACGATATGATAAAGCGATATATCGCGGTGGACTGTCAAAATACGACGAAACCCTATTGTATTTTGACTGTTCACCGCGATAAACCGCTTTAACATATCGTGTTTTGGTGGACGTGCTAGGGGGGCAGGCGATTCTCAAAACGTTGATAGCTGACAGCGTAGAGTTCGACTCTGTGGCAGTGCTGTAATCTGTTTTTGAATTCATGTTTTTTTAAAACGTCGCCCCACACTAGTATTTTCTCCTGTGTCGTAGGTGCAGTTACAATCATATAATATCACATGCACTATATGCCCAGACCGGAACAAATTTCTGTAGGCCATACAAAATATTATCCCGTATGGGAATCGAACCCGCGACTCGACTTCTGCGCTAACCGTGTCGTTAAGTATATTGCTTGATAACCGTTGGTGATACTAGCGTTTCGAAGTCGAACACGACGTGATCAGATAAGTTGATTCGATAATACAGGTTTTATTTAATTAACTTACTAGTAAAAGAACATAACACATAACTGAGTATTTTAGTACAAAATGATAGGTATTCTAAAGAAAAGAAATACTGAAGAAATGCATTATTTAAAATGCATAGCTTAGAACGGAAGTAAAAATGTAATTGATATCTCATCTAGTTAATTGATTAGGTATTGCATTCCGTGATATAATAACATTTATTTATCAATCAATTTTATGCTAGATAAATACGTAATTTTTTTAATTTTACTTGATTTTACATTGATAGTTAGGTACCTACTTAATTTTTTTGTGGTCAGTAATGAAAATGTGCTCTAATTTTTATATATACCTATTTCCTTTGCAGCATATTGTCTTTTTAAAAGTAACAATTTTCACTGAGGAGTATAATTTATTTTATAGTTTTATTTAAAAATAATATTTTAACTATAAACAAAATTCATTTTTCGAGTAAATTCAATGTCATAGATGAATTTCGATCGACAGCGCAGATAACAAAACATGAAAATTTATCTGGGCCACGCACTTACCATTTATAACTTGTATAAGCATCACAAAGAGCACTACTCCGATGCATCTCGTCCGCCATTTTGTCCGCCCGGCGGCCATCTTGTATTACACTAAACAGTTCACTAATGTGCATCCGTTCGTTTAGATCACATCACATCACTTTTAGCATTGTCACATCACTTTGTTTTTCACAATCACTTCCTGCTCTACATTTGTTGAAGTTGCCTCAATTCTGTAACAAAAAAATTTGCTTAAACAAAAGGTGGAGCAAAGCTTTTATCCTAATGAGGTAAAGGTATCTAACTAATAAAGTATCTTAGCCTCACAGTGGACCACAGCCATATAGATTATAATTACAGTATTTATTAAAAATATTAAATAAGTTTACTTATTAAATAAGCACGAAGTAGAATATAAACATACCTACATGCTTATCTATCATAATTTGTGCCAACTGTAATTCGTGGATTGGTTGCTTGCAGCATTTTTGGGAAATGTAAATCATTCTTCTTATATACTTATTTCTATTTAAGCTTATAGCTAATATCAATCATTGTCAATTATTCTTTTTAAAGATTTATTAAAGCTCAAAGAATTTAACAAATTCAAGGAATCCGGAATCACAAAAATGTAAAACACAACGTGATTTATAAAGTTTAGTTTTTCGTAAAAAGGTATAGTTTTAAAATGTTATAAGGTATTTATAGTTTTTCAGTGAACAAAACTAGTAAATTTCAGTGAAACTGAAATTTTTACGAAAATCTATACTTCTCTATGAAAATAATGGTAATTACAAACCCGCAAAGTTAAAAAATCGCAATTGCGAATCTGAATCAATTTCACGCTACAAAAGCGCTAAACCTTATATCACATTAGCACAATACCGCGGCATTACCGCGGTTTTAATAGGTCACGCGGCTGACGTGTTGAATAATTCATTTGTATAACAGGTCTGCGTGCGCGCACGGTTTGTCGGCTTCGGCGGCTGCCTTCATAATAAGACAGGTGGAAGAAAAGATGGGGATATTTCGGTCGAAATGTGTCTAGCAGCTCTAGATTAATATCATACAGCGCATGAAAAGGACCCCCTTGTAATTATGAGGATTGTGAAGTGCCAATTCGTAGCTCAAGTAGGCCTGTTCAAAAATGCAATTTGTTGCACACCGCTTAGAGTTAAAAGTTCAACACAAGTGCGTACAATTCTTATTGAAATATTGTTTTGGGCGGTAACGTTTCAACCCCTCTCAACCTTTACGAAATTAGAGAATTTTGATCTCATTAGATTTCATACATTCCATTCATTCAATAAATTACAAAAAATATTGTTTAAATTGGACTATGTTTATGTACTAGGAGGGAAAACGTTATCGCTTTTTCTATAGGAACTAACAGCTTCACAATCCTCAAGCTTTTATTTGATAATGTACGTCTGAATTACTACACTTTTAGTTCTGGTGGCAGGAAGTACATTTAATATCACAATTGTCAATTGATTATTTGTATTAATGACGTTCAAAATGGCGGCTGCTTCAAGATGGCGAATCATATTTCTTTCCCATCCGTTTATTACGGATACCAAATATGGAGTGGAAAAGGAAAAGATTACTCTTGAAATATTAAATTAAAAGCTTATTTCAATTTAACAATGAACGGCATAACAAAGGGCAGTGCAGGTACACAGATATAACTGCTTTATTACCATACCCAGTAGTCACCAATCACCATTACAAATTCCAATATAACCTGCAACAGTATTAACTTCCAGTATTGTCACATAGTGACGCCATCTCAAAATGTAATTAACGTGTTTGTAAACGGGATTACGTTGTATCGAATTGATAATAAAAATCTTACATTAAAAAATCTTAAGTAACATTTTTTTCACATTTATGTAGTGATTGCTAACATCACGGACTCACATCATAATAGTAACAAAGACTTGCAGTATTTTCAAAATAATAATATCAACAACCAACGGTGACTGCACCCGTCTTCTGTTTCTACCGCCCATGGACTTAATTTATTCCATGCTACCGCCAAGCACGGGTGCTTGTATTGCTGCGTTCCGTGTACTATATGTGTGAGTAGCAGCGAAATCACTGGGTACTCATCTAAAGCGATAAGTTTGCATTAACATCCTTGGAGGGCTTGTAGTCTTACAAAAAATGTGGTACGAGCGACTCTAAATACTTACCATCAAGTTGACAGCCTGATTGATTGTCAACTTTGTTGTAGGTATAATAAAATGCGTATTTGTCGTTATGCGTATTGGTCAATATGCGTTTTTAGATTTAAAATTATTGGTCATTATGCGTCGGGAGCTTTCCTTTCACTGAGAAGATATTGTTCTCCTAAATTCGTTTTATATTCTTTATGTAACCAGTTTGATTTGTAGTTTATGTGCTCATAAACTACGAAGGAAAATGGTTACAGGTAATGTTCATAAAGGAGGACTTATCAAGTTTTCTTCCAACCAACCTGTGAGTATAACGGAAATAGTTTTGTGGGAGATACACGAGCGCGTAACGTAAACTTTTTATTTTTACTATTAGAATAGTTGTAACTAAATGGCTGCCAATTCGCCAGCGCAGAGATTTACATGTTTTATCCCTACTTTACAATGTTTTGTTTCTTCCGACCTTTCCATCATATCTTCAGTCTCAGTTCTCTTTCCGGTCCTCTTCTTCAAGTCGTACTTTACGGTCGAACTTTAATTTAACTCTTGATATCCCACCCCACAGCACGGATTTCCTTTCATACTCTTTTCCAGCATATGCCGTCCGGCTATGGAACTCTCTCCCTGAGAGTATTAAGAGAGCTCGCACGCTAGAGTCCTTTAAGAATCAAGTTCGAAATCACTTCCTATCCTTAAATCCTTAGCTAAAATAGTCCTTCATTGTGTCCTTCACTACTACTGCACCAATCCCCGTTCAAATTTCCTCTCAGTATTTCCCTAGTCCAAGGTTGCCTGGAAGAGATTGCTCATTAGCAATAAGGCCGCCTGTGTTGTACATCTGCATTATTTTTGAAATTTTTTTTTCTATGTTTATTTTGTGTGCAATAAAGTGTTTATTATTATTATTATTATTAAAATAAAATATAAACCACAGCACATAAACATAGATACATTTATACGAGTACATAATTTTATATACACTATTACATATCATGATGAGGTTGTACATAAGCATTATAAAACTGAGGTGGAAAGTTGTGAGAGAAAGTGCTGCTTCAGTCTGCGTTAAAATGATGGCACAGGTGGCCTTTGTTGAACCACTGCCGGAAGATGATACCACATTTGGGCAGCACGGAATCTGAAAGAAAGAAGAAAAAATTTGGTAATGGCGTGGGGGAATTCGAGCATATCACCATAGCAAGAGCGCACAGAACAAGATGGTGGAGGCAACATTCGAAAATGTGATCTGAGGTAGCCCGGGCATTAGGGTCTGACAGAATGTGTACGTTACGGCGCTGACGTATCAGTAACCATTTTAAGATCAGTAACCATATTCTGTTACATATTGTAACAGAAGCGCTGGTTTTCAGAGGGAACCATTTGGTCAATATGCGTTTTATACCAACCAAATAACAAATATCATCATATTCTAAGATATCCGGGAGTGCGAGATTTATTTTCTTTTATTTTCTAGAGCGTCCGTAATATCAGTTTTATTAAAAATAAAGACCGACCAAAGATTCGGTTTGGCTTTTGTTTCGGGTAGTTTCGGCCACAGTTTCAGCTTCGGCCAAAAATTGACCGAACTTTAAGGCCCTTCGCATCTCGGTATTCGTTGGTCGTGCTTCCTTCGGCTATCTTCGGGAGTGTTTGTTACCGTTAAATTGTTAAAGCAACATAAATAATTAATTATTTTTGTTATCAATTTTATTTGTTATTTTCGTGTTATTTATGAAATATAACTGTGATTAATGTATAAAAATTAACCAACTAAATTAACGCCTATAGCATGTTAAACTAATTTAAACGTGCTATAAAAATTATAATTTAAATTAGTTCTACATATGTTTCGGTTTCGGCCGAAACTAAGCTAATATAATGTTTATATATGATAGAGAGATTGCTACACACATCTAACGTAGCTTGCATGGCACTAACTGGCGCGTAGCGTCCAGTAGAAACTTATTTGGCATAACGATCTCACATACCGCTGTGTTCGCACTGAAATCTCACGTCTAGCAAATGCCAGCGGGCGGTGTCCACTACTGGAACATTATCAGCCAGTTACACCAATTCTTAAGTTTTACTATTTGGTAAACAGTGACACTATAGCAGTTAACGTAAACTAATATACTCTTTACACCACACGTTTGACTTCGACTATTTATAGGCGGTTTACTCGTATAGACTGTCAAGATAAGTTGAAAAAAGTGATAATGAGACACAAATTAGTGAGTTTTTCTTACTTGCTATAAGCTTTTAAAGATAGAATAATATCTTGTCGCGAAGAGCTTTTTAATACTTTTGGCATGGTGCAAAATATTAATTTAATTTTAGCTCAATACTCATAGGTATTCTAAAGTATGCAAAATGCTATACCTACAGATCAGACTGCGGATCAACTGGCGCCCACTTTCCATGCAACTCCTGTCGCAACGCAACGTTAAGCTATCGTTTTGGAATGCACTTTGTGGCACTAAGTTACATAGTGGGGGAACCGATTCGTCATTCCGAACTCACGTGTGAATCGCCCCATTAATTTATGGTTAAATCTATGCGATATACGACTGTCCAGTCCATGAGTACGGGAAAATTACATACTCGTAAATCGCACCTCTGGCTTGAGACCTGCAGTCTTAATATTGCAAAAAATGAAAATTCCAACTCACGCGCGAGAAATTCTTACAGATTCCCCACAGCGCCCCAACTAACACACAAACGATTACTACGGGACAATAAATGAACTCTTACTCACCATCTTAAGGTAGTGTGTAGATTTCTGAATCAAATGTTCGAATATTAAATTAATCCACACTCACTCGAATGAGCGAGCGATCATCATCATCATCATCATCACAGTTCATATACCTCCCCATCGAGGGGCGCGAGCCTATCCTAACTAGTTAGGGCGATTAGGCCTTTGTCAAACTAAGGTCAAGGCCTAATGTAGAGCAATGTTTTAACTAAATTGCTAAAAACTCTAATAATTAAATTTTATACAACATCTTCTCAAAGTGACACATAGGTAGTTCCTCTACCACATCAAGTTACGTCGTTCTGTCACATCCGCCTGCATCAAGCAAGAGCCCTTGCACAATCAAAAAAACCAGTGACTGTGAGTCAACGGAGAGCTCTTGCGAAAATCAGAGACTGCGGTGCGCTTACCACTGACGTATTGTGAAGCTGTTACGTTCTGTAATATAATTTTCTGGTTGAGATGTGATAATGCAAGGTGACTTTTACACGTCACACACACTTTGATTACTCGGGCACATGAACACATCAAATTCCTTTTTTGACGGGGTGACAGGTGACAAGACAGCTTTCCACTCACAGCTTCACCTGCGATATTTTGTTTTTTCCCATGGGAATTCTCCATTTTCCCGTAATTAAACATAAATTATAATCCAAACTATACAATAAAATAGAAGCTTCCAAAGGCTTTAAAAAAAAGCTTTTAAAGTTCCTGTAAAATACGTTAAGTATAGTTTTAGTGTGACACTCAAACAAAAAATAAAATTGATTTTCTTTCTTTCTTTCTTTCTTTCAAAATACCAACTTAACCCATTATATTTCAAGCCCTTTAGGGATAGAAATGTCAAGCTATGCAAGCAAAGCTACATAAACGCATAAGCATGCGCATTTCATCATCATCATCATCATCACAGCTCATATACGTCCCCACTGAGGGGTTCGAGCCTACCCTATGTTAGGGTGCTTAGGCCTTAGTCAACCACGCTGGCCCAGTGCGGATTGGTGTGTGTGTTGGGCCCATGCGCATTTACTCACCTCTAATTATTCTAATATAGCGATGTAGCATAGAAGCTTTTTACCACTACTTTTCATACACCCATTTTTAGTACACATTAGCGTTTCAAAAGTAACGTGCCATCTGAATTCCATGTCTATTTTCTATATTCTCTGTAACTTTTTTATAGCCACTAACATATTAACACGTTACGAGATTCGTATGGAATCATTGATGCACGGCAGGTAGGATGCCGTATGTGGGCCGGCGCGCGCGCACCGTTACCTACGCGGATATCGGCTAGGGCGCGACATTGTTTATGGAGGTATCAGTCCTTAGTAGGCCGAGGTAATCCGTCTCCACCTGACTGATAAAAGATTATAATGCTAACAGAAGATATAACCTTGAGAAAGTTCTTGAGATGATGTAAGTAGAGTTTTTTTATTGCAAGGGTGTAATATTTCAATATTTTTAGTTAATTTAATACATGCGTATTGGAATTTGAGCCAAGGAAAACACCAGAATAACTTAAAATAACACGTCTTTCGCCCTAAACAGTATTAAAAGAATAATTCTTAACCTACGAGAAACCTTCCACCATCAGCTCAGTCACATGATATGATGAGTACCAAATGCAAATACCTAAATATCTTCGGAAAAAATATGAAACACGTTGGACGTGCCTATGAAATTAATGGCTATCAGATCATGACTTGGTGACCATGGGACCACATCGGGAATATACTTCTACGATTACAAAAATAATTTTGAAAATCGGCCCACAAATGGCCGAGTAATCGGCGAACATACATAAAAAATAGATAGAGTCCAACATAGAACCTCCTCCTTTTTGAAGTCGGTTAAAAATAATTTTTAATGGTCCGGTTCCTTTTAGAGCGACCGCATTTACTAGCACCTAATGATTCATTCATTACGCAAGCCCGAGCGCAAACAATAAAATTCGCGCGACGACCTCGCGACACACTTACGGCGCATACTTAGTAGGCCCCAACCACTAGCCTTCCATAGAAATAAGGGTATATTTGTCACTATGGTGTTATAAGGTATGACGTTTGCCATAGCAATAGCGACCATAGTATCATTTGACTTATACAGGATTATTTTTTATCACCCCGGAAAATTTAAGGGACGCTTCAGGACACATCCATTATATAAAAAAAAAATTAAAAATAAAAAAAGAATAAAAAATCTCTAAAAATACTGCTCTCAACTAGTGCAGTATTTTTTGGATATTTTAGAACATTAATATAAAGATAAGTAGGTGAGTTATTTTTTTTATAAAAATTTAAATCATTGTACTACCATGTCGTGAAGCGTCCTTAAATTTTCCTGGGTGATAAAAAAGTAACCCTGTATATTTTTTCGTATTAATAAGACTGGTGATTAACTGACTGAGTTATCAACGTGGAGCCCAAAATAATGAATCTAGAAGTACGAAATACTGTACAGGGATCCGATGTCTTATGTAAGCACCAGCTAAAGAAAGATTTTTCTAAATTTCAACAGAAAGCTGAGAAATCATATTATTCCACTTTGAGCTCCTGGATGATATCACCAGTTTCGCTAATTTGCCAGTTTACTTATTCGTCAGTTTAGATAGTTTGACATTTTCCCTAGTTTGTCATATTCCTGACCATCTGTCCACATTTTCGTGTACAAAAATCACCCGGCATCAAATCACCTCCATCATTCAAAAAATATTTAAAGCAAAATGTAGTTGGCAAGCACAGCACAGGTTAACAAATGAATGACAGGATTTGATTCGATTCAAACTACCAAGTTTAATTTATTTGGTGTTATTTAATTTGGTTTAACATGAACACATAGTCATTTCATTTAAATTATTTACATGCTCTTTTATTATTGACGATCAATGTTATTTTTTCAATCTATTTATTTCCGTATATTTGTATACTGAGTATTGTCACATTTTCGAAATAATTCAAGTCAATATAACTCATTTGACATTTTCTGAATTCACAAAGTTATTATTAACTAAATACAAAGACGAAGAAATCAAATTAGCAAACCTTTATTGAGTATCACAATAACAACTGCTTTACGTATTTCAACGGGACTTTTGCTTTATTGTTTAAATTATTTTTACTACTGAAAATATGGAATTCCCGCGGGAAAAACGAAATAAACACGGGCGAATCTGCGGAATCCTTTCAGTCCGCAGACTAATAATCGTACTAATATTATAAAATGTGATAGTGTGGATGTTTGTTACTCAATCATGCAAAAACGGCTGAACGGATTTGGATGAAATTTGGCATGCATGTAGCCTTTGACATGGAAAAGAACATATGCAACCTTTTATCCCGATTCGTTAAGTATGTTCAGAGGGAAAATTAAAAAATTGTTTACGAGCTAAGCCGCGGGCAGACAGCTTTGAAATTTGGTATGCATGTCACCTATATACTATGGAAAAAGACATGTACTTTATATTCCTTAATGATCTCTCGAATAGTTCCCGTGGGAAGATTTAAAATTGTTAACGAGACAAGCTTTAGACCCAATTCTTAAGTCCACACAGACGAAATCGCGGGCAGAAGCTAGTGATATTATAAACGCGAAAGTTTGTGAGTATGGATGGATGTGTGGATGTTTGTTACTCTTTCACCCAAAAACTACTGAATGGATTTGGATGAAATTTTGTAGATATACTTATAATCCCGGAAAAGTAAGTAGTTCCCGCGGGAATGTAGATTTACAGTTTTTTCTTTGAACTTTCAAGGCGAAACATAGTTCGCGGGCACAGCTAGTTTTACATAAAACTTTCTAGATCTCGTGAAATTTTGATTAGAGAGTAATGACCGGCAGATCTGCACTTTACCGGAAACCGAATCACATCATGCGTATTTTTAGCCAATCTCATATTGAATTTTACATTTTCCATTCTCACAAACGGCGGAGTGGCGGTCTATGTCAACGAACCTATAAAAGAACCAGCTTCGGACGCTACGAAAAATAATTTAATGAAATTTCTAACGCACCCATAACAGTATTGTGAATAACTTAACTGTGATTTCATCGTGAGCTGTTCATTAATATTTAGATAACGTTATTTAACATCATGAAATAAAATGCTAGCTTTTACTAATGAAGTAATGACCTCGTACGTAATCTGCCGAATTGGATTGGTGGTAACTCCACCACCTTATTTCGTTACTGTATTATTGAAAAATACAAATAAACATAAAAAAATAAAACATAAAATTCTTTATTGATTCGTTTCAATCTATTAATGACAGATCACTATAATTATAATTAATTCGTTAGTACCCCGCCACCAGCCACCCACCATCGAACTAGGAACTAACCTGTATCTCGAAGTGTAGAGGGAAGTGACTGGATACAAAAAGGTTTAGAGTACTAGACACAGAACTCCGAAACAAATAAACGAAACGATAATAGTAAGGAGACTTAAGAGTGGAATCAGTAATTCTCAAACGAGACATAGTCTGTTTTTTGAGAATCCGTGTAGAAATAAAAGAAATTTAAATTATAACGTTTTCAAAATTATACAAAAATAATATATACTACATCGGTGTGTTTCAATTTCAGCAGAAAGTGACACAAACTTACCTCGATTTTTATCTGGAATCTTAATAGTGTGCTGAATTTATTTATTTACAATTTATTGTGCAATAAAATGATGCTTTTTCTTTTTAATAAACAAAAATGGAATACTATCATGGGTGCTTTAGATTTTTCATGTTCGCTTTAATTTGGGTTTTATTTAATTACTTGTTTCCTTGTTTTCTGCTTGGAGATTTCGCAACTTAGTGCCTGAATTTGGAAATATCCTTCCTTAGTGGGGGCCTACTTAAGCCAACGAAACTTTTTACCGAATTCCATACTCAGCTCCAATTGTTTGGGCTCTAATACATCAGTCAGTCATACACCAAAGCTTTAAAACAGATTGCATATAAGTAAATCTCATCATCATCACAGCTCATATACGTCCCCACTGAGGGGCACGAGCCTACCCTAACTAGTTAGGGTGCTTAGGCCTTAGCCAAACCACGCTGGCCCAATGCGGATTGGTTGACTTCACATACACCTTTGAATAACGTCGCAGGTGAATGCAGGTTTCCTCACGATGTTTTCCTTCACCATAGGAGCGTCAGATAAATGTACATATAAAATTCGTGAAACGAAAAACACATTGGTACACGCCAGGATCGATCGCGGGCCTCCCGATTCTACTCGGAGCACAGTCCAGTGCCGAGGCCACAGTGCCACCGACGCTCTTAAGTAAACCTATAAATACAGATTTCATATATTAATGCGCGACTATTCGTTTACAAATTCTCCTGCATTCGCTTTCACTAACTCTAATGTGCACTGCCTCGCTCTGAGCGCGGAACTTAGATTATATAATCTTAATCTTTATTAATAATAATGGATCGCCAAATGTGTTGCAAAGCGCAAAACTCGAGAACGGGTGGACCGATTCGGCTATTTCGGCTAAATCACATGGAGAGATAAAACATAAAAATTGCGTGGAAAATAGTAAAAACAACACTGCTTTTTCCATAGAAAGTGTATTTCAAAATAACAGTTTCAAGTTGGCAACCGGAAATACGTAATATTGTATCTAATATCTAAAAATCTCGTGTCACAGTGTTCGTTATCGAACTACTCCTAAACAGTTAGATCGATTTTTATGATTTTTTGTGTATATTTAGTAGGTCTCAGAATAGGTCGTAGGCTATATTTTATATCCCTAGGTGATAAGGGTGGCCATCTCCAGATTTTTTTTGACAATATGGCGAAACGTAGTTTGTGGGCTCAACAAGTATTATATTATTCATGATTGGCTTGTTGGCCCCTCGAAAAACAATGTTGTATCAATGTGATATAGCTAGGAATTATTGTAGTAAATAAAATAATTGAGACAGTGCGAAAAGAGAACCGTCGCGACCATTACGGTTTTCGTGTGAAGTTCGCCTTTCTCTATTTATTTTATAATCATAATTATATATTAAAAATGTTGTGATTTAAATTCAAAAAGGTGGTCAATATAATCAAAATTATACATATTCACAAACTATATCGCGTAGCTTGCTCTAAAAATATAAAGGTGCAGTCTGGTGCACCTATTTGTGGAAAACATTGAAACGTTAAACAAAACCACAGAAGCGTACCAGACGTATGTCCTATTCCAAATAATACCTAGGATAATATTCAAAATTGCGGATGGCTTGGCAGCTACTTTACGCAGTTCCTAACGAAGTTTTCTGTATATTAGGTACTATAATATTCACTTTGCACTTGACTACTGATGAGTAATGATATCCACGTGAACGGTGGAAAATAAATGTTTCCCAAGGTACACCCAGGTGAACAAACATGTAAAAATATCCACGGCTCTCCCAGGTGACTAATGTTCTTTCTGTAATGTTTTCGAAGTAACAGGCGTAGGAGACACGCTCTCAATTATCACCACGAAATCTGTTCCAATAGCCTTTATGACAACTAAACTACACTCAGCGGCAAATTTAGAGGAACACTACACTTATTACATAGATTCAAGCTACTTTTACAACATCATATCGATGTGTGATTGACCTTTAATGCGTTTGTTTGATTGTTATCCAGGATTCATGACCAAAGCCATAACGGATAATGACAAAATTCCCCTATTTGTGACCTGGAGAAGAACGGCAACTTTTAATGGTGGTCTTTTTTATCACAATCGTACAACTGGTTTCCGCGTCGAATGTTTTTTTTGTAGCGAATCGGATGGCTAGAAAGCTGGTAAAACTAAATATGGTTTCGTATGCTGAAATACACAGCGTTATCAAAACTAGGAGTGAATTTTTATCGTTCCTCTAAATTTGCCCCTGAGTGTATTATTGCCTATAAGCATAATAAATGTTGAAAAACTATTCGCGATTTTATTGCAGCTTTATTAACGACTCGAACTTTACGCAAACCCGCATCTCGCCGCCATGTTGGAAAGTGAAAACTAATTATATTTTAACGTCATGTTACGACTGCAATAGTGTTTGAAAGTTTTCAACGTATACATTACTGTGTATTAATTTCTAATAACTTATTATTTCCTCGATTATAACATCTTTTACTATTAATTAATATTAGAGTAAGAGTGGAGATTGCGGAAATATTATAACTTTACATTTGTTTTATGACTACTACTACCTAGGCGTTATTATTTGAATGGTGTGAAAATGTCAATGCACTTATTATTAGTAGTACTATGCAATAAAACCCTCTATTTACAATTTAAATAAGTAGTCATAGAAAAAATCGAGATCAAACAGTTTTTCTCTACTAATATTTATTTATTACTAGTTTCGACATAATAATTGTCAAAAAATATATTTTGGTGCGGGGCATACTTATCACTTAGTTAGGGGTATAAAAAATAGCCTACGACCTATTATCAGATCTACGGAATATACACAAAAAATTTCATAAAAATCCATCAAGCCGTTTCGGAGGAATTCGATAACAAACACTGTGATACGGGATTTTCATATAATAATAACGTTATGTAATTAATAACATGTAATTAATAATAATAATAATATGAAATTATTATCGTTATTTCAACTGCATCCGAAAAGGCACTAAACATGCCTTGATATTTTAGCTTAAAACCAATATCTTGTAGTGAAGTCCTAGGTTTTTTGAACACTATCTATTTCAACAAAACAATAATCTCGTGATTGTTTTTAAATAATTCATATTCGCTTTTTTTATTTCAATATGTCAGACTAACGCTCGAGTATTTAGCTTATAAATTCTACAATTAGTACATTATTTCGATTTAAGCTTGAGTTAATGTTAAACTTTAATATTAAATATTAGAAAATGCGAAAAATTGTAGGTAACCATGAATAAATTAATGTAGTTACTTACTTTATGTCCTGAAAGCTACTGATTCATAGTTAATTATATTGCAAATGAAGATAAATAGTTAATAAAATAGTGGATATCACAGACTCGGATAATTAACATATTACTTTTTAAAATTTTCACGAGCATGGCTGTTTCTTCGTGGTCCTACTAATTTCTCCTACTAGTGGGACCACGAAGAAGACTAGTTCCTCGTGGTCCTACTGCAGATAATAATGTTCTACTAGTAGGTCCACGAGGATGCCTAGTTCCTCGTAGTCCTACTGCGAAGTTTAGGTTTGGTCAAATCTCAGAACACAGAAAACTTGGCTTATTTAGACACTTTATATATTTTTGAAAAATCAAAGTACTCGTAAGTACTTATGAAATGTAGAACTTTCGACAATGTTGTGCAATTGCTTAAGCAACTGGTGATTTTGTGATAAATATTTGAAAACAATAGACATTTTTCCAATCATTACAAATAATACGTGTCTGTCATTTTATTGCAAGTTTGCAAGCACAACAAAACATATTTCTTTTTCATGTTCCTAACATTTAATACTTAAACATTATCTCTTCGACATATTTAATTGGACCAGCTTATTCCACTTTGACTCTACTAAACTCTATCATCCCACTTTGGAATGTGTGTCTTCGTCAATCCAATTAAACTTAAAATTGAAAGTGTAATTTCTTCTTAGATATTACAGTTGTCAGTAGTTAATAAAGTCATAGAATAATGAACGATTAATAAAATATTGAGTAAGAATTTTTGAGAATACCAGTAGGGTTACTCTTGAACCAAACCCAATCGATCGGCATTGAGATTGTGATTTTTCGTACGCTTATTTCGTAACACTAGCGAGAAAGTGGATCCGTATTTTGAGAAAATTAGATAGCACCGAGTTTGGTTCACTCAAAATCACCACAATACGGTTCCAATTTTGTGCCAATCTGGAAAATCAAGCGTACAAAAAATCACAATCTCAATGTCAATCGATCGGATTCGGTTCAAGAGTAACCCTACTGGTAGCCGGACAATATTTAGACGTTGCCATTGTAACGGATGCGGCTGATGAAAATGAGATTTCCGATAGTAAAGCGAATGAAGTTTATTTGCTTCGAGACACACGTATAGCACAGTCGGTAGGAAACGAAAGCGACTTTAATTTTATAATACGGCTACTTATATAGCCAATTGCACAACATTTACAAATATACCGTCCAAATACTTAACAAAATATTACAATTACCTTTAAAATATAAGCAAAATAAATTTTATAATTAATGTACCCACGAATTCAAATATATTAATTTTAAACTACACACAATATTAAACAAAATAAAATATTCTGTACCCAACAGCCATGTTGTATCAACTTCATAACTTTTCACCGCGCACTTGACGCACTTGTAGCGGTAATTGTGCCACATACCTGGGGCGCGCCACTAGCCGCGAGACCGACTGACCGGAACCGGTCCTAAAGGGGCCGCACGCCCTCAGGATACACGGGCAAAAGTAAACTTGGTCGCGACTACGTAAAAATTAATAAAATACTCATAGTTCAGGAAATATCTACTGTATTTCACTTCAATATGGAGCCGAATTTACAGCAGCATCTTTGTTAAGAAATATTTTTTACGCCGTTAGTCTAGAACTCGTGGATAGATTATTACACGAGTTCGAGACCTAATGGCGTAAAAAATAAAAACAATTGGAAGAAAGCACTTGTTTACATAGACGCTGCTGTAAAAAGACGCTGAAATTATGCCAAAATTTAACTACAAAATTAATCTATCACAATAAAGATAATCATTTACACCTAAACCCCAACACCTGTATTACCAGACAATTTCTTAATAAAAAAATCCTCAAAATTGTGAAATTTAAGAAAATATGTATTATAAGTCCTTCATTAGATATTTCCTAAGTTATAAGAGTAGTGAACTTTCAAAACTAAGGTACCACAGGGACCTACTTTACACATAACCTCAAAGCGATTCTTGTTTGCTTTTGTTATTGTTTACTTCTGTGCGTAATTGTTTATTGATATTTATGATAGGTGATTTAGTTAGTGTTAATTAGGTTATTAAGAAGATGTTGAGGCATTGGGTGATGCCTATAAAACCCCAAACAAATATAAGGAAACTAAAGTCCATGCAGCCTTGATTGAGTGTACAGTAAGTTCCCATTCAAGCTACACATTTACACTACGAAAACCACCACTATTACGAGCGACATAAGAACGGTCCAAAGGTCAAACAGTATAGCTTGACAAGGAGCTTACTGTACCTGCATGTCAAAATTCAACAAGCGTAGAATGAACTTCATGCAAGGACTGCATTACTCTGTGGTTATTCTGTACAAGCAGTGAGATCACACCTCATTTTTTGTATTGACAGAATTTTGAGAATTGAGAGAGACTTGTAATACCGTGTTTGAGGAAATACTTTCTTCGGGCCTAAGGTAAGGTTGAAGTAATGTCTTGTAACACGGGTGTAATACTTATTTTATTTTATTTTATTCAGAAACCAACAGCATATTTATAATTCAAAATTTACATATTATACCTAGCCTCATGCCACTAGGATCCCTGACCCTGATTTTACCCAAAATTTATAAATGACTTGTAAGTACCTACGCTCGGCCAAAAAAGTGATGTACCAGTTTTGGACTCCGTGTATAAATAAACAAAATATCGTTATAGTAACCTAGTAGCTGTCAGTATGTTATTGTATTGCGAACGAAAATCAACTGTCTTTTATTCATAAACCGACTTCAAAAAAAGAAGGAGGTTCTCAATTCGATGCGTTTTTTTGTGTGTATGTTATGCGATTACTGCGTCAATTGTAGACCGATTTTCAAAATTGTTTTTGTACTCGATAGAGTATACTCTCGCGGTGGTCCCAAGGCCAGCAAAGTCAGGGATCAGAATCTGATGATGGGATCCCAAAAAAATAAGGAAGACCCTTAAATTTTTAGGTTTGTCCAACGTGTTTTGTGTGTACTATGTTACGCGATTACACCGTCAATTGTCAAAATTCTTTTGGTAATTGATGGAGTATACTCTTGGGGTGGTCCCAAGGTCACCAAAGTCAGATCTGTTGATAGGATCCTATGAAAATAGAGGGAAACCCTTAAATGTTATAGGTACGTCTAACCCGAGCTGATGATGGAAGATTTTAACTTTGAGACGTGACCTGACCTGACCTGGCCTGACCTTGGAATTTTTGAAATTGAATTTAAGTTCTTTTGAAATCTTTTGAACCTGAATTTAAATTCAGGTTCAAAAGATTTCATTCACTAAAAAGAATAAAATATTTTACAAAAAATAAAAACCGACTTCAAAAATACTGAAAAATATAAGAAAAGATACAGACAACATCACACTTCTATATTGAAGTCGTCGCCAAATTTTAAGACTATTAGAGCATCGTTTGGCACCGACTTCAAGAAGTGTGATATTGTCTGTACATGTATATTCTTATGTTATTTTTAACTTTTTAGTGTTTTTGAAGTCGGTTTTTATTTTTTGTAAAATATTTTTTCAATATAATTTCAACCTTAGGGTGGTCAACATTGATTTACTAAGTAAATCAACAACTTCTTTGGCTGACTGCACATACGAGTACTTCGCTAAACTCGTCTTTCAATGCTGAATTTGATAACACTAATTATAGCACCCATTGCCTCGCCCTAGGTCAAGCCGCTAAGGTCATTGTCCATAAATGTGTCAGGCGGCAACACCTTTGTTATCCACTACGGACTTTAATATAAGATAGCTGACTGTCTGCCAGATTCATATAGCCGAGCGTAAAACTAAACTCGGGTAGTTGGTTAGTGACTTTCTTTTATAACAATAACGTCCACTAAAAAAGAACATTCCTAAAATTATATCCTTCTCAATCAGCCTATCGCAGTCCACTGCTGGACATAGGCCTCTCCTAATCTGCGCCACATCACTCTGTCCTCCACTTTCCGCACCCAGTCCACCCCGGCTGCCTTCCTCAGGTCATCGGTCCCCCTGACTGCAGGACGTCCTACACTACGTTTGCCGATTCGTGGTCTCCACTCTAGGACATGTCTGCCCAACGACCATCGGTCTTTCGACAGACGTGGCCAGCCCACTGCCACTTCAGTTTGCTTATCCTGCGAACTATGTCGGGGACTCCAGTTCTTTTACGGATAACATCGTTTCTGATTTTATCCTTAAGGGTTGTAAAAGAAGGCATAAAGAGATTAAGTTTGAATGTAGCTTTAGTTTTGCAGCTGACACTTTAAACATTCAATCAGAAATAAATAGGCAGACAAATAGCTGTTTTCTTCATTTTCGAAAATTTCAAAGGTTTATATCAGGTTTTTTTAAAGAACATTTTCTTTCTTCTAGAGCTTCATCCTACTTACTTCTGGCCAGCTTTTCTTGACGCGGTACTTAGACCCACTGATGGGACGCTCCTCTAGTCCCATCCCACTAATAATATTTCATATAGAAATATAGAAGTAATGGATGTATAGAAGTATTAGTTCATATAGAAGTAATGGATATAAAGTGTAACTCATAATGATGGTTCTTATTTGACAAATGAAGCAAAGCCCAATTAACTAGTTTATAAGTTAGGTACTAGAACATGAGCTTCAACTTGGATAGGCAAATTACATTATAATTTCATGCCTACTGGCAAAATATGTGTTGCAAAGAGAGCGAGCTACCGTAATGATATATTTCATTTATATCTACAGTAGGCATAACTACTACATACATTGGCGCGATAAACAGCTATTCACCTATATGGCGAACGTCCGTGAAAGATAACAGTTTTAACGAATTAGAACGTGAATTCAAGCGTTTAAGGATTACATTTAATCATAGCTTCAGTCAGTCATTAGCCGCGCGATTACCGGAGTTAAGCATCAGTTAGTGTGATCAGTGCAAGATGGGTGACCACAGTAAATTAATACAGTAAATTTTGACAGTTGTTTTAATTCAAAATGCGGACGCACACTAAGGACGGATTTAAAAAAAAATTTACCCTAAAGGGATAAAATAAAGGTTACAAGTTTATATGGAAAAATCTTTAAATTAGCAATTTTGATGAGACTTGAGATTCATACTCTTAAAAATATTTCATTGAATACGTGTTCCATGGTTTATTAGAATTCACCGTCTTAATAGGGTGCAAAATAGGGGCTGAAAGTTTCTATGGAAAATATTTAAAAAATGCTCTAATTTCTATGACATTTATTATCCGAGCTACTAATTATAAATAACAGTCTTCTATATAATAGGCTACAAATTTATTTTTCCTACGGGAAAATATAAAATTCCCACGGGAAAACAATAATAACGCGGGCGAGGCCGCGAATGGAAAGCTAGTTTAGTAATATTTAGCTGCTAGATAACAATCTACTATCATCATTATTGAACAATAAAAACTAAATAGGATTTTTTACAATTCCTTCAAATCACGCATAGCACCAAAATTTATATTAAAACAACTAGTACATACTCATTTATTAATAATAATTTTAGTGATATAATGTCCAAAAAATACTTAAAAAGGTTTACATTGATTAGTCAAAATTAGACAATTGCTTTGCCTGGGTGCTGATTTTTTTTTATGTTATCATTCATAAATATTGTATTGTTATTATGCTAACTAATTGATATGTTCGTATGTATAGCCACATGTACGTGGCTATCAAGATAAAACTGCTTTTTCTATACACATTATTAAAGTTTAATAAATTGTTCATCTAACTAAACTTATATTATAAGAGAAAAAATTTCATTGTTTGTTTGCATTGAATAGGCTCCGAAACTAATGGACCGATTTGAAAAATTCTTTCATATTTAGAATCCTACATTATCACTAATGTAGATCATAGGCTATAATTTTTCTCCTACGGGACAATGTGGAATTACCCCGGAGAAAACGAAAATACGCGAGCGAAGCTGCGTGCGAAAAATAATCTTCAGTCTTTGCATGACTACAATGACTACGGCGGCTACCGATCGCTTCCCGAAAAAAGACATCAACGCGCTTCACATATTAAGAAATAGTTTTATGCATTTTTATTCGAATAGTTTTGATTCCCAAATTCTACCAAAATTAGGCGATTCGATAATATTATTTTGAAGGTTTTAATGTGTAAATATTATTATCTTTACATTTTTGGAAATACATTTTAATATAATGCATTGTGGTATCCAAGCAGTCATACATAAGTTTATGTAGGTATTAATTTAAAAATGCAATTAACGAGTTAGGTACATTAAAATTATGTAGGTAACTTGGTAGTTCTTCTTGCATCTTCTGTTCGTGGTTTCGCTTTAATGATCTTCAAACTTGCGATTACTTAGTTATAAGTTAATAATGTATAAAATATTCCATATAACAAAATAAAAACTTTACTTCATTATCTATTTATTACCTTTCAGATTTTGATGTCATTTTGATGTCTTAAACTATATACATTATAGCAACTAAGCAACCAATTTGCTAAACCGAAAATTATACCTGACATTGTTTTTAATCATAACTTATATTCCAAAAAACTTGTAAATTAGGCCTATCCACTCTCAAACATATATTTTTCTACCACTGAATATTTTTTTTCATTTTTAACCAATCAGTTTAGTACTTGTAATTGTACAACCTAGTATGTGTAATTTGCTCCAGTGTTATTTATTTAAATAATTAAATATAGATTTAGATTTAAAAAATAAAATAAGAAATAAGGTAAGTATCTCAGGAAAATCAGAAAACACAATGCGATACAATTAACTTTTATATTGACGGATAACAATCCTATCTAAGATGTTACTATAAACTCACCGATATTTCGTATTCGACGTCTCGAACAGCTGTTGATGGACGTAAAAGCAAAAAAGTATATATGTATATTATTCGTCACTGTTTTCTTCGACTAACTTTCACATTTCACACACCGATAGCATAGACGAACACTGAAGATGATGAAAAGTTAACATGTAAAGTCTTTTGAAGGTAAACTCCTTTGACAATGATAAAAATGTTCATTAAATAAGAAAACAGAAAATAAATCGAGCTTTCCTTTAAAATGTTCGAAAATTAAATGTTGAAATGCGCGCGCTCGACGTCCGTATTCGACTGAGTCGATTCCGAGCGAACGAACCGGAGCTACGCGCATGAGAAAGACAGATGTCTCGATCTAGTAGGAAAAGAGAGAGACAGTTATAGGGTGTCGTGTAGCGGTAATTTTTTCTCCTTTCGCGCGTCAACTTTCTAAAACGCCTTGAGGTGTTTCGGTCTTGTTGTGTATACTTACGAGTTACTGACATGAATGAGAATTCGTTTTTTTTAATAAAACTAAAAAAATATAAATAAACGATTTAACCGCGGACTAACCAGTTTCCTCTGGTGTCTACATTTATGTCTTTTTTAGACAAACATTAATACAATTACTTATTCAAGAAAGCAAAATATTTTTTCAAACCATACACAAGCATAGTCATCATCTTCATGATCACAGCTCATATACGTCCCCACCGAGGGGCTCGAGCCTATCCTATGTTAGGGTGTTTATAGTCAACCACGCTGGCCCAGTGCGGATTGTTCGACTTCACATACACCATTGAATTTCTTCGCAGATGTATGCAGGTTGCCTCGCGATGTTTTCCTTCACCGTAGGAGCGTCAAAAGCGATGTATAACAAGCATGTAACAATATTAAATCATCATCATCTCAGCCGCACGACGCCCACTGCTGGGCATAGGCCTCCCCCATGCAATACAATATTTAATACTTAATAGAAAATTACAACTTACCTTTGCCTAAGTTTGTCGCCATAATAACAATATTAACAATGTTGTGTTCCGGCAATCAGGGGTAGGATTATAGCCAGTTTCACAGATGTTGAGGAGTCCAGGTGACGTTCGCTTTCATCTTTGACCTTATCATCGTACGTGATGACAAGGTCAAAAGCTTCCGTTTAGTGTGTAAAAAAATACAAATTTTATGTGTTAAAAAATAAAAAATATTTATTTAATCAATATTTTTAATAAAAATATCTTAAAATTTTCATACGAACATATACATACATACACAACACTTTATTGCATGCCACATAATTACAAAACACAGCGAAAAACGAAACAAAGAAACAAAAGCAATAGGCGCCCTTATTGTTGCACAACTCTTCCAGGCAATCATAGAAAAGGTATAACAAAAGAAAGAAAAACAGTAGAAAAGTGAAATAGTGCACATTTTTTTATGGTAATAGAAGTCACATAAAGACATGTAAATAGATTGATAAGGATGTAGAATAAATAAATATCATAAGTAAGACATATAGTGCTTCTTCACCAGTACCTTGAAGGATATACATAATAATGTATACACCCTCCGTATGTTCACAGGCAAAGCATTCCATAATAGGCTAGATGGCAAAAAATTTTTTTGCTTTAATAGAAGCTCATTTATATAATAAACAGAAAGAAAAAATCGGTTTTCGAATAACTATAAAAACAACCAAGATATAAGATACTAAAGATTTTTCTCCATCTCTTTCTAGCAAAACGGCAATTTATAAGGAGTTTATATGGCCGTACTCAACAATGACGTCATCACGGTTGATGTCGGATCTCTCTCTAATCGCCTTCAAATTAACAACTTAAAATCATCATCATCATTTCAGCCAAGAGACGCCCACTGCTGGACATAGGCCTCCCCCAGGGATGTCCAAACCGATCGGTCCTGCGCCTCCCACATCCAGCGGCTTCCTTCACCAGATCGTCGGTCCACCTTGTGGGGGGCCTACCAACGCTGCGTCTCCCGGTACGTGGCCGCCACTCAAGGACCTTTCCGTCCCAACGGCCGTCAGTCCTGCGAGCTATGTGTCCTGCCCGCTGCCACTTAAGGTTTGCAATTCTTTGGGCTATGTCGGCGACTCCAGTTCTTCTACGGATCTCTTCATTTCTGATGCGATCGCGTAGAGAAACCCCGAGCATAGCCCTTTCCGTACGTCATCACTGGCAACACGCACGAATTGAAGACTTTCGTCTTAAGACACTGCGGTAGATTGGCCGAGAATATGCTGCGTAGCTTCCCGAACGCTGCCCAGCCGAGTTGGATTCGTCGATTTACCTCTTTCTGGAAGTTGGACTTACCGAGCTGGACTATTTGTCCCAGGTAAACATATTCGTCAACAACTTCCAGTGTAGAGGGGTGTAAGGGGTTCCACATACCACCTATCGGGACCCAAGCCAACCTCACCTGCACGCGGTGCACCCTGCTTTATAACAGACGAGGCTCTGGCGCTCCCCACCATCCCGCACTGGGCCAGCGTGGTGGGAGACGGCCCAAAACCCTCCATGATATAAAAAACATGATATAAAAAACCTGAAACAAAGGCCCCGAGTGCCCGGCAGTCCCGGAGGCCGTGCAAAGAATCCCTGGGCGGCGGAGATCCCCCGTCAAACGACCTTGGCCCTGGCAACATTTAACGCGTGCTCACTGCGGACCGAGGAGAAGCTGCTGGAACTTGAAAAAGAATTGAGCAGGATTCGCTGGAGTGTAGTGGGACTGTCCGAAGTCCGAAGAGAGGGTGAGGACATGATGGTTCTCAAATCCGGCAACCTGCTCTATTTCCGGGAGGGCGAAGACCTGTCCCAAGGTGGTGTCGGATTTATCGTCCACAAGTCTCTTTTGAACAGCGAACAGATCGGAAGTGTGTCGAATAGGGTAGGGTGGCGTACCTTATACTCAGAATTACCAAACGGTATTCGCTGAAGGTCATACAGGTATACGCCCCGACCTCGACGCACCCCGACGAGGAAGTGGAAGCCATGTATTAGGACATTTCTCGGGCAATACATGCTTCGAAGACTCACTACACCGTTGTCATGGGAGACTTCAACGCAAGGCTAGGCAAGCGCGGCGATAGTGAGTTGAAAGTGGGGCAATTTGGAGCTGGAATCCGGAATTGCCGTAGTCAAATGCTAGCCGATTACATAGAGAGAGAGGGACTCTATATGATGAACTCTTTCTTCAAAAAACGGCTGCATCGAAAGTGGACCTGGAAAAGTCCGGATGGGATGACAAAAAATGAGATTGACTTCATCATGTCGACTAAGACTCGCATCTTCAATGACGTCTCAGTGATCAACACGGAGAGCGATCACCGAATGGTGAGAGGCGCATTGAATCTTAAAGTTAAAGATGAGAGGTATAGACTGATGAGGTCAACGCTCCGTCCTGAAGCCATCCAGATCCAAAACCCCGAGCGCTTTCAACTCGAATTGCAGAATCGCTTCGCTTGCCTGGAGGATTGCACGGATGTGGACACATATAATGACAGGTTTGTGCCTAACTAGCAGTCATGTGCTAAAAATAGCTGTATATCTGTCACATAAATAGTCGTATATGTTTGATAGAACAGCTTATATCATTGGGATTTGGCCCCACTTTTATGGCTATTAAGTGATATAGTAGCTGTATTTTAACGTCGCTTAGAACTACTTGGATACATATTCGTGACATATCTGTGTTATATCTTACATTTTGGAGTCATATAAGTGATATTAATTCTACTATATCACAATTAAGCAACATAAAGGACATAGCTACACTAATATCGAGCTATTTAGTTGTATATCAGTGATTGTGATTCTGCATTAACACTTGTTCTGTGTTCACAATTTGAGTGCGTAGAATCTATGTAAGATCCAGGACTTGTTATTATAAAGTAATCTCTAAAATAACAAGTTTCCATCATCCATTTTATTTATGAATCTTAGAAGTGGGTGTAATAAGTCATTAGTGTGTCAATTCCACATGCGCTTGTAATTTTATTGATAAATTAGTAGTGCAACATTCATGATTTTTTATGCCCCCCTCTAAATAGCAATATTTAATCAAATAAATATAAATTTATTTACCAAGTTTTTGTGAAGACATACATATGTAACTAGTTAGAGTTTAAGGGTGTTGTTATACAGACGATATACTGCATCTTGCAGCCATGACGATATTTAGGGTACCTCAGGAGCAGTAAAATAAACCTTTCCATCCTCCTCAATGTTTTTTTTTCAGAAATATGGTGGTTGTTATGAATGTGGACTGTTTTATAAATAAAAATAATTTCAAGAAACTTAAAAGCATGGAATGGCCATGGACGGAAACCCATTTTATTCTGTCTGAAGCTTAGTAATAGTGTTTCTGTGAACAGATTTACATCTTTTTAGCGTTATATTGAATATGGAAATGTTATAATATCATAGTGATATATCAGCACTGCTAACACTGCATTACATTTATTGAGTGTTAATAAAGTAACAGTATAACTTATTTAACACTGGTGATAATAAACACTCTTATAAAGCATATTTGAGACATTGCAGCTTTCGTGACACTACTATATCGCAGTTTAGCTTCAACAGTTATGAATATAACACTGGCTGTATATTTGTGATTGTGGAGCTACATTAGTTTAATTTTGCGTCATATTAGCTGCATGTGGTTCTATTGTGCAGCTTAACTGTTCTTTAACGATGTTAGTGAGTTTATTTAATAGATGTGATATATATGTTGTAAAAAACAGCCCAGTAAACATTTATATCATAGCCTAATATCACTATTTGATTGTATATCCCTATACAGCTAAAGAGAGATAAAAATAACTCATATATCTCAAGCTGTCATAAGCGTTACTAATATGCGACTTTAGTAACACTGTTCAGTGATAAAAGCTAATTTTTTATCACCGCTTTGCTAGTTGGGTGGTAACTGTGTGTGGGTTCGAAGTTTTTCAAACCCAGCCATACCAAGCAAAGGAGCAAGATCTCAGAGCCGACAATTAAGCTGATGGAAGAAAGGCATGGGATGGGTCTGCAGTCTTCTGAAGATGCTCGTCGGCGATTCAACAAACAGATCTCGAAGTCTCTGACTCGCGACATACGCCGATTTAATACGGAACGTATTAAGGAAGCCATCGAGCGGAACAAGGGCTCCAAAGTATTCGCAAGAGATCTGTCACTCGGTCAGACTCTGCTGACGAAGTTGAAGACAAAGGACGGCAGAGTCGTTACGTCTCGGCCTGAGCGTATGGCTGAGATCGAATGCTTCTATGGACAGCTTTACACAACATCGCAGGCACCTGTCATTCAGGCTACAGATCCTAGAGCCAAATTGATCCGGCATTACACCGAAGACATCCCGGACGTCAGCCTGTACGAGATTAGTGTGGCTCTCAAACAGCTAAAAAAACAACAAGGCACCGGGTGATGATGGAGTTACAGCTGAGCTTTTGAAAGCGGGTGGACTACCAGTCCGGAAAGCGCTGCAGAAGCTATTTAACTCCATCGTACTCGAGGGCAATACGCCTAAAGCATGGCACAGGGGTGTGGTGGCACTTTTCTTCAAAAAGGGCGACAGGGCCCATTTGAAGAACTACAGACCCATCACGCTCCTGAGTCATGTATACAAGCTGTTCGCGAGAGTCATCACGAATCGTCTTGCACGCAGATTTGACGACTTCCAGCCTCCCGAACAAGCCGGATTCCGTAAAGGCTATAGTACCATATACCACATTCATACGCTGCGGCAGGTTATACAGAAGACCGAGGAGTATAATCTGCCACTATGCTTGGCGTTTGTGGACTATGAGAAAGCCTTCGATTCTGTCGAGACCTGGGCCGTGCTTAGGTCACTCAAGAGGTGCCAAATAGACTACCGGTACATCCAAGTGTTGAAGTCATTGTACGAAAACGCCACTATGTCAGTCCGCCTTCAGGACCAGAATTCGGAACCAATACGACTTCAGCGAGGTGTGAGACAGGGTGACGTTATATCGCCGAAGCTATTCACAGCTGCGCTGGAGGATGTATTTAAGCTTTTGGACTGGAGAGGACTCGGCATCAACATAAACGGCGAGTACATGACTCACCTCCGTTTTGGTGACGCTATAGAAATATATATTATAGCTGCGTGTGCGGTCGCTCGAAAATTTATATTGAACATATGTTGTAATATGTCTTGCTATGATTCATATTAATATAGCGATCATGATTAGGGGACAGATCAAATCAAAAAAACCGGCCAAGCGCGAGATAGACTCGCCTATGAAGGGTTCCGTAGGATTTATGACGTATTAAAAAAACCTACTTACTAGATCTCGTTCAAACCAATTTTCGATAGAAGTTTGCATGGTAATGTACATAATATATTTTTTTAGTTTTATCATTCTCTTATTGTAGAAGTTACAGGCGAGGGGGGACACACATTTTATCACTTTGGACGTGTCTCTCGCGCAAACTATTCAGTTTAGAAAAAAATTATATAAGAGACCTCAATATGATTTTTGAAGACCTATCCATAGATACCCCACACGTATGGGTTTGATGAAAAAAAAATTAAGTTTCAGTTCTATGTATGGGGAACCCCCAAAATTTATTGCTTTTTTCTATTTTTGTGTGAAAATCTTAATGCGGTTCACAGAATACATCTACTTACCAAGTTTCAACAGCGTAGTTCTTATAGTTTCAGGGAAAATTGGCTGTGACATACGGACGGACAGACAGACAGACAGACATGACGAATCTATAAGGGTTCCGTATTTTGCCATTTGGCTACGGAACCCTAAAAAGGAGTATTTCCAATGTTACTCTATTGTTATCTCGCGATGCTGGCTACCTGCTGTTTTCAGGCTAAAGGCAGGCTAAAGCCTTTTATAATGCTTATACTATATGTCCCATTGTAACATCCTTCTAATGCAAAAAGGACACATGTGAACCATTTATACTCTCTTATAGTGCTTTTATATGTTTCTTGGGTTGAAAGAAAACATTAATATTTAATTTAAAAAAAGTATCAACTCCGTTTTTTCCTACTATAGTTAGTATTTCCGTCCCCATTTTTTTTAAATTCCCCGCGTTTTGCTGGGTTCAACTTTTATCAGCCAGACTATTGACTGAGCGAAACAGAGGCCCTAGACAAAATATGCCACACGCTAACTTTTCCGCAGTCGTTTCGCAGAAAAAATGTGTGGAAATGACATTATAGCTGAAAAAAAAAGGGGGGAAACGTTGAAATAGGCGGGTGTCTTTTCTGGCTTTGATTTTTATTAATATTAATTTTAATAGTTTTTAGGACCAGTTGAGTAGTATATTCATATTTTATTTTGTATATTTATCTGTATATATTGTATTCTGTGCTAATTTCAACGGGTTGGTGAGTAATTTAATTATTTTCAAAATGAACGATCCCCCTGACCCAGGGGGATCTGTTCCCAGCACTAAATAAGTATTGCCGCCCCAAGTTGCTTATAATGTTACACTAACAAGCCATGGTGAATCTAGTGTTGATACCGATCAAACAGTCATGGACTGGGCAGCTACAACAAATAGGAAAAGGAGTAGGAAATCTAGTAAAATTTGTAAACATTGTAACAAGAAAAAGAGGAAAAATAAAATGGCGGGCAAAAGTGATGGGTGCCTCTGTGAAGAATCTGTTAATATTGATAGCACAATTACTAATTCTGCCGATAGTAACAATCAATGTATCCCTGGCATGTCATCTTTATCACAGCCAAGTGTTTTAGGTCAGTCTCAGCCTGATACAGCTCCATCAGTTAGTAGGAAATTGTATGAAGCACATGATTTGCCTCCTTTTATAGTACATATCCAGTGTGAACAAACAGCTTTCAATGATCCCATCACACTTCATCCTGTGACTTTTGGTTATTTTCTTAAAAAGCATAAATTTACTTCAATTGTTGATGGCAGTGTAAAAAAAATAGGCAGAAACCGAATCGTTTTATCCTTTAATAAATTTGAAGCTGCAAATAATTTCATAAATGACAAAAGATTACATGATAACAATTATAAAGCATTTGTCCCAACCTCCAATATAACAAGAATGGGTCTTGTTCGTGGTGTTCCACAGGACTGGACTCCTGAGGAAATAAAAGAAAAAATTACTGTTCCTGTGGGTTGTGGGGAAATCATTAAAATTAGATGTATCAATTATAAAGCTTTTATAGATAATGTTGCTACATGGAAACCTACACAGTCTGTAGTTATTACTTTTGATGGCCAGGTGCTTCCACCACGTGTATTTTTATGCTACAACTCTTTAGTCGTAGAGTGTTATATTTATCCCACAGTTCAATGCTTTAATTGCTGTAGATTTGGACACACTAAGATACAGTGTAGGTCAAAGCCTCGCTGCTTTAAGTGTGGCCGAGATCACAGTGGAGATACATGCTCAGTTGAAGAGGAAGGTGCACATTTTTGTAATTGTAGCGGTTCTCACTTTGCTACAAAACGTATATGCCCAGAATATGAACGTCAAAGACGCATTAAAGTTTCTATGGCTACCGACAATACATCATACTTTGAAGCTGCAAAATTACACCCACCTGTAAACATGTCATATTCTGAAGTATTATTATCACAACCATCACAATCCTCAAATTTTCAAACCACACCTATAAATCCTAGTAATAGTCGCAACTCTCAAAACAAATATTCGTATAAAAAAACTATTTATACAAAACCCAAACAGTTGTCACCCAATCCCAATATGGGATACAATCAGCCTGAACATTTCAATATGATCAAAGATTATGACATGCCTAGCAGCTCTGGTAATGGCACAGTCCTTAATCACAAACACAATAATGTTCAAGATTTGACAGTTGCAGATATAATTGTACCTTTAATAAATTTTCTAACTCAAATTACTAATATTATACCGTCCAACGCTGCTCCTTTACTTGACATTATTAATAAACCTACAAACCACCATGGACCAGCTGGCCAAAGTAGTTCAATGGAACTGCCGGAGCATCACTAATAAGAAACATGATCTTATTTATTTAATAAACAAATATAATCCATTTATTGTTGCTCTTTCAGAAACTTGGTTAAAGTCAGAAATTAATTTCAAAATTCCAGGTTAATTTTGTTTACGTCAAGATAGAGCAGATGGACATCGAGGCGTAGCTCTATTAATCAAGTGTTCTTACCAATATAGACTTTTTACCTAATGCTTGTGAAGATTTCTCTGCTATTGCTGCAATTGTTAATAATATATGCTTTATGTCTATCTATGTACCTCATCCATCTTTATGTTTTTAATAAAATTAATAACCTTTTGAGTCAGCTTCCAAAACCCTGTATAGTTCTTGGTGATTTTAATAGTCATCACCAGTCTTGGGGTAGCTCAATATCAAACACCTACGGAGAGCACTTATTAGACATTTTGGACAAAAACAATTTATGTCTTCTCAACACTGGTCTTCCCACCCGTCTTACAAGTCCCACTGAATGCATAAGCGCTGTAGACCTTTCAATATGTACACCTAGCCTTGCCACCTCATTGCTCTGGCATCCTCTCACTTCTTCTTTTGGAAGTGATCATTACCCAATAATAATTAAATTTCCGTTTATAACCAAAAGATTTATTGCAAGAAAATCCACACATAAATATAACCTTCACAGTGTAGATTGGAGTGACTATAGAAATAAACTGGAAGAAAGAATTTCTATTTTACCAAAATTACAAAGTGCCAATGAAAATCATTGTTCAGAAGCATTAGCCAGGTGTATGATTGAAGTTGCTGATAATGTTTTTCCTGTAAAAAATTAATGTAGGAAACTAATTCCTTCCCCACCATGGTGGGATAAAGATTGTTCTGCAGAAATAACTCGGAAAAAGAAGGCTGAACGCGAATATCGTGAAAATATGACAATAGAAAATTTTAACGTTTTAACACGTATTACATCAGAAGTTAAAAAAATTTTGAAAAAAAAGAAGCAGATGCGTGGAAAAATGCCTGTACTTCAATATCCCCTCAAACACATCCATCAGTGGTCTGGAACAACATTCGTAGATTCCGTTCTGCCTTTGTTCAACCAACAGCCTCTAATTTACCATTAGATCTTGCAGATCAGTTCATGGATAACTTGGTTCCGATGTCAGTACATGTAAGGGAGCACATACTGCTTTCCCCATACGACGGCAATAAGTCTATTTTAAACTCCCCATTTTCAATACAAGAGCTGAAAGGGATTCTTTCATATATTAACGACTCAGCTCCTGGTGAAGACAACATTCCTTATTCATTTATTGCAAATCTTGGTGACAAAACATTAAATTATTATTTGCAAATTATTAATTCTGTCATGTTGACAGGAAATATTCCTTCATCGTGGAGACAGCAAACAGTGTTGCCATTACTAAAACCGAATAAATCGCCATCGGTCGCAACATCGTATCGTCCTATTATTCTTTCTACAGTCCTAGTTAAAATAGCTGAACACTTAGTTAAAAACAGATTAGAGTGGTTTATTGAGAACAAGAATCTTTTAGCTAATTCTCAATATGGCTTCAGACGTGGTAGAAGTACAACAGATTGTGTTGCTCTTTTGATATCTGATATTCGAATAGCATTCTCCGATAATAAAGCTGTAGGAGCTGTATTCATTGATATCAAATCAGCATATGATAACGTGAATTTATCTATCTTACACCGTAAATTAGTTGCTTTAAATATTCCTGTATTGTTAACAAATATAATAAATTTATTCTCTGAAAGATTTTTATCTCTAAATATAGATGATACAAAAATAGAAAGAACAATAAATAAAGGCCTACCTCAAGGTTCTGTCCTTAGCCCATTACTTTATAATTTATTTATCTATGACCTTGAAGATTCCGTAGACGATTCTTGTTCTGTTATTCAATATGCTGATGATATTGTATTATATTTCAGCGACTATTCTGTCACCAATATTTGCAATAATTTAAATAATTCCTTGAATTTACTCAAAAAATGGTTAGATAATAATGGTTTAGAGCTATCCACTTCCAAGTCACTCGTAGTATTGTTTTCAAGAATGAGAAGACAGCCTGATATTAACTTATATTATGGTAATGACTGCCTTCCACAGAAAAAGGAAGCTAAATATCTAGGCGTCATTCTAGACGCAAAACTTACAGGCACATCTCATTGTGAGTACATTTCTGCGAAATGCGAAAGAAATATAAATATTTTAAGATGCCTTGTCGGTGTTTGGTGGGGTGGCCATCCGACTTCCTTAAGATTACTTTACATTGCTCTGATAAGAAGTGTTTTAGATTATGGAACCTTTTTATTAGAGCCAGGTAATGCTAACGCTTTTCGGAGGTTGGATGGAATCCAATCAAAGGCCTTAAGAATTGTTACTGGCGCCATGAAGTCTAGCCCCACAATTGCTCTACAGATTGAATGTAATGACCCTCCACTATACCTCCGCCGACAATATTTAGCAAATCGTTTTTTTTATAAGGCTATTCAATTCACAAATAACGCGATTATAGTAAAACTAAAAATTTTATCTGAAAAAGTAATAACACCAAATTATTGGACCCATAGAGATATTCCGCCGTTAATAAAAAGTTTAAAGAATTTCAATAAAGAAAATATGCCAACACATCAATATCATTTAGATCCGATTTATAATACTGACTATGAATCTCTGCTGGTTATTCCAAATATAATTTACAATCTGCACATTGATGATAAAACCAATGCAAATGTTTACTTTAATTCAATTGTAAATGAGACCTGGCAGCAGTGGCACAAAATATATACAGACGCATCTAAAACTAAATCTCAAGATGTTGGCGTAGGAGTTTTTCACAGCAACTATAAAATTCAACAGAAAATACGATTGCCTCCACAAACTTCAGTTTTTACTGGGGAGTGTCTTGGTATATTTAAAGCTATAGAATATATAAAGATAGCTAAACTCAAAAAAACCATTATCTTTACAGACTCATTGAGTGCATTATACGCTTTAGCTAAATTCCCATTAAAGTCAAAAAATTACCCTCTAATCCTAAAAATACGCGAAATGCTTCATCTATGTTTAATACAAGGGTATTCGGTTTCTTTTGCCTGGGTGCCCAGTCATTGCGGTATTACTGGTAATGAATTTGCTGATTATCTTGCCAAAGATGCAGTGAAGTGTGGTGATCTATATTATTACAAAAACTTTTCATATGACTTAATAAGTCTATCGAATATAGAACTTAAAAACAGCTGGACAAAGTTATGGACAGAAGGTGATAAATCAAAAGCTAAGTACTATCGTAGAATACAACCAACAATATTTACTAAACCTTGGTTTTCTAAAGTTTAGTAAATCGATTACAACAATTTTAATTCGAATGCGACTCGGGCACACTTGTACTCCTGATCGCTTAGCAAGGTATGGAATAATAGATGAACCTACATGTGAATGTGGTGAGGCTGAGGCTGACATAAACCGCGTTTTCTTTTCTTGCCCTAAATTTGGCAGACGCTCCTTTATCCAATCACTGATGCAAACATTCCTTTTCCTACTTCCATCCCTGCTCTCTTACATGACCTAAACTCAAATATATATACACTTTTATTATTGGACTTTAAGTTCTAGTTGGGGTTTCATAATGTGAACACTGAATTAACTTTAATATCTTTATTATGAGCACACACAAAAATACACGTCTTGCATTATTCCATGATTACAGAGTAGAGAAAGTAGAGCGAGAGCTCCACAGACAAGAAATCTTACAGACTAATTATAATTCTAATACCCCCCTTCAAGTTCAAGTCCCCTTTTAATAACAAACATAAGACTTGTAACTTGGTCAACAACAATATAGTAATTTTTAATTATAATGATATGACAACACTAACATCTTAATTGCAAAGGTAATTTTAATTATATTATGGCAACTCTAACATCTTAAGTGACATACTCGAAAAGGACATCATTCAGGCTTCATACAAATTTGGGCAAATTTTTTTTTAGCCGGCCAACAAAAAATAATTAAATTTTATCATAGGCATAATTATAATAAACATTTCGTATTATGACAGTAAAGCTCGAAACCTATTGGTTGAGATGATAATCGGTCTCAAAGTATTTATTTTATTACCTACGGCTTGCACCCGGCTTGCGGGGTGATCTCGTGATTTCCAGGTAATCAGTTATTGTTAATGGTGTGCGAGCGAGAATACGTTACAAGTACATTTACCTGCCGAGAAGTGTGAGCAAGAGGCATAATAGGTATGCGAGCGAGAAGACGTTACAAGTACCTACATTTACCTGCCGAGTTGCAAGTGTGAGCAAGAGGCAAAATATACCTACTTAGTCCTTTTCGTACTTTCGTTCGTTAGTTTTCCATGCAACTCTCGTTACATCGGACGGCTACTTTCACTGTTTTCGTGGTTTTTAACATTGATTTTGTTTTGTTTGTTGTTTTAATTATCGTTGAGTTTTTGTTTTTGTTATACTGTTTTTGTTAATCATGGCACATATGTTGTGTATTAACTGTCGTGAATTATGTGAAGGTCGAAGGACTTACACGTGGATTTCTCGGGAAGAACAGCACATCGACATAGCTCAGATTATTATGGAGGAGCTAATCGCGAGACAGGTATGTAATGCAACCTTTTTTACATTTAAGTCATAACTAGGTACCTACTCTGTGATAATAACAGATCGTCGATATGACATCATGATCAGGACTAGGTGTCGCGTTGAATTATTTTGCTGAAGTACCTACCCACTGGAACGCTCGCCACGCGAAGCGTGGTGGGTTTCAAAAGCAAAAAGTAGTATATCTCAAATATCAAAGGTGCCGCCATTGCGGAATGACTCACCCCGGCGCGTACGGAGTGTTCAAAAAATTGCGGAGAGTGACATATACTGTCTACAAGAGAACAAAAAATACGTATGGAAAGGTAATTTAATATAGAAGGAACTTATAACAGTTAATTAGATAAGGATTAATAATTAAATGAATGAAGCGCGAAAATGTTCGGAAGGTCGCGGAAGACCCGATTTTTTTTAAAAATTTTTTGCACCAAAACTATTTTATAAAACTTTAAATAACCATATATATTATTATAGCCCTATTCTTGAAGATTATTTTGATATATAATAGTTTTGGGTAATATTATTAATGAAAAAAGAAAAAAATAATAAAAACGATTAATTACGTAATTATATACGCGAGATGCGCACGCGCGACCTCAAATTTAAAAAAAATGCAAAAAATAAATTATTGTGTCTAAAATTAAATAAAAAATACGTATGGAAAGCTAATTTAATAAGGAATGAACTTATAATAGTTAATTAGATAAGGATTCATAATTGAATGAATAATGACGAGAATAGTAACTAAAGTGCTTAAAATTTCAAAAATACTCACTTTTTGAAAAAAACGTTTAGTGTGGCAATATAACACTATAAACTATCATAAACCATACATAATAATGTAGCCCAATTCTTCTAGTTTATTTTGATATAGAACACTCTACGAAAATACTAATACAGACTGTTCCTTCACTCACCTCATATCATCATGAAGAAACAAAACGTTTTTACCGAGTCCACCCGAGCAGCTACGAGCGGAGGCGACGATACATTTTTGGCGCGATCCACGACACTTCGCATCTAGACTTTTCGCGCTTCACATTAACTGACCAACGAATATTTATATTATTTTTGTATTTTAATCATTAAACCAGCTTTAAATATACAGTCCACTTATTTATAAATCAACACCCCAACAAATGGTCCTTCTCGAAGAACAAGACTGAAATACGAAGAAATAATCATAAAAATTATTCGTCTTAAGTATTGGCAGTAACCGCGAAAAGGAAAAAATCATACACACAGAGATAACAAGGAGTGGTAATTATTGGAAACATCGGCGTACTCAACATCGAATGTTGCATAAAAATTGAAGAAGTTATTTGTATCATCAAAATTACGAAGATTCCAAAATAAATTCAAGAGTGTCAACGGTCATTGGAAGATAACGGACAGACATTTTGAAAAGTAACTTCAAATAACTGCATAAGGAAATTGATCTGAGTGAGTTCGTTCCAATAATTTCTTCTTATCTCCTCTTATATTTTCTCGTGTGCAATTTTCGTAAATTACATTTTTTTTTATCTTAAAACATATTTTCGTAAATACTTACTTTCCTACATTTTCTTTAATGCGTTGCATTATTATTTAACATAAGTATTCTTCAAATTCATTTAAGTGCATAATAATTCATTTTCGAAACGAAAAAATAAAAACGATACTGTCTTATATTTCATACATTCCATTTTTTAACAATCTACCTCCGGTTTTCATTGCGCTCGCATTTAAACTTCAAGCGGCCAATCGATAGCTTCAGTTTAATTTGCTTAAGTTATTACTTATTAATTCGTGTCTTATATTGTTTTTGCAATATATTTTGCGTTTATAACAACGAAATATAATAAATATTAAAGTGTAAAACAAATAGTGGTTGATTAAAGTATAAAGTGTAAGTACATATCTTGTGTTCGTTAAGTTTTATTCTAATCTTGTTTATTATTCTGTTACGGTACAAAAAAGTGTCATCATTTAAAATGGATAAGCTAATTAAGCAGCGTGCGAGTTTAAAGGCTAAATTAACTCAATTAAATAATTGTGTATCGTTACTTTACAAGTGTGAGAAACTGAGTGATCTTCAATTGAGTGACTTAAAAATTCGCATTAGTAAAATGGAGATTTTATATTCCAACTTCGATGTTTTACAGACGGAAATTGAGGTTCAGGCGGAAATTCCTGACGAAGCATTTGCCGAACGGGAGCAGTTCGAAACGCAATACTATTCAATTTTATCAAAGGCCAATATAATAGTAAAGCGTAGTGAAAATGTCAATCAACCGGTAAGTTCTGATTCTTCATATAACCTAGAAGCAAGCAATGCAAAACATAACATTATAAAATTACCTCAAATTTCTTTGCCACATTTTAACGGTGATTATCAGTTTTGGTTGGAATTCCGAGATACATTTAAATCACTTATTCACGATAATAGTGACTTGGATAACATAAACAAGTTTCACTATTTGCGTGCTTCATTACATGGCAGCGCAGCACTTGTGGTAAAAAGTATTGAGTTTGCATCTAGCAATTATTACATAGCATGGGACCTACTTTGTGACAGATTTAATAATTCAAGGCTCTTGATTAGCAATCACATACAAGCCTTGTTTAACATTGAGTGTATTAAAACTGAATCTTGCAAAGAAATAAGGCATATTGTAGACGTTACAAATAAAAACTTAAGGTCATTAAAAATATTAGGGCAACCTACACAGTACTGGGATTCTATAGTTATATATTTAATTTCTACAAAATTAGATTCACAAACAAAACGTCACTGGGAAGAACACAAAAGTACACTAACTGATTATCCTACGTTGGAGCAATTTTTGTTGTTTTTAAATAATAGGGGAGATCTTTTAGAAACATTAGAAGACAATAAAACAATAAAAAAGGTCGACTTTCAGAAAAATAAATCATTTATTGTTTCAACAAAGGATCCTTCGTCATATAAAAAAGTTAACAGGGAATGTCCATTGTGTAATCAAAATCATTATATTTTTAATTGTGAATCATTCGAGGCTTTACCAGTACAAACACGAATTGACAAAGCTAAAGAATATAATCTTTGCATAAACTGCTTGCGCCCTGGCCATACAGCATATAGGTGTAAGCTATCTCATTGTAAATTTTGTAACCATAAGCACAATAGTCGACTTCATCTTTCACAAGCGGAGCAGTTGCCTAGCAACAGCGTAGCCCTTTCAACTGACGCAATTCCGTTACAGCCTTCTACCTCTTCGCAAATTTTACTTTCCACAGCAATGGTGAAGGTGCTTGATTGCGACGGTAACCGGCATGATGCTCGGCTGTTGCTGGATAACGGTAGTACCTCCAACTTCATAACCGAGAGCTTGTGTGGTAAGCTGCGATTGCCGCGAGCCGCCACTGGTTCCACTATTACAGGTATCAATAATCTTACTTCTCGTAGTACACAATCTTGCTCACTCGTTGTTGAGTCTTACAAAGGTGACTATAGAGTAGATTTACAATGCTTAATATTACCTCAAATTACTAATTACTTACCAGCATCATTTATAAATATAAAACATATACCTATACCCTCCGGTTTGCGCCTTGCCGATCCATCTTTTAACATACCTTCGGCGGTAGACCTCTTGGTGGGTGCTGAAATCTTCTGGAACATTCTTAGTTCAAATAAAATAGATTTAGGTAAGCATCAGCCTAAGTTGTACGAAACAAAACTTGGTTGGCTTATATCTGGGTGTATATCACAACCTAAACCGACCATTTTTTGTCATTTATCTTTAAGTGATACTTTACCCCACTGTCTTGATAAGTTCTGGGAGTTAGACTCCATTCCTATTAAAAATACACTTACTCAAGAGCAACGTGCATGTGAGAATAAGTTTGATCTCACCACGTCTCGTAATAAAGAAGGTCGTTACATAGTAACCATGCCCCTTAAACAGTCTCCAGACATATTGGGTGACTCTTATCAAAAGGCGATTCTTATCATTAGAGCGAAAATTTAATCGTGACCTTCAATATAAAGAAAATTACGTTAACTTCTTAAAGGAATATTTAGAATTAGGGCACATGTCTGAGTCTACATTTGAAAAAAATGACTATTACTTACCGCATCACGGTGTAATAAGAGAACAGAGTACCACTACCAAACTTCGAGTAGTGTTCGATGCTTCCGCTACTACAACTACAGGTTATTCGTTGAACGACATACAAATGGTGGGGCCTACAGTTCAACAGGATTTGTTTTCAATTTTACTTAGATTCCGTCAACATAAGTACGTTGTATCAGCTGACATAGAAAAAATGTACCGAGCTATTGAAATTCATCCGAGCCAACGTCACTTACAAAAAATTCTGTTTCGTGCTGACTCCTCTCAAACATTAAAATGTTATACCTTAAATACCGTTACCTATGGGACAGCTTCAGCTCCATATTTAGCTACGAAATGTCTGGTTCGTCTCGCTGATCATGCATCATCTGAAGATGCTAAGCGAGCGATCCGAGAAGATTTTTATGTGGATGACTTTTTAAGCGGTCTCGATAGTGTAGAAAGTACTGTAGCATTATGTCAGGAAGTAATATCAGTTTTAGCATCAGCACAATTTAACCTACGAAAATTTCATAGCAATAGCAGTGCAATTCTTCAAAGTCTTCACTCTGAGTCAGACGCTTTGAACACAATAGATCTTAATAATTATGACCCAAATATTTCTTCAAAAACACTAGGTGTCAAATGGGATACTAGAAGTGATACACTACAGTTTTCCATACATATAGAATTATCGGAAAAAATAACTAAGCGAAACATTCTTAGTATCATTGCTCAAGTTTTTGATCCTCTTGGTCTTGTTGGTCCATGTATAGTCGTAGCCAAAATTCTCTTACAAAAACTTTGGTCACTAAAATGCTCATGGGACGAAGAGGTACCTGAAAACATAAAATATAAATGGTTAGAGTTTGCTCAAACCTTTCCTTATCTCAATAAAATAAAAATACCTCGATGGGTCTTATCGGACTCAATCGTCTTTGTAGAAATTCATACATTCACAGATGCCTCAGAGAGCGCATACGGAGTGTGTGTATATGTACGGACAGTAACAAACACAGGTAACATCTCTGTACATCTTTTAACTTCTAAAAATAAAGTAGCACCTATCAACCATACTAGCATGCCACGTCTCGAACTGTGTGGGGCCTTCCTTGGAGCGAGATTGTGTACTAAAGTAAGAAATTCAATAAAACTAATTTTCGCCCAAACATATTTTTGGTGCGATTCAACTATCGTCTTATGTTGGCTTGCGTCTTCAGCTGTGCAACTTAAACCGTTTGTGCGGAATAGAGTAAGCACGATACAAGAGCTGACAGCTGGTAGTACGTGGAACTATGTGCCTTCTCGCGACAATCCCGCTGACTTAGTTTCGCGTGGGCTGAGGGCCGATACAATCGGCGACTCTACTTTGTGGTGGAGAGGACCTATTTTTTTGTCTCAAGACAAAGAAACTTGGCCAAAAATGCCAAATGACTTAAATAACATAAAAATTCCTGATACAATTTGTTCATATTTTAATTCAAATCAAGTCGAAAACTTAATTACAAAACTATTACATAAATATTCTTCATTTACATATTTACAAAATGTGGTAAGCTATATTCTTAGATTTATACATAATATACGTAACAAGACAAATAGAAATATTGACCACTTAACTCCTACAGAAATTCAATTATCTAAATTAATAATTTTAAAATACGCACAAATGGAAATGTTTCCTGATGAATATAACTTAATAAAATCAGGTAAATTGCCTAAGAAACATAATTTTAAATCTCTTTCTCCATTTATGGATTCAGACGGTCTTATTCGTGTTGGCGGAAGACTGCTGAATTCTGACTGTAATTATGACGTTAAACATCCGATACTTTTAGATAGCAAACATCACATAACTAAGCTTATTTTCGAAGATCAACATAAAAAACTGTTACACGCTGGGCCGCAACTTTTATTAACGCACATACGTCAAACATACTGGCCATTAGGTGGTAGAAATCTGTCTAAAAGAGTGTACCATGCATGCTTGAAGTGTTTTAGATGTAAGCCAATATCTGTACAACCTGTCATGGGACAGCTGCCATCATGTCGTACTCAAATAGAGTTTCCATTTTTAAATTGTGCCGTTGACTATGCCGGACCACTACTGATATCGGACCGACGTGGTAGAGGCAATAAACTGGTCAAAGTTTATGTGTGCATATTTGTTTGCTTCTCGGTAAAGGCCGTGCATATAGAACTTGTCTCTGACCTAACTAAAGAGGCGTTCATAGCTGCCCTTAACAGTTTCATGGCTAGACGAGGGAAACCAAGTAGCATATACTCTGATAACAGCACATGCTTCGTTGGTAGTTGTAATGAAATATACAAATTTTTGCGAGATTCCAATATTACTGCAGACTTAGCACAACAAGGAATCGAGTTTAAATTCGCACCTCCTTATAGCCCCCATTTTAACGGTCTTACTGAAGCTATGGTAGGTTTGTTTAAGCGATTTATGCGACGCAATTTATCCATTTCACATCTTACTTTCTGTGAACTTAGTAACGCATTGCATCTTATAGAAGCAGTTATAAATTCTCGCCCACTTACCGAATTAAGTTCGGCTCCAGTTGACTTTACACCGCTTACCCCAGCGCATTTTCTTATTGGTCGACCACTCTTATCTACTCCTGAGCCTAGAGTTACTAATGAAAACATTACAAGATTGGATCGTTATCAAAGAGTTCAAGCTACAAGACAGCACTTCTGGAACCGCTTCAGAAAAGAATACATCACTTACCTGCAGCAGAAAACTCGGTGGCATCATTCGAAGAGTGACCTAAAGGAGAACATGTTGGTGATAATAAAAGACAAGTCTCTTCCTCCGCTACTTTGGTTATTAGGACGAGTCACAAAGGTTTTTCCCGGACAAGACGGTGTTTCACGGGTTGCAGAAATCATGACTCGAAGAGGAATTATTCGTAGAGGTTTCAACAACATCTGCCCCTTACCCATCTCTTGAATTACTTCAACAGGGGGGAGCATGTTCCTTCACTCACCTCATATCATCATGAAGAAACAAAACGTTTTTACCGAGTCCACCCGAGCAGCTACGAGCGGAGGCGACGATACATTTTTGGCGCGATCCACGACACTTCGCATCTAGACTTTTCGCGCTTCACATTAACTGACCAACGAATATTTATATTATTTTTGTATTTTAATCATTAAACCAGCTTTAAATATACAGTCCACTTATTTATAAATCAACACCCCAACACAGACTAAGTAAGTACGCAATAAATCTCATCGGTCATGGAGTAAGAAACGTATGGATACGGCCAAGTAAGTTAAACCGCAGACTATGACAAATTTATTTCAATCTAAGACTAAAAATAAATTGGACATGACCTGTCAACTTATGAAAGAGACTATTGACAAAGGAATAAAGCCATAGAGAAAATATTTTATTTTTCGCGATTTTTTTATCACACCGCGCGGTTTTACGCAAAGGGAACTGGGTACCATAGTACCCAGGTCGGGCGAGAAGATCGAGATTTTGGGGACTATAGTCCCCACGGACGTTCCAGTGGCTACCTTCCTTCAATAAAGTAAAATGTATACTTAAGTTCTTTAGTTAGTACTATGAAAGGGTTTTTTTTATAAAGTACATAGGCTTACATCAGTGATAGAAATGTAGACAAGAACCTTTGAAGGTATAGGGAAAGATTTTTATTATTATTATTATTTTTAAGTAAGATTTCTACTTACGAGTGTTTATTAGTATTTCATCGACTCTCTGTTACTGCCACGAATTAACTATTTGTTGTTCTTATTTATTTGTTAGTATTTTTATCGGCGCTCTGTACAGATCTTAAGTACCACTTCAATATGGTATAGTGCCCGTCTAAGTTATAGCCGGTTTAAATGTAGGCATTGGCTCTTGCCTACACTCAAAACTATTTCAAAAGTTTTGAAATAGTTAGTTTTGTGTGAGTACGGGCACGAACATGTTATTATTTTTGTTAAGAAGTCCTTTGGGAAAGATTCGTTTGTATTTAACTTGTAGAAGGTGGGTTTACAAAAATTGTTTTTTTTTTTCAGAACGAACCTACCGACGTCATTTGCCGACCTTGCTGGCAAAGAGCTGAGAGGACGTTTCATCGGCGTATACGCGAGGCGCGTCAAGATGATGACGTGTTGCCCGATGAGCCTATTCAGCAACAAAGCCGTAATCATCCAACAATGACCTAAGCAGGATTTGTACGTACTCCAAACTCAACAGTGCACTGCATTTTTGAGCATTGTCAAAATATTACCAGGCTTAGAATACCTAACGATATCATAATTCGTATGATTGGGCGGTACAATCTACTAATACCAGAAAATGCTCGCGTTTGCGAAGAACACTTAGCCCAGAACCTTTGGTATACTCTACCTTTACAAGACAATGTCATAGAAGATTTTACTGCATCTGAAATAGTGAATGCTCTGACGATTATGAGAAATCATATTACAACAGACGTGTTAAACTTTGAGACATACAAAGTTCGAGACATACAAACGAGTTTCATACTTGGACGGGACTTACTCACGAACAGTTTTCCGATCTACTCGTAAACACATCCAGCCTAAATAATAATCGTCAAAAGAAGACAATACTGGCCGCTGTATTGGCAAAACTAAGAACAGGAGACTCTAATGCCAGACTTGCTTTAGTGTTTAGAACGAGCGAATCCCGTTTTCAACGAATGTTAGCTCTAGGTCGTGATGCATTGTTGCGTGATTTTGTTCCCTTGCATGTTGGGTTTGACCACATAAACAGGGAACAAGTGGCTCAAAGGAATTTATTAGTACCTGAAACTCTATTTGGCAATCCAGAAAGCCCTTTGCCACAAAGAAATGCTATAATAATAGTCGATGGTACATATATATACAACCAAAAGAGCTCGAACTATTTTTTTCAACGACAAACATATAGTCTTCACAAATATCGAAATCTGACCAAGCCGTTCTTGTTTGTTTGCTGTGACGGTCATATAATTGACGTAACGGGCCCGCACGCCGCTTCAACTTCCGATGCAACAATAATGAATGCAATTATTGAAAATGAGGAGAGCATATTTCATTGGTTTTTCAGACCGGGTGACGTATTTATCTTAGATCGTGGCTTTAGAGACGCGGCCTATCCTTTACAATCACATGGATATACAGTACATATGCCAGAAACGAAAAATGCAAACGAAACGCAACTTACGACGGAACAAGCGAATAAATCCAGACTTGTGACTATATGCCGCTGGGTAGTAGAAATAATCAATGGACGATTCAAAAGAGATTTTCGCTTGTTAAGAATTGTACACAGCAATCGCGCCTTGCATCATATGATGGAATATTTTAAAATCAGTGCAGCTTTATTAAATGCCTATCATGTGTTGATTGTGGACAATGTAAGGGCTCCAATGTATTTAGAAATAATACGGGAAAGGGTTAATGTACCGAATACATTGGCGGATCTGGTGAACAGATACAATTATAACCGAAGACGTGCTCCGTTTCGTTCAATTAACGTTGATGCGCTTGAGGTTCAATTCCCCACATTGACACAAGAAGATCTTATCCTTTTTGCACTTGGTGTATACCAAATAAAGCAAGCTAGGAGTTACTATGCGGAGCATTTGCAGCCAAATGGTATGTTCATCGTTGAACTTGGCGACCAATTACCCACAGAACACATACGAGAGCTAGAAGGAACAGACCTTTACGTATTGCGCGGTAGAATCCAGTCCCGATATGTCCGTTCACGTTCGTATAACGTTTATATTGGCATAGATAGGGCTCTCGAAGGGCGACAGGCTATAAAACACTATTACTGTACATGTAACATTGGCCGAAGAACCATTGGCTGCTGCTCACACGTCATGTGCATTGTGTGGTACATGGGGTTTGCCAGGCACGAGCCAACGATACACATTCCCGCCGAAGGTTTAGAAGATATTATTGCAAGGCCAGGAGAGTTGTAAATATTGAATAAAAATATATGAAATGAAAATAATATGCATTATAATTAATAAAAAACCTGTACATAAACGCCTGCATGGAGAACTAACGAACGAAAGTACCTACGAAAAGGATTAAGTGGGTGTATTTTGCCTCTTGTTAACACTTGTAACTCGGCAGGTAAATGTACTTGCAACATCCTCTCGCTCGCACACCATTAACAATAACTGTTTACCTGGAAATCACGAGCTCACCCCGCAAACCGTAGGTAATAAAATAAATACTTTGAGACTGATTATCATCTTAACCAATAGGTTTCGAGCTTTACTGTCATAATACAAAACGTTCATTATAATTATGCCTATGATAAAATTTAGTTATTTTTTGTTGGCCGGCTAAAAAAAAATAGCCCAAAATGGGTGATGTCCTTTGACAACTGATATTGACACTTCGCAAATCTACAAAAAATAAACATCGATTATTAAACCTTACAAATTTCAAGTGTTTTATACATAAATTATCAACATTCTGTTAACATAATCTACAAGTTATATTGTACTTATTTTATTAATTATATGATTAATAATAACAAAGTATCTATCTGTTTACATACATTTTACGTATTATTTAATTTAAGTTTAGTTTACTACTAAAGTAATTATGTTTTTCTAGACTTAGTGATTTGGTAAAAATATCTGATATGTTTTCATTTGTATTTATGTAATTTAATTTTAACAATCCTTTGTTTACTATATCTTTTATAAAGTGTACTCTAATATCTATATGCTTTGATCTTTTACTGTTTTCATAACTATTTATCATTTGGATACTACTCTGATTATCTATGTATAACAATGTTGAGTTTATATCTGTATTTAAATCTTTTATTATGCCTTTAATGTAAATCATTTCACTTACAGCTAATGCAGCGGCGACATACTCTGCCTCAGCGGTGGAGAGTGCAACAGATGATTGTTTCTTTGAAGACCAGCTGACCAAGTTGCCTTTGAAGAATACAGCTGCTCCACTTACGCTTTTCCTGTCATCTCTATTGCCTCCCCAGTCTGCGTCTGAAAATCCTATTAAATTATTATTTTTATTTAGTTTGTATGTTAATCCCTTTTCTTTTGTATGTTTCAGGTATCGGAGTATTCTTTTTGCAGCCTTCCACAGTTGACTTGTTGGCTTCTCTAAGTATCTGCTCAAGAAACATGTAGCAAAAAGTATATCTGGTCGGCTTGTTGTTGCAAGATACATGAGTGAGCCTAACAACTCGCGATAAGGAACATCAATTACTTCCAACTTGTCATCATATTGAAAATTAGTTTCCATTGGTGTTTTTATTTCTGTACTGTTTTGCATGTTATATTTGATCAATAAATTTTCAATAAACTGTGATTGTTTTATTTGTAATTTCTCATGAGTTCTTGTTATTTCCATGCCTAAAAATTTATTTATTGTTCCCAAATCTTTTGCTTGAAATTCTATTTTTAGTTTCTCTATTATATTATTTCCTTTTCCTAGTACCAAAATATCATCAACAAATATAAGTACATATATGTCATTTCCCACATATAAACAGAAATCATGTAGGGATTGTTTTAATCCATTTTTTGTTAAGAAATCATGTAATCTCTCGTTCCATAGCCTTGGCGATTCTCGCAAGCCATACAAAGCCTTTTTCAACTTTAATACTTTTCCTTCTTCTGCATGGACTCCTTCTGGACATTTTATATATATGTCTGATTTTAATTTACCATTTAGAAAAGCCGTTGGTATATCTAGTTGTCTAGTGCATAGATTTTCTTGTACAGCCTTCGCTAGGAATAACCTAACAGTAGAAATTCTTGCTACAGGTGCGTACAAATTCTGTACAGTTTCCTCTTGGAAACCCTTTGCGACTAGTCTCGCTTTTCTTGTTCCATCTTGTTTGGTTTTGAATACCCATTTTGTGTCAATGGCCTTTTTTCCGGTTGGTAGTTCTGATACTTCCCAAGTCTGCATTTTCTTGTGAGCTGCGAGTTCATTGTCTATAGCAATGTTCCAACCTCCTTCATCTATTGCTTCTTTAAATGTCATTGGATCTCCCGATATTAATGCATACGCTACGTACATTTCATAATCTTCATATTTCTTTGGAATAGCCTTTTGTCTCTTTGTATTATCTTCTTGAACATTTTCCTGTGTCACTTCCGTTTTATTTATTGTTTCTTCACTTTCATCAACTGAATATTCTTTTGTTTCTTCATCTCTTATTTCATGGTTTTGTGAATTTGTCTGTATAACATCTTCATATATTTTCATTTTCTCTGTTATATCATTTTCATTTTTATATATCAAATCATTCTCATCAAATCGAACATCTCTTGATATTATGATCTCTCCTGTTAATGGATCCCATAGGCGATAACCATTACCACTATATCCTACAAATCTTACTGATCTTCCTCTTTTATCAAGTTTGTTTCCCTTTGGTAATATTGTGGTCCAAGCTTTACAACCAAAAATTCTCAAGTTGTCATATGATACTCTACCATAAAACTTATGTGCTGGTACGTCTCCATTCAGGGATTTTGTAGGTGATCTATTTATTGTATATGTAGCACATTTTATTGCTTCACCCCACATACTTTTTGGAAGATTTGTATCTATAAACATTGTTCTTACTTTGTCTAATAAGGTTCTGTTCATTCTCTCACACACTGAATTTTGTTGAGGTGTGTAACTGCAGGTAGTTTCTTGTTTAATGCCCTTATTGTAATAAAAATTCTTGAGTTCTTTATTTAAAAATTCTGTTCCTTGATCTGATCTAACTCTTAATACTCTATTTCCATTATTATTCATTCTATTTATGTACTCAAATATATAAAATTTTGCTTGATCTTTACCTTTTAATAAATAAGTTTCTGTGAAGTGTGAATAGTCATCAATAATTGTCAAGTAGTATTTTTCATCTAAATCTGTGCTTGGGCTGATGGGTCCTCCTATGTCCACATATATTAGTTCTCCAATTCTTTTACTCTTAGGATGTTCAACTGACTTGAAAGGTATTCTAGTTGCCTTTCCCTCCATACATGAGTTACATTTTTGTTGTGATGTTGGCAAACCAATTAATTTTAGTCCTTGATGATTCAGATGGTTCATTCTTTTGTGCCATAACATACCCTTGTCTATTTCTGTAATGTATCCTTTGCCATACTCATTTATTTTGAAATTTATAGTAAATAATCCTGTTTTATATGACTTTCCAATTAATCTATATGAATTCTTTAATATTAATGCTTTGTTTTTCTCAAATATAACTTTAAATCCTTTACTATTCATTCTTTTTACTGATAACAAATTGTGAGATAAATTTTCAACAATAAGTGCTTCAATCATTACATTGTTTCCTCTGTCTGTCTTTAAATTTATGATTCCCTTCTTATTTATTTTAATTATTTGTCTGTTTGCTACTATGATTTTCAACTCATTTATTTGTTCTATTTTTGTCATAAGCTTTTCATATTTTATATTTATCATATTATGAGTAGCGCCAGAATCTATAACAAAAGTTATCTCTTTTTCTTCATCTTGAACAGCATATGCTTCGTGTTCTGCTATGAATGTAAGTGAGTTCTCGTTTGTATCTTCAGTTATATTTGTACTTGGTCTTTGATTATTATTTTGATATCTATTACGTCTCATACCTCTTCCTCTTCCTCGGAAGGTTCTAATTTGTGTGCGACAATCTCTAGCATAGTGCCCCATTTTCGAACATTTAAAACATTTTATTGTAGATGTGTTAAAACCATACTCTTCTTTATTTTTATATTTACTGTCACTATTTTTCATCTTTAACTCGGCATCCAATAATTTACTTTTCACATAATCTAAGGTTAACTCAGTATTAGTTGTTTCTAGGGCCACTATTATTCTTTCATAACTATTGGGCAATGTTAAAAGTAGGTGACACACCTTGTCTTCCTCTTCCATTTTTTCGAATTTACTTACAAGTGAGTCAAAGATGCTAAAATGTTCATTTAGGTCCTGCCCTTCTCCGCATTTTAGCGCTAACAATTTCTTTTTATTGTAAAACATGGACAAAGTACTTTTTCTTTCATAAATTTTAGAAAGTTTTTCTAACATTTCGCGGGCACTTTGTAAGTCCTTTATTATTTCTAAAAATTTGTCCGGTAAACCTCTTACTATAATATTGCGTGCATGTATATTTTTCATTTTTAATGTCGCCTTTTCTTGTTCACTTAACTGTTTTTCTATATTGCTTGTTTCAATTGCCTCTAGACAATTTTTCTCCTCCATCACGCATTTTATGCGAAACACCCAACTATTAAAATTCTCGCCAGTGAAGAGTGGTACGGAAAGCGTCCCTTCCGCCATTTTTCGTTTTTCTATTTTCTATTTATTTCTTCAACTTTTACCTAAACTCTTCTTTCTTATCTCGTCTGGGCCCATAACCTATTGGACTTTAAGTTCTAGTTGGGGTTTCATAATGTGAACACTGAATTAACTTTAATATCTTTATTATGAGCACACACAAAAATACACGTCTTGCATTATTCCATGATTACAGAGTAGAGAAAGTAGAGCGAGAGCTCCACAGACAAGAAATCTTACAGACTAATTATAATTCTAATATTTATCTAAATTTATTCGAAAAAATGATATAAAAATTTAATATATTTTAATAAAACACCACCTACTAATTTATTTTCAACACATATAATTATACCTTCCTAACTACTCACCTGTTGTCCCTTTCCAAATTCCGTTTCCTTTTTCCTACATTTTCTCTGATTTGTAATCCGTTTCCTACCTTTAACTATTACGTAACCCAAAACAAAAAAAAAACCATACCCACCCTAAACCAAGTTTCTATTATCGATATATCTTAATCGAATCCGCTCCATAATCGAAGACAACTTGCATATGGCAAATGGCAACACCAGCCTTCACGCCAATAAAAAAGAAGAAGAAGAAGAAGACATTATAGCTTACGACATCCTCACGCTATTTTTTCCGCAGCTAATTTCATCTCCATACATTTTTTCTGAGGAACGACTGCGGAAAAGTTAGCGTGTGGCATTTGTCTTGAGGCGAAACATCCGTTTTGGGACGCAAACTTAGGCCCGTATTAATAAAGCGATCTCAAAACTGCTCTCAAGTGCGAACTCAGCCGAGTCACTCTCAAGATGTGATCACGCACTTAAGATAGTCGCTAATTAATAAACCTACATCAACAGCGTATCACTTGAGATATAATATCAAGATCGCGCTCTTAAGAGCGTGATCTCAAGTAAACGTAATTTTTAACCGACTTCAAAAAGGAGGAGGTTCTATCTTGGACTGTATCTATTTTCTTATTTTTTATGTATGTTCACCGATTACTCCGCCATTTGAGGACCGATTTTCAAAATTCCTTTTGTAATTGAAATAGTACACTCCCGAGGTGGTCCCATTGTCAGCATGTCATGATCTGATGATGGAATCCCGGGCAAATCTAGGGAAACCCTTAAATTTGAATGCCACGTTCAACGTGTTTTATGTCTTTTTAGGGTTCCGTAGTAAACAAGGAACCCTAATAGTTTCGCCATATTTGTCTGTCTGTCTGTCCGCGCTTTTACTCAGAGACTATTAGTACTAGAAAGCTGTAATTTGGTATGGGTATGTATATTAATCATGCCAAAAAAGTGGTGGAAAAACACATTGAAAATATTTTTTTAGGGTAGCTCCCATACAAGTAAAGTGGAAGTAAATTTTTTCAACTAACTCATTGTGTGGGGTATTGTTGAATAGGTCTTTAAAAAATAATGTAAGGTTCAGAACAACATTTTTCGATTGAGCGATCCGTTTCTAAAATATTTGGTTTTAAAATGAACATTTTTGTTAGAGGTAAGTGTCCCCCCCCCCCTCTATCTGGTAAACGGTTATATATGGACACGTGAAAAAAATTACAACAGTAGTATATATAACGAAGCTTAAAGGAAAACTATCAGAGTTGAGTACTGAGTACAAACTAAAAAGTTATAGACGACTAACTTATAAAATGTACCTACTCGGAAAAGCAAAATTTCATTGAAAATTAGTACTGAATATAAATTTACGAACCATGTGAAGTTAAGGAAATATAAATCATTGCAGCTTTAATAATAATAATAATGCCTAATTTAATAGCAACGTATTTAGTAATCTGTGGCAAAGTGTTGTGAGGTGTGACTGTGAACTCAAAGTTGGCATTTGCAACTACGGAACCCTACACTGCGCGTGGCCCGACACGCACTTGGCCGGTTTTTAACCGACTTCAAAAAAGGAGGAGGTTATCAATTCCGTTGTATTTTTTTTTATGTTTGTTACCTCATAACTCCGTCATTTTTAAACCGATTTCCAAAATTCTTTTTGTATTTGATAGAGTATACTGCAAGGGTGGTCCAATGGTCACCAAAGTCAGGATCGGATGATGGGATCCCATAGAAAATCGAGGAAAACACTAATTTAATATTATTATAATATTTATTAAATTAGGGTTCTTTCACTAAAAAGATTTCATTCACTAAAAAGTTAAAAATAATTTTTTTTTACAAAAAATAGAACCGACTTCGAAAACACTGAAAACTTAAAAATAATCATCTTCTATATTGAAGTCGGTGACAAATTTTAACACTTTCTAGGAGATCATCGTTTGGCGCCGACTTCAATATAGAAGAAGATTATTTTTAAGTTTTCAGTGTTTTTGAAGTCGGTTCTATTTTTTTATTAAAGATATTCAGTTATTTGCGTATAGTAGTCATCGTGTCATGTTACTGAGCTGATGATGGAAGGTTTTGGTGAAATCTATATCGTTTCAAAAAGTCTTCATTCCGTATTTCAAAGTATTCTGAGTATTTCTTATATATTTTTTTGGATTTCGATGCCCCTTTATCTGAAAAATATACTCATACCTAATAATGTATTTTGTCATAGTGATCGATTTCGTCGATAATAATTTCAATATCCATTTTAACCAAACAACAAAAGTATTCAAACGTGATGGACATTGGGCATTTTTACCCAGTTTTTGAAAAGCCACGAACAAAAACCAAAATAAGTACTTTTAGATCCTGCTGCTTTTATTCAGCTTTCATTTTCTGTAGTTAGTTCAATTCAGATCAATGGGAACGGAAATTATCAGTGTTTATATCATGCGAGTATTTCGTTAATTTTTTCTACTCTTTATATTAAGAGAAAATATTTGTTTGTTTGTTTGCATTGAATAGGCTCCGAAACTACTAGACCGATTTGAAAAATTATTTCACATTTAGAATTCTACATTATTCCTAATGAACATAGGCTACAAAATTATTTTTCCCAAGTAAAAATAAAAAAATTCCCACGGGAAAACAAAAATAACGCGGGCGAAGCTGCGAGCGTTTAGTTAGTATTTCACAAAAATGTCCAACTGAATAATACCTGTAATGCGGTCGGAATGTTTTGTTCGTCTCACTCCCTCTCCCTCTGTCTCTCTCTCTCTCGCATAGTCTCATAAAACGGGTTGTGTCACGTGCGCTTGCGCCAGTTGACAGCGTTGCCAGAATAATAACAATAAATAAGTAAATATTTATTTAAACCTACCTACTTTTAGGACTTAATAAAAAAATAACAAAAAACTTTAACCACCTCCGTGGTCCAGATGTTGCTCGGGAGGTCTGGGGTTTAATTCCCCATGGGGGCAGAAGTTTTTCTGTACGGTTTGGTCGGTGGTAGTACTTCTGAGCCCGCCTGATTAGCTACCGCCCGCGCCGTCTTATCTAAGTTCTTCGCCATAATAACAATGTTAATAGCATTGTTGTGTTCCGACAGTTAGAGGTAAGAAAGCCAGTTCCTTAGTTGTTGAGGAGTCCAGATGAAGCTCGCTTCCTTCGCCTACCATCAGGTGAGATGAAAGCCAAGAGCTTCCCTGTCGTATGTACAAAAAAAAAGTGTAACGGAACGCATCCAAAAAATTTTTCATTCATAGTGTTGGCGCACTAGATTGAATCAAATGACGGTGAGTGACGGTCGCCACATTATTCCAGATAAGTACTTATATGAGTTTCTGGTTATGAGTGGGCGCGAGATCGCGACGATTGGCGTGAAAAGCTAAAAGCTGTCACTTTGTCATCCGTTGTGTGATCTGTTTAACTACTGTTATCTCCCTGTGCCTTATGTTTGGATGCAGCAGAATAAAAATGAATCGAAAAATTTTTTTTTCTTTATCTTACCTTTATATCTTTTTGATTTTTGCAAGAAAACAAGTAAAAAAATACTATTCCTACTATGTTTTTATACTTTCATGGTAATTTTCGTGTTAATCCCACGACCCACAGATATGCAAACTATCCCATTATAATCTAGATGTAGGTAATTACCTATACTTACATCTAACCAAATTTTATTTTTGTTCGCCGTGGATAAATGTTCCATAGTAAAATACCCAATGTCCAAATGACATGTGAATAAACCGCCAAAACGCGCACTTAAGTCATGGTTCGACCACACTCAGAAAACAGGAACTTAAGTAGCATCTTGAGAGTGCACTTGAGTCCTGAAATCGTTTTATTAATACGTCGCTACTCAGCTGATACTTTGTACTCAAGTGTGAACTCAAGTATGATATATTAATTAGCACAGTATCTTAAGCTTGCGCTCAAGTTCTATCTCAGAGCTGAGTGCGGTTTATTAATACGGGCCTTAGTCTGCTTCCCTATAATACGTCTGTGGAAAAAGTCTTGTTTTTGAACGCTCCCCTCGCATTTGACAGCATTGAATTGACAGTGACAGTGACAACGACAGAAGCACCTGTGGCCGGCTGTGGCCATCAGAGTTGCGTTCCGAGGGTCAGAGTTATGCAACCGAGAGTGTTTTTCACACTCGCTCCGAGGTTCAGAACGGCTCGGTTGCTATCTTTTTTTTTAGTTTGTAGCTTGCCGATCAAAATCAAGCAAAGGGCAAAATATACTAATCCTTACTAGGAAATTAACAGTCAATATCCATTTTTCTGCTTAAAAATAATTACAACACATAAAAATCTTTATATTTCCCTTGTATTAGGCTTAAAAGAGTTCAAAGTAGTGTTATTTAATAAAATAATAAGTAATTAGCGTATTTTTGACATCGACTTTGACATAAAAGCTGTCAGAGTGTTTTTCACCCTACGCTCAAGTTGGTTGTTTGGTTGCATCACTCGAAGCTTCTGAACGGGCACAGAGTGTACTAACCGCCTGTCAGAGCGTTTTTTACCCCGAGGCTCTGAACGGGTCGGTTGCTGTCAGAGTGCACTCGGAGTGCACTCGAGCGTAGGTTCTGAGTTGCGTTCCGAGGGTCAGAGTAATGCAACCGAGAGTGTTTTTCACACTCGCTCCGAGTTTCAGAACGGGTCGGTTGCTATCTTTTTTTTTAGTTTGTATCTTGCCGATCAAGATCAAGCAAAGGGCAAAATATTACTAATCCTTAATATGAAATTAACAGTCAATATCCATTTTTCTGCTTAAAAATAATTACAACACATAGAAATCACTATATTTCCCTAGTATTAGGCTTAAAAGAGTTCAAAGTAGTGTTATTTAATAAAATAATAAATAATTAGCGTATTTTTGACATCGACATTGACATAAAATCTGTCAGAGTGTTTTTCACCCTACGCTCGAGTTGGTTGTTTGGTTGCATCACTCGAAGCTTCTGAACGGGCACAGAGTGTACTAACCGCCTGTCAGAGCGTTTTTTACCCCGAGGCTCTGAACGGGTTGGTTGCTGTCAGAGTGCACTCGGAGTGCACTCGAGCGTAGGTTCTGAACGCAACTCTGAGTTGCGTTCCGAGGGTCAGAGCTGCGTTCAGAACCTACGCTCGAGTGCACTCCGAGTGCACTCTGACAGCAACCGACCCGTTCAGAGCCTCGGGGTAAAAAACGCTCTGACAGGCGGTTAGTACACTCTGTGCCCGTTCAGAAGCTTCGAGTGATGCAACCAAACAACCAACTCGAGCGTAGGGTGAAAAACACTCTGACAGATGTTATGTCAATGTCGATGTCAAAAATACGCTAATTATTTATTATTTTATTAAATAACACTACTTTGAACACTTTTAAGCCTAATACAAGGGAAATGTAGTGATTTCTATGTGTTGTAATTATTTTTAAGCAGAAAAATGGATATTGACTGTAAGGATTAGTAATATTTTGCCCTTTGCTTGATCTTGATCGGCAAGATACAAACTAAAAAAAAAGATAGCAACCGACCCGTTCTGAACCTCGGAGCGAGTGTGAAAAACACTCTCGGTTGCATTACTCTGACCCTCGGAACGCAACTCTGAGTAATGCAACCGAGAGTGTTTTTCACACTCGCTCCGAGGTTCAGAACGGCTCGGTTGCTATCTTTTTTTTTAGTTTGTAGCTTGCCGATCAAGATCAAGCAAAGGGCAAAATATACTAATCCTTACTAGGAAATTAACAGTCAATATCCATTTTTCTGCTTAAAAATAATTACAACACATAAAAATCTCTATATTTCCCTTGTATTAGGCTTAAAAGAGTTCAAAGTAATGTTATTTAATAAAATAATAAGTAATTAGCGTATTTTTGACATCGACTTTGACATAAAAGCTGTCAGAGTGTTTTTCACCCTACGCTCAAGTTGGTTGTTTGGTTGCATCACTCGAAGCTTCTGAACGGGCACAGAGTGTACTAACCGCCTGTCAGAGCGTTTTTTACCCCGAGGCTCTGAATGGGTCGGTTGCTGTCAGAGTGCACTCGGAGTGCACTCGAGCGTAGGTTCAGAGCTGCGTTCAGAACCTACGCTCGAGTGCACTCCGAGTGCACTCTGACAGCAACCAACCCGTTCAGAGCCTCGGGGTAAAAAACGCTCTGACAGGCGGTTAGTACACTCTGTGCCCGTTCAGAAGCTTCGAGTGATGCAACCAAACAACCAACTCGAGCGTAGGGTGAAAAACACTCTGACAGATTTTATGTCAATGTCGATGTCAAAAATACGCTAATTATTTATTATTTAATTAAATAATACTAATTTCAACTCTTTTAAGCCTAATACTAGGGAAATATAGTGATTTCTATGTGTTGTAATTATTTATAAGCAGAAAAATGGATATTGACTGTTAATTTCATAGTAAGGATTAGTAATATTTTGCCCTTTGCTTGATCATGATCGGCAAGATACAAACTAAAAAAAAAGATAGCAACCGACCCGTTCTGAACCTCGGAGCGAGTGTGAAAAACACTCTCGGTTGCATTACTCTGACCCTCGGAACGCAACTCTGAACGCAGCTCTGAACTCAGCTCTGCCTCGCTCGCCTCGCTTGCTTTGTTTTTAGGCGTCTTGTTGTTTTTAAAAGTATTATTTATTAAAATTCAATATTTTTTTTTTTTTTTTTTTTTGAAAAAAAAGCGCGGGAACTTCACATAGTAAAGGCGGGCTCTTTAAAATATTTTATTTGTAATTTTTTAATTGTAGTCAGTTACTTAATAAAACACAAACAAAAGAGGTATATAACATATAGGCATTAAATAATATTATAAGCAGATATGGGGAAGCGGAGTTCGAGAAAAAGAAAAAAAAAGGAGGATGAACCGGAGTCTGGTGATGCAGATAGGGAGACAGATGAGGTAAGGTTGGTAGAAACGGATATGTCCTCTTCGGACAGTGATGAAGAAATAAGCAATGCAGATAGGTACAAGCCTTATTATGTTACTGACTATATACGCAGATATCCGGAAGAAATTAGCGGCACTGAATTTGTGGTTTTTGTTGAGTCATCAGACATCCAGAAACCAATTGGAACAAGAGATCTTCTTTCTTTGTCAACTTGTTTAAAGCGCTTTAACAAAGGCGTCAAATTTTTAAGAAATATCAATAAGTTTAAGATAGGTATTTATTTTGAAAAACCAGACTTGGCGAATGCCTTTTTAAATAATAATACCTTCTTGAAAGAATACAAATTCAAAGCCAGTATTCCTGCTGCTACAACTGAGGTGTCCGGAGTTATAAGAAATGTACCTACCATTATATCAAACAAGAGAATATTTACTATGATAACAAGTACAAAAAAAATAATAACAATAAAAAGAATAATGAAAAAAATAAATGTGACTGAGGGTTTTATATTACAACCTACAACTACAGTAATAGTGACATTTGCCACTTCCATTTTGCCAAATCATATAGATATTGGTGGTTGGAGACATGATGTGTCTCAATATATACCACCAGTTAAGCAATGTTATAAATGTTTGAGATACGGACATTTGGCAAAATATTGTAAAAATTCTGAAAAATGTAGTATATGTAAAGAAAATCATAACTATAAGACTTGTACAGTTTCTATCGAAAAAGCTACTTGCATTCATTGTGATGGCAATCATACTAGTGTGTCTCCAATATGCCCAGTTAAAAAACAGAAAATCATTGAAAATAGAAATAAATATAAGCCTGCTTCTTATGCAGATATTACAAATCCTTTAAATTTTCCCAAATTAGAAAGTAAGACAAAAAATAATGTAGATTTGTTTACACTGCTCAATACTGACAGCAAGTGTCTCTCATTATTAGTTGAAACCATAACTAAATGTGTTTCTTTGCATAATACTCAAAATACTTCTATAAATTCTAAAAGTGTTTTAGAGGTCTTAAAAAATACTTTTGGTAAGCAATCAAATCCCCACAATTCACCCCCAATCAATTGAATATCGTACAGTGGAATGCTCAAAGCTTATTAAGCAATCAACTTATTTTTACGAAATTTCTTTATGACCATTTTATTCATATCGCAATTATATGTGAAACATGGCTAAAGCCTCAGAAGCAGTTTAAAATCAAAGGTTATCATATTGAACGTAATGACTGTGGCAACAAGCATAATGGTGTTGCTATTTTAATCCATACATCACTAAAATATCAAAAAGTAACATCTTATTTTGACAACTCTCTTCAAACAATTGTAATACATTTAGAACTAAATCAGAACACTATTTCAATAGCCAGTATATATTGTCCAACAAATTGTATTCCCAGTTTCTCTAAAAATAAGTTTAAACATTTCTTGAATTCTCTCCATAGGCCGACGATTATAGCTGGTGACTTCAATGCTCATCACTCAATTTGGGGATGTCCGTTATCGGATTCCAGAGGTAAGGATATTCTTGAGTGTTTAGCTGAATGCAATTTAATCCTGTTGAATGATGGTCAGGTCACAACTGTCGGTTCTCATTCTTGGAGACCCAATGGTTTGGACTTGACTATGGTATCTCCTTCATTAGCTCTTCGCTGCGAATGGTCAGTACACGACGATCCATTGGGCAGTTATCATTTGCCAACATTTACTAAGATTACATTCAATAGTAGTTCACAATGTTTTAACTCTCAAAACAATTTTCAGGATGAAAATGATTTTAACAATCGCATTAATCATAGATTAGTTGATTGGAAGTTGTATTCTTCAATTGTTAATAAGGATTTAGATAATTTTCAATGTAACCCTATTAGTAATCCAATAGATTCATACAACTCTTTTTGTCAAATCGTTTTGACAGCTGCACAAAAGTCAATTCCCTCTCGTACCTCTCGGTCCGAATCACGTAACATTGCTACTCAATACTTAAAATCAAAATATCGAACAGTTCCTTGGTGGAATAGTAATTGCGCTAAAGCTGTCCAGGAAAGCAAGCAAGCCTATCTTGATTTTAAGAATAATCCTTCTCAAGAAAAATATATTAATTTCAAAAGATTACAAGCTGCTAAAAAACTTACCATTAAGAGAGAAAGACTAAGTAGTTGGATAGAATTCTGTACAAAATTAAATCGATTGACACCAGTTTCAGTAGTATGGGGTAACATGAGAAAACTTACACATAAAACATATAAAAAGCAAAATAGTGATTTTTCGTGGGTCAGTGATTTTTTACGTAAATACACGCCTGACTTTGTGCAAAATAACAGGCCAATTGTGAAGGACAATAGTTTACCAGATAATCAGTCATTCCTCACTGATCCATTTTCTTTTGACGAATTAACTGCAGCTCTGAAATCTAGAAAAAACACTGCTTGTGGATTAGATAGTTTATCGTACAAGATGTTTCAGCTACTTAACACTGACAATCTTTATAAGCTTTTACAAATTTATAATATTTTATGGCAAGATTGCACAATTCCTCCTAATTGGAAAATGGACTGCTTGGTTCCTATTTTAAAACCTGGAAAAATTGCATCTCATCCCGATTCTTATCGTCCTATCGCTTTAACGTCTTGTGCTGGTAAATTATTTGAACAGCTAATCAAACAAAGATTGGAATTCTTCATAGAAAAGAACTCAATTTTACCTTTAAACCAGTTTGGGTTTAGGCGAGGACTTTCGGCTCAAGAAAGCTTAGCACATTTTTTTTTGGACGTCACTACAGCTCAAAAGAATATGGAGTATACAATAGCAGTGTTTTTTGATATAGAAGGTGCATTTAATAACGTTAATCATGGTATTTTGTTTGAATCTCTATTATCTTTCTTACCTGTAAAAATTGCTTATTGGATATATGCTTTTCTCACGGATAGAAAAGTGTATGTCAAAATAGATAATACATTTTTAGGCCCTAGATTTTCGAGCAAAGGTGTATGTCAAGGAGGCATCTTGAGTCCTATTCTGTATATTTTGTATATAAGAAAACTAAATTCCATTCTTAATAATAATTTAGTCAACAATCTTCAGTTTGCTGATGACCTTGTCATTTATTGTAAAGGTACTAATGTATTAGATATTCAATTAACATTAAATAATAATCTAGTGAAGCTGGCAGATTACTTCTCAGAACTTGATTTAAATGTTAGCCTTTTAAAAAGTAAAGTTGTAATATTTTGCCCAAAATACAGTTCTCTACCTCTAATTAATATTACATACAGCAATCATACTTTGCCTATTGATAATTCAGTTAAATTCTTGGGTGTTATTTTTCACGAAAATCTTACGTGGGATTTATATGTTGATTGCTTGGTGAGCAGAGCTTTAAAAGCCACTTATGTAATTAGGTCCGTTACTGGATTGAAATGGGGTGCTGATCCTAAAATTGTGTTAATGCTTTATAAAGCTTTGGTCAGAAGTCATTTTGAGTATGCTTTCTTTTGTTACGCTTCCGATCCAAAATACATAGATGTTATTGATAAAATACAGAATAAGAACTTACGATTAATACTAGGTGCTATGAACACTTCCCCAATAAATTCTATGCAGGTCGAATGTCATTTACCACCAATGGTTATTCGCTTTGAATTTTTAAAACTTAAATTTCTTTTTAAACTCTTATCACGTTCGAATAACGATCTTTTAAATAAATTAAATGTATGTTCCACTAACACTTTTCTTTCAAAGAATTTCTCACATTTTATAAGTTTAAAAGAACAATGTAATATATTTTGTAGTACTACTTTACATTGTTATAGTGGCTCATATGCTAGTAAATTCTGTGACATTCATATTGTCCTACATAAAGATTTTAAAGATAAATATGATGTTTACGAAAGTCTACAGGCTTATAATGATTATCGATCAGTTTATACAGATGGTTCAAAGACGAATGTAAGTGTTGCAGTAGCTATGTATGATACAGGTAGTAAAACTGGACATAGTTTTAAAATGTGCCAAAATGCCAGCATATTTTCTGCTGAGGCGAATGCTATAATTGTAGCTCTTAACTACATTCAACAGTTCAGCCAATACAAAAAATGGATTATTATTACTGACAGCATGAGTGTGTTGATGGCTTTGAGAAATCCTTCCTTTTCATCAGTCACAAATCATTTAATATATAATATCCGAGATCAGATACATCATTTAAAAATAAATTATCAAATAGACATTATATTATTTTGGACTCCAGCTCATATCGGTGTATATGGAAACGAGGAAGTAGATAAACTGGCCAAAACTATGAACACTCTAGACGTACCTATAAAAAACATACCAATTTCATATACTGATTGTACAGCTCTAATCAAGAAAGAAATATTGAAGCTATGGGAAGAACACTGGAATAGTACTTTGCTCATAAAAGGGAAGTGGTATCGAGAAATAAATAATAAAATAAAACAACCCTGGTTCAATAGACACAATTACATAAACAGAAGATTTTTTACTATTATTTGCCGTTTGCGAATTGGGCACGGTCGATTCAATGACCATTTGTACCGGCTAGGCATGACTTCTTCCCCATCGTGCAACTGGTGCAACACCACCTTACCTCAATCTCTGCATCACCTTTTTTACGAATGTCCAATTTTTGCCCTGCAAAGAAACATTTTATTAGAAGAAATTTCAAAAATAATGAAACACCAGCAAGATCTACCGCGCTCTTTACAAAAACTTCTTTCCATTGAAAAATGCTTTGAAGCAATTTATGAATATGTAACCTCTACGTTTGGCGATTTGTGAATTCAAAAGAAGAATGAATAACAATAGTTTATTGCATACAGACTAGGCTGTATGGTTGACGCCTTTGCCTTTCCCAAATGGGATAAACAAAATTAAAAAAAAAAAATCAATATTTTTTTATCTCATTTTGTGTAAATTTTTTCTTGGTTGCAATAGTAAAAACATCAGTCTAAATAATGTAAAAGTAGTAATACTATACAGAGACGCTTGAAATCGGCATCAAGACCACTTTATTCATAATTGCTTTGAGCTAGAACTCAAGACTAAAAATAAACCATGTCTGCGAGCAGCAGCACAATCCAGTCACCTTCATCTACAGCTTCTATCAGTAATGTTAACGCCCTATTCCAGAACGCCAAGAAGTATGAAGAATTGAATGTTATCGGCACAGGTACATAGCCAAATGTTTTATAACCTCCAAGCCGGTTTTCGTATGTACGCATAAAATAATAGAAATAACTTGATTTTACCAATATTAAAATAATTTGAATCTCTCTTTATACATCTGTCGTAAGATAATGGACACTGAGTTATTGCTAGTACTTGGTACTTACCGTAATGTAACATGTTGGTAGACACATTAATAACCTAACTGGTTACTAGCGCAATACTTTGCTACTCATCTGATAGTTGTTTATAAGTAGAAGCCCTTATCAAACTACCTATTTTGTTACTATGTTTTTATGGGCTTTGATTAAAATAGCAAAGCCCAATATTAATAATTGGACTTTGCTATTTTATCAATGCCATCATAATTTTCGAATAAAAGTAGACAATCTGTTAGTTTGCATCTTCAGTTATATTCATAATATCAAGTTTTACAAACATTCTTACATCCTTTCAAATGCCATAATAATAGATTATAGTTAAGATTTCAGTATCTTTTTGATTTATTCAGGAGCATATGGCACAGTGTACAAAGCAAGAGATCTCCACAACGATGGTCAAATAGTCGCCATGAAGAAAGTGAAAGTTGCCCTCACTGAGGATGGGATACCACTGTCTACTGTACGTGAAATAGCACTGCTTAGGCAGCTGGAAGCATATAGACATCCTAACATAGTCAGGTAATTTTGTGTAACTATAATGGATGAACATGAAACTGAAACTCACATAATGCACCCATCATCAATATCATTTTTGTCTTCTAGACCAGGGGTCTCCAAGCTTTGAAGCCTTAGGGCCATAATGATTTCTTCAATATGTTCCGAGGGCCAAACCTTAGCTATATTTTAAATTAGTCGCAGAGTGCGGGACATAAGCGAACATACACTTTTTGCATTTTTATTACTACTTATTGTGTTTTCTTCTTCAACTTATCACAGCAATAGTAACAACAATAAGACATTGGCTGTTGCGGGCCAGATTGATGGCACTGGTAGGCCAGATTTGGCCTGCAGGCCGTAGTTTGGAGACCCCTGTTCTAGAAATTAAAAGTTTTTATACCTAACAGTTTGACATTGCTGTCATTTGTTGCCACGACCAACAAAAGACAGCAATATGCGTTATCAGTGTGAGTGCACATTACATTACATAGTGTTTTTTTTTTAGATGTTTTTAACACCTAAAAGAAAATTTCATTTCCCATCAATAATTTTAATTTAATAGTGTGAATGCATAGACACTGGTGCTTATACACCGCTTATACATAATTATATAAATCTTACATTTACCACTTTACACTTTTACTGATTGCAAATAATAACGAGAAGAAAAAAATATACAAATCTTGAATCTTTTACCGGAATTCATCTCTAGCGGCAGGAGTATCACTAAGATTACTATATAGTCACAAGTTGAATACAACATCTGTTCTGAACATAAAGTGTTCCGAACAACACCTCACCTACTGGAGGTGCATTCAGCCAACCAACAATGAGACTGGTGCTCCGCAAATGGAACTAGGCACGGTGGGAGAATCTTTCGTGACTCAAACCTTTGTCCTTATGGGGGGCAAAGATTATGCTCCTATAGGATAATGATGCTCCACATAAACACTGATAGATATTTTACAAGATTTGCGACCTTTATTTGACTATACAAATTGAAAACGTTACAGGGAATGGTTACCCATATTAAATAAAAGGTACGATTTCTACACAAATTATAAGAAAACTCTTTGCCTTTCCAGACTCCTTGATGTGTGCCACGGTGGCCAACCCATGGACCGGGAACAACAATTGGTTCTGTTCCTTGTCTTTGAGCATGTTGAGCAAGATCTAGACTCCTTTCTGAAGAGAGCGCCAGGACCTTTATCTGAGAATAGAATAAGGGTAAGTTCTTAAGTTTGTCTTTATCCAATTTTTAGTCCTCTTGGTTTCCCCTTGAAGGCTTTGATGTACAGGATGAAAAAAAACCTATAATGAAGCCCGCGCCTACACATTCAGACCATTAAAGTTATCTAATATATATAAATAAAAGTTTGTTATAAAAAACTGGAAAAAAATAATTGTCACTTTAAAATTTAATATCTCAGTAAGTATTAATTTCCCAGGTATGGTCTAGACTAGAAGACAAAAATGATATTTACCATGGGTTCAATGCCTGTGTTTCGGCTTCGCGTTTGTTCTTTTTACATGATACATGTAGCAGAAATAATGCAAACCCTGAAAGTAGTTCGGTTGGAATTGGCAATCCTTTGAATCAATTTCAGTGTAATGAAAATCAATAAGTTGAGATATTCGAAAACAATTTTTACGCCAAAGTAGTCTTTACAAACATTTTATAACTATGTATCAACAATTCACCATCCAATTTAGAAAATTTTACCGATCAACAAACAAATTTGAAAAGAGATCAATAAGTTAAAGATTTTGTTGGGGCTGGTAAGAGCTCGGTGGACGAGAGCGTCAACAGGATATGATGGAGACGAAATTTTTTCTTTATTAATTTTATACATTTTTCTATTTATTTAACATTTTTAAAGAAAATGCAGAGTTCTATCTATACTTACTTATATTATAAAGAGGAAAGATTTGATTGTTTGTTTGTATTAAATAGGCTTCGAAACTACTGAACCGATTTTGATAGGGATAGTTCGAGACCAGGGGAAGGACATAGGCTATTTTTTCTACAGGAAAACAAAAATAACGTCCGAATTCGCGAGTGGAAAGCTAGTATGGAATAAATTTAAAAAAAAACAATAATAAGAGTTACTTTTTAATAAAGAAAGAGTCACTGCTATCAATATCAATGTTTAGGTCATTCACGCGTCATGCTCCACTCTAAAAAAAGGCACAATTTAAAAAAAAATGCATTTTTTTAATTAAAATATGAAATTTAAGTAACAATAGTCTATTTATTCACTATCTAGCATAGAATGTAGTTTTACCACGGGAAGCACTCTTTAGTTCCAGCTGTAACCGCTTCAACCTTTTTTTTTAACCATACTTTTTAAAATAATATCTGCTAAAAAAATAAAAAGACTGAAATTAATTCATTTGCATATTAGTAACAAAGCATCCTCGGGATGTTTGTTATTTCTGTTACATATTGTATTCTGTATTTTTTTTTAATTTTCAGAACACTATCAGGTAGAAAGTACAACAACTAATCTTCTTCTATAATTTTATTCCAGTGCATGTCACACGACATATTGTCGGGAATTGACTTCCTGCACTCCCACCGCATCGTGCATCGAGACCTCAAGCCACACAACTTGTTGGTGACTTCCGCAGGAAGGGTCAAATTGGCAGACTTCGGGCTGGCCAAAACTTATGATACTGAGATGAAACTTACCAGTGTGGTAAGTAAGTACAGTGGTCTGTATTGACAAAATGAAACATCGATCACTACAAAATACTTCTGTGAATGCCATATTTTCTTTTTTTATACTACTAATTTGGCAAACAAGCATACTTGCCACCTAATGGTAAGCGGTAACAGTCACTATAGTACATGGAGTTCTTGTGAGATTCGCAGCAAGTCTGCAACCCCCACAAGAACTACAGTGTACATTGCCAACTTCTAACATAAGATGTAAAATCGCGGTACCCAGTAATTTCACTGCCAAATCTTACCATTCAAACCGGAACAGCAATGCAAGCACTGCTGCTTTGATATTTTCTATTTGTTTTTGACGTCATTATGTCCCCGTAAAGGCGTATCTATATAAATTTCGTGCCACAGTTTTTGTCCGGGATAAACTCCAAACCCACTTAGCCGATTTTGACGAGGTAAAAGTAAGATGGAGGCACCCAAGCAGGTGACCCTGGTACAGAGTGAAAATTCTTAATATTTTTATACAACATAAGCATATGCCAGTGGATTCGTTCGCGTTAAATTTGGGGTAAAATAGATCTACTTTTCATTATTTAAGAGTAACGATGTAGTACCTTAATTCATAGAAACTGAACTCCTGTTTCAACCCATCAGCGAGCGGTGGAATTCTAGAAAACGTTTATTTCAAACATTTCTTTGTCTCTTATTGTTAGCCTAAAAACAGTATTCGTACAGGCGTTTACAATTGAATTTCGAAACATCCTATCTTATTCCTCGTCTATGTCTTAAAAACAACACCTGTGAAAAAATTCAAATCTAGGCCCAAGAGTTTAGGCTTGGTGTCGATAAGTCCAAGAGTTCACCAGATGTCAAACGATTACCGCATGGGCGCTAACAGCCAGCAACTTATGCGTTGTCGACCCACAACTCCACATTGTCAGCACATGAGTACTGACTGACAGCACTCCACATGAGCATTTAGGAGCATGTCATTGAAAATTCGAAATTGTAATAGTACATGGTTACCCCAGGGGTGAAAGTAACATACTTAGTCCCGAGACGGTGCTTGGCGCCCGAGCGTAGCGAGGACACCAATAGTTCGAGGGACTAAATAAGTCTTTAACCCGAGGTAAACACTGTGCTTTTCATTACGAATACAAGGAAAGTGAAAATAAAACAATGAATTAGCTTAAGAAAAAATGTGTAAATTTTATTTTACATAAATCAACAACTTCTGCATTAGCCCTCTTTCTCTTATAAAATCAGGCGTAAACTCCATATCTGAATCAGATGAACTCATTGTGTTAATTATTAACATAATGTTATATAAATATAATTAACAGTTAATACAAATCTTTGCTATACGGAAGTATTAACAAAACTCTACAAATGGAAAAAAACAAATAAAGATAGCATTGCCGCTTTCTTACTTATTTTGTTTTTTTTCTGTGGCCGGCCAGCTATTCAGCCATTATTTTTCATTTTCATAATATAAAAAAATGGTAAATATTTTGCCTAAATCTATGTTATTTTAAAGAAATAGTTGACAATAAATTATAATAAAGTCATTTGAATAATATATTTTTTAAATACTTAACATTATGTTATTTCTATTTTACACCGTGCTGTAATTGAGTAGCTGTATAGAGATTCGGAACAAGGTTCAATAAAAATGTGAAAAAAGAACTAAATTCTTTTTTAAAATTTGACAGCAGCTGTCAGTTGAAAGTGATTCTCCCTAGGGCTGAAAAGTATTACTTTCAACCCGCTCCTCAGGCATCTTCAGACCTACTTTCAGAGTATGAGTAATGAAAAATAATTTTTCTAATTCCTCATACATTTTTTTTTCACAGACCCAACTATTTATACAGTCGACAAAGTTCGCGGTCTACCAGTAGAGTTTTTTGGGATTATTTCAAACAATAAGAGGTATAAAGCAATCATTTAAATCATATATGAAAATCCTAAAATACTTACTTCTATCTATTTTATATAATATTAAAACCTGTTTTAACACTTCTATTTTTTCAAATATCGCTGACCAAAAAACTCTACTGGTAGACCGGCAACTTTTCGACTGTACGTATTTGTAGGGATTTTAAAATTAATTTTGCAATTTTGAATTTTCAATGACGCCATAACTTTTATAATATTTTATTCTGAACAGTCATGCTCCTAAAAGGGTTTACAGGGTTTTTGTTACGAGTACTTCCCTGCTGCTTCATTATTTTCCTCCATCTGTATTAAAAACAAAGTGTGTCACTTTTTTTTACCGAATGAACACTGCTTAAAATGTAACCATTATTCCAGTCTCCTTTAATAATAATATTTTAGAGGTTTTGCAGATCAATGCGGTACAATAGTTGACTGGTAGATAATGCCACATGGCATTAAGTCCGCCATTTGTACGTACCTTTTTTTTGTAACGTGCAATAAAGATTTAAATAAATAAATCAGGTATTTTTCTAATGTTAGGTTGAGAACCAGTACAGATAACGTTGGAACACGGACTAATTGAAACAGTTTAAGATAAATAGGAACATTCCTCTTCCACATGCATATTCTTGCTGCATCTACTTAAATTTATGTCGTAGCACTGCATATAATTTCACAAGGTTTTTTGTTAACTTTAATAGGTGGTGACACTATGGTACCGACCGCCTGAGGTGCTACTGGGTGCGTCGTACAACACAGCGGTGGATGTTTGGTCCTGCGGCTGCGTTCTGGCCGAGCTACATATGAGGGCCCCTCTCTTGCCAGCGTCCTCTGATAGTGAACAGCTTCACGCCATATTCAGGTAACAACAATCATCAGACCTTCGAGCACTACTTTAAGCTTCCAAATTCTTTGCTTGTTCTTGTGATGGCTCTCCCAATTTAGCTAGTAGCCTTTCATTGGACTATGTGAGTAAAGGAACGGAGAATTCACGCGCGTTTGGGGCCATCCATAGACTACGTCACGCAAAGAACGATTGTCACTCTCTTAGAGCGATTTTCACCCCAAAAAATCAAAACTTAGAGATTTTAAAAACTAGTTTAACTTATTGTAGTGTTTAAAAAAAGCATGTTGAAATAATTATATTATTTTTTAAACCCCAGGTTAAAGAGATATTCAGGCTTAAATATTATTGATAAAATACTCATACCCGGCTATCAAGGTGAGTTCCGAATGGCGATGTTATCAATGTCAGCACGCTACTTAAAATCTTTTCGAATCACCGTGAGCGTGCTGACAGCGTTCAACCTGACGTCATCGATGACGTCATGTCTGTACTGTCAATTAACAATACTGTCAATTATCAAAAAATATTTTTGTTGAAAAAATGCTTTTATTCTATTGACGAATTTTATAGACCTAAAAAAATGAATGAATCATAAGATTGACTTCTGTTTAATGATTAAGATACCTACATTTAAAAAAATGACATAATTATTCAATATTATTGTGGACATTGTAATTTCGGTAAATTATTATTATTTGTTTACATAAATTAAATTATTATTCGACACAATGTACATTGTTATGAATAAATGAATTGAATTGAATGTACTGTCAAATTACAGATGCGTTTAGTAGTAAAATGGCGGAAAGTTACATTAATGCGTTTAAGAGTTTTTTTATTTTATTTTGTAACTTTTTATCGGTGGTTTCAAAAATATTCTAAATACATGCATCGGTTACATATTTTATTAGGATCACATTTATCCATAAATTAATCTCTCTATTTTTCACTTATTTTGGGAACAAAAATGACCATTGTTCTTTTAGTTTTTGATTTTCACACATCACTCCAGAACATTAGCGCCCTAAGTTCGATATGACGTACATAAACGATGACGCCATTGTGGCTCTCCATGCCGGCTAACGTTAGCGCGCTCACTACATTTCGGGACGCTTTTGAGCGAGCTAATAGCGCTAATAGTGACTTATTGATTTTCGGAACGCAGCCTTAGTGTGACTGTCGTCATAAAAATTTCTTGTTGCTCGTCAAGAGATATGGGTGTCTGAGTTTTATCACAAACTTCTTGGCAGCCCGTCCGTGCTCCACCTGCAGATGCAGACTTTTCCATTTCAGTGACTCAAATCTCCGACGTATCGATGGGTCATTGTCGCCAGTCAAAATGATACATGTCTGGACTGAGACAAAGTCTGTTGAGTTTGGCCACCGTAAGGATTGCTATACACATGCAGCCTGGCATTCATCGGCACAGTTGAGCGGTAAAATCGAATATACAGGGTGTCCCAAAAACAATGGATAAACCTGTAACTATAGATGAACTTCACCATGGCCTCTCTTACCACAAATTTTGACCTTAGTGAAAATATAACGGTTTCAGAGATATTTATCGTTTTTTGAATTTTTCGATAATGTCCAAATGCGATTAGTTTTTATAGTGCCATTTCTATAAATGGAGAGTTTTTACGATTTCGTTTTTTTCCATTTCGCAAGGAATAGTTTAACTATCAAAAACAAAGATTTAAATTTAACAAACTAGCGTAAATAATTAAAAAAAAATCAAAATACAAAGAAAATCTAAAATGAAATTAATTTTATTTTATGTTTGATCAGCTATAGTGTAAAAAAATGTAGGACGCTCATCGTGCCCATCATCTTAAAAACTTGCTTAGCTATTCTAGATTCCAAAAAGGTATCATAAGCCCAGGCATTCTGAATATTTTTAAATTCATAGCTAGTTGAATAGCAAATAGTATAAAAATTTCAGAAAACAGTTTTTGTCGTAATAATTACTCTAAGGTTCTGTGTTAATGTAAAGGTATAATGAGCTTAAGTATTCTGCATTTTTTAATCTCATGGCCACTTAAAGAGTACAAATATTTCTAAGAACTCGGTAAAAAAATACATGTATTCGTATAAAAATCAAATTGACCTTGCGCCCTTATACACGTCATAGACCTTTTGGCTTTTAATAAAAGAATGTTTAATGCGGTGCATGTAACCCGACGTTTTGATGTAAGCAGTTGCATTTTTGATGAGAGTCCGCAACTCCGCAATCGAGGATACTGACCTCGCGTACACGAGGTCTTTTAGACACCCCTAATAAAAAGGCCATCGGTAAAGGCATTTTCTTCCTGGAGAATAACTTTCAAAGAAATAAAGAAAAAAAAGGTAAATTTGCTTTATTTTTTAGTTAAAACCGCGATGGCCACCTAAGATTAGAATAGATTTTCTTACTTTCTTTCAAAACGCCTACTCAATTGTATTTACAGTTGCATATGTTTCAATTATCTTCAAATAATTTATACAGGTTGTCCCTAAAACAATGGATAAGTTTATAGTGCCATTTTTACACATTAAGCCCGACCTTGCGCCCTTACACACGTCCTAGATCTTTTAATGATAGAATATTTAATGCGGTGTGCGTAACCCGACGTTTCGGTGTAATCAGCTGCATTTTGAATGCGAGTCCACAACTCCGCAATCGAGGATACTGGCCTCTGTACCCGGAATTTTTACTAGCTTTGCGATTTGGATATTGTTTGTTTGTGATACCTTCTGACAATTGGCAATCGTTATTCCGACTTTGAACATCAGTAAACGCCATTCGAATATGCAAACATGCATTTCACTTATAGCAAGTAATGCCATTGCCAACGCTGCTGCTCGACAGTACGCAGAAGAGTATGAAAAGTAAACATTAATTTTGAAAGAGTAAGAGAAATCACTTAAACGAAAATCACCCACAAAGGTCGAAAGGCAGGCTTGGTCATATTTTATGGCCGCCAAAATCACCGAATTTAAAATTAAATGCCTTGAATTTTTTATTAGGGGTGTCTAAAAGACCTTGTGTACGCGATGTCAGTATCCTCGATTGCGGAGTTGCGGACTCGCATCCAAAATGCTTACATCAAAAAGTCGGGTTACGCGCACTGCATTAAACATTCTTCTATTAAAAGGTCTAGAACGTGTATAACGGCGCAAGACCAATTTGATTTTTTTTACGGATAAATGTGTTTTTTACCGAGTACTTTGAAATTTTCATACTCTTTAAGTAGCCATGAGAATAAAAATACAAAATATCTAGGCTCATTATTTATTTATTTATTAAGAAAACCAACAGCGTTACAATTTCCTTTTACATAATGGTTTTATAACAATAAGGCCAATAATAGGTTTCCCTTAAATTAACAGATCTGATACAACGTCCTACAGTTACAAAATCATGTATGATAAAGTAAATAGCTACCACAAATCTTACGACAAGCGATAGTGCTGCGGCCGAGAGCAGTGACGAGAAAGAGATCGGATAATTCATTGACTTAAGGCAATTTCGGAATCAGGCTATGTGCTGCGTGTTTCTTAAGCTTGCGCTTTGAGATGGCAAAAATGTCGATATCCTTAAAATATTCATTATAGTTACGAGATATTCTTGTAAACACGGAATTTCTTGCATAATTAGTGCGATGACGATGGACGTAAAGCAGAGGTGTATGGCGCGTGCGACGTGTAGGTACACAATATTTTATTTTACTTACTAGCTCACAGCTATCGATACGATCGTTTACTATGTCGTATAAGAAACTAACATCTGAAATATTTCGTCTCTCTTCTAATGTCATCAAATAATTTTTATGACAATCGTCTTTATACGATGAAGAGTGTTGTCGGTTACGATAAAGAAGGTATTTTATAAATTTTCTTTGTATCCGCTCAATGACACTTTTATATATTTCGTACTGAGGTGACCAGACGGGACTTGCGTACTCTAAAATACTACGGACATATGCACAATAAAGTGATTTGATTGCATTTATATTTTGGAAATGCTTACAAACACGTATTATAAAGCCAAGGTTTTTTAAAGCTTTTTGTGAAATAATATTAATGTGGTTATTCATAAGCATTTTCCTATCAAAGTGTATTCCCAAGTCGCGAATAATGTCAACTCTCTCAATGTTAGTTCCATTGAAGTTGTATGGAAATACTATAGGATTCCTCTTACGAGTGAACGAAATGCATTGGCATTTATTTATGTTAACATTTATGTGGTTATTAGTGTAGTACTGGTACAGAGAATTTAAGTCCGATTGTAGGTTTTTGCAATCACTCTCAGTATCAGCTCTCAAGAAAATCTTTTTATCATCTGCATACATCAAATGTTTTGCATAATTTAAACAATGTCCTATGTCATAAATATAAACATTGTAAAATAGCGGGCCTAAGTGCGATCCCTGTGGAACTCCAGTAGGTATAATAATAAAATCAGATCTATGTTCACCCATGACTACAGCTTGAGAACGATTACTGAGATAAGATATAACCCATCTTAGAAGGTCACCGTGAATCCCTAGTTTCCGAAGTTTATTTACAAGTATAACATGATTTACGCGGTCAAAAGCTTTTTCAAAATCGGTATATATAACATCAATTTGACCTCCGCCTTCCATATTCATATTTATAAATTCCGAAAAACTTGCTAAGTTTGTTACTGTGGATCGCTTCTTAAGAAAACCATGCTGATTTTCTGGTAAGCCTGTGTTAACAATAGGATAGATTGCGTTATATACATGTTTTTCAAATACTTTGCCTAAAGTGTTTAAAATGGAAATACCGTGATAATGTTCAATTTTCATTTTTGTGCCCTTTTTATGAATGGGAATAATGTGAGCTTTTTTCCAAACATCTGGAAATACGCCTTCCCTCAAAGATAAATTAAAAATAATTGATACTGGCAATGCTAAACTTCGAGCGCACTTACACCAGAAAATTGGAGGTATTCCATCACTGCCAGCACTTTTAGTCGTATCTAATAATTTTAAAGACTTTTCAACGTTGTCTTTAGTAATTTGTAACTGAGAAATAATGTCAATACCACCATAGCTATCATCGTCCGTTTCTGGTGAGTATGACAAGTTGGATGGCTCCCCAAAAACACTTTTAAAGAATGTATTGAAAGCATTACAAATAGAATAACCATCTGTGTACTTCATATTTCCTAGTGAAAGCGCATTCGGATACCTGGATGATGATCCTCGAAGGGATTTTACATATGACCAGAACTTTTTCGGGTTTTCATGAAGTGTATTTTCAATGTGAGATACATAATTTTTAAAACAAAGAGCTTGTACTCGTTTTTGCCTTTCACGCAGTAATTTAAACTCATCATAATCTAAGCAATTTTTGTATTTTTTCCAGCGTTTATGAGCCCTAGATTTTTCCTTAATAATATTAATCAAAGCAGGTGTAAACCAAACTGGATATTTACGTGGTCCTAGTGAGACTTTTGAATGAGGTATATACTTGTCAATTGTAAAATTAACATGACTATAAAATATGTCAGTGGCTTTTTCTGTGTTATCTGATCCTAATAATGATTGCCAGTCTAGGTCAGTAAAGTAATTATTTACTGCATCATAGTCACCTTTTTTGAAATTTTTGCGTGGGGTATTTAATTCTTTTAATGATAAAGTTGTGAGGTCCAGCATTTCAATGAAAAAAGGTGGATGCGCGACATCTATTTTTGATAAGTAATGTGTACATTCTGTGATTCTTAAAGGTTGATTCGAAAAGGCTAAATCTAAAGTATTTCCTGCGGTATTTTTAAAATTATTATATTGATTAAAACCCATAAAACAAAGCTCTTCAATCAATTGGATGCTAGCATTTTGTACGTTAACATTTCCTGTTTTTATATAATTTGGAGTATTATTGTTCCATTTTATACATAGTAAGTTGAAATCCCCCAACAATAAATAATTCGATGATGTATGTTTCGTGTAAAGTGATTTTATGATATTTAGTAAACAATCTATGTCAACTAATATTTTTTCGGAATTAGGGTTTACATACGTAAACAATTATGAGATGCAAGTCCGTTGTAGAAGACAAGCTTCGCGCCGGCAGTGTGACTGTAATAACTTCTGTGTTAGTGTTATTTACAACTAGGTTCACCTCACATGCCTCCAACTCCCGACGAACCAATAACATTACACCTCCACCCGTTTTTTTGTCGCTTACAGAGAGGTTTCTATCCCGTCTGAACACCTCATATCGATCGTCTGCAATCTCTCGATCAAAGATACCGTCGTGCAACCACGACTCCGTTATCACGATAATATCAAATTTATTACACAATAAATTCTGTCTTAATTGAGCTAGTTTCGTTCTTAATCCCCGTACGTTTTGATAATATATAGTTAGGTCACGGTTAGTCATTTTAAACATATAAACTCCAACGGTATTTGAATAAGATGTAAACTAATTCTATGAAAAACGTACTGGACCACCAATGTCTAATAATATTGTCAGAAACTATCGCATCTATTTTCCAACAAAAAAAAAATATATTCTTAATAACACGATATAATATAATTTTATGACAATGCCGATATTCTGAATCGTGACGGTAGAAATGTTCAATTAGACTAAAATTTATTTTCAATGCTGATCTCTTATGTTTTACCTTACTCAACAGATTTCGTATAATCTTACATTTAATATTTACTCGAATAAAATTATTAAAGAAATCGCTAGTAAAATAATAATTATATATTAAAAATGTATGACATTGACGATACGTTATTGGTGTATGATAATAGTTATATTAACACAGAACCTTAGAGTTATTATTACAACAAAAACAGTTTATTGAGCTTTTTTATACTATTTGCTATTCAAGTAGTCATGAAATTAAACATATTCAGAATGCCTAGACTTATGATACCTTTTTAGAATCTAGAATAGCTAAGCAAGTTTTTAAGATGATGGGCACGATGAGCGTCCTACATTTTTTTTACACTGTAGCTGATCAAACATGGAAGAAAATTAATTTCATTTTGAATTTTCTTTGTGTTTTAATTTTTTTTAACACTTTACGCCAGTTTGTTTAATTTAACGCTTTGTTTTTAATAGCTGAACTATCGCTCGTAAAGTGGAAAAAAACGAATTCGAAAAATCTCTCCATTTGTAGAAATGGTACTATAAAAACTAATCGCACTTGGAAATTTTCGAAAAATTGAAAAATAATAAATATCTCTGAAACCGTGATATTTTCACTAAGGTCAAAATTTGTGGTAAAGTAGGCCATGATGAAGTCCATCTATAGTTACAGGCTTATCCATTGTTTTTGGGACACCCTGTATGTAGGTGAATGGTCAGGGAAAAAGCCGCTCGACTTTGCCGCACAAACGAGTATATACAAGGCCGGGCAATAGCGGGACGGCAATAAGGTCTTTCCACACACATCAGGGCCGTGCCCGGGACGAGACCGGGCCGTGCCCGAGCCGTGTCCGTGACACGAACGGTAATCCGTGTCACGTCAGAGCCACTGACTTCAATCTGTACCCCTTAAGCACCATTTACGGAAAACAATATGCATTATAATTACTTTGTTTAATACTGAAGAGATGTATAGCGCTTCTATTAATAAGTCGTCAATCTCGTCACACATGCACTGGTAATATCGGTGGCCGGGCGCACCTCACGGTGTCGGCTCGGGCACTGAAACTCCGTCGCCAGCCCGGACACGGACGTGTGTGAACGAGTTCATTCAAAGAGTACGCAATTATATTTTTTCAAGCCACTGACGGAACACGTCCCGCCCGCGTCCCGGTCACGGCAAGGAAATGTGTGGTTCGAACTTTAATTGGCAAAAAATCGAACATAATATGCTGAAGAATGTTCCGAGAGTCACTTGTAGTAGTTGCTTGCTACAGGTCGGCCTTGTCGTTCCACAAATACTGCCGAACCGAATGATGTGTCGACCCGAATTAAATGTCCGATCGGCGTAAGCCAAATGAAGTCGAACAAGTGCTGAAATTGCCTCGAGTAGGCTTTGTTGTACCACAGATATTGCCGAACCGACAATGCCGGCCCGCTTGTGTGTAGCAACCCCAACCGGTCTTTGTATAACTTCCAATTGCAGGTTGATAGGCCTTCCACCGCGGTACGAATGGCCCGATTCCGTCTCCATAATGAGGGACAGCTTCCCGGACTACCCGCCCAGAGACCTTGCGCATGTCATTCCCAACGCGCACCCACACGCCTTGGATCTCATCAGGGTGAGTGCTCAGCATCATCAATGTACGGCTTTCTTACGATGGTCTCTAAGAGAGATAAATAATTTGTGTATGTTGCACAACTAACATAAACCGCTTACAAAAGCTTAGAAAATGCTACGTGAACTGGGTCCAGTTGCCTGACGGAGATTGTAGCTCTGGCCGACAAGATTAACTCAACATATTAATGTAAACTTATATTTTTTAAACATGTTGAAATGCTGTCATGTACTAATTGTTTGAAATTTTCTAAATCAACAAAGGAGGTCGCCAAAATCTGCCCAATCAATGTACCGAGAGAATAATATGGCAACCCTATTTTTTGCTGGTTATTTGGAAGCGATTTAGAATCTTTTGTTTGAAAGAAAATATGCCGTCTTAGACCCTATAACCACAGATTATATAATGCTTTATATACCAATATAAATTACTGCTATCTATTGTCGCATTTTTGAATTTTTATGACGCGGTTAACTAATAAACACTGGTTGCTGCAGACTCGATTTTGAAGTTCATTATTTAATTTTTGAAAGTTTTCGAATTTAGTTCGAAAACAATATTTTATTTTAAATTAAAACATTGAGTAGTTAGTTTGTTCTACAAAATGAGTCAATAATTTATTACATTCCCGTTTGACACATGTTATGCAGATTTGGATCGAACTAATTACTTATAGATTGTTCTTAAAAGTACCCCGTAACCATAGATCGTATTTTAACATTTTGCATATTACAATATTATTATTTTTTACTTTTGATTGTTGTAATCCCATTAAGATATTTTTTTTTTGTAAAGTGCACGATAAATGAAAACTTAAGCAAAAATTAACTAAAAATAAAATATTTCGTAAACACTACAGGTTTTGCAGAAGTCGAAACTAAAAAACGTAATTGAACACATTACCTAGTTTTATCTAAATAAATAAAAGAAATTATATATTTTTCGGGATTGACGAATTTTTCTCTACATTTTGGTACACGTACTTACCTCAAGGTACACACATGGGCAAAATGCTTGGACTATTGGTGTTGGCGACCTACTTTAATTATTAATGGATTCTGGGATGATCATATACATGGACTTCTTCTTATAATTAATAACATAAACACTTGAAATATTTCAAAATTAACATGAAATTTTATATTTTGTAATAATCATTTCAGTATTGAGATATTACAAATAAAGCAGTCACCATGTTTTGAACTCATAATCAGCTTTAACTTCACCGCAAGAATCACAAAATTCTTTACGTTTGAGAAAAAATATAATTCATCTGATTTATTGCAGTGTGTCAATATTATTTTTACTATTTTTTGTGCATGGAAATGTATGTAAACCTAATTGCATGAAAATAACCTTAGTAAGGTAAGTCAAGATTCAAATTGGTGATTGTATGATATTAAAATTGTAAGGAAAATGCTGAAATATATTAATTATCATCTTGTATCTTTCAGAGGATGCTAGTATTCGATCCAGCTAAGAGACTTACAGCGTTGGACTGCCTAGAGCATCCATATTTCACAGATGAACCTGTCTCCTAATGAAAAATTAATTATTGTAAGTCCATACAAAGATACCTACCACCGATTATGGAAAATAGTTTTTACACTATACAATGGACTATAATTTGTAGTAGTTATGTTTTATTGTTTAACTAAACTTTATGCGAAAAGCTAAAAGTTGTGGCCAAATGTGGATTAACTGTTTCACTGTTGCTTCAAATACCTTACGAAATTGTAAAATTTTGTGCAACCCGCTGTAAATGTCAACCCAGGTAGAAAGTATGCTAACCATACTCTACACCTGGTTTGATATCGGTAAAAAAATGGATCCCATTTCTAATATTGAATGATTAAAGTGCACTTTCAATTACCAGTAATAGATGGATATAACTTAGTTCAGTTGCTGGACAACAATTGTTATTTAATGATATTAATCAAAATATCAGGAGTTAATAGTTTTGCGTTTGAAAATACGTGGATCGAATGTGAAACATGCTCATATATGTATTTCAAAATAACATGTCATAAGCTCGTCTTGGTTTTAAACCCGGACGTTACTATAAAACAATAAAATAATAATTAACTTGTTAAAACTATCGTGAGACATACTACAAGATGTCTTGATGACTCGGAAACTAGTCAGACAGTAACCGACATAGTTACGTGAGTTAAACCGTATAGATATCATAAAATAATAATTCATTATATTGGACGTACGAACGAAACCAGTGATGATAATATAAGCCTCTTTTAAAATGTACTATTTAAAATTCCAAGAGGCTACTTAACACTGTCCAAGATACCCCATTACATTTTCCAACAGCAGGACTATCTTATTAAGTAACCAACTTGTTGCCAACCCTACGCTTATATATCATGATTTTGATGATTTTTTTTTATAAAAATTGATTCAGGGAGGCCAAGTCAACTTTTTGACATTAAAATGTGTTCCTATAATTTACTTAAGTTGATATTGTATAGAATTGAATCGTTTCAAAGATGAAATTCTCTTATTTTTTGTTTCCTTTACATACCTACTAATGTATGTCTGTACATTTACTTTTCTGCATATCAAATCACATTGATAGCACAAATATTTTTATATATTTTACTTGATCTCCAAGTTTGTTTATTAAGTCAGACGAATTGCAGTTTGGCACAAAACTTTTTTTTATTGCCTTGGTTGTATGTAAAGCTTTGTGGTTGTGATACTTTTCCAGACGGGCTACTCGTTAGGGATGAGAGCTACAGCGCCACCAACCTATCTGTGAACTGAGAAAAAAATTAAAAATGAAGTTTAATTTTAATATTATAATGTGATTTCTTGCTACTATGTCAAAAATAGGGTTAGGTTTGGAAAAAAAAAACAAAATTAGTGCTATTTGTACAGTTTTATTGTATTTAGTGTTAGTCGCTTTGACGTTAGTTTTCATTACAGTGGTTCAAGAATCAATTATTTATACCAATTTTAATAATTTGATATTTACTATCGATAAAGGGTTATTTTAATGGTGCTGTCATAGTTGAGATCTCTTCACCTAATGATACCTACGTAATATTACAAAACATAATAATATGGCGGCAGCATCTAACACGCCTATAAAAACCTCAATTATTTAAATAGATAGACACTAAGTAACATCAACAAGTTTAATCATCTTATGAAGTTTTGTCTAGGTCCTCTGATTACGTATAATCTTTGTAAACGTCATGCAGAGCGAGTGGACTTCATTCACTTTTACGCTCTCTGGTCAATAAACTTGATTGGCCAAAAAACGATAATTTGAATTACCAAAAGGGACCAATCGAGACACTTGGAATGGACAGCCGTTCGGTCCCGCCCAGTTTTTATGCAGCGTTCAGTGTGACCATATGTGGCAGGTTCTTACCATTTAGGCAGGATTGATCTTATTTTAGCTGCTGGCATGATCGGTTGACGTTTTATAACACCGGCAGTTTTTGCAGTATTCGGCTACCGTGTTCCTAATTTTGCTGATGAAAAACTAATTCAGCAAATTGGCGATGAGTACCGACAATTAAAGATTGACAAAGAAGTACCAAAGTGATTTTTAAAAAATCGCGTGGTAACAGCCATTCGAATTCTGTTCAAATTTTGACTAGCGGTCCTAAAAAGGCCGCATCGCAGAATCATAATACGAAACATATTATGATTCATATTATGAATTGAGTGCAACTCATTACAAGCAAATTCTATTTGACCGCTTTCTATGAATATTAGTAAAATGGTCGCAATTGACACTTTAGCAATGCCTATTTTGTAGACCATTTTACGAATATTCATACAAAGCTGTCAAATAGAATAATTGCTTATGATGAATTGCACTCCATTCATAATATGATTCGTGTTATGATTCTGCGATGCGGCCATTTTAGATCCGCTGTTTTGGGGTACTGTCGGCAAATGCGACATTCCAATGGGGATTCAAAATATGTAAATATTACACACTTATAATGTCCATTAAAATGTCGCATTTTGTCGACAAATGCTTACCAATGTCCAACGCTGCATGCGAAATAATATTTTCTCAAATAAATTTAATTACGACAAAAACACGAAACAGATTTTTAAACAAACATATCGTCTATCTTGCACGTTAAAGAAGGCATTGATGAGTATTGCGACTGTATTGCATTCAAACCAAATAAAGATTATATGTTAAACGGAATAAGTAAATCCACGTATAAAGATGATTACATGTTACTTGATTTACATAACTAATTAAATTCAACGATTCGCAGAGGTAGTTGAAATTAGGCATTAAATTACTATGTTTTTTGTGTCCTTTCTGTACCTTGTTTCTTCATTTTACGTTTACATTTCTTTTGTGATAAGAGCTGATTATGGTTGTCACTTGAGAGTTTTTGCTTTCAGTTCAAAGTTAAATAGCTCTGAAAGGTCCGTTTAGTATCCACTTTATATGCCCCTTAAATATAATTGCGGCGATCCTGTATATGTTGGCATTTCAGAGGCCCAATTCTACTAATAAGTTACAGCCAAATTGAAACTAAACGGTTGCGGGCGACCAATCGGAGCGCTTATATTCCCATTCAACTGTTCGATGACGTGATAATGTGGCGTTCCGATTGGTCGATCGCAACGGTTCAGTTTCGATTCGGCTGTAACTTATTAGTAGAATTGGGCCTCTGATCTTAATTATAATAAGAATATAAAAAAATGAGTGTTCTCTATTAAATGCGATCTTATAGGGATCTCACCTATGTAAATAGATTTTTTCTATTTTGTTTGGTCACAGAGTAATAATATTGTGCATCTTAACATCACACTGGACGGTAGTTCGCGCTGCTGCCATCTGCTACGTTTTGCGTTTGAATTCCCATTCACAGATATGTTGGTGTTACACGTGTCTCAGCCATCGAGCTTGCAATGTCGTACTCAAGGAATTTATATACCTACTACATAACTGGAGGATTCACCTTTTCTAATATCGCGAACCAGCCCCCCAACCATGTTCGTCCAAAACAATATAAAAACCGCACTGAGAGCGGGATGGCGCTATACGCAGCAAGAGCGGTGTCTCTGTTTCAATATTGTTTAAACCTTGTTTTAAGCGATCATGGTAGGGCCCCTGTATAGTTTGCCACAGCTTTATATATTACTAATTTTAGTTCTTGTTTGTTTAATTACGATATGCAGTGGACCTTCCACTTATAGTTACAATATATACAAATCCCTTGGCCTTATTATTGGTTTAACGGAAATTATTGAATAGTCTTTGATAAAGTCCAATGAAATGAGATACAAGTAAAAACCTATTGTTTCAAATAACATTGTATTACCAAACTTTGGAATTGTTTTTATAGACCTCAGTTGTAAAATATTTTTGACGACAACTACTGTACAACGAAATTATTTTGTGCTATGAATTTTTCTAGTAGAATTATACTATATTGAATTTGTATATTGTACTGTATACTATATTGTATACATTGAAATATAAGTGTTGTTACAAGCTTTTATTTAACTTGCAATCATATATATGTTTGTTAAAGGAAAAGTATGGAAACTGAACAAGGATCACTTCTTGACAGACTATGCTCAAGTTTTGTATACATAATATTCAATACCTATGTTTGTTGATTTCAAAAGGTACCGCCGCTCCATGATAGCGGATTACCTTTCCCTTTCAGCCCCCAGTATGGGTATCAAATAAAGGGTTGTGATGGTGGGTAGAAAACGTTCAAGTTTGTGATTTATACCTAAATAAAAGCTTGTTTCGATTTTTTTTGTAATATCGAGAAATATTTACTAGTGATAATTTTTAGGTGGATATTTGCATTTAGTATTTACGACTTTTTTTACTGCAGCGCGCAGTACAGAGTTTTCTCTGCTATGATAAGAGCTGTGGTTTGTAAACTTCGCTTAAATGTTAAGCAATAATGTGGTCACTATTTTTATAGTTGTTTTTTGTGTCTATAGACACGTCTTTGTAAGTCGTATAATAGGTAATAAAGTATTATTTTTGATGCAAGTTTTTTATTTATGCTAACCGCTTACTCTTCGGGTTAGGGTAACCCTTTCACCCGTGCACACCGAGCAATTGTAGTAGCATTGCGGGCGCAAATAAGATCAAAAGGGTAACCCGTTCGCATGGTAACCCAGTGTTATATCTCAGTCAAGAACTTGGCTACACAAATTGCTTCTATTGAGCAATGAGAAGTAGGATGACTGTCAGTAATATCACTGATGCATTAGTTAGTAAGTCTTTAAATTAGGTATTGAGACAATAAAGACATCCTCTTGCTTAATGTTAAATAAAAAATGAAATGAAATTTTTGTATTAGATAATGTATTAGAAGGCCCATTTGAACATAATAAACATGTAAATTTTATTAGCCTGGTGCACAAGTGCACAAGTGCACAGGTGCCTGCGTAGAGTTGGACCAGATTTTTGTAGTGAGCGTATACAAGCCTCCTTCGGGATTGTATGACCTTTTTGAAAATATAATGGATGAAATCTGTAAGCAAAACAAACAAATATTAGTCTGTGGAGATTTTAATATCAACTTATTAGAAAACTCTAGCTTATGTTTGAGTATTAAACATTTGTTTCAGTCTTAAAATCTTAAAATAAAAACATATTTCTGGAGCCAACAAGAATCACTGAGTTGCCACATGCATTGATAATATTTATACTGACATAGTACCTTTAGCACAAAATGTTTTCAACAACTCAATTTGTTACTATACCTTGCAAATGTAAGATTGTGACGAAAAAGAATATCACTGTTGTACCAAAGACTGCTGGTTGCTTGGGGCGTTTCAATATTAATCTTGGTATTAATTTAAAGTAAGTATATATTGATTATGAAGAAGACCCAAATAAATTGTATGAAATTTTTTTAACACATTTTGTTGGGAATTTAATAATATCTTCGTTCCAAAAACCATCTTAGTTAATGGTAGATTAGCTATTAGTGAATGGGCTGCACCAGGTATTCACAATTGAGCGGAATAACTTTATGAACTTTACAATGAACGTTCATTTAATACAGTCTGTAAATTTGCCAAGTCTAATGATTTAAGTTCTAAAAAAAATAGTAGTAATAAAATAAAAACGACATGGAATATTATTAATGATGAAACTGAAAGAGTAAAAACTAATAACAACAATTTTTGTTTAAATATTGAAAATAAGAAAGTTCCAGTAGACACTGAGGTAGCTACAGAAATTGAAACATTCTTTACTGACATTCCAGTTTCAATCACAAAATCTTTGGATTCCTCCTCCACTGTTCTGTTGCCGAGTCTATTCTAAAAGATCATGTTAAAAGTTGTGATGAAAAATTTAAATTTGCCCATATTAGTGTAAATGATTTAATAGTCATTTAAAACTGAATAAAAAAACCGTGGATCTGTGGGGCAACTCTGTAGATTCTGTAGATCACTAGTGATCCTATAAGGGTCCCTTTTTAGGGTTCCGTAGCCAAATGGCAAAAAACGGAACCCTTATAGATTCGTCATGTCTGTCTGTCTGTCCGTCCGTATGTCACAGCTACTTTTCTCCGAAACTATAAGAACTACACTGTTGAAAGTTGGTAAGTAGATGAATTCTGTGAACCGCATTAAGATTTTCACACAAAAATAGAATAAAGCAATAAATTTTGGGGGTTCCCCATACATAGAACTGAAACTCAAAATTTTTTTTTCATCAAACCCATACATGTGGGGTATCTATGAATAGGTTTCAAAAATCATATTGAGGTTTCTAATATCATTTTTTTCTAAAGTGAATAGTTTGCGCGAGAGACACGTCCAAAGTGGTAAAATGTGTGTCCCCCCCGTCCCCCTGTAACTTCTAAAGTAAGAGAATGATAAAATTAAAAAATATACGATGTACATTACCATGCAAACTTCTACCGAAAATTGGTTTGAACGAGATCTAGTAAGTAGTTTTTTTAATACGTCATAAATCCTACGGAACCCTTCATGGGCGAGTCCGACTCACGCTTGGCCGGTTTTTTTTTTTCGTTTGAGGTACGGTACCCTAAAAATGAAATAATTATACACAGGAAAGCTCTTGGCCATTTTGTCACCTGATGGTAAGTGATGACCGAAGATGGAAGCCAGCTTTACCTGGACTCCTCACCAACCGAGGAACTGGTTATCTCACCTCTTTATTGGAACAATAATGTAACTAACATCTAACATCGTTATTATAGCTTGTCGCTATGGACTTAGGCAAGACGGTGGTTGCTAGCCAGGCTGGTTCAGAAGCCACTAACCAAACCAAGCAGATTACTTCTGCCTCCATCGGGAATCTAACCCCGGGCGTCCATACAGAGTGGTCGCAAGCACTAAACCACGGAGGCGGTTAAATATTGCAACTTAATTTAAGCTAGATAGCGTCAGTGTAGAAAAATATTAATTATGTGAGTCATCTTTTGTGAGATTTTGGTGATATTTTCGCAAATATATTGCGTCACGCGGAAGTGGGGCCCCGATTTTGAGGTCGCCTCGGGGTTTCGATTCCAACCGTTTACGAGTGCCGGCCATTATGGCACGCTCCTAGTTAAGACAAAACACTTTTTATTGTTCGACGTTACTGGCAACAGTAGGTAATTGTCAAAACCCGTGAGCATAAACGATTAAGTTACGCAACTCGGCAGGCAAATGAAATGAATAGGTGCCTAAAAAGGTGATAGAATAAAAGAAACTTGTTGAAAAACTATCAACTCTTAAGTTACTTGGTTGCGAAAACGAATACCGATCTAATTCGAATTTCAGATAACTTATGTGATCCGGTTCTGGTTCAGTTGGTCCGGCTTTTGGGTCTCATGAGATACCTACCTCAGAACCACATTTTTTTTGAGTAACACGCGGAGTGTAGGTAAGGGGTTCAATACACACCTTACGAGATTCGCGTGGACGATTATTCGGTTAATGACAGATTCTGGTTTGGGCAGATTCTGGTCACAACACCTTGCTGTTGAACGGGAGAGGTTCCGGCGCTACCCACCAGCCCGCAATGTCCCTCTAGCATGACCACCGAAACGAAACACGATATGATTAAACAATATTAATGTATACAGGGTTAATTTGGAGGTACCTCAAACACTCAAGCTCGCAGGATTAGATAGCTAACATCATTAACTACAACATTTGTTTTACGAGTTTTGAGACCACTTAATACATTGATCAAAAATCAATTTTCAAGTTTTTATTGCACTGTCGTGACTTTGTAAGTCTATGTTTCATTTATAAACGACGACGGAAGACAACGCTACGCTCGCGCGCTGTGTGCGTAGAGTTACAAACATTCTAGAGGTATATTAAATGAATATTTATTTTTGTATGAAAGTAAAATTTAACGAAGTATCAAAAGTCGTAGAACAAACGTTGTATAGTTAATGATACTACTACTAGCTATCTAATACTGCGAGGTTGCCGGTACCTCAAAGCTTACCCTGTATATCGTTAAGATCTGTCGAAACACCACACTGCGAGCATGGACTTGTCGATCGACAAAAGCATCTGTCCTTTTCACTCCTTAGGAATATCTGTCAAATTTGTCGATTTTTGTCGAGTATGTCGATCTTAGCTGTCAAATTTTCTCAAAGAGTTCCATGCTCGCAGGGCACGTTTGATTTTTTAGCTATCCTAATATTTTGAGTGTGTTTTGGATATATGTAAGTATTGTTATTAAGTGTTATTGGGATATCTAAATTTTCACAGACCATATCGATATATCGTTATAGCATGTCGTGTTTCGGTGGCCTTGCTATGGGGGCTGGGCCAGCGAGCTGGGAGATGGCCCAAATCCCCCTCTCTTGAGCAGGCCCATACCCAGCAGTGGGCTTATAATAGCTGATATGATGATGAGTAACTTCATTCATCTATTGTCATAAACTTTTGGATTGGTAATGTAAGTAGGTTTGTCTACAAAATATTTTGATATCGTGAGCGAATTTTGTCTACATATTTTTTCTACAACTATGTTGGAAACACTGACCACATGGTAAGTGGGTATAGTCGCCTATATTGCATTTAGTTAATGTAAGATTTACAAAACAGTCCCTACAAGAACCCCAATGTGCGTTGCCAACTTGTGACATAAGATGTCAATTCACAGTACAAAATGATTTCGCTCTCTTACCCTTCAAACTGGGACGCAGCAATGCAGGTACCCCTGCAATAGGTAGAAGAAATGCCTACGCAGACGGCTCTAGAACTGCGTCTCCTTCTGGTATAGTAAACAGCACGTCAAGCCATAGAAAACTGTCGAATTTCTCCAATTGGTTTCGAACCATAAACTGTTTCAAGTTAAGTTAAAAGTTGATTGAAAAAAAATCATTTTGTATATCCTGATGTGCTGTTGACTGTGTTGGACCTAGATAGTATCGATAGACGAACAATCTTAATAGGACCACAGTAATAGCAGCGATTTTTGTGTTCGAAAGCGAAGCTTGATGTGGCGTCGATTGCACCTGCATATAGACTACACCAAATATAGAAAAACCACGCCAAGAGCAAACGGTTTTATTTGACAGAATCATTAAAGAAGAGCCAATAAGTGAGTCGCTCTTAAGTGTGTCAAATTAAGGTCGTCAGCCTTTAGGTCATCGATGAGTCGTGCCGTATTTTTGTTTTATTTAGATTCACCGATCGCGCATCGTGTCGTTTTTCGAGCTATTGTTATGTGGAAAAAAGTTTTTGTACAAAAAGCTTTAGCGACTGTGCGGATTGTAATATGACTCTTTAGCAGGCAACGCGGTAGTGCACAATTGCGCATACCTATCAGATATTTAAATCGTTAGATGCGCCTTGCGCTTCCAAAAAGTGACTACATTTTATGTCTGTGTGTGTTACTTGACAAATTCACACAACAACGCGACGCGCCATAAAACTTTGACACCCAAAATCGCTAACGGTGTATTATGCAAGGGGTCAAACTAATTTGGTTTAAACGACAAACAATGACACGTCGATCTTGCTCACGCACGTATTGTTCGGTCTCGCTCGTACAAACACGTACCGGACGCCAAATGATTTATTTGGGAAGTGATGAAAATAATTAATAAATAGGTAGTTACGCATAAAATGTAATTTCCTTAGATTTGTTGGTATTCATCGAGTTATTAAAACACTTTCTAAAGGCACAGGAAAGCATATTTTATTATTTTACACTTGAAATTAGGTAAAAGAAAAAATGCATTTGACGTCTAACGCTCGGTGCTTTGTGCCACAGACTACGACGGAATGAGTGAGCTCACTCTTCCCAACGTTGACACATTTTCGAGCGCCTTATGTATGGGAAGGGCGCATCTAACGATATATCGTTTCGATCCTTCTGATAATTCGTTTGAGCACAGACATGTATTCAACTAGACAACGTCCATCTCTCCAGGTTTATGAAAACGTAGCGTATCAATATCTATCCATCTTGTGGACTTCATCTCATTTGATGGTGTGACGGACGATACGGCCGAAAATGAAAACGAGCCTCACATGGACTCCTCAACAACTATGGAACTGGCTCTAAACACAACAATGTTACTGACATTGTTATTATGACAAACTTTAGGTAGCAAACCTAGGACTCTGGCGGCTAGTTAGGCGGGTCAGAATCCCTACCACCAACCAAACCAAAGAGAAAGAAAGAAAACTTATGTCCTCTTGCAGAATTTCCGAAAAAATGGTAACATAGCTTGCGTGGTTGAAAATTGAAAATAAATTGATTAAGGATATTTCATTTTGGAAAAATTCAGTTTACTTTGAAAAAGTTCCTAAAAATTTTAAAACGGTAGCATGGCAGCTAGCCAGGCGGGCCGGAAGCCCTACCGCAAACCAAACCAAAGAGAAAGAAAAACTTATGTCCTCTTGGGGAATATGCAAAATGATAACGTAGGTAGCTTGCGTGGTTGAAAATTGGAAACAAATTTGAAGATCAAAGATATTTAATTTTGGTTTACTTTCAAAAAGGTCATAAAAATTTTAAATAAATGGAAATACAAAAAGAAATAATATCATTTCTTAATCTAGATAACTTCTTCTAGGTAAGTACCTATATAATTTCTTAAATAATTTCCAGGTTTACTTCAGTTAAAAAAGTTAAAATTTGGATTACATTTTTAGTTCTTTTCTTTTGTGCTCATAGTACCTATTCCGACAGTATGCAGACGCAGCAGGCTTGAAATTTTTCAAAATTAAGAAAGACAAAGTGCTCTGAGACTTTGTTTTTTTATGTGTATGAAACAGAAATTGTAGGTAATAACATAAAAGACTTAATTATCTGATGTTTCAATAATGTTGACGTGGAACTCTAATTTTAACCTATCCTAATCCATTTTTTTTATTTAGAGCGCAATAATTTTTGAGTAGGTATAAGGCAGCGGTCTTCAAAGTATGGCCCGCGGGCGGAATACGGTCCGCCGCCAGTGCCATCAATCCGGCCCGCGACAGCTTAAGTGCTTTAAGTAGTTGAAATGAAATGCGTAAGTTTGCTTAGGTCGCGCACTCTGTTACTAGTCTGGTGTACTTGGTGTACTTAGTCTGAGGTCTAGACATATAGTTGTGGGCAGAAAAATTAAGACCTTTTTCGCCCATGGAACATACTAAAGTAACAATTATGGCCCTAAGGCTTCAAATTTTGGAGACCCCTGGTATAAGTCATAGTTAATGACTATTTTGTATTAATAATCGAAATGGACTCATAATTACCTAGTTAAAATACCAAGACCAAGAAAACTAAATCGTTTTTGTCAATGTTTTAGACAATAGTTTTTTCAGTGTAAGTATTAAAATTAACCAAAATAATTTAAATTTTAATGTAACTTGGGCCATTTCTTTAAACATCCAAAATAAATTGTTGTTTTGTGGAGTATTTATTGAGCATTTGTGAAAAATGCAAAAAACTATTATACAAAAATTCTTAATTAACAGCTTACTTAACACAAGCTTTAGTCTTAATAATAAACAATCCCAAACAAACGTGAGATATTTGCACAATAAAATGATCGATCCACTGTTCGACGACCCTAACACAGTTTCTTAAGGTCGTGATTCCAGTTCACACTTTCCACCCATCGCACAATCCAATATCATACTTAAAGTCACGCTTAGTTAATTATTCCGCACATTTTTCGCTCGCTTCATCGCACTTTTCACTTTCTTTGTCGTCTTTTCTCGTGAAATTGAAGATTTTATCGAAGTTTATGTTGTTCTGATTGTAAATCGTGTGATCTAGTGAGTCGCCCCAGCTTACTGGTGTAATTCTATCTTTATTTCTAGGAGGATCAGGCTCCGAATTAATTTCAACGTTAGCTACTTCTGGAATAGGGTTTAGAACAGCTTCAGACTGGACGCTCGGGGTTCTCTCAGGATTGGAGACATCGAACGAGGCGCATCTATTGAGAAAGCTTATCATCCTTTCCTTATAAAACTCCGATGAAGTTTCAGTGTTCTGCTTAACTTTGCCATTTTGGTTCTTTAAATAGAACCCGTTGTCGTTATCAGCTAGGATGATTCGTTTGATTTTCTTGCTCGGGTAATGCTCTATTAGATCTGGCTTCGGCTGCAGCAACTTCGCGTTTCGTGGCAAATTCTTCGGATCATTGCCTTTGATCGTCGTAACAACAGATATACAGTTGCCTCTGCGTTCGTTGCCTTCCTCTTTGTAATTGTTCCTCATGCCCTTATAAGAAATTTTCACGCTCAATATTGACCATAGCAACTCCAGGAACGCGGCGATCAATATGTTTATTGATAGAACTCGCTTCGTAAATAGTGTAGACGGCTGTTCGTCCTGATTCGAGTTAAACGCTATAATCATGTGTGATTCGTTCCTGTCTATCACATCCGTATGTCTAATCACAACGATGTCTTTGAACGGTATTTTGTCTTTGTAGAAATCGGACATGCTCCCTTCAGCGGTGTTTACAAACCAGACGGCTATGATTATGAACGATGAAAATGAAACGACTGTTGATAAACATGATATTATAAACAGCCACATTATGTTATGGTCGACGTACCACTTCACCGATGCTAGGATAGCGGCAGCGCCGGCGGCTAATCCAAACACCGTGATCAAAGATGGTGCTAATACTAAAATGTAATTGCTCGACGTGTCTGTTGAATTGGCGTACGTTTCGTTCAGAGTTAGGGTGTTGTTCCCGTCGACTGTGACGTCCAGCGATGGGTTGACTAGCGCCAAACAAGCCAGCAAGAATGACGTAGCAGCCAACGCAATGTGCACCCATGCTAAACCAGAAACTGTAGAAGCTGAATATCTTCTCTCCGACGGATACAGGTTCCTGGTGTCGGGCTTTGTCTTCACTTTGACGGTGTAAACGTCCTCCATGTTTGCGATTGCGAAATGTTTTGTTCACTTAGGGTTAGACGGTGTCAACACTTTTGTCCGACATCACTGCAGGTCCACTACGCAAGTCGAAAGTTACCACCTAAATGTCACAACAATACACGATTGTGCGGAATGTCAACGGTTTTTTTTTCGAATTTATATAGTTGAACCGCTCGACGACGCGACTCCCGCGCATGATAGCAGGTAGCGGACTGAAGTTGGGCTGTCGGGGCCTAGTGATGGGACGGTATTAACTGGCAATATTGTTATTAAAGTCATTTAGGTTTCAATATGATCATTCAGATCAGTTTTAAAATGCTTTTATAATGAAATGATTTTTAAACAATTTAAATAGCTTTGGGATGATAGGTGAGGTATATTCTAGAACTAGATGAACCAATCGCTTTCATTTTGACTTTCATCGCGATCGATACAACTTGGATTGGTTTTTTATCAGACTACGTCAAAGCAAAATTGACGGTTATTTCAATTATTCAAAGCAGTAATGGGTGACGTTCGTGACAAATGTTAAGTTTGAATTACACGGTCAAGAGTTGACTGTATTAATAATATTTAATAAATAAACAACATTGTGATAATCTGACAGGAGTAAATCAAATGTTTTATTTTTATGTAGTCCAGCGTTTGATTAAATTATCTCCCGATAAATCAGCTAATCGTACAAAATTCAAATTTCTTATGTCTATAATAAGACCATCTTCTGTGTACCTTATTCAAATGCAAATAAACGATTTCATTCATTCATTCACTCATAAGTATTGTTTGAAATCTCTCAGGACATATTTTAGCTGTAAGATGAATGGACGCACTAGCTAATCAGCTTTATGAGAAGTGTTTAGCTGCGCACATTATCTTAATATTATATAGAATTGGCTAGATTACAAAAAAATTTTTTTGCTTTAATAGAAGCTCATTCATATAATAAACAGAAAGAAAAAATAGGTTTTCGAATAACTGTAAAAACAACCAAGATATAAGGTATTAAAGATTTTTCTCTATCTCTTTCTAGCAAAACGGCATTTTACATGGAGTTTATATATGGCCGTACTCAACGATGACGTCACGGTTGATGTCCGATCTCTCTGTCTAATCGCTTCAAAATTAACAGCTTAAAATGCTTGTATCTTATGTATTTCTAAGCCGATTTTAATTCTAATTTCACATGATTGCATCTTTTTGTACGCTATTTTAATATTTTATGCCGAGATGTGAAAATTAGAATTCAGTCATCATCCCAATTCATGAATTGTACCTACTATCACAATAATACCTCTGATCATCAATATGCCCAATTACAATGGGAAGCAATGAAAACAGATTAGTAACAAACACCTCTGTACCTTCTAAACATTAGGGCAGACTGAGCAAAGAAAATAAAAACTAAATTTAATTTATTAATAACAAATATGAGAAATAATAAACCCCTTTATATCTACATATTTGGCGCTGGTATTTATTAACATATTATTATATAAAAATAGGCTTTAGAAGTTATTCAAGGTTTTGTTAGAGACCCGTATTCTCATTGCTCTTGGTCTTGAGTGTATTTTAATGTCATTTTATACGGCGAGCACGGAGAAGTACCTAAGCATATTATTCTCAAAAGGCATGTATTAAATCTAGCTTAAAACATTATTATTCTCAAAAGTCGTGTATTAAATCTAGCTTAAAACTGTTGCGGCCGTCCTCGTCCCCTCACTAATTCAAACCGGTATGCCGAGCAGCTAATAATAACACATTATCACAAAACTGAACCTAATCGCCAGGGGATACGGGTTCAGTTTTTTAGTCCATACAGGCACACAGCGTCTCATTGTATATTTGAATCAAGTTCTATCATAGCAGACATGTGTTCTATGTAAGTTAACGGTAACCGGGATTGATAAAAGCTTGTTACTCTGTCATACTTTGCTGTTTTTGTACTAAGGACTTTTATTGATATCAATAGTTCAGAGATCAAAAATCAGAATATTTAAACAGCGAAACAAATAAACATACGTATAATGTTTTTGCTAGCTTCATGCCAGTAGATTAGCTATAGCGTTTCCCGTGGGCACAGATAATATAATACTACGTGGGTAAACTCGTACAATATTTTGGAGCAGTAAAATCAATTCAAAAAATAAAGCAAAAGCTCGTTAAAATACGTTAATTAGTTTTAACGCTATTGGCAACTTAAAACCATTATTTATCCCTTCGATGGTGGAATTTGAAAAAAGACTGAATAGAAAAATTCACGTTTCTTGTTTTTTTTACTCATGTGTTTCTATGTAGTTTCAAAAAGCTTCTTCTGTTTCGTGAAACTAATAGAAATTTATACAAAAGTTCACTAATCGGGAGGTCTGCGGCTCGATCTTGCGATTTACCGACAAGTTTTTCGTTTTTTTTTTTTAAATTTCATACGTACATACATTCCGACGCTTCTACGGTGAAGGAAACATAATAATTATCTTTAAAAAAATAATTTTCGAAAGCGTGTTCCTATTAAAGAAAGGTCTAGTTAGATTTCATGTTGAATGTTGATACATGCTAAACTTTTACAGTTTTCGGAGATAATGAAGGAAAAAATATTTATTTGATTGATTTTTTAACTGAAGATTGAATTGACTTAGATTTTTGTAATCTAATTTAAGGGTATTGTATAGTTTTATAGATATTGTTGTCAAAAGTAACAAAATATAAATAAAAGAAACTCCAATAACATTTTAAACGAGTTTTAAAAGTCAATATTTGTCATACGATCAAAAACGCATTGTCTTAGCATAATAATGGGTTTTTTTCTCAGATACTTTAAAAGATATGAAAATAATTTCTAAGCCCCAATAGCAATTTTGAAACTGTTGATGTTTTGAGAAATTTTGTTACTAAGCTTTTAATTAAAAATTTATTTAAAGCTTAGTAAAAAAAATATTACAATGACCGCTTAAGGGGATATCATAAAGGCTTTTCTTCTATACATGTATAATCCCCTGTTTCCTTGCTGGATAATGCAAATAGAGCATTTAAATAAAACACATTTCTATTATTTAGAAAAAAAGGAAAACATGGGAACAGTTAATAGGGTCCATAGTTTTTTTTATCAAATTTGTTCTATAGCACTGTCTGTTATATGCAAGAGTAAATGAAACCATATTTAAAATAAAACATTTAAATAAAGCCACACTTCGCATTTACTAGCTTACTATATTTAGTTTAAAGTAAGTACGTACTTTAAAGTAAATATACGCGAGTATTTTAATTATTTAGCCCGACGCGACGTTTCGAACGCTTTTCAGCATTCGTGGTCACAGGAAACAAGATTTAATAATTAAAATAGATTAAACAAAATTTTAGGAACTTTTACCTTTAGGCTAGATTTTCCACTGTATTTAAATATCCAACAAAACGCCTTTTTTTAATTTTTTAATGAAAAAATAAATAAATCTGTCTAGTTCTATATGAGAAAACGGGGGACTACATTAATAATTGTGTAGACCACATTTTATCTTCGGTCCGAGTTGCAGTTGTCTATAGCACTCTGTTCACTAGTTCAGAGCTCGGGCACAACGCGACAGCAATACATTTTTTACAACATACCTAAATATCTATAAATTCATTGACCCATGGTGTTTTTTCTTAAAACGTATTAAAACCGCATTAAGAGCGAGATGACGCTAGACTGTAATAACGATGTCTCTCAATACTGTTCAAACCTCGTTCTAAGGTCAAGGTAAGATCCCTGTAATTTTCAACGGCCGCGTCCAAAATGCTAACAGATCAATTTTGCAACAAAAAACTGTCAAACTAACTAAAAACGTGACTATAATGATACCTACAAAAACGCAATGATGTGGTATTGTCCTGATACCTCTGTGATACCAACTTTTTGATAGTAAAAAAATTATAATCACGTAATGACGTAATTTGAGCAATTTTCTTACAAATTTGAGAGCTTGGTTTGACAGGTAATGGGGAATTTAAACGGGACGTCTTAATCACGGAAAATCAGTCGAGAAGACACCGTTGTTTTATTGATAAGGTTATTCGGAAAAATCTAAAAAATAGTAGATTTTACAACAAGTGCACAAAACGAACTATTTTTATCAGGGATTTTAGCATGTCGAGATGTGATAGTAATGTCGAGGATAAAATGGTTTTGTGGACGAGTTATAAACTCTGCTTTTCACTTCGATTGCGAGGAAATAAAACAGTAGTATAATATAACATTTCTTTAATTAAAGTTCAAAGTAAAATTAGTACAGTTTTGAATACTGAAAGAAAAAAAAACACATAAGGCAAATAAATTAAAGTAAATATAATAAAATAACAAATTCTATTTATGAATTTCTTATTGTGTTTGGCTGAATGGCTCATTTTCTTTGCCTTAATATAGATACATTTATGTATGAGTAGATACTTTAATGCACTTGTGCACAAAAATCGATTTTGTGCAGCCTATATCCTGCACAAATAAGCACTTTCAGAGCATGAGAAGTGAAAAAAAAATTATTCTTCAATACATGTTTGATGTATTGAGGAATATTTTTTTTTTCACATTGAATAAAATTATTTCTAAACGCATGAATTTATTCTACACAACCAGTTGGTCGGTTTAGTTGGTCGGAGTGGAAGGACAGAAATCTATAAGTACTAAAGTGACCTAGCTTAGCTACAGTACTGGAACAAACTTGATGTTGTCGTGACTTAAAGAAAATGCAACCTACCACCTACGAGTATCTCACTAGCTTACATTTTTTTTGTCGATGTTTATCTCTTAGCAATATTCCTTTAAATTGAAACTTATATATAATGCTGTATTTTGTGATAGTAAAAATACATGTTTTATTTTCAAATTAATCCGTGATTTTTATTACATGCCCACAGAATTTTCTGAGAAGGGGGCGTGGAAGGTTTTCATTTTAATAGGATGGGGGGAGTAAGTACTATAAAAATCTTTGGGAACCTAAGGCAGGAACTTTTAAACCATGGCCTCCGTTAGGGCTTCTGAATAATAACACCCTACGGGACGCAAGCCAACCTCACCTGGACAAAGTGCAGCAGACGAGACTTTGACGCTCCCCTCCAACCCTAGGCCAGCAAGTGATAGACAGACCGAAACTTTCCTTCACTTTGCTCTGTCTGTCCTTTATATCCTCTATCCTTATACTTTCCATCTCAGACTTTTTTAACCGACTTCAAAAAAGGAGGAGGTTCTCAATTCGATGCGTATGTTTTTTTGAAGTGAAGCTTTTTTTACGCCTCAAATTTTTTCGTCCATCTATCGCATTTCACAAAAACATGGGATCTTTAATTTCAATACCTACTTTATATACATAGGTACTGTAGTATTATATTATCTGTGACTTAGGTCAAGATTGGTCTATGCGTTCGATCCTGGTGTAGAGCGTTATTTTTTCATAAAGTTGTTTTTACTGCTTTTTGTTTATTTTATTAATTTTGTTCTTTAATTTCTTTAAAAAAGAGTAATTTATGTTTTTTATTAGTTTTTTTATTTATAATTTTCTATTCAGAGGAAAAAGATTTAAGTTGAGATTAAAAGCGCGATTTAAATACCCTAACTTAGCTTAGGACATTCCTTAGTAGTATGCTGTCACTTCTTGTCTTTGATGAAAAGAATGTGACAGCATGCCACTTGACGACACGGTTAGCGCAGAGGTCGAGTGATCGCCTACCGCGCAACGTAGTGGTCGCGGGTTCGATTCCCGTACAGGACAAATATTTTGTATGGCCTAGGTACTGAAATTTGTTCCGGTCTGGGCGTATGTGCATGTGATATTCTATGTTTGTAACTGCACCCATGACACAGGAGAAAATCCTAGTGTGGGGCGACTTTAAAAAAAAAGATTGTCTTGCTAAGACCAGCCCTGCGAGCATGGAACTCTCGATAAACAAAATTTGACAGCTAAAATCGACATATTCGAGAAAAATCGATAAATTTGACAGATATTCCTAAGGAATGAAAAGGACAGATGCTTTTGTCGATCGATATATGTCGATCGACAAGTCCATGCTCGCAGGGAAGGTTTGCTAAAATTTTCCATTTAAATGCCTACGATTCGCAAAAAGTTCCACAAACTTGCATCGTGGTGTCATAAAACCACACAATGATTTTTTTTATGTTACGTGATTACTCCGCCAATTGTGGACCGATTTTCAATTTCTTTTTTGCATTCGATAGAGTAATCCTATTGTCATCAAAGTCAGGATTTGATGATGGGATCCCAATAAAAACGGAATTTTATAGGTAAAGGTATGTCCAACGTGTTTCGTGTTTCTTCCGAAGTTATTCAGGTATTTACGTCTGGTAGTCTAGTCATGAACCAAGCTGATGATAGAAGACTCGTTAATGTCCTCCTAACCGATATTCGGTCACGGCGGCCAATCTCGACAGAGACTAGCCATCTGCGCAGGAGATATTATAGTGCACAAGTGACTGCGCAAACGCAAGTGCGCTCTCTGTTCCTTCACTCGTCTAGTCCGATGGGACGGTTAACCGACACGACCGGGGCGAGATCAGGCGCAGAACCTTTGCCGAATTTTTTGGCGAGGGGTTCACATTAATGCACGACAACGCTCGCGCTCACACTGCAGCCATCTTTGTTTGTTTCGTTTCCAAAAATTGTTCGAGATCGAACAATTCCTTCTAAAATCTATCTTACCTATTTCTGCCGCCAAGTCGCAGTTCTCGTATTGCTCCTGTGTTCCAGTTTGAATAGTAAGACAGGTAGTGAAATTATTGGGTACCCTACCCACTGTGATGTGACATCTCACGTCATTAGCTACCAACGCACATTCCCTGCGTTCCAGATAAGCACCTGCTACTTTCTGAGGCTAACATCTGATGTTAGCCTCGTTTTGCGTTTCTTATAAGAAATGTTGACATTTTTAGCCGCGTTAATTGTTACAAATAAAACGGAAGGTACTGATTTTTTGGGCTGAACTTTGACACCTCATTTACTTAGTCCAGCCACTTAAAATTTCTAATAATATAAATCAGAATTGGCTAATACTATAAATATCTTTCAATGAATTTTTTAAATCCGCTGAAAATCCTCTTTGATTCATGAAAAAAAGATTCCAAATGACAATTTTGAAAGCTGTCAAAAAGTGGTATCAGAGGACCCATCTATTAGCATGGGTGTTTGATGCTAGCATTTCGTGTTAAAAATTCTTAAATGAAACGCATGATAACCAGCAGGAAAAACTAGCATCACCGCCAATGAAACGCAGAGATGCTAAAAATGTTGATATTTATGGCTAAAAATGCTTATCTGGAACGCACTGATTGGCGTCCTTGTATGGGTTGTAGATTTGCCAGTTGGAGGAATCACATGTGTTATTATAATAAACGACTGAAGCCACCTACTATATCCCCCCTAGCATGACCACCGAAACACGATATGATAAAACGATATATCGATATGAACATCAATGTTAAAAAAGTTGTATTTTTCAGTTATCTTGATGTTTTGAGTAGTTATGTTTTTGATATTAGTATTATTATTTTGGGTATTATTAATATAGGTACTTATAAATGTAGATACATATTCAAGGAAGCCATTATATGCGACATAAGTATTTTGACAGTTCATTATATCGATTTATCGTTTTATCATATCGTGTTTCAGTGTTGATGGTACGGGGGCAGGGTAGGCTGCTTGTTAGCCAATTTTGTTGTACAAAAACTTTACAAAAAATAATAACCGACATCAAAAACGCTTATAAGACTTTCTAGGAGATCATCGTTTGGTTTTTGAATGAATGAATGAATGATAGTTTATTTGGCACCAAAATACAACACATAAGGTAACAAAACAAAAAACACTTTTTATATATACAGGTAATTTATATATACAGGTAGTTATACAGTAAATAAATAGGGTGGGTTTTTATCTTTTATAACACCGAAGAGCAAACTTGCAAAATGTAATTTCCGACGTGTTTCTATGTTCAAGAGATTGTTACTATTTAAGTACGGCGTTATATGAGATCTTGGGGGTACAGGAAAACAAAATCTTATACAAGAGTTTTGGAGGCGTTGTATCACTCTCTTGGTGCGAGCTAGTAGACATGTTCCGACCACTGAATCCGCATAGTTCAGCTTTGACAGTATTAGTGACTCACAGAGGCGAATCCTAACATCTACACTTAAGTACTGACGCACCTGGTACAACACTCTCAGCCTGTAATAACACTGTTGTACAACATAGCAACGTGCTTTTCAAACTTCAATTTCCCATCCATCCAAACACCAAGATTTCTAGCTTCTTCAACTTGCTCGATCTCAACGTTATTCAATTTGACTTCTGGTACACCACTGTTAATTTGACCAATTTGAGTCTCGGAGCCCAGAATCATAAGCTTGCTCTTTCCTGGGTTTAAGGACAAACCATTGGCTTCCGACCATTTAGCTATATGTTTAAGGTCCTGGTTGATCTTACTTGTGGCTTCTGTTATTTCAGCCGGCTTAAAAGACATGTAAATCTGGAGGTCGTCCGCATAAATGTGATAATTGGTATAAATAATTGATTTCGGCAGGTCAGCAGTGTAAATAATAAACAATATAGGCCCCAATATCCTGTGGAACCCTGTGGAACTCCATTATTGACAGGCAATGTGGAAGATGCTTTTGTTATTCCATTGTCAGAAACTACTTCCACCATTTGTGAGCGATTACATAAATAATTAGAAAACCATTTAATTGCAAACTCATCAAATCCGTAAAATTTTAATTTGGCAATGAGCAACGTTATATAAATTGTGTCAAATGCTCTGGAATAATCTAAAAGTACCAAGATCGACCCTTCTCCTTTATCTTGCCCAGTCAATATGTCATCCACAACATCAAGTAAAGCGGTTGCCGTACTTCTTCCTTTTCTAAATCCCGATTGCTTATCGGGCAGGATGTTATTTGCATCTAAATATTGATTTATTTGAATACAAATAGCCTTTTCTATTATTTTCGACATAAATGGTAGAACACTAACTGGTCGAAGATCCCTTAACTGTGTGGGATGATTGATTTTTGGTATGGGTTTAACTTACCAAAAATCAATCATCCCACACAGTTAAGGGATAGCAGTTTTTGAAGTCGGTGTTTATTTTTTTTATTGAATACCAGCTCAATAGAGTGACTCGAAGTAATACGACAAAGCGTCAATACGTGCCTAGGTATTGTATAAAAAAAACCGGCCGTAGTTGCAAATGCCAACTTTGAGTTCACACTCACACACCTCACAACACGTTGCCACAGATTACTAAATACGTTGCTATTACATTAGGCATTATTATTAAAGCTGCAATGATTTTATACACTCGGCGTCAAAAAAATCGCACCTTTTAAAAATCTTGTTCAAAAATTCCTAAACCTTATTTAGAGGATAGTGTTGGGTATCATTAGAAAGGTAACAAAAAGGGGTATCAAAAAACAATTAAATTTAAACTTTTGTTTAATTATAATGATACAAAAAACATTAAAATGAAAAAAATAATAAAAATCCTTAATTAAGTCCTAAATAACAATCGATGATTAACTGTATGGCATGATTGATTTTTGGTAAGTTAAACCCATACCAAAAATCAATCATCCCACACAGTTAAGGGATCTTCGACCAGTTAGTGTTCTACCATTTATGTCGAAAATAATAGAAAAGGCTATTTGTATTCAAATAAATCAATATTTAGATGCAAATAACATCCTGCCCGATAAGCAATCGGGATTTAGAAAAGGAAGAAGTACGGCAACCGCTTTACTTGATGTTGTGGATGACATATTGACTGGGCAAGATAAAGGAGAAGGGTCGATCTTGGTACTTTTAGATTATTCCAGAGCATTTGACACAATTTATATAACGTTGCTCATTGCCAAATTAAAATTTTACGGATTTGATGAGTTTGCAATTAAATGGTTTTCTAATTATTTATGTAATCGCTCACAAATGGTGGAAGTAGTTTCTGACAATGGAATAACAAAAGCATCTTCCACATTGCCTGTCAATAATGGAGTTCCACAGGGTTCCACAGGATATTGGGGCCTATATTGTTTATTATTTACACTGCTGACCTGCCGAAATCAATTATTTATACCAATTATCACATTTATGCGGACGACCTCCAGATTTACATGTCTTTTAAGCCGGCTGAAATAACAGAAGCCACAAGTAAGATCAACCAGGACCTTAAACATATAGCTAAATGGTCGGAAGCCAATGGTTTGTCCTTAAACCCAGGAAAGAGCAAGCTTATGATTCTGGGCTCCGAGACTCAAATTGGTCAAATTAACAGTGGTGTACCAGAAGTCAAATTGAATAACGTTGAGATCGAGCAAGTTGAAGAAGCTAGAAATCTTGGTGTTTGGATGGATGGGAAATTGAAGTTTGAAAAGCACGTTGCTATGTTGTACAACAGTGTTATTACAGGCTGAGAGTGTTGTACCAGGTGCGTCAGTACTTAAGTGTAGATGTTAGGATTCGCCTCTGTGAGTCACTAATACTGTCAAAGCTGAACTATGCGGATTCAGTGGTCGGAACATGTCTACTAGCTCGCAACAAGAGAGTGATACAACGCCTCCAAAACTCTTGTATAAGATTTTGTTTTCCTGTACCCCCAAGATCTCATATAACGCCGTACTTAAATAGTAACAATCTCTTGAACATAGAAACACGTCGGAAATTACATTTTGCAAGTTTGCTCTTCGGTGTTATAAAAGATAAAAGCCACCCTATTTATTTCATAAATTACAGTTTTCTCTACGACAACGAACGAAAGATCGAATTAATTGTCCAACTTCCAAGACAGCGGCATTTCGTGGCAGTTTTCGATATTCGGCTTCGAAGTGCTGGAATAACATCCCTCCTCCATTGAAATATAGTTTAAGTGTTGGAACATTTAAAACTAAACTAAGAAAATATCTATTGGACGCCCAAAAAGCCGAATAACGCTGCGATGTGTTGTATTTTGTTTGTCACCTGGATGGTTGTATATCTGCCTCTATTTATTAGGTTTGAAATTTATTGAGCAATTAAGAGCTTTACTGTGTGCGCATTGCCCAACGTTACTATATGGTATCTACAGTTACTGAATAAATGGTATCCGCAGAATACCAGCGTCGAAGCACTCCGTGCCTCGGCATATGCTGAGCTGGGACCTATTTGGCCCAGAAACTACCTGTATATATAAAAAGTGTTTTTTCTTTTGTTACCTTATGTGTTGTATTTTGGTGCCAAATAAACTATCATTCATTCATTCATTCAAAAACCAAACGATGATCTCCTAGAAAGTCTTATAAGCGTTTTTGATGTCGGTTATTATTTTTTGTGAAGTTTTTGTACAACAAAATTGGCTAACAAGCAGCCTACCCTGCCCCCGTACCATCAACACTGAAACACGATATGATAAAACGATAAATCGATATAATGAACTGTCAAAATACTTATGTCGCATATAATGGCTTCCTTGAATATGTATCTACATTTATAAGTACCTATATTAATAATACCCAAAATAATAATACTAATATCAAAAACATAACTACTCAAAACATCAAGATAACTGAAAAATACAACTTTTTTAACATTGATGTTCATATCGATATATCGTTTTATCATATCATGTTTCGGTGGTCATGCTAGGGGGGATATAGTAGGTGGCTTCAGTCGTTTATTATAATAACACATGTGATTCCTCCAACTGGCAAATCTACAACCCATACAAGGACGCCAATCAGTGCGTTCCAGATAAGCATTTTTAGCCATAAATATCAACATTTTTAGCATCTCTGCGTTTCATTGGCGGTGATGCTAGTTTTTCTTGCTGGTTATCATGCGTTTCATTTAAGCATTTTTAACACGAAATGCTAGCATCAAACACCCATGCTAATAGATGGGTCCTCTGATACCACTTTTTGACAGCTTTCAAAATTGTCATTTGGAATCTTTTTTTCATGAATCAAAGAGGATTTTCAGCGGATTTAAAAAATTCATTGAAAGATATTTATAGTATTAGCCATTTCTGATTTATATTATTAGAAATTTTAAGTGGCTGGACTAAGTAAATGAGGTGTCAAAGTTCAGCCCAAAAAATCAGTACCTTCCGTTTCATTTGTAACAATTAGCGCGGCTAAAAATGTCAACATTTCTTATAAGAAAAGCAAAACGAGGCTAACATCAGATGTTAGCCTCAGAAAGTAGCAGGTGCTTATCTGGAACGCAGGGAATGTGCGTTGGTAGCTAATGACGTGAGATGTCACATCACAGTGGGTAGGGTACCCAATAATTTCACTACCTGTCTTACTATTCAAACTGGAACACAGGAGCAATACGAGAACTGCGACTTGGCGGCAGAAATAGGCAAGATAGATTTTAGAAGGAATTGTTCGATCTCGAACAATTTTTGGAAACAAACAAAACAAAGCTTTTCGAAGGCTTTCTACAAAATAGTACCTATTTATATAACTGCTATAACAGTAATTAGGTATTTAATAAAAAAGTAAAACCATACTTATACCTACAACTTTTGCTTTGTTTAAAGTCGTGACAAGAAACGAGTAATTAACAAAAAAAATGAGCGATCGTACGACCTTGTATGTAACTTGTATGCACATACATCCGATTGGCATTGAGTATAAAGCAGAAAAATATTAATATCTTGCGTGCGTGGTTCCTAGGAAAATAATAATATCTTGTGTGATTCGTACCTAAATAGTAAAATTTTATGTATAAACATAAAAGTTGTTGGCTTCAAAAATTACCTAAATAGTAATTTTTGAAGCCAACAACAAGAAATTTTGTTTCTTCGAGGGGTTTATTTTTCCATTCTTATGTCCACTTCAGTCCATGATTCAGAAATATATTGTTATGATTAATTGATCGAGCGAAGATACAGATTAAAAGATTTTTTTTATTCTTTAAAAGCCATGCACCACATATGGTTACGTCGGCTAAGATGAAAAGTTTGTATTCTTAAAAATTAAATTATATTAAACTCTTGTCTTATACTATCCGTGATAAGACCAGCAACCACTCGGCCATTGGACGCTCGTTAAATTTGAACTAAGATCCTTATCTTTTTGTGTTAATACGAATAGCACTAAGTATTATCTTTAGCGCCACACTATCTATGTTCAATGTTCATGTAGAAGATATAGTAGCGTTATTTTGATGAGCATAGAATTACCTCTATCAGGCAGGAGGTCACACAAAATAATGAAGTCATCGTACGTGATATGAATGGTCTCCAGAGGTCACTGTGGAGAATGCTGTCAGCTAGCGAATCGGGCGGATAAGGGGGGTGTATAATATGGTAAAATAATATCCTGGGTATTTTTTTATTAACCTATACTTAGCTAAAACCTATCCCCGAAGGTGAAGACCCTCTCCTCACATAAGGGCAGGGAGAACACCGGGGGGTTTTAGTGGGTAGGCTTGGCAATCTGCCGGGAGAGCCCCACACACGCTCGCCGTCTAGCCAACAGCGGATACGGTCCGGCTATAGGCATTTCCTCCCGAAAAAAAGGCGTCAAGATCCTCTGCCTCTGCCCTTTAAATAATAAAGTGGTCGACACTATTGTCGACAACCAAATTTAGTAAATCAGTTATAAAATGTAAATTTAAAAAAGCTTTCTTTAATTCTAACGTTTCTAACCATTAATTCGTAACATAATTTTGTGCGTTACATTACAATACTACTGCTTTTTACTCTTTTTTTTTGTGGGAGGGGGGAAAATGCATTTACGCATTCCTCGTGGTCGAGCCAAACCACGAGGATATGTGGGACTCCCCAGACCGTACACGGCCCGGGCCTACCCACTAACTTGCAAGATTTCATTACAGACACGGGACAGGTGAAAGTAAATTAAAGCTTGTAAAATACATAATTACATAGTAATATATTATAGTAAATAGAATAGGTAGGTATAAGAAAACTCTTTTTATGAGCATGTAGATACTTTGCCAACAAACTGTTTTAACAGTTTGGCAAGTAAATAATAATAATATAATAAAATGTATTTATTGAATAAAAAAACTAGTGGGTCTAGGAAGCGGCTAAAAGGTTGAAATATTATTAATAGTGAAATGTCACTCTGGCAGATTAAAACTTCAATTTGGCTAGTGTATACTAATACCTGCTCTAGTGTATGTTGATTTTCAATGGTCCGATACAACCGCGCTGACAGCGGAATGGCGCTATGGGTACGCAGCATGAACGGTGTCTCTGTTTTAATATTGTTTTAACCTTGCTTTGCTATAAGCGATCATGATAAGGCCCCAGGTGAGGCGCAGAATTTCCATTTCGTCTTGTGAATACAAAATGTTATGTTTAAAGAATAAAAAAATATACGGTAAGGAAGCCGCGACCTGTTGACCCAAGATAAGGCCAATGATTCTGACAATGGTGCCGGACGCCAATATCTTTTGTTTGAATAACCGACGCTTATGAGTTGCGTTTGGCCCAACTTCCTACAAGTATAGAAAGAGTCAATGAACTTGTCCCAATTCGTTTTCTCACAAGCCATACTCTATAAATAATCGTACAGAATGCAACGTCTGTACTAACGCGACGGGTATAAATGCTAAAGCAGGGGTAGTCAATTCATTTCATGCGGTTACCATATTTGTCAATAATACAACTGTTGCGGTCCGCTGACCAGAAAGAAAGTGTCCTGTGAAGTGCTGTTGGAACTCCTGACAGTTACACGTATACTTGCATTTTGGCCAGTCTTCCGCTACCCGCCCAAGTAACATTTTAGGTTCTAGAATGGTTTTGAAAAGGTTCTAGAACCTATATATGGATATCTGCTACTAAGTCTTAATAGACTCAATAATGTTATATTAACCTTATAATAACCCCCTGAGTGCAAAAAGGGCCCACGTTTTAGAACCCCTCTGAGAGCTACAGCAAAACCTATAATTTAAATCACAATACCTTTATTTAAGGTTAATATAACCTTCTAAAATGTTGTTGGATGTATCTATATGATAACTTAAAACCGTTTTTAGACATGAATTAATGCTTTTCCGAGACTCACAGGTTTTAAAATGTTTCTATGTAAGATTTTTTACACAGAAATAAGTGAATTTCAAATCTCTATTTATAATGGCGATTCCTTGTTTTAAAATGGCGAGATAAGGTAAGTGTTGTATTCATAAAAATAATAAGTAGCTTGCTAACGTCAGGAAAAATTAAAAAATACTGCGACTGGCACTTTATTGTAAAACTTCATTATAATAGAGCTGTATAAAAGGTGGGCCCTTCGTAAGGTAAAATTCTGAAGATATTTTAATAAAATAAAAATTATAAAATACGATGGTTGGTGATAAATCGCATTAGAAATGAAACTTCTATCCATATAAAACATATATTTTAAATATATAGCACATATTACTTAATTTTGCCTTATTTAATTTATCAAAATATTGCTTTTTCTTCCGATAGATTTTTTATTTCAATAAAAAATATGGCTGCTGTTAGGAAATTACTAGAAAGAATTTAAATTAACCTTTTCAGAACTGTGACAGCTAAAAGCTTATTATGTTTTCCAAAATAGGATCTAAAGATTATCCGGCGGAGCTAGTTAAAACTATTAGGCTATTGTTGCAGTTAGTTAAAACTCCCGGAGATAACCAAAATTTTTTGAGGATGTTTCTTAAGCTTTAAAATATTCTCCTAGGACTTAAATTATGCCGTAAGCTTATACAATAGCATTACTGGTTTGGGGTTTAACCACATAATCATAATTTGTTTGTCTAGATAACTCTAATATAGCCTAAAGGTTTCATGTAGGTTTTAGAAATGACTTACAGGTGATTTTAAAATTCCATAACTTTATAGCTGTATATAAGTTAAAAAATTAACCTTTAGATCTCACTTTGGTATTATGCTAGCTTTTCTAGAACTGAATCAGGAGTCTACGACAACTTTAAGATCTTAGGACTATATGCTCCTAAAACCTAAAAAAATAACGTTAATTTAAACTCTTGTCAACGGTTCCAAAGTTGTAATAATATTCAATTAGTTTTAGGACTCATTAATCTTTCTGAAATACTAAATACGACCAGATAGCAAAACGTTAACCTTTTTATGACTCTTTTATAACCTTGAGGTAAAGTTTATAACCGAGATCCGAAAAAAATGTTACTTGGGCGGTCCGACCGAAGAGTATACAGAGGGAGCTAGCGGTACCGCAACTGTGAGCACGCAGCGACCTCGGCGGCATCGAAGGCGTATGTGTGTCGTCCTCCCCAGAAAGGGGAGAGGAACCTAGGGACAAAGGAGACAGATTATTCAACGGGGGAGTCAAGCATTGCGCGCGGTATAGTGCCGTCGCAAGTTCCGCGCGCGTCTCCCACGATTCGATTCGGTCAGTATAACTAGGATGGTGGGTAGGGCCTTAGGTGGAGATGGGATTGCCAGGCCCGCCACGGCTACCGCGGCCACGAAAAAATGTAGGTATGATGTGCCGCTATCGGCACGTGACGGATGACTTACAATGGGTCTCATAAGAAGGCTCAAAGTCACCCAAAGGGCAACGAAGAGGGCTATGCTCGGAATTTCTCTACGTGATCACATCAGAAATGATGAGATCCGTAGAAGAACTAGAGTTACCGACATAGCCCAAAGAATTGCAAACCTTAAGTGGCAGTGGGCAGGACACATCGCTCGTAGGACTGACGGCCGTTGGGGCGGAAAGGTCCTCGAGTGGCGGCCGCGTACCGGGAGACGCAGTATTGGTAGGGCCCCCACAGTGGACCGACGATCTGGTGAAGGTCGCGGGAAGCCGCTGGATACGGGAGGCGCAGGACCGATCGGTATGGAGATCCTTGGGGGAGGCCTATGTCCAACAGTGGACGTCTCTTGGCTGATATGATGATGATGATGATGATATACCTACATTCATACCCATTTAGTAAAAACTTGTTGACATTACAAACAGACACTTCAATTTTATTTATTTGTACCTATAGATTAGATTGTCTAAATTTAAAAACAAAATTAATACATAAAAGAAAATTATAAAATAAACATAAGGGCAATAAAAACAAAATAATAAAAACAAAATATTAATAAAATAACGCTTTACAACAGTTTTTGTGTAATGCGACATGCGATGGAAAAAATTGAGGAGATGTGAAAAAGGTTCAATTTCAAAAACAATACTTACCTTACCTAGTTGTATTTAACTTTATCATAAACTTTTATCTAAATTGTAGTATTCCTGGTAAATCATGTCATAAAATCCTACACAATATGTTACTCGTAACTTTAAACAGTAACAGCATACCTATTCGTTTTGCCGCCTTGTTCAGCAGACGCAGCGCGGTTATATACCCACAAATTATATTTATGCCTCTACCACGTTGGGTCGTAGATAGACCAAAAAACCTACCAAAAGCCTGACAGGCCTGACATTTTAAGGCGAGGAATTTCCACGTGCAAGCCCATATGTTCCGCACTTCACACCGTTCATTTGTACATGACGTTAGCGCGGACGCGGCCACTGAACAGGCGCCAACATCATGTGCCGCACAGTAAAAATATAACAGTACCACAAGGACGTTTTATGCAATATACTTTTTGCTAGGTTACAAATAAGTATTGATTTATAAACTGAGGTAAGTACCTACAGTAATACAACCAATAAAGATACAGCTTTATGACTTCATTGCTATTTTTTATTGTATCTTTACTTGTATGTAAATATGGACACTTTTTAATTGTTACATTACATAGTATTTTTATTTGACAAACAACCACGTGATTTTTTTAATAACTTAAAAAATAACAAAGTTTAAAAAGCTTTTATTTGCTAGTGACGTCATTGTACTCGTCCACCATTATAATACCGATACAAACATATATTTTATAAGAAAGAGACGTAAAGCAATTATCAATAATTAGACTTTTTCAAGATTCATCATAATTAGACCGTTTCTTCACAATTTCAAAGGTTTTAAATGTTTCTATGATGTGTTATTAATAAAATGTAAATTCAAATTTTATGCATATTTCTTTTGTGCAGTATAGAATGCATCACTAGAATACAAGAAATGCTCGATTAGCTAGAAGTAGTATTTAAAACAAAAGCTAAGAATATGACTGACGCGGCGGCATAATATATGTTATAAAGCACTGTTAAATTTTTTTGTTTGACTTCGACAGCTATTCGGTTTGATTTAGAAATAGTAGATTGTTACACCGGGCGCTAAGTGACTTATCAATGCCCGCGGATGTTTGGTGCACGAGCACTTGCTCGAGGGCACTAATAACCCGAGGGCATTAATAGCTCTCTTACGAGGTGTGTAATCTGCTTTTCCTTCAACTTATTAAAAAAATAATAAAAAACTGAAGTTGACTGTAGAAAAACTTATTTATTTATGACAAAAAAAATGCAAGTTGTTCTTATTAAGAAACCAAACCTTATCTTGACGGTGGTGACGGAAGTGGAAAATCCACAAAAAAAAACTCACTGTCATGTACACCACAAAACCCTTATTTCTTGCCGTCAACATGAATGTGCACCAAAAAACACCACTTTCACTGCACAATATTCACTCGAATACAATTTTTAATTTATTAAAATAAAAGCTAATCTTCGCCATTAAAGCCAATTGCCTCTCTTTTTTAAATAAAATTGGCTTTGTAGGGTCCTATCTAACTTGTTTTGCGCATGTGTATTTTTTGTGACATGTTATACAACCACTCAAATCTCTTTGGAAAAATGCCTACATTTTATATGAATTGTATGAATATGAATTGTAATTTCTTTTTAAATTAGAAAAACAAACAACAGGGCAATTATGTTGAACGGGTCATTAATGAAATTTCATACAATACTACTGCCGTTTTCCAGGGTAGTAATGTATTACTTAGTGTTGCCTTTTCCGATGATTAGAGTAAAATTAATGAGTAGTTTGAAGTAAAATATTTTAATAGATATAATAATATGTAGGTATTTTAATACAGTACTGAATAAATACGTACTATTAATAATTATGTAAGTATTTCGCTTACTATTCGTCAATAAAAATATTTTAATATACACGGTTATTTTTTTATCGCCCTGGAAAATTTAAGGGACGCTTGGCGACATGGTATTAGAATGATTTAAATATAAATAAAAAAAATAACCCCCCTCCTTAATTTTATATTATTTTTTTTAAAAATACAAAAAATGCTGCACTAGTTGAGAGCAGCATTTTTAGAGATTTTTTTATTTTTTTTTATATATTTTTTTTATTTTTTATTTCATTTTTTAATTTTTTTTATAATATTGGAAGTGTCCTGAAGCGTCCCTAAAATTTTCCAGGGTGATAAAAAAATAACCGTGTATATATATATGTAGGTATTTTAATACATTACTGAATAAATAAGTACTATAACTTATTTCGATTTGATTTGTAAACCGACTTCACTGACTTCACGAAGTTATGAGGTAACACATACCTCATAGCTTCGTCATTTATTAACTGATTTTCAAAATTCTTTTTGTATTCAGAAAAGTATACGCCCGAAGTGGTTCCATGCCATCAAGTCAGGATCTAGTATTAGAATCCCAAGAAAATCGAGAGAATAGGCACGTCCAACGTCTTTCCTGTTTTTTTTCTGAAGCTATTCAGGTATTTGCGTCTGAAAGACATCATCTCAAGGATTCTTCCACTATGCTGAGCTTACGATGGATCCTTAACTTTAAGGAGTTAGGGAGTTAGTCTTTAGATATAAAAGGTACGTATTGACTCTCAGTTAGGTATATTCTTTCAAGTTGACTTAGAGAGCTATTATTAATTTCACGAAAAAAATAAAAATATATTTTTTACAAAAATACCGACACCACTACAAAACAAAAACTACTTCAAAATAAAAATGTAATGTTGTGTGTTTTATTTTATTGCTACTAAGTTGGCAAACAAGCAAACTGCCCACCTGATAGTAAGTGGTAACGGTAACAGTAACAACCTATAATACATGTGGTTCCTGTGCGATTCGCAGTAAAACTGCAAGCCCCACAAGAACCACAGTGTACGTTGCCAACTTGTGACATCAGATGTAAAGTCACGGTACCCAGTAATTTCAGTGCCATATCTTACCCTTCACACCGGAACACAGCAATGCAAGCACTGCTGATTTGCGGCAGAAATAGGTAAGACGGAGATATTTTTATCCTTGCCTTAGCAAGCATCAAAAACGATAGTATTTTTGTTTTTAATTATATCCCAATTTTTGTGACAGGTATCTCTGGCAGGTATGTCATCCATCATATTATTATTAGATGAATTCGAAACAAGCTCAAACCTGTTTTTGATGTGCTACCATCATCAACGCTGGCCAAGTGCGGGTTGGTCGACTTCACACACAACCTAAGAATTTCTTTACACGTGTGTGCAGCGGTCGGCGCGCCGGCGCGCTACTTAGTGGTAGGTATTTATAACGCTGCATTGCGTGAGTGACAGAGGCGTGCATGTACTAAACAAGATTATCAAGAAGAAAGCCACAAATCGCTATGAATATCAGGCAACCGTATTAGTCTCTAAGCAAACTGGTTTTAAAATATTAATTAATATTCTACCACCTTAGGCCTGTAAGAAAACTCGGGAAGTACTACACAGCTAGCGTTCTTTACGATGATGACTTTACATTTGACGACACGGTTAGCGCACAGAGTTCGAGTGATCGCCTACTACGCAACTGGTCGCGGGTTCGATTCCCAAATATTATTAACCGACTTCAAAAAAGGAGGAGGTTATCAATTCGGTTGTATTTTTTATGTTTGTTACCTCATAACTCCGTCATTTTTAAACCGATGTCCAAAATTATTTTTGTATTCGATAGAGTATAGAGCAAGGGTGGTCTCATGGTCACCAAAGTCAGGATCTGATGATGGGATCCCATAGAAAATCGAGGAAAGCACTAAAAACACACTTCTTTCACTAAAAAAATTTCATTCACTGAAAAGTTAAAAATAAAAAATATTTTACAAAAAATAAAAAACGACTTCAAAAACACTGAAAGCTTAATAATAATATAAGTATAGGTACAGACAACATCACACTTCTATATTGAAGTCGGTGACAAATTTTAACACTTTCTAGGTGATTATCGTTTGGCGCCGACTTCAATACAGAAGTGTGATGTTGTCTGTACCTATTCTTATATTATTTTTAAGTTTTCAGTGTTTTTGAAGTCGGTTTTTATTTTTTGTAAAATATTTTTTTGTAGTTACGGGACAAATATTATGTATGGAATACAGAAATATGTTCCGGTCTGGGCGTATGTGCATGTAATATGTAATATATTCTACTCGTATGTTTGTAACTTTGATGACACGGTTAGCGCAGAGGTCGAATGATCGCCTACTGCGCAACGGGTCGCGGGTTCGATTCCCGTACGGGACAAATATTTTGTATGGCCTACAGATTTTTTTTCCGGTCTGGGCGTATGTACATGTGATATTCTATGTTCGTAACTGCACCCACAACACAGGAGAAAATCTTAGTGTGGGGCGACGTATTTATATAAAAACACTTTCATTACTGAGTGACTGACAGATTACACACAGCCGTAATTAAAAGGCACAAAAAGCGGAAATTTGACATGTACGTTGGAAATTCGCAATCTAAGGGGGTAAAACTAAAAAATAATAGTTTGTATGGAACCTCTATGACATTTATGCGGGCGAAGCAGCGGGCAAAAGCAAATATTTTATAAAGTTTCACAAAATTCCGCTGATCAGATATTTTCTTTTAATACAATGAAGTGATCTTTACATAAATCGAACGGAAAATGTTAATTATTTTTTTACTTTTTTATAATCAACTCACGCTTGACCATAAATGTTACGAAATTTAAAAGATTCCTAAAATACTGTTTTACTGTTCATAATCATATATAATACATAGGCTCGAATAAAACTCTATTATTTAGCTACATGTATAATGTGCTGTTGATTCTACCTTCTAAAGCTTTGATGCAAGGCGTTGTGAATAAAGGGGGTAACATTAAGTATTTAAAGGAATTCAGCAATAAAGTTTTATAGGAAACATTATTTTGAACCTATAAATCGTTGCATATTTACTTGAAGAAATTATCATACTGGTTTATTAACACTGCACTGTGCTATATGGCCGCGACAATAAAATATAAACATTTGGGAAATAAATATTTACCACTTTTCTTTCAGCATTTTTTGTATGCATTTGATTTAACATTTCGTCTTTGACTTCTTTTATTAACGATTTTTACACATAAAATAACTTATAGAAAAAAAGAACGAAAAACATATTTTTTCACACATAAAATAATTTAGGAAGAAGGATTAAAATAGTTTTCTCCTTTATAATACCTAATCCATTATTTACACTATTCACCATATTACTACACTAATCTATAATAATAATGAAAGTTAACAAAATAAACGCAAACTGCAAAATTAAAATTCGATCGTAAAGAAACACGTAATATATTTTTTTGCGCCCGCGACACGAAGCGACATGACCATACCCTGAGACGACTTGGCGAGTACTGTCTTATATGGAGCGCGATTGCAACCAAGCGAAATTATAGAATTTTCGTCATTTTCCTAAATATTTTATATGACATCAAAAAATCTGTCTTCACAGTTCACTAGATAATAACGAACTACATGTTTTGGTATAACTTTTATACTGTTTTATGTATATTTCGATTTCAAATCGTGGTTTTAGTTTTTGATTTAGACCTATGTTTGGATTTTTTTTCTATCGAGTGAAATGGAGTAAATCGTGTTTCTGCTTTCACAGTTCACTAGATTATATCTTCAAGTTTAAGGTGTGTGAATTTCAGAATTGTGGGTTCTAATATTATCCAGATCTAGACGTTCTAAGATCGGCAAATTTGGGAAATCCTCGCCTTAATATTTGGCCGGACACGCTTGAAAAAAGCTGGACATGTCCGGCTAAATCTGGACAGATAGCGACCCTAGCTCCGATGTTTCCTCAGCCAAAGCCAAAGAGAAAAACTAGAATAGAAAAATCCTGAGCGAATTCTTAAACGTAACTTTTGTTAGATCCGTGCGCTAGCGTCAGTACAACACTTTCTATTCTGTTTTCTTATTCGTTAGGCAACTTAGGCAATAATAATAGTTATTGCACTTTTTGTGTCATACTGCGACCGCTATTGTCATTACGAAACGGCGCGAGATTCGCGCGTGCGCGTCAAATGTCACTTTGGTTGGCAGCACGATTTAGACATGATTTAAACAATGACCTTTTTGGTACCTATTGCTAATTGTGTTTGTCCATGAAGGTCGATAGTAATTTTAATTTGTTAAATATCCATCCATCTTAGCGAAATGACTGACAAATAATTATCATAACTATTTAATGAGAAGCTTCAAGGCTAGTTTGATAATTGCGGCTCTTCTGATGTTAATCGGTTTTGGACGTTTGCATTAACACCTGCTATCAAGGAACTTACTCACCCCGCGCAGCCCGCACAAGAGTATTGAGTTCCTATGTTGATTTCTAGGGCGCTTGCGCACTTAGACGTATTCGGTTCGTGTTCGATACGTGGAAAAACCGAACGGGAAATTTACGTCCTAGCGTTTGCGCACTTATTCGTACCTATTCTATTCGTGTTCGAGACGGTTGTGCGATAAACGTCAAGATGACGAGATCAGTTCCTGTGTTTGAAAACCCGCTGCAATTTAGTACTCATTTGGCACTAAGTATTCGATATCAAACATTATAATTTTGGTACCTGCTAATTAAGTAAAGTTTTGTCTAATTAGGATCATCCCCACATTCATCATTATAGCTCATATACGTCCCCACCGAGGGGCTCGAGCCTACCCTATGTTAAGGTGATTAGGCCTTAGTCAACCACGCTGGCCCAGTGCGGAATGGTCGACTTCACATACACCATTGAATTTCTTCGCAGATGTATGCTGGTTTCCTCACGATGTTTTCTTTCACCGTAGGAGCGTCAGACAAATGTACACATCCATGATCTGTCCCACATTCATGATCTGTCCCAACGCTATTTCACTAGCGCCACCGTCCACCCTAACTCCCTTGTCAGACAGGCGGCCGATTACACCTAATTACGTAGTGTAATTGTAGCGGCCAAAAATCGTCGACCGAGGAACATCCTCCTCGATCCCCACCACCCTATCACACGAGCGAACGACCTTCTCCCTCCGCCTCCCAACCTACTGTCAAACACTGCACACCCACACTTCGCACTCGTAGAACAAGAGTGCGAAGGCCCGATCTACAAAGTTTGCGATATACCAGGTACAGATATGTGCCTGGTCGCTTCTCTCCACCCTCCACTACACGGCGAACTCGAGCGTCCGAGCTAGACGCACTCGCGTTGCAGCCGCTCCCCGCACCGGCTATAACCGCCTGGTGACTCTACCCAGAGAGCGGGACACCCGCGTGGTGATGCCTCTCTGAGCTAGAAATCTATCAGGTTAGGTTTGCCAAATGAGGCTTGAGGACCCACCAAAGTTCTCGCCTTCTTATAAATAATTAAGGTAAAGCTGAAACAGCCATCTGAGGTTAACAGCATAAGTCCCTCAAAAAAAAATTAGGATCATTATAGTCCGAGCAATCGATCTGTAAACATCAACATATCTGAGTCATCGCTACATTACATGAAATTGGAACATCGTGCCGTCATAAAATTCCTCGTAAAAAAGGGAAAAACGGCAGAAGAGATTTTTCAAGATATGTCTGCAGTTTATCCAGAATCTGGACCATCGTCCGCCACAGTCCAACGTTGGGCAAGACTATTGCAGCAAGGTCGATAGTCACTAGAAGATGACCCCGCCCGGGGTGACCAAACACCGCCGTCACAGATGAAAACATCGCCAAAGAGAAGAAAACCGTCGAATAAAAATATGGCAGATAGCAGAAGAGTTGGGCATCAGTATGGAATGAATTGGAGATATCTTACACAATCATTTGCACATTAGTGCACGGTTCCAAAAATACTCACGCAGCTCGATCCACAGCGTCCAGTTGGAACTTCTATAGAGTTTATCGACTTGTGCAAGGACAATTTGGATGAAATTTGTAACCGTATTGTCACCGTGGATGAAACGTCGATTCGACAATATGGTCCAGAATCAAAACAAGAATCAATGCAGTGAATGGAAAAGGGAGAGCAGCCGCCAAAGAAGCTTAAGGTCGAAAAGTCGACTACGAAACTCATGGTCACTATTTTTTGGGATTCGGAAGGAATTTTACTCATTGACTATCTTCCAAAAAAAACAATGAACGCAGTGTTAATAAAAATACGCAATCTTATTGTGAAAAAAAGAAGGGGGAAAATCAGCAAAGGAATTTTCTTTTTGCAAGACAATGCGCCAGTCCATACGGCGCGAATTGCAATGAAAAAAGACCTTCGGGGACAAAGATTTGAGGATGATGAAGAAATTAAAACTGCCGTGAACGAGCATTTTGACTCCAAAGATTCATTCTATTTTTTTGTGGGATACAAGATCTTTTTAAAAAATGTGAGAAATGCGTTGATGTAGAGGGAGATAATGGTGTCGATTCTGGCATGATTCTCTAAACCTAAAACTAAATTTGACAACAGTCTATCCTTGTCATACTCTATACAAAATGACAAGGAGAGACTGTTGTCAAATTTAGTTTTAGGTTTAGAGAATCATGCCAGAATCGATACCACTATATCGAAAAATAAAAATAAATTAAAATTTTTATCTGGCATTTTAATACCTTAGGCTAAGAACTTTTCAGCCGTCCCTCTTACGAGTAGACAATTCGAATCTATTCTGACGTTAAGCCCATAATTTTCAATAGAATCATAACTTCTCCAATATTAGGAACAAAGCCATAGCCATACAATACAAGTAGGACTCTGTAGGACTAAATGTGCTGGCATTGTACATAATTATTTACTTTAATCCTCGATTGTTGATCCATATGTTATAGTACTCGGGAGTCATGAAACAGCAGCAAGAAGTTCATATAGGTTAGGTTTGGGGATGACGTGGTGACTTTGGGTCACCCAGCTCTCGGGGCAATCCTCGACTGGAATGACGAAACACCTCCGAATTTTTTGTGGGTTGGTATTGGATTGGTTGGATGGAAATGGATAATAGCCTCAAGAATGTAACATTTGCAACGTTTAATTGCAAAAACTTAATCCGATCAGCTGACTGCGTAAGGAAATTATGTGATGTTGCTGACGTCATAGCTCTGCAAGAGACCTGGCTTTTGCCTCATGAAGTGCCGTTTATTGGCAGTATCCACAAAGACTATGCGTACACAGGAAAATCTGCGGTAGATACGTCGGGGGGTGTTCTCAGGGGGAGACCCTATGGTGGGGTCGCTTTGCTGTGGAGGAAGTCAGTGTTTCTCTCGGTTTCTCCTATACCTTGCCACAGTGATCGTATTGTCTGTGTTAGAATTGAACAAGAAAATCGTTCGTTGTTGATTTTTTCGGTATACATGCCTATTGATAGTGCTGATAATGATAACCTAATAGAATTCACGGAGTGCTTGAGTGAAATAATTTCAATTAGTGAAAGCAGTGGTGTCGAAAGTGTTTTTATGCTGGGGGACTATAATGCACATCCAGGGACTCGATTCGCAAGTGAGTTGCTTACTGTTTGTTCTGAACAACTATGGTCATGTATAGATATGGAACGGTTACCGATCGAGACTCATACTTTCACAAGCTCAGCCAATGGGTCACTTAGGTGGCTCGATCACTGCGTAGTGACCAGTGCTGCTAGGCACTTAGTGTGTAACATCTCAGTTATGTATGACGTGTTCTTATCGGATCATGTTCCTATGTTGATTGAATGTAACATTAATTTGATACGGTCTAAGATTGTAACAGCACCAGTAGATTGTAATAAAATATTCTGGGGGATGAGAGATGAACAACAAATTAAGCAGTATTCTGATTATTGTAATTCTAAATTGCGACAAATAGATTTCCCTAGCGAATGTTGTAAATGTGTAAATAACCTTTGTAAGAACTCAGAGCACTACTTATTGATAGATAACATGTATAAGCAAATTGTAAATATTCTTGTAGAAGGTGCTATAAACTCATATGTTGGTAGAATAAGACAACATAGACACTATTTACCTGGCTGGAACAAACATGTTCGCGATGCTCACTGTGAGGCTCGCCTACATTACAAAAATTGGATAATGTATGGTAAACCTAGGTCGGGTTATATTTATGATAAAATGTGTACTTCTAGAAGCTATTTTAAAAACAAGTTAAGATTTATACAGGACAATCACAAACAGATAAAAATGGACAAATTAGCACAGTTTCACTCAGACAAACAGTTTAATAAATTCTGGAAATCTACAAATAATTTAAACCCTCGGGTGGGCCTCCCAGTGAGTGTGGCGGGGTTGCATGAGCCAGCTGAGATAGCAAATGCCTTCAGTAAGCATTTTAGAGTGGAGTCTCCTGCTGTTCCAATAAGTCAGGTGAGCGATGCTGGAGCCGACCTTGACAGGGGCCCTCTAACCAGATTCTCGGCGAAGACTGTTGCGAGTGTAATAAAACAGATAGTAAAGGGGAAGTCTCCTGGATGGGACGGCTTGAGTATCGAACATTTGAAGTATGCAGGTGCCCACTTGAGCCGAGTACTTGCAATGTTTTATAGTTTATGCATAAGTCATAGCTACCTGCCGGGAGAACTCATGAGAACGAGTGTAATACCGATCATGAAGAACAAGACGGGAGATTCTTCTGATATGTCTAATTATAGGCCGATATCCCTTGCTACAATAATTGCAAAGGTGCTGGACCGTCTGCTGGACCAAATACTAGCAGATCATATAGTACTAAATGACAATCAGTTTGGTTTTAGACCTGCCCGCCTAGCACGTCCACCAAAACACGATATGATAAAGCGGTTTATCGCGGTGAACTGTCAAAATACAATAGGGTTTCGTCGTATTTTGACAGTTCACCGCGATAAATCGCTTTATCATATCGTGTTTTGGTGGACGTGCTACGGGGGCTGGCCTATCAACGGAAAGTGCAATATTGTCTCTTAAGCAGACGGTTCAGTACTACACCTCCAGACGTACACCCGTATGGGCTTGTTTTCTGGATCTTTCTAGGGCTTTCGACCTTGTTAATTATAACAAATTGTGGCAGAAACTATATCGCGAGACAGACTTACCAGGCGAGGTTGTAAGATTGTTTGAATTTTGGTACAGTAAGCAGATGAATATTGTTAAGTGGGGAGGAGCCAACTCTGATGCGTATGGTTTACAATGTGGAGTGAGACAGGGAGGCCTGAGTTCTCCTCGCTTGTTTAACCTGTACATGAACCAGCTGGTGGGTGAGCTCAGCAGCACCAATGTTGGATGTCATGTAGACGGAATCTGTGTAAACAACATAAGTTATGCAGATGATATGGTGTTGTTGAGCCCTTCTACCAGTGGATTAAGGCAGCTCCTATCAAGTTGTGAGCGTTACTCCGTAGCTCATGGGCTCAAGTAAAAGTGAGTGGATGTTGTTTAAGTCTGGCTGAATAACATATCCGGATTTTCCCGAGATTTCACTATGTGGAAAGGCTTTGAAGCGGGTAAAAAGTTATAAGTACTTGGGCCACTGGGTTACGGAGGATTTAAAGGACAATTTAGATATTGAGAGGGAGCGCAGGTCGTTCGCTGTTCGCTGCAATATGTTGGCTCGTAGGTTTGCGCGGTGTACGAAAGCAGTTAAGTTAACTTTGTTCAAAGCTTACTGCCAGTCATTCTACACTTGCAGCCTGTGGGTTAATTATACGCAGCGTGCGTATAGCAACCTGCGTGTGCAGTATAATAATGCCTTGAGGGTGCTGGTGGTTCTGCCGTGGCGATGCAGCGCCTCCAACATGTTTACGGAAGCTCGCGTTGACGCCTTCGGGGCAATAATGAGAAAACGGTGTGCCGCGGCGCTGTCTCGAATGCGCTGCAGCACCAACGGTGCTCTCAAGGTTTTCACTGACCGTTGGGACATGCCTCTAGTGCAAAAATGGATAAAGGTCCATGTCACGCACTAATAAGGGGTGTCCGAAGATAATTTTATTTTTATTTATTTCTCACTGTATGTTTACTAACACTATTTTTAAGATTATTATTGTTACTAACACTGGGTTTTTTACCTGAAATAAATTATTATTATTATTATTATTGGTATACCCCGACTAACAGGGGAGTCCTACATAACCATCAAAAGATAGCCCTGTACCCTTGGGTAGATGATAATTTCTTTTATGGCCGGCTTACAAAAAAATGGTTACGTGGTTAGGTATACCTAGCCACCGGCGGTTAATGGAGAGGTGTGTGTGGGACTCTTCGTTGAACAAAGGGCATACTACACTAACCTTGAGATCCATCTTGTCCTCAGTCAGGGTGGTTTTGGATCGGGAAAACCCAATTCACAAGAGAATTCTTTGTGGTTTTCTATTATGCAGAGGTGATGACTTGATTACTTTAACGTTTTTTAATACAACTAAGTTGGCAAACAAGGAAACTGTCCACCTGACCACGTCACCTATATACATGTGGTCCTTTTTTTTTTCTCGGGGGGAAATGCGTAACCGCACCGTACCCGCCGTTGGCTAGACAGCGAGCGTGTGTGGGGCTCTCCCGGCAGGGTGCCAGGCCTACCCACTAAAACCCCCCGGTGTTCTCCCTGCCCTTATGGGCGCGCTAGGTAAGGTCCACACTGCGACTCCACTACCCACGCGCCCGGGAATATACATGTGGTCCTAATGAAATTCGCAGCAAATCTGCAACCCCCACAAGAACCACAGTTGTACGTTGCCAACTTGTGACATACGATGTAAAGTCACTGTACCCGGTAATTTCACTGCCATTCTTACTCATCAAACAGGAACACAGCAATGCAAGCACTGCCACTATGCGGCAGAAATAGGTAAGACGATGATAGCAGCAGCCCAAACAGTCGACCCTGGTACAGAGTCTCTCTCGCCATTTGCGCCACAGTTCCTCGTGTTCAAAGTTTCAGGGGCCTATTTCCGCTAATCTTAACGTCGTTGTCGCGTCGTGATAGCGTTTCAATAAAACTGCTTTTGTAGCTTTTATGCGCATTTTCTGCTGCAATTTTTTTGTACTACAATTTCTTGATAAGTCAATAGTGAGAAATGTTTTAGTAAGTATTTGGTTAACCAGCAATAACTGTCTCAAAAATCGATGCTATTGAAGCGTTATTGACACGCCACAAATGCGTTAACGCTAGCAGAATAAAGCTCGAAGTTCAGCTCGGTCAGTTTGACCATCGAACAGGAAACCAGCGGCTATTGTGGTGTCTGAAACGTATCATCTAAAAGACACGTCACTTGTTTTCGATTTCATGAACGGCCATAGTTCAATGTCGTTTTAATAAAGAGAGAAACGGCAAATACATTATTGTAAATTAATAACGGCCGCTGGTAGTAAGTAGGAGTTGACCTATTCGTAATGAGGTCATGTGGAGTCGTACGTTAACTTTGGTCCTATGTAATAATGTGTCATCTTGGATTTTTTTTTGTAATATGTATGATGCAAAGGAGACGGAAAGGAGGAGTCGGTGGCGCTGTGGACTTCTAATCGGGAGGTCCGTGGTTCGAGTCCTGCCATGGACCAATGTGTTTTTCGAATTTCATATGTACCTACATTTGACGACGCTCCTATGGTGAAGGAAAACATCGTGAGGCAACCTGCATACACCTACGAAGAAATTCAAAGTTGTATGTCAAGTCGACCAATCCGCATTGGGCCAGCGAGGTTGCCTAATCACCCTAACTTAGGGTAGGCTCGAGCCCCTCGGTGGGGACGTATTATGATCTGTGATGATGAAAAGAGACGGATGCTAGAAGTTCATGTGATGGCGATGAGAATTTTAAGATCGATATGGGGTGTGACTAGAAAGGTTAGGATTAAAAATTAATATAATTATACAGAGTGTACCGGAACACCGTAATAATATTGACGACTAAAGATTCTTTAGGAAAAATATTGAGACTAATGTAGCTACTTTTTCATAAAATCTTAATAGATTATTTTTTGATCCTAAATGTTGACAGCCGTACATCAGCTTATCTTGATTTGTGGTAATTCCATACCTAGTCAGCTAGACTATGGTTGTCACTTGAAAGATTTTTGCTTTCAGTTTGATGTCGATTAACCTGAAAATATTAGGTTTCCAGGTCCAAGACAAGCACTTAGGGTCCATCTAATATCTTACCTATATGCTTTAAATATTATTTCGGCGTTCAGTTACACCGGTTGTTGAAAGTAGCACCAGTAGCAGCAGATAGGAAGAAATAGGTTAGCTTGATGCGGCTGTGATGAGGAGGGATGGGAATCATATTGCATAACTCATGCACATGAATGTGAACAAACGTTATGGGTAGAGAAAGACCTTAAAAGTTATGGATGGACATGGATAAACTTTCGCGTTGCATTCATTGGCGTATCTAGGCTAATTTTTCAAGCGGAGCAGGCCCATAAAATTTTAATATGACGTTATCAGTATTTTGTCGTCCAGCATGAAATTTCGAATAGGTACCTTATCATCCTGGGGCGGGTACTAGACTAAACTGGGGTGGGCACGGCCCACTTGGCCTATATACGCCTATAGTTGCATTTAAAATTACGAACATTTTGCGGTATTAAAAAACACATCTACTTATTTGGCTCTGACCATTGATACCTCAATGTAGAGATGAGAGAACCCTACACGAACCCGTCTAGCCCAGGAGAGACTCGTGCCCAGCAATGGAAAGTAGGTATGTGGGCTGAAATGATGATGATGATAATGTCGTAATCTCACCTGATGGTAAGTAACGATAAGGTCGAAGATGGAACCGAGCTTCACCTGGACTCAGCCTAGGGCAAGGCAGGTGGTACCTTTTTTGTATTCAGAACAGGGAAGCTCTTGATGTTCACCTCAAAGAGTAAGTGACAATGACACCGAAAATCGAAGTGAACTTTACATTGTTACCTCAATTACAGAGAATTTGGCTATCTTACCGTGAATGAAAATGAAAATTTACATTAAAGTATTTTAAAAAAATAGAAGTCTGACACACGAAACATGAGCTTGGAAAAAAGCGGCAAATTCAAAAATTCTAGCTCTGGTAATACTGTCTACAGAAGGTAAAATACATTTTGATACTTGAAATATTCTAATATTTTTTATTTATGTAGTAATTTAGAATGTTAAATTTGTGAAAGGATTGTCTTTTTTTCCTTGAATATAGTAGGGAAAAAAAGGAATTTTCATACCACCTGCTCGACAATGTTCAATTAGATCCCCCTTAACTTCAACGTAAAGCAAGACATTATATCCCAAGGGATATAATTTTGTATGAAACTCCCAAGGGATTAAAGTGTTTTAAATATGGAACATAAAATTTGTATGAAAATTTAGCATAGATGCTAGCTTAGAAAGGCAAAGGTTCTACGCCCATACAGCAGTAGCGTGCATCCACTAGAGACAAAGACATTCTACCTGTGTAAATAATGTTTTTATAAACTCTAAATACATAATTTCTTTACCAAAATTATAAAATATTTATCTACATAACACTGCAAGCTAAAATAAACAATTACATTTCACTTTATTTTTTATTGATAAAATACGTTTTATGCAAAAAGCGCCATCTTTTGACCGCCACCATTAACTATCGATAAAAACGAATAATAGCAGAGTAAAGCAAGAATACTCGCTGCCAACGGATAAACAGCATTTGAAAAAATTACGCGGCATATTTAAAAATAAAGAATGTTTCTACAATTTGTTCCATAATTTGCACCAACAGTATTCCGTTGTATTGTTTTCATAGCTAAAACTTTGCCGCCAACACCATTGCGTATTTCAAAATTGTAATATCTTGTTGCTTACGTTAATAAAGTGATTAGTGGAATGTGTTTTGTGGCATCAATAATACAGACTTTTTAGAAGTTTATTCAGTGTTTTATTGATAAAGTTAAAAAACGTAAGTAGGTAAATGTCCAGGTGCTTCAGCTTTTTTTTATTTGGGGTCAATAGGTTGTCGACTATTTGAGAATTATTTCGACAGATGTGTGTAGTAATTAATTGCTGTTTCAAAAGTAATTATATACAATAAAGTTGAAAAATAAAAGAATTTTATTTGATACCATTTTATTGTTAACATATTCGTCCTACGTGCTACTATAGGTCATTGACAGGGTCCAGCATCTGATCGTATCGTATTGTAAATCGATATGTAGACTAAGTTCATACTTGTTATATTATTATTAAATATGTTTTAAGTTTTTGTAATGTTTTAAGCTTTTCTTAAGATATAATTATTGCGTGATGTGTTCGTGCTTGAGAAAAATAAATCATTATTTTTGTATTTTATGGTTTTCATGATATCATAATTTTAACCATAGTTATAGTGATAATGATAATGTGACAGTGTTTAACCACCTAAGTAATTGGTTATAGAGCCCTGAGTTTTTATTGTCTCGCAGATGGTATGAAAAGTAGAGTATTCACCTCTGGAATAAAGCAGTGTCTTCGTCTTAGGCGACTTGAACCCCTCGCTTCACTTAGGACTCTACATAACTCCCTCGCTACGCTCGGGAGTCCCTCGTTACCCTCGGGGTTCAATATGGCGCCCGTGACGTTAGACACTGCTTTAATCCCTTGGTGCATAATCTACTATTATACTTTTTTAAAATTAAATAATATTAGGTAATGTTTAGTTTCAATGAACTTCCAACAATGAACCTTTTATAAGAAATCGCTGTATTTGGATTTCATGAATGTTAAAATTACTTAATATCTGTAATATTTCGACAGAAACTAAGAAAAAAATATTATGAAATTGTTTATTACAAAGTATCAAAATCACCATGTTGAACTAAACTACATGAGGACATTGTATCAGTGTTGCTACTTGAAAAAATGTCAGGTTCATGTTTCGTGTGCCAGACTTCTAAAACCAGCAACGTTAGCAAAACTACTTTTTTCGGTGAAGACTCTTGTTGATACTGACTAAGTACTTACTCGTATCTCAGAATCTATGTGGCATGTCGCTGCGTGGAAGCCTCGAGTTCGCCCCGTATGCAGTCATCTCTCTGTTTGCAGTGGAACCTCAGAACAATAACTAAAGCAGTTTGCAACGCAATAATCAACCCCTACGTAGGAGTAGATTGCATGAACTGGATGAATTTTAGGAAACTCCTCACCCAAAGGTTTGAATGGAGCGGGTGAAGATTTGTATAAAAGTTTTGTCATTTGCTTTAGTTATTCTTCTGAGAGTGGAACTATTCTCTTTGATATCTATGATTGACGGCTGTTTGTCTTCAGTATGACATGAATCCAAAGCATTGACACAACAAATGGAAATCAGAATGCATTAAGTTACGAAATCAAAATTCTAAATTAAATATTCCTTTGAATATATTTTTGAGGTTTAAATTGCGGGTACACACACACAGTCACTAATAATGTGAGTTAATTTTTATACGTAATTTGTGAATTAGAGGGAGGAGTAAAATCAAACATTGTATGAGAATAAATTCATTACGTGTTGCACGTTAATAGAAATAAAGCTTAACAAAACGCAGAGCTTGTAACTAATAGCTATCATTTACAGTCAGATAATATTTTATATATCTATCTACTGACATAAACATAATTCCAAAATTGTAATAATGTTGTGTTTTTATTGCGCCGTGTCAGGACAGCGCCTCATGCCGAAGACTGGCAAAGCTGTTACCGACCTGATCTTTGCTACTCTCTGCTGCGACTCCTGAAGATGGATGTAAGGCAATGTTACATATATCTTTATTTTTTACGTACGACCAGTAAAGTTCACGGAATATTATGACGGAAACAAAGCCATTTTTCAAATGTAACCGCTAATGGTAGAAACGTGAAATTTGGACAGTTGTTTGAATTCAAAATGCGGATGCACACTAAGAAGGGATTTTAACACATTTGAACCCTGAAGGGATGTAATAGGGGTTGCAAGTTTGGATGGATTTTTTTTTTAAATTATCAACGATTTTGATAAAACTTGAGATTCATACTTACTCTTAAAAACATTTCATTGAACACGTGTTTATGGTTTATTGGAATTCACCCTCTTAGGGTGCAAAATAGCGGTTAAAAGTTTCTATGGAAAATATTTTAAATCTGCTTCAATTTCAATGAAATTTATTATCAGAACTATATAATAGGCTACAAAATTATTTTTCCCACGGGAAAACAATAATAAGGCGGGCGAAACCGCGAGCGGAAAGCTAGTATTTCATAATTTTTAACGATAGGCTTCAGGTTTTTCAGCAAAAGGATAGCTTTTAACTAGTTTGACAATAACCGGTTAGATTTTTGAATAATGATCCAGTACTCCATATATACATTACAATGTACTTCGTAAATAGTAGGTAATGTTTTCAATCGTAAACCTGCCCACAGATTACTAAACGTTGTAAAGCATTGCAATATGGTTAGTCAAGTGTTATGCAACACATTTTGCAATGCAATAATCTACCCCTACGTAGGAGAAGATTGTATGAACTGGGTGGATTTTATGAAACTCCTCACCCAAAGGTTTGAATGGAGCGGGTGAAGTTTTGTATGAAAGTTTTGTTATTTTTGGACTTAACACGAAGTATGAAAATAGATAATTAATTTAGCTCAATAAATAACACAAACAGCAAAAAGGGCGGTCCTATCCGCATAGGCGATCTCTCCCAGACAACCTTTAACAAAGTTAAAGAATAGACTACAAATACATATAATCTGATTCAATATTTTAGGAAATGCATCCTTTGGCGGATGGATATTCGTATGAGATACAATTTTTGAAATGTTATACGTGGAAGTTATAAATGCCTGCGTTTTTGTTTCAAAAATGGATCTCCTGAGGCGTTGTGAGCGGCGCGACCGCAGGTATGGTGGGTCCGCAGGGTGCCATCATGGGGGCCAATTCAACGGAAATTTTGCTGGCGGACCCCTCATTTGTGTTTGGAGGGATGCCACTTTTAGATCGCGCACCATGTATAAATATTGATCAGTAGGACCGTCACTAGCGGCACACACCTGTCGATTAGCATACGGCACTTCGTTTTTTTTATTATCCTCAGCATATGCCGACGTACCGCAACTGAAGCATGGAAGACAAGAAGGGCGGCATGGTGGCTGTGGTGCAGGGCCGCCGCGACGCAGGACTGACCGTCACTCTCATAGGGCGGTACCCAACTCTTTGCGCTAACGGTTAGACATTTTTTTAAAGACAAGGCAGGTTGATATGCTAGTACTCCCAAAAACCTTGGATTCATCATCCCACACTAATGATTTGTTTGAGGGTGAGCGAGAGCGGATAAGGATAGTTTGTAAAATAAGCTGAAATATTTAAATATGAATAAATGTATGTGCAAATCTTAAAACCACTAAATAGGTACCCCCAAATTTTGTTCTCTTATCTATTTTCAATAGTGCACGATTTAACTCGAAATTATCGCCATACTATTGCGTTTCAAGCTTAAAAATCAAAGCATGTACAATGTACATGGGCGTAATTACAGTGTGGCAAGGTGATGCATCTTGATCCATGACTCCAATCTAAAAAATTGATTATTAATACGAGTAGTTGAAATAGGATAACAATATATGAAAATGTATTAGCTGTAACCTTTTCAGACACATCCTTACCACTAAGAGGCGTTGCAACGACTTCAATGGATACTGGCACGGGAAGCATGGGCATGCACGACACTGGCGCTCAGATCTGTGACGACAGATACGTCAGCAGCTATCAGGTAGTAGTCCCTCTTTCTTTACGAGGTGGGATGCTTTTGCGCACCGTACCTGTCGGCGATGACTTGTCGACAGGCGTGTGTGCGACTCGTCCCACAATGTGCGGAGCATATCCACGAAACCAATCTTGATGTCCATCGAGGTGTTCCGGGGACGGGAAAGCCTAATCTTGCAGACCACCCCAGAACTGCCCGACAGCTACATACGAGTACATGCTTTGGTTTTCCACAAACTTTAATCATGGTGTCGTTTCCATGCATTATTCCCTGCAGAACGCATTTTGGGGAAACGCGCGTGGCTTGTGTATACTGGTGCCGGCACTACCTCAGGTTGAATACATCATCATTTAAGCGTCCTAACCAGTGCTCGAATTGAACATTTTTACGAGACGGAACGCTAGGCTATCCAAAAAAAAAAAAATTGCGCTTCATGCTGTCTGCTCTGTATGAGATTATTATAAAGTTATTTAAGTAAAAATATGTAAAATAAGTTTTTATTTTAACTACTTACAAACTTACAAACTACAGTAAAGATTACTTAGGTAATCTATAGGTAATCATAACATTTTCCATAGATGCTGGTATTTTGTAAAACAACACACGCAACTCCAAAAGAAAATATTTTCATTTGGATTATTCCATGCAATGACCTTTGAACGCCATATTTGCAATCCGCATACGAAAATACCTACATCGTGAATATTCGTGAACGAACTCGCAAAGCGATCTCAATCTAGATCATCGGTTCTCGCGCAAGTTCAGACTCACGCGAGTTCCAGACTCACGCGAGAAGTCTCGCCGAGGCTTCTCGCGTGAGTCTGGAGCCGGTATAAGATCTCAATCTCAATACATGAAGTGCGCGAGGGATGGAGTGTGTGGAGTGTGAGCCAGGCGGGCGGCCGGGCGGCCGAGCGGCAGAGAACGAACATGCACGATGTTACACGAATTGTCAGTCATAAATCATAATCGGCGCGAGGCACTGCCGTGCCGAGCGCGCGCTTTTTAAAAGTTGGTGCGCACGCTTTTTAAAAGTTTTTAAAACTTTTACGATCAATTTCACGAACCGGAACGGTGATTTTACGAACCGGAACGCTATTCCGCCGTATAACACGAGACGGAACGGTAACTTCATAAATTTTCACGAACCGGAACGGCGTTCCGGCGCGTACCTGCTCAATTCCAGCACTGGTCCTAACTCAGACAAGAGCGTCTAGCTTATGTTCCGCGTTACCCAGAAATATTTTATGTATTCCCCCCAAGGACTATTCAAGAGACATTTCATCCCTTCAATCGAACAGAACTGTGAAATAGGTATATAATATACGATGGACGATTATCCATAGGTAATTAATGAAATCTCTTCAACTGTTCACAGTCGTAATTATTGGATTTGGGTTATTGAGAGCGTTTGGCATTGATTTTTTGTGGAAAACCTCTGGGCTAGGTTAGGTTAGTCGCTACCTATTTTATGTTGTCCTAACATATCCGCGAACTTAAATCATAGTTCGCATTTCTCAACTATAATAGTATAGTTCGTTGGTCCTTTTTGAAATCGACTACCGTGACCGTATAGTATAATTAGTCTTAATACCTATGTAAACAACAGAACATTTCAGCTGTCCCACTGCAACGCCACACCCTCGTCACCACCAGTCCTTGCGACCGAGTTCCCGCGGCAAACCCAACTAAATCGCAGTAAGTCGAACTTTATTAGTTTGTGACGATACTTAGAATGAATATACTATACTCGTAGGTATGTGACATAAGGAAGGTTTTGCTAATTTAAAAAAGACCCTAGCACTAAACAAAGTCAGCCCTTGCTGCCGAAAGTATAGATTTCTTGATCTCTACCAGTGTTGTCAACAATACTACAAGTTAATTTTTCGTTAGGTACTGAAAAAATTTTGTGTGCTTGTTTTTTTTTAGTAACTGAAAAATAACCTTGTATAATAGTACATTATGGTACAAGTGTGTAATGTTGGTGATTACTGCTGAGGCGCATTGAGGCCCGAGCCGTCAGGCGAGGGTCTTAAGAAGCCGAGGACGGTAACCATCAATACACACGTGTATCATACAACGTTTTTCAACACACTTCTGAATAAAACAATACTTAAATAAAAAACCATTTTACATAGTAGATAAAAAGTTTACTTAGAGAAACAATTAGTAAATGTGCAGTTAGTAAAATTATAATTAACTATTTTTGATGACATAGCGGTCTCATCAGATAGATTATTTATTGAAATACTTTCATGTTCTATTGTTATTTGTGATGTTCATTATTCGTGTAGGTAGGTGAAATCCAATCATTGGACGTACTTGGTATTTCGCCAGTAGGATGCGTCTCAGAATCAAGTTTAATTCTTTTTGTGATTTTTGCACTTTCCTTCTTGTTTTGTATGGAATCTTCTACGTATGATTCTGCTACATTGCTAGATCGCCACCCGCCATGTCGCTTCAAAGTCATTATATCAGCTCCTGAATTTGCCAGCAATGTAGCTGAAGTTCTTCTGAAACTATGTCCAGTGTAGCTCTCAGCATCTACTAAACCCAAAAACTTAGCGATTTCTTTAGGCATAGAACCAAATTTGTTTATACCTATAGGCTGACAGGTACATTTACTATTCTGGTAATTTAGAAAGAAACGGTATTTTTTTGTTTTTGGCGAACGCAAACTTTCATACTTCTTAACAATATCATAGAATGGACCGTGTATGGTGAATGACCTAGGTATTTTATTTTTCGTGATAGGTATCTTCACTAAAAGCATCTGGCCATGGTTCTCTATATCTTTTACAGTTATATTTGTTAATTCTTGTATCCTACAGGCACCAGTTACACCAAATATTAAAGCAACCTGAAACAAAAGAAACAATAGTTAAGGTCAACACACAACACAAGCTGCTATTAAATATTTAATTAAAATTAATTTAACTAACCTTTGTAGCCCAATTATTGGTTATCTGGAGCATCTTTAATAAATTTTTCAATATCATCAGATGATAAAACCTTTGATTTTTTGCTTCTAAATCCATCAGATAGTCTCTTTAGATAAGCTGACAAATTCGAGTATGTTTTTAAGTCCACTCCATTCTTTGTTCGGACTGTACTTTTTAACATTGAGTAAATACACCACAAAGAGCTAGGTTTGTACTTAGAAGATAATTCTTTAAAGTACGCCATGAACACATTTTCTGAAAAAGACTGCGTATTCTTGTTGTTCTGCCATTGTATGAAATTTTGGTACGCTAATAGATATTTTTCCTTTGAGTTTTCTGGTAGTAAACTTTCCATAACGTTCTGGGCTTCACATCTTATATCGGGCGGTGTACAACATAAATCATTTTCTTCATAAATTGTATTTGCAGACATCTTAATTAATAACTAACAAAATAACTTCAAAAGAGAAAACGAGACGAGTTGTGAAAAATGTTTCGTAATGGCGGGAAAAATTAATCAGTTTTCCTATGCGCGCGCATCGGCCATAGACTAATAAATTTCGTAATGGCGGGAAAAATTAATCAGTTTTCCTATGCGCGCGCATCGGCCATAGACTAAAAAATGAGGTTTCTTTTTTTTGGGCTTTTCGCGGATAGCATTTTAGCGCAAGTGTAAGCGTAACTCAACCAATAATATTAAAAAAAAACTATTACTCACTCGTGAATAATAGTAATGAAAAAGTCACAGTTTGATTATAGGTGTCATTATGTGCCTAATTGCCATGGGATTAGAGCCACTTTATGAGGAAGTGTGTTGAAAAAACAGTTATCTCAAGGGAAGAGTCTAAGAAGTGAATAATGATTAAAATTTGGTGTGCGATAAGTGTGTTTACTAACATCATTTTATATATATGTTACCGGAAATGTATGAAATCAGGAATTGTATACAATCCCTAGAAAATGTATGAAATTCCTAAAATCGCCCGGAAATCATCATCATCATATCAGCCAATAGACGCCCACTGTTGGACATAGGCCTCCCCCAAGGATCTCCATACCGATCGGTCCTGCGCCTCCCGCATCCAGCGGCTTCCCGCGACTTTCACCAGATCGTCGGTCCACCTTGTGGGGGGCCTACCAACACTGCGTCTCCCGGTACGCGGCCGCCACTCGAGGACCTTTCCGCCCCAACGGCCGTCAGTCCTACGAGCGATGTGTCCTGCCCACTGCCACTTAAGGTTTGCAATTCTTTGGGCTATGTCGGTAACTCTAGTTCTTCTACGGATCTCATCATATCTGATGTGATCACGGAAATGTGTGAAATAAATTATATTTGACATATTTCTTAGGAAATCTATACATTTCCTAAATAGCAATCGAAAATGTAATAATCTAACCTAACCTACAGTTTTAGCCAATGAATTTTTTTTAAGCAGTTTGATGCTCCGTTCGCTTCGCTCGCTCCGCTCTGTATGGTCACAATATCTAACCTAACCTTACCTACAGTTTAATCCTATAACTTCTCTTTATTTTGCTATGGGGGGTTGTACCCCCCTGCACCCCTTGCTCGAAGCTGCTCTTTGAGATTTCATCCATAGGTACTTCGTCCATTCGGGATTTCGTGCATTTGACTTTAATGGTGATTTTTATTAAGACTTTAATTAGTAAGATAATAGGAAGATATTATATTTTTCGGTATGATTGTTGTCTGATTGTCTCAACGAGTACCTTAATAAAAATTATTATTCTCATTTTAACAACGTGTTTTATTACAGAAAGCATTCATTTTATACATTTCCTAATACGATATTGGAATTATATACAATTCCGAGGATAGGGAAATGTATGTATTAAATAATTTTTAAAACAATATTTTATACATTTCCTAAATAGCTTCGGAATAGTATACAATTCCTAGATTTCATACATTTCCGGTAACATTAATGTTTCCCTATGTTTTATAGCTCAGGGTAACTTTGATATCAGCGGATGTGGCAGTTTCGAATCGTCATGTTTCAAAATGAGGTTCTCTGGAAATGGTCATACAGGTCCAGATAGAGGTGAGAAATTACGTTGTTATTTGATTGCTTCAAATTAATATTCTATATTTTCGACTTCGAAAAAGGAGGAGGTTCTATATTCGACTGTATATATTTTTTATATATGTTCACCGATTACTCCGCCATTTGTGGGCCGATTTTCAAAGTTCTTTTTTTAATCGAAAGAGTATACTCCCGACGTGGTTCCTTTGTCACCGTGTCATGATCCGATGATGGAATCCTAGGCAAATGGAGGGAAACCCTTAAAATTCATTGGAACGTCCAACGTGTTTCATAACTTTTTCTTTAGATATTCAGGTATTTGCGTCTGGTAGTCATCACATCACGTTACTGAGCTGATGATGGAAGATTTCTGATAGATTAGGAGTTTCCAGCGACATCCTCGCCGCTCATCAACAATGTTGATCAACTGTTGCGAAACAAGTGTTTGCCATGAATACGTGCCTTTAGGAACTTTTTTCATTAAAAATTATCTTAATAAACTTAGACCTCATCCCATTACACTCATTTGGTATCCCCTGTATAGCATTTCTTCAATACTCTTCCTTCAATGAGTAGGGTCTTTGCTGACATTATTTCTGCATAGCAGCCCCCCTAGCATGACCTCAGTGGTTACTATATGATAAAATATATATTGATATAAACTGTTAAAAAACTTGGATTTTTTAGTTATCTTCAAGTTTTGTGTATGTTATGGATATTTTGTATTTTTATTTTCGACATTATTAATATTCTTATTAATGTCTAATTGTCTATAAAATTTCAAGGTAGGCATTATATCCAATATATTTTAACAGTACATAAGGATTTATCGTTTTATCATATCGTGTTTCGGTGTTCATGCCACGGGGGTAGGAGAGTAACTATGAAGATTTTAAATAGAGATTTATAAAGAAACCACTAATTATACCTAAAAACTTAATTTTTTTCTTTTCAATATCTATTATTATAATATGTTTAAATTTGTAAACGAGTTAATCTTAAAGAGGTGTCTGTGATGCAATTGTATAATAGATGATCAAACGAACTTCTTAAAGTGAAGTTCGATCACTATTATGTGAGTCGCTTCATTCGAAGATATAATATTTTAACCAGGTAGTTTCTTTAACTTGCAAGGCAACATTGCACGTTTTTAGAGAAAAATAAATTAATTTTGTTTTTATAAGTATTTTCATTGATTTTGACCGCTCCCTACCAGGCACCGTCCGCCATATTTAAACCTCATTCCTTTTGAGTGATAGATAGGTAAGCAAAACTTTTCATGGGAGTAGTAGAATGTTCACTTCTGCTTTGACGGAGTCAAGGGAGGGAGGGCGCTTATTATATCTTCGAATGAAGCGACTCACATAATAGTGATCGAACTTCACTTTAAGAAGTTCGTTTGATCATCTATTATATTTCGTCGCTTCATTCTCGATATAATATTTTAACCAGGTAGATTTTTAGAGCCATATTTAAGTTTTGCTTTAGTTTTAAGCGTGGGAGCTGTGCAGTGAAAGCGGAGTGAATTCATAATTATTTTTATTTGCAAAAATAATTTGGCTTCTAACAGATAAAATCACATCATATTATCATAATATGTAAATAGAATAATAATTAAGACATTATTAATCATAATTTGACGTATTACTAGTTATGTCCTAAGCAGACAGCTCTTGCGAAGGTATGTTCGTCTTCAGTAAGAACAGGCCTGTTGTAGAATCTGGTGAAAGTTTGTGAGGTAGGTGTCCATCCCGCAGTTTTGCGGATGAGTTCTAAGGAGAGGCCGGCGGCGCGCGCGGCGGACGTGGCCGCGTGCGCGCCGAACGCCGCGCCCACGCCCGCCGGCCGCACCCAGCGTCTGCCGGATCCAGCGGCTCACGGTCTGGCTCGTGGCCGCGCGGTGCGGCGCCTTGTGCGTCAACAGCAGTGCTCCCTGATCTCCAGTTCTCTTATTTTGTGTTACCAAAATATAGTCTCTGAGAACTAGAGCAGGGCAGATGCTAGGATTCTCGTTGAAGTATGGTAAGTTTAGTAGTGGCTGTTCTCGCCCGGGGGCGGATGTTTTAATTATATCGGGAATCACGATTTCGATGCGAGCCTCAGATATTTTTATATTTTCTATTTTAATTAGTGAAAGAGTTTGTACACGATGGGCAGTACAAAGTGCAAGTAAAGTTACGAGTTTTTTCGTAAGTTTTTCAAGATTAAGGTCTGCATGGGGATAGTCGATAGTAAATCTAAAACGATTTGGGGATCCCAAGTGCTGATGTATTTTGGTACACTTGGTTTTAATCTGAATTCCCCTTTAAGCAGTCGTTTTACAACGGCATTAGATCCTACTTCGGGCCATAATAATGATAGAGCAGACCTGTGACTATTTAAAGAACCATACGAACAGCCATTTTTAAATTCACCTGTTAAAAACATAACTACAGACCCGATCGAGAAATTAAAGGGATCTGAATCGTTCTTATCACAAAACTCCCACCAGCCCCCCTAGCACGTCCACCAAAACACGATATGATAAAGCGGTTTATCGTGGTGAACTGTCAAAATACAAAAGGGTTTCGCCGTATTTTGACAGTTCACCGTGATAAATCGCTTTATCATTTCGTGTTTTGGTGGACGTGCTACGGGGGCAGAGCTTTAAGGATACGTTATACTGTTTTAATGTGTTTTCCGAGAGGGAAGCCAAACTTAGCGTCATTGCTTCTGGCGGCACACCGCGACGGGCGAAGGCCGTGCTGATAGCACTGCGGCAGCCAGGGTAAGCTTGTCGTGCAGACGGTGGGGCTGTCTGCAATTAAACCGTAACAATGATTCATTCGGATTGAAAAACAACATATCTGAGACTAAAAGGTCCTGCAGCAAGGGAAACCACGGTTGGGAGATCCAGTATGGAAAAACAAGAATTCCATATGCTTGGTCATTGATTATTTTACGAATGCATTTCAATAATAAACAGAAGGGTGGAAATGCGTAGAAGAATTTTGAATTCCAATTTATCGTGAACGCGTCCACGGCAAATGCGTCCGGTTCTGGGAACCAAGACACAAAAACATTCAGTTTGGCATTGGCGCGAGATGCGAAGAGGTCGATTTCGGGTTGTCCGTAGTGCCTGACGATGGTTTGGAAGGAGTGCTCGGACAACTCCCACTCAGTATCGGGATTAGTTTTCCTCGACTCTTTATCGGCGCGATTGTCTTTAGTGTTAACGTAAGACGCGTACAGAATGATATTGCGTATTTCGCACCATTGCCAAATCTGTCTGCTTAAGTCGTTAAGATGCGAAAGCTGGATGCCACCCATCCGATTTATATAGCTAATCGCTGTCGTATTGTCAACTCGTAACAGTATTGTACAACCGGTTTCGTCTGCTGCATGACTTTTCAGTCCCAGGAATACTGCTAGTAACTCTAAATAGTTGATTTGGTGTTCTTTCTCAGTTGCCTTCCATTGGCCTCCTATACTACTCTCGCCACACACAGACCCCCAACCGGTCCGTGATGCGTCTGTGTAAATTTCCAATTTAAAACTAGAAGTCCGCATGAATGACGTAGTCGTAAATACGTTGTCTTTCCACCATAAAAGATCTTTTAAAATTACATCTGCAAGATTTATTTTGCATTCATAATTACCGTGATATTTTTGAAGATTTAAAAATTTTTGTCTTTCTAACAACTTTGTATATAACCAACCGTAGTTGGTGGCCGGGCAAGCTGAGATAAGAACACCAATCAGTTGTGCGTATTCTAGAATCGTACAACGGGGTAACTTCATGAATTTGGTAACCAAATGATGAATTTTTTTGCGTTTCTCTATGGGTAAACTTTAGGTTAAATCGCGTGAATTATAATAGAACCCGAGAAAAGTACAGGTTTGTGAGGGTTGCAACACACTTTTATCGTAATTGACGATAAAGCCTAAGCATTCTAATAGACTAAGAGTGGCATTTACATTTTTAATGCAATCCTCGTAAGTATTTCCTATACAACAGATATCGTCCAAGTATATTACGGACTTGTATCCTTGCTGTCTTAAATTTGTTACAACTTTTTTCATAATTTTTGTGAACACTTTTGGCGCTATGCATAAACCGTATGGCAGAGCAGTAAACTCGTATGTTTCGACTGAGCTAGAGCCACACGGTAAATACTTTCGATCTGCTTCAGCAATAGGTACGAGTAGGTACGCTTCTTTCAGGTCGTTTGTCGCCATGAACCCATTTTGTGGTATTAATTTTGCAGCAGTTCGATAGTCCTCCATTTTAAAATGTGTTTTCTCCACAAATTTGTTAAAGGACTTTAAGTTTAGTATGAAACGATGACTGCCATTGGGTTTAGGCGCTAAAAAGGTACTCGAGATATATTCATCTTTTCTAGGTAGACATTTGGTTACTGCCCCTAATTTAATTAAATTTTGAATAGTCGCACCCATTTGTTTACTGTCTTCTAAAGACAGCATTGGACTAGGTATAACGGGTTGGTGTACTTGATTGCATAAGGGTACTGAAAACCCGTATTTTATCCAGGACAGTACAACATGGTTGGTGGTTATGTTTAACCAACAAACGTAGAAATGTGTTAACCGGCCGGCGTGTACCTGGGCTACTGCTGGCGCGCCGGGGCACGCGGCTTGCTCGGCGGCGGGCGCGCGGGCGCCGCGCTGGGGATGTACGGGCGGCGCGTCGCCGGCGGGTTCGTCCTGCGATAACCTGCTCGCCCTCCCCTGTTCGACGAGTAACGGGGAGGACCTGGCCAGTTTCCCTGGGTCGTGTAGTGCCGAGTGTTCGTCGTATTTGAGGTGCTAGCCTTCGAAGTGCTCATGTTCTTTTTGATTTGGTGGCCCTGCCGTTCGATAGCTTTGCTAGCCTTGATTTTCTCGGCTAAAGTTTTACCAAAGAGGGATTCATCCCGTTCTGCGTCTTGTATCACCTGAAGAAAACTTTTGTCGAGGCTTGGTGTTATTAATTTTGTTCTGTCTTTAGTAATGAAATTATGAAGATCTGATAAGAGGCGACAGCCGTCGCTCAGGAGTCGCAGCGTCTCGACCTTGTCGTCGCCCTTCAGCAGCACGTCCATGGCGCGGCTCACGGCGGCCACGCCCTGGCCGAGCTGTTGCTGGACACCAATATATTTCTTGTCACGTCCGCGAACCACATCCGAAATGGCAGCCGAGATTTCGGCATTTAGTTTTGGAGCTTGTAATAATTTACAATTATTCGGAATTAAATACTCCTTGAGAAGCTTGTCTCTGCTTTCCTTGGCCAAACCTTTCCTCAACAGAGGTAGCCATATGCTCGCGAGGCTCTCGTGTATGCTCGGTCCGAACTCTGGCGTGTCAGATGTGGACTCACCAAGCGCTGCGAGTAATGCGGGGTCCAGGGGCGGATCCGCTTCCGCGGCGGCGGAGGGTTCGGGCGGGGCGGGCGGCGGCGCGGTGGCCACGGGCGGCTCGGGCTCCGGCGCCGGCTCGGCCGGGTCGGGAGGCGGGCTCGCCGCGAGCAACAATAGGCTAGTTGACCCTTTTTTAAAGTAGGGCTTAAAATGTTCATAATTGTTGTATTAGACCATAGCACATGAATATTATTTTTTTCGATGGCTAAAAAGTGCAAAAAATCTATTTTAAATTATGATTTTCAATTTTGGACCGAAAACACGGTCAGCCATGATAGTCTGTTCATTATCTGTGGCAATGACGTCAGTCTTATAGTAAACAAAGCACGGGGGCGAAATAACCTCACAAAAACAATGCTTTCTATTAAATATCACAAAATATAGTAAAACTGTATATGGAACGGGACAATAGAACAGTAATATAGAAATACCTCTTCAAAGACTCCAGGAAATCTGTGGATTAGACGTACCCAGTGATATAGACATGCGAAATATTTGGTTAACACTCGCTTAAAGAAATCCTGTAACTATCTACTGAAACTCAAATGTATTTTTGCGAAAATCACATTAATGTAAGTACTATAACTGAATAACTCAATCTGTGTAGGTACTTCAGTTTCAACTTAAACAAAATAGAAGTTTTTAGGTTGTATGTAAAATCAAATCTGTATGTATTAATTAAATTTTTATCTTTCAGTTAGAATGAAAACTGACTGCAGCCGACCAACCAAATTTTAACTTGACCAGAAAACTGAGAGAAAACTTGACCATTTACGCCTTTTTGATTTAATCTAAGTTATACACTGACACTAGATGATGTTTCAAGGAAAAGAATATGTACTTATGTCCAATTGAATAATGATGTAATTGAATATTAATTAAAAAGTATGTAATACAAACAAAAATATCAAAGTTTCATAATGAATATATTTATCTAAACAACTTTTACTTGAATTTACTGAGTACCTAATTAAAATTTGTTGCTTTCAGTGGTTACTTAATGAGAACTATTGTGTACTAACCTGTTCTCCTCTTGACAACGAGATTGATAAGGCAGTAAAAGTTGTGCAACATAATACAAAGCAGTGCATGCTCAGCCACAACATCAAAATGTGACCCGTCAACTAGAACAACATTATGTCAACAAAATAACTCAAGTATTCATATACCAAAGCACCATAGAAGTAAATAGGTCCAGTTTGGTAAAACTGAAAGATGTTATATCTTCACTGATTAAACCTGCTGGCCACCATGGCTGGTAAATTTCAGAACAGCTTACGCAAGAATATGCAAGTTATACATTTTAAAGCCGTATACAAATATATTAAATGTGATTGCTGTGTTGTCAGCCTGTGCTCTTCTTAATTTACAAGACCCTTCTTATTAAATAAATAATATAAAGAATTTTTTTTCTTTACTTTATACATAACTAACATCTAAAGATGACATAATAAATTTTTGTACTACATTAGTCATTATGTTCTTCACAAAAAAAATGTTCTATGTTTATTTGACAATAATGACTTGTAAAGGTTTAAGTTGAATCAAAATATTTTAATTTGAAATGCATGTGTTTTATTTTTCTGTTACACCTTAAAAGATTTATAATATTTTATAGGTTTGTTGCTCATTTTTATCATTGTTACTCAAATATAGTATATGTTCCAAAAGTACAAATAGGTTGAATAGAGTTAGATCAAATTAATTGTTTATCTATCTATCTAAATTTATTAATTTGTATATATTGCCTTAAGGTCGCAGGTAATAAAAGTCAAAATAATAGTAAAGTGATTTATTATGAAGTAATACTTTCATATAATTTAGGAAAAATGTAGTATAGTTTCCAAAATGACACTATTTGATCAATAAGTTTTTTGACATTCAGATTGTTAGAACAAATACCTATTATAGCTAATATTGTCACCTTTTGAGTGTTTTCAAAATGACATACTGCTAGCAACACAAAAGTATATAAGTTTTGTTTGCTTTAGCACAAAACATCTGCATCTATACTTGAGTTAAGCATACATACTGTTCACAGTTTTCCGTCTTTGATAATTAACATTATCTTCAGTGAAAGAGCATGACAATTTTGTATTAATCTAATTTTATGGATACCGTTTGTTGAATAGACTATTACAGGGTATTAATCAGAAATGAGGTCACATTTTGTAAATTTCAACCCAAATCTTCATCTTTCAACTTTTATCCACATTTCATTATACTCGTAGGTGTCTGCAAGATTTCCCACCAAAAATCTTCCCAACAAAAGAACCATCATGTGTTATGCACTGGCTGACTTTATAGCACATGGAAGCTGTTATTGTTTATAACGAAGCTCGAACTAAAGAGCACTTCTGTATTGATGATTCGTGGTTTAGTTTTCTATGCACTTTATTCTTTCTTCATTGAAGAGGTCTTTTATTTTTTAAGAAATATGTCACAATCTGTGTCTGTGAATGTATATATATTTTTCCTCCCAGTAATTTTCTTCATGCTTGACAAATGAACAACTGCCAATCTTTCTCTTTTTATGTTCATTTACAAATTCTTGCAGTACTACACTGGTATTTGACACATGATCCTGATGTTTTCTTTTCAACATTTCTCTTGAAGTAAATATTTTTAGTGTTTATTTGACTTTTGAGAGATAGAATTCTATCCAATAGCATTCAACTGCTGTACAAAATAGCTCCTCACTGTGATGGTGCAACCACACCAAAAATGCATGTTTGCAACTCTCTTCTGCAGCGTGACAATCTTGACAAGTACACTTGTAACCGTTCTTCATTATAACAGTATTGAAACTGTACTTATATTGTTTAGAGCGATACACAAAGAATCTCCTGACCATCAATCTGTCTATTTTCGGAAGATTTGTACTATCTGCTCTCACAAATCCAACATCAATGGTTGATTTTGCTATTAATACAAATAATTTACGATATTTACAAATATAATAACGGAGACTTGGACGATTTTTTGCCAGTTTTAGGAAAGAATAGTGCAAATCGACGAGTTGTTGAATCAAATTTGACATTTCTTTGTTTACTATATGATTGACGTCACGGCCCTGACCACAGGATATCAAAGCGTTTACGGCGTGAGATAAAAAAAGATTATTTCTAGCATTTTCAAATTAAAATTTTACAGCAATCATTCATTGTTATTTATTAAAATCGGTATATTGTGGAACCTTATGCCAAATACTGTTAGAAATAAACAATATTTTAATGAATTTTGATATGAGTCAACTACCCTATTCATCGACAACAGGCACCGGTGAGATCTCGCCCGAAGTGCCACATTGATTTGAGTGATCATCTGAAATGTACAGGAATCCTTAGAAGATTCGTGGTACGTGGATACGTACTTACGTACGTAAATAGTGTTTAGACAACTACAACTCACAGTTGTAGTCGTTACGGGCGTCAACTCTCAGTTAACGACCGAGTACTTACTCGAAAGTTAAGCCCGAAGTATGGATGTTAATGAATATTAAGGTAATTGAGGTTAACTTACCGTTAATCTCAAAATCAAGGTACACTTATATAGACAAAATCAACTCGTTATTGTTTAAATGCGTTTAACACAGATTATTTCATTCATATATTGAGATCAACTCGCAGTTGAACCCACTGCCGTTGTTAACTCGTAGTTAACCCCGACGTAGATAGCTTTATTTAAAATGCTTAATAGAATAAAGCATAAACCATTACATAATTCAAATTTAGAATCGAATACGAAATCGCGGTTGACTCGCGGTCAATGCGATCAGAGGCCCAATTCAGCTAATAAGCTACAGCCGAATCGAAACTGAACCGTTGCGATCGACCAATCAGAACGCCACATTATCACGTCATCGAGCAGTTGAAAGGCAATATAAGCGCTCCGATTGGTCGACCGCAACGGTTCAGTTTCGATTCGGCTGTAGTTTATTAGCTGAATTGGGCCTCAGAAACATTATTAAATGTAGGGTAGATACTCCATATACGAAAGAAAGGAATAATTACTTACGTAACATAATGTTGAGCATATATGACTATGATCATACCTTTACGTATATTAAATGAGTTCGATTTAGGTGTTTAAAATTTCCTTGGAATCTTACCTTGTTCATCACCAGACTCGTCAGATGATATTACGCGCCTGAGGCGGCGGCGTTTGTTTTGAGTTTCCTCAATTCTCACTAAATCTTGAAGTTTCCTTTTGTAACGTTCAATACGTTCACGATTAGTACGCGGCATTTTGGATCGACGAGGCTAGAGTAACTTTGGTACTAGTAACGTGTTGCTCGTTGCCTTGCACGAAAAAGGAATGAGGTTCATTAAATATGGCGGACGGTGCCTGGTAGGGAGCGGTCAAAATCAATGAAAATACTTATAAAAACAAAATTAATTTATTTTTCTCTAAAAACGTGCAATGTTGCCTGTTAGAAATAATTATAATATGGTATTCTTATAATTTATTGCGATTGACAACACTGTTTAAATGTCACTAATGTCAGCTAACTTTTTTCGCTCTCTCTCTGTGCTCCACGCTCCACCGATATAACGTGTACCGAATGTAAGCCATTATTAAATTATTAAATATGATTTGAATTCCATGAACTTCTTTTAATCGGGCCCGAATTTCTTCACGCTCCATTCTACTGCAGCTATGCATAACTCTGCATGACAGGTTATGGGCCCAGAATAAAATTTCGGGAGATTGACATTTCACATTTGCCGTGCACGCCGCCCGTCCAAGGTTAGATTCCAACCTCAAACATCTCAAAGCCACATTGCAGTTTTATTTATTTTATTAAGTACTTGAAGAAATTTCTACAATGCAGAACGCATCAAATGTGAGTAACGGAAACATCCAATTAGAGAAACTCGAGGGTGTATCAAATTTTTCTACATGGAAATTTGCCATGCGCATGGCACTCGCTTTAGAAGGCTTGTGGCAAGCCATACTAGGAATAGAAACCGACAAAGCGAAAGACGAAAGAGCGCTTGCGCGTCTCTGTTTGGCTATAAAACCGGCGTTATATCAACATGTTTATACGGCAAAAAGTGCTAAAGAAGCATGGGATCAATTATCTACAATCTTTGAAGACAAAGGTCTGCATAGGAGGGTTGTCCTTCTGAGACAACTGCACAGAATGGATTTTTGTAACTACAGCAGCATGACTGAGTACATAAATGGAATAATGACCATTGTGCAGCAACTTGCAGACATTGGAAGAAACATTGAGGATGCTGAGGTCGCAGAAATTATGTTAATAGGACTACCACAAGAATACGATGCTTTGGTCTCGGGGTTGGAAACAGCTTGTCTTTCCAGTACCTTATCGAGCGAACTAGTACGTACCAGACTATTGCAAGAAGAATTCCGAAGGAGCTCATCCCATTCAGGCGACATGAATGCAGCATTGACTGTAAACGCCAGGAAGAATATCACATGTCACTTCTGTAAGAAGCCGGGACACCTTAAGTCACAGTGCTACAAGCTGAAGAAGCGGAATTCTAGCCGGAAGAATGAAAACTTGAATAGAAACCCGCCGCAGACGTTATTGGCATCAAGCCTGATAGCCAGTGTTGCCGCCAGTGACTGGATTGTGGATTCTGGGTGCTCTTCGCACATGACAAATTCAAAAGAATGGATTACAAACTTTGAAAATAGTAATTGTGTCATTGCCATTGCTAACAATGAAAAGATGGCAAGTACAGGTCTTGGTAATGTATCTTTGTGTATTAATGGTAGTGAGTGGACTGTGAAAAATACATTGTATGTGCCACAGTTGTCTGCGAATCTCTTGTCGGTGAGCAAGATGGTGGAGAGGGGCATGGTTGTTGTGTTCAACAAGGATGGATGCTCAATTTATGATGAATGTATAATTAATGGTAAACCTAGTCTTATTGCTAACTGTGATAAGGGCATTTATAAATTGAACAATGTGTCGGCTCAGGAGTATTCTTCGGCACTCCTACATGAAGTGCAGGAGGCTGAGAGTGCAAGGTCTGCTGCATGTGTGTCTGAGGAAGTATGGCATAGGCGGTTAGGGCATCTTAGCTCAAAAGGAATGCAAACCTTAAGTAATAAGAATGCTAATCATGGTGTTATGTTACAGAAAGATGAACAGGTGTCGCCATGTATAGCATGCATTGAGGGGAAGCAGACAGCTAAGGCGTTTCCTAAGGGTGAAGCGCGAAGGGCGAGCAAACTCCTGGAGGTCGTGCACTCAGATGTGTGCGGACCTATGAGGGACTGCAGCTGGAGCGGAGCCAGATACCTATTGACCTTCACAGATGACTACTCAAGGAAATCATTTGGATATTTGTTGAAAAACAAACATGAGGTAATGTCTTGTTTTATTAAATTTAGGAGCCTTGTAGAGAAGCAGACAGGTTACCAAATTAAGTGCCTAAGAACTGATAATGGTGGTGAGTTTTGCAGTGGTCAATTTGACCAATACCTTACTAGTGCAGGGATTGTACATCAGACAACAGTACCATACTGTCCGGCTCAAAATGGAGTTGCGGAGCGTCTGAATAGGGTGGTTATGGAGAAGACAAGGTGCATGTTAAGGCAAGCAGGGCTTTGCAGTCGTTTTTGGGGCGAGGCTGTAATGACAGCCTTGTATTTGAAAAACAGGAGTCCCACAGCGGCTTTGAGAGGCCGGCTTCCTGAGGCTGTTTGGACTGGTAACAAAGATATTAGTCTCAGACACCTTCGTGTTTATGGTTGTATAGCCTACTCCTTATTACCAAAACCTGCTCGTTCAAAATTAAATTCAAAATCTAGGATGTGTATTTTTGTAGGGTACAGTGAAACTTCCAAGGGATACAGGTTAATTGAGCCATCCAATCCAAAGAAAATAATTATTGAAAGAAATGTTGTGTTTTTGGAAAATAAATTTTATAAAGATTTCCAGAATATTTTATGTAATGACTTGAACAATAGATGTAATAGCTATGAATTTAATCCAGAAATTATATGCAATGACATAGGCTATAATAATGAAATAAATAGTAATGACAATGTTGACTGTGATAAAATTATTTCTGTGAGCAATGCCTCAAATTCTAGTCAAAATGAATTATGTAATGATGAAATAAATAATTTGAATGAATCTTGTGAAATACAGTCTAATAGCAATAATAATGAATTGAATATTGGATTAAATAATGAATTAAATGATTTGCCTAGCGACAATCTGAGTTCTCACAATGAAATGAACTTAGGATCACCAAAGTGTGATGTTAATGAGTTTTTCTCTCCAATTACAGTTGTCTCCGGGTCTGACGAGTACTGCACTGGTAGCGACTCGAGCTTGGATGATGGGTCTGGTGCTGATGGAAGCCCAGGCTATGTTCCGTCATCTGGAGAGGGGTCACCTGCTGATGAGGAGGCTGTCACTCATCCTGGGGTTTCCGTGACCGTCCGCAGCAATCCTGTTCGAAGTACGAGAGGTATCCCACCGGCTCGGTATGTTGACAATTCATTTTTGTCAGTGGGGCATTTTGGACAATGTTCCATTTTCAATGAGCCTCAAACCTATGAGGAAGCAATGTCTTCGCCTGATTGTTCTGCATGGAAGGAATCCATGGACAGAGAGTATAACTCAATGTTGAACAATAATGTGTGGCATTTGGTTGATAGGCCTACAAACACAAATGTCATTAAATGTAAATGGGTTTATAGGGTGAAAGGTGATTCATCAGGTAAGCCAAGTAGGTACAAAGCGCGACTGGTAGCTCGTGGTTTTACGCAGCAAGAAGGGATAGACTATAATGATACCTTTTCGCCAGTTGTTCGTCATTCCACCTTACGCATACTATTTGCTTTGGCTATTCATTATGATCTCACCATTGAGCACATAGATGTCGCTACAGCATTTTTAAATGGTGACCTGAATGAGTGTATTTACATGGAGCAGCCGAAAGGTTTTCTTAATGATAAAAACAAGGTATGTAAGTTGAATAAATGTATTTATGGCTTAAAACAAGCCAGCAGAGTATGGAATGAGAGGGTGAATGAATTTATGAAAAATCATGGGTATATACAAAGTAAATGTGAACCGTGTGTCTATTACAAAAAGAATGGTAGCGAGTACACAATTGTGGCACTATATGTTGACGATTTTTATGTATATACAAATTGTAAAGATATGAATTTTTATAAATTGTTAAAAAATGAATTTAATGTAAATCATCTTGGATTGTTAAAAAATTGTTTAGGTATGAACATAATTAGGACTGAGAATGCAATAACTTTAGATCAGTCAGATTATATAAGACAAATTTTAATTCGTTTTGGAATGTCACAATGCAAAACAGTATCTACGCCAATGGCTATAAATAGTAAATTAGAGTCAAAAACTGAAGAGGGTATTGATGATGATGTATATCAATATAGACAACTCATAGGTAGTCTCATGTATCTGTCAGTATGCACAAGGCCAGACATTTCTTTTGTGTGCAGCCAATTAAGTCAATATATTACAAAATTCAATAAAAATCATTGGATAGCTGCAAAGCGAGTACTGCGATATTTAGCTGGTACTATTAATTACGGATTGCATTTCCATAAAAGTGACAGTTTAAATGTCAAGGCCTTTGCAGATGCAGACTGGGCAAACGATCCTTCAGATCGGAAGTCTTATACAGGTTTTCTAGTAAAGTTAGGAAATAATACTGTGAGCAGGGAGGCAAGAAAACAGCGTTGCATTGCTCTTTCTAGTACAGAGGCAGAGTATTTAGCCATGACAGATGTATGTAAAGAGCTGTGTTTCATTAAGAACTTTTTATCAGAGGTTAATGGAACGCAAATTGATATGATTGTGTATAATGATAACCAGAGTGCACAAAAACTGTTGCAATTAAAAGAATATTCGCATAAGAGAACCAAACATATCGATTTGCGCTATCATTTTATTAAAGATTTGGTACAAAAACACTGTGTAACAGTTAAGTACTTGCCTACCCAGAACATGCCAGCAGATATACTTACTAAACCTTTGTCTTTTGAAAAACACTGTAAGTTCATCAAGGACATGAATGTAAAAGCTATATGACAGTGATAAATGTACAATTTATGAATGTTATTTGTTGGTATTGTATACTTGTGTATGTATTGTGAATTTATTTCTACGCATCTTGTTGCATTTTTGATTGCATTTGATTTGGAAATGTATAAAATTAGTGTTATCATGATCATGATGTCAAGGCATTTTGCATTGTATAGTTTTTGCACTTGAATGTAGTTTGTACTTATCGGCAATGTGTGTTATGTGTAGAAATTTATAAGAATAAGGGGAAGTGTTAGAAATAATTATAATATGGTATTCTTATAATTTATTGCGATTGACAACACTGTTTAAATGTCACTAATGTCAGCTAACTTTTTTCGCTCTCTCTCTGTGCTCCACGCTCCACCGATATAACGTGTACCGAATGTAAGCCATTATTAAATTATTAAATATGATTTGAATTCCATGAACTTCTTTTAATCGGGCCCGAATTTCTTCACGCTCCATTCTACTGCAGCTATGCATAACTCTGCATGACATTGCCTAGCAAGTTAAAGAAACTACCTGGTTAAAATATTATATCGAGAATGAAGCGACGAAATATAATTAAAACAAAACAATTAACTCCAAATTCTTAAAGGCACTGAGGCGTTCGTGAAATCTCTGCGGCAATATCCTAGTGTGCCTGCAGGGGACAACCTGTCATCCGAAGTAATTCAGCAGTTGATAGTTTACACTCAAGCTAAGAACTGTGAGTTTATTTTGGCTAATTCGGGTAGGTATTATCGTTCGTCTTTATTACTTTGTGTTGAGGAAACAAGCAATCATTATGAATAATTACGAAGTATGTTGAATGGGTAACCAAATTAAAAATGGTACCGTAATAACTCTGCCCTGCATAATCAGAATCCAGTAATTAAAGTCAAACAGAAGAGTGCTATTTTTTAACATAAGGGGGCGTTGAAGTATTACGAAACGCCAACCGGGGTGGTCTTGTAAAACGTTACGATGCATTTATTTTGCTTGGCAACTCTTTTAGTTTATATTTTAGAAAGAAAGAATTTTATTGGCACTCACAACACAACACCTTTGTACATTACTTTACGGGGAATCCCTCGACTATATTGTACTTACGTCATTTGTTTTGTTGTTAATGTGAGTTCATAGTGTCTTCAAAAGCGAGATTTGCATCATCAGGCTGTTCAAAACTTCAAAATGGTACGGTCCGTTACGGGGAAAGGGGGGTAAAAATTTTCAAAAGTTGCGTTATGATATACTTGAATGTCCTTAATAAATAATAAAAGCTTCTTTTACTTCGTGTTTACTATTACTCTTTAAGCAGTTGGCAGAATTGAAAATACTACAATCAAACCAAGAAGCTATTATGAAATACAATAAAATAATTATATAATAATTGAATAAAAAATTTTGGAATTTATCAACTAAGTACCTATTATGGAAAGCTTTCGAAATATCTTTCATTAAATTTCAGTTTCTAAAAGCTCACGCCACACTAAGAGCATGAGGAACTTGCGTATTAGAAACTCGAAGGGACAATCTGGATTGACGCCGCGAGTCCAAAATACATCTAAGGGCTTGCAGACTTACACGAGAGCTACAAGAAATACCAAAGAGAGGGATGTTGACGTGGAGATGAAGAGACGAGAGGAACCTTGTACTGGTAGCAGAGCACCTGACTACGCGAGAGATGTAAAGTTGGTACCTTAATATCAGGTTCATGCAGCCTGTTCGTAAAGGCGACGGTTGAGAGTTTTTTTTTATTGCAATTAAGTTGGCAAACAAGCAAACTGCCCACCTGATGGTAAGTGGTAACAGTCACCTATAATATATGTGGTTCCTGTGAGATTCGCAGCAAAACTGCAACCCCTACAAGAACCACAGTGTACGTTGCCAACTTGAGACTTAAGATGTAAAGTCACGGTACCCAGTAATTTCAGTGCCATATCTTACCCATCAAACCCGAACACAGCAATGCAAGCACCGCTGCTTTGCGGCAGAAATAGTTAAGACGAAGGTACCCATGCACACGACCCTGGTACAGAGTCTCCCTGAGGTAAAAGAGAGAAACCTTGATTAGGACTAAAACTGGGGAAGAACTTCCACCTGACAAAAGACGGCAGCCGTGTTGTATTTCCGATCGTAAATGAGGTCACCAAAGAAAACTTATTGTGAAGGTGGTTAAAGTACCTAATTTTACATTTCCTTAGTGAAAACAAACTACCTATGTGGCGAATAATATTATAACTTCATTGCCGATATTTATCTATTCCTGATCTCCAAGGTTGCTTTCAAGGCTGCTGTGCTAAAATGTATTTCCTGTAATTAGTGGGTAGATTGTTAAAAAAATCTCGCTTTCAATTACCAGTGAATGCATTATATAAGCCAATCTTGTTATTTCGCTAAATAATCGATATTCATCGCGCACGGAGATGGAAGAAATAGACAGGCAAACGACATGCTTGTCAGTGTTAAAAATATATATTATAAGAGGCCTTTTACATTGCGACTTTTTGCAGCGATACAAACGCGCGTTTGACACTCGCGCGACTGCATCGCGATACCCGCGATCAACAGGTATTTGTATCGTTTCAAACGCGCGTTTGTATCGACGTAATCGCGCGTTTGTAGCACGGCTGCATCGCGTTTGCATCGAAGCAGCCGCACGTGAGTAGCGATGCACACGCATGTTTGTATCGATTCAAACGCGGGGGTAGAGGTAGAGATGCGCAGAACGTGTCACTGAATTGAAAAGATATGAACATATCTTTTGACTGTAATGAAGTATATCACTCTTTTAGTTCAGTAGTTCATTTAGTCCAATGGCTCAGTTCACATATCATCGCTGGTTTTCGTTGGTTAGTTCATCGAACAGTGCGGTGGTTTTGACTGCTGCGAACTGTGAACGAGAATTTGTCTTGGTTGCAAAATTTCTTTGTACATTTTTTTTTAATGTTAGGTACTGTGAATGACAGATTTCCCTTGATACTTTTAATCAGGCTTAGGACTGACAATCTACTCGTAGATTATTTTTAAATTTGTTTCAATATTAATTGAGTTACTTATTTATGTATTTTATTTTAATTGACATTGATAATGAACGCTAATTAAATAAATATAAATCATAATCATGATATAAATAAGCAGTGGACTACGTGAACTACAGATATGTTTGTATTGGGACTGGACTAGTGAAGGAAGAACTAAATGCAACTAAAGTAGTCCAATTGAAGGATTCATTCGCGAACGATACACGACTAGGTAGCGGGAGAGTTCTTGAAATGTGAAATATGACATCCGATAACAATTAAAGAACTTTATACTGTGGTTTGTTCATTTTTTTAATGTTGACTCATAATGTCCACACATCGTTCTTTCACTTATAAATGGATGCACCCAATAACTCCGTAGTCTGTGTTCACGTTTCTTCTTTAAAAGTAATAATGTAATACAGATAGCGTGAAACTGTTTCAAGCGAATTCATCGCGCTGTGGCTGTTGACGAAATACTCAACGTTTTGCATAGTTGCGTTTGTTTTGATTCTGTATCGCGTTTACATCGCGATTGTATCACTTCAGTCTATGCAGCTAGCAGCTACTGAATTGAAACTGCAGCGCTATTGTATCGCTTCTTTGAGCGCGCTAGCGCGTGTGTGTAAAGGTAGACGATTTGTTACTGTATCGATACTGCATCGCGACTTTATCACTGGAAAAAGTCGCGATGTTAAAGGGCCCTAATATGCTTGTTAATGTTAAAAATATAAAGTATAGTATGTCTCTAAAACCCATGTCTTCATTCGGCACCCTTTACTCCCCTCGCTCTATCCCAGTTCGTTCGCTTGCTTCACACATAATATCCTTCAGGGATGATATCCTCGATGGCATCTACGACTACCTACGCCCGGTGCCAGAAGCCGTCGACGGTGGGCAGACCAGATCCGCGGAAGTCCGGTACTTGGGCGACATCGCTCGCCGTGTAAAAAACACTGTCCGACAAATATACGAGGATAGACGTGAAGTAAGCATTGCACTTTTGTGGGATGTATTTGTTGTGTGTTTGGTTTTCCAAAATGTGATTGAAATAATGTTTGATCAGCCAGTTGAGGAACTAGCCTTCAGAATAACTTATAATCCTTACATTAAACAATATATCTTGTGTTAATTACAGTAACCCCAAAAGGCGCCAATCGTTTGACATCTGTCATGGCCTAAACAATTCGTTCATCATGACATTTATGATATTAATCATTATTATAAACATCTCAGCCATAATATATCACTGCAAGACAAGGATTTTTCTTTGTGAAATGTGGTCTTTGGCTACCACCAAAGTTTAACAATGTATATAATTTGGAAACGCGTTTGATGTTGGACACCACCAGCAGCGTGGGAACTTACGCGCTCTATCGCAAATGTGGAAGGGTAGGCAAAAAATAAAAATAATTTAAATGCGATTATAATGTAATTTATTTACAAGATGGTTGATTGCTTTCGGCTTATAAATCTGAATTAGAACACAGTTTGCTTTGTAAGCATTTAATGGTGTAGGTACACAATTTATCAATGAAATATATTGAAAACTTATCGAGCATTTAAAATAAGACAAAACCAAGGAATATTGGTTTTAATCAACTTAAAAACATTGTGACATGATATATGAATGACAAATTACAATTGACTTGAAGATAGTAAAGTTATGGTCATGATCAAAGAGTAAAAGTTTCTTATTTAAGTATAGTACATTCTCCCCATCCATTTTTTTATTTCTCCAGTACATAGTCCTTTAAGTACCGCGGAGGATGTCTGTCACGTTCAGAACGACGAGATGCTTCTGGAGAAGCCGATTGTGGTGGTAAGCAAGATTGTGATCCGTCATCAGCTTCCGCGTCTAATAATTCATGGCGTAAGGGCGAAGAGCCGGGCGGTAAAGAATCATCATCTTCATACGGGTTTGCGCTTGGAAGAGGTGCTAATTGTCGATTTGAAACAGTTGCTTCTCTACCGTCTGAGTATCGAATTAGGGAGTATGCAGGATTTCCCTCCAGTAATTCTACTTCCTCCACGAGAGGGTCATATTTAGAGCTTCTCACGTTAACCTTTTTCAATACTGGTCCTGGTGTTAATAATCATGACGGAAGAGATTCTCCGTTTGAGGAACGGCGTGGGTAACTGAATAACCTCTCGTGCGGCGTCGCATTGGTGCTGGTGCATATCAGTGACCTCAAAGAGTGAAGGGCAATCGGAAGTGCTTGTTCCCATTCAGAAATATCCATTTTATGCGAGCGTAGTTTTAATTGTATCGCCTTCCATAGGGTTCCGTTCAGTCGTTCTATTTGCCCATTTCCTTGGGGGTTATAAGGTGTGGTTCTGCTGGAGGCCACACCCGAAGATGTCAGAAAATTTCTCAATTCTTCTGAGATGAACGCTGATCCCCTGTCTGAGTGTACATAAAGAGGGAATACAAATATATAGAAAATTTCTTTAAGACATTTTATTACCGTTGCCGCGTGTAAATCTTTGCAAGGAAACGCAAACGGGAAACGAGAATACTCGTCTATAATGGTAAGAATATACTTATTTTGTGAATTCGATGGTAATGGGCCTTTAAAGTCCATATTAAGCCGTTCAAATGACATCGTAGCTTTAATTAATCTGCCCTCAGTACGGCAAAATCGTGGTTTTATCTCCGCACAAACCCGACAAGATAAAGTCATAGCTTTAATTTCTTCTAAAGAGTAAGCTAGATTTTTGGAACGTATCCAGTGAGCCATTCTAGTTATGCCTGGATGACAAAGTTGTTCATGTAATTGATACAATTTATTATTGGTTGCAACCCCTGCACAAACTCTGGACAAATTATCAGCAACTGTGTTCTCTCGACCCGGGCGGTATATAATATCGTATTTGTAACAGGATAACTCCAAACGCCAACGCTCAATCTTATCATTTTTTATTTTACTTGTGTGCTTTTGACCAAACATGAAGGAAACAGATTGATGATCTGTTATGAGGAGGAAATGACGCCCCATCAAATAGTGTCGCCATTTACGAATTGCTTCGACAATGGCACATGCTTCTTTTTCAATCGCCGATTGTCCCCGTTCAGAGTAATTTAAAGTTCGAGAAAAAATGCGATTGGACGGGAATTTTGCGACAGGGTGGCTGCTATGGCAAAGTCTGAGGCATCCGTTTCTACAGTGAACGTTTCGTATTCATCAATTGCCGAAAGCGACGATTTTGAAATTTCATGTTTCAATTTTTGAAAACATTATTTTGATCTGTCATCCAAAGGGAAATGATTGACAGTAACTAGCGGTTTTATCTTCGAAGAAAAGTTTTGTATCCACTTTGAATAGTGTGCAAACATTCCAACAGCACGTTTTAGGGCGGAAGAATTTGTTGGAAGTGGTAAGTCTAGTAACGGCTTTAAACTATTCTCATCAGGCGTAATTTTATTGTTGTGAATAGAGTACCCTAGGAGACAAATGGATTCGGAACTAAACATACACTTTTCCTCATTCAAAGTCAATCCGTACTTTTTAACAGCTGTCATAAATGTATTAAGGTTCGCATCATGATTGATCTTGTCTGTCCCACAGACGGTGACGTCATCCAAATATGCGAATGTACCGTGAAGTTCCTCTGTTTCTATTATGTACTGTAAAGTTCTCTGGAATGCCGCAACTCCATTGGTGACACCAAATGGAATGCGCGTAAATTGATAAAGTGCTCCGCAGGCTTCGAATGCAGTATACCTTCTGTCGCTATGTGGAATAGGAACTTGATGGTAAGCACTTTTTAAGTCAATTTGGCTAAAAAATCGATATTTAGCCACTTTCGCCACCAATGATTCGATATTTGGCAAAGGATATGCATCAAGTTCCGTAAATTTATTGATTGTAAGCGAGTAATCTATTACCAAACGTTTGCGGTGTGTTAGTCCTCCTGTGACTAAGACTTGGGCTCGCCATGGTGATATACTTGGCTCGATAACGCCATCTGAAAGAAGCTTAGAAATTTCTTGACTAATAAAATTTTCATCATCTTTGCTGTGTCGCCTTGATTTTATGGCTATTGGAGTTATATTTGGAGATAAGTGACACAGATTTTCAAAGATTCTTTAGATCCGCCGAAGTTAAATTCCAAAGATTTATGACATTTCAATAAATCATGCCCTATTATCATATCTGCACATAGATTGTCAACTATTAGCAGCGGTTGGTGTTCATAAACATGTGAATCGATCTTTATAGTGGCGTAGCATATACCTTCGACGAATGATACGTGATTTAATGACGCTAGAGTAATTGTTTGCTTATGAGGTTTCATCTTAAGGTTCATTTCCTTAACAATCTTCTTATTCACAAAGCTCACGGAGCTTCCAGTATCAATAAGGGCATCTGCAGAAATGTTATTGACTGTGACGGCCTTCGTAGCCTTACTGAGACTAGATGGAGATGCCGCTGTAATTGTAGCAATCGTCGATGGGTTCATATTATTATCGTCGGCTGTTACAGCATTTATTTTTAGTTGATGACTTCGACAGACGTTTGCAAAATGGCCTTTTTTTGTACATAGCTGACAGGTGGCATTATATGCTGGACATTTTATCCTTTGGTGAAGGTTGTTACTTCCGCAAAAGAAACAACGACGCTGGCGACGTTGGTTATTGAGATGGGATGGCTGGGAAGATGATGCGTTGAGATTTTCGTCCGTATTTTTCGTAATCGAATGCGCATCAATTCTACTATAATTATTGTTATTATAAGCAAGCGAATTTTGTTTTGCAGTTTCTAATGAAATGGCCTGGTTTTGTGCCTCGTCCAAACTTAAGCTGATATTTTCTAAAAGTCTTTGTCGGATGACATTACATGTTATCCCAGCAATGAAAGCATCACGAATAAATTCATTCTGATTTTGTTCAGCAGTAACATTCTTAAAATTACAATCATGTGCTAGAATCTTTAAATTACGTAAATACTCCGCGATAGTCTCTCCCGACTGCTGCTTACGGGATGCTAACATATATCGAGCATGAATTTCATTTTTCTGTTTCGTATATGTTTTGTTCAATAAATCTATGGCCTCTGAATAATTATGACAATCCCGGATTAAGCAAAAAATGTTTGGATGTAAATGGTTAGCTAAAAGCTTTAATTTAAATTCATCCGATGTATCCTGTCTCAGTTCTTCAGTAATGAAATTCGTAAATGTATATCGCCAGTGCACCCACCTTATGTCAGCACCAGTTGTTCCCGGTTCTGTGTCGAATCGATCCGGTCGTAGATAACGTGCCATTGAATATAATGCATTACTTGTATCGGGTGTCGACATTTCTTGAAAAAATTTAAGTTGATTAAATTGAAATAAGACAAAACCAAGGAATATTGGTTTTAATCAACTTAAAAACATTGTGACATGATATATGAATGACAAATTACAATTGACTTGAAGATAGTAAAGTTATGGTCATGATCAAAGAGTAAAAGTTTCTTATTTAAGTATAGTACAGCATTTGTGTTTTTTTACGCAATGTCGCAATATATAGCCACAAAACAAACAAGAAACTATTGCCCTAAACTCCCTTTGTGAACTCTTAAGACATCAACGGAACGATAGATACCTACATGTGTTCTAAAGTGTACTTATAGTTGAGAATGAACTATGAATTAAGTACTTACATAATTGCACTACTATACAGTATAACTAGTTGGACTAACCCCTGCCATAGTCGTCTCTTCCAACATCCACAGGAAGATAGATTCAGAGTTGAAAATAAACTATGAACTACATATATGTGTACTGTTTAGGTACATAATTGCACCAAACTCCTTTAGTCGTCTCTTTCGACATCCACGAGAAGATAGATAGGTACAAATCTTCTAGACTTTTTTCATTCTTGAGAACTTAGAGCATTTAGTAGGATGAGCTATGACCTATTTTATGTATATAATTGCACTAAACTCCCTTAGCTGTCTCTTGCGACATCCACGGGAAGATAGATTATATACCTATATTATAGAGTTTATTCATAGTAGAGAATGAACTATCAACTATATAATTATATATTATCATCATACTAAATTTAGTTTAGTTTATGATAACTGCTATAAGACATCATAAATCAAATTGAAATCATGTCTTAGTATTTATCATAAACTCACTATCGTACACAAAACAACAAGTGTGCCTCATTATAAATGGGTAAGGCCGTCTATGATGATTGTACCATAACACAACCGAAATGGTAACACAACTTCCTCAAGGTAACACAACAGACATTAAGGTAACACAGTCGAACATTATAAGGCTTAAACCACATTGCTTAAAATTTTTAATTTAATTGTGTATGTTAATCTTCAGGTAATTAAATAAAACTCATACAATTCAATTATATTTAATAAAATTGCCAAGTCAAATTTTAATGTGTTCACACTATATTGGACATTTGTATGTTATGGGTCTACAGATTTTGACTTTGAAAAAGTATTCTTCATGTAAAGTAGCTTTTTTACTAGTTTTCGTATGCTGATTATAAAAAATATAATGTGTGTATGTGTAAATTAGCTACCATTTTTAAAAAATAAGATTACAAGGTTTTATCCAAAAATAAAAAAAAACAATATAGCGTTTTGCTATACATTAGTATAATCAGGACGTGATTTCATTGCTGTCCTCTTATATTCTGCTTCTGCATCATCTCTACAAAATATATTTTTTTTTCAATATATCCTTCATCGTATTTTCTGGGTCTTTTAATTTCAATCTCTCCCTAAGGATTTGTAGTATGACCTCATCATATATTTACAGTAGGAATAGATATTGATACTCGAGCTTATTTTACTTCTGCAACTATAATTATTTACCTACGTTACTTCTCTGCAACAGTTAAAGGTACCTATCTAAAACAGTAAAATTATTTTTTTTATCTTTTGTCACCCATCATATATTTGTTAAAAATTAAATCCCAAAAAATTTTATTTCGTCTGAACTGAGCTTTAGGTAACACAACCGAAATTATGTTGTTGTGTTACTACGACAGTAACACAACCGAAGATTTATTCGGTTGTGTTACCTGTGTCACGCAGAGATATAACCGAAAAGTTACGTATTTTATTGCAGCCTAACAGAAATTTTAGGGAGCAAACACGAGATATAAATACCTATTATTAAACACTATAAAGATACTTTAAGCAATATTTACTTATCTCAACAAAAAAGGTTCTATAAATCCAAAAATTTCAAATTTTCACTCTGAGCAGCAATCAACAACATTATGTGACACATAGAAAAATGGCGGTACTGCGGTAAACTGAATTGAAATACCTACATTAAAATAAAATGAATTTAAATAATAAACAGTAGTATCAACCTTCAAAAGCAAATGATGTTGCTAGCTTAAGTTTGAGAAATACTACGAAAAAATGGTAACGTTATACTCGGTAACACAACCGATACAAAAGTGGGGAGACACTTTGATTCATAAAATTTTGAAATTAAATAAGTTTAGTTTACAATGTGAATATATTTTTTATCGTTTCTTAATATAATTATGAGTGTTATCAATATACAAACAAAAGTAAAATTAAATATTTTGAAATATTTAAAGTCCAAATCGTAAGGTGGTGCGTGCTGGAGACAAGTGATTTTAGTATGAAGTTAAAATTTATCGAATTTTTAAAATATTCCGTTCCATAACTAACGTATGTTGAAATTTCTTAAAACACGAGTAAAGAATGAAACGCACCTAATTTTCAACACTTCATTAATTCTGATGCAGCACTATTATCAACTGAAGTTGGGAGACATGATATTTTTGTAAAAAGTACATTCATTCTCGGCCTTACCCAAATAATGTAATCAACGATTCTCGTAAAAACGAGTGCGCAAACTCAGCGAGTTTGGGGGCCACGGACCGCGCCGCCCGCTTCCCCGTGAGTTCCCCGCCGTTGCTCTGCGCAAACGCGTTCGTTTCGTAACTGTATACATTGTTCAACTGTGCTACCACATTGGACGCTGACACGTTGCGGACTGTTGAAATTTCCGTTTAGTCAAATATTTGCAAATATATATTATTATTGAGTCACACTAACAGTAAATTTTTCAGGATTGCCCAAATATTGAGCGAAGGTACAATCGTCATAGGAATGATCACCACAGAGGGTCATGCGGCGTGCAATCGGTATGATAAATATCCATCATTGCTAGTAAAGAAAAACATTTTATTTATTTGTTATACCTGTAGGTACATAGTTGAACCTAATAGTTCGTGGGCCCAGAGCAAAATTAATTATTTATGACCACACCGTCGAAACTTTTTGTATCTGTTATTTGGGTGGAGTCGGACAAATTTGGTGGCAGTGGGGCGTTTGTCTGTCAAGCTGTCACGAAGTTGTCAATTTTTTGCAATAAAAAAATGTATGACCACATTGGTAGTTTTTCCTTTAACGATACTTTTTGTCATATAAATAGCGAAAAAACATTTGTCCGACAAAAACATTGGGTCATTGGACGCGCCGGACACGCTAAATATGTCAAAATTAGGGGGAAAAAACCACACTGCTGATTTTAACACAATCTACCATAAAAACCTTTTGCAATAATGTGGTAACCTTGTCGGACAATTTTCACGGGGCATATGCGCAGTCGGATGCGCCAAGTCGTCAATTTCCCGGAAAACTTTTATTTACAACCTTTTTCCCGACAAAAGTAGGAGGTTATAATTTATTATATTCTAAATCAAAAAATCTAAGTGTCCGACAAAAATATTGGGGCAAATATACAGTCCAACAAAAAATTTATTTTTTATTGATAATCGATATTCTAAAACTGTACAGGGTTCCTACATCCCTCATTTTTACAGCCATTTTTCCGACTAAACGAGGAGGTTACAATTAATTATATTATTAAATAAAAATTTTAATTATCTGACAAAAATATTGGGGCAAACGTACAAAAATTCAATTCTTACAGGCTATCGACGTTCTTAAATTATAAAGGTGAGTTAATGCTTCTTATTTTATGTATACAAATGTAATGAAAAAATACATGAAAAAATCGATAAAAATATGATTGTGGATTTGATAGATAAGCTAGATAGCTGATAGCTAGATGTTTTGTTTATAGGCGAATTTTTGTCAAAACTGGTACACAACTTTCTTGGCCGACTGTACACGCATTCTATCTTCTAAATATGATAAGAATGCTTTTAAACTATAACTATCTCATCTAGAAAGTATGTGGAACTTCTTTTAATCGATCACTATGAATTAAAATGTGGTGCAATTAAAACATCGATTTCTGTTTCAGGATTTCGAAACCAACACCACAGAGAATGAAGGTAAGGAGTAGCAACTTTTAAAATTAAACGTGTTCCAATACAAGAATTTGAGTGCGACAAAGATCATAATTAAATTAGAACTCACACTCAATCTTGCTCAACGCCGCACTAGACAGTTTATTGATGATTTATATTTGTATATTCATTTATAAACTCTACTAGATTATCTACAATCTATCGTACTTATATGGAAATTCCAGCTATACCTCAATGTATAATTTTTAAAATCTCTATTTTGTTATTCCAGTTCTGCAATAACATTACATTCATCTGCTTTATTCTTCGTAACAGCACCCGCAACAATGGCGTCAACAGAAGTAGCAAAACAAGCACCATGTCAGCCTGATTCGAATGTAAGTAAAATTCTGCATGGACTATTACTTTGAATTTGAAGAAGAGAATATATTTTGAATTGCAACTTTTATATATGATCACTATCCTCTAGAGGTGTCTTACTTGGATAAATTGTCTGACTCTAATTGGGAGAGATATGCTACCAACGCACACATATAAGTTTGGACCAAACATTGACTACAGCTTAATTTCTGCCCAAATCATTATCATTCCACTCTGAAGCCTTTCACGAGGTCCTGAAGCGCATCGTCATTCTCTCAAACGCTCCTTCTTCTTGAATCAGGTTGAAAACCAAACCGTAGTTCATCAAAAACGGGACAAGAATCCATTAATCTTAATTAAACCGGTGTCAAGTCTTGTAATAGGCCATGCAGTTTGGGTGCTGACAGTGACAGTCATTCAGATAGATCGGGTGTCCAGATCGCACTCTTTCTACAAGTAACCGTGCAGTAGTTTTCTTCTAGATCTGTTTTGTAAAAATCGGTCTTGTCGCTCAGTGATTACGCGATATCTGCCAGCCCCCGTAGCACGTCCACCAAAACACGAAATGATAAAGTGATTTATCGCGGTGAACTGTCAGAATACGACGAAATCCTTTTGTATTTTGACAGTTCACCACGATAAACCGCTTTATCATATCGTGTTTTGGTGGACGTGCTAGGGGGGCAGGATGCTATCAATGCTCTCCTCTCAACCACCCATCCTCGAGCATTGCCATAACGTCTGGCCACCGACTGGTTAGAATTAATGGCTGTGTTAACTTTACATTGTGAACGCCCGGCTCCGCGTTTACTGACTAACGTTACATTTCCTTTTCTTCGTGAAACAACTTAGGTCAAAGGGTGTCGAAAAAGTCATATTATTGTCTGAGTATAAGACTTTGTTGATGTGTTTATTAATTACTTTCTAGGCTTTCGAAACTTACCAGCCAAACAAGATTTGCTGCTACTGCAAACAGCGAATACCGTGTAAGTGTGATCCAAGAGCATCAACACAGACTCATAAATTCTCATGTAAAACAGATAATAAGTTACCACAAACCTTATCGACTCAGTCTTATACAGTCGACATTAATAAAAATGATGTTTTACCAAGCAAGATAGAACATGAAGTGTTTGCGTGGATAGACGAGATTCCAATCTCCGTTAAGGAAAAGCCAGAAGACAGAGTCAAACGAGAAAAGTTGGCCAAACTATTAGTAGATAAATTAAACATTGTTAAACGCGATCAATATTTCGAAGAAAACGCACAAAATGAAATATTAGAATGCCTTAATAACATGCCGATGTGGCATCCTGGGAATAGAAATGATGAACAGACTTTTAAAGCACATATAGTTAACAATCTTTTATACAAAATACGTAAAATATCAAATGATAACAATCATAATGATATAGCATTAATAGTCGATAGTATACCTTTTATATTGGGTAGCTCAAGTAAAGCTTTTGATAAGAGTGGTATGAAAAAAGACTTAGTAGACAGCTTAAGTAGATTAATCAAGAGAACACCCCCGAACTTAAAATCTGAAGTCATTGATATTTTAAAAGCATTCCCTATAAATATTAAAGGTGATAATAGTACTTATTTAAATGACCTTGCTGAAGTGTTAACTGATAAGCTACAATCCATTTCACTGAATTTATCAAACCCAGATTCATTAAAAATAGAGAAAGAGTTCGAGGCAAAGATTATTGATTGGCTTCAAGATATACATCAACTTGTTGATTTTAACACAGAATTTAAAGAAATTTATATATTAACTCAACCGCTGGTTCAAAAATTATTTCATTTACAAAAACACGGTATATACGATATTGATATTCAACGTAAAATGCAAGATGTGATAAATGATTGGCTTAAAGACAATATCCAAAATAATTTAGAATTAAGTACACTACACAAACTGTCAGTAAAATTGCTGAATAGTTTATTAGATTTTTTTGATGAGCAAGATGATAATGAGCTCATTTTAAAAGTTATTGACTGGTTAAACAAAACACAGCCTCATTTTGTTGAAGATTTGGGCAAAAAATTACACGATTTCAGCACTAACGGAGAAAGTCCTAGTAAGACTGAAATTATAGTACTCAATTACTTAACTAAATACTTAGAAAACCAAAGCGATAAGCTGGGTGTAAAAAATCTGAATGAATTTAGAAAAAAGCTCAGAAATCGATTGGACAAAAAAAAGATATCAAGACATCGTAGATTAATTGATGAAGTATTTAACTGTCTTGAAGACTCCACACTTTCAAATGTATATTCAAACGAAAACAAAAATATAATTTATCAGTGCGTAAAGAAGATTGAACAGCTACGCGAAGAAAATGGAAATATTTGTGGTCGGGCTATTGTTGATGAAATATCAAAACTAGTAACAAAACTTATTGAAAACTCTATTATTGAAATGAGCTCAAAAAGTAAAACCAATCTTGTCAAAAAGCTAACCAATTTAGTAGTTCCTGAGATTGTTCATAAAAGACCAGACTTAAAAATCAATGGAAAAAATAAAGATAATATACAAAATCTAGTTCGTAACATCTTGGATGCTTATGGACTCATACAAAATAATCATATCAGTAGGGAACTTGAAAACAAGTTAACATCGACATTGTTTGAAAATAACGTAAATAACAAAAAAAATATCGTAACGAAGGTTGTAGATTTCCTCAACAATAATACTGATTTGGAATTAAATCAAATCAATGAAATAGCTCAAAAAGTAGCTAGCCAGTTTTTGTTATTGTTTAATCCAGAGCATTCTAATACATCTTTAGACACCAGCTTAGAAGAAACACTTAAGAATGAGGTAAACTCTGTCCTCAATAACTCAAGCGTTCAACCAAAATATAGAGATAAAATCGAATCTACTATTTGTGACATTTTAGCTGATGAAATTATGCGAAATGATAGTAGCAAGATGACCAATGAGGAAATAATGACTGTTCTAAAAAGCACTTTTCTATCTGATGAGGAATCCGAAAAACTTGTAAACGAATTTATAAACAGAGGAAGACATATATTTTTAAAATACAAAACTAAAAGTTTCAGTGAAACACATAACAAAAATTTGGTAGACAGTGCTCATAGAAACATTTTAGAATTCACTCAACAACTTAAAGGTGAATTTGATAACATTTCGGTATGGAATTGGGAAGCAGCCACTCAGAAATTAGCAGAGCAAGTGGTTAATATTAAACAATCGGCGCAATCTTCGCTTGATGAAAAAAATCGTTTGAGAAAGGAAGTGAAGAAATATTTTCAGAAAATGAACATTGGTTCTGAAGATCAGGCAAATAAACTCATTAATCGTTTACAACACTTATCTCTTAAAACATCTACACCGCGATCTTCACGCGATAAAGAATTAAGTTTTTATTGTGAAGAAAGTTCAGAATATGCCAATATTTCTTCCATTGTCGATGACAACTCTTTTGATTTGCCATGTCAAAAATTTAATACAACTAATGAAGATGCTTATAGACTCCAACTGGTAAATAAAATTAATAATTGGATGCAATCTCTACCTATCGACGTTGGTTCAGAAGGAATTCACAAGTTTAAAGAAGCAATGGCAAAAGATTTAGCTGATGAAATCATAGAACGTCAGAAATATTTGCAGTTAAACTATACAGCTAAAACATCAGAGGAGGAAGAACTAGAATATTTAAAATATCAAGTTTTTCGATGGCTCAATAAGTCACCACATATCAAGCAATTACTAACTTCAATAACAAAAACGAATGAACTAATGAAACAAATCAAAGAACTTCATGTGCCCCAGATGGTAAAGTTAAATAAACATATCATAGAAACTCAGCCAAAAGAGGAATCTAGATACAAGTTAATTGCAAATGAAATATTTAAATGGACTGAGAAAGTACCGATACATTTATATTTATCTACTGATAAGATTTATCACCGACGCCTAATTACGGACTTAATTGAACATATCGAAGAGCTTCAACAATGCGAAAATTTAACAGAAACAGACTTGGATAGCATATTATTTAAATGGTTTCAGAAAATATTTAACGTAAACGAAGAATATATTCAAATTATGGTAAATGAACTGAAAACAATGCTAGTGAATCAACAGTTAATAAGACTACGTAATAATAGTAGATCAATAAATGAAGCTGAGAATATCAAAATAGATATGAATTCTATAATTTTTTGTTGGTTAAAAGAAAAATCTTTCTATAAGGAAGAAAAAGCTAGTAATAAAAAAATTCAAGATCAAATTGCTACTGATCTCAGTGAAGCTTTAAACAATGCTTTGAAATATGTCGCATCTATCACAAATAATGTTCAAAAGGATCGTATAATTCTCGGCGTAATAAAAAGTCATATTAAAAAAATTCCTATGAAACCACACTTAAAAAATGATTCGTTATATCTTCAGTTTCTCTCTGATAATTTGCTACAGCATATAAAATCTTTAAATTTTTATTCACATACTCGTGAATCTTTCGCTAATAATGATAACGACGATGTTGTTGTTGATGAATGGATAAACTCGCTATTCTTAGTGTCCGACTTATCACCATTAGTCAAGGGAAATTTAATAAAGTTAAAGAACGAATTGAAAGATATTGCTCGTGACATTCACAAGCAAAACACTAATTCTTCATCAACATATGATCTTAAGGAAGAAATAAAGAAATGTTTACAACGTCACCCTATACCTCTAAAAGATCATATTTTGTTAGACCACAAAATTAATGATCTGTGTATAAAATTGAATGATAGAAACGTTCATCCTAGAATAGAGCCTACAATTGAACGAATTTTAAGAGAAATCATTAACAATTGGGCCAAGCATTTGCCATTTCAAATTGGAGAATCATGTGACAATATCAAAAAGGATATTGAAGCATTTATTGCCAAAATAAAAGAAGTAATCGAAGTTTCCACATTAAATAATTTGACTAAAGTGAAAGCTGAGTTAGAAAAACAAATCAATGAATTTTTAAAAACACTTCCTATTCTCATGAATCAATCGAACCAAAGTCACGTACTCAAACTTATTTCTAAAATTTTGGAACTAATCAACACAACCTTAAGTCAAGAATCAAGCTTAGCCTGTCAAATTTCTAATATACCACTAACCAGAAGATCTGGTGGTAACTTCTTCGACGATATCAAAAGTTGGTGCAACACACTTCCGATTCCTGATGGAAACACTATTAACGAGCAAGAAAATAATAAGATTTTAAAACAAAATATTGCAAATAAAATTACGAATAAAATAGCAGAACTAAATATGAAACCAGAAATATTTAACGATGATATTTTATACCTAGATTTGATTCGCGATGAGATTGACTACGCCCTTAATGATTTGCCCCAAAGTAATGAGCTAGAAAAGAATAGAATAATTTTAAAGCAGATGTTGATTGACAAAGTTAAGATTGCCAAACAACAGGCTGAATATGATTTAGCTGGGCATGCTTATAAACAAAAATTACGTGAAGTAATATCTAATACTCTTCCATCAGCACAGAATTTATCAGTAGAAGAACAAGTGCCTTTTGAAATATTGAAGGAAAGACTTGCTGACGCTTTTATAAATTTAAATTATTCTGCACATAATGACAACTTAAAAAACAAGTTTAAAAAAGAAATAACTGACGAGATATCAAGATATTGTAATAACTACCTTAAACGTTATCCTGCATCACCATTAGATCCAGTTATACTCAATCAAGAACTATACAATGCCCTTCAAAAAGTTCCAACGCCAAGAACGGAAACTATTAAAGCACAAGTAGAACAATTGAGAATAAAAAATAAAATATATAACTGGCTTAAGACACTACCGCTAAAAGAAGAAACTCCAATTGAACAATTACAAAAAAACAAAATAATATCGATACTGGCAAAAGATTTGCACAATTTAAGAAAAGCAAAACTTCTTGACGACCATAATGATATTAACAAGAAAATGAAACACATTGTTATAAAATGGATGAAAAAACTTTCACTTCAACCTAGGGCAGAAAATGTCATAGATAAATTATCGGAAAATCTAATTGCTGATCTAAAATTTTCTGAACACAATCCTAAAACAAATATCGACTTAGAAAAGACGAGTAATAACATAGCTCACTTAACTCAATCTGATAGTAGTTGGACAAAATATTCGTCTCTGAAAAACGATCGTCTATCTAAATACATACCACCTGCTAGTAGACTTAGCCAAGAAGAAATACAACGTTTAAAAAAAATAAAACGCAGGTCGCAACCATCTTCATACCCACAGCAAAGACATAGTAAAGATACTATTTCAATACCAGAAGAAGATAGCAACCTAGCACATATTTCGCAACATAGTTATTCTCACACAGATGGTAAAGAAACAAAAGAACCTTATTATTTTTCTACGAAAGAACCAATTTCGCCAAATATTATTGTGAATGAGTATAACTGGGATAACACTGAAGCATCTTTATCTCAAAATGACGAAATCGAACTTGAACGACGATCGCAAATGTCACTCCAGGAACAAAGCGATCATTCAATAAACCAATTATCACCCCACAACACAACACAACATCAAAGTGAACAAGTGTGGAGTCAGCCATTGAAATCGGCATGGAAGTCTAATCTGTTGACTCAACCTCCTCTAGTTGTGATACCTAAACCACTTATCCCACGTGAGCTAGTTGAAAGCAGACCAGCACAACCATATGCTGAACCGCCACCTCGTCATACTCTTTCTCAAACTATACCACAAATGAACTCACATCCTCTTCATAGTCCACTGAGCTCAGCGCATGAAATATCATACAGAAATAATTCAAGAAATATAACAAAAGAATCGCACACATTATCCAAAACGCCGCAACAACAAAAACTGACGAAAAGCACATCGTCACGCGATTATGATAACTCGCTTCCTCACCAATCTACATATAAGCCAATCACGGCTGCACAACCAAACGCTGAGCCGTCACCTCGTGAAACTCTCTATCAAACTATACCACAAATGAAGTCACATCCTCTTCATACTCTACCAAGCTCATCCCAAGAAATATCATGCTCAAATAATTCAAAAAGCTTAACAAAAGGATCGCAGATATTATCCAAAACGCCTGATATGCCTAAACCACAAAAAATTACTAACAGCACACAGTTACGCGACTATGATAACTCCTCCCCTCACCAACCTTCTTATCGACCAATCACAGCTGCACAGCCAAACGCTGAATCGTCACCTCGTGAATCCCTCTATCAAACTATACCACAAATGAGCTCACATCCCCTTCATAGTCCACCGAGCTCATCCCAAGAAATATCACGCACAAATAATTCAAAAAGCGTAACAAAAGGATCGCAGACATTGTCCAAAACGCCTGATATGCTTAAACCACAAAAGGCTACCAACAGCACATTGTTACGCGATTATGATGATTCGTCCCCTCACCAAACTTCTTATCAACCAATCACAAAAATAGACTCATATAGTTCACCAAGGCCTGAGTCTGAACCAAGGCGCAAAACGAGACAATCACAAACAAATTCTAGTATTCCTGAAATGTCAAATATTTCACCACAGCCAGGTACAAACCGCGATCGTACCGTGCGACATGATATTGGTACAAACAGTCCGCCTGAAAACACTCGCATGCCTAGATTAGCAACAATCGATGTACATAGTCGAATGAGGAATTTCGGAAACCAGTCCTTTAAAAGAAAGAGACGTAAAGGTTCAACTGATGAAGACTGTGATTGGACAATGAGTTTTCCAGAGCACACTGACTTATGGGACTCAACCGATCCATATAAAAAACCTTCATATAGAATTTGTATTCCCAGCGCGAACGATAAAGAAATAAAAGAAAATGTAACAGAACGAATAAAATGTCAATGCAAGGAACGGGTGTTAGGCAAATGCATGAGCAAACAGTCACGGGAAACTAACAAAAATGTGCACCAAACCGGCAACTTGATGCAACATTGCCCAGCATGTTGTGGTGTTCATTATTGTCCGCATCCTAGCTATTTGTATTTCAAGTAAGTTTTGTGTTGTCCTGTGTATGTTGTGGAAATAAACAAATTAAAAAGGTAATTGACGCTTTTAATTTTGTCTTATTTAAAAATTGCCAAAGTCAGAAAAGGTAGTAGAGACATTGCAGCATATAATTATTTGGAATATCAGTTTATTTTGTGGGAGTATTCCGTGCGGTAACGGAATAAGAGGAAATCGTATGGGCCGTTTTTCCAAACTAACGTCACAATATAGAGAACGATACAGTAGCCCGACTCAGGCGTGTCTTTGAAATTTATACCTAAAGCTGAACTGGGCGCTAGGGTTGGTACCTACAAAAAAATCGGTGAACGTATACGTACACGCTGCGCGTGAGCGGCGCGGCGTGTACGTAGAGCACAACAATCTCGGCCGGCGCGCGGCGTGACACTGCGTTGCTATGCCGTTCAGAGCGGGTATTCCACTTGGATCCCCAATTTCAATCACCCAAGAGCATGCTTGGCGGCCGTGTAAACGACGTTTGTATGAGTGCGTGCGCCGATTCGTCCCTTTATATGGAGTCGGGCTACTGTATCGTTCTCTATATTGTACTAACGTAGTCCCCTCTTTCCTTCGTGGATAATGGCAATAGTTGCTCTATTTTTAATGGCCACTAGAACTTTGTTCCTATGTTTTCTTTTTTTTATTAAATTAATTTTTAAAAGAGATAAACCTTCAAAAACCTAAAAATCAACTTAATTTTCTGCTGTATTCCAACGTGCAACAAACAAATTGAACGAGATTATAATAGAAAAGCAAAACATAAAAACACAGAAAAAGCCTTTAATTTTTTACGCAAAAAGTAATTAAATCGAGAAGAGATGGAAAACTCTAACGTCACCACTAACCCGTCCAGCCAGCGTGGTGTGGTAAGCTAGGTCCTCCTCGTCTGAGAAGAGGTCCGTGCCCAGCAGTGGGACCTATATCGGTTGACGTGATGATGATTGTAATCTACGTGTTGTTTGTTCGGGGTGCTTTGCGAACTAGGGTACTACATTCATTTTCGTTGCTTCTTTGTTCCACATTTATTTTGCTACCGACCCTTGGTACAACCTATTATGTACAACTGTTGTACGATGGGGAAGTAAATATACCTACTTGTACAACCAGTTGTATCAAGAGGAAATATGTTTACCCGTGATCCAACCCTGGTAAACAAATTATATGTGGTACAACTGGTTGTATTTACGGTAAGTAAAATCCTTGGACCAACTATGTATAACTAGAGCAAAGAGGACTTCTCAGCATTACATTCTACCTCTACCCCTGCGACGGTAGGAGCAGCTTAGAACAGTTGCTGCTCGCATGCCTCTCTAGTATTATGTTATCTGTGCCTCTGGCAAAGAGGAAAGCCTATGGGCTAGGCGAAGCTCGCTCACGTGAGCGCAGCGCTATGCGCATGCTCTCAGCAACTCAAAATGGCCGGAGAGGTTCCCAAGGGGTTTAGTTAGTGGGTAGTCGCGGCATTTTGCCGTGGAGTCCCACACATTTATTTCCCCTACCGGGGGGCTTTTAAGGTGCATCAAAGCATTCGCTTCGTAAAAAAGCTCTAATTAATGGCGCTGTGAAAATAAAGAGTGCAACGAAAAGATTTTTTTAGTTTCGTTCGCATGACCGTAAAACTTTTCCATTTAAAGTGTGCTAGCCAAAAATAGATCTCAAGGAACAGGGGGCTTAGACAAGTGGCAATCGTTGCGTAGCGAAACAATAACTAATTTCGTCATCGTCTCTCGATAACAAATAGTAAGAATTAGCGAACGCTGTGTTAAATTGATTATTATTCTTTCAGTAAGAAAACAACATATTGGTTGTCTTAATACTCAAAACTGAGAAATGGAAAAGAAGTGGTAAAATAAATGATCAAAATTAATATTTTCATTTCATTTATGAAAAATGACTAGTAGTATGCAAGTCACGAAAAAATAATTCGATACTTCATCGATTCGTTGCGAATTTATTTGTCGACCAACTTACATAATATCGATGACTTTGATCGATTCGCCACGTTATTTAGAGATCGCATGTGTCAATCCCATACATTTTGTTATAATCATTTTTGTATTATCACTTTATTTAAGCCCCCGGAAACCTTACTTTTCTAATAGTGTCTTTTTGGGAAAGTGTACTTATCTCTGGGGGATAAAGTCACTAAGCTACCACGCACGTCTATAGTGAAATCGCAAACTAAGGTCTGTCTGATTTTGTATTTTAAAACCTACCTACCGTACTATTTGTAAATAGCTATGTAAACAAAAAAAACTAAAAAGGAGGAAAAAATTTAATGACAAAAATTACATTACACAAACGATCACTTTTGATTACTTTTGGTTAAATAATTAATTACCAGAAAAAGAACCCAGGCCACCTCATAGCATGACAAGGAAATGGGTAAGGGTGCATTTCTTCGCAGTATCGTAGCCTTCTCAATTTCTGCATTCGCTCTATACAGTGGCATTTATGCTTCACCTCGACCGGTTCGTCACATAAATCTTCATTTACAACTTGATCATTTCGAAATGTCCCTGTAATGCAGGTGTTAGTACCGATCCTAGCAGTAGATCTCGATGGCTCAGCGTACTCAGTAGTTTGTGTTTGAGAACCGTGACTAGCTGGTAAACCTTTACCTCTTTCTCTTAGGTCTTGCTTCTGTGCATAAGCCATAGGAATATCTGTTTTATGTTGTGTAATCTCGCTTTCTAATTTACCACTTGAATTTATACCTGGCCCAAAAATTTTTATCTTTGGTATCTTAGGTGGGAATCGTTCATTAGTCTTTTCATTATTACTATAAATTTCTTGAAAACATGATTCTTGACCATGAAATACCGATCCCAACTTTGAAGAATTAGCCCTGCGATGACTAGGTCCTGCTACCTTATGACTTTCCAAGACATTGTCAACATTGTTTACGTTATTATTATTTGTGAAATTACATTGTAATGCTTGATCGTTACATAAATTATTTTCAATTTTATTATTTGATTCAATATTTCCTAAAGATAGTAAGTATGCAATATCTGTTTCAATGAAAGTTGAACTGGCTGGATTATCTTTACGAAATATTTCATAATCCAATGTGGTTTGTTGACGTTTACGCTTTATTCTGTTAATTAGCTCCTCAGCCATGTAATTTATTTTAAAGTTATCAACCTGCTGGAGTATCACTTCCTTTTCAAGATATTGTAGAATTGTATCTTTTAATTTTTTCTCTAATTCAAGGGATGGATCACCGTACGCTAATATTTGTTTTTCCACATGATAAAGTCTTTTTGCCAATATTTCTCTCTTTCTTTTTCGTAATATTGTTTCATTGTCATTATCAACTGGAATAGTATGTAAGGCTTTGTACCATTCTTCTATCTCCTGTTCTATTAATATTTCGTCAGCTACTTCTATCAAGTCTTTTTTGCTCGGTATAGGCACACTTTGAAGTATGTCGAACGCTAGTTTGTAAAACTGAGCAGAATTAATAAAATTAATGTCATGATCTTTAATAATTTCTGCTAATTCTTTCATTTTTTTCATAAACTGCCACTTATAGATTTTAGATTTAAGAGAATCTGAATCCTTATATCTTGTATAAAGAATGTAAGCATCAGCTATATTACTAACGTGGAAATGTAGTATTTTTGTAGATCCTTTAAAATCTCTAAACATTTTACTATCGAATTTAGTTAATATTTGCTGTCGAAAACTTGGAGTACCAATAATAGTTTGCTCGTATTGCAACATCTTTATGATATATTTAAGTACATTTTTTTTCCATTCGTGTCTCATGTTAACCATTTCTTTAGTCTGTGGTAAGCAATCTAACATATCTTCTATTCTCTTGTCGAAAAATAATTCGAACACAGCGTAATCTTTCACAACTTCCGGATCCACTTTTAAAGTGAAATATGTCTTCCAAATTCCGTTATACATTCCCTTTCGTGCTAATTTCGCCAATTGTTCTTGTTCAACTGTAGATATTTGAAGAGGAAGCTCTAGCAATTTTTGATTTAAAATCTGGCCGTTGCAATCATACAATTCTTGCAAAGTCATGCCTTCTGCAATTCCTTGAAAATCATCTAGTTTTTTTGGGAATGTATTTTGATTTCGACCTTGGATGTCTTGGTATATACTCGAAGTCACTGGTTTGTCCCATTTATTATGTTGTGATGATCGTATTTTGAAGACGCTATCATTATCATATTTTGTATTAACATTGATGTCAATAATATTTTTCGAATTACCAAGACTTTCCATTTTTCTTGATTGAATTTTTAAGTATTGGGCATCATCATTTTTATCAAACTCTCTAGTATTTGAGTTAATAACCATTTGATTGTTATCATTCTTGCTTTCAGTCTTTTGTGGGTGATTGTGATTTTCCTTCATATTATCATCGTTTCCGTTATTTAAGAGAGACAATGGTATGTTTTCAATTCTTTCCATTAATTTCGATGCCTGTTGTATAGTTTCCACGTGTTCCTCTCCGATTAGTTTATTAATCCATTTGAATATTTGATACTTAAGGTTTTCCTCCTCAGATTTTTCTGTTCCTTTGCTTTCTGGGTGTAATTTCAAATATTTTTGTCGGTTAATAATATCCTCAGCTAAATTAGTTACAGCAACTTTTCTTAAACCTATATCATTTATCTGTGAAATATTCAAGGCATCAATCCACTCATTAATTTCTTTGATCAATAACTTAGCATATATTTCTATACATTCATTAATCTGTGAACTGGTTATCTGAAATTGATCATCACTTATATGTGTTGTATTTTTCTTTTTACCATGATGCGACATAGTAAAACCGTAAACAGTAACAGTGCTATTTAGCAACTTTGCTTGCATATTCATATCACCATCTCCATTCAAAGTCCGAACTTCAGCAACATTTTTGTTCGTAAATAAATTAAGCTTCTCTAAGAATTCTTTAAGGTTAATTGCATGCTGTTTGATGTGATCATCAATTCTATTTCGTTCATAAAGCATACATATGTATTGAAGAATTTTGCTGTATATTGTTTCATTATTCGTACAATGATATAAACTCTGGGCGAAATTCTGTGTAATTTTTTCTAAGCGTTTCGTTTCACTGGCCGTTGCGTGAATGTATAATAATGAAGTTTTTAGCCAGTTTTTTATGGTCATGTTAAGATAGTATTTATAAAGCATATGTTCACTTGAGGAACTATCAAAACAAGTACTTTGAATGGCTGTTATTAACTTGATTTTGTGCTTAAGACAAACGTGAATATCATTTTGTAGGAATTGTTCAGATACAATACGTTCTATTATCTTAGTGTATTCAATTTTCGATTTTTTAACTGCATCGTCTTTTATTCTAACCAGTTTCACAGCTAAGTCATGAATAAATTCAAACTGATTCCTAAGACATAACATTTGAAGTTTGCCATCAACTATACACGAGTCTATCCATGAACTTATTATATTTTCATATTTTTTTGTGAGGATATTTTGTTTTAAATACTTTATATCAACACGCGTATTCATAGAACTAAATTTAATTTTTTCATGATCGAAATCATCCCACTCAAAATGGTTTGTCGTATTCCACTCGTACACTTTATTTTCATTGATTTCTTTTCCGTGTGTGTTTTCTTGAAATCCCTTCTCTAAGTTTTTTATGTGTTCGGTACATGAATGGTTAAAGCATTGCTCTGTTACACAGTTGGGTGTTTGATATAACCAATTGTCTGTACTTAATTGTTCAAAGTCTAATTTGTTTGTAGCCGAATAATAGTCATCATTGCTTTCTTTAGATGAACTCCGACTGTCATTGAATTGGGTTATGCTAAATATGAAGTTTTGAATTTCTATTATGAGGTCCGAGCTGATCTCTTTCGTCAGTAATGTATTTTCTCCTCTTAATTTGTTTAACCATTTATTTATTATGTTTTGTAAACATTGAACATCAGTTTCCGTTAATACAGAAACATCTTTAATCGCATTTATAATGTCATCTGTGAAATCAATAAGAGTGCCGTCTAAAGTGTCTACATCAAGAAGCATATGGATTGAATGTTTGAAGGTCCATTTCTTAACCAGCTCTAATAATTGCTGTTTAAAATATGCGTTAGGATCTATTTCCATATCATTGACATAGTCCTTCATTTTAGTCGGGATTTTTGATTTTATTTGAGCATATTTACCAAATTTTTTTTCAGAATTAATTCTAGGGAGCAAACACGACTTTTTAGAAATGTTTTCTTTGCTTGTGTATGGAATTTCAATCTTAACTGTAGAATGTTTTTTCTTTCTGCCTTGTTTTAAAAACATACCTTTTGTTTTCTTTAATTTCTTTACTTTAAGACCTACAAGTATTTTAAGTAACTCATCATCAAATAATGAAGGTATTTTCGATTTCGTATTAAAAAATCTATACATTTTTTTTGTTATATCTCTTTCACCTTCTGGTGTTTTTAGTTTGCGTAATAGCTTTTGCATTCGACTGTCCCAAAGTTCCGCAGTCATCTTATCGTAGCACATTTGTTTTATTAATGTACAATTAGTATACAAACTTTCATGCCTTTGTGTTGCTTCCTGTGATTTTATATATCTGTGACTTTTTATCGTTTTTTCTGTTGGTAATAAATTATTAGAACTAAAACACATTTCTACTGACCAAGCATTTTTATAATTTTTACCTTGCATTTTCTGAAACAAGAAATACTTTTAATAAAGCCTACGAAAAAAATCATAATATGTTAAGTATAACTTCTACTTACAGTTATGTCACTGCATCTATTCCTTCCAATATCAGTAATTGTTGTTGAATCTGTTAACAGGTAAATCACGTTAAAAAATTGTGTTAAATAAATATCTTATTTATACTACAATTTTAACCACACGGAAATGGTGTTATTTCCAGCTATGCACTCATTAACATATATTATATAAGTTTATAATTCTATCAACATACTTTTACTAATATGCCATTAGATAACTCAAAGTGTAAGTCTGAATATCCTAGACAATGAAAAGCTTGAAAAGAACTTTAAAATATTTCTCGTAATCACATACAGGTCTGACATTGAATGTTATTCAATAGCAATAAGATATGAGTACTTTGTTAATTAGTAATAATAATTGAATGGATCATATACAAAGAGCACAATACAGTAGCGTTACGTGGTTTCTTGATGATTACCATTGCCTTGTCCGACTGTATACAGGGTTATTTTTGAAGCAGCATCCCTTGTGTGCTTCTTCAGAGAAGACAAGTCACTGTGGGACCAGTCTTGAAATCGCGAAAAAAGCAGCTATTCCATACAATTCAACATCCACTGAACGTGATCTGAAGGGACAGCTGATTTTCCCATAGTAAAAATTGTTCAGTTTACTTGTCTAAACAAGCACAAAAAAATTGGCTACTACTTCGAAAATAACCCTGTATACGGCGAGCGCAACTGCCTCCGTCGGTGATGGTTGACACCATCCGGTATGAATCTGAAGGTCCGGGGTCCGAGTCCCCATGGGGGCAGAAGCTATTCTGTTTGGTTTGATTATTGGTAGTGCAATAGTATTCCTCGAGGTCCCACCAGTGGGGCAGAGTAGTAAGACCACGAGTGACGACCCCTTCTAAGCCCACCTAGCTAGCTATCACTGTCTTATCTAAGTTGGTCGCCGTAATAACAATGTTTATAACATTGTTGTTTTAAGAAATAGATAACATAAAGTACCTACTAAAATTAATAAAAACAAATATAAATAAAAACGGAACTTGAATTTACCTATATTCTTTCATGGAGCCATTTGACATAGTGACAGTATAAAAAAATCTACTTCACAAGAAAACGCAAAAAACTGAAACGGCAATTAGAGTTAAGATAGCCAGAGTCGCGAATCGCTCTATTCACAGCGTTAACCAAATCAGAAACGTTTCCGTTTTCATACATTTTGACAGCTGTCAGATGTCAAATTATATAGGAACGGGTAACGATTTGGTTTTGGTTAAAAAGTTAATAAATAGTGCGATTGCCCATCTACTGTTCCTCAGTTGTTGAGGAGTCTAGGTGAAGCTCGCATCCATCTTCGGCCTTATCGTAACTACTTGAAATTACTAATCATTGCAGCGTCAATACAAGACTTTGTTTTCGACTATCTAATAAAAACGATTAAAATAGATTGACGAGCAGTTTCATTATCGTATCTATCTCTGGGTTTGTTTACATTTTGAAGAATTTTGAAGTGTTTTGTTTGTATGGAGCTAATGTCAAATACTATCACTCCATAATAGATAGTGATTGAGATAAAGGGTGTCTCTTAAAGTTTTTTTATACAACTAAGTTGGCAAACAAGGCATACTGAACCATCTAATGGTAAGTCGTAACAGTCACCTATAGCACAGTTTAACAAGTGGCTCTTGTGAGATTCGCAGCAAATCTGAAACCCTCACAAGAACCGCAGTGTATGTTGCCAACTTGTGACATAAGATGTAATGTCACTAATTAATTTCACTACCTTAGCTTACCCTTCAAACTGGAAGAGCAATGCAAGCACTGCTGCTTTGCGGTAGAAATAGGTAAAACGGAGGTATACAAGAAGGCAACCCTGGTACAGAGTCACCCTCCGGTAAAGTGAATCATTCTGTCCAAGTAAGAAAAATACTTAATTTGTTTTATTCGTATAATAGGTATACATGCATTTTATTATCATATAAAATGATATTCGACATTTTCTATACATACGTCGTAAATACGAGTAGTAGACATATTTCATAATTTTATATTTATTCCAATATATATTAGGGATTGTGATACGTAATCATTTAGGTCACTATCATTTCACCATAACCGGTAATAACATACAACATTATTGTTAATATGGAATTATGAACGGATAAGGATAACAGCCGTCGTCGTCTGGGTCAAAGTCTTCGTAGAAGTAGCAAGGCCCTCTTCTTAATCGGGACATCAGTTCCTTGCAACAACACCGTTCATATTTTTCAGTATCATCAATCGTATCTGTTTCAAGGCTTAATTTCCGCCTCGCATGACCATGTTGAAATCTCTGCGGCTCTTGACATTTTTCATTTAATTTTGGGGTAGGTAACTGACCATTTAACTGTCTTGGCGTCGAAAATCCTTGTGAATGGATATAGGGAGTTGCGGTCGCAGAATCTATTGGCTTTACATTAAAATTTTTATAACAACTATTTTCTTCAAGTAAAACATCTTGGCCCTTTGATGAAGTTGAAATACTTCGATATAAACTTTTCTGAGCTTCAGGATTTGTTTGTGTAATAATGCTGCGTGGCGTTGCCATGTTAGTATCAATACGAATAGATTTGGTGTGTTTTGTACGATTTCCATCTAATAATGAAACGTCATTCACACATATATTTGAAGTATTAGGCTGTGTTTGGGTTGTTTGCGTATTTGATCTTTGTTCAGATTTAATAGGAATTTGGTTTAAAAACTTTCTATTGTTTTCAGCTGGCGACGTTTGCCAATCATAATATAAATCTTTATATGTTACTGTCTGTCTGGGCACTTTAGACTGACAAAGTCTATGTTGACTGTTCGCAACTATTTCTCTTTCATTGTTTTCGCTAGAAAAAACGTCTACTGACTGACTTTTAAGTATAGCGTGGTTTTCTGGTACTACACATTTATTTTGATCAGGAATATCATGTGCTGGGCTACCTGGTATGGTGAAGTATTCATTTGATTCATTGTTGTCTCTTAGAGGTAAAATTGCATTCAAAGAAGTTTTAACTCTCTCTCCGTCTTTTATAATATAACTTGATTGATTCTGCGCAATTGGATGTATATGTAAATCGCTAAAACTAGAACAACTTGGTATTTTCGTTCTAAACTCATAATATTCTACAGGACTTAGCAATGCTAGTGATTTTTTTCGTTCGTCGGTTTGTAAATTATTTGTATTAACTCTGTTCTTTATTCTGTAGAAAAGTTCTTGTGCCAAAAATTCTAAATTTAGGTTTTCTTTTAAAGGCAGTTTCTTTAGAAACAGTACAGTTTCGCGTTTAAGCTCTTTTTTTTCGGAACAATCAAGTGCATTATTATCTTTCACCAATTGCATGATTCTTTTCATCAAATTGTTTTTCAGCATTAAAATTTGACTTTGATCAGAGCTAGAATTATCATTAAAAGGTAAATCTGTAAGCCATTGTTGAATATCATGGCCCAAAAGAATTAAATTTGCTTCTTCTTTGATTATGTGTGCATCGGGAGAGGGAAACTTATTGAGAGTATTTATAATATCTAGCACATACAGTTCCGGTTCAGTATCTTTCAATTCCTTTATGTGGCTTTGATTTCGAATAAGATCACTTAAATCATGAACTAATTGCTTTCCGTATATTTCGGCTTTAGATTTATCACATTGTTTATACTGTTTACAAAGTATAAAATCGTCTACTACTTTTTGTATTTGTATATTTTCAAATTCTTGATGCAAATCTTTAACCTTATCACTACCATCGTTTAATGGTAAGCTGCGTGCAACGACATCAACGAGTTTTTGTCTGTAGGACGATGGAGCTGATAAAGTTCTAATCATATCATTGGTGTTTCTGGTTTGATTGATAAGTTTTACTTTTAGTATATGTTTTCTCTCCTTAAGTTCAGGCGTTTCAGGTAAACAGTTGAATAATTCATCAATATCATTTTCTAAAATATCTTCGTAGTAAAAAGAGTCATGAAACACTTCTGGATTAAATTTCAATTTTGTGACAGCTTTCCAAATTCCATTGTATATACCTTGCCTTGCCTTGTTAGCTATTTCGCGCTCTTCCTGTGTAGTGAACGGTATAGGTATTTCATTCACCCAATTTTTTAAAAAGTTATCATAATATTCGTTAAGCTGTTTCATCGATAAAGAAGAATGTCTCCAAATAGTCGAACCGCAAGAAGAGATCACATTTTTCGTTTCAGGCTTACTTACATTAAGTAAATTTTCGAGATTTGTCTGATTTAGAGCATTGCTTGATCGAGCAGTAATTTGGTAATCATTTAAATTATTATTACTATTCGCAGATTCGATAGGCTTTGAATCTGATAATATTATATCTGTTCTATTATGAAAGTTTTTGTTCGGTAGTCTCAGCATAGGTTCTGATATAGTTTTAATTTTCTGCATAAGGGCGGCAGCATCTTTTATGATATCTACGTTTTCAATTGATAATAATTTATTTACTTGTTTATAAATAAAATATTTTAAGTGTTCCAGTTCTATTTCATCATTACCACGGCTAGATGGATTAAATTCTAGGTATTTATGACGATCAACTATATCTTGTGCTAAATCATAAATAAATATTAATCTTAAATCTCGATTGTGAGTAGAAGGTATTTCGATTTGATTCTCTTGTAGCCACAGATCAATTTCTTTACTTAATTGATTTATATAAATATCTACATTTTCGTCGATATCTTCTTTCGTTATTGGCATAATGCTATCTTTTAAATTATTATCATTGCAACTGTCGTAACCATTCTTATAAGTATTACTTACTCCGCTAGACGAATTTACCAGAATAGTATATTCCTTAAAATAATCCGAATATTTAGGAGTAAAGATTTTGTTCGCACGTATAACCAATTTATTTGCAAATGTATTTAGATAATTAGTTGTGACTGGGAAAAATTTTTGAAGAATTTGTACAATTTCGTTGACTACATTATTTTCTTTGCCATCTCGAAAAGCATGCATAGATGCAAGCACTGAATCAGCGAGCATGGTTCCAACAATATTTTTAAAATCCACACTATGCGATGGATATGACATATAAAGTAATTTGGACAATTCATTATATATTAAGTCTGCCAACTGCTTTTCTCTTGGCTGTGTATATTTTGCGTTTTTCGTGCTAAATTTGCTAAATTTTTGAGCATTAGCGCCATTAGAATTGCATTCATTTTGAAAACTTGTTGAAATTAATGGAATTTTTAACTTATTGATCAAAGAATTAATTTCTTGATTTAAGTAATCAATTTTGTGACAATCGTAAATGTTCATTGGTATTTTTGAAAGAAGATTTAAAAGAGACTTCCTTACATTGTCGTCTTTATCATTTTTCAAATTACAAGTAATAATACTATAAATATCTTCTACGTATACACCAACATAATTATCGTTGTGCAAAGATCTTCCTAGCATCTTAACCATTTTTATTGGCAATTTCTTAATCCATTCCATGATTTTTTTCTTCAGGCATCTTTCTGTACTTAAGGCTATAACTTCGTTTCTATAAATATCAATATTTTTATTCCTATCTGGATAAGCAAACCTTGGAGTTTCAGTATTTGTAGCAAACCTTGATTTATGAGGAATATTAGTTACATTTACCTTGACCTCTGGTACTTCCGAATTTTGTAATAGCTTTCGCAATGGTGATTTCAATATTTTAAAATTTTTACGTCTTTGATAAAACTCTATGCTTGAATTCTCATATTCTTTGTTATGTATCTGATAGTTACAACTATAATTGCCAGTATCATACAAATTGTTTTTTTGTGTTGATTTGAAAAAGAAATTGGGTTCTTCTCTAGTTCTCTGAACCAATACATCACCTGCATGATTTTGGTAATTTGAAGGCGATGACTCATGAAGTGCAGTTGCCTAGAACAAATGATCAGTTATTCACGGCTTCAGATATTGTGTATTTAAAAATAATATTCTTACTATACGTACTTGTTCCTCTATTTGCATTGTGTCCACCTTTTTTGAACTCATCGCAGCGGCTGCTGCAACATTAATAGGCAACATCAATAAATATTTAACTAATATGTTTCCTTTAGCGTGGCACTAGGCTTCTGCGTGACCTACCCCTAATTTTTTTACGGGTTTTTGGAAAAAAATATTTCTTCATATTGTATTTCGTAAGATATTGTGATTATGTAAACCATTGATATGTTTCACATGGATTAATAACTTAATTTTGTTTATTGATATGGGCAGTAGTACTACAAGGAATTGGGCTTCATCGTGGTCCCACTGGCAGGACAAATTAGTAGGACCACTAGGAAAGAGCCGTACTAGATAATATGAATTTATACTGGAAGCTTACATAAAAGGTGATATTAACATATATTGTTCAGATAGAATTTTAAGAAAAATTGAATGTAGTGAATAGGAATAATGACAGAGTAGGTATAAAAAGGTTAAGGTTATATGATAAAAAATATCAGACACGTGTATATTTTACTTGATGGAAATAACAAAAAACTACTAAGATGTAGCGATTTAATATCCACTCCATATTAAATCGCTACATCTCGGTAGCTCGCTAGTAGGGTCACTACGTCACATATAGGCACGCGTGAAAGATTAGTTACCAGTTTCAACAATTCTATCATCACTATTAGATCGAGTTATTTTAGCATGAACATCGAAAAAAGGCTTAGACTTCCTCTATGACATTTAACAGAATATTTTAGGAACCAACAAGTAGTAGACTTTTGATAATGGCCTTAAGTAGGTACTTTACCTTGAACTTCCACGTTAATAGAGCCGGATTCCTGAAAAACAAAAGGTACAACATGCACAATAATTGTGGAATGGAAGTCATGATTTTCTTTTTGGAAAGAAGAAAATACCAAATTACTACATTCACATGTTTTTCGTTGCTCTTGCTACTGTGTATATAGGAATTGAATTGAACTCAGGCACAGAAACACTACAGTTCGTTTTCGTTGTTTTCTGTTCGGTGGAGGTAGGTAGTAATTCCCCGATTAGATTGTTTATTAAAGCTAAAAATAATCAAAATGCTCTAATCTGCCTCTAAATAATATATTAAAAATAACAATAGAAAAACTTATCAATCACCTTTTTTGTTATTCCGGTCACATTAACTACGTTTCGAAACTCATCAGTATCAATCTGTGGTGCATAATTTCTCTCTGTGTCTCTTGTGGGTGACTCTTTTATAATTCTCTTTTTTGTTGAAAATGTTCCAAGGTAATCTTTATAGTAATTATTTTTAGTTGTACTTTTGAAATTGAAGCGATCAGCGTAACCATCATTAACTCCATTGATACAGTCCGATGTCAGTCGAGGTGGAGAACGGTTGATTCTGGACACTGGAAGCAAATCATCGTCATCATCATCACTTCGACCCATATACATATGTCTCACTGCTGAGCACGGCTCTCCTTGACGGGAGGTAATCCACCTACTCCATCACGCATTCACACTGCTGAAACTGTAGGTTCTTATTTCGGGTTTTCCATCTCACTATCTTCCTCCTGACTTAAGATTGTCTGAATGTAGTTTGCATGTATTTAAGAGGAGACTGCGTATTTTTCTGTCGGATGACCATCAATGACCTTTGGCTACACGACAATACTACCTCTCCATTTGTGGAATTTACAGATTCATTAATCTTTTCATTCGACGATATATATTTAGATATATATATATATACACGGTTATTTTTTTATCACCCTGGTTATTTTAAGGGTGGCTTCAGGACACGGTAGAAGAATTATTTAACCATTAATAATAAAATTTACTCACCTGTTTAATTAGATATTTATTATCTAAAATATCCAAAAAATACTGCACTGGTATGGACACTGAGTGAAGTTGTAGGCAAAACATTGAATGAACGCGAACTGGCAACAACGTCGCCGATTCAAAGTCATCACTGAGTTGATCACAATTTCACCTTCCTACTTTACGGGCTTACTTAGGACCGGCAAAACAAAGTTTTTAAAGAAAACAAACAGTACTAGGTAGGTATTACGGTTATGGTAGGTTGTTTTGGCGTAGTTAAAAAATTGGAATCAACTTTAAATACTTACCTACCTAGGAAACAATTTAAATCAACTTTAGTTCTAATAACAAAAGAGTTCTAAATTTAAAGGAAGTCCTCTAACTCATACATAGTCGTGCACGTTTAAAACTATACATGACCACAACAACATATCACTTTGGTTAGTGTTTAACGTCTCGAAATGCAGTTTTCGCTTCCAAGTCTTACGTTTGTGGGTTCACTTTCTTACACCAAACACTTAATTTCACTTCACAAGTAAAAGTCTGCGGTCTACCGGAGTAAGGTCTGTGTATTCGCGAGATGTGTTAACTTGAAACTAAAATTCCGAATGCGCCCGATTGCCGCGCGTCAGGCGCGGGTGCGACATCGCTTTACGTTCACACGCGCCGAGGTCAAAGGCGAACTAAAGCCGGCCGGCTCGTGCCGACAAGCGACAGCAAACAACAAAACGCCGCCGCCGGCGCTCGGCGCCGGCGCCGACTGTCTCTGTCTTTCACTATTGTAGTGTCTAGTGCAATAATAACTCTTATTTCAAACGAGTTGTAGATTGATCTTGCTTGAATTAATAATGCGACGTTGCCGCATTTTCCTAAGCCCGTAGTAGTAAATGCTTTATTCATTCATAATCTTACCTTATCTTGTAGTAAACAAGAACAATGTCTATAATTTAATATTATTGGCGGATGAAATTTAAAAAATATAACCACATGTTTTTTTTATTGATATGAGTCGTTTAGCGTCTACCGAGCTGCCTCTAAAATTTTCCAGTATGATAAAAAAATAACCGTGTATATATATATATATATATATATATATTTATGTATATTTATTATAATATTTATATAAATTTATAATTTATTTGTATGTACAGTATAGTGGTTATTTGTATTTATGTTTATCATAGTTTGTTTATGTGTATTCTAAATACTTTTAAGTTACTTAGCTAAATTTCTTTTTACATCTACCTTGTGACTCTCAGAATCATCTTAAGGTCGTCTGGCAGAAAATACCTATGGCATTAAGTCCGCCTTGTACACAATTGTACTAAAGAATTAATAAATAAATAAATAAAAATTATCATCACCATCACCACAGCTCATATACGTCCCCGCCGAGAGGCTCAAGTCTACCGAAAGTTAGGAACTAGGGTGTTTAGGCCTTAGTCAACCACGCTATAGCCCAGTACGGATTGGTCGACTTCAAATATTACACATCTTTGAACTTCTACGCAGACGAATGCAGGTTGCTTCACGATATTTTCCTTCCGTAGCAGCGTCGGACAAATGTACATGGCAAGATCAAACACCGGAGCTCCCCATTAGAATTAGAAGGCTGGCGCCGAGTAGGTACACAGTGCCACCAACAACCAATATTTGCGGTGAACTCCCTTAGTTGACTCTTACAACTTCTATGGGAAGAACGGTAGCGGTGACATAACTCTGTCACCTCCAAGACGCATAGAAGCAACCGGGAATTGGGTGTACCTAATCAGTGCCGACCCACCGACCCGGTGGGAAGAACTAACGCCTCGTCCATTGATTACCGTGCACCGCGTGCAGGGAGATCGCCTTGGGTCCCGTGACATTCTCTCTTACACCCACATTTTGTAAGCTACGCACTAGCGATTCGTCGCCTAGGTGGTTTATTTGAGTGGCCAGCCGCATAACGCGACTACGATTTGCTGTCGTGGCTGACCGCCACGACAGCAATGAAACCGCGTCAAACGATTGGACTGGTCGCAGGAGTGTTGGACCATAAACAAAGTGGATGTCCGTCGAGGCAGCTTGTGTTATGTATTATTATACGTACACAAACACGTACAAACTCAACGGCTACCAGTGCGTATCAACAAGATGGCGGCTAGGTGCAAAGCGGGTCGCGTTTGAAATTTTGTAGTGGTTAATTAAAGTCGGTACAAGCATTAAGGGTTGCCTATTAAAATGGTAAAGCGGCTAGTCGCGCCGTTAGCCACCCCCACGGTTAATCGCTAATGCGAAGGAGCGCATAGGTAATGTATGCGACAGGTCGACATGGCAATCGGGGTATGTATGTAGATTGAGAGTAGATAGAAGACACGCCGCACATCCCCACAGGGACCTTATTCTGCTAGCGTTAACGCATTTGTGGCGTGTTAATAACGCTTCAATAGCATCGCTTTTTGAGACAGTTGTTGTTGCTAACGCTATCACGTCACGACGCGACAACGAGGTTAAGATTAGCGGAATTACGCCCCAGCACTCGTGCCATCTTAGTATGAGTGCTGCACAAGTCAGCATAGTTCGCATTTATCAATTGCGACATAGTTTTGTAGGTATTCAAAATCTAAATTTGATTGACATGTCAACCTGTCGCTTACTGTACACTTTATAATAAAATGATCGCAAGTTTTTGAGAATACCTAGTTTACCTTTTCATAATACTAAGTACAATTAGGTATAATGGAGGGGTTTCAAAACCTTTCCATTATACTAAGTGGGTATAATGGAAAGGTTTTGAATTATCCTCAAAAGTTATAATACTCACAGTTCTTCGCTTGGGTGTAGCTAATAAGCCTCTCTACAATCTCGCTTGACTTTTCCATGGACATTTGGGGATACTGCCTTAAAGAGCTAGCGAACGCATCCGGTTCACGGGATGCTCTCGGAGATACTGGCCCTGTGGGAGAAAAATGTGATTTTTCCATGCATTGGAAAAAAACTTTAAAAGTGGATTGTGGGCGTGCCGCGTATTACAGGCATACGTAGCAGCTTGTTAAACTTGTAGGCACTTTCTTCACCGAAAGGAAGTAAATTCTATGTCATTGTATGACGGTGTCTGATCGATGTACCTGCTTATTTTTATTTATCTATTTATTAATTCTTTATGTACATTTTGTACAATGGCGGCCTTAATACCTAACTACCTAAGGCATTCTCTACCAGTCAACCTTCAGATACAAAAACATATAAAAAAATACTCACCTGGACCCACTTATTTCACTTGAACGAATCAAAAAACTAGACGAGCAATTTGGTGCTATACTCGAAGCTCGCATCGACCTAATTTTGACGACTCTCTTGACAACCAACTGAGTGAAGCTATCAAACAAACTTGCAATCGGTGCGATCTGAATTGGCCTTCCTGATCCCCGAAGTGTCTCCATCGGAGGCTTAGCAGTGAACTAGAAGTCTCTAGGTGGCTTAGGACTCCTGAGCCCCCTAGCCACTCTGCTCCTGAGTCAGAAGCCGCGATCTCGATGGAACGGACAGATGACCGGACGAAAGGAAAGATGAGCACATAAGCGTTATTATACACCGTTTGGGTCATGATAAAAATCGTAACTAGGACGAGTTACGATTTTTAAGGATTTCTAAGGATCTTTCACTTTCGATAAAATTCATTTTTTTCGTCCGCACCATTATTACAAGTCTGCAAGGCCATCTTCTTCGATTAAAATTATATTACAACATCATTGACTTGATATAAATACTAAAGTGATAATGATATTAGCTTAATGATAGACAAGTAACATTCACTCATCTATTAATTATCTAAAGAGGTTCTTAGCATTTACTTATCAGGATTTCTATAATAAGTTTGTGCTGAAAGATGAAAAAGTTACTGTTGCATTCTGGGTACAAATTCAGTATTTGGGGCTACGACCCGTCCTGACCCACTGGACTTTCCCACTGGTGGGTGGGCAGGTAATTTACGATTACCCCTCCACCCACTACGGAGCTATATCGAGTTTGACAAATAATTTTGCTTATGTGCCAAGTCATACAAATTTATTTACATGGGACTCCACCTTAAGTGAATTATTGTCTAGTAACCGTACTACAAAATATAACTATGTCGCTCGTGTTCGCGATTTCATTTGACTGTACAGTGACGAATTAGGAATATGACGAATCAGGAATATGACGAGTTAGGAATATGACCAGTTAGGAAAGTGTCGAATAAGGAATACGACCAATCAGGAATATGACGAATCAGGAATAAATCAACATGATGCTGTTTCATTTGTTTTTAAAGGTTAGATAGAGATAGCATCATGTTTAAACAGTGTCTAACTTTAGACAGCGTTTAAAATATTTTGTACCTACTAACATCGTAAGCATTTGACATTTTTATAATTATTGGTGAAAAAATCTAACGACATACGTCGCGATGCGACCAACACTGACTGTAGTGGATCCCCTATTTTTATTGCAATATCCGGGACTATCCATACAAGTACAAGTCCACATAATGCAAAAAATTCGATGCTAAACTCACCGCAACAAATTTTAATGTTCTCTTTGGTAGAGAATCCCGATTTCTTTCATTTTTCTCCGCAGTGCACCCACTTCACAGATTTTGCGTGAAAAAATCACAGAACATTTTGCCACAGTGCGCGCCAGCTCTTATACGCGTTTTAATTACCGATTTGTTCTCTCGTAAGTAGGTAGATTTGGTATTTCATAAAGGCAGATTTACATACATTGGGTCAGTATTCGGCCCAGGGGGTGTATTATTATGACGTATTAATTCCAGGCAGTTTTCTGAATTGTTATAATGCCATTTCTTTTTCTTTCTATAATGAGTAAAAGAAAGGCTGATAGCAATTCAGAAAACTGGCTGGAATTAAGATGTCATCATAATACACGCCCACAGGGCGGGTGCCAAAACTAACTTGCATAGTTTACTTTGAGTCAGTAAAGTCGAGACAGCGCTCAGTCGCATCTGATTATGATCACGTATATGTGTCTTTAATCGCCTCCGTGGTGTGATCAATAGGTCCGGGGCTTAATTGTCATGGCGGCAGAAATTTTTCGGCTTGGTTCGCTAGGTGGCAGAGCGTCTGAGCCCGCCTAGCTAGCTACCACCGACCGTCTTACCAAAGCTGATAACATTGTTGTGTTCCAACAATTAGGGGTAAGATAGCCAGTTCCTCAGTCGTTGCAGAGTCCAGATAAAACTCGCTTCCACCTTTGGCCTTGTCGTCACATGCCATCAGATGAGATGAAGGTCAAGAGCTATGTAAAAAAAAACATTATATTAGTGTATTATTTTTGCATCTTCAACACTGGATAGTTCTGTTCCATAGTGTTATGTATCTTTAGTACGAGTATACAATTACAATACGTGCCTCGGTCTGGTGACATCCCGCTACGGCAAATATTCGGCTTGCAGGCTCCGTGGCTCTCACCACTGCCACAACCCCCTATCTTGAAATTGTCAGCTCCTAATAAAAAAAAAACTCAAAAAATAATGAAAAAAAAAACAAAAACATTACAATATTTTTTGTGACCGACCCCTCATTTTAAAGGTCTTCAATTAGGTAGGCCTGCAGAAGTGAAATAGCCAATTACCTTCTTTGGATTTCGTATCTTAAAGTGGCAATCTAGGTCCACCCAAGACTCCTAGTGTGGATGAGAGCCTAGCACTCACAAAGGAAATAAATAGATGTCTCGTCATTCTCACCACAAAATCTGCACACGGGAGCATTAGTGAGACACATTCTGTGCAGACTTACTGAGTTTGCAGTGACCTGGTAGGCCTCTCTTGAACCAATTCCGATCGATCGGCATTGAGATTGTGATTTTTCAGACGCTTATTTTAGCAACACTAACGACAAATTGGATCCGTATTTTGAGGAAATTAAATAGCACCGAGTTTGGTTCATTCAAAATCACCACAATTACGGTCCGATATGGCGCCAATGTGGAAAATCAAGCGTACAAAAAATCACAATCTCAATGACGATCGATTGGAATTAATTCAAGAATAGGCCTACAGTACCTTAACTGTAGTTAAGGTACTAGTACGCACCCTTAGTTGCTGAGCTCTGCTTAGTTGGAGATTTCGCATTACAACACTAGGTGATAATTCCCTAATCAGCATTTTCGAGTGCAATAATCATGGATACTGAGCCCACTGGAGTGAGGACTGCCTCTGTAGAATGCCATACTTATTCTGGTTGGATAAGAAAAGGCTGTTTGGTCTGTAGGGTTTTTGTTGGGATTTATACTGCTTATTTAGAATTTAGACATATCCACGTGCTAAATTAGCTCTGAGGATCCTCAACAGAATTGAGATTGGGAGGGAGGGAATTTTACCCTGTTGTAGTAGGGCTGTTATAATACCATCTTCACCTCCAGTCTTATATGACTAAAAAAACCCAAGCCGTAACTTGGGGCTGACAATCAAGGAGGCTTTTCTTCAGTCATCCTTCTTCGACTTAGACCTTGGACAGCAATTTGGATTCCTCCAAGGAGTTCCAAAGTTTCCTTTGCGTCGCACGGCACGAGAGAGTCCCATCTGGTTTCCTGAGTAAGCCTTTATGGGAAAGAGGTGTCTTGGACACGAGACACGAGATTTTTATATATTACATCATAATGTAATATATAAAAATCTCGGGTCACAGTGTTTGTTATCAAACTCCTCCGAAACGGCTTGACCGATTTTCATGATTTTTTTGTGTATATTTGATAGGTCTGAGAATGGGTCGTAGGTTTTTTTACTCCTAGATGATAAGGGTGGTTCTCTAAAGATTTTTTTTGACAATTATTATAGCGAACGTACTTCGCGGGCTTAGCTAGAATCTTATAAATCCTTGCTGCAATGGCTGTAAGTATGTTTGTCATGTCACGGAACTTATCTCAGGTTCGCCTTTCTTTACTTAGTTCCTTATTAAGCCCCGTTAAGGTTCGAGAATAAGCTTCCCAATTCCCACCTTTTTGCTTCATTGAAGCAAGAGCGGGTTTTTCGCCTAAAGGATTGCAATTTGCCTCTCCACCAGGGTACGCTAAGATTATGTTCTCTGGTAGTGTAAAGGCAATTGTTCTTGCAGGCTGTTAAGATCCTTGTGGACACTGCCTCTGCCACTGATTCTAGTTGATCTTGCAATAAATAAAAGTACCTCGGCACACATCCGCCCGCTGCGGTGGAAACTCGGTGAGCTCGACAGGTGGTGAGGTGGGCCTGACTCTGCAGTGCGTCGTCTGTAAAACAGTTGGATGTCCTTTATCATTTATGAGCTATATGTAATATTAGGTTGGGGAAAAAGTCTTTTCGCATTATAGTATGTATAAACTTGTAATAAAATCTCTTTGGCTATACTATTTGTATCTGGCTGGTTTTGGTATCATTGAAAGTTTAAATTTTAAAGAACATAATTCCAAATTCAAATTAGGAAAATGTGTGATTTTCATTTGTTTTTCGTACCGCCAAGATGAGTGAATCTAATGAAGAAATTCGATACATTTTAAAATTTTACTACAAAAAAGGTAAAAATGCAACGCAAGCCGCGAAAAAAATTTGCGATGTTTATGGACCTAGTGCAGTGTCTGTGAGAGTAGCACAAATTTGGTTAAAGCGTTTTCAATCCGGAAATTTTGATGTCAAAGATGCACGTCGCTCTGGTCGCCCTATTACAGATAAAATGGATGCCATTTTTGAAAAAGTGGAGCAAGATCGGCATGTCAGTAGTTACGACGTAGCTGAAGAACTGGGAATTGACCACAAAACAGTTTTGGCGCATTTGAAAAAAACTGGGTACACAAAAAAGCTCGACATTTGGGTACCTCACGAGCTCACTGAAAGAAACCTAATGAACCGTGTACTCATTTGTGATTCTTTATTACGACGTAATGAAACCGAACCATTTTTGAAGAAGCTGATAACTGGTGATGAAAATGGATCACGTACGACAAGAACGTGCGAAAAAGGTCGTGGTCAAAGGCCGGTCAGGCTTCACAGACTGTGGCGAAACCCGGGTTAACTCGCAACAAGGTGATGCTGTGTGTGTGGTAGGATTGGAAGGGCAGTATTCATTATGAGCTGTTACCACCAGGCAGGACCATCGATTCTGAACTCTACTGCGAACAACTGATGAGATTAAAGCAAGAAGTTGAGAGAAAGCGGCCGGAATTAATCAACAGAAGGGGTGTGGTTTTTCATCATGATAACGCTAGACCTCACACATCTTTAGCCACTCAGCAAAAATTAAGAGAGTTTGGCTGGGAGGTGTTAATGCATCCGCCGTATAGTCCTGACCTTGCACCTTCAGATTTCCACCTGTTTCAGTCTCTTCAGAATTCTTTAGGCAGTGTCAGGTTAACATCACGAGAGGACTACCAAAACCACTTGTCGCGGTATTTTGACCAGAAGTCCCAAAATTTCTATAGCAATGGGATCATGTCCCTACCTACAAGATGGCAAAAAGTTATCGAACAAAATGGTACCTACATACTTTAGTTAAATGTAAATAAACTATATTAAAAAATGTTTTGAATTTTCTTAAAAAATGCGAAGAAACTTTTTCCCCAACCTATTATTTTGGGAGCGTCGGTGGCGCTGTGGACTCGGTACTTGCTTTCCAATAGGGAGGTCCGGGGTTCGAGACCGCCACGTACCAGTGTGTTTTTCGTTTTCGAATTTCATATGTACATTTTGTCTGACGCTCCTACAGTGAATAAAAACATCGTGAGGAAAAATCTGCGAAGAATTCAATAATTCATTTCATCATGCACTCATTTATACCAAAGGAGGACTCAGTACAAGGTACAAGATTCATCTGCGGGGGTACCTATCTTCTTATTTATCTTACCTTTTTCTGCCACCAAGTAGTGGTGCTTTCATTCATGTGTTCCAATTTGAAGTCTCAGTCACTAGAAAGCACCTAGGCGATATGTAAGAATGTAGGTAGGCGTTATAATATTGTCGCACTAGCTGCCTCGGTGAACTTCGTACGTATCCCTTTGACAGATGATAGATTTAAACAAACACTTTACTTTAAATTATTTTTTAGCCATAACAAACAAACACTTTATATTTAGGTACTTTATATTATTTTTAGCTTAAACAAATAAACACTTTATATTAACTTTTATTATTTTACTTTATATTATTCTTAGCTTTTCTTTAGGATTTTTCTTGTTATTTTCTTTTTAAACCGCGCGCGTATAAAGGCTTACAAAAGATAAAAGTAAATATTCAGATCGGTCAAGTCATTTTTTGAGTTTTAGCGAGACTAACGAACGGCGATTCATATTTATATACAGGGTGTCTCAGAAACAATGGATAAACCTTTAACTATTGATAGGTTTCGTCGAGACCTCTCTAATCACAAATTTTGACTTTAGTAAAAATATCTCGGTTTTCAAGATATTTGATAGTTTATGATTTTTTTAAAAAATGCCACTTTTGGTTGGTTTTTAATGTGCCATTTTTACAAATACGGACTTTTTCTGATTCAGTTTTTTTTAGCTTCTAACGGAATAGTTCAGCTATCAATAACAGTGGTTAAAATTGAGCTAGCTAATCACGAAATGCTTGGAAAAAACAATGTTCCAAAAAAAATTAAACAAGAAATTATTTTTCTTCGTGTTTGGTCAGCTACCATGTAAAAAAAATGTATGACGCTCATCGTGCCCATTATCTTAAAAAAATGCTTAGTTATTCTAGTTTCAAAAAAGGTATGATAACCTATGCTTAATGTATCTCTTAAATTTTATTACTGCTTGAATAGCAAATGGTATGAAATTTTAAAAAGATTTTTTTCGGAATAGTTATTAATTCTTAGTTTGAATAAAGAATTTGAAATAAAACAACATGAAATTTTAATTTTTTATTAAATTTACAATAAATGTTCGAATTGGCGTCCTTGCGCTCTGATACACGCCCTACATCTTTTTATAAAAGAAAGTTTGATGCGGCGCGCGTAACCAGACGTTTTTATGTGTGCAGCTGCATTTTGTATGCGAGTACGCAACTCTGTTATTGAGGATACTGGCCTCGCGTAGACAAGGTCTTTCAGACATCCCCAATAAAAAAAATCCAAGGGATTTAGATCCGGCGATCTGGGCGGCCATAAAATAGGGCCGAGCCGGCCTATCCACCTTTGTGGGAAGTGTTGATTTAAATAATTTCTTACTACTATTGCGTAGTGAGCTGGGCACCCATCATTTTGAAGCCACATTCTCCGCCTCACTTCTAAATTGACATCTTCTAGCATGCCGGGTAAATCATTTTGTAAAAAATTAAGGTAAATTTTACTATTCAGTGTAGCTGGAAGTTCATATGGCCCGATCACCTGTCCGTCAATAATCCCAGTCCACAAGCTAACTTTAAATTGAACTTGGGACCGATCTTCCCTCATCAAATGTGGGTTTTCAACTTGCCAGCTATGTAGATTGTGGATGTTGAAATATCCATCTCTCCGGCATGAGGATTCATCCGTCCATAAAATTTTATTGAAAAATTGCGGGTCCTCCCTTATTTTATTTAACATGATTCTGCAGAATGCAATCCTGCGCGGATAGTCAGCAGGCTGTAGAGTTTGGACCCTTTGAATATGGAAAGGGTGCAAAAGGTATTTTTTCAATATGCGATGCACTTTGCTTCTATTAATGCCGGTTCGACGTGCAATTCCACGCACAGAACGTGTTGAATCTTCTTCTATTTCGTCGAGGACTACTACTTCTTCATCGTCGTTTCTTTCTGGTCTTCCTGGCCCTGCACCACCAATGCCTCTTCCTGGAAGCCTCCCTTCGCAGTACGAATTATGTACCCGAGCAAAAACTCGATAGTCCGGGTGACGTGCGTTGGGGTACCTAATACAAAAAATGACGTTATTAAATTTACTAATTCATTTAATTTTAAAATCTAATTAAACACGGCGTGTGACTATTTCTAGAAGGATAACATAATGTAAGACCCATCCTGATACGTTTAACTAAAGTTGCAATAAATGTGTGTGATTTAAAAAAAAATAAGATTGATTGAATTAAAGAGAAAATAAATAATCTTACCTCTCTGCGTACAGACGAGCAGCGGCGTTAGCATTTCCTCGACATTCGCCATAAACGAAATGCATGTTTGCATATTCGCGCGACGTGTACTGATGTCTAGGCATGTTCAGTGTTATGTATTGGTTGTCAGTTAGGTTTCACAGCACAAACAATATCCAAATCGTAAAGCTAGCCAAGTCCATATGATCACCAGTTGTCAATAGGTTTCACAGCACAAACAATATCCGAATCGCAAAGCTAGTCAAGTCCAAAATCACAGCAAAATGTCGTTTAAAATCATCGAAGCTCTATCGAATCTCTCGAATACAGAAAACACGCGTGGGTCACAACCGGAGTTCAGAAGGACACTAACAATCGTAACAAAGAACCCAATGATCAGACGCAGGTAAAAAAAGTCCTTCCAGGAAATTCGATAGCAGGTAAGGTTGCAAATGCTTATGACTCATGTGCTGTTAATGATAAGGCTCCTTTTTGATTGCGCATAGTGGATGAGACATGTGGCAGGCAGGGGCCACAAAAAAAAACACGTTTCTCAACTCTGTGACTCGCTGTATACGAATGTTTACAAATAAGCTTTAAGTGCTTATTAGTGGAAAAAAAAACCTTTTTTTTTTCAAATTTTCATTTTATTTGCTATTCAACCAGTCAGCAAGTCAAGAAAACATAAACTTAATAGTGGAAAACTAAATTAACCGAATAAAATTAATCCGAAAAATAATTAATCCGACAAACAATCTTTTTAAAATTTTCATACCATTTGCTATTCAAGCAGTAATAAAAGTTCAGAGATACATTAAGCATAAGTTTATCATACCTTTTTTGAAACTAGAATCCAAGGTAAACATTATCTATCTGGGCAGGATGAGCGTCATACATTTTTTTTACATGGTAGCAGACCAAACACGAAGAAAAATAATTTCTTGTTTCATTTTTTTGGAACATTGTTTTTTCCAAGCACTTCGTGATTAGCTAGCTCAATTTTAACCACTGTTATTGATAGCTGAACTATTCCGTTAGAAGCTAAAAAAACCTGAATCAGAAAAAGTCCGTATTTGTAAAAATGGCACATTAAAAACCAACCAAAAGTGGCATTTTTAAAAAAAATCATAAACTATCAAATATCTTGAAAACCGAGATATTTTTACTAAAGTCAAAATTTGAGATTAGAGAGGTCTCGACGAAACCTATCAACAGTTAAAGGTTTATCCATTGTTTCTGAGACACCCTGTATAAAAAAGAAGAAGAAAGAAGGAGATAGGTAAGTAGTACACTTCAAAACAAAATGATCGACACGGTTAAAGTTACAAAAATACGTTTACATTGATTGACTTTATTGACTTAACATTAAGGTAGAGTTGGTAGAGTATACTTACATATTTTTGTTTCTTTGATCGTATCGATCTTTTTGTACTTGAGAGTACGAGTGTCTTTTTTATAGGTTGGCTATTTGGCTGGTCGTGTTGTGTTTATTTTATTATTTACTAGCTATGCCCGCGACTTCGTCCGCTTAAAAAACTTTTGTTGAGGTTGATCAAAAGTGGCCTATGTTATACCTTATATAATATGCTATCTATTTGTGAAAGTCCCGTCAGAATCGGTCCAGCCGTTCCGGAGATTAGCGGAAACAAACAGACAGACAAAAAACATGTGTTTTTGTTATTGGTACCCGATATACATTCATACCCATTTAGTAAAAACTTGTTATTTTGACATTACAAACAGACACTTCAATTTTATTTATTTGTATACCTAGATATAGATTTATTCCGTTTTTTATTTATTGTTTATTTATTAAAAACAGACGTTGTCCTATTTTTAAGCTAAAAGTACACAAATCTGTTTAAACTGTTTGTTTGTGGGCTCAGTCGAGTCTCGTATGATTACCTCAATCGATATTTTTTATTTAAAAATTATTTGTTATTTTTCTTATAGATAGGTATATCTACTCTCTAATAAATATTTTGTCTTTAACAGTCTTTAAAACCTAGTTTTGTTAACCTATTTATTTTATAGTTCCTCTATTTCACCGAAAGCGGGGCCTGCCTGTCCTGCGGGGCGTTTCTCTAATGTGACAGCCTTGAGTTCGTCGCTGTGGCTGCGCTGTACGTTATTACCTATCATAGTGAAAAAAGTAATACAGCACTGTCACAGCGACGAACTCAAGGCTGTCCACATTAGAGAATCGCCACACAGTTAACCAACCCCTGGTGTCAGTTTTTACCATAACAGGCGACCCAGGATCGGGAAAAGCCAATTTTAATGAATTCTTAACCACCTAACCTGCAGACGGAGATAACCCTGGACAGCTTGAGTAGTTCCCAGACGGGCCGCCCTTCATGTGCACCTTTATTATCCTTGCTTGCGACTACACGTAAATATGTAAGTTAAGAAATCTTTATTCGTACCTTGTACGTGCTGACATATCTCCCGTCAGTGACTTGCGCTCCGGAGTCACACGTAATGTTCCTCTCAGAAGCAGCAGAGTGTTGAGACCCAACGTCGTGAAACGTGGAAAGGTGGTGCGCAGCAGGCGCAACAGCTAAAACATCAGTTCAGTTTTCAGTAATGAGTAATGACACTTTTTTTAATCAACTTCTTTTTATAATTAGTAATTTAAAATAATAATAATAACTGGACAATTTTTTCCCCAAAACAGGAAAGAAAATCAACTAATTTCCTTCCCAAAACAGGAAGGAATTTTTTTAACAGAACGCCTACGCTTAAAGACGATTGTCCTGCCTCACAGCTCACTTGCTCACCTGCATTCGGCACCAAAGTGTACTGCTTACTGCCATCTAATAGGGTGACAGTCAGCTCCGAGTCTCGCAGACCACGCACTACAGCCACCATGCCCTCGCCTCCTTCCATACTCGATTATAGTCTGTCAGGTCAGATACGCAACACGGAAGCGTGCTGATAAAGAAAAAACTATTTTTATATCACCAAGCCGCTTCCGTGGTTGTTTGGTTGAGGCCACCGTCAAACGAGTTCAGATCTGAAGATCTACTTTGATTGGTGACAGGAGTTCTGAGTTCCTGTCACTCCACGAAAATTGAAGGTACCTTCATTCTTTCGGCATAATTATTGTATGAGTATGTTGAGGTTCAGGTCCACGGTCCACATCCAGAACTAAAAAGATGGATGGATACTATCGACCTTACTAAACCTTAAACTATCGAAATATTCTGCGTTTGTATGGAGTACTAGGTATGTCTATTTTACTCTATAGAAATAACGATTTTACTCTACAAACATTCATCCTTCTACCAACTTTCACACAACCTAATTGATTTTAAAGGATTTGTGCTGAGAGCTGCTTGACTCTTTCAGGCTACGAGTCAATTATCTCGATTTCTTGTTTCATAAATTATTCGTAAATACATTATGCCAGCCTATGTCGTGCGGTCGATACGCATCATCCTCACCTTTAAATTACCTGATGGCAATTATCTGTCCTATGATCAAATGAATACTTTTACATTAACTTACATTGGTACTAGGTACCTAGAGTAAATCAGAGCACCTAACTGAAATTTTAAAATTAGGTCCAGATATTGAAGGAACTTCGAATTTTCTACAATATTTCACATTCCTCTGCACTGTCGTCTTTAAAATGTTTGACACATTTTCAAATGTCAAATAATTTTGGGACGTAAAGAGGGTTGCATAATAATAAAAACAAATAAAAATGTAGGTATAAACAATGTATAAAATTATTCGATCGTATAATTGAAAGTATCTTCAATAATGTATCATTCATGATTGATATATGATATAGGGTAACTTCTACTTCTCGTTTATTTAGACAATCTTCGAACTTTAAACGGCCCAAGCTGTAAAATACTATTATCATAAATTCATAACTATCATTCAAATCAAATGGCACGTTCATATAATATAAATCCAAAATCATAATTTAATTATCTGCGGCGAAATCCAAAGCCAAATAAAAAAATCCATGTGTGGAACATGGACTTAATAATCAAATATTAAGTCCATGGTGTGGAAAGAAATGATCTAAGGTGGAAAGAGAAGATACTTTGTCTGCTTTAGTTATTGTTCTGAGATTTTCTCCAGACCATCATGATCTATCATCATTATTTAATGAATAACATGAGGAACTTATTACTTGTTCGATTTTCATTTACCCGAAAACATTTGACCGTCGTCTTTTTTAGTATAAATGTATTATTTGTCATATTTTTAGACCATCGAAATATCATTTGACATAAGTATCATTTTACCGAACTACGTTTTACCGATTATCAATTTTTTTTTACTATTGACCGAAGTCTCTTTTAGGTTTTTTCAATTGCCAGATGATTTATTTCACATACTTTCACGTCACCGAAACAACATTTTACCAAAAACATTAGGTTAATAGTTGGTTGGTTAGGTTACGGATGTTATAAGTTAGATCTTATAATCACACATCAAACTATATTGCTTGCATGCATGCTTGCTTGCTTGCTTAAGCAGGCCGCAGGGGACAAAGCCCCTTGGTCGGGGGGCGGAAGCCCCCCGCATGAAAAGGAACTTATAGGATAACACTGTAGGTTAGATTAGGTTATACCACAGAACACAGAAACTCTTTCTGTGTTCTGTGGGTTATACATTGCGACCACACATAGCGTCAAACTGCATACTGTATGCTTGCTTACATGCTGCAGGCTTGCTTGCATGCTACAGGCTTGCTTGCATGCATGCCTACTGATAAATAATACGTGTTCACGATTCAACATTTATTTGGAGACTGAATGTCGGTTACAATCTTAAGATTTAGAACTTATTCTAAAACTACCTGCAACTAATAATTATTATAAAATATTCACTACCTACATGAGCGGGGGTGCAGGGGGTGCAGCCGCTTTGCAAAGAGGGTCTGAGTCGGCAGCTCCCCATAAGGAAAAATCTTATAGGATATAATTGCAGGTTAGGTCAGACATTGTGACTACACACAGCATGCTGCATCCTGCAAGGCTTGTTTGCATAATAACAGCATACCTACATAGGATAATAGTGTGCTCAAAATTTTGGTGAAGTGAAATGACAAATAAAATAGTGGTGTCCTAATGTATGTTCGGAAACATTATACTTCGAATAAATGTTATTTCGGCTGAGTATAACTTCGGTAAAAAGGTTTACGACTAAATGAAACGTCGGATACAGTGGCAAACGTGATTTTATAAGGCGCATAACACATTGCACCGGACACCGCTGCGGTGTACGGAAGGACGAAAACCGCATGCGGCTGTGCCACCGTACGGTTTGCTCCGTATCACCGTCCGGAGCTGCGGTGCACGACGACGCCCCGCATCACCGCATTATCTATGTTGAGATCTATTACGCGTATGCACGTCCTTTCTACGCAAAAATCCGTACGATACTGCGGCACAGATACCCCGCGGACCGCACCGCATCACCGTCCGGGAGTGCGGTGCCGTCGCGCGCGCCGCACAACCGCACGGTGATGCGGTGCGAGTGTGTTATACCCTGCGGTTTTTGTATACAAATTAAGATTCTCGAGTCAAAATTAAAAACCGCAGCACCGCACACCGGAGCGGTGTCCGGTGCAATGTGTTATGCGCCTAACTCCATTTACCATTTTTTAACCGTTATTTTATATAATTATAAAAGCAAAGTATTTTTTTTTGTTCATCATAATAATATATGCTGTGTACAATTGTCATTGCAACTCAGGTTCAAACTGTTGTCTATTTACTGATTTTTACCAATGAATTAATCTGTTCTCTGTAATTGTACCTTTGTAAATAAAATTAAATGAAATAAAAAATAAAATAGTCGAAAATTATTAGGTAGGTATATACGCAGTCGGGTCATAAGTTTTGTCACAACCATATTATTTTCAAATTTCGAATCATCATCAACAGCTCATATAAGTCCCCACCGAGGGGCTCGAGCCTACCCTAAGCTAAGGCGATTAGGCCTTAAGTCAACCACGCTGGCCAAGTGCGGGTTGGTCAACTTCACACACAACCTGTAAAGAAATTCTTTCTTCACAGGTGTGTGGTTTTCTCACGATGTTTTCTTTCACCGTAAAAGCGTCGAATAAACGTACATAATGAAATCAAATTTTGAAAACACATTGGTACGTGGCGGGGTTGGAACCGCTACCTCCCGATTGGAAGGCGACAGCCTTACGCACTACGCTATCGACGGTTCTCGATTTTCGATTTTCTCGAATTTCGAATACTGGCCAGAAATGTTTTGATTAATTTTGAATTTAGAACTTATGCTTTTTCTAAAAATGAAAAACAAATGTATTTTATGCCATTTTCAAACATGGAGTGGACGCAAAAAGAAGACAGAGTCGCGGTTATTGCGTTGCATCGCTGCGGTTACGCGCCAACTGAGATTTTCAAACCTCTCAAAAATTTGAAAAGAACACTGAGGTTTGTTTATCGTACAAGCAAACGATTCAGTGAAGATTCGAGCTTCGAAGATCGCAAGAGGAGCGGTAGACCTCGTACGGTTAGGACACAGGCGATCATCAAAGCAGTGAGGGCACGAATTCAACGAAATCCCGTCCGCAAGCAAAAATTGTTAGCTCTTCAGATGGGATTAAGCAGAACCACAGTCAAAAGGGTGTTAAATGAAGACCTTGGACTACGTGCTTATTGCAGGAAAACAGGACATTTTCTGAATGAGCGTCTGAAAAAGATAAGGCTGGAGAGATCCCGGACTTTGTTAAGGCAGTACCTTGTTAAGAAAAAAATTGAAACATTGAAGTGAGTTACAACAAACAAAACGATAAAGTTTATGCCCACAACAGCGATGAAGCAAGCAGGTGTATCCCGAGAATCCAACATGGGTATCACCCCGCATTATTCATGTTTTTTTTGATAAAGGTGTAAAAACCAGTGTACCAAAATACGGAACTCTGTCTCACAATGTTTGTTGAAACTCTGTCTCACATAATATTTCATAACAGACATTGGGTGTTCCAACAAGATTCTGCCGGCGCGCCGGCTCATAGGGCAAGTACACAAAATTGGCTGACAGCACACGGAATCGACTTCATCAAGCACGAAGACTGGCCGTCCTCCAGCCCAGACTTGAATCTATTGGATAACAAAATATGGCAACATTTGGAGGAGAAAGTCTGCGCTAAACCTCACCAGAATTTGGAGGCTCTCAAAGCATCTCTGATTAAAGCAACAGCTGATGTAGAAATTGACGTTGTGCGTGCTGCGATCAATGACAGGCCACGAAGGTTGAGAGCCTGTATTCAAAATCAAGGAGGACATTTCGAATAATTTTAATAAAATTTTCATCTCCTTATATTTACCTTTGTTTTCGTATATAAATTATAAACTAACATAAAAATCGTACAACTTATTTTATAAAGTATTTGTGACATAACTAATGACCCGACTGGGTAGTAAATTCAAATTCAAATTCAATATCTTTTATTCAAATTGGATTGTTACAATCTCTTTGGAACGTCAAAGCAGCTATGCCATTGGTTCACAAGTCTACGGCGGGAGACCTTGTACTGGAAAGAACCAGCAAGAAAACCAGCAAGGGCTATTTTTTTCTCCCTGTATTGTTACAGAGTCGTCAATTGGAAGCTGACCTCACAGCAGAAGTTTGAGCTCAACTTCCATTACAAGATTAGATTTGTCAGTTCTCTTCTTACTACTTATTACCAAAAATAATAATATTTGTTTATACAAATGGTCATACATAACAACACGATTCATTATCTGAAAAATTAACACCAGGCATTGGCATCATTTAACTAAACGTTGACTTTATAATATCCTTTACTCATAAGAGTCTTTTTTACATGCGCTTTAAACTTATGAAAAGGCAAGTCGGTAACACTTTGTGGAAGCTTATTATAAAAGGTTATACATTTCCCCATAAACGAGCCTCTAGTTTTTTGAAGCCTGAATGTTGGAAGTAGGATGGTTAGGTTACGGAGCTGATAACTTAGACATTGCTATCACATGCTTGCTTACATGCTGCTTACATGATTGCTTGCATATTGCATGCTTGCTTGTCTGCATGATTAGGGGTGCAGGGGGTGCGAAAAAAAGTTTAGGATAACACTGTAGGTTAAGTTAGACATTGTGAATTTGTGACCACACACAGCGGAGCGATCGATGCGAGCGGAGCATCAAACAGCATGCTGCATGCTTGCTTGTATGCTGCAGGCTTGCATGCTTGCTTGTTTCATGCATACTTGCATGCTCATTTGCTTTCTTGCATGTTAGCAATCTTGCATGCTTGCATGCTTGCTTGCGGTAAAAAGGTTTTCTAGCAAATGAAACGTTGGAGTAACGAAAAAAATCTAATTGATAATAGGTCAACTGATACAGTGGCAAACGTGATATCGACGAAATAATAAAAGACAGAACGAAAATAGTAGAAAAATTTTAGGTCTAATGAAATTCGTTCAAAAAAATTACGAACTGTTTTCATTACAGTGACATATGATATGACCTCTTTAACTGATATTTTTTTATAATTTTCTCGTTTTTATTCATTATGAGAAATGACAATACCTAGGATTATCATTAACCGACTTCAAAAAAAGGAGGTGATTCGTCGGAATCTTTTTTTTTATGTATGTTCCCTGATTAGGTACTCGAAGACGCCTGAACCGATACGGAAAATTCTTTTTTTGTCTGAAAGGGTATACTTCACAGGTGGTCCCATTGTCACCATATCATGATCTGATGATGGGATCCCATGAAAATCGAGGGAAACCCTTGAATTCACCGTATTCAGTCACCGTATGCTCACCGATTACTCCGCCATTTGTGGACCGATTTTCAAAATTCTTTTTGTAATCGAAAGAGTATACTCCCGAGGTGGTCTCATTGTCACCATGTCATGATCTTATGATGGGATCTATGAAAATCGAGGTAAATCCTTGAATTTCATATTTTTGCTGAAGATATTCAGATATTTACATCTGGTAGATAGATAGTTAAATTCGTTTATTGCTACATAACACATATACCTACAAACAATCAAAGTGAGAAATAAGTAATTATACCTATAGTAGGTAACATTGGTACATTAGGTACTACAGGAAAACAGAAGAAAACATAAGTACAAGGAATACATTTGGACGAATGTACATGTGTACAGCAGCAAATAGGGTCAAGGCTCAGTGGAAGGTTTCTGGTAGGTTAGGAGTTCGGGAATAATTATTTTAGTGCTGTTTAGAGAGAAAGACGTTTTATTTTAAGTTATTCTAGTGTTTGCCTTGGCTCAAATTCTAAAACGCATGTATTATAAATAATACATGCGTTTTCTCGAATTAACTAAAAGTAAGTCGAATTTAACTATAAACTAAAAAGATTGAAAAAAAATTTTTACAAAAAAATAAAACCGACTTCGAAAACACCAAAAAGTCATAAATACGAGTAATATAAGAATACATACAGAATCACAGTTTTATATTGAAGTCGGTGCTAAAGAATGATGACCTGGAAAGACTTAAAAAATGAAAAGAACAATTAATATAGTTAAGTATGTACTTACTTAAAATTTGGCACCAACTTCAATATAAAACTGTGATTTTGTATGTATTCTTATATTATTTATGATGACTTTTTGGTGTTTTTGAAGTCGGTTTTATTTTTTATTTTATTTCAAAGTTTGCTTTTGCATTTTTCTGTGTTGTTCTTCCAAAAGATCTGGTTGATATATTTGGCTTAAATTATTTCTAAATTTTCTTTTACTATAAGTTTATTTAAGTAATAAAAGAAAAAATTATATAAGTAGATTTTTCTTTCAGTTTTGTTTCATACTGTCCGAAAAATGGCAAAATGAGTCTTTTGATGCATTATTTGATTAAAGTGGGCAAAAAAGGAACAAAAGTAGAAAAATATACAAAAGCTGGCGAAAAGGTAGTAATTATATAAATATATGAAAAATTACCCATAATAGGAATTTTTGTACTAACTCTTCGAAAAGTAGGCATAATGTCTGGCATAATGGGAAAATTGGCAAAGAGTCCAGAGACTGACAGAGACCCAGAGACCCACTGCTTGCCACGTGAGTGCCACGGTCAAAAAAATTGACAGTTACTTTCTGTTTCTTTGGATAAGATGTCTCATCCGCGGTATTTTGACCAATGGCAGGCATATCTCTATATAGTTTGTGATGGCAGGTAAATACCTACAAGTAATGGGAAATTTATTTATTGATCTCCATTCATCAGAAAACCCAACTGAACATACAATAATAATATAAAATAATAAATGTGATTCAAAAAGCTTTATATTATGAATTGAAAAATTGAAATCGTCTTTTGATAGGTCATCTTATTGAAAAAATGGTGAGTCTTGCAGCTGAAATAGTGTCGCATAGAAGACAACTAAAATGTATATATTACGCAGATTAATGTGAAATTTGAAATTGTATAAAAGATTGCCAAAATAAACATTATAATATCTATCCATCCCGATGGATGAATCATACAATTCGCTTAATATTCGAGCTCGAAAAAGTGATTTCAATATTTCGATCAAAGACGCGCAGAACTCCCATCAACAACCTATTTCGAATGCTGTTGAAGTTTATATATCAGAACAAGAATTACCTGGACCCTCTTATTATCCTATCACTTCTACGCCCAAATTAAAAGCTAAAACCAAGGAAATAGTTAAACAAAGTCCAGAAGAAGTACAATACACCAAAAAAGTTTCAGATTTAATAAGAGCTTGGATCGATACATTACCAGTAACTTTTAATGATGATAATAATTTTAAAAACGTAGCTATTATGGACTTGGCTGGAGATATAGTAGATCAAGTTAAACTAGAATTCTTATCTGTAACAAATAAATCTGATAGAAATAAAATCATGTCGTACATAATACTTCGATGGCTGTACAGATTTGATGTTATCAAAGATTTACCTGCTGACCCATATCAAGTTAAAGATCTTGTTAAGCATTTAAGTGATATTTCAATTCCTGATTTAGCCAAACCTAGACATGGTAACCGTCAAGAAATGGCTCAGTTAAAAATAAATGAATCAAATCGTAATTTTTTCATTCCAAAAAGTATTGATATTTTAGAAGATGCCATATCTATGTGGATTAATGAACAACCTACAGAGATATATGATGATTCAGAAATGGATAATCGCAATAAAAGAATACATGTGCTGGCTAAAGTATTACATGATCGGCTTAAAAATAATCAGTGTGAAAATGATATTATATTTGACATTGCAACTTGGCTAAAAAAGATTCTAAAAACGCACGACGAAGAAAACATTCAAACACTTTCTGAAGAGCTCAAAAATAAAATAATTGATCTTCCGCAAGACGAAACGACTAAAAGTAAACTTCACACAAAATTAATTAAAATGTTACACGATAACGTGACTTGTTCTAATCATAGCCAAAAGCCTTATAAGGTGAACACAAAATCTTCTTATAAAGGAAATACAGATGAAATCTTGATGAAACTACTAACAATATTTATTGAGCATAACTATAACACAGAAGATTCCTTAACAAGAGAAGTATTTAATAATTTGTTCAAATCTGAATTTTTAAAATGTGATGCACCAAATGAAAAGGACGAAAATCGTTTAACATTCAATCAAATGAACAACCTATCTTGGGAGAAATTAGAAAAGGAGTTGAATTATATAAAGATTGTGTCGGATTGGCTAAAGAACATTGCTTTGCATAGTACACCTAACAACGATATGAGAATTATATTAATCAATAATCTTGCTAAGCACATTTATGAAATAGAAGAAGAATGCTGCAATTCTCCTTCTTCATTTGATTACGATATGTATTTAATGTCCATAATCAGTCAGTTTTGTGGCCAATTACCAATTTTATCTGGACACAGTGATAATATAAAGCTGAAGACTGAAGAATTGGTGTCAAAAATAGTAAGAACTAGAACAGCATTACCTTCAAGTAATAAAAGAACATCTTTGCTCACTGTTGATACAAAAAAACTACAGGATTATATGGTTAATATTATCGATAGCTATACTCACTTCAAAGCAAAAGAATTTGCAAATGATGAGTTGACAATGAATGCTTGCGCTACACGTATTTTAAAAGAATTAAAATCAATCGTTCATAACACACCAGATCACACAACAGTGTATAAAGTGGCAAATAATAATAATCCCAATCCACTTCCTGACAACGAAATGTTAAGACTGTTTCATTTGAAATTAGATTATGCGAAAGAAATAGTAGATTGGTTGAAAAACTTGCCATTGCTGTCGACATTAAATACGAACACCAAAGTAGACTTAATTAGGCATATTAATGATTTGGTGGAAGAAGTCACAGACAAATGCCGAGATATTATTAATCTTGAAACAGAACATGAAGACAAAATAAAAGAGTACATTACACGTTGGATTCATGAATTACCTATTGATCTTACAAAGGAAATAGTGACGACTATTTTAGTTCACCAATTATTAAAAAGAATAGTAAAAGTTAACAAAGGCAATATGGATATAAGTACCGTAGATAAAAGGCCTAACGCGTTGGCCTTTAATATTAATCGACAGAACAAAACCGCCAAGGGTAAAAAGTATAGATTTAAAAATTCAAAATGCAAAACACCATGCTTTAATTATTCAGTGGCCGAAAACGCTGGGAATAATATCGTAGATGTAATAGAAGAATGGAGCAAATCTCTTCCTATCAAGTTTGATAACAAAGACGATGAAATAAATGTAAAAGAGAATATCACAAGAAAACTTTACCAAAAAGTTGGTGATCTTAGTGTAGATCCTCAAATCATGCACGATGATTTGTTATTTCAAGATTTACTGTCAGATGAAATAAGCATGCATTTAAATAACTTACCACAGAAATCAAATATCAAAAAAAGGGCGAATATCTTTAAAAATGATTTAATAAAAAAAATTATGGAAGCTAAAAATATGATTCAAGAATGCAACTCAGGAGAACATTATAGAAAACAACTACAAAATTTAATTGATACATATATAGCTAATCTCAATTTCCATTGGCAAACAAATGATCCTGCATTTAATGTTTATAAAAATCGAATAATTGACATGTTTATTTTGAACAATTTCGATTATAGTCCAGATGCTGTTAAATTAAAATACGAGAAAATAATACAGCATAAAATAGATGAATGCTCTTTTTTAAATCATGAAGTAATTAACAATGTTTATAGTGTTCTTTTCAAGATTTCTGTACCTAATGAGATATCTAAAATTAAAGAAGTTGAAAAAATTAAGATTAGGTGTGAAATAGAAATGTGGTTTGAAACTTTAGATTTGAGAAAACCTACTAGCAAAACTGAAATGTTACATTGGAATCAAATACTATCTAGCTTGGCGAAAAGATTAAATGAAATTGACCATGAAGAAAATTCAGATGAAAAGTTGCATAAAGAAATTGTTAAGTGGCTTGTTAAGTTTTTTGTAAATACAGGAGAAAATGACCTTATTCATGCTCTCGCTGAAGATCTGCAGAATAGGTTAAAGTCTTCCAAATTGGATAGACAGTGTATTTCTAAAATCTTTACAAACGCAAATGTCAAAAAAGGCAAGATACGTGAACTCAAACTCAGGATATCAGCAGTGAACATTAGTTCAGCGCCAAGTTACGATAATAACAAGCAACTCGACTCATCTTTGAGTGAGGCAAAAAAATGCTGTCAACAAGACCTCTTACAAGCAACAAGCAAAATTCCGCTAGAATATCTTTATGAAGTAATTGAAGCCTGGTGTGACGAAATACCTTTGCCGATAAACATATCTCAGGATGTCAATTCTAACAAGTTACTTAGACACGATTTGCAGACTAAAATAATTATAAAGGTCTGTGAGCTTAACACCAACCCTCAAACTTGTAACGATGAAGCATTTTACAAAGACATTTTGGATATTGAGATCGACAAATTAATGAGTGAAATACCAATTTTCTTGCAATCAACAAAATATAAAACAATGAAAAATGCCTTTAAATATAGACTAATAGAACAAGTTATGATAGCTATGCATTGGATCAATGAAGAACATTCAAGGTATGAATATAAGGAAATAATAAAAAATGAATTACTCAAAATTCTACCAATGCCAACAAATACTACAAATAAAAAATCGGCTTTATATTATCAATTGAGAGACGAAATTATTGATGACTTTATACAACTATATTATAATAAGTATGATAATGAAGAAAAACAAAAGTATAATGATAAGCTTAACGCATCTATAACAAAATATATACATGATAATCATAACAACTCAAATAAAAAACCTATTGATCCATTAATGAAAAAAAATCAAATTATTTGTGAACTATCTAAAGTTCCTGTGACCAACTCGACAATTAAAGACGAAGTTGAAGAAATAAGAATGAAAAATGAAGTCGATTCATTTTTTAACAAACTTTCTCTGCCAGAAGTAAAAGATGAAAAACTAGCATTTAGAAATGCATTAAAACGAAGTTTATCGAAACGCCTTAATGAAATCGAAAAATCGGGTCACAACTGTAGGAACGATTCAAAAATGAAGAGTGAAATAACTACGTGTATAAAAAAAATTGATAAAAATGTTTTAACTGAAGAAATAGATGATTTTGTGAAGAAGTTAAAATTAAATAAAACAGAAAGGAAGAAACCTCTCATTAATACCCCAAACATTAATTTAATGCATAATATTGCAAAATTAAATAATGTACCAAATAAAGGCCGATGTGATATAGGACGCTTTGATGCGATTGAGGACGCTTGCTTCAAAGGATTAAGAGAAAGAAATTTATCTCAAATCTATAGGAAATCCACACTTGATTTAGGTCTTCCATCTTGTTCATTTGAAATTGATATGAAAGGACAGAAAACTAAAAACGTAACATCACCTAGTACTAAATATTTATTATCAGATAGTCCTCGTTCTAATTTAAATGAAAAAGGGGTTGTAACAAATCATAAAAAATACGATTATCAAACTAAAGATCGTAAACTTAACGTTTGTTGCAACTGTACACGTTTTACGGAAAACCTTCTTCGTTCAAAGTGCTTGCAGGTTAGAGAGTTAAGTGAAGAGTGCAACCAATATGCACCCATGTGGATACTAATACCTTACAGAGGCCACCGCGCCTACTATTAGATATCACAAAAAGAAAATCTTACATAATCATGTTAACTGTAAATTGACCCTCGCAAAATGTTACTAATAAATAGAAAAGCTTTGAAAACCATGTTTTTTTTATTTTCATTTGGACTTTTCACCGGTGTTGAGAATTGCTGGTTCAGATCTGCAAGCCTATTCTGTAATTTCGGTTGCAAACTAGAACTGTCATTTTTGAAAGGAACTTAACATCCAGTAGGTACTGCTATCATGAACGCTGCCTTAACCCATAAGATCACTAAACCAGTAAAGTGCGTTTCATCAAATAGTTCCTTTGCCGTAATGTTGGCTCCCTTGTCTGTTTACACAATCAACACCAATCAACATGCGAAGATGCTTCTGCAGATTTTATGAACTTTCATTTGATTGGAGAACAACACTGGAAAACATTGCTGCCAACATAACGGCAAAGGTACTATTTGATGAAACGCACTCTAATGGATGTAGTGTCTTTCAAAAATGACAGTTCTGGTTACCAACCGTGGTTAGCGAATAGGTCTGCTGCCCCTTGAGTATCTAAGAAAAAATCTATCAAGATCGCTTTGAATTTGCCAATCATTGCATTGTCATTACAAGACTCTGTGTAGACTGATAAAAATAGCAATGGATGCACTTTGACTATCAAAATCGAAAGCGATCGTGACAGATTTTTGATTCACAATCAAGGGGCCGGTCCGTTTAAGTAAAAGGTAGTAGGTATTTGATAGGTAGTATGTAGTATCAAATATATTATCTGCATTTACTTGAGTAGACGTAGATTATAAACTATAGGTAAGTACCTATCTGTTACTTAAAATGTTCCTAACATATCTTTGGGCACACGACACCAGTGTAACTACGGTTATTTTTTGTTTATTTATTTCACAAATACGAAAAATTACGTAGTCCTTCAAACCAATCAGCCTCACCTCTTTCCTACTTAAAACAATGGAAAAGGTTATAGACAGCACAGACATATTAGGGATGAACCCGTGGTGGAACACCCTCTTCACCCTTTTTTTTAGGAGGGGAAATCCTTCTTACGGATTCGACAAGGGGCCGACTGAGGAAGCCACCCCAAGGATATGCCGGACTCGGGTAAAAACCCCATACCTGGCTAAAACCCCTCCATACTTCTACCTCTGTACTGACACAATCTGGATCGGCGTTAGCCATTCTTCGATTGACCCTCTTCACCCTAACCAACATGCAAAAAAGGGCAAATCAACTGAAACTGCCCTTTCGGGCCCAGCCATTGATTTAGTAAATCAATGAGCCTAGCAGACAAAATAGAAAGAGCTGTAGATGACAAACAAATCGCCCTTTGTGCCTTTGCTAGATATCGAAGGAGCATTCGATAATATCCATATTTAAACTCTAATGGAAGAATTGGAGAGCAAAGGGATCGATCCGACAACGATTCGATGGATTAAATCTATGCTCCTTAACAAAGTTGTGAGCATCACTCTACACAAACAACTCTTCCTCAAGCTACAAACTGATCAAAGGTTGCCCTAGGGAGGATTTCTTTCGCCTCTACTACGGTCAATAGCTGTGGATGAACTCAATGTATATGCCTTAGGTAAAGTATTTGATGTAAGTACAGGGCAGCGCGGACGACGTGGTTGCTATAGCCCTCGGATCGTGCCAAAGCACTATATCATCTCTAATACAAGGGGCTCGGCTCTAAACACCATACAAAAATGGTGTAATGAAAACCACTTATCGCTAAGCCCGAACAAAACTACAATAGTGCTATTCACTAGGAAACATAAACTTAATAAACTTATTAATACATAAGCTTAATAGCTTATGTTGAATGAAACGACCATAACATTTTCCACTGAGGTGAAGTACCTTAGGCTTCACTTTCGACCAAAGGCTCACATGGAACACACACATTGATAATGTGATTCAAAAAGTCAAAATCGCACTTGGTGTGTGTAATCGCATTTTAGGGACGAAATGGGGACATAGCCCGAAGATCGCCCTCTGGATATACACCGCCATAGTAAGACCCATAATAACCTATGGCGCAGTGGTTTGGCACAAAAAGGCTGAAGGCAGGATGTTGGCGCAGCGAAGGCGACACAACATCCTGAGGATGCTACGTGGAGTGGCGAAACGCGTCGATTAAGTACATTAAAATTAAAACTAAACAAAGTCTAAATTAAATACTAAATAAAATTGATAATTATCGTTATGATAAAACATTTGTTATTGTAATTATTTTTATTTATTTTTTAATCTATACTAATATTATAAAGAGGAAAGATTTGATTGTTTGTGTGTTTGTATTGAATAGGTTTCGAAACTACTGAACCGATTTTGTTGAAAGTTGGTATAGGGATAGATATATTTCGAGACCAGGGGAAGGACATAGGGTAATTTTCCTACAGGAAAAAAATCCCACGAGAAAACAAAAATAACGCGGGCGAAGTCGCGAGCGGAAAGCTATACTTAGTAACTTATAAAACATAATTTTAAAACCTTTAAAAAAACAAAACAATTCAAAAACGAAAATTATTTTCCTACAAATGCCTACGTTGGCCTGTGGTTACTGAATTAAGTATGTATCTTATTATTTGGTATTTTATAACTTACTTAATTAAAATATTTGACCAATCTAAAAAGTCCCACGTTTTATGTGTCTCAAGAGAAAACACTAATGACCGATTTCACCAACCATTAAGGTCAGTCGGGGCAAGTGCGCCAACGGGGTAAGCGCGCCACCCATAAAAATATCGAAAAATACAGATATTACACAACTAACGACATCTTATATCCATGCAACAAACTAAAACACAGTTCCACTTCACACTCACAGATGGCTCTGTTCACCTTAACTTGAAATATCCGCCATTTAAGTTTTAGTGTCATTTAGACCTGTTACCAGAGATGACTTAATATTACTAATCCACATTATTCTTTAATTATTTAATGAATTGCGGCGAACCAAAGAGGTGAGTACAAAGGTTAGATGTTTTTCTTCAAATCTGTATTAGTATTTTACTCCTAATTAGTGAAATTAATGTTTTTTTATACAGTTTAAAATCTTGACCTCAAAATAATCGAGTGGGGTAAGTGCGCCCAAATTGTTGGTAGTATGGTGCACTTGCCCCGAGTCAGAAGTCGCCAACTTTTATGATGCAGATGATGTTTTTTGAAAACTTACTAACTAAAGTGCTTAGGGTCACATGATGGAGACGGTGAATGAGTGCCATTGGGTAGTGATAAATACCTCTTATTTAGGTCCGTCCATCCGTCCATCCGCAGCTTAACTAAGAGATTCAAGTTTTAGATAACTGTTATTTGGTATGGATACACATATTAATTACACCGACAAAGTGGTCAAGTAAAATCATAATTTTTTTTAGGGTACGTAATGTGATGATGATTTTTTTACTTGCTTAGGTCATTATGTGAGGTGTAGTTAGATAGGTTTTAACTCTGAAACTAGGTTGGCCACTGACCACTCGATAAGAAGCTGGATAACTGTCGTAAGGTCCACACACAGATGACTACTTACCATAATTAGCCCTAAAATGATCATATTACCTATGTCCATTTTTCAGATGGCTCGTAATTACTAAAGAAAAACTCATAATAACCCTTCTTGATCTAGCTAGAGAGACTTCATGTCAGGCAGTGGACGCTGTCCGATCAGGCTTATTTGGACATGAAGCATCAAAATTATTACCTACCTATTTTTGTATTTTTTTTTATAAATGAAAGTAACAAAAAAATGCTAATTTGGTTTATTATTAAAAATACTATTATTCCAGCGAAACTGTCCGCAAACATTTTTATTTATATAGAGCAGTTTGAATTAATATAATAAGAAAAATAACTTTAAAATGTTTAGCGCCCCTAATGACAAATCTATGGCGCACTTGCCCCAAATTTATTAAGCAAGCTGTTGTTGCTTATGGGACTAGATTATTAAAAAAGAAACAAGATTAATGCGTTTAGTTGGCAATGATCAATAGAGTACACCAATTGTTTTTCTTGTAACGTAATTCTTTAGCACTTTTATTCATACAGGCGCACTTGCCCCATTTCCAGGGGCAAGTGCGCCTATACCCATGTTTTCCAATTTTCCATAAAATATTGTAAAATTATTGATAGATTTGATTGAATCGACATTTGTAGCAATTTCAAAATACCAAATTTTGTCAACATGCTAAATTTTCACTCATAAGTCATCATTTAAATATTTTATTGTGGATCAAACTCATCTATGAAAAAATTATGGCGCACTTGCCCCGACTGACCTTACTTAGCTTAGGAAGCCCCTAAGACGTATGCTGTCACTTTTTGTCTTTAATGAAAAGAATGTGACAGCATGCTACCTAAGAGTCACCTAAGCTAAGAAGAGGTTGGTGAAAATGGCCATAAGGTCAGGAGAACTCAAAAATAGGATTTTTTAAAATGCAAGTATTGCTGTCGCGTTGTGCCCCCAAACAAACGAGTGCGATGAGACAACTGAAAAATACACAAAATACTTAGACGTTTCGTAGTCCTCTATTTTCTCCTCTAAAACTTGAACAATTTAATTACTTTTTTTTTAAATTTAAGGAAAGGTTTTGGTTATGTTTCTGTGTTTCATCTTTTTTCATATAATCGCGTCATATGTTTGCTGGATGTTTGAAACAGCAGAAAATTTTTTAAGGATTAAATCGCCTGTAATAATTAATGTAATAAAAAAAGGAGAACGTAGGACCATGTGCATAGCTTTTTTTAGTAAAAATAGGGCAACTATTGCCACTATCGAGGAAGGAAACCCGTATGACTTCCTCTTAAGAATATTTTCAACATTCACCGCGTCTTGGTGTTGGTGGTAAGTTCTAGGATTTACCGGGTGTATAATGGTAAAAGTCCGAAATAAACAATGATCACAGAACAGTTCGGACTTTTAACCATTAAGAGTTGATAAATCTTAGGTTTTACCGGAAAATGTTAGGATTTACCGTAGCTCGGGCTTTTACAGTAATACACAAAACACGTTGGAAATACCTATACAATTTAAGGGTTTCCCTCGATTTTTATGGGACCCCATCGTCAGGTCCTGACTTTGGTGACCTTAGGACCACCCCAGGAGATCAAATAAGTACAAACAGAATTTTGAAAATCGGTCCACAATTGGCGGTGTAATCGCGTACATACACACAAACAAAACAACATACGGGTCGAATTAATAATCTCCTCCTTTTTAAAGTCGGTTAAATAGTGCTTTATTATGGTCATAGGGGGCCCACTATCCTAATGTGCCCAGGGCCTCTAATAGGTGAAAGACGGCCCTGATCCATTGTGGAACCCAATGATAACACTTGACAAAAAAATTATTTGTGTTCTTGATTCTCTATCTTATTTTCTCTAGTTATACTTATCTTAAATATCAGGGGCTGGGTTAGGTATTTATTTAAGAAGAAACAAGTGGTCACACCACCCATACAATTATTTAATTACTGATCAAAATGAAGTAGACTAAAATAGCACTACTAATTACTATAACTCTGCGCGATAATTCCGTGATAACCGAGTACTCGCCGTCGCAGAGAAACAAGAAGTGAGTCCATGATGGTGTCGGTACGGCCCCTCCAAAAGTCACCTGCACACTCCAAACTGCACACTCGGGCACAAAAAACCGACACGGGTGCGAGAGCGGGCGAGTAAGCACGAGACATCCCGAGGCGAGCCGAGAGCTACCATGTACACTCTCGCACTCGGCCTGTCTCGGGGTGTCTCGTCGAGAGTGTACAGCCGCCATGAAGTAGGTAACACGGCCGTGCCGTTCCTGACAGCGGATCGTCCTCGTCTGCCTGTAATTGTTCCCTAAAACAGACAAAGATCATGTAATTATTATGCTTGAAACCTAAGGCTTATATAGTAGCAACAAGCGTGCACTCTTGCTACTAAAATGCAAGTCAAGTACTACTGAGAGCAAATAATAAGGTTTAAGGCCCATTCCATATCATTCGCACTCAGTAAACTTGATAAAAACAAAGCAGCAGAGAATATCATAGGGACTGTTAGCATAATATATTCCCTGCAGCAGCAAGGACATAACATAGGCACTGTTAAGCATAATAATCTGCGCTCCTGCGGTAACACAAGCAGCAAGGGTGTAAACATAACCCACAGTGGCATAGTACACCCCTCTGCAGCAGCGAGGACATAACATAGACACTGTTGAGCATAATATGCCCTCCTTCGGTAACACAAGCAGCAAGGGTGTACAGGTGAGGCACACGCCGCGTCAGCCACTGCTCGCTGCACGTGCTGCAGCGCAGCATGCACACGCTGCGGCGCCGTACAGGCGAGGCACACGCCGTGCCAGCCACTGCTCGCTGCACGTGCTGCAAAACACGATAACAACGTTAACCCCTATTTTTTTGCGGGGGAATCTCTTTATGATTCAACAAGGGACTGAAAAGCTGACAAAGCCGCCCCTTGTATATGCCATTGGACTCGGGTATAAACCCCATATCTGTTTAAATTAAACCACCCTCCAGCAACTTCTACCCCCATAGGAACGATCGGGATCGGCGCTAGCCATTGACAACGTTAACCCCTAACACGAACCACTCTCGTTATACGGCCCGTTCCAGATAAGCATTTTTAGCCATAAATACCAACATTTTTAGCATCTCTGCGTTCCATTAGCCGGTGATGCTAGTTTTTCTTGCTGGTTGTCATGCGTTTCATTTAAGCATTTTTAACACGAAATGCTAGCATCAAATACCCATGCTAATAGATGGGTCCTCTGATACCACTTTTTGACAGCTTTCAAATTTGACATTTCGAATCTTTTTTTCATGAATCAAAAAGGATTTTCAGCGGATTTAAAAAAATTATTGAAAGATATTTGTAGTATTAGCCAATTCTGATTTATATTATAAAAAAAATTAAGTGGCTAATTAATTGGACTAATTAAGTGAGGTGTCAAAATTCAGCACGAAAAATCAGTACCTTGCGTTTCATTTGTAACAATTAGCGCGGCTAAAAATGTCAACATTTCTTAAAAGAAACGCAAAACGAGGCTAACATCAGATGTTAGCCTCAGAAAGTAGCAGTGCTTTATCTGGAACGCAGGGATTGTATAGGTAGTATAATCGTATTTACTTACTATCCGCTATCTATAGAAACACCATAGTAAGATTATACTGAGCTTGTAACGTAACGATAGTTCTCTCACTGTAAAATACTCGGTGAGAGATAGGTACCTACCTATAGCTGTCGAATAAAACGATATCCTTTAGACTTTAGACCAGGGTTTCTTAAACTTTTTGCAGTCACGGACCACTTTCACAATTTAAACCATTCCATGGACCCTGGCTAAAATATTTTTGTAAATGAAAAAAAAGCCTTATTTGTTTTAATAAAAAACGCTTTTATTGGTACTTTCATTACACTTACTACTAAGAAGGGTGCAGCTGTTTGGCCTCAATGAGTACGTTAAATTGTTGGATTGTCTTCGACAAATCGAGACGCATTTCATGTTTACGTCGAGTTTACCACACACTTTCCTAGTAAATATGTTTGCAGACTGACCTACTGCGGACCCCTGATACACATGCTACGGACCCCTAAGGGGTCCGTGGACCCCACTTTAAATTGTTTAACTTTACGTTAAATTGTTGGATTGTCTTCGACAAATCGAGACGCATTTCATGTTTACGTCGAGTTTACCACACACTTTCCTAGTAAATATGTTTGCAGACTGACCTACTGCGGACCCCTGATACACATGCTACGGACCCCTAAGGGGTCCGTGGACCCCACTTTAAGAAACCCTGCTTTAGACGCATAAAATGTCAAAAGTGAGTTTGTGCCGACGATTTTTACACTTTAAGCTCTCAATAACTATAGGTACCTTAGAGCATTCATACGGGAGACGGCAAGGCTGGACGAACCCCTCTGCCAATTTACGCTGACCATATGACCATACACGTTATATAAAACTAGTTTACGCGCGGCCGCTGCCATTTGGTGTCGTTTTCGTGTCGCACTAACAGCTCCAAAAAATGGTTAATTGTGCTAGTTTCTTCTTGCAAAAGGCGATCCAGCTAATCAAATCTTCGAGGTTATGGCGTTTCCTATCACATGCAAGTATAAAATATACATTACCGTGTTTCATTTGTTTACAATTTTGAAGTATTTTTTATGCCGTTACGACAAAAAAATACAATGGTACGATGGTAGCTCAACACAATACACGGGCATTATATTATCTGTGACACGGGCATTTGCGTAGTGCTGGGACAACGTGAGTGAATGATGCCGATTCATATTTTTATTTATCATTCATTCCCTCCGGAGTTCGTTAATTGTTTAACCAGATATAATATTAAAATAGAAATTCAAGTGGAGTTTAATTGAACAAAAAATATCAAGAAAATATCACTTACTAGCTTCTGCCCGCGACTTCGTTTGCGTGGACTTCAGAATTGGGTCTAAAGCTTCGCTCGTTAACAATTTTTAATCTTCCCACGGGAACTATTTGAGAGATCATTAAGGAATATAAATTACATGTCCTTTTCCATAGCATAGGTGACATGCATACCAAAAAAAAAGATATCTGCTCGCGGCTTAGCTCGTAAACAATTTTCAATTTTCCCTCGGGAACTACTTAAGAAATCGAGATAAAAGGTAGCCTATGTTCTTTTCCATGTCAAAGGCTACATGCATGCCAAATTTCAACAAAATCCGTTTAGCCGTTTTTGCGTGATTGAGTAACAAACATCCATACTTTCACATTTATAATATTAGTATGATTTTCCCTCGGGAACTACTTAAGGAAGCGGGATAAAAGGTAGCCTATGTTCTTTTCCATGTCAAAGGCTACATGCAAGCCAAATTTCATCCGAATTCGTTCAGCCGTTTTTGCGTGATTGAGTAACAAACATCCAAACATCCACATTTTCACATTTATAATATTAGTAGGATTTTCCCTCGGAAACTACTTAAGGAATCGGGATAAAAGGTAGTCTATCATGGTGTCCACTGCTAATGTTCAAAAAAATTCCCTGACTTATTCCTGACTTCCCTGACCATTTTTCAAAATTCCCTGACCAACTATATTCATTTTACAGAAAAATAAATACCAATTGTGATTACGCATCGGAGCGCTTACTGTGTTTCTTTAACTGAAAATATAAATTCGTCCCCCCCCCCTCATCAAAACATTATACCTACGCCTATGACTGAAAATATATATTTATTTCAGTCGATCAGCTAATAGCAAGTGAAATTGCTGTATTTGACACAAAAAACTGATTAAAGCATTTTAATAATAATTAGCGGGCCTCGCTTTGTACTAATGTAAGAAATCCTGTCTTCATTGTATTTTTATCAACTCTGGCCGAACAGGGTATAGTAATATAAATACAATTTATTGTAACATTTCAATCATTCACTCACGACGACCTAAATAGTTACTCATTCTTTGTGTCACACCACTAGGGACATTAATTCTTTGTGGTGGGGCGATTGCGTAGATACACGTTTTATTGTCGATGTGTGTGTGTTTCTTCATTGTACGGTAATATTTTCATAGTGTGCGTTCGTAAACATAAGGCACAACGTCTCTGTAAGTGTATTCTAGATTTTCGTAGTGTGCGTGCGTGTTTACCTCGCCTCCCGCGAAAAGTGGCAGAAAAATTTACACTGCGATTTGTTGCGTACCGCATCCATAGGTTAAATGATCTAAGATAGGTACACTTCTATTTTATTAATTTATTACGTAAGACAAATTAGGGGGGAGGGGGGTTGACCATGTCTTATTTTTTCTTACAAGGGGGTGGGAAGGAGTCTTGATAATTCTTACGTAAGATCACAAAATGTGTAAAGATTATACCTTAAAAAAGTGCGGGCAATCGCGCTAAAATTCCCCTGTCAATGTTTCTCTCCCCTAAATTTAGGGGGAAAACCCCCAAGTTGGCAACACTGTGTGGAGGGTATCAGGGTATGTTCGTGCGAGTTGGCAAACTCCTTTGATCTGGGTACAATTTACCGCCATCGGACCGATCGCGAGCCAACATGAACCAACACCATCCAACATACACAAACTATCTCTCTACACGTGGAAGGTTGGACGAACAGTTGGAGTGTTGGACGAATGTTTGGAGCCGGCATTACATAATAAATAAATGGTCCCTTACCATTACGATAACATTTAGTTCCTTAAGCGACCGTAGCGGCGATGCTATAGTTTTCATAGAAATAATACTTTATAGCCGGGTCCGCTGCGCCATGTTTTCGTGTTTGTAAACACGAAAACATTGTTTAGTTAACCGATTAGGGGCGTGGTTTAACAGTTTTGTTAGAAAAATACGATAAACAATAACCATAAGTGGTTCGTGCTTGGGCCATAGCAGAATTTGGTCCCAAGCTTTACACGAGAATAAATATATTAAGTAAAGGCTGTATGGGAAAATCCTTTTGTTTTTCTGCATTGGTCCGATTTAAAAAGCAATAAAAAATATATATAACGCCATGACAGGTCACGTGATGTAAATTTTTGTTGGGCATGCGCGATAATCGCTAAATTTTTCTTGATTTTGAAACAGTGAGACGTTCTAGACAACAAGAACTGTTTAAAATTTCTGTAAATGTGTTATTATTTCTGTGTTTTGAATTCTTAAATAGACTTTGATTACAGTGCAGTGTCTATGTGTATTGTAAGGAAGTGTTTTTTATTGTAAAGGTCATACTGAAAATGGAAATGTCTTCTCATTATGGTGTATCTTTGTCGTAATAATTCATGATCTCATTGGTTTTGATTATAATCGTCGCATTATTTAGGTAACACATAATGCTAAGTTTCTAACTGCATATTTTTATTTGCTACAAATTCGCATTGACCAAATTTAGCACATTCGCCCAAATTGACAGATCTCAACATCCTGTGAATTTTTAGTTTCTTTTTAACTTATATGTGCTATCATTCAAAACGAATATAAGCCTGATACCCAATTCACACTTACTTATTTATTTGCGAAGGTCGTAGAGTGATTTGAGAACCTTAGATATTTGATTGCCTTGATAAGTGTGATGGTGACATATTTTTATAAATTCTTGTCAACAAGAGGGAATTGGTAACTAAACGATGACATCATGTGTGGACATCAACACGATACAATGGATGTTAAGATATAAATACAATTGGATTAAGATATTTTACATTGCACCTTTCTTTTTTCAATAGAAGCTACCTATATCCAGCAATTTTCTAAACTGTTTTAATAAAATTCAACATCCTGAATTATTACTCATCATCTAAAAATCTACATTAGTATTTATCACCATATATCATCTAATAGCATCTTTTCTCTACAAGAATGTACAAATAGTGTAGCTGACTCATGATACTCTATATACTAATATAGTATTGTAAATGTAAGCAGTATTAGTGTTCTATGAAGTTAATTTTATTTTATTTATTATTCGTTAATTCAGGGCTATTTGCGTCACTGCGACCTACGAAAATCTATTGTGTCTTGCCTCCAAGTAAGACTTATTAGGCCTTACATGTGCTTCTTTAGCTAGGCACAGTCTAAGAATAATAAGATATTCCCAGCTTGGATTGTTTTTTATATCGTCTAGGTCGAAAATGTGTCTCCGAAGTTGTCAGTTTGTTTTGTGAATGAGGGGTTCACAAAAGCACAGGAGGTGCATTGGTGTTTTCCGCTCCTGTTCACAGAATCTGCAAGCATCAGTTTCTTCTATTCTCATATTGAAGAGATGCCTGTTCAGATGAAGTTAATTTAGTCACCAACGCAAACTAAAAGTCTAAAACATAACCTGAAATTCATAGAGAGATTAACGTTAGTTGTGTCTTAATTAAATATTTTTTTACTGCAGATCAACATATTAAGTACTAGCTTTAGCCCGCGACTTTGTCCGCGTGGATGTCCCTTTTATTGATTGCCTTTACAAATTTCCCCCCTACCTTTACACCCTTAAGGGATGATTTCAGGTATAAAACTATTCTTTATTCTTCCCCATAACTCAAACTATCTCCATACCAAATTTCATCTAAATTTCCAGTTCAATGGTTATTGATTCCTTTAGGGGGTGGTTTCTACGATAAAAGCTATCCTATGTTCTTTCCTAGGACTATGTCTATACCAAATTTCATCTAAATCTAAGTAGTTTGGCAAACTTAAGCAATCTAGAGACTGGTCAAAATGCAACATACTAAATGCACCGCCATTTAGTACCTTGGGGTGTAGTTGTTTGGGTGTTATTTAACTTACTCTGAGGGTACTGAACAAATTTCAGCAAAAACATCTTTTATCTCCCTTTTTAGCATTATTTTCTCCCTCTTTCTGATTGAAAATGACAAAATGGACTATGGCCCCAAAATCATCCAATCTATGAGTTTGACAGTCATAAACGTCTAGAGTGTTTTTAACCATCAAACTCAATGGTTTTTTGATTATAACTAGCTCTGGCAGTCTTAAATGCGCCAGTTTCACCGAAATGCCATGCACTAAGATATTGAATGAGGTAAGAATAACAGGGGGGGCTATTGTCTAAGAAATGTATGAAGATCACCTTTGACAGCCGTTGTGCAGTCAACAAAGGACTCTGAGTTGACTTCTTTTTATGCAGCGATGGATATACTGTGTTGTCAATTTGAAAGTGATCATGATGGATTTTGAGTTACACAATCAAGGTCATGTTGTACCTATTGCAAAGGCTCTGAACACTACCTAGCTTTGCAACTGAATTTTTTTTATCAATGATTCTGCACTTTTGAATAAAAGTACAGAGGCGCGTTCAGGGCCAGGGGTGTAGTTGTCTGGTTATTTTTTAACTCGCTCAGAGGCGTTGAACGGTTTGCAGCAACCAAATCTTTTACCTCCCTCTTTCACATGATTTGTTATTTCTCTCTCTTTCTAGTAGATGACATTATAGAATATGGCCGCCAATATCGTCCAATCACGTAAGAGTATTTCAGTAATAAACGTCAGAGCGTTTTACAACCATCAAATTTGATGGTTGTTCGGTTGTAACTCTCGCCAACACTCTAAGGTCTTGAACGAGCGGTTGTTTCACCCGGTTGTCACGCTCAAAGGCATTGAACGGGGTTAGAGCGAAGAGTTGTACTTCGCGCGAAGGCTCTGAATGAGCCTCAGTAAAGGTGTTTATTTTCAAGCAAAGTTAAGAAGCTATTTGTATAATGTAATAATAAGGGAAAATAATAGAAATGAACTCTACTTGTACAGCTAAAGCTGTGTCTCCTGTGCTTGTTTTGTGTAGAAAAACATCAAAACATACACAAAATCATAGATAATTTTCGAAACTTTCGAAAATGACAATTTTCAAATATTGTCTGTGATTTTGTGTAATGTTTTTATGTTTTTCTACACAAAACAAGTGTTAATCTAAAAAGAAATAAAAACTATACTGAAATAGACAAAAAACTAATAATGTAGGTTACTAAAACTTGTTTAAAGGACAGCCCATATCCATACAAAACTGGACCTGGTGTTACAAAGATGAAATTTGGTCTATGATTACAACTTATTATTAAGATTCATTCGCCCAATTTTCACCCTTTTAAGTAATGGCCAGGTTCATTGATACTCAGAAATAAACTCTTTTAGTAACACAAAGGCGAAAATCGGATATCCAGTATTCAAGCAAAGATCGATCAGGTTAAGAGAGTTCTTTGCCTAATGTCGAGTAGAGGTTTCAACAGAGTCCAAGTATGAGCAGAGGTGGTTGAAAGTAAAATCTACTACGCACAAGTACGATAGCGAGTGAAATTGACAATGACATTTTGTGAAATGACACATTGTAGAGAGGTCATGATGTCTGATGATTCAGTATTGATTTTATAGTTTATTGTTATATTCATTTTTCACCAATAATTCCATATAGTAAATATTTTATAAAATGCTGTTAAAAGTATGTTATGTATATAGTTTGTCATTCCAAAACTGTATAAAATGAGACAGTGATTCCCGTCCTAGAATGGTAAGTACTTGTGATTTTTCAACAATCCATAACAGTAATTGTTTGAAATATAATCAATTTAGTACAGTACATATAGTTATGATGCATTGGGTGTGTTTGCAAATTAAGCTAGACATTAATCTTCGGAAGTATAATTTGATTCAATGTATTAAAAAATAAACTAAAGTAACAATATGGTGATAAGCTATTAAAAATTATACTACATGTAGGTGTGTACTTGAATATGATACTGAAAATACTTTAATTTTAACACAAAGAACTTTTAACTTAATAATGTGCGTTTACAAAGTAACTTACAAGTCTGCTGAAATTAAAATGAGATTTTCTTCATTTGGCCATTGCAGTAAGGAATAATTTTTATTTATATTAAACACTCAAATTAGATTTTTTTTTGTACATAAATCATTTATGTACCGTTGGGCCCAAAATGGGTGATCTCCTTTGTTAATTAATTCTATGTAAAGTAAAGTAAAGTAATGTTTATTTCGTATAGTGATTACACAATATTAATCTAGGATAAATAACAAAACAAAAGTAAAGACAGAACTGAATATGAATGATCAGCGAGTCCCAAACTCGGCACAGCCTGTCTTTTGGAACTCAGTTTTTGATTTTACAAATTCTTGCAATAGTAGCGCGCGCAAGCGCTTGATTCTAAAGATTTTATATAATTTGTGATATACATACTTTTACAAGATTTTAACATTCAATTATTTTTGCTTGCAATCTATTAATTTAAAAAAAAAATTGTTACTACGTACTACTTATTACTACTAACAAATTTAGAATACAGGCGAACATAAAGGATATCAAATAATATAATAAGGTATATAATAATTACACTTAAATTTTTTTTTATTTAAAATTACCCATCTGCGAATCATTTGAATAATTGCCAGCACCCAAAACCGGAACCGCAACCGGGGATGAAATTGGAGAAATACTATCAAACGCAATGCTCCTTACCTGAGCATTGTGAAATTGAGATCTAGATTAATGCTTTGGATATGGTAACATCATAAACTTTAACAAGGGTTTCTGTCTCATTATGCGACAGTGTGAGCAACCATTTTTTCAGTTTTCCTCTGGCTTTCCGATGGGACACTTCTTTTATGTCGCAGAGCTTACTTACTTCGTTATAAGTGAAACCGTATATATATGGAGGAAGCCGGCATGCAAATACTGTCCGCACCTTCAGGAGAATAATTGACTGTAGGTTACTACGTTTTGTTTTGTCGACAGCTTGAGAAACAAATAATTGTCTGACTGTTAACACCCTGGCCTCCTGATAGAGTTTATCAGTGGGATAACGTCGTGGTTTTCCCATCATTACCTTAATGACAGCTCGTTGGGCCCTCTCTACAGCAATGATTTTTGATTTGGCTGCACCACCCCAAACTGCAATGCAGTATTGAATCAGAGATTGACATAGGGAAGTGTACACTAAACTTTTGACCTGAGTACTGGCAGCTGGTCCGAGACTCTTCATCACATAGATTATTTTTCGCACTCTCTTGGCCAGGTATATAATATGGTGTTCAAAGGTCAATTTTTGGTCAATTTGTACGCCTAAATACTTCGTGAATGCTACTCTATCGATAGTGTCGCACGTGCATGGATAATTTGATTGTGTTTCTTGCGCAAGACAGTCGAGACTGTGAACTTTGATTGAGGTGAGTTTCGGTTCTGTAGCTCGAGTTATATGAAAACCGATGAAGCAGGTTTTGGCCACATTGAGAGTGAGAAGATTTTGGCCGAGCCAGTTTGCTATGGTAGCCATCCCAGCCTCAGCGGCGGACACCACACTTTGTCAGTTTTTTCCATGAAAGATAGATACTGTATCGTCAGCATAGCATATGATATCTGAGTTCGCTATATTAGTTTTTAGGAGGTCATTTATGTAAAGGGTAAAAAGTGTAGGAGAGAGATTCCCGCCTTGAGGGACCCCGAAAGCCACCTGTCGCTCGTCGCTAAGATATTTTCCTATTCTGACACGCTGACGCCTTTCTGAGAGATAACTGGTAAACCATTTCAGGGCAGTTCCTCGAATCCCGGTGGCCTCCGATTTTTTGAGAAGGATTGGAACTGATATAGTATCAAATGCACGAGCAAGATCGAGAAAGATTCCCACACTTCTCTTACCACTGTCCATATGCGATGTCAGAATCTCAGTTATAAGTTGCACGGCATCTTCGGTGGATTTACCTCGCCTGAATCCAAATTGTCGATCTGATAAAAGCTTATATTTTTCAATGAAGTCTACCAGACGTTTATTGACAATTTTTTCGAGTATTTTTGATAATACACAAAGGAGTGATATGGGACGGTAATTTTCTACACTATCTTTAGGTCCATTCTTGTGTATTAGAGACACTACTGCGGTTTTCCAGGCTTCTGGGAATGAGCCAGTACTTAAACTTAAGTTACAAATGTGAACTATCGGAACTAGTATACTAGGCCTGATGCTTTTTAGTAGTATAGGTGTAAAAGTATCAATTCCCGGGGCGCTGTCAGATTTCAAACTCCTTAAGAGACTGTCGACCTCATAAAGGTCAGTTGGGAAAAGAAAAAGAGAATCCGAGCATCTATCCCGCAGATTGATCTTTTGGCAGAGTAGATTCTCTGACGTGTTGAGCTTTTTAAAAATTTTCGCAGCCAGTTTCGATCCCACATTCACAAAATGCTGATTACAGTCAAAATGCTGATTACAGTCAAAAATGTGATATTGAAATTTTATCAACATATAAATGGAATTTTAGTGCTATTTTATTGCATTACATTATTGTGATATGCTTCAAGAATTGTACTATTGAAGACTGCTTTTCACTTTTATTAAGAATATTAGAGACTTATAATACAGTACATCAAATTAGATTTATTGAACTGTGACAATTTAGCAATAATTATCATAGTATAACTTGCAATTATATTCTGAAAGAACAAAGGTCATGGTGCTAAACCATAGCTCAGTTGCTGCTTTGCTACCCTATAGTTATGCCACAGAAGGTAGTTAATATGGTATCTAGTCCAGGTGAATAAGTCCTACCTTAATGAATCTGAAAAGGGGTCAGTATAGTTACATAATAGGCTATCAGGACCAATGACATCATTGCGATGATATCCTCTTATCACATCATGAACTCAATTGGACTTGTGAATCTTGAAATGGCAATTATTTATATTGAACAAAATTGTTGCTAGTTATAGTCAGTTTTGGGTGTACTCTCTATTGCAACTATTGAACTCCTGGTATTAGCTACATTGCTTAGTGAATTTGGTAAATCAATCGACAAAGAATCGATCATGCAAGCATCCACCCATACCTCAAATTGTACTACTAGCATAGTACAATCACAGGAGTTTATAAAGGGGGGGCCGTGTGGGCCGTGCCTACCCACCCCAGTATGGTCTAGTGCCCGCCCACCCTAGTATGGTATTAGTCGTGCACTATACCATACTAGGGTATTTAGCTATGGTTTCAAAATTCTACAAGGGATGCCAAAATACTGACAGCTTCACACAAAAACCATCAGCCAGCCCCCTCACCCCCCCCCCCCCCCCCTCCCTCTTAAAAAACCCTAGTCATATGCCATTGAGTACAGATGTGGACAAAGCATTATGTTAATGAAGTTTTAACCTTATAAATGTATGCATCTGATATAGCTATAGTATTATCACAGAATAGATAATATGGTATTATGACACATTGTGTTACAAAACCAGGGACCGGAAAACCCGTTCGTTTGCTTAAGCCGTTCGAGAGGTTAACTCGTTCGCATGGTAACCCAGTGGGCTCGGTAAACCGTTCAACAGTTTTCCAAACAATAACTATAACCCGTAAAACAGGGGTTACCAACCACAACAATAATTTACCGCTTACCTAATCTTACAAGGTTTTCAGTGTTTATGCGCTTGACCGCTCAAGCCGGGGTCCCACGGCGTGCTTTCTCACAGGCCAGATCGCGCCAAGCCAGACCAACAGGCCGTGGGAACCGTCACATCCGATGAGGCCTGTGGTGGCCCGTTGGCGCCCGTCCGATCCGTCGGGAGTCGGTAAGTTCAAAGGCGCGGCGCGATGATGCCTGTGGTGGCCTGTACAGGCGCGTCTGCGTCGGTTCTAACTCATTCATTTCACCTACGGCGGCATGCGCTTGTATCACTTAATGGCTCCTCTTCATTATCGGCGAATACAGACGATTACGCGCGAGCACAATTGTGCAGAGGGCATACTCGGCTGTACTCGGCTGTGCGTGCTGATGATCGTCTATGATCGCCTGCGACCCGTGAATTGTCGGTTTTCGGGCACGCATCAAAGGGAATCGCCTGGTGGTTGCTTATAACAGACGATCGTGTGGATGGTTGCACGAACATCGTGCCGATTATAGACGAGCACACGATCAACGATCATCGCCGATAATGTAGTGCAGACATGACATGTTGGACTGGCGATAACGACAGGCCGGTACAGGCCGACCCACGCCGTGGGAACGGCTCGGCGCGAGACGTAATCAGACGCACAGGGATCCACAGGCGTGGCGCGATCCGGCCTGGCCTGTAATAACACGCGCCGTGGAACCCCACCTTTACTGTTCGGGTTAGGGTAACCCTTTTGCTCACGCACACCGAGCGATTAAAGTAGCACTGCGGGCGCAATAACGCCCGAGTTCGGTCGCGCAAAAGCAATCTACACGTGATATACGTAAGGTCTAAAGTAACTTGCACAAAATTAATCAGCGCTTAGAACGGTAACCCATTTGGGGGTATTTGATATTGGTAAGCGGTAACCCGAATTAATTAAATCGAAGGGATTAATGTAATGCCGTGGGGCTAACACGCAGGAGAATCGAAAATCGAATCGAAATGCGAATCGAGGAGTTTGTATGGCAATTTTATTACTTCTGCTACTCACCGCCGTGGCGCTAATAAAATTGCCATACAAACTCCTCGATTCGGATTTCGATTCGATTTTCGATTCTCCTGCGTGTTAGCCCCACAGGTAAGCCGTTTTAAAGCTTACCGTAAGGCAAAGGGTTTGAAAACCCAGCGTTATAAAATACCCTATCAAAACCCTAAGTTTACCGGCTATAAAGGTAACCGGTTCCGGTCCCTGGTTACAACACTATGGCATAAACATAGTATGTAATGGTAGCCTAGGAATCCTAAGCTACCATATCAATCATAGATTTTTACCAAAAAAACATCTTTAGGTTATAAATAGTTCCAGTCATTGATCTCGACTTTGAGATTCATCACAACCATTACACTCAATATTCTCATCTTGAAATTGATTGGCTCTATATGCATTTATTTATAACCCTTGTCTATTCTCTTGTCTATATCCAGTTCTTTGATACCGAATGGTCTTGCGGTTATTGCTCCAAAAATGCTTAACTTGTATTAAGCACTTTTGGAGTGCATTGGACTATAAATAGTAGTGATATAGGTACAGTAAGCTCCCATTCAAGCTCTACATGTACATCCACTATTACGAGCGGCGTAAGAACGGTCGCAAAAGTCAATCAGTATAACTTGACGAGTAGCTTAGTGTACAGTATAGAAAACATAGGAAGAATTAAGCATGGTATTATTTCTGTCAGAGGACGGCATGTGAGCTTTCTCTGTTTATTAGTAGGTAGTTTGATTATTTATCAACAGTATTCCACACAACAAGTTAAAATTGTTGGCAATAATGGTTGTAAGCACTCAAAACGACCCAATTGCCATAAGCACAGAAGAAAGAAAGAAAGTTAAAATTTTCTTTGTTTTTTAAATCAGCAAATGCTAAGATTTAAGAACAAAGTAATTCGAACTTTTATACCAATAGCCCTTAGCTGTTTCTTGAAGATTGCCTGTCACCAATATTAAAAATGAATCTTCTATGAGAATCTATCAATGAGCTCTTCTAGTGAATGTATCACTAGAAGAGCTCATTGACGTGTTTACTTGATTTTGTTAAGCAATATTGACAGTGGTCAAGCCTGGCTGTTGTCTCAGTTGATTGATGCCACAGGATAAGATAGGAGGACGTTAAAATAATGTTCATATTAATATTTAACGAGCGTCAGTGGCACTGTGGCCTCGGCACTAGACTGTGCTCTGAGTAGAATCGGGAGGCCCGCGATCGATCCTGCCATGTACCAATGTGTTTTTCGTTTCACGAATTTCATATGTACATTTATCTGACGCTCCTACGGTGAAGGAAAAACCATCGTGAGGAAACCTGCATGCATACACCTGCGAAGTAATTCAAAGGTGTATGTGAAGTCAACCAATCCGCACTGGGCCAGCGTGGTTTGACTAAGGCCTAACCTAACCTTCCACTTCTGTACATCAACATTCCACTTCTGTACATAAATTACTGGGAGTGTTAAAAAGTAAATTGTATAACCATTGATTAGATCTCTTGATGAATCATATCACTCTATAGTTTATTTTGATCCACTAAATCCAACACAGTTTTCTGATTGAGTTTTAACATCAACCTTTTGGAGATTTATGTCATCCACTTATAACTTTAACTGTACCTTAGAGTTGACATTTTCATTTTCAGACTACCTATCTCATGAGAAAATGTGACAAATAGACCAGTGCCTAACTATACTATAAAATCTGTGATCTAGTGCTAAGGTGACTGAATTGTTGTACTAGTTGATTGCAATGAGAGGGCTTCGGCTCCGAATACTTTTTTACGATTTGAAGAGGGTTTTTTCGAAATTGATCAAGGAGCAACAGTGCTAAAAGGTGAGTAGCATTAATATTTTTCGTTAATTATTTTTGGATTTAAATATTGTTTATTCACACAAATTTATGTTATATTATTTTTTGAATAGAAACTTCTCAACACGTCTATCTATACACATATACATAGGTACTAACTACGTTTTGTAGACAATGTATGTTTGTTTGTCTACTTTGTTTTATGATAAGTACCAGAAATAACATTCCTCTACCCATTGGTTGCATGACAGAGATTTTTGCTATGACAATAAGGCCACCTTTCGTTTTCCTTTCACATTTTTTTGTATATTTTAATTTAAGCAGTAAAGTATTTATTCATTCACTGTGGCACTAATTAATTGCTTGTATTTGTTAAGCATTATTAATTTCATCATAAAGTGGCAAGGTTACAAGTTCAAATCGATAGGTTAAAGTTCAAGAGTATGCAACAAACTAATATTTAATTTATTCACAATTGAATGCATTTTATTTGTTGTTTTGTTTTATTGCCAAGTTGCATTACTACCTATTTTGAACATGAACATACCTAATGGTGAAATAAATATTTGACTATCTACTCATTGACTATGCCAGGAGCGCGTTCAGAGCCTCTGTGTGTAGATGTCCGGTTGTTTTTTAACTCGCACAGAGGCGTTGAACGGATTGCAGCAACCAAATCTTTTATCTCCCTCTTTAACATGAATTTTTTTCTCTCTCTCTCTCTCTCTCTAGCAGATGACATTATAGATTATGGCCGCCAATAATCATCCAATCACCTATGAGTATTTCAGTTATAAACGTCAGAGCGTTTTACAACCATCAAATTCGAGGGTTGTTCGGTTGTAACTCGCTCTGACACTCCGGTGGGGACGTATACAGGGTAAATTGTGAGGTACCGGCAACCTTGCATGATTAGATAGCCAACATAATTAACTACAATGTTTGTTTAACGAGTTTTAAGACAACTCAATACATTGAACAAAAATCAATTTTCAAGTTTTTATTGCACTGTCGTGACATTGATAAGTCTATGTTTCATTTATAAACAACGACGGAAGACAACGCTACGCTCGCGCGCTGTGCGCGTAGAGTTACAAACATTCTAGAGGTATATTAAATGAATATTAATTTTTGTATGAAAGTAAAATCGTAACGAATTATCAAAAGTCGTGGAAGAAACGTTATAGTTATCTAATCCTGCGAGGTTGCCGGTACCTCAAAATTTACCCTGAATAAGCTGTTATGATGATGATACTCCAGCTGATTGTGTCGATCGGTGGATGTCAGATGGCGCACTACCCGGTGCCGGCGTCGCTGGAGGCGGCGCTGCCGCTGCTGAGCCGGCCGGACCTGCGGCTGCGGCAGCACCTCGGCGACCAGCTGGCCGCGCTCGTGCGCCGCGACCCGGACCTCTCGCACGACACGGCCGCGCAGCTGCTCGACGCGCTCATCTCCTGGCTCAACGGCGGCAATTTTAAGGTATGTACGTACTACGACCGCCTACTATGCAGTTTGGTTTATTAGTAGGGCCGGCGCATATCGGTGGGACGGACGGCGTGGCAGGTGATACGGTACGGAAGAAGATTGAAATATGTAGAAAAAACAGAGACAAGTGCGAGTTGGAATCCCGCACGAGAGTTCCGCACTTATTAAAATATATACGTTCCTTACTACATATTTACGGTTTTCAAATTTTTTCTTTTACATGTGCTGTATGTAAGACATTGCTTCTTGCCATATTTAACGATTCTTGGTCAACGGGAAGTACCATAGGCTTTAAGGCGCATAGTGGTCCTAATGACCTTGCGTCGATCGTCCCGCACTGATTACATAGGAGTGAGTGAGTGAGAGTGAGGGGCATATTTAAGCAAACCTTTACGCGTAAGATGAATTATTTCAATAAAAAAATAATTAAGGCAAATAAGAAAAATCTAAAAAGACCATCCCCTAGAATATTGTTCTCTTTATTTATTGAAATCAAAAGTATATGATTTAACATAATATTTACGACGCGATTAGGTTTAAAGTTTTAAAGTCGAGGCATGTTTGGGGTCACATTTTAACCAAGTTTTAATTAATTTATCAAAAAAGTAAAAAGACCAGCCTCTAAAGAATGCGTTGAATAATAACATATCTTTTTTAAAGATATTTTTATTCAATATTTATGAAGAGAACCGGTTTTTTCTGCAGTGATTTTTTATGTTTGACCTTACTATGCGCCTTAATGACGTCGTGCAATCACAAAATATGCGACTTTAACGGTTATTATATCTGTTGATCGCGTTCACTTAGAAGTTTGATTTTTTCATAGCTCTGATAGAGACCCTAGACTGACGTATTTGATACCTATAAATTTTAGTTTGATATTTTCACTCATATTCTATAGACGGACAACCTATTGTAAGGGTTCAGTTTGTTTTTTGGAGGTATTGGAACCCGAAAAATACCTAGTGATGTTCAACGGTGTCCCGTAATCTACTGAGGTGTTTCCCCTTAATACATTAAGACCTTAAGTCACTTCTCTCAACCAATCGATCTGATTGGAGATTATTCCACGCTACTAACTTTAACGTCAACACAGGTTAAGATAAGCCGCCATAGGATTTGTGAGGCTTCCGCGCACTCAAACTCGATACGTACGAGTACCTTAACCAAGTAAACGCATCATCCAATCGCAATCATTTGTCATTATTTACAACATGAGTGACAAGTTTACAACATCTGTCAAACAAGCATGCCGGTTCATCTGATGTAAGGCAGTTGTTGTACTGCACTTCTGTGTACCAATTTATAGACGTTTGCGACCAGTCACCGCGTACTGTACTTTCAGCATTACAGCGTGTCTTCAATAAGATCTAGGCTCCCCACACGCAAAAACCAGGAATGATACGTTATTTGTGTACGGTCTCTTAGGCAGTAAAGGTACTTTACCAATCAGGTCACTGTATGTGTCCCACCTTTGCATCTGGCGTTATGATTCCACGTGGTTTATAGATCAGGAAATCTCGAAAGTCGATTCTCTTTTATTGAAGCAGGCTTAGAATACATTGTACCATCAAAATCAGGCTACGGGCCCACGAATGTTAATTGGTGACCGTTTTTTTGTAGGGGAAAGATTGACGTTCCATGTTTCCCCTACAAAAATTGGTCACTTTATTTCTGACCGATTCTACTAGCGAAAATCGGCCGGATTATCGGGCCTTTTAGGTACAAAAGTCTGACGTGGTGGTTTAATTCACAAGATCACACAATCATTATTGCTTGTCAATGCTACTGCTGGGTTCTTACAGTTACGATATCAACTAAGATCTAGTGTGGTAAAAAAAGTAACCGATTACCGAATGGACATTGGATCTAGTCCAAAATGACAGAATTGATAGATATTACCCCTGCATTACTAAAATTCATCAAAATATCAGATCAAAACGTATTTTTTAAAGAGTCATCTGATTTTGTTACAACCAGAAACCATATATAGAGACTTACTTACAGTGACAACCAGAGGCTTACAATCGGCTGCGTGGGTATCTTACACGTATTTTTGCCACCAAGCAGCAGTGCTTAGATTACTGTGTTACGGTTTGAAGGTTATGATAGGCATTGAAATAACTTAGTATACTGTGACTTGACATCTTACGTCATGTTATATATTTGCAAATCTTATAGGAACTACGTGTACTATAGTCGACTCAGTCATTAACCATCAGGTGGGTTGATTGCCAATATTGCAGTATAAAAAAAAATTCTTTCTTGATCCTCACTTGTCGGTACTAAACTTCCCTGACATCTGGTAATCCCTCCTACGCTAAATTCCAGGTTTGTTAAAACGGCTCGGCCTGTTCCAGTTTGGCAAATTGAGTCTTTTTTAGGGCGGGGGAATCTCTTTACGATTCACAAGGGACTGAAGCTGACAAGGCTGCCCTTGGATATGCTGTACGGCTCGGGTGAAAACCTAATACCCGGCTAAACCACCCTCCCGTACCTCTCCGCCAAACGAATGACTCAAATATAGAGCCCCAGTTTGCAAACGTAATATCTCCCAGCCGGTTCTCGGTTGGCTGGGCCTAAATCCTTCCTGGCTGCAGGCTAGCTGGTGCGCTCCTCGAGCCTAGCGTAACCGAACAGTACTCCCAAAGGAGATGAGAGAGCAGAGCTGGTTGCGAAAGGAGGTTAAGTTGGGTATACGGCGCCGGTCACTGGGTAACACGCAGTCCCCACATAACCAAATACTAACTCATCACCAGTCGCTCAGGATCTATGTGTATATGTGTGTGTACCTATTATAGATTATACCAACAGCAAAAAGGCTTTCCTGACAGGTTTATTAATGTGCCTCACTTTGCCTGACGCTCCTACGGTGAAGGAAAACATCGTGAGGCAACCTGCATACATCTGTGAAGAAATTCAAGGGTGTATGTAAAGTCGACAAATCCGCACTGGGCCAGCTTGGTTGACTAAGGCCTAAACACCCTAACATAGTGTAGGCTCGAGCTACTCGGTGGGCACCTATACAGGGTCATTTTAAATGAACCAACAACCTCCCAGGGGCTGATTCCAGTGCTCAGATGCAACAAGTTTTTGTATGGGACCAACATCGATATCTCAAAAAAAAACACTTCTCCATACAAACTAGGTTAGCTGATTGAGACTTTAGTATGGGAAAGTGGATTTTTTTTTGCGATTTCGATGTTGGTCCCATACAAAAAGTTGTTGCATCTGAGCACTAGAATCAGCCCCTGAGAGGTTGTTGGTTCATTCAAAATGACCCTGTATAGGTTGTTATGATGATGATGATGAGGTCCGTTACTTCGATATCATTTTAGCCATCTGGATCATATATGGTTTGTTGGGCGTATCTATCTTGCACAGTCTGATTGCCGCGGCAATAGACTGCGCCTCGGCGTCACACGTGATCGACTCGCGCATCCGTATTCTGAACAAGCCGTGAGATGTTTTTTTTTTTGTATAGTCTTTACAAAAATAAATGCCTGAGGAATTACTACTTTTTTTTAAGGGTTTAGCTTAAGAACTGACTTTAGGAAGACAAGTCAGTCCTAATGTACGGTAATTTAAAAATTAAATTTTAAATTTCTGAATTATCTACAACCATCTGTTGGTTATATTCTTGCAAAACGCCTTAATATGTTTGTGATAGATAACACATTGACGTAAATTTATAACATTAAAACTTCCTGATAAAATTTTACGAGTATCTATACTTATACTAATATTATAAAGAGGAAAGATTTTATTGTTTGTTTACGTATTGAATAGGCTCCGAAACTACTGGACCGATTTGGAAAATTCTTTCACATTTAGAATCCTACATTACAATAAAATGAAGACGTATAAAACCAACACATTTCTCGAAAACATCAAAATATAATATGTACAACCAAATAAAATTAGATTTTATTAGTTCCGAACAACAATTTAAAAAAGTTATAAATAGCTTATAACATAGTTTTAATTTGCATAAATATGATTATTCTGCCAACAATTTCAATTAGGCCAAAAGTCCCTATTAAAAGCATTCTCTATCTCGAAAGTATAGATCTTTTAATCGGTCTATTCTCCAGAATAATATTCTCATCGGAGTAAATGCATTATTTATCGATACACACAATGATTTTGCTCACAGTTTGTTTCGGCGTGTTCTTTAGAGTTAGTTGAACTAGTTGTAAAAATAAAAGTGATAAAGTTAATATCGCAGGAGCTGATCTTTGAAAGAGGTCTATCGCGGTCGTGCTGCGTGAGTGTTGTGTCCTTTGCTTTACAGCTTAGTGTTGTGAATCAGGTGAATAGATAATGTAAGTTCAACATACAAGACGGAATGCCCCACATTTGATAATGGACCGAGAGTACCCGATTTCTTTTTTAATTTGCCTGGAGAAGAGTATGTGCCAATCGCAGAGAGCCTGTTTCACTGGTTGTTTTGTTGTCATTTGACTTACTTTTTTTATGTTACTGTGTACTTTGACTTACTATATTCCTCAAAAGGTAGTCGGTGGGGCTGTGGACTCGGTACTTGCCTTCCAATCGGGAGATCCGGGGTTCGAGACCGTAATGTACCAATGTGTTTTGTGTTTTTCGAATTTCATATGCACATATATCCGACGCTCTTACGGTGAAGGAAAAATCGTGAGGCATCGGTATGTGAAGTCGATCAATCCGCACTGGGCCAGCGTGGCTGTCTAAGTAACTTAGGGTAGGCCCGAACCCCTCGGTGGGGACGTATATGAGTTGTAGTGATGATGATGATGATGACTAAGAAGTTTTTTACATGTTGTCTTTTTCGTTGGCAGGTGGCGCAGAATGGCCTAGAGGCTATAGCGGCGCTCGCCGAGCGCATGGGTCCGGAGTTCTCACATTTCGTGCCGACGGTCCTGCCTCATATCATTGACAGGTAACAAACGCGCCAACACAAGCAGCAGGCGTAGCACGGGCTGCCAAGACTGGACTCGAGTCACGCATTGTCTCACAATTTCAGTGACTTAATCTCTATGTCCTGAAGAGTAGCACGGTGGCGCGTATTTAGTGTGACTGACATGATGAACTTTCTTGACGCTCGTCAAGGAACACGTATGACTGAATTTTATCACAAATTTCTTGGCGTTCCTGTGCGCCGACTGCTGTGGTTTTAGCAAGGGATTTAATACTTTAGAAGATGTAGTAGCAGTCGGAGAGCAAAAAAATTGTGATAAAACTCAGTCACACGTGTCCCTTGACGAGCGTCAAGAAATTTTTATCACGTCAGTCCCACTTAATACGCGCCACTGTGCTACTCTTTAAGACAGAGATTATGTCACTGAAATTGTGAGATAATGCGTGACTCGAGTCCAGTCTTCGCAGCCCGTGCTACGCCTGCAGAGCATAGCGTTTATCGCTGTAATAAGAGGCCTGTGTTTCTGGAAAGTTTATCCTCTAGAGATCTAAGCCAGTCTCAACCACTAGTTCACAGAGGTGGCAAGTCATAATGATTTGTTTCTGAATCATTGCATGCAACACATATAGCATCCAAATTAGTATTATACCTACTTTGTATTTAGGTCGGTTGTCATCATGCTACTTGCAGGGTATATGATGATACTGTTGTATTTAAAGGTTAACGTTTTAAGATCAGGAATCCTCAAGGATGTTGCAGCTAATGAACTAACCCACTAGAGCGTGGCAAACCAGTGAATCATATCACAATCAGTCGTTATTCATTCTTATGTCAACTTCATATTAATATGTTTGGATTGTCGCATTGTCTTTAGGGTCAATAGATTTTGCACCCTAATGCGTCGTTTTAAACTTGTTTTTTTATTGTATCATTTGATACACTATGCTTAGAATGTTCTTGTCCCTAATATGACTACTTAGAAAGTTGGTCAGTGACTAAGAAACCGAAGATGCTGCGAACACTAATATTTAGAATACCTACCTATTAAGTACTCGATCCTGTACTTTTAGGAAGTGTGGTAGCTAGCTAACACAAGTTTTTATTAATCTTAAAAAGATCTGTCCAAATTCATTGAAACAATTGCTCAAGAAACTAAAGTAAATATATATACACGGTTATTTTTTTATCACCCTGGAAAATTTTAGGGACGCTTCAGGACACATCCAATATTATATTTAAAAAAAATGAAATAAAAAAAAAATAAAAAATAAAAAATAAATCTCTAAAAATGCTGCTCTCAACTAGTGCAGCATTTTTTGTATTTTTTTTTAAATTAATATAAAATTAAGGAGGGGGGTTATTTTTTTTATTTATATTTAAATCATTCTAATACCATGTCGTGAAGCGTCCCTTAAATTTTCCAGGGTGATAAAAAAATAACCGTGTATATTTTATTAGTAACTAAACTAATATATAAAAATCTCGTGTCACAGCGTTTGCTATCAAATTCCTCCGAGACAGCACAGCGCGACAGATTTTTATGAAAATTTTATGTGTACATTTGCGAGGTTTAAGAATTGGTCGTAGGCTATTTTTATACCCCTAGCCTAGGTGATGAGGGTGGCCCTTTCCAGAAAGTTTTGAGTGTTTAGTTTTATTAAAGCGAAACGTAGTGCACAACTAGTAGAGTTTTATATCACAGATGGATACTTTGTAAATCAATTGAATCCTATACTGTGACGTACCTATCATAATCGTTGAGACCACCACAGAGTTAACACTCTAGATACAGGTCCAGGGTATATTTCTCACACACAACAGGAATATTGTGGGCCTTAATGTGACAAGGCGAATAAGGCCAAAAATGTGTGCCCACGTGAATGCAAACGCTTACAATAGGCTAGATGACAAAAAAAAATTTCTTGCTTTAATAGAAGCTCATTCATATAATAAACAGAAAGAAAAAATCAGTTTTTGAATAACTATAAAAACAACCAAGATATAAGGTATTAAAGATTTTTCTCCATCTCTTTCTTAATTTCGCAATTTACAAGGAGTTTACATGGCCGTACTCAACTATGACGTCACGGTTGATGTCGGATCTCTCTGTCTAATCGCCTTCAAATTAACAACTTAAAATGCTTGTATCTAATGTATTTCTAAGCCGATTTTAATTCTGATTTCACAGGACTGCATCTTTTTCCACGATATTTTAATATTTAATGAGGAGACGTAAAAATTAGAATTCAGTCATCATCCCAATTATGATTCTGTTGCTTCCAGACTAGCGGACACGAAAGAGGGTGTCCGTCATATGGCCCGGGTGTGCCTCTCCGCGCTCGGGGAGAGTAAGGCGGCGGCGCCCAAGGCGTTGCTGGCTCGACTGACGCCCGCCCTCCAGCACAAGGCACCCCACACTCGGGAGGAAGCACTTCGCTGCATACAGGCCTTGTTGGACACGTGAGTCGCCTGTTTAAAGTTTGTGAAATGGTGTTAGTGAGCTAGTGAACTAAGTGAATACCTATTGTCTTTTTTCGCACGATAACATGTAGGACCTACATTGTGTGTGAATGAGTATTGGAGAATATAGAAAGGGAGATTAAGATGAACGTGAAAAATTCAATTTTCTGATCTATAGTTTTATACTGGGTTAGTCAAAATGGGTGTATCAAACGGTGGGGGGTATTAACATATGAATATTGACTAATATTATACACACGTTTACATTTGGTATAGAAAACTTTTATTTTTATTTGCATACAAACATAAAATTTTTGGTATTACAAAATGTACAGTAATCTCCCATTCAAGCTTTACAAGTACAATACGAGAACCGCCACTAAGTATTACGAACGACATACGAGTATAGTTGTTCAAGGTCAAACAGTACAGCTTGACAAGGAGCTTACTGTACAACCCGGAAAGTGGCTGGCTGGAGCTTAGGGCGGCATTTAAGCTTAACGCATATTTGTCAGCATCGTACAATCTGTATTTTGGAATTAGTTGTATGAAGCGTAGTTTGTTTCAAAGTCATAAAAATGTTTTACTCTAATAATTTCGTTTATTTTAATGCGAAAACACAACGTGTTCACGATTATCAGTATTTTTCACCCTTTCGGTTTGATACACCTTTAGAGGTCATTGAGAGTAAACCCAGTATACTAAGGGACGATTTTTCGATCGTCAGATAACTCTTTAACTGTAGCATAAGTATGGCGATTCGAGAGATTTTCTATGAAAAAGATGTCAAAAGTGATGATACATATATTCCTCAGAAAAGATAACCGACAATTGAAAAATCGGCCCTTAGGCTTTCTAACATACAGTTCGAAACTCCGATTCAAGAATCGTAATCAAAAAAGAAGTTTAGAACGGAAGACTACCAACTTGACTCGCCTTTGGTGTTGCCATTGTATGCGTTTATAATATCTCCAGGCACGGCGCCACGGAGCTCCAGCTGAGAGCGGCCGTTCCCAACCTCGCCGCGTTGGTGGGCGATCCCAACAGTGCTGTGAGAGACGCCGCGCTGCAGCTGCTGGTCGACGTCTACCGGCACGTGGGTGAGTTTGTAACGGTGTAACGGGTGAGGAGAAGGTTCAGCGACGACGCAGTGGTGCAGTGGTTAGGAAGTAAGGCCGTTAATAAATAATGCACCAAGAATTGTGTCACTGATATACACGGTTATTTTTTTATCACCCTGGAAAATTTTAGGGACGCTTCAGGACACATCCAATATTATATAAAAAATAAAAAAAATGAAATAAAAAATAAAAAAAATATATTAAAAAAAATTAAAAAATCTCTAAAAATGCTGGTCTCAACTAGTGCAGCATTTTTTGTATTTTTTAAAAAATTAATATAAAATTAAGGAGGGGGGTTATTTTTTTTATTTATATTTAAATCATTCTAATACCATGTCGTGAAGCGTCCCTTAAATTTTCCAGGGTGATAAAAAAATAACCGTGTATATGTTGTTCCATCGATACAAATATAATTAAAAAGGCACTCTGAAACAGATATATGGACTATTATAAGCTACGGATCACAAATATGTTATAAAAACTTACCAACATAATAAAAGACTTACACATAAGTGCCTTTAAGATTTTATGATATTCGTTAAATTATTTCGTCAGATTTATAGAAAAAGGTGCTGATAAAAATATTAATTTATGTTAATTAGCCATCGCTACTTTTCACGTTTCGATGTCCGCAATTGAGTGATGGGAGAGACGAAATTAATTATGTCAAAGACATAAGATTTGAAATGCAGTCAGGTTAGGCGGGAATGCAACGAGTTACTATATCTAGAGTATAGCACCTCGTTACAAGTTAAAGTCCTGACCAATTGTTAGGGTACGTACTCCTGCAATGGAAAAATGGAACCCTCATATTTACGGTGTTTCAAAATAACCAGTAAATAATCAATTCTTTATCGAAAACTCATTATTGAAATGTGTTTACACGTAATGTCATTCAACCCAAAATTTTCATGTAAATCATAGACATGATGATGATACCATGGTTTACATTAAAATTTTGGGTTGAATAACTTCGGTTGGTTGGTTGTGTTTCAAGACCCTTTTTCTCGGGAACGTGTAGTGATATCAAACTGATATTGTAAATTGATATCAAATACTCGTGCCTACTGTCCAGCCGTGAAAAAATCAAACTTGTAAATCGAAAGCAATCAAAAGACTGATATGACCATACTTTTGCAAGTTTTGCGATTTAACAAGGGAATCAAAACTTGTAGAGCACTTGCTGATGACCTAGAATAATGAAATTTGGCGAAAAGCAATGTCTTACAGCACATGTAAATAAAAAAATTCGAAACTCATCGATTTATCTCAGTGGTGTGGTAACATTATTATTAATATTAAAAGCAAAGTGGATGTATAGAGCGACATGATCTATCACAGATTAAGCTCTTTAAATTTAGATTTTAAAAAAGCAATTGGCGTATTTTTTAGGCGAAAGACTACGGCAAGACCTGAAAAAGAAGGAGCTGCTGCCGGCTCAGAAGCTGGCGCTGCTAGAACAGAAGTTTGACGAGGCGCGCGAGGCGGGGCTCTTGCTGCCTACAGGTAAGGCAGACAAGTTGTGTTTTGTTTTTTTTTTTTGGGTTTATTTTAGTACCTAGCTAACTACTATGGCTTCTGCTCAATGCTCGTTTGCCCTATTAGCTTAATTGCCCTAAATATGTAAGATAGGGTAATCTTGATAGTATTTTTGGTGAAAAAATGTTAGTCGATGATTGGCCACTCTGTTAATTCATTCTTGAAATAAGAATGTTTTCTTTCTCGCCATTGCAACATAATTATTGATAGAGACCTCATTATTGTACATTTTTAGCCGACTTCACAAAAGGGAGGAAATTATCAATTCGACTGTATGTTTTTCTTTATGTTGGCTAACCTCATAACTTCATTTATTAACCAATTTAAAAAAAAATTCTTTGAGAGTGTATACTCTCCGATTGGTCCCGTTGTCACCAAAGTCAGGATTCGGTGATGGGATCCCAGGAAAATCAAGGGAAATCCTTAAATTGTTTAGGCATATTCAAAGTGTTTCATGTATTTTTTTCTGAAGCTATTCAGGTATTTGCGTGTGGTAGTCATGAGCTGAGCTGATGATGGAGGGATCCCTGAATTTAGGGAGTTAGAAGTTAGTTTTTTAAATACAATAGGAATTGACCCGGAGTTGTATTCTTTCAATTTACTTCAATTAGAGGCTGGTTTTAATTAGAGGCCGAAAATTTTAATTATAAAAAAAATGAAAATACGAACCGACTTTAAAATCACAAATAAGTCAAAAATAATATAAGAATACAAACATTACTTTTTTATTTTGAAGTCAGTGCCTATATTTTAACTCATTGTCATGGATCATAATTGTACTATGCAGTGAGCAATGTTGTTTGTTATATTGTTGTTATATTGTTTTTGTGTTTCCTTTGCTTATGAATTCGATTTTTATTTTTGTTAAATATTTTTTTACTGTCACTTATTATGTTTTGGTCCTGAGTATATCTTTCTGTAATAATAATTGTTTAAAAATTTGTCTATAGGAGTTCACTTAAATAGAAAAAAATTATTGATTGTAATTTATCACCTAAAAATCCGATTAAAGTGCCAATCGTCTGGTGGTAACCCTAATATTTGTCCACAGCGACACAAGGTGGAGACGAGCCGGATTTCATAGCGAGATCGGTGAAACGAACAATGACCATTCCAACGTCGTCGAGGAGCCGAGACGGCGATAGCTCCGGAGCTTCGACCCCAGGTCGGTATGATATTGCTTGTCACTTGCATTTTTTTGTTACAGCTTTGGCTACCGGTCGGTTAAGCCATATGTCTCGAAAGTTCGGTATAATCTTTCAAGACTATATAATAATGATAAATGATGATGTGTGGAATATTTATTATAATAGATTAAAATGCTAAGTAATTTTGTAGTAACTGCATGAAAGTATCTTTTTTAAAAGTTGAACTAGACTAGAAAATAATAAATTGTATGAAAAGTTAAAAAGAAAGAAAAGTAATTAGTAAAATATAATTAATCTACTAAAACGCTTGTAGCATTTCTATTCTTAATAGTAAAAAGATTAAGATTATTTTCTGTTAACAAGCATAGTTCCTCACGACTTTACTAATCTCGTTTTTTTTCTCTCTCTTTCTTTCCCCCATGTCTTGCGTCGCCTGTCTGGGATCGTCATAACGTGGGACTTTCATCGCTTGGCTGCTTATTATCATCACCTCACCATACCATTACTTACATCACATTAAATACGCCAAACATTTCTAATTATGTATGACCTGCAAATTATTTTTTCATTATTTTAATGCTATTTGTATTGAATTTATTATTTGCGTACTTACTGTAATATGCATTATGACTATCTTGTATATTATCTTACTGCTTTCTATTATATATAATAACTTCTCACAATAACATTTCAAAACATTTCTATTTAATGTAATTAATTCAAATCAATAAAAAATATTAAATGCTCATTGTTCATTCAAAACTCTGTGGTTACCCTCCTACACATACACATAAAATGTATTTTATCTGTCTCATAATATGACCCATATCTCTGACTGAACAATAATACTGTCGCACTTCAAATCAAATAATTATTCTCATATTATATGTAAATTTCCGCCACCATATTTATATATATAAAAAAATTGTTTCTACACGCAAACTATACGATATCGAAGTACAATTCTAAATCAATTATATTTATATGTCGTATACAATACTGGTCAAATGAGAGCAGCGTGCGAAGCACCAAAGCGAACTGTCCCAGGATTGTATAGTTTACCTTCAGCGAATAGAAAACCCCCGCCACCTGCGAAGCTCAGCGCTGGGAGTGGTAAGTTTTAGAGTAAATGATTTTGGTTTAATTCAGTACCTTTATTACAAATTCAGCTTCCACTATCAGAATCTGACTTTGTAATAAAGGTACTGAATTAAATCTTAACATAACATCTTAACATCCATTAGGCAGATAATGGATGTAAATTATCTGTCAAACTTAAAACAGTCGAAATAGATGCTAGATTATAAACTATTGAAGAAATAAAAGCAACAATCTAATTTAATTATTTTTTTTAAATAATAAAAGAATACAACTTAAACAAAGAGTTAAAAAATATATTTGTTCGACCCTGAAATTTATTAAAAAACTATTTTCAATATTCTTTGCATGTTTAATTGTTGTAGTTTTAAATAGTTTTTAAGCGACGAAAAGATATCAGCAAGAGAATGGTCTTAACGAAAACTGAACCATTTTTAACAGGGAAGATGCAAATGTAATATTTATGAACGATTTGTGAATAAAATGTTAGAAAAACGTAAAACAAGGCTAATGGCAGCGTTTTTATTTTAGTTAATACTATTTTTCATGAATAGTTGCGAAACAAAAATACGCGATACGGAACGCATCTTAATCTACCAATCAACGACTAGTGACGTCACTCGTGTTTAATGTCCCGTCAGATGTAAGGTAAACATTATTTTAACGTAAATTATTTGCATTTTTCTGTAAAAAAATGGTAGTTGGTCTTATAAAAATAGACTCCAGAAACCTACCAAGAGTTAGCGTCGACATGGTAGTAACTTTTTTTTGAAAGTGACGAGTTTTCTTGCATAGAAATGAAAGGAACTAAACTACTACGGTAGGTTTAAGTATTAAATCACAGTTAAGCTTTCGTGTTTCATTTAGAGCATAAATAAAGAAAAGAAGGTTATCGTGTTGCAGCCATTTTTTCAACTTTAGATTAGAAGGTCCAGTAAAATATTTATTTGGGATCTTCTTTGAAGTTGATGGATACATTGGTACAAAACATGAATCCACCCACACACCTTTTTTCAGAGCAATAATAACATTGTTCTGATTCTGACTATAAGATGTTGATGGATAGTCCATTTAAAATAACTAATTCAAAACTAATGGAAACTTGCCCTTTGATATTTAATTTTAAATTGAATGTTAGCGACGAATAAGTGACAGACAGGAGTGACGTCTTCAGAACTGGAGGCCCATTTTAGCGCGAAATGTGAAACTGTTAGTTTCAGATTGCACTTTATTGCAATAAATTTTATTATTTAAATTTTTAACATACTCGTGATCTATTCTACATGGTATTCTTTACAATAAACGCAAAAATAAAAATATTGCATGTTCTCTATTCGAACCGTATGTTACGCCGCCAATTGTGAACCAGAGTGACGTCTTTAGAACTGTAGGCCCATTTTGGCGCGAAATTTGAAACTGTTTGCATTTATTTGATTGCAATAAATTTCATTATTTTAATTCCGAACATACTCGTGATCTATCCTACACGGGTTTCTTTACAGTAAACGCAAAAATAGAAATATTGCATGTTCTCTATTCAAACCGTATGTTACGCCGCCAATTGTGGACCAGAGTGACGTCATCAGACCTGTAGGCCCATTTTGGCGCGAAATTTGAAACTGTTAGCATTTGATTGCAATAAATTTGATTATTTTAATTCCGAACATACTCGTGATCTATCCTACACGGGTTTCTTTACAGTAAACGCAAAAATAGAAATATTGCATGTTCTCGTTCATTGTGCAAACCGGCAGTCAGTGATTCGAAACATTCATAGAAGCCGAGATTACCCATTTGCAGTGTCGAGCGTAGGCGGCGGCTCCAACTCGGCGGCGGCGGCGGCGGCGGCGGGCGAGGCGGGCGCGGTGTCGGCGGAGGCGTTCGAGGCGGCGTTCGCGAGCGCCGCGCCCGCCGCGGTGTACGGCGCGCGCGGGCTGGACGACCTGTGTCGGCTGGCCGCCGCGTTACTGGGCGATCGGCACGCGCACTGGGAGAAGAGGGTCGACGCCGTGAGCACAGAATCCATACTAATATTATAAATGGGAAAGTGTGTGTGTGTGTTTGTTTGTCCGACTTTCACGGCGAAACGGAGCGACGAATTGAAGTGATTTTTTAAGTGCAGATAGTTGAACGGATGGTGAGTGACATAGGCTACTTTTTGTCTCTTTCTAACCCCCCCACTTCCCTAAAATGGGGGGTGGAAGTTTGTATGGAGCATTCCGCAATTTTCAAGGTAGAAAGCTAAAAATTGATATGCGAACTATTTGTGACTAACAATAAATCGTGCATCATTTTTTTTTGAAATCTGCCCCCAGCCCTTTAAAAGAGGGGGTGAAATTTTATATGGGACTTTTTGCAGTTTTCAAGGTAGGAAGCTAAAAATCGGTACACAGACTCTTTGTTACCAACGAAAAATGCCTTATTATTTTTTTTTGCAATCTTCGGTGTTACCCCGAATTTAACGCGAGCGAAGCCGCGGGCAAAAGCTAGTATAATATAATAGTACTCCATACAGAACGGCCACTCACATCCCCGCCCGCACTCATTTCAAATACCTCACCCCACCCCGCACTTTGTTGTACACATCACCACTGACACGTAAACAAGGGCGCGCGCGATCGCTCGGGCGAGTAGACGCGAGCGCCGGCCGATAACGGAGACAGCGCCATGCGGGTCAAAGAGAAGGCAGTCGCTGCACTTCTCGCGTCATTTCGATTGATAACCGCGCTCTCAGCCCCACTAGATTCCACGCACACATTTGCGCGTGTACAAACGTCATTTGCTTAAGTAGTGGTAATAGGTAATTGATTTGCGAACGTTGTATGGAGTGTCCGGGGTGTGCCGTGAGTGTGGCCAGTAATCCCCACAAACGTAGAAAGGGAAGCAGACTTAACATAATATTTTAGTCACACATTTGTCATAACATAATAGCAATGTATATCGTTTTTACTTTCACTCCAATAAGTGACATAATATATCGCTATTTCTGGGTGCGTTCCAGCTAATAAGCATTTTTAGCCATAAATATCAAAATTTTTAGCATCTCTGCATTTCATTAGCGGTGATGCTAGTTTTTCCGGCTGGTTGTCATGCGTTTCATTTAAGCATTTTTAACACGAAATGCCCATCCCAAGTAACAATTTTAGTAATAGAAAGGTCACAGATAGTTTATATAACCTTTTTATGGATTTCCTCAAAGAAATACGATAGGTCCTAATATGGCCATAATAAACTCCGTATAAACTCCTAATGACCAAAAAGGCCCTCCATAATAACCTAGTGTAGACGTTATTTTTACTCTTTACTGACTAGACAAATTACCTTAAGGCATGCTTGATAACCTAGATGTAACCGTAAATTAACCATTTCATAACCTGGTTAAATTCAGCATTACCTAATTATAACCTTTATGAAGTCTCAGCTTAGTTATGGACTAGTCATAATCAGTTTTTATCGCAGCAGTCATTTTACAGAATTAGGTTATTGTCAAGTACCAACAAAAGCTTATTAGTAAGTTTTCAAAATATTTTATAAGAGACGGGTTATATATTAGTTAAAACTTATTTCATATCAGACAAATGGCTTCCATTTGTAATACTATTTTTTTATTATAACGTAGGGTGTTCATATACGAAGCAAAATGTCTGTAAAATTCACACGTGCTTATAAATTCTATTACGAATACCAGTTTCCTGTTAAATTATGGGATAATATGCTTATAAAATACACGCGCCCTAATTATCAGGCGTATTTAAAATATTTAATGGTCATACGTAGTGTAAAAAAAATACATTAAATACATTTTTTACCTCCAATCTGGCACACAATTATTTATAAACATAAAAATGTCTTTTAAATTTATTATCACCAGCAAATAAAATAAATAAATTGATATTTTCGAAAATTCTTGCCACAATAAGCCTCTTAAAAATGGCTGCCTTCAATGAAAGGCTTACTAGCTTTACAAATAACTCTTAAATAACCTGAATTACTATTAACGCATGAAATTTACTTAAAAATAACCTCTAGGTAATTTAAATAACTTTATCACAAACTGCTAGTTATTTTTGCAACCGTTTACGCATTAAATTTTCTAGTAAGATTTGATAGTACTTCTATATCACCGCGGACGGACTAAGTAGTAATTTCAGATGCCAAGAGACCTTAGATTGCATTTTATTAAAAAACAACATTTCGCGTGGTGTACCTACAGAGTGTTTACAAAACCAAAGGGTATGCTTATTATTCTTCTTCTATTATTTTTCAGATTCTATATGCACCTACTGCTAGTTAAATAGGCACCTACCTACTTAAATTTTATATTCTAATTTTCAATGCAATTAATATATCTATTTATTAAATTATTCACATTATAGATATATATTGCGGTCTCCCGACTTGACAATGCTAAAATAAAGTCTTACTAGATATATCTAAGTTAATGGGCCCACCAACGTATTTTATTTTTTACTTTATAGAGTTTTTTTTTTGTCGGGGATTATTTAAATTATTAATTTAATTTTTATTTCATTCCTTTTATACCCTAAGCCTAAACTTAAAAATGTAATTCACCATTTTGTGGTGGCGGCCATCTTGGATTTGAGATTGTCATTAGGGGTGGTGCGTATTTACGCGACCAGGGGGGCTACCGCCTAACTCATAGCGATCACTCGCTATCGCTTCGTGACATTAGAACAATAGCTCTAATGTCATCTGTGACATTAAAACTATTGTTCTAATGTCATGATAACGATAGCGATAAAATGATAACGATGGCGGTACGGCCGCAGGTTTTTAAACCTGGTTTTTCCTTGCAAGTACGGCGCCCTGGTACCCGGCACAAAATACTTGCAAGACTTTGAAAGTATTTCTCCGACTCGCACGCGGCACGCGGCCCGCGTGGCGCCTCGCGTTGTAAAAACTTTAAAGTATCATTTAATAAAATTATGCTTTACGGACACACAAATAAGCCAGATAATCGCAGTGACTATAATAATTACTTCCAAACCTTAATAGTTTTGCTAGCCTAATTTTATTCTTTAAGTTTATTGCAACAGGGATTATTTATTATAGAAATACTTGCAAGCCTTGCAAGTATTTTACCAAGTTTATAAAGTATTCCGGCACGCAAATTCGATTATAGTTCCTATTACTCTCAAAATAAGAATGAATTTCCTTCGTACAAAAAATACTTTCAAGTATTTCGAGCCCTGGTTATTAGAATTCCGTAACGCTAATGTGATTATAGTTCCTATCACTGTCAAAATAAGAATTAATTTTCTTCGTACAAAAAAATCATCATCATCATTTCAGCCAAGAGACGCCCACTGCTGGACATGGGCCTCCCCCAGGGATCTCCAAACCGATCGGTCTTGCACCTCCCGCATCCAGCGGCTTCCCGCGATCTTCATCAGATCGTCGGTCCACCTTGTGGGGGGCCTAGCAACGCTGCGTCTCCCGGTACGCGGCCGCCACTCGAGGACCTTTCCGTCCCAACGGCCGTCAGTCCTGCGAGCTATGTGTCCTACGCACTGCCACTTAAGGTCTGCAATTCTTTGGGCTATGTCGGCGACTCTAGTTCTTCTACGGATCTCTTCATTTCTGATTCGATCGCGTAGAGAAACTCCGAGCATAGCCCTCTCCATTGCCTTTTGAGTGACATTGAGCCTTCTGATGAGTCCCATTGTAAACGGCCACGTCTCAGTTCCGTACGTCATCACTAGCAACACGCACGAATTGAAGACTTTCGTCATAAGACACTGCGGTAGATTGACCGAGAATATCCTGAACGCTGCCCAGCCGTTGGATTCGTAGATTTACCTCTTTCTGGAAGTTGGACTTACCGAGTCGGACTATTTGTCCCAGGTGAATATATTCGTCAACAACTTCCAGTTTAGAGCCGCCAACCTTCACAGGAGTGGGTACTACATGGGAATTCACTATAATTTTGGTCTTATCCATGTTCATTTTAAGGCCCACTTGTTGGGAAACTCTACAGAGGTCTTCGAGCATTGTGCCTAGATCTTCCACGGTCTCAGCCATGACCACGATATCATCGGCAAAACGAAGGTGAGTCATGTACTCGCCGTTTATGTTGATGCCGAGTCCTCTCCAGTCCAAAAGCTTAAATACATCCTCCAGCGCAGCTGTGAACAGCTTCGGCGATATAACGTCACCCTGTATACAAAAAAAATACTTTCAAGTATTTCGAAACCTGGTTTTTAGCCCTGGTATTTATTGATGGACGTACTTTAAAGCCCTGGTACTCGAATTTGCAAGTACGACCCATGCCTAATTGTCATTGTCATAGTGTATAGTATTCTACTAGTCAAGCCCTTTCATTTGATACCCATATTGAGGGAGTTGTAAAAAAATATGTAGTTCACCATTTTGTGGTAGCATCCATCTTGGATTTTAAATTTATCATAGTGTGTCTACTAGTGAAGCCCTTTCATTTGATACCCATATTGAGGGAGATGTGAAAAAATATGTATTCCGCCATTTTGTAGCGGTGGCCATCTTGGACCGATAGTCATCAAACATAGCTAAGAACACTTCCGACTAATTTACCTTTCAAACAAAAAAAAAAACAAAAAACAAAATCGGTTCATCGGTTCGGGAGTTATGATACCACAGACAGACACACACACCACCATCATAAATAAATCATTTGCCAAATATTGAAAAAAATACAGGACGTAACGTTGACAGTTGACACTCAAACAAATATTAGGTAGGTCGCTCAAATATTATGAAGCTTTTCATTTTGTATTTGACGTACCCTACTCGAATGAATGTTTATAACTTACTGTCCTGTTGATTTATCGTTACTCGCAGTCAGTCGCTCACTTAGTAATACAATAACCCAAATTAATCATTTATGTCTCCTAAAATTTTAATTTACTGTCACTCGTTTAAATACTACCCTTTAGTTATCGACACAATCTTTCCTCCCAGCCTTATGAATCGGTATAAGAACAGACTTTTTCAGTACCTACTCGTACATAAGGAAATTTTGCAAATCTTAAGCATTTGTTAAAACTTAAGTTACAAATCTTAAGTTGATTTGTTAAGGTCAGAGTAATTAAAGTACTCAAATGCTTTAAGACCTGGGCTGGGATACCATCATAGCCCGTGGATGGGCTTGCCTTGAGGTTTCTGATTGTAATTTCTATTTCTTCGTCATTTGTATCGGCTAAAAAGAATGAACTATTTTGTACTACAATTGGTAAAAACTCATAGGGAAAGGGTGGAACATAAATAACAGGACCTAGATATATAAGTACTTAACCAACGTAAAACTACCTTTTTTGTGATGATTCCCTGTACTGTTTTTCGAATTTCTTTTATAATGTTCACTTTTCGCTATTTTTTGTTAACACATCCTGTATATTTGTAAGCGGGCATTTCATATAACTTACTAAGTTACGGTGATGATTGAGTAGTTTCTTTATGTATTTAAAGGTTATAATCATTAATAAAAGCTTATAAATTATGCTATAAAGCTATCTTTTACGCCTTATAGTGATTTTCCTAACCATATGTAGCCACAAAATGCTATTTAGTTATTAAACAGTTTTTGAGATAGCTAATAAGGTATTAGTAAAGAAGGTTATGAAAAAGTCACATTTGAGATATAAAAATGCGTTTCACGTCATGTTTAGGCATTTAATTATCCTAAAAACAACCCAATTATAACCTTTTCGGAACTTAGAAGACTTAGGACTTTTAGCTCTGGAAAACAATATATAATTGCGTTATATTAACCTCTTGCAAAAGGCTTTTAGGTTAAAACAAAAACCATATAGTTCTAAGACCAAGGAGCTCTAAAATTAACTGACATAGAACTTACAAGATATACAAATTCCTTAATTTAACTTTTTTATGACAAAAAGGCATTTCTCATAACTATCATGAAGGATAAATGCTACTTGGGATGCTAATAGATGGGTCCTCTGATACCACTTTTTGACAGCTTTCAAATTTGACATTTGTAATCTTTTTTTTTCATGAATCAAAGAGGATTTTCAGCAGATTTAAAAAATTCATTGAAAGATATTTATAGTATTAGCCAATTCTGATTTATATTTAAGAAATTTTAAGTGGCTGGACTAAGTAGGTGAGATGTCAAAATTCAGTACAAAAAATCAGTACCTTCCGTTTTATTTGTAACAATTAGCGATGCTAAAAATGTCAACATTTCATATAAGAAACTCAAAACGAGGCTAACATCAGATGTTAGCCTCAGAAAGTAGCAGTGCTTATCTGGAACGCAGGCTGTTTTTAGTCTATGGCGATACTAACGCACGCACACAAACATTTCCGAAGCCGTGGCAGACGCCACGTGGACGCCATGTTTAGCTTTGTCAAAATAAGAGACAAATCGCGTCGTGACATTATTCTGTTATAATGTTTTGTTTTGTAATTATAAATAACTGCTAATCGGACAAAAACAATGGTAAAGTACGGTGCCCCGAAGTGTTCTAACGCATCCAAAACTCCAGAAATTACAATAAAATTAAATTAATATTGTTTGTGTGTGAGTAATGTTTACATGTAAAGTTGCCACGCTTTTTGAACGATACGTTTAGTCTGCTTCCCTTTATACGTCTGTGGGCCAGTGGTCCCTTGCTTATCTATCGCCGATTAACGGCCGGTCTCGATAAACTATCGCCTGTTAGAGATATGCTTTAGCGTAGGTAATCCTTCCCTTTTCTATACAACTCGAATCAAATCACAATATTCTTTGTTCAAATATGACTTGTTTGGAAAGCTCTTTTGAATCGTCCAATGTTTTTTTTCCTTATCTATCGGTGACCTACGGCCGGTCGGTCTCGATAACCTATCAACAGTAAGAGATATCCTTCAGCGTAGGTAATCCTTTTTCTGAACAACCCAAATCAAATTAAAATATTTTTTTATTGAAATATAACTCGTTAGAAAACTTGAATCGTCAAATTTTTTACCTATCATTCATTTTTGACATCGTTCGGCTGATAAGAAGAATGGCTTCAAGAAACATATCAGCTTTACCAGAACCACTGGCATTTACAATAAATGTAATACTTATGCACAATATTTTTTTTAAATCTAACGATTACTCGTTAAGACTACATCATTCAAACATCATTCAAATAATCGTGTGCTTTTATAATAACTTTTACTCATTTTTTTTTTGTTTACTTGCGCTTTATAGTTATGAAAACCCGCTAAAACAACTAAGTTGCCAAGCAAGCAGGCTCTCCGCCTAATATACGTCTACAGTCAACTATAGGATATTTATAGTTCTTGTAAGGTTTGCATTTGTACAACCCCTGCAAGAAGTCCAATGTACATACGTTGCCAACTTGTGATATAAGATGTCAAGTCATTGTACCCAGTAACTTTACTGCTTTACTTTTCCTTCAAATCGGAACACAGCAATGCAAGCACCGCAGCTTGGCGGCAGAAATAGGTAAAATAGGGGCACCCAAACGAATGACTCAATAACTGGGTCTCCCTCTGGTAAAATTTTATTCCAGTTGCAAGACAACTGCTGTTATTTCCTGATATCTTTAAAAATCTTGGAAATATCTTGGCAACTAAATCTTAGTAGATCTATCTCTTACTGGCGATAGGTTATTGAAACTGTCCGCCGTGTTGCGTACTGGAAGAGGATGGTCGACGCTGTGAGTGTATTCAGTCGTTAATTACTAAAGGTTGGTAACTAACTCGCTATTTTAGTGAGAATGAGTGGCGCTTTGGAAACGGAGGTTCGATGCTGTGAGTAGTCGGCTGTGCAATTTCAAAACGTAGTAAGGGACCAGATTAAAAATTAACAAGAAAGCCAAAAAACGACTCTACTACTTTGCTAGGTTCAAATTACTATTACTAAAATTAGTTTTTTTAAATAGTATTTTACGTTACTCTACATACCGATTGAGTATTTGTTAGGTTTGATGTATTTTAGATATTTTTTCAATGTGAACTGACCCTTAAACTAGGATCCGTTTTACTTTAGAGATCACCCTTCTGAGATTTTAAATTGCTTGGCCGTTTACTTTAGAGGTTTCCCTTACAAGATTTTAAATTGCACAGCCGAGTTATTTCCTACTTGCTAATAGAGTTACTAATTCTTTTTACAAGAAAGGTTCGGTCATTAAACGATCCCTTTGGCTGCAGCTCAAGAAGATCCGTTCCCTACTGACGGCGAACGCTCACGTTCAGTACCCGACGGAGTTCGCAGCGCACCTAAAGGACCTCTCCGTTCCGTTTCTGGTCGTCATCAAGGATCTCAGGAGTCAGGTCAGTGCCTACAAGTGATACACATTTACTCCCAACTAGTTTATCGATAGTGTTGACTAGCATACATTTTTAAACGGTTTTATTTAGCTTTCCCTGCTTTTTGTTGTGGTTGGGTCAAGTTTAGTAATGAAAATTTTCCTGATGAACAATTGATCTGAAAATTGCCACACACCATTACTTCTGATGACAATACAATTATAAATGTCCAGTATCATTACAAATCCAAGATGGTCGCCACCACAAAATGGCGGATTTTATTTTCTTTACCTCCTCAATATGGTTATCAAATGAAAGCACTTGACTAGTGGAATACATTACTTCCTCAAAAACTTAATTCTCGTAAATAAAAAATATGTAAATATTTTTTTAAGTATTAAAAACAAAAAGATAAAGTACTTGAACTAGTCATCTGAACTTGTGGGAATAAACGATTTAATTTGAATAATTTGGTAGGTCCTAGGCACCAGTGATCGCCCACTCTCCTCATCAATGTGGAGCATTGATTAGACAGAGAAATAAAATCGTGGGTGTAACGTTATCTGAGCGAATATGTTAATGGCATGTATAATGATATGAGAGTTTGACTGTTGATGGAAATTTCACGTGCCCCTCGATTTTGTTAAGGCGCTACTTTCCCGTTTTCAAGCTATTCCAATTACCTGTACCGCCACAAATATACAACACACAGTTCTTAAAATCATATATGATATTGTTGAACATATTATCTAAACATTCTTAAACACAGAAACATGATTAATAACATTTCACTCGATAGAAACAAAAATCCGTAGATCACTCTGTTCAGTATTTTAAAACAGCTATGAATAAGAAAATACAATAATAAATGACATAAAAGTTTTACCAATAGATGTGCATTTTTATTGTCTAGAAAATTGCAAGAATACATTTTTTATTTTGTACTCCAGTTCTCCTAAAATCGTTTAAAACGTGTAAAAAGTAAATTTTTCATTCGGTCACAGCGCGTAAGCGACATTAGAAGCTATGAAATAAATGACATATATGTGTAAATGTAATTATTGTTGAATACTTAATATCTGATCTCGTGATTTAATGTTTGAATTTATTACTATTGACTTATTCGCATTGCTTGACATTGTTATTATATTGGTATTGTTTTAAATTGTATTCGTTATTAACATCATTTCACGTGACATTTATACATAAATTTTGAACTAGTTATATCACTATGATCAACAATTGACATTTAAGAATCCCTTGACTTTATAATTATGATAATCTGTACGTCATCTATCGTGTAAAATTGTAACGAAATTATACTGTATAATCTGTTTTACTGGGTGTCACTGGAAATTGTATCATTTTGAGAAACTTAAATTAACTTAAATATATTTGCACATCGAACTATCGATAGGATATGACGAAAAACTGAACATAACACCTTGTAAAACCATATTCCACCAAATAAACGATTTGATTTGCAATTATCAACTATATTTCCTTGCAATAACGCAGTCGCCGTGCACCTGTAGATTTTAGGGGAAACCTCGCCTTAATGATGGGGGTGATGACTGGTGCCTAGGGTTTACTTAATTATTTTTAGCTTTAATACATTATTTACACCAACCATTATCTTTGTTTATAATAAAACCGTTTTATTTTCATGCACTTAAGCGCGAACGCACACGACCGACTATCGGTGACCGATTTTTTGACGGTGTAAAATGAAACATATTTGGTAATGACACAGTAAGAAGAGAACTGAAAAATCTAATCTTGTAATGGATGTTGAGCTCAAATTTTTGCTTTGAAGTCAGTTTTCAATAGACGACTCTCCAACAATACAGGGAGAAATAAATAGCTCTTGCTGGTTTTCTTGCTAGTTCTTTCCAGTACAAGGTCTCCCGCCGTAGACTTGTGAACCAATGGCGTAGCTTCATTGACGTGCAAAAGTGATTATGTGATTCAACTTGATTAAAATATTCTGAATTTGAATTTGAATATGGATTTCTACGTTGCAACGCACACGAACTACAAAAAGTTGGTCAACAATATATCGGTGTAGTGTATCCCGGCCGACCCGATTATCGATGAAAAATGGAACGTTCGTAAATGTTAGACGTTCCGCACAAAAAAACGATCATCTGTAGTCGATCGTGTGCGCTCGCACTAAAGCGGAAAATATGTTTATTCAGTAACAATAAAATTGACTTCATTCATTCCGTCACAGGTGGTCCGCGAGGCGTGCATCACAATAGCGCACATGTCCAAAGTGCTGAAGAACAAGTTAGAACAATTCAGTCTCTACATACTGCAAGAGCTTATCAACCTTATACAGAATGCTGCCAAGGTGAGAAATCATTGATATTTCAAAAGTCGTATGTGTCTCGAGGCCACAGTGTTGTTAAATTTAAATCAGGCTTATTTCGAAGATGTTACGAAAAATTTACGTGTATTTTTGAGTAATCATGGTTGCACCGCGATCTGACTTGCGGCCCTACCTAACTCATAGCAATGCGCGATGGCGATCACTCACTATCGTTTTAATGTCATGGACTTTGCTATGATGGGCGGTAGGAAATCACAAGATGACGTCATAAACGAGAACGGAGTGGGTAAGGCCTACATTTACTAACGAACGCTGGGTGATTTTAACTTTATACTGGATAAAATGGTTTGCACTACTAATGACCAAATTATAATAATGTCCAAGAAATACAAAAAGAAAACATATACATTTCCTTTCGTATAATACATATTATTCTATCAATGTTACGGATGATTTCGTATGAAGGAAAAAAGCACTCTCCAAAAAGAACTTGTATATTATCGACGTGCGTTTTGTTACCAGCCGAGCTACGTGTTTGTATAACCTGCGCAGATAACAATCCGGTGGGAATTTCGGAATGGGAATGTTTATAAAGTTAATTTCAAGTTGTGAAGTCGGGTCAATTAAAACAAAATATTATTCTTGACTCTTTTTTCTATTATAATCTAATATTAAACATATATACATAACCTTTCAAATATAAAAAAACATCACTTACTATTAACTTAACACAAAAACTACGAATCGACTAATTCGTCAACTCGTCCCAAATGCCTACGGCCCATTTGGGACGAGTTGCCGAAAATCAATATAAATAATATTTTCATTCTGCAACTCGTCCCATGTTTCTTTTTGTGTGGAACTTTAAACTTAATCAACGTTTGGTACAGTTAGTAAGACAAGATATACATTTTTTTAATTTGTAGTATTTACTTTTATTCATAAGAAAGTTACAAAATCAAGTCAATTCAATAAAGTACTAAATACTTTTTCTAGGACATCAGTTTATTGTTTCATTATACAAAAAACACAAGTTCAAGTGTTATCCGAAATTAATACGAATGGTAGACATATATGACTTGTTATGGCGGTTACTTTTGAAGTAGGACAGACCTAGGAAAAGAATGAAGGTGCAATAAAATCTTTTGGCCAGTGATGTGTCCCCAGTGATTATCAGTAAGTAAACAATGGTTATGGCGGTTTCTTTTGAAGTAAATGATGATAATAATAATAATAATATTTATTTCTTCTCTCTCACAATAGGTAGGTTACAATATAATTAAAATCTACAGTAGCGGTTTACATCAATATGTGAGAGAGACTGGTGTCTGTACTAGGAGACCTGTATTACATATTACCAGCCTCTCCCGCCACGGACCAGGTGGAAACAGGTAAGTAGCGTGCGTCCATGTGAGTCATAATCATAATGCAAAGTGAGTACACTTTGCACATGGCCCACCCAACACCGTTTTACAGTTTGATCTATTAAGTCTCTGTGTGAGAGTGTGTGTGTGTGTGTGTGTGTGTGTGTATGTGTGTGTATATACATGTGTGTGTGTATCTGTATGTATGTGCGTGTGTGTTTGATTTCATTGCGTAATAGATTGATAATAGAATGATGACAGGACAGACCTATAAATAGTTTACCCGACTTTAAATAATTATAATGATCGTATAATTAGATCGAGTAACCGTTTACATAACGTTTTAAAGCGACCCAAAAAGAATATGACTAAAATGTCGTGTAACATTGTTTTAAAGACGTTTCGATAGTAACCAATAAATAATGATCATATAATTTACTCGTGTTAACGCTTACAGAACGTACTAATACGACACGGCCTTATGACGACTAAAAAGTTTTGCTTACTACTTTTAAGGGATTTGAAAGGAAATTAATTACTTTCACATGATTGTCTTACAATAGGCTAGATGACTAAAATTTTTTTTTTGCTTTAATAGAAGCTCATTCATATAATAAACAGAAAGTGTTAGGGTCCTACGGGACTTTAAACGAAAGAGTGGACTGTATTATAATATTTACTGAGGCTGGTATTATAAAACTATCTATTCGCAAGACCGTTGAACAATAGGAAGCGCCCGGTGCCTTGACGATGCGAAGCCCAAGTGATCGTAAGTAGACGTCTCGGCGCCGGCGCACGCCGTCTTGCGTCTTGCTCAGCTCGCGCCCGCTCTCACTCGCACCCCCGCCCGCTGCCAGAACAGCCTGAGGTTCCGCTTGCGCGCGAACATGCTCCCCGGGTTGAATGACGAAGTCTTCAAGTTATTCTAAGGGCAGAGGACAAATGCAATTAAAAGCACGCCGAATAGTGCCTTTCTTTGTTTTTATTTCAGCTACCCGTGTGATGCCATCTTTGCCGGGATAGGTCTTGACGACTCGCCCAAGGCACCATAACAAGGGTGGCGTAGTCCGATCTTTGACGAGGACTAATGATTCACTCTTAAGTTCGCCTGTTGAATGCATCCATTTTGTTTTAGCCTGAAGAAGAGAAATATATTCATTATGGAATCGTCTCCAGAAATGCTGCTTGATGTACTGTGTTCTTCTCCATCGGTCCAATCGGGAGATATTGCAGTCAGTCACCTGTTGGGATGGCACAGTCAACAGTGATCGTCCAATCAGGAAATGTGCGGGAGTAAGAGCCGAAAAATCATTTGGGTCTGAACTAAGAGGAGTGAGAGGACGAGAATTGAGAACTGCCTCTATTTGGTAGAGTGATGTTACCATCTCTTCATATGTGAGATGGGCGCCTTGCAAAATACGCTTTAAAAGATGCTTACAAGATTTAACAGCTGCCTCGGCCAAGGAATTAAAATGAGGTGAATAAGCAGGAGTGAAATTAAATTAAATGCCCAGTTGTGCTATATCAGATGTAACAAATGACTGTGAAAGGAACCTTTGGATATCATTGGCAGCTCCGACAAAGTTAGTCCCGTTATCGGACGTAATGCTTCGCGGCTTGCCACGACGCGCCACGAACCGGTTAAGAGCGGCAATGTAAGCCTCGGATGTGAGGTCCGTGACGAGCTCCAGGTGTAGAGCTTTAACAGCTGCACAAACAAAAATGCACAAGTAAGATTTTACCAGTCTACATCCACGCCCTTTTCGGTCAGCTAAGATTACCGGCCCGGCATAGTCAACATAACAATGTTCAAATGGAAAGAATGATGTTCTGATACTCGATCAAGCTTCCAAAATTGTGACAAATCGGGAGAGTGATTTGAAAAGTTACAAACATGTGAAGACCTATTTTGATTTTGTGAAACGCAGCCTGACACTAACCAACCAAACTTTGTCTCACATAATGTAGGTAAATTTTTACCTAAACGAATAGAAGCTGAACTAACGACGTCCCAAAAGATTTCAGCACCCACCAGAATATCTATGACTGATGGTTTGTTGAAATTAGGATCGGCTAACTTAAGACCTGAAGGTATAGGTACATGTTTGATATGAATGAAAGAATGCGGTAAAAGCTTTGTTATCTCAGGTAAAACATGACACTCAATTTCGGTTTTGTACGCACAGCATAAAGACTCGATTGTGAGATTGCAAGACTGTGTACTAGTAGATACGTGATTATTGATACCTGTGACATTGGTGCTCGTACCGTGTCGGGATAAACCCAGTTTATCGCACAAGCTCTGAGTTACGAAGTTGGCTGTACTACCGTTGTCCAGCAGTAGTCGCGCCGGGTACTTGACACCCGCAGCGCTGACGACGTTCACGATAGCTGTGGACAGTAAAATTTGGGCAGAAGTAGCAACCTGCATTGAATTGGCTGACAAAGCGACATTGTCAGAAGTAGAAGGCAATGGATTTATAGGCTCAGACTTGTTTGACTCTAAATGAAGCAATGTATTGTGCTTGTATTTGCAATATTTACAGTGAGTTAAACTACAATTTTTGAGTTTATGACCTAAACGTAAACAATTTAAGCAAACATTTAGATCCTTTGCCTTTTGAATTCTATTTTCGATAGGAAGTGCTCTGAAATTTTCACATGTAAATAAACTATGAGTTTGTGAGCAAAGCGGACATGTGTACGATTTATTTTTTGTAATATTATTTGAATTTTTTATGTTACTTTGTTTATTTTTATTATTTAAATTATTAAAATTATGACTGTTATTTAAGGCTACTATTGTGTTATTTGTAAAATTGTGATTTGTTTCAATAGATTCTAGTAAGTCCGCTTTCCTGCTAATAAAATTACAAAATTGCGATAATGTGGGATCTTCTGTTGAGCTATTACGGTGCTCCTCCCAGTGACGGCTTGTCGTAATATCTAATTTTTTGACTAGAATGAAGATTAATAAGGTGTCCCAATAACTGGTTGGCTGGTTTAAGGTGGTGAGTGCCCTAATATTTTTGTTAGTTGTATCGACTAGATTACGAAGTGAAATGCTGGATTCTAAAGTTATGGTTTCTATGTCAAAAAGAGCTTGAAGATGATTGTTTATTAATAGTCGATTATTATTAAAGCGCTCACACAACAAATCCCATGCAATTTTGTAATGATCCCCCTTGAAATCAATATTTTTTATGATTAAGGCTGCAGTTCCCTTGAGTGAAGCTCGTAAATAGTGGAACTTATTTATATCGTCAATACTAGAATTATTATGAATTAATGAAGAAAAGGTGTCTCGGAATTCGAGCCAATACTGATAGCTGCCATCGAAAACAGGTAAATTAATTTTCGGTAATCGAACGAAATTATTTTTGTTTTGTGCACCTGAATTATTATTTTCTGAGCTCGACACGGAACCTGCACGCTTGGAGATAGACCCGAGCAAGCTGCGCGCGAGTGCCACCAGCTGGAAATACTGGGACTCGAACTCCTCGCGCTCAGCGAGAACTGCGCTCGGATCCTCCACCAGTACCTCGATCTCGATCTGTAATGCATCGAATTCAGCATACAAACATTCGAATTTACCAAAACGTTCCTCTAAATCAAAACGTTGCAACTGAGAAAGGCTAGAATTGTCTTTAATTAAATTTAAGTAATTATTAAATATTGTTAATTTTGACTTCATGGAACTGCGCTTTTTAATTAATGTTTTTAATTGATCGGCCATTATGCAAGCTAAATCTAAAATAACAATATAGGCGCAACAAATTCGAGAAAAAGACTACAATTAACTAAGCGTATGCAAAAAAAGTGGCTGAATAGATAAGAGCTCGCACGATCTATTGTTCGATCGATGAACAAAAGACGCTTATCGTAAACAAAGTACCTGCGTTTGCGCAGCGATTATTAAATGTAGGATAACTAAACGGCTAATATTTAGCTAATCAAAGAATTGTATTTATAATGTTTTAATAGGAACAAACAACTAAAGAAAATCTGAACAAATGAAAAATACAAAAAATGTAAGAAAATTTTCCAAAAATGATTTTTATATCGGCAAAAAGAGGGAAATTTTATCTGATTGGAACGAACTCACAGTTAATCCGTGTATACTCCCAATAAAAGGTGACTTTGAGCTTCTTGAAGATGATGTCTCAGGCTGTGGTGACGATTCCTTGTAGTCCGCGGTCAAAGTCCACTTGCAACTGCGTAGTTCGTGGTGCGTAAGACGAATAGGTAGTCTCTAAATCTTCTCGGCGAAGCTTAAAGGACCATTGTTAGGGTCCTACGGGACTTTAAACGAAAGAGTGGACTGTATTATAATATTTACTGAGGCTGGTATTATAAAACTATCTATTCGCAAGACCGTTGAACAATAGGAAGCGCCCGGTGCCTTGACGATGCGAAGCCCAAGTGATCGTAAGTAGACGTCTCGGCGCCGGCGCACGCCGTCTTGCGTCTTGCTCAGCTCGCGCCCGCTCTCACTCGCACCCCCGCCCGCTGCCAGAACAGCCTGAGGTTCCGCTTGCGCGCGAACAGAAAGAAAAAATCGGTTTTCGAATAACTATAAAAACAACCAAGATATAAGGTATGAAAGATTTTTCTCCATCTCTTTCTAGCAAAACGGCAATTTACAAGGAGTTTATATGGCCGTACTCAACAATGACGTCACGGTTGATGTCGGATCTCTCTGTCTAATCGCCTTCAAATTAACAACTTAAAATGCTTGTATGTAATGTATTTCTAAGCCTATTTTAATTCTAATTTCACAGGATTGCATCTTTTTCTACCTTTATTTAATATTTTATGACGAGACGTGAATATTAGAATTCAGTCATCATCCCAATTAAAAGTCATACATCATTTGCTGTAAGGCGCATAACACATTGCACCGGACACCGCTCCGGTGTGCGGCGCTGCGGTTTTTATTTTGACTGAAGAATCTTAATTTGTATACAAAAACCGCAGGGTATAACACACTCACACCGCATGCCCGTGCGGTTGCGCGGCGCGCGCACGGCACCGCACTCCCGGACGGTGATGCGGTGCGGTCCGCGGGGTATGCCACACTGTGCCGCAGTATCGTACGGATTTTTGCGTAGAAAGGACGTGCATACGCGTAATAGATCTCGACATAGATAATGCGGCGATGCGGGGCGTCGTGCACCGCAGCTCCGGACGGTGATACGGAGCAAACCGTACGGTGGCACGGTTCCGTGCCGCCGCAGCCGCATGCGGTTTTCGTCCCTCCGTACACCGCAGTGGTGTCCGGTGTAATGTGTTATGCGCCTAAGTATTACTTATTTTGCTACTTGGGACATAGCTGTCATTACAATATCTGCGTTTAATCACTGCTAAAACATGTATACGTTTAATTTGGCGTACATTTGGCGTCACGCGGCATGCGCCATATTAATAAAGACAAATATAAGCTAAAATATTTATTTTACGCTAAAATTTAAAAACAAATTTATGAATTACCACATGAAAACCAGGGGGGAGGGGGGGGGGTCTAGAGCTAGACATATACTACTGGTGGTCACCGATAGGGGAGGGGAGGGGGGTTAAAAATGTAAAAAGTGGGGTCACGTAGTTTGGGTATGTTCCCTTATATACATTACATGTTGATATGGGAAGTTTCAAAACTCATAATAACATCATACCTGTAGTATACGCATTACTCCCGAACAAAACAAAAAAGATCAGAGTCAAATCCCTGATTGGACTTCAAAGACATTTATATTAGACTATGAAAAGGCAAGCAATACAATCTGTTTTTCCTAATACCCCTATAAAGGGCTGCTAATTTCTTTTATCGAGATGTTTGTGGAGAAAAGTAAAAGAATAAGGACTACACAAATTGAAGCTCGTAAAAAAACATGTACGAGAATGTGCTGCTCTAGCACATTTACCAAGTTATGCAGTGGACGATGGTTTCCTACATATGATGTCTCGTAGTCAAAATAACGAACAAGTAACAAAGGTAAACGATTATTTTGTTATTTTAGGTTCATTATTATTAAACTTACATGTATGAATGTTCATTATTACTTCGTGGGTTAATTGGTGTTGATTTAATCTTTTCTGTTTATATGTATTTGACCATGGTGCGATGATTAAATATTTCATAACTAATTCGATTTTTTTAATAATTTCTACACACTTTTGCTACTGATTGTACCTTTTCTCATTTTGATAGTAACGTGGGACGAGTTGCGGAATGAATATATTATTTATTTTGATTTTCTGCAACTCGTCCCAAAAGGGCCGTAGGCATGTGGGACGAGTTGATGAATTACTCTACGAATCGATAATATCAGAGGATATAAACTTGTACGCGGGCATACATAAAACGTAATAATAATATGCACCTTTTAAATGAGAAAACGATCTCAATTTTAAATGAAACCACACACAGATTTACTCGCGTATATTAAGTTTAAACATTTTTATTATTTAGCCCTACCTTTCGATTGCTGATATCTGTTCTTTTTTTAATAAAAAGAAATTATTGTCGTCCCACAGGTAGTGTCATCAGCGGGCACTGTTTGCGTGCGGTACATAGTGAGCTACGTTCACTCACCGCGACTGCTGCCAGTCATAGCTACCAACCTTACCACCAACAAATCTAAAGAGATTAGATCCACGCTCAGGTAAACCTCAGCTTGTGATTTATATGTAATGTGAGAAAACTTACCACACACTAAACATAGCTAAGTAACCTAACCTCTCAGTGAAATCTCTGTCTCCGGCACATTTCCTAGTAAGACAAATATTTCATTTGACTCAGGTGATTTGGTTTCTGGAATAAAGTTGTTTTAATCCTAATTTATGAAGATTTGAGGGTGTAACTTCAATCATAGTAGCAAGTATCCATATACAAGTTAAATGTATATTACAAGTTAAATCAACTCCGGGCACTCTTGTTCTGTAACATTTTACACACATGTCATAATTATCCGCAATATTTAAACATAATGCAGCTTCCTAAGCTGTTTAAGTGTCGTAATTGTGTTCTCTCGTTACCCCAGCGAAGTGTTGGTGCTGGTACTGGAGAAGTGGTCTGCGCCTGCGGTGGAGAAACAGCAAGTGGTCGTTAGGGACGCCATCAGGAAGGCGTGCGTTGACGCCGACCCCACCGCCAGGACCTACGGACGAAGGTGAGTCACTACTGTTCGGTCATTAGGGACTCGTATCATACGGGCCCCACAACTAGTATTAATGGACGGAATTGAGCCACAAATAGGCAGTTGGTAGGGAAGCTATCATACGGACCCCACCAACAGAATCTATGGATGGAAGTGAGTCTAAAAAGTACTCGTTAGGAACACTATCACACCGATCTAATTTAATGTAATATTATGTTATCTTTTTCTTCTAATTTGTGTATGCCTGTATGGCGAGACATAGTGGGACTGTTTAATTTGTGATATCAACTTTGTACCCTACCTATGTTTTGACAAATAAATGATTTGATCCCACCGTTTACATCGACGAAAGCAAGTGAGCCTCAAACAGGTAAGTTAGGGACGCTATCATACACCATCAGAACTTATGAATGGAGGTGAGTCTAACGGGTAGTCGTTAGGAGCCCTATCATATTTATACCACCGCCAGAGCCAACGGACAAAGGTAAGCTTTAAACAGGTGGTCATCAGGAACGCTATCATATTATATGGACTCCACCGCCAAGACATACCGACCTATGGTTGGAGGTGAGTCTCACGGACTACTCGTTAGGAACGCTATCATACCGACCCCACCACTGTTTAGATAAACGAACGCAAGTGAGACACAAACAGGCAATCGTCAGGGACGCTATCATACCGACCCCACCGCCAGTGTCCGCGACGGAGTGAGTCACGAACAGGCGATCTTTAGAACGCTATAAAAATGGCAAACCGTCAGTAAGGCCAGTGTTTTTAGCAGAGGAAGTCTGTACCAGAGTCGTCTGCATGCGTACCTCTACCTTACTTTTTTCTGCCTACAAGCAGCGGTGCTTGCATTACTGTGTTCCGGTTTGAAGGGTGAGACAGGCAGCGAAATTACTGGGCACTGTGACTTGCCATATTCAACAACAACATTTTTTCTTTATTTCTCTCACAAAGGTAGGTGTTACAATAAAATAATTGCTGACTTAAATAGGAAGTCCTTTGTGAGAGCTGGAGTCTGTACTACAGTCTGATTTTTAATTCGACGGAATTCTGACAGATGTTATCCATAGACAAATCAGATCAAAAAAAAAAAAAATGTCATAATATGTCAGAAATTAATAAAATTCAAAATAAAAAAAGAATTAAAAATAATTGGATTAATAAGAAAATAATAGAGGCTTGCAAATATAGAGACAAATTATTTATGCAATGTATAGCAGATCCAACAAATTATTTATTGAGACAAAAATACAACTCAGTAAGAAATTCTATAAATAAAACTATAATTAAAAGTAAAAATAAATCAATTCGTGATGAGATAATTGCTAATAAAAATAACCCAAGGGCGCTATGGAAAACCCTGAATAACATAACGGGTAGATCTAAAACATCTCCTGACAACATAATTTTAAACTCTCTACTAAAAAATAACATTTCGACAATTGATATAGCTAATAGCTTTTCTGCATATTTTGCTAATAGTGTTAAGTGTATTGCACCAAAATGCAGCACTAAACTCCTCAAGAAAGATACTTATCAGTCTCCTGTAGATGTATCCTGTAGATATCAACAAACTTCTGCTAAAATTGTTAGTAAGGAAATTAGATCTTTAAAGAGCCGCAAAGCTCCGGGTATAGATGGTATTACAGTGCAAGATTGTAAAAGTGTAAGCCAAGAGATTGCTGATGTATTAGCTCACTTTATCAACACGTCCATAAAACAAGGCAAATACCCGCAAGACTTAAAAACGGGTATAATAAGGCCAATACATAAAAACGGAAGCTACGATTCTTATGAAAATTATCGACCAATTACATTGCTATCTACTATTAACAAAGTTGTTGAAAGAATCGTATCTAAACAGATCCATACATTCTACAGAAATAATAATGTAATAACAGATACGCAATATGGCTTTCAGTATGGTAAAAGCACTACCCAATTATTATCCAAATTTAGCGACAGTATTTACAGATATCTCAATAATAGGGAACATGTATTAGTTTTATTTATAGATTATAGTAAGGCATTTGATACCTTGAGACATAACACTCTTATAGAGAAGCTGGATGACTGTGGTATACGGGGACCACTTAAGAAATGGTGCGAAGACTATCTTAAGGATAGGTCAAATGTTGTTAAAATCGCAGATGCCACCAGCCAGAAGATTTTTGTTAGAGATGGCACAGCTCAAGGATCTGTACTGGGACCATTGCACTATATAACATTTGTAAATGACGTAGCCAATGTTGTTAAAAGATGCGAATTATATCAATATGCTGATGATACTTGTCTTGTTGCCGCTAGTAGAAATATAGATTTAGCGTTAAAAGATCTTCAAGACGATTTCACAGTACTAGCAAAATGGGCACACGATGCAGGTCTTGTACTCAACGCAAACAAAACTAAACTTATGTACATAAGCTCAAGTAATAATCGTATTAATACAAATATCAATTTATTAGCACATAACCACATTTGTCTCCACGAGAACCAAACAAAATGTTCATGTGAACCTTAGACCATTTAGTACTGGACCCGCCATTGTTGCAGAATCCGGAACATTATTTTCTGTCAATTTTTGAGGGGGACGAGGTAGCACTACATTTGCAAATACACACACATTCACACACATAAATTGCGTCGCTATGAACGCACACTGAATGAAAAACACAACACAAACGTAATTTCACGCACACACCTTCATTTTTTTCTATTATACGTAAATTTTTAATGTCCTACTGTCATAATCTAAAAGAAAAAAGTGGGGATTATAGGGATGGGTTCCATACTGATCGAATGATATCGATATTTTTCGATTGAATGGTTAAATGAATGGTTTGTCCTTTTGACATTATTAAGGTAAATTTGTACTCTACGTAGATATATATATTTTAACACATATTATGAACTATTATTATATTTGACATTGGTATTTTATAGCTAAATTTTATAGCATAATATACATTTAATAAGAATATCAATGTCTAAAAGCAAGGAGATGCTAAGTTATACTATCAGCGATCTACAGGAAAAATTTAATAAACATACGATCGACCCGCAGGTTTCTTTTTAACCAAATTCAAAAAGGAGGAGGTATTTAAGTACATGCAGAGAAATCAGAGTCCACCAGAATTACAAAACCGTGTTGTTAATTCATCAACCACGGTCAAACTTATATCTTAAAAACTTGAAAAGCACCAATGATACGGCAATAATAAATAATAAAGATTGTCAACTGTGTACTATGGGTATGTAAGAAATTTAACAAATTTAAAAAATGGAGACTATTGGAAATGTTTATACATAAATCATTTCTTTATTTATAATGATAATGTAATGTTACTTTGTTCTTTTTGTAATATTGATTTGAAAAAGAAATCATGACCATTTCGTTTTTATCATAGTTATGTTTACATAATTAAGGACATTTCATATTTTGCAGAGTAAGTCAAGGATTTCACAAGTAATATGCAACAGAAAGGAAGATATCAGATAGTAATATGAGTGGTATATAGAATGTGACTCGACAAAATGAAGATCAAGTTCAGTAGTATTGATGGGATTTAATTTGAATAATATTATCATACAGTTCATTCTTATAACAGAAATTTAATATAAATTCATTAGGAAATAAAATAGTTCATAAAAATTTGTACTCAATATATTTCATTTCCAGGAAACATACAATTTGTTCATATTTTATATAATAATCATCATTTATCAAGCAGCTGAGTATATAAGACTTTTCATTATTTAAGATGAAAATTAATTAATAACAAGAAGCAGCATTTTTAACACTTGGATTTTGTGGAGAATCCCAAGACTCGCCTATACGCATGAGTCCTGGGTAAGGCTTACAACTTTGCAGCCGTGATATATATATTCTATGGGTTTTAGTATTTTTAGTGCCAGCTTTACTTTTCAGTACAATTATTAGCCTCATTAAGAATTAAGATATTTGAACTACTTTCTCAAAGTAAACAATATATCTATCATGGCTATTTGTCTATTTTATGAAGTTTGCAAGTTGCAATTAAAATGTGGCAAACTTAGTGAAGAACAAATGTTTGTTTTTCACTATACTAAACTGTGACAAATATTTGTCACAATTTGTTTTGAAATTGTAGCTCACAAGCTTCATGACACGAGACACAATGTTGTAAGCCCTATCTAAACCAGTAATTGCAACATATTACATAGCGTCTATTACAATACCTACAATGCTAGCATTGCATTAATTATGGTTCCTGTTACTTGACAAATATTGTCAGACTGGCCGCTCGTATCACTTGCATGAATCATATCGATTCATAACTATTACTATCCTTGTGAAAGACAAATTGTAAAAATGTACATCTGCTGTACATTTTTACAAACAAAACGTAAGTAAAACGTAATAGATGATTACCATCAGTTTATCGGGTTAGAAATTATTTGCAACTAACTTCGATTAAAGTAGGTTATTAATTTAAGCTCTGTAATTAATTTAAGTATCTTTATTAGTATCTTTAGACGAAAATATGAAAAAGTGTCAAATTTCGATTCATAATTTATTGTGAAAAGTTATTTCGTTTGTTCAGTTTTTACGAAAAGATACTTTGCAAGTATGATTTGGCCCACATTCACCAAAGACGTAAAAAAAATCAGGGCTCAAATAATTTAGATATGCGTAAAAATAAAATATCTCCTTTCAGAATCCGATAAATGAAGGGTTGGGATGGCTTGAGGTTTAAGTCTCCTCCTGTTATTAAGCATTTCAAAAAAATGCACCTGTTCAAAATGCTTTGAGCATTGTACTCGTTCGAGTGGGTGACTCACCCATGATGGGTGCCTATTGCATGCAATGGTCCATTTTATTTTAAACGTGTGGTTCTTTGGAAATCTAGAAATGTTTGTTAAAGACACATTAACCGCAATTCGTGTTAAAAGCAGCAACTTTTTAATTCAATAGTTCGTTCTCGATAACTTGCGTCGATATAAGCACTGCACTATTCTGTTTTCTTGGCATAGAAATAGGGGTGTGGGTCATGAAATTTCTGTTCAATTAAAGTTCTACTAAGACTGCATATTATTTTAATAAATGTAAAACATAGGTATATTTACAAAAAATATCTCAGGGGTGGAAGTTTGTATTGGGAATTAATAACCGCTTTACCGATTTATATGAAATTTGGTATATGCAGATAGTTTGAGTCGCGGGCAAAAGCTAGTTTTCAATAAACTTATTATGATCAATACAAGAAAAAACAATTCCGACCCATACAAGAACTTTTTTCTTGTTTTGATTGTATTTTTAAGTTTATTTAAAAGTTTACATTTTTAAAGAAAATAAAAAGACAAGAATTTTTTTCTTGTATTCATTGTAATTTTAAGTTTATTTAAAAGTTTACGTTTTTTAAAGAAAATGAAAAGACAAGAATTTTTTTCTTATATAAATTGTATTTTTAAGTATATTTTAAAGTTAAAATTTTTAAAGAAAATGAAGAGACTTAAAAAAATAATGACTATAAGAAATTGTGCATGTCCTTGCTAAGTATGTTTACTGTTGTCGTGATTTGAAACTAGTGAACCACTGCCGCTTTTAATACATTGTTTTGGGAAGATTAAGATTTTTTCCATAAAACCATTAGTTATGTTATTGTGATTTTACTATACTTCGTGAGTATACTTCTTTGTTTCATAGACTTTATTAATTTACGAAGACAACTTTTATAAAGAATCAAATGTAGGTACCTACTTCAAATTATTAGATTAATAAAATTATAGTTAAACTTTGCATTATAAATTCTATTCGTATAATTAGAATGAAAAAAAAAACAATTTTTAATACGGATATAATATTTCAAAATTGGAAAACAAAACAATAAGTGCAAATTATTATACTCGAAACATAATATTGACAGCCCTAAATAATTAGTCTCGTGGGGAGTGCACAACTGACGTTTGTTACTAGTCTCGTAAGGAGTCGCTTTGAATGAATGTAGTCTCGTGGGGAGTGCACTTTGAATGAATGATAATAGTTTGGCGGTACGATTTAAATTATCCCGATTTCGTAAAACTTAATTTTAGATGAAAATCAATAATAATATTAGAAAAAATATACGTACAAATGAAAAGATATACCACCTTTCTTTATATTTGATGTATTGGACTGATTTCTGCAGGAAAATACAGCACAAATAGGCATTTTCGTGGAGCTCTAATCTCAACCGCATTCCGAGTAATTATGATTCGAAATGGCGCCTGAAGTAGTTTTTATAAACGCATGAGATTTTGAATCTCATACTTTGACAGAGGGGAAATGTATGAGAAGGCGGGTCCAGTACTAAATGGTCTAAGATGTGAACCCATAGAGATAGTAAATAAATATAAATATTTAGGTGTAATAATTGACGAACGTTTTAAATGGGACGAACATATTAACTATGTATGTGATAAACTGCGAGCGATTTTAGCAAAGTTCGCAATAGTCAAGCAAAAAATCCCATATCTGACACTTCTGCAATTGTACAAGGCTTTGGGTGAAACCATAATTCATTATGGCTTGAGCAGTTATGGACGAACTTCTAAGACTTACCTCGATTTAATATACAATCTTCAATATAGAATTTTAAAATGTATAGTTCCTACTAAAATAAGATCTCAATACCAAAACAATAACGACGAATTGTTTCATCATTGTAAGGTAATCCCGGTTATGAAACAGATACAATACGCTTTGCTTGTTGAGAATTACTTCGATAATAATTTTCAAAATATCAGACAAAATCCTAAATATACTCGTAGTTCTTCCAGGGTTATTCTGAACGTCCCTTTGTACAGAAACCTTTATGGAAAACAACTGCTACATCACCAAATTCCAAAATTAATAAATAATATTCCTATAGAAATAAAAGAAGAAATAACAAAATTAAATATAAAATTTAGATTAAAAAAGTATTTTCTTTCTCTACTACATAAGTAAATTAAAATTTACAGATAAATGTTATTTTATTACTAAATAGTGTTGTAAAAACATAATATTTACTCAATAAATTAATTAGAATGACTGGATAAAATTAACTAAATAAAATAATATTAAATAGAAATACCAAAGAAATATTTGCAATAAAAATTATCATCTTATATTAAATATGTAACCTATAAATTAATAATAAAATTTAATTATGAGATGAGATTCAGGCAACGGTCATACTAAACGCAAAGTAAACAAAATGTAAAGTCTTATCCCGTGTGTTTTCAGCCATTGTGACATTGTTATTAAAGAACGGTCGGCGGTGGCCGCGCGATTGTGGTGGCCCGATAAAAAAAAATCATGTACCCTATTTATATTTGTTAGCGTATCTATACAAATACTAAAGATATTTTTGTGTCACAGATCTAAAAGTGTGATATGTTGGAGATATGTCTTGTTGTTAATATGTATGTATAATAATGTAATAATAATATTATTGTAAATGAGTGTGAGAACTGAATGAATGCAGTGTCCAGAAAAACCGAATTTGGTTTATAGGATGCTGAAAAAAAAAAGTTAAAATGTATTACTTGTTTTGTGAAATAAATAAATAAATAAAAAAAAAAATAGATATCAATAACCTTTTCTGCTTAGAATTTTTTTAAATATTTAAATATTTTTTTTAAATATGAAACTGAATTAGATCAAGTAATGACACTGTAAATAGTGTTTGTTTTGTGCACTCAATGCACACTAGCTAGAATGTAAATTTTTAAATGGTAAAACAGAGTAAAACAACATATTTCTCAAGTAAAAATATTTATTAATTATCATCACTTATATCATCATCAACTCGGATTATAAAAGAATCATACACACTATCCAGAAGATCATTAAGAGGGCACATTTTATCCTCTTCCAACTCGTACCGCGGTGCATGACGCGGCGTAAATAGTTTTTTAATTTTAGATTTGACATCTTGTTATATTGACTCTTAGAAGAAGCAAAAATTTTACAAACGAAGAGATTGTTCTAAAAAAGGTTGTCAGTCTATGGATTATTGAACAGGGATCCCAGTAATAGAAAAATAATTTCCTTGACAATTATTGTAACTTCAACAATATGATATTAAACAATGTAATTACAATTTTAAAATTATCAGTATTTTTTTACGTCTTAGTTTTTTTAATTGAAACCTTAAATTCCATAAAGGTTTATTTTTTATTTTGCTAAAATGCTCTCCCTTTTTAGGAAGAGTTTTTCAATGTTGGCAACACTTCTGAAATGTTAGAATTCCGTCGAATTAAAAATCAGACTATAGGTTTAAAACCTGTATTACAGAATCACCAGGCTCTCATCCCAAGGATGATACAAACAAACAATTATCAGCTTATACACAACATATTAATAGAAAAAATACAAACAGTAGGTAGAAGATTACTGGAATATAAACTGTAAGGTTACAATACACGTATGGTAATACGAGGGAATGTAGACTGTATACTGGGTGTGTGTGTGTGTGTGTGTGTGCGTGTGTGTGTCTGCATGCGTGCGTTGTGTGTGCGTGCATGCGAGCGTATGTGTGCGTGTGTACAAATGTATATTTGTATATGTGTATGTGAGTGCGCGTGTGATTGTGTGTAAGTGGCAGTGGTGTATCTTATATCACAAGTTGGCAACGACTTGCAAAAAAGAGTGAAAATTCATTTCATGCCCCCTCAGGGCGTACTGGGCGTACAAGCGCGTCTTCCCCGAGGACGCAGAGCAACTATTTGCGAGGCTCGACATCGCCGCCCAGAAGCAGATAGAGAGGGAGAGGAACATCGGGAGCGTGGACAGCTTGCACCATGTGGGAACAGGTCTGTACTTGTTTGGGAGTCTGTGAGATAAGATAAGATATAAGATAAGATATTTCAAAAATAAACATCTCATGTTATATTCAAAATTATATAATCTTCCAACTGGCTCAATATTTGGTATACCTACTTTTTTTCATAGTTAAGTTAAAAAAAACACTATCAGTAACTACATACTCCCAAAGCTATATTCATGTATAAGTGACATTTTTTTATGTATACAAATTATTTTTAATATTTATTTAAAAAAGTTTACCATTTCCGAGAGCTTGATGCATAATTATATTATAAAAAGATTTTGTGTAAACAAAAAGGTGTAATTTATTATATTCAATCAAGTAAGTATAAGTATCAAAATGCACCACTTTAAATTGGTTAACTTCAAAATGTTATTTTTTGACATTTTTATTTTCATCAATAAATAAAAATATTCGCACCACACAAACATCTTTTTTCTTTTATTTTTACAAAAATAATCATAGGAGTAATTTACGAAAATTAAGCCTTCTATACTGTTGGAGACGAGATAAAAAATCAAAAGAGTAAGTAATAGTAAATATTTTTTTTATATTTTATTTAGTTCGATATACCGAAAATAATATATATTTATTTTTGAGTTTTTATCTATATCAAGAAACAAAAATATTGATACTTACAAACATCTAACTGCCAACCATAAAGTTTAAATCTATTGTTATTTTCACCAAAACATTGATTAAAATAAATAAATGAAATTAAACCGGCTATATTTCTATGGAAAACACGGTAAAAGTTTTGAAAGTAAGTATTTAATTCATTGATGAAACTGAAAGAACTAGATACACAATCTCATGTAATAAATGTTGGAGTCAAAACTTTGATCAGCGCGAAGAGTGAGCAAAGATTTCCTTTAGTCTCGTCTCGTTCACATGTAGCAACAACGCGTCGCAATGACGAAGTGTTTATAATAAAAAAACAGCAGAAATTATTCAAGAAATACATAAAAACAGCCGTAAGTATTCCATTGACATTAACTTTTATCATAAATATTCGTATGTTTAAAGAGATAATATTAATTCAATTTCTTTGTGTCATAATAATGTTTGGTCTAGGTCTAGTAAGGGGGGTAGGTCTAGGTCTAGTAAGGGTGGTAAGTCTAGGTCTATTAAGAGGGGTAAGTCTAGGTCGAGTAAGGATGGTAAGTCTAGGTCTAGTAACGGAGTAAGTCTCCGACACTTTTTGGTCGATGCTTCTACGAGACTGTGTATCTTGTTCTTTTTTAGAATATCAATGAATTATTTACAAACTTTTGTAAATAATTCATTTCACAATTTGAAAATGAAACATTTTTGGTATAGATCGCGCCAAACTTCTAATACGCTCTGAAGTTGCTTCGCGCCTCTTTCGCGTGCAAATAAAATATACTAAGTTTATTTTTATCGTCCTCAAACTTATTTAGTGATGTAACATTCATCTACCATTTTGAGTTATGTAGACAGACAATATAATTTAATTAATTTATACATATATTTCGAAAATGCGTCGCGAATCGTGCTGTTTTCAGAGCGGACTAGAAGCACAGAATATATAATAGTACTCCATACAGAACGGCCACTCACCTCCCCGCACTCGTTTCAAATACCTCACCCCACTCCGCACTTCGTTGTAGACATCACTGACATTTAAACAAGGGCGCGCTCGATCGCTCGGGCCCGGCGACACTTTACGTTCACCGACCCTGCGTTCCAGATAAGCACTGCTACATTCTGAGGCTAACATCTGATGTTAGCCTCGTTTTGCGTTTCTTATAAGAAATGTTGACATTTTTAGCGGCGCTAATTGTTACAAATGAAACGGAAGGTACTGATTTTTTGTGCTGAATTTTGACACCTCACCTACTTAGTCCAGCCACTTAAAATTTCTAATAATATAAATCAGAATTGGCTAATACTATAAATATCTTTCAATGAATTTTTTAAATCCGCTGAAAATCCTCTGATTCATGAAAAAATAGCTTTCAAATGTCAAATTTGAAAGCTGTCAAAATGTGGTATCAAAGGATCCATCTATTAGCATGGGTATTTGATGTTAAATTTCGTGTTAAAAATGCTTAAATGAAACGCATGACAACCAGCAAGAAAACTTGCATCACCGCTAATGAAACGCAGAGATGCTCAAAATGTTGATATTTATGGCTAAAAATGCTTATCTGGAACGCGCCCCGAGTAGACGCGAGCGCCGGCCGATAACAGAGATAGCGCTATGCCGGCAAAAGAGAAGGCAGTCGCTCCACTTCTCGTCATTTCGATTGATAACCACGCACTCAGCCTTACTAAATTCCACGCACACATTTGCGCGTGTGCAAACGTCATTTGCTTAAGTAATAGGAATAGGTAATTGATTTGCGAATATTGTATGGAGTGTCCGGGGTGTGCTAGAAGTTTGGCGCGATCTGTAACAGTTGGTTTTTTAACACGATCCCCATAGTAAAAAGTGGGTTGAATGAGCCCTACGAATATTTTGAATTTATGTATTTTGAACGTGGATTTTAATCTTGGGCATTTTGCCTTTAATTGTTTTCATTACATCGGGTCTGCAAATTATTAGAAATATTGAAAAACTTAAAATCTTGTGTCACCATCGTGAGAATCGCTGACATCTTGCAATCTTTGTTACGTTAATGAAATCTTGTTAATGCATGACTAAGATTGTACGAAGAAATCTGATACGGCACATTGTGGTAAATCATTCTGTCATTCACAATAATTAGAAACACCACAATAGTCTGAATTCCGTTACAACACACTGACAACTGGAAACAACGTTAGCACTTAGCATTAGCACGTAGATAGGAAAACATAACGGAATAAAATCTTCCACGCTACCGCTCCCCGCCGCGTCCCGGCAACCTTCATCATCATCACAGCTCATATACATCTCCACCGAGGGGCTCGAGTCCATCCTAAGTTAGGGTATTTTGGTATTTAGCGGATTGGTCGACTTCACATACACATTTGAATTTCTTCGCAGATGTATGCAGGTTGCCTCACAATGTTTTCGCCGTACCGTACCTTCATAATATGATTAAAAATAATAAACAAAAATTTACGGTTATATTGAAAGTAAAGATAATTTTACATCTCTGAATTAGTTTTTTGTTAACTTTTTTGTAGTGTGGTGATAAATTTTTTATCATATCATATCATCCCTCACCCCCCCCCCCTCCCCTCCCTATTTTCCTGTGGAAGTAACAGACGTTACCGTATTTTCCTATTGCTGGTTTTATTTTAACGACAACCTATCAACACATTACGAACTGTAACATCGTTCGTTTTATTCGCAGAGAGGAGAGCAATTACTAGTCCAAGAAGTCCGTCGGCCAGCGTTTCAGGTAATTACAAAATAAGTATGTTGTTATTGTTCATTGTCGAACTGGAATATTTCCTACTTGGGATAGGAGATAATAGTCAGACATAGACAAATAATTTCATTTAAGGATTTTATATAGTAATATATGACAACTTTCGTATAAATTTTAATTCATATTATAAAGTATTCCATGACTATTGTTATTACTTTTCCTAGTTATGCACCAATATTATTATGATATCTCACGGTCAATATGTCTTTACACGCTTCCCCTCATCGGATGGATAACGGTTTGGTATATGTAGCGTCTACTGAGAACTTGATATCAGGCATTAGTAGAACCAACTCGCTCAGGCGAAGACGAGCGTCGCAGGAGCGACCACCTATATCTCATATACCGGTGGCTATGAGAGGTAATTGAAAGCTATCAATAAATTAACAAAGAAAAATGTTCATACGCGACAAAGTATGAACATTATATAAAAATATATATTGTGCGTAGTCGGTCAACTTGGTCAAATTAATGATGGGTGAAGAAGGGCCCGGTGTGGCCTGACAGCAACGCTCTCGACACAAAAAGCGATTGCGAGAAATTCGAGACGACACATAAAGGTGTATCGAGAATGCGCCTTTATGGAACCCACCGTATTCTAAGTGGGTATGTTTAGATTAGCGAGGTGACTCCGCAGGCTCCACTTACATACGGTACCTATAAAATCTTTTTAACTTGGCAAAATAAGGGGTCAGGTGGTGAATGAACCTCATGGGTGACGAAAATATGTAATGCATCTCCCCTTGCTCCATACCTCTTATGCGAAAACGATTCATTTTTGCTACGGACAATTAAATGTTGTCATTTATTATTCTATTGAAAATATGTCAAAATATAACTGCCCGTAGCAAAAACCAATCGTTTTTAGGGTTCCGTAGCCAAATGGCAAAAAACGGAACCCTTATAAATTCGTCATGTCTGTCTGTCTGTCTGTCCGTCCGTCCGTATGTCACATCCACTTTTCCCCGTAACTATAAGAACTATACACTGTTGAAACTTGGTAAGTAGATGTATTCTGTGAACCGCATTAAGATTTTCACACAAAAATAGAACAAAGCAATAAATTTTGGGGGTTCCCCATACATAGAACTGAAACTCAAAATTTTTTTCATCAAAACCCATACGTGTGGGGTATCTATGGATAGGTCTTCAAAAATCATATTGAGGTTTCTAATATCATTTTTTTCTAAACTGAATAGTTTGCGCGAGAGACACGTCTAAAGTGGTAAAATGTGTGTCCCCCCCTGTAACTTCTAAAATAAGAGAATGATAAAACTAAAAAAAATATATGATGTACAAGTACATTACCATGCAAACTTCCACCGAAAATTGGTTTGAACGAGATCTAGTAGGTAGTTTTTTTAATACGTCATAAATCCTACGGAACCCTTCATGGGCGAGGCCGACTCGCGCTTGGCCGGTTTTTTGAATATAGAAACCGGGCAATAATCAATAAGAGATCTGTTTTTACGGGTGGCATAATGAGTATTTGGGTGACCCCAGTACCATAGACTGGTAACTTTTTGACATCGAGAATGCCGAACGCTTGTATGTATAAAAATAACGCTTGACAGCGACACTTATACATATAATGCTCTTCATATTGTAAAACGGCAGTTTCTTGCTTTATAACATCGTTCGTGGGTGTAGATCGGTCTCCTAGCGGCGTGGGGGTGAACGCTCGATCGGTGTCGGCGGTGGATGCGGCTGCAGTGCAGAGGGCGAGAGCGAGAGCGCTCTACTCGCACATGGGAAGGGCTAAGATGGCCGCCGGGACAGCCAGTTTGCGTGAGTCACACACACACACACACAGAGAGAGAGAAACACACCGAAATAATACAAAAAAATAAAATATACTTGATACACACTTGACTGATTTAAAGGTTCTTTTGAGTAACACACACACACACACACACACACGCGCGTTTGAATAGTTCAATTTAGTGAAACACACATACTCGCTGTTTTTCATAATTAAACCTTAGTCAGCTAGATACACATGAGCCCACGTTGGCTATATCAAAATCTTAGTATCCTGATTTACCAGTCCAATTTTAGCGTCAGCACGTAAACCACTCACTCACACACACGCACGCACGCACACAAACGCGCCCATAAATAACATTACCCAGCATTAATGAAATAATAAGCATATAAACATGGACTACCACATGCGTGCACACACACGTATATTATTATATTCTAAATCGAATAGCATCCGTGCACCCTATTTGTTAAATACCCTTCAATATCTATCACATATACCCTCATACAAAGTCGAACACACATGGACGCATACATATTACAATAACGCTTTGTTAGTCTGTGATCGAATGTGGAAAAATAAATGAAATTATTCATAAAGGAACTTAATGATAGTGATAACATTAATTGTGTTATAAAATTACCCGGAGGTCGTGTGCTTGGATTTTAATATATTGTGTGATAATGACTCTAATTAGTTGATTACTGTTAACGCCTTACTGAAGAGGGGGAAGTGGCCCAGCAAGGTATATACCTAGATTTGTGTGTAATTATGTGCGTTTCCACATCCTATTAGTAATGTTATACAGCACTTTTATATTAAGTCGTAGAAACATTTTATTTTATTAGTAAACCACATCTTTCCTATTCGCTTGAAGCTGTGTAAAAGTTGTTATAAACTATGTCCACACAACTTTGTGTATGACTCCATCAATCAACTTTTAAGCATCAATGTTAATTTGAATTCTTTTTTTTACTCGAATTCACAATTTTATTTGTAGTGATTCAGCGTACTTTGTTCTTAGTTTAGTGGTTTAAGTTCTCCCTTTTAACTCATAGTGAAATTAGAAAACAAACAATGAAATTGACTGTGTAAATAATTTCTTAGCTCGTGCAAAGCGGTCGCCCGTCAGCGGGGTGGCTAGCGGGGTTCCGCCGAGTCCCGAAAGGGTAGTGGGCAGATCCCGCTCTCGCCCAGGAGTGTCTCAGTCGCAACGTAAGTAACATTATCTTATAATATGCCACTGGTATAGTGGCCGGGGAAGGATTAGCCCAGTCGGATGATCACCGACTGCGTGGTATGATCATTACCTAGTCAACTGTCTGAAAGATTACAAATAAGTTCCAACCTAATAGTCTTTTCCACAGTAGACCAGTCTTATGACTGATTTCACCAACTATAACTTAGCTTAGGAAGCCCCTAAGCCCATGCTGTCAGTTTTTGTCTTTAATGAAAAGAATGTGACAGCATGACGCCTAAGGGTCACCTAAGCTAAGAAGAGGTTGGTGAAAATGGCCATTACTCCTACAATATAAACAAGTAGGCGGTCTAGTGAACTTTCAAATTTTGTATGCTTGTTCGGACAAGAAAACTGAACAATGTTTACTATAGGGCCAATCATCAAATCGCGAAAGAAATAAGCTTTTCCATACAAATGCTCAACATCAACTGAACCTAGATGTATGGAACAGCTGATTTTTTTTCGCTATTTCAAGATTGGTTCCATAGTGAAAGTTGTCCGGTTAGCTTGTCTGAACGAGCATACAAAATTTGGCTCCTGCTTCAATTTAACCTTGTATACAGGATGTCCTAGATGTCGACGTCGAAAAGTGTAAAAAATCTTAAGTCCTGTATTTTTTAAATTATACCCATTTAAATATATCTAAAAAATCTACATCATGTGACAGTGTTTTCATTCCTGTTGCTATAGATCTTTACTTTTCTAAATATTTTGTTTCATTTATTTTATAATCCTGAATAATGTTTATGTATACTCTGGCCTAAACCCGCTTACCCGGTCACCCGGATTCGGCTTGACGTCGACTTCTGGGACATTCTGTATACAGTTATCTGTATATTCCAATGTTGTCGAACGCCTCAGCAACGTCGCGTTCGTCGTCTCCGTCGTCGCGCAACACGGGCCCCCTGTCGCTGGCGACGGCGCGAAGAAGACCCTCCGGCATTCCCAGATCACTGGCGGGATCCAGGGAAACCAGTCCTACCAGGTGAGTTTGGTAACAGTTAGTTAAGATATCCCCCTTTATTTATGTAACTCATTATCTTTATTTATTATGTTACGTATTCATTTTTGATAATCAAATCTATCACTGTTTTGTTACAAGACTCGCAGTTTTCTATTAATTGACACCGCAACAATATTAATGATCTTATTTTACTCAAAGCAAACATTCCCTCAGCTTTTAGTACTCATGTACTGGCAATGTAGGGTTTTGGATTGATAACATGCTAATAACTAGTCATAAGAAACCTTGCGCTGCAGTGATCGTTTAATATCAGGTAGTACGGTACGCTCATTTGCTAAACAATACTAGAAAAATTGTATCAATCACGAAGATGGCTTTCTAAAGATAACTGAGAAATTGTACCAGAAATGGAACGATTGAGTCATATAAGAGCTTATGATCCCGAAGAATAAGAAAGGCATTTGAGCAGACTATTTTAGGAGAATCTATCTATCACTGAAGTATAATCAGCAACATGTCAAGCCGTCGCTATTTTACGAGCGACATTAAAGCGGTTACAAGACCAACATGTTTCTGACGTGTTGCTGTGTGCACATAGAAACCGATGATTATTTATAACTAAATGCATTAGGGTAATAAGGCATAGTTATTGAAGTGATAGTGTGCCTAACCTACGTATTATAATCATTTTAATTTTAAACTGTGTTATTTACCAGGTCGGGTAGATCTAGCAGCGTGGTGGGAACTTCGGTGCGTCGTCGCGAATCATCAGAACGCGGTAGACCACCCACAGCCACTCTCAGATTGCTGCAGCAAACGAGGGATGCTGAAGGAGCTCTTAGAGTGAGTACTAAGAAGACATAAGTTAAAATACGTGAAATCACACACATCCTTACTAATACTTAATAATGCACATCGAACTTTAGCTTTCTCTTTTTCAAATGCCAATTATACACCTTGTAACAGAAATAATGCAGGGTGTGCATTATCTCTGTTAAAAGCAGTATGTTACAAATATGCAATTGAATCAATTACAGTTATTTTGTTTTATCAAATCGGTATTAACAGAGATAAAAACATGGGCAGTCTATCCAGCGCGGGGCGGCCGAGTAGAGCTTGACGTGTGAATGACCTAAACTGATAGTGATAATGCACGCCGCAAAACTCCGCCTTAAAAACAAATCTTATTACCTTATGTTATGTATCATTTAACAAAAATTTTAATTTTTTATAAATATTTTTTTTTATCACCGTAATCGATTCAGAAACCAATTTCAATCACACCACTTTCGGGGTGTGCGTTATTTCTGTTACACATTTAACACATTGTACAACAACAGTATCTTTACTTAATATTATAAAGCTGAAGAGTTTGTTTGTTTGGTTGAACGCGCTAATCTCAGGAACTACTGATTCAAATTGAAAAATTATTTTTGTGTCGGATAGTCCATTTATCGAGGAAGGCTTAAGGCTATAATAACATCACGCTACGACTAACAGAAGCTGAGTATCAATAAAAAATATTGCAAACACGGGAAAAAATATATGGCGAAACGTAGTTCGCGGGCACACTCTGTAATTTAATAATTTGACCCACCAGAGTCCCGAAGACAATTCGGCGTGCGAGGGCGTTAGGGGGCGCGACGACGACTCCGAAGCCTCCAGCGTCTGCTCCGAGCGAAGTCTGGACTCGTACAGGAGACACGATGTGAGTGCACCTTTATGTTAATTAATCTGTTATACAGGATTACTTTTCAAGGAGGCGCCAAATTTTGTGTTCTTGTTCCAACAAGCAACCTGAACAACTTTCACTATGGAACCAGCATTCAAATCGCGAAAAAAAATCAGCTATTCCATACAAATGTTTGACGTCCACTGAACCTAGACGTATTATGGAACACCTAGATCTTGCTTCTTGTTCAAGTTTCATGATTCTAGGTTAACGAGAAGTTGCCTATAGGTTTTGATTCCCTTGTGAAATCACAAAATTATTTTGCAACATAAAAAGTCATACATATCTTTTGCTCGTGTTGACTTAAAAGTATGATTTTTTGTACATCTGCAAGATACGGTTTGATATAAATTACAGTTTTATATCTCTACGCACTCCTGAGAAAAGGGTCTTGACAGACGGTTAGTAACGGTTATTATTTGATTTAAGGAAGGTGAATTAAGTAAACTAAACAGTGTACTTATATCACCTACAGAAACAGGTGACTTATGGCCGATTTCACCAACCACAACTTAGCTTAGGAAACCCCTAAGACGTATGCTGTCACTTTTTGTCTATAATGAAAAGAATGTGACAGCATGCCACCTAAGAGTACCCTAAGCTAAGAAGAGGTTGGTGAAAATGGCCATAGGTCTACTAAATAGTATTCTTAATTACCCTTGGTGAATAAGTCCAGGTGAATTAGTCTGCATCTACTGAAACCTGTGCTTGTAACATAAACTAAACGAAACCTATCCGAACTCAACTCGGCGAAAAGCATAATTCCTCCAATAAAAAGTTTTTTATTCCAGAGCGTATCCTGGTCTGGTTCTGGCCGAGCTGGGTGGGAGTGGTCGCCTCCCCCTCCACCACCAGCTGACGATATACTGGCGCTGTGTGCCTCCACACACTGGACCGAGAGGAAGGACGGCCTCACCCACCTGGTGAGTGCCACTACACACCGCACTAATGCCACTACACACCACACTAATGCCACTACACACCACACTAATGCCACTACACACCACACTAATGCCACTACACACCACACTAATGCCACTATACTACACTCACAATGTAAATGGACAGAGGGCCGACTGTTGAAGTCGATGAGCACGATGACCTACTCTTCAAAGTAGCGCGGGGGTTGTCGCTTGGTATGAGTAGATGTATGCCGTTCGTTGAAGTAAAATAGAAAACTCTGTGCCGACTGTCGTATAAAGCACTAATATATTTTTAGTTACAAAATCAAAGAGCTGTATGTACACAGTGAGACCTATTTGTTATGTTATCGTTATTTTCCCCCATGCACAGCGGTTTATCGCGGTGAACTGTCAAAATACAATAGGGTTTCGTCGTATTTTGACAGTTCACCGCGATAAATCGCGTTATCATATCTTGTTTTGGTGGACGTGCTACGGGGGCAGGTGTGATGAAGGTCAAAAGCTTTGCTGATGTGTGAAAAAAAATGAGGCAGATCTTCCCTAAACTGTGTTCCAATTTTGTTGTATTTAATATCATAAATGTAACAATTGATTGCACATTTCCAGGCCAATTACCTGAACAGCGGTCGCCTCCTCAACGAGGACCAGCTTCGTCGGTTAACAGAACTTCTGAACAAGATGTTCGTGGACGCCCATACGAAAGTGTTCTCCCTTTTGCTGGACGCCGTCTGCGAGCTGTTGCTAGTCCACGCACCGCAGCTTAGGGATTGGCTGTACCAGCTACTGTTCAGGTTAGTCGACTACAACAATGACGGGAATATGATACAATCCTGCCGAACCATAACGTTGAATTTGCAAAATGTTGAATTCCCAAACAATGCTCTTACCATCATGAAAGTATCAACTACACAAGGACTGCTTACTGGTAATCGCCTGTTCAATCTTGTTATATCAATCACATGTTATTCCATATGTTTAAGCTTAAATTATAAGGACAGTTGACATAATAATATTAGGTTGGGGAAAAAGTCTTTTCGCATTATAGTATGTATAAACTTGTAATAAAATCTCTTTGGCTATACTATTTGTATCTGGCTGGTTTTGGTATCATTGAAAGTTTAAATTTTAAAGAACATAATTCCAAATTCAAATTAGGAAAATGTGTGATTTTCATTTGTTTTTCGTACCGCCAAGATGAGTGAATCTAATGAAGAAATTCGATACATTTTAAAATTTTACTACAAAAAAGGTAAAAATGCAACGCAAGCCGCGAAAAAAATTTGCGATGTTTATGGACCTAGTGCAGTGTCTGTGAGAGTAGCACAAATTTGGTTTAAGCGTTTTCAATCCGGAAATTTTGATGTCAAAGATGCACGTCGCTCTGGTCGCCCTATTACAGATAAAATGGATGCCATTTTTGAAAAAGTGGAGCAAGATCGGCATGTCAGTAGTTACGACGTAGCTGAAGAACTGGGAATTGACCACAAAACAGTTTTGGCGCATTTGAAAAAAACTGGGTACACAAAAAAGCTCGACATTTGGGTACCTCACGAGCTCACTGAAAGAAACCTAATGAACCGTGTAGTCATTTGTGATTCTTTATTACGACGTAATGAAACCGAACCATTTTTGAATGAAACTGAACTCTACTGCGAACAACTGATGAGATTAAAGCAAGAAGTTGAGAGAAAGCGGCCGGAATTAATCAACAGAAGGGGTGTGGTTTTTCATCATGATAACGCTAGACCTCACACATCTTTAGCCACTCAGCAAAAATTAAGAGAGTTTGGCTGGGAGGTGTTAATGCATCCGCCGTATAGTCCTGACCTTGCACCTTCAGATTTCCACCTGTTTCGGTCTCTTCAAAATTCTTTAGGCAGTGTCAGGTTAACATCACGAGAGGACTGCCAAAACCACTTGTCGCAGTATTTTGACCAGAAGTCCCAAAATTTCTATAGCAATGGGATCATGTCCCTACCTACAAGATGGCAAAAAGTTATCGAACAAAATGGTACCTACATACTTTAGTTAAATGTAAATAAACTATATTAAAAAATGTTTTGAATTTTCTTAAAAAATGCGAAGAAACTTTTTCCCCAACCTATTATATCTCACATATTTTTCAGCCATATGTAATACGTAAAAAACGTGAAATACTCGTTTTTATGATACATAAAAGTATCTGTGCTTCGTTTCTGAAACAAACCATTAACAAGTTTTCCACATTATTCACAGTTGAGATTTTTACATTTTTTCATCAGATACACAACATGGGATGTGTCCAGAATGAGGTCTATTTGCAACTTACAAATAAACTACGGCCAAAAATGGATTAAGAATAATCGCAAACAACACATATCAGATGAATGGCTATAAGTCGATTTATGCAATCACAGTGAGATCATAAAACAATAATTTCCACATTACTTTTAACTTAAACACTTTTGAGCGTCAAATACGAACATTTTTATGAAGATGTAAAATAGTGAGATACATACCTGAATCTATTTTTGACAGGTTACTGATGAAGCTAGGTACGGACATCTTAGGGTCGGTCCAGAGCAAGATCATGAAGACGCTGGATGTCATTCACGAGTGCTTCCCCGCAGAGCTGCAGCTGCACAATATATTTAGGTAACATATTGGAGGAAGACTCTGTACCAGGGTTATCTGCTTAGGTACCTCCGTGTTACCTATTTCTGCCGCAAAGCAGCAGTGCTTGCATTGCTGTATTTCGGTTTGAAGGGTAAGATATGGCAGTAAGATATGTCACAAGTTGGCAACGTACACTGTGGTTCTTTTGTGGGTTGCAGTTTTGCTGCAAATCTCACAAGAGCCACATGTATTATAGGTGACTGTTACCACTTACCATCAGGTGGGCAGTTTGCTTGTTTGCCAATTTTCTGCAATAAAAAAAACATGTCGAAATATTTTGCATACACCTTTAATAATTCCATCGACTGATTGATTAACTTTAACTATGTTTTTTGTTTAGCAGGCAACACGAAAGTGCACATACCGTTTTGATACTTGACCATTCCTTCGTATTTATGATTCACCTCTTTTTTGAACAAAAAATTAGAAAGATTTTTTTATGTTTAAACCGTAACACTTCCCTTTCGCAATGGTTATCTTTTCACAGACTCTTCCGTGTGTAAAAAAAGTGTTTAATGCCGTTCTTTGTTTTTGGTAGGTTCCTAGCGGATGGTGCGACCGCGCCTACGACGAAGACGAAAGTGGCGGCGCTTAGGTTCTTGGCGGATCTAGCGCACGATTACTGCACACCTAACAGTCTGGCTGTGGCGTTACACGGTAAAAATTTCAAATCAAATTTTTCTTTGTTGAGTAGGTACTGTTATCGCCGCCGCCGTGTCAGACAGATCATTCGTACTGATCCCGCCAAATTTTTTCATCTAAGGGCTTAGGGCTCGTTCAGACACTGCGGACCGCGCGATACAAATCGTGCGGTTTTCAAAACGCAAAATTGTGTATGTGTTCAGACGGCGGCGATTATAAAGCGATTCGCGTGTGCGGATTACGTTAGTTTGAAAATGGATATCGATGAAGAAACATTGTGTTTACTGTGGTTACTCATAAAATTAATGTCTTCACCATTTCCATAATTATATCTCCACAAACTTTCACACTGAAAATCCTATATTACAGGCCTTTTCTCCACTTCATCAATAAATAATTCAGTGTCGAAGCGATCCATTGCAAGCTCACGCGTGTTCTGTTATGACGTACCAATCGCGCGGTGCCCGCAACGAAACTGAACGCTGAGGAAAGGGTCCATAGTAATAGAATCGCGCGGGCGCCGCACGATTCTAACGGGTGTAAAAAAACTAATAACAAAGCCGAAGCCCATGTATGGAACCCATTGTTAATATCATTTTTGTCTTCTAGACCATACCTGGGAAATTAATAGTTACCGAGATATTTAAGTACAAAGTGACAATTATTTTTTGGGATTTTTATACCAAAGTGTTTGGAACATTATTTGTTAATTTTCATCCAAAGAAACATCAAAGAATCAAAAAATCAGTATTTATTAACAAATAAAGGTTACAATGCACAATGTATTTAAAACAGACGCTGTCTATTGTCGCCGCGAGCCGCTGACTTACGCAGAGACGATATCCATAGCGGGCGAGCGCGCGTTACATTGCGTAGTTCTTTTAGCAGTTGTTTTTTAAAACCTAAAAATAAATTTCGTTTTCCATCAATTTTTTTTTATATAAGTTAATTTTAATGGTCTGAATGTGTAGACGCGGGTTTTGTGATGGTTTTTTTTACACCGTGTATTTTCTAGCGATTGAGTGGCGGTATTCGCGCGGTTACTCAAACCGCACGATTACGTCTGAACCATCTAATAAATAAGACCCGCGCGGTTCCCACGCGATTCTTCAACCGCGCGGTTCCGGCCGTGTCTGAACTAGCACTTAGTCTGGGGAAAATACTAAAAATTTTACAGCTGTTTGTTTGAAAAAGTTATTATTTCGTTCCATGGTTAGCCAAGCTGCTATGCCTTTTGTAATGTTATACCGTGAAAAAAAAAATAGTTTCATGAGGTTGTCTACCCAAATGATTTATGAAATGGTCAAGCCTGATTTGTGCAAAATTTAATTCGTTGACGGTCTGTCTGTCGAGACCCTCCTTCTCAGGAATATTAAACTGAAATTTAAAAAAAACTAACTGAAATATCGAATACTCTGGTTTACTGTTTCTATCAGCTGTGAAAAAAATAAACTTGGAAGTTAACGCGATCAAAAGATTTGACCGGTTATATCGCATATTTTCGCAATTTTTGCGATTTCACAAGGGAATCTAAACCTATAGGGTACTTTCCATTGACGTGCAATCTAGAATCATTAAATTTGGCAGGAAGTAATGAATGTCTTACAGCATATATTAAGGAGAAAATCTGAAAGCCATAAATATTGCTAGGAACTTATAACTTTGAACGAAATAACTCGCACTCGGCCGGTCTTCTGAAATATACAGTTCTATTATAACAATTATATTGGTATTGCTTAAAAATTCATTTTAGAAATATATCAAACTGATAATAAGTAAAAAATCACTTTTTTGTTACTTACAACTCAAATGTAACAGTACCCTTCGTTCTTCGCCAGTTTTTAGGGCCATAATACCAAGTATTCTTCTAGGTGGAGCCACCGGAGTAGCGGGTAGGGCTCTGGTGAAGGTATCAGCCTTGGCGGCAGACCCTCGAGCGGCTGAAGTCCGGCAAGCTGCCAGAAGGGCGCTACCGGCCCTTTACGACTGTAATCCTGTTCCGGTGAGTAGACACTGCACACATAATTATAAAATGAGTGAATTATATCGTTAAACTTATTAATATTCAATTTATTTTTATACAACTCGTTAAATAAATTGCGCATACCCTGAATATAGTCTGTTCAGAATCGATAGTAGTAATCGATTCCAGTGATGAAAAATGTGGATCCAAAATTATATCAACTACGCCGCCTTTTAAAGTTACCTAACTCTGTCGTCTCTACCTCTTAGTGCGACCGCATACGTCCGACTATCGGTATATCGGTCTTACCAGTAGTACTACTGGTAAGACTACTGGGAACAGCCCGATTTGTTGACGGTGAAAAATGAAACATGGAGTTCTACTTTTCAACGCACACGAACTGTAAAAGTCGGCCATCGACAAAGTGATAGACGTGTGCGTTGATTCAACATAGCAACATGCTATTTCTTCTATAGCGACTTTCTTTCTCTTTGTTCTTGTAATCACGGCTCTGCGTGTTTCAAATAATGGGTCCCGCACGGATTAAGTTTGAAAAGAAGAAAACACTATCTCTACACCAAACCATCACAGTAATGTACTTACGTTATTTGAACAGCAACGCTATCACAAATTTTTATAACCCCAAAAATCGGTGTGCGTGCGAGTCCGTCACAGATAATAAGGCACTATCTGCGCGTTTCGGTAGTCCTACCCTCTCTACCCTCGCGGTGAATGTTTTCCGTCTATCGCGGAAAACAAAAACATTGTGTATGCATTCACAAATGTGTAAAGCTACGCCTCTTTGTTTCGATGTTTTTGTGTATTATTTCGAAAAAAAAACGCGCAGGAGACACGGCTTTAGACAAGCTCAACAAATTCCATTTTAATATTGGTACTTTTTTACAGTTCACGGCGTTAATGAGTGAGCTGCCTCCAGACACTCAAGCTCTAGTCAATGGTCTGATGCAACAACACGTTCGACGGACCTCCAGCAGTGAGTAAATCTCTCAGTCTCTTTAGTAGCATGTCCCTCGTGTCACCCATGTAACGTTGATCAAGAAGACCTAGTTTATATATTTTCTAGTATAATTATTATAAAAGAAACCACAATCAGGCTATTATTAGACTTAACTTATTAATTTGGCTTGAAAAGCTACTGGAAATAAAAATAAATACTCAAAAAATCCCATTGATTTTAAAGTGTTACATTTCCGTATTCTAACTTAATAACGATTACGGTTGCTCTTTATATTTATCCATCACTGCATTATAAAGCTGCTAACGATCTGTCGGACGCGACTGACAACTGCGACTTATAAGGTACATATCATCTAGATAATAAATATGCACTGAACTGTGCCCAGTATCGGATTCGTATGTCCGGGTGTGACCTTAGCTCGTCCTTGAGGCTTAGGACGCCCGATGGCGTTGTTTTCTATGCGTCCGCGGACGATTTGCACGGGATCAGAGGCGTGCACGTGCATTAGAAGGATTCCAAATACACGAAGGCTGTACAGCCGGCTTCAAAAGTAGATAAGTATTTTAGTACCATGTCACACCAACTGTATGGTGTAAATCCCACAAAATACTATGGTAAAGTTAAGGAAAACAGATTTGATTTAAAATTATTATAATGGTTAAACTGGTAATGGATGTAATGGTAAGAGCACACGCGGCGTAATTTGTGTCCGATCGTGAACTGAATTAATATATTGAACTAGCTGTGTCCGCGAACTATGTTTCGCCATATATATTTTTCCCTTTTTGCTACATTTTTCATTGATGCTCAGCTCCTATAAATTAAAGCGTGATGTTATATAAAAAGCTTAAAGACTTCCTCGATAAATGGACTATCCGACACAATTTTTTAATTTGAATCAGTAGTTCCAGAGATTAGCGCGTTCAACCAAACAAACAAACAAAGTCTTCAGCTTTATAATATTAGTAAGTATATAGATTTGAGTAAACACTAATTGAGGTCAATAAGCGAAAAGGCTGATCGCCCGATGTGCTAGGCGAATACAACTGTACTTCGTACACCAACTATTCCTTTTATTTAGTATGGTTACATCTATATTGCATTGTACAGCCGGCTTCAAACGTAGATAAACATTTTACTACCGTATCACACCAACTATTAATAATGCAATATAGGTGTAACCATCCTTACATATTATAAAACAAAGTCCCCCGCCGCGTCTGTCTGTATGTCTATTCGCGATTAACTCAAAAACCACTGCACCGATTTTCAAGCGGTTTTCACCACTCGATAGCGTAATTCTCGAGGAAGGTTTTAGTATATAATTTGTTAAGTTTTTGTATTTATTTCTGTGTACATTAAGAGGCCTCTTACACTTTTTGCACGAAAATGACATTTTCTTGCGCTAAATTTACTATTTCAAACACGATTTTCATACAAATCGATACTAGGGGAAAATAGGTTTATTCTTATTGTTGCCAGTTGTAAGAACAGATTTTCTTTTACTGCTTTAGTTTTATTGGAATAATCGTTCTTCCTTACCTTGTTTGGCAGAATGTCATGAAATAGACAAACTAAAACGGCTAAAACTCAAAGTAAACTCCAATAAATTTACTAAAATAAAATCACAAGATGTCAGAAATATATATTTGTTGCCAGTTGGAAAGACGCTTTTTTTATTAAGCGTCCCATTTATAAAAAAAATATATTTGAAGTTACGAGTTTTTACGAAATATGATGACACTTTAACGTTCATTTTAGAATTGTTAAAACTATATTTACAATTAAAAAGCTATGTCAAAATAAACTATGTTCTTCAACCAATCGAACGGTATAATTTTTAAAATAAAAAAATAATTAATGATTTTTTATTACACCTCAAACGTCGGCCGTAAATGCAATAAATTGTATGGTAAAAACTCGCGTCAATCAGTCGAGCGCGAGCCCTCATCGAGGTAGGATCTGTGTCAGTTTGCGCCGCACAAGACTGTTTTTACGTAATTGTCGTAATTATTGAAATATAAATAAAAAATTTGGACAAGGACCTATACTAGGATCCTCACGAGTTGATCGTTTTCAAGCAGAAATTTTTTTTCGCTATCTTACAACAAAAATAGAACGTCTTGAAAATCTGACTGGGACGAAATTTCGCAAAAATGTTTGTCTGATAACACTACTTTACAATATGAAAGTGTTTTTTGAGTACTACTACTTGAGACTTTTAAGTAGTGTCACCTCTATAAATTAAAATGGCCACCATTAAAAAAATGTTGGATCATATTTATTTTGCCACCCCATCAATATGGGTATCAAATGAAAGGGTTTTGAGAGTAAAATACGACACAGTATGTGACATTGCTCTAAATTCAATATGGCCGCCGTTCGGAAATTGTGGATCACTTTCCTTTTGCAACCTATACAATATGGGTATCAATTGAAAGGGCTTCGAGGGTTAAATACGATACAGCGAGTGAGATTGCTCCAAATTCAATATGGCCGCTGTTCCAAAATGGCGGATCGCTTTTCTTTTGTCACTCACGTAATATGGGTATCAAATAAAAGGGATTTGGGAGTGAAATACGATACAGTCACTAATATTGCTCTAAATTCAATATGGCCGCCGTTCCAAAATGATGGATCACTTTCCTTTTGCAACCTATGCAATATGGGTATCAAATGAAAGGGCTTCGAGAATGAAACACGATGGAGTGAATGACATTGTTCCAAATTCAATATGGCCGCCGATTCCAAAATGGCGGATCGCTTTTCTTTTGCCCTCTACCCAATATGGGTATCAAATGAAAGGGATTTGGGAGTGAAATACGATACAGTGAGTAATATTGCTCTAAATTCAATATGTCGAAAGGGTGGATCACTTTCCTTTTGCAACCTATACAATATGAGTATCAAATGATAGGTTTCGAGGGCACAGAACACAGAAAGACGTTAGAAAGGCTTAGTTTTGCACCGTTTGTACGGGAACCGCTGCCGTCAGTTTTGCTCTCACTTCTTTTTCTAGTTTTTCTTAAACCAACAAACATAAGCTTGCGCTGCCCGTGCATGGTCAATCTCCTGGTTATATTTCTTTTGCGAAGATTAGTTCTCCAGATTGGCCCGTGAAAGCCTAATCTTCGCGCGAAATCGGAATGAACCAATCACAACGCACACTTACACAGAAACTCACTGCCGTGAAGTATGCAACGTGTACAAATTACATTAGTTTAGTGATTGACATGGAATGAATATATGAATAGTTATCGATATAAAATATTGATACTAATTTTAATATTTGAAATTTGTTGAAAACTTATAAATAATGATTACATTCATTATACCCATTAGTAGGGTACAATGAATAGTACCGCACTAATAGGTACGAATATTGATTGAATCACTCTGCTTATTAATATGGCAAAAGAAATATAACTAGGAGATTGAAATTTCGGAGCAATATAGATAACAGACTAAACACGCAATTTTTTTTCTTCTTAAATTGGTGAAAATCATAGTTATCAAAAAAAAAGTAACCAAATTTTCCGAAAAAGTAGAAAAAAACCTGACTGATTTTTGTATTGAGCCAACAGTTAAAAAATTTCCCTCCGAAGCAAGTGGACACATTCGCAACTGGACAGATTCTCAGGTGGACGGATTAGCAACTGGTCAGGACATGACTACATTCCATGACATAACGACAACCACTTGTACGTTTATCGTTTGTCCAGTATTGATTTGATTCTATTTAGTATGGAGCCGGGACTAAGAATATTTTCGACTGTTTTCGTGAGGAATTTGAACCTTGCATATTTGAAGAAAAATATTTACAAAAATATTTATAGCTCGAAAAAGGTGCATCGGAGCTAAAAAATAACGAAATTTTTGTCCCCCCATACACCTCCACAACTAATGAGGACACACATAATGGACTTATCAAAAAATGGCCAAGTGTGAGTTTGACTTTTTTTTCATACTAAATTTTGATTTTTATATGAAGTTTAGTTCAGATAGCACCTTGTGTAGCAAAGGTGCGAATTTTAATTGAACTCATCCATACTAAATACGTATTTTTTTAAGTGCTAGCTCCGTACAAAAATCAGTTAATTTTTTTTTTGTTTTTTTTTTTACTTTTTCGCAAAATTTGTCAACCTTTCCGCTCGCGACTTCGTCCGCGTTATTCTTGTTTTCCTGTGGGAATGTTATATTTTCCCGTAGGAAAATTACCCTATGTCCTTCCCCTGGTCTCGAACTATCCCCATACCAACTTTCATCAAAATCGGTTCAGTAGTTTCGAAGCCTATTCAATACAAACAAACAATCAAATCTTTTCTCTTATAATTATTAGTATAGATGATTTTCGCCAATTTGAGAAAAAATATTGCGTGTTTTTTGTCTGAATTCTATATTGCTTTGAAACTTCAATCTCCTAAATATGTTTCTTTTCCCATATTAATAAGCCGAATGATTCAATAGTACTACTATTCATTGTATCAAAAGTGGTAGAAATCTACGGTACTAATTGTACTAATACTCGTACTGTACAATTACACTTCCACGGCGGCGGCGCCCCAACGGCGTGTTTAGTACAGGATATAACAAGCTGACACCCATCCATGTTAAAATAGTCATATAAATATTATGGTGATATTAAAAATTCTAAAGTGCAAAATTAGTTTAGAATTTATCCATAATTTTTTTTACTAATCGTACTATTTGTATGAAGACTACTTGTTTATAAATTCAAGTTTACTACTTACTGATGTTGGAGGTACCTATAAAATTTAAGGGTTTTCTTCGATGTTCATGGGATCCCATAATCAGATTCTGACTTTGGTGACAATGGGACCAGCCCAAAAAAATATACACTATCGAATACGAAAAGAATTTCGAATAGACAAAAAACAAAAAACATCGAATTGAGAACCTCCTTTTTTGAAGTTGGTTTAAAAAAAAAGAAAAATAAACAAATTACTACCTTTTAAAAGAAATATCTTCTAATTAGCCTTTTTCGTCACTTACTAATATTCAGTAAAAACATAAACTAAAATAATAAATTCAAGTATCAATTTACACTGGCTGACTAGCCACACTATATTGGCGCGTCGCGTTGTCTCTCGCTCGAACACAGACCTCGCCGTCCGCACCTTACGTCCGCATTTACCTAAACTTGAGCAGCGAAATTTTGTGAAAGGGCTCTTAACGATATTTGTTGAAGATGTCGGTATAAAATAAATTAAGGCGAAACGTAGTTCGCGGGCACAGCTAGTACTAAATAAAAGGAATAGTTGATGTGACATGGTAATAAAATGCTTATCTACTTTTGAAGCCATGGTTGGCAAGTGAAAAAAAATAGAGTATGGACTAAGTTTTGAGTTAAAATATACAAAATAATACAAAAACGCGTGGTATAGATCGCCATTTTGGCAACACAGCCGCGTACCGTTTGTTAGGATGTTTTTTAGTAACATTCATGCACGAATTCATAAACGATGAACAATTATCATTGGAGCGTTATTTAGCAAGCCATTCTTTCTCGAAGTACAGTTCTTGGATACAGAATTTTTCATCGGATATGCGCTCAAATGTGCACGCTTATCAGCCGCGTCCAATAATTTGCTTCTAGCTCAAAAATAATGTCGTCACAAAATCTCTTACCGTGTTCGCAATTTTTTTTGATTCGAAAGCGATCGCGATAGATGTTAACTACACAATACCTACAAAATGAGGGGAATTATTAAATGACCTGTATTATCGTTTGTTAGCCGGTAGCGAAAGTCCGGTGCGCACAATAAGCGGGAGCAGCAACCCTCCCAACGCAGAAGACGTACACTCGCGTATACGCAAGACCACCTCGGAGATACACACCTATACTGCGCAACATTCCAACGGTAGGTAAAAAAATCTTTAACACGAAAACGGATCATCGTACATTAATTTGTAAAATGTATTACCTTTCTATAAGAAGAGAGTAGCTGTAATTTGTACGGCGGCCATCTTGAAATTCGCCATTTTGTTGTCTTTTGTTGCTCATTGTTAGCGCAGCGTAGATAGATATAAACACTTTTCAACTTAATCTATCACGTTTCAAGTGACACAGTCCGGTGACAGATAGACAGTTGCACGGACGGAAGGTGGAGGTTAAGTGAAGGGGTCCCGTCGTCACCAACAATGGCTTGGCTATCATATGCCAGTTTGCTGTGGCCACGTTATTACGATAACAAGAATCATTATTAGCACGTCATGTGTAGTCAGACATTTCGTGAAGTCTCTGTAATATTTCACTGTAGTAAGTCCTTTTGAGTATGATTTGTATTCAGGAAGTTTTATCGCTATAATGGAACTAAAATATTCGCGATAATGTGGCCCTGCTATAACAAAATAATAAGCAAATAATAATATACTTACCTATTAGCCTCATCTATGTTGATAGAGTTTGTTCCTTTTGTTTGGGACATAAAATTTGAGAAAAATCCCTACTTCTAAAAAAGCAGATAATACGTCACAAAGTCAGATAATTCGCCGTATAAAGTAAGCAGTAAAATATTCCTTCAACCTATTTTCGGTTACTGTGGCCTACAATTTCAAGAGAGATTAGCCATCCTGCGCAGGAGGACAAGTGTCTGCGCAAACACAATACGACTCTCCATTCCTTCACTCGCACAGTCCGCGTAGTCTCGTATCAATACGTATGATTCACTGTACAACGTGCCTTTCTGAGGAAGGGGAATAAATCCTCTGGGGTACTACTTTGAGGGTTTGGGACAGCAATTTTGGGACAGTACATACAGCAAACGAATTGTCTTCATTTTTTGAAAAAATACCATGTTTGTGATTCATCTTTCTCAATATTAATTTACTTTCCTCACAGCGGAATGCGGCAACCACATGTCCAGCAAAGACTCGGGCATAAGCCAAATGTCGGACGCCACGTTGTCCAACAACAAGGGGCTGAACGGGCACTACAATGCGTGAGTATAACAGCGATACATTTGCCTCTCCTTGTAATAACAGATATTGTTCAGATTTTTAAAATATCGCTTTCTATGGAGCTGACTTTCATATATATTATATCTTTATAAACTTTATACGGTTATTTTTTTATCACCCTGGAAAATTTAAGGGACGCTTCACGACATGGTATTAGAATTATTTAAATACGAATAAAAAAATCTGTTAATAATTTTATATAAATTTTCTAAAAAATCTAAATAGTGCAGCACTAGTTGAGAGCAGCATTTTTAGAGATTTTTTATTTTTTTTATATATTTTCTCTCATTTATTTTTTTTTATATAATAATGGATGTCCTGAAGCGTCCCTAAAATTTCATTACATAAAGTCCAAGTGAAAACCGTACAATCTTGCTAAGTACGAGTATCACTGTAACACGATGTTACAATACAATATGAATGATGACACGTGAATTCCATCGACATTTCTTTCGTTTTCGGTGAAGCCATAGCATATAAGGATGAAAATCGACATTAATTTGATTTTCGTCGAAAATGAAACGAAAATCAGAAGAAATCGAGCGCCAAAAATACTCAACGCGTACTTGATTTCCAGATTAAACAGTTTTACTTGAAATTACGTTTTTTTTCATGTGATAACTCAGAGCGGAGGGTATAGCTCGTGCGGCGTCAGCTGATAGCTCGGAAGAAGCCAGCACAAAGGAATCTTCCCCGGTTCCAGCTATACACCGGTCCGACTACCACCACCAAGGGTAATATAACATATCATCGAAAGCCACTGTCTATCTGTTACAATTTTGCTGAAACTTAGTATTTTTATGCTTTGTATGGCAAGGAATTTCATATACTTATACATAGTTGTGTCCAGCGCTAGCTGAATTTTTTTTGGCGGCGTGGCAGTATAATGTACGGTATACATAGTTATGGCGTTTGTAGATACGGCGAGTGTTTACTAGAGCCCCAAATGCCACGAAATAGGTGTAAATTACTATGAAATTTGCGATTTTTAAAGTTACGTATACCAAAATTCCTACATATGGAAAGCATACACTTAACACAATAAAAGTTAACTGTTTCGTTCTATTTTGTCATGTTATTCACCCCCGAATTGTAACCCTTGTTGCCGCGGGAAAAAGCTAATATAATTATTAAAGATGCTTATGTTTGTATAATAAATATGAATAGTATTCACCTTCAAACCATACCACTTTAATAGTATTATAAGTATTATTTTTTTCACAGGGAGTTTAACTCTAGCCGGGACAGAGTCAAGCCTTACGAGACAGATGAAGATGGATTTATTATTACCAAATGTAAGTTTGTTTTGATATTGAATTGAAATGATACATTTTTGCAAATGAGCAAAGTGACTTGGTAAAAACAAATAATACCGCCAGTTTTATTTTTCACATCCGTAATCTTCTGAGAAAATACTCAGTCAAACACATTAACAATTAACTTAATATATTATGATCAAATGTACCCGAATAAAATCCGAATAGTGTATTTTATTTTAACGGCAATAATGCAAAAAATGTAACTTTTTACCGTGCCTTTTCACAACATTTTAGAGCACACGATTGGACATAAAAGAAAAAGAATTCATAACTTTAGTACACTTTGACGGTTTTCTTGTCATTTAGTAAATTTTACAGCTCAATTTTTTTCTTGCAAACGTCGCGTCAGCCTTCATTATTACTCACTGTTTCGCTTGCAGCCGGTCTTCGCGAGCAAGAAGTATTAGAAGCGTTATGCAAGTTGGACGTATCTCAGGCGCCACCTGAACAGTGGGAGAGATTACTGCTCGCCACGCACGAGATACTCAAGTACGGTGACTGCCGTAAGCCCTGCGAGTATTTCAAGTGAGTATACTCTGTTTGTCCCTCGGTGCCTGTAGGAGACTATACGCCCCGCATGGGGAAATCGACTAGAAGAAAAAACGCAATGTATGAATGCGGTTTTTCTGGTCATTAAAATCGAAGACATGGTTCCTAAGAACAAATCGTTGTATGTTTTAAAGCTTCACACTTGCCCATACTTACCAATCTAAATGGCGCACTTTGTATGTTAAAGAATAAATTGTTAATGTAGCTAACATTGCAGAAGAAATCGTCAATTTCGTTTATACTCGTATGTACGTATTTTTATATAATACATTTTCCTTCTAGGAACATCGTACGAGTGGCGCTGGCGGCGCTATCTATCGAAGAGAATTCCGGCGATAAAGAGAATTCAGAAAACACAAACACTCAGCAGTCTTCCGGTAAGTTAATTTGTATGAAATAAATAAATATAAAAATTTTGTTCAATATAAGATGCAAATGTAATATTCATGAACGATTTGTGATTAAAATGTTATGAAAACGTAAAACACGGCAACATTTTTATTTTAGTTATTACTATTTTTCATGAATAATTGCGAAATAAAAATACGCGAAACGGAACGCATCTTAATCTACCAATCAACGACTAGTGACGTCATTCGTGTTTTATGTCCCGTCCATGAAGCAAATACAAAGAGGAGGTGCCCTATCGCGTTTTCCGTATGAAATCAATTGAAGCCGGAAATCGGGGTGCGGGGGGAGGGTGCGCGAAGCCACTGTCACCTTGTAGCGAGTAGAATTACTAAAATGCCAGCATTATTGACGTTAACATAAAAGTTCCGCTATACATTACTAGGTGGCAGCAGTGCTAGTACAGACTAAAATGCCAGCATTATTGACGTTAACATAAAAGTTCCGCTATACATTACTAGGTGGCAGTAAAAGATACATTCGTAGGAGAAAGATAATTTATTAGGTGCTGTGTCAATATAATCTAAAAATAAAAATCGTTAAAACTGCTTATATTAATTCACGTGTTTTATTTTCGCCCTTAATACATCCTACGTTTTCGTTAGTATTTTTACTCGCCACTAGAGGGCCTTTTGTGCTTTATCGGGACATTGACAGAAGCGTCCATGTGGCGTCGAACATTCTAGAAGCAATACGTCAAGTAATAAATTAATAATGCTTGTTTAATGTACTTACAAATGGAAAGAGATTTTTTTTTCGTTCACTTTGTTTCTGTCGTCTGTGTAACTTTTGCACGATAGAATACAACATTTCATTTTGTATTTAGGTAATTTAAAATTAAAATAAAAGAAGAGCGTACGACGTACTAATCCGACAGATAAAAAGATCGACTGATGTCAGCGCCTCTGGCGTTAAGTAGCATTGATTTACTACCAAACGTAGATAACGCATGAACGATCGAAAAGTAGGCCGGTGAAGAACTGCTCAATCGCGACTCGTGCAATTCCTTTGCATAGTGAGTGATTAGCTGTCGGCACGTAAACATGCCGAAGTGCGCATTCAAAAGTTGTGGTAACAATAGCCAGAAACGGCAGAAAAAAGACGGAATTTCATATTTTGCGTGAGTAAACTCATTACACATCTTATCATGTATTCAAATATTCGATTTATACGTAAAAACCATTGAAAAACAATTATTTTAATCATAAACATGTCGCTTCGCGTCAGTGTCAGTACATCACAATCATCTCGCTCGCACGGGCATCGTATTACGATGTGCTATCTCATTCATGCGTTGGAGCGACAACGCGATAAGCAATTTCAGGCATTACGTTTGAGAGTATAAAGTTGATATTTTCTTGTAGCAATTACTAAAACGTCGTTTGCTCTGTGGCTAGGTATGAAATGATGTAACTTCCCACGGTTGTACTTAAAATAGTTGCCGTAATAATGCAGAATAAGGTTGAATATACAGTACTTTCTTTATGGTAATTTTCATTCGGGCGTGCATATTCAAGTATATATCAGCGAGTACAAATGTATAGTCGATTAGGTTACAGATTTCAAGCGCGTTTTTGTATGAAGCGCTCTATCTACTTTTGGTAGTATATCAATGTTAAGTAGCTAAAACTAAAAATGCGTGACGTCAGGACTCTGGTGTTAGGAGCTGGACCTAGATGCTTATAACATCTCCTCTTTGTATTTGCTTCATGGTCCCGTCAGATGTAAACATTATTTTACGAAAATTATTTACATTTTTCTGTAAAAAAAATGGTTGGCTTTTATAAAAATATATTCCAGAAACCTACCATGAGTTAGTGTCGACATGGTAGTAACTTTTTTGTTGAAAGTGCCGAGTTTTCGAGTGTAGAAGTGAAAGGAATTAAACTCCTACAGTAGCTTAAGTATTAAATCATGGTTAAGCTTTCATGTTTTATTTAGACTATAAAGAACGAAAAGAAGGCTATCTTGCTACAGCCATTTTTTATAACTTTGGATCAGATGGTCCAGTTAAAAACAATTTATTTGGGAACTTCTTTGAAGTTGATGGACACATTGGTACAAAACATGAATCCACACGCCTTTTTTAGAGTTCTGAATAAGATGTTGATGGATAGTCTATTTAAAATAACTAATTCAACTCAACACTAATGGAAACTTTCCCTATGATGTTTGAATTGAATGTTAGCGACGAATGAGTGACAGACAGGAGTGACGTCATCAGAACTGTAGGCCTATTTTAGCGCGAAAGAAACTTAACAGTTTAACTGCATTTTATTGCAATAAATTTTGTTATTTTAATTTTTAACATACTTGTGATCTATTTTTACATGGGATTCTTTACAATAAACGTAAAAATATTGCATGGTCTCTATTTCTACTAAAGCAGCGTTTATAGCTTTAATTTATCAGCCCTAAGTACACATAACAGCAGGTCAGACTGTACTTATTGACCTTGAAACAGCCTCACAGATCTCACACACTGGTTGAAAACGCAACACCTTCCTTGATAGCTCAACAACTGTGCCTAATTGAAGCGCCGCTAACAGTAGTTCTTCGCGATTGTTCCACATAATATTAGTACACTACCTGACCCGGTGTACTTTGTATCGCCATGTTTTTTAACTAAATTACTGAAATGTTTGTTTAAATTATTGTAATTTTTATATTACACAAAACTTGTCCTTACAATAACGACTACATAAAACCAAGAATCATCCAATTTGGTGCAGTCGTTCGAAAGTTATGGGCGTACATACATTTCGAAGATCCATTTTTATTTATATAAATAGATATAAAATATTGGCGTTATTAAAAAATACTTAATACCCTTATAATAGCTCAAGTACTTTGACTTCGCCTTACGGCGACAGCTTATAGCGACAAGATGGCGAGGACCAAGTAGGCACAAAAAATATTAACTGGCAATCTGTCCAGCGGACCTAAAAAGGCCGCACCGTAGAATCATTATACGAATCATAATTATGATTCATATTATACAGGGTGTAACCAGGGCTGGGCAGTATTTGAAATACTTGTAATTGAAATACGTATTTGAAATACAAATACGTATTTTGTATTTGTATTTCAATTACTTGCTCAAAATGTAATTTGTATTTGGTATTTCAAATACCTGAGTCTGAGGTATTTTGTTGGAGTACTATTATATATTCTGTGGCATTGTCCAGGTTGGGGCAGCGCCAACGAACGCGCGGCCGCCGAAGCAGTGAAGGTGCTCATATGGCTGTGTCGGAGACCGGAGACGAGGCCGCAATGGCTGGACTACTTCGACCTCATACTGCTCAAGCTGATCAACGCTTACGGCGCGCTAAGCAAGGAGGTCAGAACCAAATTCCCATTTGAAATCTTTTAAAGACATTTAAAAGGGAACATAAGCCGGTAAGTATCGGCTTGAGCGCGGTACGTAATCGCATCGAGAATGTCATCGCTTTGTACTTATAGCGAAAGTTGATAGTATTTTTGATAGATGGCGTTCTAAGTGTTATTTGAGCTACTTCGACCTCATACTGCTCAAGCTGAGCTGAATAGGGTTGGCTGGTAATTAGTTGATTATTTATTAAATAAAAAAGGAAAGCCGATGGGAATCGTATTATTAGGACCCTTTGCCACTGAGGCACAAAAATATTTACAATGATATGTTAAATAAGCCCTTGTAAAATGGGCAATTCTTTTGCTAGACGACGTAAAGATATGTGACAAAATACATAAATACGCTCGGACTGAATAAAAATATCTATACTTATGTGGGTGTTTGCTTAAAAATATGTTTGATTTTTACATCGCTTACTAAATATATCATATTTATCTGTCCAATGCAGGTAATGCGCGCAGTGGACGCGGGAATGCCTCACATCGCACAGGCTTTACCCGCTCATCAGGTATTTATAACTTTGTAGATTTTTTTTTTATTCTGCCAAGTTGGCAAACATACAGGCTACCCACCTGATGGTAAGTGGCCACACATACCTACAGTACTCGACTACCCTCTACTACTACTATAAGGGTCACAATGTACACACGCCAGCACATCAGACTAAACATTTCTGTAGCAAAATGGTACTTATTACAACTACATAAGATGCCACAGGGTTTACCTTGATGTGCTGTCGTCCGTACGTTGCCAACTTGTAACATATCTTATGTTACAAGTTGGCAACGTACATTACCAAGTAATTTTACACCGCCGATCTCACCCTTCATACCGAAACACAGAAATTCAAGGTGAGGTAGAGGACTCTGGTACTGAGTCTCTGGTACCTCTGGTAACCTACTCGATGATCCGCATGATATTGTGTATATCGTGCGGGTCATAGCCGCAGCTATGTAGAGTTCTATTCGATATTCTTAGTGCCGTCTATCGTGTTCGGCTACTAGACACACGTCGAACGATAGCTATTTTATATTTTATCATACTAACGGCCGGTTTAAATATTATATCTTTCTGTGGATTTGATTACTAGCGATAGGTATTTGACATTATCTTGGTACAAAGAGCACGGAGGGAGACTCTGTACCAGGGTCGCCGGCTTGGGTGCATCCGTCTTACCTATTTCTGCCGCAAAGCAGCAGTGCTTGCATTGCTGTGTTCCGGTATAAAGGGTTAGATGATGGCAGTGAAATTATTGGATACCGTGACTTTACATCTTATGTCACAAGTTGGCAACGTACACTGTGGTTCTTGTGGGGGTTGCAAATTTGCTGCGAATCTCACAAGAGCGACATGCATGACTGTTACCACCTACCATGAGGTGGGCAGTATACTTGTTTACCAACTTAGGACGCGTCTCATTTAAGCATTTTTAACACGAAATGCTAGCATCAAATACCCATGCTAATAGACGGGTCCACTGATACCACTGTTTGACAGCTTTCAAATTTGACATTTGGAATCATTTTTTCATGAATCAAAGAGGATTTTCGGCGGATTTAAAAAATTCATTGAAAGATATTTAGTATTGACCACATTCTGATTTATATTATTAGAAATTTTAAGTGGCTGGACTAAGTAAGTAGGTGAGGTGTCGAAATTCAGCACAAAAAATCAGTACCTTCCATTTCATTTGTAACAATTGGCGCGGCTAAAAATGTCAACATTAATTCTTATAAGAAACGCAAAACGAGGCTAACATCAGATGTTAGCCTCAGGAAAGTAGCAGTGCTTTATCTGGAACGCAGGGTTAGTTGTATATAAAAAAGCGTCAAAGTTCTATCTCCGGTAGTAAACAAATCCACAGATAGATAAGGATACCTATTGAAAGCAGTCGTAGGTACGTCACTCACATAAAACGTGTTCAATGACAGGTGCTTGCGCTAGTGAAGCCTGTGATAAGAACCCGAGGCTACCCCACCTCTCTGTGCGCCCTCAAGCTCGCCGCCGAAGTGGCCAAGGCGAGGGGGAACGAACTGCCGGACGATACAGTTGCGCTGCTGATGGAGGGCGTCGGTCAGGTGCGTGCTATTGATAATACTTTTACTCAAAAATGCATGTAATGTGGTCATTATTTTGACAACCTTGATTGATCAAAGTCGACATTGCCGTTCTGTTTCAATTTTAATTACTTGCTGGTTTTATTTAGATTAGGTACTTGCATTTTTGAGTAAAGCACTATACAAGCCTTGGCCCACAATGACTGCTTCGCTGGTCACGCTATGATTGCCTCGAGCTAGCCTAGCTACGCTCTAGGCCTTCCAGCTTGGCTATCATTGCAGCCCTTGCTGTCCTCGCTGTAAAGGCCTCGACCTCTGACCGCGCTGTGTCGGCCTGGAGCTGCGCTGTCGGCCATCATCAGCCGCGACCAGCAAAGTAGTCATTATAGGCCGCGGCAGTAATGTACTATTATTATGAAAGGCCATATTTGTATAAGCAGCGAAAACAAAATGGGCTTATCAAGCTCCTTTTTTTTCATACAAACTAAATAAATTATTTTTGGATCCTAAGTCTCGACAACCCTACATTAGCGCACCTTTTCAGCTGGACTATTTAGGTTGTTGTCACTTGAAGTTTTTGCTTTCAGTTTAAGCTCTTATTGACTCGAAAAATGTTAAGTTTCCAGATCTAAGACAGGCACCTAAGGTTCGTCTAATATCTAACCTATATGCCACTTTTTTATTATTTCGTCGTTCAGTTCAACCCGGTATAATAACATTTCTTTATTAACATTAATAATATGGGTATGAAATAAAAAGGCTTAAAGTTGAAGAATAAAAGCAATCTTAACCTTAATTCAATGAGAGCTGCTCAAAAATGGCGAATAAAATTTCTTTTTCAACCCCAGTAATATGGGTATCAAATAAACTAGTTTGAAGGGTAGAGCATAGTGCTCTACCCTTATGCAATATTGCCCTACATTCATTATGGCCACCACTCAGGATGGCGAATAAAATTAAGTTTTCAACCCTAGTAATATGCGTATCAATTTTATTAAAATAGTAGATCACTACGAATCTAACAACATTACTCTAAATTTAACATGGCCGCCGCTAAAAATGTGTATAAAATATAGCTCAACCATATTTAATATGTTCATCATCAACCATTTTTTTTTATATAAATGATTTGACACGACATTCCTAGGATTTTTATAATCATTTTCATTTTTCGTTCATACTACGATATGTTAATGAATTTCAAAACTGGTAACAAGCCGATTGTATTATTGAACGGCTATTATTATTAAGTATGGCAGGGCTATACATATATCTAGAATCGTTTTACAGTTGGCCGACCACCAGAATTCGGCGGTACGCAAAGCGGCCGTGTTCTGTATGGTGGCGTTTACATTCGCGCTGGGCGAGGAGAGAATGCAGCCGCATCTAAAGCATCTGTCCGTCAGCAAGTACCGACTGCTGCAGGTAAGATATTTTCTTAATAGCGAGCCTATCAAATGACTCCATTCCACCTAAACCGCAACCTTACAGTCTGATTTTTAGTTCGACGGAATTCTGACATTTCAGAAGTATTGCCAACATTGAAAAAATCTCACTGAGAAGGGAAAGCATTTTACCAAAATAAAAAAAACTTCTTGATTTTAAGGACTTACAAATTTACCGATAATTTTAAAATGGTAATTAGTTTTTTTATTATCATATTATTGAAGTTACAATGAATTGTAAAGGAAATTATTTTTCTTCTATAAGAATCCCTGACCAATAATCCATAGGTTGCCAACCTTTCTTAAGGAAAACCTCTTTCTTTGTAAAATCTTCGCTTGTTAGGGTCAATATATACACGGTTTTTTGTTTAACTTAATTAGATTTTTGTTTAGAATCATGCGTAAAATATAATTGTTTTCGTTAATTTTGTAGTTGGTTTGAGTATGTTTTCATAATCTTTTAGCCTAAAAAAGTCGTGGGCACAGCTAGTGATGATATAAGTGATAATGATTAATAAATATTTTCATTTAAGAAATATGTTGTTCTACTCTGTTTTCCATTTAGCCATTAAAAATTTACATTCTAATTAGAGTGCATTGAATGCACAAAACAAACACTATTTACCATATAATTTACTTGATCTAATTTTGTTTTATATTTTTTGTTAATTCATATTTAAAAATGTCAAAGCACAAAAGGTTATTGATATCTGAATTGTATATGAATGGCATCTGTCAGAATTCCGCCGAATTAAAAATCAGACTTTAACTGAATTCAATGTGACCGCCGCTGAAAAATGGAGTATACAATTTCTTTTCAACCCCAGTAATATCTACTACAAGAAGCTCTTGGCATGAGTATGATGGTAAGTGACCATATTATACCCCGTATGTGTAAGTAAGGATCACATCGACTCCTCAAATCACAGAGCAGCTGGCTATGTTACCTCTAATTGATGGAACACAACATTGCATATTACATTGTCAGTATGACGTCAATGAACACAACACAACAACGCTTATAACATTTCAGTAATCGAGATGGCATGAATAATTGATAACCGTCCACCTAGTGAATTTTACTTAAATTGTAGAGAATACGTAAGTATTAATACAATATAACGTTTATAAAAGTTGATGAATCATACTATTTATTTTAGTTCAACACTACGTGTGGAAGCTTGTTATTGGTGGTATGTCATTTCTGTATCTGTGAATTCTCTTTTTATACTGTAAAATATTGGCATCAAACGGAGTTAAAAGTTATGTTAGCTCCAGGCAAGTTCTGATGCGAAAATATGAAAACCCCAAACTTTAAGATTTGAATCGGCCAGTAGCAAGCCACAAGCCTGGTAGAGCTTTCTGTGCTGTATAGTTCCAACGAAGTACAGAATTTACTGACATCAGAATTGGCTCTTCACGGTGACATCTTCGCATTGAGCCATCGAAAAAGAGTCTACAGAATATTATAAGTGCTATGTTCCGACAGTAAGATGTAATATAGCTAGTTTCTCTGTCGTTGAAGATTTCGGGTGGTGCTCACTTCCATCTTCGGGTCACTTAGTAAAATAATACTGCCTCGCACTCTTTTCTCTGCAACGCAAAGGACCCGGCACCCACACAGTGAATCCATGGAATGCTAAGAAAATTCTCTCTCTGATTCTGCTCGAGTATGCATTTACAAAAATGCAGTTTATTCCAAACCGCTTAGAGTTGAAAGTCCGAAGCATATGCCTACATTTCTTATTATTGAAATATTGTTTCGGGCGATAATGGTTTTACCCCCCTAAACTTTTACAAAATTAGACACTTTTGGTCTCATTAGGTTCAATATATCTTAATCTATGTTTTTACGTTTTGATTTTTTTGTAATTCAGTATAGCTTAGTCAATACAGATAAAATGCTCGAGGTAGTTTTTAAGTGTAAAATATAGTGTAATGAAGATGCTAATAATTCATATTCTGAGCATAATTTCTTCAAAATCAAAACGTACAAACCTAGATCTTCATTAAATCTACAACATTTCCAAAAATTATGAAAATTGGACTATGTAAAGAGGGAGAAAAGCGTTATCGCGTTTTGTATGAAAATTTACAGCTTCACAATCCTCTTAAACATATATCTCACTATATCCCCCCATAGGTGTACATCAGTAAACAGCGCGAGGAAGTGTCCCGGGGGGGAGGAGGGGGGCACGCGTAGCGCAGGCCACCGGCGCGGACCTCCCGCGCCACGCAGACCGACCGGGAATGATCTTGCGAACGACCGCACCAATGACCCCGATTTACTCTCAGTCACTCACTTTGTCGCTTCATTCCGTCAGGGACCCTTTGTTTCCTGTCCAAAACCCCAACTAAAACCACAGTTTACTCCCTCAAAACACCGTCTCCTACCTAGAATAACAGTTTTCTGTCTAACACCCCCATTTCCTACACACAGCAGCTAACTGACTTACGCAAATTTATCATTGTCCTTTCCTGCTACAAAACCTTCTGTCTCATTTTCCAATTTCCTGCCTTAAATCCCAATCTTCTGATTAAAATCCCATCTCCGAAAACAAAACTCCCGTCTCTCCTAACGTAAATCCATAAAGACCTAATTGTCCCGCCTCGAAATCTCATCCCATACCTGAAACCGCCGAAATTATAGAACGTTTTTGCGTGTCTTTTTCAACGTTTAAAACAGTTTTGTAAAAAATAATAAGCAGACAGAAATTTTTAAAGACCTTTAATTAAAAATAATTAAGTAGAATTTCGCAGACTTTTGTTAATCGTTGTGCCTGGAGACTCTTAGAAACCTGAATTTGTGTCAATGTTAGCGTTTTATTATCCACCCTATATAAATAGAAAAGTACCTACTGTGCAGTGATCCGGTTTATCTCGAATAATAAGTAGTTTTTATATCCCGTTGACTCTAATGTCAAGTTATATACAACGTTGTAATTGTGTCTTCTTTCCGTATCGAACAAGGTATATCATGATAAGTGTAATAAATTGGAGTCATCTACTAATTTCAGTAAAGTATTTCCCTCGGTGACGAGGGAAGATTTTGCATTGTTCAATTTAATCGTTACGTTTGTTTTTATGTTTGAGAAAAATAATAATTAATAACATATTTTCTAATTTTGTCTTGAATAATTTAGAACTAGTCGGTTTGTTTAAACAGTGGACAGTATGATTTGTCCTTTTCGCACCTCTGTAGTAATACCATAAAATTTTTGCCCGCTTTCGTAACCGACAATTTTGATGTCACATCATCTCAGCCACACACTACGTCCTCTACTGGGTGTAGTCCTCCCCCAATAAAGGCGAATTATTATGTATTTTACAAAAAGTTTTCTAAAGTGTTGCCTTCCAATTTTATTAATACTTATTAAAATTATCGGTAAATCGTGGGTTTAAATTATTGAAAATGGAATTCTCATACGTTCACTCATGGCATTATGACAAGCGGTTAACTGTCGCCAATTCGAATATTAAAATAGAATTAAATTTGACAACTAGTCTATCCTTTTTAAACACCCTAGGAGTGAAGGGAACACAATCTTGTATTTTAAATTGGCTTAATTGGTAAATCATTTTGAACCACCTTGATTAAGATAGGCTGATGAAATCATTGTTCATGCTAAATAATACACGGTTGTAAACTTTTCCAGCCTATGAAAAATGGCAGGTATCTCTGTGTCTGTTTAAGATGACTTCGAAAACATTGTTGCGATGTTTCTTAATTGTTTGTGCTTATGTAAAGTGGTTAGTCAATGTATACAATGACTAGTGGCGTGAGTGCACGCACAAAATGTGATTGACGTACTATTTTGACTGGAAGGCGAAGTGTTTGTAAGGTAGAAATTTTGGAAATTTTGTAAAGATTAAGTATGGAGTCGTTTAGGGCATTTTGTGAATACGCTCGTGGCTTGAAAAGGATGTCGTTTCATCTATATGATTCTCGAGGATTTATGTAAAGAACTAATTTATTATTAGCTTAAATGTGGAGTGAGGTTAGTGTTGGCTTAGAATTATTCCTGTCGCTCTCTTGCTTACAATGAATGAAGTGAACGACAACACTTAAGCCAGGTCAGTGTTTTATAGAACTACATTTTTGTTACACAACTGAATGTGTAATCGCACTTTTGATGATTTTGTACAGAAATTGAAAGCAATTTGTTTTGTTTTCTGTGCTTACTGCTTACTTCAACTAGATTACTCAGTATATTAAACTGGATGAGGTGTTAATTGAAATATTTTTTTATAAAAACTACGTGTCATTGCACTTCTCTCATAGGCTTGTGGAATGGCCAAATCAAAAAAGTGAGAGCTGTAATAAAATAGCTATTAACACAACAATCAATTGATATCAAAACTACTAATGTTACTCTATGAATATTTAGACTATTTTTAAATAAATGTAGTAGGTCGTTCAAAACCTAAACATTCAATAATACATAGATCTTCCAGTACATATGTGTAAGGTTGAAAATAGTGTAACTGTATTGTCTTTGTATTTGCACTTAATATGTCATTTTGCTGATTGTCAATCAAATTTATAATTAATTGCACAAGTTCTCTTTGATAATTAGTTACATATTGTCGACAACACTAGAAGACTTGAATCGATTGTAATAATTGAATTCTTAATTTAGTTTCAATAACTAACTACTATGAAAAATGAACTCGTGTTGCTTAAATAATTATTGTAAAAATGTCTTCGTATAACAAACTACTATAAATAAAGACACTGTGCCTCATTGTTGCATCATGTAAAATACTAAAGTAAAAGTGAACTGAAGCTCAAAAGCCGTTGTGCCAGAGCCATTAAAATTGGTATGAGTTTTTATTTATTACGACACACACAAATCTCAAACATCGCAGTAAGCCGAAAAATTTTTCAATATTTAAATGATACTTTAATAACTTTTTTATTTGATATGTGTTAATAAAATATGTGGGTAGCATTCGGAAATAGGTGTTGTGCAGGAAAATATAAAACAGTGAATTAATTGTTGACTAAAGACTTAAGAAACTGTTTTATCGGATGGGAACTGCAATCTCTTTCCGGACCAATGTAGAAGAAGATTGATTTGTCATAATGTCATTTAACTTTTTATATATAAAATGCGTGTAATTTTGAGCCTTATTGCAATGAAACTTAAGGATTTTAGTAGGGGATGTTGACTCAGACGATTGGGTTTAATAATTTTTGCGACAGTTGCGCAGATAACAAAATTCTTAAAACTGCGTATATCTATCATTATTTCGATTCGTGCTAATCTTTTTTATTTGTACATTACCTATGTATAGTCCATGAGAAAAAATCTTATTAAAACTGTCGTATTTTACTTGCAGTAGCAAAATACTAAGATCGAATTGTAAGACATGAAAATTATTTCAGTGCTTACATACTTTTATTATATAAACAAACAAATCTTTTTTTACCTTCATAATAATCGTATAGAATTTCTTTAATTGTATCGTAAAAAGCAACACATCAAGCTGTCATTCATTACATACATCACAATTATAGTTGTTAAGTTTTACGTTGTTAAAAACAGCACCAATATGAAGAAATTAAAATAATAATTGTCTTGTGGGTTTCTTTAATTGAAAAATATAAGGATGAAGTTTGACTTCTTAGTGAAAAAGCCAGACACTACCTATGATTGTAATAATTCCTTGTTGATGATTGTCACTATGACACATGTCATACAGCTTTGACAACTGTCAAAAGGCAACTCGGGTGCGCAGTCTTTTGTTTTCCGGTTTTGATTTGTTAAGTAGAAGTTCGGTCCGCGTGGTCGCTGTTTGTTCCGAAAGTTGTTGAGCATTTGACTTGCTTATTTTTTATATAAAGAACTGAGTGAAAAGAACGTTGTGTTGACGCTGGCGCCAAATGCTTTTGACAGTTCGTATAATTTTGGCAGTAACAATATGTAGGTATATTTGGTCATCTTTTTGTTACCGTGGTGCGATGGTTTCAGCTGTTTTTGTTGCTATGTTTGGAAGGTTAACTGTCAATGCTGATTGTATGTTAATGTAGTATTTAGCGTGTAAATTATGTTTGTTTTATTGTCGCCAGCTAAAAAGCTAGGGTCCAATGGGAACTGTGACGTTGGTTCGAGTAAAAAAAAAACAGCAAAATCCTCGAAAAAGATTCTGTTTTGTGATTATTAAATTTTGATCGTATATGTGAGTGATTTGTTAGATATTAAACGCTTTAGTCATACTAATGAAATTTCGCGCGTATAATATCCATTTTCGACTCTCTCTCTTTGTTTTGTTGTGGTAGAAAGAGATGAAAGTTTTTCCCGTTAACTGGCATCTTATCATGTTGTGACTTGACATCTATCTTGATTGCTTTCAATTTTTCGTATTGTACCGTCACCACAAGATCGCGTGACGATTAGATTGACATTAAAATGTCAGATTGAAAGCGAAACACAAATTTTTCGAGTTACAAAATGAGGGCCGTATCTTCGTTACAGACTCTGAGTGAGTGGAGTATCTATACTATGTCGTGAGTTGCTTAAGTTGTTTGAGCTCGCGTATTCCTTGTCATATAACTCCTATAAACATAACTCTCCCGCATCGTAAACATAATTAAATTTAACGGTCCCGAACTATACTAACATTGTATGTTTTACACAATTTACTTTGTAATCAATAATATCACACACGCAGAAGGTTTTTTTATGTATGGTTTCAATTCACACGTGTTTAGGTTGTAACGTACTGCCAAATATAATGATGAATGGATTGTAAAAATACTTGTAACGCATCGAACACTCGATCGTATTTAAACTAAAGTCGGCGTGAGTGCTATCGACGAATTCGTCGATCACATTGAGGCAAACGATGCTTGTGCATTCGATACTTCCTAGTGGTCCAACTAGTAGAACAAATTAGTGGGACCACGAGGAAAAGGCCGATATTTTCTAGATAGAACCCAGGAAAATCTTATAAGACATAATTATTATAAGTAGACTTACACATACTAAACAAAATATCGATTTATTTGCAAATAAAAAGTACAATCTTATTTTACAAAATTTTACACAGAACAGAGTTATTAAACACAACGTACACAGACTTAAAATGTTTTGTCGATATCGAATCGAAGTTCAAGCCATTCTCGCCTGAATGTGATCGACTGCCAAATTCCTCGATGGCGCATTATTACAAAACAAAAATGATTTGTGTTAATGCTGTTAGTAATAAATTGGAGATATTTTGTCGTTTGTCATGTGTCTATTTAATGTGACCTACCAAGAAAAAAAATGGCATGCCTCAGCTGTTTGTCATTTGAAGTTTGTCTAATTGAGTACATGTTTATTTAGATTACATCTAATGGGAACTTAGTATAGTACTGGAACTCTCACAGAAACGAGTTCAAGTTCTATGTTAAGTGCTTATACAAATAGTAACTCATGCACGATTCTAGCCTTTTCGGCGCCATCTTATGGTAGGACTAGTCGAGTGCAATAACTTTATTGACACAAACCTTGCGATTTGTTAAATAAAAATGCAAGTTTTATATAAAATTAATGAAAGTGATCAATTTTTATTAACGTCATCGTGGGACACTAACCCTGCGTTCCAGATAAAGCACTGCTACTTTCTGAGGCTAACATCTGATGTTAGCCTCGTTTTGCGTTTCTTATAAGAAATGTTGACATTTTTAGCCGCGCTAATTGTTACATATGAAACGCAAGATTTTTCGTGCTGAATTTTGACACCTCACCTACTTAGTGAGGAGGTTACTACCAGGCACTTAAAATTTTTAATAATATAAATCAGAATTGGCTAAAACTATAAATATCTTTCAATGTTGTTTTTAAATCCGCTGAAAATCCTTTTTGATTCATGAAAAAAAGATTCCAAATGTCAAATTTGAAAGCTGTCAAAAAGTGGTATCAGAGGACCCATCTATTAGCATGGGTATTTGATGCTAGCATTTCGTGTTAAAAATGCTTAAATGAAACGCATGACAACCAGCAAGAAAAACTAGCATCACCGGCTAATGGAACGCAGAGATGCTAAAAATGTTGGTATTTATGGCTAAAAATGCTTATCTGGAACGGGCCGTACCACTTGTTTTTCATTTCGTCTGTACTGGAAATTATTATTATTTGACTTACGACTCATTTTACGTCAAAGGTCAAATATTTACCAATCATACACAAACTTTGTATGCGTACAATATGAAAGATAGTTATAGATATACAATCTTGCATGTTGTAAATTTAATTTACACACAAAGCGTGCAGAATTAAACCACACTGTCATTATGAAGATGTAGGCAAGCCTGAGAAAAAGTTCTTAAAACAAAAATGTTCTACAATATTGCAATGTTACTTTTGATAGTCGATTGAGATCCTTTGGTTTGTGTCGAGAACTCGATAATTCGTTTTCGTAATTATTTACACTAGAGATTTGCTATTCTATTGGATGTGTTGGATGCATGCATTTTTTCTTGTTAGATCTCCGGCCACATTAATTATGATACTCTTAAATATTTTTTTGTATGATTATATATAAATAACGTTTGAGTAATAGCAGGTGCGTTTTAAATAATCTTCTCATTTATACTTATAGACAGCTTTCAATGCGTTTTTGTGTGTTGTTTTATACCTTACTGAGAATCTCACCTTATAGTTTTGACATTATAATAAATGTTGAAATATTTTTTATGTTATTGTAATTATGGTAATTATTTGAATGATATTGCGACAAATGCTTAGACATTGTTTTGTATATACACGTACGTTATAATCGACTTTATTATTAAACATCTATGTCACCGTCAGGGATTTGAATAGATCGTTAAAATTTATCATTGACTAAGTACACGCAGCGATATAATTATCTGTACACGGTAATAATTATAAAAGGCACAAACTGCTCTTGTTTTCAATAGAAATATACTTTCTATATTAACAGCCACATTTTTTTTTTCTTTACGTTTGTCTAGATTGTGTTCAATGTTCATTCGACTGACTGTACTTTGTTCTGTGATTAAGTTTTAGAATCGATCTTACGTCTCATCATCGACCTAAATGTTAGGTTTAGAATGTTTAATTAATTGTATTTTTTTCTATGTTCTTTTTATTATGTTGTCTGACCAAAGCATTGAAATCTGTTCATAAGTTTTTGTTGATATTTCTTTTTCGTAATATTGTTTTGATAATTTTGAGAGTTAATTGCATTTATAGAGGTACATTAGTTTTTTATATAAATTATTTACTTGAAAGTGATATATTTACCATGACGCCACAGAGATGCGATCCATAAATTTCGTTTGTGTATTGTTTCGAGTTTTCGACAGACTTTGTTTACACTTAACATTCAATCATGACATTTGTATATTGTAATTCTTATGGTAAATAAATAAGAATAATTATTAATTAATTTCATAATTTAAATTATGTTCCATGCTTTATTGAGTCTATACCAGTGGTAGCTTTTTGAATTAATTCTTAACTAAATTAACACATCATTCGCCTATAATATACCAGTGAACTTGATTTGATTGTATAAATATTCAAGTATGTATGTATACATAAGAATTGTATAGAAAATTATGATTTTAGTATTAAAAGCGTAAATACAGGTTATATCTGTGCTTAATCATAGAAAATAAAAGACATTACTTACATGTTTTTCATACCAGCTACTTATATAATAAATCTTATTATTTTTCATATTAAGTATGATTTATTTGTATCTCATAAAGATTTGTCAACGACAATCGCATCGCTATGGCGTACAGCTATTGAAACAATATTATGAAACGGCCAGTTGGTTAAATTATACAGTATCGCTTGACATCTTCATTCAGGTGGGTGCTGCCCAAGTGTAACTCAGCAGCCATCCAAACAAACGTGTGTTACAGGAACTGCATTTATATACAAGTGAATATAATTTTTATTGCTTTCCAAGTGCGAGTGTGTCGTATTGAACGAATACTGTATTTAATTGATTAATATTATTTTTAAATATAATTATTAATGTACGATAGTTATCAATAAAAATGATTTTTAAGCCTTTAGCTGTTTGTGTTTGATTGGTAGTACCTTCCTAATTGGTATTTATTATTTTATTAATGGGTTGCTGATATGATGATTTATGACAAGAGAATGGCCTCAGTAGGTACAGTCGGCTTCAAAAGTAGATAAACGTTTTAATACTATGTCACAGTAACTATTAACAATGCAGTAATAGGTGTAACCATGCTAAATATAAGGAATAGTTGGTGTGACATGGTACTAAAATATCCATCTACTTATGAGGCCGACCGTACTACAGTATATTGCGTGGGTATTTCTTGCTAATTTCTGACAACAAACAGGTGCTTGCATTGTAGTGTTCCAGTTTGAAGGGTGCCTCTTGCCGGTTGCTAGGGTGCCTCTTGCCTGTCTGAGGCAGTGAAATTACTGGTATTATCTACTTGACGTCTTATGTCACAAATTTGCAACGTACATTAGGATTCCTTATAGGGGTTAAAGATTAGAAAAATGAATTAAATGATGTCATCTCGGGCGGGATTTAAAACCCGCGTCTCCCAACATACCACGCCTTGACCACTTCGTCCACCGACCTCTTACCAGCTCTGACGAAATCTTTAAGATCTGTATTCATCTTTTTTGAACTTTTTTAAGCCAAAGAAGTCTATTCACTTAATAACTACGTATTAACATGAAATTTATAAATCTACAGATTTCTTGAAAATGTGTTAAGAATATAAAACAGACTTACAAATTTTATATAGAATTTTGCATTTTCTTTAAATTTGTTTCTTTATATAAAAATGAAACACAAGCGCTATAATAGAAGATTAGGTACCTGAACAGAGTAACAAAATTCCAGACGGTAGTGCCTTGTGGCCAAGCGGAGGCGGACCTAGCAGGGTCGCCTTCTACCGCCCAACCGTTTACATCGGAGTTGTGTGATATGTGAATCCTCTTCCCGCTAACGGTCCGCCTGAAGGTGTCATATAGCAAAAGGTGACACCCCCATACCGTCACTAGCGAACATCTTCCTTACAAGTAGTAGATGATCCATTATATTGTCAAATCATCCTCAATATGGGAGCCAGCATCACGGAAGCATCAAAGGTCAGCGTAACAACACTGTCCTCACGCAGGGCCCACAGATCCTGTCCAGAACGGGTAGATTACGGATTTTAGAATTGGTGCAAGCAAATTGCGTTCACGAGCATCGCCCATCGCGCCTTTTGTGGTCTTAGTGTGATGGCGCCCAGATCTGCGAAGGTGCCGTCAACCATGAGGCCTGATGTTTATCCTCAGGAAGATTCCCCTTTGACACAATAATAAACTTCCTCAAGTGCATGGCAGGTCTTCTACGAGTGTACTGTTTGAGCAAAGGTCCGGCGTCTTCAGCACCATCAGCATCTCCTCCAGTGTGACCTCGTGAGCGTATCTTACCAGTTTTAGGGTTCCGCACCTCAAAAGGAAAAACAGAACCCTAATCGGATCACTTCGTTGTCCGTCTATCTGTCTGTCCGAATGTCTGCCAAACCCCTTTTCTCGAGAACGCGAAGAGGTATTAAGCTGAAATTTATATCAAATATTCGGGTCCACCGGTCTCTTTCAGCTGAGTGATCCAGCTTGTAGGTCAACGGATTCAAAAGATATGACCTACCGCGCTTAGTCCGAACCAACAAGAGGAGCCAACCGGCTGCTCTGATGACGTGCAGGCGCCGGATTTCGCCCCCAAAAAAGGTTGTGCTCACAGCCACCCGAAAATCGGCCAAGTTCAAGTCGGAATATGAACTCGCTCATGGTCAATATAGTGCACTTCTACAGAGATGATGATGATAAGATGTTTACAAAACATGACGCCCTGCATGACCAAGATTTATTGTTTTCTAATTAAGGCAATACCATCAGCCTATCGATCTCAACAGACTGTAAAAGTATGACGTCAAAGTCTATTGGGGTCGTGGGCATGCCTATAATATGTACCCATGCGCACGCTTGTGTTTCCGCTTTAACAGTGCTCTTCCAGCCGCCCTTATGTGAAACGGCTTGGTTGACTCCTGTCGGTTCCAAGCGTATAATTCACGCCGGTCTGTGTGAAAAGAAGAGCTTCTCCGAGTTGGTTTGTGTGAACGGACACTAGACCGGCTACTTCGGTATGCCGTCGGTGTCTGGCCCACTAGCAGCCGTTACGACGGTGTCTTTCTAGTTATCCAGCTAAAAATCCCTCCAAAAGTTCTAGAGGTATCTTGACCTAAATCGGGGGCGGAGCGGTCTCCGTCCCCGATGTAGGAGTATATTTAGATTGCAGCGAATGAAGGTGTCGAGGTGTCGATGTAGTACCCTTTTTTGTTTTTTTTTTGGGCGGGGGAATCTCTACGATTCGACAAGGAACTGAAAAGCTGACAAGGCCGCCCCTTGAATATGCCATTGGACTCGGGTAAAAACCTTATACCTGGCCAAACCACCAGTAATTTCCACCTCCATGGAGGTACATTCGGGATCGGACTAGTCATTCCCTGAACGCACCCCCCGACCGAAGCACATAACATGCATTGAAACTGTGACCGAAGTAGTACCCTGCCCTACAAAAATATTATGGAAACAAGGAACGAAGCAATATAATTGTATTGCACGTCAATGGTCTATCTAAGTAAATAGATTATGAAAACAATAATTTCCTCCAATTGTTTCAATATGACGTAATTGCCGAAACAAAACAAGCGGAACAAGCATACGTAATTAATTAAAGAACCACGTAAATAACCCAAATTCTTTGAAAGTTATTGAATGTATGATAACAATTTATTGTTTTTGTTCAGAACCAATGGCACAACAATATTAGTAATGATATACTCAAAACTAACCCTTAATTCTATTTAAATTTAAGAACTCGGATAAGTTATTTCATATAACGTCAATGTATTCATCAAACATGTTACAACTGTTCAAATATGTTATTTAATGCTTTAACACGCCTATTGTTTTTGATGATCACGAGCAAACCCAATTATATTGGCGGTATATGGTCATGTCCCAAATTCAGTAGTCTTTGGACAAAAAGACTTGGAGGTCGTGTCCAGGAAGATGCAGCAAGTTATCGTGTTCGCCGTCCTGGTGGCCGCCTGTGTGGCTGGTATGTGAACATTTGTTGTATTTGTATGGAGAGGAAGAAAAATTTCTTGTAAGCATAAAAAGTATTTTTAAACTAAGCAATTTTCTAAATACCTACATACCTTTTTTTGCGAGGTGGAATGCGGTTGGGGCACAGCAAAACCAGCCTCTTGTCAGAGCGGTTCAGGATCTGGGTCACTCCAAAATTCTAGACCACCCCGCGACAGCCCAGCCAGTTACGGGCCGGAGCTCAACGCCTGAAATACTAAAAAATTAAAACGCTTTGCAGCATTCGAAACGTTGGACTAAATTATTAAAACGTCTTAAAGTAACATACGCGAGTTAATCCGAAAAGTGTAGTTTTATTTAAATGTGTAGTAGGTACTCATGCAAATAAAAGACAGTATTAAATAAAAATATACGCCGTTGGTATATGTATATGCAAGATGCACTGCGTACATAAGGTTCCGCAAAGCAGGAAAATGAGGCCTGAAGGAGTCCATCAAGGGGGTAGGGTATTGTGAAGAAGTTTAAGCCGGGTATACGGGACACTAGTGGATTTTACACGATGTAACGAAGTTACATCGTGCTAAATCCACTAGTGTCCTCAAAAAAGGTTTCCATAAAGATTATCCTTACTCAAAATGAGTATGAAAAGATATTAATCGCAGATATCACAAATCTATCATGTTAATAAAATTGCGCAAAACCAGGGGGATTTTGTCTAAGAAAAAATCTATCGCGATCGCCATTGACAGCCATTGCGCGATCAACAGCCATTGCGCGATCAACAAAGGACTTTGCGCAGACTTTCATTTATAAAGTGATGGATGGACTGCGACTCAAATGAAAAGCGATCGCGATAGTTTTTCTTAGACAATAACCGCCCTGCCCCCGTATTACGGATCGTTTATGACATGACATGGTATAAATTTGCAATATTTAGAATGTCTAGAAATGCTCATTTACTTGTCCTTACTCTACTGATATGATTGCTAGGGTATAATTTCGATAATGTCATCATGCCATAACCCTTGAAAGACATATTTATGAAGTGTTGATCCGTAAAAAGGCAAATAAATTTTATGTCATCATGATATCATTTGTAATCATGAGATCCGTACTCGGCCCCCTGATTATAGTTTGTCGGTGGAGCGTCGGTAGCGCTGTGGCCTCGGCACTGGACTGTGCTCCGAGCAAAATCGGAAGGCCCGCGATCGATCCTGCCATGTACCAATGTGTTTTTCGTTTCACGAATTTCATAATGTAAGTACATTTATCTGACGCTCCTACGGTGAAGGAAAACATCGTGAGGAAACCTGCATTCACCTGCGAAGTAATTCAACGGTGTGTGTGAAGTCAACCAATCCGCACTGGGCCAGCGTGGTTTGACTGAGGCCTAATCGGCCGAACTAGTTAGGGTAGGCTCGTGCCCCTCGGTGGGGACGTGTATGAGATGATGATGATAATCGTCTACCTTTTATCGGCGGCGCGTGCGGCGCTTAGCAACAGCCGCCAACATCGTAGCTACTTGCAGGCGCGCAATCATAGAGTTTCAAAGCAAGAAATGCAACAAAACAAAATAATTACATATCCTTAAAAAAACCAATAACATTGATTATTCTTTTATTTAAACAAAACTACACTTTTCGGATTAACATGCGTATATTTGGTTTCAAACATTTAAATTATTTAGCCAGATTTTTTCTCCAAATTATTTTTAATCTTTTTTAATAAAAATAAGTTGGGGTGTCTAAAGTTTTGCGCTCTTTAATTATCACGTTGAATTAGTTTTCACTACTGTTTTAAAAGTTGACCTAACATTAAAAAAGGTTTATAAGTTAGGTTCACTAATAAATATTTATTTCATAGCTATTCTGTAATAACTTTATATCGTTGAGAAATGTCCCTTACATGTGCATCTACCTCGATAGTCTCTCAACCACCCTAAGGCAGACTGGTAGAGAATGCCTAAGGCATTAAGTCCGCGTTTGTACTTCTTTTGTACATAAAGAATAAATAACTTGATAGTCACACCGGCGCCGACAATAGTCCGGCCATGCAGGCTGTCAGACTACCGCTGCATCGCCGACAACCTGCGCGCCAACTCCTACTGCAACCCCTTCGTGTACGGCAGCGTGCCCGGCCAGTACAGCATGACTAACGTCCGCTTTGATGCGCCGTTCTTCAATGCATCCTACGTCGACAGGACTCTAGTCGTCAGGAACCACAACAAATGCTTCGTCTCCGAGTTCTTGTAAGTATGTCTGTTTTGTAACGAACCGGCCGTGTCGGTTCGTTTGGGGGGCGAAAAACCTTCGCCCTTAACCGTTACCAAACTCCGGGGTGTACCTACGTCCGTGATACACGGAGCTATAGTCGCCCGGTCGAAATGCCTTATAATTAACACAAAGAATATCACAAATTAACTCACTGTGGCAAATGTTCCATGCATCACCTGAACAGCAGAGGAGAGGAGCGCTGCTCTGTGGTGAAAGCCCACTCATGGACTCTGCTTATCTTCCAGGAACACTTGCTCACAACAAGTGTTCCTGGAAGGCAATAAACTATTCGCGAGTCGGACGCAATTCCACTCGTGCGCACCGTCACCGACCCGGCCTTTCAATACGCGAGCTCAAAGGCGACTTCTTTCAGGGGGGAAGGGGGGGGGGGTATGCGACTCACTTAACCGGAGAGCAATTACTTAGTCCGGTCAATATAGCCGTCAGAATATGGGTACCCTTGCATAAATTCCCAGAAATCTGAAAATTTGCATGGACGTTATGGACACCATTGTAATGAAATTGTGGCTTGCTGACGATTCGGACAAAATATATTCGGACAAAGTGTCCGAATTGACACATTTGTGAAGTCATGTCTGCAAAAAATTCTATTCAAAGTCAAAGTTCGCAAAAATAGTTTTTTTTTTTTTCAGCGAAACGGTTACTTTTATTAAGCTTATAAAAATCTCAGTCAAAAATGTAGATCACGCAATTATCTACAAAATTGGCCTTACACTTTTTTTCATAACATTAACCATTTCTAAGAAAAAGCGATTACAAAATTTACTTTAGTTGTATTCTCCATAATTAGCTTGACTACGCTGCCTATGTATAGGTACATCATTGGACTTATCATATAAATAAAACTATTAGTCTGCAAGCAATACAATAATTCTGAGAATATTGAATCTGAAAAAAAAATATTTTACAGAAAATTAAACCTACTTCAAAAACACCAAGAAGTCATGAATAATATAAGAATACAAACAACATCTCAGTTTTTTATTGAAGTTGGTGCCAAATTTTAACTAATTACCTACTTACTTACATTAATTGTTCATATATTTTTTAAGATTTTCCAGGTGATCATTGCTTGGCACCTTATGCTCTTTAAGCTTGGCACCGACTTCAATATAAAACTGTGATGTTGTTTGCATTCTTATAATATTTATGACTTTTTGGTGTTTTTGAAGTCGTATTAATTTTTTGTAAAAAAATCTAATCTTTTTACTTAATTAAAATACCAAAAACCTTTTCCTAAATGTAACAAATACTTTTCCGAAAACCGCATCAAAATCGATTCAACCAAACGCGAGATAATCGCGGACAAACATACATACAAACATACAGGTCAAACTGAGAACCTCCTTATATAGCCAATAATAGTTGCTGCTACTCGACATAGTGTCTAACTAGGTCATCGCAGGTCGGCCGCCCGGCAGCGACGTGATGTTATGATGCGTTGCACTTTTCACTTACGCACGCGCGATCGCGAGGCACAACTTATCTCAGCAAATACTGAATGATCACTGATTGTAGATAATTGCGTGATCTTCATTTTTGTCCAAGATATTTTTATAATTAAAGTAACCGTTTCGCAGGAAAATTTAAAAAATCCCATTTTTGCGAAATTTGACCTTGAAAAAAATTTTTTGCAGACATGGGATTGATGGGGACTTTTCACAATTTCATTACAATGGTGTCCCTAACGGCCACGCAATTTTTCAGCTTTCTGGGAATAGGTATATGCAAGGGTGAATGTCTAAATTGACCGCACTAATTGTTGTGTTTCGACAAAGATTTCCAGTTCCTCAGTTGTTAAGTATAGTCCAGATGAAGCTCGCTTCGACCTTCAGCCTTCAGCCTTATCGTCACTTACCATCAGGTGAGATGAAGGCCAAGAGCTTCCCTGTTGTACGTTAAAAAAGTATAAATATAGAATAAACATACAAAATTCAAAAACCTTCATTCGACGTTGTTCGATGAACCTTCCCGATCCAGAATGGATATCCATCGGAATAAAGGGGTTCAGGCGAAAGATTCAGCCGGCAGCCGGCGCCAGTCCAACGGCATAATCGATTTAAATCTGCATAATCGAGCCTGCCTCGTCACCAGACATGATCAATCAACAGTCTATCGACAACAATTATAATCATGACTGCAAATATAAGCAAAAGCAAACAAGGTGAATTTACCTACACCTCAGGCAAAATACTAACACAGTAAATTATTTTGTCACGTGCTCAAAATGTATCATGGAAATCAGCACCAGTTTTTCATTATTGTAGATACTTTATAGGTCAGGATTACCAAACGGTCGATGGCGATTCGCGAGTGTTAGTCTTAGAAATTTCTAAGTCGCGAAACACCGCAAGGCCATGGGAGCACTCTATAGGATCTATACTTAGGGATAATGAAACACAAACAGACCACGTACAGGACAGTGTTTAAACGTGAACAGAATCTATTGCCGATAGAATGACACCTAAATAAGAGAACATAATTATTTATAAGTACACTCCAACAAGGAAGAAATGAGATAAGAGGCTAGCATCCCCCCGTGAGAACAGTGTGATCGAAAATGAAGCCATACTTATAGTACAGGAGCAGAAATCTGTAATAAAACTGAAAAATCAATCAGCATGGACAAGATGGCTACTGTATGTCAGCTTTAAAACTGAATCATCCTAGCCTGTGCATAGGAAAATCTGGACGAATGAATGTTGGGAATGCTTGAACATTTTTGGCGATAGCCAAAGCGTTCTTGCCATTTGCTACAATAGTTCTAATTTCAATAATCAGAAAATATGATAAGTAATTCAGATGAATTGTTTCCTAGTGGTGGACTAAATCGACGTGAATTTGGAGACGACTGTTCCGTAGTAGTATTGCCATATCGTACTTCCAGTTTTTTCTGTTCCGTTACCCCAGCGTGGTGGAAGACGGTCTATCTTATCCCTTTCTTGGAGGAGCCCATGGCCCAGTCCATTTAAGTGTTTTTGGGGTCCGTGGGTCTAGTCACCAGAGCTCATCAGTTGTAGAACGCTACTAATACGTCTACTGATGTTGTTTATTATTGGTTCGGCTAGCGTAGCGTACTGCATAAGCTACATAGCTCAACAAGCGGTTAGTAATTAACTAACAAACAAGATTTTGACATTTCAGTCATACAATTAGTATCGAAATCGGTTGTTAATTAATTATAACGCCTGTTTAAATGTTTGTGGAATTCTACCTAAGGCTACTACAGTAACCTTGCATCTGGTGGGCTTGCCAGTTCCCACTCAATTTGTTCAAAAAACACTGCATTAAGTATGTTTATAATTTGGTAGTTTCAACGTGAAACGTGACACTGCTGTTTTGTCCGTGGACTGCCCACACCTAGACCTGGAGGCCAACAGGACTCTCATCCAGCACAACTCCAAAAGGGAGGATACCGAATACCAGTACCACATCAGGGCCGACTACCGTGAGTATCTATACGATAGTTAATCGTTTTACCCGTCATCAGCGTTATTATACATAGGGTTACATTTTTGTAACCCCGAAATATAATTTATCTTACAGGCCGCAATGAATTACTTTAAGGCCCTTAACACATTGCCGCCGCATCCCGCTGCGGTGTACGGTGGGACGAAAACCGCATGCGGCTGCGGCGGCACGGAACCGTGCCACCGTACGGTTTGCTCCGTATCACCGTCCGGAGCTGCGGTGCACGACGACGCCCCGCATCACCGCATTATCTATGTCGAGATCTATTACGCGTATGCACGTCCTTTCTACGCAAAAATTCGTACGATACTGCGGCGCAGTGTGGCGTGGCATACATACCCCGCGGACCACATCGCATCACCGTCCGGGAGTGCTGTGCCGTCGCGCACGCCGCACAACCGCACGGCCATGCGGTGTGAGTGTGTTATACCCTGCGGTTTTTGTATACAAATTAAGATTCTTCAGTCAACATTAAAAACCGTAGCGCCGCACACCGGAGCGGTGTCCGGTGCAATGTGTTATGCGCCTAACGGTACGTGAAAGAATTTTTTTTTTAAATTAATCATTTATTTAATAATTAATGTGATTTTTGACACCGAAACAAACTGTTGTCTATTTTTGATAAATCTCGCACGTAATTGCTCTAGTCTTAATGCGAATCAGTAGATAAGCCGAGATCTGGTAGACATTTATTACGTAGGTATTTTATTTTTGAATATGAAAACTCACACAGGCAGGTAGGTATATTGACGGAATGTCAAGAGTCAATGTGCGCAATTTTTTAACGTCTCAAAGTTCTCCTGTACTAATTTTGAGAATTCTTCGTACTGATTTGCCTGTATTTTAAGGTTCCGTAGTCAACAAGGAGCCCTTCCCCTATAGTTTCGCCATATCCGTCTGTCTGTGGTTTTGCTCAGACTTAACCATAACAACTTTAATAATAATGGTAGGTACCACAGATAATATAATACTACAGCAGTACCAGAGATAATATAATACATAGTACGGAACCCTACAATGCGCGTGGTCCGACACGCAACTGGCCGGTTTTTTGTCGTTCGGGCCCCATAGAAAATGGCCCACGGGCCGCAGGTCGAGTATGACTGACTTAGATTGAACATTCTTGATGTTAGCACTTAACGCAAGATATATTTAAAAATGCATACTTAATAAACTTGGTACTCCCACAGCTCTCGTCCGCTTAACAACCAATCTTCGCCACGCCAACCGCCTCGACTTATGCTCAGCCTACGTTTTTGGGGAAGTAACGGCCCTACCAAACTTCGTTGTGAACCCACTTGGTAAGTTTCTATATTTATTCTAAATATGTATATATAAAAATCTCGCCTCACGATGTTTTTACGTGATAAACTTCGAAACTACATAACCGATGTTGGTTTACCGCAGCCACCCGCAGCATAAATAACGCCATGACGTGTGAATGATGCTGATGACAACGCACCAAACGTTATAATGATGTTAGCTATTTCTATAGTTCATTTAAATTTAAACTTCTCAAAACGTTAACAATCATTTCATACCTTTTTATGGATATTTATTTTACGTTAAAATTAACGTCTGTAATAAACAATCAACATTAATTAATTTAAAGTGTAATCATAACTCAAGATTTCATTTCATTAACGATTGCATTAAAAATCATTCATTGCCCGTGGTCCAACTACGTAGTCCAACTGGTAGTACCACGGGCTATTTATTTTGCCCGTGGTTCTATCAGTAGGACTAAAACAATAAAATAATTACATTACACGGGAATTGGACCTACTGTTCGAGTAGTACAATCATCGCCAATATCATTGAGTTTATTGGTTCTGAGCTACCACTACCAGAGCCCCATTTCTTAAAACATACATACTAGCCTTATTAAAAGTAGTATTGTAACCAGGGTCTGATGCTGAAGCTAGAAGGTGACCATAGGAATTCCGCAATAAAACGACACAAACCCATCGAGTTTGGGCTCGTTTGATTCGTCTTGATGAGAACTTTGGTTTTTTATTGCTTTAGAAGGTAGACGAGCAAACGGCCCACCTGATGGTAAGTGATAACAGTCGCCCATGGACTTTGCCAATATCAGGGACATAGCAAAGCCGCGGCCTACTTTGAATGCAATACTCTTCTTAAACCCCGCTTGAAAATAGACATGTTATATCACTCGGGAAACACAACAGCAGGAAGTTCATTCCAGAGCCGGACCGTACGTGGTAAAAAAGAGTGCTGAAAGCGAACCGTGCTAGACGATATTGCTTCCAGTTAGTAAGGATGAACTGTACTGCGGTGCCGAGTGGTACGGTGATAAAAGGGTGACGTTGGTACCAAGTCGAACAGTTCCACGGTTCATCAAATTAGAAAAAAGTACCTACTCTTAATACTCCTAGTAGAACTATGGGCAATTATACTTGCCCTTGGTCCTACTGATGGAACCACGGACAAAATAAATTGCCCGTGGTACTACCAGGACTACGCAGTAGGACCACGGGCAACGAATGTTAAAAATCTACTTTCGTGAGGGTTCCTTGTTCCACGTTGGTTAAATGGAATTTTATATTAGGTATTCCTTTTTTAAAAATATGTTTAAAATTGGCATGCTGCTACCTTCAAAAACCTAAAAGATCAACCTAATTTAATAAGGCTGTATTCCAACGTCCAGCAAACAAATAAGATTATATGAAAAAAGCAAAACATAGAAACACACTCTTTCTTGCACAACAAGCCTTGCTTTAATTTTTAACACAAAAAGTAATTAAATCGGTAAATTTTTCGCGGAGAAAACAGGGGAGTACGAAACGTATATTTTATGTACTTTTCATAGGTTTTTTCGGTCCGAGCTGCAGTTGTCCCTATCGCGCTCAGGGGCCCTACCATGATCGCTTATAGCAAGATTAAAACAATATTGAAACAGAGACACCGCTCGAGCTGCGTATAGCGCCATCTCGCTCTCAGCGCGGTTTTAATATTGTTTTGAGCGGTCTTGGTTGGGGGGCAGTTCACTCAGTTCTTCGGGCACACATCGCGACAGCAATACTTTTTACAAACACCTATTTTTGAATTCTCTCGCCATGGTGTTTCCTCTTAAAGTGTGGTGTGGTGTAGTGGTGTGTTGTATTTATTTATATCCAATTAACCTAAGTGTTCTCATTTTCCCAGATAATGCAACAAACAACTTCTTATCGAGAGATCTATCTTTCATGAACATTTACGAAAGGGAGACTTTCTTCTACCGAGCTCCAATGCTACTCCGATACTTCGTAAACAACTATATCTGCAATTTCAGATGTTAAGCACAACTAAACAACTACAACTATTTTTGTACAACTAAATTTAACCATAAGTACCTAACTAAGATTCTTTCAATCTTCTATTTATGATTCTGCATTCAGTGATTTCATGGAAATAGAACTTACAATCGTATTATTGTTACATTTACAAGTGTAAATACAATAATTAAAATTTGTTTTTTATATAGAAACCTGTGTACACTAAGTAACTATTGTAAATAGAAATTTGTATCAGAATTATTGCAATAAAATCTACTGCTTTTTAACTATTCTTTCTTTTTACTAGAATTTTGCTATTTTCATTTACCTATTGTGATATATTATATTTATGTCTAATGTTTGCTCGCATTAAATTTAATTTTTAAATTAATCTATTTATTAGTACTACTGCGTATGCATTTCAGTGTTGTAATTTTAATGCATTTTAACAATTTTTATTTTATATTTTATTTTGTAAGCACTTACCGATTGTCATTCACAGAATGTCTTGCTAAAATGAGAAGGTAATATTAGACAGACTTCGAATTCTTCACTTGATCGCTTATATTTTTCAGGTATTTAAGCATTTTTCACACCAAAAATTAAAGTGATAAATAAAAAACATACAAACTTTCGATTATTTTATTGATAAAATTCATCACAATCTCGAACACTATGCTTTAGAACTTTTGGAAAGGCAAAGCTAACTTTCATTTAAACGTTTATCCAGGACGAATTGAGATTTGACGATGAGCTTTGTGATATTTGACATGATTCTGGCTCGTTTTATTCTAAGTACGTGATACTGGCGTGATCTAGCGTAAATAACTGATAAAGCCTACACATTACACTTGATTCTGGTGCATTCTGGAGTAACAATGAAGAAAAAAATTCTATTATATCTTTGAACGTACAGCCGGCTTCAAAAGTAGATAAACATTTTCATACCATGTCACACCAACTATTAACAATGCAATATAGGTGTAACCATACTAAATAAAGGGAATAGTTGGTGTGACATGGTACTAAATCTGCTAAAAATGCTTATCTACTTTTGAAGCCGGCTTTACATCACCACATTTAATTCTGGCACATTCTATGACTCTAGTATACCAACAATATACTTACATAATATATTAATAAAAATATTTTCATAATTTAGATGCCATGTTACTCTCAGTAATTTTAAATTACTAAATACTATTAACTAATGTTGGCCGTTTTTTCATTTATTGTCGTATTTCCGTCTCCACCTTGTACACCTATATAGTTGGACTAACTAATAAATATAAGTCAAACAATATATAATTTCTAAATCATTACAAATTTCATAATATCATATAACGTTTGTAATAATTTATTGTTTTCAATAATTTGCCAACACGCAATTATTTCTTGTTCGAAAATTGTTTATCTCGTCATAAAACCTCAATGCGTCCCATAACAAATTCATAACGACTCCTTAAAAAATTACAATGGAAAAATATGGACTATATTACAATATGGCTCTCGTACAATTAACACATATACCACAACAATTTTCTTCGTAACGCTAATTTACATATTTCTACAGTATTATTTAGACGTAGTCGCTTGATTATTTGCAATAACTCGTTTCGCATTAATCGCAATCATTCGAGAGGTGATTTTACACTCATAAAGTTATTATATCGATATGAAAAATCTCATATACCGAAAGCTGCCATTCTGTCGTAATTCATTTCATTTAATTAATTTTAAAATTGAAATAGCTTACAAAGTTTGGCAAAGAAGAATATGGCGAAAATTACGAATAAAAACGAAACTATTGAAAAAATAACAAATAATTATAAAGGAACAATAGCCTATTAATGATAAAAGCATATAGAATAACCACAGAAATGGTTATAGATAGTACAGTAAGCTCCGCGTCAAGCTATACTGTTTGACCTTTGGACCGCTCTTATGTCGCTCGTAATAGGTGAGGTTTTCGTAGTGCACATGTAAAACTTGACCTAGCGCCTATTGTACCACCGAAACCGCTATATCGCGCCTTAGGTATCATGGCGAGGTGGGAGGTAAGAAAGGAATAGTATGAACGCACATGGCGACAGCGAACTGACAGAGCGGACTTGAGTGGAGTGGTGAGCTTTACCCCCCGCCTCTTTGCGCAAATACCTAAGGCGGTACAGCGGTCTCGGTCAAAGTAAGTATCTATAGCTCGTCCAAAGACATACGTATGCTAGAGAAGCTGATGACAATAAAATGACGTACAGCACGAGTGGGCGTCGGGTGAGGTGCGGAGAAGTAAAAACAACAAAGTAGGAGTGTGAAGGAGTAACAATGTTTTATCGATTTATACACAGAAGGCGATAAACTAGGTGCTGCTATCGCTCATTATCAAATAAATAAGTTGCTTCTACTCAGTGCGAGCACTTGCACTACAAAAACCGCCACTATTACGTGCGACAGAACGGTGGCCCAAAGATCAAACTAGAGCTATACCATGATCGAATCATGGAGGTGACCTGCTATGGTTTTTACACGGAGGAAACACAAAGAGATGTTGTTTCACGTCTTCTTTATAAAATCATGTGACGCCAAAAAACGTTAAGAGTGGCGAACACGCATTATGTTGCGTTCAATACTACAAGTTTTCCGTGTTCTCACGCTAGATGGGACATCTTCATTTTACTCAACGTGTCGAATGTTTTAGAAGAAATGCTTCTAGGGAAAAAATAATCTATATTTAAAGATAACGAGTGAAAAGATATTTTCATATATCTTTCTTCCGAGACTTTATATATCTTTCTTCTGAGTACTTATAATAGTCCGGTCAATTTTGCCATCAGAATAGGTACCCCAATTCTGACGGCTAAATTAAATGCTAAATGCTAAACTTGCATAAATTCCCAGAAAGCTGAAAATTTGCGTGGACGTTATGGGACACCATTGTAATGAAATTGTGAAAAGTCCCCATCAATCCCGTGTCTGCAAAAATTTTTATTCAAGGTCAAAGTTCGCCAAAATGGGTGTATAGGATTTTTCAGCGAAACGGTTACTTTTATGATAGCAATATCTCAGGAAAAATTGTAGATCATGCAATTATCTACAAAAATTGTCCTTACACTTTTTTCATAACATTAACCATTTTTGAGAAAAAACGATTACATTTACTTTACATACGTCGTTATTTCAAATATTCTCTGTTAAAGTTTGTGCTGTATTCAAATTTGTTTTTAATTGTCGTAATTGTGTTTTATTTGCACTAAAAACTTACCTTCAAGTAAATGTGTTACGTTGATCGTGGCATGAATACAACTAAAGTAAATTTTGTAATCGCTTTTTCTCAGAAATGTTTAATGTTAGGAAAAAGTGTAAGGACAATTTTTGTTGATAATTGCGTGATCTACAACTTTTGTCTGAGATATTTTTATCATAAAAGTAACGAGTTCGCTGCAAAATCCAAAAAAATATTTTTGCGAACTTTGACCTATTTGATTACAATGGTGTCCCTAACGTCCATGCACATTTTTAGCTTTCTGGGAATTTATGCAAGGGTGAATGTCTAAATTTACCTTACTATAACAACCTATAATAAATCACTTATAACAATGCAAATTATTTTTGAACACTTATACGCATTTCGTTACGAAATGGAGTCAAATTGATTGCAGCGCCTTTAGTGCAGTTTCCTAAACTGTAAATGTATAGTATAAATGTACAGTACAGTTAAATAAATGTACAGAGGCCACCTCCTCTTTGTGTTTCTACCGTGGGCGTGTACAATACACCCTTATAGAGTGATCGTAACAGTGATTTGTCATCGCACACGACGTCTAGTAATCCACATAGAAGTCTTTGTTGTAGGTATAGTAATTGACTAAAGATATTCGAAATTAAAAATTTTATACTCCATAATATTTAGGTGAAATACCTACTAAAATCCGCAATTAAAACAAAAAGAAATAAATTAGCACAAACCCATTATTAAAAAATATAAATAGGAAGCACTAATAACATATTGATATAATTTATATGCCCAATTTACAATACCCTCTGCTTACAGCAACTTAAACTTTACGGCACATTATGAAATTCATCTATGAGAAACGTCACTTACAGTATCGACATTAAAAGTTAAAAATGGCTGTAAAATAAAGAGTCACACCTTTCCACGAAGCTATTCGAGTTCAAGCAAATCGAGATTTGTACGAATCTAGAGACATCCCTTTTTGAAGAAGATAAAAAATCACCGAGGGTAGCGTTTGAATTAACTAGAACATTATTCAAAAGATCACTTACAGATTATACAAACATGGAGAAAGTAACACCAAGGTTTATCCTTGGGGAATAGATCAGTAACTCGCTAATGGTCTAGATATCTGTTAAAATTTAAATCCCATCGCTGCGTTAGCGACAGTTATTCAATTAACTGTCGCGTCAATTCTATCAATATTCAGATACTGCCTCGCACTACTATTTACAGAACATTACAACACGCATGCTTAACAATTGTATCTTAACATCACAGTCGACTATGTTAAGACCGGTATACTAACCAGTCGTATGATATAATGGCAGGAGTTATAAGCTATTTTACTGATATTCTAGTCAATATTCTAACATGATAAGTAGGTTCTTAACACTAATTACACCCTTTTAGTCTATACATAGTAAAACTAGAGACTGCCATAACTGTCTGTCCCTATAGGACTTAGGTTTGCTGAGTATAAAATAAAAAGAAAAATACCTATATATGTATAAAGCTGTCAAACAAGTTATACATTTTTCGTGGCCAATTTATCTATAGTTAAGATACATAATTTCCTCGTTAATATAGATAAAAATCAAGGTTTCATAACAAAATAAATATGACAAATATGACAATGGTAAAAAGGCGAAATTCCTAGCTAAACATATTGGCACAAAGAACAATACTATAAAGATGTTTAAAGTACCTACATAATATGTAATTGTATACACAACACATCGACATTAATAGATATAAATTATACAACACTTATTGATTTGTGGTAAACTGCGCTACGTGATACTGTAGAATAAGCGTTATAATAAGGCAGCTGAAATATTATAAATTATAAATAACAATTGTGAGGATTGGGTAAAGTCTCCAGGTAAAGTCATCAAGATTGACAGGTATATGGCGACATCAGCCTATTGCGATTGAGTGTCGTCCATCATTGATTGTCAGGTACGCGGTGAATGTTTGAAAACATCATAGAGCAAGCTAATAGTCAGATGGAGGGAATTCTTCACTTAAAAGAAATGTATAGTTTAGGATTTTAAATTCATATAATATGTATATTTTAATAATTATGTTAGTTTATTCATATTAATATATTAAGTTTTACGATTTTTTTGCTTAAATTGTACAATGTCCTTTTCTATTTAATTAATACTGTTAAATATTCGTATTATCACTCGGGTTTACTAGACTATTTGTTCATTTACGTGTTCTTTTTCAGTTATTTTTTCATGTGTACAATAAAATATTATGGACATCGGTTTTTCAACCCATTATTACATATTGTGTGTACTGTTAAACTGTTGAATTATAATATTATCAGCTGTGCGAATCACTCGGAAAAAACTAGAATTAGTTTATGTGGTGTTGTGTTGGTAATTATTTCAATGTTTGCTAAAGATAGAATAATAAATATGGCATATATAATATAGTTAATACAAATTGTTGGGGAGAAAAACGCCGACTCGATTTCTTGCTTTTAGCAGACTCAAGTTATACTAAAAACTACGTCGCGGCCATACCTATCATCTGATAATGTGGCCGAATATTTAAACGCGCGGCTATTTCACGATATTGTAACATGTGACGATCGATAGAGCTAATTTTATTCGGACATATAACGGTCTTTAGGGTTGGCTGGAAGAGATCTTCTCAAGAGTTAAGCTCTTTAGGTTCTCGCCCTTGTACATATTTTTTTTTAAACGAAACGTCGTTTATTTATACTATATCTGTATTTGAAAATTGGGTACAATAAAGAATACAATACAGTAGTAGCCCACATCCTGAAATTATGATTCCTAACATCTGGCTACGATAAATACATTTAGGCAATATTATCAATTTTTGTAACTTCATTCATTTTCATCTCATTATGTGATCTATATACATACATATATAAAAATGAATCCCTATTTCCCTTGGTCATAGAGCTTGAGAACGACTTTACCGATTTAATTCATCTAGTTTCTAATACTTTTTAGATTAGGTTCTCACGGAAGTAAAAAAACGACTATTTAAATTTCGCGCATTTGACAGTTCGCGTGCAGCAAATATCGATTCATAACTAAGACAGGGCAACATCTGCTACTTTCAAATAAATATACTTTTTATTCCAGATTTATTATTGTAATACAACTGAAACATAATATAAAAATAGATGTATGTCATGGCATGCTTTTAATTTTTAATAATAAAGTCTCATTTCCTACTTTGAATAAACTAATAATGATTTGAAAATTTGAAAATTTTAAGTTACTCACCAATTACTAAGCAAAAGATAAAATAAAGTTTGAAATATGGGTTGAATATAGTATAATTATTGCAGCCAAGTCACGTTCATTTTCTATTTAATGCTTATCAGCGGGTATTAATTTGTAAATTGACTTTTGTGACACAAACTATCACAAGACACTTTTTGCTAATAAATAAAAAACATTTTTAATGAATTATTATAAAATTGTAATCAATACCTAGTGAAAAAGAATATATTAAGAACAAGGATTTTTGCTTACTCGTTTAATTTACTCGTATGTCGCGTTGCATGTAATATTCCATTCATTAATGTGACAATATTATAAACACGTAATAAAATTACATAGTTGTTAACGACGTGATAAAATGGAAATAAATGTTGTGACATAAATATTAATTATAATAAAATGTTAATATATTTTTCTATACAGCGTGTTAATAAAATACCTGACAAGACACGCCAACTTATTTTTATTATGAAATAATTATACCGGGTATAAGGGACGGTGTCCCTTTTCTTTTAACAGTGAGTTCAGACCAATGTTAATATTTGTTTACCGATGTTTATTTTTCCCGGAAAAGCTTTTAAAGGGAAAAAAGTGGTTTTCGTTTTTAATTTTTATTCATGTTACGCAATGTATGGCGCGCCGGCATCATTTTTGTTCCGCTCACACCGGTGCGTTGACGTTCGATGACCCAACCACCTGATTCCGCGTGCAGTATGATGGTAAAATTATACGATTTACTAGGGCTGCATCCGATACCGATACCAATGCCGATATATCGGCGATATTTTGGCTTTGCCGATATATCGGCATCGGCGATATTTTTATTGCCGATACAACGACACTTCAAATTTCGCGCTTTAAAAAAGTAATGTAAACGCGCATCTTGTTTGATCTAGTTCGTTGCAAACGAGGCAGGGACTATCTATGATCGGAGAATCCCCGCGTTTTATTCAGTGTGTTGTCTCTCTCACCCGCTTTGCCCCCGCGTATCCCATTTCGCTAGACACTTTTATTGGCTTTTAACTGCTATCGCGCGTAATATTTTTTCGATACTAAATAAAATACAGAATTACATATCGTAGTAACTAATGAGTTTGTTAGTAACTAATGAGTTTGTGTGTGTATATCGTTTATTTTATAACTCGTTGGTTGAATTTAATAAACAGCAAGATCATGTCGACTTCAAAACACAAAAGTGCTTTATGGAATCATTTTGAAATTTCCACACTTGATAATTCACATGACATGACACATCCATTATTATATGTAAGTATAAAAAATAAAAAAAATTAATAAAAAAACAAAAAATAAAAAAAATCTCTAAAATGCTGCTCTGAACTAGTGCAGCATTTTTTGTATTTTTTTGAAAATTAATATAAAATTAAGTAAGCGAGTTATTTTTTTTATTCATATTTAAATCATTCTAATACCATGTCGTGAAGCGCCCCTTCAATTTTCCAGGGTGATAAAAAAATATTTTAAAAGTGTATATTTTAAAAGAAATTAAAAATATTTAACCAAAATTTAGTGGACGTTTTGCGAAGTTGACGCATCGCGCACAAAGGGTTTTATATAATTTACGTTAATTTAATTTTAATTCACTAAGCGTTTGTATCGGTATCGGTATCGGTATCGACGATAATTTTATAAGAGAATCGGTATCGGCAAAAAGGCGTATCGATGCATCCCTACGATTTACATTGCAAAGTTAATGTTCTGTGTATTTATTATGGTTTTTTGACAGAATATGATTTGTAAACGTTAACTTAGTTATATGACACCACAAAATTTGAAAAAAAAATCGAAAAAAAATCATGAATTTTCCGGGAGAAAATTTCAGTGATTTTCAAATTAGGATTATGGTCTGAATTCACTGTTAAAAGAAATGGGACACCGTCACTTATACCCTGTATGTATAAATTATGATAATACATTTTCGGGGGTTATTTACGAAGGTATTGCAGATTTAAAACTATGGTGGCGTGCCTGCGAGTAAAATCGGACTTTTTGAGCAATTTCATTAACACGTTGTATATATTTTTTATATAGTAAAATAGTCTGTCCGCAAATATTACAAAATCATAAATGTTAACGCTTTTTCCGCTTAAATACAGGTTTACATCAGTACCATATAAAGATTTTTTTCAACAGTATTTCATTATTATATTTCATAAAAACGTGAATTAAGTAATTATTTGGACATAATAGGATGTAGTTTCAAATTATTGCATCAACTGTAAATGTTACCGATTACTCAGTTTTTACCTAAGCAGCCATTTAAATTACAAAGTAACACAATCAAGCATGATTAATTATTATCAAAGTAAATTAAGGAGCCATTTTACATAATAATACTGTTATGTATGAAATAGCGTAGACAGTGAAATATTTAGCTATAGCTACCAAGCAATTAGAATAGTAATAGTGCAGTGGATTGGACGCACATAAAACTATAAGTTGTTCCACTGGAATAGACACGGAACGCAATGATTTTCTTTATTATTTCAAAACATTGAGTATTTAAAAAGTAAACACAAATTAATTCTAGCAACCAAAGTTGGAGCTTCACTAAATTTGATAACCTAAGTATATATACTTAATAAAATCATCATCAATTTTCTATACTGTTGATAAAATTTCATGTGAATTTTCGATAAAACTTCGTAATTCACTTCATCTATCATCTACGTATCACATTATAGTCTACGTATAATATGGCATTTATATAGTATTTATTACATAGTATTTATTACTTAGAACTACTAGAAACACAAGAAATAACTTATAGTTAAAGCTTTTTGGGTTTGTAACGGTAAAATATAATTTTAAAATATGAAAAATATTATCTAAGTATATACATATAGTATATAACGAAATATTGCAAGAAGTTCACATTTGAAACAGAACAACCAAATGAGTATGTACTTTGAGCACAAATAAAATTAGTTGGAATAAAGATTCAATTCAATTTCAACGGTAAATGTAAAATTTTCTCATATCAAATATGTAAATCATTTTAGAAAAATACAGAAAACAAATGTTTTGGTAAAATAAAGTGATTATATCAAAAGGCACAGATTGATACTATGTACAACATTCAACATACATTTATGTAACAATATTAATCTACAATACAGTTGGGAATTAAAAATGTTGTTACGCCTGCTGTTATGTATGGCATGAACATATTAGGACGTGAACATTTTAAATTCGCGACTGCACCTCAATTGCTAACAGTATTGCGATTGGAACAAACGTAGAAACTTGTACAGAATATAAGGGTTCTGCTCCGATTTCATCTGGAAAGGATTGGAAAGAAAAATAAATTAAAAAATAATAAAAACAAATATAATGCAACATAAAATTCTAATTATTTTCATATAATCATGTCACAAAGACCAGAAGCGCAAATACACTCAGCGTCACAAAAATCACATCTCTGGGAAAATCTAATTTAAGCTTATCCATCCATCATCGCATGCATTTAACTATGTTAATAGTGATATCAATTGAAAGTATTTTTAATTAACTTTAGATTAACAACAGTTACATTTTATAAATAACACAAATTATTGAGAACACGAGCCGTTAAAAAACTTTTATTAAAATACGCATTACAGGACTCACTACTTGTACCACTCTAGAAGGGTATAAAACGGCCGATCTAGGTCACATGTGAGTTCAGTTTGCGATATACCAAGTACAGATACGCAATCGATTCTTCAGTGCTTTTGAAGTACAACAACAGCTCCGATCAGTACGCAGAACTTCTGTGAGCGTCTCCACGATTAGGAGAAGGTTACGGGAGAAGAAAATCGCTGCCCATAGAGCTGCTACAGGGCCAAAATTGGCTGCATAGGAGAGATCGATTGCAATTTGCCCGTGACCACGTGGATTGGACAAAAGAGCAATAGAGGGCTGTGCTCTTCTCGGATGAAACGAGGGTGTGTCTTTTCTGCAACGATAGGCGTAGAAGAGTGTACAGGGGGCAAGGAAAACGATTCGCATAAGCCTGTATAGAAGAAACAGTGGAATACGGGGGTAGTTCCTGCCTCTTCTGGGGCGGCATGTCAATCGAAGGGAAAATCAATCTCGTCTGCGTTTCTCGTCAGCGGAGGTGCTCGCGGGCAGGGGTCTTTGACTGCTCCCAGATACATAACAGAGATCCTAGAAAAGCATGTGGTCCCCTACGCGTGGTTTGTTGGCAGTGGGTTCATGTTAATGCATGATAACGCCCGCTGTCACACCGCGTTAACTGTAATGGACTACTTGCAAGAGGTTGGAATCCCTGTTATGCAGTGGCCAGCTCGAAGTTCAGACTTGAACCCTATCGAGCATCTTTGGGACGAGCTGAAACGTCGAGTGCTGGCCCGAGATCCTGCTCCTACCACTCCCCAAGAGCTTCAAGACGCCGTCATTGAAGAATGGGACAACATTCCTCAAGAAATGGTTGTTAGATTAATTAGGTCCATGAGCGAACGCATGCAAGCTGTCATCAGAGCAAGGGTTTTAAGGTTGAACACTAGGTTTTAAGCTATTTTTAAGGATTTAAATGTATTTTTTTCTGTTTTTTTTTATTTTTTGTCATTCTTATAAATCTTATTTTTCTTCTTTTTATAATTAACTCGTTTTATTTTATGGTTTAGTGAATTAAATCAAAAACCCATAACATTTTCTGAAAGCTGTATAAATTTCCTTTCGAATGATATAACATAGTCATACCCTTACCATGAAATAAACATGGTTTAAATGTTTTAAGAAGATATTTGAAGAGGTGCGATTTTTGTGACGCCGTGTGTATTTTCTCATTGTGTAGGAATCGCCGATCGTTAGTCTTGCTAAAACTCAAAAACGGATTGACCGATTTGAAATATTTCTTTTTTTCGCTCAGTATATTTATAATATTAAAAAAAATAATAGAAAAATTCTAAAAATAATATGATTCAAATTCAAATTAAAAATATTTATTCAACATAGGCCTTTACAGGCGCTTATTGACGTCAAAACAAAGCCAAACAATCTAATTTAAAGAAATCATATTAACCTTGTATGTGCATACATCCTGAATATACTCAAGATGTCTGCAAATACAAGTAGGAATGAAAAAAAAAGTTGACTCTACACCTGTTCGGATCTCTTTATATGGAATGACAGACATTTCGGGATTGTTTATTTAGATCTGTCATCTGTCCAGTACGAGGTGAGATACGTCGGCTAGTACAAAATAATAATAAAAAAAAATTCAGCTGTACATACTGTTTTTATAATGGGTTCGTATGTTCTAATGGATTCGCTTTTCATCACAAAATTATTTCTATTTGCAAATTAATTAAGTTACTTAATCAAAGAGTTAAGAGTATAAAAGCATTATAATTATTTAACAAATATATGAGGACAGACTATAAGTAAACATCTCAGAAATAGCAAAAATGAAATGCATTACTAAATAAAATGAATTACTTTCAAAAGAAGTAATTCTCTGCTGTTATTATAATGCATTCTAACAGAAATACGAAAATTAATGCGTACATGTCGTTGCGGTAATGCATAATATGATGCTGTGTGATGACTCATCACATAGTATCACTTTGCAATTTTTGCAGTATCATAGTAAGATAGATAATACATGTTTTGAAATTCAAAACATGTCTTATAAATATAGTATTCAAAATTCGAAAGCATTTAAACAAGCCATTGTTTTTATGTAGGTACTTATATAGAAAGATAAACATAGAACTAATATGTAAGCAGAAAAGCGTAATTTTTGCGAACAAACCAATAGAAGTACGAGGGTGGGTCAAAAATTCGCGGAATGGAGGGTAAAAAGTAAGAAATAAAACACAAAATTATTTTTCCTTCTCAATGTGTTCCCCCTTAACTCTAATACATTTATTAGACCTATCAATTAATTTATTAATACCTTCGAAAAAAAATGATTTCTCTTTGTCGTCAAAATAGGCCGAAATTGCGCTCTTCACTTCTTCATCGCTGGAAAATTTCTTCCCTCGAAGCTCTTTTTTCATTTTTGGGAACAAATAATAATCACTTGGGGCTAAATCTGGGCTATAGGGAGGATGGTCCAAGATTTCGAAGCCCACTCTTTGAACAGCAGCCATCGCAACTTGCGCCTTGTGCAAATTGTCGTGCAAAAGGAGCACACCTTTAGTCAATTTTACCCGTCTTTTTCTCTCACAGCATCTCGCAGACGTTCTAATAGTGCAGCGTAGTACTCTCCAGTGATAGAGACACCCTTTTCTTTATAATCAATAAGGAGGATTCCCTCTGAATCCCAGAAAACAGTAGCCATGAGTTTTCCAGCCGATGGAATTTCTTCGGAGGTGGTGTGCCCTTTTTGTGCCACTGCATGGAGTCTTGTTTGGACTCAGGCTCATAATGATGAACCCAAGTTTCATCTCCAGTCACAATTCGGTTCAAAACTTCATCCTTTTGTTCACCACAGAGCGCTAAAAACTCGCGACAACACTCAACTCGCCGCTGCTTCTGGTGTGGCGTGAGCATTCTCGGCACCAATCTTGCACACACCTTTGACATGCCAAGATGGTCGTGTAGGATGTTCAAAATGGTTGTAGCTGATACTCCAATCATTTCTGCAAGCTGTTTACTCTTTAAACGGACATCTTCCAATATGATTTTTTCAAGTTTTTCGACGTTTTCTGCCGTGGTTGCCTCGACAGGCCGCCCTGGCCTCGGCCTCATCTTCAATCGAATCCCTGCCTTGCTTAAACAGGTTGTGCCACTTGTAAACCATGGTTTTACCAGGGCAAGAGTCCCCGTAAACAGAAGACATCTCTTCCAAAATAGTCTGGGGAGGTTTTCCTTGTTTGGTAAGGAACTTGATGACTGTGCGAAACTCAATTTTCTCCATGTTGCAAATTTTCTTCCGGATTCACTTGTTGATTGATGTGTAGCTTAGGTAATTATGACCTATTTTTTTTGAAACTTGGTATTTATACTCTTAATGAGTGTCACAACTAGTGCAGGTAGTAAAAAGTCACCTTTACCCCTCCATGCCCCTCATTCCGCGAACTTTTTGACCCGCCCTCGTATGTAGTTCTATTTTCTTTATTGAGACAAAATAGATGTTGTATAGGTACTATGTATAGTAAAAGTAATAGAATATTTAATATAAGGAAAATTCAATCATAACCCCCCACCATTAAGTTTTTTTTACCGATATTAACACATCTAGGTCAAACATAGCTTTATTATACATTTTTTTACAGGATGTAATAATGCAGTTTCTGCGAAATCAAGATTTAATGTTATAAGGAACAAAAAACATTAAGAAATAAAAACAAATAAATGGGTTATGATGCAAACTCAATGTGTGAAAATGTATAATAAAATATATAAAGCAAATCAGTTAATAGATAGATGTTTTAAAATTATGCATTTTAATGTTTTAGACTAGATGTTAGTACATATTTATTTTGAGATCATTATGTGCCATAAAATGGCGCATTCCACTTAAGCATCCATTTGAAGCATTACCATTTTTTGCTTTAACGCGTTCCTTTAAAATACACGCTAGTGTTAATCTATGCCTTTCGTAAAATAAATCAGTTTATTTAATCAACAATACCACGATCAAAAATGATACAATACTTAAAAACGCTAAACATAAGCACGAAAAAATGGTGCCGCTAAAGTGGGAAAGCTTTTTAAAAATACACGCCACAAGATTAAGAATGTTGGGGGTTTGTGCTCCAACATGTCGAGGACATCACTGTGAATATAATTAACCTATTTACTAACAGACGACATACGAGTAATATTGGGTTAATTAAAACTATTTAGTATCCAATGAATTAATGGGTTCTAGCGTTATACGGGTATACACGCCGTTTGGTTCTGAAAATTCGTTGAAGCGGAGTTATGATTTTGGATGACGATAAGACAGATTCCAAACCTAAAACGGACCTTACAACTAGTCGGTTTACAATATTGTCCACTTACGTGACACTGAACGCAATGTTTCAAATAGTGCAATCGTTCCTCATATTTAAGTGATTTGTTCCTCATGTTTTTATACATAGAAAAATATTTAAATACAATTTAATATATGTACATAACGTATTAACATATTACGCAACCATATGGGCATTACCTAAGCCGATGGCTTCAGCCATGCGAACGCCATCCAAATGTATATTTACAATTACACCGAGTACTATGTACTAAAAGTTGGAAGCATATTCTATATGGTACAGTGAAATTAACAAAAAGGGTGTCATTTAAGAGAATATGACTTTAATTTAAGACATTTAAGCGAGTCTATACGACGATGAAATGATTAGTAATCAAGATTGGGCCGTGTGCATGGGTACCTCCGTCTTATCTATTTCTGCCGCAAAGCAGCAGTGCTTGCATTGCTGTGTTTCGGTTTAAAGGGTAAGATATGGCATTGAAATTACTGGGTACCGTGACTTTACATCTTAAGTCACAAGTTGGCAACGTACACTGTGATTCTTGTGGGGGTTACAGTTTTGTTGCGAATCTCACAGGAACCACATGTATTATAGGTGACTGTTACCACTTACCATCAGGTGAGCAGTTTGCTTATTTGCCAACTTAATTGCGATAAAAAAGAGGTTTCAATGTAACGAAAAATTATTAATAGTACATGCACCATTTAAAAAACGGGTGTCCCTTGAAGGTTCGAGAAGCCATCAAGAAGTCGTATTCAAACTTCTTGTACGCCATCATTTTGCCAGTAAAGACAACTACATTTTACATTTAATTTTTTGTACTACAATTTCTTAATAAGGCAATAGTGACAAATATTTTGGTTAGTTATCGGTTAACCAACAACAACTGTCCCAAAAGACGAAGCCATTAAAGCGTTATTGACATGCCACAAATGCGTTAACGCTAGCAGAATTAAGGCTCAGATCAGATCCACTAATCCATGAAGCGGTAAAGATTTATGTTTCAATGAATTCATAATCGTCGCATACTCATTAGATTAGTTATTGAAATCCTAAGCCAAAAGTTGTGTGCAAGAGATCTATGAATAAGTATCTAACTGAATTTGAGCTTTAACAACACCCTTTATATCAATACACCATACACATAAATAGATCACGTAAGGCACTACAGCTGCTCATGCGAGACATGCATCTTAAATAAACCAATAACACTACTGTTTCTGGACCAGTTGATAGCTTATTTCTATTGGTAATTAGAACTTGCATTCGTGGTGCGAAACATTTTTGTTAAATGATGTGTTTTCAATCCAACAATGAATCGCATTGGTCGTTAGGCTTGCGGAGAATTCCCGCATGCTATCTAATCTAACATCGAAAGCGCACTTTTATTAGCCATTTTCCCATTTTCAGATAACTAAGAGCGAGTCAACAATTCAATAAATTCTCTTAGTTACACAACGGGCGAAACTAATCAAGTGCGCTTTCCGGCTGATATATACTTAATGTTTCATTTTAAATCACTTGAAAAGGGACAGACAACTTTACAACCATATCTATTTCTATATTAATAACCACATTTTCGTATTATCTAAAATTTATAGGTTAGAAACGAAATCCCGAACGAATATAAAGCTTCACAAGTATTTTTCATGCATTGAAACAGTGAACGCTCTATATCAACCTAATTACTACGATTCCTATATATAGTGTCGTATTGTATAAAGCGTGAATCTATCACGCATAAAACGATGAGGAAGTTTCGTATTTTTGGGTTTTAATTGGAAGTACATACATCAAAATAAGTATAAGTAAAATATCAGAAAACATTACCAAATCCGACGTTAGTAAGAGTTTATACCAAAAAAAATATTAAGAACTAGCTACGTCTTATGCTCCAAAATCTGGAAGAAATTGGTACCTAATTGTGCACTATCATTTTTTCTGATTAATATAGATGATATTTAAGGACAGCAACTGCGGTACTGTATCCACACAGACTAATTATTTTTGGTAGTCAGTGTACTTTTAATTAACAAAAATTAATATCAATGGATTAGGTGGTCTGTTAATGATGGTAGATTCTAATGGAATTATGATAGATTACACGCAAAGGCATAACGAACAATGTATGTTTTAGTTAAAAGTATTCCATTATCGAGGAACTTATTCTATGATAGTATTATAGAACCGACCTACAATTAAGATCGTCATTGTAGACAACTAATATTCAATGGACGCACACCTAAGTTGTTTTTGCAAAAATATAACTTTTATATTACGCGTTTTATGTTTAAAATACCTAAAGCATTCGACCTAACTTTGGCATGTAAAAATAAATATTTTCATCTATCGCAAGTGGAGTTACAGAGATAATAAATGCAAGTGCTGCTGTAGGTGTTGACTAGAGATTATTCTGAATTGCTTACAGTATCGTGTTGTTTCTAAGCAATCAATTCGTAAGCTCTATATTTTTGTTCCTTCAAAATTTGCCCCGGACTGTGCTTACTCTCAATGGTTTGTTGCGGTTTATAAACAAATATATTATTTTTATTTTACGTACTAACACACGTGGCACAAATACAATATAATAAGAGATTAAAAAAGTCATTACCGGACATAACGAAATACTAGATAACGAAACGAAAAAAAAAGTATATTCCTTTCTGTACAACATCACTTCATGCGCGTTAAAACATCATATTTTTTTTACAAAGATGTCTGATTAAAGCCGACTCTTGGTTTAAAAAATCATAAATGACGAATTAATTTTTAAATATATAATAAATATATATAAATCAATATGTATTTTAGCTGCCACGCTCTTAGGTTATATCCAAATATCCTTAAATCTATCTATCAATTTTAATTCACCTTAATTTACTGCTATTTAATTCTTAAGAGAGTAATAGCGGATGAAGTAAAAGATTGACAGTTGAAATATTTATATGTGGCGTTAGAAAGATTAGATCTCAAGGCGTTATTTAATCCTAGCAATGTATAAACTTTTAATTAAGTATATACGGAAATATGTTTATTTTCTTTTGAAGAAAAATTAAAGTTTGGAAAACAATAAATTGTTAAGTTTTTATAACATAAATAAATTATGTGCTGTTACAAAATCAGAAGATCGATTTGACACTAATAATATCTTTATAATACATATATTTGTAATATAAAAAAGAAAACATATTGCAGCTATTAGAAAGGAAATGCTATTATTATTATAGGTTAACAGAGGTTGTATCTATAACCTTTTTTCATCTCAAATTCATAAAACGGACCGCCACATACAATCGTTATAGCTATTTTTTTATCCTTTTTTTATTTTGCTACATTAATCTATAGTAATAAATATTATAAAGAGATTCTGAATCTGTTAACTACTTCTAACAATAATTATTATTCAACATGATCATCACAGTCTAATCAGTCGTCGTGATGTGATAAGAAATGATATATAAATATTCAAAACAATTTGTGTAAAGCATATAAAAAACATCATTATAATTTATCAATACAATCCAAAATGAAAACAAAATATATTCCTAAATAATGAGATTAGCTTGTTTCTAAGGAAACATTTAAAACAGCAAACACGTTTCGTCACAACTGGCACATACGAGATTACAACACATCACATTATGATACACATCATATCATATCACACGAGAGAAATGGCACTTGTTACAACCATCACATCACATCACAACACGACGACCGCGTATCTTTATCATATCTCATCACACATTGAAAGTTAAATTCGAGTCCTTATCAACCACCAGCACCATAGAAGCAACCTCATCGCGTTAGTGATAAGGTACGAAGTCGCAGCGCTACTTTATCATGGAGATGGCTAGTTTGCTTATTTTTTTCGGTGTCGCCTTTGGACGTAAGCGGTCTTGTCTTACCTGTGTTAGTCGTTTCCTCTCGCATCTGAAAGTGTCAATTGTATAAGTTTAATATTTTTATTATTAAACTTATCTGTAAAATAAACGTAGGGTCCAGGTGGGTTATTGTCTACTCGACACACAAAGCGATTGCGAAAAGTACCCTTTGTGTGCCGAGAATGCGATTAGACGGAACCCCCCAGTATTTTTTAGTGAGTATGTCTCGATTGGCGGGGCGAGTCTCACATAACCGCAGGCGGACCCCACTCCGTCTGCGGTAAATTTAAAATTATTTTTTACTGGGTTAAAAAAAGGTGGGTTATTGTCTAAGAAATAATCTATCAAGATCGCCTATAATTTGACAGCCATTGCGCCGTGTACGTAGGATTCTGTACCGACTTCCTTTTATAAAGGAGTAATGGATGGACTGCGACTGTCAAATTGTAAGCGATTGCGATAGATTTTTTTTCTTAGACAATAACCTTCCTTATGCTAACACAAAAATGCAATTAACATGTTTATTAGTGTGACAAAGTAAGACGGTGGTAGCTAGCCTGGCGGGCTCGAAAACGGGTTGTAAAACTTTGACCTCGCACTTATAGACAAATTGTACAGCCTTGACCACTCACTTATTGACGGGCTATACAACCTTGACCCCCCACTTATAGACAGGTAGTAGTACTACCTTGACTACCCACATACAGACGGATTGTACAAACTTGACCCTTCACTTATAGACTAGCTGTACATCCTAGACTACTCACTTATAGACTTACGGCCTTACAAATAAAAAACTTATTCCTAGGAATAACCTCGGAATAGCTATTCCGCGTTTTGTCTTATTTTGACATATTACATCTGACATGTGCTAAAACAAGACAAAACACAGAATAAATTATTCCGAGGATTATCCTCGGTATAAGTTTTTATTTGTAAGGCCGTTATAGTTTACCGCGATATAGACCCGATTCTATTGTATTTAAAATGTCTACAAATTGCGGAAATCTAAAAACTTTGAGTTGTACAACCTTGACCACTCCTACTACTCGTATTCTTACTACCACTTAGGTACTTATTTTTTAGTTACTATAAAAAATTTTGTGTGCTTGTTCAGACAAGCAAACTGAACAACTTTCACTATGGGACCAACTTTGAAATCGCAAAAAAAATCAGCTGTTCCATACAAATGTTCAACATTCACTGAACCTAGATGTATGGAACAGCTGATGTATTGAACAAGCACACAGCATTTTTTTAGTAACTAAAAAATAAGCTGGACGTGCGTCTTGGCCAGCTTCTTATAGACCAGCCATACTCAAACTTTTTTTTTCTTGGGCCACTTTCAGATTTTGCCTGTGTCGCGCGGGCTACTACCTAATAAATCACAACCTGTTTTTTAGGCGTTAATGAAAAAAACCTATTGCGTTTAATTGTTAATTTAAATCTTAGTGAGAATAATGATATTGGGAACATTTTTTAACAATTTCATCTAGATATGACTTGTAATTGCTGCACGCTACTCTTAATACGTTATCGAGAAGAGAATATGTAAGCCAGTTTCCGTATACGTTCTTTGCATATTTCATTTTTAAATAAGATGACTCACAAAGAAATGTCGATGCAAAAAACGTAAGCAGAATTTGGGCGCATTTTTTAATAGTCTATTGATCAGGCACTATTATCCAATATTCGGCGTCCTCCTTCTTTTCTCTTTAAAAATAACTTCTAAGTTTGTATAATTTTTAATTAACGCGGGCAACGTGTGCAATCAGTGCCCTATGCTACGCTTAATAATCCCGCGGAATTTAAAAAAGGTAATAGGCTTTCGTTAATCGATTTTGAAGCTACAACGGGTGGGCCACTTTCAAATGCTCGGCGGGCCGCAGTTTGAGTATGGCTGTTATAGACGGTGCATTCGACCTCAAGCAACTCACTTGTCAACGAAGTCCAGGTCTGCCAAGTATCGACCCAGCATCCTCATGTAGGCCGGCTGCACGCGGTGCGCAGTCACGTGCGAGTGAGCGAGGCACGGCTGGCGACCGCGCGCTTGGTACATGAAACCCGGGTCGTCGCGAGGCACTAGCCGCGGGGAGGCGCGGAGGGCGCACATACCTTGAAATAAGGGAGAAACAGATATGCACAGTTCCCGCGTTTGCAATGTGTCAGTGGTTAGTGCACCCGAGAAGAATAATATATTGATTGCATTGCAATAAAATTGTCGTTTGTCCAGTTTTTGGTTCATTCGAAATTGCATTTTGGAGCACGAAATTGCAATATGTTATTTTTGTATTGAAAAAAAAAAATTTTTTTTTTGCTGTACAAGCAATATTAAAGAAAAACAAAGGGCATGATTGGCAGTGATAAACTTTGATCTCCGAAATTACTCGTATATGTGTATAAGAACCACGAATCAAATACAAAGCGGAACTGCCCTATGGAATGTAGTCCTTAATAGGACAATATTGTCCTGACGTAACACATTTACAGCTTATGAAACAAAGCGCTGCAATCAGTTTGAGTTCATAAAAGGATAACGCTAACGTAAATATGTACAGGTGTGCAGATATTTACTCAAAAATGAAGTGCTGTATCATTGGTTGTTGTAAATACACGAACGAAAGAAAAAAGTCAATGACAACAAAATATCTTTTCACGATAAGCATTTAGCTTCTAGAACATTCGACACTGACTAAAATACAGGTAGCGCCATCTAGTGTGAGAATATGAAAAAACTTTTATTGAACGAAACAACAAAGCGTGATTTTCGAGTACTTCAGTCCACCATTAGGCTTTTAACGTCCCTCCCCACCCCTCATTTTGGCTTCACGCGATTTCGGGGAAAAAGCGTCAAACAACATATCACCTCTTTGTATTAGCCTCGTGGTAAGAAAAAAGGTAAATGAATCAACATACCAGTGATGTATATGTCTTCCAAATGAAAATAGTTGGTTTTCAAGGCGGCTGCGTAGAGCGAGTGAGCAGCGGCGCCCGAAAACACGTACCCGGTACCGGATAGGTACCGGGGGTACACGCGGCCCCCGTACATGTACCGCGGACTGTACCTGGTGTGCAGAAATCAACATTTGACGTTTGCGTCAGGTTGAGCGCAGATTGGAGTCACGACAGTTTCAAGACAGACTTGCACCAAACAGACGAGTCTGTTTTAAAATCAAGATGAAACTGTTTTGTCTACGAGGCGTCGCACAACATAGTCTGAACTGTTTTGTCTACAAGGCGTCGTACACCATAGTCTGCGTCAAACCTTTTTCAGTATCAAAATGGACTTCACCGATATTGCTGTATTAAGCATCCTAGTTTCACGTGTACTTACTGTATAGTACATTAAGGCACCCCCCCCCCCTTTTTTTAGTATTTCAACTTTTGATAATTTGCTTTTTTAAATTGACATCTGAATATTCTTTAGATATTTTTTTAACAAGAACAGGTCTCTTTTCGACCTCGTAAATTAATTTTTCAACGAGTTCTTCGTATGTAAACATGATGCAACGTGTTTACTTTCGGAAGGCTCGGACAAGACAGACTTTTCGCGATTCAGATCTTGTAGGTATTAAACATTTTAGTCTATGAAACGTTTTGTTTGCAGTATGCGCGTCTTCATAATTTTTGTAAAGCGATAGTCCGTAGACTGTCTTGACTATAATCTGCGCTCAGCCTTAGTGTACAGAGTGGCACATTTAGATCGGTCAGTCAGTATGGGCAAGTCGGTAACTATACAACATACAAAGACCTGTTCTTAGGAACCATGTCATCGATTTTAGTGACAAGAAAAGCTGCATACATAAATTTAAAAAAATCTTGCACTCAGTTCGGAAATCAAACCCGGTCGTATTGAAAAATAAAACTTACATTGTTTCTATTTGGATATCGATTGTGTAGATCATAAGCAGTAAATGTTACTTGGAAACATGATATCTAATATTCTAGGTATGAGCACTGAGGCCCAAGAAAAATAAACAAAAACATATACACGGTTATTTTTTTATCACCCTGGAAAATTTAAGGGACGCTTCATGACATGGTATTAGAATGATTTAAATATGAATAAAAAAAATAAGTCGCTTACTTAATTTTATATTAATTTTCTAAAATATCCACCGGAGGGAGACTCTGTACCAGGGTCGTGTGCTTGGGTACCTCCGTCTTACCTATTTCTGCCGCAAAGCAGCAGTGCTTGCATTGCTGTGTTCCGGTTTGAAGGGTAAGATATGGCACTGAAATTACTGGGTACCGTGACTTTACATCCTAAGTCACAAGTTGGCAACGTACACTGTGGTTCTTGTGGGGGTTGCAGTTTTGCTGCGGATCTCACAGGAGCTACATGTACTATAGGTAACTGTTACCACTTACCATCAGGTGGGCAGTTTGCTTGTTTGCCAACTTTCTGCAATAAAAAAAATCCAAAAAATGCTGCATTAGTTGAGAGCAGCATTTTTAGAGATTTTATTAATTTTTTATTTCATTTTTTTATATAATAATGGATGTGTCCTGAAGCGTCCCTAAAATTTTCCAGGGTGATAAAAAAATAACTGTGTATATCTTCGACACAAAAATCAATGTGTAAGCAGTTTTTATACCAATGAGAAAGTAACAAACTAAATCTGTACTGTTTTTATAAGCTTTTATCTACTTTCACCTGCCCGGTGTCTGTAATGAAATCTTGCAAGTTAAATTTGACCCACATCCCGATTTCCGATTCAATTGAAATGCATGCATGTGTATATCGCATGACAATGCAATATTATGATAACATGGAGCTGATCTAATGGTGTAAGGTGGCCATAGAAAGTCTGCAATTAAACGACACAACCCTATCGAGTTTGTATCTAAAAAAGCTTGTATTTAAAAAAACGAGTACTAAAAGCTTGTATTTAAAAAGTTTTTTTTTTAATAATTTATTATTATTATTCGTCATTCGTCATTGGGGGTGCGAAAATTGTTTTATTCCTTCTGGAAGCGCATGCCGAATATGCAGTGTACGTGAGATTTCTGTTTTATGGTATTCTTTATTTGACAAACGAATTTCATTGGTTGTATGTTTCATACTGTTTATCTGTTGAGATATATATATTTTTTAAATCAAACAGCATAAAAATAACAACAAATAATATACTAAAGATATAGAACACAAATGCCATTAACAGTTTTCGCCTCTAGAAAAAATGTTAGGTGAATAATGTCAAAAACATTATTATATTGATTTGATTTTTTTATAAGTCTGCATGCATAATATACCTACATAACAATAGTCTTAATACGGTAAATGAATATTTTTTGCTAAGCTATAACCAACATAATGTAAATAAAACTTGATGACCACGTCAATTCATCTAAGAAATAGCGAACAATGTAAGTATAAGTGCGAGCACACACGACCGACAAATGGTAACTGATTTTTTGTTTGGTAACATACACATTTAGGAACGCACTATTTTTCACCGATAATAGGCTAGATGAATAAAAACAAATATATTGCTTTAATAGAAGCTCATTGATATAATAAACAGAAAGAAATAATCGGTTTTCGAATAACTATAAAAACAACCAAGATATAAGGTGTTAAAATTTTTCCTCCATCTCTTTCCATATCATGTCGGATCTCTCTGTCTAATCGCTTCCAAATTAACAGCTTAAAATGCTTATATATAATGTATTTCTAAGCCGATTTTAATTCTAATTTCACATAATTGCATCTTTCTCTACGGTATTTTAATATTAAGGGTTAAAGTATGAAATTGCCGTTTTGTATAAAGATTTTTAAGAACATTGCTTATTTCATATTTTTTTAATAATAAAAATCATTATTTTTTTATAGCTCTTAAATTAGAAAAGTTATATAAACAAACGAAAAAAACGACAATTTCATACTTTAACCCCTATTATTTTATGACGAGACCTGATAATTAGAATTCAGTCATCATCCCAATTGGAACGGCTGGGATTCACCAAAATTTTTTTGACCCACTTTCTGTAGTTCATGAGCGTTGCAATGTACTACTCCGCATGTTTCATTTTTCGCCGTCAAAAAATCGATCACCGACAGTCGGTCGTGTGCGTTCGCGCTAAAACTTATGGCGCACTTTCATTAAACGTCATCCCGTATTCCTTTCCGGGACCGTTGAACTACTGATCTGGTAACGAACAAGCTTTTTTACACATTTTCCTTTGACTTAGGGTTGCCTAACAAAAAAAGCTACTTAAGTTTTTTATTGTTTCTGTTATATGTTAGTATGTACTTTAATTTTTCTTTGTACGATAAAGTATAATATATTCATTCATTCATTTATAAATTTAATTATGTATCACTCCACTTACTCACCACTTATTCTTCGAATCCAGCACCGGTCTCGCGCCGCAAATGAGGTCTCCAATGAGTAAGTACTCCTTGCCTCTGTATCCGTTAGAGACCTGAGTATCATACTCCTTGGAGCGGTTACTCAGGTTCATCACCAAACTCGGCACGTTGATGTACATATCATCGTCCGTCTTCAGGATGTAGCGAACTGAAACAGTCAATTTATAAAACTACCAATCAGGTGGGAATTTCGGGATAGAAAGTATTGCTGTATTAATTAGTATCCTTTGTACCTTTTAAGGCGCTACATCGAAAATGAATCAAACAATGGGAGGCGTGGTCTATACATAAACGCGGGGCGCCCCCCGTGTCCAAGTAGCTAGTCTTTATATCTATGTCATCAAGTCGTGAATGCGCTGCGCCCGCTGGCAATCAGGTCGTTTAGAAATTATCCACGTAAGCAACAAAATGCAAATTATTTTTATAAAAAAATAACTATAATGATTAGAAAAAATGCTTCTGTACGATTCTGAATACTGATGATGTCTACTTATTTAAGGAACTTTTTAATGAATACCTAATACCGTTTACTAGTAATCCTGAATTTTCCTATTTTTAAGAGGTAATTTAGAAAATAAAATGTATTGAGGCAAAATCTTTAAATCGCGTTTCCAGTTCTTGTCGTGACTAGCTAAAGATATAAAGAAACACATATTTGAGTTTTAGATCTGTAAGATCTCTCAGTGACCTACATTAAAAATAACCAATATTTTCGATATAGCACCTCCACGGTGAAGTGGTTAAGGCCACCATGTGTTGATCGGAAGGTCTGGGGTTCGATTCCCCATGGGGGCAGACATTTTTCTGCTCAGGTTGGTTGATGGTAGGGCTTCTGAGCCCGCCTGGCTAGCTACCACCATCTTACCTAAGTTTGTCGCCATAATCTTCGCAATGGAAAATTCTATCGTTGGAAAGTATTTTGGCTAACGAATTTTTAAATTATAATTTTAGCTATAAGAGATATAAAAAGCTGTAAGTTTCTTTAAATTAAGAAAATAAAATAAAATAATAACAATGTTAATAGCATTGTTGTGTTCCGACAATTAGAGGTAAGATAGCCAGTTCCTCAGTTGTTGAGGAGTCCAGGCGAAGCTCGCTTCCACCTTCGGCCTTATCATCACTTACCATCAGGTGAGAGCTTCCCTGTCGTATGTAAAAATAAAACATCAAGTTTCATTAAAACCCTTCCAAAAGTTTATACTTGAAGGTGGAACAAACATACATCATCACCCCGCACCTGAACCACATGGAGGTGAAATTTATCATCATCATCATCAACAGCTCATATATACGTCCCCACCGAAGGGCTCGAGCCTACCCTAGACTAGGGTGATTAGGCTTTAATCAACCACGCTGGCCAAGTGCGTGTTGGTCGACTTCACACACAACTTGTAAAGAAATTCTTTCTTCACAGGTGTGTGCAGGTTTCCTCAGGATGTTTTCCTTATCCGCAAAAGCGTCGAATTAACGTACATATGAATTCAAAATTTGAAAACACATTGGTACGTGGCGGGGTTCGAACCGCTACCTCCCGATTGGAAGGTAGCGGTTCACGAACGCTTTTCGACGCCATGGAGGTGAAATTTATGCTATTAAAATTTTATTGCGGTATTAAAAAGATTTTACTTTTATAACGAACTGTTTTCAAATTACGCACAGCTTGAGAAAACCGGCCTATCGCTAACACAATTACATTCTGTCCAAGGTTAAAAATGCGGTTACATAATTTCCTACGCGTTTACCACATCGGAGTTTAATAGCCGGCTATTAACTTATTACGGTTCACGACAACGTTAAAACGTCATTGTGTGCTACTACAATAGCATTGTATCAAAATTGGCTTGCGATAGTGCCTTTTGTGTTGATCATTCGATTTTCTATTCGATAATCACAAATTGTATTACTGATTTTGTATTACCCACTGTCAATACAGATTTATTAACGAATTTTCAGCTGGTTGATTCCGTTAACCAATGTAGGTTTTGTTCCAAAAGTGTGGCTTTTTATGAGGTGACATACAATCTTACCTACCCGTCTAAGCGACTACGGACGACAGACACTAAACCTGCCGCTTTTTTTTTATTGTAATTAAGTTGGCAAACAAGCAAACTGCCCACCTGATGGTAAGTGGTAACAGTCACCTTTAATACATGTGGTTCCTGTGAGATTCGCAGCAAAACTGCAATCCCACAAGAACCAGTGTACGTTGCCAACTTATGACTTAAGATGTAAAGTCACGGTACCCAATAATTTCAGTGCTATATCTTACCCTGCAAACCGGAACACAGCAATGCAAGCACTGCTGCTTTGCGGCAGAAATAGGTAAGACGGAGGTACCCATGCACACGACCCTGGTACAGAGTCTCCCTCCGGTAAAAATCTCTCTCCAGCTTGATTGTGTAACAAAAATCTATCGCGATCGGTTTCAATATTAACAGTCAACGTGCATTCATTGCTATTTTTCATCAGACAGTTGACACTGAGTCTTGTATTGACGCCGCAATGATTAATAATTTCAAGGCGACCGTGAATCGTGATTGATTTTTGCTTAGACAATAACGCCCCTGAGGCCCGATTCCGCTAATCTTAACGTTGATATCGTGTCCATTCAGCCGACCTAAAAAGGCCGCATCGGCAGAATCATAATATGATTCATATTATGAATGAAGTGCAATTTATCACATAAGCAATTATTCTATTTGACAGCGCTGTATGAATATTCGTAAAATGGTCCACAAATTAGGCATTGCTTAAGTGTCAATTGGGACCATTTGACGAATATTTATACAAAGTTGTCAAATAGAATTTGCTCCTGATTAATAATCATAATACGAATCATATTATTGATCATATAATGATTCTTCCAATGCGGCCTTTTTAGGTCCACAGGTAGTGTTTAAATAACACTGCTTTTGTCAATTTTGGTGTCAAATTGGTAAAAGTGGTGTAATTTAATAGTACTACAATTTCTTGATAATCCAAAAGTGAGAAATGTTTTACTTAATTATCTGTTTACCAACAAAAACCGTCTTAAAAGGCAATGATATTGAAGCATTATTGGCAAGTCATAAATGCATATGCTAGTAGAGTAAGGCCCCAGTTCCAGTGTCTATTTTATTCTCAACGAGATGATTTGGATTAGGAGGACCCAACAGGGTTACTGACAGTATTTACCCCACTAATTTTTGTAGTTAAAGCCAGGCCAGTTCACAATCTGACGAAGAGTCGGATATTTGAGCTTCCTCGTAAATGTATACTAGGATATATTTTTTTACTCTTCCATTGTCGGAAAAGCAAAGGATCTGAATTATGTTTTATATGACATATTTGTGTTTTAAATTTTATTTCTATACATCAACAATGTCCCATTCACCGCATCAACTCTGGGCTGGCCCAGCCAGGTCGTTTAAAACATGCCTAGAGTCCACCTGATGATACTGCAGTTTCTGAGATATATGCGAGCAGTCCCCCTATTTGCTAATCACTCTGACCAGTTTGGTAACTCAGAGCTAACTCTTTAAATACACTTTACATCCATTAGTAGTTTTGCTTCTGACGGTATTCATTACAGCGGTAAGGAGTAGGTCACACCGGGAGCGACATAACGGGCGAGTAGGCGAGCAAAGGGAGGTGAGTCAAACTATATGAACTAAGGCGGATAGCACATTGCACCGGACACCACTCCGGTGTGCGGTGTTGCGGATTTTAATTTTGACTGAAGAATCTTAATTTGTATACAAAAACCGCAGGGTATAACACACTCACACCGCATCTCCGTGAGGGTGTGCGGTGCGCGCGACGGTACCGCAATCCCGGACGTTGATGCGGTGCGGTTCACGGGGTATGCCACACTGTGCTGCACGCAGTATCGTACGGATTTTTGCGTAGAAAGGACGTGCATACGCGTAATAGATAATGCGGTGATGCGGGGCGTCGTGCACCACAGCTCCGGACGGAGATACAGAGCAAACTGTACGGTGGCACGGTTCCGTGTCTCCGCAGCCGCATGTGGATTTCGTTCCTCCGTACACCGCAGCGGGATGCGGCGGCAATGTGTTAAGCGCCTTAGCTAAACTTTGGTGAGCTAAACTAAGTAGATCCACACCGAAAACTATGAAGTGGTGGGAGAGGCAGGCGTTATGGATTAATTGTGATCAAGCAGAATTGTGTACGAAGCTTAGCTAAGCGAGCGACTTAAACTAGGTGATAGAATTAGCTACGCTGGAACCGTCGGATATTACTGCCATCGTATGTCAGAAACCACAACGTAGCTTAGCTCTAATTGTTCTGAAATATGAAATGAGGTAAAACGATGGTCGCCTGCCAGACCACCAAGCCGCCAGCTCGCGGTGTAGCCTACGCCTAATGGATCGCACTAATATATTAAAAGTAGAAAAATCTATTTCTTTGGTTTCATTCATTAAGAATCTAAACCTAACATAGTCTTTCGGTTTGTTGTCAAAATCTTCCTGTTTTAAAATAGACAGTAGGTAATCCATCGATTTCAGTCATCAAAAAAAGAAAATGAATAACTTTATCAAATTCATTTTGTAGTTAAAAAAATCACTCACCACTTTCGTTGCACTTATTTGTGATCCACTTCAACATCATAATAGATTTCAATGTCAAATTATTGTACGAATCTATAAAGCCTTCCTGTATCACATCTCCATATTTAGCTACCTCTTCGTCTATTTTACTTTGGACTTCGGTGTCATTACTCGAATATGGCTGCCCCAATAGAAATACTAATTTGAAATCAGGATGCGTGTGATGAGTGCTGCCATCTTCCTTAGCAGAGTCATCCTCTGCTGTGGTACTGGGAAAACCTTTCTTATTTTTCAGCATTTTCAGTACTTTCCCCAAACTGGGATTATCTTCGTAACCTTTAGGAGGTATCCTCATAATATTAGTGTCATAATTGTAATCGTAATCATTATTTTCCGCTTGTTCTCCTCCCAATTCTTTATTCATATCGAACTCTGGCAACACTGGATCGTCATCATCAAACCTTTTCTCTTGCACACTATCAGTCTTTTCGTTATCCAAACTTGTTTGCAATGCTTTTGCTAATTCGGGCAACAGTTCGCCGATCCTAGATATGTCTCTCGCTACTCTTTTTTCGCTTACATTTAATGTTAGATTAACATGAGATTCTGGATATAAGTCATAGGTAAAATTGTAGTTTTTATACCTCTCTCTAACGATATTAAACACTTTGGCTAACTCTAAATAACTAGAATAATTCCCCCACGTCTCTCGTATGGCTTGTCTCCTGTCAAAGTGGTCTGTCGATGAACAGACTACGATCATGAGAAAAAGTTTGTTCTTTTGACTTCTATCACTTTTTGAACATATGTGTGTAGGCTCGTGTATTGTGGTCACGTTGTTGGGCTGCACGTATATCTTTGTGTCGCGATTTGTGTGGATTGACCAGCCAGCTACGAACCCTGTAATTGGCAGTAGATTTTATAAACGTGCCTTTCCCATAGAGGTCATTAAAAGCAAGCATAACGGCAAAAACCACCATAAAAGTTAGAGGTCTGAGGGTCGATTGGCGAGCCATGGGACCAGCCCCCGTAGACAAATGCCACACGCTAACTTTTCTGCAGTCGTTCCACAGGAAAAATGTATGAGGATGACATGAGCTGCGGGAAAAATATTTTACAAAAAATAAAAACCGACTTCAAAAATACTGAAAAGTTAAAAATAATATAAGAATAGGTACAGACAAGATTACACTTCTGTATTGAAGTCGGTGCCAAACGATGATCTCCTAGAAAGTCTTAAAATTTGTCACCGACTTCAATATACAGGATTAATTTTAATGCATCTGCAACCTCGCAGGATTATATAGCAAATATCATTAACTACAATGTTTGTTTTACGAGTTTTAAGATAGCTCAATAAATTGAACAGAAATCAATTTTCAAGTTTTTATTGCACTGTCGTGACATTGATAAGTCTATGTTTCATTTATAAGCGACGACGAAAGGCGACGCTACGCTGGCGCGCTGTGCCAAGTAATACTGGTGATGCGCGTAGAGTTATAAACAGTCTAGAAGTATATTAAACTAGCTGTTGCCCGCGACATCGTTCGCGTGGAATTCGGTTATTATCAGCAAGTCGCTAATTTAACGTCAGATTTCTATGAAACAAAAACTGTATATCCTTCCAGACTAAGCTTAATCTACCCGTAAAATAAGCATTAAAATCTGTTCAATACTCCCATATAACATTTCATCCCCCCTTTCAACCCCTAACAACCCCTTACAACCCTTTTTCGTATTAAAAGTAGCATATGTCCTTTCTCAGGCTTTAGACTATTTGTGTACCAAATTTCATTTAAATCGGTTCAGTAGTTTTGGCGTGAAAGCGCGACAGACAGACAGAGTTACTTTCGCATTTATAATATTAGTGTGGAAGTATGGATTAATATTTATATTTGTATGAAAGTAAAATCTAACGAATTATCAAGTCGTAAAACGTTGTTGTTTATGATGTTAGCTATCTAATCCTGCGAGATTGCAGGTGCATTAAATGTTGCGGTCCGCATGACGATGATATCGATATTATCGCGATAACAGCCGGTCCGCATGAACGTTAGCGCGTTCACGACATCTGCCATGACGTCATAGATGACGTTATTGAAGCCGCCATTTTGCGCTAACATCGACCATGCCCTTATCGTTGTGAGCGAACTGTCAAAAGTGTCAAATTAAACCGCCAATGCAAAAATATTTTGAACTTTTGAGACAATAAATTATTAATAAAAAGTTTAAAAAAATGGATTTGGTTGATCTGGTTCCGCTTACTGTGAGGGATGAGGAAAATAACAGAGTAGTGGAGCTTTCTCTTACTCCACAACAACAAAACAGAGATTGCAACGGTAAGCATTGTGTTGTTGTGTGTAAACAGAGTTCGTTAGATAATTTGTGATGCCCCCCATGGTCCATAAGAGTACCTAGATCTAGAAAAAAAAGAATGTTTGAATAATAAAACCGATATACAACATTCACTAAAAACAGAGTATCTACTGAGAAAGTAGAATAATAATATTCTACTGCCTAAAACAATTTATGTACTGATGTAATAAATTCGCAGAGTACTTTTTTGGAAAACTGAAATTTGAGGTTAGCTAGCAGTTTCGTTAGCGCGCTAAAAGTCGGTCCGCATGATAATCTGTCACAAACTGTCATTTGTCGATTTAAGCGGGCTAACGAATGCGAACCGGGCGTGAGCGTTGTGATCGCTATAATCAAAATTATTCTCATGCGGACCACACGAAAAATTGGCCCTGTAGGTGTGATGTTGTGTATTCTTATATTATTTTTAACTTTTCAGTGCTTTTGAAGTCGGTTTTATATTATTTGTAAAATATTTTTTATTTTTAACTTTTTAGGGAATTAAATCTTTTTAGTGAATTGAGAAACCCTAATTTAATATCGATCGGCATTGAGATTGTGATTTTTCGTACAATCTCAATGCCGATCGATATTCATATTGCGCGGCTACAAATTCGTATTGCGTGGATTTTGGATGAACCAAACTCAGTTTTATTAAATTTTCTCAAAATACTTATCCAATTTGGCACTAGTGTTGTTACTCAAGGGTACGAAAACTCACAATCCCAATGACGATCCATCGGCATTGGTTCAAAAGTAAGCCTACTGAACATTGGCTAAGTTTGAAACTTGGAACCTCATATTAAATGATAATAACCTACCTTTGGGAACCTGATCATTCGCTTTGTTATATACAGGAATGTACAGCAGCACGCAAAACAGTATCATGGCGGTGCAGAAGAGGAAGAATTTGGCGAGCACCGTTAGGGTAGACCGCCGCTCCCTGTCCTCGCCCTTGGCGATGTATGGCTCGTAGCGACGGTATCTGTTGTATAAGCACATATTATATAGACACAGAGAGCCGGCTGCCAAGAGTGCGGTTCATAATTTGATATCAGCGCTCGTGTGCGCTATTTGCACGCAAACAATGGGTCCAAAATTGCTCATGTGCGCATTTTGTATGCGGTATGACGTAATTGATGACGTCACCGATTGATGCTGACAGTGCTAACAGAAAAGAGGTAGTGCACTGTCTCCAGAACTGAATTTGACAGTCAACGTCAGTTTTATTTTTATTTTAGTTTGTTCCAATTTATTTTTTCAATAGATTATCTACAATTAATAGAGAAGTGCTGTGTAAAGATACTGGAGATAATCAATGTACTGGAGGCACAATACGTCTCCCTCCAATTTTTCTTTTCAAATTATATTAACCAACTTAACAGACTCACAGATCGAAAGCTCGGTTCAAAATTGATCTGAATGCTTACGTCCGTGGGCAGTGCTAACGATTTGAACGGGTTGTTTGGATGCATGCAAACGTTTGCACTGATATCTGATTATGAACCGCACCCTATATTGGGCGGAAACAGGCCCATGCACACATAGACGCGCGCGTACAGAAATCTCGGAATGGTTCGGAGTGAACGATTCAAGGCTATTAGTCCAGGTAATGGAAGGAGTTTCAGTTATGAAATTCTTAGTTTCCAAATTTTTGATATTTTGTTTAATACATATTTTAGAGTTATCTTGCAAAAAGTTTTTGAATTTTAATGGTTGCGTTATGTAAAATTTAGGCATTTGCATAATTCTTTAAAAAGTATGTGATTATAAAATTTAAGCAGAAGAAATATACAGGATCTAGTATGATATGATGATATCATATTTCTATTAAGTTTTTAGAAGTTTTATGTACGTGCTTTATAAAGAAACTGAGAAATGCTTATAATTATGTCAATGTATTGTTAAATTTAAGTCTCTGATATTGGTAAAACATTCATAAATCTTACTTCCGAATTTACTTAACAAAGTTTAAAAATCTAAATTTTATACTTTTATAGTGATTATGTTTGTGTCTCATATTTCGTCTATTAAATAATAATACTACTTCATCACAATAATACTATTTATAACTACGCAAAAAATTAGAAGTGTAACATCTAGGCAAAACAAATTATAAGAAATAATTATAAATTTTATATTGCTGATTTTATTAAGAGGTGTTGAAAATACCTAACGCCGACGTAGAAAAGTTCTAAAAAGTTGCAAAAGTTATTACAAACATGTCCCTGACAAAATATGTTAAAATAAACAACTTTAGAATTATAATAACTTTTGGGTTAAAAACACCGTCCCCCTACTGGACTATTTGTTACTACGCGCTCCTTTGGTGATACACGGACCGCACGTATTTTGCGTGACTCGCTGCTATCGTTTTATTCTATAGTGTTTCCTCATTATTTAGTGTATAATGAATCTACAAGGCATTAAGTACTGTTGTGTATATTCATGCCTAAATACGTCACATAGAAAATAATTTCAGTATTTTTAAAGTTACCGAGAAGTAAAGAAAGATAAGAATTTATCTTACATTTCTAATATTAAACAGCGATATTTTTCGTACTTTTATCTTTTTTTAATTGATTAGTATGAAATATATCTATATCCATTGTGGTGATGGCATGATTGAGAAATCGTCAAAAATACTAAAATACACGTAAACTGTAAATGATTGTGATACCTAACTACGTGCGTACCTAATGCGTGCGAGCCAAGTGCGAGTTAGACTCAGGCGCCGAGGGCTCTGTATAAACTTATCTAAGCATGTAAATTCTTGACTATGAACATATTTAAGGCTTTCAGATTTTTCTTTAACATGTACTGCCACGACTTGGGAAAGTTTGGGAGCCCCTGCTATAAGGGTTCCGTTTTTCCTTTTGAGGTACGGATCCATAAAAATACACTGTAGTTATTTGTCGTTCGTTTGCAGTGGTAGGTGAAATTATGAAAGTAGTTCTAATTGCGTACCTATAGCAATTTGAATGCGTAACTAAAAATCTATCAGTGTTTTATAAAGGACAGTCGGCACAGTATTCACTTCCACATCATATTTATACTCATATCAGGCGCAACGAAAACCCTCGCGCTACTTTGAAGTAAAGGTCAACGTAATCATCGATATCAAAGCAGCCCTGCGAGCATGGCACTCTCGATCGACAAAATTTGACAGCTAAGATCGGCATACTCGACTCTCTCTCTCCCTGGCACTTATTATTCCCATCTGGTGGTGGGGTCTGCCTTCCTAATTTTCCTCCTCCACTTCGCTCTGTCGGACGTATCCTCTTCGGAGACATTGCATGAAGACAGATCTCTCTTGACCACATCTGTCCATCTTGTCCTTGGTCGTCCTCTAGGTCTGGACCCTGCGATGTTCAGATTGGCCACAACATTACCCACGTAATTAGGAGGTCTTCTTCTTACGTGACCAAACCAACGAAGTCTGTTCTCTTGCAGTTTGACGGCGAAGATCATACGCGATAAAAATCGATAAATTTGACAGATATTCCTAAGGAGTGAAAAGGACAGACGCTTTTGTCGATCGATTTATGTCGATCAACAAGTCCATGCTCGCAGGGCAGGCCTGCGTCACAACGCGCTAAGGCCGGATTTATATTTGTCTGACGCGACGTGTTGTGAGTTGAGTTGTGACGCGTCAGATAGGTATGGGTTTCATACATTTAGTATGGCGAGATTTATATTAGCGTGACGCGATGTGTTGTGACGGCTTATGTTGTGTCGCATCAGAAGCAATCCCGATCGCGTCAGAGTACATGGGGTGGGGGAGGCGAGGAAAGCGAGGAAGCGGCGGCGCCAGAGCAGTGTACACGCGCCTGTGTTGATGTGACGTGACGGTAAACTGTATTTTTTCGACGACCCGATCGAAATAGTAAGAGAATATAAAGTGATTTATGACACAAAATGTAAAGAATACAATGATGAGTCCATTAGATCAGCTGTTTGGGAAAATATAGGAGAAAAAATAGAACTTGATGAACACTGGATGAACCCAATATCGTCTGTTCTTTATTTCTTTTTTTTTAGAAGATTTTCCACCATCAAAAACTAAATATTTTCATCAAAATCCTAATCAGAATCTGAGGATTCATAGAAAAACATTGCGAACGTGTAACCTCTCGGGGAGCTACAACTGTATTTATTTAAAAAATCGTCATACATAAGACATCAGAATGCGACACAGAGATGTGAACACTAGTCGTCGCACAGTGGGCCGAAAATTAATCTTAGTGGTCTTAGCGATACCCGAAAATCGCCTATTTTATTTTGGGAAAATAATATCGTAAACGTGTTCTACTAGTCAATACAAATGTTTGTTAACATGACAATTTTTTTTTGTTTTGAATTTATTTACAAAGATATAGGACATTGTTAATATTTTTGTATGGAGTAGAAAATAAAAATGGTATAAATCCGGCTTAAGGTACAAGATAAGTACCTACTGTTCCATGCACACGGAGAGTGCAAAAGCAGCGGGGCTGCCGCACTCTTGGGATTTATATACATATACTAATAATAATATACTCACAGTGTATAGCAATATTTCGCACGCTTGCTAATTTACCATCACCAACAACCCTATCGCTCGAGCTCGTAGTGACGTGAGGCTTCAGTATTACTAATAACATACGCTAACGCGTGGCGTTAAGGTGTGATTCAGCTTGGATGCTCTAGATTTAGTAATTTAAAATGTCGTCTTTTTTAAAATCAAAGGAGTGCAACTTCTGTATGTAATACTATTATTTATACTGTGATAAAAGGTCCTCTCTGTCCATTGTGGTTTTAGGACCTGCTCTGTCAATTCTGTCAATGCTCATTTGGATAATATCATCAGTACTGCTGCGCTGCTAACGAAGGTTTCAAAATCGCGACGCACAAATTACAATAAATTGATATTTCTATCATTAAAAATAGTTGAGGATAGTCCAATGAAACTTTTGAGTAGATCTTGAATGTAATACACATTGTAAAGTGGGGATTGTAAACTGGACATCGGCCTTATTAATAAAAATTTTAGTCCTTGGATCCTCCTCTGATAAGTTACTCCATGTTTTGTCTTATTTTGACATATGACAGGCGACATGTGCGGAAACGAGACAAAATACGGAGTAACGAATCCGAGGATGATCCAAGGAGTAAGATTTTTATTAATAAGGCTGGCAAGGTTATAAAACGTTATAAAAATAATCTTTTGCAAACAACATCCAAATTAACTTTACACAGTTCAGGGGTCTCGCGCCCACTCATAACCAGAAACTCATAACTAGAATAAAATGTGGCAACTCATAACTGACTTGAGGACCCACTCATAACCATGGTTATGAAATATATTTTAAACTTATAAAATATTTAATTTAGAGGAGTAACTCATAACCGAACATAAAAAAAGCAAACACCTAAGCTGTGAACTACTTTGAAGTACATTTGAGACCAATAGTGCTTGCTTACTATTATATACTTGCATACTAATTTTAAAGTAGGTACTCTTTGTTTTATTATTTCATACTAAAAGGAAATATTTAGTTACAGTACAAACGGCAACACAGTCTTAACTGTCATTTCAAGACGCAATTCACAAAAAATCCAGTGCTTACCCGTGGTACTACTCACGTGTCCGGTAGTACTACGGGTGATTAATTTTGCCTGTAGTACTACTTTTTATCTTTGACAATCATAGAACACCATGTATGTGGCTAACTATCGGTTTTAATATTTATTTTATTTTGTACAAATTAAGGAAGGCTTTAATAAAACTATTTTAAAAGCAACTTTCAATTGCGAGTCATTTCATTTTTTAACCGACTTCACAAAAAGGGGGACTTTATCATTTCCATTGTATGTTCTTTTTTTACATTTGCTACCTCATAACATGTCATTTATTAACCGATATGGAAAATTCTTTTTTTGTTTGATATATAGTTCTGGATTAGTTTCATTGTCACCAAATCCGGGATCGGGCAACAAAAAAATACCCGTAGTACTATACTAACAGTAGTACCAACGGTAGTACCACGGGTAAGCACTAAACAAATCTTAGTGCGAGGAAGGGATAAATAGTTTCTCTCCGTGACATCTTCAACAAAAATAACAATATTGAGAAGTGATTGAGAATTAGTTTGTCCTGATAGCTACATCTCATCTACTCTTTCAAGCGCCGCATAAGAGAATACTATCTATCCAAGTCCTAAAATTATGATATATAAAAATTTAATAATATTCATATTATTTGTGTTATAGGTATTTCTACATATTTTTTATTTAGTATGTTATATACATTATAGTATGGTTTTATTTTTATATATTTTTTTACTATTTGATATCCTTCTAAGCTGCTATACCTACCTACACGCAAATTCTAATATATTAAAACTTCTCCTTTTGCAGGTCTGCTGGAATAAATTTCATTTATAAAATAAGCAGATCCTTTTTAACGGACTTTAACAAAATAGATACAGTCGAACATAGAACCTCTTCCTTCTTCAAAGTCGGTTAAAAAAGGAGGTTCTCAGTTTGACCTGTATGTTTGTATGTATGTTTGTCCGCGGTAATCTCGCGTTTGGCTGAATTCGATTTTGATGCGGTTTTCAGAAAAGTATTTGTTACATTTAGGATAAGGTTTTGGTATTTTAAATTAACTAAAAAGATTGAAAATAATTTTTTTACAAAAAATAAAACCGACTTCAAAAACACCAAAAAATCATATAAAATATCTATAAGAATACAAACAACATCACAGTTTTATATTAAAGTCGGTGCCAAGCAATCACCTGGAAAATCTTAAAAAATATAAGTACTTACTAGTTAAAATTTGGCACGAACTTCAATATATATTTTGTAAAAAAATGTCATTTTGTCTTCTGTATTGTTTGTGCAGTCTAATTTTCATGCGGGAGAGAGATTACACACCGCAATAGCCACCCTCACCTTGCCGACCTGCAAGATGCCTCTTTACACCTCTTTAATACCAAGCTTTTTACTTTGATTTAAAATATTATTCACCCTTTTTTGTTAATGTTGTTAATAATTATTAAAGCGACTGTACATAATTGTGTAATTGTGTTGGTTATGAGTTTCGTCTTCTCACATCAGCAGTTATGAGTGGGACCTTTACGTATTGGTTATGAGATTTTTGGTTATGAGTGGGCGCGAGACCGTTCAGGTCCCTATCCGATGTCAATCAAAATTTATAATAAATTACCGGAACATCTCAAAGCCGAAACAAACTTAAATAAATTTATAAAATGCTTAAAATTAATCTTAATTAAAAAATGTTACTATTCTATCAATGAATACCTTTGCGATAAAAAATTTATAATATAAATGTCTGCCCCTCTTTCTTATTTACCTTTTATTGCTATGCCTTTCAGGTGCATGTGATATTTAGTACTTGTACATTTCTATGTTTTAGTCACTATGTCGCATGTAACGCAATTATAATTAAATAAATAAATAAAAGGTATTACCTTGTATGTCCATTTTACTGTTAATACATTCATCATCATCATCATCACAGCTCATATACGTCCCCACCGAGGGGCTCGAGCCTACCCTATGTTAGGGTGATTACGCCTTAGTCAACCACGCTGGCCCAGTGCTGATTGGTCAACTTCACATACACCATTGAATCTCTTCGCAGATGTATGCAGGTTGCCTCACGATGTTATCCTTCACCGTAGGAGCATCAGACAAATGTATATATGAAATTTAATACATTCAATAAAACAATTTCAAGGACTCATTCGATAGGACTATATGTATATTGGACTCTATAGGAGTCAAAACTTACTTTGCATCAATTTTAATAAATAACTAGTGCCAATATGCAAGATATCTCCTACCTATACAGGTACCAAAAATATCAATACTTCAATTAGGTTAGGTGGCACCTATGAGAAAATTGTCTGTCTATCCATAACTATTGTCTGCACTTCTCGCTTTGCTCGCGGAAAAAGCAGTGCCGCCATATTTTGCTATCTTTATGCTTTTACTCTTAAGCCCCTGAACCAACTTTGATAAAGAGATACCTTAAGCCCTGGACAAGGACATATACTACTTTTTACCCTAAATTTTTATGTGTTCCTTGGGAAATGCATACCATAACTGAAATCACAATATAACTTAATTCCATGCAATCCACGAATTTCCATAAATCAAGCAAGTTTCTCACTAAAATGCAGAATCATAAAATTTTATTTTAATCATAATTAGTAAATTGTGTTATTCTTCAACAATTTACATGAGATCTGTAAAGCTGTCCAAAGTCAATATGGATATAGATGGAAGTTATTTACTCTGTTAAACAAGGCATTAAAAAACCTGTGTGATTATTTAAAATATTGATGATATTTTTAAAATTGATTGTTAAATCTTTCTTTGTGTTAAATATTTTGTTTGATTTGAGGTTCACATTCCTGTGTTCTGTATGGTGCAAATATTAAACACTTTACTTTGACTAACTAGAATTCCTATAAGGTATCTTAAGCTGGACATTGACGATCAGTTTTGCGCGTCAGTTGAACTGACGTAAATCTAAAATTTGATCGTGAGTGTCGAATCATCACTCCGGAGTTTTAACTGACGACGCTGCACGAAATTTCCGGGGCTACCATAAATCCAACCCGGCGCGTCGCGCCAAACTGAACGTGAATGTGTGATCGTGATGCCAATCGCGTCAGTTCGTGCGCAGCGCCCGCGCCGCGCGGTGATTTAGCGTGCTGTGCTGCTGTGTATGGTATTTTGTTGATACAATAACGGCGTCGCTGTCCTCTAGACGTGTCATAATGACAGAATTTATTGAAAAATATAAAAATTCTGAATGTTTGTGGAAAGAATCGGACAAAAATTATAAAACAAAACAGCATCGACAAAAAGCTCTAGATGAATTGCTTCCTATTTTAATTGACGTGAGTTAATTGATTTCTTTTTTTAAGTCATTCCTTCATCCATTGCTTTTTTTTTTGCTTTTAGGTAAGTATTTGGCAACAAAGAGTAACCGCAGTAAGAATTTATGTTTCTTAAGAATCAGAATCCCCTTTGTTCATGACACAAATAGGTAGTACACGTTCTTTAAACAGCCCGGCCGGTCGAAAACTGAAGAGCCGGAGTGACGTCCGTGAATGGGCAAATCTAGTTGGCATAAAACCATTGGAGTGACGCCACAGTTTTACATCTAGACTGACGCGAAAAACTGATCGTCAATGTCCAGCTTTAAAGCTGGTATCTGAAGAGAAATCAGGTACAGGATATCTCATTGGTGGCTGTCTTATTCAATGGTTAGAAACATACATGTATAAGTAACTATAATTTTAAGGGCCCACCATCCGCGCGAGCCCGAGCTAGTTTAGGTAAATTTCTCTAGTCTCCGTTTGTGTGCGTCGCTCACGCACACAAGCGCACTCGGTCGAGCAATCGGTGCGGCCGCCTAGCAAAATACCGTAGATGTAAATTTTGGAAAATGTTAATAGTTGTTTATTACTGTGTTATACTATAGTGAATACAGCCTCCCTAGCACGTCCACCAAAACACGATATGATAAAGCGGTTTATCGCGGTGAACTGTCAAAATACAATAGGGTTTCGTTGTATTTTGACAGTTCACCGCGATAAATCGCTTTATCATATCGTGTTTTGGTGGACGTGCTAGGCGGGCTGGCATGTGTTTGATCAACTTTTATTTTTATAAGCTTTTATTTAGCACTGTATGTATACATATAATGTAGATTTGACCACTTCCCCGTTTCCGATTGGGCTGAAATTTTGCGTGCATATGTATATCGCGTGACAATGCAATATAATGATAACATGGAGCTGATCTGATGAAGGAACTGGACGGTGGCTACAGGAACTCCGTAATAAAACGACGCAAACCCATCGAGTTCAGGTTCGTTTGATTCGTATTGACGAGTACTTTGATCCAATATGGTAATCAGAGTCTGATGCTGGAGTTCAAGGTGGCCATAGGAACTCCGCAATAAAACAACACAACCCCATCGAGTTTGGGCTCGTTTGATGCGTATTGACGATTACTTTGGCCCTATATGGTATATGGGTCTGATGCTGGAGTTGGAAGGTTGCCATAGGAACTCCGCAATAAAACAACACAACCCCATCGAGTTTGGGCTCGTTTGATTCGTATTGACGAGTACTCTAGTCCTATGTGGTAACCAGGGTCTGATGCTGGAGCTGGAAGGTAGCCATAGGAACTCCGCAATAAAACGACACAACCCCATCGAGTTTGGGCTCGTTTGATTCGTATTGACCAGTACTTTGGTCCTATATGGTAACCAGGGTCTGATGCTGCAGCTGGAAGGATGCTATAGGAACTCCACAATAAAACAACGCAACCCCACCGAGTTTGGGCTCGTTTGATTCGTATTGACGAGTACTTTGATACTACCAATATGGTAACTAGGGGTGAATAGTGTGATTCACCTTAATGAGTACTTTGGTCCTAGATAATATCCGTATGCAACCCCGTTAATTTTTTGTACCACCTTTCCTAATATGCATGTTAAATGAAAGCTTGAAATGTAGAATGAGTTGTACAGTATATTATGAAAAACAATTAAATCCAAGATGGCTACCGTCACAAAATGACTATTATTTTTTTGTACAACCCCCACAATATGGGTAATAAATGAAAGTACTTGTCTTGTAAAATACATGAAAAAACTAAAACCCAAAATGGCCGCCATTACAAAATGATAAAATACAAGGTTATTTTAAAGTTATGACAAAAATTTTGTGTGCTTGTTCAGACAAGCAAACTGAACAACTTTCACTATGGCACCAACTTTGAAATCGCAAAAAAAATCAGCTGTTTCATACATTTAGGTTCAGTGAATGTTGAACATTTGTATGGAACAGCTGATTTTTTTTTGCGATTTCGAAGTTGGTCCCATAATGAAACTTAAATTTATTACATGACACATTTTTTATAAAAGCTTGTCGCAAGATTTACCTATTTTATAAAAACAATTATTTTGCTTAGAATTACCAATATTTATTGAAATGAATATTTTCTTGTGTTCAACGCACTTTTTAGTGCATTGAAGACATTCGCGAGATTGTAATTAAAAAAATAAATTAATGTTTCTTTTCCTCTTTTTAGGACATTAAAATAAAAGCTTGTTTTTAAAAATCTTTTGTAATAGCGGCCAACTTGGATTTTAGTATTTTTCATGGTGTACTGAATTTTACAAGTCATGCACTTTTATTTGATACCCATATTGTAGTGATTGTACATAAAAATAATCTGTCAATTTGTGACGGCGGCCATCTTGGATTTGATTATTTTTCATAATATACTATATTCTACAATTCAAGCTCTTTCATTTGACACCCAAATTGGGGAAGGTCGCACAAAAGAAATTGATGGAGTTGCATACGGATATTATCTAGGCTAGGATCAAAGTACTCATCAAGATAAATCAAACGAGCCCAAACTCGATAGGGTTGTGTCGTTTTATTGTGGAGTTCCTATGGCCACCTTTTAGCTCCAGCATCAGTCCCTGGTTACCATATAGGACCAAAGTACTCGTCAATACGAATCAAACGAGCCCAAACTCGGTGGGGTTGTGTTGTTTTATTGCGGAGTTCCTATGGCCGCTTTCCAGCTACAGCATCAGACCCTGGTTACCATATAGGACCAAAGTACACGTCAATACGAATCAAATGAGCCCAAACTCGATGGGGCTGTGTCGTTTTATTGCGGAATTCCTATGGCCTCCTTCCAGCTGCAGTATCAGACCCTGGTTACCATATAGGACCAAAGAACTCGTCAATACGAATCAAACGAACCCAAACTCGATGGGGCTGTGCCGTTTTATTGCGGAGTTCCTATGGCCTCCTTCCAGCTGCAGCATCAGACCCTGGTTACCATATAGGAGCAAAGAACTCGGCAATACGAATCAAACGAGCCTAAACTCTATGGGTCTGTGCCGTTTTATTGCGGAGTTCCTATGGCCTCCTTTCAGCTGCAGCATCAGACCCTGGTTGCCATATGGGATCAAAGAACTCGTCAATACGAATCAAACGAACCCAAACTCGATGGGGTTCTGTCGTTTTATTACGGAGTTCCTTTCGCTACCTTCCAGCTCCAGCATCAGACCCTGGTTACCACATAGGACCAAAGTACTCGTCAATGCGAATCAAACGAGCCCAAACTCGATGGGGTTCTGTCGTTTTATTACGGAGTTCCTTTGGCTACCTTCCAGCTCCAGCATCAGACCCTGGTTACCACATAGGACCAAAGTACTCGTCAATACGAATCAAACGAACCCAAACTCGATGGGGTTCTGTCGTTCTATTACGGAGTTCCTTTGGCTACCTTCCAGCTCCAGCATCAGATCCTGGTTACGACATAGGACCGAAGTACTCGTCAATGCGAATCAAACGAGCCCAAACTCGATGGGGTTTCGTCGTTTTATTGCGGAGTTCCTATGGCCACCTTCCAGCTCCAGCATCAGACCCTGGTTACCATATAGGACCAAAGTACTCGTCAATACGAATCAAACGAGCCCAAACTCGATGGGTTTGCGTTGTTTGATTGCGGAGTTCCTTTGGCCACCTTCCAGTTCCAGCATCAGACTCTGGTTACCATATAGGATCAAAGTTCTCGTCAATACGAATCAAACGAGCTCAAACTCGATGGGGCTGTGTTGTTTTATTGCGGAGTTCCTATGGCCACCCTTCAGCTCCAGCATCAGATCAGCTCCAAGTCGTCATAATATAACATATGCATGCAAAATGTCAGCTTAATCAGATACCGGGAAGTAGGTCAAATTTAACTCGCAAGATTAGACCCGAACATACATACGATACGAGTAAGCTAAATAAAAGCTTGGATTTTTCGTACAGCAGCCACAAAAAATAAAATTGTTAGTTATCAACTTCTCCGGTGACTTCGCGTCGTATACATACACAAATAATTACGTGGCCGGGAGCGAGCTCAAAGCGACGTGCTCTCACTTCGAGTCTCGATTGCACACTGAATTTCGACGCGCCCAAGCTAAGTATTTGTGAGAAAATCGATAAATGTATGTTAATAAATTCATATAAAAATCAATATACGATAATTTAAAAAAATACCAGGTGTCAGTGTTTTGCTTGCCCTTGTTCTATATATTTGTTAAAGTAAAATACAATAGGGTTAATAAATGAAGCTAAAAATCACGAACGGTATATGGGTGTAACCCAAATTTCAAGTAAAATTTATGCTATTTTTTAACGAAATAGTATGTTAATTTGAAAAATGGTGACGGTGATTGTGTAAACACATTATTTGAGAACTTAAAATTTATTTTTTCCCGGTCAGTTAACTCGAACGTTAACGTGCAATATCAAAAACGCCAACGGCCTTTTTGCTATTTTTCGCGCCATGGGCCCTTTATAAAATTAACAGCATTTGTAGACCAACTTTTTGTAGAACTTTACATGTTCCTGACTATCTGCAAAAAAGGAAGCAATACCTATGTGACAATATGGGACTCTCATCACTATCTTTGCTCGATGAGTAGCAGTTTTCATCATCATCATCATCCCAATTTTGTTCATCCAAGAGTGCCATGTATTGCCTGGAAAGAAGGAAATATTAAGAAACATACTTGAAGTGGACTAGCATACAGTAAGGTTTACCAAAAATGATTAAAGCTAAATGTGTTTAGAGGGATGAAGATGCTTGCTTTCATAGGATTTACATCTACTTCTTGACCCACCATGCATGTGTCCTCTGGGCAGTGCAAAGCAAACAACAATGTTACAGACAAACAACCACTGTCTGAGACTGCAAAACCCTAGCAATTTATACACTGGATAAATAAATTCTAGCTAGATGGATAAAAACTATTAACACAGACCCAAATTACTTTTTATTTGGAAATATCATCATACAAGAAATGTAACAGAAATAGATAAAGAGACCAACACAAATTAAAAAAATCTTATGCTGAAATCCTAAAGCAAAACTCAAAATACACAACTTAAAACAGTAACACTGTCTCAGGATCAAATTGCAATATAAAGTCAGATGCTAGAGCAAAAAAATATTATATAAAATGAGATGAAAATTTTGAAATTACTCAAACAAAGTGTACTCTAATGAGTTTCATAGCTCAACTTTTTAACAAATATAACTGCATTAAGTACTCTTAGCTATCTGGAACATAAATGGACTTCCTCCAAATGAAGATGAGGTGGTATTACTTATGACATTTTAAAGTTGGACATCTTGCTTATATCAGAAGCATGTTAGTTATAAAGGATAATTATAAACAACAATAAAGAACAAGTCATGCCGGTACTGCTGTAGTCAATTGCATTTGCAGTTGCAGTCTAGAATACTAGGTAATTCTTATGAAATCTGCAAAGATTTCTAAATAGGATGATGATATGTAGCTATTAACACTAACTAAGTCTTAGTTTTAGAAAGTAAAAATACATCAATATAGTTGATATTTCCTTTGTTGGATAAATCCTTGGTCGTTTTTTTGGTCATGATATCCTGTCTTTTAACCAATTTCAACTCTACAGTAGTTTGCGAGATTAAAATAGTTTGCTTAAGAATGATTATTGTTGAATACTCATTTTCATTGGGCCTTAGTCAAACCACGCTGGCCCAGTGCAGATTGGTTGACTTCACATACACCTTTGAATTACTTCGCAGGTGTATGCAGGTTTCCTCACAATGTTTTCCTTCACTGTAGGAGCGTCGGATAAATGTATATGTGAAATTCGTGAAACAAAAAGCACATTGGTTCATGGCAGGATTGATTGCGGGCCTCCCGATTCTACTCGGGGCATAGTTCAGTGCCGAGGCCACAGCGCCACCGACGCTTTTGCCAATCCAATAATAAAATGTAATCTAAGAAAAACTATAGAATAAAACTGAAAACTATAGGTTAGGTTAGGTAAGACATTGTGACCACACACAGCAAAAATCGAATCACTAAGTATAATCCACCTTGTCGCCATTTTTGTCGCCTGGTCCGAACAGCAATCGACTTCTAAAGAGACCCTGTGTCGCATCGTACAGAAATGCTATGCAGACTCTTTAGTGATGTGTAAAATTATAGAATAAAACAGAAAACAGTAGATTAGGTTAGATATTGTGACCACACACACCAGAGCGACAAGCAAGTGGAGCATGAAACTGAAATGAAACGACATGTTTCAAGCTCCGGGTCCAAATAGCAATCGACTTCTACAGGGAGTTAGAAGTTCCATATAGACAAAGCCAGCTTGGAAAGCCTGTTTATAAGACTGAAACATCGATATTTCTTTGTCAAGTATTGCGGAACATGTATATTAAAAACACGGCTTAGAAATCGCAATCATCTATGTAATCTTACACAATTATTGTGATGTGGTCTACCAATTGTAATTAGTATACTAGTTTCCTACTAAATTGATTTGGACTTGATGCAGGAGCGCTATGTCACGAGGCCGACAATTGATATCAATGCACACAAGGTTACAGCAATAAAGCACACCAGAATAATAACAAAATTACGAAAGAAAATGTAAATATAAACATTTAGAGTACTTAAAGCAAAGTAATGAATGCTACACTTACTGTTGCTTAGCCTTCAATGTGATTAGGCTAAAAGGGCTGCTGCTTAAACCTTTTTATTTTTATGGTAGAGTCTTATTAGCTGCATTAAAATTAATAGAAACCCTCTTTAGTTCCTCTTCACTTGATACATCGCTGCATCGTCTTACGATCTTGTATGACTGACAGTGACAATTGACTTGTTTTTTTTTTTTTGCAGAAATGACAGTCCTAAATCTGACAACGGATAGCGTTCAGAAACGTGCGTTTTTTTACAGCGAGATAGGAATATATTATAAGTGGCGCATGGAATTATTACTCAAACAGGAATAAGCTCTTCAAAATATTGTTGTTCAAATTTGGACTTTATTTCTATGTAAATAAAGACTAAACACTTGAAAGTGCAAAAGTGTGCCGAGAGAGATAGCAATATCTGTACCTTTTATCCCTTTCCCACAGTGTTGCTACTTTTGTATATTTTATAATTTAGTAGTTATGAAACAACTATTGGTAGATGAAGATTTTTTATTATTGTTTATTTTAATTACTTTTAACGCCTAAAATACCCAAATTGTTTTTTTTGTAATAATTATAACATAAAATAAATTAAATTATCATGTTAGCCTACTATTACTAATTATAACACTATGATTTTACGTCCAGGATATATTCTAGTGGTAGTATTCAATAAATGTTATATTGCAACAACGATTCTTTGTCAATGTCAGTAATTTTCATTGTCATTGTAGTAGGGTGACCACATGGTATATACGTAACATAAATATTATCGCAATTTTTAACATTTTTCAATAAAAGTAATTTATAATAATAATAGTAATAATAATAAACCCTTTATTGTACAAATATTCATGACAATGGGATACAAATGTAAAAAAAATGTACAAATAGGCGGCCTTATTGCTAAAAAGCAATCTCTTCCAGGCAGCCTTAAGATAGGGAAATAGGAAAAAGGACAATCAAGTGGAAGGGGGAAGAAATAGGAATAAAAATTAATGAATTTATTAATTTATTTATTGTTATTAGTTATTTATTGTTTAGCTTACACGATGCGATGTTAAGTTATTAGAAAAAAGAATTGGCATTAACATTCTGTTCAAGATATTGGCGAAACCACAAAAGTTTTAAATATTGTTGAAACAATTCGACTCCCATTGACGTGTTTTTAATTCTTTTCTTCTTAAAATATTACTCATTCTTTTACTAGGTATGTATATCACAGAGAGATTTTAGTGTTGACTCATTTTTGACAAGTTGACATATTTGATTATCTGTTATGTAGCGGTAGGTTCAACATAATATACCGATTGGAAAGACCTATCTATTGAAAGACAATCATTGACATTTATTATTTTTTAAATAATTATTATATTAATAAAACCTATCTTGTATTGAAAAGCAGATATAACATTCTTTTGCGCAACCCATTTTGAAATAATAGAATAGAATATAATATTTCTTTGTTGTACAACACCAACCAGCTCAAAGTCAACATAATACACTTAACACTAATTATACAAAGGGCGACCTTGTCGCTAAAAGCAATCTCTTCCTTAAAAATCGTTATTATTAAGCATATTATGATGATCAAAAGCATCTTTCAGGTGGAATGTTATTGTTTAAAAAAAATCCTATTTTGTAGAATTTGTGGTCACAAAGTAACGAAAGAGACAAACGGTACAATTACTTATCTCTCGCTCGGCACACTTTTTTAAGCAACAGCTCATTCCTGTTTGAGTAATAATTCCATGAAGTGGCGTTAATGGTTGAAATAAAAATAGTTAAAAGTTAATATTTGAATAAAAATATCAGATAATTTTAATGATTGAAAATATCAGTTAATATTTTCATTCAAATACAATATCTGAATATTTTTCTCAAGTTGATTTATTCGCGCTGACTCCACACAAAATACCTACATAATATTCAATGTACTTTCCTTCATACTTTTACAGGCTTAGGAATGTCTAGCATTAATTTAGTGGAAATAGAAAAAAATATATTTAATGGCTAGGCCACTTTATAACCTGCTGTAGCTGTACACTTTTCGAAATGTTCCCATATTTCAGTATTACGTTTCGGCATTTTTAAACGTAGATATTTTGTCTAACAAATAAATGTCCGTAATAAAATCACTTAAACTAGGTATATAAGCTAGCACTTAAATCGACCCGTAATCATTTAAGTAACAACAATAAACAACAAATAATAACGAAAATAAAATTCGTTGCACGGAGTCACGCTCATTCATTCAAATTATCAAAACAAAAGAAACTATCTAATTCAAGCGAATTCGATATCTTGAAATCATCAGCAGTTTGGTAGACTAGAAAATTCAAAAGATGCCTTATGCTTCACCACTTAAACTCGCACATGAAAGTGTCAACGTCCGGCGAAAACATCGTAAAAACCGATCCAAGCTATATTTCAAATTCCTTCCTTAACCTAACGTGATAGAGACTACCTAAAAAACGCAGCCTCGTGCGTCGCATGAAAGCGAGACAGTATTATTATTGGTATATCCATTACACTTACACGAATTTATCGTATGGCGTGGTCCGCCATTCGTGTTACATTTTATTGCATACTTTCAGCTTTAAACTAATGCGCCTAAGGTTTACCTAAAGTTTTTACGGGAGAATGAAATCAACTAGTTAAATGATATTTTTACTAGCACCGTGACGGTAAATATTTTTATTAGTTCAGGCTGTGATTGAAATTATTCATTACGATAATTTTATCAGTTCGTTACATTTATCTATACTATACGAATAAATATTATTCGCGTTAAAATCAACTTTACTTGAATGAATATTTTTATTAGATATGGTTGAAAATATGTGTTATTTTTTTTATTAGTTGAATTTAACGGTTGATAAATATATTCAACAACATACCACCTATACATGAAGGCTCTATTAACTAAAGTTTTAAACGGAGTGGCTATTCGGCGGCCATACAGCCTAACTCATAGCGATCACTCGCTATCGCTATCGTGACATTAGAGCAATAGTTTTAATGTCACAGGTGACATTAGATCGTGCTCGTAGAGCGCCCCACTTGTGGGGCGTAAAGTGAACCAAGGGGGGTGCAGCGAGCGGCTCCAGAATTAAACTGTATAAAAAATATTTATTTAAACTGTTCATGTAAACTCGCGCGAAGCGGACGGTGCCACCTATGCGAAGTCAGTGACGCGTTGCAACCATATTTTGAATTAAACTAAACACGCCAATATTTTCATCGTTTGCTTAATTTTCGTGACTCCTCATTTCTTCACCTAGGGGGGCGTAGTATTTTAGAATAATGTTCGGTGAGGCGCATAGGATTAAAGGTTGGGAACCCCTGCTGTAGGCCATTCCAAACTTTAAGTATGGACCCAGGCCTATTCTCTAACTTCGGTTGCTAACTAGAACTGTCATTTTTGAAAGGAACTTAATATACCTTAGATTATTTAAATGCTCTAAGTAACATCCATTACTGCTATCATGAACGCCGCCGTAACACACGATCATAAACCAATGGTTATGTGTCTTTCAAAAAGGACAGTTCTAGTCAAAGAGAATAGTAATACGAATCTAGTTACCAACCGTAGTTAGCGAATAGGAATGCTGCTGCTGGTTGGACCTTTACCTCCATCTCGTAACCAGAATGTTTACCTTTTTGTGATGGAAGTGTTGGAGGTAGTTAGCTGGACGACTTGTAATGAAAGACTGGCTGGTTGTTCATTATTTATAAATTTTTTTTTTTTCGGCAAACGCAGTTTGCCTACCACTATGCGGAGTGGAGGTGGAGAATCCCTCATGGATACCCGCACGGCCGGCCGCACGGGTTATGCCGGACTCTTACCGGCTAAACTCCACCTTATGCCTTTAACCCGAAGGTCATTAAGGCTTCATCGGATGGCGACCGCCCCTCAGGAGAGGAGACGGTGCAGCGCTGCCCTAGGCTAGCTAGGGCATATGCGCTCGAAATCGATCAGGGACCAGAGTGGGCCGATCGTATCTGATAAAGGGATGAGAGTCGCTGCTCTAGGCTAGCTTGAGCATATGCGTATGAAGCGATCGGGAACCTGAAGTTAGGGCCGATCGTAATTGACTATGATTAGTTCGAGTGTACAGAAGGTAGCTCATCAATCAGGGCGGGGATGGCGGCGCTGATGCCGCCATTTGCAGGTTAAGAAGACCCTGCGTTAGAGTGTCGGGTGAGTCAGTCAGGACGTGTCTGGGTCGGCGATAATAATGCCGTCGTTTATTTATTAAGATTCCTGCCGCCTTATATACTAATTTCTAGGCGCAGACCCCTGCGGCGGGCAGTACCGTAAAGAGAGCCTATTTTTATTATTTACAAGTGAGGGTATCTTATTACTAATCTTATTCTAAGGGTACTTAACAAATCCATTATTACTAACTACCTACACACTTAAATATCACAATTTAATTCTAAGATTACCCTAACATTATTTTATTAACTACTGTTATGCTACCCTACAAACTATTCTAAGATACCCTACATTATTTTTATTGACTATTCTTATGTTACCCTACAAGCTATTCTAAGATACCCTACAACCTTTTAGTACTCACCTGTTGTTTTACGAAGTACTGTTTACTATTCCCTATTAGACGCTATTAGCGTCGGTGGCGCTGTGGACTCGGAACTTGCCTTCCAATCGGAAGGTCGGGGTTCGAGACCCGCCATGTACCAATGTGTTTTTCATTTCGAATTTCATATGTACATTTGTCTGACGCTCGTACGGTGAAGGAAAACATCGTGAGGCAACCTGCATACATCTGCGAAGAAATTCAACGATGTATGTGAAGTCGACCAATCCGCACTGGGCCAGCGTGGTTGACTAAGGCCTAATCACCCTAACATAGGGTAGGCTCGAACCCCTCGGTGGGGACGTATATGGGCTGTGATGATGATTAGACGCGCTACAGCTGATATTATATCTAGGACTGTCGAGGAACTCGTATTTCTTGTAATTGGTATTCCCATTACGTTCTGTTACGAAAAATACATTATACTGGGTTCTTTTTCCAGCAGGAGTCAAATTTCTGTGTGCTTGTTCAGACAAGCAAGATGAAGATTTTTTACTATGGAACCAATCTCGAAATCGCAAAAAGAAAATCAGCTGTTCCATACAAATGTTCAACATCCACTGAACCTAAGTGTATGGAACAGCTGATTTTTTTTTCGCGATTTCGAGTTTGGTCCCATAGCAAAATGAACATTTTGCTTGTATAGACAAGCATACAAAATTTGGCTCCTGATGGAAAAATAACCCGGTATATAAATAAAACATTAATCTTAACATATGAATACACTAGCTGTGCATTCTTATGAAAATTCATCGAAATGCTTAACACAGTGTTTAATTTTTTCCTCCATTTTATTCCAAAACCTCCCGCACGCGCACCCCCGCCTTGGTGACGCTCACTTCGCAACGGGCCGTGCAGCAGAAATCGTAATATTTTAATTTCGCCATAACTTCAAAACTAAACGTCCAATTATAATAATTCAAAGACCAAATATTATCTACATAAACTGTACTTAGTGATGAAATAATTTATTTTGATAAGGATTAATAGCATGAGAAAAATAAATGCGTTTAAATGTAGTCCAATCTATGTCGAGTGAGACACAAAAAATGGTTGTTGTGTCTCACTCGACATAGATAGGTATAGTGTGTTGCGGCCTTTTTTGTAGATATTTATAAGATCTTCAATTAATTACAACATTTTATGGTTCTATCTTTTATAGTTTAGGCAGCGAACGCAAAATAAGTTACTTTTCTGGTTGATTTTTTACACCTTGTGTCCGAAAAACCCAAATATCTTACGGAACCCAATTTTTTTACAAAATAAAATTTAGCCTATGTTACTCGTGAATAATGTAGCTTTAGAATGGTGAAAGAATTTTTAAAAACGGTCCAGTAGTTTTTGAGCCTATTCATTACAACCAAACTAACAAAGTTTTCCTCTTTATAATATTAGTGTAGATAATAAACTTAATACTAAACCTTAAATAAGTAATTTAAATATAATTTATATTTAAAATGTACATACATTCAAACGAAATTGGTGTAACGAAACGCACTTGCTGAGCATACGTTTCTTTTACATTTTTACTTTTAACTTTTTTTTGTAACTTTCCTTACCACCTACTACCTAACCCCTTTTTTTTGGAAGGGGGAAAGTGCTTTACGCATCCCTCGTGGCCGAGCCAAACCACGAGGGTATGTGGGACTCCCCGGACCGGATTCAGTCCAGGCCTACCCACTAAAAACCCCCCGCAGCTCTTCCGTCCGTCACAGGACAGGGGGAAGGGGACAACAGCGAGGCCTTGTTCCCGCTAACCTCCTGACCGTGAGTGGTCCGTTGCCGGACTCGCGCTACGCCAAAAGGCGCGTGGCTCCGCTGCTTTGTGAGCGGCGCAGGTGTTGTTCGCCGGGGTGCGATGTCAGAACACCTCCTCGTGGTGCACCCTGGGCAACCCGGCAGATTTTCTGCCGCGGGCTAAGAGTCTAACAGCTGCCCCGTGGAGGGGGCGTGGTGTGGCCGGGTTTACCCCGGCGGGCCACTTCACATGGCCATATAGGGCGTCACCTCCCCTTCTTTTTGAAGATGGGGTTGTGTGTCGCCTGGGTTGGTGCGGGTCCTTGTTGAGCTTCGGCATGTCGTTGTTCCGAGGCTCGGAGACTCGTAGAGCTCCGGCGTGTCGTTGTTCCAGGGACTGAGGCTGACCCGATCAACGTGTGGTTTCGGCACACTTGTGCGGCCCCCATGAGGGGGGCGTGGGATGGCCGAGTGCTACTCGGCGGGCCACCTCGTGTGGCCACCGTGGCCGCTTTTTGCGGTGGGTCGGCGCTTTGGCGCCGCTGAGCTTCGGCTCGTGTGCGCGGCGATGGATCCAGTGGGGTCTGCCGTCGCGCAAGCCCGTTACCCCGCACTGAGCGGGGCCGGGGGCCTGGCGCACTGAGCGTCGGGCCGCGTGGAAGAAAACCACAGTAAAAAATTACCACCCGGAGTATGCCCCGGGAACTCCTCTCCATCTCCATCTTGGAGAGGACGTGAGGGGCCCGCCATTGGTGGGCAGGTGCCGCGGACGGGGTTATGGTCGGTTGTAAGGGTTCCCACGACCTCGTTCGGCAGCGGCGCGTCCTTTGGACGTGGCTGCGCTAGGCGCACAAGAGGGCATATCGAAGGGTTTAGTGGGTAGTCACTCGCTGCGAAGTCCCACACACCCTTGCCCCTGCGGGGACTTGGACGGGCGCATTCCCCTCGTAAAAAAAAAAGGTGTTGTGCGCCGCTTTACACCCCGAAAAACGTCCCGACACTAGGTACCTTGGGGCTGGGGGCTATTTGTAGCGCGGGGCACTTCCCCTCCCGCGGCCGCCTCCTCTTGGATGATGGGGGCCCCGACGATGTCCTCGGTGACCTCCATCTCCGCGTCTGCTTTTGTGGGTTCGGGCTGGCGACTTCGCGCTCGCCTTCTCTTTCTCCTGTTAATGGCGGCAGGAGAGTTTCAACCCCCGACGGCGGTTCCCGGGTCGTCGAGGGGTAGGAATGCAACCGGACGTAAAGGAGGGAGAAGGAGGATTGGCATATCCGAGCTCATGCTCGATTACGATGCTCCAGATGTGTTTGCCATCTCTGGCGAATCGGACTACCTAATTGTCTGAGGCATCGTCAGTAATTAGTACTGACAGCGGTACCAACGCCCCTTCCGCTCGGCGGAAGAGAGGCCGCGAGGAAGTTTGCGACGGGGAAGAGGGCAGCGATGATCCTTCTTATGAAGATGCTCCGCTGTCTTCCTTTCCACCGCCAAAACCAAAAGTGAAAAGAGGGAGAGGCCGCCCTCCAACCACGGGGGAATACGTGGGTTTAGCGAAGGCGAAGGCGGAATACCTGCGGCTGGAGCGCTTGGAGCTTCAACTCCAAGTTGAAAGGGAGCTTCAAGAGATGCCCAGGGAAAACCGCACTACTCGGAGTAGAACGACCGCACTTCCACCTGCGGCAGATGCTCTTTCTCCGATTGAGGAGAGCGGTGGCGACGACCCAACACTTACCATCACCGAGCGTATGGGTCGCGCCATAATATAAATATTATAAACTTTGTGGCGGAAAGGTCCGGCAATCTGAATTCTGGCCCTTCATTAAAAAATTAAAGACGACGGCGGCAAACCTCCGGGAGGATGCCAAAACGTTAGCGGCGCGTACCGTCTCGGACGAAACGGAGCGTCTGCAGCAGGCGAACCGCCGCCTGGAAGAAGACCTCAAGGCCCAGAAAGCCAGGATCGCCGAACTGGAGGCGAAGATGAAAGATCTTCAGGGGAGGAGCCCACCACCACCACATCCCCCCGAACAAACCCGGTCGAGACTCTAGCTCCTCATAACATCGAGGAGCTAGAAAACAGGTTGATGGCGCATGGTTGCCCGGCTGAACGCCAGGCTCGAAGGATTGAAGCCAAGGCTGAACCCTGAGCCGCGTCTGCGCCCCACCCTGAACCATGAGAGACGAGCCGAGATTAAGACCTTTCCTACGGCCGTCCAAGAGACACAGACACCTGCTGCACTAGCAGCTCGGAAGACCGCAAAAAGCGCTCCCTCTGCGCTCGTAAGCGCGGCTCCCACAAAGCGTACGCAAGGAAAAAGGAGGGAAGCCGCTGCGAAATCCGCAGCGAAGGAGCCGCGCCTACTACCGCCGGCCCCATCCAATACAGAGGAGGCCTGGACCACGGTGGTGAGGCGGACGCAGGGAGGATGGCATACCGGCAACCACCACCACGCCGCAGCTACCAGCTCCGCCCCCGAAGAAGAAGGCACCTCCTCGGCTGCCTAAACTGCGTGCGCCGAAGACGGCCACAGTAGTGCTCACACTGCAGCCAGGCGCCGAGGAGAAGGGCCATTCGTATGCCGGGGTGATTGCGGCCGCCAGGGCCAGAGTAAGCCTCGCGGAGCTGAATATAGAGGGAGACCGGGGCGGCCATTATCCTCGTCACGGGCGAAGAAAAGGAGGCGAGCGCGGCTGACTTAGCCGTCGCTTTAAGGAGGGTGGTGGATCCGACTATTGCGCGGGTCACCGTACCCACTAAGATGGTGGAGATGTTGGTCTCCGGACTGGACAAGTCCATCCAGCCGGAGGAATTAAAGGAAGCAGCAACGAAGATCCTCCAGCCCCGCGAAATGCGGTGCTTCAGGTGCCTCGAATCGGGGCACTTGAGAGTTGACTGCAGGGCGGAGGTAGACCGGAGCACGTTGTGCTACCGGTGCGGGGAGACAGGGTACAGGGCCTCGTCGTGTTCGGCAAAGCCCAAATGCCCTTTGTGTACAGCGGCAGGGAAACCGGCGGACCACCGCCTTGGGGGTAAGACCTACTACCTAACCCTATAAGAAACGTTACAATGTAGACCCAACTATTTGTATGGGGAATTTCAAAATTAAATTTACACTTTCGAATTTTCAATGCCGCCAGATTTTTTTATGACTATGTTAACACGGGTAGGTTTCGTATCAACTCACGATTTTTCATAAAAGTAATAAAAATGTCTATCTTTTTGAATGCCATGAAAGAAAAATTCAAGAATAAAAAAATACTTTATTCGTTTAATTTTTCACAAATATTAAAATTCCGAAAAATTAAAACGCCTTTCACGTAAAGGACTAACAAATTCAGTACCTATTTTGACTTTTGTCTCTTCATTTTCTATCCTTCGCTTTTTTTATTATTTCTTCAGTGGCTTTATTGCTCATTTCCTGTTTTTTTTTCAATACGTGTATTTTCGTCTTGATTATGCCTTCTCTGCTTCTCTTCGATGCAACTTTTTTTAAATGCGATAAGTTGGCAAACAAGCAAACTTCCCACCTGACGATAAGTGGTAACAGTCACCTATAATACGTCATGTGGCTCCTCTGAGATTCGCAGCAAAACTGCAACCCCCACAAGAACCAGTGTATATGTACGTTGCCAACTTGTTACATCAGATGTGAAGTCACGTAACCCAGTAATTTCACTGCCTTACCCTTCAAACCGGAACACAGCAATGCAAACACTGCTGCTTTGCGGCAGAAACAGGTAAGACGGTACTAGAGATGCAAAAATAATTTTAAACGTTTAAAACCATTTGGTTTTAAACCGTTTTTTTGTTTAAAACGTTTTAAACCACATTTGGCGGTTTAATATTGGTTTAAAAGGTCATTCTATTAGAATTCACTGAGACTTCCCACAGACAACACCTATTGCTTTATTTAAGATATATCCAGGTCAAAAAAAAGAAAAACCAAAAGTTGTTTTTTTTTTGTTATTAAAACACTAACTTCACAAGTTCCACTTGAATCTTTATTATATTTAAGTTATTGCGACCGGTTTCGATATATCATCGTCAGGCCTGACGATGATGTATCGAAACCGATACCATGGAGTTCCATCAAGAAATTACAACACAAAGCTTTAACTATTAAAAGTTGTTTCATAATCACCTTTTATTGCCCCGTCGGAAAATGCTAGATGCCCCGTCGGAAATAGTAATAATTATGGGAATTACAAAAGATGAAGTTAAATTAAAATAGCTAAAGGGCAATTTTTGAAACAAAAACACTTTAGATACAGGTGCAGCAGACTGGCAATGCTAACATGTTTTGTAAAAAAATTGGCGCTGCGAACCCGGCTTGAGGTGAAATAATTTCCAAAGCTATTTATTACGACAAAATACATATATTCTAAATGTGCAATGGCTGAGACCAAAAAAACAAAAATTAAAATGTATAGTATTAATATAAATACAATATCCAGTTAGTTTTCAGTGTGTCTAATCCTAAAAATGTAGTAAAGTGTGATATGTGATTTAATTTTATTTAATAAAAATAGTAAATGATTTCAATTAACCTCTTTATCTTAATTTTTAAAGTATTATTTTATTGATGTACTGACCACGTGGTCGTGGTTTAAAACCGTTTTAAACAAATTTAAAACGGGTTTAAAACCGCGGATTTTGGTTTAAAACGGTTTATTTACAACTATAGACGGTACCCATGCAGACGAGCCTGGTACAGAGTTTCCCTCCTGTCCTGTCTGTCAACGGCAACTTTTTTTCTTGGACTCACAGACTTATTAGTGATTGGCATCTTGGACTCTTTCTTTTATTGTTTTTTTATAGCTTTTTCTATATTATATATATGCAGGATCTCTAATTAGCATACTTCTAGACTGTCTTTGACTAAATTGTTCTTATAATCGCAAAAAGCGTCCTTTCGCAAACAAAAGTAAATTACACGTCTTGCACTAAAGAAGCGCGTATCGTATTCACTAGAAATGAGAAGTGTAAGCACCCTAGCAACCGATTTTACGATTTCGCGTAACAAGTGGATGGCGGCAGCACAGCGCGGCCTTCCTCCTTGAATATCAGCGCTACACTGATTCTCGTTGCCCGTTCACGACCGTTTGTTGTGCAAGTGGTAAAAAAATATTTTTGTAAAAAGTAATAATTATTTTAAAATAAAAATGTACAGTGTCAAGCGTAATTAATTAACATTTACGTCTAACAACAACCATCAACATATCACCTGTTGTTTAGGAGCAGTAGGGAAATTAAATTTGAAAACAGACTCGTTTCATTTTTTTGCTTAGTATTTTACTAATGTATGTATAGTCTAAAGGGTACATATCAAAGCGTAAAAAATATTTTTTGTAGATTTTTTTACCAGCTAATTTAAGAGTAGTAGGCCTCCGAGAAAGACCATTTCGTTGGGGCTGCCACCTAACTCATAGCGATCACTTGCTATCGTTATCGTGACATTAGAACAATAGATCTAATGACATCTGTGCTTAGACTATAGATACCAATAGACATGAAATACCTACGAAAAAAGCTTGCCAACATTTGGGTTGGTGCTTTAAGATGGCGGAAAAAAACTAGGGACGCCGCATCCAAGATTCCACACTTTTTAGCTAGATATAAAAAGCTAGATGCCCCGTCGGAAATAGTAATAATTATGGGAATTACAAAAGATGAAGTTAATTCAAAATAGATAAGCATCAAAGGTCAATTTTTAAACAAAAACACTTTAGGTACAGGTGCAGCGGACTGGCAATGCTAACATGTTTTGTTAGAAAATTGGCACTGGGAACCCGGCTTAAGGTGAAATAATTTCCAAAGCTATTTATTACGACAAAATACAGTGTGTCCCCGGATAAGGTGCACAAACGAAAATGGGTGAAACTAGACTACAATTTATCGATAAAAAAGAGAAAATTAGAAGAATTAGAAAATTAAAATTAAATTGTATTTAATATTGATTTTTAATTTTTTTATTATCTTTTTAAGACCTTTTGTGTTTGTAAAATTATAACATTGTAACCACTGCGTGGATTTTGTTCAAATAAAAAAAATAATGATGCCAAAAGATTAACACTGTATGGTAAATAATTTTTTATTTAAAAGTACATAAAAGCAGTCAATAGGGAGAAAAACATTTTTTTTCACTAATTTTGAACATAAAAGTGTTAAATTTTGAGTAAATGTTTATTTTTACCAAATAATGCGAACACAACAAAATCCACGCAGTGGTTACAATGTTACAATTTTACAAACACAAAAGGTCTTAAAAAGATAATAAGAAAATTAAAAATGAATACAATTTAATTTTAATAATTTTTATCTCTTTTTTTATCGATAAATTGTAGTCTAGTTTCACCCATTTTCGTTTGTGCACCTTATCCGGGGACATAGGTACTGTATATTCTAAATGTGCAATGGCTGAGACCAAAAAAACAAAAATTAAAATGTATAGTATTAATATAAATACAATATCAAGTTAGTTTTCAGTGTGTCTAATCCTAAAAAGTTACTACATTTTTAGGATTAGACACACTGAAATGTGATGAGTGTGATATGTGATTTAATTTTATTTATTAAAAATGGTAAATGATTTCAATTAACCTCTTTATCATGATTTTTAAAGTATTATTTTATTAATGTACTGGTCACGTGGTCGTGGTTTAAAACGTCGGATTTTGGTTGAAAACGGTTTATTTACAACTATAGATATAATAATGGAAACATTGCATTTGTTGGTAAAGTAAAGTAGATGATAAGAAAAGGTCATAAAGTTTGGCGATTTGGAATTAACCAGAGATTTAAATCGTTAGATGCGCCCTTCCCATACATAAGGCGCTCCAAAATGTGTCAACGTTGGAAAGAGTGAGCTCACTTATTCCGTCGTAGTCTGTGGCAGAAAGCACCGAGCGTTGGACGTCAAATGCATTTTTTCTTTTCCCTAATTTCAAGTGTAAAATAATAAAATATGCCTTCCTGTGCCTTTAGAAAGTGTTTTAATAACTCGAGGAATACCAACAAATCTAAGGGAATTACATTTTATGCATAGCTACCTATTTATTAATTATTTCCATCATTTCCCAAATAAATCACTTACTTAATTTGGCGTCCGATACGTGTTTGTATGAGCGAGACCGAACAATACATGCGTGAGCGAGATCGATATACGTGTCATTGTTTTGTCGTTTAAACCAAATTAGTTTGACCCCTTGCATAATACACCGTTAGCGGTTTTAGGTGTCAAAGTTTTATGGCGCGCCGCGTTGTTTTGTGAATTTCTCATGTAACGCACACAGACATAAAATGTAGTCACTTTTTGGAAGCGCAAGGCGCATCTAACGATTTAAAACTCTGGAATTAACAGTAAGAACGTATAAAAATTACACAAAATAGGAGTGTTTTTATTAAATATTTAAAAGCTGGGAAAGGAGTGTTTTTATGAAATATTTAAAAAGTAGGCAAATCGTGAAAGTTGGCAAAGGGGTCTTGGGGACTCTTATCATTTTGCAACAAGGTGGCAACACTTAATTCATTTCAGCCCCCGTAGCACGTCCACCAAAACATGATAATGATAAAGCGATTTATCGCGGTGAACTGTCAAAATACGACAAAACCCTATTGCAAAGAGGATAGTAATACTACGGGAATGTACTGCCCTATTGTATTTTGACACACACGCTAACTTTTCCGCAGTCGTTACGCAGAAGCTAATGAATGTCACTTCCATACATTTTTTCTGCGGAACGACTGCGGAAAAGTTAGCGTGTGGCATTTGTCTAGGGCCTCTGTCAGATTAGCTAAAGAACTTGTATCCAGCTATGTAAATAAATTAAACAATTCTGTCAGTGAAAAAGTACTAACAAACAAAAGCAAAAGTGGAAAACGCAATAATTTGTAATTTAATGTAAATAATGTCTACTGGTGTATCAAAAATGCAAATATTATCTTTATATAAATTAATGCTACGAGAATCTCAAAAGTTTCCTAACTACAATTTTCGGTAAATTCAATTTGAGGTTATATAACCTCAAAAGTACTTAGATACTAATTTACACTAAGTAATGGAAATACTATTAAATTTTCAGATCATATGCTCTAAGGAGGGTAAGAGACTCATTTAAAGCGAACAAAAGCTTAACAGATACTAAAATAATCAATAGAGAACTTGAAACTGCTAGACAGAACTTAAATGTTATCAGGAGACAGGTAGGACAATCATTATTTATTAATGCAGTCTATCTTCATCATTCATCATCATCACATAGTATTCGACCATCGGCAATTTTACTACTTAACGATCGAAGCCCAAACCCGATTAGAATGCCAGCGCTAAGTCTATAGCACCACGGACACAGTTTTTAATGGGCTATTGGGAGTTTGGTTCATTTTGGCATATGCACTTATAAAAAAAATCATCTTTTAAATTTGGTAACCAAAATTAACTATCTTTTTAGTTACCTATTGGAATAGTAGCTAAAATATGTTTAAATCTTTGTTCCCTAATTTAGATTTCCTATTAATTTAGTATGCTAATGTTAGATCATATCAAGCTATTGAGCCACTATTGTCTTTTAGTTTTAAAGCTATACACGGTTATTTTTTTATCACCCTGGAAAATTTTAGGGACGCTTCAGGACACATCCAATATTATATAAAAAAATATAAAAAAAATGAAATAAAAAATCTAAAAAAATAAAAAAATCAATAAATGCTGCTCTCAACTAGTGCAGCATTTTTTGTATTTTTTAAAAAATTATAAAATTAAGTGAGTTATTTTTTTTATTTACCTACATTTAAATCATTCTAACACTATGTCGTGAAGCGTCCCTTAAATTTTCCAGGGTGATAAAAAAATAACTGTGTATAAACGTATTAGCGGCTGAAAAATGCTAATAATAACTGGTTTTTTCAGTAATAGGTAATGAAAGATGTCCAAATACTAGTAGCAAATTATGAACTAATTTAAACCAGTGACCATTATTGAGATCCATGATAATTAGGGCTTGTAAAACTGGTTTCGGTTCTTCTTTTTTTATACCCGGGTCAAAAACAGGTTCGGGACTGGGACACCCGGTTCTTAGTGTATTTCAAAATAAACTAACATTTAAGGAAATAAGAGTTATTTATATGCAAACTTTTGCCAGTTTCAATTTGTTGGCATTGGCAACAAATTGAAATCACATGCTTTGTGTAAGACTTCTACTTAGGTTTAATACTTTGACTAATGAAAAAAAAACTTGGACTCAATTATTTATTATTATAAGTAATAAAATCATATTTGAACATGGTACCAACTAATAGTGACCTACTTTAGTAAGCTAATTGCATATTTTAGCATAACTTACGCAAAGTAAAACACATAAAAATACACAGAAAATAAGTCATAAAATCTTGGATAACTTAATGGCTAAATAATTATTTTAATAAAAAAATTTAGTATGAAGGTGTTTATGCTAAACAATTATACTACTTTAAGATATATTATTCTTTCAAAATCAGACTAGAATTTTGCCTCCTTAAACAGGCATTACATTTAAAAGGAGACTCCTTGAAATGATTTGTGTATAAGATACTGAATTAAGATTTTTCATTTCAAAATGGAAATGAAATATTTGTCTAATAATTAAAGAATGAGAAAATAACATAATCAGAGACGGTTTTTACGGTTTTTACCCAGCCAGCACAATATTTAATGGAACTTGAAGAGTATCAGCGTTGGGAACAAATAGGCAATAGAAATTGAACATGCCAGGGGGTCGGGAGGCTTTTGGGACCAGGACAGCAGTCCCTAAAGCCCCCTTGGAAATAATTATTAAAATTGAGGTGTCATAAAAAAATTAACTTTTATGAATAGTATTTATGTTAAACATAGCTGTAATAAAATATAGTCAACTAAAACATATAAAAACAAAACAACTTCATACATTTCATACAGGAATGGTCAGAGGTCAGAATATTTAAAAAATGCCAAACCATTAAATGCCATTCTTTCTTATAGACTACATTTTTTTTACTTATATGCTATACTTGTCTAAAACCAAGGACTTGTATTAGATTTCTGTGCTATCATCATTTCAGTCCATAAGAAATTGATTGAATTATTGCACACAATATTTTAATCAGTTTCTTGACATAATGTTTTCAGTTTGTTCATAGGATAATGATAAGTAATAGCCATGTTGTTATGGTTTTTTTTACAAGCATTGAATGTAGTTTTATAAATATTCAATCAATATTCTATTTACTTTATTATATAAATTAATTGCTTGGTTATTAAATTGTTTAGAGGTGAATACAGTTCTAACTTCCTTTGATTTTATAACATTATATGGATTAGAAATCTTAAACGTCAGATTTATATTTTTGTTATTTTTAAAATTTATATTTTTGTGGTCTATATTCATTTGTGCTATTACATTAGCAGTTACTTAAAATAATTAAAGAACCTATATCAGTCTCAAAATTATCTTCATGAATGAATATAATATAATATTAGAGATCATTATCACATATTTTGTTATTTGTAAGGTACCCAGTATATACTTTAAAATCTTAATTTTTCTAGACATGTCCAAGAGCTGTCTGGCCACTTATCAATTCCTGTAATGTCGAATTATTCTTTAACACCAATGTTTTTTCAACTTTGGTGTTAATGACACCTTTCTCCCTTCTCTCACGTATGAAGTGTATGAAGTTGTTATTTGTTTGAATGTAGATGATTTTCGTGTGTTTTGGTTTGTTTTGGTTTAAAAGTTTGGATTAACATAGTACTTTATAACGAAAAAATGTGATACTGATAATAAGAATTATGATCGATGTGAGACTGACATTTTAACTATTTTTATTTCAAAAATTTTAAATGCCTAGGTATATAAATTTGTAGGTAATTTTTATTAACAATTTATTGTCAATAATTAGCAGCTTAACTTATTAATTGATAGTGAACTTGTTATACGAAAAATGGTGTTGAATTTGTCATGATTTTTACAGTAATGATTACTAGGGTTTCTTTCAATGTTAACTTTGAGTCATAAAAACAGACATATTTATTTATAGCTATGTTTAACATAAATACTATTCATTAATGTTTATTCGTTTTTTTTATGTAAACATCTGTATGCAATTTTTTATTAGCATATGGTTTTATCTGCAATCTTGTAGATTTAAGTAATTATAGTAATCAGCAGAAATGGTTTGTTGATTAAGGTTTAATTAGAACTGTGATCTTTTAAATAAATATATAAAATGTTTTTTTTATAACAGGAGTTGTTTTTTCGACTGTACTTCCCCGGCATAAAAATTTATGATAGAAACTTTGTCCATATTTGTGGTCCCATTGAACTACTTAAAATAAATATAAATTTCAAGGTGGCGTTCGGGACCACAGTGGTGGTCCCGAAAGACGCCTCAATTTTAATAATTAATGCCAAGGGGGCTTTTGGGACCGCGGTCCTGGTCCCAAAAGCCCCCTTCCTCAGCCTCCCGACCCAAAAACGAATCGAAAGACGAGGATAGCTTGTATCTTATCTCCAGAGGACGAATACCATTTGCTGACAACTCGTGGCCAAGGATAGTGATCTTCGATTTGCCGAACTCACGCTTTGCATAGTTGATTAATATATGGAGATCTGCCAGCCGTCTGAAGAGTTGCCGAAGATACTCGATGTGCAGGACTTCATCTTTGGTCAAGATAAGCACGTCATCCAGATAACTGTAGCAGAAAGTTAAGCCTCTAAGCACTTTGTCCATAAACCGCTGAAAAGTTTGTGCAGCATTCCTTAAACCAAAAGCCAAAAAGGTGTTGTGGTGGCGGTTTTGCGCGATGTCTGGGGAAAGGATAGGAATTTGGTTTTATGCTTTTACCAAGTCTACTGAAGATGTAAAATCTTGAATGTGCCTAATAGGGCAGCGGTCAGAAATCGTGCGCGCATTGAGCGCTCTGTAATCGCCGCATGGTCGCCATCCATTATCCTTCTTAGGTATTAGATGCAGTGGTGAGGACCATGGACTTTCAGACGTTCGAGCTACGCCACTTTGCATTATCTTCAAATTCTTTCCAGGCTATCTTCAGACGATCCGGAGGGAGCCGACGAAAACGGGACGTAACTGGTGGTCTAGGCGTCGTGCCAATGTGGTGCTCAGTACTTTGCTTCAGTTGTGTTGGCTTCCCAGCTGGACGAGTGATTTTGGCAAACTCGTGTAACAGTTGATGGAACTTGAATTCTCCAGAAACGACTTTGATGGATACAATGTCATCAGTGAACTTCGTAAAGTGAAGGGAGCAGAAATAGAAAGTGTAGTTAAACCGTCCAGGAGGCGATGCCGTGCGCAGTCTACAAGTAGGATATAGGACAAGAAGTCCACTCCGATGATTGGCTTCGAGACTTCGGCGACAAAAAATCTCCAGTTGGTCCAATGTTTGATTTGAGCTAAATCCATCCATCCATACGGAGGAATTACTGTCCCATTAACAGCAAACAACTGATAATTAATATTTGTTTTCCGCTCCTTGAGTTCAGAAAACCGGATAAACACAAATTTGATCCAGTGTCGACGAGTTAACTCACTTTGGTAGTCACATCAGTTACAAAGAGGTGGTCTGGTATTGGGTGGCAGTCGTTAGCCGCTACTTCCAACTGCCCTGGTCTTTTTTCGGAACATAAGGAGCTTTGTAGATTTATTGCCAAACCGATTATGACACCAACATACACCAGGTATACGAAAGCGCGAGGATGTGCGAGACTTAGACCTGCTTCGGCTATTTCTTCCATTTCGAGACACAGAACCAGGACTGTAAGAATTAAGCTGAGATTTTAAAGCTGCTACTTCCCGGGTTAGTTCAGCGATTTGCTGTGTCAAAATGTCGTCATTACAACCGCTAAGTCCTCTAATTGCAGAAATTTGTGCATGCGGAGCAATGTCGTGCACATAATCAGCTAAATCTGTAAGCTCACCGATTTCCATATCTGAGATGCGATGATGGTTTGGACGTACGTTCGTAGGTAGGTACCTAGTCGGCTAAATAGTCTGTAAGAACTCCGTATTGACCGTTGGACCGGCCAGCGTCTAAAGGTGTCTGAAGGCTGAAGGTGTCTCAAAAACTGAAGCGGCTAGCGATCGTCCAGTTGCTCATTCAAAAGCTGTTTGACTCTCTTCTCAGCAGACATAGACAGGAGCTTCACTAGTTCAGTTTTGAGCTTGACGAACTTTCCATCGACTGATGGACTCTCAATATCGTCTTTGAATTCTTTCGCATACCTACCTTACAGCTGAGACGTGACATAGAAATATTTCGTCGTGTTTTCATCCTGTCAACGTCTCGTTCAAACTAGAGATGGCGCAATTCGCCATCTCTGGTAGCGTCAATTTGCGCGAACCAGAGTGACGGTTCTTCAGGCTAAAACGGAGTTATAAGTACCGATACTTTTTTCCGTGGTGGGAGGTTTTTCGTCCGACATTGTGTTTCCAAACATCAAAGTATATTCGCTCGGTTCGAATCGGAAGGCTTAATCCGTGTTTCTAAGTTGGTCACCAATGTAGTAGCTGCAAGTAGTTTCTTAACTCTTGTAAACACTAGTACAATCAATATACTAAAAACTAGGTAAAATAAATAAGATTTTCGTATGACAACAACTATTTATTCCGACTGACAATTAATAACAACGGTTGCTATCTGCCACATGAGCTCATGGAGCTAATGATCTGCCATGGTTGCATTTTGTTGGAGTATAATGCGCACACACTTGGTTATAATTAAAGAATTTTTTTAATTTTATGAAATGAATCAAACCACGTTCAATTTTTTTGAAGATCCGGGAGAACCGGGTCGCTTCTCTTCAGAACCGGTTGTTCTCGGGGTACTTAAAGAACCGGGATAGCCCGAGAATTTTAAGAACCGGGTGTCTGCCCTTATAATAATGAAAGATAATTAATTTTCTTTTTAGTCATAGGTAATTCAAGAAATGCCTGCCCATTTGTAAACCGCATTATAAATGATGGATTTGTTGTAATGATAAGAAAATACCCATATACAACTTACATAATCAAATTTTATTATATGTCTGTGGTGTTTATTTCATTATTATGTTTATTGAAATTTATCAGTGTTTACATTACAATTTATAAGTGTTTACTGATCATTGATTTGGTAGTAAATCAATGTTACTGATATAAAAGTTAGTCTAGACTTTAAGATTGAAATTGCAAGAGAAGCTAGAAACATTAATTTTTTGGATAGATCCTGTAATTATTTAATAAAAATTGTTATTGCCATTTCAGTGTTTGTAAAGTTTTGTAGGAGCAGTAATCAGGAGAGCTATTTTTGAATTACGTATGCGACTTCGAAATCACCGATGTGACTAATAATCACCGATTTTCAATAATTCTTATTTTTGAATATCACTTAAGTGACTACCTTAGTCACGGATGTGATTTCATTACGAGTGCCCTCACCCACTCGAAAACAAGACATAACTGTGGAAACGTTATCTGTGTTTTGTTTAGAGAACATATTGACAAGTTTGAAGTTGGTGTGTGTTGATTTTTCAGTCAGTCTTCTTATATACTTTTTTTCATCTTGAAATTAGTTAGTTGAGTAACTTTTACGTTGGCAGCTCTGCGTTCGACTTTCAAAAATAGGATGTTTAGGAATTCGTGACCTCAAAGTCATCGCTGACGATTTAGTCAGCGGTGATTTCTAAATCGCATACGTAATTCAAAAATAGGTCTCCAGTTTTCCAATATTGCATCCGCAGTAATAATCAGGTTTGGAAAAAATTGAGTGAGATTGCTTATCGTTTCCAACTTGTAGGTATACACGGTGTTTCAAAATAACCAATAAATAATCAATTCTTTATCGAAAACTCATTATTAAAATGTGTTTTACGTAATGTCATTCAACCCAAAATTTTCATGTAAATCATAGACATGATGATGATACTATAATTTACATGAAAATTTTGGGATGAATGACATTACGTGTATTAAAATGTGTATTAATACACATTTTAATAATGAGTTTTCGATAAAGAATTGATTATTTATTGGTTATTTTGAAACACCGTGTACAGAAATGCCTGTCTGAGTGATTGAAACAGTTCTAATACAATCTAGTACATTTATCCAATAATCACAATGTTAATTAATTACACTTAGAGTGACTAGTATTTCGTCTCAGATGTTTAAGTTTAATGCTGAATGAGGAAAAGAAAGGTTGCTGTTCAGAACTGGTGGAACTTGGTGCAAAAGGAGAAAACTGGGTAAAGATGGGGGAGGCTTTTACCCAAAGGGATCCATTTGAAACATATAATAAAAAATACATCAATATCTACTAACATTTGAATAAGTTTTAACTAACAAAACATATAAACAGCGAAAATGGAGTAAATAAAGCTTTATCATTATTATAATGCTTAACACAGCTATTTATCTGTCATGTTGAGCGTCGGTGACACTGTGGACTTGCCACTGGCCTTTCAATCGGGGGGTCGGGGGTTTGAAGCTGCCATGTACCATTGTGCTTTTCGAATACATTGTACATTGTTTATGTATGTTGTGAACGGTGGCGCTGTGGACTCGGCACTTGCCTTCCAATCGGGAGGTCCGAAATTCGAGACCGCCATGTATGTAAAATATTTCTGTATGCGAATTTTGGTTCTTGAAAGAAACAAATTGACCAAATGAGAGCAACAATCAGCTTGCGAACATTTGAGTAACTGTACTGTAAAGTTGAATAAATACACTTGCGATAGTATACGTAGGAGTAGGTGTCGATATATCTGCGAAGAAATTCAGAGATGTATGCGAAGTCGATCAACCTGCACTGAGTCAGTGTGGTTGACTAAGGTCCAAACACCCTACTTAGGCTCGAGCTTCTTAGTGGGGACGTATATGAGATGTGATGATGATTTGTAATTAACTTGAATTTACAGGCAGCTATCGGTGAAATGTACAAAACAGACAAATTGGTCATAGAACATAAATAATTCAAGGAGGAGTGAAGCTGAACACAATATAGATGATAAATATTCCTGTGATGAAAATGGAGCCTCTACACTTCAAAAACAGTGTGTATTTAATATTTATTGTTGAATGCTATTTAATGTTTATGTATATTTTGTTGCATTTTCACCTCTGAGAAAACTTAAGGCTATCAACGAACCAAAGTGTTTGACATATTTTTATCACTTGCAGGTGGAATTGTAGCTTCGAGAGACATGTTTAGATTTAAATTAGGTTTATATATGCCCATTCGAATAGTGTATCAAATACAACATTGACATTTATTTTGTAAGTAAATTCATATGTTAAGCTTGTATATTATCTAAAGGTACCCATTTCTTGGTGAGATACCTCATTGGAACTGTTTTTGCACAGATATCATCATTACTGAACCTCCAAATTGTATTGTAACTAATTAGTGTTCACAGTCAGATGCAAGGGAGTATGCAAACTGCATTATTACTTTGCAATTGTTTTTATTTAAATTGTAGAATATTTTAGATGTGTAACTTAAAAATATATTGCCACATCGATCTGGCTACATATCAGCCATCAGTATGGCATCAATGTCGTATTCTAGCAACTATCAGTTTTTGTAGTCGAAAAATTAGATAAATACGAGTATGGAGCAAGTATGTCTTACTGCAATTCACCCACCATCAAATAAGATGAAATCAAAAAACTGTTGATTTCTCAGGCTCAAACTGATATTTTGGCTAATAGTGTATTCATATGAAAGTGTACCAGTTAGTTATTTTCTGTTAGGACTAAATTAACTATAATTTTCTTGAATTCAACCAGTTTTCGTGAGGCAATATTGATAATTATTGTTTTTCATTATATGTGATGCATAAGTACTTTGAGCTGCGCAATGATATCATATTTTAAAAAAAAACATATTTTTACACATTAAAATACAAAGATTTTAGAAGCAGTGCTAACACCCGGTGGCACCAACGATTTCAGTTTTCTTTGGTTGTTATTAACATAAACAAAAAATGTTATTTTCATTAACATAAACAAAAACCATTTTTTTACATAGGTGTATACATATTAAGTTGATTGATAATTTCTTAGAGCATTTAGCCTATGAAGATGGTACGCAACAAATCGCAGTAGGTATACATTTTTCTACCATATTTCGCGGGAGGCGAGGTGCATGGCACACTACGAAAATCTAGAATTCAATTACAGATACGCATACGATGATATTTTACCTCACAATAAAGAAACATACACACATCGACAAATTAACGTGTATATACGCAATCGCCCGCAAATCATGGCCGTGTACTGTGTTTGAGCTACCAACGTACCATTGTATTTTTCTATCGTAATGGCATAAAACATTACTTCAAAGTTGTACATAAATAAAACTCGTTAATGTTTTATACTTACATGTAATATAGGAAACGCCATGGTCTGGAAGATTTGCGTTACTGGATCGCCTTTCGCAAGAGGAAACTACACTATTTACCATTTTTAAGAGCTTTTACTTGCGACACGAAACGACACCAAAAGGCAGCGGTCGCATGTCGACTAGTTTTATATAATGCGTATGGTCATCTGGTCAACCTACTTTGGCAGAGGAGTTCACCCAGCCTTGCCACCTCCATAGGCTAAATGCTCTTAGGATAATTTATATTACCCAAATTGATTACTTGGTGCGACTGGTCGTAAGTAAGGTTAAGGTCTTCATTTGATTGCATTGCATTTGGTTTATTTAAATCGTAAGCTTATATTTATTGTTACAAATAAACACAAACAAGATTAAATTAAATGTATTTATTTAAACAAATCCCGTATTCTACCCTACCAAGGTCCACGTCTCCATTCCCAAAAAAATTCACACTCATTTTGATTGTGGGCACCAATTGTGCAATCTACCCCAATCTACTTTGACAAAGATTGCAGAGTCAACACAAACATGACGACGACAATCCTTTTAGAAATCCGGTTAGGAAGCACATTGACTCGCAGATTGAATGCTATTGTGAAAGGAATAGACCTACAGAATACAGGGATACGGGGGTTGATATAAAAGTACGATATGATACTGGCAGTCACTGCATGGCCCCGGGTCAACGTTTTTTTTATTGCAACTAAGTTGGCAATGGCAAACAAGCAAACTGCCCACCTGATGGTAAGTGGTAACAGTCACCTATTATACATGTGGCTCCTGTGAGATTCGCAGCAAAAGTGCAACCGCCACAGGAACCACAGTGTACGTTGCCAACTTGTGACTTAGGATGTAAAGTCACGGTACCCAGTAATTTCAATGCCATATCTTTTCTCCTCGGCAACGCTGGTTAGCTAACTTTCAGCAACGCGACAGCTACCTTGATCGGAAGCCCTTACATACAAATAATTACAGATAATCTAAAATACATCTACAGCCGCTGCTGAGTCGCCAGCGCCACTGCCATTATCGGAATCATATACACTAAGACTTACATAGCTAATTCATTACTGTCTTCTAAAGACACAATATTCTTATCTATCTCCGTTGAACTAGTTCTGTGCTTCTTCTTTCCGTCTTTCTTATGTTTCTTGTGTCCTTTTCCTTTGTTTTTTCTTTTCTTATGGCCGTGTTTCTTATGTTTCTTTTCGGAGTCGTCCGAGTTGTCTGATGGTACGTGGATGTGCGCTTTTCGGCGGTTTTCAACTGGAGCCATGTATACGGCAGGAGGTTCCTACAATGAGATTTCACTCCTTATACACGGTGTTTCATAATAACCAATAAATAATTTATAATTATCTAAAACTAATTATTTAATAGTTTTTCTCGTAATGTCATTCAACCCAAAATTTTCATGTATATCATAGTATCATCATCATGTCTATGATTTACATGAAAATTTTGGGTTGAATGACATTACGGGTAAACAATTAATTAATTAGTTTTAGATAACGATAAATTATTTATTGGTTATTATGAAACACCGTGTATATTACCCACATCAAGAACATACGAAACATTGGCACTCAAAAAAATAGTAAAAGAAATACGGTTATTAAACTTGCCTTTGCGGGGTTGCCTCTCCTCAAAATGCTGTTGCTGGCATCACTGAAGTATCCGTTAAGGTTTTTATCTTCTACCATCAGCGGTAGCTCCGTGGTTATGTCTACTGAGCTGCGCAAGTACTTGCTGCCTCGTTTCAGGACCGAGAACCTGCAACCATACCCTTGTATCAGCCGCACCGAAAGAAAGATATAGCTACTGTTGTTATTGCAAAATTTATACATAACATAATGGTAACAAAAATGGTATTGCGGAGGTACTAGGCTTATTCCTGTACGGGACTTCCAGCTAACATTTGATAAATTATATAGGAATTGTTAAAAGCGGTTAAATTTTTACAGAGAGATTGAAGGTTAGTAACTTTATAGGAAAATCTCAATAATAATAAATACATAGTAAAATAATAATAAATAAGATATCAGTTGACTGGCAAACAAGCATCGGACTGTCTGATGCTCAGCAAACTAATGGACTCTTGCGATCAGGGGCCTCACCATTATCACTTATAGCAAGGTTAAAACAATATTGAAACAGAGACACCGCTCCTGCTGCGTATAGCGCCTGCGTATCCCGCTCTCAGGGCGGTTCTAATATTGTTTTGAGCGCTCATGATTAGGGGGCAGTTGGAAGTACCTACTCTCATTGCCAACTCAATATTCCGCGTCATTACAGCAACTTTAGCGACAATATAATGGCTCGGAGGTTTGCGCGCAGTAGGCAGGCTACCTTGTTCTAGGGCTACTGCCAATCTTTTGTATTCGCGCTCCCTCTAAGCCTGCTATACTTACATTAAAAGTGCAATATAATAATGCATTTAGGATACTCTCGGGTTTTGCAGTGCCTCTGGCATGTTATGCGAAGTTCTCACGAACGGTTTTGATGCGATACGTAGCCTGCAAAGCTTTCTATTCGTACTAAGCATCAATTCACTATAAGAAACCTTTTTTGAGGCGGGGAACTTGTTAGGATTCAATTCAAGTTGACTAGACCGCCCATTAGGTATGGGAATCTGGTCAAAAACAAAATCTTTAAACGACTTTGTTTTGCGTCCAAGCATATTCGCCTCTAAATCAGCAGCAGAAAAAAACTTATTGCATAATAAATTCTCTACGTTAGTAGGCATGTTAGCTTCGGCAGATGAGCTTCAAAATTGAATTATAGAGCAAAATGTATCGAATATTTGTCTCTTCTTTGTTTTGAGTTTTTACAGCTCAAAACAAATTTCAGTTGAAGCGCTGACTAACGAAGCATTTTAAAAATGAAAGTTTTGAAAGGAGGAGTAATACTCCTACTTTTAAAACGCGAAGTACAGACACTCGCCTCGCGGTGTCTATTTAGATCCATGCTTGTGGCTCGCATTCTCTTTCTCGTTCTTAAAAAACTGCTGAAGCTTTCTACCTAAGTAATTTAATGTCTATGCCCAAGGTTGGGGTATTCATGAGCTTATAATATGGTTACCTCTTATAAAGCTCTCCATCTGGACTTGGTCGCTTAGGGTTGGGGCGATCCTCGTTTTTCTTATGCTTTCTCTCCTCGGTGTCAGGTTCGGTTGAAAATCTGTAAGGAAAGGAAATAATTCTGTTAGGTGACTAATTGTCGTTCGGTGAACTGGCACTTCCTGGTGTCGAATGTAGGTTTCATCGGGGGTGCAGAGTTTCCGGAGGGTAAGCCGAGTATGGGGACACCAGCGGAGCGGAACCAGTGGACCTGAGTTCAGTGGCATACCCAAGTTGATTTAGCTCTTTGGTATTGTGACTGGTCATCCTGCCTTAAAAAAGGTAACTAGCTGTAAAACCCTGCAGTTTTACTCACGTAGGCATCGCTGGATTAGATCTACAAAGTGAGATTCAACAAATCCATCCAATAGCTTTTGCATGGAAGAGTGACGACATTCATCCCCACAAACTAAGTCTGATGACGACCAAAATGGTTCGAAGCTTACATCTTACAACAAAACGTTGTCTTGTTAGTCATGGCTTAAATATGACGTTGTTTCGTGTGTCAATTAAGGTATGTATGGAGACAGCATGTCAAACCATAACTAACTCGAGGCAACGTTTTTTAAGTAGACCCTTTTGAGTTCCTCCGTTTTTCTTAGGGCAACATTCCTGCGCCTGGACCTCGCCCGGTCGTATCGGTGCTGTCCCGTTGAACTATGCAATCAAGGGCACGGATTACATGTGTTTGCGTACACGCACGTGCACTGTTATCTCTATTGATACCGGCCACCTGTGGTCTAAAATCGTTGAGAAAGAATGTCCTGACCTCTTATTGGTAGTGTTTGAGCCCGGCTTAGCTTGCTGTACTTTCTCGTTCATCTGCTGGACTACATTCTCAATGTCTCTCATTCTGGAACCGATGGCATCTACAAGCGCTTGGAGGTGCGATGGCGACTCTTCAGTCTTTTCTTCATCTTCAGCTTCTTCAGGTACTGCGCCGTCCTAAAAGAGAAAACGTATACCGGTACTTCCTTTACTTTTGTCAGAGCAGATCGGGCAAACTGGAATGGTACTAGCCGAACGTAGAATATTTGCCGATGACTACCGTCTTATGGTTAATACCGCAACCGTATTAATCATCTACGCGTGACGTCATGACATCAACGACAAACGATCTGTGTGCGGAGTGCGAGTTTTATCGAGCTTTACTCGATCACACGAATCGAACGCGTAAACGCGAATTTGTATGGAATTAGAGCAGTGCCATCTAGTAGTCACTAGATGAAGCTGTCTCCTTCCATAACAGCTACTAGATGGCGCTGCTCTAATGCCATACAAATTCGCGTTAATGCGTTCGATGTGTACGATCGAGTAGAGCTCGATAAAACTCGCACTAGGCACTGTATGCGGAGTGCGAGTTTTATCGAGCTTTACCCTATGAAACGCATCGAACGCGTTAACGCGAATTTGTATGGAATTAGAGCAACGCCATCTAGTAGTCACTAGATGAAGCTGTCTCATTCCATAGCAGCTACTAGATGGCGCTGCTCATATTCCATACAAATTCGATGCGTACGATCGAGTAGAGCTCGATAAAACTCGCACTAGGCACTCTGTGCGTAGGACAAGTTTCCATTATGATAATAATAGACTGTGCTGCAATAATTGGTATGCATTATGATATTCTTCCGTTTGAGTGAGGCGTCTAGAGCTCACTTCTGGGGACGTCACTGTCGTTGCTAGATCACGAGTACCCACTCTGTGAGCTACCGATATGGGGTTATTGTTGATCGGAAACTTGAAACCCGCGCTCACTTGGGAGGTCGCTGACAGTACTCGCGTGAGCTGGCGACGCGGGGTTATTGCAGGTCGGCAATGTGCAAGTCAGTCGTAGCTAAGGGCTGGCCAGGGGGGGGGGGCGGCTTCCAGGGGCGCAACCCACAGGGGGGCGCACTTTGCAGACCCACATCCTGCAGGCCACTCCCTGGGGCGCAGACACACGAAAGGAAAAAACGATGCTAACCCACATAAAAACCCCCATAGATTAGAAACGGCGCCCCTAAATTTTACAATTTGTAACAAAATTTGTACCGAACTCTGAATAAAAGTTTAAAAAAAATCTTAACTCGCAAACCAAAATTCTGTCACATATTGACCGCTTTTCGACTATTTTTCGACTGGGGCGGGCGGCGCTAACGGCGGCCATGTACCGGCGCAGAGCGCGACGCCAAACCAATATAGGTAAACGATGTTTCATATCATAATAACCAATAAATAATCAATGCGTTATCTAAAACTAATTATTAAAATGTTTTTACACGTAATGTCATTCAACCCAAAACTTTCATGTATATCATAGTATCATCATCATGTCTATGATTTACATGAAAATTTTGGGTTTAATGACATTACGGGTAAACACAATTTAATAGAATCGTTTTCCCCCCGAAGGGTAGAAAACGAATATTTAGGTTTCAGCCGTAGCTCGACCCACTGTGAGATTAACCCTTTGAATTTTACCTGTTTGCAGTGTGCATCTACCCTATATACAATTATTCACCTAACATTTTCAATGAGGGTATGTAAGTAAGTGCGGGTGCCATCGCCGACTAGCTTTTCTCTTCAGTACTTTTCCCACACGCCGGCTAGAACAGCAAATTTAGTGGGTCGAGCTACGGCTGAAACCTAAATATTCGTTTTCTACCCTTCGGGGGGAAAACGATTCTATTTAGGTGTTCGAGCCTTCGCTCGACCCACTGTGAGATGTGTTTACAATCTGCCGGCGATGGCTAGACGTACTGTGAAATTGTACAAATCGTTTTTCAATTAAAAATAAAGTGACTTTACAAAGTAAATTATTTTAATAATTATTTTAAGGAACAATATGACTACTATTGAATTCAAGATATGCTTGTTTGCTTATATGTACAATTAAGGATTTAGGTATAACAATTAAATCGGAATAAATGATTAAGTTTAGCTAAATGGAGCTTGAGGATTGCCAATAGTCCACTCATTTTTGCCCATGTATGTACACTTTGAGGTGTACATGTGTACCAAACTCGAGAATTCCGAAAATTCCTTTTTTATTAAGATAAAACTGGGTAATAAATAAATAAAAGTGTTAATTACTCGATACGAATTTGAGTTGATTGAGTATTCAATTGCGTTTAGTTTCGACGTTTGCAAAACTTGTAGTAAAATATTTTATTTTTAGTTTATTTTTCTTATGTACTGATGTATCGTGCACTTAAATAAAAAACATAACTTAATGGGATTACAACCATCAAAGTAAAAAAATAAAAAGAAATTGTAACTTGCAATTCATCTGTCTCTACGCAAGTAACAAAACGCTACAAAATGTCAAAATACGATCAAATGTTATAATGACCAAATGTTAGTGTCACAAACTCTTTGAATGGACGATTCAAAAGGGACTTGAAGTTAGTAAGAAACGACTTTAGTAACAAACAATGCCGCTACCTATCTAACGATGGACTTTGGGACTGCAGGGGCTATAATAAATCCTTTTCATATTCTCATCAAAGACCGCCCAACTAAAAAAAGACGAAGAGCATCTTTTATGAATGTTGAAGCATCATATTATTGTATTGTGTGCGATACACTCTTCAATGTTTGAGTCTTCGGCGGATTATTCGGTTAAGGACAGATTCTTGATACGACAGATTCACTCATCAGATGCTTCCGATTCGAGTTCCATTTCAACCAGAAAATAAAGTAAGATTTTGGTACCTTATCTGAGAGTTCTTACAACTCTCAGGTAGGGTAGTACCACGGTCTATTATGGTATCGTCCGTTTCGATCGTATAAAGTGCATATCAACATTTTCATTCAAACTAGTTTACGTAAACTCGGACGTGTACTCTGTACTCACTCAATATAATCAAAGTATCTGCCGTATTAATATAACACTTAACAATAGCAATAAAAATTTCATCATTTCATTTACTGATACCTGTCAAGTTGGAATTGATTAACAGGTTTTTGAGTATCAAAGATTAATTGTTACAGATAAAATGACGTATTTTCTTTCAAACAAAAAAGATTAGTGTATGTACCTCGCGGTACATCGATTAGGCAGATTGAGGCGACGTCCTTTCAAAATAATGTCTGAGAGAAAAAAAAAATTGTATAGGTCAACAATTTTCCCTTATAATTAAGACATCTAGATCAAGGTTGCTGTTTATTCAGTTTTCAGAGAAAGGTAACTGCAGCTCTATAGCTGCCGGGTGAAGGGATGATTCCCGCTCTTTTGAATAAAGATTGAAATTAACATGCAATGACGCTTCGCGAGGGTGGTTTAACTTTCCCCCTGGTAGATACGAATAAATTTGTTATGCTTCTACGTCTTGATTTGCTTACTGGTATATATATGTTTATTCATCCAAAATACTTAAAATTAGCCTTTCGTCCCTAATAATATTAAGCATCCAACCAGATTGCCTAAATTTTGATGAATCAGACTTGGAACCAAATTTCGGCCATAGTATAATAATAATCATCACTCGATACGAATGTCTTGAGATGTATGACAAAAAGAGTCAACTCGTGAATACGTCTACCTGAACACAGGAGGATAAATGTAGCCACATAGCGTGACACTTAGTATATGTTGTTTCTATTGATATCAAAGGAGTAATTATTTAATTTGTGTAAAAAAAATTACAACTAAGACGTTCACTTCTTTCGGGGTCAGCAAAAGTGGCCACTACTGATTTATGAATTATGAACTGCTATGTTTTTGTAATAATATGTGTATGATTATGAAGCAAAAAAATATATAGCGCAATATCATTTGACTTGGGATTATCAGCTATTGGCAGTTGTTACTCTGGGCGCCCCATTCCACCGCTCCGAAGTAGGAATATAAGTCTTTAAGATTCAATTGACGCCATGACGATTCGAAGAGATTCCGCTTCTTACTTGACTATGACTGCACTGCATGGGGTGTAGTTGAGAGGACAAAAAGTAGTCAAGTCATTTGATAGATTGTATCGTTGTAACAAAATGGGTCTATCTTTACGGGACTTCTTACAGTCCGTGACTACTTACAAGAAATTCTGAAAAGTTTTGACAACCTTCAATTGATTTACATTTTAACATTGTATTTATTTCTGATGTCATATCCTTCGTGATAGAGCAAGACAATTAACTGCATGTATCCAAACTATTATAAATCTTTTTAATTTTATGAGGGTATGAGTATATGTGCACGCCAATTCACACTGGGCCAGCGTTGTTGACTAAGGCCCACTAATCACCCTAACATAGGGTAGGCTCGAGCCCCTCGGTGGGGACGTATATTAGTTGTGATGATTATGACATGTGAAAAGTAACTTATATCCAGATAATATGGATAATTGAGCTTTTCACACCTCAATATAATTTTTAATTTAGCCCGCCTTGAAATCTGAATTTGCTCATGTCAAACTTCCTTGTTTTTAATTTTCCTGGCCCTGATATCGAGCAAATGTTTGCTGGCCTTCGTAAAACTCGTTCTGATCCCAATCGTTTAACTTTTTCCACCCTTGGTCTACTCTTTAATGCATATTGGTAGTAGGCGGTAGTGATGGCTAAATCCTCCTTGTTCTTTCAATAAATCTGTCTGTAAAAGTTCAGAGAAAAGGTAAGTTGTTGAATTACAAAAATTGTTGTTATGCGGCTTAAAAATGTTACATCTATGTTTTTTCAAATTTTTGCTCTCTTGCAACGGGTATTGAAAAACTATATCTGAAGTTTTACGAAACATGGAACCAGCTGCCAGAAAGCGCTTACTAATATGGGTTTTACGTTTAAGGATGTATCTTTATAAACATCTATAAAGTGTCTCCCCTGCGGAAGTAGGCCATCATGAGTAATTATAACACCTAAGCATTAGACTACTTTTAGTCAAGAGTTGAACGGTTTGCCATGCAGGTGTAGCCGTTGCGAGGCTACTATTGACTTTTATGGAGGTGAATACATGGTTGGTTTCTAGATATTTTTGTACTTCAAAATAACAAAATATTTTGTCATTTTTCAGCCCCTAAACGTTGAACTTGGATTTCATGCTTAGCAAGTGATTCCTTTGTGTCTCCAAATAAAAAAGAAGTGTTCCTCTCGGTTTGAGGTACCAGGTTCATTATATCTGTATCTGGTTAACACCCTGTATCATTCATTCTAATAGAAACCGTTATATCTGCTATGATCGAAGGTTGATAGCGAAATGGAGTTTGCCTTCTCAATTTTAACCTCGAGGATACGTGATTCTTCACTTTGGGAAATTAGCTCAGATTTTATCAAGGTGTAAAATCGGTATAGCCACTATCTGTGAGGTGATCTTTTTCATTAAGGCGAATGGTGTTTAAATCAGAGCACAACAGAATACAATTTAATAGCTTTTATTTAATTGCCTTATATTTTTGTTTGCTCAATGATTATATGTATGCGCGTCATCTTCGCTAAAGCATAAGCTAATTGAACTTTACAGATTGCAAATCGGAGCTGACATTCTTCGTCGGATGAAATCTTATCACCAAAGAGGTCTTTATGACAGACGCAGTCAACCATCCATGATCTCCAATAATCCGCATTATTATCGTTTATTTTTAGATAAACTTTTCATGTGGCAGAGCTACCTAGGGATAGGCTCCCAGTTGGCTAGGTCGCAAAGGATCGTGTGCTCCGTAATTTTTAATTGCTAGCCTGCTAATGAAGTAGGCTGCGTAGCTAGTATATTATGTGTAGGGGCAGGACCGGCCCTACCATAGGGCGAACGGAGCGGCAGCTCCAGGCGCCAAGTTCCAGGGAGCGCGTCAGTGGTCAAAAATTATCCTCGTTTTTTCAATATTTGGGCGCAAGGGGGGCACCATAATTGGAACTCGCTCCATCTTAAAACTTGCCTTGAGCGGGCACTGTGTAGGGGTCGGATCATTAGCCGACGCGCAGTTAAAAAGTGACGGCTTATGACGGCTTTACAGCCGACAGTGAGGGCTAGGCAGTCGATAGTGAGGGCTGCGCAGCTGACAGTGAGGGCTGCGCAGCTGACAGTGAGGGCTGCGCAGCTGACGATGTGGGCTGCGCAGCCGACAGTGAGAGCTGCGCAGCCGACACCATGTGTAGGGGTCGGTTTACTGGCCGACGCACAATTTTAAAGTGATGGCTGTGCAGCTGACATAGCTTTGTGATAAGAGTGCTAATTCCTGCACGTACATGTTTGACATGAAACGCATTCTAGAATGGTGAAGTTGTTCGACCATTTAAGTGTGGAGTCGCAAGTTTGCCGTCCAGAGAGTGACCATTCGTAAGAACAAAAGCTACTCGTACGTGTGATACGAGTGCTAGTTTCTAAAACATGATACGTATGCTAGGATGGCGAAGTTGATTCTCCATTCATGTGTGAAGTAGCGCATCTGCCGTCTGGAGAGCGGGCATTCGCAAGAGTAAAGCACTTTGTGATACAAGTTCTAATTCCTAAAGCATGATATACGCATGCTAGGATGATGAAGTTGTTCCTCCATTCATGTGTGGAGTAGCGAGTCTGCCGTCCGGAGAGCGGGCATTCGCAAGAGGAAAGCATTTTGTGATACAAGTGCTAGTTCCTAAAACATGATACGCATGCTAGGATGATGAAGTTGTTCCTCCATTCACATGTGGAGTAGCGATTCTGCCGTCCGGAGAGCGGGCATTCGCAAGAGGAAAGCACATTGTAATACAAGTGCTAGTTCCTAAAACATGATACGCATGCTAGGATGGTGAAGTTGTTCCTCCATTCATGTGTGGAGTAGCGAGTCTGCCGTCCGGAGAGCGGGCATTCGCAAGAACAAAGCACTTTTTTAACTTGTACACTAAATAAAGTTCGAGGATCTGCAAAGGATCTTACCTCAAAATCTTCAACAGCTATTCTTAAATAATTTTTAATAAATATATATATTTCTTATATCAGCAAATAGCGCACTAAAAAAACCTACTTTTTATTGAAATTAATTGTGTTACTTAATTTAAACAATATAGTTTTAACAATTTTGCACACTGCTCACGACAAAATTCAAAAACGTACTGGAGAGAAAAGCTAGTCGGCGATGGCACCCGCACTTACTTACATACCCTCATTGAAAATGTTAGGTGAATAATTGTATATAGGGTAGATGCACACTGCAAACAGGTAAAATTCAAAGGGTTAATCTCACAGTGGGTCGAGCGAAGGCTCGAACACCTAAATAATTAGTTTTAGATAACGCATTGATTATTTTATTGGTTATTAAGAAACACCGTGTATAGGCTGGCCATACATTCTGACTCACTGATGATCAGGGCTCTTTTTGGGTAATTTGCCGTCTCTTTTCAGCGTTGCGTTGTTAGAATGCTAACCCACATAATAACAACCCACCATATACCAATACCCACATTAAACAAAATGTTTGCTTCATTTAAAGATAGGTGCCACAGCAACACGCCAGACTACACTGACCTTAAGACCGGTCTCATGTCGCTCGTAATATCGACGGCTTTCGTCATGTAAATGTAAAGCTTGACTTGTTGCTTACTGTACAATAGACACCTACTCGTATCATTCAAATACTTTATTTTTAATTTTCTTTTTTTTTATATGTCTTTTATCTCTCTTACCCTTGAAAATGCCTCTTCCTGTGGATTGGATTCGTGATCGGTCCAATCGTTGGGCGCAACCTTAGTCCAAGACACTTGTTGGTGCTGCATAACAGAAATCGCAAGGTTAGATACATTGGTCACAATTAAGGTACCACTAACATGGCAAAACGAGCGAGAACGAACGATGTTATCATGTGGTTACTATATCGTTTAAACGTTTGTTACTGGTAACTATAGCGCATTGCCAACTCACAAGAACCACAGTGCATGTTGCCAACTTGTGTCATCTGATGTAAACTCACGGTACCCAGTAATTTAACTGCCATATACTGCTACTTACCCTTCAAACCGGAATGCAGCAATGCAAGCACTGCTGCTTTGCGGCAGAAATAGGTATGATGGAGGTAACCATGCAGACGACCCTGGTACAGGGTCTACCTCCGGTCTACCAGAGTCTACCTTATAGAATCGCGAAATTTGTGAAAATATGCGACATAAACGGCCATATTCATATCATCTGGTTTACAATAGATTTTTTTCATTGCTGAAAGAGACCGTAGACTCGAGTATTTGATATAAACTTCAGTTTGATATCTTGGTTCTTGACAGACAGACGGACGACGCAGTGGTCCTGTAAGGGTTGCGTTTTCCTCTTAGGTACGGAACCCTACAAATAATTGGTTGAAGACCCAGTGGCGTAATATATCATCTGAGGTTCGTGGCAATTTATTGGATGCAACCTCCCCCTCCCCAGGTATCTAATCTTTACAAGATATTTATTTTAATTTATGAATTTCTTTGGTCTAACTGTAATTCGTTAATGTTTTTAAGTAATATTTATTAAAAATGTTAGGCTACTTCTGAGAGCTCACGGCCTCTCGGGACAGGGGCTCGTGGCATTTTGCCAGCCCTGCAACCCATTGATATACTACCAAACATAGATAGAGCGCTTCATACAAAAACGCGCTTGAAATCTGTCACCTAATCGACTATACATTTGTACTCGCTGATATACACTTGAATATGCGAGGAATATGCACTCCCGAATGAAAATTACCATAAAGAAAGTACCGTATATTCAACCTTATTGTGCATTATTACGGCAACTATTTTAAGTACAACCGTGGGAAGTTACATCATTTCATACCTAGCCACAGAGCAAACGACGTTTTAGTAATTGCTACAAGAAAATATCAACTTTATACTCTCAAACATAATGTTTGAAATTGCTTATCGCGTTGTCGCTCCAACGCATGAATGAGATAGAACATCGTAATACGATGCCCGTGCGAGCGAGACGATTGTGATGTACTGACACTGACGTGAAGCGACATGTTTATGATTAAAATAATTGTTTTTTTTAATGGTTTTTACGTATAAATCGAATATTTGAATACATGGTAAGATGTGTAATGAATTTACTCACGCAAAATATGAAATTCCGTTTTTTTTTCTACCGTTTCTGGCTATTTTGAATGCGCACTTCGGCATGTTTACGTGCCGACAGCTAATCACTCACTATGGAAAGGAACTGCAAGAGTCGCGATTGAGCAGTTCTTCACCGGCCTACTTTTCGATCGTTCATGCGTTATCTACGTTTGGTAGTAAATCAATGCTGCAACCCTACAGTTACGTCACCGTGAAGACCCCTAGTAAAGGCCGATAGCACGATTAGGTAGTAATGTGAGATACCATACTACGCACAATTTTATGATCATAATTAGGTGCCATAGATATAACATATTTGTTGTTATTTACCTTCATTGTTTTCTGGCTTGACCCAATGCCATATTTTTCTTCTGATGCACCGTTCGTTGGATCGTTAGGCTACAAGAATCGAAAAATAATTGTTATTTTTATTTATTTTAACCACGACGGAGAAGAAAAAATCAGGGGCAGGGTTGGCATGTGGAATGACCCCAGCCTCAGATCGTCTGGGATAGATGGACAAAATCTTTCTGTTTTTGATTGAAAGGAGGGCTTCTCAGACCACCTGGCTATCTACCATCAACTTAAATGAATCAATAACTTTATTGACTAAAACAAATTATTATTATTGGCAAAGTGACAATCTCTACCAGGCAACCTAAGATAATTAAAGTTTAATTATAGAACGACGGGACCATAAAATTAAAAATCTCTTAAGAATCTCTCACTAAACTTAATTATAAATGAGATACCACATATACTACGTATCAATAAAATACATGGCGTAGTAACGGGGGGCTTGCTTGGGGTCCGGATAAAAGAAAAAAGGTCCATTAAACAAATTACGTACACTAGATGGAATGAAGTTTTCCTCCAAGTAAAAAGGCGTATAAAAAATCATTCAAACCAGCAACAAAAAGTCTGCTTTATTAATTTAAAAATCTGCTTTTTTATTAATGAGTTGGTATACTGTGTACGCTTCAGAATCTCTGGCTAGGTAATCCATATTATGGGGTGCGATGTCAGACAACCTCCTTGTGGTGCACCCTGGGCAATCCGGCAGATTCTCTGCCTCGGGCTAATAGTCTGACGAGAGGACCCCCATATGGGGCGTGGGATGGCCGGGTTCAACCCGGCGGGCCACTTCGTGTTCCCACCCGCTTCATGCGGGGAAGGGCGAAGTCCCCTCTTCTTATGATAAGAAGAGGTGTGGCTCTCGCTGGAAGCCGATCCCGGCGGCTACCTCTGGTGGTAGTAGGGACGAGGCGAGTTTCTCGCCATGGCGCTTCGCGCCCGTTGGGGATTTCCCCGAGCTTCGGCTCACCCGCGCGGCGGTGGATCCAGTGGGATCTGCCGTCGGGCAACCCGTTACCCGCACTGAGCGGGCCGGGGGCCCGGCGCACTGAGCGTCGGGCCGCGTGGAAGACAACCACAGTAAAATACCAGTTGCGGGGTGTAGAGCGGCGCAATTCTGCGCCGCTCCACAAAGTAGCAGAGCCAGGCGGAGAGTCCGGCAACGGACATTTCACGGGCAGGGGCCCGGAAAACGGGTTTTATGGTACCTAAAGCTTATCTAATGTGGCGCCGCTAGACCACATGTGGACGTCGGCGACATCAGGTTCGCGAGGCCTATTTTACATCACCCTCGGCCCTTCGGCCCTTTTAAATACTTAATTGTTACGAATTTTGACGCAACATACTTGAAGGCATTGATCGAAAGGCAAAAAACTAGCGCAGGTTTAAAACTAGTTATTCACTTTTCTCTTTCGGTTTCTATCGAGAAATAGATTACCTATATGTTAGTACTTACCTTAGGTACCTACCTATTTCTTGGTTAATATCACGAGTATTTACTACTTGTAAAAGATATAGCTATTGATTTTGACGAAATAATTTTGAAACTTGATGAAACTTGTAACCTTTTTTGCGAGGCCCCCTCAGGCGCGAGGCCGTCGGCGGTGGCCGACGTCGCTGACGCCTTTTTTTTTTTTTTTTTTTTTTTTTACGAGGGGAATGCGTTTGCGCACCGTCCGAGCCCCCGCAGGGGCAAGGGTGTGTGGGACTCCGCAGCAAGCGACTACCCACTAAACCCCTCGATATGCCCTCTTTGGCGCCTAGCGCAGCCACGTCCAAAGGACGCGCCGCTGCCGAACGAGGTCGTGGGAACCCTTACAGACCGACCATAACCCCGTCCGCGGCACCTGCCCACCAATGGCGGGCCCCTCACGCCCTCTCCAAGATGGAGATGGAGAGGAGTTCCCGGGGCATACTCCGGGTGGTAATTTTTTACTGTGGTTTTCTTCCACGCGGCCCGACGCTCAGTGCGCCAGGCCCCCGGCCCCGCTCAGTGCGGGGTAACGGGCTTGCCCGACGGCAGACCCCACTGGATCCACCGCCGCGCACACGAGCCGAAGCTCAGCGGCGCCAAAGCGCCGACCCACCGCAAAAAGCGGCCACGGTGGCCACACGAGGTGGCCCGCCGAGTAGCACTCGGCCATCCCACGCCCCCCTCATGGGGGCCGCACAAGTGTGCCGAAGCCACACGTTGATCGGGTCAGCCTCAGTCCTTGGAAAAACGACACGCCGAAGCTCAACGAGCTTGCACCGACTCGGAACAACGACATGCCGAAGCTCAACAAGGACCCGCACCAACCCGATCAAAGGGGCAACGGCACAAGGCGCAATGCACCATGACCCGCGAGCGGGTCCCCAGGCGACACACAACCCCATCTTCAAAAAGAAGGGGAGGTGACGCCCCACATGGCCACGTGAAGTGGCCCGCCGGGTTAATACCGGCCACACCACGCCCCCTCCACGGGGCAGCTGTCAGACTCTTAGCCCGCGGCAGAAAATCTGCCGGGTTGCCCAGGGTGCACCACGAGGAGGTGTTCTGACATCGCACCCCGACGTCGCTGACGCCTAGCGCCGCCACTAATATCTATAGCTGTCGACACAGCAACTACGACGCTATAAGTCTTATCATCTCTTACTATAGGATAATAAATTGTTAATAAAAGTAAAAATGATGGATGGATACCTTTTCCCTCGCAATAGCGTGGTCGTCTACATCAACTTCGTTCAAGCTTGCAACATCTTCTTCGTAAATAGGACCCGTTTGCTGCTTGCGAAGCTTACTGTTAGAAACGCATTGATGTGAACATTTTTATTATTGTTATTTCAACAGAATATGTCATCGTTTTCACGAGACGAACATCGAACGCACAGTGTGGTCACCTGAGTGCCTAGTGCGAGTTTTATCGAGCTCTACTCGATCGTACGCATCGAACGCGTTAACGCGAATTTGTATGGAATTAGAGCAGCGCCATCTAGTAGCTGCTATGGAATGAGACAGCTTCATCTAGTGACTACTAGATGGCACTGCTCTCATTCCATACAAATTCACGTTTACGCGTTCGATGCGTGTGATCGAGTAGACTAGTAGATAGAGCTCGATAAAACTCGCACTCCGCACACCACTCGTGTGTTGCTTTAAAAATTTAACAAACTGATTTGATTTCTAGCGAACAGGCATCACCTCAAGAGTGTCCTGTTGTTCTATGAGTGTGGTGGGACTAGTGCGTGGGTGTGTAGTATTTGATGTTCGGCTGGAAGGCAGCGGGAGAAGATGGTGTCGGGAGTCCCGACACCATCACACGAGCGAACGGGAGGTCTGAGAGAATGTTTCTTGGCCAGCGATGCTTGGCCGAGATATTAGGGTTAAGAAGTTTGAGCGAAACAAACAAAGCAGTCTAATTTGTTTTAGCAAGCATGTTATTATTCCTTGTCTATGGTTTTAGGAAACAAATAGGTATATTCATTATTTTTGCAGTTTTCTTAATATCATGAGAATGTTATTTTCAATTAGATGATCTTTAGTGTTCCATCCATACCAATAGCAAAGGATGATGTTCTTGTTATTGGCTAATTTAGGGTGGAATTTAAATATCTACATATATATTTACCTTTTTGGTTCGTTTGTCTTCAGGTCCTTGTCGTCATTCGTAGTGAGTGCTATCTAGAAAATATAAAAAAAAACTAATCAAAATCTTGTGAATACAAACACTAGCGCCTCTGCGAGCTCTTATGTCTGGGGGTGAGTCTATAAGTAAATAGTATTGCTGATAATAGTGATAACTTATAATTGACGCTTTTGCCATCTGATTTCATAATAGTAGGTAGGTACTTTGTTATCATAGGGGTGAAAGTAACCTAGGTATTTAGTCCAATATAGCAACCAATTCGACTCAACTTTTCACTGCGCACACATACTTACCTACAATTTTACAAAAACTACACACGGTATTTTTGACAACAATATGTCATTTGAAAGTTTAAGATGTCAGCTTTAATTTGGTATCATTATTATTGACATCCAATCATTATTTTTTAATTTATAATGTCTGAACGTAGCTGTTTTACAAATTAAACTAAAAATGTTAATGAAAAACATTAAAAAATTTATTAAATCAATATTTGGTCAAATTAAACAAAAAATGTTAATGAAAAACAAAACATTAAAAAATTTATTAAATCAATATTATTTAGTACTTACTATCTTCTGTGATTTGGTATTGCCCTCCCAGCTCTAATTACAGCTTGCAGTCGGTTTTTCATCGCCGACCTAATGAACTTTTTGACGGTCTCTTGAGGAATGCCGTCCCACGCTCCTCTAATAACGCTGTCTCCAGGCTCTTCTACGCTCGAAGTGACTGGATTACTGGCCCATTTCCGTGCCGTACCTACTCTTCTTTTGAGCTCATCCCATAAGTGCTTAATGGGATTCATGTCTGGACTGAGCGCAGGCCAGTCCATTGTGCGTATTTCCACTTCTTGAAGAAACCTAGTGATACTCGTACCTACGCGACGTGTGACAACGGGCGTTGTCGTGCATTAACACAAAGTTTTCGCCAATAAACCCTGCGTAGGGAATAACATGGTCCAGCAGTATGCCGGTGATATACCGATAAGCCATTAGCTCGCCCCCTCGGCCTCCCCCAGGCACAAAAACAAGTTTCTAAGGTTTTCCTTCTAAGGAGATCCCAGCCCACACCATGCAAGAACCTCCGCTGTATGCAACTGTTTCAGCGAAACAGCACTGTAAAAATCGTTCACCTGGACGCCTGTAGACCCGGCCTCTCCGTCACTCCCATGTAGACACATTCTGCATTCGTCAGTGAATAGGAACGACCGCCATCACGCAATGCCCCAATCGAGATGCTCTCGAGCAAACTGAAGGCGCGCTTGTCGGTGATCTGCAGTCAATATAGGACCCTTCGCAGGCCTCTTTGGAGTTAGGTTAGCTTCCTTCAAGCGTCTTCTTACTGTCCACTCGCTGACAGCCACCCCTCGTTCACGTCTCAGTTCTTGCTACACATCAACACCCGTTAAAGGCTGGTCCTTGGTCTCCGATCGAAGGCGCCATGTCTTTTGAAATCGTCTGCCTATACCCTACTGCTCGCTAACTTAGCCCTTATTGCAACAGGGCAACAGCTTGAGCGGCTTCTTCCCTTTGTTCGCATAAGGACAGATTCTCAAAAAGACAGATTCTCAAAAGGACAGATTCTCATATGAACAGATTCTCAAAAAGTCCATGTGTGGTATCCATATTTTCGTAAAAACAATTAATGTAATTTGCAGAGATGTGTACAGGTCAACTTGTGATATGCGACTGATAAGGCTAGCGGACTGCGGGGAGCTTTAATGGCGGGGTAAGTAGCGCATGTCGTGGGTAGCCCAATTTAATAGCGTAAATAAATAAGGGTTTATTTTTTATTGATGCTCATTGAAAGCTTAAATTTTAAGCTTCAAATGACATAATTGTTATCATAAATACTGTGTGTAGTTTTTATTAAATTGATGTATGTGTGCGCAGTAAATAGTTGAGTCGATTCGGTTGCTTGCGAGTGACGTAGCTAAAGCAAATGCAATGCAGCTATGCAAGCTTTCTCACACTTTCTAGCGCAACCTTATGATTCTCAATCTGGTTATAATTTTTCCAAATGCCCCGATGTAACCTACCGATTCCTCAGGCATGCCTTCAACCAGTAGGGTCCACAATGCGACACCACACCTACGCGCCTGGGAAGGTCGCGGGCTATCGCCAAGGCTCGCCGCACAGGGCCAACCGTGCGCGCAGGCCTCCACGGCAGGGTCATAAGGGCATTGTGAATGCCCGTCTTCTCCTGTCTATGCATCTGCGGTGGCGGGAAGCAGCTTGAGGATCTTCCTCCCACTCCTTCTCCGCAGCCTCCTTCTGCGAGATCACTTAGTATCAACGCACCTACCGTACCTATAAAAATTCTTACCACAATATCAGGCGCAGGCACGGCTCGAAGTGAGCCTTCGTTGCAGTCGGCATGGTCTCCTGCTCCTTTGTTTGAAGACCTCATCATTTTATCTGTTTCCCTGTCAGACGAGAGCTCGTAAACAGGACCTTCACCCGTACTCCTGCTAAGACATCAGGGGCCTTATCAAGATAGTTTTTAGCAAGTCTAAAACCACTGAACACAGTGAAAGAGGTTAAAATGGTAATGCAAACGATTTGCCGGCCCGTCAGCACTAGGTACATCATCATATTTTTTAAACTTAACTGTCCTCTTTTTACTCTGCAAGTTATCATTGCAGAAGAAGACATTTTTTTATATTTTCAGCGGCATCATTTGCTCGACCGGAGCAGATCATTTTGTACGAGCTTTCAGTCATACGAAGCTTACCAAAACTTTCAAGCCACGAGAGCTCGAAAGATCTCAGCAATTTCGCATGTAAGGTCCGAAATTGTGTCGAAATTGTTCGTCTTTTAGAAAGGCCGGAGTACCTAGCATCACCGGAGCTGTCCAACGAAATTGTAGGAAAGCTCACGCCGTTGCTACGAACTCGTTCGGCAGACTTTGCATCAAAACATGAACGCAGTAACTTTTGTCGGCTTGAACTTTTATCAAAATTCTTAGTGGACGAGACAAACCTACGTGTAAAATTTGAATATATTGAACCCGCAAAACATTCTCATATTTCTCATAATAATTCGATTGATAAGCGTCATAATCAACATGTGAACACGCTTAGTTGTCATGTCAACTCATCCGTGCCATCAAAGACAAATTCTAAATTGACCATTGAGTATTGCCCATTTTGTGAAAAGTCTGATCACAATATAGTGAAGTGCAAGAATTTTTTAAGTCTATCCGTTGATGAAAGATGGAATTGGGTACTTGATAAAAAGGTGTGTTATAAATGTTTGCAAAAAGGAAATCACTCGTATATTAGATGTAAACGTTTTCATTGTGCGGATAACTCATGCATCAAAAAAGCCACTCATCATACTATTCTGCATCGACCCGTTACTATTCACAATATCACCACGACCGTTTCTGATGTACAGTCAGCACCAGGAACCTCTGGCACTGCCGAAAATATATCAGAATTAGTAGCTCATAGTAGTGAGGATTCGACCTCTTCTCTTTCGCGCCTGCTTCTTAAAATTATTGCGGTATCCGTATCTGGGCCAAGAGGTACATTGAATACCTACGCCTTATTGGATGACGGCTCCACCGCTACGCTAATAGACTCGTCTCTCGCGGAAGCTATTGGTGCTGAAGGTCAAAGTGGCTTCATGAGGGTGGATGGTATTGGGGGTATGTCAAAGTGTACTGTGGTAAATTTCGTCGATGTCAACGTTAAGGGTCAACATAGCTCAGAGTCCTTCAAGCTCAAAGAGGTCAGATCAATTTCAAATCTGGCATTAACTATGCAGTCTATGAAACTGGAGGATATTCGTTCTTTAGGGTATCTCTCAGACATTGCCGAACACCTGAACTATGTTGACGCTAAACCTCTTATGTTGATTGGTGCTGACAACTGGCACCTTTTACTTCCACAAGCCGTACGCCGCGGCTCTCGTACTCAACCGGTTGCAGTACTCACTGCCCTCGGGTGGGTTTTATTCGGAAGAATCAAGTGCGCTTCATCTCGGGTTAATTTTGTTAATTATTCCATCGATAATATCGACTATGAGTCTCTCGATTCGCAAGTAAAGGAATACTTTCGCGTAGATTCTATCGGAATAGCCCAGAAGCCATATTTTTCCGCGAAAGACAGGAGGGCCATTCAAATACTTGAAGACACCACGAAACGTCTCCCTTCAGGTCAATTTGAAACAGGACTTATCTGGCGAGATAGTATTGAAAAAGTCCCAGATAGTCGCCAGTTAGCTCTATCGAGATTTCGAAGTCTCGAAAATAAATTTTGTCGTGACCCTTCTTATGCCGAGTCTTATAAAAACAACATACAAGCGACTCTAAGTAAAGATTACGCAGAATTGTGCACCACGCCTCCGAGTGGCGTTACGTGGTATTTGCCACACTTCGGTGTAGTTCATCCCCAGAAAAAGAAACTGAGGGTGGTGCATGATGCTGCTGCACGAGTTCAGGGAGTAAGCCTAAATTCATTGCTACTGCCTGGACCCGATCTGTTGCAGCCTTTGCTAGGTCTTCTTATGCGTTTTCGTGAGGGTAGGATAGCCTTGAGTGCCGATATCAAAGAAATGTTCCCTCAGACCAAAATTCGTGTTGAGGACAGGGATGCACAAAGGTTTTTATGGCGCGACGACCCTTCACAGGAAATTCGTGAGTACCGGATGTCATCCATGATTTTCGGTGCAGCTTCGAGTCCATTTACTGCGCTATACCTTAAAAACCGCAATGCTGAGCAGCATGCAGAGTCATACCCGGCGGCTGCCTCTGCTATCATCCAGGACACGTACATGGATGACTATCTGGGAAGCACGGATTCCTGCGAGGAGGCGGCCTCTCTAGCCGCAGACATAGTGCATGTGTGTTCACAAGCGTCGCTGGAAATGCGTTCATGGATCAGTAACAACAAAGATGCGCTTATGTTTTTACCGCCCGACCTGTGTGCATCTCATGTGTCATCGGTCAATGTTCGTATTCTAGGCGTAAACTGGAACACTAAAGATGACGATTTGTATTTTTCTATTACAAATTTGGACAAAGTGCCATCAAAATTAACTAAAAGATCAGCACTGTCAAAGTTAATGAGCATTTACGATCCTTTAGGATTTTTGACGCCTATTGTGATTCGAGGAAGAATAATTTTTCAATTAACCTGGCGGTTGTCTATCGACTGGGACCAAGAACTCTCTTCCGATCTAGTTGACCGCTGGTGTTCTTGGTTCCAGGAGCTGACAGCCATTAATCAAGGCTCCATACCTCGACACTATTTTAAGGATAGTGTTCCCGCACGCGTTGAGCTTCATGTATTCGCTGACGCAAGCGAACTGGCTTACGCTTGCGTTGGGTATTGGCGGTTCGAATGTGACGACGGATCCGTGAAGCTCAGTCTTATCGGTGGTAAGGCGAGACTTGCACCATTAAAGCCAACTTCCATTCCGCGACTGGAATTGCAGGCGGCTCTTATAGCAGCCCGGTACGCCGATTATATTATTTCATCCCATCGGCGGAAACCTTCAAAATTATTTATTTGGACCGACAGCTTGACCGTGTTAAAGCGGCTGCGCAGCGACGCTCGCGCATTTAAGCCTTTTGTCGCTCATAGGTTAGGTGAAATATCTGAGCTTACAAATTTACCCAACTGGCGATATGTTCCTTCCGGCTTAAATATTGCGGACGACGCTACGCGAACCAGTCCTAAGTTTGATTCTGCATGTCGGTGGTTCTCGGGACCAGCCTTTTTGACTTCACCGTTGGAAGAATGGCCCCAAGAACCATCGTCAGCACCGCCTCCAGTAACTGAGGAACTTAAGAAAAAAGATTCTTGTTCGGTAATTGTAGCAGCTACTGTACCCCGTGATCTACCATCGCCTGTGGTAGCGAACTTTTCTTATTTTAGCCAATGGCTTCGTCTTTTGCGAGCAACTGCTAGAACCTTATTAGCCGCGGATATATTCAAATCCCTTTTGGCCGACTTACCTCAAAAATCGAAACTTTTATCCGTTCACCACCTGATGGAGGCTGAACGCCTTATATTCCTTCGATCACAGTTGGACTCTTTCGGGGATGAATACATATTTATCCAGCGTGGCCAGAGGTTACCCAAATCCAGCAAAGTGAAGAACCTGGTGCTAAATATAGGCCAAGATGGTCTGATCCATCTGTCTGGAAGAATTTCAGCCGTCAACCTTCCATCCATCACAAATGACCCTATCATTCTCGATGCCAAGAGCTGGCCCGTGCGTTTGCTTATTGCCTCCACTCATCAGGCCATGGCACATTGCAACTATGGGACGGTCATCAACGAATTACGGCAAAAATATCACATTCTTGGTCTGCGTGCTGCCGTTAAAAGAATAGCCAAAGAATGCTTGCAGTGCAGAATGCGTAAGGCCCTTCCAGCCATACCGAGGGTTGGCAATCTACCACCAGAGCGACTCGCCCATCATGAGAGACCATTCACCCACGTCGGGCTAGATTACTTCGGTCCCTTGCTTGTCACCGTCGGACGCTGCACGGAAAAACGTTACGTAGCTTTATTCACCTGCTTGACCGTACGTGCCGTCCACCTTGAAGTTGTGGCCAGTTTGAGCACTGACTCCGCTATCATGAGCCTACGGCGTTTTATCGCCCGACGTGGAATTCCGACAACCATATACTCGGACAATGGAACTGCATTCGTTGGAGCTAACAGAGAGCTGCAAAAATTGTTTGGCCAACCCGTGGACGATTTTGCAGTGAACAAACGCATCACATGGAAGTTTATACCACCATCTGCTCCCTTTATGGGTGGTTGTTGGGAGAGGCTGGTGCGAATTATTAAAACCGCACTCACGATGACCCTTAAAGAACGTACTCCATGTGAAGAAGTGCTGATTACACTGCTGTACGAGGCAGAGGCTTTAGTGAATTCCAGACCACTCACGCACGTTTCAACTGAGCCAGATGCTGAAGAAGCTATCACACCTACGCATTTTGTCATCGGATCATCTTCACCATACTCAATTTTAGCCAAGACAGATGATGCCGACCTTAACCGCAGAGTGAAATGGCGAAAGGGGCTAAGACTAGCGGATCACTTTTGGGCACGCTGGGTAAAGGAGTATCTACCGCAATTAAGACCTAAACCCACAACACCAACGTGTGAACCTAAACCTCTCGCGATCGGAGATTCGGTTCTTATAGCCGATGGCAACCTACCCCGAGGAGTCTGGCCCCGCGGTCGCATCACTAACGTGTTTCCGGGTCGTGACGGCATAGTGCGCGTAGCAGATGTAGCTACAAAGGCTGGCACACTGCGCAGGCCGACACGGAAACTCGTACTGCTGGCTTAGCATAGTCACCCTAATACTTTTGTGTTGCCACACCGGGGCGACCATGTTGACTATGCTAAGCTGGTAGCGAACCTTTTTATATAGAATTTGTATTTTTATATTTTTCTTATTCTATTTTTTGATAGATTGTTGTTTTTAATACTTTCTGTCATTAATATACGTTTTTTACAAGAGATAGCGAGCGTACGTTATTTGCAGCTTTTTCCCAATTTCCTCAACAGTCACGTTCGACGTTCGTGTAACTCTGATCGAAGTGGTCACAATCATTGATAAGGTCAGAGCTATGCGCATTTGAAGACACTGCCATTGCAATATATGGTGCCATCTAGCTATCACTGCGGTTTCATACTGTTTTTTAAGTTATCATGGTAAGGGGACATTACAATTGGTGTGGAACAGTTGACTGTTTGTGAGTGAGTTCACCATGGTTCACCAAAGCTTAATGTGACGCAGTCAGTCCGCTGGTTATTGACGTGGAGTACGACAGGAAGATGGGTTTTATTTAGATAGACTATTCCGTAAGTCGCAAACGTATTCAAGAACAATAATTGACCGATGATTGTTTTTTGAATCCCCCACAAAAACTTTTTATTTGAATTTATCAGTGTGCTCAAAAATTGTTCTCATTTTCTTGTTAAATAGTGTTAACTTACTTTGGTAAGAAGGATTCTCCTGGAGGGGGTTTCTTCATTTTGTACATATGGCTCCAAGGCGCAGCCGGCAGAGCTTCCCAAGGCTGACCTAGGACTTGAGTCCATACCTCCCCCTTGACAACCACTAGACACCTGTTGGTATATGTTAGAAACCATTTTGCTAACCGTTAAACTATTTATTTACTATTTTTTACATCAAGGTCAACGAACAACGTTATGAAACTTTAATTCAAGGATAAAACGTGTACCTTACATGTTTTGTTATGTGGAAAGAATATTTTGACGAGCGTTCAAAGAGTGTTGGTATTTGGTATAAAACCATCCAAAATAAGCTTCCCAAGTGTAGCTGGATCGACAACTCGAACATGAGCAGGAATGATACTGTAACAGCCTTGAGGTTTAGATCTGGCCATATACCTTTAAACAAATTTGCCCACTTAATGGGCAAAGTAGAGTCACCTGTCTGTTCGGAATGCAATATCATGGAGGATACATTACACATCGTAATGGAATGTGTAAGAAACCATAATGAAAGGCGAGAGTTTCTAATTAAATTCAATTACACGCCATACAATATAGGTTTGTGCAATAGTATTTTGGCGTTTCCTCTCTCAGAAAATGCAATATTATTATATAAACTAGTAATTATGGGCATAAATCGCAGGAAATAAGTAGCAATATCTATGTAGCACAATGAGGGTGACATTTTCCTAAAAGAAAAAAATCCTCAAAAAAAATTTACAGATTAAAAAAAAAATCATAATGACCTGAGCCTCGTGCAACAATAAGGAAACTGCATGTTGGTGTCTTCTACTACTTCCTCGCACTCTATCGCAGATTCAGGCGCCTCAACGCGCTTACAGCTGAAACAAAATCATCGAGATAAAACATGCTATCATTTAAAATTTCTGAATTCACTTTTTTATGTTCCCAATTAATTGGGCGTTCCAAATCAACTGAAATATGCACGTTGTCAACATTGTATAATATTGACAGTAAGACATGTTGTGTGATACAAAATCTCCCATCCCGTGTCTACGTTGTGATATCTTACCCAACGGTGTACATGGCGAGACTCCTCCCTCCAGGCTGGCACCGGTGGCGGCTGCAAGAATACGCATCAGCCCATTCAGTATACGCTGCATGTTTCTTCATAGTCCTGGGGTCGGTGCAAACTGGAAAAGGTTTATCACAGTTATCATAGCAAAGTCGAAGTAAACACTCTATATTCAGCATTTTTATTTTAAAGAATTCTTACATTGATCTTTGAATGTGCTCTCGGTGGTAGGTCCTGCATAGACAGAAACAGCTAAGGTCAGAAATACTAAAACTGTCATGGTGACAGTCAAAACTCCGTCTACAAGGCGGTATTAGCACAAAATGCAATGCGCTCACGCACACGTTTAGATTCAGAGCAGTACAGTCGCGATCATGCCGTGTATAATAAAAATTCAGATATTTCTTTGCTTAGAAATTTTTAGTCTGCGAGAAAAGTAAACCGTGATGATTGGGCGGTCCTTAATTATCAATGTTGTTTAATAAGAACACGAATTGTCCAAGGTTCTACTCGTGTAGGTACGGTTAGAACAATTTGCGTCGGCATAGTGTCATTGTAAGTTGTATTCCGCTTTAGGAGCGGCTTGTGGTGAGGGTAGGTTTTATTAAGCGAAAAACATCAAAAAACACACAACGAAACTCTTCTCGAATTCTTAAATAACTTCGTTAAGTTGTAGACTGCCAGATGTATCTCGGTGAAGATACATAGCAGCCAAACTGTTAAACCTGACTTCCTTCATATGGGTCGGCAACACGCGAGATTATATTATCTGTGACGCGAGTGACGGTCTCAAGCGTCCCGTTGCACTGTGGGACATCCATAGGTCATAAATCTTAAAAACCTGCTTTCTTCTTTTACATTTTATTCCTTGTCGTTACATTGGATAGTTGCGGTACCTTCTGAAACTATAAATAGGTCAGTAATTAGAGTGCGCCTTCATTATCTATTGTGCATTCAAAGAGAGCGCATCGCCAATCGTAAATACTGTTATCAGTGAGTCATTAAAAAGCGTGACGTCATTTGTTGTCATTGCGGGACCTGTGAGTGCTGTGTGAGTTTTTTCTGAAATGGATATCCAAGAACAGGGTATGTAATAATTAATATTTTTATTTTAATTGTATCTTAGTATATATTTTCTTTAGTATGTCATTGCTACGAGGCGACTTTTCTTGGAGTATTATATTTTAATATTCAAAGTTTGAATAAACTTTTAAATATGTTCCTACTCGCTCCGACTATGGAGGTATATTGCACCATAATCTTTAGACTTTCTTATCTTAGGAAAATTAAAACTTGGCTGCCCTTATCTGCCCTTTTGGCGATGACAAGGGTGCTACGGTTGCCAGATTATCTCGTAGCATTTGCTACGAAATTAGTTTATTTAGTCTTAGTGCTTTGTGTAGGTTTTGTGACTGAATTTTAACCGTTTTTTTTTGTTTTAGGTAATTTATATATATGCTCGTTTTCAAGAATGCATATTCTTGAAATATGGCTAACTGTCAATACCGATAATGACTCGGAAAAGTGTCGTCAAGTCCTACAAAGTTTGTTGACTACTCTGAACGACGATGCTGAGAACATTGATATTCATTATTTAGAGAAAATTGTTAATAATTTATGTAAAGCTATTGCTCGATTCTGGAAAAAATGTAATAGGGATAAAACCAAGCTTTTATATAAGAATTCCGATTGGTTTAATGTTATTGAAAAAATTCAACTTGTGAAAAACAATAAGCAATGTACTCCGTCTGAAACGTCGCCGTGTCATTCACGTGGTCGTCCTCGAAAACATTTTACGCAATGTAGTAAAAGGACTAAACGTCGGAGAGTAGCTGATTTGTCAAAGTCTGATGATTCTACTGTGAGTGCATTGCTTGATGTTTCAGACTGTTCATTCGATTCGTGTATATCTAGAGTTAGCACTGATGATGTCTTGTCACTTGTGACTGATGCTCAGTTGACAAAACATCAGTATTTATTAATTAAAAACTTTGTTAATAGTAAGATTTCTCCTAATGTATTACCATGTTACCAACAAATTACTAAAGCGAAACAGAGATGTTACCCTTCTAATATAACTGTTTCCGAGTCTTCAGCTGAAGTTGAATTACGAAGTCTTTTTGATCACACAGCTTCTCGAATCCTTGAATCTCAAAAAGAGGTCTTAGATCAGATTCCTGATGATTGTTTGTCTAATATCTCTTTACTTGGGAAATGGGGATTCGATGGCAGCACTGGACATAGTGAATACAAACAATTTTTTTCAGATTCAACTTTAGAAGATAGTAGTTTGTTTGTAACATCTTATGTACCCCTTCAAATTATTGTAAAATTAGCTGAAGATAATTGTAAAATTTTATGGAAAAATCCTCGACCCTCTTCCACTAGGTACTGCCGTCCTATTCGATTTCAATTTTTGAAAGAAAACACAGCAGTGTCTTTGCAAGAGGAAGCTTATTTTAAGGATAAAATTGAAAGTTTGCAACCTACTTTTATTCAGATCGACAATCGTGAATTGGTCGTTTCTCATAAGTTGCAGCTTTCAATGGTAGATGGTAAAATTTGTAGTGCTTTAAGTGAAACATCTACAAGTAGATGTTATATATGTAATGCTACCCCTAAAGAGATGAATAAAATAGACGAATGTTTACAAAAACCTGTAATAGAGAGTAGATACCAATTTGGATTATCACCACTACATTCTTGGATACGTTTCTTCGAATATTTTATTCATCTTTCATATAGATTAGACATAAAAAAATGGCAAGTTAGGCTAGATAGTGATAAACAATTGTTATCAAATAAAAAACAATATGTACAGTCCCAGTTTAGGGAACGATTAGGTTTAATAGTTGACAAGCCGCGTAGTGGTGGAAGCGGGACGTCTAACGACGGAAACACGGCCAGGAAGTTTTTTTTGGAATCAGCTGTATCTGCTGAAATTACAGGTTTGAATAAGGATCTCATAGATCGTTGTTGTGTAATATTACAAACGTTATCTTCTGGACATAAAATTAATGAATGCAAGTTTAAAGACTATGCATTACAAACAGCATACAGCCTGGTCGAGGAATATCCGTGGTATAGTCTTCCTGCTTCTGTCCACAAGGTGCTCGTACATGGATCAGATATTATAAGTTATGCATTGTTATCTATAGGAGAACTTTCCGAAGAAGCTGCTGAAGCGACAAATAAGTATATCAAAATTTATAGACGAAGTCACACTCGAAAAATGTCACGTGAAGTTACCAATCAAGATTTAATACAACGACTATTATTACATTCAGATCCTTATATTACAAGTCTTCGGAAACTTCCCCCTAAAAAGAAAAATACTCTGTCACAAAGTGTAATAGAATTGTTACATGTTTAATATTGTTAGAATAAGAATAATTTATTTGTATTTTGTTAGTTTTGTTTTTTTAGTATTTAATTAATTTTAATTTATTTATTTCTATTATTTTATTATAATTAAATAATGTTATCAATGTTTTGACTCTTATTTTATTTAAAATATATGTTTTACATTCCAATTTTTAAGTGTTTGTTCATGATAAATTTAGGTAAAAGTATGTTATTGTTTATATTTGTTTTTTACTGAAGTAAACGTTTTTTATTCCGTAAATACATGTACTTCTTTCATTTTAATGTTCCTAAAACACTTTTACAACTATAAGTCACTAAAATAATACAATGTATTGATAGTAACAGGACTTTAACTATTTATGACCGCCCTTGTATGGAGCGTGTCCCTCCGTGCGTTGCTCTGTTTTTGAATCATATCGGTCTAAGCGTAGAGCGCTGTAATAAGCAAGCAGATAATGAAACGGAAGTCAATAGAAATTGAGCGCAAATATACGGCGGTTTCTCGGCTTGGCAGATCTCGTCGCTGAACTGAACACCTTTATTAAAATTCGTATTATTGCTGCTTAAGTGTTTCGCAACATTTACCTTGCCTGTCAACTTCATGTCTTGCACTACAAGCGTCTGACAAGCTTCGGGAACCGTTTAACATCAGGTGGTCGTTTGTTTGCCACCCAACAAGAGTTACCTATGATGCCGCATATACTCGTACTCTCGCGAGTGTACATGTACGAGTATGCACGTGCGCCCTCTACGTGACGTGGACGAGCGAGCGGAGGCTTCTCGTGTGCTTGGGCATTACCATGATAGCCATTTAGATATTGTATAGCTATACAGACACCGCTGTCTCTGCATCGCTATACAATATCGAAACAGAGATGCAGCTATGGCAGCGTATAGCGCTATCTATGTATTGAACTAATGCAAGCAGAGGTGAGATATCAGATAACCAAGTTTCTCTAATGCTCGAAGCATGTTCAGTCATCTTTCCTCCTTCTGCGTGGTCTAGTGGTTGAGATAAGTCCATCCGGTATTGATCTAGAGATCCGGGTTGACACATTGTCCAAGCAGCAGGCCTAGCACGGCGCGTGGACTGTAGAAGAGAAAGTGACTAAGCCTCGTCCCGTCTCGCTTCTTTGTTATATAAGGGAGCGAGAAGAAACGTATTGTTTGTCTCTTGTCCCGTTTTGTCTACGGTCCGTGCTACACCTGCAGAAAAGGAAAAGCTTCTCTACCCAGAGAAGCTTTTCCTTTTCTGCTTGGTTTGGTTGATGGTACGACTTCTGAACTTGGCAAGATTATGACGTCGATTTTGTGATTTTGCGCGTGTACCCTCGTGTGCAACAAAAATGGTTACTGTTTTTCCGACTTCAAAAAAGGAGGAGGTTCTCAATTCGATGCGTATGTTTTTTTGTGTGTATGTTACGTGATTACGCTGCCAATTGTGGAACGATTTACAAAATTCTTTTTGTATTCGATAGAGTACCTATACTGCTATGCTGGGGTGGTCCCAAGGTCACCAAAGTCAGGATCTGATGATGAGATCCCATAAAAATCGAGGGAAACCCTTATATCTTATAGCTGTGTCCAACGTGTTTTGTGTGTATGTTACCCGATTACTCCGCCAATTATGGACCGATTTGCAAAACTCTTTTTGCATTCCAGAATACTCCTGGGGTGGTTCTATAAGGTCACCAAAGTTAGGATCTGATGATCCCATTAAAATCGAGGTAAACCCTTAAATTTTATAGGTGCGTTGAGTGTTTCATGATTTTTGCGAAGCTCTTCACGTATTTGCGTCTGGTAGTCGTGAACCGAGCTGATGATGGAAGGATCCTTAACTTTTGGAGTTGACCTGACCTGCCCTTGGACCTGTACAGTACGGTATTAAATTCACTCTAACGATTACAAAAATATTTTATAAAAAATAAAAAACGACTTCAAAAACACTGAGAAGTAAAAAATAATACTATAAGAATAGGTACAGACAACATCATACTTCCATAATGAAGTCGGTGCCAAATTTTAACTTTCTCGGAGATCATTACGTTTGGCACCGACTTCAATATAGAAGTGTGATGTTGTCTGTACCTATTCTTATATTATTTTTAACTTTTCGTGTTTTTGAAGTCGGTTTTTATTTTTTGTAAAATATTTTTTCCCATTCTGACCATATATCAGTATTGTTATTATTTATAGTGTCCACCATTGAAGCCAATATTAGTCATAATATCCCCCGTTCTTGCCAAGTCAGGTGCCGGGAACTATACCCACCTAAGTTTCTCGTTATAATAACAATATTGATAACATTCTTGTGTTCCGACAATTAGAGGTAGGTAAGGTAGCCAGTTCTTAAGTTGTTTAGGAGTTCAAGTGAATTATTTCTCTTCCATCTTAGGTTTTATCGTCACTTACTATCAGGTGTGATGAAGGCCAGAGCTTCCCTGTTGTTCTAAAAAATTCAGGCAAAGAGTGGATTTTGTAATGTGAGATGGAGTAAGAGAGCGAGATGGGGGTATAAAAAAAACAATTGAAAATGTTAACTATGTATATTGTTTGTCTGGAATTTATTTGTTCACCCCACATGAGTTTTTTTTTATCAGGGCCTGTCAGAGCCTGATTATACCTTCCGTTGGCCCCCAACCATGATCGCTCAAAACAATATTAATACCGCACTGAGAGCGAGATGGCGCTATACGCAGCAAGAGCGGTGTCTCTGTTTCAATATTGTTTTAACCTTGCTATAAGCGATCATGGTATACGGCCAATGGTCATCCCTTCCTAGCCCTTCCATACTTCCTTGCGATCTTTGACGCTGACTGAGCCCCGATGATTAAGAGTGAAATAAGTCTAATACTCCGTGGTCCGGTTGAACTAAAGTCAACCGGACTCCGGAAAAAAATATTTTTCGCTGGCCCGGTCAATGTTTTCCTTGGTCCGGTTGACCGGACAACTGAACCGTACCACAGTTTAATAATGCATTGTGACCGTACTACGGGCAAAGATTGGATTTGTATTTGTAATGTAAGATGGAGAAAAAGAGCGAGATGGGGGTATAAACAAAACAATTGAACATGTTAACAATGTAGGATATTTTATTTCATCAGTACCCGATGTATACACTCGTACATATTTAAAGGAAATAACAGTTTTTGACATGACTGTACGTTAGTAACATTGAAATCAGTAAGAAATTGTTTACAAACAGAACTGAAGTATCCGGAATAAGTGACGAACAATAGAAAGTGCGACAACTGTAAGGAGTTAGTCATAAGGGCTATTTTTCGGTTAGATTTTCAGCAGCCATTAAACTCGTGAGAAAAAGGATTTTATCGTTAAGCTGGTAGTGAGTTTTATTATTTTTCTTTTCACGATCTTTGATTAGCCATTGAAAAATGCAACTTCTTGTAAATGCATGTTACAAGAAAAAGAAAAATTATAGCAATATAGAAGGTATAATATAATCTCCACACAACAGAACACATAAACCTCTTTCGGTGGTCTGTGATAATCTTATTGAACTACCTAGGTAGCTAGGTACCTAACAGTGTGTCGAGCACAGGACACAGAAAGAGGACGTGTGTCGAGTATATACCATATATCTGCCTCAATTGTGATTCTCACCACCACCAGTGTCAGTTTTCTACCCTAGGTAAGTCTTCGTTTAAAAGAGCACGGGGACCTGCGACGACAAACATCTGCCGACAGAGCTTCAACATATCGGAGATGTGAAAAGAAACATGCTTCAAATACCACGGCAGCAAAAGCGAGGTTACACCATCAGTATTCCATCAGTCTGGTATGATTGGCGCCAGAATGATCGTGTAACCCAGTGACTGACGAAATACTGATGAATTTTCGCTAGTCCAGCGGAGACTGATGAAATACTGATGCCAAACTAATGGATCAAACTGATGAAATACTGATGGTGTAACCAGAGGTTTACAGTGACTGCGTAAAGCCAGCAACAGTCAAACGTCCGCCTGCTATACTAGGGACCCTATATGAAAACAGCTAATGACAAGATTAGTAACATCTTCAGGGTGCTTCGATTAAAACCTATTTAAAGCAGTCGAAGAAGATAAACTAATACCTTCGATCTGTCAAGTGCAAAATTCTCCTTCAAGATGCAGATGTTTATAAATTGAATTGTAACTGTGGCCAGGGCCAGATTTACATTTATTTTACGCATATGGGCCCAAAATGTCGCCCTTCTCTAGAATCTAGATACGCTAATGGTGGACTGTGTGGACAAAATAATGTGGGTAGATAATAAAGTATTAACTACGACAATATCGCGTTCGCAAAATGAGGAATAACTTGGCGTTATCGTGTTTTTATATTCGCGTTATCGGGAAAATGTGGTCGCAACAATAGAGCATTAATGATTATGTTGACATTGGTATTAAAATAGGGAAATTGTGCTTATTTTCGTTGCATTAATAATAAAGAGAACAAAAATACCATGATTTAACGTACTAAAAAAATGGATAAGGGCGGGCGTAGTGAGTTTGTTTCGTTGTGATATTGTAGATCGTTAGGGCGCTTACGCACTTATACGTATTCGGTTCGTATTCGATTCGTGTTCGTTTTTGATCCGGTTTGGCCGTCCTAATGATTGTGTGGACGCTTGCGCACTCATACGTATTCGGTTTGTATTCGGTTACTTGAAGCGTCACATAATAGTCAACAGTAGGTACATTCAGTACATTGGTAACAATATATTACTCTCATGCATACAGAACATGCATGACCATTTGTTGACTTACACCCGCTATCCTGATGCACACCTAAAAAGACTCGAAGTGAGAATTCGAATCGAACACAAACCGAATACGTATAAGTGCGCCAGCGCTCTTATTGAAAAGTTATCCGTTTTGTTTACACGGAAGTCACATAGAGAACTTAATCTTGAATTTCTATCATTGATAAAATTAAAGCAGTTTTCTTCACGATCATTTCACTTCACTAGCGCGGAAATATACTAATATTATAAAGAGGAAGGATTTGTATTTTTGTATGTTTGTTTTGAATAGACTCCGAAACTACTGAACCGGTTTAAAAATTCTTTCATTAATAAAATGCTACAATATCACTGAGTAACATAGGCTATAGAATATTTTCCTACAGGAAAATATGGAATTCCCAAGGGAAAAACGAAGATAACGCGGGCGAAGCTGCTAGTGGAAAGCTACTAGAGCATAAAATCTTTATCGCTTTTTGCTTCGAATTCAAATGACAAACGTTGCGCTTATAGAATAGAAGCTTTTTCACTGTGTGACTATTTATTTTTACTCGTAAGTCATAAAATAATGCACCTACTCTGTTGGGAGAAACGATCTATCTTTTATTAGATACTTCAAGAAAGTAAAAGCACAGAAGACATAATAGTACTTCGTAGTAAAAGGATGCACCTTTCTTTTCACATAGAATAACATGGCTGACGGATGCGGCAGAAGGCGGCAGATGAAATGATAGTTTGAGGAAGGTAAAGCGAATGAAGTTTATCTATTTCGAAACACAAGTGTAGCACAGTCGGTAGATGTATCGAAAGTGACAATAAATCTAAAAATACGGCAACTTATAACTGTTTGCATATTATTTTTACAAATAAACCGTCCAAATAGGTAACAAAATATTACAAATATTCTTAAAATAAAAACAAACCATTTTTATAATTAATGTACCTACATACTTACCCGCGACTACAAATAAATAAATTAAAACTACACACACACAATATTGAACAAAAAAATATTCTGTACCCAACAATTCCACCCCTCAGTGCTGATATGAGTAGTCAGCACTCAATCATCAGGTGCAGGGGATAATAATGCCACAAGTGTAACCAGGCGCTCATGGCGCGCCGGTGACTATGTCGGCGCCTCTTAGCGCGGTCGGCGCAGATCCCCTCGTCCAGTCCAGTGCAGCAGCAGCAGCAGGCGATGGTGTTTCATGCGTCCGTCTTCAGTGCGCGTCGAAATAGCCTACAGTCAGCTAACAAATGAGCGGATTTTCTTACAAAATATGCATTGTCACTTGCACTCGTCTTTGTAGTTGTACATAAGTTGTAGTGACGCGTTATGTCTACGTTTCCGTTCTAACGTTGCTCAGGTATAAAATGCTGGGGTGATAAGACAGTGCAAAGCATTTGCGTTACGCGTTTTGAAAATGATACCAACTGTTTTTTCGAGTCTGAAAATTTGCACAGCTTGGTGGACTCTTCATATGTGCACTTGAAATGAAGTCCCTCAAAATAATCGCTGTCAAATGTAGGCAGTTCTCTGGGGCCCTACCATGATCGCTTATAGCAAGGTTAAAACAATATTAAAACAGAGACACTGCTCTTGCTGCGTATAGCGCCATCCCGCTCTCAGCGCGGTTTTAATATTGTTTTAAGCGATCATGGTTAAGGGGCTGGTCGTCGCTAGCCGAGTCAGTAGACGTTGCTCGTGGTGTACTGGTCTTGTTGCGGCGCGTTTTGTCTCAACAAATAATTCAGCAAGCGCAGATTCAGCCCTCAAAAAAAGTTGTAGTCACAGCCACCCGAATATAAAAGTTTACAAAACCATTGCCCTGGCCAAGATTCATTGATTTTGTTTTTGTATTGGATAAAGTGTCATCAGCCTACAGTGGCGGCGCTAGGCGTCGGCGACGTCGGCCACCGCCGACGGCCTCGCGCCTGAGGGGGCCTCGCAAAAATTTTTCAAGTTTCAAAATTATTTCCTCAAAATCAATAGCTATCTTTTACAAGTAGTAAATACTCGCAATATTAACCAAGAAATAGATATCTAAGGTAAGTACTAACATATAGGTAAATTATTTCTCCATAGAAACCGAAAGAGAAAAGTGAATACCTACCTAGTTTTGTTACCTGCGCTAGTTAGTGTTTTTATCGAGAACATATAATTTTTTTGCCTTTCGATCAATGCCTTCGGTTATTTTTTTTAATTGTTAATAGGTTTGCGCTTGACCCAGAATCGCCTGATGGTAGGCGAGACTGGGTCTATGATGGAGCGCGCTTACCTAGTACCATTCACCCTTTTTTAGAAAAGACCCAGGTTACAATGGTCTGAGAACACCGATGAAGATAAAGAGTTCCATTCCTTGGCGACACGAATAAGGAAAGAATTGCCGAATCATTTAGTTCGGCAAAATGGAATGTCCACAGTGTAGGGATGAGTCCCCGACGTGCGTCTTAGATCTCTAAAAAGGAATGGAGCAGGATGTATAAGGCGCATAACACATTGCACCGGACACCGCTCCGGTGTGCGGTGCTGCGGTTTTTAATTTTGACTAGAGAATCTTAATTTGTATACAAAAACCGCAGGGTATAACACACTCGCACCGCATCACCGTGCGGTTGTGCGGCGCGCGCGACGGCACCGCACTCCCGGACGGTGATGCGGTGCGGTCCGCGGGGTATGCCACACTGTGCCGCAGTATCGTACGGATTTTTGCGTAGAAAGGACGTGCATACGCTTAATAGATCTCAACATAGATAATGCGGTGATGCGGGGCGTCGTCGTGCACCGCAGCTCCGGACGGTGATACGGAGCAAACCGTACGGTGGCACGGTTCCGTGCCGCCGCAGCCGCATGCGGTTTTCGTCCCTCCGTACACCGCAGCGGTGTCCGGTGCAATGTGTTATGCGCCTAAGACTATATAGCTCTTGAGCGCACTCTCCAAAATGTATCTTATAAAATACCGACAGACAGGCCACTTTACGCCGATGTTCGAGGCTTTGGAGTTTGGTCTCGAATAGATGACAATTATTTACCAATCTCAGGGCACGACGTTCAACTGAGTCCATAGTAGCCAGCTGATATTTAGCAGAGCCGTCCCAAAGGTGGGGACAGTACTCCATACACGTTCGAATTTATGCTTCGTAAAGTTTCAAGAGTTGTTCTGGTGTGAAGTACTGTCTAACCTTAAATAGGATGCCAAGCTTTTTCGCAGCAAGCGCCGCCTTGGAATCTATGAATTTGCCGAAATTCAGATTAGAGGATAACTCAAGAGTTCAAGACCCATAATATTTAGGCTATCTGCTATTGATTGGTACCAAAACATTCAGGAAAAAAGGAGCCAGATGAAATGGGGTCCTTTTAGCGCTAAATAGACACGCCTGCGTTTTGTGAGCGTTGAATTCGACTTTATTGACAACTCCCCAATTCGATATTGCTTTAAGAGACGAATTCACCCTTTCCACCATAATTTCTCTGAGAGATTGAATTTCTCATCGACTGGCCTGTGGGCTGGAAAAATATCTTGCTATGATTGTGCTGTCATCGGCATAACTAATAACAACGGGTATTAGCATGTCATTAATGTGTAGTAAAAATAGCGTTGCAGATAAAACAGACCCCTGAGGGACGCCAGTGTTGATGGTGTAGATATCCGACTCGCAACCATCAACAACTACGCGTATTGAGCGATTATAGAGGAAGTCTGAAATCCAGGTACACAGGCCAGGAGGTATGCCGTATGATGGAAGCTTATTGATGAGGCCGTCGTGCCAGAACCTGTCGAAAGCTTTGGAGATGTCCAATGAAACTGCAATACCTTCACCATGCTTTTGCCCCATGCCCCAAAAGTGTGTAGCGTACCTACACTAGATCTCCGGTGGAACGGCCACGAAAGCCGTATTGGCAATCGCTAAGAAGCTCGTTATCTTCTAGGTAGCTAAGGAGTCAGATGTTCAATACACGTTCCATAATCTTGCAGAGTATGGAGGTGATAGCTATGGGTCTGTAATTCGATGGGTCAGAACGACGGCCCTTCTTAGGCACAAGTTGCACATTCGCCTGCTTTCAATTCATCGGAACCTTCCCCACTCCCAAAGAAAGACGGTACAAACGCGTAAGAACCGGAGACAGCTCCGGTGCACAGGTTTTGTTAACATCCAGGCAACGCATTACTTTTATCTCTTTTTGGTGAATACCTACGTATCTCCGGCATCTCGGATCTACAGTGAGGTAGCTGAGGTGGAGATTGATTAGTTGCATCAAGACGTGAATTACAGGCAAATTGAGATGCAAATAAATTCGCCTTCTCTACAGCTGTATGAGCCTGTGATCCATCGTGTTTGAGCATAGTTGGAAATGACGACTTACAGAAGGTAGACTCGGTTGATTTGGTGAAAGTCCAAAAAGCTTTGCTTCCAGATGGATAAGAAGAGAGATTGGATCCTATTCGCCTAATATGAACAATACGAGCCGATCTGAGAGTTGGCTTGGCGGCAGTATGGAAAGCTTTCTTTTTTGTACTTACGTCCGAGGTCTTACGACACAGTGCCTCAGCCCAGGCTCTGTATGCAGCGTGCTTTTTAGCTATCGCACTACTATGTATGTTTCGTATGTGTCAAAATTCGTAACAATTGAGTATTTAAAAGGGCCGAAGGGCCGAGGGCGAAGTAAAATAGGCCTCGCGAACTTGATGTCGCCGACGTCCACATGTGGTCTAGCGCCGCCACTGTCAGCCTATCGTTCCCAAAAGACCTTCAAAGTGTGAGTCACAAGTATATTTTTTTTTCTTTTTTTTAATTTGTTTTTCTTGTGGGTTGAGTGATTCGCGAATGAAAGGGAGCTCAAATGCGATTGATACATTCTTCCTCCATCTCCGAGAGTGTAAAATTGGGAAGTGGGGATGGCAAGGGTGGGCTGGGTGTTATGATGAAAGGAAGTGTTGTTAGGATGGAAGGAAGAAAGGAAGCAAAAAGGAAGGAGAGATGGTTTATGTCGCACGTCACAAGTATATTAAGGTTGTGGGCATGCCCATCGTGCCCACAACGGTGGATCCGCGCTTGCAATTCAGTTGGCGCCATCTCAGTGTAAGCTTGAGCTGGACGAACCGCGTTCTTCGTGCTTGAATCTTCAAGCCGTTGTTCCACCTTTTGAACACTTTCACTGGTCTGCCTACCTCCGCAACGGTCAATTGCACCTTCATCGTCCACTGCTGCCAAATCAGCCTCAAGCTTTAAGTTCAATTTAATTGTAGCTCGATCTTAGCTCGAGCTTCCGCTGCAGCCAACTCAAGCTGCTTCTTCTTGGCTATGGATGACGCTGAAGATCTTACGGCTGGTGCAGAATGCTTCTTAATTATCGTGATGTAACTTTTAACATCACGAGGTGGGTCGGTTGGTAATGGCGTCGATCGCTCCACTGTGCTGATACACTTTCGACGTCCCAAAGTTGACTTCCCGTCTTCTCTCCCGGTCCGGTGTTCTCATCATGGTCCGGCTCGAAGGACCAACAATTGTAACAGATGCGGCTGATGAAATGCGAGTTTGCGTAAGGTAAAGCGAAAGAAGTTTATTTGCTTCGAGACACACGTGTAGTAGATGAATCGAAAGCGACAATAAATCTAAAACAGTTACTATGACTATTAGCATATTATTTTACAAATATACCGAATTGACGTGTGCGCTCAGCGAACGATTGCTATGGTTAAGTAACGTTCGCTGTGGTCAGTGCTATGATTGGTGACCAAAATAAGAAACAAAATCTCAATCTCAAGCTCCTCCGTGCTTCAGAACACTCCTGCGCCTGATCTCGCCCCGGTCGTGTCGGCTAACCGTCCCATTGGACTAGACGAGTGAAGGAACACAGAGCGCACTTACGTTTGCGCAGTCACTTGTGCACTATAATATCTCCTGCGCAGATGGCTAGTCTCTGTGTTATTATACATATTTGTTATTATACCCTCCAAATAATTAACAACATATTACAAATACCCTTAAAAATACAATTAAGTGAATTAAAACTACACACACAAACAAAAAAATATTCTGTACCCAACAATGACCTTGGATATATACATTTACTGAACTTGCAATATTTCATTTCAACATTGGTGTCTACTTTTAGGCAATTTAATTGTTTTATTTATAACAATAAAACCTTATTTGCATTTTAAGAGTTGTCTGTAGGTGACCAATGAATATTCGTCCATGGTAGATAGGTAGCCATCACTGTGACAAAAACCGTTAAAAATGCTGTTATTTTTCTTTCGACCTTCGACAGATGTTATCAGTTTATGACTTTTTGTATTCGATTTGGTGAATTGAATTAATTAATAATCAAATACTGATATCATATCACACACGTTGCGTAGATGTCTTAAATCGGTAGTCAATGGAATACCTATGTCGATACATCAATAAATACTCGGAAGATATAACTTGCAAATGACCCACATTTTCCTGCCCCTAAACTTTCTACATTCTAACTCAAATGGGAATGGATCAAAACCAGTATTTTATCTTGACTATACTATTTGAAGATAGAATTGAAAGAGAAAAAACCTTAGACTATAGATACCAGGTGTACCTACTTAGTCTGAGGAAAATAGTCACAGAAAAAGATCTGTGAGTACTACTGCAAACAGGTGCCTTTTTAACCGACTTCGAAATAGGAAGAGGTTGTATTTTCGGCTGTAGGTATCAATTTTCATTTGATTAAGAATTTTTCCCTTGTGACTAAAGTGACCATACGTCCCGCTTTATGCGGGACAGTACCTGTCTCCCCTGTCCCCCAGCAAGAGCAAAAACGTCCGCTTTCGCAAACATACCAAATAGTTAACTGCGGAGGGCAAGGAAGTAGAAGGGATTAGAGCAGTGATACTCAACCATTTTTTATAGGGCCACCCTGGGGCCACAAACAGGTTTCAGTCTAGTGTTGCAGGCCGTAAGCAAAAATTATTTGGATGTTAATAAAATACGTAATTCAACATTAAAGTATATATGGACTATAAATTTATGAAAAAAGAAAAGGTCTCGCTCGGGCAATGGTCAATGCAACACACAGCGCACCCCGGTAGGATTATCTGTTACCATTGACATAATGTCATTGTCCGTTACCTACCTGTTTTATTTCCTCGGTGCGCCCGCAGTTGCTCTGATGGTTTACAATGTTGTATCTCAAGATGAACCAACCACAAAGGCCCTAATTAATAGAGCAACCTACCCTACACAGAACAGAACTAGACCCGATATTTTAAATCTGATTTTAAATTCAGCCGAATAATATAGAAATGTAGATATAGACGTCGCGTCACTTAGACTAGGAGGACTGATTAACTCATGCAACAATATTATTGCTTTAATTTTTTTTTGGATTGGACTGACACAATAGAGACCACCCTCTGGCAAAAAAATGGTCACGCGTGCGTACTTACTCATATCTTCATTATTTATGACATCCTTCTTTGTTACTTTCATTACTACTTATTACTTATGTGTGTGTATTATTAAACGTGTTTTACATAATTGGGATGATGACTGAATTCTAAATTTGACGTCTCGTCCTTAAATAATAAAATACCGTGGAAAAAGATGCAGTCCTGTGAAATTAGAATTAAAATCGGCTAAGAAATACATTAGATACAAGCATTTTAAGCTGTTACTTTGAAGGCGATTAGACAGAGAGATCCGACATCAACCGTGACGTCATAGTTGAGTTCGGCCATATAAACTCCTTGTAAATTGCCGTTTTGCTAGAAAGAGATGGAGAAAAATCTTTAATACCTTATATCTTGGTTGTTTTTATAGTTATTCGAAAACCAATTTTTCTATCTGTTTATTATATGAATGAGCTTCTATTAAAGCAAACAAATTTTTTTTGTCATCTAGCCTATTATGCTAGCTATCTGTCTTGATTAAACGTTTTTGGTGCCTGCAACTGCTTTTTAATAAAAATAAAAGCAAGGTAGGTTGATATTTCAAATTGCTCAGTACAGTACAGATCGTTCATTTGTTTATAGTTAGTTATAACTATACGTATTACTTAGATGCTTAAATATCAGTCTTGCTTATGACAAGTTGTACACTTTGCTCTTAACCGCCACAGTATCACGCACTATCAGTGTTAATTGTAAGAAAAGTTAAGTTTCAAGTGCTAATCATGTTGATTACGTGTTTATTGACGCTGGTCTTACTACACGTAAGTTTTTTTAATTATATTTCATAAATCTGTTAAATGTTTTGTTAGTGAACTTATTATCTTAAATTTTTATCTAAGTTACCTATAAATAGTATTATTCCCTCATTCAAGTTAGGATAGGTAATTAGAGGAATGTTATACATATAAACAGAGCTATTATAATAGTTGTTTGTAACATAGTGGATACTTTAAAATATTTTTTTAATTTAATTTGATTTTGTTTATTTAGGTACCTAAATAGAATATAAGGTAGGTTCGTTTAAACATTCTTAACATTAACTGAAAGTTTTCTTTGCACTTTCATATTTATTATAGTAATTAAATGATAATTTCATTGACAGAATATTAAGTTACATAAAACATGCTGTTTTTAACTAGGAATAGGTTTTATTTCAAAATATAACGTCACTGTAACGTACTTATACTTATATTGAAACGATTATTTGACTATTGTTATCATGGTGGCTACATCTGCGGAGCTTGATACAATGCCGTATAGCAATCAACGCGCTTATATTAAGGCGCTATATCGAAAATGAATCAAACAATGGGAGGCGTGGTCTATACGTAAACGCGGGGCGCCCCCCGTGCTCAAGAAGCTAGTCTTTATATCTATGTCACCAAAGTCGTGAATGCGTTGCGCCTGCATGCAATCAGATCGTTTAGAAATTACCGACGTAAGCGACAAAATACAAATTATTTTATTAAAAAATAACTATAATGATTAGAAAAAAATGCTTCTGTACGATTCTGGATACTGATGATGGCTACTTATTTAAGGAACTTTTTAATGAATACCTAACACCGTTTACTAGTAATCCTGAATATTGTTATTTTTAAGAGGTAATTTCAAAAATAAAAAGTATCGAGGCAAAATCTTTAAATCGCGTTTTCAGTTCTGCTCGTGACTAGTTAAAGATATAAAGAAACACATATTTGACTTTCAGATCTGTAAGATCTCTCAGTTACCTATGACATTACATTGAAAATAACCAATATTTTCGATATAGCGCCTTTTCGATATAGGTCTGGAGGCTTCGGGGCAACAAAGGAGTGGAGGCCCCTTGGCCCCAAATTATTTTCCAAATAAAATGAACAATTGTTTTCAGTCGAGTTTTCCAATAATTGATTTCCAATAAATAAACGCGAAGAAAAAAATGAAAGGAAAAGTTGTTCACTAGTCTGAATTTTTTTCCGAAGTCTATTGTGGGGGCCCCTCTTTTGTGGAGGCCCCGGGGCTGTAGCCCCGGTTGCCCTCCCCTAAATCCGGCGATGCTTAAATATATGTTGGCCACATCTGTGTAGTGTCAAAATTAGCCCATATGATAACGCGCAAGGATGCAGGTGGAGCCGTAGCATTATTAAGCATGGCAAGCCTCCTCTACTTGCTTGTGTTAGTTCTTGGTCGACCATGAGGAGTACCTATCGTCATAGTCGATTGTTACTGTAGTGTAGTAGATGCAAAGTGAATAATTAGCATCCACCACCTTCTCTCGCTTTATTTACAACTTTATTTTGCAATTTATTTGGATAATGAAAAAACTAAATCGACACCCATGTTCAACTGATGCACAGTTAATAAATGAACTTCAATATTGTGAGATTGTGTAGACGGCACACACAACCAACAAAGTGGCGATGATGGCCTATTGTTTAATTGTCCACCATGAATGGTCAATAGTAAAGCCTTAAATAAAATGAACATCGATGTTTTCAATCAACAATTCACGGGTGTCTAAAATTTCATGATTATTAGAAGAATATTTTTTATAAATAGCTTAAATAAATGATAGAAAATGTTCGTTAATTTAAATGTATGACCAATGTGTTGCCATTGTAAAAAATGTGCCTCCATCTATTATAATTATTGCAGCTTACCCACATTTTTGAAAATTGTTGACTATGTATTTAATATATCGTTCATTTATTTAAGCTAAATAAATGAACGAACATCCATTACCCGCTGAGTTTAATTGAGCCATTCATAGTGATTATAAATAAGGTTAGAGCTAGTTATTCTTAAAATTTGCATATGCAGAAAACACAATTGAAGATGGTATAAAAATACGTTTTATTAGATTTAATACTTATGTTTTTGTTATGTGATTGTATGCTTTTTTTTTTTATTTTAGGTATCATTATGCAACAGTGTGCCGAAAGTGAAATTAAACAATGGAATTGAGATGCCGAGTTTGGCGTTAGGAACATTTTTAGGCTTTGATGAGGTGAGTGATATTCTTTACTCCGCTATATTTAGTTTTGCAAGATGCGGTCACGTTGTAACATGTGACTTTTTTTTCTGGAGAAATTTCCATTAAAGTTCAAGTTGAAAAAATGGCATTGGTTGTTCACCAAGAAAACTAGTGTAGGTCAACACCGGCGTCTTTTTTAACCGACTTCAAAAAAGGAGGAGGTTATCAATTCGGTTGTATTTTTTTTAATGTTTGTTACCTCATAACTCCGTCATTTTTAAACCGATTTCCAAAATTCTTTTTGTATTTGATAGAGTATACTGCAAGGGTGGTCCCATGCTCACCAAAGTCAGGATCGGATGATGGGATCCCATAGAAAATCGAGGAAAGCACTAATTTAATAAGGGTAAAAGTAGGGTTTCTTTCACTAAAAAGATTTCATTCACTAAAAAGTTAAAAATAATTTTTTTTTACAAAAAATTGAACCGACTTCAAAAACACTGAAAACTTAAAAATAATCTTCTTCTATATTGAAGTCGGTGACAAATTTTAACACTTTCTAGATCATCGTTTGGCGCCGACTTCAAAATAGAAGAAGATTATTTTTAAGTTTTCAGTGTTTTTGAAGTCGGTTCTATTTTTTTTCTGAAGTAAACTTTATGAAAAGCGAATTTTCTGCTTGTAGTGATTAATAAGCACTTAAATGGTCTAACTAAGTACCTACTTAAAACGAATGCTTATTAAAACTTAAAGCCGTGTATTTTTGTTCTACTCTCAAAATAATAATATAACAAAAAAACAAAGAAAAACATTTCCAAAGCTTTGCGATTAAATTAATTAAGATTTTAGCTTTTGTAATCAATTTCGATACGCTTGTGTAACACAGTACATACAAGTCCTGAGCGAAGTAAATTTTTCTTTATATTTCTATAAATATTAAAAATATTCTGGAATATAATACCAGTATCCACCTTTTTATCAAACTACCCTCAACCAAATTCTTATTTTTACCGCAGACGAAATTAAAAAATTTGCTTTATGATTAAAATAGAAAAAAAAACAAACAAGTTTAACATTCTAGACCTTTACGTTAGGTTTATCAGGTTTATGGCAAACAAACCCAAGCTTAGATAATTGTATTGTAATTTGATTGCCAATCTGACAGTGGATTTAGGATAGATAGGTGCATAAACTTAAACGCATAGCTCCTCTTTAGGTATATGAAAGGAACTAGCTGCCTATATACAACAATGATAATCCACAGAACGGCGTCGGCGTGGTGAAATCAAACAACAAAGAGCTTCGAGATGCCATCCTCAACGCAATTGATATTGGCTACCGGCACATTGACACTGCGGCCATATATGACAACGAGGAAGAGATTGGGGAGGCTATAAGAGACAAAATAAACTTAGGCGATGTGAAGAGAGAAGCACTCTTTATAACTACGAAGGTGAGCTATTTTTAAGTTGTTTATTTGTTGTAATTGTTTTTCAGGTTTGAAAGCCTTCCTTTGATGTTGTCACAGAACAAAGGCAGGTTTTGCTATCTCCAAATTGATTTGTATTTGTGGAAAAAAACGGTGGTTTGTTTGTTTTGTATTATTTATTGTGTATTGTATCGGACTTTTCTAATAGTGAAATCGAGAACGATATTTTCTTTGTAATAATGAGACAAGTTGAAAGAGGGCATCACCGGAGTGCCACAAACTTTAGTTTAACTTAGTTGGAACACTCTTGGCCTTAATCTCATCTGATAGTTACAAATAAATTAATAGAAAGGAAACTACGTTCATCTCACCTGAAGGTGATATAGAACACCTATATATAGAACAACACTACACCTACACCTGGATTATTCACCACCAAGGAACTGCGTTTGTCGTCTCTGAACGACGGAAAACAACAGTACAGACTTATATGAAATAAAGAAAAAATCTCGAAAGCTTAAACAATTTATTTTTATTTTCAGTTGTGGAACACTCACCACAAACGGGAGCAAGTGGTACAGGAACTAAAAGATTCTCTGAAGAAATTTGACTTAACATACGTTGACATGTACTTGATGCATTGGCCCCTTGCTTTGAATGTATGTAATTTGAACCTTTCATTATTTTAAGTAGGTATCTAAGAATTTTGCTAGCTTTAGAGTTCTTTCTAACACCATCAAACAAATTAGAATTAATTAATTCTACCCTTTATGAAAATTTTTATAACGATGATCTTCATGAATTTGGTATGTTTTAGATTATAATGATCTTAAATAGGATTTGAATTAAGTCTTTTTATTGGTCCTCGTGATTTTCCAGTACATTAATATGTTTAATAATATACATTAATATATTTTTATACTAATATTATACAGCTGAAGAATTTGTTGGTTTGTTTGAACGCGCTAATCTCAGGAACTACTGAATTGAAAAATTCTTTTTGTGTTGGAAAGTCCATTTATAGAGGAAGGCTTTAGGCTATATAACATCACGATATTGTTATTTTTGGACATCCATGCGAACGAAGTCGCGGGCACAGCTAGTTTTTAATAATATACATTAATATATTTTTAGGAAGATTATTCGTTCTCCGACGTAGACTACTTAGAAACTTGGCGCGGATTGGAAGATGCCCTTAAGCAGGGTCTTACCAAATCAATTGGGATATCTAACTTCAATAAGGAGCAAATCGAGCGTTTGTTAAAAGAATGTGAAGTAAAACCAGCAGTTTTGCAGATGGAGGTAATTTTTTATTTTTAAATCAGAAGTAGCCCTCAATCGCAGTCTTAGCAACCTTTCTCACAGGAACAAAATGTGACTAGTAATTTGAGGCGACACATTGTTTTTTTGCGTTCTTCTGCGTAATATATTTAGTGGAGATGTACATTAATAATAAACGCTGTAGCCCTCTTACAAATATGTTTTACCAGAAAACTTTTCACTTTCACAGATGCACCCGCAGTTGATCCAAACAGAAATGATCCAGTATGCCCTCTCCAAAAATATAACAGTCGTGTGCTTTAGTTTGCTGGGCTCCTTAGTGCCGCGATACGGGTTGGTGCTACCAGGGCCGAAGATTGACGATCCAGTACTGATTGAGATCGCTCAGAAATACAACAAGACAACAGCCCAAATCGTGTTTCGCTGGGCGGTGAGTTTATTACTTAAGTATCGTTAAAAAACATTAGTGCCTATATGAAGGAAGCTGTATGAAGCAGTGGAATTTTAAAATCAACTGCGTTTATTGATTTCTTTGCAATTTGACCCTATATCGATATAGAATCTTGCTCCTTTTTAAATTCGATTAAGCATGAAACCTTGACACAGAGTTGGCAACTCTACTGACTGACCTCACTTGATGTTGCGCAAGATTTCCACTTTGAGGCCCTCAAGTTAGTCAGTATAAACATAAAGTATCGGTTTCGACGATTACTCGAGGACATTCTTAATGTGTTTTTGATGGATAAGGAAGCTTTTTTGTGTTTGTTGTTTGTCGAGAGATCACTGTGATACAAAATCCTAACGGACAATAACAAAACCGAGCATAAAATAATATCTCCCGAACCTTTGAACTTTAAGAATCTTTACCTCAAATATTAAAATAGATTCTAATAGGTTAAATTTGATTAGCCGCTATTTGGTTAGCCCAAGGATCTCTCCTATTCTATTCATGTCATTGAAACAAAAGAAGCTTTTGAATTACAAACCTTTGCAGATAAACGATTTTTTTCTATTGCAGATTGACAGATCAGTGGTGCCTGTGATCAAAAGCTTTAATCCGAAAAGGCAAGCGGAGAATATAAACATTTTTGATTTCAAGTTAACCCAAGAAGATATGGATAAAATAAACAAGTTTAACTCAAACACAAGATTTACACTACCTTCATTCTGGCAAAACCACCCTTACTATCCCTTCGATAAAATCGAAAAACCAATAGAAGACCCTTTTATTAAGAAGACGTAATTTTATTGTTATTGTGCTAAGCATTTTATTAATAGCTGGAATTTGAATAGAATATGATTATTTTTGAGATTTTAGTCAAAATATTTTTAGTATTAACTTTATTTTCATTCTTAGACAATGCGTGCATGTAATTTTATATATTTCGATTGACATTGAAATCCAATTTAAGTTTAAGACAAAAATAGTATTATAGATAATAATTGTATTTGTAATTTAATAAAAACTTGAATAATTTTTCGTATTGTTTATGTCTGATAGAATTGATGTATTATTTTAAAAGATAATAAATGATGATGATATTTATTGATGAAATTTTTAAATTTACTTTTTTGTATCTTGATTTCCTTTTCCTAACCTGTCAAAAATACGACATATTTCGATATAGGTAGTTCTTTATCTTTTTAACTTTGAAATTAAACAGATAGTGGTGGTGCCTGTGCTCAAAACCTTAGGTAGGTACCTACACCCTAAAATCAAACAGAGAATATTAAAACATTTGATTTCTAATTAATCCATGAAGATTTGGATAAAATAAACGACTAAACGATAACGAATAAATGAAAGTGTAAATCTGTGTTTAAGTTAAATACACAGATTTACACTTTCTTCGTTCTGGTAAAATCATCCTTATTATATTGTCGATAAAATCGAAAAGCCCATAGAAAACTCTTTTGTTAAGAATACGTGTTTTTTATTTATGCTTTGCATTGTATTAATATTTTGGAAATCTGAATGTGTTTCATTCGAAACGTTTTAGTGATGAAAATCTTATTAGTATTGTAATGGACGGATGGACTGTATAATGAAATGATGAGTTTCTAAAATAAATATACTTACTTAATATAATAAAATAATACAACAACAAATTGTCCACAACAACGACAATCAAACGAACGAACAATGAATAACAGCACCTTGCAACAAAAAAAAACAACATTATAAAAACGAAATTAATATTCGAACTATCGTAAAACCACGGAAAATACTTACTTATCGGTAGGTAGTAAAACGTCCGCAAGCGTACCTACCTATAATTATTTTCATTCCTCGAAAAAGTGGACAATATTTTTATTATTAAGTGTATAATTCGAATGACAAACAATGTAAGTTTAAGACAAATAAATTGGGTTGTAATTAAATGAAATTAGAAATTTTAATGATGAAAAACTGCATTTGAAACATGAAACACGCAGCAAGAAGAACTTCTTAATTTCACTTTCACATTTGAAATTGGGGAAGTAAAATCGAAAATAACTCTCGTAGGAACGAGAGGTGTGCACTATTCGAAATCTGGGCAATACACTCGGTTGCAATATGCCATTGCAACAAAAACAATATACCTACCTACCTCCATTTTTTTCTCGTGGTATTTTAATGTAGTTTAAGTATTTAGACAGAATATGTAAGTATGTGAAAAAAATGTGTTTGTCGAGTTAGAGGTAAAGAGATCATATTTTTAAAAATTTAGGTAGGTATGTAGACATTACCTACAAGCTATGTAAATACCTACTCATAGTGGAATATTAAATTGGGAACTAGATTTTTTAGATTGGTTAAATATGGTCGGAAAAATAAAAATAATTATCATTCAAAAGCTTTTTAAATATTTTATTAAAATATTTGAATATAAAAGATGCGAGATAATTTGTTGTATTAGGTATAATACCTACATATAGTTTTACTGAATTATTTTAAACGACCATATTTTATTGTTTAACAGTAGTGACTTTTTAGGTTAGTAGGTATGTCACTAATCGAACTCAGAAACATCGATTCGTAGACAAATCGATAATGAAAGAAATATTTATATACTATTCATACCACCATGCAACCAGTTAACACCGAAAGACAAATTTTGCGGACCAAGAACGAAGTTAACACCCGAAAGATAAAGTTCGAACAGAAAATAGAACAAGGCTTACAAGAATTAGGTACACACAACAAGATCTACGATAGGTAATAGCTGATGGGCGGAATCTTAACTTCAAACTCAAAAATATATAAAATAAAATGTTAAATAGTTTTTTAAATATATAAATAAAAAAATGTTAGGCATCTCGTTTTAATTATTTTATGCATATAGGTATATCAAAAAAATTGCTATCTTGTTTTCCAAGTATTTTTTTAATTATAAATATTTAAAAATATTAATTTTTATTGATTATCAACCTTTTTCTAAGCATAACACTGCCTTTTAATGGCAAATATTTTTCTTTTACTTTAAGTACCTAGTTAGTTAAAAGATATTTACGTTCACTATGTAAAACGTAGTAACTCTTTTTTTCACAATCACAAATAGTCACAAGCATTTTTAGTACAATAAAATTAAAACAAACTAGGGGTTTGCACTGTTCGGAACACTACGGTGGTATAAACTTTAAATAACTTTCTCGACAATAAAGTCTCTTTTTCGACACCAACATCCTTCGCTACGGTCGGGCATATTCAGATAAGCCCGAATCATAATCTGAATACCTGGAGACCTATTTTTGAATTACGTATGCGATTTAGAAATCACCGCTGACTAAATAGTCAGCGATGACTTTGAAGTCACGAATTCCTAAACATCCTATTTTTGAAAGTCGAACGCAGAGCTGCCAACATAGATAAAGGTACGAGTTCGGTTCCACGCAGAATGTAGCGGTTTTCGGTATATACGGCTAAAAATTCATTGCAACTAGGCCAAAATATAAGAAAATACTGGTCTAAGTTTGTTTGTGACACAAATTTAAAAGATTTTAAACTTATACACGGTTATTTTTTTATCACCCTGGAAAATGTTAAGGACGCTTCAGGACACGTCCAATATTATATTTAAAAAAATGAAATAAAAAAATATAAAAAATTATAAAATCTAAAAAAATCTCTAAAAATGCTTCTCTCAACTAGTGCAGCATTTTTTTATTAAAAAAAAATTTAGTGAGTTATTTTTTTTTATTTATATTTAAATCATTCTAATACCATGTCGTGAAGCGTCCCTTAAATTTTCCAGAGTGATAAAAAATAACCGTGTATATTTACTTATTTAACAAATTTTAAAAATTTTAAATCCAACTCAAAATCAACACACATCAACTTCAAACTTGTCAATATGTTATCTAAACAAAACACAGATAACGTTTCCACAGTTATGTATGACTTGTTTACGAGTGGGTGAGGGCACTCGTAATGAAATCACATCCGTGACTAAGGTAGTCACTTAAGTGATATTCAAAAATAAGAATTATTGAAAATCGGTGATTATTAGTCACATCGGTGATTTCGAAGTCGCATACGTAATTCAAAAATGTCACCGAGGGGGTATCGTGGTATTTTTGACGCTCTTGCGACACACTCAGCTAAACCAATGTTTCTTTTTAATTAGGAAATTGTCTATTCGTGGTAATACCTTTTTGAATCTTTGTGTATGTTTCAGTTACAGGGTGCGTGAAAACAAATACCTACCTCAATTTTTATTCTATCTCCGTTCTACTGGTGTCACTTTATTTATTAATTTATTTAACTTTAATTTACTTATTTAAAACTAGTCTGCTGCTATATGTCTGTTTTTAATGAACGGTTAATAACTGTCTTTTTCTCAGAACACTGGAATTCAAACCTTTATATGTATTGAATAGAGTCAAGCCAACGAAATCTGACCTTAGGATCCAATTTTTTAAAATCTCGAGTCTCGAGCTGTCTACACCGACTAGGTAGGTAGGTACACACTGAATGTGAATTAATTATTTGTTTTATTGCATTATTTAAACGCCTGTTTCTTATTGTTTGAATTTGTGATTTTTTGGAAATGTCACCAGTTCTATAGAACTCAGAAACATATCGAGAATGAAAGAAATATTAATTTCTATTATTACCAGTTAACACCGAAAGACAAAGTTAACACCCGAAAGATCAAGTTTTCGAACAAAAAATGGAACAAGACTTACAAAAACTACATCTGACTATCTGACAAGATCTACGATGATAGCTGGTGGGTGGAAAAGGAAATCCCAAAAAAATATATTAAAAAAAGAGCCAAAAGTTTGTTTTATATATAGAACATAAATTAATTATCTCGTTTTAATTATTTTCTGCAATTACTGACTTAAAACAGGATATTAAATTTACCAAAATTTTAAGTAGGCGTTGCTGTTTCTAGGCGCAATCGAAAGTCTTCTTTTCTAAGTATTTAAATATGTTTTTAAAATTATAAATATTAACAATTTTTAGTTTTTATGGATAATTACACGTTTTCTTACCAAAACACTTCCTGGGGCCTAACCATGATCGCTTATAGCAAGGTTAAAACAATATTGAAACAGAGACACCGCTCTTGCTGGGTATAGCGCCATCCCGCTCTCAGTGCGGATTTAATATTGTATCATGGATAAGGGGCTTTTCATGTTATACATATATTTTCTAACTTTAAGTACCTAATAAAAATATATTTTGCTGTCACTATGTAAAACACAGTACCTATATTTCTTATTTTCACAATCACTTACATCACACAAATAGTCACAAGTATATTTGGTACAATCAAATTAAAACAAACTAGAGGTTTGCACTGTTCGGAACACTACGGTGGAATATAAACAAGTTTCTCGACTTTCCAGTCTCTATATTTCGGTACCAACAACTATCGCTACATTCGGGCATATTCGGGTGCAGTCGGGTGTACCCCTCGGTGGGATTTCCATTCCAGTACTCGTGGTATTTTTAACGCTCTTGCGGCGCACGCTCAGCTAAACCAACTGTATTTTTTTGAATTGCAAATTGTCTACTCGTGGTAATTTCTTTTTAAACCTTTATACACAAAGGATCAAAGAAATTACCACGAGTATCAGTCACAGGGTGTGTGAAAACAAATACCTCAATACCGATTCTTTCTCTGTTATAATGATGTGACTTTATTTAACTTTAATCTACTTCTTTAAAACAAGGCGATAGGCATGGTTTGCTTCCAATAAACGGTTAATAATTAGTCTCTTTCTCAGATTAGGACTGTATGGAACTCAAACCTTTGAGTTTGGGATGTTTAGGTTACCAATAAATAGAAAAATAAATCTTTATTTATTACTTCTACATTAGAGTCACGCCAACGGAAGCTGTCCCAAGAATATTGCTCCAATTTTAAAAATCTTGAGCTGTCAACACCGACTACGCACTGAATGCTAGTCGGTGTTGACAGCTTTTTATATTTTATCATTTTGTGATGGCGGCCATCTTGGATTCTCTCATGGTGTACTGCATTTTAAAAGTCAAGCTTTTGAATTTGATTCCCATATTGTGTGGACTGTACAAAAAATAATCTGTAATTTTGTGACGGCGGCCATCTTGGATTTGGTTGTTTTTCAAAATAAATACTTTATTCTACGTTGTACAAAAAAAATAATGGGGCGGCATACGGATATTTTCTAGGACCAAAGTACTCATCAAGACGAATCAAACGAGCCAAAATTCGAAGGGGTTGTGTCGTTTTATTGCGAGGTTCCTATGGCCACCTTCCAGCTCCAGCATCAGACTCTGGTTACCATATAGGATCAAAGTACTCGTCAAGACGAATCAAACGAGCCCAAACTCGATGGGGTTGTGTCTTTTTATTGCGGAGTTTCTATTGCCACCTTCCAGCTCCAGCATCAGATCCTAGTTACCATATAGGATCAAAGTTACTGGTCAATACGAATTAAATGAACTTGAAATTATTTTCAGTTGTGGAACACTCACCACAAACGGGAGCAAGTGGTACAGGAACTAAAAGATTCTCTGAAGAAATTTGACTTAACATACGTTGACATGTACTTGATGCATTGGCCCCTTGCTTTGAATGTATGTAATTTGAACCTTTCATTATTTTAAGTAGGTATCTAAGAATTTTGCTAGCTTTAGAATTCTTTCTAACACCATCAAACAAATTAGAATTAATTAATTCTACCCTTTATGAAAATTTTTATAACGATGATCTTCATGAATTAGGTATGTTTTAGATTATAATGATCTTAAATAGGATTTGAATTAAGTCTTTTTATTGGTCCTCGTGATTTTCCAGTACATTAATATGTTTAATAATATACATTAATATATTTTTATACTAATATTATACAGCTGAAGAATTTGTTGGTTTGTTTGAACGCGCTAATCTCAGGAACTACTGGTTCGAATTGAAAAATTCTTTTTGTGTTGGAAAGTCCATTTATAGAGGAAGGCTTTAGGCTATATAACATCACGATATTGTTATTTTTGGACATCCATGCGAACGAAGTCGCGGGCACAGCTAGTTTTTAATAATATACATTAATATATTTTTAGGAAGATTATTCGTTCTCTGACGTAGACTACTTAGAAACTTGGCGCGGATTGGAAGATGCCCTTAAGCAGGGTCTTACCAAATCAATTGGGATATCTAACTTCAATAAGGAGCAAATCGAGCGTTTGTTAAAAGAATGTGAAGTAAAACCAGCAGTTTTGCAGATGGAGGTCATTTTTTATTTTTAAATCAGAAGTAGCTCTCAATCGCAGTCTTAGCAACCTTTCTCACAGGAACAAAATGTGACTAGTAATTTGAGGCGACACATTGTTTTTTTGCGTTCTTCTGCGTAATGTCTTTAGTGGAGATGTACGTTACTAATAAACGCTGTAGCCCACCTCTCTTACAAATATGTTTTACCAGAAAACTTTTCACTTTCACAGATGCACCCGCAGTTGATCCAAACAGAAATGATCCAGTATGCCCTCTCCAAAAATATAACAGTCGTGTGCTTTAGTTTGCTGGGCTCCTTAGTGCCGCGATACGGGCTGGTGCTACCAGGGCCGAATATTGACGATCCAGTACTGATTGAGATCGCTCAGAAATACAACAAGACAACAGCCCAAATCGTGTTTCGCTGGGCGGTGAGTTTATTACTTAAGTATCGTTAAAAAACATTAGTGCCTATATGAAGGAAGCTGTATGAAGCAGTGGAATTTTAAAATCAACTGCGTTTATTGATTTCTTTGCAATTTGACCCTATATCGATATTGGGTGAATCTTGCTCCTTTTTAAATTCGATTAAGCATGAAACCTTGACACAGAGTTGGCAACTCTACTGACTGACCTCACTTGATGTTGCGCAAGATTTCCACTTTGAGGCCCTCAAGTTAGTCAGTATAAACATAAAGTATCGGTTTCGACGATTTCTCGAGGACATTCTTAATGTGTTTTTGATGGATAAGGAAGCTTTTTGTGTTTGTTGTTTGTCGAGAGATCACTGTGATACAAAAATCCTAACGGACAATAACAAAACCGAGCATAAAATAATATCTCCCGAACCTTTGAACTTTAAGAATCTTTACCTCAAATATTAAAATAGATCCTAATAGGTTAAATTTGATTAGCCGCTATTTGGTTAGCCCAAGGATCTCTCCTATTCTATTCATGTCATTGAAACAAAAGAAGCTTTTGAATTACAAACCTTTGCAGATAAACGATTTTTTTCTATTGCAGATTGACAGATCAGTGGTGCCTGTGATCAAAAGCTTTAATCCGAAAAGGCAAGCGGAGAATATAAACATTTTTGATTTCAAGTTAACCCAAGAAGATATGGATAAAATAAACAAGTTTAACTCAAACACAAGATTTACACTACCTTCATTCTGACAAAACCACCCTTACTATCCCTTCGATAAAATCGAAAAACCAATAGAAGACCCTTTTATTAAGAAGACGTAATTTTATTGTTATTGTGCTAAGCATTTTATTAATAGCTGGAATTTGAATAGAATATGGTTATTTTTGAGATTTTAGTCAAAATATTTTTAGTATTAACTTTATTTTCATTCTTAGACAATGCGTGCATGTAATTTTATATATTTCGATTGATATTGAAATCTAATTTAAGTTTAAGACAAAAATAGTGTTCTAGATAATAATTGTATTTGTAATTTAATAAAAACTTGAATAATTTTTCGTATTGTTTATGTCTGATAGAATTGATGTATTATTTTAAAAGATAATAAATGATGATGATATTTATTGATTAAAATTTTAAATTTACTTTTTTGTATCTTGATTTCCTTTTCCTAACCTGTCAAAAATACGACATATTTCGATATAGGTAGTTCTTTATCTTTTTAACTTTGAAATTAAACAGATAGTGGTGGTGCCTGTGCTCAAAACCTTAGGTAGGTACCTACACCCTAAAATCAAACAGAGAATATTAAAACATTTGATTTCTAATTAATCCATGAAGATTTGGATAAAATAAACGACTAAACGATGACGAATAAATGAAGAAAGTGTAAATCTGTGTTTAAGTTAAATACACAGATTTACACTTTCTTCGTTCTGGTAAAATCATCCTTATTATATTGTCGATAAAATCGAAAAACCCATAGAAAACTCTTTTGATAAGAATACGTGTTTTTTATTATGCTTTGCATTGTATTAATATTTTGGAAATCTGAATGTGTTTCATTCGAAACGTTTTAGTGATGAAAATCTTATTAGTATTGTAATGGACGGATGGACTGTATAATGAAATGATGAGTTTCTAAAATAAATATACTTACTTAATATAATAAAATAATACAACAACAAATTGTCCACAACAACGACAATCAAACGAACGAACAATGAATAACAGCACCTTGCAACAAAAAAAAAACAACATTATAAAAACGAAATTAATATTCGAACTATCGTAAAACCACGGAAAATACTTACTTATCGGAAGGTAGTAAAACGTCCGCAAGCGTACCTACCTATAATTATTTTCATTCCTCGAAAAAGTGGACAATATTTTTATTATTAAGTGTATAATTCGAATGACAAACAATGTAAGTTTAAGACAAATAAATTGGGTTGTAATTAAATGAAATTAGAAATTTTAATGATGAAAAACTGCATTTGAAACATGAAACACGCAGCAAGAAGAACTTCTTAATTTCACTTTCACATTTGAAATTGGGGAAGTAAAATCGAAAATAACTCTCGTAGGAACGAGAGGTGTGCACTATTCGAAATCTGGGCAATACACTCGGTTGCAATATGCCATTGCAACAAAAACAATATACCTACCTACCTCCATTTTTTTCTCGTGGTATTTTAATGTAGTTTAAGTATTTAGACAGAATATGTAAGTATGTGAAAAAAATGTGTTTGTCGAGTTAGAGGTAAAGAGATCATATTTTTAAAAATTTAGGTAGGTATGTAGACATTACCTACAAGCTATGTAAATACCTACTCATAGTGGAATATTAAATTGGGAACTAGATTTTTTAGATTGGTTAAAATTGGTCGGAAAAATAAAAATAATTATCATTCAAAAGCTTTTTAAATATTTTATAAAAATATTTGAATTTAAAAGATGCGAGATAATTTGTTGTATTAGGTATAATACCTACATATAGTTTTACTGAATTATTTTAAACGACCATATTTTATTGTTTAACAGTAGTGACTTTTCAGGTTAGTAGGTATGTCACTAATCGAACTCAGAAACATCGATTCGTAGACAAATCGATAATTAAAGAAATATTTATATACTATTCATACCACCATGCAACCAGTTTTTGTGGACCAAGAACGAAATTAACACAAAGTTCGAACAGAAAATAGAACAAGGCTTACAAGAATTAGGTACACACAACAAGATCTACGATAGGTAATAGCTGATGGGCGGAATCTTAACTTCAAACTCAAAAATATATAAAATAAAATGTTAAATAGCTTTTTAAATTTATAAATAAAAAAATGTTAGGCATCTCGTTTTAATTATTTTATGCATATAGGTATATCAAAAAAAATTGCTATCTTGTTTTCCAAGTATTTTTTTAATTATAAATATTTAAAAATATTAATTTTTATTGATTATCAACCTTTTTCTAAGCATAACACTGCCTTTTAATGGCAAATATTTTTCTTTTACTTTAAGTACCTAGTTAGTTAAAAGATATTTACGTTCACTATGTAAAACGTAGTAACTCTTTTTTTCACAATCACAAATAGTCACAAGCATTTTTAGTACAATAAAATTAAAACAAACTAGAGGTTTGCACTGTTCGGAACACTACGGTGGTATAAACTTTAAATAACTTTCTCGACTATAAAGTCTCTTTTTCGGCACCAACATCCTTCGCTACGGTCGGGCATATTCAGATAAGCCCGAATCATAATCTGAATACCTGGTACTGTACTGGAAATGTCAGCGAGGGGGTATCGTGGTATTTTTGACGCTCTTGCGACACACTCAGCTAAACCAATGTTTCTTTTTAATTAGCAAATTGTCTATTCGTGGTAATACCTTTTTGAATCTTTGTGTATGTTTCAGTTACAGGGTGCGTGAAAACAAATACCTACCTCAATTTTTATTCTATCTCCGTTCTACTGGTGTCACTTTATTTATTAATTTATTTAACTTTAATTTACTTATTTAAAACTAGTCTGCTGCTATATGTCTGTTTTTAATGAACGGTTAATAACTGTCTTTTTCTCAGAACACTGGAATTCAAACCTTTATATGTATTGAATAGAGTCAAGCCAACGAAATCTGACCTTAGGATCCAATTTTTTAAAATCTCGAGTCTCGAGCTGTCTACACCGACTAGGTAGGTAGGTACACACTGAATGTGAATTAATTATTTGTTTTATTGCATTATTTAAACGCCTGTTTCTTATTGTTTGAATTTGTGATTTTTTGGAAATGTCACCAGTTCTATAGAACTCAGAAACATATCGAGAATGAAAGAAATATTAATTTCTATTATTACCAGTTAACACCGAAAGACAAAGTTAACACCCGAAAGATCAAGTTTTCGAACAAAAAATGGAACAAGACTTACAAAAACTACATCTGACTATCTGACAAGATCTACGATGATAGCTGGTGGGTGGAAAAGGAAATCCCAAAAAAATATATTAAAAAAAGAGCCAAAAGTTTGTTTTATATATAGAACATAAAATAATTATCTCGTTTTAATTATTTTCTGCAATTACTGACTTAAAACAGGATATTAAATTTACCAAAATTTTAAGTAGGCGTTGCTGTTTCTAGGCGCAATCGAAAGTCTTCTTTTCTAAGTATTTAAATATGTTTTTAAAATTATAAATATTAACAATTTTTAGTTTTTATGGATAATTACACGTTTTCTTACCAAAACACTTCCTGGGGCCTAACCATGATCGCTTATAGCAAGGTTAAAACAATATTGAAACAGAGACACCGCTCTTGCTGGGTATAGCGCCATCCCGCTCTCAGTGCGGATTTAATATTGTATCATGGATAAGGGGCTTTTCATGTTATACATATATTTTCTAACTTTAAGTACCTAATAAAAATATATTTTGCTGTCACTATGTAAAACACAGTACCTATATTTCTTATTTTCACAATCACTTACATCACACAAATAGTCACAAGTATATTTGGTACAATCAAATTAAAACAAACTAGAGGTTTGCACTGTTCGGAACACTACGGTGGAATATAAACAAGTTTCTCGACTTTCCAGTCTCTATATTTCGGTACCAACAACTATCGCTACATTCGGGCATATTCGGGTGCAGTCGGGTGTACCCCTCGGTGGGATTTCCATTCCAGTACTCGTGGTATTTTTGACGCTCTTGCGGCGCACGCTCAGCTAAACCAACTGTATTTTTTTGAATTGCAAATTGTCTACTCGTGGTAATTTCTTTTTGAACCTTTATACACAAAGGATCAAAGAAATTACCACGAGTATCAGTCACAGGGTGTGTGAAAACAAATACCTCAATACCGATTCTTTCTCTGTTATAATGATGTGACTTTATTTAACTTTAATCTACTTCTTTAAAACAAGGCGATAGGCATGGTTTGCTTCCAATAAACGGTTAATAATTAGTCTCTTTCTCAGATTAGGACTGTATGTAACTCAAACCTTTGAGTTTGGGATGTTTAGGTTACCAATAAATAGAAAAATAAATCTTTATTTATTACTTCTACATTAGAGTCACGCCAACGGAAGCTGTCCCAAGAATATTGCTCCAATTTTAAAAATCTTGAGCTGTCAACACCGACTACGCACTGAATGCTAGTCGGTGTTGACAGCTTTTTATATTTTATCATTTTGTGATGGCGGCCATCTTGGATTCTCTCATGGTGTACTGCATTTTAAAAGTCAAGCTTTTGAATTTGATTCCCATATTGTGTGGACTGTACAAAAAATAATCTGTAATTTTGTGACGGCGGCCATCTTGGATTTGGTTGTTTTTCAAAATAAATACTGTATTCTACGTTGTACAAAAAAAATAATGGGGCGGCATACGGATATTTTCTAGGACCAAAGTACTCATCAAGACGAATCAAACGAGCCAAAATTCGAAGGGGTTGTGTCGTTTTATTGCGAGGTTCCTATGGCCACCTTCCAGCTCCAGCATCAGACTCTGGTTACCATATAGGATCAAAGTACTCGTCAAGACGAATCAAACGAGCCCAAACTCGATGGGGTTGTGTCTTTTTATTGCGGAGTTTCTATTGCCACCTTCCAGCTCAAGCATCAGATCCTAGTTACCATATAGGATCAAAGTACTGGTCAATACGAATTAAATGAACCCAAACTCGATGGGGTTGCGTCGCTTTATTGCGGAATTTCGTAAGTCCACCTTCCAGCTCCAGCATCAGACGCAGCTCTTCGCAGTAACTCTTGTTTACTTTGATCAAGAGGTTTGATCATTGTGGATATACAGGGTATAAGTGACGGTGTCCCATTTCTTTTAACAGTGAGTTCAGACCATGATTTTATTTTATATTTTCCGAATTTTCTATTATTTTTTTCAATATTCTCTGGTGTAATATAGCTTAGTTGACGTTTACAAATCATATTCTGTAAAAAAAATTATAGGCTAGAAGACTAAAAAATTTTTTTGCTTTAATAGAAGCTCATTCATATAATAAACAGAAAGAAAAAATCGGTTTTCGAATAACTATAAAAACAACCAAGATATAAGGTATTAAAGATTTTTCTCCGTCTCTTTCTTGCAAAACGGCAATTTACAAGCAGTTTATATGGCTGTACTCAACAATGACGTCATGGTTGATGTCGGATCTTTCTGTCTAATCGCCTTCAAATTAACAACTTAAAATGCTTGTATCTAATGTATTTCTAAGCCGATTTTAATTCTAATTTCACAGGACTGCATCTTTTTCCACAGTATTTTAATATTTAATGACGAGACGTAAAAATTAGAATTCATTCATCATCCCAATTACACAAGAAATTAACTTCGCAATGTAAATCGTAAGTATTACATTTCTATCTTACTGCGTGCGGAATCAGCTGTTTGAGCTGATTCTGCACGCAATAAAAATTAAAAATAAAAACTCCTTTTTTTTGCTTTAAAAGCTTTTCCGGAAAAAAATAATATCGTTAAACATATATTAACATTGATCTCATTGTTAAAAGAAATGGGACACCGTCACTTATATCCGGTAATAAATACGTGTCCATGAAAATCCCTAAGAAATGGCATTGATTTTATAGCTAGCAACACTGTTCTCTAGCTGTCATTATGAAGACTGTTTTAAAACTAAAAAAAGAAAAGTTCCATGGTGACGTTTAAAATTAGTTTCACTAATAATTGCATTTTTTATAATAATGTTATGAACCTCGGATTTTTTTATTAGTAAATAATAGTTATAGATATGACTTTCTTCAATATTATAAATTTTTCGTGTTTAAAAAAGAAAACTCAATTTAAAATAATTGTCAAATATTCTAATGTTACGTGGTTTCAAAGCGTTCCTCGAACCAAAAAACAAAGCAAAGCAGCGACGTTTCGCTTCATCTTCGTAGTCGGTGAAAAAGTTCAATTTGCAAAGTCGTCCATATTTCCTTTGTGTTGTCGCGTAGACTTAGCTAAAATTGTTAATTTCAGTGCCGGCAAGCGAGTGAAATTATACATTGTGGCCAAGGTGACGCCGTACCCTAGTATGACTTATTCCGGAAGGAATAAATTCGAGGTATCTATCGACTACCATGCAATTTGTTTGTTTTCATTTTGATGGAAAACAGCTGACATCGTTGGTTGGGTTTGAGAATGTTTTCTTTGTTCTAACATCTCACGTGTGATTATTTCTTAAAGCGTTGTCTCAACTTGTCGCATCATCTAACTCTTGTATAATTGTGTAAGAAACACAACAAGCAAATTTTCGATCTATTTTTAACGCGCAAAACGATAACATTACATTACATCGTTCCATACAAAATATGTTTGAAACATTTCGTTTGCGACGCTCCTCGTGTCGTCTACACGTCGTCGAGTGCGCATTTTGAATCGTTACTTCTTTTGTTGATCGGTGTAAATGACCTCGAGGGCAATCAACTCGCGTGCCGTTATTTTCAAGTATTAAATGACCCCTGCATATCGCTGATAAGTGTTATTTTCACGTATTTCCGCGCAACGGTTGGAGTAATGAAGTTCCTAAAATGCTTAGAGCTCCCAGTTGAAGATTTGAATCTGTTTACAGTGGTATTATTATTGGTTTTAACCTAATACTTTAACATTTAAGTAAATTGAAAAAAAATTTTTTTGGCCAATCTTTCTGAAAAATATGCTCCAAGCTTTAGGAAAATTTAATGACTATATTAATCATCTTACTTACCTAGGAGGTTGGTTGCTGATGGTTAACTAGAAGTCTTACAAAATTAAAATTGATTTGAATAAATATTAAATAAAGAATAGTTTGAAATTATAAAAAGAATTCATAAAATTACCTATATAAAGTTTGTATGTTATTATTGACTTCAAAGCTATTGTCAAGTCTATCATAACGGATTTTTTTACAAATAAAAATCTTTAATAGTTTCATTAATTACTAATGTATAATAGGTAATAATAATAATAATAATTCTTTATTGTTCGTTCGTTTCTTATGTCTAGGCAAATACAGCTCCAGCTAGAACAGTGATATTTATATATTAATTGTCCCCAGCCCCCCATCAACCGAACTAAGAAAATCCTGTATTTCGAGTAGATAGAGAGCATGGAGATGCTTACAAAGACATCAAGTATTTTATGTTCTTAAATATCAGTGAAATAATCTAGCTTACAAACTTTACAACCCAAACAAAAACAAACTACAGTAACATAAACACTGACAGTGTCTACGGAGATTCCCAAACAAGAGCACGTCTGTTTTTTGGGAATTTAAGCAATAAAGAAGTAATTAAGATAGTAACAATGAAATAAGACAACTTACGTACAACGCTCTATTGCTTAGATTTATACATATAGTAGATGTACAGGTACATATAGTATAGTAACTATAATACATACTTATGAGAACACACCAAATCAGCCTTAAGACATCATTTTATAATAAGATGGCAATAAATTTCAAATTGAAGTCAAAGGCTAAGGATCTGTTATTATCTAATATAGACTGATTAATTAATTAACAGATTAATCTAATTAATTACTTTATTTACAAAAGATAATGACATTAATGTTTCAAATCAAAATGAGTTTTGATTTCTATTATATGTATATTAATATCCAGGCTCCAAAACAATTGCCTTATGTTCAGTCCCTTCTTTTTTAGGTGTCATGGGTTTTGTAACGGAAATGTCTCTGTCGGAACGAAAAAGTGCAGATGAGCAATGAATTTCAAACCTATTGAAATCCACCCAATAGTCGAATCATTCCCATCCTTTTTGCCATACAAAAAGATGTTTAGTTATCGATCCCGAGTAAGCCTTTGATATATCACCTTCACCTGACCATCACCTTTGAGTTATGCAAAATATTTTTACTAAGAATTTTCGACAGGCTACTTTTTTACACATGTGAAAAAATTGTAAGTGTTTTTCAGACATACACTTTAATGCAAAAATGCTTTTGGTAGGTATACTATTCTCTCTTGCATGAAATAGCATCAACAACCGTTCAAAATCAAAACATTGGTTGCGAAATTAGAAATAAAAAGCGATTAAAACAAAAAAAGTGTAGTTTTATAGAGGATGGCCAGTTATATTGTGCCAAGAATTATTAATCAACTACCCACCCAATTAATTGCAAGTATTATTCCTAATAATGTTAAATATAAATTAAAAAAATATTTGTTAGACAGCATTTATTAAATTAAGACAAACTAATGTAGAACCCTAGCACATATTATAAACCTTTGTGGTTTTATTTTTGTTAGTTATGTTTGTAAAGTTTTGATTATTTATTATTTTTGTTAGTTATGTTTGTGAAGTTTTAAAAAATTAAAAAATAAACAAAGTTATAAAAATGGAAAAATAACATGTTGTTTGAAAACTGATTATGAAGCTTTGGTTGCAAATGTTGCTTTTTCTCTTCTAGACTCAGGTTACGAACTATTTGTTCATCAAATTTCATCCAAATACGTTCAACTGTTTTTATCTGATGACATTATAAACATCAACAAAAAAATTTTGTTTAAAAATTAAATGTAGTATATAAAAAATTGTATGGCAAGTGAGAGTATGATAGTCTTTACAGTATTTGTGAGCTTAGATGAAGATCGGTTACTATTACTTGTTATATATCATAAGTGATATCATTATTTTTGTTTATTCACAGATAGCCCGATTTTCGGGCGAAGATGAGAATCATATAAATAAAAAACTACCAAAGGAGCTGCTGTTGAAAATACTGTCTTATCTTGATGTAGTATCATTATGTCGATGTGCTCAGGTAAAGCCATGAAGAAATAACATGACTTCTTAAAATCTCTTGTTTCTTATTTGAGTTTCACTAGTTTGCTAGTGAACTAACAAACAACTCAAGTTCCTCTATTATAACAGTATCAGAATCCAGATTTTATCACCTTTGTGGCCAAGTGCATGACTCTGAGGTTGAGAATCTTTCCTGTTCAGTTTGGTTGGTGGTTTTTGAGTCAGTTTGTCTTAACTAAGCCTGTCAATGTCAATATATGTGGACTGACAATCAAAGTAAACATAACCACTGCTTTTAAGGCTGAGGAATTAAGGGAATTTCTTTAATCTTCAGACATTGTTACTTGCAAATCTTGCTATAGGCCAAGAATTTCTCTTTTAAGAAGAAAAAGTTATAAGTGCCTCGATTTAAAGCTATGATATTTATGTCCTATGACACATATTACAGGTATCAAAACTGTGGAACATCCTAGCGTTAGATGGCTCGAATTGGCAAAGAATCAACTTATTTGAGTTCCAAAGAGATGTGGAGGTGAGTGACTTTAGTTTTTTAAAAGCTTATCTTGCTATATAGTTATGTATTTAATAGAATAATGATCATTGAAATACTAATTTCATAATAATGTGGACAATATACAGGAATATTGCTATCGATAATACTTTCAAATGTGCAATGTGTAGTTCTAACCTGCAGGTTTCAAAAACTAATGGCTCCTTATGGAGAAATGTATAACAAAGTTCCACAAAGTGTTACTGATTCACCTTTTCACAAGTTTAAAGCGCATGTAAAAAGACTTAAAGTCAGTGATTATTTCATTAGTCAATGATTCCAATGATTGGTGTTAATTTATGGATATCACTTGTTATGTAGCAAAGAAATGTTATTGTGTTAAGCTATTTGTGTAAACAAATATTATTGTGTTTGGTAACAACATAATGTATTGTAAATGTGATACGTCTGATAAAGCTGATAAGTTTCATGTGCCTTCTTATCAGCTATAAGGCATACTAAATGGATGATAAGCTTTCTATAATCATCATAACAGCTCATATACGTCTCCATCGAGGGGTTCAAACCTACCCTAAGTTAGGGTGCTTAGGCCTTAGTCAACTACACTGGCCCAGTGCGTCTTGGTCTACTTCACATACACCTTAGAATTTCTTCGCAGATTTCCTTCACAGTAGGAGTGTCAGACAATAATCTATACTTACTAATATTATAAAGCTGAAGAGTTTGTTCGTTTGAACGCGCTAATCTCAGGAACTACTGCTTCGAATTGAAAAATTCTTTATGTGTTGGATAGTCCACTTATCGAGGAAGGCTTTAGGCTATATAACATCACGATATTGTTATTTTCCGACACATCCACGCGAACGAAGTCACGAGCACAGCTAGTGTACATATGAAATTCGAAAAACACTTTGGTACATGGCGGTTTCGAACCCCAGACCTCCCGATTGGAAGGCAAGTGCCGAGTCAACAGCGCCACCTGACTGACTGACTATCTCATATTTAAATACAGACTATTTTAATTTTGATTGAGTTTGGGAAATTACAAATTTCAAATTGACCAAAAGCTGCTTAGGTTATTATTAAGAAGACACATCCTCAAATTACGCATTGTGAACTTGTTAGTAATTCTTGGAAGGTAGTCAATGAATTATGAGTGTTTTATGTGTTTGTAAAGGGACCAGTTATTGAAAACATATCTCAGAGGTGTGGCGGGTTCTTACGCGAGCTGTCACTGCGCGGCTGCGAGAACATCGCTGATGGATCCATGAAGACTTTGGCGCAGGTAAATTGTAGAATAAACATGCATGGTACACACGGCAAAATGTCAGATCTTAGTAATACAAAGTACAAAGTAATTAATAAATTTATCCGGCTCGAAGGACCAAATATATTTCTTTGTTAGTAGGGATTTAATAATTATCAAGTGTCATTACTAATAGTATTATTCACAAAAAAATTCTGTTTATAATCTGTCATCAATGATTTAAAAAAAAACAAAATAAGTCGTATTTGAATAAATAATTTTTTAAATTACTTACAGACAATATTGAGGCAAGAGTTTCTCAACAGCGATCGTTCAGAATAGTACGAGTTCTTACTCAAGAAATTTCTTGCACAGTTAATTCTTTTTTTCTCAGTCATGCCCTAACATAGAAGATTTGAACCTGAGCAAGTGCCAGAAAATAACCGACCATACATGCCAGGCTCTCGGCAGGAAGTGTAGCAAGCTGCAGAGGTAAGTGACATACCATTTCACGCAGAAACAAATGCCAAGCTAATAGTTCATTCAACCAATCAGAAAGCCCGGACAAACGTTAGTGCGTGCGACGACGGACTAAGATTACATGTGTTGGCGCTCCTGTTCTTGCCGCAGGTGTCATAAGAACAGACTTTAGCAGTTTACCGCAATCGCACCCCGGACACTCCATACAACGTTCGCAAATCAATTATCTATCACTTACTAATACTTAAGAGACCGAGTAACGCCAACGATCTTGAGACATGAGCTTCGACTGGATTACGGGCGCAGCGCGTTATTGAAATTTAGCGAAAAAATCAATATATTTTTTTAAGGAACTAGTAACTTATTTGAAGATATGAATCATCAATATTATGAAATTAAGGGTAACGAGTTAATTCCCTGAAAATACCTTCGTTAAGTAACTCAGATTTTCTTCTGGAAACTGTATTTGAGAAATTTTGATTAAAATTTGTTTTATGTTTTCCATGTCCCATGGATATTCTTAGAAATATTTTCAAGAGTAACATATATTTTTTTTTACTGTGGTATATTAAACAGGTTTTGCTAAAAAAGTTTTCAAAGTTGTCAGCCTCTTAGGCAAATGACGTAAGTACACGCGCAAATGTGTGCATTAAATCTAGTAGGGCTGAGTGCGTGGTTATTAATCTGAATGACGCAAGCAGTGCCGCGGCTGCCTTCTCTCTTACCCGCATAGACAGGGCCGGATTTGCCAAGGGGCCATGTGGGCCTGGGACCCGGGTCCATAGCGGCAAATTTTTAGGGGCGGCAAAGCGGCAAAAAAAATTGGAATTCGGAAAATATGATTATTTCAGTAACCGCCATTCTGAAAATGTTATAGACATTTGTGATCTGTCCGTTAATATCCTTAATTCGACACCCCAACCAACATTTATGTAAAATCGTTGATCGCTGCTGCTAAAAGTAGCTAGTATGCTAAGGCTCTAAGCTAAGCGAAGTACTCGTGGGCACGCGACCATAGAGTTTAAAATTTGCAAGATATGCAACAAAACAAATAAGCAAATATCTCCGTAAATAATACACGAAAATTTATTTTGATAATTCATACAATTCTTTTATAATTTATAATGAAAATAAGTTAGGGTGTCTGAGGTGTAGCGCTATATTATTTACACGTTGTATAGATGATTCTGGTGAAATAATAATTTACCAGAATTGTCTATACAACGTGTTGAATAAGTGTAAGTCCAATAAAATTCCGCATTATAAATATTAATTTGCTTTCCAGGATAAATCTCGACGGCTGCGACAGTATCACAGACATATCTTTGAAAGCATTGTCAGATGGCTGTTCTGTAAGTATTGTTTTACTTTATCTTATTTATTTAATCCGCGTAACACTAAAAGCAGTGTAAACACTCTTGGGCCCAATCTTAGATTCAAGATATTTCTTGGCATCTCAAATGTTGAATGAAGTTAAAAGTTGCTGGACAGTGCTTTATGCCGATATTAACTTAAATGGCTTACAAATCTATCTAAGGAGATGGTTTTGCTCGAAGATTCTCTGCTTGATCTGAGTCCAGGACGATATATCTCAGCGCTTACCAAAGCTAAAGTGGTTGTGCATATAGTTCGAAAAGTCGATGGACGTGGGCAAAAAATTAGTCAAATCAAATTTTGATTAACAGATGTTGACTCACGTGAACGTGTCCTGGTGTGAGCTGATCACGGAAAACGGCGTCGAAGCCCTAGCCAGGGGGTGCCCCAAACTAAAGAGCTTTATATGTAAAGGTTGGTAATGCTACTAGTTGGAGTACAGTTGACCCGCGGTAATCCGATAAACGTTTTGCAAGGTGATGTTGGATTATCGGATTTGTCGGATTATAGACTACTGCCTAAGGCCCTCTATAGTCCGGAATTTTTTGAATAAGAGTACCTTGTAATCCGACAAATTACAAATCAAAAAATCTATTTGAACTACGAATCATACTAGGTACATAATGATGTATGTAGAATTTAGTAAATTAAACATCACAATGGAGAGCTTAATATTTTATTGTCAAAATATCATCATCAGTGCTATAGGACTTACAAAAAATAATAACTAAACTTATTTACGTTACAAAGTGAAGATTTGCCGAAATTCTTATCTATCACCAGCAGTGATAGGCGTGTCGGATTACAGGGGTCGCCAGATTAGACAGGATCCGGATTACCGTGGGTACACTGTAGTTGGATTGTACAAACGCAACCAATATAACATATTTGATGAATCTTTGTAGGCATGTAATATTTCTATGTTTTTTCTTTTGTATTTGATTTTGATACCATATAAAAGCAAGGACCGGAAAACCCCTTTATTTGATTAAGCCGATTGTTAGGGAAACCCTATCAAAAGGTTACCGAACGATAGGGTTACCCCATTGATAGGGTTAGTCTTTCCTTGTGGAAACTTTTTTGAATAAGCTTAACCTTTAATTTTAAGTGCTTACCAACTAATAAGGTTACCCTATTGTCTCCTATCTTATTTCCGCACATTTTCGCGATTTTTACTAACATTGGATTGATTCGACCGACGCCGACGGTGAGGGCGGCGGACGGCAGTGTTTTTCTTATTTATTAGATTGACACTGATATCTGTTTTCAAGTTTTATGTTAAATTATTATAAACATGGAATCTATAATACAGCTATAAATCTTGTCGCGAGATTGTAGATAAAGAATAATACAATACTTACCTATTTAAGTTGATCTTGATATTGGTAACTCTAAGAAAAATATTTGTTTTATTAAAAAAATCTTGCGGCAAGCTTTTATATTTTAATAAAAAAATGTTTCATGTAATAAATTAATGTTTATTTTCCTCTTTTTAGGGCATTAAAATAACGAATAGACAGCTCTTGTTGCGTATTGAATGTTTGTGAATAGCAGCATTTGCCATTACATAGTTATTCATCAAGCAAATTAAAAACTAATGCTTGAACTAATTTGAAGAAATTAAGGTCTATTATCTTTTTATTTTTTCAAACTTCTACGTTCATCCGATTTAAGGCCGATTTCGAGATCTGGGAAATCCTATGTTACCGCAGCAAATTCCTAATAACTTAAGAAGACTTATTCGTCAACTGGCGAGCGCAAAACTCGCGAGCGCTCGCCAGTTGGCACCTTCCGATTTTACCTAATTTTTTGGTCGTCAACTCGCTCGATGGTGGAATCTGACATATTTATGTACAGTCAGCTACAAAAATGTTTAAGTAAATTTAAAGTAGGTACCTTTTTTAATGTTTAAGATACTTTATACGATGTAAGTTTAAAATAAAACAAAACATAGTTTTGAGATAAATATATAAATCAACATGACAAAAAACTGCTTATTTCCTTAATAATTATCAACAATATCACAATGACTCAAGAATTTGGCTTATTACCTATTATATTAACTGTCCAAAACTAAGCAATGTGAGTGAATTTCACTATGAATACTTTTTAAGAAACTTAATTTACTACCCCTTCCTATATATTTGAAATTGCAAAATTTGTAAAACAAAATAGAAGTCTCTTTAAAAGTACTAAAGAATTATTTCCAAATAAATATACAAGATATATAAATAGACTTGACCCTGGTGTTCGACCAAATTCTACAAAATTCATAATTAACTGTTGTTGTATGTGTATCTCTATATACAGTGTGTCCCCGGATAAGGTGCACAAACGAAAATGGGTGAAACTAGACTACAATTTATCGATAAAAAAAGAGAAGAAAAACTTTAAAATTAAATTTTATTTATTATTGATTTTTTTATTCTCTTTTTAAGACCTTTTGTGTTTGTAAAATTGTAACATTGTAACCACTGCGTGGATTTTGTTCAAATAAAAACAATAATGATGCCAAAAGATTAACTATAGGTGCGTTCCATTTGACCGCAGATTCACAGCATTTTCAAAATTTTTTGCATCATCGCGTTTCATTAGCTTTTGACGCTAGCAGGGCTAGCATCGTATGTAGACGTAATGCGTTCCATTTAAACAATATCTTGATTTTTAGGTTAGGTTTCCTTTGTGAAACATAGCGCGGTTAAAAATTTTAACATTTCTTATAAGAAATGCAAAACGTGGTTAGCATTTGATGTTAGCGTGACAAAATGGTGACGCTTAAATGGAAAACGGGGACTGTATGGTAAATAAAAAAAGTACATAAAAGCAGTCAAATGGGGAGAAAAACATTTTTTTTTTCACTAATTTTGAACATAAAACTGTTAATTATTTTTTATTGCATAAAGTTGGCAAACAAGCAAACTGCCCACCTGATGGTAAGTGGTAACAGTCACCTATAATACATGTGGCTCTTGTGAGATTCGCAGCAAAACTGCAACCTCCACAAGAACCACAGTGTACGTTGCCAACTTGTGACACAAGATGTAAAGTCACAGTACCCAATAATTTCACTGCCATATCTTACCCTTCAAACCGGAACACAGCAATGCGAGCACTGCTGTTTGCGGCAGAAATAGGTAAGACGGAGGTACCTAAGCAGACGACCCTGGTACAGAGTCTCTCTCCAGTATATTTTGAGTAAATGTTTATTTTTACCAAATAATGCAGTTAATATAAAAATGTTTTTTTAGATGTTTGTAATAAATACTTATTGTGATTTGTTTTTCTTGTTTTAATCAATTTTACAATGAAAAAGCTTAGCTTAAGTTTAAAAAATGCTTAAATGTGTTTAGCTAAATTCCAATTTAAGAAAAGCTACCTCAGCGGTTGACAAAAAGGCAGCGGCGCGGGCGCCAGGGGACGGCGCGTTAGCAGGCCACTCAATTAAAGACTCGTAGCTAAACATGTATTAGAGACAGAATGTTGTTTTTTTTGTTGAAATGGTTATAAGATCTGGATTAATAAGAGGTAATAAAAAGAATTTGTTATAGGGGGCATTATTTGGTAAAAATAAACATTTACTCAAAATGTAACACTGTTATGTTCAAAATTAGTTTAAAAAAATGTTTTTCTCCCTATTGACTGCTTTTATGGACTTTTTTTTTATTTACCATACAGTGTTAATCTTTTGGCATCATTATTGTTTTTATTTGAACAAAATCCACGCAGTGGTTACAATGTTACAATTTTACAAACACAAAAGGTCTTAAAAAAAGAATAAAAAAATAAAAGTCAATATTAAATACAATTTTTTTTCTAAAAAAAAATATTTTCTTGTCGATCCATTGTAGTCTAGTTTCACCCATTTTCGTTTGTGCACCTTATCCGGGGACATACTGTATAATAAGTTACCAGAAAATTTTTTACATTTAACAGATTTAAAGTTGAGTTATATAAATGGTTGCTATGTGTTTTTTTTTTATGAATTTTTAAGTAATAATTAGTTTTTGTAGCATTTAGCCAGGTAGCACCCGCCATTGCTATCGCTGACACGAGTGCAATTTCTTCTCGATATTTTATGTGAAAATTTTAGTTTTTGTTAAGTTTTAAAGTTAAGTATACGTTTCACATTAGAAGACGTAAGTATAATACTTATTTTAACTAAGTAAAATCATCAATTTACCCCTACAATACATTAATATCACTAAAAACTTCCACATTCAAATATTTTTCATTGTTTCGCCTTTAATTTTGGAAGTCATTTTTTCCTTACACTTCTATGGACGGGGTCATTGAGGCCCCTGTTCTTCGTTACGCAGTTTACGCGTTTTTTTAGATATTAGGCTAAAATTTATGTCTTAATCGTAATAAATAGGTTCAAATCAAACTAACCAATACAAATTAAATAAAATGTTAATAAATTTTACTTAGTATAACGAAACAAAGAACTTATGTGATAATAATAATAGGAATAAGTCTCATCTAACAAGAAAAACTACTTTTTCCTCAATTATGAATTCTAATAAGTAAATTAAACATAAAAGAAAGCTCGCAGGTAAAAAAATATAAAAGTGACACCTATTTAACAAAAGCAATCGTAGTACAATTGCTTTATCGATATTTTCTGACGCACTGCTGGCTGCACAGCTAATTATATTGAACATTTTTAAAGAAAAATTGATTAAAAGTAGAAGGAAATAAAAATATGATTGTCCTTATATTTGTAGACAAGGGGCCTTAGAGACCCCACGTCCATAGTTAAAGATTAACTGTTTTATTTCCATATTTTCTCTACAGGCGGCAGTATTAAAGGCTTAATTTTTATTATAAAAACCAAAGCACGCTTAAGCATGCTAATCTGGGCAGAGCAACGTTTTGGTCCGAAAATGAAAACCAAATACGATTGTACATATTTCGAAAAATCGTAAACATAACAGATATTAAAATTCAATTCCAATCCAGAAAACAAAACACAAAGTCTCAGTTACCAACCTTCCAAACCCAGGTAAAGCTGCGGGCAATAGCTAGTTTTTATAGTTTTTGGTTTCAATCTTTTTTTATTTGACTGTACTTTAGATGCGCGCGCGAGTTGACGACAAAAAAAATTAAATAAAATCGGAAGGTGCCAACTGGCGCGCGCTCGCGAGTTTCCCACTCGCCAGTTGACGAATAAGTCCTTAAGAATGACAACACGCACTAATTCAAATTCAAAAATCTTTATTCAACCTAGGCCTTTACAGGCACTTATTGACGTCAAAACAAAGCAAAACATTCCAATTTAAAGAAAACATATTTAACCTTGTATGTGCATACATCCTGAATATATCTACTCAAGATGTCTGCAAATACAAGTAGCAATTTAAAAAAAAGTTGAATCTACACCAGAAAAAAATTGGGAGAGCCTTCTCGAGAAGAACAGGCAAGAAACTCGAAAGGTCAAATTTTTTTATCTCTTCTTTTAAATAGCCATTTACAATTTTGGTTTTGTTACATAGTCATTGAAAGTTAAAAAAATACAATCGGTATGCTTACATACACTTAAAATGTCAAAAAATAAGTTATAGACTTTACACTAATCATAATACAATAAATTAGGTATGTTGTTACCAAACATATGATACCAACCAAACATAGTCTATATAATTCAAAATCAGTGTCAGTTCTTTTCTGACAACAATATCTGTTAACATCAATAGCTATAACAACAACACGATTATTGACATTATAACGAATAAAATAATAACTTCTTATTAAACACCAGGCGTTGGCATCATTTAAATAATCGTTCACTTTTTATTATCCTTTACTCATTAGAGTCTTTTTTACATGCGCTTTAAACTTATAAAAAGGCAAGTGTAACTGACACTATGTGGAACTTTCTTGTAAAAAGTTTCAAATTTTGTCACAAATTTTGCTACTCACAAACATGTAATACGCAACAAAAGCTGTCTATTCGTGTATTTGGTTCCGGACGGAAACGATTCTATTTAAAATAATTGACCCGAAAATACAACCATAAATACATATATACATACAGTGCAGGCTAAATACAAGTTTGTAAAAACAAACAAGCTGCACCGCGACTGGCGCGCAGCTTGGCGACATCTTAACGTAAACTGATTGACGAGTCACGCGAAAATTAACTTTAGTGCGAATAACTTATTATTCCTTATTATTTGATGGGGCGATATTTTGCGGCTGTCGATAACTACACACGTAAACGGTTATGCAACAATAAGTCTAATGCATTTGACGTAAAAACTTGAATTGCTTGTGCGCGTTAAAACCCTATTGATAGGGTTAGCCTCAATGGGGTTTTCGGATGCGGTAAGTGCTTACCCTAATTAACTGTATTATTTTGGTTAGCCTTTCGGTGCAGTAAGTCGATGAAATGCTTACCGCATTGATAGGGTTTGTGAAAACAAGTCTATAAATTACCCAATCAAAAACCCCTTATATGGTAAGTGGTTCCGGTCCTTGTATAAAAGTGGTTACTTTTGCATTCAGGCTGCAAAAACGTAAACGACAAAGCTGTGACCTGTCTCGCTACTTACTGTCCCGATTTGGAGGTGCTCAATGTGCTAGGCTGTGAGGTGAGTAAAATACACACAGTACATAATATTTATTTATACAGGGGTGTGTCCACAAGCCAACTGTTTTTCCATTTAATTACACAAATAAGTGATTTCGAAACTCGTGGTATATTGAATTTCGACAAAAAGTTTATTAATTATAGTAAAAATGAATTATTATTGTTAATATTATAATGATAAAATATGAATGAAATAATATATTAAATAATAGCAAAAAAAATGATCAATAGGTAAAACATAATTTTGACTTTATTCAACGTATAGTCACTTTTACTTAAGAATTACGAAACAAATATAACTTGATGATGATGCTGTTACTTTAATGATACAATTTTAAATAATAATATAATGAAGTACTTGAGTAATTTGTTTAAATTTGACAAATGGATTTTTAGAATGTATATAATGAATAATTCCTCAAATATGTACGAGGGGCGGCTGATAAGTTCGCAGCCTAGGGTACTTAATGAAAGAAAAGTTTAGTTTTTTAATTTTTATTTTTCAATATAATCACCCTCAAGTGAAATACACTTCTCACATCGTGAATACAATGCCTTTAAACCATTGAAATAATATTCTGAAGATTTCTGTTGAAAATGGCTCTCCACGGCTGACTTCATCTCATTGTCATCCGAAAATCTTCGCCCCCCTTAACTCCTTTTTCAGTTTCGAAAAAAGGTAAAAGTCACTGGGAGCCAGGTCCGGACTATAAAGGGGATGGTAAATTTCTGCGAACCCAGTGGCTTTTAAAGCATCCCTCGAAACGCGAGCGGTGTGAACGGGCGCGTTGTCTTGCAGAAACAACACACCGCGCGCCAACTTGCCACGTCTTTTCTGTACGACTGCTTCACGTGCCTGACCTAATAAATTGGCGTAGTCAAATTCAAATTCAAATTCAAAATTCTTTATTCAACATAGGCCTTTACAGGCACTTATTGACGTCAAAACAAAGCAAAACAATCTAATTTAAAGAAATTATATTAACCTTGTATGTGCATACATCCTAAATATACTCAAGATGTCTGCAAATACAAGTAGGAATGAAAAAAAAAAAAAAGTTGATTCTACACCTGTTCGGAAATTGGGAGAGCCTTCTCGAGAAGAACAGGCAAGAAACTCGAAAGGACTAAATTTTTTATCTCCTCTTTTAAATCGCCATTTACAATTTTGGTTTGTTACAGAGTCGTCAATTGGAAGTTGACCTCAAAGCAAAAGTTTGAGCTCAACTTCCATTACAAGAATAGATGTGTTAATTCACATTATATAAGCTATCTCTGAGAGAAGTGCGTGAACTTAGATTATAAATAAATTGCTCTCATTGAACGTTTCTTTGAAACAAAACGCAATACATTGTTAAATATTAGAATTGAGAGTTCAAACCCAAGCTTTTTTGTCCGTCATGTAATCAGACACTTTATAATATGCTTTTTTAATAAGTACATCTTTGATTGCAACTTTAAATTTGTTTAAGCTAAGTTCTTGTATACAACTTGGGATTTTATTGTAGAAACGTATACACAGGCCTCTAAAAGAATTATTAATTTTTTGGAGCCTGGTATTTGGTAAAGCTAACATATTCTTTTGTCTAGTATTAACTGAATGAATATCACTATTTTTACAAAACACATGAATATTCTTACGAACATATATTAGATTCTCATAAATATATTGCGACGCTACTGTCATAATACCAATTTCTTTGAACTTTTCTCGCAAAGAATCTCTCATTTTAAGGTTATAGATTGCTCGAATAGCCCTTTTCTGCAGTACAAAAACAATCTGAATGTCGGCAGCATTTCCCCACAACAAAATACCATACGACATCACACTATGAAAGTAAGAAAAGTATACAAGTCTTGCTGTATCAACATCAGTCAGTTGACGTATTTTCCATACAGCGTGAGCTGCAGAACTAAGTCTCTTTGACAATTTATCGATATGTGGGCCCCATTGCAGCTTAGAATCAAGTGTGATCCCAAGAAATACTGTGGTGTCCACAGGGTCAACACCTATATCCTTTATTTTTACAGTGGTGTGAACCTCTTTGACATTGGGTAAAACAAATTTTATACATTTTGTTTTCCCTTCATTAAGTGACAGGTTGTTCACATTAAACCAGTGAACAATTCTTGAGATAGAATTATTTACATCGTCATTAATTTGCACACCTCTTTTAATTTTAAATAAAAGTGAAGTATCATCTGCAAATAATACCATCTCATGTCTATCCTGTACAAAATCAGGGAGGTCATTGACATATATAAGAAATAGAAAAGGACCAAGAATCGAACCTTGCGGAACTCCCATTTTAACTGCAGAACCTTGAGACCTTTTTCCATTGATGTCTACTTTTTGAATCCTCCCACTTAGATAAGAGATTAGAAGATCTAGTGCAGTGTCACGAAACCCATAGTGGTGTAATTTTCTGATCAAGATTTCGTGATAAACGCAATCAAATGCCTTGGACAAGTCACAAAAAATGCCTAACGCATCATGTGAGTCTTCCCAGGCTTCGAATATATGTTGTATTAACTCAACACCAGCATCGGTTGTTGAGCGACCCCTCCTAAAACCAAATTGTTTACAGTGTAGAAGATTATTCCTATTAAAATAACTTTGCATTTGCTCCAACATTATTTTTTCAAAAATTTTGCTAAAAGTAGGTAGCACAGAGATAGGTCTAAAATTACTGGGGTCTGATGTGCTACCAGATTTATGTAAAGGAATAATTTTACTTAGCTTCATAAGATCAGGAAATACACCACAGTCAATGCAATCATTAAAAATGTTAGCAAGTATTGGAGCTATTGTTTCAATTACGGATTTAGTAACATCAACGGAATTGCCCCACAGATCCGCAGTTTTCTTTTTATTTAAAGTTTTAAATGACTTTGTTATATCAATTCCACTAATGTGTACAAATTTGAATTTATCATTACAAACTTTAACATGATCCTTCACTATAGATTCAGCAATAGCGGGGGATGAATCCAAAGACTTTGTGATTGAGACTGGAATATCAGTAAAGAACTTTTCAAATTCTGCAGCTACTTCTGTGTCAACTGTTACCTTCTTACCATCAACATTCAAACAATATTGATTATTAGTAGTTTTAGCTTTTCCAGTTTCATTATTTATAATATTCCATGTCATTTTAATTTTATTACTACTGTTTTTTATTTTTGAACTTAAATAATTAGATTTAGCAAGCTTGCAAACTTTTTTGAACACTTTGGAATAAGTTTTTACATAAAGTTTAAATTCATCACTAGTATTGAATGAGCGTTCATTGTAAAGTTCAAAAAGTTTTATTCTGCTTTTGTGAATACCTGGTGTAGCCCATTCACTAAAAGCTAAAGTGCCATCAACCGATATAGTCTTTGGAATAAAAATATTTTTAAATTCAGAACAAAATGTATGAAAAAAATTTTCATATAATTTATTTGGATTTTCTTCATAACCTATATAATTTAATTTAATACCAATATTATTTTTCAGCCGTTCTAAGCGACCAGCAGTCTTTGGTACAACAGTGATATTCTTTTTTTCCATGCTTTTACATTTAAGTGGAATGGTAACAATTTGTCCAGAATGGTCAGATTCTAAATTATTAAAAACTCTTCTTGCTAAAGGAACAATATTTGTATAAATATTGTCAATGCATGTGGCAGACGATTGAGTTGTTCTTGTTGGCTCCAAAAATAAATTTCCAAGGTTATATGACCAAAACAGATTTTTAATCCTAATAGATAAACTAGAATTTTCTAATAAATTAATATTAAAATCACCACAAACAATGGTTTGTTTTGTGGAACTACACACTTTTTTCAATACTTCATCCATAGTATCTTCAAAAAGGTCATATAATCCTGAAGGAGGCCTGTATATACTTAATACAATAATCTGGTCCAGCTCCACGCAGGCTATTTCTATTGTTCGCTCAATCGAAAGACTCACAATATCCTTACGATCCTTAAATTTCAGCTTTTTATCTAATATTATTAAAGAACCACCACGAATTGATTTTTCTCGACTGAACGAACTACCAACCAGATGATTGCTGAAATTAAACATGAACTGATAACTTTTAAGCCAGTGTTCAGTTACACAAAAGATGTCTACATTACTACAGTTCAAGAATAATTCCACTTCCAGATCCTTGCCTAACATTCCTTGAATGTTCTGGTGCACCAGGTTGATAAGATTTACTTTATTTTTGTTTTCAAATGGGTTTTGCAATACATTTACAAAGTTTTCAGTATCTTTTCTACCTAATGATAAGCAAGAGGATGTCTCTTTTGTCTCATTACTTAATTTAAAGATTTATTAAAAATATCATCAGTAACATTACTGACAGTCGTTTCACTACCACAGTATTGCTCAATAGGAGCAATTTCAGTACTTTGAGTGGGCTGCTCAATAAAAGCATGTTTTTGGCTAAAGTTTGTAAATAAAATCTTAGCGAAATAGCTAATTGTTTTTTATAGAATGTTGATAGATATAATCTATCTTCTGTCAAATAAGCTTTAATACATGTCAGTTTGTTGAAGTCAATAATATGGAATTTTTTCGAATAATTTGTCATTAAATCTAATGTCAAATTAAGTTTGTATCTAATATTATTTTCATGTTGTGACAAACGATTATGGTAGGGAAGGGTAAACATTATTATTTGATTAACATGTAAATTATTTAAATGAGAACAAAAATGTTTTAGTACTTTTTTGTTCAAATTACCCCTATTTCCCAAGATCATAACCAGTTTGTCATTAATATCAAACTTATAACTATTAATTTTATTTGCAATATCATGGAAACTTGAGCCAGGCATACAATAATTAATGACACTAAAATCCAACTGATTTGTCAATAACTGGCCCATACCTTTGCCTATGTCATCACAAAAAATAATACATTTAGGCTTAGACACAGACATCTTACAATGAAAACTAGATTGCTCATTGACTGGTGACTGACATACAATACTATGAGCGGAGGATGTATGACTGGGTGCATTGTTATTATTTGTGACATTGCATTCTGTTATTGAAATATTCTCACTTGCAGTCAAAAGTTGTTTGTCAAGAAGGGACTGATAGCGGTCCTCATTATGCTGACAGAGTGTGGCTAGTTCTCTGATAGATTGAATATGCATTTTAATATCATTTTGAGCCGTGTCATAATTTTCGGAGATAGTTGACAATTTGTGTTGTAAATTTCTAATAGTATTATTGAGTTCTTCAACGTCCCTATCATACAAACCCCTGCTCTCTTTCAATTTGCTATCATAAATGTCTAATGAATCTATTAGACATGCACGCTCTTTCCGTAATTTAATATTACTCCTAAATGAGTTATACTTTTTTAATTGGTATTGAGTCCTTTTTAGCATTTTCTTGATTTTAATATATTTTTTAAATTTTTTATTACTCATATGATTGTTCAATAAGGGCCTACCCTCTGTAGGCGAAAAGGATTCTGCTAAATTTTGTCCACCAGGTGACTGCATGAGTTCATCGAACAAGCTGTGTGTGTGAGCATTTTCTTGATTTTGTTTAAATTGTTCCAGTTCAGAAATTTGCCTATTCGCCTCACGCAAGTCCCGTTCAAGTTCTGTGATTCGATCCAATGCCTTCACATAAGTGTCATTACACTGCGTAAAACCGGTGATGGTGTGCTGCAGCTGGTGTCGCTCCTCAAGTACTTCCTTATATTTGACATCCAATTCGGAGAGCTCACTTTTAAGGAAGGTGTTTTTGTCTATGATCTTTTTGATTTCGATCTCACTTTCATCACGTTCCCTTAGAAGTTGATCGCAGGAATCCTTCAATGTCTTTATTTCAATGACAGCTTGCCTGAGTTTTGCCTCAGTATTTTGGGCAGCAGCTTTGCGGGTCAGCATTTTGTTAGCTCATCAATTGCCTAAAAAAGTTGAATTTTATTTTAATAGGAAGTATAAACTGGGTAATGAAACAAGACCTAGGAATTTAAAGGCAACTGATAAGAAAGGGATATTTTGAAAAAGAAAATAAAAGTAGAAAAATAAAGAAAATAAAATAACTTGTCAAGGAATAATATTATCAAACAAAAACAGAAAAGGTGATATACAAATAGCAAAGAGAACAAAAAAAAAAAAGTAAAGAAACAGTTTATACTGTAAAAACGTCTCCTATATATTTATATTTACAGTAAAATTTAAGATAAAAATGCAAATAAGTTCTTAATATGTCACAAGCTACTGCGCCATACAACTGCGAAGTAAATAGAGAAATGTATTTCTTATTCTAAATAATCTTAAAGAAACATATGGATGAATGACCAGTCCCCGTTGGCAGCACCTGTTTACAGGTTGACGCATGAATCAGCCATCGCTTCGCTCAACCATATTTTAGGGAACGTAACGACCCGACGCACAACGCCACCACCACGCAGACCTTCCAGTGAGCATTACATCCCAATGTTCCACAATGTAACACTATGTTTAAAATATTTTATATCAATTGCAGGACACAGCCACCGTGAAAAATCAAGAAACAGTCTATGTTAAGATATAGTATGGGTTATCATTGTGATTTAGGGAAGTTAATTTAAGTCAGGGAAACTCAACAATAATACTTCTTATAGGCAAAAAACATTAATTACCTAACTATAATAGGTTAATAAGTCAATGTCAATAATAGGTTAAATAATATACTTAGAAATAAGCTGCAGCCTCTATTTAGGTAGTAAGATCTGAATGTAATATCTACATAAATTAGCATTCAGGCCTGCAATTGCTTAAATTGCTTTAGTTATTGTGTAACACAGATGTGTTTAAAAAAAAAAACCAAAAAACCTTGAATTATAGGTGGACTAAACTAACAAATAAAGTTGGTTATGGGGTAGGGTACTAGGGCAATGTCACTATATGTCTGAATTTAAGGTGAACTTTACTTTCACTGTATGTAAAGTGAAACAATCAATGTGTAAAACTGGATAAATCCTAATAGTTTTTTAATAATATGTGTGCTATGTTGCAGAGTAACATAAGTGCCTATGTTCTAAGATTTGCCTAATCATAGAATGAATGGGTAATGATAAATACAATACTCCCCCGGTTTATGTATAAGTAGGTAATCCGTCAATCACCAAAACTGCCGTCACTAGCTTAAAGAATTTCTTGCTAGCGAACCACGGGTACTTTCCACAATTTCAGTTTTTCCATATATGTACTTATTTCCTCTTGATAATCAAATGGCTTGGAAGTCTTGGATCTAAAGTTTTTGCCAAAACGTAATCTTCGAAAATCTTCGTTGGCTCGTTCAAATCCGTGACAGTTGGTGTTAACGTCGTCTTAAATTTGTCGTGACAAACATAAAATAGCACCGCGAATCGCTTCACAAACAATACAACTGCATTTCAACACAATACTAATTTTAAAAATGCATTAATTTACAGGAATTTTTTGAAAATATAAAAATAACTTAAAATTAAATACGAAGCTAACACAATGACGTCTAGTCACGACCGGGGCTGCGGTCCGAATCTTCGAGTATTGACCATTCATAGTAGTTCCTTTAGGCAAGTAATCAATTAATAAAATTCCCTCGCTATCCCAGAGAATAGTCGCCATAATCTTATAGGCCGACTTTTCCACTTTAAACTTCTTGTGGTCTTTCTCCTTTTTTAATCCACTGCATAGACTCTTGTTTGGACTCCGGATCATACTGACGAATCCAGGTTTCGTCTACTGTCACAATGCGGTTACAAATTTCGTCCAAATCGTTCTGACACAACTCCAAAAAATCCTTACTACAACTCACCAGTCGTCGTTGTTTGTCGAGCGGTGTGAGCATTCGCGGTACCCAACGCGCACTAATTTTTTTCATGTGTAAATTTTGTGTAAAATTTCTCCGATTCGCTCTTTACTAATCTGTAACTCTTCAGCTATCTGCCACAATTTTATTCTTCGATCGGCCAATACTAATTTTTCAACTTTTTGAACGTTTTCTTCGGTCACTACTGTCACAGGGCGGCCCGAGCGGGGGTTGTCTTGACAGCTCTCTCTTCCTTGTTTAAAAAGTCGAGCCCATTTTTTTTACCATTGTATATGATGGCCCGGAATCCTGAAGAACCGATGACATTTCTTCAAAAATGTCTTTCGGCGAGTTTCCTTTTTTTACAAGGAATTAAATCACTGCGCGGTGCTCAAAATTGCGAGAATTTTCGGTTTCGGTCGACATGTTCGATTCGTTGCTTGTTCCAGGTTTGAAGTGTTAATGAACCAAATTGAACAAATGGGTGTTATTTATACTATCAATAAGTGCCGCAAGCTGTGCTATCAGTAACGAGATGATACCTTTTCGTTAAGTACCTTAGGTCGCGAACTTATCAGCCGCCTCTCGTATGTGAATGAGTATGAATGACTTTAAATGTTAAAATTATAATGTATAAAAATAAGAATGTGATCAATAGGTATAAAAAGGTTTCTGATTTTATGCAATACATATATATTTTGACATGTTTTAAAGACTTGTGAAATGGGTAAAATGCACAATAAATTAATAGAAATAACTACTTTTTAATATTAATTACATAAGTAGACACGTATGTTATTAAATAAATAAATAAATAAATATTATAATCGAAATGTACTTATAATTAATATTTGACACCTGTAGATATGACAATTTTAATACTTATTGCATATTCGGATTTTTTTATAAAATGATTGCTGCGCCCTAACAGGGTTCATGTGTGAACTCAAAATATTTATGTCGACAAATGCAACCATGGGATTTGAATTCAATTCTTCATTGATCACAGAATCTGACCGACGACTCGGTGTCTCGACTGGGTCCGGCCATGCGTAGACTATGTGTGTCGGGCTGTACGAGACTGACGGATGTGTCGCTAGCGGCGTTAGCGACGCGGTGCCCCGACCTGGTGACCTTGGAGCTGGCGCTGTGTAGTCAGCTCACTGACGCGGGCTTCCAGGCGTTGGCGAGGGTGAGTGGTTTTGTATAATGGTTGGTAATTAGCAACGTTCGCTGCAAGATGTCCTGATCTTGACACCGAGAGTTTATAGTCAAGACGCTGGAGATGTCATAGACTTAAGATAAGAGGTGGTGTTGACCTATAGATTAAGAAACTAGTGATGCTTTGACTAGGTGTCCTGTGTTTCTGAAGAGGATCGACGCATCTATACTACGGAGTAATATGAACGGCGTAACTCTGTGGTCTAGCGGTTGAGATCGACTGAGAGTGCATGAATGAGAAAAGCCAAAAACCGACTTGAGTGGTGCACCTTGGGGGCAGGGACCGGACCCGGTTACCGTTATAGCCGGTAACCTTAGGGTTTTGATCGGGTATTTTATAACTCTGGGTTTTTAAACCCTTTGCCTTACGGTTAGCTTTTAAATGGCTTACCGGTTAACATATTAATCCCTTCGATTGAATTAATTCTGGTTACCGCTTACGAATATCAAAAACCCCCAAATGGGTTACCGTTCTAAGCACTGATTAATTTATGCAAGTTATTTTACTCCTTACGTATATCGCGTGTAGATTAGTTTTGCACCGCATATATGCCGAAGGTCGTGACCGAACACCGGCGTTATTGCGCCCGCAGTGCTATTTCAATCTCTCGGTGTGCGCGGGGGAAAGGGTTACCCTAAACCGAACAGTAAGCGGTTAAGCGCATAAACACTGAAAACCTTTAATATTAGTTAAGCGGTAAATTGCTGGTAGAACGTGGACAAGAGTGGCAATTGATAGAAAGGAGTGGAAAAGATTGGGGGAGGCCTTTGCCCGGAGGCACACAGATTGAAAAAAAAATAGATATATTGTTAAGGTTACCTTATATTAAATTGTAAATTCTGAATAAAGGCTATAAATGAAAAAAATAATAAAATAAAGCGGTAAATTATTGTTGTAGGTGGTAACCCCTATTTTACGTGTTATCGTTATTGTTAGGAAACCTGTTGAACGGCTTACCGAGCCCACTGAGTTACCATACGAATGGGTTACCCTTTTGAACGGCTTAAGCAAATGAACGAGTCTTCCGGTCCCTGCTTGGGGGAGGCCTATGTCCCGCAGCTATGTTCTGGACTGCTATAGGCTAATGATGATATCAATCCGGACGTCCAGAGTTTGATTCCCCAACAGGGCAGAAGATTTTCTGCATAGCACCATCGTGTTATCCAAATTTGTCGCCACAATAATAATGTTATTAACATTGTTGTGTTCCGACAATTAAGAGATATGATGGCCAGTTCCTCAGTTATTTAGAATCGAACTCGTATCCATTTTTAGCTTTTCTTTACATCAGTTTAGTAAAAAAAACACCCTTTACTTCGTAGTTCCCAATAATAGCATATGCACGCACATGGTTACAACCCGTCAAGAGCGTCAAGCACGTAGTTAATTGCAGTCCAATCGTTCTAATTTATTGATTCTTCTCTTCCAGAGTTGTCGGCTGCTAGAAAGAATGGACCTAGAAGAATGTGTTCTCATAACCGATGCGACACTGGTACACTTGGCTATGGGCTGTCCGAGGCTAGAGAAATTGGTGAGTTGTCTGCATGTGACGGGTAGAGGGATACTTGTTACTGAGTTGTATGCGCGAAGTAACTTTGCCTTACCTTTTTCTGCGGCAAAATAGCTTGACTTGCATTGCTGTATTCAATCGCAATGAACAGTGTCTAGACACCTTGTAACATAAATTGGCAACGAAGACCGGTTCTTGTACGGCTTGCTGATTCACAAACCTCGTATGAACCACCTGTTCTATATAAAGTGACTGTAAAAACTAACAGTTGGCAGTTTTTGCCAACATTATTCTATAAAATAAAAAAATAAAAACAAAGTTTAGAGTTTAGTCTGGTAAATACAATTTACGAATACAGAACTTTAGAAAACTTTTTTCATCTTCTTCATTAGCGTTTATTCGCCCACCGTTAGGCATATACCTCTCCAATCTTTCTCCATACAGAACAGTTGTCCGTCTCCATCTTCTGGACTGGTCCAGCCCGATGATCTGGTGACCTTAAAACGTCACCAGACCATCGGGTAGGCGGCACCTTGTGACATAAATTGGCAACGAAGACCGGTTCTTGGACGGCTTGCTGATTCACAAACCTCGAATGAACCACCTGTTCTATATAAGGTGACTGTAAAAACTAACAGTTGGCAGTTTTTGCCAACATTATTCTATAAAATAAAAAATTAAAAACAAAGTTTAGAGTTTAGTCTGGTAAATACAATTTACGAATACAAAACTTTAGAAAACTTTTTTCATCTTCTTCTTCATCAGCGTTTATTCGCCCACCGTTAGGCACATGCCTCTCCAATCTTTCTCCATACAGAACAGTTGTCCGTCTCCGTCTTCTCGACTGGTCCAGCCCGATGATCTGGTGACCTTAAGGAGATAGTCCTTAACGTAACCAGACCATCGGGTAGGCGGCCTGCCTGTGTGTGCTTATCCGGAGTCTCCACTCTAAAATGCCTAGCTCCATCTTTCGTCGTGTCGTCGGCACACGTAGCCCAATGCCCATGCCCATTTTAGCTTGGCGACTCTGTGACCCACGCCACGTTGACTACTTTCGTGCGTTGTCTGGTGAGCTCATTCCGGACTCGATGGCGAGCATGGCTCGCTCCATGTTATGCTGCGTCACTTTAAGCTCGTGGCTCATCCCAACAGTTAGTGTTCATGTCTCGCAAGCATACGTCATAATCGGTAGTATGCACTGGTCAAAACACTTTCGTTTTGAGCTATTGGGTTATTTTGGACTTCAGTATCCAATTCAGTTTCCCAAAGGCTGCCCATCTCAATTGTTTCCTTCGCTACATCTCTGCCATCATCGATTCCCGGACGAGCTTTATCAGTACGATAATGCTCGTCCGGGATCACGATCGTCGTACGTCAGTACGATAAAGTACGCTCGTCAGTACGATAAAGACGAGTTGTTCGTTCAGTTAAATGGGATTCGTTGTGGGATCGGCTGGCGCCATAACATTTGTCTTGTATATATTTAGACTTGAGACCCGTTCGTACGGACGCGTGATTTTGGTTCTCCAGCATGTCCTGCAGGCGTAGCGCGGGTTGCCAAGAAATTTGTGATAAAACTCAATCACACGTATCCCTTGACGAGCGTCAAGAAATTGTTATCACGTCAGTCACACTAAGGCTGCGGTCCGATAATCAATAAAAATCACTATCAGCGCAAATTTTGTGAGCAAGCTAACGTTAGCCGTCAAAATGAATGTACTTGTTCTGAATGAGCAGCAGCATTTTGACATTTGCCCTGCGAGCATGGAACTTTCGATAAACAAAATTTGACAGCTCAGATCGACATACTCGACAAAAATCGATAAATTTGACAAATATTCCTAAGGAGTGAAAAGGACAGATGCTTATGTCGATCGACAACTCCATGCTCGCAGGGGGGTTTGACAAATTGATACGTTAAAACCCCGGACTGAAATCGTAAGCATGCTGTTAGCGCTGTTAGTACTTTTAGTGTGCTTTTTAATTTGAACTGGGCGATTATAATCATTAGTACTGTGAGCGCTGTTATCTGTTTCGGACCGCAGCCTAAATACGCTCTGACGTGCTACTCTTTAAGACATAGAGATTATGTCACTGAAATTGTGAGATAATGCGTGACTCAAGTCCAGTCTTGGCAGCCCGTGCTACGCTTGCTGTAGGTCTTCGGCACATTCAGCTATTACATCATCAGCGTAGCGCAGGTGATTTTCAGCTATTACATCGTCAGCATAGCGCAGGTGATTGAGATACGCGCCGTCTACATTGATTTCCTTGCCACTCCAGTTCAGTGTATTGAATACTAGCTATCCGCTCGCGACTTCGCCCGCGTTATTTTTGTTTTCCCGTGGGATTTTTTTCCCGTAGGAAAATTACCCTATGAACTATCCCTATACCAACTTGCATCGAAATCGTTTCAGTAGTTTCGAAGCCTATTCAATACCAACAATCAAATCTTTCCTCTTTATAATATTAGTATAGATAGAACTAACTTAAATACATATAACACAATCCTTTGAAACTAATATTTTTTTGATTGTATATACAACTAACCTACCATCCGCGCCTTCGCCTGCGTGGTAAACTACTCGATTTCGCCTTTTTTATATACTGGTAAGTGGTAACATTATGGTAAGTGGTAACAGTCCCCTATAGTACATGTGAGATTCGCAGCTAATCTGCAACCCCCACAAGAACCACAGTGTACATTGTCAACTTGACGTAAGATGTAAAGACATGGTACCCAGGAATTTCACTGCCATATCTATCCTTCAAACCGGAACACAGCAATGCAAGCACTGCTGCTTTGCGGCGGTTTGCGGCAGAAATAGGTAAGACGGAGGTACCCAAGCAGGCGACCCTGGAGCAGTCTCCCTCCCGCTGTTTTGCTTTTATCATAATTTTTAATAAGTAATTGATTTTCAATCTCCAAAAATGTTGAAACAGATCATTTTTAAATATGTATAGGCTGCTATCAATAGGCTGCTTACCAATTTTCATACTTGTAAGTCCAATGTGACAAACTTTCATACAAATATATCCCATTCTAACACTGATTTACTGTGTGTGGAGTTTTTAAAATGCTACACTATATACACTTTTAAACTTTCTCGGTAATAAGAAACTTAAGATAATTAACGATTTCAAATATTACGAATTTGGGGTAACTGTCCACCCTATTTTAAAGCCGAAAGGCTTGTTCTTCAAAAAAATTTGAAACAGTTAATTTTTAAATGTTATTATTAGTCTCCATACCAATTTTAATTCTTAGTCCAAAAATGATGATTTAAAACGAAAATACAACTTACAACCAGGGAAGAGTTTCCAGGAATGTTTACAGCTGACGTCTCCTACGCAAACATTACCAGCATATCATGTTTCTTCTTCATAGATCAAATTGTTTTTGAGATTTCGCGATTAATTAGCGATCTTATTTCATACCTTGCAGGCTCTGTCACACTGCGAGCTGATCACAGATTACGGTATCAAGCAACTGTCACTGTCACCGTGTGCCGCCGAACATCTCACAGTATTAGGTGAGATAATTTTGCAATCATCACAGCTCATGTGCTTCTCCACACCACCGAGGGGCTCGAGTCATCCTAAGTTAGGGTGTTTGGGCCTTAGTCAACCACTCTAGCCCAGTGCGGATTGCTATACTTCACATACACCTTTGAAAATCTTAGCAGATGTGTGCAGTTTGCTTCACGATGTGTTCCTTAACCGTAGGAGCGTTAGACAAATTTACATATGAATTTGAAAAACTAAAAACACATTGGTATCTACATGGGAGGATTGAACCTCGACCCCCCCGATTAGAAGGCCAGTGCCGAGTTCACAGCGCTGCCGAAGCTGTACTTATTTTGCAATAACGAATTATTTTTGTCGTGACCCATTCTTTGTTTGGAAACGCTTATGCACTCACCTTTCCTTCCGTGCGGCCGTTACGAAGGTCACTTAGGATCTAATATCCAAATTGTCATATATAAATTCAATATGTATTATAATTATAGCAAATTGGATTTCTAAGGTTCCGTACAACGAAAGGATTAACGGAAACCTTACAGGATCACTTCATTGTGTGTCTGTCTGTCTATACGTTTGTCCATCTGTCTGTCTGTCTGTTAAGACCCTTTTTCTTGCCCTCTTGAACGCGTAGATATATCAAGCTGAAATTTATATCAAATATTCGGATCTACGGTGTCTTTCTGTTGCGAAAAAATCAAACTTGCAAGTCGCGATCAAAAGACATGATATGTTGCATATTTTCGCAAATTTTGCGATTTTACAAGATAACTAAAATATATATCCATTGACCCTACAATCATGAAATTTGCCAAGAAGCAAGGTCTCGCAGCACATTGTAAGAAAAAAATCAGAAAATCGTCAATATGTACTATCGAGGACACTGGCACCTTACCATTCCACAGAACACAGAAAGAGGTTAGAAAAGCAATCATGCACCGTTTGTACGGGAACCGCTGTCGCCAGTTTTGCTCCCACTTCTTTTCCTTGCACCGCCCATGCAAAGTCGCGCGAAATCGGGCTGAACCAATCACAACGCTCACTGGGCTCCCCATTCACTGAAATTCACTGACGTCCAGAGCCGCGTGTACAAATAACATTATTTTAGTGATTGACATCGATTAATAGCTATCGATATTAAATATTGCCAGCAATTTAACCATTTGAAATATTTAGAAAAATAATTATTACTTTCATTATACGTTTATAATTAATAATATTCAAGTAATATTTTGTTTCTATGTAACAAAATTAAAGCTTTTTAGCTCAAAAATGTTGTAGGTTAGACGTAAAATAAAAGAAAAACTATAATACTATAATGCACCTGTCTGAAAGCATAAACTAGAATGGATAATCTGACAAACGGACATGCGGTAGTTTAGTTGTTAGGATATTTTAGTTGGATGGAGAAGTAAATATTTGTAAAGTAAATATTTACCTGTAAATTTGTGTTTTTTAAAGTACTCAAATCTTCATGTCTTGCATGGCCACCTACCTATGCTAAAATAGTCATATAAATATTATGGTGATATTAAAAATTCTAAGTTGTAAAGTTAGTTTAGAATTTGCCCATAATTTTTTTACTAATCGAACTAATTGTATCGTGAAAATTGAAATTAATTTTACAATTTTAATCTTTGATTACATCGCCGTACTTATATGAATAGGATGTTAGAAAGGGTAGGTGTTAGCTTCGCCAAACATTCTGTATTATCGATAAGTAATAATTATTATTATGGCATTTTAAGTGACAAATAATATGTTATTTTTACTTTATACAAATATTTTAAAATATACATTTATCTATAAAATGTAATGCGTGCGTTTTTTGATTAGCACGGCACTATCCCTTGTACTGCGGCTACTGCGTTAATGCTCATTAAGCCAAATGCGTCACTACTGAAAGCAGTGTACTACATTACGCGCTCTAAGTAATATGGCAAAAATCGCTGGCGTACATTGCCGGTAATGTATATTTTTTAGAAAAATATTATGTAACTTATCGTTATGATCAGTTTTGGTGGATTTTGACATTATGATCTATGGAATATGGTCATTATGATTAATTTACTACTTACCGATGAAAAGAAATTCCTTCTTTAGCTACACTTGACACCTGACTTCTTGTTTTACAAGTAATTATAGCACAAGAAGGCATTTTTTTATATTTATAGCGCCGCGCTTCACGATACACTCACTGTAGTTGTCCGTCAGTGATTAAACAACGCGTTCGCGTTGCGGGGCCACAAGTATGAGCATTTAGTCATAGTTGTGGCTACGCGTGCCCCGCCCACATAGCCCTTCTAACCTCTTTCTGTGTTCTGTGTTACCATTCCTACGTCGAGAGTCGCTTGCACACTGCACGATGACAATCGCGTCAGACCACGCCCCGCTCCATTCATTCACCAATAGTAAAGCGTAAAGCAGACTGACACCAAGAGCGATTTCACTGAAACCAGATGTCGGTCTATGATTGGCGGTAGTAAATCGTAGTAAAAATACGTAGCCAATCAGGGATAGGTATGGGTCGTGTGGGCGTGTCATGTCTGTCTACGATTGGCTGTAGTAAATCGTAGTAAAAAAAGTAGCCAATACGTAGACCGCGATAGTACATTAACTATGTACATATTTACGAATTTCTTATTTTTTTGAACATAAAATATGTACTTACTTAGATAGGTTTGTACGGAATCTTCAGTGCGCGAGTCGCAACTCGCGCTTGGTCGGTTTTTTGTATATTTAGCACCGGTGACAAACAAGTATTAGGCGGTTATCACATTGCCGCCGCATGCCGCTGCGGTGTACGGAGGGACAAAATTCGGATGCGCCTGCGGTGGCACGGAACCGTACCACTGTACAGCAAACCGTACCGTAACCGTATCTCCGTCCGGTGCTGCGACGCACGATGCTGCGGTGTACAGAGGGACGGAATTCGGATGCGGCTGCGGTGGCACGGAACCGTACCACCGTACGGTTTGCTCCGTATCTCCTTCCGGTGCTGCGACGCACGACGCTGCGGTGTACGGAGGGACGAAATTCGGATGCGGCTGCGGTTGCACGGAACCGTACCAGCGTACGGTTTGCTCCGTATCTCCGTCCGGTGCTGCGGTGCACGACACCTCGCATTCATTTCCATCCTACGTTCGTTTAATTAACATTCGAACGTCGAGGTAAAACTAGATCCTAGTGGTTAATATATGGATACAGAACTCATTCTAAACGCTGCGCTGCGCTAGGAGATGCGGTGTGAGTGTGTTATACCCTTTTTTTTTTTTTTGAGGCGAGGGAATCTCTTTACGATTCAACAAGGGGCTGAAAGCTGACAAAGCCGCCCCAAGGATATGCCATTGGACTCGGGTTACCTGGGTAACACCATACCTGGCTAAACCACCCTCAAGAGCAACTTCTACCTCCGTAGAGACACACTCGGGATCGGCGTTAGCCATTCCCCGAGTGCGCCCCCTGGATAGTAGGCCTGACGCAAGTACCAGGTCTTACCTCTACGGGGGGGGTCGACAAGTGCCATAATTCGACCCCCCAGACGGGCAGGCCAGGGGTAGAAAAGTGTCTCCCGACCGGTTGTCGGCCGGCCGGGCCATTTCATCCCCAGCTTGCTTAGGGGAGTTGGTGGCGCGCGTCCAGGAACGCGCGCCTCCTCCTACCCAACTGCCTGCGCCGGAGCGGTGCGGCGAGAGGGTCAACCTCTCGCGCCCGCTCCGCTGCCTCCTTCTGCGAGATCACTTCCTCGCAGAAGGAGGCGACAGCCTCCCACGCCGTCGCGCTGGTCAGCATCTCGCGTGCGACGTTGGCCAGCACGACGGGCGCACCCCTACCTAGGCCCAGCGCGAGGGCTAATGCGTCGCCCTGGGGTCGCCAGGCCGGGCACTCCGAGAGGGTGTGTCCGGTCGTGTCGTCGGGAGCGCCGCAGTGGTGGCACTGGCGTCTCCTCCCTCCGTGCGACATGGTGCAGATAATGGCCGAAGCAGCCGTGCCCGGTCATCATCTGCACCATCCGGTAGGTGAGGCTGCCCTGCCGGCGCCCAACCCACTCCTCCAACACTGGACGAACGGCCTCGATCGTCCAGTGGCCGGCAGCTGGGTGGGCGAGCGTCTCGGCCCACTGGCGGAGAGCCTCCCTCTGCGCCAGGATCCTTGTGCGCGCCACCTCCTGCGGGAGGGGGCGCTCCCCCCGACTCCTCGCTGCCACCCGATGTCGGTGCACGGCCGCAAGGACGCGTGCCTCGACATCCCACGGAGGCGAGCCCGCTAGAACGCAGGCCGCCCCGTGAGAGACCGTGCGGTAGGCCCGCACGGCCCGGGTGGCAATGACTCTCTGCGGCCTACGCAGGACCGTTCGGGGGGCGAGACGCTCCGCCCAAATCGGGGCTCCGTACAGCGCCATCGACTTTATCACCGTCTGATAAAGTCGACGGCTCGCTGCGCCTGGTCCCCCCCACGTTGGGGAGGACCCGTCCGAGGGGAGTGTGTTATACCCTGCGGTTTTTGTATGCAAATCAAGATTCTACAGTCAAAGTTAAAAACTGCAGCACCGCACACCGGAGCGGTGTCCGGTGCCGTGTGATAACCGCCTTACGGTCCAGCTGATATTCTGCCAGCGTTGTTCAATGTTTTGATTTGAGTAAAATCGTGTTGATACTTATATCCGTCGGTTAACCAAATGACTAAAAATTCAGATTTTAATGTGGACATTGATAAATCTGATTTTAAAAGCCGACACACACTTACGCAATGTAACATGTAATGTAACAATTCCCATAGTGTAGACGCCTTACGCGCGCGAACTGCACATTTCAAGCGCACGCCGTAAGCATTATGAATCAGGTGCGGAGCGATCCATGAATTGCCAGTTTTTTTTTATTGCTACTAAGTTGGAAAACAAGCATATTGCCCACCTGATGGTAAGTGGTAACAATCACCTATAATACACATGTGGCTCCTGTGAGATTCGCAGTAAAACTGCAACTCCCACAAGAACCACAGTGTACGTTGCCAACTTTTGACATCAGATGTAAAGTCACGGTACCCAGTAATTTCAGTGCCATATCTTACCCTTCAAACCGGAACACAGCAATGCAAGCACTGCTGCTTTGCGGCAGAAATAGGTAAGACGGAGGTACCCATGCACACGACCCTGGTACAGAGTCTCCCTCCGGTAAACACAAAGAACGAATGCAAATAAAAAAATAAAATTTTCTGTCTTCCTACTGTCCGTACCCAGCACTTGTTCTCAACTGACAACGTTCGCGCGCATGTCGGGAACAAACGTGAGTAGGTTAAAGTCATCGTCAGCCTGTCGTGTTCGGTACGTCTGCGTGGAGAGTCCACGCTTATTATGAAATACTCGCTTCATGTTGCATTACACGTTGCGTTGAGTTAGTCTGTGCCGGCCATGATACAGACATAAATTCGCATTATCCTCCAGTGCTGTCCTCCAGTGGCTGAAGTTGCTTAGTAAAATATTTTTTTATTTAGGTCTGGACAATTGCCCATTGGTGACGGACGATGCGTTAGAACACTTGACGTCTTGTCATAATCTGCAATTGATCGAGCTATACGACTGCCAGCTTGTCACGAGGAACGCTATCAGGAAGCTGAGGGTGAGTGTAGACTCTAAAAAAATCTCTTGTTTTTTTAAAAATCTTTTGCTCTAAAATCCATAATAATAAATGCATGGTAAAAAGATCAGCAGGCCGAATTTCGGTTGCATTTTTGATCATTAATCATCATTGAAATTATGCCATAGTGACGACATCATTCATGACTTCTTTATCTCAAAATTTATACCATGTCATACGATGAAAGATCCATAATTGGCCTGCTGAATGTCGCAAATATCTAAAGATGTATTACTACATGTGCAATATTGTGTTCTCTTCTTAATAAATAGGCTCAGCAGCGCTCTTTATGCCCACAAAAGTTTTCGTTTCACAAAGATTTTGCACATTTCGTGGTTTACTTCTATAGTCTATCTATTTAAGATAAAGTTTCAGTGACAGTTCAAATTTTTCCGTTTCATGCATACTAATTTCCGTGATTTTTTAAAAATATTATGTTAAAAATAAAACATCTCCTTCGGTTATTTTTATCAACAATGCAATAATTAATTCCAAATTAGAAACAGATGAATAGCAGTGCAGTTAAATATAATTATTTATAATTCTAAAAAAATATTTGTTCAATTTGTATGTATTTGAATCGTGAATCGGAACATAGGTAAGTAATACTTTACACAAATATTTTATTTGTAAACATTAAACAAATATTTTTTGAGAATTATAATTTTATTTAACTTTGCTCATATTCTTGTTTTTATTTAATGTTAATCATTTCTGATAAATATTACCTATAGAGATAAATTTTAATTTTATAACATGATATTTTTAATCACGGAAACTAGTATGCATGAAACGAAATGAATAGACTATAAATTATCACACTCACAATCTTAAGCGTGCGTTTGCTCTGTTGGGGGTTATTGTTCATAAGTAGTTGAATAAAAAGCTAAACGTTTTTGTTAAAGAAATATAGTGTTGACCTCAAGAAGGATTTTATCAATATATAACCTCTTTATTAATATAACCTATTTTTAAAGAAATATTAGCATAGGCATTTAGAAATCACACTTAAAACAAACCAACTACAATAGAGGTCTTCTGAGATTGTTTTGTTGGTGTATATAAATTTGATTCACTTTACACCTCCGGGAATCGATATCTATAAATTGTCGGTGTGAATAAATGTCACAAGCTTCTGGCCAGCAGCAGTAGTTAAAAATGTATAAAGATTTGTAATTTGGATATTGATTTCATCGGGACTGGTAAGAGTTCGATGGCCGAGAGGTCTAGGCGTCAACACGCCATGTTGAAAACGCAGGTTCGAACCCCACCCCAGAAACAAAGTTTTTTCTTAATTGATTTATGTATTAATTTTTTGATTTATTTAGCATTTTTGAAGAAATTGCAAAGTTCCATATAAAAGGGTTAAGTAAGTTAGTAGAGATGGTACTGTTTCACATTATCGTATCCAATTGTTAAGCTTATGTTATGGGTTTTTACTAAATGTGCATGTGTATTGTATTGTATGGCAGAATCACCTCCCCAATATCCGCGTGCACGCATACTTCGCGCCCGTAACGCCCCCCGCTGCGCCTGGCGCCGCTCGCGCTAGAGTTTGCCGCTGTTGCGCCATCGTCTGAGCAAGGACGGTATGTTTTTTTTATTCATTTTTAAATAACTCCAATCTCTTACAGGCAAAGGGATATTACACCCCTAGATTCCATATTGGTTTCAACACGGAAGAGAAAAACACATTGGAAGTGGCTCGTGGGAAGTGCCACAAGTGCAAGAAATGGCGCGTTTCATTTAACGCACATATTTGCAGCATTTTCAACATTTGCTAGCATTATCGCTTTCATTAGCCTTTGACGCTAGTAAGATATCATTTACCCGTTATCAAACAATTTCGATTTACTTTACTGCTACAAATATAAAGCATACAGTTCTAAAATTCATCTATGATATTGTTGAATATTTTATCTAAACATTCTTAAAGACAGAAACATGATTAAGAATATTTCACTAGTTAAAAAAATCCAAAGATCACTCTGTTCTGTATTTTAAAACAGCTGTGATTTAGAAAATGCAATTATAAATGACATTAAAGTTTCACCAATAGACGTGCATTTTATTTAATTGCAAAAATACATTTTTATTTTTATTTTATTTTGTATCCCAGTTTCCAAAAATCGATTAAGATGTGTAAAAAGTAACGTTTTAATTCGGTCGTAGCGCGTAAGCGACATTAGAAGCTGTGCAGTTATCAACTATATTACCTTGCAATAAAGCAGTCGCCGTACACGAGTAGATTTCCTGGGAAACCTCGCCTTAAACCATGTTTTGATTTTTAGGTTAGGTTCCCTTTTGTGAAAAATAGCGCGGTTAAAAACGTTAAACTTTCATAAAAAAAACGTGGTTAACATTTGATATTAGCGTGAACATGAAAAACCGGGAGGGATGCGTAGCTCCTTATACTAAAACTTACATACAGCAACAGTCTAAAGTTTAAGACTCTTCAACCGCTCGGATGCTGTTTATTATAGCTGTGGTTTTCTTTCATAGTGCAAGTGTAAAGCCTGACATGTCGCCAGCTGTACTTTCTTCACCGAATAAAATAAAATTTGAGCGGTTTTCTTTCTTGATAATAGGGTTGCCCAGTATCGATTTTTAATTATAAAACATTGATTAAATGTAGGAAATCGAATCCCTGACCTCCAGATCAACACCGAGTGGTCTCAACCAGCTCCCGTAGCATGAACACCAAAACACGATACACGAAGACACTCCTGAGTGTTACAGATATTTGCATCCGCATCCGCAAATGCGGAAAATTAGCAATAATTCTGACATATGCATCCGCATTCGCATCCGAATTAATGCGAAGGTTTTACGGATGCGGATATTCATAAATCTGCAACAAGTAATGACATGTAAAGAAAGTGGGCAGGACCAAAGTGGCAAGGGCGTTGCGCGTGTTTGCTGTTGTAAAAACTATTTTAATTTTGTACTCAAAATATGATTTAATGAAATGAAAAAAATAAATTTGTATTTTTTTCATGTATTTGTGTAGGTACTTATAAATTGATATATCTTAAAACATACTAAAATCCCCATCCGCGGATGTGAACCTCAAATAATCCGCATCCACAACTGCGGATGTCAATTTTTTTACATCCGTAACAACCCATAGTCGACCACAAAGGTGGTTAACATAATTGACATGAAATGTTTTCGTTTTTTCCGCAGATCCGAAGCTAAGCTAAGTGTGTTATTCGAAGCCGAATGGCGATTAGGGCGGCGCCGAGAGCGAATACTATACCACGGTAAAAGCCACCCCCAATGTTGGACAATTGGACAAGTTGTGAGATTAGCTTTTAGCAAACCGACTACCAATGCACTGGTATGAAGATTTTTTTTATTTTGACCATTCTACAAAATAAATGTAAGTATTTGTCACAATTATCAATTTCATCTTTGATACATCACCAAAGTGAATTTGTATAAGTCAAAGTGAATCGATGATGGAAGTGTATAGAATTCTTAATGCATTCGAGTGCTCTTTTTTTCGTTATCGAAGCAAATATGTAACAAATTGTTCCCTTATTGATTTATAAGTGGAAAAAGTGATTTTGTATTCGACGGTCATAGTGAGTGTTTCTTAGTGATAACGTGTTGTGTAAATCAACATGTAAAATCAATGGAGACCGACCAAGCGATTTATTTGTTGAAACATAATTTTGATATCGACTTGAATACTATTATTTTAAACATTATGTGTATAATCATAATATAAAGTCGTAACCGCCTATATATTATATGTAATGACTATTTTTAATTTAAGTATCATTATATTTCGAGCTAGATATTAGTTTGTATGTGACAATGGAAATCGCGTAACTATAAATTAAACTAACGATTAAAACTAATAAACTTAATAGACAAGCGAACGGCATGTGTATCGCTCATCTATATGAGAAAACAAACTAGGCCTACTCTTTCTTTACCCAACTAGGCCTCTTTAACTCGATGTAAGCGAGCGCGCTAATTACCTAGCAGCCACCGGTGGAGCTCGTGTAAGCTGAAATGGCGCCCCCAACTACAATTAATTTGTTGATTTAGTTTTGTGAGTGCAGGAATCAATAACTATAACACTTCATCTATAGGAGCGTTCCAGATAAGCACCGATTTGCAGCATTTTTAACGTTATTAGTATCAACGTTTCATTAGCTTTTGCTTTAACTTTTCTCTTGCTCGTTCGTGTATTCCATTTAAACATTTTTGCCACGAAAAGTCGTCATGAAAAACCCAGGCTAGTAGATACATTTGTTCCCGATACCACTTTTTGACAGCTTTGAAATTTGACATTTGAAATCTCGTTTTTCATGAATCAAAAAGGTTTTCAGAGAGAAAAATACATTGAAAGAAATGTATAGTTTAAGCCGATTCTGATTTTTACTATTTGAAAATTTCAAGTCGAAATATCAGTTCCTACCGTTTCATTTGTAACAATAATTAGTGTGGCTAAAAATGTTAACATTTCCGCAAACAGAGCTAACATCAGATGGTTAGCAGCAGCAAAGTGGTGATTCTATTTTGGAACACACCTTAGGCGAGTGTTGATTATTCCGTGAACTATGCATTTGTATGGTCGCCTAATAGCGTGATAAATCCGACAACGCTCTCTGTATGGAGCGACATTGGCGCTTTGTATGAAACAAGACGTTCGCTCTGTCGCGCGTTCAGTCAATTATGACTGGTTGGACAACAGATCTACACTTTTGCGTAAGTCTGGTAGTGGGGCACGTCATTTCAGCTTCGTACGTTAATGTACCGTTTTATAGAATGACGTCTGTTGTTTTCTCTGTCTACAAGTGAATGTACTGCGATTTGTTAACATATTGTGTGGAAATTTCCAGATTAACCTTATCAGATTGTAAAATAGTTCGATTGCAATGAAATATTGAAGCTTTAAGTTTTTATTTTTATTATGATCAATATTATTTTGATTGATCACAATAAAATATATTTTTAGGAATAAAACAAGTCAGCAAACGTCACAGATGACATGCCAAAATGGCAGCTAGAGTAGCTTAACAGAGATACATATTAAGTATCGATAAAGAATCTTTTAATTTCGTCAATGAATAAAATGGCAATGCAAGGGAATGATATAATGAGATTATTATCTGAGTTGAGCGAATGCACATTGTCACTTTCACTAGAGGTTGAGTGTGGTTTTCTAACACAAATATGATTGACTCTTTTGGTATTTTAATAAAATTGACGACATCGTCAAAGCATTTAACGTGATATTATAACATTAGATTAGTACAGAATTAACACTAACTCGTTTCGCAGTACCGATTTATATGGTTAGTTGTTAAGTTCGCATGTATCATGTCAGCCTTACTAATTGTAATTGATTGTAAATAGATAAAAATAGTGAAAATGTTGATTGTTCGCGCAATCGTTGTCTGCGTTGGGTGCCGTAGAAGAGTAGTTTGGTGGTGATTAGAGGCGCAAAATAGATAGATGCAGTTATGCGGCTTCATAGAGAATAGCCATAGACTTGATATGATACGGTCCGTAATGCGAGAAAGTTGCAAACGTTATGTCTGTCAGACGAAAGCTGAACATAGCATATAGAACGTCAATACTTATGTACGAGGTTGGCTTTGACATTATCAATAAAATAATATATAAAATGTATTTTTAAAAATTAAGGAACAGCATCTAGTTACAGCTTAGATTTAGTCCAAAATGTGGAAATGTTGCAAACCATTCACAGAGTATGACCACAGTGGATTGAATTGGATAAAATGCTTCAAGTACTGTTTGATTGATTGTAATCAAAAATTGCACTCATACTGTTTGTCAATATTAAATAATAGATTCTTTATGGAACACAAGTTGAGATATTGACTTTATGTGAAAAGATCTCTGCTGCTCTTTTTTTGACATTTCAAACCATAGATGTAAAATTTTGAATTTGTGATTCGGACACGTACTGCACAAGCTTGTATGTTGCGAGAACAGTTTTCACATTATGACGTGACATGTTGTTTGAACAAAATGATGATACGGACGGACCATTTGTAAGTGCGCTATAGATAATACAAGCGACTTAAATTTTTATTATGTATTAAACTCATGTTACGGCCCGAAGGTTTTACTGCCAAAAACTACATTTTATATAAAAACTCCTGCGCATGTAATTGCTTCAACACATAATAAACATTTTGACGTTTTTAAATTACTTGCGCAAATAAATCTACTGGAGCCATCATTCAGTATCTATTTATTTTGTGAGTATGCTGTCCTCTTCATATTGTTATATCAGAGCGGGAGGCCAGTAACGTGAAGACCAGGAATGTTAAGCTGTTGTCAAGACATTGATGTCGATGTATAAACAGATTTAAAGGAAAGTAACACTTAAGTAACAAAACATCCCACTAATTATTTCTTCATTTTACTTATTTGCACAACTAAAATGTGATTGTACCAATGGCGAACTTAATGCCTCAAGGTATTCTATACCTACTCTCTGCTGGTACTGAAATAAAGAAATTAGAAATATTAAGGACAATCGGAATATACACTCAATATAACATTGATATGCTAGTCGAGTAGCTTCCTGTCTAACTGCTTACAGAGTGGGACGTTTTCCGACTATCAGAACTGTCAACTACAGTCAGTGCGTCGTAATTTTGGTGTTGGCGGTGATATCATCAAAAGTTAATGTATAAGGAAATTATTACACAATTCTTACATGTATTAATCTGTCATCATAAATAATGAAAAACGTCGAAGTTGTATATAAGGCAACGTAGATCGACAGATCGCTCTTTGCGTTATCTTTAGTGGTAGTGCCCACAGGAGAATTAATGTCAGTGAGAAAGCCCAAAGAATTACGGAGCCCTATAGCAATGAGGAGATTCACTCGAACACAAATGCAAAGGCTGTAATTTTAACTGTATATTATTATATTACCACTTCCCGTGTATAAAACTCCTTATTGTGTGTTAATGTAATATATTCGTGTATCATGTATTTATCGATATGTATTTTATCGACTCTTCTTGTCACTACATATGATGTGGCTGGTAATTGGCAAGGTTTTTGTGGCTTTAAAGAGACGCGATGCGTCCTTCTCTTTCTACGGTGATAAAGATAGAAAAGGAAAGATATATAGTTGACGTTGCGTAGCAGTGTATGTAGTAGGTATGTTATATTCGCATCGGAGTGTCGATTCACGTTAAATATAGTATTGATATCGTTGCGAATTAGTCGATGGAATTACAAATGTATTTCAAAATAGTTTTAATTTTTCGATTGAAAAGTTATCTATCTACTTTTGTTTTTATTCAATTGATGAGAGTTGAAGTTCTATCGAAGTTCGTCCAAGTAACGCATGAATTCAAACAACTTTGGGTACTTCAACGATATTCTGAATACTTTTTTTTACGCGAATCAACCTTCAATATGTAGTAGGCGCTATTATCAATGTTATACTAGGTTTTGTACTAACTATATATTTCGATGTATCAAGTCTGATTTTTTTTATTGATAATATGTTCACTCTAATAGCTCTTATCAGGGCACATTTCAAAATACAATGAATTTATTCAGCCGTTCATCTGTTTTGGAACGTGCCTCGTCTACAAGCAGATTTAAAAGTCCTTTATCGTCCGTGACGTACGTGTAAATTGTGTTGTACACGAAAAAATCAAATCTTCAACTTGATATGTATTATTATGTATAAATAATTAATAAACTCGTGTTCATGATAGTAAATAAGTGCTGGTAATTCTTTTGCATATTCGTAGGCGATAAGGAGCGGAGTGAGTACATTGGAGTTGGCATTTGTGATTGTTGTACGTTATGCGTCAGCTGAATGGATTCGTTTGGTTTGCCCAGATTACAAAATGGCGGGAGTTTTTGACATAAAATTAATTGAGTGTTTTTAAGGAATGGTAATTGTACGCACATGTTACATGACACGGTCCTTTAGCTGTTTTAAAAAGCACTTATCTATAGAAGACATATATTTATGTATGGATTTTGAGAATATCTATTATTAATCCTATTTTGCTGGGGTGGGGAAGGAGAAATTACCCAAAAAATAACAAAAATGGTAAAAGGTCGCCATGTAACTGTTCTTGAAACTTCAAGACCAAAACCAATCCGAAATCATTCAGTTGATGTCCAAATTGTAATGCATTGTGATCTTTATGAACGAGTTAACTGTTACATAATAGTATTGACAGAGTTAAATGTGAAAATTATTGAATTCAATACAGATTGGCAAAAAAGTCTAGAAATGGAACTGAGTTTAAAATTATTTAATTATGGCAATACTTACTTTACTCCATTCAGAAGAAGAATCGTAGTGTTGTCATTAGCTTTGGCGAAAAAAGTGGTGCCCATATTTGTTTCTTCTGTTTTTGACAAATGTACATTATCGAGAAATATATTATGGTGTATAACTGTACACAGCCGGTTGAAATTTTTCACCTTGCGTTATGATTTTACGTTTACAAATCAGTTTATTGCTGTAACAAACAGACTGACGGGAGAAGTACCTCCACCTCATTGAAGACGAACGTGAGTTTGATGTGTAGGTATCATTTCCGCCGAATAGGTACTGCAACTCTTTGTTTACATTTGACTAGAACCTTTCTCTTGTCAAGTGTTGTGACATTTGCTCTGTCAATTCTATCCAGCGAGAGCCGCGAGAAGATGATTGTTATTATTATTATATATTATCTTATTGTAGTGTGATTATTTCACGGATTTGTATTTACAAGACTTATCATTGAATAAATATTGTTCATTGAGCGCTGTTGTTTGTTTTTCATTCTTCATTGTAAATTAGTGCGAACGAACGTAAGCAATACATTAATGTATGTACGCACGTCCCATTTTCCCCGATAATCGGTTCGGTCGGGATTCACCAACTTTTTGGCGGACTTTTTATAGTTTTATGTGTGTTGCAATGTAGAACTCCATATGTTTCATTTTGCACCGTTAAAAAAATCGGTTACCGATAGTGGATTGTGTGCCGTTTGCACTTATATTGTGGTAAGGTGCTATTTGACTATACAGTGCGTCCCACTGCGATGCCACATGGAGGGAAAGCTCTTTAAATACTGTAAATGGAAAATTTTACTGATAAAAGTCTTCATTTTGATTTTAAAAACAATTCGAACTGCATTTAAAGTTTTTTTAAATAATCACCCTGTCTGAACCGGGAATCCTTCATTTCGCGCTAGCAAAAAACCGAACGCGCATACGCGGGCTTATTCTGCGCGCATACGCTGGCTTATTCTGCGTGTTCGCTCGAACCGGTGGTGGGGAATATCAGGAGTAATATGGATTCCGACGAAGAAACATCGCGTCTCGCGACTTGCGCAAGTAAAAGGCAATTTTACCTTCAGAGTTATAGATCCACGGCATTTTATTTTCTTGGCTTCGCTACACTTCCAGATGACATTCCCACTTTTATAAACCATATGCCTGTAATATTGTCTTCCTTCAAATAGTAAAACAGTCCCGCCCTTTCTATTAATAAACAAAATTTCTTCCATGATAAATGTATTATTTCGTGTATACGTAAACAGAATTATACATAGAATTTAATACATTTAAATAATAGAATACTTAAGTAATCAATGTCAGGCTAGTGTAATTTTATTCATCATCAAACACTTCACCATGCTCTCTTAAAAAGTTTATCTATGCAGGAAAAATATATTTATATACAGGAGGATAAATACGTTATTGAACATAATAATGGGACTACGAGAAACAGTTCTCCCTCGTGGTCCCATTAATGGGACAAAATCCTGGGACCACGAGAAAACAGCCGTTTATTTGACCTTTAGTGCCGTACACAGGCGGTTTGCGAGCGTTTTCAAAGAGGAGCAGATCCCTAAGAAAGAAGCCACATGCTTATTTTGCAGCAGGCGTTCCACAGAGATGACATTAGATGTGGAAATAAAAAGTATTCCTAGTTGATCTTTGTTGCATGGGCTTTAGCAAGTCTTCTCATTTAACCTCTTTTGCGTTCTCTCATATTAAGTTTACATTATCTCCAATCTACAAAGTCCAATGTACAGCAGTCTGTGCCATCGATGATCTGGAACGTCATCAAAAAATGAAAGAACTATCAGTAGTATTTCTCTTTCTCTCTTTCCCTGCCCTGAAAGGTAAGAACGACAAATGCAGTATTTACTAGCGATACCTATAACATAAATTTAGGACTTACTAAAACGCTTTCCTAGGTATTTTTGATTGATTTTGAAACGGTTTTATTTGTATATAGGATTTGGAAGTCATTAAGTGTACACAAGTAAATTTATTGTCGTATCAAGATCTCCATATTGTGTAAAAGAAGCAGTATGATTATCAAAAAAAATCCCCACAACAAAATGAAATGAAAAATAATTTATCAAATGGTAAGTATAATTTATGAACATTTTCTTATAGCAAGAGACGCAGGGTCCGTGGTTGTTATTTGTTCAGTTGATAGAAATTATATTTTTTTGAACATATTTTTGACTGAAAACAATATCTATCCCCCTTAACGTTTTTTTTATTAAAATCTCTTTGACTTGCGATGCTGTGAGAAATTTCGGAAATATCAATTGTATTGGATATTGGATGCCGCGAGAAAAATATAAAATAATAAAAGCGTGTTAAAAATCGCTAAAAATGTTATAAAAAAATATTTAACTAATAATAAAATACGACTTCAAACACACAAAAATGTCATAAATAACATAAGAATTACAAAGCATTGAAAAGTGTCCATGCCACAATTTACCACTCAATAATATTTATATCATAAACTAGGTAATTTATAATGCTTACACTAAGTTTGTGTAAAAAAACTGACATTAAAAATATTTTACAATTAACATGATTTATTCACTTTACCTTTTTATCATAATATTTCATTCGTGGACGTGGAATATGTGAAGTAACTACAGTGACGGAACCTTTGGTACCTTTGGACCCATACTGCCCCTACCTAATCTGTCGCCGCGTCACACTGGCGCCCAACGTGGCCCATATCGTAAAGCAATAATATTCATAATAACTGTACCTAACATAATTTTTTGGTTTTATATTAAACAACAATATAGCGACCGTATAAAAACCATAACAATGAGCGTGTTACTGATTGGGAAATGAATATACGCAAAACGTATAGGTCGATATATGTAAAAACTGTGCCCGCGAACTACGTTTCGTCATAATAATTTTTGCTCGTTTTTGCAACATTTTTTATTGATGCTCAGCTCCTATTAGTCGTAGCGTAATGTTATATAGCCTAGCCTTCCTCGATAAATGGACTATCCAACACAAAAAGATTTTTTCAATTTGAATCAGTAGTTCCTGAGATTAGCGCGTTCAACCAAACAAACAAACAAACTCTTCAGCTTTATAATATTAAGTAGTATAGATAAGTATACCTAGATTAGATAAACTTACAATCTTGGTATGCAACCTATCTTATACTATAGAGGCATTATAGAGGCCTTACTGAAACAAGTCTTACTTTTACTGGAGGGAGACTCTGTACCGGGGTCGTCTGCTTAGGTACCTCCGTCTTACCTATTTCTGCCGCAAAGCAGCAGTGCTTGCATTGCTGTGTTCCGGTTTGAAGGGTAAGATATGGCAGTGAAATTACTGGGTACTGTGACTTTACATCTTGTGTCACAAGTTGGCAACGTACACTGTGGTTCTTGTGGGGGTTGCAGTTTTGCTGTGAATCTCACAAGAGCCACATGTATTATAGGTGACTGTTACCACTTACCATCAGGTGGGCAGTTTGCTTGTTTGCCAACTTTCAGCAATAAAAAAAAAAAAAAAAAAAAAGTCAACGAACGCTTGGTAATATAATATCTTAATATATAAAATTCTCGTGTCACTGTGTTTGTAACCAAACTCCTCCGAAGCGGACTGACCGATCTTTGCGATTTTTATTTTGCGTATTCGGTAGGTCTGAGAATAGGTCGTAAACTATTTTTATACTCCTAAGTGATAAGGATGTTTTTATTTATTATTGCGAAACGTAGTTCGCGGGCACAGCTAGTCTAATATATAAAAATCTCATGTCACAGATTTTTATGAAATTTGTTGTGTATATTTGGTATAGTTCTGAGAATAGGTCGTAGGCTATTTTTTATAGCCCTAGGTGATAAGGGTGGCCCTCTTCAGCAATTTTTAAGTGTTTAGCTTTATTAAAGCGAAACGTAGTTCGCAGGCACAGCTAGTTATTTTATAAATTTCATTATAGGTACTCAGTATGTCAACGATGACCGGCTTTGAATAGCAATTAAAAAAACAACTCGTATTAAAATAAAATATGCCTTATGAATATGCGTATAGAGACCAGAATCAATTATAAACAGCTGCAATGCAGTCAGTACTCAAACATTATTGTCCTCTTACGTAAATAACGCCTTTTCATTTTTACTAAGCAATGCGTACTTATTATGAAATTGCTAACTGTTATCTCAAAGTAAACATTAAGGTCTGCAGGTACAGGTAATAGGTTCGCAATTTTAGTTTAGTGCAGATATCTTTCTTTTCAAATATGTGTGCTACAAGTCACTCAGTGTTTTACATCTCCGCATAGCAGTACCGCGTAGCCAATGCTAATTTTTCAATGTTGCAAGTAAGCAATTTCCAAATTCCAGTAAGGAGAATCGTGTTGACTTTGTATGCATACATACAGTTATCTTTATTTTGCACGTCCAATACTGATACTTGCAAAGTAACATAAATAATCACATTTTATTGAATTTTTATCAAGAAGTCTTACAGACGCATTTTGTGGTTTATTTATTCCGTTATATTAAATTAAAATATCCTGAATTTCCTTCTTTGTATTTTAAATAATCCAAGCTTCCTACAACACCATAATATTTAAAAATGCAGACTCGTTCATTGTCATTAAGCATCTATTCGTTGTGGGGAAAAAATTACCCCTAAACAGGGAGATTTTCCAATCGCGCTGGCAGCACCGTCAGTATCACCCGAGCTCTTTAGCTCACAAGAATAGTCCCATAGAAAATGGGCCTGAAACCGTGCCCTAAAAAAGTACGACTATAGTAATTATAAATGGTATTATAATATTATCATAAGCATCACAACAACAAAATTATGTTACCCGAGCATTTATAACATACGGCTGTATATCCAGTGATTTTTTGTATATTAATGTGGTGCAGTTCATAAGAAAATGTTTTCGACCGGTAAGATGACAAAATTTTCTCATTTGGATTACGAAATATATTTTCTATTAATAAAAACGAAATGAATGATCTCTGAAACAAATTTGATAAATATCGCGGCTTGCTAGTTGCAGACTGCAGTATTTTTTGGAAATTGACACTTAAGTTATATTTTTGTGAATAAGTTTCGGTATTTCGACAAGTGAATTTGTTTTGATGATGCTAAATGGTGAAGTTTTCGTTTTGTTGGTGGGTTTTAATAGAACGATTTGTGTTTACAATGCGAAGAACACATTTCCAACAAGCTTAGGCTTAAAATCAATAAAGTGCGCGCAGTGTGTACGGTACGCCTGAGACTGTCGACTACGGCAAACTTAAATTTTGGCGCTTTTTCTACATTACGAATTCTTATCAAAACTATAACGTTAAAATAAATTAAGCTGACATTGTAACTATATTGTACCTCAGTTTTCATCAAAACTTTTAGAAGATTTAGTTAAATGTTGCCTGGAAAGTTATGTGATAGTTAACAAAGCTTCGTTTTGGTTTTTTTCTTTTTAATTTTGATCATAAGGAGTGGGTTAAGTAAGGTAGATTAAATTGTATTTTTAAAAAAAGGGATAACGATTTTACATACCTACTAGCTGTGCCCGCGAACTACGTTTCGCCATAGTAATTGTTTAAAAAGTCTGGAGAGGGTTAACCTTCTCACCTAGGGGTACCTATAAAAAATAGCCCACGACCTATTCAGACGTACCAAATATCCACAAAAATATACATAAAAATCGGTCAAGCCGTTTCAGAGGAGTTAGATAATAAACACTGTGACACAAGATTCTTATATTATACGATATTTAACAATGGTGTTTCAATGTGGAGAAATGTGTAGCATTATGATAGTGACAATATTACACGTAAGGAATCCCTTTGATTCAATAGAATAATATAAAAATCTGCCCCCTTTTTGGGGAAGTATCTCAACGTTTAATAATGGTCGCGTCTCAGAAAGACCACATTAAACTGTGATTTATTTATATAAAAATGAATGCACCTTTACTGCAGATAAAGTTTTATGATTGAAACAAACGAATTGAATGAGAGAATAACACAAAAAAGCAGTCGATGTTATTAGCGAATTTAAACCGCGGGGGCCGTACTATGAATACTATGATCGCTTATGGCAAGGTTAAAACATTATTTAAGTGATTTAAACAGAGAAACTGCTCTTGCTGTGTATAGCGCCATCCCGCTCTCAGCGCGGTTTTAAATTTTAATATTGTTTTGAGCGATCATGGTTAGTGGGCTGTTATAACCGCGTGTAGATCCTATTGTGTGAGTAAAACCTTATGATCGTTACTTTGATTTGATGGTCATTGCGGCGTCTATGTGCCGACTTTATTTTATAAAACAATGATTGATGCACTTGACTGTCAAAATTAAAACCGACTGATAGACATAGCTTTGCCGCATTAATTTGTATTGTACTTTATAATATTGCAATCACAATTAAACCAAATAAGAAATAGATTTTTGGTTACACAATAAAGGTCTGTCCGGAGGGATTTAAGGGATGAAAGCCTATGGGTTAAGGTCTTCAGCTACTATCCACCACTATCCCACATTGGCGACACATGAGCGGCACCCATGATGTCGCAGATGTCCATGGGCGACGATGATCACTTACCATCCGGTCTTCATCAGGTGGCTCGTCTGCTCGTTCACCGCCTTCGATGATAAAATAGTTCACTGTTTTTTGTGTTTCGTGATAGATTCTTTGTGAAAGAATAACACACAGCCATAATGTTTATCATCATAATTATGTAAGTCCTTAAGAGTTCCACAGGTGGGCACGATTTTCTATAAGCAATTGACCTAAGCATTACTAAAATCTTATCTAACCTTTTTCGTACTATTTGTAAAATTACCTAAGCTTGGGGCCAATTCGGCGAACCAATGATAAAAATTCGATAAAAATCATAGGAAAGTATGCTTAAGTATCGACGAAAAACCTATTAAATATGACTTTTTAAAATTTTAATGGCATTTGATAATTTTTGCTGTCTGTTATTATATAGATATTACCATTAGTTATTTTAACATAATAAAAACATAGATAAAAAAGTTTCTTTGAGTAACTTTACAATTTTGGCAAAAAATGACTCAATTTTCATTTTATGCAAACGCTCAGGTAGGACTTCTAATTATTATAAGTTTGTTTCGTCGTAATAGAACGTTTAGTTTTAAAAGTTACACCTCTTTTTTACAAAGGTCACAGAGATTTTTAGTACCTATATAAAATTAAGCACAGTTTCCCTCATTTTAACATGTAATTTTTGGGTAAGTATTTAGTTTACTAAGCGCGCTCTGTTTAGCCTGTAAGTGATTAAATGATTTTGATTATGTACTAGGTAAATCTTCTTAAAGTGTTAACAGACGATCCGATTTGGTTGGATCCAACGTGATCCAACCAAATGAGGAGCCGACGCGCCTACAGACGGTCCGACGCGGTTGGCAATCCTACAGTAGGGATGCCCTAAAAAGTATTATGTACCAATATCGATATCGATACAAAATACTATTTTGGCCAATACAAAAACACAATTTGTCTTTGCGAAACTCAAATAAATTAACATCTTTTATTTATATTTTATAAAGTTTATAAAAATAGTTTATAAAGAATAAATAAATAGGTACAGATAGATTTCATGGTTATCCTTAAGTTTTTGAGGTAATGTTTGTTAGAGATATTTCTTTCCTGTGATCCGACTCCCATCGATCGGTATATATCAGAAAAATACAGGATATTCATTTTCTTCATTTGGCGGGTTCGATTCCCGATCCAGACAGGTGATTATTTAGCAGTCTTTGAATGCGGTTGGATTTGTTTTTTTAATTTAAAATTATGAATTCTTTCCGCAAAGTTATATCTACGGTATTTAAGGTACTTTTCCTCCATGTGGCATCGCCGTCGGATGCCTTGTATTGTATCACTGAATAGGTCCATTCGTTCCATTCGTTTGGGAACTATGAAACCACAGCCAGACATCCAGATACACAGATACACATGTTAAACTTATAACACCCCCTTTTTCCGACGGAGGTTAAAAAGTATCGTACTCGTAAAAATATTGAAACAAAAGTATCAATACTTCAAATTCAAAGTGTAGAGTACTTTAACGTCAGTCAGTGACTTGAAAACAGCAACAAATTAAGTAGTTGCGTATAAACAATAATAAAAAAGCAACTGTAAATTCACAAATCAAAGTTTTTTTATACTAGGTAGGTACTCATAAAAAGGGTAATGTTTGTTATTGATTATATTTATAATCAACTAACAGGATGTACAGTAAGTTCCCATTCAAGCTTTACATTGACACTACGAATACCGACACTTTTCAAGCGCCATATGAACGATCCAAAGGTCAAATAGTATAGCTTGACAAAGAGCTTACTGTACAATGCGTAACTAAATGTGCGAAAATAAATAAATAATGAAACACGGTTACCCTGTTAAAACACAAACAAAAAGTAAAACAAAATTTTTGCTATACATTTTTTTCTCCACTTTGTGGTTTGGCAGGACGAGTCATTTTAGTTTACTAAATTATTACTTTTAAGCACACATAATTAAATTAAACCACAAAGTATCGATACTTTTGTCTTTTGTCGTGTCCCTACTTGTCGTATAGTCTAAGAGGTCACGGGATTTTTCATAACGATTATAGATACGGTTAGATTTATTTTTATAGTTTGTAGAGTAGTCCCCTAATGTGAATGATGTTGGTCTGCCTGCTTTCAGTGGTTGCAACTTTGAGTTTTAGAGCTTACAAGAGGCTTCATTGTTGCGAAAAAAAACGATCAGAGAAATGGTCAGTTTTAGTACATACTCAAAGCATGGCGTCTCCACAGATGAGACAAGTCGGTCTGGCGGCTCTCAGTGGTTGCATTTCAGAGTTATAATGCGCGCAAGTCACTGCATTGTTGCGAAAAAAAAACGATAACAGAAATGGTCAGTTTTAGTACCTATTCGAAGTATGGTATCTCCACAGGTGAAACGAGTTGGTCTGCCTGCTCTCAGTGGTTGTATTTCAGGACTATCATTGTGTACGCAATTCCCTTATTTGTGGAGAAAGCCTAAAAAATATCAAAAAACGTGACAATCGGCGGATTTTTCAAATGCTCATTGACCACTGCTGTCGTGTCTCGACTTGACACACACACAGTGCACACTCCCCCCGCGCCCGGCCCCTGTCTGTGAGCGTGGAACAATCGTGGTGGGAGGGGCCACTTGCGCTCGTTTTTGGTGCTTTTAAATACAATTCAACCGTTACTTGCATTTTTACAATAATGTCGAAAATTAATACTTTTTTTTGTGAAACGCGTATGAACATCCCAAAGTACTATTACGATCTAGCCTATTTTACAGCTAATAAGTACAGTAGGTACATAATTTAATTCGATCTTAATTTGCTAGAGATAAACATGTCTCTAAGAAGTGTCCATTAACATATTTTTTTATTGTCTCTATTAAAGCGCCGCTACTAAATTACAGTTATAGTTGCAACACTGACCCTACATTGTACTAAATTAAAACTTATTTTTTATCACTCCACTTCATTACACTAGATCAGATGGCTTTATCCGTTTTAGTCTTCTTTTCTTATTTTTTTGGTCGAGAAGCATGACAGCCTCCAAGTTCACATGGTTTTGAAGACTTTTTTGGTGAGCTTCGGCGTATTTTTTTATGAAGCTATCAACGAACTCTATTTTAAGATCCCGAAGGAGGTCGTCATTTCTTACATACCAGAGAGCATTAGCGATGCCCCTCAGCACCTTATCTGAAATCTTTGGATGATACACTTGTTGGTCTGAACGGTACAGCCCCGTAGCTGTATTCCACAAGTCCGCACTGGCATGAGGACTTGACGATATAACAACAGTTTGTTAGCTATTTTCAAGGGTATGGGCGGAGTGCCTCTCTACCCAAACGGTGGCCCTCTTGCGACGTCCGCAGAGGGTCATAGCGACTCGGGCCGTGCGAGCGTATCGCGCGGTCAGTTACGGCGCGGCCTGCGTTCTTGTGGGCCAAACGCCGTGGCATGTCGATGCACGTGTCCTCGCGGAGGTGTATCGACATCGGGTTGCTACCCGTGAACGGGGGGGACGATCCGCTCCACAGGAGGTGGAGCGGATTCGTACCTTGGCGCAGAGGGAGGCTCTGCGTCAGTGGGGTGAGGCACTCGCCTCCCCAACTGCCAGCCACCGGACGATCGACGCGATACGTCCGGTGTTGGAGGAGTGGGTAGGGCGTCGGCAGGGCAGCCTCACGTTTCGCATGGTGCAGGTACTGACCGGGCATGGCTGCTTCGGTCACTACTTGCACCGGGTCGCGCCTCGGGAGGAAACGCCGCGTTATCACCACTGCGACGCTCCCGACGACACTGCCGAGCACACCCTATCGGTGTGCCCGGCCTGGCGACCCCAACGCAGCGTACTTAACACTGCGCTGGGAGGCGGTGACCTCTCGCTGCCGAGCATGGTTGTGGCCATGCTCCGCGGCGAGGCGGAATAGGGGGCTGTCGCCTCCTTCTGCGAGGACGTCATCTCGCAGAAGGAGGCCGCGGAGAGGGAGCGGGAGGCAGAACCTCAAGCCGCTCTCATCCGTCGCAGACGGATAGGCAGGAGAAGGCGGGCATTCGCACAAGCGATGGCCGTCTAATGACCCTGCCTTGGAGGCCTGCGTACACGGTTGGCCCCGTGCACGCCGCCGTAAGGCCCTCCGTCTGGGGATTGCCCTGGTGTTCTCGGGCAATCCCCCCTTGGCGATAGCCCGACCGGTGGGTCGGGCTTGCCCGGGCGCGTGGGTAGTGGAGTCGCAGTGTGGACCTTACCTAGCGCGCCCATAAGGGCATGGAGAACACCGGGGGGTTTTAGTGGGTAGGCCTGGCACTCTGCCGGGAGAGCCCCACACATGCTCGCCGTCTAGTCAACGGCGGGTACGGTGCGGTTACGCATTTCCCCCCGAGAAAAAAAAGGGGGGAATCTCTTCCTATTAGCCAATACATGTCTCTGTATCGTAGATGAAGCTGTTCTCTCTTTTTCTTGACGTGCACCATCCAACCTAGTTTCACATCAAGAGCCATGCCATGATATTTGGCAGTGTTCTCATATGGTATAATTCGTCTGTTAATGTAGATAGGGTGATATATTTTCTGTTTGTTACTAAAATCGATGTGTACAGACATGGATACATTTAATTTTATCCTCCATTTCTTTGTCCAGTCATAGATCTTCTCTACAGCATTTTGGACCTGTTCTGCTGCTTCCTCATGAGTATCACCGATACCCATTGAGAAGGCATCTTCATGTTTGATTCTGAATACCCTATCTATAAAGCTCATTGAACTGCTCAGGGAGCATTTGTTGTAGTTTATGAATAAGTCCGTCATGCCATATTTTGTCAAAGTCCTGAGCGACATCCAGGAATACTGTTGTGTATACCTTTTTGTCCTCTAGGCATTTTTCGATTATGATCGTGATTCTGTGCACTTGATCGTCGAATGTTTCTCGCGAAAGCCTATTGAATTGAGAAATTGATATTAAATATTAAATCATAGCCAGGAGATTTTGGCGGGCTGATATTACTTTTGATTTCATTCCAAACTTTTCTCGGGGTAACTTGCTTAAGTTCCACTTGCGACGGCTTGAATTTCTCCTATTTCGCATTTGGAATCTTCATAGTGCCGTAGCCTTTCTTTGACAATAACAACACTTCCAGCATGAGTTGTATTGTCTGGGTGAAGAGCATGATACACTTTGTACCCCCTGAACATGACAAGGAATGATTTGTAAAGTGCGTTAGCCTATCTTAGGCAAAAGTACGTACGTGGAAAGTCGCAGAAAAGTCGGATAAAATTTAATGATTCCAAGTCTGTACACATCGATTTTAGTAACAAAAACAGAACATGTATCACCATATCTTCATTAAGAGACAAATTATACTATATGAGAACACTGCCAAATATCTTGGCATGACTCTTGATGTGAAACTACTTTGGAAGGTGCGCGTCAAGAACAAGAGAGAACAGCTTGATCTACGATACAGAGACATGTATTGGCTAATAGGAAGAGAGCCCCCTTAAAAATAGCTAACACACTATTGTTATATCGTCAAGTCCTCATGCCAGATGTGGACTTATGGAATACAGCTACGGGACTGTACAGCTCAGACCAATAGGTGTTTATCCAAAGATTTCAGAATAAGGTTCTGAGGTGCCCCTCAGAACCTTCTCGCTAATGCTCTCTGGTATTTAAGAAATGACGACCTCCATCGGGACCTCAAAACAGAGTTTGTTGATAGCATCATATAAAAATACGCCGAAGCTCACCAAAAAAGACTTCAAATCATGTAAACGTGGAGGCTGTCCAGCTACTCGACCACACAAAGAAAAAAAAGATGACTAAAACGGATAAAGCCATCCGATCTAGTGTAATGAGGTGGAGTGATAAAAAATAAATTTTAATTTAGTACAATGTAGAATCAGTGCTGCAACAATAACTGTGAATTAGTGGCGTTGCATTAATAGAGACAATAAAAAACGTGTAAATGACACTTCCTAGAGACATTTGTATCTCTAGCAAATTGAGATCGAATTAAATTATGTACTTATTAGCCGTAAAATAGGCTAGATCGTAATATACTTTGGGATGTTCATACGCGTAACGCGTTCCATAAAAAAAAGTATTTATTTTCGACATTATTGTAAAAATGCAAGTAACGGTTGAATTGTATTTAAAAGCACCAAAAACGAGCGCAAGCGCACCCTCCCACCACGATTGTTCCACGCTCACAGACAGGGGCCGGGCGCGGGGGGAGGAGTGTGCACTGTGTGTGTCAAGTCGAGACACGATAGAAGCGGTCAATGAGCATTTGAAAAATCCGCCGATTGTCACGTTTTTTGATATTTTTTAGGCTTTCTCCACAAATAAGGGAATTGCGTACACAATGATAGCCCTGAAATACAACCACTGAGAGCAGGCAGACCAACTCGTTTCACCTGTGGAGATACCATACTTCGAATAGGTACTAAAACTGACCATTTATGTTATCGTTTTTTTTTCGCAACAATGCAGTGACTTGCGCGCATTATAACTCTGAAATGCAACCACTGAGAGCCGCCAGACCGACTTGTCTCATCTGTGGAGACGCCATACTTTGAGTATGTACTAAAACTGACCATTTCTCTGATCGTTTTTTTTTCGCAACAATGAAGCCTCTTGTAAGCTCTATAACTCGAAGTTGCAACCACTGAAAGCAGGCAGACCAACATCATTCACATTAGGGGACTACTCTACAAACTATAAAAGTAAATTTAACCGTATCCATGATCGTTATGAAAAATCCTGTCTCCTCTCAGTCTAGTATGAGCGATCGTGCCGTCAAGCACCCAACAAGCTAATAATAATTATGTCGGGCCGACAGTTCCAATTTGATCGAGGTCGGGCGGTTGGCTCCAACCAAATCGGATTGTCTGTTACGGCTATTATAGAGCGTTTATAGAGCGTCGGTGGCGCTTTGGCCTCGGAACTGGACTGTGCTTCGGAAGAATCGGGAGGCCCGCGATCGATCCTGCCATGTATCAATGTGTTTTTCGTTTCACGAATTTCATATGTACATTTATCTAACGCTCCTACGGTGAAGAAAAATATCGTGAGGAAACCTGCATACACCTGCGAAGTAATTCAAAGGTGTATGTGAAGTCAACCAACCCGCACTGGGCCAGAGTCGTTTGACTAAGGTCTAATCGCCCTAACTAATTAGGGTAGGCTCGTGCCCCTCGATGGGGACGTATATGAGCTGTAATGATGATGACGACAAATCTATTCTTGTAAATGATTTTTTTTTTGTGAAATGTGGTGTTATAATTTTTGACAGACTTAATAAAGAGAAAATTAATTCTTCTTAAAGGGCTCGCGGGCATTCATTATTTAGTTGGAAAGGTCACTGCAGACCCCACCTAAGGGACACTCCCACTATTTACAAACGTTTTAACCTAACCTTATCATTGCCGTTCCCATATATTTTGACAACTGGCGGCTTTCAAGATGTTGTCAAAATATACGAGAAAGGAAAGGAAACGATTTCCGATTTGGTTAAAATCTCAGAAAACATAGTACAGAGTGTGATACCTAGATAAGTCTTCTGCTCCCTTATACTATGATCACATATTGAAACAGAGACCATATTAGTTTGTGACAGAGACACCGTCATTGCAACGTCTATCGCTATGTCACCCGCACTGCAGTTTCAATGTAATGTTTTATACGACCATAGTAAGGGGATCATAATTCCCTGAACCGTGAGTCGTTCATCTCGATGTGTTTATTCCTCGTGAGACATGACCAAACAATATGAAAATGCCCTGCACCGGAAGTTAGCTAGGTTTAGCTGGTTGATGCCGAATTCTTCCTCTTTGGTAGAGAAGAGAAGTTGAGCTGAAATTTCATTTATGCGTGATCCTCCAACACCACATTTCCATAGCTACTATCCTCGATTGGTCTCAGCACCGTAGGTATACAGCGCCGTAACAAGTTTTGTTTCAGTACCTTCCCGATATGTCTATTGCTCCATATTTTACTAAGTCTAGCTTTGTCGTTTGATTTTGTCGATTCTTAAGACTTGGATGTCTTAAACTTCAGAATCGACGAAATCAAACGTAGAAATGGATTTTAAATCCATCATCGAACAGCTTGGAAATTTTTTGGTTGATTACCTGACATTACACTATTTACAAACGTTTTAACCTAACCTTATCATTGCCGTTCCCATATATTTTGACAACTGGCGGCTTTCAAGATGTTGTCAAAATATACGAGAAAGGAAAGGAAACGATTTCCGATTTGGTTAAAATCTCAGAAAACATAGTACAGAGTGTGATACCTAGATAAGTCTACGCGCGTTCTCGGCGAAAAGGTCACCTTTCCTCCCCCTTCCTTCTCTCCAGGGCACAACCCTTCACACACAGAGCAACATCACCTTGCTCGGAATGATCATTCGCTGCGATCTGAACCCCAGAGACTACATCGAATCCGTCATAACTACTGCCTCACGGAAACTCGGTGTCCTGAACAAGGTGCGTAGGTATTTTGCGCCGGACCAACTATGCTTGTTGTATAAAACTCAGGTTAGGTCTTGCGTGGAATATTGCTCGCACCTTTGGGACGGCTCCGCTCAGTACCTCCTCGATGCTCTGGACAGATTGCAGCGTCGCGCTATTCGCATAATTGACGATGTAGAGGCAACTAACACCCTCGAGCCTCTACAACTTCGTCGTGACATCGCCTCTCTTAGCGCCTTTTACCGAATGTTCCATGGGGAATGCTCTGAGGAGCTCTTTAACCTTATCCCTCCCTCTCCATTCCTTAACAGAAACACGCGTAAGGGCCTTCGGAGTCATCCGTACACTGTGTCCTCCTTTTCACACCGTACCAAGAAATTCCAAGATTCCTTCTTCTGTCGTTCATCCCACACTTGGAATTCTCTACCTGCGCACGTGTTTCCTCCATCCTACAACATGGGTTCCTTCAAAAGAGGCGTGAAAAAGCATCTTTTGGGCCGGCAAGGGGCGGGCAGGTAGGAGAGTGGATGTCGTCCCTACTCTTATCTGTCAACTCATTTGGGCCTCTTTCACCGCTTAACATCAGGCGGGAGGAGGTCATCTGCCGGGCCATCCATAAAAAAAAAAAAAAAAAAAATTACATTATCACTGTAGTTCTCTCGTGTCTGTTCCAGGTGTTGGGGCGCTTAGCTGAGTAGCCGCTATTGGTACAGAGGACAGCTGCAACACGCAAAAGATGCGCTGGATCATACCAGTACCGGGTGAGATGTCTCCTAACCCTTAACAAGCTTGCAATCGCCCCAGGATCATCTGTTTTTGGATCATTACAAGTGGATCTTGAATTCAAACAATGACCGCTTTGAAGCTTAAAACAATAATTATTCAGAGACGTGGCTATTGCAGCATATATAACTGTCTTCCTCTCACAGACGTCTTAGTACTCTTTTATGCGATCATGGTAAACGACCTTCATGATAATATCTAAGTATTTATATTAAATTTTTCAAGTAAGGCTCTCCCATACATACGTTATCCGTTTTCAGTGCACTTTGTATTAGGATGGCCACGAAGATACAAACTGCTGCATTTCTTTTGTCTTCCTCCATAAAAAATATTTTTCGTTATATTATAACTAGTAGAAATTACGTAAAGGTAATTTGATTTTACGTACCTACCGGTTCTTCTCGTTTTTTTATACTTATACAAATTGTTATGCGCAGTTAAAAAAGTGAACGATAAAAAGCAAGTCTTTCAAAGAAACGGAATGCAGATAAATCGCAACGGTAGAGAGAGACATATCCGATACGCACATTTTTCGAGAATAAACAAAAGCATTCTTCGATCATATTGGATGTTCATTTATATGTGTTGATTAAAAACACCTGCCTCATATACCAAACCAATACCAAAGTCATAGTCTTGCAGAAGCTGTGAAATCGCGAGCGATCGACTCGAAATCGATTGTAGGTAATTGGTTTTGAGATACGCTCAACAATCATACGCACGTATGACAATGTTTGTCGTCTGTCATAACCGTGCGTGTGCGCCGCGATGGCCCACTTTAGCTCCGTTAATAAAACCACGGGCGTCACAGCGCGTCCCGTAGTTCTCGCGTACTATGTATCAAGCTTTCGTCGGCTCCGAATATTGTTAAGGCTACGACAGACGAATGTATTTCAAATGATTTCAAATACTTATTGAAATTGATTCATAAAAATTTAAGAAGCATCTACATATCATGAGTTTCAGGTACGTTTCCATGTTTAGATGTGTAGGTATGGCGCTTATGGCCGCGTAGGGGGTAATACGCGTTACATGGAAATAGCCGAATAAAAAGTACCTGAGGCTCGTGTTAAGGTCAATTGAAGAATCAGCCTCTCGATTAAGCCCTTGGACTTTGGTCTGCCAATGGCTAACCCTTCCGCCTTCCTCCTCTCAAAGGGAACGTTCAATAGTATTATGTAACGCAATATTTATTTTTGAAGATTTTTAACCCTCTCTCCTCCCCATGTAACGTGCCTTAACATTTTTCTTTGCCCATTACATTAGGTATTATTTGTAATTGTAGGTTATTCTAATACATCATTTATGTTTGAGTATTTAATTATTTACTATTTCTAGAAGTTGACTGTAAGAGATCTCTGAAAGAGATAAGCTCGCCTTTGTATAAGTAAGAAACACGTCAAATTTTATATATGCACTACGAAAAATTCCTGCTATTAAAAGCGAAATAAGAGTGGTCCAAAGGTCAATTGGAATCTTCTTCTTTCTACTCTTCTTCTCAATGAACTGAATCGCCGTTTGTTAGTCTCGCTAGAACTTATAACAGTTTGACATATTTGAATATTATTGTTTTCATTTGTTCGCTTTAATACAGGGGTGGTTTAAAAAAAATATAAAATTAAAAATAATCTTAAAAGGCTTAAAAAATTATGTAAAGTAATTTATATGGAAGATAAAAGGTACACCTCCAGACTGTTTATTTAGATCCGTTGATCTGTCAAGGCCCTCCGTCCAATTGGATCCCCCAGCAGTACTAACAGGCTCCACCGGTGAGGCCAAAGCTATTCTAACTATGAAGAATAAAAAGAGTTAAATAATTTCTCTTCTCTTTTATTTGACACCTGTGTAACGTGTACTGTTACCGCGAGGGAGGCTCTATTCCTGGTGTTTGTTATTTTTTTCATGGCGGTGGATCTAAGTGGACAGAGGGTGTCAAAGGGAATAGAACGAAGTTATACAGCCTAATCCAAAAAGAGTGGGCAAGACTTCGATCAAGTTTCAGTCAGTCCTTAAAAAATAATAGGTCAAACATATTATTTATAATAGAGTTTTGATATTGTATGTGTTAAGGTTCACAAATAATGAAAAAAGATTTAGATAAAGTGCACGCGCACCTTAACACATAAACATCCACCCACGCACGCGAGACACGTCCTATCGTCGTTATATTTTCAGATTTATACTACTCCAGATATATTAAACAAAATTGTACCAACTTAAAAGAAAATTCTCGTACAAATTGGAATCTATGCACCGAGCGACCTACACCTATTTCTATCTACATAAATAGAGATGGGCAACGTGTAGTATTTTTTATATTATATATCATCCTTGGTTATGTATAAAAATCTCGTGTCACAGTGTTTGTAACCGAACTCCTCCGAATCGGCTTGACCGATTTTTATAACTTTTTTATATATTTGGTAGGTCTGAGAATAGGTCGTTAGCTATTTTTTATACCCCTAGGTGATATTGGTGGCCCAATCAATAATTATTATAGCGAAACGTAGTTCGCGGGCACAGCTGGTAGTACACATACTAAAATCTGTTTTGCAAGAAGGAGATGGCATTCAATTTTTTAATAGCTAATAATTAGTATATTGTTCATTTTAATTAGACAGCTTAGTTGTGAAAAAATAAAAAAAATATAGGTCTTATAGGGCCTTCTTTGAAATTAACGTCTCGCTCGACTAGTGCCGACCACGCCGGACAGTTCAAGCGACACTTAAAATAAATGGCAGAGCTCGAATTGTCCAGTGTTCTGATTGGTTGAGATGTGATTCGAAAAAATCCCCAATTGGAAAGTTTTTTGAATTTCGCAAGAATTGGCTCCCTGTCAGAAGAATACCTAACTGCGTCCGCGCCTGGCGATTTCACTTCGTGCTCAAGGAGCACGAACAGTCCGATAACTATTCGAATTCGAATATTTTCTCGAGCGGTAGTCAAAGATCAGCCAATCAGAACACTGCACATCTCGAGCTCCGCCATTTTTTGAAGGAATGACGATTAGCTCGTCTCGAGCGATTTTTCTATGAAACAATTATTTATTTAAATAAATAATCTTTCAATAATATAATTTTAATTAATAATGTTTCTGAGTGTTTATTATAACAAACAAAATGCTATGATAAATTCTACAATTATCTAGATAATATTAAAAATAAATTCATAAATATACACGGTTATTTTTTTATCACCCTGAAAAATTTTAGGGACGCTTCACGACATGGTATAAGAAAGATTTAAATATGAATAAAAAAAATACTTACTTAATTTTCTAATACCATGTCGTGAGGCGTCCCTTAAATTTTCCAGGGTGATAAAAAATAACCTTGTATAATAGGATAATCAAATATAAAAAATAAAAACTGTAGGTATGTCATATTTAAAAATGACGTCTCGACTATAATTCCTGAGCAGTCAATCGAATTCGAACTTTTTACGAATTGTGCAAGATCAGCCCCCTGGGACTAAGGCACGGAATATAGGCACAGATATACTAAGACTAGTAAGACGCAAGAAGGTGAAAACGGAGACAATACCTTAACGGCGTATAATCATGGTAGGAACATGGGGCAGGAATGCAATATGCTGGTATTTAGCTGCGGTCTTCTGTGAGATAGACGCTATGTACTCGTCACTGTACAAATTTATTATTTCTATTTAGCGATTTTTACAACTTTATTTTTCTAGTTTCAGTGCTCCTTATGTCCTGGTTTGGAGTGGAACAAGTAAAGGGGAATTCCTGCATCAGAACTGGTAACAATAGCTAATATTGGTACTCCATGTACTCCTAAAGTGTTACACTCGATTCTGTGTACGTTATACCTATAGATGTTAAGTTGTTGATTAGCTTGTTGTGTTGTGTATACCCATGTATCTGTACCTATTCGCAAGTGGTATCGATATATGGATTGGATGAGTATAGCACATCGCTATATACGCCGAAAAATAACAATGTACATTGTGAGACTAATCAAGAAATCTGTCTTGCCTACTAATAAGCTAGTGAAAATAATACATATTCTGTCTGACGAAAAATCAAATAAGAATCTCTTACATTGTAAAAAAAAATTATTGCAAAAAGTACCTAAGGAATAGTGACGTGCAAATATTTAAAATATATCGATATATCGATGCCCGCAACTATTAAATTATATTCTGTGTTTGAGTGCCCACAGGAATGTGTGTTGGATGTTACCGGGAATGGGTAATTTTATTTGCATGTTTGTTTAAAGTTTTAGATACACTACCACTTAAAAATAGAACTACAAGACAAGAAATCTTTATACTTACCCTATTAGTTTACTTGTATTGAACAAAACACTATATATATGTGTAGGCAGTTCTTAGAAAAATATTCCTGTGAATAACTGAAGTTTATGTTTCAGATAATTTTCATAAATACTTTTATATACAACACAGCCATGACACTTAACCACGGTAAACTTATTGTCTGGTAAGATCAGTGAGGAACTTTACTACCCTTCACAAAAAGAATTTTAATGGTTCCTAGTTATACTGTAATTTTATCTTTCTTATTCTTCCGTAGTAAAGAACAACGGGCAAAGTGGTCGATATTATTAAAATCAACATTATTTAAAATATAATGAAAAATTACATACTTTCGTGCTTATTTAAAAGCAATTCTGTATTAAACTAAGTAAGTACGTCAAAATATTAATTTTTCTGTTCCGTAGATAGACATTATATCTTACACTAGAATATACATCTAGGGCTGTAATTCATACGAAAAATTGCTCATTGTTCTTTTAATTTATTTTTCAAAATTTACCCGGACCCAGTCTACGGTCATTGATGTCTTTATTTAATCCGTGTTCAGTTATTTACAGGATTCTACCCTATCCCTGTCTAGCTCAATGTATTATTTTCGTATATGATTTGTTTCTTTTTTGACTAATTGAAGCATGATTTTCAGCATTGTGGGCACTAAGTGTCAGCCCATTTGTTCAGGCGGAATGCCAAAGTAAGTATCTACACGTTATTTTAAAGAAAATCCATTTTTATTTCATACACAAAAATAGCTTCAAGCTTAACAAAAAGCCAAAATACATTGACAGCTTTTTATTTTACTTAAATATTTGAATATGACAGTCATGTATCGAATTGGAATGTACCGTGCTGTTATCCATTTTATCGATAAATAAATCAAAATTATTTATTTACCACAAATAATATATTCACATATTTAATTACTAACATTGTTCGTAAACAAATGACGTAGACTGGGTTTTTATAATATGTATTGCATATTGTGTTTATATATTTTTGTGTAGTTTTAGTGTTACTTAGTGCTTGCTGCATTTTTGACTGTTGGTGCGGTATTTTCATCGTTACGCTGCGTGTTGGTCTTTGCTTAAATACCATTGGATCTAATTTTAGTTTCGTCGCGTGCGAATATTATATCAAAAAAATGTATTAATTCACAAAACAGATGCGATATTATGAACGTATCCAATTCAAATTGATGTAGATTGGACGTTTTTTTCATGATACCAAAAGATTATTGAGGATAACTCAATAATCTTATGCATGGAAAGCATAATATCAAGGATATTTTTTTGTCTATATGTTATGTTATTATTTTATTTCTTGAATATATTATCCATCATTTAGAATTCAAAGAGCAGCACCGGTGCGAGTTAAAATCGTTAGAAAAAAGACTAGGAATGTTGTAAATCATCTTTTTTGAGGAGGGTGCATTAACTCATCTAACATTAGCACTATTCGTCGCCCTGGAGGCCTCCAAACCTATTTTACAATGAAGATAACATGGTTTTTGAACCAATGAGCTTTATAATTAACATTATGGTATTTATAATGTTTTACAGTTAATATATTTATCGCGTTTTTACTATTATATGCAAAAAATAAACTGACGACCTCAAAAAGCTTTATTTTAATTGGTAACAATCAACAAGGCCTTGAAACATGGTTGCGATAGCATGGTTAAATGGCATGTTTGCACGTTAGCTGAAATTATTCCGGTCACCTACATTAACAATGCATTATATAAAACAGGTACAATAAAATCAACAAATCGGTTGGGTGAACTGTTGTAATTTGTATTTTTACGTCATGATCTTTTAATGATCCGCATTACAGATTTCGTATTGATATTACTTGTGCAAGTACAAATAGTTCTCAGTATTAGTCGAATAACCTTAGTTAGAAATACTTTACATTGGAAGTAAATTGCACAGGATAGGTTTGTTTAAAATTAGTAATGGAATTAAATGATTCATATGTTGAAGTCTTGCCTGTAAAAGGATATCTATTAAAATAATTACTTCATGTTAACTGAACAGCGGGGAACGAAATTTTGACATTTTCATTTACAAAATTATCAATTCACAATCAATTTCTCATAACAATCGATATACAACTCGTAGATATATCTTTTATTGGCTTACTATTATTCTGTATTTCACCAACATGCAGTGAAACGCATAAGTGTTGCCCATATTGAAAAATGTACATTTTCTCGCCCAGAGTTAAAGGTAAGTATCATCAAATAATTTTTGTTTAGTAAGATAGGAAATATTTATAACATTAGTAATATAAATAATTGATCGCATATTTCATATACATACTCAACTAATGTATTATATTATAATTTAGATCGCATAAAGTTTAGTTCTATAGCTAGATAATAAAAGCAGAAATTGTCTATTGCAAAGAAGTTAAGTTTTAGAAAAATTGTTTTTAGAAATTGATTAAGTTTTATAAAATTCGCTTGGATTGTCGTAATTTGCGATCGAAGACTTCTTTGTTTACTGTATAGAATAAGAAGTCTTTGCTTGCGAATCTTGCGATAGCTTATTAATCTCTTGTGGACAATTCTGAACTTTTATTACTCATTACATTAACTGGTTTTATTATATTTACCAGCATCTGCAAAACCATTATAATTACCAAAAATAAAATAGATATTCATACAAACATATATCTTTGTGCTCGTGACAAGTCTTTTCCGTGACAAAGCGGACGTAAAGAAAGTATAATAGAAATGTTTAAAGCGGTTAAAGAATTAATGCTATATACTGCGATAATGTTATCTCTATTCACAACCTAAATACATTTTCATTTGTTGTTTTCTATGAACGATCTAGCTGAAAATCAGTAATTCTGATATTTTTAAAAACATTGGTTGTTTAGTGGTTCATACAATAGAGGCCTGTAACCTGTGAGGCGATTCCCAGTAGAAACTTTGCGAAAGAACTGAACAATAAATATTTATTTATTACGTTTTTTCAATGAAATGCCTACGTTAAAATTGAGACTAATTGTGCTCAGAAGAAGGGGGTAGATATGCCATTAGTGTTTGTGTAATGTTTCGAAATTGCCCTAATTTTATTGACCTTCAGTCCACGTCAAGATGGGCAAGCAGACTATCTAGTGGTAGTGATAAGATTTAAATGTACCTACCAATTATGACTCAAAAGTTGGTTAGTCACAAGGGATTTCATATAACACGTAAGTAATACGTAGCATATTTCACATATTTCAATTTATACGGCTATTTCAATAATTTTCGTAATATTTTAATTTACAATGACACTATTTATTGAGTGACGTTTACTTATATTTATGTGAGAGTGACAAAAACAACGACCTCCTTTTTATATTGTTTAAATTACGCTATTTTATTTGTGGCATATGTGCTACAGCTGTACTATCGCTGTGTTCAGAACACTTTTATCCAGTTGAAGTGTAGGTATATGACATACATATATTATTATGCAAAAATTATTTTAAAAAGCCGTCCACATTTAATTGAAACATCGTCCAAACGACACTCGTTAGAGTCATCAACTTCGGAAGTTACGTACGAAACAATCAAGACTTAAAAATAGAGTTGTCATTGTTACAAAAACGAGAAAGACATTTGAAATATTATAAGTAAGTAATTCTGTGAGATTGTGACTGTAAGAAAAATATTATTTTTATGCCACGTACAAAATATTATTATACTCCTTTATTAACAAGGTCGACTTGTGTGAGGTTGCGAGTGCGACGAATCACTTGCATATTACGAATCGAAATACCTTCTTTATTATCTATCACCACCAAATCGCCAGTATAAGTATCTCTCTGAAGAGTTCTAATAACCTCACGTATAGGAACATAGCATTATACTCCGATGTTTCGTAGTACTAGGTACCTGCTTATTGTGCAAATATTTCAATTGTCTTTTGAAAATAATGCTAACGTTATCCTCACAGGCAATTACGAGTAACATTAACAAACTGATATAAAGCTGTTCATTTTGTAACCGAATATTACAAGATAATCGGGTATCAGTATGGATTATGTACCTATACGATTTATACATTTTGTGATAAAATCAAACTATACATGTGCTTGCAAGGTTGTGCGACTGGCAAAGCACGGAGGAGCATTTATTTTAATTTTAACATAATTATACAGGTTTTTACTTGATGTTAAAATTGTTCTTTTTTAATACCACGAAGGTGGCAAACAAGCATGCGGGTCGCCTGATGGCAAGCGGTCACCACAGCCGATTATATTAGAGGTGGTGTTGATGGTTGAAAAAAATTATTACTTAAAAATTGATAGTTGAATAAAAATATCAAATAATTTTAATGGTTGAAAATATTACTTAATATTTTTAATACAATATAATTCAAATACAATATATTGATATTTTATTAACACTGTGGTCAATATTTTTATTAGTTCAGTCTGTTTGAAATTATTCATGACGATAATTTTATCAGTCGGTTACATTTATCTATACGAATTAATATTACTCTCGCGTTAAAATCAACTTGAATTGAATAAATGTATTTATTCCATATGGTTGAAAATATTCATCGAATATACACGGTGTTTCATAATAACCAATAAATAATCAATGCGTTATCTAAAATTAATTATTAAAATGTGTTTACCCGTAATGTCATTCAATCCAAAATTTTCATGTAAATCATGGACGATGATACTATGATATACCTACATGGTTATTATGAAACACCGTGTATGTATATGTCAAATTTTTTGTTAGTTTACTTTAACTGTTGATAAATATATTCAACAACACTACTATAGATGTTCGCGATACCCTGGGCACAGAATAAATAATAGTACTAAAACAATAGCGCGTAGTCGACCCTGCAAACAATTTTGGTTCACAATAAACGACATGAATTGTCCTAGTCGATACCGAAATAAAAAAATGTTTAAGCTATCGATATTATTTTTAACATGTCATCACTAGCAAGGTCATTTCGCAGATAGGGTTGCGAGCTGAGACGTACCTAATGCAATTAGTATGCGTATCGATTTCTTATTATGATAATCCTATTTTTTTTTGAGTTTCGTTCGGCAAAGGAAAAGCGGAACCTTTGTAGGTCGTTACTCATCAGTCTGTCCGTCAAGACCTAAAGGAATCGAAATTTAACGGTAGGCAGTCCGAAGAATTGAATTTGTCTTGATCCAGGTTGCAGAACTACCCCACAATTTGCGCATTACTTTTACATGCACATTTGGTCGTGTAGTGGGTAGTGCTCGCCTTATGCCCTTTTTTAACCCGGTGAAAAGATTTTAAATCTACCGCTGATGGAGTGGCGTCCGCCTGCGGTTATGTCAGACTCGCCTCACCAATCGAGATAATTTATACTCAGTAAAAATACTGGGGGATTCCGTCTAATTCTCGACGCACAAAGGGTACTTTTCGCAATCGCTTTGTGTATCGAGTGCGATGCTGACGGCCACACCGGGTACCTCTTCAGGGTTGGGAGTGTCTATGGAACGCCTTCAGATACTCCCTCCCTCAGCATAGGTTCATTAGTATGAGTGACGGTAGCCCTATTCCGCCGCTGCATGCGGCGCGGCGTGCGGTACGGTACGCTGTGACAAAACATTCAACTCATAAAGTATACAATACAATACCATTACGGTATAACATTGGACTGACCAAAACATGAAAAAATTAGGCGAGAACTTAGATTATTTAACCTATGAATGCTCTAAGGGCGAGAAGCAAAGAGTATAAGTTCAAGTAAAAAATCTATGTCACACTGAAACTCAAGCAACTACTTGTTTGAAATACGTTGCAATTTAACTTTAACTCAAATATTTTAAGTAAATGCGAGTAATAGGTTGTAACAAGAAGCTAAGTTTTTCTTGAAAATTAACCGTTTCAGGTAAAAATACAGTGTTAGCTAATATCGCGTGACAATAAAACCTTGACTGAGCTAGTTACTGCCTCAGAAAAATCTATACTTAAAGCCGTGTAAGACTTTGCGAAGTTAACATAACGTTCAGTTATTCTCGTGTTCGCAATTTTTGATGATCTTTGATACGCTAGTTAATTATTTTCTAATACATTTTTTTAATAGTACGAACAAATTACACTTTACGGAGAACAAATTTGTTTGTTTTATAATTCAAACGATCTTATTAAAAATATAACTACATGTGCTATATGTGTGAACATATAATAAGGTCCTTTGATAATTACATACATTGTTTTGTTTTGATTTGCCAACTGTTGGTTCACCGTCGAAAAAAAATTCTCATTACATTAACGCAAAATCCATACTTACTTCTGCGTAGTACATGCCAATAATTTCTGCGAAATGTTAAGTGTGTTGCATTAAAGTCATTGCTCTAGCTTATATAAATTATTGTGCATATTTAGCACAAGACTGTTTAGACCTTGTATAGTCATGGTTTTATTCTCCATTTTGAAGAAAATTTTGCTGAGTCTACCTTTTGAAATCCTTCGCCATTTTAGTCAAATTATCAAGTCGTAGGTGCAATAGCCTAGCTGTTCCTTTTTGATTTCTTCGTTGACGCTCGCTTTCAACGTCCGTCTTATCACACCATCTTATACATATATAAGTTGGTTTTAGGTAAGATAATCTGTTACGATATCAAGTGCCTAATGCCTGGTTTTATATTCAAGACTCCTGCCAAATTCTAAAGAAGTGCATCAAAAAAAGAGAAGGATATAAAACCATCTTCAGTTCCTATCCTTTCTTTATATAACCGGGAAAAATTAAAACAAGGATCCAAATTCACAAGAGAAAGTGTTATTTAAATTTTAAATAAAAATTTAAATAACACTTTCTTCATTTAAATTCTTATTTGAAAATTTTATTTAAGCCAAATTTTCAAGTTCAATATCAATAACATAGTCGATCTATGTAAAATCAAAAGATTTTTCTTTGTCAGCTTGTGCTTTAAATGCAGTGCAATTGATTGATATTCACAATATTATACAATAAGCTGTAGCAGCTTTTAAGATATTTTAAAGAAATTTTAAAATGCATCTCATTTTAATAATATAACGCACGATTGAAAATTATAATCATGAATATATTCTACTCTTCATGATTAAGACATCTTCATGATTATAATTTTCAATCGTGCGTTATATTATTAAAATAAGATGCATTTGCCTCATTATTTGAATAAACTCTGTCTAACTGTAGAAATATAAGCAATAAAGCGAAATGCTTCGAGCACCTGTTAGTAAAAAATGTGTAACAAGCCAGAATTTTGATAAATACACATAATTATTAATAACAGTGCTTTTGCCGAAAATTAATATTTTTATTGCAGTCACATTTTCTCTCTGCACTTGTAGTTATAAAATTTGTGAGCATAGCAGAGCATATTCTGGACTCATTTGCACCTTTAAAGGGCAACGCATAGTGATGTACAGTGAACTGTTTAAGTAATTAAAAACATTATTTGAAGTTCTATTTATCGATAATGCGTAATCGACGAGCACATCACTACTCAAACATATGTTGAGATATGATATAAACTGCAACGATATAATTTGATTACTACAATGTTAAGAGAATTGTAAAGATTTTAAGACAGTCTCCAGTGTGACAACGCTTGATTGGTCTGTTGCGTATTTTTGTTAGCTTCGTCAAGCTATAGAGTTAGCTATTTACGAGACGAGAATTAATTTTTATTTTTTAACCACCATACAACCACTATACACGACTTTCTAAGGTTGTAATTTTTCATTTATAAATAAAATATATTGTAATGTATGAAATGACATCTAGTCTTTCGTAGCATGCGACAGTAGCATCGCGTTGCTGACGCTGGGTCAGAGCGACATCGGCAGTGCAACGTCATTTTAGCACCCTAGTTAGACAAAAGCCGCACGTTTTTTTGCAGAAAAAATAGTACTTATTAGATTTTTCATCCTAATTTTAAGAGCTTGATCTGTTATAGATCATACCGCTCTATACATCCGCCTTGCTTATAAAAATGATTTTAATACTACTACATCAATAACATAGATCAAGGAGTCATTCATAATTAGTATGAATTTATCACAAGCTATCGTCTTTTCTTTACATTTGTTCTGCGGAAAGACTGCGGTAAAATAAGCGTATGTCTTTTGTCTAAGGGGTAAGGCTTGCTTAGAATAGAAAGTCATAAAGTGGCGTTACGTCCTAACATACCAAAGTAGAATCACTGGCATTATTGACGCTTGCTTCGAAAGATTATCTTGGAAACAACAATTTGACGAAATATTTACGGCTGCTTTGCTACTTAATATTCGAACTAATACTTTGACCGCTTAGTACACTATTCTTAAGACTCATTTTCATAGTTCATAGACTCGTTCGTTATTGCTGCAATGCGCCTTCGATATAGATATCAGTGGACTTAGAAGTCGACATACAGTATGTCGGTATTTTCCTTAAACTTTAAAATGATAATCATACGTTGATGAAAAGAACACCAGAAAACAAAAATCAGGCGCACCATATTTGGTCACTAACGATCTGCCTGTGAAAATGAGCATTTTATAACTTCTCGCTCGCCTCTATCGTCTACATCTAATACGCATTGACGCCTACTCGCCAACTGGTTCCAATGTCCAATAATTCAAACTGTTATCTTTGCAGCTCGGACGATATATTGCTACGAGTGTGACAGCTGGACGGACTACCGTTGCAAGGACCCGTTCAACTACACGGCATTGCCGCGTGACCAGCCGCCGCTGCAGACCTGCAACGGCTGCTGTGTCAAGATGGTTCGGTACTCCAAAAGTCGTGAGTATTTTATATAATCTGCCATATTATGTCTGTTAGAGTGCGGCGTTCATTCCTGAAATTTCTTCATTCCTTCGTTCGTTCCTGAAATTAGTGAGTTCTGGCGCCTTGGGATGCTGGGGATTTAAACATACATTTTAACGTCCCGTTGTTGAACTCCAGTTTTCTGTGGAATACAAATACGTTGCGTTTTAGCAGTTTTATGACATCTGATGATGATAAACATGATAACATTTACCGGAGGGAGACTCTGTACCAGGGTCGCCTGCTTGGGCACCTCCGCCTTACCAATTTCTGCCGGAAAGCAACAGCCCCCCTAGACAAATGTCACACGATAACTTTTCCGCAGTCGTTCCTCAGAAAAAAATTATGGAGATGAAATTAGCTGCGGTAAAAATAGCGTGAGGTTGTCGTAAGCTAATGTCATTTCCACACATTTTTTCTTGAGAACGACTGCGGAAAAGTTAGCGTGTGGCATTTGTCTTGTCTAGGGCCTCAGTGCTTGCATTGCTGTGTTCCGGTTTGAAGGGTAAGGGATATGGCAGTGAAATTACTGTGAACCGTGACTTTACATCTTACGTCACAAGTTGGCAACGTACACTGTGGTTCTTGTGGGGATTGCAGATTTGCTGCGAATCTCACAGGAACCACATATAGTATATGTGACTGTTGCCACTTACCATCAGGTGGGCAGTTTGCTAGTTTGCCAACTTTGTTGTATAGAAAAAAAAAATTATGTGACTGCTTCGAAAAACGTAAAAAATTATATAAAACGTCCTGATTGAGAGAGAAAACTGCGAGAAAAGAGTGAAGCACTGCAACAAAACCGAACTACTTAATATATATATTTTACATCTCTCATGTTCGGTAAGTAGGTCCTTAACTCCTTATTACCCCCAAATGGGGCTTGTAGGTGACCAATTAGCGCTCTAGGGTAATAATGTAGCTAGAAAAGCCCTAGGGCTGTAAGTAATTTATTGCCAGTATGATGGTTAGATGTACGCGAACTTTTTGAAATAGTGAAGTGTTTTTTTAAGTACACACCGCCCTAGGGCTTTCCAAGCTACATTATTACCCTAGAACGCTTATTGGTCACCTACAAGCCCTATTTGGGGGTAATAAGGACCTACTTACCTCACAATCGAGATGTAAAGCAGAGTAGTTAGGTCGGGTGTAAGAACCAATTGCACCCTCGAAATATAGTAAATATAATTATCTCGGGCTGCAATTGATGCCTTACAGCCCTTAGCTACTAATCTACTATTATACTATCCCCTCTAATATTTTAATTTCTTTTGCAGCGTACGAGGTTGTACGGCGGACGTGCACGTCGCAGCTTCAAATAAACTTGTTCATGGTAGACCACGTTTGTATGATGGAAAGTACGGGCACAGGCCACATGTGTTTTTGCGAGGAAGACATGTGCAACGGCGCGGGCGCACTCGGCTCGGCGGCCGCGATCGCCGCCAGCTTGCTAGCATGTGCATGGTTCAGGTGAAGTAGATATTCTGATACAGTCGAACGGTGCGTTACCATATCGGCAATCAATAATTATGTTAAGATAGTGGTGTGAGATTTCGATGACGGATGCTTCCCAATTTTTATTAACGTGGGACTCCTGCCGTGTATTTGAGCTGTATTCTGAGTGTTTGTCAGTTTTTGAGCTCGAGCAATCTCATCAACTATCAATAAGTCAAAATAATGAGTTAATTTGACTTGTAAGTCAAATATAACCTGCTTGTAAATTAATGCAGTCATACAAGTATCACTAGTGATCCAACCACCAAACATATGACATACTTGTTAATGTATGTCTATGGACAACATGTTTGAACGAAGTCAAAAACTATCAAAACTCTAAGAAACAGATCATTTTATAGCTGAAAGATAATGACGTTATTGCTGTTTTATTCGCGTATACACTTAGTTTTGCTGAAGACACTTTTTGTACATGCGAATAAAATTGTTAATGACTGTTAAACGTCATTTTGATGACGGGTTACAATGGCAGATGAACTGCATTAAAAGTGTTCAATGAATAATACGTTAAGATTTCAATTCTGAGTTGGCAGACTGATTTTGCGTCGAACCTAATTCAGTTAAATCTTTTGTCGTTCCTAAATTTGCCATTTGACAAATCAGCCCTGCTAGCATGGACTTGTCGATCGACATATATCGATCGACAAAAGCATCTGTCCTTTTTACTCCTTAGGAATATCTGTCAAATTTATCGATTTTTGTCGATTATGTCGATCTTAGCTGTTAAATTTTGTTTATCGGGAGTTCCATGCTCGCAGGGCAGTTAAGACAAAATACGTATTAGAATTGACTATAACGCTCAAGATTTGTTCGTTACCTAACTTCTGAAAAAAACAATTGTCTTTGATAAACCAATTAAGGCGCATAGTAACGTCAATCATAAAAAATCACTGCAGAAAAAACCGGTTCTCTTCATAAATATTGAATAAAAAAATCTTTAAAAAAGATATGTTATAATTCAACGCATTCTTTAGAGGATGGTCTTTTTAATTTTTTGATAAATTAATTAAAACTTGGTTAAAATGTGACCCAAACATGCCTCGATTTTAAAACTATAAACCTAATCGCTTCGTAAATATTAGGTTAAATCACATACTTTCGATTTCAATATATAAAGTGAACAATATTCTAGGGGATGGTCTTTTTAGATTTTTCATATTCGCCTTTATTAATTTTTTATTTAAATAATTCATCTTACGCGTAAAGGTTTGCTTGAATATTCCCCTCACTCTCACTCACTCACTCCTATGTAGTCAGTGCGGGACGATCGACGCAAGGTCATTGGGAGCACTATGCGCCTTAAAATATCAATGTTTATGCAATTGGCCAGTTCTAGATTACTACGTTGCAAGAATTAATACAGATACAGTTTTATCTAATGAAAATCGTGCAGCTGGTGACTCAAAGTAAGAAGAAAGACTTAGAATGCGTAGAGAGACCGTTGTATTCAGATTTTTTCCTAGTCATGAAAAAGTCAAGAGACAATATTTGAGAAGAATACCATATTATGCGAATTTAACCCTTGTTAGTGAGTAGATATTTAGCAAAACTCACGACAAACAATACTTAACTACTCATTAACAATTAATAATGGATTTCCGAAAAATAATGCCTGATACCATTTATTATAATTAAACCTTTTTTGGAAGGTAAAAAGTCTGTTTTAAGATTATGTATCCCTTAATGATAGGATGGAAGATTGCTTTAGGCAATAATCCCTATCTCAAAGGGATTTCTACACCGTTCGTATAAAAGGAAGAAGACAGTTTTGATATTTTTGCCAGTTAGTGGGGAACAAGACTATTCTAAATAGCTAAGTCCCTTTTAAATAAGTCTTTATAAGAGTTCTTTCCCACTGAAATGGGGGAAAAATCATTTAAAGCAAACCTACTGTCATACGAAATACGCAGGCACTCATAAACGTGATGATCGTTTCCAAAAAATTATTAGCACATTTTAGGCAATATAGTGTTCCTTCTAGAATATTTGGTAATCAGGCGGTCCAATTAGTTCTCATTTGTTATTGACATGGTTATTGCTTCTACGTAAATGAGTAGGTAAGTATGCTCTCTCTTTCAAAAAAATCTCCCAATATAAGGAAGAATGATGGTAACAAGAATGCTATTAATGGGTGTGTGGATGGGAATAGAGTCGAAAAATCGTTGAAATTATATATGGTTTTACTGAAAATGACACGACTAAAAAGGAAGTTCATAAAATATTATATTTGGAGGGGAATGAAAGAAATAAGACAAGGGCTGAAGGGACCGAATGCTGAGTGTAGTCATTGCTATAACAGTCAGTGTTGATTCCACACTATTAAGTCGCAACCTACAGAATTATAACTCGAATCGGAATGTATTAAACGTACGGATATGTGTATTGTTCAAATGCTTCATAATAAAGCAATTTGATTAGGCGAACTCAAGGTGTCAATTTTTTGTGGAAATCGGCCCCCAGGTTTGTCGCTCCAGTCTGCCAACTGAATGCTAAGAAATTGTTATTAATTGTAAATAAATTGTCGTAAATATGGCAGCAAGTTTACTGCGATTGAAACCAGAGAAAATAAGTCATATTTACAGACGAATAATAAGCCATATTTTTTACACGGTAAAATTGCACGCAAAAGGAAATTAATAAAATTCTGTGTCTTGATTAAATATAATGAAACGCAGGACGTGACCGATCGACTGAATCACTAAAGTAGGTACTTAGCTACGTAACATTTTGAACTTGCTATAAACTGAGTCGAAAATATCGGAACATTAGTGCTGGGGCATGGATGGTATATCGATATCGATAAAAATATGTCAACATCACGTCTTCACACTGTTGAAACTACTGTTTTTGTATAACTATGTTTTTATTTTATTCAACTTGATTCAATTGTGTGCTACTTTATACTTTATTTAGATTAGTATAATCTATTAAGTATACTAAATATGATTTTTATAATGTGATTTTACTAGTAGGTATAAAGCGTAATTTTTCAGTTCCGATAGTTTTTGATGTAGTTTAAAGGGAGTGAAAATGCTACACTAAGAATTCGTTTAACAACCTTCGTCCAGCTGTAGCCGTAGATTAGTCAAATAATTCAGAATATGTGCTTGAGCTTTACAAAACCATTTTCATTTAACATTTGTAAAGGTAATATTTTTATACCCAACCAAGTCTTAACTTTTCGTAAATATAATTTATATAGAATATGTTATGGAGAGGAGAAAACATTACTTAGTGTACTTTCGGAGCAAATTTTAAGCTTAATTGTTATTTTTTCAAATGGGTCTAATAAAACCTACTGAAGTTATTAAATTCAAGTTCGTTTTAAGCTTCAGCAACAAAGTCAATTTTATAAGTAATTTAAACATTATGAATATAAAATAAAGCCGTTCTTATAATATCATAAAACTACAGAGTATTTTGCATCAATACTATCCTGTTTTATTTGTAGTTAGTTAACACATTAGTGTATAAACAAAGAAGAAGAGAAGTTTTGTAAAGCTAAGCACATTTTTTCATTTAAGGCAAAATCACATTCAGCATTGCTCTTGGTTATCTATTATTAATTAAGAAATCGTATAGCATCTTAGTGATATACAAAATGTTTTCCAAGATTAATAAAAAAATATTAAATAACCTAGCATGTAAATAATGCTCAGTCACATAGTGATGCGAAAGACGAAAGTGTTTTATCGATAAATCGATCTAGCTTCGATTTTCAAATAAGGATTTTCAAAATAAGGCTCTGAAGCTATCCGCGATGCTTTACTGGTTGGTCCAAGCTTAGACCAAAATTGGATTTGCTCATAGTTGCACTTTTAATAGAGGTGAGGCACGGTAGTTAGAAAAACGAAAAGGTATGAACTAGCACGTACTGCCGTTAACATAGACAGAGAGTTATTAAAAAAGAAAAATTGTTATAGGCTTAGGTCGCGATACGTATATTACTCAACATAAAACGGTTGTGTTTTGAGTTTCTTTAATGGTTCTGGTGCTCCCTGTATTATGAAATTACATAGGTACGAAAATCATGAGCTAAATTACCTCAAATACGGCTGCCTTATGAATACAAACGTGTATTATGTAGTATACAGCAATAAATTCGTATCTTATTGACGCGGTGGAATACCTGTGAAGTTTCATAGTGAGGGACAGCGAGTAGGTGTGTAGTGTTTTGATTGATGATGTATTCTGTCTTTGTTCCCTCTTGCCAGAGATAAAGACAAAACATAGTCTGGAAAAGACTCGAATGACCAAGGAAGTCGCAATCACGTAATTATCCGAGTTATAATTAGTGGGTCATAGTAAAACTGTCCAAAGAAATGTCTGTCATAGACGGACTGCTGAGATTAGGATTGGTACTTTATGAGAAGCAATAGTTTGATAGGGATAATGATAGTGAGATCCATAGCATTACGAATAAATATTTTGAAATTAAGAAAGTTTTTTTTTTTATATTTGCATACATGTTCGTGTTACAAGCAATTATCTTATCTACAACAGTTTTTTATGAAAATAGTGGAATTTAATAACACAAAAATTCTTTTGATTTTATCGGTTTATTAATATATTTTAGTGACATTATTGTTTTATATTTAAAGTGCCTATGAAAATTGATAAGTAAGTATTGAGTAAAATTTTACATGCCTACCTACAAAAGTAAATACTTCATAAATATCCCTTTTTCCGTTAGTTTATTACCATTTATCGTTTTTTTTATTTTATATATTAATCAAATATCCATCCATACATGTCCTACATTTTGTTAAATTAATGAAATGTATGGAAATGTAAATAAAGCTGAAATAAAGTTACAATTTAATCTTGTTTATTTGAAGTTAGTTCCCAGCTTCGTTCAGTTATAGTATCGCGTAGCATTCAATTCAAAACGATTAATTAATAACATTTCAAGAGTGGTGTGCATAAGGGTGTGTTAGAATCTAAGGAAAGACAAAGCTAGTTTGTAGAGTAAATATGATTATGAGACCTCGTTACTAAGTTATTGTAGCGTAATTTTAATCTACGAAAATAAACACCAAATAAATTTTAATATTTAACTGTAAAAAATGATATTTTAATTGTTAAGTTTTCGGCTTAGATATGATAGTTAGCTGGGGGATTATTATGATGGTGACGATAGCTACAAATGGGTTGTTTTTGTTCTTGTTTGAATAATGATTAGGTAGGTTAAAACAACAACAAAGACTGTTAATGCTAACGGAGTGTTCTCGAACCCATGTAGGTACAATTAAATAAGTATGAATGCAAACTCAATCAAAAGTGACCTTGAAAATTAAATAAAACAATGTTATATTGATTATAATAATAATGAATCAGTATACACAAATGATTTACTGAAATAAATTGTTTATTTAGCCGCGAAACATGATTATGAACTGATTATAGTCATTTATTAGTTTTGAGTAGTAAAATGATAGGTTAACATTAGTGTCGAGTTTTTTTAAAGCTAGAACCAGCTTCAAGTTTTAAGCGATTTTAATATGAATATCTTGAGGCATCATACTGCCAACTACTAAGACAACAAAATCATATTAAGGCAAATTTACATTGGGAAGTAACGCTAGTAGATTTCAGCGCCAGTGCAAACCCGATACTGGCCTATCATTAAGTAAGCTGGCTTCAAGACCGTACAGATCGCTGAAGCGCTGCCTCGGTCACTGACTCAATAAGAACCTAAGCAGTACAAGTCAGTATTCAGGGCTAGCACTGAAAACTGACTCAACATAAGCCTGCCTTTATATTCTACCATGTATGAGAGTAATGTTAAAATAGTACGGCAAAGCTTATATCCAAGGCCCTTATGTTATTTGTTGTGTTCCGTTATAATCTTTTCAATCAGGTGACAACGTGTAAAAATCGTCAATAACTGGGACCACAAATCGGCTTTTTTTCTTTTAGTAGATGTTAGCAAAAGAACAATGGCCCTTTAGAACTGTTAGACAAACCTTCGTTAACTATGGTCAGAATCGACAAGCCGCATGGCCACGGTAATAGTAAGTGTATATATATATATATATAAATATATATATATATATATGTATATATATATATATATATATATATATATATATATATATATATATATATACTATTACCGTGGCATGGCGAAGTGACGGCCGCATATGTTAAAAATTGCATTCATTTCTATGTTTTCCACTTTATAAAACAGTAGCATACTTCACGTCCTAAATGAACTATCCTATCAAAATAATATTTACTAAATTCTCTAATCCTAACTACACTGACTATAAGAAATGCGACACGGCTTACAATGAAAACAAATACAAAAATCTTGTTGACCTTCTTACTCCTAACAGTCTTTGCTGATTTGTTTTTAAGGTTTTATTTGATTAACTGGTGTCTAAATTATATATTATTATTCTTTCTTGCCGTAGGTGCTTATCTTTTTGGTACCATTTTTCCACCATTAACGAATATTCATTTAGAGGAAACACCAAGGCTCGACCTTGGTGTTTCCTCTAAATCAATATTTCAAAAATAGGTATTTGTAAAATGTATTGCTGTCGCGCTGTGTGTCTGAACAACTAAACTAAGCGCAATGGACAACTGCACCTGGGACCGAAAATACCTGTGAAAAGTACATTAAATATACGTTTCGTAGTCCCCTATTTTCTCCGCGAAAAATTTACTGATTTAATTACTTTTTGCGTAAAAATTAAAGCAAGGCTTTTTCTGTGTTTCTGTGTTTTCCTTTTTTGTTTGTTGGACGTTTGAATACAGCAGAAATTTCTTTTAATAATTAACTTAATAAAAAAGGAAAACATAGGAACATGCTTATAGTGGCTATTGATTTTATTGCAAAAAATAGAGCAACTATTGCCATTATCCAGGAAGGAAACAGGGCACTACGTTTTTATGAAAAAACGGCCTGTACGATTTCCTCTTAATAAATTAGATAAAATGAAGAAATTTTACGTTTCTGAGAAAACCACGAAATCCTCGAAATATGTTCTATGGAAAATGATGTGGTCATTCCTGTGATGGAATTAACTAACGCATCATAACTAAGAAAAACCTATGATACCTCGTAAGAAAGGCCCTACCTAGGTGATAAATCCATATATCTAAAATGTTGCCAGTTACTTAAATAAATACTACTAAATAGTTGCCTATATATCAGACGTCGGTAGTTCCTTTAACGAATACAAAAAATATAATTAGGCATGGTGCAATGATAACACATTTATCAAAGTTGGTGCCTGATCTTTTTTAAGCAGGCATAAGTTATTTTTACGTTTTTTCTTGTACATAATATAGATAAATATGAGTGCAAAGCATATAATAGGTTATTTGATATTTAACTATGAGATATTTAGGTATAATAATGATATCACCTAGAAATTATCTTCCTATTATTGTTATTAATTATTTAGTAATAAATCTAATCGACACAGCTGTGTCTCTCTTTTCGACTCTAATTAAACATCATGTATTGTATTATTTGAAATATCACTCCACAGTCGTGCATAAAAAAACTCTTTGCACGTTTTAAATTATAATGTTATTTCCTTTAACCCAGTTTAATTTTGGTTTTGGGTAAGAGTGAAATTTTAAATAATATCATTCAGGGTATCTACTTAATTACTCACAATCATTGCATGTGGTAATTGTTCAATAAGGCAAGCAACAATAATATGATATAGGTGGTCTGGCATGAGTAACAGCACAGTAGTTGGGCTTCCCACCCAGCGAACACCTTGGAATGCTAAGAAAAATCCTTTTCGAAAATACTTAAGTCTGGTCTAGCCGTCTCTAATATCTATGATTTCAAAAATAAAAAAAATATTTAAATACATCAAAGACTGGAGGCGGCTATGTCAAAACTTAGAATTAGAATTTTTATCACATGAGCTGTTTATGACATAAGCAGAATACAATTTTACCCTATTCGCTTTAATTTAACTATAAGTTTATGATGAATTAACAAATTAATGTAGTGCTGAAATACATTTTTGCCAAAGTGTATTTTATAATGTTAATGTTATTTTTTGTTTTGTATAAACAGTGTATTCAACACAAATGTATTTCAGCACATTTGTTTATACTTACTAAATACTTCTTTCTTCACCTTTTTAATACCGCATATCACGCATATAGAATGATTAGATGTTCTGAGAAAATTATTATTATTAATAATAAAATTACTTATAGTCAATTAGAGTTTTTAACATATCTTGCAATTTCGGGCTTGACTTGTGAAATTAGGGTCTAAAACGCCCCTAATGTTATCCCGCATGATTTTTATTTTGAAGTAAACCCAACTGTTTGAATAAAACGACCGCAAATCTGTCATATATTATTTTTGTAGATATAAATTTTAATTCACTTTTTAAAAGATTTGTTTACTTCCAAAGTACCGAAGAAAAAGAAGTCATTTCATAGATAGGATAAAGAAAATGTATAGCAAAATGTTCCTAAGTCATTTGATTAATTCAATATAATGTTATGAAAAATACATTGATTTTGGAATCGATATCGATTGTTACATCACTGGCATCGATATTGATATTTTGATTTCGATATTCATTGACTGTCGTGACGACTTGTGGGTGTTTTATTCAAATTTGAACTTAAGTAAAATTTTCAATATTTGCACTCTCTTTTTACACTCCCACTAAGTCAGCTATATGCTTGTTATAATGGCCTTCAGCCGAGCTCTGCCGCTAGCCAATCCTTTTCAATGTGTAATCTCTAAATCGACGTTTTGATATGCTAATGCGCTTCACAAATGATGTATCATAAATGGAGACTACCTTTCAAACAATTTTGGAAATGAATTACATAATATTGGTAAATCATACAGGTAAAGTAGTAAAGCGGATGTTCATTATCACTCTCGATACAATATAATGCTTAGTGTAATTATAAATCCAGATTCTAGTCCCGACAATGATCTCAGATCTTGTGCATTGTTATTATTAATGATATAACATTCTGATGAAGTAAAATTATTTTCAAGTACAGATAAAAGTTTTAAAAAGGGTAAAATAAAATATTAAGTAAATTTATTCCACATCGAATCATTACAAAGCGCAACAAACTCAACGCTTATCAAAACGCAGGTTTAGTGTTGCACATCTCTAAACATATTGTGGCCCGATTGTCAGACTTTTCTCATGTCATTCGTGGTCAAAAACTGATATTAAGATATTGTGTTTGAATTTCTTTGAAATTAATTACTCTATGCAAATTTTTATTGCAAAGTTTTACAAAGAAAAAAAAATGTTTTTCAAAAGTGTAATAATTTGATGTAGATAGTATAAAATGTTCGTGTGACGTCATAAATATGTAATTTTACTACGGGAAGCAAACATTTTTAAGTTGTGTTAATTATGATAATTCCTATGTTAGACATAGAAAATAATTATTTTAAATCATGTTATGCTTTGTTCAATATGCATTATATAAATATTTATTGTCAACAATTTGCTTTTGATTTGTTGTAATAGGGTATTTTACTCTCTGTGGGAAATAATATAAGAACTATGTTAATTATACATATAAAAAGGTAAGTAGTTAAGGCAATGAGAAATTGGGAATTGTTATTCTAGCGTTCCACCATAGCACTACGTCATCATGTCAATAAACAAATAGGTAAATATCAAAAAACCAATGAAGTACTTATAACGTATTTAAACATCATATAGTTCGATAAGAATTACTTCTCCGAAAAAGAGTAAAATACCCTAAGTATTATCGATAAAATTACTTTCCCTACTCTTGAAAATTCTTTAGATATATTTAAGTACATACTAGATAATGGATAACCTGATATATTATTGTATCAGTTTCGAATGTACCTGGCTATATTATAATGACAAATATTTTTAGCATGATGTTCAAAATAAATTTACCTATAGTTTTTATATTGTCCTTGTTATATTAATATGTTTGTAGCTTTATGTTCGAAGTGGGATATAAATTAAGTATGGGTGAGAAATATTTATTTCTATCTTAGTGAGAAAATTACAAGAAATTTTATCTCGAACATTAGTTTGTTTTAAAAAAATGCGTTAAATTACTATTGTTTACCTACCTACATATTTATAATTCGCAATAATTTACAACTTATGTAAGTTAGTAACAAATTAAAAAAATGTCACGTTGTTACCTGCTAATAGAAATTTAATTTTGTAATAAATATTTAAAATATACAGATTGATCAAGAAGTGAACAATGTTTGATACATTAATTAGGTACTTATGTTAATATGAAATTCATATAACATGTTTCTGTTTTTGAGAAGTCAGAAAACGTTTTTAATAAACCAAGCGGTTTATTTATTATTATCTGTTTACCACAAAAAAATTGTTCAAGAGATGTGCAATAAAAAAATCGATTGGATTACCTATTCAGGTATAGGTACGAAGGAGAAAAACTGGGCGGGAAAGGGAATGCAAAAATTAAAATGCTGATGATATTCAGCAAATTTACTACATCCGACAACTTTAAAATATCAGTATTATATGAAACCAGCTTTATATACTAAAATCTGTGTAATTCAGTGGCACGTAGATATGCATATAAAAAAAATATTGAACTGTGATCCACAATATTTTCAATATCAGCTCGATAATTATTATAGTAATTGTTTCTTATTATTGAGCGGGGTCTCTAACTTCAGTTTGTTGACAACAGGGACTTTAGCCATATACTCGTAAATGGCAAATATTTTTCCGCAGATTAACTAACTACTAATAGTAGGTAGGTAGGTACTAGATTAATTACCTACCTACCTACTATTGCATTGACTACCGTAGTCGTCTTTGCTATATAGATACGTAACCATCGACTATTTAAAATGCAGTTGTTTAATTGTAATAGCTAATGAGTAGTGAGTCCCACATTAAATTCTACTTGTATAACTACAAGGCATTTAGTTTAGCACAAACCAAAGAACTGGGTGTACGATTGCCAGTCACCAGTAAAGGAAAAAGTTTTCTGCTTGTTGTTGAAGCTTATAGCAGTCCGTGATAAGTTCTTATGTGGGAAAACATGAAACTAAAATTTATGAGTTGATCACTATAGACGAAACATTTTTAGTCTATTTGACTGACGACAGTTACTCACGGATTTTACGATATAAAATACTAGTAACCGTACCAGATAGTCATTTATTTAATTGATTGATACGAATGTTATAGGTTTCCAATGTATTCTATGCTATTTTCATGCCACTGAAATACGTTCGTCATTCTAACTTCTCATCGCTTCTGAACCTAAGATAAAAAATGCAAGTGCCATAATTATAGAATCTTGTTATAAATGCTATGAGTTTTATTTAGCCTTTCTATAGCACCTGAAACAGACTTTCGGCCCTTTTTTACGTTGGGAAATGCTTTACATATACCTCGCGCTTGGGAAAACGCGAGGTTATGTCTGACTCTCCGCGGTCACTGGGGGCAGAATGCCGGCCAGAAACCGCGACCTACCGACTAAAACCCGCAACGATGCCCCCTCAAAAATGCCTTGGCATGAGGACGCCCATCACCGCCGCATCCTCCTCGTCATCAGACGGAGAGGATACGCCAGTGAGGGACGCCCTGCCGCCGGACAAGGCCATGGGAACCCTTTCGGACACTTCCATGGCCTCGTCAGCGTCTGCTCGCCTATGGTAAGCCCCTCACCTCCCCAAAATGAGAAAGCCGGCGATGCTTCTGGGCATCTGCTGGAGCATCAACGACAGGCGGTGGCCTGTGCAATGCAGGACTCGGTCTTCCCGGGCCCGGCAATCTCCTCCGACGGAAAGGGTCTCCGATGTCATTGAATTCTAAGAAAACGAAATGCATTAAATTCTCTTCAATATGAATAAGGATGTAGTTGACCTTGTAAATTTCGTGTTATTTACACGAAATTTTTAGGCAAAACTTTAGATTCACGGTTACAATGGGATCCACATATTGAATCCTTGGCTGGCAAACTAAGTTCGGCGGCGTACGCAGTAAAGAAAATCAGGCTTTTAACTAAGGTTGAAACGGCGAGATTAATATATTTTAGTTATTTTCATAGTATTATGTCATATGGATTATTGTTATGGGGTTCGGCGGCTCATATTGAAAGAATTTTTGTGTTACAGAAGAGAGCAATTCGCGCCATTTATAATTTACGGGCTAGGGACTCACTTAGAGAATTGTTCAAAGAAATTAATATCTTAACTTTAGCCGGTCAGTATATTGATATGACAATTTAGTTTATGTACACAAGCATTATGCTACATTCGTTAAAAATAGTGATTACCATAATATAAACACAAGAAATAAAAATAAGCTTGCCGTTGCAACTTACAGGCTTCATAAAACTAGTGGCTCATTTCTAGGGAGGTGTGTAGCTTTTTATAATAAGCTTCCACAAAGTATCACCGATTTACCAATTCATAAATTTAAAGTTCACGTTAAAAAGACTCTCATGAACAAAGGTTATTACAAAGTGAGTGATTATTTAAGTGACCACACGATATGGAATTAGCTAGACTAAGTTATCAGATGTCATGTTTGGTAACAACATAATTTATTGTATAATGCTTAGTGTTAAGCTTATCATGTTTTTCTGACATTTTAAGTGTATTGTATGCATACTTACTAAATGTATTTTATAACTTTCAATGACTATGTAACAGAACCAATATTGTAAATTGCGATTTAAAAAAGGAGATAAAAAATTTGACCTTTCGAGTTTCTTGCCTGTTCTTCCCGAGAAGGCCTCCCAATTTCCGAACAGGTGTAGAATCAACTTTTTTTTTCATTCCTACTTGTATTTGCAGACATCCTGATTATATTCAGGATGTAGGTATGCACATACAAGGTTAATATGTTTCCTTTAAATTAGAATGTGTTGCTTTGTTTTGACGTCAATAAGTGCCTGTAAAGGCCTATGTTGAATAAATATTTTTGAATTTGAATTTGAATTTGATGGGTCAGTGTGGCTGACCCCTGGGCCACAAAAAAGAACTGTGAAAAATAGATTGTTTGAGTATGCCGCTATAATGTCTAGAGTTTGTCGCTTGCGCGTTTCAGAGATATGTGTGGCCCTCATATCTCGGAAATGCGCAAGTCTCAAACTGTGGAACTTGTTCGACAAACTCCGACAAACCACCACTTCACTATTCCAGCAAACAGTTTTTCTCTATGTCGCTTTGTTTTCGAGATCCAGCTAGCTCAGTTGCAGCAACTTTGCTGCAGGTGAGCTCTGAAATGGTGTATCGATAAGCTCTGAAACTTGTCTAACAACCTCTGACAAACTGCCACCTATCTATATCAGGAAACAGATTTTCGCTATGTCGTTTGGTTTTAGAGATCTGTGTAGGCCCGGCTGGGGTAACGTTACCCCAGCCGGGCCACGCAGTCCCCTTAAACGCGAGCCCGATGAAAAGTGAAACTTGTCCGACAAACTGCCGCCTATCTATGTATATTAGCAAACAGATTTCCACTAGGTCGCAGCCACACGATGGATCATCCTCACTGGCCCTTTCTGCCACCTCCCCCTGTGTCATTCATTACACAGAAGGGGTTTACCGCGTCCCAGGCCTCCACTCTCGACCATCTTCGAAATCAAAAATGGGAGAGATAGGTCGGGGCCAACACGACACCAGACTGTTGCGCTGCGAGGAAAAGGCGGTGCACTCCTATAGGATGTGCTGCGATGAGTCCTCAGCAGCGCAACAGTGATGGCATTGAGCGGTCGGCTCACGTCCAATCCGGTGCAGGTAACGCCCAAAACAGCCGTGACTACTAATGACCTGCACCAGATGGTATATACGTAAGCAACCCGTGTTTCCTTTGCGCCCGTGGTTTACGGGGAGCAATGCCGATTTTTGAAAAGTCGCGAACAAAAACCAAAATACTTTTAGATCTTGCTGCTTTTATCCAGCTTTTATTATCTGTGCTTATTTCGATTCAGAACATGAAATAATGTAGGGAAGCCTAAATATAAGTTTGAGTGGACGCACGCAACATTCTTCGGTTTCTCCCCCAGATGGCAAGAAGGAAGTTATACCCTAACCTATCCCAAAACTATTCTAACGTAAGTAGGTAGGTAATCTACCTTACTGTATTTAATTGAGATTATAGGTAGTCGCTTAAGTTCCTGAATAAAACAACTATAATAATTACTTGATTGTTTTATTTTGCTGTTTTGTCTGTTCTGTTTGTTCTGTTCTGTCATTTTTCTTCGATGGAGTTGCTAGCTTCAAAAATATTTTAAGTGAATTTAATCACTGCTTTGGTTTAAATGGATTGGGATGTGGTGTGTCATTTTTCTCGAACGGGTAATATGGATGATCCTGCCAGAAGCTTGGGAATACTACGCGATAATCCTTGTTGAATTTACCTGTAATAAAGAAAGTTTCATTTAAAATTCATTGATTCAAAACCAAAAAAAAATATCATTAGGTTATTTAATTAAAAGTGTATTGACGACTAGGTACATCTGTAATGATTTTTTCTAAGGAATTTTAACCCTTAACTGGATTCGCAAAAAAGGGCAACTTAGTTGGTATCGGGGGTAAAATGTGACCCCTGTGATGAATTAAGTTATTAAAATATGAATAGGTAGTTAATTTTTTTTGTTAATTATTATTTTATTTAATCAAACAACTTTTAATCTAAGTATCAAACAACTTTTATTACACTTTTAAACACAAAAAGGAACTTATTTTCAAACCTTTCATAACCTCTCATTTTTAACAATATTTTTAAGAGCCGAGTTTAGTAGACTTCTATAAAAATCTAACAATTATGGATAAATAACTCTTGGTACTATTTTCTTATATAATCATTATAACAAATATAGGAACATTATATGATATCAATGAAATAATAAAAAATGACAACCAAAATGTCTTGGTGTCGGGGGGGTGATTTTTGACCCCAGCAGTGTACGTACCTTTGTTCCCAGTAATATTAGAACGACCAACGTCCGTCGACCGCTGCACCCCGCGACGTAATGAGATTAGCTCGATGCACTGGGGTGAATTTTGACCCCCGATACCAGTTAAGGGTTAAAATCAAAGACCTTTATTTCCATTTATAATCATCATTTCCTAAAATAGCCGAAATTTAGAAAAAAAAACTATAAACTGAAAGATGAAATTCGTTAAATAATAAAATACGTAACTTAATAATTGTTTAATTTTGCTGCAGATACCTAACTTTTATTAAATAATTATTTCAGTTATATCTGGCAGAATTTTTTTAAAATTTCATAGATGTCGCATAATGAACATTATAAAACCTCTGGTATAATGAAAAAATCATCAATTTCATTACACGTGCACTTGTAAATTTTATTTTTTAAATTTTATTTTCCAAATGCTTAGCTGTACAAAAACTGGTCGTAAATATTTTGTCAAAAACGAACCCTTTCCTTTAGTTTGCAATATGTCATTACTTCCAGAATTTGGTTGGTTGGTGTAATGAATAATAGATACTACATTTTTTTTTCTAACCCAACGGGTTCGATTCCCGGCTAGGAAATTATTTTTTTCAAAAATCTAATGATGCCGTTTTAGTTTTTATCAAAATCTATCCCGAATCCTCATTGAGCACCTAGTAGGTGTTTTTCGATATCTGTATGTTTCGGATTTGGCAATTCCGGCACACTTGAAAAATTCAGTCTGTTCTAAAGGGTTGCCAGGTCGGGGCAGAAGCTTGTAAAAATAGGGATTATCACATTGAAGTCGGGACAGCAAAAAAAAACTATATTTTACCAACGGGGAAGAGAACGGAGACCATACATACAGCCTAGTGTTATATGTAGGTATTCTTTTCAAATATTTCATTGATACATAATTATGCCAAGATAATTTTTGTAATCTGGTCAAATATCGGGACTTTGGTTTATGGTTTAATGGGGACGTGTCCATATAGCCCTCAAAATCGGGACGACCTGCTCAAATCGAGATAGTACCTGGCACCCTACTGTAGCTACCCATACTATAGGAATATAATTAAATTTAGTTAAGTTTATAAATAAAGGAGCCAGTGTATTACATACTCCAGAATTATAATAAGCTATTACAAACTTACCAAGAACCTCCATGTCCTCTGAAGTCAGCTGGAAATCAAATACTTTGATGTTTTGTTCGATCCTTTCCCGGTGCACGGACTTCGGAATCGGCACCACGCCTAATTGTATCTGAACAAATGCACAAGTTTAGTTTTAATCGACAACGGGAATGCTCCTTGACTTCTTCTTATCTGATAGTAGATAAATGTCGAAGATGGATTCAAGGTTTAGGTACAGTAAGCTCCATGTCAAGCTATACTGTTTGACCTTTGGGCCGTTCTTATGTCTCTCGTAATAGTGGCGGTTTTCGCAGTGTAAATGTAAAGCTTGAATGGGAGCTTACTGTACTTCGATTCCTTAACCCCAGAGGTACTACTGACTATCTTACCTATAAATTGTTACAACATAACAACCATATTCGCGCGGTGTCAGCAGTTTGTCAATCGACCTTATAATGTTATACTATTATCTATTCTGTGATGCTACCTACAACCCGTACGAATTAACTTGAGACCTGAGCAAATGACGTCATTTTCAATGTACGGTGCGCAAAATAAAGTTTCGGTCGCGTAAGTGTACCAAGTCGAGCGTGGTATTTTTTTCTAATGGTGTGTTCCGAATTGCGATAAAAGCGATAATATCGCAAATCCGACCAAATTAAATCGTCACAAAATATAAGGGCTATTGAATCAGTAGGTTATGTTGTGTCTTTGGTCGGATTCGCGATATTATCACTTTTATCGTTTTACGGAACGCAGGGTAATTTTCTTCGGCGGGAAAGGCCAGCGCGGGACGCGGTGCAAGGAGTCGGGAAGGGGGTCGCATTCCAGCCGAGTCACAAGTTAATTCGTACGAGTTGTATATACGTGATGACTTGATGAGGTACAAAACTGAGACGTGGTGGCTAACGTGGCCGCTTACAATGGGTCTCTCAAAGCCTAAGTTCACTCAAAGGGCAAACATTACAAGGGCTATGTCTGGGGTTTCTCTGCGCGATCGCATCACAAATTATGAGATACATTGAAGAGTTAGATTCAGCGACATAGCCTAATGAATTGCAAACCTTAAGAAGCAGTGGGCAGGGCACATCGCTTGCAGGAATGACGGCCGCTGGGGCAGAAAGGTCCCATGCAATTTCACCTCCAATACAGATGGTTAGGCTTAACGCTCACCCACCTGATGTCACCAATCCAAATCTACAGGAGTACGATAGCGGCAGCACCAATAGAACAACGACCGGTCTCTGGAGACCTCGCTCATGCGTAGGTATATAGAAACTACGCTATGTTTCTCGCTGCGATCTTCTGCAAGGTGCAGGGACCTAACTACATACTCGGGTTGATCATTACAGTGATAAAAAAAATAAAAACAAACTTTTAATGCGTTAAAAGAGTACAATCTTTTATCTTATCATATAAAATTGTGTGATACGAGTAATTTTCCTCTTTTTAGACCATAAAAGGTTGATTTGAACAATATTTTACTATTAATTTATTTTATATTTTTTCATTTATTGATGGCGGCCATCTTGGTTTTGTTTTTTTCATAATGTGGTATAGGTATTCTACAAGTCAATTTGACCCGAACATGCAACAGTTATCACTGGACACGTTTCTCACTCTGTTCATCTCATTCAACGCATCATTGTTGCAAGGTCGTTTGCCGGAACGTCTATACAGAATTTCAGCTCAATCGGTTAAAGATATCTACTTCAAAATTGATTTTTTAACTTTAGAAGTACGCCATATTGGATTAATAATGATATCACTTTATTTTTCAAGTTATTCTTAGCCAGACATTTTATTTGATACCCATATTGTAGGAGTGCATTAAAAATAATTGGTCCTCCATCTTGCGTATGCCGCCATCTTAGATTTAGAATGACGTCACACAGTTAACCATGCATTGTCATCCAAACTGTGTGTGTATACAAAATTTCAGCTCAATCGGTTAAAGATATCTACTTCAAAATTGATTTTCAAGCTTTAGAAGTCCGCCATATTGGATTAATAGTGACGTCACATTATTTTTAGAGTTACTCTTAGCAAGACCTTTTATTTGATACCCATATTGTAGGGGTGCATTAAAAATAATTGGTCCGCCATCTTGGGTATGCCGCCATCTTGGATTTAGAATGACGTCACACAGTCAACCATGCATTGTCATCCAAACTGAACGTGTATACAAAATTTCAGCTCAATCGGTTAAAGATATCTACTTCAAAATTGAGTTGCAAGATTCCACCCGAACATACATACATACTTACATACTTACTTACATTGCAAGTTAAATAAAAGCTTGTAAAAAAACACTGAGTCTTTGTGTACAAAGGTTTACAAATTCCGTTGCAACACATTATTTCAGTTGTGAGACATTCCGTTGTGATCTCCTTTGTGCGATAGCGCGAAAAATATGAGCCTTACCCACCTACCTACATGTATTGCAATGCAAGTTAAAGAGTGCTTGCAAACTAACGTGTTTGGTTTAGTTCGCTAATGTAACTTGCGTAAGTCCTCAACAATCGACGTACACAAGCTATTTATGTAACTTGCATAAATGCCTAACATGCACAAACAACTGGGTTAGTATCGAATGATCGCAAACGTAATTGGTGACTGTATCAACTCGTCTAAAAATCAATTCGTACACAATGCGTTTTATCAATTCGTCTAAATCGTTTTTGGTCAGAGCTGATATTTTGTCTAAATTGCAACCAGTTCCAATGGCTACTTAGTCTACGCTACAAAAGGTCTAACTGAAGAACTCGTCTATAATGTAAATGGTCAAAAATATTATTTCGTCTAAATTGTATCTGGTTTTTGAAGTTTACTTTTATTTCGTCTAAATTGTTTTTGGTCAAATCTGTTGCTCTGCCGTTGAAGCGTGAAAAGGTAACAATCACACAAACAAAAAAATCACAGCGGCTGTGTGTGCCACTGGCGGGAATCGAACCCGCGAACTTTGAATCAGAAGGCAGGGTCACTACCAACTAAGCCAAGAGGCCAGTCATTAGAATTATAACTATAGACCACCTCATATTTAGACGAAATATTACTTTATACCACCTTGTTTTTCGACGAGATTTAGATGAGACTGAAATTTAGACCGACACATTTGATGACGAAATATTACTATAGACCACCTCGTGTTTAGACGTAACTAAATTGTAGTCCTTTCGCAAAAATTACGAAATAGTGCTTTAGACCATCTCATATTTAGACGACATTGAACTTTAGATTAGCTGCTATAAGGACGACATGTGTTTTTGGACCATATAATATGTTAGACGAGTTGATACAATCACCAATTACGTTTGCGATCATTCGATACTAACCCAAACAACTTGCGCCGTGTAATAGCACCTTAGAATTGAACGGTATCTCAGAATAGGATTATAGGAATATTTAGTAAAAAATGTTAGGTAAGTAATTGTAAAATTTAATCTTTTTGGATGAAGGTAGATGTAATAGTAAATTATTTTAGTAGGTTTCAATATTTAATTTGTTAAGTATCTACTATTAGAATAAGATTGATGTTAAGATACCATCACTTGTAAATAATGAAAATAGGCTCACTTTACGGTATTGCTCGTCGCAAGGGTCGGCGCATTGCAAATAGTTCAGAAGGCGGAAGAAGTCTCAATAATGAACAACCTGCCAGACTTTAATTTACAAGTCGTCCAGCGAACTACCTCCGACACCTCCATTACAAAATTGGTGACCCCGACGCAAATATCTTAGAAAATAGAAGAACCAAAGACCGACGTAGCTACTCTATCTCTTCAAGAAAGAATTCCACCGTTCTGGCTACAGACAGAATCCAAGACTTTGATTCGCACGATTCGAGGCAATCGTATCTACTCAGAAGATCGCAGATGAACAAAAATATAACCTCGTCATGCCCGTGCGTGTTGGAGCGCACGGATATCGATCAAATAAGTTACATTATTTTGATTTGAACCCACCCTCGTCCGGAAAATAATAAGCCCTGAGGAATAAACTTATCTCAGTCTATCAAGTATCAGAACACCGCCAAATTCAAAAACTTCTCAGCGGATTAGAACTGGATGATCAAAAGCCATTACAGTCAGTGCACTAGCGCCGCCATTCGCTTTTTATTAATTATGATGAATTAAAGACGTTTCTACAAAAAATAGCACAGTCACGAACTCAATATAGATATTTTAGATTTTTGGGAGCTATTCAGGCATAGATTAAAAGTATAGGAATAATCATAATCAGAATTATTGCTAAAAGTGGCCACTTTAAGCAATAATTATGATTTCGACTATTCTATACGGTTAATGTGTACAAAATACGTAAATATAAATCTGAAGTATCTATATTGAGTTCGTGACTGTGCTATTTTTTGTAGAAATGTCTCTAATTCATCATAATTTATAAAAAACCAATGTCGGCGCTAGTGCACTGACTGTGCCCCCCTAAGAAGAATGAAGAATCTTGGAGGAAACACATTTACTGACGACGCCCTAAGGGTTATGTGGATAAATCAAATACCCACATTTCACTGACAATAGTCAGTGAACACCGAGTCATCACTCGACGGGCTGGTTACAATGGCTGGCAAGATATCTGAATGCATGGAAAACACTACCAAAGCTGTTTCTGCTTCGCCCAGTACAAGCACGGGTATCGGAAACATGCAAGTAGTTTGATATATTATCACAATAAATCTACCCCCGACACCTCTACCAGAGGAGATTATACCTACAATATGCTAAAGTGAGGATGGATTGATGTTTGTTACTCCTTCAAGCAAAAACTACCTGCTGGATTTTGATAAAACTTGGTTTTTTATTCCGAAATACCCACGGGATTGACACTACGCAGATAAAATGGCGTCGCAACTGCATTTGTCTACAGATCTACTGTTGTCCTAAATTATCTGTAAAACGACTTACTAAATATCTCAAGGCAATTTGCGGAGTCGTCTTGTTATATTTCCTGGCAATCTCGGCCAGGGTATGGTCGTCAGCCCTCGGCGGAGGTGCAAAGCCACCTTTGTCGAACAGCGAGCCGAACGGGGTGTACGCCATCACGACTATGTCGTTCATTTGGCAAAACTCTCGTAACGTTGTCTGGGCTAAGTTGAGATTTACCTGGAAATGGGGATAATTATTTGCCAATGTACTTTTTAATAAGTTGGTACATACATCTGAAATGATTGGCAAGTACCACAAATTACCGGTTTTTTTTATATTCAAACTTCCCTGTTATATTGATTTTTTTTTCATTTCTTCATTTCATGTTCGTTGGTATCTCTATATTTTTCAATTAATTTATTAAAGTTAAGTATACCTACTAAATAATACTATCAGCTTAACTTACTATACAAATAATACTTATGTATGTAGGTATACCTATTATTATGCGCATATACTTACAGAAAAAAATCGTTTGTAAAACTAATTTATGTGAAGAAATACTAGTAAGTATTATGTGATCTGTAACTAAACTATGTATTATTCATGACCGCCTTCGTGGTCTAGTGGATGAGACCACCGGGTGTTGATCGGGAGGTCCGGGGTTCCATTCCCCATGGGGGCAGACATTTTTCTGCTCGGTTTGGTTGGTGGTAGGGCTTCTGATCCCGACTGCCTAGCTACCACCGTCTTGCCTAAGTTTGTCGCCATAATAACAATGTTTATAGCATTGTTGTGTTCCGACAATGTAGGTAGAGGAATGATAGCCAGTTCCTCAGTCCAGGTGAAGCTCGCTTCCACCTTCGGCCTTATCATCACTTACCATCAGGTGAGATGAAGGCCAAGAGTTTCCCTGTCGTATGTAAAAAAAATTATCGTCTGATTATAGTATTTGACATTTACTCATTACTGTCGATGCGACCTTAAACGTGACTAAACAAATTATCCTACTAAAAGTTATGAATCAAATAAATGACAATGGTATAGGTAATTGGACTTATGTATCAACTAAAACATCCTGAAAGTTAAATGTAAAAAAGAGTTGGATGATTCAAAGAACCATTTTATCATACAAAGGATATTCATTTGTCGATTTACTAAGCCTTCACGGCATATGAGTTGCCTCTTTATCTCGCACGCTCGGAAAGCTTCAAGCAATAGTTATAACATAAATAAAAAAAATCATAAAAATATGTAATATAAAAAATACTGTTATATCAATTAATAAATTAATAATGCCCATTCTCCCTTCTAAATTGCTGTGGAAATTTTAATTATTGTATATGTTATATTGTAAACTTTTAGAATTATCTCGACATAATATATTTTTCTTTATTAGCTATGCAGTGCCCTTGTAGGGTGCATGTACTGATACAAAGTAAATAAAATTGTAAACACCTATAAATACCTACATGTAAACAAGCAAATAAATAAATAATTGATAAAACACTAATGATCATATTTTATTCAAGTAAGTTTTCTAAAGCTTCCTCGACCGCTTTGCTACTGTATACCATATGATGAGTAAATATTGACTTAAATTTCGAAAAACACTTTTCACGGCGACTGTACAAATTGCAAAATCATCTCAGTGGGAGGAAACCTGCATTAGGGCGATTCGGCCCGCGGGCCGAACATCGGCCGAAACGACCAACGAGCCAAAAAGATATGCCAAGTCATGTCATTTGTGCAAAATAAATCAAAGACTAGAATTTTTGTCGATGGCAACTATTAATGGACGAAACGAATTGGTATGTCATTGGTAAGTTCCTTCATTTTGAAGTCAGAACTTTATACTTACAATCTTTATATTTACACATTAGCTTCAGACAACTTTATTTCTGAGATTGTTAGAGTAAATTATAGTACATTACGAAATAAGTGCGGTATGTTGGTTATAACTCAAGAGGCAGAATTTCAGCCCGAGCCGAAGGCGAGGGCGTAACAGAGTCGAGTGTGTATAACCAATATACGCACGTATACGGTACGACCTTTTTCAACACACTTGTGAGGAAAATACTTAATAAACTGAATTTTTGGAATAAATAACACAAATAATTGTCAATTTGTAGACAAATCTAAATAATCGTATGAAACACCATGTAGTTTGTTGATGTCTTTTATTATTACCTCTAATTTTTTTTTTAAATATAGTACATTACTGCCGCGGCCGGCATGTGCTGCATTGCCAGCCTCTGTGATGCGTACCTCGGCTATAACACACACGTGTTTTATGAGCTGTTTTATGTATCTAAAGCCGGTGTAATTAGATCCACTTTACGTTACGAGCAAGTGTGTTGAAAATATTTTTTTATTATTTTTGTATTTATTTATTTAGACTCACCAACAGTTATTACATTATTACATTTATATTAAGAAGATTAGAAGGTTATATATATTATTATGTACACATCTTAATGTATAACCAATTACAGGTAAGTACAACATACACAAATAAACATTACTAAATAATAATAACATAAGTAAACACAGCGTTTAAATATAACATACACAACTATACATTTAAATAAGTAGATAGTGGTCTCTTTGGTTATTCAGGCCTAATAAAAATTGTTAAAGGAAAAGTAACAAATCATAAACACAAAAAGTAATAAGAAAAAAAATGAAATTAATGTAAGGCAAATAATAAAATTAGATTTAAACAATAATAATACAATTTAACAAATTTACAATTAGATAAAAAAATTATAATTTAACAATAATACAATTAGATAAAAAAATAACAGCATCACTCCTCCAGGCATTCCAGGACATGTCTCCTGAATATCGGCAATGGCTCGGAGAACACGTCAACCTTTAAGGAAATACTGTTATACAGTTTTGTCATACGCGCAAGTGGAGAGTTAGCACCCAAGACTGTTCGACGAAGGGGGGGGATGGAATGGAGGCTTAGATTGACGCGAGGGTCTGATGGGTACCCAGAATTTCACCTGACTTAAAAAATGCGGACAGTCTATTAAGCCATGGCACAATTTATAGAGAAAAACAAGGTCCAAATATTTCCTGCGTGATGATAGTGTGTTCATATTGAAGTGTTCAAGTCTAATCTTGTATGAGGTAATCTTTTTAACTAGTCCTGCTGCATACGAAAGGTGCCACACAAAACGTTTTTGGATTCGTTCTAACCGCAAAGAGTGAGTCGCATAATGGGGTCTCCACACAGCACTCCCATATTCTAATATGCTTCTTACGTAGCTGTTATATAACAGTTTTTTAGTTTTCGTGTCTCGAAAAATCCTACCATTTCTCATGATAAAACCCAATGTATTTGAAGCTTTCTTAATGATATACTCAAGATGAGGAATAAAGGTAACAATCAACAATAATCTTTTTGTCAAAGATTATTCCTAAATCTTTCATATTGTCAACTTTTTTCAATTGTGTCCTGCCAATTGAGTACGACGATAAAATGTTTTTCTTCTTTCGAGTGAAATTCATAAAACAACACTTGTTTGTGTTAAGTAACATGCCATTAGCATCACACCACTTACTCAACTTATTAAGATCTTTTTGTAGAAGATCAACATCTGCTATAGAGTTAATAGTCATAACTAGTTTTAGGTCATCCGCGTACATAAAAGGTGTCGCAGACTCAAAACATTCAGGGACATCATTTACAATTATATTATACAGTACAGGTGCCAAATGGGATCCCTGCGGAACTCCAGAGTTAATGTGGTTAAGATTCGAACTAAAGCCATTGACTACAACACAGAAATAACGAGAGTGCAGATATGAATTTAACCAATGCAGCATTGGGCCACTGAATCCGTATAATTCTAGCTTAGCAATAAGTACCCGCCGAGGAACCTTGTCGAACGCCTTCCTAAAGTCAGTAAACACTACATCAATTTGTTGGTTCTGGTCAATTCCTTTAATAAGTTCCTCCACATAAGTAACCAAATTGGTGGTTGTAGATTTACTTTTCGTAAACCCATGCTGATGTTCAGAGAGATATTTTTTAAAGAAGTTTTGAATATTGAAGGAAACTATTGATTCTAATACTTTAGCGAATGATGACAGGACTGAAATCGGTCTATAATTTGCAACCAATGAGTTATCTCCGGATTTATGCACTGGGACTACTTTGGCTGTTTTCCATGAGGTTGGAAAAACGCCTGATCTTAAAGATAAATTGTATATTATTGTAAGTGGATCCGCTAGCACCTCAGCACAGGCTACAATAAAAGTTGGTGGGATTTCATCAGGGCCTGCTCCCTTCGATTTGTCTAGAGATTTTAGCTTTTCAACAACAAGCTTATAATCAATTTGAAGACAAGTGAAAGAGTCGCTGTCCTTAGAAAGTTGAGAAAACTTAACATCTTTCATGCAGTTGGCTTCCGTATCTGTGGCATAAACTGATTTAAAGTAGGTAGCAAACAGGTTGCATATCTCTATGCCTTCTGTGCATGTTGTGCTGCCATCAGAAATTTCAGCAGGATATTTACTCTGACCTCCTCGCTTATGTTTTATGTAAGACCAAAAATATTTACAATTTGTCGCTATACTCCTTTCAAGACCTCGCACATAACTATTATAATCGGATAAAGCTAGTTTTTCACTTCTTGCAGCTAATAATTTCAATTCAATAGCATCCATTGGATTACCATATCTCTTGAAACGGCGTCGTATATTTTCTTTTTCAGTTAATATTCGGATTAGAGGTCTACTAAACCACACGGGGTAATGCCCTTTACGTGGTTTTTTCAAGGGAACGAATCTGCGAATAGCATCATTGATAAATGTGTAGAACCGAGCCAGCATTTCATTTACATCGGATGTGCCAGCAAATAATTCTCTCCAATTACAGCTTGCCATGTGCTTATTGAGAGCATCATAGTCGGCTTTATAGAAATCAAATTTTTTTCTGGTATTTAGGGTTAAGGTTTTTTTAGGGGCCAGTGGAATAGTAATATAAAGTGGCGGATGAAAGGAGTGGGGTTGACATAGAACATCCGGAGACTCTATTACTACACAAGCGGGTACATCAGATAATACTAAGTCTAAGATTTTACCACTTTTGTTAAATACTAAGTTATACTGTTTTAGATTATTAAGATTAATAAAATCAATCAGTGACTCCTCAAGCGACGTTATTCCAGGAACATTACCAATGTCATTAAAGTCTGGCCATGAGATTTTCCTTAAATTGAAATCGCCAATTATACAGATAGGAGAGTCCCAAGTTTCTAAAAATATGTTACAAGTATCTATGAAATTTGAAAGTGTAACTTTGGAAACGGGAGGTCTTATGTAAGTTGCGCATATTGCAATTTTATTTACAGCATTTGATTGTAAATCTAACTCTATCCAAATATCCTCTGACATATTTTCCTGTGAGAAAATGCGTTTCGAGTTGTATTTGGTAGAAACAGCAATCATAACTCCTCTCCCTTCCAGCTTATTGCTGTGTATTGTTGTTTCTCTATCGCGACGATAAACATTGTACTTGTCGTTAAATAGTTCCGTATCTAAATATGCACTGTTAAGCCAAGTTTCAGTTATAACAATTACATCATAATTAGAACAGCAAACATTTCGATAAAACGAATGTGTTTTAGTTTTCATACCGCCAACATTTTGATAATAAATATTTAGGGACGAGAATGTAAGAAAATTAAGATCATCTGTATCATACATTAATATAAGTGAGTAAAAAAATTACTATTGTAATATAACTACCTATTCTAAGTTATCCAAAGTGGCTTTATCCTTGACTACTATGTAGTTAGAAGTTTCATTTTTCCGCATGAAGATTTTGCCGTTCCGTACCCACAGGAACTGGTATGCCTTCTCCTTCTTCTTCAATCTAGCAGCTGCATGAAGATCTTTGTTTAAAGGCGATAGGTGTTCAATGACATATATGGGATCGTTCGCTTTCCCCAAATTTAGATGAGAAGCGTTGAGTTTGTCTTCCTTCTTCCTCGCTTTGTTAAAATTGATGGTTGCAGCCAGAAAATCGTCACGTACTCGAGGACTCGAAAACTGTACTACTATGGAACGAGGACGTTTAGATGGACGATAGAAAATAAAGTAATTAATTATATAGCACACTCACTTCGACTTGCAAAACCGCTGGTCTAATCTCGCAATTAGCAATCAATCGCTCGATCTGACTTATATTGAAGTTGGAAATTCCAATGGATTTCGCCAGACCTTGCTTTTTGGCGGCCTCCATCGCTTTCCACGTATCAACGTAATCCACCACATCGTATCCGCTGTGATCAGGCTGCAAAGAAATAGCATAATAAAAGTCTTATCACCTATTAGGTACCTACTATATGTGCGAAAGTTATATTTTGAAAATAAACAGAACACTCCTTCCAAAGTTCCAACCGATATTCAGGGAGTACGGTACGTTTATTAATAATTCAGCAAGGTATGAATGGTGTATATTTATTGTTACCTACCTTTCTAATTTATTCGTACTGTTCTTTTTTACTAAGAGAATCAATAATTAAAGCTTAAAAAATTTTGTTCAAAAAGCATAACACTTGTTATTTTATCAGGCGTTAGGCGATTTCTTTTTTCTGTTTGTTCAGATATTCTATACTTATTAATATTATAAAGAGGAAAGATTTGATTGTTTGTTTGTATTGAATATGCTTCGAAACTACTGAACCGATTTTGATGAAAGTTGGTATAGGGATAGTTCGAGACCAGGGGTAGTTTTCCTAGGGGAAAAAAATTTCCACGGGAGAACAAAAATAACGCGGGCGATGTCGCGAGCCGAAAGCTAGTTACATTATAATAAAGTGCGTATGACATGTAAAATATAGTGCGCAGGTAGGCGTTTGGACACGGTGCATAGCCAAACCGTAATTTGGGTTACGTTCAGTTTTAAATAGAATATTTTTAATATTCGTGAGGACTTTCGACAAATAAGAATATTCGGTGAATATAAAGCGGGAGTGGTAGTCATCGGCACGGTAATTATTACCCTGTCATCGGAAACTTTTTTGCGCGCAAAGTATGTCTATTTACTTTGTGACTAGTACATGACTTCCGGATAGATTGCCACCCGTTCACTCAAATAGATTATTGTATTAGATTTCATGTAGATAGGTGTACTTTATGTAGATAGCGTCGGTGGCGCTGTGGCCTCGGCACTGGACTGTGCCCCGAGTAGAATCGGGAGGTCCGCGATCGATCCTGCCATGTACCAATGTGTTTTTCATTTTACGAATTTCATACGTACATTTTTCTGACGCTCCTACGGTGAAGGAAAACATCATGAGGAAACCTGCATACACCTGCGAAGTAATTCAAAGGTGTATGTGAAGTCAACCAATCCGCACTAAGCCAGCGTGGTTTGACTAAGGCCTAATCGCCCTAACATGTTAGGGTAGGCTCGTACCCCTCGGTCACGGTATATATACTATTACCGTGTCTCGGTGGGGACGTATATGAGCTGTGGTGATGATGAGGTGTACTTTATAATCTACGAGATCAAAAGAGTAGGTACGCTAAAATACTGTATTTAAGAAGTAACGTAGACGAACGAGAAAATTTTTGGGTATTACACTAGATTCTAGATTGCAGTGGGATCCACATATTGAGATTTGAGTCCTTGGCAAACAGACTTAGTTCTGCAGGATATGCAGTAAAAAAATAAGACAACTTACTGATGTTGAAACGGCAAGATTCGTCATGTCATATGGAATACTTCTGTGGAGATCGGCTGCTATAGTATATAAAGTATTTTTGTAACTTCAAAAAAGAGCGGTTCGCGCTATTTGTAATTTACGAGCAAGAGATTCTCTTCGAGATTTATTAAGATAGCAGGACAGTACAATAATGAAAATTTGATTTATGTCTATGAAAATTATAATACATTTGAAACCAATATCCAAATACACAATTTAAATACATAAAATAAAAATAAACTTGCCGTTCCAACGTACAGGCACCAAAAACTAGAGGCTCATTTATGCGAAAATGTATAACTTTTTACAACAAAGTTCTACAAAATGTAACTGACTTGCCTTTTGATAAGTTTAAAGCGCATGTAAAAAAGACTGATGAGTAAAGGATCTTATAAAGTCAACGATTGTTTAAATGATGCCAATGCCTGGTGTTAAATTGAAGAAATTATTTGTTATAATATAATGTAAATAATCATGCTGTTGTGTATAACTATCTATTACTAAGTAATATTGTTGTATTGGTAACGACATAGTAAAAAGAGAAATGACAAATATAAATTTGTAGTGGAAGTTGAGCTCAAACTATTGCTTTGAGGTCAGCATCCAATTGACGACTCTGTAACAATACAGGGAGAAAAAATAGCCCTTGCTGGTTTTATTGCAACATCACAGTTTAATATTGAAGTCGATGCCAAGGCCAAGAAGAGTCTTAAAAATATTTGTACGAGTAAGTTAAAAATTGGCACTAACTTCGATATAAAAATGTGATGTTGCATGTAGTCTTATATTATTTTTGACTTTTTGGTATTTTTGCAGTCGGTTTAATTTTTGTAAAATACTTTTGATGCAACAATCGGAACCAGAACCGCGGTTCCGAACGCCACTTTGGAATTAATAATTATGTTAAATACTACAGTGGGACACAGATAATATAAAATGGGACCACAAATATCCTTAATCCGGTTTACAATGTATGTCAATAGCAATACCGTAATCATTATACATTACTTAATGGAGAAGTATTGAATGCCATACATTCTGTGGAACCAGTGTAACGGCGTAACTATACCATCTGAGGCCCGTGGCAAATTCTTTGCTAAGTATGAATTTGTATAATGGTCGTTATAGTTGTGTCTCACATTAATTGATTTTAAGTACTTAGAAAAAAGTACTTTTTAAGTACTTGGGTACAATATTTTATTAAAATGTAAGGTTATTTCTGAGCTCGCGGCCTCTTGAGCCGCGGCCGGGGCCCTCTCGGGTCGGGGGCCCGTGGCATTTCGCCACCCTTGCCACCCTATAGTCACCCCATTGTGTGGAACATTATTAGTCCTGCGGTCTATAATAACAATATGAACTTACCTTGAATGCAATAGGGAAGTGTATGAGATACAAATCCACGTACGTCAGATTTAGCTTGTTCAATGAAACCTTCAAGGAATCTACCACTGCCCTTTGATTTGTCGTGGCCAGCTGAAAACGATTAAAAATCTAGTGAATATTCATATAGTAATCAAAACAAACATATTTTATAAGCTCTAGCCAGTCCAATCAACCACTAAACATATGATTTATGATATGCGTAAAAAGTCATCAAAGTAAATAAATTTAAGGCTTGTCACATGCAGTGGCTCGCGGACACTAATCAGCTCGGAGAGTTTTACAGCGAGGTGCGCAGATTGATGGGAGACCCTATCGAGCGAAAGTGCCCTTAAGGTCATTGGACGGTCGGCAACTCATAAAAAGCAAAGAGGGCGTACTTAATCGCTGGGCAGAGCATTTTGACACCTTGCTCAATGAAGATCGATCAGCAGATCTCCAACATATCAGCTTGCTCCCCCAACTTCCTTTGGCTAGTCAATTGGATTGGCCCCTCTTTCGTGATGAGGTTTGCACTGCCATCGGGCAGCAGCATAATAAACGGGCGGTTGGCATTGATCTATTGCCTGGAGAATTGTTGAAGTACGGCGGCGAGGAGCTGCACACGCGGGTTTGGGAACTGTTTGTTCGAATGTGGGAGAGAGAGCAAGTCCCGAAAGAATTTAAAATATCCTGCATCAGTGCTCTCTATAAGAACAAAGGTGATCGATCCGATTGCGGCTCTTACCGCGGTATTTCACTTCTCTCGACCCCCGGAAAGGCCTTTGCCAGAGTGCTACTAAACCGCTTGAGCACTCTATCTGAACAAATTCTGCCTGAAACCCAGTTTGGCTTCCGACCTGACAGGGGTACCTGTGAAGCTATATTTTCCGTGCGTCAACTGCAGGAAAAAAGTAGAGAACAGGGTCGTCAGCTGTTCCTCTGCTTTGTTGACCTGGAAAAAGCCTTCGATAGCGTGCCTCGCGAAGCCTTATAGATAGTGCTGAAAAAGTTGGGATGTACTGAAAAATTTGTGAGACTTCTTAGACTCCTGCATGACGATATGCAATGCTGCGTCACCTTTGACGGCGAACAATCAAAGTTCTTCCCCGTTACCTGTGGGGTAAAACAAGGGTGCGTTATTGCGCCCACGTTGTTTGCCTTATACTTTGCAGTTGCAGTCAGGGAGGTCTTGCAAACAGTTTCTGAAGGGGTACGTATCCGGTTTCGCACAGATGGTGGTATTTTTAACCTAGCTAGACTTAGAGCACGTTCTAAGGTGTCGCATGCATTGATCACAGAAATAATGTATGCTGATGACTTGTGCTTTCTTGCGGAATCCCCAGATGGGCTGCAACGATTGGTGTCTGCTTTTCACCAAACCTGTTATAAGTTCGGCCTAAAAATTAGTGTCAAAACTCAGACCAAGAAAAAAAGAAAGACGGAGTCAATCGTGTTTTTAGGTGAGGTTAGTAATAGGAAGCCGACTCGGCCATAGGAAGCCGGCCGTTCGCCAGTCCGCTGTGAGTAAAGAAGAGCGTATGTTGTGTTTCGTTGTGCGAGAAAAAAATCTAAATATGCCATCCTGTGTAATTAAATGGTGCAAAAACAATTCATGTTGTCAAAAGAAGCGATGTGGGATTACTTTTCACAAGTAAGTATTTGAATAAATGCATAGTACAAGCGGAATAACTAAATTAATTTTAATTTGCATTGGAACACAAAACCTCAGCGTCACGGAGTCAGTGTGGCAATCAAGTAAAATGATTTATTTCCCTAAAATATAGGAAGCTGTGGTATCCATATGGGTTTTTATTTTTAATTAGTTATATAATTATGTAATGAAAATATTAGTATTTAATGTTATCATTTATTAATTTTTAAATGTTGTCATTTAAATGCAGGTCAATAACCTTTAGTCTGTCTTCTTTAATTTAAAAATGTTTCTGTGTACTCATGTAAGAAGTTAGCTATTCTTGCCAAACTCCTTGTTTAGCAACTTACTGTCAGATTTTACGCACAATGAGAAATTGTCTATCACTCACTGACTAAACACGAGATTTTGAAACGGTTTTATTTATTTAGCTTACACTGTTTGTTGATTTTTTTTATCAAATTTAGTAGTTAAAGTTTTACCCCCTTCCTGTTGATAAATTGTTCTAATATTTGGTGCACACCTTTTGAAGACAATACAATTTAGTATATGCTGTAAATGGCAAGATGGCGGCCGAAACAAAATGGCAGATTACATATTTTTCAAAGCCACGTAAATATGGGCACCAAACAAAGAATACAATAAGTAAAAAAACAAGTTAAACTATTTTAGTTAAAAATAAAGTTAATTATGTAAGGGATATTGTTTTTTTCTATTAATTGTCATCATATCATTATAAATGCTATTTACGTGTTTACTCAGATTAAGCTACGCACGACATTTTTTTTGTCTGATCAATGCCCTAGATTAATGAGAATGAAGTGATGACTGGTACCTAGGACCCACCGAAGTATTTTTTTAACTTTTAATACGTTATCTACATCATTATTATCATTATTTTTAATACAACCGTTTCTTATTGTAAAATTGTTTATGTAAATTGTTTATGTTTGTGGGGTGAATCAATAGCAACAGAACTAACATAATAGTAGCACCTTCTATAGATTAATTTTGATTTGTTACAAAAATACGGGATTAAAACGCGTTTTAATCCCCTATTTCTTTGTAATGTGATGTTAGTGGGTTTTGTAATCTATTTGATTGTATAAATATTATATGATGAATTGCTGACTAATAACCTATAACATATTTAAGGTTCCCGACTGAAACGCTGTGGAAAGAAACATGGATACAGGCTATTAGGAATAGCAGAAATGAAGAAGATTGGTTGCCCTCAAAATATAGTGTTGTTTGCTCTTTACATTTTGAAGAGTGTGATATCTACTACACAAAATGTGGGCTTCGTCGTATCAAAAAAAATGCATTACCAAAAAAGGTTGGTCATCAAGCATTATTATAAAATGCTTTCATTTTCCGAAGTTGGGATCAATACTTGACCTGTTCTTTTTTTTAACAGGTTGTGAATCCCGTGGCATGTGAAGAAATGGAAGAGTGTGGTAATGATTCCAAAAAATCCACGTCAGACTTGAATATACAGGTTCATTATATGTCAAAAAATATTGTTTTAAGTTCGCTTATACAATCAAGATATTTATTTTATCTCGTTTTTAGGCATTATCGCAGTACGCTGACAGCGAGAAAGGACTAAACGCGAGTAATATTTATAGTCATACATCGGTAGAGCGAAGAGATGGTATTTTAAATGTCACGGGAACATGATACAATTTCTGAGGTAGAAATCCGTGATTCCGAACTTGAGTCAATATTTGATACTCCGAAGAAAAACAAATTAAGAAAAGAAGTCAGAAGGTATAAATTGCGTTTACAAATTCAAGCAAGAAAACTCAAAACTCTTAATCAAAGAGTAAGGCGATTGAAAAAGAGAAATGCAAACTTGACGAATATTTTAAAGGATTTAAAAGAAAAACACTATATTGATGCCGATGTCTTCGATATGCTCGGTGAAAATTTAGTGGCAGCAGATTTGTTTAATAACCTAAAGAAGAAGTTAGGAAAGAAAAGAATAAAATATTCTGCTGCATTCAAAAGGTTTTGCCTAACTCTCAACTTTTATTCACCAAAAGCCTATGATTACGTGCGAAAAACATTTTACACATGCTTGCCACATCATAAAACTTTGTGTGAATGGTACGCTCATATAAAGGGTGAACCTGGTTTTACAGAAGAAGCTTTTACAGCTGTAAAACAAAAGGCTGAAGCAAGTGAGCATAGACCTATATGTGCCCTAATTTTCGACGAGATGGCTTTAAGGCAACAAAAGATTTGGGTCGGTAAGAAATATCAAGGGTTAGTGGATATGGGCACCGGTACCATATCTGATTCAGCAGCTTTGGCTTCACAAGCTTTTGTGTTTTTGTTGGTAGCAATTAACCAACGTTGGAAGATTCCTCTAGGCTATTTTTTAACCAATAGTCTTTCCGGAGAACAAAAGGCAAATTTAATTAAAATGTGTCTCAGCAAATGTTATGATATGAGGTCAGTCGGGGCAAGTGCGCCAACGGGGTAAGTGCGCCACCCATAAAAATATCGAAAAGTACAGATATTACACAACTAACGACATCTTATATCCATGCAACAAACTAAAACACAGTTCCACTTCACACTCACAGATGGCTCTGTACACGTTAACATGAAATATCCGCCATTTAAGTTTTAGTGTCATTTAGACCTGTTACCAGAGATGACTTAATATTACTAATCCACATTATTCTCTAATTATTTAATGAATTGCGGCAAACCAAAGAGGTGAGTACAAAGGTTAGATGTTTTTCTTCAAATCTGTATTAGTATTTTACTCCTAATTCGTGAAATTAATGTTTTTTTATACAGTTTAAAATCTTGACCTCAAAATATTCGAGTGGGGTAAGTGCGCCCAAATTGTTGGTAGTATGGCGCACTTGCCCCGAGTCAGAAGTCACCAACTTTTATGATGCAGATAATGTTTTTTGAAAACTTACTAACTAAAGTGCTTAGGGTCACATGATGGAGACGGTGAATGAGTGCCATTGGGTAGTGATAGATACCTCGTATTTAGGTCCGTCCATCCGTCCGTCCGCAGCTTAACTAAGAGATTCAAGTTTTAGATAACTGTTATTTGGCACGGATACACAAATTAATTACACCGACAAAGTGGTCAAGTAAAATCATAATTTTTTTAGGGTACGTAATGTGATGATGATTTTTTTACTTGCTTAGGTCATTATGTGAGGTGTCGTTAGATAGGTCTTAACTCTGAAACTAGGTTGGCCACTGACCACTCGATAAGAAGCTGGAAAACTGCCGTAAGGTCCACATTCAGATGAGTAGTTACCATAATTAGCCCTAAAATGATTACCTATGTCCTTTTTTCAGATGGCTCGTAATTACCAAAGAAAAAACCCATAACCCTTCTTGGTCTAACTAGAGAGACTTCATGTCAGGCAATTGACGCTGCCCGATCTGAGGGCCTATTACCGATCTCATGATATATATATCATAGTGCAAAACGAAAAATACGATTTCCGGTCAGATTTTTGATCATTTTTTCATTATTTAATGATGACATCATTGAAATTATGCCATAGTGATGATACCATTGGAGATCGGTAATACGAAATGAAGCATTTCATTACTTCTTTTTCTCAAATTTATACCATGTCATACGATGAAAGATCCATAATTGGCCTATCTGGAGATGAAGCATCAAAATTATTACCTATTTTTGTTTTTTTTTTTCACAAATAAAAGTAACAAAAAAATGCTAATTTTGTTTATTATTAAAATACTATTATTCCAGCAAAACTATACGCAAACATTTTTATTTATATAAAGCAGTTTGAATTAATATAATAGGAAAAATAACTTTAAAATGTTTAGCGCCCCTAATGACAAATCTATGGCGCACTTGCCCCAAATTTATTAAGACAGCTGTTGTTGCCTATGGGACTAGATTATTAAAAAAGAAACAAGATTAATGCGTTTAGTTGGCAATGATCAATAGAGTACACCAATTGTTTTTCTTGTAACGTAATTCTTTAGCACTTTTTTTCATACAGGCGCACTTGCCCCATTTCCAGGGGCAAGTGCGCCTATATCCATGTTTTCCAAATTTCGATAAAATATTGTAAAATTATTGATAGATTTGACTGAATCGACATTTGTTGCAATTTCAAAATACTAAATTTTGTCAACATGCTAAATGTTCACTCATAAGTCATCATTTAAATATTTTATTGTGGATCGAAATCATCTATGAAAAAATTATGGCGCACTTGCCCCGACTGACCTTGGGATTTGATGTGGTGTCTTTAACGTTTGATGGACATGCAACAAATCTTACGGCTATGGAATTGCTTAATTGTAATATTAAAAATTTTCAATCAATAAAGACAACATTTAAACATCCGTCTAACGATTCTGAAGTAGTATGTTTCTTGGATCCATGTCATGTCATTAAATTAATTCGCAATCAATTGCAAAGTAAAAAAGAATTCTTGGATTCGAACGAGGAAGTAATAAAATGGGATTATTTAATTCAACTTAATGCCTTGCAGGACAGTGAAGGACTTCATTTGGCTAACAAATTATCAAAAAGACATGTTGCCTTTCATAACCAGATAATGAAAGTAAAGTTAGCCGCCCAGCTACTAAGTAGAAGCGTTGCAACTGCTTTAAAAATATGTAGGGAAGAATTGAGCTTACAAACATTCGAACATTCTAAGCCAACTGAACAATTTATACAACATATAAATGATTTCTTTGATATATTAGGTTGGGGAAAAAGTCTTTTCGCATTATAGTATGTATAAACTTGTAATAAAATCTCTTTGGCTATACTATTTGTATCTGGCTGGTTTTGGTATCATTGAAAGTTTAAATTTTAAAGAACATAATTCCAAATTCAAATTAGGAAAATGTGTGATTTTCATTTGTTTTTCGTACCGCCAAGATGAGTGAATCTAATGAAGAAATTCGATACATTTTAAAATTTTACTACAAAAAAGGTAAAAATGCAACGCAAGCCGCGAAAAAAATTTGCGATGTTTATGGACCTAGTGCAGTGTCTGTGAGAGTAGCACAAATTTGGTTTAAGCGTTTTCAATCCGGAAGTTTTGATGTCAAAGATGCACGTCGCTCTGGTCGCCCTATTACAGATAAAATGGATGCCATTTTTGAAAAAGCAAGATCGGCATGTCAGTCGTTACGACGTAGCTGAAGAACTGGGAATTGACCACAAAACAGTTTTGGCGCATTTGAAAAAAACTGGGTACACAAAAAAGCTCGACATTTGGGTACCTCACGAGCTCACTGAAAGAAACCTAATGAACCGTGTACTCATTTGTGATTCTTTATTACGACGTAATGAAACCGAACCATTTTTGAAGAAGCTGATAACTGGTGATGAAAAGTGGATCACGTACGACAAGAACGTGCGAAAAAGGTCGTGGTCAAAGGCCGGTCAGGCTTCACAGACTGTGGCGAAACCCGGGTTAACTCGCAACAAGGTGATGCTGTGTGTGTGGTGGGATTGGAAGGGCATTATTCATTATGAGCTGTTACCACCAGGCAGGACCATCGATTCTGAACTCTACTGCGAACAACTGATGAGATTAAAGCAAGAAGTTGAGAGAAAGCGGCCGGAATTAATCAACAGAAGGGGTGTGGTTTTTCATCATGATAACGCTAGACCTCACACATCTTTAGCCACTCAGCAAAAATTAAGAGAGTTTGGCTGGGAGGTGTTAATGCATCCGCCGTATAGTCCTGACCTTGCACCTTCAGATTTCCACCTGTTTCGGTCTCTTCAGAATTCTTTAGGCAGTGTCAGGTTAACATCACGAGAGGACTGCCAAAACCACTTGTCGCGGTATTTTGACCAGAAGTCCCAAAATTTCTATAGCAATGGGATCATGTCCCTACCTACAAGATGGCAAAAAGTTATCGAACAAAATGGTACCTACATACTTTAGTTAAATGTAAATAAACTATATTAAAAAATGTTTTGAATTTTCTTAAAAAATGCGAAGAAACTTTTTCCCCAACCTATTATTAAATTCAAGGGCAATGAATGAATTTGGTTACAAGAAACCAATAAATGCCAAAAATAAGGATGAAATTTTCTTGTTCCTTGACAACTTGAAAAAATACATATGCGATTTAAAGTTAAAATCTTTTACAAAGCGAAGTGTCATAAAAGATGGTAGAAAAACGTTTCTTATCACTCGGTTTTACAAGTCTGTAGTAGAAACAAAGTGCAAAATAGGTAAGGTATTTTGATAAATATTGAAAGCCTTAAGGCTTTGTTTCTACATTTGATTGAGAATGAGAATCGATTGGTTTTTTTGCCGACTTATAAATTAAGTCAAGACCACATAGAAATATTTTTTGGATCAATTAGAATGCATGGTGGTCATAACGATAATCCCAATGTAAGACAATTTAAGGGAATCTACAGAAAACTCCTGACTCACTTGGAATTGAAATGTCTAACAACTGGCAACTGTATACCGCTGGAGAATATATATATACTGAATTGTGCATCTGCCACTGAAGTCATCAATTCTACTTCGATATCTTATCGCCACGAAGAGGAAAATGCAAGCCCTTCCCTAAATTTCCTTCAATCGATTGATAATAATATTGAAAATTTAGCGAGATACTTGGATGTCCCGGATATAAATGATTTTAGGAAATACGTAATCGGTTATATAGCTGGTGGAGTATCATATTATCTAAGTAAAAAAATTAAATGTGAGCCTTGTGTATCTCGACTTTTGTCTTCTGAGCGATATGAGTTTCACAAACTGATTACTCTGAAAGATAAAGGTGGATTAAGTTTTCCATCCTTAGATACATACGATATATGTTGTACCTGTGAGCTAGTCATAAGAAAAATCGTTAAGGAAGGAATAGTAGTCACATCTGAAGCTCAGCACAAATATATACTGTCCCAAATTCTTAAAAGATTTGTTGGGAATAGAAACATTTTTATCAACTTACATAATGAACATAACGTGTACGGTATAGAGCATCAAACGAATTTAATACGAGCTGTTATTGAAAAATTTATAAATATAAGATTTCATTATATGGCAAAACAAGAAGCTGTTCTTAGAAGCTGTGACACAAAACGTCAATACTACAAAAAATTGACGCAACATAAGGGACAATAACTGAATATAAAACCTATTTATTACTGTCAATATATAATATATGCAAAATTATTGTTCATTATTGAAAATTATCTAAATTTTATTTTGGAACATATTATTTATTTTCTACCCTCTACCTTTTTTAATCACTTCCACGGGATAGTGGTTGGGACCACCAGTCGGATCAGGGGCAGATGTTTTCCTGTTCAGTCTGGTTAGTGGTTGGGCTTTGTAGCCCGTCTAGCTAGCTACCCACCGTCTACCTAATTTTGTCACCTTAATAAAAATGTTGCGTTCCAATAATTAGAGGTTAGATATCCAGGGTCTTAGTTATTGAGAAGTCCAGATGAAACTTGCGACCATCTTCGACCTTATCGTCACTTACCATCAGGTGTCATAAAGGAGAAGGCATTCCCTGTCGTATGTGAAAAATGGTACTCCTTAGCTCGGCTAGCATGACCACTAAAATACGATATGATAAAGCGATTTATTGCGGTCATCAACAACCTTTAATATTATTGCGGTATTCCGTTACACCCGGTATACGTATAGACTGTCGATTAAATGTGAAATGGAAAATAATATGGACTTTCAAAAACCCCACGTAACTTCTTCTTCTTTTTTAATTTGTGGCAATTGGTCGTTAGCCTCTATAACGACCAATTGCCACATATTAAAAAAGAAGAAGTTAAGAAGGGTTTTTGAAAGTCCTCATTATTTTCCCATATAAACACATTTAATCGACAGACTAAATTCACGTATTTTTATAAAAAAAAGTTAGTTCAATAATAGAGAGTTTTACCATCAAATAAAACTTACCTATTATTATTCCAACAATATCCGGAATCCATCTTGAGTCAAGCACCTGTCTTCTTACCGTCCAAACGCGCATTTCCGTTACCTCTCCGACTAAAGCGCCCTCTGTAATCACTTCACGAACCCACGTGTGCAAGTGCCGCGTGTTGGCTTGTCATTATAGAACTCATGATGCACCAGGTAGCCCTTACCTGGATTCCGGATATTGTTGGAATAATAATAGGTAAGTTTTATTTGATGGTAAAACTCTCTATTATTAGTTCCGTTACAATATCCGGAATCCATCTTGAGTGATGTGTTTGTTATCTCCTGGTGTAAGTTTAGACGCTATAATGTGTGAAAATAAGGGGGCACTTGTTTTAAATGAAAGTTCAATAATTATAAATCATGAAAAAAAAAATAACATAATTAGGAACCAAATCAGTATATTTCTAAGTAATAATTTGTATGTTTCTAAGTTAAGTAACTATAACAAAATTATAATTAATTAAAGTGAATCATATTTTATACAATAGGTTCAAAATAATTAGACAATGAAACCGATTCAGTAACGGCTCGAGAATCAAAATCAGCAATTTCTTTTTGATAGTATTTTTGAAATGTATGAATCATTTTCCAATTTCCAGTTTCAAGAATTTTATCTATAGGAAAATTTTCGACAAAGTTCAATGAAGCTACTGCAGAACGTGTTGATCCAGGAGTAGCATCAATTCCTGCTTCAGTCAGCATGGATTTAACCCAACCACCGATTACAGTTCTAGATGCTGCCTTTGGTTCTCCTCGAGCAGTTATGAATAAATTATCTATGCCATTTCTTCTTATTTCTGACAGTTTGATTAATTGTCTTAGCCAATAGGGTATATTTAAATTTTTAACATGATGCTTTTTCAGCTTCCAACCAGATTGTCTTCGAATGCTGTTGTCAGTTTTCGAACCAAATGCTGGCCATAATATTATTGTTGCACCTTCATCAATAAAACTATTGTTATCACAACGTAATAATGTTAAATCATGAACTCTACGGCTTGACGCCAGTAATAATAAAGTTGCGGTGTGCCTAGACACTTTAAAAAGGTTATTTTCATCGAAATCATATGTGCTAAGGTATGTCAATAATATTTTAGGATTCCAAATCGGCGGTTTAACAGGTTTTTCGCGGGCAATAGATATAGCTTTCAAGGTATGCTTTACAAAGAAATTTGATGATAAATCTATGTTTGATGTTAAGTGAGTAAATGTAGAAATAACGGATTTATGAACAAGAATAGTTCTATATGAAAGACCAATATCACAGTGAAGGTGTGCTAGATATCTAGCAACCTGCTCTGCATTTGGAAATCTATAATCTACAGATTGTGTATCACACCAATTCTTCCATCTCTTCCAAGCTGGCCTATAAGTGTCTATAGTAGAACTCCGCCAACTTGACATTAAGAGCGCTTGTTCCTGTGCAGTCCACTCTGTTAACATGTCTTGCCACCCGAAATCAGCCATGCTTCCAAACGCAAATTGCCCAAGTAACATTTTTTTCGGGTCTCGGTTGTAAACTTTACCTCAAAGTTTTAAAACAGTCATAAAAAGGTTAACGTTTTGCTATATGGTCGTATTTAGTATTTCAGAAAGATTAATAAGTCCTAAAACTAATTGACTATTATTACAACCTTGGAACCGCTGACAACAGTTTAAATTAACGTTATTTTTACTTAGGTTTTAGGAGCATATAGCCCTAAGATCTTAAAGTTGTCGTAGACTCCTGATTCAGTTCTAGAAAAGCTATCATTATACTAAAGTGAGATCTAAAGGTTAATTTTTTAACTTATATACAGCTATAAAGTTATGGAATTTGAAAATCACCTGTAAGTCATTTCTAAAACCTACATGAAACCTTTAGGCTATATTAGAGTTATCCAGACAAACAAATTAGGATTATGTGGTTAAAACCCAAACCAGTAATGCTATTATATAAGCTTACGGCATGATTTAAGTCCTACGAGAATTTTTTAAAGCTTAAGAAGCATCCTCAAAAAATTTTAGTTATCTCCGCGAGTTTTAAGTAACTGCAAATAGCAATAGCCTAGTAGTTTTAACTAGCCCCGCCAGATAATCTTTAGATCTTATTTTGGCAAACATAATTATCTTTTAGCTGTTACAGTTCTGAAAAGGTTAATTTAAATTCTTTCTAGTAATATCCTAACGGCAGCCATATTTTTTATTGAAATAAAAAATCTTTCGGAACAAAAATACTGTTTTGATAAATTAAATAAGGCAAAATTAAGTAATGTGTTCTATATATTTAAAATGTATGTTTTATATGAATAGAAGTTTCATTTCTAATGCGATTTATCACCAACCATTGTATTTTATAATTTTTATATTATTAAAATATCTTCAGAATTTTAACTTACGAAGGGCCCACCTCTTATACAGCTCTATTATCATAAAGTTTTGCAATAAAGTGCCAGTCGCAGTATTTTTTAATTTTTCCTGACGTCAGCAAATTACTTATTATTTTTATGAATACAACACTTACCTTATCTCGCCATTTTAAAACATGGAATCGCCATTATAAATAAAGATATGAAATTCACTTGTTTCTGTGTAAAAAATCTTGAATAGAAACATTTTAAAACCTGGGAGTCTCGGAAAAGCATTTATTCATGTCTAAAAACGGTTTTAAGTTATCATAAAGATACATCCAACAATATTTTAGAACGTTATATTAACCTTACATAAAGGTATTGTGATTTAAACTATAGGTTTTGCTGTAGCTCTCAGAAAGGTTCTAAAACGTGGGCCCTTTTTGCACTCAGGGGGTTATTATAAGGTTAATATAACATTATTGAGTCTATTAAGACTTAGTAGCAGATATCCATATATAGGTTTTAGAACCTTTTCAAAACCATTCTAGAACCTAAAATGTTACTTGGGTGTGAACCTCTGGTGGGTGTATGCCCGTTTTCGTGTCTATTAGAACTGATGCTAGGTCTGGAATCCGAAATGGCGATTGAAGGGCTCGGCGTTTGACGTCCGCCCGCCAAAACACTTTCTTCCATTCTGGAGCTATTAGGATGTAGTGTCCGGTGGCTTGATTCAATTGACTCAGTACACGCGGTATCAAGTTCGGCGGTGGGAACACCCAGGCGAGGCGATAACTCCACACGTGATGAAAGGCATTGTGGAGGTGCGCTTCTTGATCTTTTGCGTCCATCGATACATACTTGAGGACTACGTGGGCAGTCTCTGATGCAAACAGATCTATCTCCGGTATGCCCCACATCTGAAAAATTTTTGAAGTTGCTGTTGATAGCAGATGCCACTCTGGGAATGACCTTTGACGAGACAGGGCATCTACTTCGATATTGTATCGGCCTGGAAAGTACTGGGCAGCTAAATGAACATTTAGTGTGTCTAGTATTGAAACAAGTTGGCAAGTCAACTTCAGAAGTTTTTTCGATTTTGTTCCACCTTCTTTGTATATATGACACAACTGTCCGATTGTCTGTTTGCAGAAGTATCTGTGCATTTAACAGACGTTGTTTCTGATGTACAATTGCTGCATAGACGGCATACATTTCTTTTTGATTCGCATGCCAAGTTAACTGTTGCATTGTCCATGTTCCGGAAATATAAGTGTCGTCCAGCTGTGCACCCCAGCCTATGTCGGATGCATCTGTCGTCAATAGATGAGTTACAGGTCCCAAGTGTATTGGCATTGAGTGACCTATATTCATGCACCACCAGTTCATTTCCATCAGAGCTTGTTGAGGAATCTTTTGTCGCCGGTATGGATGGGCTTTTGAAAGATAGCGACCGTGATACTGGAGTGTCCGACAATGTAGACGACCTCTCTTTGTGACAAATGTTGCAAAATTGAGTCTTCCCATCAGTGATTGATATTGTTTGAGAGACCAACTGCCTTTTATGAGCTGATGTTGAAGTGCTTTGCGTAGCGATAGGCACTTGGGCCCCGACAGGGATTTTGCGTTGCGTTTCGTATCCCAGGTTATGCCGAGAAACTCGAGGCATTGCGTCGGGGCCAGTACAGACTTCTCGAAGTTTACTGAAAACCCGAGTGTCTGCATAGCTCTTATTGCAAATGCTAAGTCCTCGTGTAGCTGTTGTTTTGACTGATTTGCAATCATGAAGTCGTCTAAATACACTACGCACCTGATCCCGTGACTCCTTAGAAACTCTGCAATCCAATTGGTAATTGAAGCGAAAGTCCTCGGAGCTGATGAAAGGCCGAAGGGTAAGCACGTCATCTGAAGTAGTTGATGTTGGTGCGGATCCCGATGATAATTTAGCCGCAGAAATCTTCGATGTTGTCGGGATATGGGTACGTGGAAGTACGCTTGACTCAGATCGAGCTTTCCCATCCAATCCTGATCTTGAATAAAGTTTGGTACCCGAAAATGACTGAAGAGTTGAAAAGGTTTTGTCATTACAAATTGATTCAGTTGCTTCAGGTTGAAGATGGGTCGAAAACTTCCATCTGGCTTTGGCACTAGGAAGAATGTCGACAGATAACTGGGACTCAGTTCCGCCTCTTCCAACACTCCTTCGTCTAACATACCTTGTATTTGAATAGTCATGCTGTATGTGGTTTTGGTTCTGTAACATTGCATTACTGTCGGTGCCGGGAATATTAATGGCGGTTTTAAAATAAAGAGAATGCGGGCTCCATTGAAAAGTTGGCATAACTTTTCTGGTGCACCTAGATTGCTCCAAACGTATCGAAATCGTTTGAGACAACCGCCTTGAAATATTCTCAAGTCATTCTCGACGTTTAGTTTTGAAGGTAGAACCGGTTTTGGGTTTTTTCCCTTTTTGTTTGTCGTGCCTATTACTTGTTCGGATTGTTCGCCGATTGGTTGGACGAGGCGCGTGCCTCCCCCTTCTTGAAGAGGTTTGTCCACGAAAAAACGAATCCTCAGATTGTTTGCTTGTGCTTGGCTTTTGATTTTGATAAAACAAGTCCCTTGCACGTGGCGTTTGAGGTTGTTTCGGTGCTGGGTGTAATTTAGTTGCACCTCCAATTTTTTGCAAGTAATTTTGCACAGATTCACCATCAAAAAGTGATTCCGTGCTAGGTGGAATTTTATACAATACATCGCGATGAAATTCCTCTGGAATTTGACGTAATAAGCTTTCCCTCCTCACATTAATAAAATCAGAACGCCTGCCACATATTATTTGGAATAAGTCATCAGTAATTTTACTGTATGGAGATTCCTTTGCGAAGACCTGTTGTATCTTATCATACAAATTATTTGGTGTAAGTTTTTCTTTTGAATTAAATGCCCAATCAAGTAATGACTGCAATGTTTTTTGCAATTCATCTTTTTGATGAAGTAAGGCATTCGTCAATCCAGCAAAGGTACGTTCTAATAAATATGAATTAGGATCTTCTTTTAACATGGCGGATTCAAATCTTTTGAATTCATCATTAACACTTAATTCTACAAATCCGGGGGTAGCTAAATATTTCTTTTGGGCATCCGCGAAACGAATAGCATACCAATCACTGCACTTGAAACGTTGTAATTCTATTAACTGTTTTAAATATATTTCATTTGCTTTACCATACAAGGGATCTTTGACTGTAGTATTTGTATGAGTTAAAATATTAAGACGATTACTCGTTTGTACAGCATCTGGTCGATGCAAATTCAAATAATTGGGGTTAACCGTCAAATTATTGTCATTAGAATCAATAGTTTTACTCTGTTTCTCTGCAGTAATAAGGTTAGTCAAAAATGCTACTTGTTGCGACAAGAATTCAAAATGTGCATAACTTACAGTATCGTTATCTTTTCTTGCCTTTCGCCTCTCAGGACTTGGAGATCTGCTTGCAGATGAGCTGTTATCCTCACTACTGGTACTTGATCTTGCAGAACATGTACGAGACCGTTTACGCGATTGAGAATTTTCTATAACACTCACTGATTCTAAGTTTTCTACACGTTCGTCCGCCATTTTAAACGGAGAGGTTATAAAATATTACTTTCTAAAAGGTTAATATAATAATAACGGATAAAAATAAAATTTTAACAGCGCAGATGTGAACGGCGTGAAAATCGACGCTATAATGACAAGCCAACACGCGGCACTTGCACACGTGGGTTCGTGAAGTGATTACAGAGGGCGCTTTAGTCGGAGAGGTAACGGAAATGCGCGTTTGGACGGTAAGAAGACAGGTGCTTGACTCAAGATGGATTCCGGATATTGTAACGGAACTAATAATAAATTATTGCCTACTTACTTTATTAGTAAGTAGGCAATCTGTTAATAATTTATCGAACTATCTTTCTTTATTAATTTATTTTATTCTTAAGTAAATTGATGTATAAGGTGGACTTAATGCCAAAGGCATATTCTGCTAGTCGACCTTAGAGTGAATCTGCGAAAGATGAGGTAGATGAAAAAAAATGTGACTACTCAATTGATGAACAGTATTATAAAATATAATTAAACAAACTATAAATATAAAATAATATATACACTGTACTATACATGCAAAGTTATAATGTTATCGAGAAACAGACATAATTATTTAAACTACTTTGTTCATTTATACTTTTTTTTTTAATAAAAGAACATAAATTTTATAACTATTTAACATTAATTATTATATAATATGTGTGTATTAATATACGTTGAAATATAATTTAAATGAACTTAGGCGTAATTAATACTTTGATGGGAAAATCTGGCAACATTACTTTCCGCAGGTTTACGCACACATAGATAGACAGTGGCTTCACGCCATTATTAGACAAAGCTCTGTCTTTCTTTTTTTCTTGGTCTGAGTGTCAAAAAGACAAATGTGATGACTTTGGACGCCCATGGTCACGAGACACTGGCCATAAAGCTTGGTGAGGATGTGTTGCAGCAGGTGAACAAGTTCCGGTACCTGGGGAGCACTATAACATCTAAGTGTGACCTTGATGCCGAAATCAACAGCAGAGTTGGTGCTGCTGCAGCAGCATTCGGTAAGCTGTGCTCCAAGGTGTTCTGTTCGCACGACATAAAGTTGCCCACTAATATCTGTTTACATGGCGATAGTGTTGCCAAATCTTCTGTACTCTTCCGAGACTTGGTGCTTATACCGTCACCAAATACGCACCCTAGATCGCTTCCACCTAAAATGCCTAAGGAAAATAATGAATATCAGATGGTCTGATCGCGTGCGAAATACCGACGTTCTGCGACGAGCCAATCTTGGTGGCATTGAGTCTTACATAATGCGTCGACAGCTTCGGTGGTGCGGTCATGTATCCCGTATGGTGGAAGAGAGAGTGGCAAAGCGCATCTTCTACTCTGAACTTGAGGAAGGCAAGCGGAAACGCGGCGGACAACTCCTCCGGTATAAAGATGTTCAGAAGCGTCATATGAAAAGATGCAATATTGAGCCCTCTCGATGGGAGGATTTGGCAGCACAGCGACCTGAATGGCGCGGGTTTGTACAAAGACAAGTGCACGATTTCGAAGAGCAGCGTAAAGTTGATCTTGATCTTAAACGCGACCAGATAAAAGCCCGTCTACCCGCGACCATTGTCTATAATTTTGTTAATGGCAAACTCATATGCCCGCTTTGCGCGCGGGAGTTTGTTGCAAAGATTGGCTATATCAGCCATTTTCGAGCGCACCAGCGCAGATCTGACTAGGAGTCGAAGTGGTCGCCATGGCCGAAATCGGTCGGATGGTAGTAGTAGTAAAAAGTCATCTCTAAATCGAATTGGCGAAAATAAAAATCTTCTTAAAAAAGTCTTTTAAAGTTAGGGATATCGACTAATTTTTGAAATGTAGGACTAGCACATGATTTTTTTCTTAGTAGGTGAATTTTCTACTAACTTGTGACGTAGCGAGCCCTCACCCCATAAGTTCAATTCGCTTTATCTCAATAAGTAGTTGTTTGTTATTCTAACAATGTAAAAAGTACGTGTCTATTTTTACAAGCCTTTATTTACTTTCATCTGTCCCGGTGTCTATAATGAATAACACCCAGTTTCTGAAAGGTTGTTCAGCGATAAAATTAACTAACAAGCTGTCAATCTATTGCTAACTATGAATTGAGTTGCTGAAAGCTAAATCAACTTATCACTGTGTTAGTTGACATAGCTGTCAAATTTATTTCAAAATTATTCCAAAATAGATATGAATAAAACAAAATATATGATTTCAGCAATGTGACCGTGTCTAAAAATATTTCTAACGAGAAATCAAATTATTAGAGATAAATAAATTTTGACTAAACAACGTTTCGGAAACTCAAATTGATTTGACACTGCTGTTAATATGATATGGCTGTTAGTTGAAAAATATTTTGATTAGCCTTTCAGAAACCGGGGGTTAATCTTGCAAGTTAAATTTGACCAATTTCCCGTGACAATGCAATATTAAGATGACATGGAGCTGATCTAATAATAGTAAAACTCCCCAAAAAAATGACACAACCCCATCGAGTTTGGAGAAGCTTGTAAGTAGTAAAAATTGTTTATACTTGTTTTTATTATCCAACACACGGACTACCTTCTTAGTAAGATTCGATGCTAATTATATTAGAAAACGCCGAAAATGTAGAAACATTGTACCAAGTGTTATTTTAACAGTAAAATTGCGGCTATTTTCAAAACTTGCCTTTGTGACAACAAAAATATCTTCCCGCGGCACCGAAGACTTTCTGATAGCACTGCCGACTTGTTCTTCATTGTTGTAGCCTTGCGCAGAATCTATAAGTCTGTAAAACATTTTGTAATTATATAACATGAAGCATACAATATTGAAACACAAAATTAGTGTAGACACGGTAATTTAGTATACTATTACCGTGGTGTAGTCTTCCTTTTCAGCACCCTATTTCCTAAAAGGAACGCAGGGCGCACGCGCTTCGACATCATTATAGGTAGGTACGCTGGTCTGGTATTGGGTAGGGACCAAACTGAATTACAACAAAATTTCGGTTGTGTTGCTTGATAACTTTCATTGAACCGTGTTACTGAGGTCATATAGAATGCACCTTTGTTTTTGTGTCGACACTCGTCACAAGTATAACATTTTCCGCGCATGATCAGTGCAGTCTCGTAAAACAAAGACATTCGTGGCCGAATCATCTAAAAGACTATGATCTGCTAAAAACAACACAGGACTGATTAATGACTTTTGCTCACCTGTATCCCGCTTCCAAAGCCTGCATCACTGGTATCTCAACCTCGCCTTCCTCCACCTTCTTTTGACCGTTCTGAAAAGTTTGGTGTCAAATAAATAATTAATAATAACAAAGCCAATCATTGCTTTTAACCGCCTCCGTGGTCTAGTGGCTAAGACCACCCAGTATTGATCCGAAGGTCCGGGGATCGATTCCCCATAGGGGCAGAAGGTTTTCTGTTTAGTTTGATGGTGATAGGGCACTTGACCGCCTGGCTAGCTACCACAGTCTTGCCGAGCTAGTCGCCATAATAACAATGTTAACATGTTGTGTTCCGACAATTAGGTAGATGTAAGACAGTTGAGGAGTCAAGACGAAGCTTGTTTCCGAATTCGCCATAATCATTTACCATCATAATGTCCTCCTAACCGATATTTGGTCACGGCGGCCAATCTCAACAGAGATATTATACTTAGTGCACAAATGACTGCGCAAACGCAAGTGCACTCTCTGTTCCTTCACTCTCCTAGTCCGATGGGACGGTTGACCGACACAACCGGGGCGAGATCAGGCGCAGGACCCACTGTTTAACGTGCCTTCCGAAGCACGGAGGAGCTTGAGATGTTTCTTATTTTGGTCACCCATCCTAGGACTGACCACAGCGAACGTTGCTTGATCTTAGCAATCGTTCGCTGAGCGCACGCGCCAATGCGCCACCAAGCCCATCAGCTGAGATGAAGACCAAGAGCATCTTATGTCTTAATCTCTTCTATAATCTGCGGATCATCTAGCTTAAACTTGAGGTACAGTACCTACTTGATACTCAATACGGAAGCTGAAAGCCTGCTTTAATTGTTACCTACTTGATGGTATGACTTGTGACTCCACCTGAATATACAAGGTTATTTTTTAATTATCACAAAAAAATTGTGTGCTTGTTTAGACAAGCAAACTGAACAACTTTCACTATGGGACAAACTTTGAAATCGCAAAAAAAACATCAGCTGTTCCATAGCACAGTACAGCTCGGTTCAGTGAATGTTGAACATTTGTATGGAACAGCAGATTTTTTTTTGCGATTTCAAAGTTGGTCCCATAGTGAAAGTTGTTCAGTTTGCTTGTCTGAACAAGCACACAATTTTTTTGTGATAATTAAAAAATAAACTTGTATGCACACATACCAGAAGCCATACATAATGACAAGGTTGAGTGAGAGCATGTACTGACAGTTGGAGGTAAGATCGCCAAATCCTCTGATTTAAGGAACCCTAGAGAAGCTGTTATCAATAAAAAATAATTTACCATCTCTATCACAACACAACGCCTACTGCTGAGCATTCTTCCAGGAAAAGGACATTTGGGAGGGTGCTCATCAGTTATTTACTTACAAAGCATAGAGTAAGCTAAGTGTATCGTCCTAAGCGATCACGGTAATGAGCACACACATCACTGCATCACCGAGCTCCTCCAGATGGAATACTTATTAAGGCTGTTTAACTAAATGATAGTGATTGTACTCGATATATTTCTTTCACAATATGGGACTGAATATAATCATTGTATCATAATACTAGCCTCGTTAAATCCCAGAAACGTTCCGAATCCCATCGCTGGGATACTGTTGCCATCATTTAGCGGTATCCGGGGCGCCACACCGCCATCTTCTTGTTCTGCTTTCTGGAAAAGATCTACACTATGAATTATTTCGATCAGAAACCGAAACAATACTTTAACTTAAGTTATGTAGCTTTTGCCAAATTGCCTAAATATGAATACGGCCACAGATGATATAATACACAGTATACGGCGTATACTGTGTATATTAAGTATATTAAGAGCGTCGATGGCGCAGTGGACTCGGCACTTACCTTCCAATCGGGGGGTCGGGGTTCGAGACCCGCCATGTACCAATGTGTTTTTCGTTTCGAATTTCATATTTACATTTGTCTGACGCTCCTACGGTGAAGGAAAACATCGTGAGGCAACCTGCATACATCTGCGAAGAAATTCAATGATGTATGTGAAGTCGACCAATCCGCACTGGGCCAGCGTGGTTGACTAAGGCCTAATCACCCTAACATAGGGTAGGCTCGAGCCCCTCGGTGGGGACGTATATGGGCTGTGATGATGATACGGCGTATATTTATCACTCATCACTTTATCATCATTAGCGTACAATTATCATACCTGGATATACAGTTGCCAGAATGTCCGGCTTTCGACCGGACTGTAAGGTTTTCTTTAGCGTCAAAGATTTCATTTCATGCAAACAATACTTCGGTGGCATCGCGTAAATGCGGTTGCGGGTCTGTAGGGAGGAAAAGTCTCATCCATTCATATGGACCTGCCCGCGATTCATGACCACACCAAAACACAATATGATTAAGCGGCTTATCGCTGTGAACGCAGTTGTCGCAGTTATTTTGACAGTTTACCGCGATAAACCGTTTTATTCTACCGTGTTTTGGTCGCCATGCTACGAGCCCAGATAGCATTTTTTGGTAGCCGTTACGAAACTAGTCGTTACGACACTGAAAAGGCGACACCAGTAACATTTTTGGTCGCTGCTACGACTTTGTTTCGGTCACTGCGACTAAAGTGGGGCACTTCTCGAAACGGTAACATTTGGTTTTTAAGATACATTGCGCCGACTATTTCAGAAATCATTCGTTCATTCGTCCATTCTTCATTCTTTGCAACCTAAAATACTGTGCATTAAGAAGACAAATTCACTTTCACTGTACATTTACAAGTTCTTATCCTATATGTTTTAAAGACACAAAATAAATATAAAATCTTAGGTTGAATATAATGTTCCGTGATATTTTACGTGACTCTTATTTCTATAGCCCAAATAGTTACAATTAAGCTATTTATGTAAACTTACCGTGAAAACAAGCAAAGCGCCCACAAGAACTAACTTAATACAAAACATGTTTTCGTGAAAGCACACCCAGTACTGGTAATCAAACAATGAGATTAATGGCGACTATAAGATACAATGAAACTTACCATGTTTGTGTAAATTAAACTTTGTCCACATATAATTAAAGCTGATGATTGTAATTGCAAGTTATTTACAAAAACTTATGGTATAACTAGACAGCTTACCCACCCGTGTAGGCAAAGCGATGCCCGGGGAGACAAGAGCGAGGATTGTTTTATAGATTTTATTTAGTTTGCGCTCCTTGTTGTTGTTGTTGGGCTAATCCCCTTCCTGTTGACCGATTGTTCTGAAGGTTTCATGTTTAATTCTGATGCAATACAATAGGATCTATCATTGTAAATCCAAGATGGCCACCACCAAATTGCGGATAATTTTCTTCAACCCCTTAATATGGGTATTAAACATTATCAAATGAAGGACTTGACTAGTAGAATACAGTAGGTACATCATAAAAAAAATTGAAAAAATAAAAAATATGTTTTTAAGTTAAACGGTTTTACTGAAAAGAAAGATAATGATGATGTGTTAATGCACTTGAGGTTATGGACGTGGTCGCACCAAGGCGTATGTGATTGAGGATTTTAGTCTCTCTCTCTACCTCATGTTCGCAAACGCGAGGTATGCGTAACGCATATCCCAACGTTGTGTATGGTAGCTGGCAGTCCTTCTTCTGACTTGAAGATTTTGGATTAGTTTGTCTAATGACAATCCAAAAATAAATAGTAGGTACTTTGCGGTGGTATGGAAATATTGAAATAGGTAATCTCTTGTCGTTAATAATTCAGAACCATAAAATACTGCCTTTAGAGTTGTCATGTTATACATTTATCAATCATGGATTTTCAAGGCAAACAGCTTCCGCGTCTTTCTTGGACGCAAGTTGCTTAGGAAATAAGATATCTATCTTATCTCCATGACCTTAAAGTTTAACTTTGAATACTTGTCAACATTAATAAAAATGTTGAAACGTTATTTCATAATAATTATTGGTTCATATATGTAATGAATGAATGAGTAAAATCCGATCGCCATTCTAATTTAACATCGATTACTTGAGCGGTATAAAATCTTAGAGCATTTAACCTATTTTTATTAATGAATGTATTATTACTTTATCTACTCATAGAGAAGCAGCTGGTCAATAGGCCAATGAAGAAAAACTGCGAATACCGGTTGAGTTTGTATAGAATATTCTTATGAAGAAAGATTTTGATTGAATTAACTTTCAAACACCTACTGAATTAAATGAGCAAGTTCTTAATTCTACATTTAACGCAACATTCTTTCTTTTTTATGTAGGCGCTTTACTAAAGCGAGGCTATACCAGTCGTCTACATGCATGGGTACCTCTATCTTATCTATTTCTTCCGCCAAGCACCGGTGCTTGCCCTGCTGATACTGTGACTTTGACATCTTATGTCACAAGTTGGCAACATGCATTCATGGATCCTTGTAGGGGTGGTAGATTTGCAAGTAATACTGGCGACTGAGAAGCCAGAGCCACTTACCATCACGTGGCCAACTTGCTTGGTTAGCAACTTTAATAATAAAAGAAACAATCAGTGGTGATTCCTAATGTGTGCTCTTGGGTTGGCTCCTAAAGTTAGGTACTTTTTTTTCTCTATAAAAAACTAAAATGAACTTTTATTAATTATTTAGTTACACCGCAGATTTACATTACATAACGAGTTTACGTCCTAGTCTAACATACTTGCCAGCGTGTCGCAAGGTGGTGTTTTATCTCCTCTTATTTTTTTTTCTATATTAAATTCAAAAACTTTTTGAATTCTTATCTTAGTACTATCACTTGTGTGCAGACGATCTCCACATCATAATTGATGATCTAGATAAGGTAATTGGCGCCACCAATGCAGACCTGAGACATATATCACAATGGAGCCACCACCACGGTTTATTAATTAATCCAATAAAAACCTACTCGATCATGACTGACATCCCCTGATATATAGAGTTCGAGGGATCTGTAATTAACTTTAGTAAAGAGGTTAGGAACTTGGGCGTCTATTTTGATGAGTATTTTACTTGGCGCAAAAAAGTGTTAGAAGTTAGCAAAAATGTTTTTGGTGTGTACAGTTCCTTAAAGCATTTGAAAAATCGACTTCCGACCACGACAAAAATCTCTTTAACTTAAAAATAAATTAGCTGGATAAATTATATCTACCAATTTGAAGACAAATCCTATTTTTATCGCAAAGTATAAAAATGGTATGAGACAATGCGTCTCCGTATTGTCCATTCCTACCATTCCCCCGACCCGATCACACGAGCGAACGATCTTCTCCCTCCGCCTTCCAACTCACTATCAAACACTGCACACTCACGCACTAGTCCCACACACCGCACTCGTAGAGCAAGCGCCTGGTCGCTTCTCCCCACCCTCCACTACACGGCGAACTCGAGCTTCCGGGCCTTAGAGGCGCGCTCGCGTTGCAGCCGCTCCACGCACCGGCTATAACTGCCTGGTGACTCTACTCAGAGAGCGGGACACCCCCGTGGTGATGCCTCTCTTAGCTAGAAATCCAGCAGGATAGGTAAGCCAAACGAGGCTTGAGGACCCACCAAAGCTCTCGCCTTCTTATAAATAATCAAGGTGAAGCTGTAACAGCCATCTGCGGCTAACAGCATAGGTCCTTAAAAAAAACGGAGACACAGCATTGGTAGGCCCCACCACTTGATGGTCCGACTACTGAATATATATAATCGTGTATCTCAACAAGAAATAAGAAATATATATAGAATCTCAACATCGGTTCCGGAAAACAAACCAATAATTGTAGAATTCAATGGAATATTTAAAAAGGACGAAGTCCTGCAAGCTGTGAAGTCATTTAACAAGAAACACCCGAGCAATAAGTTAAATACATCGCACTTGTCATTTCCTGGATCGTCGAAACCAGTTTTCATTACTGACAGTCTCACGTTCAAAAACAGGAAGCTTCACGCTTTGGCTCGTGACTTCGCCAAGTCCAAAAGCTACAGATACTGCTGGATTTCTCGTGGAGCGGTCTTCTTACGCAAGAATGACGGAGCCCCAGCTCATCGTATCAACGCGGAAACCGATCTCACTAACTTAATATCGTGACTAAGATCACAGTATTGATTTACTAGTCACAGCTTTTTTGTTATTAACTCGCACACACACTAATAAACACTTCACACAAAAAAATACCACATCCAATATATACACTCAGTCATGCAGTACAATAAACACTACTTTTAACCAGACACGCTTGGGAAAGAACTTCACTCACAAATACGCCACTAACCTACTCACTCATACAGTATGTTTATATACTACACAATTAATATTAATACATATACCTAAAGATACCAAAACTGCAACTTATAAAATGTCGCTATTTAAATCAATTTTAGCAGCTACGTGGTTTCTTATTAACAGATATCTATGTGTTTGTAATGCCTGTTGTAACTTTTTGTTTTCTAAGCCCAAATATGATAATACAACAAAATAAAATAACTCAAGAACTAGAACAAATAGGTAACATACAGTGTTCATATGCGGAAGATATAACGGTGGCAAAAAATATACTATGCGTAGATAATGGGAACTCATTATATATTCTATCAGTGAATATAAGAAGTATTTACTGCAACTTGAATATACTCTTAGTATTGTTATCTGAGCTAGATTTACCGATTGACGTTATTGTTTTGTCTGAATGCTGGACGAACTCAAAAATGAATCTTCCCACAATCGACGGATACAATAGGCTAGTTGACCCTTTTTTAAAGTAGGGCTTAAAATGTTCATAATTGTTGTCTTAGACCATAGCACATGAATATAATATTTTTCGATGCCTAAAAAGTGCAAAAAATCTATTTAAAATTAAGATTTTCAATTTTGGACCGAAAACACGGTCAGCCATGATAGTCTGTTGATTATCTGTGGCAATGACGTCAGTCTTATAGTAAACAAAGTACCGAGGCGAAATAACCTCAAAAAAACAATGCTTTTTATTAAATATCACAAAATATAGTAAAACTGTAGTATATGGAACGGGACAATAGAACAGGAATTACCTCTTCAAAGACTCCAGGAAAGCTGTGGCTGTGGATTAGCCGTACCCAGTGATATAGACATGCGAAATAACTCTCGCTTAAAATTGATTAACACTCGCTTAAAGAAATCCTGTAACTATCTACTGAAACTCAAATGCGAAAATCACATTAATGTAAGTACTATAAATGAATAACTCAATCTGTGTAGGTACTTCAGTTTCAACTTAAACAAAATAGAAGTTTTTAGGTTGTATGTAAAATCATTAATAAATTTTTTATCTTTCAGTTAGAATGAAAACTGACTGCAGCCGACCAACCTTTTAACGCCAGACGTAGAGAAAACTTGACCATTCACGCCTTTTTGATTTAATCTAAATTATACACTGACGCTAGATGATGTTTCAAAGAAAAGAATATGTACTTATGTCCAATTGAATAATGATGTCATGATGTAATTGAATATTATTTAAAAAGTATGTAATACAAACTATTCCAGTTTCATAATAATGAATATATTTATCTAAACAACTTTTACTTGAATTTACTGAGTACCTAATTAAAATTTGTTGCTTTCAGAGGTTACTTAATGAGAACTATTGTGTAGGTACTACCCTGTTCTCCTCTTGACAACAAGATTGATAAGGCAGTAAAAATTGTGCAACATAATACAAAGCAGTGCATGCTCAGCCACATCAAAATGTGACCTGTCAACTAGAACAACATTATGTCAACAAAATAACACAAGTATTCATATACCAAAGCACCATAGAAGTAAATAGGTCCAGTTTGGTAAAACTGAAAGATGTTAAGTATATCTTCACTATCTGGCCAGACATTATTAAAAATTATTATTTCCAAGTGAGGAAAATTATGATAATGACATTTATTCATTAAACCTTTTAACCAAAAGCACAATAAAACTTCTAGTGTTTCACCATAAGTATAAAAGGGTAATCATAGATTGCTAAGAAATGAAATTCAAAAACCCCAATGAAGTCATTTAACGAGCACTAACTTGGCCCGAGTATAAAAAAGCAAATACTATTGAATATTTATTAGAGTGACTACCTGATGGTTTAGTCAGCTTAATATATACTTACAGGATATGAAAGCAGTATTAGTGATATTAACTTACTAGAAAAAAGTAAATTTCAGAACAGCTTACGAAGAATATGCAAGTTATCCATTTTAAAGCCGTATACAAATATATTAAATGTGATTGCTGTGTTGTCAGCCTTTGCTCTTCCTAATTTACAAGACCCTTCTTATTAAATAAATAATATAAAGAATTTTTTTTACGTACTTTATACATAACATCTAAAGATGACATGACAAATTTTTGTACTACATTAGACATTATGTTCTTCACTAAAAAAAATGTTGCATGTTTATTTGACAATAATGACTTGTAAAGGTTTAAGTTGAATCAAAATTTTTTAATTTGAAATACTCGTACATGTGTTTTATTTTTCCCTTACACCTTAAAAGATAATTTTTTATAGGTTTGTTGTTACTCAAATATATATGTTCCAAAAGTACAAATAGGTTTGAATAGAGTTAAATTAAATTTATTAATTTGTCATATATTGCCTTAGGGTCGCAGGTAATAAAAGTCCAAATAATAGTAGTGATTTATTATGAAGTAATACTTTCATATACTATTAGGAAAAATGTAGTATAGTTTCCAAAATGGCACTATTTGATAAATAAGTACCTATTATAGCTAATATTGTCACCTTTTGAGTGTTCTCAAAATTACTTAATACACAAAAGTATATAAGTTTCGCTTTAGCACAAAACATCTGCATCTATACTTGAGTTAAGCATACTGTTCACAGTTTTCTGTCTTTGATAATTAGCATTTTCTTCAGTAAAAGAGCATGACAATTTTGTATTAATCTAATTTTATGGATACCGTTTGTTGAACTGACTATTACAGGGTATTAATCAGGAATGAGGTCACATTTTGCAAATTTCAACCCAAATCTTCATCTTTCAACTTTTATCCACATTTCATTATACTCGTAGGTGTCTGCAAGATTTCCCACCAAAAATCTTCCCAACAAAAGAACCATCATGTGTTATGCACTGGCTGACTTTATAGCACATGGAAGCTGTTATTGTTTATAATGAAGCTCGAACTAAAGAGCACTTCTGTATTGATGATTCGTGGTTTAGTTTTCTATGCACTTTATTCTTTCTTCATTGAAGAGGTCTTTTATTTTTTAAGAAATATGTCACAATCTGTGTCTGTCAATGTATATATATTTTTCCTCCCAGTAATTTTCTTCATGCTTGACAAATGAACAACTGCCAATCTTTCTCTTTTTATGTTCATTTACAAATTCTTGCAGTACTACACTGGTATTTGACACATGATCCTGATGTTTCTTTTGAACATTTCTCATGAAGTAAATATTTTTAGTGTTTATTTCACTTTTGAGAGATAGGATTTTATCCAATAGCATTCAACTGCTGTACAAAATAGCTCCTCACTGTGATGGTGCAACCACACCAAAAATGCATGTTTGCAACTCTCTTCTGCCGCTTGACAATCTTGACAAGTACACTTGTAACCTGTTCTTCATTATAACAGTATTGAAATTGTACTTATATTGTTATGAGCGATACACAGAGAATCTCTTGACCATCAATCTGTCGATTTTCGGAAGATTTGTACTATCTGCTCTCTCAAATCCAACATCAATGGTTGATTTTGCTATTATTGCAAATAATTAACGATATTTACACATATAATAACGGAGATTTGGACGATTTTTTGCCAGTTTTAGGAAAGAATAGAGCAAATCGACGAGTTGTTGAATCAAATTTGACATTTCTTTGTTTACTATATGAGTGACGTCACGGCCCTGACCACAGGATATCAAAGCGTTTACGGCGTGAGATAAAAAAAGATATTTCTAGCATTTTGAAATTAAAATTTTACAGTAATCATTCATTGTTATTTAATAAAATCGGTATATTGTGGAACCTTATGCCAAATACTGTTAGAAATAAACAATATTTTAATAAATTTTGATATGAGTCAACTACCCTATTCATACAGCAGTAAAACTTCCTTCAATTAAAATGATGGGGTCGTAGTTTTCACAAAGGAAAGTCTTGAGGTATCTTACTCAGAAATAAACATATCTGAAGGAAATTGCATATTAATTGATATCTCCAACGAAACGAAATATCGATAATTTGTACTTATAGACCACCCTCGTTTAACAACCCCACAAATTATGTTAACTCCCTGAATGATCTTTTGGAAACCATTTCGACCAGGGATGTAATCCTAACGGGTGATGTAAATATTAATATTCTACCAGGTAACATAAATAGCACTGCAAATGATTATCTAAATGTCATGGACTTAAGCAAGGTGTTGATAAACCGACCAGATTAAGCACTTGTCTAGACCATTTCATGGTGAAAACTATATCGCATTGTCAGACAGTAGTCTTCGGGGAATTTACCGATCATTCGCCAATTTTACTTAAGATGGATAAATCTATAACCAAAAAAATATGATTCCCCGAACCAGAAATACGATTGACTACGAAGCAGTTACAAAGAATATCCTAGAACTAGATTGGGACTATTATTATAAGATAACGGATGTAAATATAGCTGCAGAATTTCTTACCAGGAATATTAAAAATATATTACACAAAAACACAACTGTAACACAGTTATCCAGTAAAAACGTACCACTTAACGCCGTGGATAACTGCGGGACTTGTTAAATCAATCCGAAAAAGAGACAAACTACTCAAAAAATGTAGAAAGTCGCCGAATGATTTAAATCTAGAAATTGCATATAAAGACTACAGGAATGTATGAAACAGAATATTTAAAATACGCTAAAAGCAACTACTATAAAAATAAATCGGTTGGCAACAATAAAGAGACCTGGAAAATCATCAAAGATCTATGCAACATGACCAAAACAAATGAATCCAACTCTAAATTACTCTGTTTAAATGATACTCCTGAATCGTCATTAGACCAAATTAACAAATATTTTACTCGTGTGGGCAGTGATCTCGCAAACGTCACTTTAACTAAACTGGGGCTTACGGAAAACGAATTATTAACTAAAATCAAAAATATGAATTCATCACCGTTGTCTATGTCATTTTATCCCACAGATCCGTTTGAAGTTAACAGTATCATTAACAAGCTAGATTCTAACAGCGCATGTGGAGGAGATAAAATAACTATTCGCTTTTTGAAAATGTTTAAACAATTGCTAACAACACCCATTGTGTTCATTTGCAACCTCAGCTTTGCAACCGGAGTATTTCCATCCTTGTTTAAAACTGCTGTAGTATGCCCGATATATAAAACAGGGGATCGAATGAATCCTTCAAATTATAGACCTATATCACTTTTGCCAGTTATGTCAAAAATTTTACAAAATCTCGTTAACAGTAGACTTACCAGCTATTTAAACAAAGCAAAAGCAATATCTGATAATCAATATGGGTTTAGAGCTGGCAGATCGACGAAGGATGCCATACTAAAGCTGACATCCTTGATAACTGAGTACCTAGACAAGGGCGAGAGGTGTGTCGGAGTATTTTTGGATCTCCAGAAAGCCTTCGACACTGTCTCTATTCCTATATTGCTTGCGCGCCTTGAATACTCGGGAGTAAGGGGAATAGTACATTCGTGGTTTGCTGATTATCTCAAAGGTCGAAGTCAAACTGTGAGAGTGAACAATCACTATAGCAAAAGTGCTGAGTGCAAATATAGTATCCCTCAGGGCAGTGCCCTTGGTCCAACATTATTCCTGCTCTATATTAATAGTCTGTGTAAACTGAAAGTTCCTGGCGCTGAAACAATTGTTTGCTGATGACACAGTGGCTATTTTTCATGCCAAGACATGGGATCAAGCTATAAAAAACAATGAACTGGGCCATGTCACGTCACATCATGGTTAGAGGATAATCTTCTCTCCATTAATGCGCAAAAAACCAAATTTATGTGCTTCAGCAAAACTAAATCTACTAGTGCAGAGCCGAGTTTGAAGCTTATTATGCATACTTACCCATGTAATAGAAACATGCAGCCTAACTGTGACTGTCCATCACTCTCACGCGTTTCATCTATTAAATATCTAGGTGTGACCATGGACGAAAACCTTAAGTGGGAGCAACACTTAAGTATATTATCAGTTAAAGCTAGCAAATTAATTTTTGCATTTAAACAACTGCGCCTTGCTGCAAATTATAGTCTCCTAATATCAACATACAAAGCACTCTGTCAATTCATTCTCACTTATTGCATATGCGTCTGGGGAAATTCTGCGAAGACACACATGATACAACTCGAAAGAGCACAAAGAGCCGTTTTGAAAGTAGCGCTAGGCCTACCCATGAAGCAAAAACAAAGAGGAGATGTTATAAGCAACTAGGTCCAGCTCCTATCAACAGAGTCCTGACGTCACGCATTTTTAGTTTAAGCTCCTTTACGCCAGAGGCGCTGACATCAGTCGATCTTTTTGTCTGTCGGATTAGTACGTCGCACGCTCTTCCTTTATTTTAGTTTTAAATTACCTAAATAAAAAATGAAATGTTGTATTCTATCGTGCAAAAGTTACACAGACGACAGAAACAAAGTGAACGAAAAAAAAATCTTTTTCCATTTGTAAGTACATTAAACAAGCATTATTAATTTATTACTTGACGTATTGCTTCTAGAATGTTCGACGCCACATGGACGCTGCTGTCAATGTGTCGATAAAGCACAAAAGGCCCTTTAGTGGCCAGTAAAAATACTAACGAAAACATAGGATGTATTAAGAGCGAAAACAAAACACGTGAATTAATATAAGCAGTTTTAACGATTTTTATTTTTAGATTATATTGACACAGCACCTAATAAAATTATCTTTCTCCTACGAATGTATCTTTTAACATAGATTTATTGTTTATAGCGGCATTTTAGTCTGTACTAGCACTGTTGCCACCTAGTAATGTATAGCGGAACTTTTATGTTAACGTCAATAATGCTGGCATTTTAGTAATTCTACTCGCTACAAGGTGACAGTGGCGTCGCGTACCCTCCCCCCGCACCCCGATTTCCGGCTTCACTTGATTTCATAAGGAAAACGCGATAGGGCACCTTCTCTTTGTTTTTGCTTCATGGGTCTACCCTACCGCTTCCCAACAAAAGAATTGTATCAACGTGCCAAGGTTTTCCCAGTCCGTAAACTTTATATTATGCAGATATTATGTCGATTTCACTGTAAAATAGCTCCCCACGCAGCATTTATGAAAAAAAGAATTCTTAAATATAAAACACCGATAGCTCGCTCAACATTTGCTAAACATCACCTTAATTACTTTGCATCGACTCTGTATAACAAAATTTTATTAAAAAATAAAAACCTTACCCAATACAACTCCAATAAATTTAAAAATTTGGTATCAAAATGATTGGATCAGTTTGAGTATGACAGTTTGGAAGACCTTATTCATAGTACAATTAGATCATCATAGTCCGTAGTAGTATACGTACACACAACCATACATGCACATGCACATACATAACCTCATATTACCTACTGATTTACGAGTGCTCATAGACATACACAATTACACACACACACACACCGATAGACTAACACACAAAAAACAATAACACTATTCACTTTCTAACTAGGTAGAGAAAAAATGTTTTCTATTGATAAAACATTTGTTATAAGAGGAGCCTGACTTTTTTTTTTTTGGGAGGGGGGAAAATGCATTGAGGCATTCCTCGTGGTCGAGCCAAACCACGAGGATATGTGGGACTCCCCAGACCGTACACGGCCCGGGCCTACCCACTAAAAACCCCCCCAGCAGCTCTCCGTCCGTCACAAGACAGGGGGAAGGGGACAACAGCCAGGCCTTATTACCGCTGACCCCCTGCCTGTGACACGTCCGTTGCCGGACTCCCCATCTGGCTCTGCTACTTTGTGGAGCGGCACAGAATTGCGCCGCTCTACACCCCGAAATTGGTTTTTTATTGTGGTTGTCTTCCACGCGGTCCGACGCTCAGTGCGCCGGGCCCCCGGCCCGCTCAGTGCGGGTAACGGGTTGCCCGACGGCAGATCCCACTGGATCCACCGCCGCGCGGGTGAGCCGAAACTCGGGGAAATCCCCAACGGGCGCGAAGCGCCACGGCGAGATGCTCGCCCTCATCCTCCCTACCACCGGAGGTAGCCGCCGGAATCGGCTTCCAGCGAGAGCCACACCTCTTCTTAACATAAGAAGAGGGGACTTCGCCCTTCTCCGCATGAAGCAGGTAGCCACACGAAGTGGCCCGCCGGGCTAAGCCCGGCCATCCCACGAACCCCCCCCCCCAGCCCCCCCCCTTCCCTCCATGGGGGTCCTCTCGTCAGACTATTAGCCCGCGGCAGAGAATCTGCCGGGTTGCCCAGAGTGCACCACGTGGAGGTGTCTGACATCGCACCCCAAGAGGAGCCTGACTCTCATAACACAGGGTGACCTTATATGAGAGCAGTGCATAAAGTGTATTGGTTTAAAAGTTTCTCAGAAATAAATAATATTTTATTTTATTTTTTTTAATCTAGCGAGAGAGAAAAGTCATAGAAAGCCGCTAGATACGAGCTGTGCAGGGCCGATCGGTTTAGAGATCCTTGAAGAAGGACTATGTACCGTGTCTCAGCTGATGTGAATTAACAAATTCTTACCCAACCCAAAAAGGATGCGCGATTCGTTAAGCTATAAGTTCCCTAAAATATAAAATAATACTTATTCGATAATTGTTATTTATTTTATATTTTCACCAAAACAAGATCACAGTTAACTTTAAAGTCAATTTAAAACATTCATAATCTTATATTATTTTTAATAAATATGCTTAATTTAGAATAAAAATAATATTACAATTCAGTCTTATTAAATTATAAAAAATATGTACAATCACTAAAATTGTCAAAATTATTTTTGTTCATATGTTTATTGCAGCCCCTGATAGTCTCTCCTTGTTTGCTCCTGAAAAAAAATTTTCGTTTTTAGTCTATGTAAAGAGAGAACATTACGGCTTTGACGTGAAAATCTTTTTGTCTATTCTATTTACTCTTGTATAGCACAAAAATAAATGAAAGGAAAATAAATATAAATTCTAAGGGTCAAAATGGTACATGTTTAATGAACATTGTTCACTATGCTATACGAGTATATTGCAAGTTTAATGAAAGCTTACAAAAATTCAAGTGAAGTGAAAATAACTCACTCAAGTCGTCAGCGTTGGAGCACTTCTTCATATGTTCGGTAATCAGCAATTTGAGCACAGCCTTTTCAGCAACCAGTTTTTGATTTAACTCTTTCAATTGCTTGATTTCATTCACCTGCTTCCTCATCGTTTCTCTTAACCGAACTCTGCAATCGTCAAAAAAATCATTTTTGAAAAATTCATTTCAATATTTCATTTCTAGCATTTACAGCTTCAACTTACCTATATCTTCTGGAGGCTGCCACTCGGCTGTCCAAATTTCTTTCTTTTTTAGTATCTATTATTATACAATCATCACCCTCTTTGTCCATTTGATTCAATTCTATGTTATCGTCAGTGGAGTTTAAACTATCTATATTAATATTTTTAGTAACTAGTTTTCTTTTAACAGGTTTTTTGATTTCTTGCTTAGGCAGAGCACTAGGATTTAGGGGTGCTATGGGTATTTTAGGAACCAATCCCGGTGCAGGGTTAACAATTGTTATTGGTATAAAAGTACCTGAGGCTATTGGCAATATATTATGCACTGCAGTCGAAATAGTAGGATAGGTGCTTTGTAACACAGAATTCCTCTGTGACACTTTATTGTTGATGGCTAATTTCAGCTTATCTTTTGTGTTCTGTTCAATTCCAGTGTTCTCTGCAGCTATTTCTTCAACAGATTTCATTTTAACCTGCTTACCGTTCGGTAGTTTTATTATTACTTCGTAGCCATCGTCTTTTTTAACATTATTATTAATGTTGTAATTATCATTAATGTTGCATTTATCATTATAAACAGTTTTATTTGTTTCAGATTTAGGTGTAGCTTTAACTATTCTTCTGTTTCTTATTCTAGGTGTTGATTTTTTTGTTTCATCTCCACATATATCGGAGGTAAGGCTGTCTACTACTAAATCTAAGGATTTTTGACTCATAATCGGCGGTAGCTTGTCTTCAGTATCAACTTTACCATCATTAGATAAGAGCACATCTTTATTAATAATACTGCTGGTATCTTTAATTACAGAATCAGTGTACGACACAATTTGTATAGGCGGATTCTTTATAGTTTCAACATTTACTAAATTATCTTTTCTTATTTCTATATTGTTGTGAATTTTAATAACATTGTTAGTGTATGAAACTGATGTTTCGTTGTGGACATCTGTGGTTGTCATTTGCTCGTCATTTTTAGCTGCAGTATTAACAGTGTGACCTTTATCTACATCATGTTTGTTGACTACTCTACTAATAGTTGTGATCTCATTCGTCAATTTTGAAATTGTAGTCCTCTCATATTCTTTTGTTGTCCCTAATTCATCACTTGAAGATCTAAAGCAAAGCAATGTTTACTGTTAGTTATAAAGTAGGTACCTAAATAGATGTTAGTTAAGTATAGATAAAAGGTTAGTATAAATTAAGTGCTTTCGTATCATATAAGGATAATTTCTGTTAAGAATAGGTATAAGCATGGAAATAAATATTTTTTTTATACATAGTTACATTAATTTGTTGATTACAATAGAGCAAAATTTTAGTCAGATTGGAATATACAAAGCTGGGTTTTGGTGACATTTGGTTTCTAATAATATTATGACATATTTAAATTATATCTGATATCCCACCTGCTAATAGTGATGTTCTTATGGTTGTTACTACTGGAGTATAATGTTGCATCTGCACTATCTAAGGTTGGGAATACCATCTGTGGAGTGTGAAGTTCGTCTGTAGTGGCGATGCTGTTTTCCAGGGTGAGCAGTCCATGCCTGTAGCAAATGAAGTAATTAATGAACTTCAAATCAAACATCATATGCAGGACAGTGAAAGTTCTATTACCCGTCAGCACTACAATCATCCCACACACCAGTGGTTGGCAGTACAATTTTTTTCAATACTTTTTTTACCACTTTAATTTAAGACATGTAAGTTCTTGGCCTTACTCAGTAATAAGTAAGATAAGGTCGTAAATGGAATCAAAATCGCCATCAATTCATAAAATAGGTAGCAACTAGCTATATTCATCTAAAGCACAAAACACATAAACTATGGATGCTGGTTGGGCGCTGATCGCTTCGCTTTCCATGCGTGAAGTGCTCTTTTAATACATTCATCAGCAGTCATGCATCAATGGAATGCAAAAAGACTCATGCTGACCAACACCCATCGACTATGTGTTTTAAGCTTAAACGGTCAGAACACAATGTTTAACTTTTCAACATTGGTTAATAACACTGTGTTCCAACCATTAGATGTAAGATAATATGAGGATATGAAAGATATTTAGGTTCAAAATCCCTACTACCATCCAAACCAAAAAAAAAACTAATAGACCACAGAAAGGGGTTGATAGCTAATGACAAAATTTATGATGAAGAGTAAAGGGGAAAGTATGTAAAGATGGTGCAAAATATGATGTGCATATACAGTGTGTCCCCGGATAAGGTGCACAAACAAAAATGGGTGAAACTAGACTACAATTTATCGATAAAAAAGAGAGAAAAAAATTATTTAAATTAAATTGTATTTAATATTGATTTTTTATTTTTTTATTCTCTTTTTAAGACCTTTTGTGTTTGTGAAATTGTAACATTGTAACCACTGCGTGGATTTTGTTCAAATAAAAACAATAATGATGCCAAAAGATTAACACTGTATGGTAAATAAAAAAAAGTACATAAAAGCAGACAATAGGGAGAAAATCATTTTCTTTTCACTAATTTTGAACATAAACGTGTTAAATTTTGAGTAAATGTTTATTTTTACCAAATAATGCCCCCTATAACAATTTCTTTTTATTACCTCTTATTAATCTTATAACCTTTTCAACAAAAAAAAATCAACATTCTGTCTCTAATACATACTTAGCTACGAGGCTTTAATTGAGAGGCCTGCTAACACGCCGTCCCCTGGCGCCCGCGCCGCTGCCTTTTTGTCAACCGCTGAGGTAGCTTTTCTTAAATTGGAATTTTTTATTGATAAATTGTAGTCTAGTTTCACCCATTTTCGTTTGTGCACCTTATCCGGGGACACACTGTAGTATGTGTAAGGGTGTTTAGGGCTTGAGGGGTGTTATATTTTACGGAACTCAAGGCAACCCCACCTACTAGGACTGCATGGTGCCAAGAAAGACACCATACCAGCCTGGTGGAAGATCACCCCATCACCCTTTCTGTGAAAGGCATATGCCCACCAGAGGGTACTTTGTGTCTAAAGGCTGGGTCAAACCAACTGCGTGCGCGTGACGTGACGTGCGCGTGCGCGTGACGTGACGTGCGCGTGCGCGTGACGTGTGCGTACCAGCACTGTCACACCGGTTGAAGCGGTTTCGCACACGTCACGCAGAGTAGGTATCGGCTGCGTGCGCGACGTCACAAATTAGTTAATAGGCGACGTGGCGTGTGCTCTTCAGAGAAACTATATTAACGTTTTCCATAATAATTATTATTTTTGAGCAGAACGACAAAAAAATGTTGTTGCTTCTTTGCCAAGAATCGTCACCTAGTGCAAAAAGACTTTGGGTCTACGATAATCTTTTGTTTATATTATAAACAAAAGAAGAGAGGTAGGCAGTGAATATCACGCACTATGATTTTTAGAGCTTGTGTCTTATGAAGATTGTTTTAATTGGTATTTTCATATGCCAAGAAGATCGTATGTTTTTATATTCCTTGTGCTTAGGATTATACAGGAATTCATATTTTCTCACAATTTCAATTAATTTTTATTTTATTTCGGTATCCATGGCGAGGAAAACTAATTTCAATGGCATTATTTGTAAATAAATACAACTAAGCACGCGCGTGCATACTCGCAGCACTGACGCTTGCGTGCGCGTGAGTGCCCGGTGTGACATTCAACAGGAAACATAATATAATACAACGTCATAAGAGCTCTCACGTGAGCGAAGTTGCCGCTCCGCTCTGCGCGTGCACGCAGTCAGTTTGTCAACGAGATGCAGCTCTGCGTGGGCGTGGCAGCAAGTGTTACGCCACGCACACGTCATGCAGCCGATCTGACATCGCCCATAGAACTTCATACAATACAACTAGTGCGTGCACGCACACGTCACGTGCACGCAATTGGTGTGCTCCGCGCTTAAAACTGGGTTGGCCCCTTTATCTGTTTTCTCCATAGAACTTCAAAATGTTATACAAATCAATGTAATTTTTTTTAAAATTGTATTTTGAAATCTATTTTTGTTGCAGGTCTGACTTGAAACAATTGATGAATAAGATTATATTATTAATATTGCTCACTTGCATGTTTCCATAGCCCTCTTAAAGCCTTCCTCAAACGGGTTGACATTTTGCAAGTCCTGAAATAGTCCTACTTCCTCACAATTCCTAATAAATCTTGTTGGAGTAGGTGTCTGGTCAGCTGTAAATAAATTGAACATTTTATTTCTTTTAAGCATGTATTGCATATGTAAATAATGTATAGAATAAACTGCTATTGTAAAAGTTATTAAAGGCATTAACACTTACAAAATATTCAGGAATAAAACTTGAGTATTGTAAGAGCAGTAATAGCTACAAAGTAATATAGCATAACTTTTCAATATATCCTCATTTAGGACATTATATCGATAGTACATGAAGTTATCACCTCATATCTAATAAACATTTAAGAAATTTCGTATAGGTCCATTGAGTAACATTTTTTTCGCACTTGGAAAAAAGAAAGAAACAGTCATATTTGCCCGATAGAGCAAAAGAATATGTTCCTAAACGTTATCAAATGAAGGTAAAGTTTATCGGATCTCTAGCATAGGAAAGGATTTAGATTAGCAACCCACGATTTGGGGGGTAGGCGGAGGAGGGGAGGGGTTGGGGAGGAACTACCTCCCTGTACCACTCCCCCCTCTCGGCGACAAACCTAACCTCAAAATGTTTTGGAAAAGGTTGGGTTGTGTATTTTATCATGTTTGTGCCACACCTTGAACCTATTTACGAATAAGATGTTAAAATTGGAAGATCAAAGAATTAATAACATGATTTCAGTTAGTAACATTAAATTTAATATATTTGTCATTTTAATTAGTTATATTGCTTAAAACAAATTGATTTAGTATCAATGCTCAATGTAATGAAACGCATCTCACTAAAAAATGGCGAAATCTATAGGGGCTTTGCCATCAAATACAAGATAGAAGAAACATAATCGATATTTTTCATAGAAAATTACAAACTTTAATTAATTATAATAAACTATATGTTTCCGAAAAGTAAAACTTCACAAATCTATTTAAATAAATATAGTCTGTTTGATGATAAGTATCTGAATCAGCAAATCGTGGGTTGTTAATCTAAATGTGAACCTGAATGTTCCCCTAATTCCATACATTTCTATTACCTACTGTCAAGCACAAAAGATGCTCAAGGGTCGAAATGCAGGGCTCCAGTATAAGATGTATTGTCAATAAATTTATAGTTTTAATCTTTCACAAATGAAATTCGAATAATCGACAAAATAACTAATTACATCAACTTTAATGAATGTAACTATTTGTGATCTAAGTATTTTGTGATCTAGAGTAAAAATTGATTTATTTTATGCTTTTGGTGATAATGATACTGTCAAAAATAGGAAATTTACCAACGAAAGCTGCCTTTTGCTCCAACCCAAGTTGCAGGTACATATCATGTTTCTTTGTATGCACTGTTAGGTGATCTTCGTTGGTGAATGTCATGCCGCAGTCTGGTATGTTACATGCAAACGGTTTTTGCGGTTCCACCATTCTAAGCACTTAAAGACTATTGTGAGATTAAAGATAAAAGGATTTAATTCACCCTCAGTCAGTAGGAGATCATTGTTTTGTAGCAATATTTCACAAACGCTATAATTTTGTCTGCCTTTTGTGAAATATTTATGCAGTCAAACGAAATAAAAACTTTACACGTTTCACACTAATTGGGCCATAATCTTTTCATAAATTATTTATTGAAGAATTAAAAACTTTCGCCTTATTTTATTTGACACATGTCTTTGAATGACATTTGACAATTTTTTTTTTCGATCCGTATAAGTAATATAGGGGTGAGCATGTGATGCAACAACTGAAAAGTTCAATTGTTATTTCAATTGGAAGACAACAAAAAATCTAGAGAAATAATATTTGGGGGTTCGATCATTTTGCATTTTACTTTATTTTTTTCGTATTTATTACTCGCTTAATCCGGAAATATTTGAAAATCCAAAATGGTCCTGAAATGGGCAGCGATTTTTAATAGACTTCCCATCATTTTTTTTTACTACAATGTCAGTTTTTTAATTTTTATAGAGACAATGGTGTCGATTCTGAAGCACAACTTACTAAACTAAACTAATTTGACAGCACTAAAAATAAAGCCGTCACTTTTAATCCTTTAGAGAAAAACAGAGATGGCAATAGTTTTAATCCTGTCAAATTAGTTTAGTTTAATAAGTTGTGCTTCAGAATCGACACCAATGACATAAACCAACAAAAATCATATGATTACACTTACGATGTTTTTGAAATAAGCATGTTTTGATAATCATTAAAGGGCTAATAAAATTCTGAAAAAAAACTAATTTTTAAGTTTAGTCTCTTATTTATTTAATATATATACGTGCATAACTTCAACAAATAGAATACCAATTAAGATAATTTTTGTGTTCGTTATTGTCAAATGTCACCTGTGACATTACGGTTGCGGTCCGCAAGACGATGATATCGATATTATCGCGATAACAGCCGGTCCGCATGAACGTTAGCGCGTTCACGACATCTGTCATTACGTCATAGATGACGTCACTGAAGCCGCCATTTTGCGCTAACATCGACCATGCCCCAGAGCGTTATCGTTGTAAGCGAACTGTCAAGTGTCAAATTAAACCGCCAATGCATAAGTATTTTGAACTTTTGATACTAATAAATTATTTATAAAAAAGTTAAGAAAAATGGATTTGGTTGAACTGGTGGTGGGAACAGTCGTGGAGCTTTCTCTTACTCTACGACAACAAAACAGAGATTGCAACGGTAAGCAATATGTTTTGTTGTGTGTAAATAGAGTTCGTTAGATAAGTGATGGTCCATAAGAGTAGGTACCTAGCTAGATCTAGAAAAAAAAAAGAATGTTTGAATAATAAAACCGATATACAACATTCACTAAAAACAGAGTATCTACTGAGAAAGTAGAGTAATAATATTCTACTTCCTAAAACAATTTATGTACTGATGTAATAAATTCGCAGAGTACTTTTTTGGAAAACTGAAATTTGAGGTTAGCTAGCAGTTTCGTTAGCGCGCTAAAAGTCGGTCCGCATGATAATCTGTCACAAACTGTCATTTGTCGATTTTAGCGGGCTAACGAATGCGAACCGGGCGTGAGCGCTGTGAACACTATAATCAAAATTATTCTCATGCGGACCACACCATAAAACTATTGTTTTGGGGTACGTTTGAAAACGAGTAATATTTACTCGGGGTAGAGTGAATTTCACCCGATGGCGTTCGAGAACCACCCGAGTGAAACCGAGGGTAACCGACCAATTACTCCGCTCGTATTTCTGAACGCATTAGTGAAGAGTAATTTTCGCCTGACAGGAGTGAATTTCTCTCGGCCTCCAGTCAGCGTTAAATTTTACCTGACATTGGTGTCGATTCTGGCATGATTCTCTAAACCTAAAACTAAATTTGACAACAGTCTATCCTTGTCATACTCTATACAAAATGACAAGGAGAGACTGTTGTCAAATTTAGTTTTAGGTGTAAAGAATCATGCCAGAATCGATACCATTGACAGTTAACTGTTCTGTGATCTGTGGCTACTGATTTCGTCTTTTCGTCAAAGTTAATGTTTACAAATGTTAAGTAAAGCTTTGTGTAGTTGTAAAATAAAGCAAGTTCGCGTTGCAAAACACAAGTAGTCTGCTTTTCGTTTTTAACTGACAGAACCAGTTTGAAAACTCGTGAAGTGCGAAAATCACTCGCTAGCGTTTGAAAACCAGTTAAACTTCTCTTTCTCGCAATATATCTATACTTTTCTTTTTTACCTCACCTTTTTTTGAAAACCTCACGGGTTTTCGAACGGCCCCCTAATCTAATGTCATGATGAGTGCGGTCCATAATTTGATATCAGAGGCGCGTTCAGCGCCTCTGGGTGTAGTTGTCCGGTTGTTTTTTAACTCGCTCAAAGGCATTGAACGGATTGCAGCAACCAAATCTTTTATCTCCCTCTTTCACATGATTTTTTATTTCTCTCTCTTTCTAGTAGATGTCATTATAGAATATGGCCGCCAATATCATCCAATCGCATAAGAGTATTTCAGTCATAAACGTCATAAACGTCAGAGCGTTTTACAACCATCAAATTCGATGGTTGTTCGGTTGTAACTCGCGCCGACACTCAAAGGTCTTGAACGGGCCGGTTGTTTCACCCGGTTGTCACGCTCGAAGGCATTGAACGGGGTTAGAGCGAAAAGTTGTACTTCGCGCGAAGGCTCTGAACGCGCCTCAGCGCACGTGTGCGCTTAAACAATCGGTCCAAAATTGCTGATGTGCGTATTTGTAAGTGGTATGACGTAATCGATGACGTCACCGATTGAAGCTGACAGTGCTAACAGAAAAGAGGTAGTGCGCTGTCTCTAGTATTGTCAATGTCAAAGTCAATATCAGTTATATTTTTATTTTAGTTTGTTCGAATTTTTTTTTTCATTATATTATCTATAAGTAATAGAGAAGTGCTCTGTAAAGATACTGGAGGCACAATACATGTTACTCTCCAATTTTTCTTTTCAAATAACATTGACTGTCATCTTGACAGACTCACACATCGAATGCTCGGTCCAAAATTGATCTGAGTGCTTACGTCCGTGAGCAGTGCAAACGATTTGAATGGGTTGTTTGCATGCATGCAAACGTTTGCGCTGTTTTCAGATTATGGACCACACCCGATAACGATAGCGAGTGATCGCTTTGAGTTAGGCGGTACGGACGCGGGTAATATAACATATTTTTTTAACAAATCTAACAGATTTTATTTTGGTGTTATAATATGAAAAGTAAGTGAATGAATGAGACAAAAGACTGTGACAGATCTTCATTACAGTGTGTCCCCGGATAAGGTGCACAAATGAAAATGGGTGAAACTAGACTACAATTTATCGATAAAAATAAGATTTTTTTTTAAATTAAATTGTATTTAATATTGATTTTAATTTTTTTATTCTCTTTTTAAGACCTTTTGTGTTTGTAAAAATGTAACATTGTAACCACTGCGTGGATTTTGTTCAAATAAAAACAATAATGATGACAAAAGATTAACACTGTATGGTAAATAAAAAAAAGTACATATTTTCCGCACATTGGACAATGAAGCGTTTCGGACCCACTGAGTCTAACACGTTTTAAAGTCCCTAACGCGCTCCCCTCCCGCAGCCGTTCTTTGTTCCGCGATAGTGAAGTGAATAGCTGAACACAATGTAAAAAAATCTACCTGAGCGATGACGTAAGCGGCGCGTTAGCAGGCCCCTCAATTAAAGCTCCGTAGCTGAGCATGTATTACAGACAGAATGTTGATTTTTTTTGTTGAAAAGGTTATAAGATCTGGATTAATAAGAGGTAATAAAAAGAAATTGTTATCATCATCATCATCATCACAGCTCATATACGTCCCCACCGAGGGGTTCGAGCCTACCCTATGTTAGGGTGATTAGGCCTTAGTCAACCACGCTGGCCCAGTGCGGATTGGTCGACTTCACATACATCATTGAATTTCTTCGCAGATATATGCAGGTTGCCTCACGATGTTTTCCTTCACCGTAGGAGCGTCAGACAAATGTACATATGAAATTCGAAACGAAAAACACATTGGTACATGGCGGGTCTCGAACCCCGACCCCCCGATTGGAAGGCAAGTGCCGAGTCCACAGCGCCACCGACGCTCACTAGTCCACAGCACCACCGACGCTCACTGAAAATAAAAAGAAATTGTTATAGGGGGCATTATTTGGAAAAAATAAACATTTACTCAAAATTTTACACTTTTATGTTCAAAATTAGTAAAAAAAATGTTTTTCTCCCTATTAGATAGCCGTAGTAATAGATCATTGTATAACTTTTTCTCTATGTTTACTGTTTATCATAAGTACCTATTCTATTACACGAATTCCCAAAAAAACAGATATTTATCTTGTTTGGGAATTACTGGACAATATTTCTGATTGTCATTTTTACTTTGTTTCTTATGTAGTATGTAGCCTGCATTAGATTATAAATAAGCATTTAATATACTCGTACAACCTAGTTTGTAACTGTCGCTGTCGTTCATCAGTTGAGACACAGGATCTCCCTAGTTCGATTGATGGATGGTGGTGATGGAACAAATTTTGAATCAAGCTGTAACTATGTACCCATAAGAAGCAATCAATAAAGTTTTATTATTATTATTATATTATTATTGACTGCTTTTATGTACTTTTTTTTATTTACCATACAGTGTTAATCTTTTGGCATCATTATTTTTTTTATTTAAACAAAATCCACGCAGTGGTTACAATGTTACAATTTTACAAACACAAAAGGTCTTAAAAAGAGAATAAAAAAATAAAAAATCAATATTAAATACAATTTTATTTTAAAAAAGAATCTCTTTTTTATCGATAAATTGTAGTCTAGTTTCATCCATTTTCGTTTGTGCACCTTATCCGGGGACACACTGCATATTGACAAAACATTGTCAGACTGACGGTCAGTTTTTCAGTCAGCAGTTGATAACGGACCTTACGTCATAATATAAATCTATCCATACTGTCAAGATTTTGAAAATATTTACGAAAAACAAATTTGGAGGTACGAAGTTCATCGGATCAGCTAGTATAATACAAAAATACGTCCTCATATCCTGTGCTCATCTAATAATAATTCTTAAATGTGTGATTTTCAGCGGTTTTATTGATTCTAAATGTAAAAAAAAATTAAACCGACCTTGAAAATAACAAAAAGTCATAAATAATATAACAATACATGCAACATCACATTTTTATACTGAAGTTGATGCCAAATTTTAATATATGCGTATTAGAATTTGAACCAAGCAAGCCAAACACCAGAATAACTTAAATAAAACGTCTTTCACTCTAAATAGTATCAAAAAATTGTTCCCGAACTCCTAACCTACCAGAAATCTTCCATCATCAGATATGATGACTACCAGATGTAAATACCTGAACATCTTCAGGAAAAAACATGAAACACGTTGTACGTGTCTGTGAAATTTAAAGGATTTCTTCGATTTTCCTGGGATCCCAATATCAGATCGCACAATAAAACACTAAACATTAGTCTATTAAACTACATGATTACCGCCTAATCCGTAGCGTATAGTCTTCCCGTTGGTCCTTGTTCCTTACAGATTCACAATACCTACCTAATTGGTTAAATTAGCCACGCGTGCACTTGCATCGCGGAAGCACGCTCAATAACAAGCTTAACACTAACTTGTTAGACTAATGTTTAGTGATGTACCCCACCCACGGGTAGTGACTGGCGGTCAAAGGTATGTATATGTATATATTGTTATACACTAAATATATTGTTTTGTATGAAATCTTTATCATATAAACAAGTAAACTACAATTAAAAACATTAAACAAACTCTAAATATAAGACGTTTATACAAAAGGCTAACTTATCCCGTACAGAGATCTTTTCCAGTCTCATTTTCATTTTTCGTACGATTATAGGCCAGAATTAATACTCCGTGTAGGTAATTATTCCACTTTCAGTGCAACATATTTCGGTACATTTGTTTATTTTTTAAGATGGATTTGATTAGAGAGCAAGATAAAATATTACAGTTTTTGAATGAAAGTAATGATGAAGTTAATGCATAACAGATCGATGTAATTTCGGATTCAAAAAGCAAAGATAACTCAGAAAATGAAGTGCAAATAATCCTGACCAAATTGAAAAACAATGGTAATTCTGGTTTCATACAAACCGAAGTAAAAAAGTTATTTATTTGGTGTCTACTGCTCATGATCAACCACACAAAAATAATACTACCCACAAGCCAGAGATAATTCATTTCTATAAAAAAGCACAAAGCGAGCTGTAGATACCCGTCGATTAGATGTGTGCAGGCATAAATTGTAGTCGCAAAACTAATAGATGGCCTCAATTTGTATTTATATTTTGAATCTATCTGTTATTAACACATATGCAATACATGTTTCAAATGTTGTGAGTTGACGACAAAAACCCATTTAACGTAGACAATTTTTGCAAGAATAAGCAGACACACTAACTGAACCCTGGTTGAAGGAACTTCTTAATACTATTACTTTGAAGAGGACTATGAAAACCAGCATCAGTAATATCATAAAAATTGAAGATATACTTAGCACATCTCAGTCTCATCTCAACTAGAAATGCACTTTACGCCTTTTCTCCATATAAAAAGCATAGGATAACTAAATAGTCCCGCCACTCCTCCACGAAAACTATTTGTATCGAACATTCCATACAACATTCCATATGATAAGTGCAAAGAGTAATTTTTTTTAGTTTTTTTTTCGTATTGTTTAATGTATAAAATGATTTTTCTATCATCATGTGATATTTTCTAAAAATTAATTAAAATTTAGAGTGGTTTCATTTTGTAGTTTGCCAGACTAATACTTAGTGACAGAATAACTCTTTAATACTTCAGTCAGTCTTTAATAATTAAATTAAAAATTCCACACATTATCATAAAAATAAAAAAGCAGTCTAAAATAAATCAAATATATAATAAATTATAATATTTCTAACTTATTAACAAACATAAATTGCAATAAAATAACAAACAGCGATTTTTTTAATCAAATTTCTAATTTTGTTGACTTTGAACAAATTTCCTGTACGACATATTTGAATGAAGCTTAGGAATGTGTGCACTGCTGATATTGCTTGTGAAATATGAAGTATATCTCTCTGGAGCGTATCCATGTATTTTGCCTTGGTGAGGACTATACAGTTCCGAATCTCTTGATAATCCTCTGTCAAAGAGTGGAAATACTGTGGATCTTTTCTTTCTCGGTGAATCCTGCATCTGTTGTGTTGGGTAAGGGTCAACGTATCTTCGTGGGTTAATATCGTTGCCATCCGCTGTCGGGAAGATCGTTGGCTATTAATAAAACATGGGTGTTATAACACGCTCTCAGTAAGATATTGTTACTGGGCAATCAAAGTTTAATAAAAATAACTAAATCACGGTAGTAATTATTTATATCGCAACCTTTTATTTGACTGAAAGGAATGTTCCGCTGAAGAAATTCAATACTTCTTACATACACTAAGAATATGAATTTTAATGCAAAGATTTAACATCTAATTCATTAATCATTATTAACTACAAACATACTGAATATTAAGCAATTGAATAACTAATATTTAACTCAAATGAAAAAAATATATTTTATATATATTAATCGGCAGCTAATAATATCTTATCTTGCTTGCCTGCGCCACGGCTGTTAAAGATGCCTGGGGCATTTTGTCCTTGAGGCTCTCCTCCAACTGTGTTTTGCTGTATAGCACCCATGCCGACTACAGCTGGATTAGGCTCATTTTGTTGACCTTTCCAAGGTCTGAAATGGAGTAGAAATATATTTGATACAAATCAATTCACCGTTATAAGTGCAAACTATTACTATAGATAGATACTACTGACTTTGTTTATTGATGTAAACATAATTTTATATACTTATTAATTATGGAACTTTGTAAAATGTGACATGCCTAATATGACATTCTAGTTATAATGTGGTCAATAATAAACAAACAAACAAACACTGAATCCAAACAAAATTTGTAGATCGCAATGTTTCTAAATTTTTGATAGATCTTCAATATCATTTTTAGCTAGATGACTTCAGTATCGTATAAAGTATAGAAGTCAATATTATACCAGCCTGTCTAACCAGATTTGCATTGTGTTATTAGGCATAACCTTTCTATCTGTCCCGTTAAACTTTTTGCGATACTTAATAGAAAAACAGCATTTTAAAAATAATTGTAAAGTACTATATTTTATCAAATATAAAGGCTTTGTGTGTTTTAATATGACGTACTTATCTGGAAAGAGTTCACCAGGTTGGCCTCGGGTCTGAACGATTCTTTCACCGTTGAGCTCAACAACACATCTCAAACGCGCACAACACGTTGGGAATTCTAAAAAAGACATTTTAAATACATTTACAATGGTAAGAATAAAGTATAAAGGAAATTGCAATAAATAATTAAAATACACGATTAAAATTACATTTCTTAATTTATCCTATTATTACATACCAACATTTTCATCTTCAATATACTCATGGCATTCTAGTGCATTTTCTGGAATTTTCGGCTTTCTGCAACTATACATAAACATAAAGATACTGCGTGGCAAATAAGAATTTGATACAGTGATAGCTGGAACTATAAAGCATAAGCATATAAGCAAAACTAGATTGATACTTTTACGTATTGTTAATTAATTTATTGTTTGTAATTTAATTGTTGCTTATTTTTAAGATAGTGATGTTTTATTTTTGTGTTCCAGGCGCAGAATAAGCATAGAAGCGCTCTAAGTTAAGTAAAGATTTTTGTTTAAGGTTGCCAATCAGTAAATAAATATTATATCTTATTATTTTAATATTTCGAAGCTTGGGTTAGAGCTATAATTTTGAAACATACTTTATATCTGATATCTGATCATGATTCACCATGTTAAGAGTGATGATAAATGAGACAATGCAAAAATATACATTTAAATGTAGAGACCTAATACAAACACAAGCCGATTATTAAATAAAAAAATAGGTATATAAAAAAAAGGAAAAATTTACCCAACGGCTGCTATGAAGTATTTTCCGTCTCTTATTTCACATCTGTATCTATGACAAGTGTAATGATCAGACCATTCCTGCCACGGTTGATAGCCTTTTCTTGAATATTTGTCAACACAAGCCTGATCTAGAAGTTAAGATATGATTTTGTCTTACTATAAACAAGCGTTTTATATGCATAGATAGAATGCACAACGAATACAATTAATACTCTCTGTGTTCAGAAAAATATAACGATGAACTACATAGAATTAAAATCAAATGGACATGAAAAACAAAAGTCAAAGTTTATGATAATACTTTATACAAATTTTATATGACACAGAGTGGATGTCACAGCTCTGTGGAGTGGCTGCATAATGTATGGGTGTATGGACAAAAAGTATGATGTCTCTGTATTTATACGTATATATTCATATAATAGCTGAATAAAAAAGTTATATTAATGTTTATAAGTTAAGAGTAGTATGTTAAGTAGTTAAGAGTAGTATGGCGTAGTTGGCATAATTTTAGTAATATATATATTTTTTATTATTCATGTGTAATTTCTCAACTGACGACTTTGGTGCACGGTAAAACTTGATAAAGATTATGTTTGCACCTTTGTAATCAAGCTAAAATATGTCATTGTAATAAATAATTAATTTGATTTAAAAATTAGTCACACTTACAGCTCACATCTTCGGCTAATATAACCGGCAGAGCTAAACATATTAAGAATAGTAGCTGCTGCATCTTAAGGTAAGACTGAAAACCTGCAATATATAATTTTATATTGTCAGTTATAATGGCGCTTTTGACCTATAAAATGAATTTTATAGACCCCAAGCTCCAACAATATTGAAAGGTGCATGTATTTTATAAAAACTTTTAAAAAATCTGACTAAGTATAAAAGTGTTGCGTAAATGGCTGCATTTACTTCTTATCCGTCACTTATTGTGACAAGTCACACACTGTTCTGAGAATATTTTGCGATGTGCTGCCTACAAATACAGTTGAAAGCAGAATTTTATTTGATAAACATGACCATCTGATATCCGTGTGCAGTAAAAACTAAAAATATTATGTGAAGCTCCCCGATTTCCGCCTGTTTAGTCAATAATCACAGACTGCATTCTTTACATGACAGTTTGTAGTTTGAACGTGCGAGTTGAACACATGGTCACACCACTAATAACAATACAAGCATGTCACTAAAAAGTACTCACAAAAAGAAATATACGAGGTATATTTTTTATATTGTCAGGTATTGTAAGTGCTTGTAACACAAATTGTTCGTGACACATATTTTAAACATGTAAAAATTTGTCATATGCTCGATGAATATGTTCAATAACTACTAAAATTATTGTATGTGATACTAAGTTAAATTTACACGTAGTTATAGAAAAATGACAGAGGCGCGTTCAGGGCCTTCGCGCGAAGTACAACTTTTCGCTCTAACCCCGTTCAATGCCTTCGAGCGTGACAACCGGGTGAAACAACCGGCCCGTTCAAGACCTTTGAGTGTCGGCGCGAGTTACAACCGAACAACCATCGAATTTGATGGTTGTAAAACGCTCTGACGTTTATGACTGAAATACTCTTACGTGATTGGATGATATTGGCGGCCATATTCTATAATGTCATCTACTAGAAAGAGAAAGAAATAAAAAATCATGTGAAAGAGGGAGATAAAAGATTTGGTTGCTGCAATCCGTTCAACGCCTTTGAGCGAGTTAAAAAACAACCGGACAACTACACCCAGAGGCGCTGAACGCGCCTCTGCGCAGGTTCAATAGTAAAATCAGTCCATTATGATTTTTGACTTCTAAACGTATTAAGGCTTACAAATTATTGCACCTGCGCATACTGCAGTCATATTCAATTTCTGTCTTAATCTGTATAATATTTTGGCCTTGTAACATTAGGTCATGGAAATAAGTAATAAATTGTTTTACCTCTACGAAAATAAACATATACAATTTTTACACGTTGTCAATAGTCACGTTGCCTTTTATTAACTCACGTACACAGTTTTAACTAATTAATAAAAAAAATATTAATACGCAACTTGCACTGGAAAAGTCAAACGGAAACCGCAGTGTAAACGAATTCACAGACACAAGTAAACTGCGATAAGGTAAGTTAGAGTTAAAGAGTTACCTTCCATTTCCTGTAGCGATACTGAAGACGCAGCCATTTCTAAGAAATTTATTGTCGTGGAGCTGTTGACAATGTTTGACAAACACTAACATCTTGATAGTTGATAGATGCAATATTTGATCATAAATTTTACATAAGTTTCAGCTTTCATTTCTTTTTAATACACCTAGAGAGTATATTCCAATATGTGATACAAATTTAGGTAGTTTTTACTTTTTTATGCATCAAAAGTTATTCACTCAGTTTTCATATTCTTTCAAACACTATTTTCTTACTTCGATTGAAATGTATTTCAAATAGTTTAGTCTAGTAAGAAAATAAAACGCATATTCGGCAATGTTTTTGAACTATAACAAAACAAAAACAAAACGCTACCTGTCAAATTGTAAGGGGTGTTTTGTTCGTAGGGTATTATTTATTGAATTTAATAAAATAGAAATAGTTCGTGTGTTTTAGTATATTTAATTGTTTGATTATGTGCACGAAGTTTCTACAGTGAAATGAGGTGAGTTAAAAAGTCTGCTTTTCGTTAATACTATAATATTAACTGAAATTTTCAGTGCATACGAAACATTATTCTGCTGTGTTTATTAACATTATCAAATTAAACAACAACAAAATAATTATAATTATACACTGTGTACAATTATATTTGGTTATTGTATAATTTGTGTATAAATTGTACTTGTAAGTAATATAAATTGGCCTTGTTATTTACTTTCATAATTTAGTTTTTCATAGATTTATTACCACTTACACTTCATTCTACCCTCTAATTTACATAAAAATTTAACTATTTATTACAATTATTTTTCAGTTTAATTCAGTGTCATCAGTTTCATTTTTCAGTTTTAATTTACATAAAAATGTAACTATTTATTCATTATTTTTCTGTTGTAACATTAAAAAGACTATTAATGTAACTATTGCAATACAATACAATAGCATAAGGCAGCCAACCGTACCGCATTCTGCGCGACTGTTCCGTAATGACAGTTGTATTATTGCATTGCAATATTTAATAAAATAGTCCCGCAAATCGTCTAATGTGTCCCGCATGTCCCACATTCCTATCTTTTTTCGTAGATGTAGATTCGTTTCCCATCGTCTCGCTTGCATATACTAGTGTACCACATCAAAAATACTAACGACAAGATGAGACATACTGTACTTAGGTAAGAGTCCACTACATAAACACTGTATGCCACAGCGCATCATCGAGCATGTGTGTGTGCGACTTCAGTAGTAGGTCAGTAGTAGTGTTGTTTGTTTCTAATTTAAGTGCACCACCAATACATCCTCAGTCTTCTTGTGGATAGGAGTGGATGTCCCGCATTGACTTATTAGAAAGTAGGCCACCTTAACATTGTAGTACATTTTCTCAATATTTTTTTCCTTGGGTTTATTTGTTTGGTATGTTAATTTAATTTCTGTTTTTCATTGTTTGTGCTTTAAAAATCTATTTTAATACAGCACCTAACTAAATTTGAACAAAAATGGAATTTAGAACAAACATACATTTAATTTTTTTTTTTATAATTTGTGTAATTGATGCAATATGTTCGCCAAAAGTATCTACTTGTGGGGAATATAAAAGTTATATAACAACAGAATACCACTTTGTAAGTTGCATATCTTATTGGTTAATTATTGTGCACTGTGTATAGTATAGACAGTATAGACCTTTACAGGCACTTATTGATGTCAAACGGTAACAGGTTAAATTCTTATTTTTATTTCATTTTTTGGTAGACTAAGATATGTCAGCCATTTATCCTTATTTATAATTAATAAGAACTTGCAGCAAAGCATTTCTTATTATTATTTACCGCTTTATCTTAAATCTAAATGGCCTCATTAGTTTTATGTAACTATACTGGCTGTAGCTGAGCGCAGAAATACATAGAAAATGGATATTAGATGGACCTAAAGTGTTGGTCTTAGATCTAGAGTAACCTAATACTTTCCAAATAAATCCACTTTAAACTGAGAGTATACTTTCAAGTGACAGCCCTAGTCTAGCTGACTATGGAATTAACACAAAAGAAATATAAACAATGTAAACATTTAATGCACTTGGGTCTCCGACGGCACTAAGCCTTGGTATGACCATATTGCTGACAATTTGCGCACTGGGGTATCTCGCGCTTTGGTCCGGGGGGTTCAAATGATACTCGACAGTTAAGAAGATACTTGATTTCGTAGATGCTTTTATTATTGTCATTTGGTCCTAACTCTATAACAAAAATAGGTAGAGGCTTCTTAATATTCCTTTGTTTGATGTTCCAGACATTAGTACTTTTATGATTTAAATTTCCTAAGGCTTTTTTAAGATCACCTGTATCCAGGGGCGGATCTACCTAACGGCTTTTTGGGCTTCAGCCCAGGGCCCTGTGTATACAAAGGGCCCCCAGCCCCCATTAAAAAACAATAGATGATACTTGTTTTTACATAAAAAAAGTATGTAAAATTATAGAAAAACAATCATGTGTTTGGCAACCCAGATCAATCAACCGGGTTATTCACCAACTGGACACGAAAGGCTGGACACACGTGTACACAGTTGGTGGAACTCAAAATTAGTATCACTTATTATTTCGTCATCTGGACACGCCTAAATTATGACGCGTGTCCAGATGGTGAAACTTAAATTCAATCACTTTTATGTTTTCGCCAACTGGACACACGTCCGCATTTTACCACGAAACCATGATGAAAGTACAGTCAGATTAATATTTTATGTCACAAACATCATTAGCCACTAAACATCCCACTGCTGGGCATGGGTTATTTTGTACCTATGTCATTGCAAAATTATTCACCATTAGTGAATTTATAAAGAATATCAACGTGTTAATAAAATTGTGCAAAATCTAAATGTAGTTTGTTCGGAATCGAGTTCGAGAGTAGAACTGATTCCACTAATAAAAAATATGAGTTAAATTTTATAAAAAAAAAATTTTTAGCTACGCTGCTTTTTAACTTAACTCTACCGTCTTTACCTCTTGTCGGCGGCGTAACATCGTAAGCGCAGACGCGCAGCCAAAGAGTTTGCAAGATGAACAAAAAGATGGACATTATCTTCATTAATCATCTGCCGGAATTTAATTTATCTTTTTATATAGTTAATTCTTTTAAAATAAAAATATGTCGGGGTGTCTGAGATTTTACGTTACTTAATTAACAAGTTGTTTTTGTGACACTGATAGTAGGTATTCGATGGTGCTGTGGACTCGGCACTCGCCGTCCAATCGGGAGGTGAGAGGGAATACAGAGAGGGCATCTTTTTGTATAAAAGACTAAAGGGCAGGGGGTGGGGGGAAAATTTCCTACTGTAGGTTAGGTTAGGTTCAGAACATGACCATGCGTAGCGGAGCGAGTGAAGCGAGCGCAGCGTCATACCTACTATTCTATGGGAACCTATACCACTGAAAATCATATTATTAAGATATCCAATTTTAACATCTAATTCTTAAATAGGTTCAAGGTGCGGCACAAACATGATTAATACACAACCCAACCTTCTCCCTGTTGTTGTTATTGTAGAGATTAAGTTTGTGAAAATTTTAAAAATTAATATCTCGAAAACTACGCTTTGCCGAGAGGGGGAGTGGTACAGGGGGTAGCTCCCCTCCTCCTCTCGTTATTAATTTTTAAAAATTAATAACAAACATGTTTAAAAATTTGAACCAAAGTACTATGCTCATTATGGTATTTATCAAAGTCGTTTTTTTATTTGAAACACTTCATTTAAGATACAATGCCGCTCACCATAAATAAATAAATTGCCAAATACTGAAAAACATGCAGGACCTAATATTTGGTCCCTCAAATATTATGAAGCTTCTCATTTTGTATTTGAAGTAACTCGAATAAATGTTTATAAGTTACTGTTCTGTTGATTTATCGTCATTCGCAGTCAGTCGCCCACTTAGTAATACAATAATCTAAATTAATTATTTTTGTCTCTTTAAAATGTTCATTTACAGTAACTCGTTTAAATACTACCCAAATATTAATCTGGCTGTACTTTGTCATGGTTTAGTGGTAAAATGTGGATGTGTGTCCAGTTGGTGAAAACATAAAAGTGATTTAATTTAAGTTTCACCATCTGGACACGCGTCATAATTTAGGCGTGTCCAGATGACGAAATAATAAGTGATACTAATTTTGAGTTTCACCAACTGGGCACACGTGTGTTTTTTTTTTTTATACTACGATGCCGGCAAACAAACTTATGGCCCGCCTGATGGATGGAACCGGATCGTGCGTGGGAGGAAATTTCTCTCAAACCGCACTGTGCGTGACCACTTAGGCTCCAGCGTGTGAGGATGAACACCCTGCCGATGGCGAGCAGTGCGATGATAAAAGGTAGCCGTTGGCATCATGTCGAACAATTCTTCAGAAGTCTCTCCTCAGACTTAAAGGCTCAATACCGCTTGTGAGTTTGGGATCGTCAACAATTCGCTCAGCTCGTCTTTGGACCGAATCAAAAGGTCCAAGTTGGTATCTAGGTGCTTCCGCCCACAGATGACAGCAGTACTCCATATGAGGCCTGACCTGTGATTTATACAGCAACAGTCTTTGCCTTGAAGAGAAGTACCGCTTGGCTCTGTTAAGCACACCTAGTTTTTTGGACGCCAACTTGACCTTGTCATCTAAGTGACTTCGGAATTGGACGTCGCTGGAGATGTCGACACCGAGGATCCCTAAACTCTTTGAGATGGTCAAGGGTGTGTTCTGGAATTGTGGGGCTACAGTAAATGGGGTTTTCTTAGCGGTGAACGCACAGACTTGTGTCTTAGAGGGGTTAAATCGGACTAAATTGTCCCGCCCCCAATCGGAGACTCTGGATAGAGTGCTCTCGATTTGGGACACAAGTTGTTCACGACTTTTCTCCACAATGGAACGAGGGATATTTGCACGGCCCGTGTAAAATGCATCTCCAATGCTATCGTCTGCATAGCAATGGATACCGTCAAGCGACAACATATCATTGATATGCAGCAGAAACAGTGTTGGAGATAGCACGGAGCCTTGTGGGACACCAGCATTTATCATCCTGGTTTCGGAACAGCTACCGTCAACTACGGCTCTAATGCTCCTCTCGGACAAAAAACTAGCAATCCACTTACACAATCCCTCGGGAAGCCCGTATGATGGCAACTTCGATAGAAGACCCCGGTGCCAGACCCGATCGAACGCCTTCGCTATATCCAGGCTGACTGCCAAGGCCTCACCTTGACTCTCAATGGCAGAGGCCCAACGGTGTGTGAGATACACTAAAAGATCACCAGTCGAGCGACCGTGGCGAAAGCCGTATTGGCGGTCGCTGATCAGATCGTGATCTTCTAGGTATCTAAGGAGTTTTGTGTTAATCACACGCTCCATCACCTTCGAGAGAAGGGAGGTTATAGCGTTTCACATCAGTTAGATTGGGGTCATGTGTCCTACGAGCCGTGGTCCAAGCCTTGTATGCGGCTTGCTTAAGAAGTAAAGCTTCCTTACAAGGCCGGTTAAACCACGGTCGTTTTTTTTGCCCCCGCAGCTACTAGTAGTTAGGAATAAAACATTCCATACCCACCAGGATTGTCTGAGTGACTGCGGCTGCGCAGGTGTCAGGATCATCTGATGTGAAGCAAAGCTGCCTCCACGGGTACGATGCATAAAATTCTCGCAATCCATCCTAATCTGCTGACTTGTATTGCCACATGCGGCGCAGACTGGGTGGCCTAGATGGATCAGGCCGCGCGCAAGCAACTTGGGTCCGGACGAGACAGTGGACAAAGAACCGAGAGGTGCATCCACTGAAATAGAATATCCATCCGGACGTGTGGTCAGCAGAAGGTCCAGTAAGGAGCTCGTATGGTCCTCAATGTCTGGTATTCTTGTAGGAGAATTGACCAGTTTAGAGAAACCATAGGCCAGAGAAAATTCGTGAGCACACCTCCCCGCGAAGTCAGTGGACCGAGAACTAAGCCAGTCTACGTGATGGGCATTAAAGTCTCCCAAAATCACTAACTCGGCGGAGGGATATTGCTCAAGGACTTTATCAGTCGTCAAATTCAGGTGCTCGAATAATCGAGCTGTATCCGCTTCTCCGCTATGAGACCTGTATAGGCACGCATAAACGCGGGTGTGGCCACCGCATTCCACACGCACCCATAATACGGACAGGTCCCGGTCTTCTAAGTGATATAGGCGGCGGCAGCAGATATCCTCCCGGGCGTACACACATACGCCAGCACGTCTTCGGAATGAGTGTTCGAGCACATAGCCGGGATACTTAAGGTATGATGTGTCAGCCGGACAAGATATCTGCGTCTCCGTCAAAAACAAAAGGGTCGGCTGCGCTGCCTCAAGGTGCTGATGGACAGCGTTGAGATTTGCGTGAATTCCCCTAATGTTACAGAAGTCCACCTGCGTGGAAAGGGATGCCGCTGTGAAACTTTTCCTTTTATTTTTGTGTGCTGTGTCCAGTCTCTCGTGTCGAGTTGGTGAAAAACCCAGTCAACCCGTGTGCGCGACTAACAAAACGGGAAATTCCCCTGTCGCTTGTATATCTGAAAGGTTGTTTTAAAATATTGTCGTAGAATTTGTTTGTACTGGTACATAAGCAGAAACTCTTATTATATAATTATTTCTCGTTAATTCTCCATTTTATTTGTTACTAGCTGTGCCCGCGACTTCGTCCGCGTGGGATAGTATTTTTTGGCAAAAAGTAGCCTATGTTATGCCTTATCTAATTAGCTATCTATTAGTGAAAGTCCCGTCAAAATCAGTCCATCCGTTCCGGAGATTAGCGGGAATAAACAGACAGACAATAATTTTTTAAATTGTGTTTTTGTTATTGGTACCCGATATACATTCATTCATACCCATTTAGTAAAAACTTGTTATTTTGACATTACAAACAGACATTTCAATTTTATTTATTTGTATAAATAGGTACCGCACATCTATATCATATAGAAAACAGTTTTATGACAAAATGACAATTAGTTGAGTAATTAATAGGCCCCCGAGTAGTATTAGCCCAGGGCCCCACAAATTCTCGATCCGCCCCTGCCTGTAACAGTGGATGGCTGAAGGTTTGGGTTTATAAGTTAAAAAAAAACTTAGTTTTTAATTTCCAACTGTTTAACTATATCTCTGTATATGTCTGGTGTTTTAGTTTGGATTTTGACCCTTTCATTACTGAGTTCATAGTTATCTTTGGCGTATTCATTAAGGAGGTCTATGACTATGAGTGGTTGAATATTATCAACATATTAAGGAAGCAGTTTTATTTGCCTTTCATGCTTTGTTGGTGATTCATCATCTAGCTGTGCAAAGCTGTTGGATGTAGCAATTGGCTGGGATTCCGATAGCCAGTATGTGTTCAGCTTACATTGCTTCGATGGTTCTCTTTCCATCAGGGCTACGGAGTCGTTTTTTGTTTTTTTAACCTCTATCCAGTCTCTATTATTTTTGTTTTGTGTTTCTTGTGAAGTGATCTGGATTTCACTAATTGAGTTTGACTGTCTTCTTGTTTCAAACATTTCCTTATGAAATACTTGTTGGGTAAGTTTTATTAATTTATTGCAGGCTTAATCCTGCTGTCACCTCTGTGAACTTCACTTTGACCAGTCACATTTACCAATGGAAGAGCCTGGGTACCCACCCCTCTATTATCTTCGGTCGCAAATTTATCACCTTCAGATCTGGGTCTCTGAAAGCGCCGGGGGCTAACCGGGAAGCATAGCAAATCACATTCGTTATCAGACACATTCATAAAAAGAAGTTAGGTAATAGTTGCAGAGGTTCCCCATATCCCTGCACCCAGTCTTTTTGAGGCATGAGGACCTATCATGGTTTCTGGTAACAATTGGTTGGACTATTTACTGCCGCCCATTACTCGGCATTGGCGATTTTTACAGCTGGCTTAATTATGTACAGATAGAGGTGCACATCAGTGGTATCGTCTTACTCAGCCAACCCTCCTCTTTTCTCATCTGGGCTTGGGACCAGCAAAGGCAGAGTAACCAGCAAAAACAGAGTTTAAAAAAAGTGAAGACTGAAAAAGGAGGGTTTGCTGGAGGGCAGGGCAGTCAGACTTGGGAAAAAGTTGACTTTATAATTTGTTTTATTTTTATAAAAAATATTATTTGTAATTATATTAATGTTAGTTATTGGAAAATTTTTATATTATTGAATTGTTATTATTATTACAATAAAGCATATTGTGATAAGTGTTCTTATAAGGTTGAGTTCACTAATTTGAATCTCAGCATACTATCATATGACTAACGGTCAATAATTGACAACCTATACATTTCTTCATCACAGCTCATATACGTCCCCACCGAGGGGCTCGAGCCTACCCTATGTTAGGGTGATTAGGCCGTAGTCAACCAGGCTGGCCCAGTGCGGATTGGTCGACTTCACATACACCATTGAATCTCTTCGCAGATGTATGCAGGTTGCCTCACGATGTTTTCCCTCACCGTAGGAGCATCAGACAAATGTACATATGAAATTCGAAACGAAAAACACATTGGTACACGGCGGGTCTCGAACCCCGACCTCCCGATTGAAAGGCAAGTGCCGATTCCACAGTGCCACCGACGCTCCACTATATATTTCTTTCTTAGCATTAATCTGTATTAAACCAATATGTGCAATCTTTGCACCATTCCAATAATAGTCCTGTGAAATATTCATAATACGAGACCCTTGCGGAATATGACTAAAGGGTCTACTTTATTTTATATGGTTGTTTGATGTATGAATGGCCAAGTACTGTATTGCTTAATGTATGGTATCTACTTTCTCTACGTGCCCATTTTGCTCGTGAATGTAGTTGAATACGTGCGAGTTTTGACAACTAGCTGTTGGCAATGACGCTCACCTGTTCTTTTCGGAATAAAGGCGAGGTTCATTAAAAACCATTTCCATTACAACAGCTTATACAGATGAATGCGATTAACCCTTTCAGCAAAGATGATTATTTATAGAAAGGGAACATTAGGCAAAGATTATGGAAAGGGAACAATCTCGTCTAAGCAGCAGCTACTATTGTCCACGGTCTACCTGAGCACGTGTAGAGCTCGCCGAACATGCCTAGAACTCGTCTTAAGAGGACTGAAGTGTCAATTTATGGCTCGAGTATGCACTATTAAAAATGCAGTTCATTGCACACCGTTTAGAGTTGAAAGTCCGAGGCAAGTGCCTACATTTCGTAATGAAATATTGTTTCGGGCGATAACGGTTTTATCCCCCTAAACCTTTACGAAATTAGACAATTTTGGTCTTATTAGATTCAGTATATCTTAATCTACGTGTCTATGTTTATGTTTGTACGTCTAATCTACGTCTATGTTTGTACGTTTTGCTTTTTTGTAATTCAGTATAATTTAGTCAAAAAAGATAAAAATGCTCGAGGTAGTTTTAAGTTTAAAATATAGATATTTAGATGCTAATAATTTATATTCTGAGCAATATTACTTCAAAATCAAAACGTATAAACCTAGATCTTCGTTATATCTACAACATTTCCAAAATATATGAAAATGGGACTTTGTAAAGAGGAAGAAAAGCGTTATCGCTTTTTGTATGAAAATTTACAGCTTCACAATCCACTTAAACGTGCTTTAAACTTTCCACATATCCATTTAGTCTGCATTGTATAAATTCAGTAACCTTTCCCTAGATTACGTACAAGTCCCTAAAACAATTTTCTTTTTCCAGTAGCTTCAAGTCGCCTCGGCTGAATGACGAGGAGATCCTTTCACCGTCCTCAGATGAAAAGATGGACACGGGCTCCGAGTCCTTCCGCTCCCAGGAGACGCCCAATTCCGTCCTGTCGTCAGATTTTGACGACAACCCCGACCAAAGCGTCCTGCGGCTGCAGAACCCCGAAAACGAGGTCTTGAGACTGACAGATCAAGAGACCAACCACAACACGATGAAGTCGACGGTTTTAAAGCGCCAAGAGGAATGGAACGACAGCTTGATACTGAGAATGTCAAATTTAAACTTGGATTCCCCTAAAGTAGAGAACAGACCGAAGAATCTAGGGATAAGTCCGCCTAAATTTAGTTCCACCTTGATATCGACGACTAACCATCCTTTAATGGGATTAGGAAGTCCAGAGGAGAACTTCCCTGATGTTGTACCAAAGAAGCTTCCTAAGATTGAGGATGAAAAAGATCTGAGTCTGTCGAGTATTGAAGACGAGAAGAATATAGAAACAAACGGATTCTACAGTCCGCAGCAGAACACGTCGAAAAATAATCTGTATTTCTCTGAGAATTTCATCACTGCTGAGAGTCAAATGCTCGGTGATTCCAGGTTAGAAGGTGGTTCACAAAACACGTCTAGAATACCGGAGAGGAGAAGGATTGTGCCGCGATTTAACGATCTAAAAATGACGCCGCAGAGGAATTTGAACGGCTCTGTAGAAGGAAACAAGCAAGATGGTGCGTTAAGGGAATTTATAGAGAGAAATAAACACGCTAGTCAATCTACGCCTAAATCAGCCATAGAGATTCCGGAGTCTGAGGAGTTTCATTCGGTAAGTAATTGTCTTTGCCAATCAATGTTGGCCTTTACTAATTGTCTATTCTTCAGCTATTCCGTAGATGTATTATTTAAAAATGAACCGTCTAATTTCGGCTTTAGTGTTTCTCCTTAAGACGCACGTTCGAAGCCTGCCCGAAGTGAAATATATCTTGTATTGATTTCAATGTTGTTTGGAATTTATTAAGCATTATTTATTAAAATGCAAAGTTACAAATATAAAATTAGCGTTATCATTTTTAGGGTTCCGTACCTCCAAAGGAAAAAATCCTTATAGGATCATTTTGTTGTCTGTCTGTCCGTCTGCCTGTCAAGACTTTATATCAAATACTTCTATGTCTTCAGTCTCTGTCAGCTGTGAAAAAATACTTGTAAGTCAACGCAACACGTTTAGCGCAGAGGTCGAGTGATCACCTACTGCACAACGGGTCGCGGGTTCGATTCCCGTACGGGACAAATGTTTTGTATGGCCTACAGAAATTTGTTCCGGTCTGGGCGTATGTGCATGTGATATTCTATGTTTGTAACTGCACCCACGACACAGGAGAAAATCCTAGAGAGGGGCGACGTTTTAGAAAAAAAAAGAAAGAAAAGAATCACAAGATATTATCGTTTAACTCGTATATTTTCGCAAATTGTGAGATTTCACAAGGGAATCAAAATCTATATGGTGCTACCCGTTGACCTAGAATCATGAAATAAGTCTTGTAATAAGTCTTAAAACTAAGGTCTTATATTATTATCACATATGAAGGCAAAAAAATCTGAAAACTGTAAATATAGACATAGACATAGACTGTAAATATAAACTGGAAATATAAATATAAGAATAGGTACAGACAACATCACACTTCTATATTGAAGTCGGTGCCAAATTTTAAGACTTCCTAGGAGATCATCGTTGGGCACCGACTTCAATATAGAAGTGTGATGTTGTCTGTACCTATTCTTATATTATTTTTAACTTCTTTTCAGTGTTTTTGAAGTCGGTTTTTATTTTTTGTAAAATATTTTTTTGTAGTTCGCGTGCGTTGCAACGTACAACTCCGTATGTTGTACCGTGCGTTTGCACTGATAAAAATAAAACATATTGTAATGTTTTACAACTTGTTGTATGATAATGATACAAATCTCAAAACTTGTTGTGTATGCTTCTGCGTACGCACTGCCGAAAATCGTGTTGGATTCGGAACAAATCCTAAGATTGCATTAGGATCGCCTCAAAACTTGTTGTCTTTCAACGTTTTTTATGGATTTGTCAACGATTGCGTTCGCACTTTCGGCTGTTAAAGTCATAATACATGTTTTGCAACTTGTTGGGGTGTTGACAATGGAAACGCATTCATAAACATTGACAGAAACATGTATAAAAACATGTTTTTATTAAAAAATGCATGTAATGTGGTCATTATTTTGACAGCCTTGTTTGAGCAAAGTCGACCTTGCTGTTCTGTTTCAAGGAGCGGCCGGCAAAGTTTTGCTTCTAGTTAATTAATATATTTTTTATTTAAATTACTTGCTGGTTTTATTTAGATTAGGTACTTGCATTTTTGAGTAAAGCACTATACAAGCCTTGGCCCACAGTGACTGCTTCGCTGGTCACGCTATGATTGCCTCGAGCTATCCTAGCTACGCTCTAGGCCTTCCAGCTTGACCATCATTGCAGCCCTTGCTGTCCTCACTGTAAAGGTCACGGCCTTTATCTCAGCTCGTCCATCAAGTGCTGCACGCTGACCGCGCTGTGTCGGCCTGGAGCTGCGCTGTCGGCCATCATCAGCGCGACCAGCAAAGTAGTCATTATAGACCGCGGCAGTAATGTACTATTATGTAGATGTTTCGTCAGTGCAAACGCACGGTTATTTACCACCGTCAAAAATCGATCACTGAATACGGATAGTCGGACGGTCGGTAGACGGTCGTATGCATTTGCGCATATTGCGCTTAAAACAATAACGATGTTTTAAGGTCGCTGATTGGTGCGAGTCGCCGTCGAATTTGCGCAACATGCCCAACTTTGAGCTTCCAATCGAGATGTCGAGCAGTATAGGGATACACAATGTAAGTATTTAGGGTAATATCTTGCTCGAATATTTATTGAATCGCGTTGAAAATGACCCGATGATATCTGATGAACCGGCTGACCCAGCAGTGGGCGTCTCTTGGCCGAGATGATGGTCCATAATAGTGATGAAGTATCAAAGAGGCCGACCTAGTGCCCGATGGGCAGATGAAATAGTTACTACGGCCCGCAGAAATTGGCTATGCAAAGCAAAAAACAAGGATGTATGACATGCCTTGGAGGAGGCTTTTACCCGAAGGGGGTCCGCACAAATCATGCATAAATTATAATTTATTTATAGATAGTTATTTGTTAATTAAAAAAAAGTAACTTGCGCGGAATTAAACAAAGCTTTATTATTATTATTATGTTCTTTATTTATTTTTTTCTTAAATATAATTTTATTATTATTAGTTCTATATTAAATTGTGCGAAACTATGCTTTGGCAGTTAAAACCATGTATGATTTGACGTAATAAAAATAAGTAAGTTTTAAAAAAGATTTTTGGCAAAAAAATACCCCAATATTAATTTTATACGAACCCTCAGTTATTTCTAATTATTATTGTGTTAATTTCTATCAGTTTACGTATACATATAAGAAACATTTTTAAATTGCCATAATAATGTATAAAAAAGTTTGAAGTATTTACATAAGTTTTTCGTCGATAAAGGAGGTCGTCAAAAACTGCCCAATCGATGTACCGAGGTACACTATGTGAAAATCAAATTCTATTTAATACGCTGAATAATATAACAACCATGATTTTTTTCTGGTTATTTGGGAACTATTAAAAATCGTTATTTATTTGTAAGAAAATACGTTGTCTTAGACCCTATAACCACAGATTACATATGCTTTTAAATTGCTGCCATCTATTGTCGGTTATTCGAATTTTTATGACGCGGTCAACTAATAAGCACTGGATGTGCTTTAACAGCAGACTCTATTTTGAGTTTCATTATTTTATTTTAAAAAGTTATCGAATTTAGTTCGAAAACTATATTATTTTTTAAACTAAAGCATTGAGTAGTTACTTACGATTTTATTTCTACAAAATGAGTCAATAATTTCTTACATTCCCATTTAACACAAGCTACGCCATCTATGCAGTTTTGGATGGAACTAATTATACATTGTTCCTGTGTCGGTAACCATTAACCACAGATCGAAGTTTAACATTTTGTGGCGTTTTGATACTTGCGCAGATACAGTTGATTTGCAAGTTAAAATATTATTATTTTTATTGTTGAAATCCCATTAAAATATATTTCTTTTTGTATAAGTGCACGATACATTAAAACTTAAGCAATAATTTACTAAAAATATTTCGTAAACACTTTACAGAAGTCGAAACTAAACGCAATTGAGCTCCTTTATTTATTGTTTACGTAGTTTTATCTAAATAAATAAAGGAAATAATATATTTTTTGGAATCCTCGAATATTTCTCAACATTTTGGTACACATGTACCTCAAGGTACATACATGGGCAAAAATGTATGGACTATTGGCGACCTCCTTTGTGCATACTCAAGGTGGCTTACCTGTATAATATAATTCTAGTATGAATCCGAATAACATTTGAATGAGATATGGGTAGTTTTTATCGCTCGCCGTATTGGGTGGCTCCACCTAACAGAAGGGCGTTGCCAAATAAAGCCTCATTGTGTTCCTACGTAAGCTACGCCGGAGCTAAGCGAGCTTGCAACTTTTTTATACAACATCGGCTGCAAACCGTATAGCCCACCTGATTTCAAGCGATCTCTTTCTTCACAGAGTGTAACGAATAAAATAAAATAATGCCAGACGTCTTCCAGCAGGATCCAGATGTTGTATCCTCGTCAACTCAAGAAGATAGATCCGCATACCAAGCCTTGCTGGACCCTTACACGGGTAGCGTGGCATTAAGGCACAAGAACGCAAAAAGTCCGCCCAGTGCCACCAGGCGAAGAATACAACTGGTAAGTGCCATGCCAATGTTAAAACATAATGTAATCCGCCATTTTGTTGCAGCGGCTATTTTGGATTTACAACATTACTAATAGGCATAATTGTATTGTCAAGATGTATAGCACATTTTAGCTTAATTGGACACTGGCAAGTAGGTCAATTTGGAAACTTGCAAGATTTAATTCGAACAAACATACATACATATTGGGATTTATTAAAATTTACAAGTCTTCCTTCAATTTTCTTATTAGCCAAATGTTGCTCTAACGGGCGGTTTCAATATTCTATCCAAAGATAGAAGTAAGCTTACTATAGTTTTCTTGCTAAACATTTCTTATTGTTTTACTAAAAAGAACAGATTGCTTATAGTAACTAGACTGAGGTAAGCCTATCTCTATGTTTTATGGATAAAACCGTAAATGGGTGATGATTCGTTGTACAACATGGGTGCTGGATGTACAGTAAGTGCCATGTCAAGCTTTACATTTGCACTAGGAACGTCGTCGTTATTACGAGCGACATAACAGTGATTCTGTACAGCTTGTTGACGCGTAGCTTACTGTACAGCGTGGTGTGATTTGATTGATATAGTTTATGGTGTGAAAATGTCGATATCTACTTTTCAGTTGCAAAAAGACCGTGTGAACGTTCTAACATCATTTCTCGCAACGGCTCACACAATACGTGATTGTGTACATTTTTGTGGTGTTTGTACTCGTGAGTTGGTAACACTGCGTGTTTTGACTTCTGCCACTGTTCCGTGTTAGGTTTCCGTTTGCATTATGGTTTCATAAACATGACGATTACTGTGTATTTGCATACATATTAGTGTTTCTTTGTGTGCTGTGTGTAGTACAAAGATACAATTACCGTTATCTCTCAGTTTAGCCAATAGGTATGCATTTCAGGCATAGACTGCGTATGCAAAATCTACATCTCAGATAATAAAAAATATATGTATATCAGATATGTTTTTCTTAAGTTTGGCTAATTAAAATCGAACTGATTTTAATCAGATTATTTAAAAAACATTGATTTAATTCAACATGTGTAAATTATTGTAACAGGCAGGAAAATGAAATAAAACTGGCCTTAAATAAGGTAAAATGTTTTATTGTTCTATGTTATTATTATTCTACTACAACCAGTCTCCACTCTAGATCTGAACTTTAATATTGTATTGATTATTTTACTAAGGTTTTAATCAGTCAATCGTAATATTTAAGTTTGGAAAATTAAATAGTTTGACCAAACTGGGTCCTTCTTTTTTCCTGCGTTACTCATATTAGCTCATACCATAATATAAAAAGCAAACAGTTTCAAAACAATTCCATAAGTTTTTAAGTATGCAAACAAAACAATGAGAAATACTGAAATGTTTGAAATTTTTTGTGTTGCCCGATGCTGAATTTAAATCCTACTATGTCAAAACGCCTGTCCTGCTCGTAAATTTCAATATAAAAAAAACATATTTTAATTGGTAGAATTCGATTAAAATTAAAAAAATCAATCATGATTTTTCCATCATTGGTATTTTTTGTTTTGTCGAAATAAAAAACTCTACTGAGATAAAACAAGGGAAAGTCAAAAGAAAATTTAGTTACGTATGGCGCCATGCTAATAAGTAAAGCTAATGGATAAAAGGTGTGGAATGATTTTGCAGTCTTCAAGTAACTCCACGGTGACTCAACAAACGAATCTAAGTCTCTGACTCGCGATATACGTCAATTTAATACGGAACGTATTAAAGAGGTCATCGAGCAAAACAAGGGTTCCACAGTGTTCCAAAGAGATCTGTCACTCAGTAGAGTCTGCTGACGAATCTGAATACAGAGGACGGCAGAGTCATTACATCCCGACCTGAGCTTATAGCCGAGATCGAACACTTCTAAGGACAGGTTTACGCAACATCGCAAACACCTGTTATTCAGACCGCAGACCCTAGGGCCTAATCGACCCGGCATTACATCGAAGACATAACGGGCGTCAGCCTGTACGAGATCAGTGTGGTTTTCAAACAGCTCAAGAACAAGAAGGTGCTGATGGAGTTACAGCTGAGCTACTGAAAGCGGGTTGACTACCAGACTGCGATACAGAGGCTTTTTAACTCCGTCATATTCGAGGGCAAAACCACCTTAAGCATGGCACAGGGGCGTGATGGCACTTTTCTTCAAAAAGAGCGACAGGGCCTAGTTGGAGAACTACAGTCCCGTCACGCTCCTAAGTCATGAATAGAAGCTGTTCTCGAGAGTCATCACGAATCGTTTCGAGCGCAGATTGCAAGAACTTCGAGCCTCCCGACCAAGACGAATTCCGCAAAGGCTGCGGCAGGTTAAAAAATTATAGACTAAAATTTTTAAAATTAATAAATCTATACAAGAAAAGATTTCGTCTTGAGCAGGAATCGAACCTGCGTCTTCAACATACCGTGTTGACGACTTGCTTGACCACTGGGCCACCCAAAGAGCTTTTACCAACTCGACGAAATTTTAATTATATTATCTCTTTTGTACTTTATAAGCCTTTATTCACTGTAAATAACCACGTATCATTCAATATAGAAATCTTTACAGATTTCTTGAAAATTGGTTATGAATATAGCAAACTTACAAATTTTGTATGATTTTGCATTGTCTTCAAAAATGTTAAATAAATAATTTTGCTTTAATATAACCAAAAAATATGAGTCAATCGAATTGTTAAACGGTTTTATTTAGCTTGCCCTGTTTGTATCCAAACGAAAACATTGCTTGGATCAAAATTTGCTAAAAAAATTTGACTCACCTGTTGACCGATTGATTTGAAATTTGGTAAATTCTGATGATAATACAATTTGGCATGTATGTTCAGCATCATTATAAATCCAAGATGGCCACTTCCACAAAATAAAACTAAATAAGAATAGGCATTCTTTTAAGTTAAACGGTTTTATTGAAAAGAAAGATAAAACGACATAGATAATAAATTAAAAATTCTGTATTCCACACAGCCCCCAGAAGACGACAGGTGTAGCCTGGACAGTGTAAGCGGGTGTTCAATGGACTCTGAAGAGGAGCCCCCTCCCCCGTTACCACAGAACGACCCCCCACCGGCCAGCGACGACGAAGACACCAAGAGGTGAGCGCACAGTGCACTTTATTCGAAGAGATACTTTCATTATTCCTTCACACTTTGGCTTTGTTTGGCGTAAATTTTAATCATATCGAATAATGAATCTAACCTAATTAGTTCGTCAGTTAGATAATAAAAAATAGACATGTATTTAATATGTACAGGGTCATTTTTAATGAACCAACAACCTCCCAGGGGCTGATTCTAGTGCTCAGATGCAACAACTTTTTGCAACACCGATACCTCAAAAAAAAACACTTCTCCATACAAACTAGGTTAGCTGATTCAGACTTTAGTATGGGAAAGTAGATTTTTTTTTGCGATTTCGATGTTGGTCCCATACAAAAAGTTGTTGCATCTGAGCACTAGAATCAGCCTCTGGGAGATTGTTGGTCCATTAAAAATGACCCTGTATATGTTACGGGTGATGCTAGAAGATTCAGTAAATTTAGGATAACCCGGGTAAAACTAGTATAACCCAAGCCTTTTGGGTAAAGTCCGAATATTAAATCAAAATAAATAACCGAACGTTTACCCATACACACCTAGGTCTAACCATACTCTTGTGAACAGGGGTGCAGAAGGCGCAGCCCTCTTGCTCGGGGGGATCGGAGGGCGGAAGACCCCCGCAAGGGAAAGTCTTATATAGGATAAAACTGAAATCTGTAGGTTTGGTTAGGTCAGACATTGTGACTATACATCAAACTGCATGCTGCATGCTTTCTTGCACGCTGCAGGCTTGTCTGCATGCTTGCTACGGACTCTACCCAAAAGGCTTGGGTAATACTAGTTTTACCCGGGTAAACCTAAGTTTACTGTATCTTTTGGCATTACCCGTATTATATACAAGGTTACTTTTGAAACAGGAGCCAAATTTTGTGTACTTGTTCAGACAAGCAAAATGAACAACTTTTACTATGGGAGCAATCTTAGAATCGCCAAAAAAACCACCTGTTCCATACAAATGTTCAACATCCATTGACTGAACCTAAATGTATGGAACAGCTGATTTTTTTATTGCACAAGAAACATACATCAACAGGACATAACCATATAAGAGTCACAGTAAAAAATAATCAATCAATCACTCAATTCTCTGGTCGAACTAGGTCGAAATCCACAAACACCCTAAGCGAGTGCAGCGACCCCATCCCGGAGTACTCGGCGTCTGAGGAGTTGGCCAACGAGAGGGCGTGGGTCTCCGTGCCTCGAGGCGCCGGCCACGCCGTCTGCGATATGAAGGTACTTCATCTTTTTAACCCCCGACGCAAAAAGAGGCGTGTTATAAGTTTGACGTGTCTGTCTGTCTGTAGTATCATAGCTTCCGAGCGGATGAAGCGATTTCAATTTAGTTTTTTTTTTGTATTAAAGGTGACTTATGTGCGAGTGTTCTTAGACATGTTTGATGAAAATCGGTTGAGCCATTTATAAGTTGTGGGGGTGAAAGTGGGGAAGAATAACCGAATGTCTGCAAATATACTAGAGTGGGGTCTCAAATGTAAGCGCATCACGTGCACATTATAAAATTATATGTTAGGCCGTTTAAAAAGTATAAAATAAAAATTAAATTAGAAATTTTAAAAACCCCCGAAAAAAACCTCCAAAAAGTAAAAAATAAAATGTGTTGGTTGGCCCTTTAGTCGTCACGTCGGGGGACCGCAATTAATATATCTAGTATCGCTCTACGTATTCGGTCAGTAAGTAATTAAATAAATAAATGTAAATTTTTAATTTAATTTTTTCGTTGTGGATATTCTCCCGTGACTTGACCCACTTTGTTCGGTACCGCGGAGAAAATACAAAGCGGTAGTGGTCTATGCGATGTAGACTACATGCGATTACTATGCAATTTTTTTGATGAGACTCGATTGGTGTTGAGTCTTGAGTCCCATCTTTTTATACACGGTTACCTTTTTATCACCCCGGATAATTTAAGGGACGCTTCAAGAAAGGGTAGTAGAATTATTTAAAAATTAATAAAAAAATTAACTTACCTATTTAATATTTATATTAATTTTCTAAAATAGAAAAAAAATTATTATTTTTTATTTATTTTATTTTTTATTACGTATGTTTAAATTGTTCTACTACCGTGTCCGAATTCAAATTTATTTTGAATTTAGGCTCGTATATTTCTTTTTTGAATGCAGTGATTCACTACCTAGTTTTCGCGCAGTTTGTTATTTCCTTGTCATTGTTCTGTTTACAAAATGGAAAACTTTAAGTAGGTATCTATCGCGTTATTTACGAATATAAGTTCCGTTTCACTTTTAACATACAGTGTGTCAGGTCACCGATGTCCGACCCATTAAGGCGAAGCAATATGACCAATTTTATCGACAAATCCACCATAATAAGGCATTTTGCCTCACTGTTTTGAAATGGCGGCCATTTTATTTATTTTACTGAGTACGGTTGGGTTCATTTATTTTGCCATATCTACCGATGTTAGAGGTCCTACAGGCATAATCGTTCGATAGCTACAAAAGTTGGCAACAAGTTCACACTAAAAAGTAAAAAGTTTCACACTAAAATACTTGTAACTTAAAAAGTGTGAAAAAAATTGTTGTGACTATTTGAATATGACCCTTTTACTTTAAATATACTGACAAGTAGTAGGAAAATAAAAAATAATATATTATAATAATAATGGCTTTAATCCAGAAATTCTCAAATTTTATTTTATCGACTAATGTAGCTATACCGAATTGAATAATGTAGTTAATTTAATTTGTGCCCAATTATGGATAACTTCGGTTCTGACAGGGTCATATTCAAATAGTCACAACTCCTAAACTATTTGACAGAGCTTAGGTCTTGACATCAGTTTTTAGGTAATACGTTAGTGCATCTAAAAAGTAAAAAAAAGGTATGTTATCAGGCTAGTTTTTTGGAAAACAATTTAAAAGTAAAAAAAACAACCAAAAAATTTTAATTTACAGTCACTCGATTGAATTTGATATGTAAGGACCTAATATTGATAGGGATACCTACCAAAATGTACCCAAAAGAAACATTGCTTCATTTAATCGCGTTATTAATTTACACTGTGCATGCACAGTCTAAAAACAAATTTAAGGTATATATTTTACACTTAATCATTAGTACGTCACATTGGCTTAACCGAGATTTCACAGTAGTCTACTAACGCTGAAATAAGGTGTTTCGTTTTGACGTGTGCCATCGTGTAAGGTGATCGAGCCATACAAGCGAGTGCTGTCACACGGCGGGTACGAGCCGCGTGGCGCGGCCGTCATCGTGTTCAGCGCCTGTCACCTGCCCGACTGCGCCAGGACAGACTACCGCTACGTCATGGACAACCTGTTTCTGTGAGTAGCACGCTATGTACGACCTGCCCCCGTAGCACGTCCACCAAAACACGATATGATAAAGCGATTTATCGCGGCGAACTGTCAAAATACGACGAAACCCTATTGTATTTTGACAGTTCACCGCGATAAACCGCTCTATCATATCGTGTTTTGGTGGACGTGCTAGGGGGGCTGGTGGGTTATTGTCTAAGAAAAAATCTATCACGATCGCTTATAATTTGACAGCTATTGCGCCGTGAACATAAGACTCTGTACCGACTTCCTTTTATAAAGGAGTAATGGATGGGCTGCGACTGTCAAATTGTAAGCGATCGCGATAGATTTTTTCTTAGGCAATAACCCCCCTGTACCCCTAGCACGAACTAGAGTTGTGAGAGTTGTGTAACTCAAGAGTGATTGATTCAAATGATGATATATATCTGACGCAAGGAGTGATTATATCAGTATATCACTTCAGTTTTTTAAATATATCAGTAGCTCAGTATCTCTTTCACTCGCCTGAGATGTCCGAGAGCATTGAAACTGCATTGAATCAGTAACTCTTCTCTTTCACTCGGCAGGATTTTATTAGGTGACAGATTTTTCATATTCACAACAGTATTAAGAAAATTATTCGAAGCATATATGAATACAAATTAATTATAAATCTCTTTTTTCTGGTTACGCGCGGTTACTTGGACGCGTTTAGTGTTTTTTACTGGTGACAGTTTGAGGCGGCGGCGCGTGAATGACTCACGATATCTACTTAACATGCGCCACTTAAGGGCCCATGGCGCGAAAAATAGCAAAAAGGCCGTTGGCGTTTTTGATATTTTACGTTAACGTTCCAGTTAACTGACCGGGAAAAAATAAATTTAAATTCTTAAATTATGTGTTTACACAATCACCGTCACCATTTTTCAAATTTACATACCATTTCGTTAAAAAATAGCTTCCATTTTACTTAAAATTTAGATTACACCCACATACCGTTCGTGATTTTTAGCTTCATTAATTAACCCTATTATATTTTAGTTTAACAAATATATAGAACAAAGGTGAGCATAACACTGACACCGTGGTATTTTTTTAAATTATCGTACATTGATTTTTATATGAATTTTTTAACATACATTTATCGATTTTCTTACAAATACTTGGCTCGGGCGCGTCGAAATTCAGTGTGCAATCAAGACTCGAAGTGAGAGCACGTCGCTTTGAGCTAGCTCCCGGTTACGTAATTATTTGTGTATGTATACGACGCGAAGTCCTACGGAGTAATCGGAGAAGTTGATAACTAACAATACGAAAAACCTTCAACCTTTTTACAAGCTTTTATTTATCTTTTGCATGTTCGGGTCTAATCTTGCGAGTTAAATTTGACTCACTTCCCGGTTTCCGATTAAGCTGAAATTTTGCATGCATATATATAAATATATTATGATGGCGACATGGAGCTGATCTGATGTTGAGCTGGAAGGTAGCCATAGGAACTCCGCAATAAAACGACATAGTCCCATCGAGTTTAGGCTCGTTTGATTCGTATTGACGAGTACTTTGATCCTATATGGTAACCAGGGTCTGATGCTGGAACTGGAAGGTGGCCATAGGAACTTCGCAATCAAACAATTCAACCCCATCGAGTTTGGGCTCGTTTGTTTGTATTGACGAGTACTTCGGTCCTATATGGTAACCAGGGTCTGATGCTGGAACTGGAAGGTAGCCATAGGAACTCCGCAATAAAACGACACAACCCCATCAAGTTTGGGTTTGTTTGATTCGTATTGACGAGTACTTTGGTCCTACATGGTAACCAGGGTCTGATGCTGGAGCTGGAAGGTATCCATAAGAACTCCGCAATAAATCGACACAATCCCATCGAGTTTGGGCTCGTTCGATTCGTATTGACGAGTACTTTGGTCCTATGTGGTAACCAGGGTCTGATACTGGAACTGGAAGCTGGCCATAGGAACTCCGCAATAAAACGACACAACCCCATCAAGTTTTGGTTTGATTCGTATTGACGAGTACTTTGGTCCTACATGGTAACCAGGGTCTGATGCTGGAGCTGGAAGGTAGCCATAGGAACTCCGCAATAAAACGACACAACCCCATCAAGTTTTGGTTTGATTCGTATTGACGAGTACTTTGGTCCTACATGGTAACCAGGGTCTGATGCTGGAACTGGAAGGTGGGCATAGGAACTCTGCAATAAAACGACACAACCCCATCAAGTTTGGGCTCGTTTGATTCGTATTGACGAGTACTTTGGACCTATGTGGTAACCAGGGTCTGATGCTGGAGCTGAAAGGTAGCCAAAGGAACTCCGCAATCAAACAACGCAACCCCATTGAGTTTGGGCTCGTTTGAATTGTATTGACGAGCTCTATGGTCCTATATGGTAACCAGGGTCTGATCCTGGAACTGGAAGGTGGCCATAGGAACTCCGCAATCAAACAACGCAACCCCATCGAGTTTGGACTCGTTTGAATTGTATTGACGAGCACTTTGGTCCTATATGGTAACCAGGGTCTGATGCTGGAACTGGAAGGTGGCCATAGGAACTCTGCAATAAAACGACACAACCCCATCAAGTTTGGGCTCGTTTGATTCGTATTGACGAGTACTTTGGTCCTACATGGTAACCAGGGTCTGATGCTGGAGCTTGAAGATAACCAAAGGAACTCCGCAATACAACGACACAATCCCATCGAGTTTGGGCTCGTTTGATTCGTATTGACGAGTACTTTGGTCCTATGTGGTAACCAGGGTCTGATGCTGGAGCTGAAAGGTAGCCAAAGGAACTCCGCAATCAAACAACGCAACCCAATTGAGTTTGGGCTCGTTTGAATTGTATTGACGAGCACTTTGGTCCTATATGGTAACCAGGGTCTGATCCTGGAACTGGAAGGTGGCCATAGGAACTCCGCAATCAAACAACGCAACCCGATCGAGTTTGGGCTCGTTTGAATTGTATTGATGAGCACTTTGGTCCTATATGGTAACCAGGGTCTGATGCTGGAACTGGAAGGTGGCCATAGGAACTCTGCAATAAAACGACACAACCCCATCAAGTTTGGGCTCGTTTGATTCGTATTGACGAGTACTTTGGACCTATGTGGAAACCAGGGTCTGATGTTGGAGCTGGAAGGTAGCCATAGGAACTCCGCAATAAAATGACACAACCCCATCAAGTTTGGGCTCGTTTGATTCGTATTGACGAGTACTTTGCTCCTATGTGGTAACCAGGGTCTGATGCTGGAGTTGGAAGGTGGCCAAAGGAACTCCGAAATAAAACGACGCAACCCCATCGAGTTTGGGCTTGTTTGATTCGTATTGACGAGTACTTTGGTCCTATATGATTTTTCTTGATGAGTACTTTGAGCCTAGCCTAGATAATATCCATACGCAACCCCATCAATTCCTTTTGTGCGACCTTCCCCAATTTAGGTGTCAAATGAAATAGCTTGAATTGTAGAATGAATTGTAGAATATAGTATATTCTGAAAGACAATCTAATACAAGATGGCCGCCGTCACAAATTGACAGATTATTTTTATGTACAATCCCCACAATATTGGTCTGTATATGGGGTATCAAATGAAAGTTCGTAATACAGTACACCATGAAAAAAACTAAAGATGGCCGCTATCACAAAAGATTTTTAAAAACAAGCTTTTATTTTAATGTCCTAAAAAAAGAAAATAAACTTTAATTTATTTTTTTATTACAATCTAGCGAATGGCTTCAATGCACTAAAAAGTGCGTTGAGCACAAGAAAATATTCATTTCATATTTGTTTATTACTAAATTATTATATGTATCGAATAATTGGCGATGTAGAGGCAACTAACACCCTCGAGCCTCTACAACTTCGATGTGACATCGCCTGTCTTAGCGCCTTTTACCGAATGTTCCACGGGGAATGCTCTGAGGAGCTCTTTAACCTTATCCCTCCCTCTCCATTCCTTAACAGAAACACGCGTAAGGGTCTACGGAGTCATCCTTACACTGTATCCTCCTTTTCACACCGTACCAAGAAATTCCAAGATTCATCTTCTTTTTTTTTATTGCTACTAAGTTGGCAAAAAAGCAAACTGCCCACCTAATGGTAAATGGTAACAGTTACCTATAATACATGTGTCTCGTGTGACATTCGCAGTAAAACTGCAACCCCCACAAGGGCCACAGTGTACGTTGCCAACTTGTGACTTAAGATGTAAAGTCACGGTACCCAGTAATTTCAGTACCATATCTTACCCTTCAAACCAGAACACAGCAATGCAAGCACTGCTGCTTTGCGGCAGAAATAGGTAAGACGGAGGTACCCAAGCACATGACCTTGGTGCAGTCTCCCTCCGGTAAGTCTTCTGTCGTTCATCCCACACTTGGAATTCTCTACCTGCGCACGTGTTTCCTCCATCCTACAACATGGGTTCCTTCAAAAGAGGTGTAAAAAACTATGTATGTATGTATCTACTTGGTAAGCCTTAAATAAATAAATATTGGTAATTCTAAGAAAAAAATATTTGTTTTTTATAAAATGGGTAAATCTTGCGACAAGCTTTTATAGTTTATTAAAAACTAGCTGTGCCGGCAAACTACGTTTCGCCATAATATAAAAAATAGTTTACGACCTATTCTCAGATCTACCGAATGTGCACAAAAAATTTAATAAAGATCAGTCAAACCGTTTCGGAGGAGTTCGGTAGCAAACACTGTGACACGAGAATTTTATATATAAGACTAGCTGAACTGCACGTAGTGCCGGCGAACTACGTTTTGCCATAATAATTGTATAAAAAATAGTTTACGACCTATTCTCAGACCCACTGAATATACACAAAAAAATTCATAACGATCGGTCAAGCCGTTTCGGAGGAGTTCGGTAACAAACACTGTGACACGAGAATTTTATATATTAGATGTATCATGTAATAAATTAAAATTTATTTTCGTCTTATTAGGGCTTTAAAATAAAATCCTAGTGTGGGGCGACTTTTTTTTCAAATCTTTTTACTATTATTTTATATTTCATCATTTTGTAACCGCATGGCCGCCATTACGAAACTCGACCAAAGTACTCGTCATTACGAAACAAACGAGCCCAAAACTCGATGGGCTTGTGTCGTTTTATTGCGGAGTTCCTATGACCACCTTCCAGTTCCAGCATCACACCCTGGTTACCATATAAGATCAAAGTACTCGTCAATACGAATCAAACGGCCCAAACTCGATGGGGTTGTGTCGTTTTATTGCGGAGTTCCTATGGCCACCTTCCAGCTCCAGCATCAGACCCTGGTTACCATATAGGACCAAAGTCCTCGTCATTACGAATCAAACGAGCCCAAACTCGATAGGGTTATATCGTTTTATTGCGGAGGTCCTATGGCCACCTTCCAGCTCCAGAATCAGACCTGGTTACCATATAGGACCAAAGTACTCGTCATTACGAATCAAACGAGCCCAAACTCGATAGGGTTTTGTCGTTTTATTGCGGAGTTCCTATGGCCACCTTCCAGCTCCAGCATCAGACCCTGGTTACCATATAGAACCAAAGTCCTCGTCATTACGAATCAAACGAGCCCAAACTCGATAGGGTTATGTTGTTTTATCGCGAGGTCCTATGGCCACATTCCAGCTCCAGCATCAGACCCTGGTTACCATATAGAACCAAAGTCCTCGTCGTTACGAATCAAACGAGCCCAAACTCGATAGGGTTATGTCGTTTTATTGCGGAGGTCCTATGGCCACCTCCCAGCTCCAGCATCAGACCCTGGTTACCATATAGGACCAAAGTACTCGTCATTACGAATCAAACGAGCCCAAACTCGATAGGGTTATGTCGTTTTATTGCGGAGGTCCTATGGCCACCTCCCAGCTCCAGCATCAGACCCTGGTTAACAAATAGGACCAAAGTACTCGTCAATATGAATCAAACGAGCCCAAACTCGATGGGGTTGCGTCGTTTTATTACGGAGTTACTATGGCCACCGTCCAGTTCCTTCATCAGATCAGCTCCATGTTATCATAACATTGCATTGTCACGATATACATATTATTATGTGCAAAATTTCAGCCCAATCGAAAACCGAGAAGTGGTCAAATCTACATACATACATACAGTGCAAGCTAAATAAAAGCTTGTAAAAATAAAAGTTAATCAAACACATCCCTGTATTTACTATAGTATAACACATTTTATAATAAACACCTATTAAATTCAAAATTAACATCTACGATATTTTGCTAGGCGGCCGTACCGATTGCGCGACCGAGTGCGCTTGTGTGCGTGAGCGACGCACACAAACAGAGACTAGAGAAATTTACCTAAACTAGCTCGGGCTCGCGCGGATGGTGGGCCCTTAAGCCACTATCACCTCTGAGTGATACTGATATGCTAGTATTCTCGTTCTTTAAATACATAGACAGTAACAGTGACCTCAATATTCGTAACTTGAGTATCTGTATCGGTATTGGAACAGGTACGTTATCTGGACCCTGGAGCGGTTGGTGACGGACGAGTACGTGCTGGTGTACCTCCACGGAAGTGCGGGCGCTAGACGACTTCCCTCCTTCCACTGGCTGCACGAGTGCTACAAGCTGATAGACAGGAGGTAATGAATCATGAACAAAGAGAGATCATGATTAGAACAACTTTCTAATAATCTCTCTCTGGTCGGTTTTTCCTGATACAAAACCTGTACTTTTTATGTTGGAGGAAAAATTCATTGTAATATCTTGTGTGTACGGGGGGATGTCCGGACACCGAGCTCTTCTCTCCTCCCCCCCTTATCTACGTCAATGTATCTCATGCATGAATAACTGATAATAATGTATTGATGAAAAATAGCGAATAGAATATTATCTGTGTACGTAATTTTTTCAATCATAGCCAAAAAGTATAGCTAAAAGAAATACATAGCTTACACACAATCAATACAAACCTACATTACTTTTGCTTAATGTGTCAAAAGGAAGAGCGATCCACCTCTCTAAAACTTACTTGAACTTGTTTTTTCTTCACTGAATTAAATTGAACTCTGACTTTTTCTAAAGTTCGTTACATACAGGTGTTTCATTAAGGCTAGGTTAGACTAAATCACAAAAGATACGTCAAATCAGATAAAATATTTTCTAGTAATAAAATAGATTGAAATTTTTGCACGAGGTTTTTGTGAAAGCGGTCCCCATTCATTGACGTATCGCTTTTTGTGTTTTTTTTTTCTGTTACGCAGGCAGCATAGCCGCGCCCTGTTTACATTTATCGGCTTTAAATATTGTCATTTTTTGCGTGCTTTTCGGTGTATGAATTTTGCATACTTTTTACCTATAATGTTTCGTACATCATCGTATCAGCCCTGTGATCATAGAAGTCAAACAAAATTTGACAGCTAAGATCGACATCCATATACTCGACGAAAATCGATAAATTTGACAGATATTCCTAAGGAGTGAAAAGGACAGATGCTTTTGTCGATCGATATAATATATCGATCGACAAGTCCATGCTCGCAGGGCAGGTTCTCAACACGTTATCGATGGAAAAAACACCCGTATCCTTCGTTTCATTACTTGAAATGAAGGCCAGAAGATTTTCCATTTCTAGTAACATTGCAATTCTTGCTTCATCGATTGCAGGTTAAGGAAGAGTCTGAAACATCTGTACCTGGTCCATCCGACGTTTTGGCTGAAGTCCTTCGTCATACTGACGAAACCTTTTGTTAGGTGAGTCTTATACTTGTGTTTTTAAAAATATATGACTGGCACTGCATCGTTTATCACGTGCTTGTGTAGTGAGTTCTTTCTAATTGTATAATGTAAATTATTTTGTTCAGAATCGAGAGTATAAACGATCCCACTATAAAAAATATATACTATATACTATCGCGCGCAGTTCCGCCTGATTACCGCTACGCTCATTTTCGTTTGCACTAGCGCTCTCTAGTCGTCCCCGTCGACCTCGAATAGACATGGAATAATGAAATAAAAGATTCTTCTTTGGCCTGCCGCCGAGCCGCCGAGGAACGCCGATTAGAGAGAGACAGAGTATTTCTTTTCTAATAGGCCAAAACTTAAGGGGACGTAGCCCGGTGCTTCCGCATGATTCAAGCGAATAAATTTTTAAATGGTCAGGCGTAAGTGCTCGCGATATAACGTGCGCGTTATTTTACGTGCGACAACCCTCTGCCGCCAGTGCCTACAGATCGCCGACGAGCTACACAGCAGTAGCACAGAATAGATAATAGTACTACGTACAAAAGTTGTACTCCTTTGATCTTGAAAAAAGCCGACATTTCAAATACCTAAACATTGAGCATTCGTGCTGAATCACACCTTAACGCCACGCGTTAGCGTATGTTAAGTAATTCTTGATATTCTGCCACATCTCGAGGGCTCTGTACTCATAATATTGAGACAATGTCTTATGATAGAAAAGGAAAAGAAATTATTAAAGATTTAATAACCTTCTTTAATTTTTCGAGATTCGGGATGTTATTCCAGCATTTGGTAGAAAAGTAGCGAAAACTGCCAGCGAATGCAACCGTCCTGTGCGGGCATTCTTTATTTTAGAATTCTTCTTTGTTTGACGCGGACTTTGCAGTGAACTTTTCAGCAACGTAGTTGCAGTTATTTCCAGGCGACCCACTGCAGTCTTCTTATAAGAGATATGCGAAATGAGATCCTTACTTGTTGCGTTACAGTTCAAAATTCTTCCGCAAACTGAGCTACGTAAGGAATCTGGAAGAGTTGCACAGATTGGTGCCGGTGGAACCGAACGCAATACCTGAGTTAGTGAAGCAATACGATGCGACCAAACGATAGTGTAAGCTGTGTTACATGCTATAGCAATGTTAGGTGCTCACCTCTGAGATTTTTTATCTGACACAGATCCATAAATGTTTATCAATTTTTCATGGTAGAACTATTGATTTTTGCAATTTATTAAGGCATTTGAAATGAAAAGTGACCTATTGGTCACTTCTTTTTTCAAGTGCCTATTGTTTGTGAAATATTCAAAAAATGACAAATTATTTATATATTCTGTATGTAGCTCCTTAATGTTTATAACTGCACGATGCATCTGGCAATGTAAACGGTTTTGTTATTTCTTATGTACCTATTCATTTTCAATTTGTAATTATTTTTGTAGGTGAGCGCCTAACAATTTTACTGTAAGTACCTACTTATATTAATGATTTACATTCAATAACTCTGAAAGTAGTTTTTTGAGCTTGAGAGACTTTTCAAATCTACATAATACTTTGACAAAATGCTGCCTGCCTATATGGGCATTTTTAAATGATACAATTGAATTAGAATTGAAATTCATATCAATCAATTTAGTTATTTTATTTGAATTTAAACGTAACACCATAGATTCTTCTGTCGGTGCTTTATTTTTTTATCGATTGCACGAGAGGTTTCATCTTAAGGTTGCACTTTAACCCGTTACACACTGCTGGGCACCGTCCTTTGATGGATGAGGAGGAATTGTAGCAGCTTGGTATGGTAACACTACGTTGTTATAGAGTTACGAAACTAATTAATATTTGGCACACATTCAACACTTCAAATTTTATAAATGACCCAATTTTAAAATTCACTCGAACTATAATTGCGGGAGTAAATAAAATGCAGCGTTCGTATTCTTAAAAAAAACAACTTTCAGGGTTTCTTTTTATAATTTGTATATCGTGTTGGTATTGGTAAAACTCATCACAAATCGGCTTGACCAATACATTCCTATAAAAAAAAACTGCCAGTATTTATCTTGTATTAAAATCTATTTATTTTTTGATTTAAATTCGACACTTTATACATAAAGTTTCGTAAGTTAAATATTTTTTTTATATTGAAATTTGATTTTTTATTGTAATTGTAACTTTTTTAAAATCATGTGTGTATCTTCGTTCCGAATTATTTTTAGGGTTTGTTTAATTATGGCGTTAATATTACACCTTAATTGTTTATACATAAATAATGTGTCACCAAGTCTTAAACTTAAATTTAAGATAAAACAAAGCGAATCTAGATTATTTTGCTTTTATTAAAGTTTGCCATAGAAGAAAAGTACAATTAAATGTATTAACTGTAATCTCATGAATGAAACCGCATTATCAGTAGAGTTTAAATGCTACATTTCGAATTTATCACACATAGAATAATAAAATAATCTCATTAATCGTTTAAATGTGTACCTTATTGATAATTAACCTGTACCTGTTGTAATCTGACCAGAATTTTCACACGATTAATCTTAACGCACGTTCCTGTGATATACAAATGAAAGAAAGCAATATTTTCGACATTAGTTTGTGGTAAGCACTATCTTAGTATTTTTATGCACAAAAGATAACTTTTTGATGTTTTACAAAATATTTTTCTTTCTGATTGTCCCAATTTGTCAGCGGTAGCCTTGTTGTAGGTCAGTTTTGAATAATCAAATCAAGTCTTCTCCTATTTTAGAGATACACAGTAAAGTTTAGCAGAATTTATTTCTGAATATTTTTAATTGTCGATAAAATATCGACGAAGAAAAAGATCTCAAGTTTTGTTAAGAACATGTGTTGATAATAAAAACACGGAGGTTATATTAAAATTGTAAAAAAAAACGAAACGTAGCCATTTCTGTATATAAATAAAGTTTAGTAAATATTGCATTATTTGTTATTTGAATCTCAATAGCAAATGTGAATTGTAAATAATTTTTAAGTTTTATGATAAAGTGTGTAATGTATTTAGATCTGTCATTATAAGGTCAAATATTATTAGTTGTAATTCAAGTTAATGTTTGATATACAAGCTGGAGATGTCGATGCAACAATTGATTTATACACACTTAGCTCTCATTCGCACAAGCGTTGAAAAAGCGTTGCGTTTAATCCTGGCATTAGCGCTTTTATACCGTTCGCTATACGATACGACATTTTACGCCCAACGCCCAGCGCTGAAAAAACAACGCTGCTCGGTAGAAAAGCGTTGCGTTATAAAAGCGCTGCCGTGTGAACATATACATGGGAATGCATTCGTTCTATTTGAACGCTTTTTTGACGAACGTTAGAGAAGCGCTCGTGCGAACGAGCTCTTAATGTCTTCCAACTTCCAAAGCCAGTATAGGTAAAATGAAACGATTACCTAACTAGCCGTTTACCATTTACTTTTTTTACACGATGTACAACTTTCTCGGCTATTACCTACAGCGGTCCTACCGCTTAATTCACTCGCTATCGTTTTCGTTCCATTTTATGACGTCATCTTGTGATGTCACACCGCCTATCCTAGCAAATTCGTGAAATTAAAACGATAGCGAGTGCCTCGCTATCGCCTCACGTCGGTGTGAACAAGGCTGTGCCACTGTCCGGTCACACCTACCAGCCCCCGTAGCACGACCATCAAAACACGATATGTTAAAGTGATTTATCGCGGTGAACTGTCAAAATACGATGAAAACATATTGTATTTTGACAGTTCACCGCCATAAACCGCTTTATCATATCGTGTTTTGGTGGTCGTGCTAGGGGGGCTGCCCCCCTAGACAAATGCCACACGCGAACTTTTCCGCAGTCGTTCCTCAGAAAAAATGTATGGGGATGACATTAGCTGCGAAAAAATAGCATGAGGTTGTCGTAAGCTAATGTCATTTCCATACATTTTTTTCTGGACTAGTACTCGGAACTAGTAAGCCGAATTTACATTACGAAACTAGTGGCATGAAAATAGTTCATGGTAGCAATATCTTTTTTGGGTTGGTTTCGGTATCTGCCTCTTTCACGTGAATTTTTATTGCTCTCTCTTTCTAGCAGATGACGTTATAGATTATGGCCACCAATATCTACCGATCACGTAAAGAGTATTTCAATAATAAACGTCAGAGCGTTTTACAACCATCAAATTCGATGGTTGTTCGGTTGTAACTTGCTTTGACACTAAAGTCTTGAAAGGGTCGGTTGCTTCACCCGTGCGTCACGCTCGAAGACATTGAACAGGGTTAGAGGCCCTGAACGCGCTCCTGCAACTGTGTCATTCATAACTTTCAGCAGGCCTAGCGCGGCGCGTGGACTATAGAAGAGAAAGTGACGATTCTCGTCCCGTCTCGCTCCATTATTACATGAGAGAGCGAGATGAAACATGTTGTTTGTCTCTTGTCCCGTTTTCTCCGTGTTACGCCTGCAGGACAGAGAAACAATAAATGGTGTGTTCATTTTGTTTCAATTCTTCGTTATTTAGTTTGCTTGTAGAAACAATTACAACAAATAACAAACGTTGACATTAATGAATGTAAATTTAATAGTCTTAAGTTATAATACAAATCAGTTTGTTTTTCACTGTAGTATGTTCGTTTCAGGTGGATGGATTTCATTATACTAACCATTTTATTATCACACAAGCGGTTTCAGTCTAAATTCCCTGTCTACACGGCATTATCCAAACACATGCTCGGTTAATACGCAACAGACGGTATATTTGCCCAGCCAAAGACACAAGAGCTGGCAGAATTGTTGTCAAAAGATAACTGTTGAGAGTGGACTGTATGTAGGTTCTTGAGTTAAACGCTGGTTTCTTTGTGATAATATTTGGAGCTTTATTTACTTCTTGTAAGACGACTTCCACTGACCGACTACAACTGACTACAATTTATCAGTATTCGGCTCTATATTTATACACTATCCCTTGGTTCGCGGGGGGACATCCCGCCCGCGGACCAATCAAAAGGGGCCGAATTTATTTAAGATATGGTTCATTCATGGGGACTTGGCCCGCATAAGCTTAGACTACGTCCGCTGCTTAGTTCTGGGTCCCCGGCACTTGCGAACTGTCGTCAACAATAACAATATAACAATCTTTTAATAATGGCAATGCATTATTAAAAGAAGAAGAAGAATGTTCGTATTGACGTCTCCACCTTGTATAAGGTGTAACAGAAATCTGATGATGTTGACTGAGTAGTTGTTCAGACCATTGCACCGAACAATATTCATTGTGGGGGAAAAATATTTGTCCTATCCGTATTAAAAGTATCTGTATATATTTGTGTGAAATAGCAGATTTTTTCAGAGTTCTACCTATGAATAAAAGTTTTTCAGTTTGATAATCAGAACAACTACACTCGCGAGCAAAAGTTTGGAATCAGTTACTTGAAATTGGTTCCGCGTGATCTTGCTTACTAAATAAATTTTTAATAGTCATAAAAATGACATCATGTTAAAGGTGCAACTGTCCACTTTAAATCGATATAAAATTAATTCATATCGAGCCCGTAATTGTGGAGTTATCCCGGATTAAGTGAAGGAGGTAGGAAAACAAGGAAATAGGGAAAAATAATGAATGAATAAAACAACAAAAATTATTAAATAAAATTTTTATTTATCTTTAAAAATAAGTGTCAATATTTTGTGTTCCCTCCCCTCGTCCTAATAACTGCTCCAAGACGATTCTTCATAGACCTGATCAGCTTCTGAATTGATTCTTGTGGAATACCTTCCCACTCCTCAATCAACGCTGATTTCAGCTCATTCAGACATGAAGGAGCAGGAGTTCTGGAACCTCTTCAGTTCATCCCACACGTGCTCAATGGGATTCAAGTCAGGGCTGAATGCTGGCCAGTCCAATGTGGCAATACCGACTTCTTCGAGGTATTCCGTTGTTACACGGGCAGTGTGACAACGAGCGTTATCGTGCATAAGGAGGAAGTCATCACCGATGTATCCCGCATAGGGAACGACATGTTCCAGGAGAATATCGGTAATGTACCGGTCCGAAGTTAGACCGCCTCCTCGTCCCCCGCCAGGCACGAAAACAAGCTCGGTTTTACCATCGAAGGAAATGCCGGCCCACATCATACAAGAGCCGCCCCCATAAGCCACTGTTTCAGCGACACAGCACTGTGCAAATCGCTCCCCAGGCCGCCTGTAGACCCGTCCTCTTCTGTCGCTACCGTGCTAACACATCCTGCTTTCGTCGGAGAACAGGACTTGCCTCCATTGCTCAACCTCCCAATCAAGATGGGTGCGAGCAAACTGAAGGCGTGCTTGTCGGTGAGCTGCCGTGAGTTTCGGGCCTGTGGCAGGCCTTTTTGGAGTCAGATTCACTTGCTTGAGTCGTCGACGAACTGTCCTCTCGCTGCTACCCCACGAACATCTCGAAGCTCCTGTTGGACGTCGACACCAGTCAAATGCCGATTTCGGAGAGAGGTTGACACGATAAAACGGTCATCCCTCTCTGATGTGTACCGGCGCCGTCCAGATCTTGGTCTCGAGATAAAGCCACCAGTCTCCCGAAAGCGCTTATAAACTTTCGAAACACAGGATTGGCTTATGTGGAGACGACGAGCGACAACCCGCTGGCTGAGCCCTTCTTGCAATAGGGCTACGATTTGTGCTGCTTCTGTAGGTGTTGTCTCCATTGTCGTACAAGGTAAAGGGTCAAAAGTGGCGGAGATGTGTACCGGTCAACGTGTGAAAGTCGACTGATAAAGAAAATCCGATAACAGGTGCTTTTATAGGGGGTCAATAGGTCGCAACTCGTGACGTATCAAACAATTGAAACACGTCTTTTTCGATACACCTTCACTTAATGCCTAATGGCTCCATAAATACTGGCTTGTTTTTAATGAATTCGGTATCAGTTTAAAAGTAAAGAGTTGAACCTTTAAAATGATGTCATTTTTACGATTATTAAAAAAGTATTAAGTACTCAAGATAACGCGCAACAAATTTCAAGTAACTGATTCCAAACTTTTGCTCGCGAGTGTATTTTAAATATTTCACATAATTGTCTGTTACACCTTTTATTTTTTGCAGATATTACTCAAAGAAACAGTTTTTCTTGAAGAAATTTTACATATTTAAATTGCACATGAAATTGGTGCAACGTGCCCATTTATTGTAATGTGTGAAGGGTTATATATATTTTAAAACCCTCCTAATACCGTTATTTTGTTGTAAATTGACTTGTGTACGCGATTGTAACAGATATTTCCTTTAATATTTAAAACATCATGTGCAGTTAAAGATTGATTAATGTTTTGTAGCACCTAAAGAGGCATTTAATGTATAAAATAAAAATGCGTTTAGTATTTTAATAGTAACTTGTATCTTTATAATGAACACGAAATGGAAAATAATTTTTTTTATTAAGAGAAAGTTGTTTATTTTTGTGAAAATGTTATAAATCATTAGAAAAAATATTTAGGCGACTGACGCCAACTCAATGCAATAATTATGTGTAGTTTATTATATTAAAATATATCTAAACACGACAAGTCAAAAAAATATTATTTCAGAGCACGTAGGAATTTCACAGGTGTACAAAAATAAGATATAAATTATTTAATCGTTGTAGATTTACATAACAGTTCCACTGTTAATTTAGTGTAGTTGAGTGTTGCCATAAAGCTAATTATGTACCGCTTACTTCTTGCCAGTCCAAAAAATCCTTGTACCTTGAACGAAAATAAATATATTTTTCGATTACACTCTTATTATATTAAGTAGATTAATATTATATCAAGAAATATTAGGAAAATATTGTAACAATAAATTAAGATAATATTATACGCGTCATGTATCGGAAAAGTCTACATGTAGGTTTGTCTGAAATTATTATTTTTTAAATATAAAATTGCCTATGCATATCTGTTGTACAATAACATTCAAAATTCTATTTCTACAAATCAATGTGTAGATTTTCCGTAATTTAACTAGTAAAGTATAGCTCCTATAAAATGATTAAATTATTATACCCATTGCCGTATAGCAAAGGGTGCATAGGACAATATTCATTCAAATAATAATTGTGTTGTCGTCTGCGTCCAGTCTCCTCTTGTGTAAATTATTGTTTAGATCTTTCAATCACGTGCATATTTGCGGCGTCTCTGAGAAGTACTTTACCGTTAACGTTTGATATTCAGTTTCGCGACACAATACAATGAAGTTGATATTCCATTGCAAAGACATACTGATAGTTACTATACGGTTACGTGAGCAATATTGTTTTAGGAGATATTAAAATGGTTATAGATCACTTTTTTGCAAACCGTACCTAGATTGATTGTAATATCTGCTATGTGACCGGGTAATGTTTTAGTAAATCCGACAAATAAAAATGTCTAATAAGGGGCTGTAAAATCTCAGTGATAGGGCTTTAATCCACACACATCCGGGCCGTGTCCGTGGCAAGATCGGAGATCCGTGCCACGTCAGGGCCACCAACTTCTTAAGCACCATTTACGGAAACCAATATGCATTATGACTTTGTTTAAAACTGCAGAGATGCACATCGCTTCTATTGATAACTCGTCATTCATTTTATTTAATAAAACTTTCCCGTCCACGTCCCGGGCACGGCACGGAAATGTGTGAATTGACCTTAAAGTCCGCCGGGCTTAAATCCTACTTAAAGAATTTAATTAGATAGGATGCCAGTTCCTTGCTTGTGAAGTCCAGATAAAGCTTGCTTCCTCCCTTGGCCTAAATGACACTCACTATAATTATTAGTGAGCTAAAATCTGAGATTTTAATCAATATTTCTCGTTTAAAAAAAAGGCGAAAAACACCCATCAAAAGCTGCTTCCAGAAGGAAATCCGAGTTATTCAACAAAGGTTATTTAATGATTTTAAGGGGATTCAACTCGTTTCACTTAATTTAATAATATTGATGTTTCATTTTTTCTAATAAGTAACTAGTTTCTTTAAAAAAATAATTTGATTTTTTCGCTCAATTTCAATAACGCACCGCGCCTGTAATCCAGTACAAACTCAGTCTCAAGGTCGTGGGCGTTACTCATCCTCTTAAAGATGGATATATCTCACACTAGTGCGTAAAAAGTTGTTCTGCCTTCTTTTTCTTAATATGTGGCAATTGGTCGTTAGAGAGGATAACAATTATCACTGCCTTATTAAAGTTTATAGTGGCCGTACCACAGATAATATATGACAAGTCCGATCAAACAACCAAGCAAGGTTCAACGACCTTTTATTTTTTGATACCGTTACTTTTGAAATTAGATAATAAAATGTTAAATTATTGTTTTTTTTGTACAAAAAAACCAAAAACAGTTTTTCAAACCTTCGCTTAATCAGTACTATATTAATAATGACCGGACCAGTGAAATGAGTATTATGAACGACCGCTGGCTTTTGTATACCGCAAAATACATTTATATGCTAATAGGTAAATGACATCTAAAGTATTATTTTTCAACAAACAGCAATCTAAGTCTTCGTTCCATTAATATTTCGCAACTATATTAATAAATGCCGTTTGATTTAGGTACGTGCGAAAATGCCATTTGACACTCGAGTGTGCATTCCTGGATTAATAGATATTGGCATACTTTCCGCACTTACATCAACAATTAATACTCTATACAACATAGATTGCATAGAAGTATACTGATTTAACTCGGTTACCGCCACGGAACAAAAAAAAACAGTAGAAATATGCAATATCAAATTAAAATCTATAATTATATGACTGTGTGTGTTTCATGATACGAAATGGTTCCTGGTGGTGGAATAGTTTGTTTTTGTGTGAGAATTTGGTGACAGCGGCACTCAAATATTGATGTATTAAACTTACAATGTTTTGTTGGAGACTCTGGTGATTCCGTTACCGTTACGTCTGCGGAGTCAGTATTACCAGATTCACCGCTTTGCCGACACTGCCATAGATAACATTATTTATATGCGTAGGAATACACAATGACGTTTCTTTTTCGGATTTTAATCTATTGTAATGTCCTGTAATCTATTGTAACTATGTTTATTATGAATAAATAAATAAATTGTAGTGTAGCAGCTATTATAATCTGTACATCTTTGTTGTATAGGCAATGGAATATAAATTTGCACAATAATAGCCGTCTGATTGTTAGTCGTAGGTAGATTATGTATTTATTGTATCTAACCGCGAACTGCACTGATATTCGTGATAAACGAAGTTTAAAGTACATAACGGAATAGTTATTTTATGTGCATATAGTTAAGCTAGTTGTGTCAGAGTCACCGGCCTTGAATATTCTTTTACTAAGTGTTAAAAGTGTTATTTTACATCGAAAATGTTAAGAGAATGTATAGTGAAAACGTTTAGAATATATAGAGAATATAACTCTTAATCATTTTAATTAGTCTTGAGAATAATAATTTCTACAAGTACGCTCACGCCAAGTTAAACTGGTTTTAGTACACATAGGTAACACCTTCTACTAGACTGAGAGCGCGTGAACCCTACCGGTAACGGTTCTCCTGTAAGGCTACAAAACTTTACAGGAGAAAGTATATTTACAACCATAATGCTGCACACCTTTTGACTCGCCTGTCCGGGACTTGTGCTCGCCAAAATCGCCTGGCAATTTTTGTCTGGACTTCATAATCAATAAACTAAATCGTCCTTAAAATTAAAGCTTTTACAGCACTTAAGATGTTTTTTTACTTTTATTGTCATTTTTAAAAACATATGAGTTGTCGATGTGCAGGACGGAGGCCTGGCAGGTCTAATTATTATTGTATTGAGCATGCTATAATTTATCACTAAACAAATTTCTAGCCTTACAGGAGAACCATTACCCGGGTTTAATGGCTCTTGGACTATACCTAAATTCTAGGAGTTGAATCCAGGTTCTAAAACCTAGCGTGTGACATCTACCATAGAGTAAAGAAAGCAATAGATATCTAGGTTAGCGAAGGACCAACTCCAGAACTTTGAGTAAACTTCGCTAACAAAGCTGTATAATTTTCAGAAACACCTATTGATCTCAACTGTTAAAACATTCGATATTGTCTAAATTACTAGAAAGATTACTATGTTGGCATAGTGTGAAACTTATAATTTTATAAATACAGTTTTCTGAACTGAACGTGATTTCAATCTGTGGAGTTAGTTGTCATCGTGGAAAGGATGTTTTTACCTAGCTTTTAATCATGAAGAAACGCGAAATGACGTGTTGTGATTTGGCGATATTATCTCGTGAGGTCATGACATGACAAAATGAGTACCTACATGACCTAGTAGCACTAGCTGAGATCCAGTAGTCAAACAAATAAATATAAATTGCAATTTATTTGTGTACATGTCAATAATATACTGATGAGTCATATTCCGGGAACGCGACCATTAGCGCATCCGATCAGTGATAGCCTACTATTTTCATTTAGTCTTAAATTAATTGTAAAGCTAATAACACGATTTAAATTTAAACCATTCCTATTTACTTTTAATGTACTGATGTTTTGTCATTCCTTAGTCAACCGTCAGGCTTTAAAAAATGTACAGCTTTAAAATGGCAATAGAACGTGTTTGTATTGTATGAGTATCGACGTGTAGGTATTATGTATGATTGTGTAGTGTGTAGGAGAGATGCTCCCAACTTTCGTTGTAGTTATTGAATAATAAATATTTTTCAATGTAACAAATATTAGTCTTTTTAATTCACATTTTCTAAACCTTTATATAGTAGTCACTTCTGTAGCCCCGTTACCAATGTATAGCTATAAGTATCACAGCTATAAATTGGTAACGGATTCAGTGAGCAACTTTAACTGTAATTGAATAAAATTAAAAATATTCCCCCTTTTTTTTCTGATAGCACAGGTAAACAAACACCCACATTTCGACAATTAAGTCCAAAGAACGAGCAATTTTACACCGATTTCCTTATCAAATACACTTAGCGCTTTAGGACTTGATTAGTAGACGGCATTTATGTGCAATTGTTACGCTTGATTGATTGTAATCGCAGCATATGGACTGGATTTCTTTAATCGCTTATCACCAATAGTGGAAAATAAGCCCAGGGCACAGAATATATAATAGTACTCCATACAGAACGGCAACTCACTTCCCCGCACTCATTTCAAATACCTCATCCCACCCCGCACTTCGTTGTAGACATCACTGACACATAAACAAGGTCGGGTGTCACCCCCAAACCGATAACACCATGATATGTAATACCTTTAGTTTAGCAACATTACATTGGCATAGGCTGCAATGTGTGGCTGACCCCAGCCGGGTTATAAAAAAAAACTGAAAAATACACTCGCGAGCAAAAGTTTGGAATCAGTTACTTGAAATTGGTTCCGCGTGATCTTGCTTACTAAATAAATTTTTAATAATCATAAAAATAACATCATGTTAAAGGTGCAACTGTCCACTTTAAATCGATATAAAATTAATTCATATCGAGCCCGTAATTGTGGAGTTATCCCGGATTAAGTGAAAGCGGTAGGAAAACAAGGAAATAGGGAAAAATAATGAATGAATAAAACAATAAAAATTTTATTTATCTTAAAAATAAGTGTCAATATTTTGTGTTCCCTCCCCTCGCCCTAATAACTGCTCCAAGACGATTTTTCATAGACCTGATCAGCTTCTGAATTGATTCTTGTGGAATACCTTCCCACTCCTCAATCAACGCTGATTTCAGCTCATTCAGACATGAAGGAGCAGGAGTTCTGGAACCTTTTCAGTTCATCCCACACGTGCTCAATGGGATTCAAGTCAGGGCTGAACGCTGGCCAGTCCAATGTGGCAATACCGACTTCTTCGAGGTATTCCGTTGTTACACGGGCAGTGTGACAACGAGCGTTATCGTGCATAAGGAGGAAGTCATCACCGATGTATCCCGCATAGGGAACGACATGTTCCAGGAGAATATCGGAAATGTACCGGTCCGAAGTTAGACCGCCTCCTCGTCCCCCGCCAGGCACGAAAACAAGCTCGGTTTTACCATCGAAGGAAATGCCGGCCCACATCATACAAGAGCCGCCCCCATAAGCCACTGTTTCAGCGACACAGCACTGTGCAAATCGCTCCCCAGGCCGCTTGTAGACCCGTCCTCTTCTGTCGCTACCGTGCCAACACATCCTGCTTTCGTCGGAGAACAGGACTTGCCTCCATTGCTCAACCTCCCAATCAAGATGGGTGCGAGCAAACTGAAGGCGTGCTTGTCGGTGAGCTGCCGTGAGTTTCGGGCCTGTGGCAGGCCGTTTTGGAGTCAGATTCACTTGCTTGAGTCGTCGACGAACTGTCCTCTCGCTGGCTGCTACCCCACGAACATCTCGAAGCTCCTGTTGGACGTCGACACCAGTCAAATGCCGATTTCGGAGAGAGGTTGACACGATAAAACGGTCATCCCTCTCCGATGTGTACCGGCGCCGTCCAGATCTTGGTCTCGGGATAAAGCCACCAGTCTCCCGAAAACGCTTATAAACTTTCGCAACACAGGATTGGCTTATGTGGAGTCGACGAGCGACAACCCGCTGGCTGAGCCCTTCTTGCAATAGGGCTACGATTTGTGCTGCTTCTGTAGGTGTTGTCTCCATTGTCGTACAAGGTAAAGGGTCAAGTGGCGGAGATGTGTACCGGTCAACGTGTGAAAGTTGACTGATAAAGAAAATCCGATAACAGGTGCTTTTATAGGGGGTCAATAGGTCGCAACTCGTGACGTATCAAACAATTGAAACACGTCTTTTTCGATACACCTTCACTTAATGCCTAATGGCTCCATAAATACTGGCTTGTTTTTAATGAATTCGGTATCAGTTTAAAAGTAAAGAGTTGAACCTTTAAAATGATGTCATTTTTACGATTATTAAAAAAGTATTAACTTCTCAAGATAACGCGCAACCAATTTCAAGTAACTGATTTCAAACTTTTGCTCGCGAGTGTAGATTGTTTGAGTATGTCGCTATAATGTCTAGAGTTTGGGATCTGTGTGATCTGTTTGGTGGTTGATCTGTGTAGTCCGGTAGGGGTAACGTTACCCCAGCCTGGCCACACAGATCTCGAAAACGAAACGACCTAGTGAAAATCTGTTTGCTGATATACTCTTAGATAGGCGACAGTTTGTCGGATAAGTTTCAGTTTTCATCGGGCTCGCGTTAAAGGGGGCTGTGTAGCCCGGCTGGGGTAACGTTACCCCAGCCGGGCCACACATCTCCAAAACCAAACGACATAGCGAAAATCCGTTTGCTAATATAGATAGGCGGCAGTTTGTCAGAGTTTGTCGGACAAGTTTCACAGTTTGTTGATCCACCATTTTAGAGCTCACCTGCAGCAAAGTTGCTGCAACTGAGCTAGCTGGATCTCGAAAACAAAGCGACTGTTTGCTGGAATAGTGAAGCGGTGGTTTGCCGGAGTTTGTCGAACAAGTTCCACAGTTTGAGACATGCGCATTTCCGAGATATGTGTGGCCCGGCTGAAGAAACGTTACCCCAGCCGGGCCACCTGGATGTCGAAAACGAAACGACCTAGCAAATATCTGCTTACTGACAAAGATAGGTGGTTAGTCAGTTGTCGATACATTCTTCAGAGATTCAGAGTTTGTCCACGCCTCAATCCAAAGAACGAAATAATTATTTATTTGGGTAAATACTAAATAGTGTAGTAGCCTGGAGTCCGAAATGTGCGAAGTTTCGTTATTTTTTATGTACTTACAATGAGAAGTTAATGTAAAATAGTTAATTGAATTCAGTGATGAAACAGTAACCGTTAATATTTAAATTAATGTAAATCCTCGATGAGTGATTGATATATTTTTCATTACTAATACTCTGAAAGTAGGTCTGAACTTGCCTGAGGAGCGGGTTGAAAGTAATACTTTTCAGTCCTAAGGAGAATCACTTTCAACTGACAGCTGCTGTCAAATTTTAAAAAGAAACTAGTTCTATTTTCACATTTTTATTGAACCATGTGTCGACTTTCTATACAGTCACTCAATTACAGCGCGGTGTATAATTGAAATAACAATGTTAAGTATCTATAGATTATACTTTGCATCCCTCCGAAGATGATTACCATAGTTTACATGCAGCAGTACGTAGTATGGTGCCGTTCTTATCACACTGTTTAAAGATATAAATACAAAAAAAAAAGTTTTGTCTACCTCACTCTCGCCACACCTCGGTCGCTTGGTCCGCCTGTGGTGAACGCCATTACGTTTTTTCGTGCGGTTCGAGTCACACGTCATGGGTTGTAAAAGCGCTCCAGATCGCATAATAGTTATGGATTATGGATAAATCATAAAGTTAGAACAAAAAGTGAACAAGAAAAATTACGGCGTCAGTATTACTGTAGGATTTTAACCGAAAGTGCAAATGAATCCCGAAATTAGTCACATTGTGTTTTCGATGATAATAATTTGGAAATCAATAGTAAGTACATTACGCTGCTATACTTAACTGTTAAAAATAATTTGTTTATGTAAAACTAAAGTGGCGATGGCGCCGTAAAGGCGCGCGCGCCGCCGCACGGCCCGCCAGGATGGCGCCGACGCCGGCCGCGCCGCCATCGCCACGAACGTTTTTTAACTAACGTTAACGCTTCGTGTTCGAGCGTTGACAGTACCTACTGTAAATTAAAACAGACAATCTGATATTAGATAATTATGGAACCTGATGTGGTTTCTTGCAATAAATGATAATACTCCACGTATAGCGTGTGTGTAGAGGGATTATTGCATAAATAAGCTCCACGTATAGCGTGTTGAGGGATTATTGCCTAAATAAGCTCCACGTATAACGTGTTGAGGGATTATTGCATAAATTAGCTCCACGTATATCGTGTTCGAGCGTTGACAGTACCTACTGTAAATTAAAACAGACAATCTGATATTAGATAATTATGGAACCTGATGTGGTTTCTTGCAATAAATGACAATACTCCACGTATAGCGTGTGTGTAGAGGGATTATTGCATAAATAAGCTCCGTATAGCGTGTTGAGGGATTATTGCCTAAATAAGCTCCACGTATAGCGTGTTGAGGGATTATTGCATAAATTAGCTCCACGTATAGCGTGTTCGAGCACTGACAGAAGTATTCTACAGACAAACTGATATTGGATACTTATGAAACCTGATGTGGTTCCTTGCAATAAATAACATACCTATACTCCACGTAAAGCGTGTTTGAGTGATTATTACATAAGTAAGCTCCACGTATATCGTGTTCGAGCACTGACAGAAGTATTCTAAATGAATACAGACAAACTAATATTGGAACGTGATGTGGTTATTCATAATAAATGTCTGAACGTGTAAGTATCAATTGATTTATATATTCTTAAACAAAACAAAATCAATTGGCAAATTTGTGGAGAAAGTCCTTTATCTATAACTTACTAAAATTAAAGATGTTCCAAGTTCCAAGTTTGGAATTAAGAACGTCAGCTACCGATAGTCGACCGAAGCTAAAGGCACTTACCAGTAGAGGTCGAACATCGGCAGCTTGTCTTGTGACTTTAAACTCAAGGGGGGCTCCGCAAGCAGCAGCCGCAGAGATGTGAACAACGACGTCCACATCGAGGGGGATTAATGCGGATACAGCTCTAGCTCTGGCTTCGATGCACCACCACCGGTACCTACGTCCAGCCAACCAGTACGTATGTACCAGCCAGCGTCAAAGTGGGAAGGAGGTACCTATTTCCATTACTAATGACCGTACAATTTTGTCTAGGACCAAAGGTTACAGATTTCCTTTTAAGAAAAACCCCTTAAAACAAAGTTTACCACAAAATAAGTGGTGTACACAAAAAGAAACTAAACTGAAATTATTGACGAGTGTATTTTCGAACTAGTTCAATGTGGTTTTATTTCATCTTGCAGTCCATGCAACGACCAAATATTTTTCTCCAATTTTAATCCGAATGGTAGACACAGATTTATATAAAACTTAAAGTTTAAATAAATACATTGATGTTCAACACTTAAAATGGGATATTACCGTATAGTAAGTATTTAACATAATAATAAAGTGATTATATGGCTACAACTCTAAGATGCTTACTTTTTAGTGTCAATATATAGATATAGAAGATGGAAAAATATCGAAATTCTAGTGACTTTCGATTTTATTTGAACTTAACGTTCTTCTGTTTGATTTGTGTACAATCGTGTTCACAGCATTTTCAAAACCCGTATGCTAGATAGACGATTTTCGCTCGTATCATATCACTTCGAAGTTCGAACTATCGATCTGTGTATCGACAATGTCACTGCCACAACAAACTTTTTAGAATTATTGGGATCCTTAATAAACTGGTACATAAGTTAAACCATGCCCATAAGATAGTGAAATTTTTAGGATTTGTATTTTATACAATAAACATGAAATTGTCTTTACCTAAGGAAAAGAAATTACGAATAAAAGAAAAGGCTGTTCAACTTCTTAAAACTGAAAAATACTCGTAAAATTGATGGGTTCACCTTTGATTGGCACAGTTAACATTCTATGTATTTCCTCTATTTTGTCTCATTACTAAATAACTCCAAAAAATTAAACTAGACAAAACCGAAGGCATTGTTGTTGTCTCATACTGGCCATGACAGCCGTGGCCCCCGTCTATAAAATAATTTATTTATTTATTTAATACATTATGTAAATAGAATACCTTAATGCGGGCTTAATGCCATTAGGCATTTTTGCCAGTCCACTTAAGAGTAGAAGGGACTATCAAGGTAGATGCACAACATATTGGAAGCATTTTGATACTATAAAAATTATTAATTAATGTATTATAAAAATTACTGTTGCACAAATCATTAAGTACATTTGAGTAGAATAAATTATTGCTTTATTCTTATTTCGAAGCTCACTCGCTCCACGCGAGCCTTGCCCGGAAGACGCATTTTTGAAACAATCGAATTCAAATTCGCATTCGAAATCGTAAGTTTCGAATGCATATTTCCATTTGCCATTTCCACTCCTTTTTGATGATGATGATGATGAATTTATATACGTAAATGTTTATTGCCATATTATTGCGTACCGGCTTTTATTTTTTTATTTTTGTGTGAAACGGTATCTTATGTAGAACTTGTTTTTAATGACATCACTGAATTCTAGTGATTCAAAAAAATTTTTAAAATTGGGAACAGTAGAAAATAATTTAAATATTATTCGTGTTCGAATTTAATATTCACTTCTAATGATTTAAAAACAGCGAGATTATTCAGCAAGCTCTGATAAAGTCAGGTGCTTCAAATATCAAGTAAGATTGGCACTGAATCAATATAGGTACTTAAGTAACTCTTCTTTCATGACTTTTGGGAGTTTTGTCAAGCTAATAATAAAAATAGTGTGACACAATGACACAGTTAATTCATTTTTTTTTCAATTGGAAGTTAGTCAAGTACGTTGATTGCGTAAAGGTCAGCATTATCGCTGCGGTTAGATACAGTGGTATCAACTATTTATATAGTTATCAGTTTCTTTTAAAAGGAGCTAATAAGCTAAAACCTCCTATACCAAAATATAATCTTACGTGGAACTCTATTTTTGTTCTTAATTGGTGAAAATTGACAAAACATTTTCAATTAAATGCCATTATTCGCTATAGCTTCGGATGACCGAATGCAAACTGTGTTTAATATAATAATTGACAATGAATGTATATTTATAAAAATAGTTGACTGAATAAAACACTAGACCTGGAAACCTACCAAATACTAGACTACCCTATGTCCGGCATAAGCTTTACAAGCGTATATACCTATTATATAAATTTAAATAAAATTTCGAATTTTTGTAAAAATGTGTCTTCTGAAAATTTGTTATCAGTTTAAAAACCACACATTAAGGAAGGATTCCAAACACTTGCATATTGCGTGAAAACTACCATGAAGAAATTTGTCTTCACTCAGCACACGGCATGCGACAACTTGGTCGTGCGCACATTTCAGCAGGCCTATTATGGATCTTTCATTGTATGACATGATATAAATTTTGAGATAAGAAAGTCATGAAATGCTTCATTTGGTACTACCGATCTCCAATGATATGTTCACTATGGCATTATTTAAATGATGTTATAACGATATAAAAACCATGAGATCGGTAATAAACCTGCAGGAGTCAAACTACAAATGGTTCGTTATGCTGCACTGGAGTGACACTTCTAATGTTTCCTAAAATATAATAATTGAGAATATGACGTTTTTTGCGAACTCTATATTATAAGCATAAATACATGTAATTCATGTTGACTACTATCATGTTCATTGTTATCATATTAATTAAAGTATGTATGTAATTGTTTTAAAACACAATGTTATAATAAGTGATGGATCAAATCAAATTTTTTATAAAGCTCTAAACATCTGCATGTAAACTATGGTAATCATCTTCGGAGGGATGCAAAGTATAATTAAGAATTGAACGAACTTACCTTGTGAAGTTCGATTCCAATTATACGAGCATCACGTAGAAGATGATTACCATACTCCCACCCAACCCAGTTTCAATACGTTCTCTGAGTACCCTTACTTAAAAAAATTGATTTCAATGGACTCTAAAATTAATGGCGTTCACAGGCCGACCAAGCGACCGAGGTGTGGCGAGAGTGAGGTAGACAAAACTTTTTTTTTGTATTTATATCTTTGAACAGTGTGATAAGAACGGCACCATACTACGTACTGCTGCATGTAAACTATGGTAATCATCTTCTACGTGATGCTCGTATATTTGGAATCGAACTTCACAAGGTAAGTTCGTTCAATTCTTAAATATATTTTTTAAATGGCTTTATTATAATTTATTTTCAACTATTTTTTTTAAATAACTTAGATTTGGGCAAAATATTTACCATTTTTTAAATTATGTAAATGAAAAATAATGTCTGAATAGCTGGCCGGCCACAGAAAAAAAAACAAAATAAGCGGGAAAGCGGCAATGCAATCTTCATTTGTAGAGTTTTGTTAATACTTCCGTATAGTAGAGATTTGTATTAACTGTTAATTATAATTGTATAAAATTGTGTTAATAATTAATACAATGAGTTCATCTGATTCAGGTATGGAGTTAACGCCTGATTTTATAAGAGAAAGCGGGCTAAATCAGAAGTTGTTGATTTATGTAAAATAAAATTTACACGTTTTTTCATTGTTTTATTTTTACTTGTATTCGTAATGAAAAAAAGTGTTTACCTCGGGCTAAAGACTTATTTAGTCCCTCGAGCTACAGATTACTACGTCTCGGGCGCCAAACACCGTCTCGGGACTAAATAAGTTACTTTCACCCCTGGGGTAACAATGTACAGTAAGCTCCCATTCAAGCTATCCATTTACACTACGAAATCCGCCACTATTACGAGCGACATAAGAACGGTCCAAAGGTCAATCAGTATAGCTTGACAAGGAGCTTACTGTACTATAAAGTGTTTGCGCGTTTCAGAGATATGTGTGGCTTAGCTTGGGTAACGTTACCCTAGCTGAGCCACACGGATCTCGAAAACGAAAAAACATAGCGAACGAAACATACCAATCCGCACTGGGCCAGCGTGGTTGACTAAGGCCTAATCACCCTAACATAGGGTAGGCTCGAGCCCCTCGGTGGGGACGTATATGAGCTGTGATGATGATGACGATGATGATAGCGAAAATCTGTTTGCTGATAGTGATAAGTAGGTGGCAGTTTGTCCCCGCCGGACCACCTGTGCCATTAGACAGTACCTCTCGAAAGCGGAACGACATAGCGAAAATCTACCTACTGATATTTTTCTCATTTTTTTCGTTACCCAGCTGGGGTCAGCCTCACAGACACCAGGCGAATTATTTCCAAAATATGGATTCTGATCGCTGACTCCAAAGACTCACGTTACTAGTCTTAGGCTTAACCACAGATAATATAATACTACAGTAGCTTAACTCACATTGCCGTAGTCGGAGCGAAGCGACTTATGTTTTAAAAGTATATTCTTCAAAATTTTAACAACGTAACGGACAATTTTGTTATGCAAATATATTCTATAGTTCTATCTCTCGTGTTGTATAGTTCTATCACATGAAGTGTGATTTATTATTGATAAACATTGTACATTTTTTTTCTACTGACCGAAGAATTCTATTAGTTACTACCTGTCACACCAGGCTACGCCAGGTAGTGTGACTGTGGGGTGCGATGTCAGACAACTTCCTTGTGGTGCACCCTGGGCAACCCGGCAGATTATCTGCCGCGGGCTAATAGTCTGACAAGAGGACCCTCCATAGAGGAGGGGTGTGGGATGGCCGGGCTTAACCCGGCGGGCCACTTCGTGTGGCCACCCGCTTCATGCGGGGAAGGGCGAAGTCCCCTCTTCTTATTTTAAGAGGTGTGGCTTTCGCCGGTAGCCTGATTTGGGCGGCTACCTTGAAGGTAGCAGAGTGGAGGCGACTTCTCGCCACGGCGCTTCGCGCCTTCTGGGGGTTTCCCCGAGCTTCGGCTCACCTGCGCGCGGTGGATCCAGTGGGATCTGCCGTCGGGCAACCCGTTACCCGCACTGAGCGGGCCGGGGGCACGGCGCACTGAGCGTCGGGCCACGTGGAAGACAACCACAATAAAAAACCAGTCCCGGGGTGTAGAGCGGCGCAGAACCGCTCCACAAAGTAGCAGAGCCAGGAGGAGTCCGGCTACGGTCATGTCACAGGCAGGGGGTCAGCGGGAATAAGGCCTGGCTGTTGTCCCCTTCCCCTTGTCTTGTGACGGACGGAGGAGCTGCTGGGGGGGTTTTTAGTGGGTAGGCCCGGTCCGTGTACGGTCTGGGGAGTCCCACATATCCTCGTGGTTTGGCTCTACCACGAGGAATGCGTAAATGCATTTTCCCCACTCCCACAAAAAAAAGGTAGTGCGACTGTCAGGAAAAAAATTGTGTCACACTGGTGTGACAGAGAGTAATCCCCCCTAGCTACGCCACTGTTTGTACCTACGTTACTTAGAGATGAATGTACTTTTAGTACTTTTAACAACATGGCGCGTCGCGTCGCTTCGACAGCATCAATGTGGGTTGAGCCTTAAAAATCTGTGATCGACTTACGATATAACAAACAGTAGGGCTAGCACGAATATTTGCGTCAAAGTATTCGTATCGTCAATAACGACATCGTCAAATATTTGTATGAGAATTTTAGTTCCAAGTACGCGCTGGGCGCTATAGGGGCGCTGTATACAATTCCAAACAAATATTTGACGATGACGTCATTCATGATACGAATACTTTGACGCAAATGTTTGTGCTAGCTGTACTAAATCCTGACCACGGAGACCCGACGTTCTTGCCGTAGACCAGAGTGGTCCAGTAATGTGACTGTGGACTTCCATACAAATATGCTGCCTGTTTGTAGTTTTGAAGTTAGTGGAGCCAGGTAAGTCAAAAACAAAATACCATCAGTTATGTCTACTTCTAATTCATAAATAAAACAAAGAAGTATTAGTCGGAATATTTATTACGTACAAGTCAAAAGAACTACAAATGCCCAACCGAACTGCACATAAATTAGTTGTACCGAGTCGAATAAAATCTCAAACATATTAACAAAAATCAATAATTACTCAAGAACAAATCTAACCCATTCAACTGACGGCTTAATGATTAGTCATTTTATTTGGTTTCCATTACGACATTAAATATTTTTTATATACTTTTACGATTAAATATAATTTACACAGTACAAAGCCAAAATGTACGAAGTATCAAAAACTACGTGGCTACATTTTTTAAATGTTAAATATAATAAAGTATATTAAATTTAAGACACATTAATGAACTAGTTGTAGGTATGTATATGACATTTAATAATTTATATAAGACATTTAAGTACGGCGATTTACACACCGAATATTCTACACAAAATACAATTTATAATTATAAAAATTACATTGTAAAAATAGGCATTAAAATAGTTGCCAATCGAAAATGAACCCTACGACGTTAGCTCCTGTCACGCGTTATAAATTCCACTTTGATTAAATCAATAAATAATATTGACGTAAAAAGTAGCGGTATTCACAATTTTATGAACATTTCTGACAACTCTTCTATGTGTACTTACATCGTCATAAAGTTCATTTTGAACACGAATTTCTATACGGACATTATACACAGTGTACATACGAGTTATATATTTAATATTAATAACATCTAAATCTATACAATTGGTGTTTCAATACCTTCAGTGGACGTTTCGCTTGCGCGGGCATCGATATACAATAAGTAAGTGTAATTACATTTACAAGTGCGGTACAGTTGGGAACAGTCTCTATCTATATAATAATGCTAAGACTGGCACCGCGGTGGTCCGAAATGATTAAGTGCAAACAGTACAAAGATCGCCGTACGGCGTTAGCACTAATCGTAATGTTAGCGCATCTCGGACCACAATGTACAATTGCCGAGTGTCATACTAAAATAATAGCGTCATTATGTCTTTAAAGGTCTATATTGAATAAAGGTTTGATAGTTTAAAATAATATTAAGTAAACGGTTGGCAACATGTTTTTGCAATAATTGTACTTGACTTATTAGCATAATAATAAAAAAACGAATACAAATCATATTTAAAGGCTATAAAAATTTGGTGCTTCTGACTAACAATAGGCGAATGAATAACAATATCATTATCTAAAAAAACAACTAAACAACAATTATATTAAAATGTTCAAAAAATTTCCCAACCGCACCGCATACGATAACTGACACAAGCTGCACATACTAAGGCACATTATTACACGAGAGTAACGGCGAGTTTTCGAAACGTCTGTCAAGGATCAAGAAAGAATAAAAATAAGCACAGCGTAAAGACCTGCCAAAGAATAATATCATGTTTCATTTGCCGTAAATATCGTTTCGGAAACTCGCACAATGTTAGTACCTTTCATTTTATGGTTCATCCGCGTCTCATTCATTATTGATCTATTTTAGACATATAATAGAAAAAAATGTACTTACGAATATTACCTGTGTTATGTCATATAATAAGTATCTCAGCTAGTTTCATAATTAAGCAGTTAATTAATATATGTGGAATGAGAAAATGTTTAAACGTGTTGGTCATACTAATAATTTGGTCCTACGAGCCGGACAGTAATAATTATCACACTGTCCGGCTCGTAGGACCAAATTATATAACTGCTTTTACAAAGTTGTTGTCACAAACATTGTCTTAGACGCGGACGTACCCGATACATTTACTATGTTAATTAATTCAACGATTGAAGTCTCACGCTACCTCTGTAGATGCCACCGTTATAACAGAGCTACAAGGAAAAGAAAGAACACGTTTCAATGATTGTCATAATACCCTTAAATCTAAACACACATACTTTTTCAAAAAATCGCCGCTATCAGACGAAAAGTAAAAAAATTAGCGTCTAAAAGCAGGGATTTTTAGCCTTAACAAGCTATTAAGACTATTAGTTTGTTTAGTCGTTAATATTTTAATTAATGAGTTAAATGAGTAAATACATTTTCTCGCGAATAGTTTAAAAAATAGATAAGATTAATATATTTTTAAGAAATTGCACCAAACATCTTATTACTAATTAATGTTATAGGTAAATAAATGACTTATAAATGGCACATAGGTTTTTATTAAATATTACTAATTGTTTAGGAGTGAATGCAAGCGGGGTTTCATGCGCACAAAAAAAAATTAAATATGTAAATAAAAAAAATGGAAATACGATTCATAAAGCTTATCGATTTCCGTTCAGTTTTTGATAAAAAACTATTAATGAAAAATGTTTTGAATTAGAATTTTGAATTAGATGAATTAAAATTATTAACTGTAAACCACTTAATAATTTTTAATTCATCGTAAGATTTTTTGCAATCTTATCGATCATATAATATTACTTTGATCAATTCTAACCACATTTTGCACACACTCCATCATGTTATTGACATCAAAGGCACATAGTCAAAATCCATAGATGTAGAATTTAATCGATTGATAAAAAGACCTTTATAACACAACCAAAAGAGGATACAAACAGATAAGTACAATAATAACGACGGTGAAGACTAGAAAACGATGAACGTGCTGTCGTCTATCGCGTTGTGACGTAAGCTATCTCTCTATATCACACATCTATAAAATTTTACATCTATGGTCCAAATGTTTCAATATAATGGCACGAGCGGCAAATGACCTGATACGCTTTTTGATTGCAGCCACTGAAAGCGACAGTCGACACTGAATCCCTAAACATTTTTATACGACTTGGTAAGCATGTTAACAGGTTAGCGCAATTGAGCTCTAGAGGACCCCACTTATGCGCAAGACGGTGGTTGTGCTCAATAAGGTGGGGGTACTTAATATGTACCCCCACCTCATTATTACATCGACTAATACCTTTCCACTCGAATTGCTTAATAATAGGCCCGTTCCAGTTAAGCACGGATTTGCAATATTTTCAACATTTTTAGCATCAACGCGTTTCATTAGCCTTTGTTGCTAACTTTTCGTGCTGGTTTCGTGTGTTCCATTTAAACATTTTTGCCACTAAAAGTTAACACCACACCCATGCTAATAGATGGGTCCTCTGATACCATTTTTTGACAGCTTTCAAATTTGACATTTGCACTCTTTTTTTTACGAATCAAAGTGATTTTTCAGTGGATTTAAATAATAAATTGAAAGATATTTATAGTTTTAGCAGATTTTGATTTGTATTATTTGAAATATTTAGTTACTGGACTAAGTAGGTGAGGCGTCAAAATTCAGCACGAAAAATCAGTTCTTATCGTTTCATTTGTAACAATTAGCGCGGCTAAAAATGTCAACATTTCTTATAAGAAACGCAAAACGAGGCTAACATAAGATGTCAGCACCAGCAAAGTGGTGATGGTTAACTGGAACACAGCTAATAGCTGCCCTTTCGCATAAGCGACCTACCTCAGCACCGCTGCAATCAAAAAACGACCACGTGTCACAACAATATCGTTCACACAATGACAGGTCAGACTTTACAGTATGACTCGAGACCGCATATATCGTCATTCATAAAAGCAGCAAGTTTTCATATTGCAACAGCTGTAAAGCATGACGTGTGTGAACTGTACTGTACACAATTAACAAGAAGGCCTCTTCTGTAAGGATCCCATAACGGGCTAGCACTTTGTGATTTGTCGGTAGAATTTGTACGTTATCTTATCACCAACTCCGCGTAATCGCTCTGAGCATAATTTTATTTCGTTTTTACTTATACAAAGGGGTTATAGTTATTTGCCTAGGGTTCCCTGAGAATATACATTAACGATCTACTCAGAAAATTCTTACTTCATTGATTATTATATTTTATTTATTACAATCTTTATTTATATAATTTTATAGAAATACAAGTTTTAAAAGATTCATATTTCATTAATATCAAACCAAAAATGTTTCTCATTATTCAAATTACAATCTTTATTTATATAATTTTATAGAAATACAAGTTTTAAAAGATTCATATTTAATTAATATCAAACCAAAAATGTTTTTCATTATTCAAATTGCTACTTTAAATTAGGACTTAACGCTTTCTCTGTGTGTTCAAATCACACAGTAGAAAAAAAATACAATTCCCCAATCAAATCATGCGAGCGAGTCTGCCTAGAGTTGGTGATAGATAAGTCGCATCATTTGGAAGCCGTTTTCATATCAAAAATATCCATTTCTATATTTTTTAATGTATTCAGTATTTCACCATAATCATTATTTACTTATGAACTTGGAACAAAATACTGTTCTTCAAATATTTTTTTATTTATTAATAATATGCAAATATTACTTCAAATATGCAAATATTACTTCAACTGACGCCTACCGTAGGATGGTTTGATCTTTTTGAAAGAACAATAGCCCAAAGATTACAGATTCCACACTAAAATAGCGTGTATAAATTCACTTTCATTGGAATAATGTTGACTTTCGCTAGCCGTTTAAGAATCTCAAATTAGTTTTTTTTTGTTATGAAAGCTCGGGCAATCTGGGAAACATATAGGTATGTAATGTAGATTTGAAGTAAAGATCACCTTTATAACTATACGAGAAAAGTTGTTATTGCTTATTCTTAGGGGCAAGGAGAAAAAGAATGTTCTGAACTATTTTCTTATTCTTGTCCCTCACAATGCACTGAAGTACATTTCTATATCCATTAGCAAACAAACCGCAAAAGAGAATGAGACTAAACATTAATGTGGCTTGAATTCAATAAATGGACAGCATGATTAAATTGGTCTAAGTTTTTCTAAGAACTAAAAATAATTTGTATACATTCCCGAAAATAAATGTGACTGTGTCATGACTAAAATGACCATTGTTCTTTCAACCATCTGGTGAATTCGAAGAATGTGGCTTCCAAATACCTACCAGAAATAAATTTTCCAAACATTATAACTTTCGTAAACTCTTACAAAACGAATGAATAAATATATTAATTTCAAAACTTTTTAGATAAGGCCTTTGTTTAGGCACAGCGTTGAATTTGTGTATAATATAATCGATACACAATAAATTTCATGTATAAATATTAAATAAATATTTAGCACCGCAGATCTCTTTAACTTTTAAAAATTTCATACGGGTATTAATATTAACCCTTATGGTTTTTAAACTTAATAATAGCTATAACTACACTATAACACTACTTTGTAATCATTGTTCCTTATACACTATCCAGTTGCCATATCCCATAAGCAGTCTAAATGGCAAGTACATTCAAAGCATACAATCTATCATTTATTTCAAAATAAATCTATAAATAAAAGATTCTTTATTTCAAAAGAACAAGTGAATACCAAAAAGTATCTGAAAATATCAATGATCATTGTGCAGATGACAGTATTAAGGTATGGCCCTAAAATTAGTAAGACACATTGAGAAATAAGTTACACTTTGACAGCTGTCAAGATGACATTAGGAAGCGGCACGCACAATACAGATTAAAAATGCACGTAGCTTGAAAACAATGCGTTAAGTTCGTCCAACATTTAAATGGGAGACCAAACCTTTCTAGAAATTGCCGAACTTCTTTGTGACCGTGGAGCTGGTCTCGGACTTGTGCGAGCTGGTCATCACCGACTTCCTCTCTATGGTTTCAGAGGTAACGGTTTGCTTCGAGAACTTTTTGTCTAGGCCGTCGATTTCCTTGACCAATTCCGTCGGAGTTTTTGTCTTCATCACATTAGTCGAGGACTGGTAATCGGATGTTTGGAATTCGGACGGTCTCATAAAAGAGCGACTCGTGTCCGAACTCATTTTCGACTCTAGCGTGTTGAATCTAGAGTCCAAGGTGCTGTACTTCGAATCGTTGTCGAACGACTTGGACAGTTCGTCGATGCCTTCGAGCTTGACCGGTTCGTACTTTGTATTCGTGCTCGTAAGGTTGACGGGCGACGAGCTGTATATTTTGGTTGTGGTTATCTTCTGTGTTCCGTTCGGTATTTCCTTTACTTCCGTCGTGGTTTCCTCCATGAAGTTGGGGCCTCCATAGCTGTGAGCCTCCTTGCCGTAAGGAGATGATATTCTGTCGAATTCTGGCGTTGCAGCTTTAACTAAATCCGTGGTCTTGAAGGCTGGGAACGAGTCGAGTTTGGAAGGAGTTGAGGTAGTAAAGGGAGATTTGACTTCTGATCTGTATTCTGACTTGGAATAGTCGGTTTTGGGATAAGAGGAATAAGATTCGCTTTTGACTGTTATCTCGGAGTGCTTAGTGCCACCCGGAATAGCTTCGGTTGAGACTTGGTGTTCGGAAAACGTTTGGCCTACGCCGTCGAAGGGAGACTTGGGTGTGCTTGGCTTGTTGACGGACGAGTAAATGTTCTCTTGTTTGTCATCGAACTTCAACTCTCTGGCGTTGAACTTAGGGCTCATTGGCGCCGTTTTGGGGGCGTCGTAGCCGTATCTCTGGTCTTTGGTGTACTGGTTGGTCTCGTATTGGCGCTGCTCCTCCTTCCTGTACTCGTGCACTGGCCGCGGCGTGTCGTACAGACGAGTCTCGTAACTGCAATTGTTACTTGTTGATTAGTCAATTAATAAATTAATTTCCCATTAAAAAAATATTTCAACGAAATTGTAATATAATGTGAGTTGAAACACCGGCTACCCAATTCCATGCAGTATTATTTGAGCAAGAAAATTTAATGTTTAAGTGAGTTTAGTAATGGAAAAGAAGATTAGTTTGCTAGTGAAATAATCTAAATAAACATAGCGATGGTGTCGCATTAAAACGGCTTGTGGCTGAAATGAAATACGGCAAAGATTCGAACGACGATCACGAATATGCTAGCGAAAAGTCTAGTGGCGGCAGTCTGCGGTTCTCTTAATTTATTTCCTGTCTTTATTTATTCATATTTTTTCAATAACAATAAATGTTGATATTTATTTGTAAATTGCGATGATTTTAACATGTAGTATTCTATTTATTTTTAGCTAGGTATCCGGAGAATTTTAATTCAACCAGTTTGTCGGAATTTTATTCTAAAAGAAAATTAATAATTCTTAATAACTGATATTACTATGAATATTTTTTACAATACCAAACAAGTAAGGCGCAAAATATATATTGAAATATCATATTTTATCACATTACGAACGTATAGGAGGGAAAGATTTGTTGATTGTCATCTCTAAAGTTTTATAATTCTTGAATTTGCATATAATACCGCTTGGATACATATTGTTCAAAATAAAATTATATATAAAATACAACGCGATATTTGTGTTAGATTATTACAGTGAAAATTAAAACGAGGTAACATTATCTATCTTCTATATAAATAAAAATGAATCGCTAAAGTGTATGTACGCGCATAACTTCCGAACGACTGCACAAAATTGCAACATTTCCTTTTATTGTATTCGTTATTGTCAGGACAAGGTATGTAAAAAAGAAATTTTTAAAAAAATCAGCATTTTTTTAAAATGAAAGGCGAGCGAGTGAATGAGACAGAAACTCAATATATGGATCTTCAATATATGGACAAAACAATGACAGATTGACGTATGGCCGTACGAAGTAGGCCGGGTCATCTAGTATGGATTGAATATCAAATCGACACGATATTCGCGTGGAACTATACACACTGAACACCGATAATATTCGCCTTGAAGTTGAAACATCGCATCGAACAAACATCAAACGAGGCGACGCGAAATTCGCATCGAAAAAAGGTGCCGTGATATTTTTTCACGATTCGCGACGACCAACGATCGATCGACGGACCGCCGCCGCAGACGTGACAGCTGATGGCGTACCCCGGTGACTGTGGTGGCGAGACTGGCGAGTCAAGCGTCCCCAACGCGCTCATACTTAGCGACGGACGCGGTGCGGGGAGGCGGCGGCGGCGGCGGCGCGGGCCTAGGGCTCCGCTGGCCCACCAGCAGCGCCGTCCGCACCTCCGGCAGGCGCAGCGACCGCACCACTACGCTCTCGTCAGCGGTCGCGCTAGCATGCACGTTATTGGGTTACACATACCATACACACCACTACAGCACAATATAGAGAACGATGCAGTACTTTGACTCCATCCATATAGAGGGACGAATCGGCGCACGCACACATACAAACGTCGTTTACACGGCCGCCAAGCATGCTCTGAACGGCATAGCGACGCAGTGTCACAGTGTCACGCCGCGCGCCGGCCGAGATTGTTGTGCTCCAGGTACACGCCGCGCCGCTCACGCGCGGCGTGTACGTATACATTCACCGATTTTTTTGTAGGTACCAACCCTAGCGCCCAGTTCAGAGGGCCTATTACCGATCTCATGGTTTTGCTAATGATATCATATGATATCATAGTGCAAAACGAAAAATACGATTTCCGGTCAGATTTTTAATCATTTGTTCATTATTTAATGATGACATCATTGAAATTATGCCATAGTGATGATATCATTGGAGATCGGTAATACAAAATGCAGCATTTCATGACTTCTTTTTCTCAAATTTATACCATGTAATACGATGAAAGATCCATAATTGGCCTGCAGCTTTAGGTATACATTTCAAAGGCACGCCTGAGTCGGGCTACTGTATCGTTCTCTATATTGTGACTACAGGCTCTACTCTACGGCGTAAGTGTAGTATGCAGCATGCGCGGCTTGGCAAAACAGACTTTGGGCAAAAACCAGTGTACGTACAAAATAAATAATAGTATAAAGTGTATAAGTTTTATTATAGAAGGCGCGTATACATGTTTCACAAAAAGTAATAAACGAACAAGTAACAAAAAACGTTTGGTCCCTTTTGCCAAGCTGCGTTAGTAAAAGTTATCGACAGTTTGCGCAGCATGATGGCAGCGAGCCACATTGAAACATTATACATATAAGAATAAAATTAAAGGTCTATTTCAGGCAAACTGCATCAAGATCTGTTTATAATACCCACTATACAACGTGTTTATTGAAAAAAAATTGCACAACTTCTAAAATTAATTTGCTCAGAATAAAGAGTAGAACTGATTGCCGAACATATAAAAAGTAAATAGGTCCGATGCTATACAAAAAAATAATTATGCCATTTTTCGAATTACTCTAGCGTTCACGAACACGACCACTTATATACTTAGATCGCGCGATATTAGCACAGTTTCTAATTTCTTTCAAATTAGTAACTATGCTAATACTGAAACAAAAAAAAGCAAACATAATTTTAAATAATTCACAAAAATTTGACTCTATTGTTTATTTTCTTTCAATTTATTTAATTCTTTTATAGTAAAAAATTGTTCGGGTGTCTAAAATATTATGCTTTTTTTCTTAACACGCTGTATTTTGAGTTGGTTAATATATAGAAAGAAAGATTTTCAAGGGCAGCGAGAGCCGATAAGTTAGTCCATTCAAAATGCATTAAAAAGTAAGTACTAAATATTTTTTTTGTAATTGTTGCTTAAGCTTTGTTAATTATAATAATACTCTGATTTCATTCACTATTAATATCATCAAGAAACTACAAGGACGACTGCCTGTAAATGTGTAGGTATTTGAATCAGTTCTTTAATTAAAGCAGTAATAATCAGAATATTTTTAATAACCATTTAGTTGTTACTGTTAATTGTTAAGAACCGTGTATCGGAGATTATAAGTTACAGCGTTTTGTCAAATGCGTTTAGTATAAAAAATTATAAAATACACAAGAAAAACATAAAATCAGCATCGGAATATGTACAGAACGACGAATATCGGACTGACAAACGCGCCGGCAGGACAAGCCACGCTTTGTACAAAAATGTGTGTCCAAGCTTTCAAAGCATCGCTTTATGTTGACGACTTACTTATTATTGATCATCGTTCTGTCATTCATCGTAGTGTTTTGTCTGCAAGTGAAACCACTGAATAAATAACTATAGATTAATACATTAAAGGGCCAAGCTTAAACGGACCGGTCTGCGGTGCAATATATTAATCAAAATTACAAGTTTTCAACGCATTTAATTGCAGTTTGTTAGTTTATGATAAATTGCCAACAATCTTAAGTATCAAATAAAAGTTTTTCTTTTTACTTAATAAAGTTTAATTACAATTTTCGTTGAAAACTTATATCACATACTATTTTCAATACTACAGTGGGTATTAAATTCCATTAATACAAAGAATAAACTACTAAAAGTCATGCTATGACTTATGCTTGTGATAATGTGAAGTATTAATTTTGTGGAAATGTTTTAATTTAGATAATTTTTTAATAATCTTTTCAGTCTAAGTGACAGATTCACATCGAAACAAACACCATATAGCCGAGAGCTAAGGCCAACGAACCTTTCCACTACAGTATATTATGTAAATAAAGTGATGCGCACATCAAGCCATGCGTTTCGAGTTCTAAGTTTAGAATTACAAAGTTTTCAAATAAAACATTTTGTTTCTTTTGTTACAAGTCTTCAAATAAAATAAAGTATCGTTAATAAACATGAACTATAATTTATCGAGACTATAATTAAGTTAATAATTACGGTGATTATCCAAATTTTAAAACAGAATATTTTACTTGAACCAAAGAAACAGTAAGAAACGAACCTCGAAAAACGGTATCAGTTTTCCTTGCATTGTGAATCTTTTTTCCGATACTATAGAATTCATTAAGTTACAACTAATATCTTAACTTGATATATAAATATAAAAAATACATAGTCGTAGGCACAGTTCATAAGTGTCATAAGGCACAGGGTTTCAAAAAGTAAGTCATCTGCAGAGATCCAGCAGCGTGCAAAAGAGAAAGAGATATTGATTAAACAAGCTGAAACATTAAGAGAGTAAAGAGGAAAAAATCTTTTAGGCAACAATTTATTTCGTTTACTTGTATTTTATTTATTTGCATATGTATTTTAATAGTTAAGGTGCAGTTATACTGTCACTTTTACAGTGACGTATTTTCTTTTGTAAGTTGTCAGTAAATCTATTATTTTAAAATATATAAAATTGGATAGGCGACTAAAGGCGTGCTTGATTAGATACTAACCAAGATGGTCTCATACTTTATTTGAAAAATAGACCATCCTGACGAAGTCTCTTCTATTACGGCTTTAATTAATTTTGTGAATTAAAATCGACATGTTGAGTTATGGTTTCGATGCCATCCTGCCCTTTAAGTTTTAAATTTTCTCTCATATTACAAAACATATTGTAGCCTTTATCAAAAACCATCACAATTCTTACCGAGTGGTGAATCCTTCGTAGTTCTGCTTAGGAGTGTCATCTTGCGGTCGGAAACTGGAGAATGTTGGACTCTGCGCTGTGTATTGCTTTTCGTTGTGATATTGGTTATAGCCATTGGTTTGGCCGGTCTGAGAGTGGCTGTAGATGGTTTGAGATTGGTTATAACCTGTCTGAGTTTGGTTATAGCCAGTTTGATTCGGGTTATAGCCTGTCTGATTCGGGTTATAGCCCGTCTGACCCGGGATATAGCCTGTTTGAGTCTGACTATAGCCTGTCTGATTATAGCTCTGGTTGTGGCCGGTCTGAGAGTGGTTGTAGGCGTTGGGAGTGCCGTGTATAGACTGCGAGAGATTGGATATGTTTTGAGTTAAGTTTGTTGTATTTTGCGTGAGGTTTGGTGTGTACGAACTGTTTGGGCTGTATGTTGTGTTTGCGAAGCTGCTCGTTGGGGATTTGACCCTGGTGAAATATAAGACAGTAGTTAACGTTATTGTACAATTTTTCATATTCATAAAATCAATATGATACGTAAATGCATTCAAATGATCAAAAGAAAAATTTATTTAACCACTGTGTTAATGTACTGATTTATTTAGTTCAAGTATTCTGTAAAACATACGCATTGGGCATTTCTAATTTTAATATTGTCTGCAGTTGTTGATGAATTGTGCTCTGTGGAGTTCTTTTACCAAGTTTAAAAGAAAAAAGATTTTAATACCAAAAAATAAATTTAATCTTGAACTTTTGAAACTGCTGACATAGGCTCTGAACGCAAACTTAGATTGTGTTACGATTCAATTTGTAATATTCATTATTCACGAGTAACTTTACCTGGCCGAGTCGACGTACAGATGGTCAGTGTCAGTGTCCTCTGCGGAAGAGTCAGTGGCCCGCAGCCTGTACTTGGCCTGCCTGATGGCCGTCAGTCTCCCGCGCGCCTCCTCTAGCTCCTTCTCGATGCGCAGCACCTCAGACCTGACCAGTAAACGAGCGAATTAATGTTATTTCTTATTCACCACGAACGATGTGTATTTAAAATGCTATATATTAGATAGTGAATATTGCCTGTAATTCTTTTGTTGGTATTACTTTTCCAACTAAAGTTATAAATAGTGTGTGTTTGTGTATGGTGTAAGTTTGTGCGATCAGTGTGTGTTGCGTAAATGTGGTCGTGTTAGCGTGCGTGCGGCATCAGCGTGTGGTGTGTGTGTGTACAAACAAGGTTTAAATAGTACATTATCTTAGTTCATTATATTTTTAAGAAGATTTTAGTTAATAATATTCTTGTATTTTGCTTGAAGTCAATAAGTGCTTATAAAGTTGCGTACACATACGTATGTACATATAAGGGTTAATTAAAATGTTGTCATTCTTAGTTCAATCCATTTTTAATTAGATTTTGGTTAATTAGATTTTTGTATTTTGTTCGACGTCAATAACTGTCTGTAAAGGCGCGTGTGCGTGTGTGTATGTACATACAAGATCTATAAATAATACATTGGTTATCTTAGTTCACCACCTTTTTAATTACATTTTTGGTTAATTCGATTCTTGTATATTGTTTGACGGCAGTAATAGTGCTTGTAAAGGTCTATACTGTATAAAGATTTTTGAGTTTGAATTTGGTGTGTGCGAGTGCGTGATGTGTGGTGTAAGCGTGCGTGTGCGTGTATGCTGTCACGAACATTTGCGTCAAAAGGCGCGTTCCATTTGAGCGCAGATTCGCAGCATTTTCAACATTTTTGGCATCATCGCGTTTCATTAACTTTTGACGCTAGCAGGGTTAGCATCGTATGTAACGTAATGCGTTCCATTTAAACAATATCTTGATTTTTAGGTTAAGTTCCCTTTGTGAAAAATAGCGCGGTTAAAAATGTTAACATTTCTTAGAAGAAACGCAAAACACGGTTAACATTTGATGTTAGCGTGACAAAATGGTGACGCTTAAATGGAAAACGGGGAAAGTATTCGTATCGTCAATGAAGTCATCGTGAAATATTTGTATGACAATTTTAGTTCCAAGTACGCCCTGTAGGGGCGCTGTACAACTCTGACGCAAATGTTCGTGCCACAGACGTGTATCTGTATGTGACGTGAGCATGTGTCGTGCGTGTCGTCAATACGAGTGTCACCTGGCGTCGATCTCCTGCACGATGCCGCCGACCATCCGCCGGTTGAGCACCATGAGTTGCCACGCTTTTTGAACGATACGTATAGTCTGCTTCCCTACGTATACGTCTGTGGTTCGCGCTAGCTAGCCCTACTGTACGGTGAGGTGAGCGTGTGTCCGTGTGTCGTGCGTGTCGTCAGTACGAGTGTCACCTGGCGTCGATCTCCTGCGCGATGTCGCCGACCATCCGCCGGTTGAGCACCAGGAGTTGCCATGCTTTTTGAACGATACGTATAGTCTGCTTCCCTACTTATTCGTCTGCGGTCCGCGCTGACCCTACTGTACGGTGAGGTGAGCGTGTGTCCGTGTGTCGTGCGTGTCGTCAATACGAGTGTCACCTGGCGTCGATCTCCTGCGCGATGCCGCCGACCATCCGCCGGTTGAGCACCAGGAGTTGCCACGCTTTTTGAACGATACGTATAGTATGCTTCCCTACGTATACATCTGTGGTTCGCGCTAGCTAGCCCTACTGTACGGTGAGGTGAGCGTGTGTTCGTGTGTCGTGCGTGTCGTCAGTACGAGTGTCACCTGGCGTCGATCTCCTGCGCGATGCCGCCGACCATCCGCCGGTTGAGCACCAGGACTTGCCACGTTTTTTGAACGATACGTATAGTCTGCTTCCCTACGTATACGTCTGTGGTTCGCGCTAGCTAGCCCTACTGTACGGTGAGGTGAGCGTGTGTCCGTGTGTCGTGCGTGTCGTCAGTACGAGTGTCACCTGGCGTCGATCTCCTGCGCGATGCCGCCGACCATCCGCCGGTTGAGCACCAGGAGTTGCCATGCTTTTTGAACGATACGTATAGTCTGCTTCCCTACTTATTCGTCTGCGGTCCGCGCTGACCCTACTGTACGGTGAGGTGAGCGTGTGTCCGTGTGTCGTGCGTGTCGTCAATACGAGTGTCACCTGGCGTCGATCTCCTGCGCGATGCCGCCGACCATCCGCCGGTTGAGCACCAGGAGTTGCCACGCTTTTTGAACGATACGTATAGTATGCTTCCCTACGTATATATCTGTGGTTCGCGCTAGCTGCTACTGTACGGTGAGGTGAGCGTGTGTCCGTGTGTCATGCGTGTCGTCAGTACGAGTGTCACCTGGCGTCGATCTCCTGCGCGATGCCGCCGACCATCCGCCGGTTGAGCACCAGGCTGCGCTCCTCGTCGCAGTGGATGGCGTCGCGCGCGGCGCGCACCAGCCCGTCCGTGGAGCGGATCACCGCCGCGCCGGCCGCCTGCAGGCGACGCGTCGACTCCGAGTTGGGGTCCGCCTTCACCTGGCGTAGCGTACACGGGACGTGAGTGTTTAACGTTGGTGGGCGGTACAGTAACCAAAGTGAAGGGCTGACGTATTGCCGAGGGCAGTCATTAGCAATATGTGTGTAACAGAATGTAAAGGCAGATCTATAATAGTAGTTTATGAAATAGTCACATAATAGGGGGTCTTAAAACACTAGTGTGTGTTTAAAATTCGAGGCTTGCCGAGAATTTTAATAGTACCACACGAGTGTTTTAAGACCTAATTATGTGCAATTTCATACACTACTTTATCTACACTCATGCAATCAGTGGTTACCATTTTTTAAGTAAAATTAAACTTTTCTTTAACCAATAACAGCAAAATAATGAATGAAAAATTCAGAGAAATGGCGCCAACACCAACATTCTACCGCGCATGCGCTGTTGCACGCGCCGCCATAGACAATGTACTGGCACAAAAGAAAATTGTGACAAAACCTCCTTGGTCGGGCTTCGTCAATCGAACTGTATTTTATTGGAATTCGAGTTACATTAAAGTACTGGTTTTGTATGGCGAACCTGTATTATAATGTAATTTGTAAAAGGCCAAGGGCTTTAAGTTATGCCTTTAAAATATTAGTGTTGAGTTCTTAATATTAGAATTAGAACATGAGTGTAGATAAAATAAAAAAACCCCGCCATATTGCGGAAAACTACTACTTAAAAAGTAATAAATGTTCAATGGATGTAAAAAATGTAATAATCGCGCCAATATTACGGAAATTCCGATTTATCACCTGCTTCAAGTTCAAGATCAACGACCAGCGTAACAAGCGTAAAATGCAGTTAAATAACCGTTAATAACGAAAATAGTTATTTGTACAACAAGTGAGCAAAGTTATTTTTTGTTGCGAGTGCTGACTTTAAATCACGAACTAGCGAAGTAGTCTAGAATTGGACTACTGAGCACAGTGAGTGATTTAAGGGCACGCGAGATAAAAAAAATTTGCTCTCGTGTTGAACATACAACTTTTCACCTCTACCAGCGAGAAAAGTATAGGTAAGAAAACCACTAAGACAATATTTAATTTTTTTTTTATTTATAACTAAAAACCCTCACAAAAAATAACAATAATTATTAAAAATTAAAAGTAAAATTACTGCAATTATGCAAGTTAAAAATAAGTTTTGTTCGGAACTGTGATTGTCGCATTATTTACTTGCGTATTATGTAATATTTCCGTCTCTACGTTTGTGCGTTGCGGAGGGTTCGCAGAAGGGCCTAGTGAAACTGGAGGACTTTCAATAATTCGTATAATCCACTAAATTAGTTCAAACGACCTTATACTGAATGAAATGGATTTGCCGCCAATTCCACCATTTCGTTTTCTATTTTTTTTAGAAGTTGCGTTCGTAAATTGCACTGATTGACATTTTTATAAAAACCAAACATGATTTTTAAGCGATATAATGTTCACTGGTATTTATTTTAAATATTACGTCTTTAAAAAGGTAATAGTATAATTTATTAATTTAAATTTCAATAAATAATTATTAATAACAAATATTAATGAGTTGAATCGCTTGGCCAAATTGAGTTTCTGAACGAACCTCGCCTAGTTTATTTTTTTCAGCGCCGAGTAAATGCCAAAAGGTGGTGTTCGAAATTCAAATCACTTCGCCTCTCGCTCGCAACGAAAAGCGATTTTGCTGCGAATTTTGACGCACCAAAAGCACCCTTTTCGCGCTGGAGAGGTGAAAATGCATTTTTAACCGCACGGTTAAAATCGTTAATAATAACCGGCTTGCTTCGCACCTATAGCCGCGATCTGTACATCGCGTGCTATGTTTATGTGTTACCTTGCAGGCGACCAGCAGGTGCGCGGTGGAGGCGGCCACCTGGCGCGCGCTGGAGGCCAGCCGGTCCTCGGAGGCGGCGCCCTGCACCAGCGCGTTGGCCGCCTCGACCAGCGCGTGCGCCGCCGCCGCCACCATGCGCGCCGCCGACACGAGCCCCTCGGACCACTGGCCGTCGTCCGACGACGCCGACGGGCGGCCGCACACCTTGCCCTTGGCGAGCGAACGACAATTATTATTAAGGGGCCGTTCGAAAACCCGTGAAGTTTTCACTCGGCAAAAAAGAAAAGGATAGATATATTGCGAGAAAGAGAAGTTTAACTGGTTCTCAAACGCTAGCGAGTGATTTTCGCACTTCACGAGTTTTCAAACGGGTTCTGTCAGTTAAAAACGAAAAGAAGAGTTCTTGTGTTTTGCAACGCAAACTAGCTTTATTTTACAACTGCACAAAGCTTTACTTAACATTTGTAAACATTAACTTCAACATAAAAATGAAATCAGTAGCCACAGATCACAGAACAGTCAACTGTCAATGTCAGGTAAAATTTAACGCTGACTGGGAGCCGTGAGAAATTCACTCCTGTCAGGCGAAAATTACCCTGCACTAATGCGTTCAGAAATACGAGCGGAGTAATTCGTCGGTTAACCTCAGTTCACTCGGGTGGTTCTCGAACGCTATCGGGTGAAATACACTCTACCCCGAGTAAATATTACTCGTTTTCAAACGCACCCTAACTAGTTACCCGCCGCGGTCCCGCACGGGTATACTAAAAAACCTATTGACAATACAACAGTGTAATAAACCATAGATTTGGAGTAGCCTGAATGTCAGTCTGTCAAGTTCGTCACATTTACGTGAACATATTTTATATAATATTTTTTTACTGTAATAATTTTTCAAATATTTTCTTTTATACAAACCTTGTCCTAACAATAACGAATAAATAAAACCAAGGATCATCCAATTTGGTGCAGGCGTTCGAAAGTTATGGGCGTATATACATTTCGAAGATCCATTTTTATTTATATAGAAGATATAGGTAAATTAGTCGTACATGTTAGCCGAATTTACACTACGAAACTATTGGTATGAATGCGCGATTTATCCAAAAATCGCGCGCGACACGAAACTTGTTTCAGTGTCGTGAAAATATTCTATAGCCTATGTTACTCAGTGATATTGTAGTATTCTATTACTGAAATAATTTTTCAGTAGTTTCGGAGCCTATTCAATACAAACATACAAATCTTTTCTCTTTATAATATCTCTTTATCTTTTCTCTTTTAATATTAAGTATAGAAAACGTCATCTCTTTTTATCTACTTCCCTGACCGAAAGTAATACAAATATAATACGATAATTGTTGAGAAATAGAAACAAAATATGATATGAGAATGGTACAATACCTGATCGATGAGTTCCCGCTGCGCGGCGGAGGCGGCCCTCACTAGAGCGGAAGTGGCTGCTATGATGGACTTGGCCGCTTCCAGTATCATCTCGTCGAAGTTCAGACTCTCGTCCGTCTCCTAGGCAACGAAATGTTACAAATGAAACCAACGGACATACAACCCTTAAACAAAACAGAAGGAGCAAAAAATTCACAATAGACAAATAATGAATTTACGACAGTGAAATCGTATGGGAATAGGTTCTCCTTTGTATAGTTTTTCATTGTTGGTAACAATCTTTTCATTAAAAAAAAAACCTTTTTCAATTTGACTCAAACAATTCTGTACTTGAATTATTTATTTAAATATTTTTATAAACCATCGCTAGCAAACCAAAATCAAAATTATTTTTAAAAAAATCACACTTTTTTGGGACTTCACAATATATATTATCTGAACTGAGTAATAAAACTTATTTAAAGATTTTACAAACTGAATATTTTTCCCCTAAAGCCGCGTACTCATTCAGAGGTGTAGCACCTAATGTATCTGATAATGTAACAATCCACAAGTGTGTACGTGACGTCCACGAGCACGCTGCGAGCACACTGCGCTCCGCGGGCGAACGACTCGCAGTAAGCTACTTTATCAGATACGTTACGCGTTACACCCTTAAGTGAATACGCTGCATAAAGGAATTCACATTGTACACAATTTCAAAATCGACACGTGCTTCCATCTTCTTTGTCTCTCTTCTAGAATCATCCATGTGGTCGCACCACGGGCGCTGTGTAATATGTTTGATTCCTGGGTGATAGCAACAACAACCAAGAATATCAAACATATCTCAGCGCCGCGTGGCAGCTTCTCTTCCGCGCTTCTTACTTCTGTCTCCTCCATTTTAGACGGATGTTCTTCTTGACGCTGTCAAATCATTTATTGTTGGTACTTGCTGTTATATGTATTTACGTATTTGTTAGGGTACAGGGACAATGTAATATCTAGAGGAATACAAGCGACAACAATAGAGCGATACGAATTTAATGTAATTGATGTCTTTATCTGTAGAGATACTGGTACCTTCGGCTTCATGATAAAACGATAAATATATGTGAACTGTCAAAATACGTTGGATATAAGGTTACCTTGAAATTTAACCGACATTAATATTATATTCACAATACCCAAAATAACACGACCAGTATACCCACCAAAATAACATACTCAAAACTTCAAGATAGCTCAAAAACCTACAAAAAAAAACTAAAATACTGGTCGTTTTATTTTGGGTATTGTTAACATAATATTAATGTCGATAAAATTTCAAGGTAACAGTAGAGAAAAAGTAATTCGATAGCAGAGCTAAAATAATCACAATTCATGCGTCTTACAGAAAACAGTTTATTTCTATAGCAATGTAAAAAAACATAGAGGTATAAAAACATGGATGTATAAAAATTCAATGGAGATAACTATAAAGACTCGCCAACAGTAACCTTATATCCAACGTATTTTAACAGTTCATATCGATATATCATATCGTGTTTCGGTGGTTATGATGGGGGGTAGGCGACGTTAAATAGTTATATAGTAAAATTTCGAAAGAGCACACGTGGCTACATTACCATACAGTCGGTGACAAAAGTGAATCCGCTATGACGTTACGACGTACAGTGGTACATATTGTGGCATTATTACCGGTGGTACAGTCGGTGACAACAGTGAAACCGTAACAAGGCGATCCTCTTTTCAGAGCTCGATGAACATTATTCACCGCTCGGTAGTGTACAGTCGGCGACAAAAGTATCACATCATGTCGCAACATTTACCTGCGGTCGATGCTTGCGCGGCCTGAGAGCGTCCAATTTCCTGGCGGCGGCGTCGATGGAGGCGGCGGCGCCTAGGAGCTCGCACTCCGCTATCACCGTGGGGTCTGCCGGGTCCACCCACTCGGACCCTGACAACACAATCAAAATCTTTTTTTATTCAAATATGACTTGATAGAAAGCTCCTTCGAATCGTCCAAATGTTTTACCTACTACCCTATTCTGCTGGCCTATTCTGTAAGTTCGGTTGCTAACTAGAACTGTCATTTCTGAAAGGAACTTAACATCCATTACTGCTATCATGAACGCTGCCGTAACACATAAGACCACTAAACCAGTAATGGATAGAAAGTGTCCTTCAAAAATTACGGTCCTAGTTACCAACCGTAGTTAGCGAATAGACCTGCAGGAGATCTTTGAACTGATAAGAAGAAAGGGGGCAAGAAACTTACCAGCTTTATCAGAAGTAACAACATTTACAATAAATTATGTTGTTCGTTACCATACACAGGAATATTTTTACATAAATAGTTCGGTCGGTAATTTTTTCATTGTCATCAATACCTTTGTACCATTTTATTTCATTACCTTCTTGGAAGGTGCCAATGGTACTGATATCGCACCATGTACAATTAATAATAAAAATTGATTCATAAGACATGGTTGCATAGACTACATTCCCTTTGTCTTCCAAAAACAAACAAAGAATTGTCAACTACAAAAAAATTTCATAACCTACAGATTACGTAGTAATCAATACTTAATCTATGCCCACAGAGGAGAGTAGGCACCTTTTATTGGGGAATTTAATAACAACATTTTCAAGATTCTCCCAGCTTTTTCAATCTTAAATAATATCATAAAAATATAGTAATAAATAAAAAAGTATGTTGGTGTGCGCGTGGGAAAATAATTCCAAGACCACCAATGTGTGGAGCCGTGCCATTGTTCTTTGGCTCCTGCGGCCGTACCGCCTAACTCAAAGCGATCACTCGCTATCGTTATCGTGACATTAGAACAATAGTTTAAAATGTCACCTGTGACATTTGAACCATTGTTCTAATGTCACGAAAGCGATAACGAGTGATCGCTATGAGTTAGGCGGTAGCCCCTCTGTTAAAAAAGTAACCCTGTACACGCACGCACCTTTGAGCGTCTCAGCGACGGCGATGGCCCTCGCCACCCTACTGGAGAGGTCGGGGAACGCGTGCCTACACACACACGCACGCACGCACCTTTGAGCGTCTCAGCGACGGCGATGATGTCGGCGACGGCCATCGCCACCCTCCGGAGAGGTCAGGGAACGCGTGCCTACACACACACGCACGCACCTTTGAGCGTCTCAGCGACGGCGATGATGTCGGCGTCGGCCATCGCCACCCTCCTGGAGAGGTCGGGGAACGCCTGCCTACACACGCACGCACGCACCTTTGAGCGTCTCAGCGACGGCGATGATGTCGGCGTCGGCCATCGCCACCCTCCTGGAGAGGTCGGGGAACGCCTGCCTACACACGCACGCACGCACCTTTGAGCGTCTCAGCGACGGCGATGATGTCGGCGACGGCCATCGCCACCCTCCTGGAGAGGTCGGGGAACGCGTGCCTACAGACGCACGCACGCACCTTTGAGCGTCTCAGCGACGGCTATGATGTCGGCGACGGCCATCGCCACCCTCCTGGAGAGGTCGGGGAACGCCTGCCTACACACGCACGCACGCACCTTTGAGCGTCTCAGCGACGGCGATGATGTCGGCGACGGCCATCGCCACCCTCCTGGAGAGGTCGGGGAACGCGTGCCGGTCGCCGCCGCCGGTCACCGCGGCCAGCACGCCCGACATGAGCGCGCGGTACGCCTCGGCCGCCGCCGCGCCCACCTCGAGCGTCCTGTGGCGCACCTCGTCGCTCTCCGCGGACCACGCCGCCGCCTAGTGGGGGACAGGGGACGAACGAACGTGTTAATGACTTCATCTGGGCGGCCTAATCGCACTATTTACGAACCGATTTCAACCAAAACCAAACCGTTACCGTTCCCATTTGTTTTCACATCTGAAAGCTGTCAAGGTATTGTCGTTTCAGCCCCCCTAGCACGACCACCAAAACACGGTATGTCAAAGCGGTTTACTGTCAAAATACAATAGGTTTTCATCGTATTGTGACTGTTCACCGCGATAAATCGCTTTATCATGTCATGTTTTGGTGGTCGTGCTACGGGGGCTGATTTGGTTAAAACGTTGGATATACTGGAGGGAGACTCTGTAGCAGGCTAGCCTGCTTGCCTATTTTTACCATAAAACAACGGTACTTGCATTGCTGTTTTCTGGTTTGAAGGGTAAGGATATGGCAGTGAAGTTACTGGGTACCGTGACTTCACATCTTATGTCACAAGTTGGCAACGTACATTGTGGTTCTTGTGGAGGTTGCAGATTTGCTGGGAATCTCACAAGAACCACATGTACTATAGGTGACTGTTATCACTTACCATCAGGTAGGCAGTATGCTCGTTTGCCAACTTGGTTGTGCAAAAAGGAAATAGTGCGATTGCTCCTCTGATAAGACAAGCAGGGGCTTATTCTGCTAGCGTTAACACATTTTTGGCATGTCGATAACGCTGCAAGAACATTGTTTTTTGAGACAGTTACTTTTTGGTTAACCGATAACTAAATAAAACATCTCTCACTATTGACTTATTAGGAAATTGTAGTACGAATAAAGCACGAAAAGCGTAAGTATAAAAGTGTCAAAAGCAGTTTTATTGAAATACTATGAAGACACGCTACCGACGTTAATATTAGAAGAATTAGGTCGCAGATGGGATTGCAATTTTGTGTCTTAAAAGCTAAAGGTCACCCATTTATTCAATTTAATCATTCGATCTCAAAAACTATTTGGTCTATAAAGTTTACACGGAGGTAGATTATGAATTGAAAACATCATCTAAGGGATTTAAGATATTCCCATATTAATAGAGTGCAAGAAGGGTGAATGTATTGGACGTCGTTATATCTCAAACGGTTGAGACACGGGCGGATGTCTACTACACTAACATGTTCTGTTTGATGTTATTGCTATTAAATCGATTGCTCAACAGGCTTGTTCGCAATCGATTGAATGACTTGTGAAAACACGACCCTAAATTAACCAAAAATTTCCTATGCACAGCAAGTCTAATAATATGCAATGAGGTCTTCGTATGCGTCACCAGCCCATCTCCTCATCAAGTGCGTACTCACCTTACAAGTGACCAGCAGGTCTGTGACCGCCTTGCGTCCCTGGTTGGCCGCGGCCGTCAGCTGATGCTGCCGATCAGCCCCCGCGCTGCCGGCCGCTACCGCTCCGGCAGTAGCGGCCGTCATCTGACGCGTGCATCTCACCAGATCCTCGGGACTGGCCGTGCCTTTGGGGGGATTGTTAGACAGGAGCACCTGGCAGGCAAACGTCGTAAATGCAGGTTTTACAATTACGCAGGTTACACAATTTCGACTTTCGAATTTCTTCGATTCTAAAACACTTCCAAGTCTTATCAGAAAGTGACTCAGACCGATGTGTGAACATACCTCGATCTCCTGCGAAATGGCTTCGATGGTGGACTCCAGGGCCCTGGTCCCGCGCGTGTGCTCATCCTCCACCACCTTCACAGTCTTCAGCAGCGACGTCACGTTGGTCACCATCACCTGCAGCACAGACTGCCAGTTAGACACCTGCTCGACTTTGCACCAGAGACATCTGTTATTTTATAACTCGTCTGCGACCTGCCATCGATCTTGGCGTTTTTGCCGTGTGAATCGACTAATAGCCAATGAAAGGAATTTTGTTCTTTTTATTTCTAACCATTGACATTTTAAAAGATGTCAAATTGTCGATTGTGGAACGAGTTACAAAATAGCAACTCAGTAGTAAGAAATATACTAGTCCTAAAGTGAACGCACACTTGTACACGTAGAAGGAATCAAAAATTAGAATTGTTTGTTTGAAATTCTTCGGAATCTCGTACAATTATCAGAAGGTATTGGATTCTCACCTCTTTCTGCGTGTACATGCGCGGTCAATTTTGATGTCCACAGCTCTTATGACAAGTGTCAATTAAGTACGCCCATAGATCTATATCATTAGAATGATTTCTTCATATTAATAAATTGCATTCACAATGCTCTTTAAACAAAAAAAAAATAGAACTTGTAAGAAAAATTATACTTCACGGTCGATGGATGTTTAGTATATAATATATATACAGATTACCGAGTGTAACTTTAAGTCATTACTTTTGCGACACTATCAAAAAAATCATGACAGGTTTTACTTCATCTCAAAAGCGTGACTTTTTAAATATAGGTCTCTGGGTATTCTTAGCAGACACTTTGTGTTTGATAAAGCTATAAATGGCAAATTTCAGGAATAACTTTTATTGATTTTAGGGAAACAATGGTACTATAATATTATTGACGACTGATTGAAGCTCTATTGCAGTTTGACATAAGGATCAAGTTGTGAACGACTGAGAAAAGGGAACGAGTGAATGAGTAAAAATATCGTTCACTAATGAATGTTAAAAAAAACTATATATTATCCTACAAATGAATGATTTCAGGTGAACGACACGTAGCAAAGAAACAAAATAGTAACACGAAAGTATCTTCAATATTTATATATTGGTTTGTGCAAAGTGATACTTATTCAATATTAATAATTCGGGAATGTGTCTGAGTAACTTACAGAAGTTACATTAGTTCTTTGGTAATGTTTATCAGTTAAATACACTCAGGGACAAATTTAAAGGAACGCCAAAAAATCAATTCTAGTTTTGATAAGTCTGTGTATTTATTACTGAAACCGGGTTACCTACTCAATAGTTTTACCAGTTTTCTAGCCATCGGATTCGCTACAAAAAAAAACATTCCCTGCGGAAACCAATTGTGCGATTATGAAAAAAAAGACCACAATTGAAAGTATCCGTTCTTCTCCAGGTCACAAAGTGGGAAATTTTGCCATTTAAGATCAATCAAATAACAATCAAACGAACGCATTTAAGATCAATCAAAAAATGGATATAATTTTGTAAAAGTAGCTTGAATCTATGAAAAAAATGTAGTGTTGCTCAAAATTTGTCCCTGAGTGTAAGTTAATCAGTAATGTTGGTCAAACTGCAACTAAAATTATGTATGGTTGTAATGAATGGAAAACCGAAATGCTAAAAGCCGCCAGAAATTGTAAGTCCCCAAATGACAATTTAACAAGCCGATGATAATGGCAAGTGTAGTCCTCTCGCAAATGTCAGAGTTTAGATGTACCAACCGATATGAATCTTTACTCTAAGCAATAGAATTAACTTTTAAGACATAATATACTATTATAAATACGAGTATTATATATTATACTGGATATATACAAATTTACTCATAGCATGATTTAATTTAAAAATAATAATTCAAGTAAAATTATACAATAGAAATGTACACAACGGAAAAATATGAAATTAAATAAGAGGACAGATACAACATATAATTAGACTATTATTATTATTACACACACAGAAGGAAGGAAAGAGACAGATTACACACACTACAAATCTTCTAAAGTGACATATTTAATTTTTACGTCCTTGAGACTGTCATTCTGACATATGCGACATGCCGGAAGCACAGGGTTGCCAACCACAGGATTTAATAAACCTGGCAACAAAAATAAAAGTGCAGACAAGCGTTGTGTCACGCCGGGAAAACCCAAAGCTTTCAAAATGACATTAATCTTCACTAACGACTGAAAATAATTCAGTCAATGAAACTACAAATACTCCTCTGATGTGATGACATCTTCATCATCGCATGATAATATGACTGTGATCCACACAATTTGATAGGCGATTTTGAAGGTACATATCTCCAAGTTTACAGAAAATGATATTTCTTCAATAGATTTTGAACTCAAAGCTTTGACTCCTTGATTTTAAAATCAACTGAAGAAGTATTTTGTACGATAATTACGTGCTGAAATTCATTATAGACTTATTTATAATGACGTAAAATTTATCAAGAGATCTAATGCCAATCACCTTTCAAGTTGTGGTGATTGTAATGAGGCCGATTATTTTATTATATAGTGTATTGCTTTGTCTAAATACTAATCCACATGGCGTTTAAAAAATGTCGGTGATTATAGAAAATTATTTATTATATAACATACTTCAATAAATTCAGGCATTATACATCTCAACGAATCTTTATGCTCCTGTAACAGATCGCTTTATTAAGTGACTCAAGGCTTTTTCGACTGCACTAATCACAATTTTTAGCGAATATTAGAACAAAAAGAAGTTGAAAAACCACGCGAATTCTTTCAAAACTCATTTTTCAAACACCATAAAATAAACATAATAGTTTTCAATAATGAGGTTTTATGTAATGGATGCCGTCGTCAAAACATACGTCAATATTGGACTCCATAAAGCGGCAAATGAAAGCTGGGTGTTAACCGCGGTTCCGCGCCGTCTCAGCTTAGTGGGCGGTGTTAAGGTCATGCCGCGGACATCGAACATACAGACAGACAGGGCTAAAACACATTTCTAGATGGTTCTTGATGTGGGTGTGCTGATGTTTCAAACCGTGTGAAAAGAATCTATTTATGTATTTACAAAACCTATGAAGTTAACAAAATTTTGCTGTAAAACAAAAATATATAAAATTACAAAAAGAACAATTGATAGTGCCAAAGATTGGTCAAGATATGTAATGTAAATGAGATTTGAAGACAAACTACAAAACAATATTGGGACAGAAGAATTTTACACAAATATTCTTACTGATCTGGAACCTTTAATAAACTTATATATAAAAATGTTAATGATGAAAAAAGTCTAATTATTTCTGCTAATCATAAAAGAAAAGATTAGACTAAATAGGTGCTCCGATCACACGTGCCAATAAAAAAACATTGTGCAAAACAATCATGTCCAAACAAATAAGGCAGCTAGGAAATTGAAGACTGAATTTCGTGCACGTCGTGCTATAAAAAAACATTTTTTTAATTGAAAAGTCCACGACCACGCAACGCTAGTGATTTGGAAAACGAAGCAATGATAGAGATCCCAATGAAGAGGATTGCGAAGCAATGATACACAGACACCCGAAGAATGAAAGATTGTGAACATTTTCAATAGCATAGACCAGATAAAATTACAATGAAGTTAAATTCTGTCGAAACGTTTGAAACACCAGCACGTGAACATTAGACAATGACCGCCGGTGATCCGTCAACCATGATACAAGCGCCTCAACACCATGCCATAGTAACACGTGGTCTGACCGAATCGTCATGATGCCGTTGGACCTCCTGCTCCTCCCGGAACCGGTGGCTCTTCACCTCATCCAGCATCCTCAGCTGCTCTTCAAGCCTACTCCGCGGTCGAGAATTCCTAAACTTCACCACAGCTCTAATCCTCTGTAGTTCTGCGTCATCCGTGTCGCCCTTATTCAATATAGTTTCGTAGAATCTCCACCAGTTGTCCAACGAGCCGAACTGTTGCTCGCGACTCTTCAGTATGTCTTCGTAAATTGACCACCAATTGTTCGCGTAATACTCCATAGGGTATGTGCGCGTTAGATCAAATATCTCGATGTTATTTCTCGACGTGTGCTGTCGTTTCTTTGACCGTTCCAGGGATCCTCCCTTCACTAGAGTAGTGTTGGAGTAGGAATTTATGTTTTTGGTCAAATTCTGGGTAGAGTTTACGTTTAATATCACGTTTCTGTGGTAAGACGGCGGCGCAGACTTGTTCTCTACTTCTCTGACTAAGCTAGGAGATCTATCATCTTTAGGTACAATGTTCTCTTTATTCGTCTTTTTGTATTTTCTTATGATTTCCTTGTAATATCTCTCCAAGAGGCAGAGTTCTTCGTACGTATACTTGGATATGTCAATTTGGGTATAAATATTTATAATATCTTGTATATTAACCGTCTTCTTTCGTCTCTCTATCTGAACGTTAGAAAGATTCTTCAACTGTTCTATTAGAGGATCGAATCCTTTATAAATGAAGTCTTTTTTTGCGAACTCTATCAGTTTTAAAACTATATCCTCATATTTCTTGTTGTACTCCCAATCGTTCTTATCAGTCTTGGATTTATCGACGTCATCGATAAACGACTGAAGCGTAGCCTTATCCTTTTCGTATTTTTCAACTTCCGATTTGAATTCGCCAAGTACCAGCTCGTGTCCACTAAACCTTTCCAATTCGCGTCTAGTCTCCTCCATTTTAGCCAGATTTCGTTCTGCTATTGCCTTCCACAGCTCAGAGTCATCGGTGAACATTTTCCAAAATTCCGACTTCGTCTTCGGATCCTCGACATTCTGTGAAGAATCTCCCTTTTGTCTAGGGCTCAAATCCAACAAACTCGCCTCCAAGTTGGCGTCCAATTGGATGTTCAAATTGACAGGCTTAACTTTAGTAACTTTGACTACGGGCGCTGTTATTTTGTTCCCAATCTTGGCCTTCTTAGCGGGCACTTCACGTGTTTTAGCTTTATCAACAGGCACCTCCGATATTTTAGCTTTATCAGTAGCTTTAGGTGTTTCATCTTCCACTTCAGTGTCTATATCTTCAATAACTTGCGAGAGTCGCTGCATTTCTTTGTCCAAATCGTTATTAGCTTTGAGTCGGAACAGGATATCTCTCTTCCGTCTACTATCCAACCGATCGAATGTTTCCGCCACCAAGTCAGCCAGCTTCCTTATCTCGCCCAATAGTATATTTTCACCGTACTTCAACACTCTCCAGTGCATGTTGATGAGGCTGTTTTTGGACGCGATATTGTATCTATCGTTGACATCGTCATTAACTATTCTCTTTGGTGGTTCCTTTAGCAATTGTTCTATATAAGCTATGCTCTCTTCGCAATTATCGTGGAATATCGAGGGCGAGACGTCATCGTCCTGGCTCGAATAGTCGAGCAATTTAAGTAATTCCTCCTCTTGATCGGATTGGAACAAGTCGGTCTCCGAGTCGCAAGAGTTGTATTCTGTGCGTGCGACAAGCGACCGCCGCTTGGTTTGCTTGGGCAGCGTGTTGTTGGCGGGCAGACTCCATCGTTTGGTGTGCTCCGTCAGCCGCTACAACCATTTATTAGGTTAGCCAGAGGCTGAGCTTAGTGCGCTGGTTTGGTTAAAGTCGTATACTGAACGTTTGACGCTCTAAAGAATTAACTACGTCAAGCGGCTATATTTATTAAAAGTTCTAACGAAAAAACAAATAATACAAAGTTACTCCAATTTTCCTGTATTTATTGAGATTGAGAATAGCTTTTGGCTAGATTCTAGATATTGTAAAATTACATTTTATAAGTTGTTTATGACAATTTGTTTAATAACGTAGCATTTACTTAAGTAATCACAAAAAAAAGATCCGAATTATTCAACAGAAATACGATATTATTATCATCCTCATATTTAATTTAAGGAACAAAACCAAATCTATGACATATTTCATTCAGGACAAGAAAGCTCTTGGATTATATCTGTCTTGGTGGTAAATGACGTTAAGGCTGAAGATGGGGCTATAAGGCTATTTCACCTGGAATTGTCGGAACATCATTGCTGATAGCTATTACGTTGAAAAGGAATCATTAAACATTGTACTTTACAACGACACCAGCTGTGATGACAAAGTTTTTATACAGCCTAAATATAAACTACCCGATTTATTTATTGCATTTTAGTTTTAACCTTAAATTTAAAACTGGTAAAGACTGTCAAAATATGTTTAGATATTAAGTATACAGTTACACATTTAACTGATAACTCCCATAACCGGACCGCTCCAAACCAACACACAAAGCCCAGTAAGTCCAATATTGACAAAATACGAGTAACAAAACACAGAAACACACAGAAAAACACAGTCACACAAATGAACGATGAGCGACTAAATAAAAAAATTAGTTAACTAAAAAAAACAGCATTTAAATACAATATTTTAATATGTTTCAAAAATACCTTCACCAATTTTACTAAATAATAAAATATAAACAATTAAAGAAATACTGTGTGTAGAGTATAACGTATTTGTCATTTGATTTTAATATTGGTATCATGTCTATTTTATTTTAATAAATTAATATAAGTAGCAAAAAATTAAAGCAAATGAATTTATTACTTTTATTAATAGAACTACATCTACTATTTACAGTTTAATGTTTACTTAATGTTAAGTGTATTTATGTTTTTGTGTACATAGTAAAATTAATACATAGCTCAATATAATTAACAACAGCTCTTGGCGGCGAACTTCATTATTTAAGTATTCTATACCAATGCGTGCGCGTCCTGTTTTTTTAGTTTATTTTTATTAATTTGAATGTGTACATTATGTTTTTCATTATAAATTATCATAATAATAAAATAATTATTTATTAATTTGAACGTATACGTATACGCAAGGTATACGCACTTGAGTGACGTGCGGTGACGAATATAGAACTTATTTGTTGCCGCCCCCTCTCTTCTCGTGGATATCGTTTGAGCCGGCTAAGGGGGGTTACCGCAATCATACCTTTGCGAAGAGACGAAAATCTCGAAATAAAACCAATTCTGGCTAGCGTGATATAGTAGGCCAATTCTTACCCATCAAAGGAGATACGCGTGCCGAGCAATAGGAAGTATTTTCTTTTAAGCACCACATGGAATCTCCAGACACTCATCTCACCCGCTGACAAGTGACGATATGGCCTAAGATGGAAGCGGACTTCATCTGGACTCCTCAATAACTGAGCAACTGGCTATCTTACCTCTAATATCACAACAACGTCTTTAACACTGTTATTACGGCGACAAACTTAGGTGAGACGGTAGTAGCTAACCAGGCGGGCTCAGAGGCCCTACCACCAACCAATCCAAGCAGGAAAACTTCTGTCACCACGGGGAATCGAACCCCAGACCTCACAACACTCGTAACCTCATAATCTCACAACACTGGGTGGTCTCAGCTTCTAGAAAGCGGGGGCGGTTAAGAAGACGAAGAAAGTGACGTGGGCCAGACGCAGTGTTTCATAATGAATGTAAAGTACGCGACAGGTCGACATGGCAATCCAATTTAAGACTGAATACAAAACTAAGTAAGCAACTACGTGAGCGATATCGAAATTGATAAATGCGGTCTATGCTGACTTGTGCAGCACTCATACTAAGATGGCACGAGTGCTGCGGGGATGTGCAGGATGTCGCCGATCTTCTCTCAATCTCATTTTCTCAATTATGACATGTGACGATATATCTCGTGACATGAGTCACGGTAATAGTATAATACAGTATGTGGACTCGGTCCCTCTTTGCAATTTTATACCTACGGCCGCTCGGCATCGCTTGGTGCGTGGCCCGCGATAGGGCTGCTCGCTTACCGACCGTGCGCTCCGTTCGACTCGTGCGTATGCCCTGCGGCGAACTGCATCCATGACAGCCCGTAGCTATGCGATCCGAGTGCGATCCCAGATCGAGGCGCGTAGGCATAGCGCGTGTTTCGACCGTTTCTATGAAGTCATTCTACTGTATATATGAAGTACTGTATATACTATTACCGTGACCATGTCGACCTGTCGTGTACTTACCGTACATGCGCCAACACGCCAGACTTAACATGTTCACCTAGAGACCATATTTACGACGCACGCAATAGCGGCGCTTTTTGGAGTACGAATGTGAAACTTGACGCGTGCAATAAGTCACGTACGTACCTTGGCGGCGTGCTTTAGCTTCTGCATGTCGGGATGATGGTGATGCTTGCCACTGGCCGCGGTGGTGGCTCTGGCCAGGTCCCTGAGGGCCGCTGCGACGTCCCTTGCCGCGTGGAGTAAAAGAACTTGCGGTTCAGCTCCGTCGGCGCTGCCCAAGGAGGCGGCTCCTAGCTTCACCACCTCGCATAGTTGCACTGGTGTATGGGGAAATAAGAAGCAATCAGTGTATCTTCGATGCTTGCGTGCCGATAAGCTTTCGCCAAGTGGGCACTGCTGGGGAGTTTAGTTTAGAAAATGGATGAAAATATTCTGAATACAATTCGAAACACATCTGCAGTGTTTACATATTTTTTATTTATTTATTTTGGCACCAAACTATAACATTTGTCACGATAAAAGACCAACAGTGCCAAAAAATTACGTGAACAATATTTCGTTATATTTTGTTAATAACTTCTAGTACTATTTTTTTATCAAGTTATAACTGGATATTTATAAAGTTTTGTAATTTTTGCCTTGAATATACATATTTTTTTAAAATTTCCAATCATTTTCTATGGGTCAAACAGATTGCCGTGTACGCGTTTGTTTAAAAATAATTTACGTCACGACATCACACATTGTAAAACATCCCGCATGCACGCACCTATAGTATTGACAGCGCACTGAGCCGCCGCAGCCAACTGGTCCTGGGTTCCAGCTGCTCCCCCCACCAAGGTTTTGGTGTCCTCAACCAGGGTTTTGGCGGTTTTGAGGATGTTCTCTCGGTGGTCCGAGAACGTGTCCGTCTCCTTGTCCGAATGGAGGGTGCCTGAGGGATGAGATTACAATGAAATGTAAAACCAAAAAATATGTCTATGGGATTTTAGAAACTTCCAAAATAGAACGCAAGAAATAATGATTAAAGCTGTTTTCACAATAATTACCAGATCTATGTCAAACTCATCCAACTACCAGTCATAACATTAATAGTCAACTTAATTGAGTTTTTACATCACAATCACATATAATTCTATACACTCACCGGCACTCGCAAAGAGTACGGCCGTATCTAGATCTTGTACAACGGCAGCTATGGCGGCCGCTGCGTCTATACACGCTTGAGTACCGCGGGAACATGCTTGCAGGGAGCCCAGAACTCCGCCCACCTGTGGGAACAAGGGGGAATAAATACCTAGAACACAGTATTCTAAACAGTTTTACCTAAAACTGTTACTACGATCGGAGCGACAAGAGAACAAGAGGAAGAAAAGGGAACTAACGTTACATGAAATAGGGCTTCCACATAACATCCTATTCTTTATTCTCTGCTTTATGCTCTAAAATGTAGTAAATCGTAAATTCAAGTCCTAGAAATAGGATACTGAATGAGTGTAGTAAAGTTTTAGTTTTGAACAAGTGGATGTAGGTTCTAGACCTAGTGTGTTGCTGTGATAAAGAGAGTAGTTTTTTGTCTATTGATTGAGCTATTTGCAAGTGGTTAAGTGTGTGCTGTTCGGCGCACAATGTCACACGATGTTTCATATGAGCAGAACGTTACCTATGGTCCGCGTGAGTTATAGATTTTGGTAGTTTAGTGTGACTTTTGCATGCGTATCTAATGGCCGGTACACACATTGTTTAGTGTTTAGTGCGAGTGGCTTGTTTAGTGTTAAGTGTTTAGTAAAAAACACGTTCGGACAGCTTCTGTTTAGTGTTAAGTGTTTAGTGTTTAGCGAATAGGAACGCGTTCTATTTTTTCTGCGAGTCGCCCCTCCCGCTCTCCCGCCTTCACCCCTCACTTAACACTAAACACTCACTAAACACGTCTGGACAGATCTGTTTAGTGTTTAGTCCATATAATGAACAAATACACTAAACACCGTTCACTAAACAGTGTTGGGACAGCACCTACTAATCACTTAACACTAAACAGTCTACTAAACACTAAACACTAAACACTAAGCACTTAACTAAACAAAGTGTATACCGGCCATAACGTGACATTCTTCGAAAGTGGAAGTGACTTTATGTGAAAGTGACATTTTGCGAGTGACTTTCTGCGAATGTGACATTCTGCGAACGTGACATTGTGCACCGACAGGAGTGTATGTAAATGTTTGTGAAGCTCACGAGTTAAGATGGGTTGATGTCTGTGTGCATGTGTCTGGCAGTGTGCGTTTGAATGGCTCATGGTTGTAAAATGAAGCTTGCGAGACGATGTTGCTTGCAGGGAGGAAAAGAGACTGCAACGCGATTCGAGCATAAGAACTTCCTTTCTGCGAAGAGGGAATATGAGAGAGGGATAAGGTGGGAGATGTGTGAAGTGGGTAAGTTAGATGACTGTGTGTAGCTGAGAAATTAGAGTGAGTAATTGGCTTTATTGTTTAGTTAGATCTATTGTGGTAAGTTCAGGTAAACCCCGCGCCAAACCTCTAGTCCTCTCTGAAGTTGTCTCACACCTCTTTCTCACGCACATAAAATATACTAGTTTGTTCTTATCGTGCTTAAACTTATTTAGTGATGTGACATTCATCTTTCACTTATAACTTATGTAGACAGACAATAAAATTTAATTATACATTTAGTACAAAGCGGACTAGAAGTAAGGCGCAATCTGTAAACACTTACCGTCTTATTACAAAACATGGACTAAAGTTAGTCCTGGTTTAAACCAGGACTAAGTTGACGCTGTCTCTATCTGTGTATATTGACATAAGTGAAAGCGCACTACGTTTAAACCAAGACTAACTTTAGACCGGGTTTAAATCAGGTTTTGTAATAAGACCGTTACCTTCTCAGTGACGTTCCTAGCGGCGGCCGCCACTTGTTGCCTGGCCTGGGAGGTGGGGGAGGCCTGGCAGGAGGCCGCCGCTTCAGTGGCGCTAGATATCGCGTCACCTAGCTCAACCACGCTGGACCGGATGCTGGAGCAAAGAAACGGCTGCTATAAAACCTGTTTGACGCTTGACTTTTGGGAAGCTATGTGTGGCACGAGCATGAGTTTAAGACTTGTACATTCAAATTGCTCTTTGCTATGTGTCGGCATTTTTTGCACACATGATAGCGTTCAAAGTTCTAACAATGGACTTTACACAAGTGTCGACGCAGTTTCGACACCGTGTGTGACCTTCAGTGAAGTGACGACACTAGAGTTTTACTATGGGACTAATTTTGAAATTACGAAACAAAAATCTGCTGTACCATACAAATGTTCAACATTTACTGAATCTAGATTATGGAAAAAAATGTTTTTTTCATGGTTACAAGATTGGTCCAATAGTAAAAGTTGTTCAGTTTGCTTGTCTGAACGAGCACACAAAATTTGGCTCCTGTTTCGAAAGTCACCCTGTACTGCTGTTCCATACAAATGTTCAACATTCACTGAATCTAGATTATGGAACAATTTTTTTTTTCACGATTACAAGATTGGTCCCATAGTAAAAGTTGTTCAGTTTGCTTGTCTGAACAAGCACACAAAATTTGGCTCCTGCTTCAAAAGTTATTCTGTATCTGTATACAAGTTTACTTTTTATCACCCCGGAAAAATTAAGGGACGCTTTAGGATACATCTATTATTATATAAACATTAAAAAACATAAAAAATCTTAAAAATACAGTGCAGTATTTTTTTGCATATTTTAGAAAATTAACATAAAATTAAATAGATGAGTTATTTCGTTTCTTTTTATTTAAATCATTCTAATACCGCGTCCTAAAGCATTCCTTAAATTTTTCGGAGGTGATAAAAAGTAACCCTGTATATAATTACCTGGCGGCGACGTCTTCGGTGGGCGTGGCGGCAGCGGCGCCCGCTGCGTCTCTAGCCAAACATTCATACTTGGTGCACATGTCGCGACACACCTCCACCACACGGGACGCGTCGGTAGCCGCGCGGGCAGTCTGTGGAGATGACATAAAATTAAAAATTAAGGGGTACATGGATGTATACACGTTACCAAGCCAGAGATGACGAAACAACAATGGCGCGCGTGCGATTATTGGCACGCAACAAAATATTATATAGCGGCACGCGTGCTAGTGGCCACGGGATCAATAGATCACCTTAGTTACATCGACATTACATAAAAATCTGTGTGGTGATTTGCTAACTCGTTGATTAATCGAAAATCGTAATCGAGTTGCATAAGTTGATGAAGAAAAATGAAATTCTGCTCATCGAAGATAGTATTTGTTGATTTATTTGACCAATATGCCAACAAAGCTTGGATGTCGATAATACCTACAAAATAGTAAATACATTAAATTCAGTGTTTTTATTCAAACAAAATTATCAAGATATACAATGGCCAATTGAAGATACGTTAGAAAATCGCCCTGATTTGTGTAATAATTGAGTTTATTTTCTTTTACTCACTAGCAGGTTGTATTGTATGTTAGCACGTCAAGACTATTTTGATGTTTATTTGCAAAATGTGATACGAATATGTATAAAGGTTCACCATATTCGTGATGCTATGGCTCCACCTTTGTCGTATCACATTAAGAGCAAAAGCGCCCTCAGTGCCCATTTATTGCTTGCTCATAGACAATACGAACCATATCAGTGGCCAGTGTGGCAATCTCCTTGGCGGCGTCCATCATGCGCGCCTGGTACTCCACGAACGATGTGCCCTCGTCGTCAAGGCCGCCCACCAGCGATAGTCTAGTAAAAATGATTCACTGTCAACTCCCAGACGCAATATTTAGAGTATACAATCACATGGAAGAGTCTTAAACGCTAAAACATTTGACTTGCTCAAAAGTAAAACATAAAGATGTTGCTACAAAACGTTGTCTACGGTTATTCATGGTTGAAACGTTATGCTGTTTTAATTGCGTCAACAAAGGTAGACTACTTGTAGACATCGTTTCGTAGTCTCCACAATTACATTTCGAATATGGCCAGTCTTTATTTAACATTTCGAAATATTCAAATTGCTTTAAATTCATCATTCAAATTTCAAATATAACAATAGTATCCCTAATTAGGTACCTTGAAATGTCATGTCTAGTCTCATCAATATTAATCAATATTAATCAATAAACAAACTGATTTTAGTATAACAAAAAAAAAAAAAATTAAGTCTACGGCTTTTGTTTCATCTGTCATCACGAAGGCACATATATATCTATCTTTCTCATGTATTGCGCGCATGCGTTGCGCTGCACACATTCATCGTCAGCGTCGCATGATAAAGTGTTCACATCATTAACTTGCGTTCATCATCATCATTGTTGCGTTCCTTTCCACATATTCATTGTAAATGCGTTTTAAACTAGTGTAAGTTACCTGGTGTGCGTGAGGCGTGCGGTGGCCCGCGCTATCTGGTCGAGCAGCGAGCCCACAGCCCCACGTTGGGCGCCCAATTCCCGCACATGTCCAGCGAGCTCTGTCAACGCAGCTCTGGTCAGGGAAGTCTGGGCGTCGACTTCCGCGTGGGCTTTTAGCGCCTGGGAATAGATTTATTACGTACGGATAACTGACATTTGAAACAGGCAGCATTAGAATTTATTGGACCAATTAGTCGGTAGAGAATGAGACTTGTTTAATCTCACGTCAGTCGTATGCTCCACGTTGGGTGCCAAATAATTTGATCGACAAATATAATTTTATAAAAGAAGCATATAACCGGTCATTAACGTTGGATATCCACTAATATTCGTGAAAAAGTAGATAATAATACAAGAACATTTTCTCAAAAGAATATCTCGAGAACATATTATAAAAGTTGAGTACCATAACTATAGCTCATAGAGCGAAACATGAATAAATATTACTAGGCGTAGGAGTCAACCAAGAGCGAGGCGCATGTTTCAACGGCACACAGGGGAGCATCATAGGCCCCATCTCTACTTTTCATTGGGTGAGATAGTGAGCCAATCGCTGAACAGCTATGGATCTCCATTCTTGGACTGGACGGAAAGGAGGCTCACTGCTGCTAGTTATAGCACTCACCCTGTGGTTCCCAGCAGAGTCCCTCGCGGCGGCCAGTAGGGCTGCGGTGGCTTCTAGTACGGTGCGACCGTGGCCCAACAGAGACTGTCCTTGAGGCTCCGCTAACAGCGAGGCGCTTCCCACCGCACCAGATACTATGGCTTCGGCATATGGCACCTGTGGACGACAGTATTTATATTGTTATATGTTAACTAATGGGTTAATGTGCAGATTAACAAGGTTATTAGCAGATTATGTGAACGAGTCTGTTAAGTGGAAAATGTTATTCAGTTATTCGTTAGCTAAATAATGTGCAAGGGGAAAAAGTTTGTATTGTAAAATTAACAGCCATAATCTATATGGAAAGCTAGTGAATAACTTTAGTTTATGTAAAAAATGTATATGATGATAAGTACTGACCAGCTGCACCGCACAATGGCCAAGGTTCTCAGCCTCTCCGTTGGCCGCAACTCGCAACGGCTCCAAACGTTCCAGCATCTCGCTTGCACTGTTCTCTATTTGTTCAGAGTATCCTGTCAACGGGACAATACCTTTAACACGTTAATTACGAACGTGATGGCAATAAACCATAGTCACATGTTAAATAAGGGAACGATTTTATCTTTTGACTGTTAGTGCTTAAATTAATTAATTCCGAACACAAGACAAAAATAAACTCCGACGAATCATAATTTTTTTTACAGCGACCAATGAAATACAGGTACATAAATTTCTACTAAATTGTGACATAGCCAACCCCCGCCCTATAACTTAAAAATTCGTTATTTTTCACTAGTTTTGTGGTATTTTGGCAAAACAAAAAATTATGATTTTTTATTATCTAACTGACAGGCTAGATAGATTTCGATTTTTCATACTCAGTCCGCACACCAATTTAAAAAAAAAAGAGTTTTCAACGCCAAAAAACAATCGATTTTTTCGGGCTTTTCAACAGCAAGAACACTTGTTTTGAGCTAAAGGGGGATGGGGTGGGGGGCTGGGGGTGTTATATTTAACTCGGTAAATATTGGTTTTTGATGATTTCACCCACCCTGAAGCGTGTTGGCGGTGCTGGCAGGCAGTTCCCTGGCGGCGGCCTGTATGGCGGCGCGGTCTAGGGTCCTCATCAGATTTGCCACAGACTCCAGAGCGTTAGCGCACTCCTTCTGCCCAGGCGCCTTTTCCCTGGGAACGACGGAAGTTATGTCATCATCTCATAATATTATCGTATAAATTTTGAATTTGGATCACCTATAAAATGTCTATTCTGTATTATTATTTAATTACATGTTTACGTATAACGATAGTGTTTTTAAAATGTTAAAATATGAATAGCATTAGACGAATAAGCGAAAGCCCTAAAGGGAGATCGATCGGAACCACCTTGAGCGAAATTAATAAAGGGTAATGTCCATTTTTGGCTACCAGTGAACACAATGCCACAAGGAAAATGATTTGCAAATTAATTATCTTATTATTTTAGCAAACTTATACTTAAACAGATTTGTATCAAACAACACTTTTGTGAAGATATTTTTTTTTCATTATTTATTTTATTTATGCGATCAATAGAATGACATCTTCCGGCGTACCGGCGCACGGTATTCTATCCAATAATAATTGCTACTGTGCGAGAGATTAAAATGCTGCGCTCTGTTAGGTGAAAATAAATAAAGTTATAATATTTTTCAGTTTAAATCAGTAATACAATAATAAATTATGAATTAAAATAAATAGGAACTGTTTCTGACTATGATTTTAATATTTTTGACATATGGCAACACTAATACGAAAACAAGAAAAAAATATATCATGTCATGTCAATTGTCATTCGCTTTGTTTTTCTACATCGTTAGTGTTATTTTCGTGATTGATGCAACGCCGACTTTGTTAATTTATAATGGACCTCGATAATTCTCTTTCCTTCGCCATCCCACGGACATCGATTCTCTCTCTCATTCCGACTCTTGCTCAGCTAAGGACACCAAATGGAAGGTTGTTTGTTATACATTTTAAAAAATTGGTGAGCGCTAGAAAAATCAATTTAAAGACTTTGATACTAATTCTTGCTCAAATTTATTTATATGAGGCTACTTACTAATTAATTATTGTAAAAAATTAATTGTAAATGATGTTCATCATTAGCCAAAGTCTCATACAAAATGGACAATCCCCTTTTTGTTTGTTATTAAACTCTAGTTCCGTAAAATCACTCACACGTGCACGCATAAAAACAAACACACACATGTCATTCACACAAAAATGAAAGAGATTTCAACCACCCTAAATGACTGGTATGTCCTGTGACAACCATATTCTTATATTTGACTCATAGAAGACATCAGCCTTATAAATACTTATTATAAGGCTGATGTCTTCTATGAGTCAATTACCTACATAATTGTTAATACAGTAGTGACAGCAATAAAGAATAATATATCATAAATAAAATATTATTATTATTATTATTATACCTGATGTTGGTTACAAGCGCCTTGATACTGTCAGAGACAGACTTGCTGTGGGCCGCTAACAGCTGCCATTGAGACCTCTCTTGTGGTGACAGAGCCAGAGCTTTGGCCGCCTCCAGCATGGCGCAAGACGACGATATTATACTCCTGTCAAAGAATGGATTATTTACGTTAAAAGCTAGAGGCATGAGGGTAGATGATGTTTATCTCAGTTTTAGTTTAGGTAGCGCTTATGAGACCCCGCGCCTGGCTATTACTTTCTAACCTTAGTTTGTTGAAAGCAAAATAGCAAGTTCCTCTGTTGTTAAATGAATGAATCAAGAAGGCTCGCTCTCGCTTCTTTCCTCAGCCTAATCGTCATTTACCATCAAATGAAATAAAGACCAAGAGATATTATGACGGCACAAAAAATTTACTTATATTGCAGAATCATTTCACACGCAATCAAGAGGACCTTTAGCTTTACAACAGATAAACTATCTCGTTTCCTTACGCAGCAGTGACACCAAAATTGGTCCATAAGCTTGGCTGTATGGTGCGAGTTTCCTTTGTCTAAAAATTTCTACTCACCGTCCGCACTCGAGTATCGGCTCTTGTTGCGCGTATCCCTGCGGCGATATACGTGCCGGCACGGAAGCGAACTCGGGACTGTCCGCGAATTGCTGCAACTGTCGCACCGCCTCGAGCAGGGGGCCAGTCGCCGCCGCGCATTGCTCGCGATTCTCCTAAAAATATACGGTTAAATATAGATGTGACTATTTTACTTTATATTTACTAATGTGCAGTGTCGGCGAGGAGAAGTCTAAGATGTGTAAATCTCTCTTAAAAGCATCCTGCTGATCTACAGCAGAGATTATGGCGATGCTCACCTACCCGCATTGGGTCAATGTAATGGGAAACGGTTCCCGTGTAGCAGTGAGGTGTCTGTCAGCCATCTCGCAACGTATGTCATATGGTGCGTTCCTAATTGCGATAAAAGCGATAATATCGCGAATCCGACCAAATTAAATCTTCTTAAAATATAAGGGCTATTGAATCAGTAGGTTATGTTGTGACTTTGGTCGGATTCGCGATATTATCACTTTTATCGTTTTACGGAACGCAGGGTCTGAGGTATCACTCTCCGTTCGGCGTGTCACCCAATGGGCTTATGTCAGCGTGGTGTCGAAAGTGTGACCCACCAGGAGCCTTATTCTGCTAGCGTTAATGCATTAATGGCGTGTCAATAACGCTTCAATAGCATTGCTTTTTGAGACAGCTCCTGTTGGTTAACCCATAACCAACTAAAAAATTTGTCACTTTTGAATTATAAAGAAATAATTGTATGAATAAATTGCACCGCGAAAAGCGTAAAAATATGACAAAAGCAAAACACGCTAATAACGTTAACATTAGCAGAATAAGGCGCTAAGAGGATTGTTTCAGTGAGATATCTCTCACCGAAGGCAACGTGTAATAGTGAGGTGTCACCCATAGGGCGGCGTGTGTCAGCGAGGCGCCACCCATCGGGCGGCTTGTGTCAACGAGGCGTCACCTATGGGGCGGCGTGTGTCAGCGAGGCGTTACCTATCGGGTGACATGTGTCAGCGAGGTGTCGACCATCGGGCGGTGTGTGGCGTGAGTCAGCGAGGCGCCACCCATCGGGAGGCATGTGTCAGCGAGGCGTCATTCGTTAGGCGATGTGTATGAGCGAGGCGTCACCCATCGACGGCGTGTGTCAACGAGGCGTCACCTATCGGGCGGTGCGTGTTAGCGAGGCGTCACCCATCGGGCGGCGTGTGTCAGCGAGGCGCCATCCATCGGGCGGCTTGTGTTAGCGAGGCGCCACCTATCGGGCGGCGTGTGTCAGCGAGGCGTTACCCATCGGGCGGCGTGTGTCAGCGAGGTGTCACCTATCGGGCGGTGCGTGTCAGCGAGGCGTCACCCATCGGGCGGCGTGTGTCAGCGAGGCGCCATCCATCGGGCGGCTTGTGTCAGCGAGGCGCCACCTATCGGGCGGTGTGTGTCAGCTGGGTACCACCTATTAAAAGGCGTGTGTCAGCGATGCGTCACCCATCGGGTGGCATATGTTAGCAAGGTGTCACCCGAAAATTGGCGAGCGTCAGCGAGGTAGCACCTATCGAGGGGCATGTGTCAGCAAAGTGTCACCCATCGGACGGCGTATGTCAGCGAGGCGCCGCCCATTAGGCGGCGTGCGTCAGCGAGGCGCCACCCATGTCAGCGAGGTGTCATTCGTTAGGCAACGTGTTTGAGCGTGTCGTCACCCGACAATTGGCGTACGTCAGCGAGGCAACACGCGACAGGCGGCGCGCGTCACGGAGGCGCGTAGTGCACGTCAACGTGGCGTGCGTCAGCGACTCACCGGTCTGCGCGCTGCGTCGGCGGCGTCGAGCGCCTTGATGCGGCGCACGAGCGCGGCGGTCGCGTGCGCCACGTCCTTGGCGGCGAGCACGAAGTGCCGCTTGGCCGCGGGCTCGCCGCTGCGGCCGCTCGCCGCGCGGCACGCGTTGCACAGCGCCGACGTGTGCTTCGCTATGCTGGTGGCCGCGCCGAGCACCTGCGGCACAGAATATACATATAATAGTACTACATACAGAACGGCGCACCCACCCCGCACTTCGTAGTAGACATCACTGACACGTAATCAAGGGCGCGCGCGTTCGCTCGGGCGCAGCGACAGTTCACGTTCACCGAGTAGACGCGAACGCCGGCCGATGACAGAGATAGGGCTATACGGGTGAAAGAGAAGGCAGTCGCTGCACTTCTCGCGTCACTTGGAATGACAATCACGCACTCAGCCCTACCAGATTCCAGGCACACATTTGCGCGTGTACAAACGTCATTTGCTCAAGTAGTAGTATTAGGTAATTGGCTAGATGACAAAAAAATTTTTTTTGCTTTAATAGAAGCTCATTCATATAATAAACAAAGAAAAAATCTGTTTTCGAATAACTATAAAAACAACCGAGATATAAGGTATTAAAGATTTTTCTCCATCTCTTTCTAGCAAAACGGCAATTTACAAGGAGTCAATATGGCCGTACTCAACAATGACGTCACAGTTGATGTCGGATCTCTCTGTCTAATCTGTCGCCTTCAAATTAACAACTTAAAATGCTTGTATCTAAGGTATTTCTAAGCCGATTTTAATTGTAATTTCACAGGACTGTGTCTTTTTCTACGGTATTTTAATATTTAATAATAATAATAATTTATTTCAGATATTAATTACAATCCATTGTGTTAGTAAAAATGCCTTAATCTATGTTAATTAGACAACAAAACATTACAATAATCTTTTAAATTGGGGAAAAGGGCTGTGCAATGACTGCCAATGCTTTAAAAAGGGACCATCCGTACGCTCCGCGACCACGGCCAGGAGGCTGCCTCGACTGTCCCGCGTCCGCCGCATCATCGAGGCTGCTCTTTTACGCATAATAGTGTAAAAGCCATCAACACTGGCTTCAGTGAACATTCCAGATGCGCTGCAGAAGCGAGGCAGCCGCAACAACATCCTGAACGCATCATTATACTGAACGCGAAGGGAGTTCAGCGCTCGCTTCGTGTGTTTAACCCACAGGCTGCAAGTGTAAAATGATGAACAGTAGGCTCTAAAAAGTGTTATCTTTACTGGTTTTGAACAGCGCGCAAACCTGCGGGCTATCATATTAGACCTCACTGATAGCGCTCTCCGCTCACGCTCAATATCCGCATCATCCCTTAAATCAGCCGTAATAATATGACCGAGGTATTTACATTTTTCTACCTGTTTAAGAAGAACACCACCGATTTGAACAGGAGGCACGTCTGACGGAAACTTGGTCCCAGCCTTAAAAACCATAAGCTCGCTTTTCTTGGCGTTGTATTTGAGGCCATGTTCCCGTGCGTACGTTTCACAAATAGCGATTAATGACGAGACGTAAAAATTTGAATTCAGTCATCATCCCAATTGATTTGCGAACGTTGTATGGAGTGTCCGGGGTGTGCCTGCGGTCGGCGACGGCGACGTGCGGTCACGTTGAGAGAGTGCCGCTAACGAGCGCCTCGGTATTCATGGTAAACATTTTTGTTTAGCAACAAAGTTGCATCGACGTGTTGCGGAGTTGCTGGCAACTTTCGTGTGTTGCAGAGTTGATAACGGCACGTTGACAAGTTCTCGCCCGATGTTTATCAACGACCGTTGACGTATGTAGATCGTGTCTGCGACCGTTTTGGCAGTAGTGTGGAACAATGATAAAATAATGCAATTTGCCCCACGGGCAACATTTTGACGCAGGCGGGCGTGTGGACAACCTATATTGATTTAAACAAGTTTCCAGCAATATGTCGCCGCTCATCAACAATATTGATCAACTGTGGCTAAACAAATGTTTACCATGAATACGAGGCTTAACACACAACGAGTATAGTTGCCGGCACGTAAGTTGGCAAGAGTGGGGGATATTATGACTAATATTGGCTGGAATGGTGGACACTTTGAATAATAATATTGAAATATTATTGGCCAGAATGGAAATAAAATGAAAAGAAGTAACCGTTTTTGCTACACTCGAGGGTGCACGCACAAATTCACAAAATCGACGTCAAAATTTTGCCAAGTTAGGTGCCGACGACTGTACACGGTGGGACACAGAATTTTGCTCGCGAAATCGCTCGTTTTAGTGTAGGTGATCACACAATATGGGACAAGTTATTATTATGTTAACAACATCAACAATGTCACTTATTGTATAACCTTTTTTTTCCTTTAATTTTAAAGTGTTTGTAAAACATATCAGTTGTATATACATTTTTTCAACTTTTAATAATCAATTGCAAATATGAAAATTAACTGTCTAAATGGCGATTCAAAAGAGGAAACAAATAGGTAAGTACACCTTCACAGTTTCTTGCCTGTTTGTAAAGTCTTTCACAATTTACGAACAGAGGTTACATAATTATATTCTAAGTTAATTTTTCAAAATTGTTTTTAACGTCAATTCCCCTGCATGTAAAGGCCTATTTTGAATATTTTTGATTTCTTGTAATCAGTTGAACGTGCCTAACGCCAGCACAGCGACAGCGCAAAGTGGATGCAAAATATAGCGTGGACCAATACTCAGATGGGACTACGAGTATAGCATTATTGGTAGCTGTACCTAACACTAACTGTATGAGTGCAATCACTCTCATAAGTCGGCCACCAGAGACTTCAATAATATGCTTGTGGCACAAGAATCCGATACACATATCTTTATTGGTCCTTCGAGCCAGATATGAACTGGCAACATATTCAATCAATCACTTTTATTACCTGTTGCTGGGAGCTGTCGGTATCGCAGAGGGTCTGACAGGCCGCCTCTATAGCTGATGAGGCCCGAGCGAATTGAGCTTGGTCCACTAAGCCCGGGCGACCCGCTACGCTGTTGCTGTCCGATACGGCCACCTGAATCACCAAAGAAAATATAAAACAATTACAAAACGTTGTCAAAAGTTAGTCATAGTTGGCGCCCAACTCTATCTAAACTTATTAAAACAAATGAAACAATTATAATTCAAACTCATGTTTCAACCATTGCTAGCTTTAGACAACATTTTATAATAACATGGATAGTGTTCATCTAAATTTTGATAAGACCGAAGCAAATGACTAGAAGATCGAAAGTAGACAGATGTGTTTTCCCTGGGCACCACGGGGAGGAGACGGGAAATTTAGAAATTTCGCTTTATATAAATCAAAGTGAAAATACGTATAAAATACATGACCGATGTAGAGATACAGTGGCACAATGTATCGAAAAGAAAATCGTGGGCGACCATGTTTAACACGTGTTGCCCCTTGTGTGCCTCATCCCGTTCGCCCGTTCGTAGTCAAGTGCAAATGCACTGTAACGTTGTCGGTACATTATTTTTTTCAATTAGACGCCGTTTCCGATGCTCGTATTTTAGTATGCGAAGTGAAGTTAGATTTAAATGGAAAATAGCTAACGTCAAATTCACCTAACAAGGCCCCATGTTGGGCGCCAGTGTCGCATGAATCACTAACGTAAATTCACCTACCCTTGAAAGTAGTTTGGTTTATTAGCGATAGAGGTAAAGCCGGCTGCATTCGGGACATGGATTTCTCAGAACAGAGCGAGATGGGAGGATTTGGAAATAGTATATCATATAAAATGTATAGCAAATCACCAGAGACCCTAAATGACGGACCCGTTTTAAGTGGTTATTCGTATCATCGGCAGGGGAGCTCATACGATTAGGAATAGCAAGACTAACCATGCTATCGAATCTAAAAACCAAATTTTGCCTACGGAACTTATTCCGGTAAAAAAATAGGTATTTTTTGTTCACGAATATGGTTTCTCCCTTCACGCGACATTGGCGCCCAACATGGGGCTCTGTTAGGTGAATTTAAGTTAGCGATTCATGCGACACTGGCGCCCAACATGGGGCCTTGTTAGGTAAGGTTAGTATGCATACCTTTATTAAACATTGAAACTAGCGTGTGGGGAAAAAATGTTAGCTAAAATGATAAACTAAGTCTCGAACTTGTGACTTTAACATGTAACTAAATAAAAATTGTTGCATGTTTCCACTAACCAGATAAGCGGCTTGGGCGGTAGACTCCACCAGTCCCGTGACTGCGGTGGCCACATCAGAGACGGCCCCACCGAACGCCTCGTGCTGAGCTTGCTTCACCGCACCGGCCATACTTGACATGCCAACGCCTGACAGACCGACAGACAGGAATATATGTTATATGTGTATATTGTACGGTATACGTCATATTTTATTTCAAAGAAACAATGATAATATAATAAAACTTTTGTTTAAAAGCTTTGAACAATGTTTCTAATATAATCGCATTGTACAGCGTTGTCCACGTCACACGAAGCATTGAATCTAGTATTTACTACGAGCTGTTAACACAATTATTTTGGGCAATTTCCTGTCAACTGAACTGTCATACGGCACTAGTAGGAATAAACGATCTTTTTATAATATAGATGTCATATACTTTCAAGTTAAGGGTTTTAACAACTCTATAAATATATTAGCGGCAAGGATCAACGTGATATAAATAACGGTTATCGAAATAAGCTGATTCTTTTCTTAAGGCTTGATGTGCATTATTTTCCGTCAGGTACTGTACACAAAATAATAGTGAAAGAAAATATAACAAAACCATTTCTAGGTAAACTAAACAGTCACAACCAAAACCTTGGCAGTGTGGTTTTAGTTCCCTTTGCATTTTGCGGAACAACAGTGTAACTACTCACTCAGGCCCTTGCTCTGCTCGACGATGCTGTCCAGGCAGCCGAAGTAGCCCAATTCAGACAGCGGTTGGCTGGGGGCGTTGAGCAGCGGTCTAGAACTTTCTATACTCCTAATGGCGGCGGCGCACTCCTTCTGACCCGGAGCCGCTTCCGTGCAAACGTCGACCTGATGGTATTGTATAATATTAATAACATTTAACAATATCTATTTCTTGTTGTCTTGGAAAAGTTTCGCTGCCTCTACAATATTCAGGATATTAGCAACGCTTTTGAGAAAACTATTTTTATTATATAATTTTTATGGATATAGAAAATATTTAATTCTGCTATTGGTGAAATACTCACCAGATGATTGATGGCGTCTGTAACAGCCCTAGCCGCTGCCGCCAACTGATTCTTTCCATTGGGAGACCCAGGGTCCTGAGGAATCACAGTAATCGTTAAATAAGTACGCCTGTTTCCCCCCAAAGGCTTGGAGTACATACTACTGCACTCTAATATGTATATCACGAAGTGCGAGCATGAAATTGTTAGTGTTTTTTGCTCATTCACTGTCTATTTCGGCGCTCGTAGTAACTTGACTAGTAAACTTCCAATATTTTATGATAACAATGCCATCTCACCTGGCTGACGGACTTGGCAGCGCTGAGCAACTTCGATGAGTTGACTGTCACAGACTTCATCGAGCTCACCATCAGCGACTGAGTTTCCCGGTCCTGGAGACAACAGGTATATTGCTCACAAAGTTCACAGTAACAGTAAAGACAGTAGTGATAATTTGTTAATACAAGTTAATAATGATGAAACATTATTGTTTTAAGCGTTAAATATCTTTCTGTAATATTTTTTTAAAAATAGGAATGACTAGATTCAATTCTGTATATCACTAGATACAAATAGGTATTTACTTTCAGTGATATGATAGTAGAGAAATTAAAAATATTTATTCTTTATCACGATTTTTTATACAGAGAAGAAGAAGTTCGTGGAATTCAACATCAGTTGAAAATTTTCAACATTAGACAGTAAGAATGTACCTCTGTCCGACCGGCCATCTCCATAGCAGCGGCCATCAGCCTGTTGTATGATTCTGAGTAGTGCGTAGCACAAGCCGACAGTGTATCGGCCCTTTCGACCCCTCCCACCACGTCCGCTGAAGAAGTGTTCAACTCTTTGGCCGCTGCGTTTAGCTCCGCTTGGAGTTCCCTGTGTGGACCAAGTTACCAATCAGTTAAACGTATCTCATCAATGACGCTAGTAGTCAAATTCCTATTTTTTCAAAATGCTTAAAATTTAATTAGCATGACTATCATAGTCAGTCAGTCAGTCAGTAGAGAATCATAGTCAAGTTGATGACATTTGATAGAATAAAAATAGAGGCACAGATAATATGGTCTACATAGCGTATTATTATGCTCACGCGTAAGTCCTATCCGAGGGTGGGAACTGGTGTTGTTCCAAGATGCTGAGGGTGTGGCTTGTGGTTTCCAAGGCGCGCTCTACGGCCGCTAAAGATGGGGCAGCCTCTAAAGTTTCCTCTAGTCCCTGAAACAAGAGGTAAAAGTTACAAGGCTGTTTCTATACTCTTTTATGTGTGCAAAATGTGTATGTCATCACGAGTATCGTGAATTCATGACTAATGATAAAATATCATAAGGCTTAAAGTGAAAAAATGAACACAGAATTTTTCGATAGCAGATATATTGGGCGAATTTACTTCTCGCTTTCAGAACACATCAATACGTTCACATAATCAATATCAAAAATGACAAATTCGTTAAATAGCTTTATACTGTGATACATTTTTAATCAATTATGATTTAATGGGTTGTCATAGTAAAGTATCGTCTTTAGGATAATCAAAAATACTATGAGCTGATATAAAATAACATGATGCAAATGTCCCAAATGTAACAAGTAACACAAAACTATCTAAACTTTTGAGGTGTGTACAAAACAGAATTGATTGTAAAGCATGAAAGAAATAATTAAGTATCGCCTACCTGCGAGATTTCCTTGGCGATTGAAGACACAGTGGTGATGTCCACTTGTTCCGACGAGCTGAGGAACGTTCGCACCGTTTCAACCAATTTTTGCGATGACGTCAGCACTTGTTGTCCAGAGCACACCATTCTGTAGAGGATGGCATAGATTGTGCAATATTCTATCGACTCTCAGGCTCAAAGGACCATTAGCACTTGCAGTTTCAAAGGACATCCCCATTTTCCATAAAAACCTGGGCCTGGTGTTACAAAGCATTAAAGGACAATGACCATCTTTCATCCGTTGCTCTCTGGATATGTCTATTAGGCCGTAGCATTAGATGAATAAATAATAGGTTGGGGAAAAAGTTTCTTCGCATTTTTTAAGAAAATTCAAAACATTTTTTAATATAGTTTATTTACATTTAACTAAAGTATGTAGGTACCATTTTGTTCGATAACTTTTTGCCATCTTGTAGGTAGGGACATGATCCCATTGCTATAGAAATTTTGGGACTTCTGGTCAAAATACCGCGACAAGTGGTTTTGGCAGTCCTCTCGTGATGTTAACCTGACACTGCCTAAAGAATTCTGAAGAGACCGAAACAGGTGGAAATCTGAAGGTGCAAGGTCAGGACTATACGGCGGATGCATTAACACCTCCCAGCCAAACTCTCTTAATTTTTGCTGAGTGGCTAAAGATGTGTGAGGTCTAGCGTTATCATGATGAAAAACCACACCCCTTCTGTTGATTAATTCCGGCCGCTTTCTCTCAACTTCTTGCTTTAATCTCATCAGTTGTTCGCAGTAGAGTTCAGAATCGATGGTCCTGCCTGGTGGTAACAGCTCATAATGAATAATGCCCTTCCAATCCCACCACACACACAGCATCACCTTGTTGCGAGTTAACCCGGGTTTCGCCACAGTCTGTGAAGCCTGACCGGCCTTTGACCACGACCTTTTGCGCACGTTCTTGTCGTACGTGATCCACTTTTCATCACCAGTTATCAGCTTCTTCAAAAATGGTTCGGTTTCATTACGTCGTAATAAAGAATCACAAATGAGTACACGGTTCATTAGGTTTCTTTCAGTGAGCTCGTGAGGTACCCAAATGTCGAGCTTTTTTGTGTACCCAGTTTTTTCAAATGCGCCAAAACTGTTTTGTGGTCAATTCCCAGTTCTTCAGCTACGTCGTAACTACTGACATGCCGATCTTGCTCCACTTTTTCAAAAATGGCATCCATTTTATCTGTAATAGGGCGACCAGAGCGACGTGCATCTTTGACATCAAAATTTCCGGATTGAAAACGCTTAAACCAAATTTGTGCTACTCTCACAGACACTGCACTAGGTCCATAAACATCGCAAATTTTTTTCGCGGCTTGCGTTGCATTTTTACCTTTTTTGTAGTAAAATTTTAAAATGTATCGAATTTCTTCATTAGATTCACTCATCTTGGCGGTACAAAAAACAAATGAAAATCACACATTTTCCTAATTTGAATTTGGAATTATGTTCTTTAAAATTTAAACTTTCAATGATACCAAAACCAGCCAGATACAAATAGTATAGCCAAAGAGATTTTATTACAAGTTTATACATACTATAATGCGAAAAGACTTTTTCCCCAACCTAATACTACATTACTGCAGAGGCCGGGAAATTAGAATTATGAGTTCGGCAATCACATTCCCGCCGAGGTATGTATAGTGCTTTTCTCAATAATTGTGAGGAAATAATTAAAGACGTAATAAGAAAGCAGTTATAGATGAATTAAAAAACATATAAGCAGCGGCCAGAAATGAATTTTCATACTTACTTTCCTGGCCTAAGCCAGTAAAGTAATGTATGAGTCAAGAATTACAAACTTTGTGTCTTCATTTTCACTACAATAATGAAAATGATTTCGTGTCCGGCGGAGATCGAGCTCGGGTGGTTTTTTTATTACGACTAAGTTGGCAAACAAGCAAACTGTCCACCTGATGGTAAGTGGTAACAGTCACCTATAATACATGTGGCTCCTGTGAGATTCGCAGCAAAACTGCAATCCCCACAAAGGCCACAGTGTACGTTGCCAACTTGTGACTTAAGATGTAAAGTCACCCTTCAAATCGGAACACAGCAATGCAAGCACTGCTGCTTTGCGGCAGAAATAGGTAAGACGGAGGTACCCATGCACACGACCCTGGTACAGAGTCTCTCTCCGGTAAAATCTTATGTATTTCTAAGCCGATTTTTATTCTAATTTCACAGGACTGCATCTTTTTCCACGGTATTTGAATATTTTATGACGAGACGTGAAAATTAGAATTCAGTCATCATCTCAATTGGCTAGATGACTAAAAAAATTTTTTTGGTTTAATAGAAGCACATACATATAATAAACAGAAAGAAAAAAATCGCTTTTCGAATAACTATAAAAACAACCAAGATATATGGTATTAAAGATTTTTCTCCATCTCTTTCTAGCAAAACGGCAATTTACAAGAAGTTTATATGGCCGTACTCAATAATGACGTCACGGTTGATGTCGGATCTCTCTGTCTAATCGCGTTCAAATTAACAACTTAAAATGCTTGTATCTAATGTATTTCTAAGCCGATTTTAATTCTAATTTCACAGGACTGCATCTTTCTCCACGGTATTTTAATATTTTACGACGAGACGTGAAAATTAGAATTCAGTCATCATCCCAATTATACCTGTATATCCTGGGCGGGTCCGTGTACGCGGTGGCGGCGGCGTCGCCGAGCGCGGCGCAGTACTCGCGCAGGCCGGCGGCGAGCGCGGCCGAGTCCCGCGAGCAGGTGCCGCTATCCGGCGGCGCGCGGGTGTCTGATACCAAGCGGGCGGTGGCCGCCGCCGCCGATCGAGTGGCCGTCCGCAGCGCGCCCTGAGCTCGCGCCTCCTGCGTGTACACCCCATAGTCACAGAATAGACAATAGTACTACGTACAGAACGGCCACTCACCTCCCCGCACTCATTTCAAATACCTCGTCCTACCCGGCACTTCGTTGTAGACATCACTGACACATAAACAAGGGCGCGCGCGATCGCTCGGACGAGTAAACGCGAGCGCCGGGCGATAACAGAGATAGCGCTATGCGGGTGAAAGAGAAGGCAGTCGCTGCACTTCCCGCGTCATTTCGATTGATAACCGCGCACTCAGCCCTACTAGATTCCACGCACACATTTGCGCGTGTACGAACATAGGTAAGTGATTTGCGAACGTTGTATGGAGTGTCCGGGGTGTGCCATAGTCGTACTATACACCGCGTATAGTCGCAAGTGTCGCAACTAGGGTTGCCAACCGTCCCGCTATAATATGCGAGACGTCCCGTTTCTGAGACCCTTACGCGATTCACACACTGCCCCGCACCACGGAGCGTAGCGCGCGAATGCGTGTTCTTACGTTGCTTGTAAGCATCTCCGTTTGTATAGAAACGCACGCACGTGTTCATGCAGATCACGCGCCTACAAGCGGTGAAAGACGCACCAACGCGTGTAGGTTCGCGCGAGACGGAAGGTATGGCGCACCGAGTCTCGCAGTGCCGTGCGTGATTTTGGTAGGGCTTGACGTTGATTTTGGATACGCAAATACGCGCGTGAATGCGTAAAAACCCGCATGATGATGCGGATCTGCACTCCCTCAAGTACGCGCGTAGCTGCGTCGACACACATGATGCAGCGTGGTGCGTGGCAGTGTGTTAATCGCCTTAACGAGACATCCCGCTCAGGGTGTGCAGCGGTACGCTAAATGTCTCGCTTTTCGGAGTTAGCTATGGACGCACTATAAGGAGTTTTGTACTATTACTGAAACTTCAAAGAAAGTTATTGAAAGTACTGAAAAAGCATCAGTCTTTGAAGTTTAGCATAACATATTATTGTCGGCATCAAACACGCGCAGCTTGCTGAATATGTGTCAATACATTGCATCTATTCCGTGTTCTAATACAGTATCATAGGAAGACCCTCTCACTTTGTACCTAGTAAAGGCAAAGTAAAGTTTACGGTTTTTGTATTCTAAACAAAACAAGTTGGTTCCCGCTTTTTAAACCTTTGTCCCGCATTTGAAATCATTATTTCCCGTATATTACGTATTTTAAAGTTGGCAAGCCTAGTAACAATCCACCCTTGATCCGGCTCGAAGGACCAAAAGATTTTTTTTTATTGCGATAAGTTAACACACAGTCCACCTAATGGTAAGTGGTAACAGTCACCTATAGTACGATTTCAAAACAAAGCGAAACATTGTAATTTAAAGGAAACATAATTTAACCTTGTATGTGCATACATACATCGTGAATATAATCAGGATGTCTGCAAATACAAGTAGAATGTAAAAAAAATTTACTCTACACCTGCGGGCCTATTATGGATCTTTCATCGTATGATATGGTATGATTTTGAGATAAAGAAGTCATGAAATGCTTCATTTGGTATTACCAGTCTCCGCATAATATCAACGGTCAATATGATGCAATGAGCAAATAATAAAAAATCTGACCGAAAACCTTATTTTTCATTTTGCACTAAGATGTCATAATGATATCATTTGAAAACCATGAGATCGGTAATAGGCCCCCTGTTCGGAAATAGGGAAGATGCAATATGTAATATTTATGAACGATTTGTAATTAAAATGTTATAAAAACCTAAAAAAAGAATGATGGCAACGTTTTTATTTTATTTAATACTATTTTTCATGAAAAATTGCGGATGAAAAATACGCGAAACGGAACGAAACGGAAAATTCTTAAAAAATACACTAACCGTGTGTCCCGGCAGTGGCCTGAGGCGACCAGTATTAGCGTCCTCCTGCAACTCCTGCAGGTCCTTCTGCAAGTCCTCGATGATCTCTACCGCTGCGTCTAACTCTATGCCTTTGCAAGAGGCACGCGCTCGGCTCAACGATGACCTGTGCATTCAAATATTACGCGTTTTAAATGGAAAATGTTTATTTGGACATCAGACATCACATCAAAACATTATGAAGACATTATAAACTTTTCTACAGACTCACTTTATAAACTGAAGAAAGATGGAGAAGAAATATGAGAGTTATATTACCGTATTTTAGTGGCAAATAAATTTGAATTGATTTCAAGATTAGTTCTTCGGACATTACACATCCCACCAAGCTACATATGTGTAATTCAACCCAACTTTTTTTTTCAAGTACCTATACTAGGCATGCCTTTTAAGTTCTGTCGTTTACATATTTACCGGCAACTTTGAATTTGGAACTGTTTGATATTCTAATTTGTTTGAATTTAGAATCTTAAAACAATTGAAAGTATTAGGATTAATGCTATTGTTTAGTCATTGCGTCGTTTTGAATCTGTCAGGTCACTACGAAAATGAATCTTACTAAGGAAAATGTCCGTGCAATAATTTTCTACAACTTTGAAAGAGGCCTATCACGGCTTCAGTGCTTTGAAGAGATAACATCTGTGTTCCACGATGCAGCTCCATCTCTGCGGACTGTCGAACGCTGGTACTTAGAATTCCAGCGTGGACATACCAGTCTTAGTGACAAATCTCGTGAAGGACGTCCAAAATCCGCCTTCACTGAAGAAAACATCATTGCTGTGAGACAACTAATTCTCGAAGATCGTCATGTGACATATCGAGAGATAGAGGCGTTATTAGGCATCTCAGGGACAACCATTCAGAAGATCTTGCATATGGCGCTTAGTGTGAGAAAGCTAGTTTGCCGTTGGATACCGCATTTGCTTTCCGATGATAATAAGGCGGCCCGTGTCAGATGGTGTAAGAAAACTCTTCAAAGGTTAACCGAGGAGAGTCAAATCACGTCTACGACATCATCAGTGGTGACTAATCTTGGATTTATGCCTACGATCCTGATTTAAAACAACAATCTACAGTCTGGGTCTTCCAAGATGAGCCAAAGCCGACTAAAGTTGTTCGCTCTCGAAGCACTTCAAAGAAGATGGTGGCCACGTTCGTTGCGAAAACCGGTCATGTTGCGACGATTGCACTTGAAGATCGTAGAACGGTTAATGCTGAGTGGTATACGACAGTATGTTACCACAAGTCATCGTCGAACTTCGGAAATCTAACGCAAAGCGACACATCATCCTACACCATGATAACGCAAGCTCACACAGCGCTCGTCAAACTATTCAGTTTTTGAAGCAGGAAAACGTAGAAACTCTTGACCATCCTCCATACAGTCCTGACCTGAGCCCCACTGATTTCTTTACATTTCCTTAAATTAAGAAAAATCTTCGCGGTCAAAGGTTCCAGTCCAGTGAAGAAGCAGTCGACGCTTTCAAGACAGCCATATTGAATACTCCTACTTTGGAGTGGAATAAATGTTGTAATATCTGGTTCGAGCGACTGGAAAAGTGTATTAAACTACTTGGCGAATACTTTGTAAAACAATAAAAGATACTATAAGATTCTAGTAGTGTTACTTTCTTCAAACGACAAAACTTAAAAGGCATGCCTCGTATACAAAGAAATAAGTCAGATATTGCTTTGTAACGTCTTTCTCCGTTCAACCGATCCACCCTGGGCCAGCATGGTGGACTAAGGCCTAAACACCCCAACTTAGTGTAGGCTCGAGCCCCTTGGTGGGGACGTATATGAGCTTTGATGATGATGATGAAGTACAGTCAACGGCTGCTGTTCACGCTCAAGGAAGAGCGAGTGGCAACACTGCATTTGTGGTCTGTGCAGTGAGAGCTTTTTTTGGCGGCCGGCCGCATGTGACATGTCAGTTGAGTCGAGTCGAAATGTCACGACATCGAATTAGGTTAGGATGATGTCCGGGCATCCATAAAATATGCGGGCCGGAATATATAACTAACAAATTGTATTTTGCGCGGCGCACCGAATATCGGGGTGCGAAAGCCCGCTTTGTGTTGTGCAAAGGTGTCAAAATCGCGTGTGTGAGCCGTGGTGGCCTAATAGGCATTTGTAGTGCTCCGGTCTCCACCGGTGGATCCACTGCAGAACTTCAGGAGCCGCGACTTCCTTCGAGCTAGCTCAGGAAGTCCACCGGCTACACACGGAGACAATTGGAATCGGGGTAAGCCACAATGCTTTCTATGAGTTGGTAGTAGGGTGCAAAATTCAGCAATACAAGTCGGCGAAACGCCGACGTGGTGGTGTCTACCTTGGGCACCACCAGCTGCCATATACCTACCTGAGATGTGCGGTGGCGGTGTGTACGCCGGCGGTACAGTCGGCCAGATGTTTGGCGCTCGAGAGGTGTTGTACTGTCGGCAACGCGCCGCGGCTCGCCGATACAACGCGACCACTAGTCTGTACAAAACCAAATATTACTATTAATATAAGACATCCGACCAATATACAAAGTGGAGACGTCGACGACGATATACTTGTATACACCTCGTAATTACTTCCAAAACAATCAATACAAAAAATCTAACATAAATACCTAGCCTAAAAACTTTACCTTTCAGGACAGATGAACACATTATAGTGGCAGTGTTTATTTGCATTCTTTTTGTTATTTAGTTTGTTTGAAAAAATATTCAGCTCGCAGTATCGCCCGGATATTTAAAAAAGTATCTGTCCCATTAGTAAACGAAGTATAATATAAAAAAATATATACACATGTTTCGAACCAAAGACTAAATAGTTAACATTGCAAGATTTCATTGTAATCAATATTCTAAAATTGATTGTACTTTTACGACTCTCTGTACAATGTCTTCGGACGAAAGATTACAATTAGTGAAACCAAACAAATACCAGAGCCCCAATTCTACTAATAAGTTACAGCCGAATCGAAACTGAACCGTTGCGATCGACCAATCAGAACGCCACACTATCACGTCATCGAACAGTTGAATGGCAATATACGTACTGCGATTGGTCGACCGCAACGGTTCAGTTTCGATTCGGCTGTAAGTTATTAGTGGGATTGGGCCCCTGATTGAATAACCTGTCCATAGATAGGTAGGTACCCTCAACTACGCAATAGGTTCTGTTTCACACACAATTGGGATGATGACTGAATTCTAATTTTGACGTCTCGACCTTTCATATTAAAATACCGTGGAAAAAGATGCAGTCCTGTGAAATTAGAATTAAAATCGGCTTAGAAATACATTAGATACAAGCATTTAAAGTTGTTAATTTGAAGGCGATTAGTCAGAGAGATCCGACATCAACCGTGACGTCATTGTTGAGCACGGCCATATAAAACTCCTTGTAAATTGCCGTTTTGCTAGAAAGAGATGGAGAAAAATCAAAGAAAAATCTTCTATTAAAGCAAAAAAAAATTTAGTCATCTAGCCTATTTGTGAAACCAGACAAATAGCTGATCGAATAACTGTCTATAGATAGGTACGAGTAGGTACCCTCAGCAACTGCACAATACGTTCTGTTTCACACTCAATTAGCTTAGCGTCATTACCTGAAGGAAGGTGTCAGCGGCCGATATGAGGTCCAAATGGTGGGCGGCGGAGGGGCGAGCTTCGGACTCGTTTGCAGCGTCCACCAGTCGCGGTACTAGCTCGTTTAGCGTTGCGCACTCTTGGGTCAGGCTCTCCTGTAGGAATACCAATAAATTAACTTACTGTTACTGTAGTTGTTATACAGTAGGTACACATTGATCAGGATGCTAAATATACAAGAGTGAATCATTTTCATAATCGATGTACGTTAAAAAGAAATGAGTTTTTTTTATTGTAAAACTTAATATTGTATTATTTTAGGATCTCGCTCGTGTAGTATTATTTTTTGGCTATAACCTAATTTCATTAATAAAAACACGCTAAAGTCGATTATTAACATTTTAAAAAATGCTCAATTTCATTTCCATAATAAGCACAAGCACATAGTCTAGTATAGTAGTCATAGTATAGATATATATAATATAGACGAGTTCCTCAGTTGTTGCTTGAGGAGTCTTAGAGTAAGATGAAGGCTAAGAGATTCCCTGACGTATTAAAAAAAAAGAACTACTATTTATGAACAACATATTATTATCAATTATCAGCTTAAACATGTAAAATGTTAAGAATCTTATTTTTAACTTGATTGTGTTTTACAATGTTTTTAAACATTAATAGAAAAAATAACTCACCTATTTAATAATTTCAAATAATTTTTTTTAAATATCCAAAAAATACTGCACTACTTTTGTGCAGTATTTTTTTTATAAAATTAAGAATGTGTCCTCTGAAGCGACCCTTAAATTATCCGGGGCGATAAAAAAGTAACCCTGTATAGGTATTAAAAATGTAATATCATGCACTCATGAGTGAGTGAGTGAGTGCGTGCGTGTGCGTGCTTGCGTGTACGTCACCTGCGAGTACTTGTTGGCGTTGTGCGGCGCGGCCGCGCTCGCGGCGGATACCAGCTGACTGCCGCTGGCCGCCGCCTGGCGGGCGCTGTCCTGTACGAACAGACAGACAAGTCACGCACTCCACACGATAAATATTGGCTAAGGCCAGCCCCTTGATTGTCTAACAAAAAAATCTATCGCGATCACCTTCAATTTTGACGGTCAAAGTGCATCCGTCACTATTTTTTATCGGGCACTCGACACGGAGTTTTGTATTGGCGCCGCAATGATTGGCAAATTCAGAGTGATCGTGATAAATTTTCTCTAATGCCCCAATGGTTTCTAAATTCAAAAACGATTCGTTTTTGCGACGGAATTATATTTTGACATATTTTCCATAGAATGGCAAAATTTAACTGTCCGTGGCAAAAACGAATCGTTTTTGAATATAAAAATCGAGCATACGACACTAAACCCCCAGGCCAGATTACAAACTGGCATTAAGATTGACATTTAGGTTTTTGAAATTTTAATGATATTAAGTTAAAATACACAAAAATATCTGTGGACTAAAAAAGAGACAAAGAAATTAATATTTGAAATAGTATAAATGAATGGTAGTGTTATTTAAGTTAGCAGAAATCAATGAAATTTCCTTCACCCTGGTATAAGGGCTATATTGGTTGAACATAAAATTAACAGTGTGTTAAAAAGTATTTCTTTCGTGTTATCACAGCTTAAACTATGTTAAAAGTTTAAATAAACATGTTCAATAACTTGTTATAACTTTAACACCTAAGGCCGAACAGAGACGTGTAAAAAAAATAATCGTTTGTTGTGTTCACACAAGTAGCGGGAATCGAACTATTAATCGATACCTGTAATCGTTGTATCTGCGCCCCGGCTACGTCTTGACCGCGGGCGTAGTCCGCCGTTATGTAGCGCACTTCCTCGGCCGCTAGGCGCAACGCCTCTTGCGCTTCGCGATCCTGCAACAATGTGCCACTATGAAACAATACGTTAAAAAAGATCATGACAGCATAATGACTCCGCAGTACTCATTTTCATTTTGATATTTCTAGAAAACCCACGCGTGTAGAACAGAGGGAAAGAGCTACTTCTAATTTGAAACAGCTAGTCGTAATATGGAGAAGTTTACTATTTTTTTTATTCGTTCATATTAAAATTTAAGCCAAGTGAAAAAGTAAATGTAACTGTTCTTGTTAGTATAAATATATGTAAATTAAAAGCCAAATGAAACTAAAATGTAAAAGAATCATGAAAATATCTCTACGAAGAAAGATGTTATAAGGCGTATAGAACATTAAAGCTTGCAAAAAACATTTTCGCTTCGTGTGGCACGCTCAGCGTGACATCACACGACTCGAGCTCATTGGTAGATGAGAAGTCATTTGCATTATTTCCACAGATAATGGCAATTTCTCGTGATATCTGACACTATTATTGAGACTAAAAAGTTATCGTTATTTGTATTGCGCTGTAACGATACGACACTTGAGTGGTCGTGTGACGTCATGTCAGTCATGAGGATATGACTAGTGAGCGGTCACAGTCACACAAACAAGAAATACATACGTAAATTTGTCACTCATTTATTTAAAAAATACGTATATACAAAAATATCACTGGTTTATAAGCTTTGGTCTATATTTTAATTCTATCGCATATTTTCAACATCATGAGACTTGTTCATTGGAAGGATTCAGTCCTATGTTTGGAAACATCAAGCTTTACTCTTGAACACAGCTAATCATATACTGGAAAAACACGAAATCCTAGTTTTGGCAAGAGCAACTCGTATATCCGAAAACAGCAACTCCTATATGCGGTAACAGGTAATGTTTATGCAGAAACTAGGTATTATAACTATACAAATAAATAAAATTGAAGTGTCTGTTTGTAATGTCAAAATAACAAGGTTTTACTAAATGTGTATGGACTATGAATGTATATCGGGTACCAATAACAAAAACACAATTTTAAATTTTTTTGTCTGCCTGTTTGTTCCCGCTAATCTCCGGAACGGCTGAACTAATTTTGACGGGACTTTCAGTAACAGATAGCTAATTATATACGGCATAACAAAGCCCAGCTTTTTATCAAGATCTTTAAAAAATTGCCTACAAAAATCAAAATGCTGTCAAAAGTTACTATTACACGCAGACGAAGTCGCGGGCACAGCTAGTAAAAATAAACGCTAACCTGTGGTTCGGAGGCACATTGCCTAGCGGCTTCCACCATCCTCGCCGTGGCGTCAGCTAGAAGTTTGGCGGCGGCCAACAGTTTGCGTTGCGCTTCTGAAGGTTGTCTCTCAGCCTCCGTCTGTCATATGACATCATAAATACAATGTTTATTGCAAAACCTCACATCAAATCATTGAATCGACAAGAATATAAAAAATACATGTCTAAATGAAACGTATGTGATACAACATTGTGATATATTTTTCGGCAAGCAAAGAAAATGAGACGAAAGGATTTAGAGTGTTGTTTGAATCAAACATAATTATCTCTATGGTCGTATTTAAAATAAAAACACGAAGTTAATTTAAAGTTTGCTTACTCAAATATCCCTTGCTTTTTTATTTTACACAAATCATCTGTATCGTATTTCATTTTTTAGATAGATTTAAAGCATAATTTTTTAAAGTATTATCAAAGCTTCTTTACAGAATCTCAGATGCGCCATCACTTACCTTGATATCAGTGATAAGGTGTGCGGTGGCCTGGCCCAAAAGTCTGGCGTGTCGCACCATTTCGGCCGAGTCCACCGCTGAAGTCACTCTTTGGGAAGCGCTCATTACGCTTTCTACCGTTCGTTCCGTCACGCTAGCTTGCGTAGGTTGACGATCTAGTGAAAAGAAGTTAAAAATTACAAGTATTTTCTGTAATTTTGTGTAGTAAGTGTAGTTAAAGGTGTTTATTTTTTTATTTTGATCGCATTTCTAAATTACGATTAATGAACTACGAAATAATATGAGAAACTTATTTCAACCAGCATTAAAGTATTGTTAGTGTTGCAGTTCATGTATAACAAATGAATATCTTGATCGAAACAAACATCACCATGAACAAAACAGCTGCCAACAACACATAACCACAGATTACAAAATCAGACAACACACTTGGCTGCATGGACTTAAATTCCCTCTGCCTTTAAATAAAAAAAAGGTTTCTTACCCATATTGCAATGCGCAAGCAATCTCTCCAGCTCGTCGGTGACGCGTTGCGCTGCCTCTGGCAAACGTTGAGCCGCTGCAGGGCCTTCGGGTGCTACGTTCAGCAACCTGTGCACCGCGTTCGATACGTTTCGAGCAGCGCTTATTATTTGCTCGCGGCAGGCAGAGCTCTGCATTGTGGCTGCTACCACCTGATGTGAGAAATGTGACCCTTATTTTGGTATTCGACGACATTGATAGGTGATAATTATGTGACATATACAGGGCGACTATGGGACATGAAGGGAAAGTACCTCAAATATCGTAGATAGGATATTATGCTAAAGAAAGACTATGTTATTTTAAAAGTTAGTAATACTGCATTGAAAGATTTTCTAAAAATGATTTCCTTCGTCTGGGAATCGAACCGGCTTAAATGCGTAAAATTATCACCTGTGTTTTTATGATGCCAATCGAAAGAATGGACAAAAAACAATAAGTCCTCTTATGTAACATAGTATCTTAAAAGAAAGGAATAACGTTTTATTCATTTCAATCATTTAAATTTTAAAAAATCTTGAAAGTTTTGAATCCCAAAACTGCAACACTATTGACAGCCTCGCCTTAAGTGTTGCGGTTTTGGATCGACAAGGCGCAAGCAACTCCGGTCGCAAGGCTACGGGTAACAGTTTAGCATCAGTTGGCTTCTATGCTAGTTTGACATCCAAGTTTTATGTTTAAAAAAAACTAGAAGACTGATAATAACCAACAGTGATTAATTACTCGAGCTTACCTTTGCGCAGGCGACGAGTTGGCTGGTGGCGAGGGCGCACTGGGTGGCGGCGGCGATCACCTCCGCTTGCCGAGGAGCATCGTCGCGACAAGCGGCGGCCACTCCTTTAGCCTTCAACACTAGCGCCGCCGTCGTATTGGCTACACCCTTCGCCAGAGACAGCAGGATGTCCTGCGCACAATGACGCAACCATTTGTGTATTTCTTATATCTCAGAAGCAGCGATCGGACCAAGAGAGCTGCATTAACTAGCCGCGGTCAGAGAAGTTTATTTGTTTTACAACTAAGTTGGCAAACAAACAACTGCTCACCTGATGGTTAGTTGTAACAGTCACCTATAAATACTTGTGGCTCCTGTGAGATTTGCAACAAAACTGCAACCCCCACAAGAACCACAGCGTACGTTGCCAGCTTGTGACATCTGTAAACTCACGGTACCCAGTAATTTCACTGCCATATCTTACCCTTCAAACTGAAACACAGCAATGCAAGCACTGCTGCTTTGCGGCAAAAATAGGTAAGACGGAGGTACCCAAGCAGACAACCCTGGTACAGAGTCTTCCTCCGGTAAGATATACACCGTGTTTAGTCGAAACCTACCCATGATCCGGCTCGAAGGACCATAAGATGTTGGGGATATGTTGCTTGTCATATAAAAAGATGTTATGCAGATGCATACGAAAATACTGGAACAGCTGTAGTACTAGTGAGTGCTTAGTTCCTTGCTCGGCTTCATAGCTCATCTGGGCGTGACATAGAGATGGAATAATTTAAGTGGCTGAGCTGGAAACTCTATAGCTTGAATGTGACCAGAAAATTATTCGCCTATAATGTTGTTATTTCACTCTTATTCGCGAAATCAAATTACCACTTAACTCCTATTGAAATTGGAAATAATTAAAAGTTCTCTTGGTCTGGCCAGACCCTAATGGCCATTTTCAATAACACATTGCCAAGAGTTAGGTCTACTCAAGTCTTTAATTACTCAGAAATTTCTGTCATATAACAGAAATAACAATAGTTGTGTAGCAACTTCATTTAAACTGTGGAGGATATTTTTAACTAGTCGTATGATGGTGTTAACTAACTTGAAGAGTTTCTACGACATTTGCACCATTGTCTTACAATTTTTACAACTCCATTCAAGGTAATTAATTCACCCAAATTATTAAGCAGTATCATTCATATGCTACAAATGACATCTGAAGTCATTAAAATATTACACATAGTTAGGTCAAGTGGTGTTTACCATTAGATGCTCGGTATATAAATAAATTCATCCTAACAATCTAGCGCCCGCGAAGTTGAAGTTAGCCTAAACAAAGTTAGCAAACCCTCTATACCTACCAATGGACATATTGCTAATGATGACGAATTATGACTTTAACACCACTATGAGCTCTGTCAATGATGCAGACATATTTTGCTAAGGTTCTTCTATAAGGTGAAAGTAATATATCTATACAGGATAACTTTTTTATGACCACGGAAAATTTAAGGGGCGCTTCAGGACACATCTTTTATTTTATATTAAAAAAAAATAATGCACTAAACTAGTGCAGTATTTTTTGGATATTTTAGAAAATTTATATAAAATGAAATAGGTGAGATATTTTACTATAGTGTCCTGAAGCGTGCCTCAAGTTTTCCGGGGTGATATAAAAGTAATCCTGCATAGTATAAATAAGCGAAAAAGAATATCTTCTCCTTCAAATTATCTTACGGCAGTCTAACAAGTCATCAATTCGCCTACTAATTATCAATTTGTCATATCTGAGATTCAATCTCGATATAGTCAGAGAGTTTGATAGAACGATCTGTTATAATAGGCAGAACAGAAGGCCCATCCAAGTAATATATGCGTTCGCATAGAACGGCAATGTATGAGAAACATGGAATAACGAAAACACTGGATTATGTTACTCCATAACTGGCTAGAAGCTCTAGAGCTCCTCGTTTGCTATAAACACGTTAGAATTCACTTTTTGATATTTGACTTACCATTATCTAGTGTTAACTCATGTACATTCATGTTATGTAATATACCACCTATAGTCCAAATTTCTGTGTGGTCTTTCTGGTGTACTCGTAGAATTAGTCAGTCAGGAAATCGTATCTTGTATCATCACAGATTTAGGTTAATGTTGGTTTGTACATCACAGCTATCATAGACGTTTTTGAATCATCTGAAAGTTCCAACATAGGTCTCGTTCTCTTTTCCACCGCCTATTTTAATATTAACGATTTTTCCCTTCGCCTATTACTTATTTGAATACTATCTTTTATGACATTATAATTAACAACCAGCCTTATTGTCTTCTTAAAAATATCGCTATAAGTATTGTAATATGTACACATTATCGTGATACATATTAGGTTGGGGAAAAAGTCTTTTCGCATTATAGTATGTATAAACTTGTAATAAAATCTCTTTGGCTATACTATTTGTATCTGGCTGGTTTTGGTATCATTGAAAGTTTAAATTTTAAAGAACATAATTCCAAATTCAAATTAGGAAAATGTGTGATTTTCATTTGTTTTTCGTACCGCCAAGATGAATGAATCTAATGAAGAAATTCGATACATTTTAAAATTTTACTACAAAAAAGGTAAAAATGCAACGCAAGCCGCGAAAAAAATTTGCGATGTTTATGGACCTAGTGCAGTGTCTGTGAGAGTAGCACAAATTTGGTTTAAGTGTTTTCCATCCGGAAATTTTGATGTCAAAGATGCACGTCGCTCTGGTCGCCCTATTACAGATAAAATGGATGCCATTTTTGAAAAAGTGGAGCAAGATCGGCATGTCAGTAGTTACGACGTAGCTGAAGAACTGGGAATTGACCACAAAACAGTTTTGGCGCATTTAAAAAAACTGGGTTCACAAAAAAGCTCGACATTTGGGTACCTCACGAGCTCACTAAAAGAAACCTAATGAACCGTGTACTCATTTGTGATTCTTTATTACGACGTAATGAAACCGAACCATTTTTGAAGAAGCTGATAACTGGTGATGAAAAGTGGATCACGTACGACAAGAACGTGCGAAAAAGGTCGTGGTTAAAGGCCGGTCAGGCTTCACAGACTGTGGCGAAACCCGGGTTAACTCGCAACAAGGTGATGCTGTGTGTGTGGTGGGATTGGAAGGGTATTATTCATTATGAGCTGTTACCACCAGGCAGGACCATCGATTCTGAACTCTACTGCGAACAACTGATGAGATTAAAGCAAGAAGTTGAGAGAAAGCGGCCGGAATTAATCAACAGAAGGGGTGTGGTTTTTCATCATGATAACGCTAGACCTCACACATCTTTAGCCACTCAGCAAAAATTAAGAGAGTTTGGCTGGGAGGTGTTAATGCATCCGCCGTATAGTCCTGACCTTGCACCTTCAGATTTCCACCTGTTTCGGTCTCTTCAGAATTCTTTAGGCAGTGTCAGGTTAACATCACGAGAGGACTGCCAAAACCACTTGTCGCGGTATTTTGACCAGAAGTCCCAAAATTTCTATAGCAATGGGATCATGTCCCTACCTACAAGATGGCAAAAAGTTATCGAACAAAATGGTACCTACATACTTTAGTTAAATGTAAATAAACTATATTAAAAAATGTTTTGAATTTTCTTAAAAAATGCGAAGAAACTTTTTCCCCAACCTATTATTATCATTTATTCTTTGACAAAGTAACGAGTTCCTTTTACTACAATATTCATTACAGGATATTACAGTAGAGTTATTTTTGTCCGAATGCAAGAGAGAAAGAGATAGAGAAAAAGAGAGAGAGAGAGAGAGTGACATTAAGTTTTCCAACAGTCAAGGAATTTAATAAAGATTACATAATATTGTTTGGGAAATGTTCTTCAGAAGAATAAGAAATATTCCACCAAGTAACTAACTGAGTTCGTCTGTAAATCTCAATTTTTTTAAACAATTTGGCAATCAGTGGCAATGTACGTTTCCGGTGTAAGTTTATATGAGTATAAATAAAGTACACATAAAAACCTCTTTTGCATTCGAACTTCACTGTATAGAGGGTGTATTAGTTATTTTTGCTACTACATTCACTTGACAGTTAGTTGCAAATAAAAACTCCCAATTGTGATAAAAAAGCAAATGTATTAACAAAAATAACTTCAACATGGCGGCAGTGAGTGAGATAATAAAAAAAACTATCTTCTCATTCACAAAAACTTTTCCAAAGTATGATACAGATGTAGTCATTCAATAAATTTTTGGTGTTTTTAAACAAAAAATGTTTAAATATTATTTCGATAAGAAAAGTATTGAGAATAGAGTTTATTTATTGAAGTAATTTCAAATACTTCTCTGTTTTGGAAAATATTCAAACGCCCATTTTATGATTGAAGTATACTACTTCAAATAAAAGAGCACTATACAATAGTAACATAATTATTATGATCTTGCTCGAATTAATTCGAAAATACTTCACATTATTTTCTATATCACAACAATTCTCAGGCAAGTACAACGACAACAATAAGAGTAACAAAAATAGACCCAACTTACTTAGTAATAAGTGCATTCACTTCAGGTAAAGTGTAAAAACAATTTGACTTAAACAGCACTTGGAAAAAATGCAATATTAAAATTGATATTGTAACGACAAAGTTTTGATATATCTTTTACAATCATTTTGCAAGTGACAGTTGAATGTGAACTAATTTGGTATCGAAAGTCATTCGACAATTTATCATTTAATAAATGGCAGTAAAGGATTAATTAAACAATTCAGAGATTGTTCTTTAATGTATATAGCTTTCTCTGAATTACTCTAGTGCGTATGTATTGTGCAAAACGCTAAATAAGATACACACCTAGTGCAAAATTCAGCCTCGAATCAAGTGCGGATTGCATTCTCCATTTAAACAAACTTGCTGCTATGAGTTCGATACGTATGTTATTGCGTTGGTAGACTAATATATTCAAATATCATTTTAATATTGACCTCAATTTTGTTGAACAGAACCTCATAATTGATTTGGTAAAAGACGCTAGAAAAAAAACATAAGTACTGTTAATTGACTTCATTTGTGGTAAGAACATTTTCGACTTACGCCCAATTTCAATAGCCTTTCGTCGGTAAGAGACAGGTCTACTGCAGGTTTGTTGAAATATCAGGAAATAACAACAGAGTGCAGCACTCCAGTGCAGTAAATTGTTTAAAATTATCATATTGTTACATTTTATCATGATTAATTTGTCATAAGTTAGAAGGAAACAAAAAATTCTTTAACTATTGTCCTGCTATTCAATATTTATTAGTAAAAGAGGGTTAGTCGATAATCTTTAAGTCTTTTTAATAATAACCATAAATAAAAACCGGAAACTAATAATAAATCAAACCGTATTGTTATTAAGAACTCTTCCTCGTTGTTATCAGAATATTAAAAGCTGCTTTAGTCAACTAGAAAAAGAATGTATCATTCTGTAGACCCAAGTTACAAAAATATCTATACACAACTTTATTCACTTAATATTAAGGTAGCATATACATATTTTTGTAACAACTGTCCATGGTGTAATCCACTGTACCACCACCACAGTACAGTTATAAGTTACAGTTACGTCAAAGTTACAATAATATTGTATTGTAAGACCAGAGACACGAAGCTCATATTTACACTGCTTACAAAATTAGTCCACCAACACATTTCACAAGGAAAGTATATTAGTTCAAGTTAATTAATAAACTGTTAATGAATGCACTTTTGAAAAACTCGATAGAAAAATATAACAAAATTACACATTTTTCGTGTACAAAATAGGTCTTCTGTTAATCTTTTTAAAATACCTACAATGGTTCGCAAAATAAAGCATTTATTAAAACAACGAAAATAATAGAAAACAAACAAAGTATAACAATAGAATTCTTGCATGTATTCGAGCGTTGGATCAGTAATCGTATTAACAAAATTATAACAAAAATACTTAAACAAGATCCTCATAGTTTATAAAGTTGCCGTTTGTGAGTCTATCGCTACATAAACCCATTAACAAAAGATAAATTTTATTTAGAAATCTAAAAAAAAAAACAAAATACCTAATAACAAAAAATCTCTACATTCAATTCTAAACATAAGCAATATAATTTCTATGTATTTAAAATCTGTACTTTCGCATATTTTATAACTAGATAAAATACTTTTGGATAGTAAACAGATATGTCAAACTACAATTTTATCGATCTTGGAGTTTGTTAAAACGTACTAAATACAGCTTTAAAAAGAATCATAATATCTCTTTTATAAGTCACAAATAATTTTTTATTTTTCTGGCAACATTATGTAAAAAAGAAGTCATAGTCATCATATTAAGTACTAAAATACGGCATTTAGGACTAGATTAGTAAGCCTTATTCAATGTTAAATCACGAATGTTACCCTTAAACCATTCATTAGTCTTAATTAATACAAGTTTAATAATATCGTCATTTTGCAGTCTTTTTTAGTTACATTGTCTTAAAGAGACTGGCAATACAATCATCAACATAATAAAACAAACAAAGAAACTAATAAAAGTAAGTATCGTAGTTATTTATATAATGACGTTTATATATTAAGTTTTGACGTCAATAAGTGCCACTGAAGGTTTATACTGAATAAAGATTTTTTGAATTTGAGTTTGAAATTTAGTGAGTATTGGCTATACTTTATGTAAATTTCTTTTTAGTTGTGAGTCAAATTATCGGCGTTATTTCAAAATTAAATTATGCTTATTAAGATTGATATAGAATTATAACAAAAAAATATATAACAATAACTGTACATACAGTGACCGGTAATAATGCACATCGAGCTGTGAAAAAAGAATCGAATTTTTCGGTATTGTTGAGCGTTATTTCTATCCCGTTTGCTAATAACATATTTATAGAGGTAACCCCCGATTATAAATTGTATAACGAAATCTATACCAGAAACTTACACTTTCCCTGCGTTCCAGATAAAGCACTCCTACTTTCTGAGGCTAACATCTGATGTTAGCCTCGTTTTGCGTTTCTTATAAGAAATGTTGACATTTTTAACCGCGCTAATTGTTACAAATGAAACGGAAGGTGCTGATTTTTTGTGCTGAATTTCGACACCTCACCTACTTAGTCTAGCCACTTAAAATTTCTAATAATATAAATCAGAATTGGCTAATTCTATAAATATCTTTCAATTACTTAAATCCGCTGAAAATCCTCTTTGATTCATGAAAAAAGATTCCAAATGTCAAATTTGAAAGCTGTCAAAAAGTGGTATCAGAGGACCCATCTATTAGCATGGGTATTTGATGTTAGCATTTCGTGTTAAAAATGCTTAAATGAAACGCATGACAACCAGCAAGAAAAACTAGATTCACCGCTAATGAAACGCAGATATGCTAAAAATGTTGATATTTATGGCTAAAAATGCTTATCTGGAACGCACCCTTTTATTCCTACTCAACCAAGTTGGTTACTAAGTAGTCTGTGTACTGCACAGACTACTAAGTAACCAACCAACCAAGTTGGTTGAGTAGGAATAAATGTGTTCAGGATCAGTTGAGTAACGGTGTGTAAACAGTGTGTACTCAACTGACCTCTGTAAATATGCACTGGACAGACTTCAGCTCAGATACGAGAGCTCAACAATAGTTCAGATTGAAAGTTGAATTTTCTATTGTCGCGTCTAATTTGTGTTATTGTCGCGCAATTGACATTAAAAATTTTCTCTTTTAGCTTATGTCAAAAAGGAAATACACACGCCCTTTCTTCTTAAACTTCTTGTGCCATCTGATTATCACTCATGTTATGAGTAAGAAAAGTGACTAGGCAATGAGCTTCTCTTTTTATTTTAGTAAGATGTCAGACTGTCCGGATTTCGCGTGAAAGAGACAACAGTCTACGAAGCCGAAACTTGCCATTTATCTTTCTCCAAATCTCGATGTACGATTAATGCTGGGTGTACAAAATTAAAAAAAAAAATTATGTAATCCTGCTCATGAATTCACATCATCTCGAAACATTTCTCATCTGTTGCATTACCAGTTTGACTATCGCACACATCTCTAGGCATAAAAAACTGTACCAACAGTGCTATCAACACAAATAGGAGAGCCAACAACAGTAGAATATTCAACCAATTTTCCTTCCAAACCATTTTTAACTCCAACTCAAGACAAATGCATTGCGGACAACACTTCAATTCAGTACGGGGACATCTGCGTCTGCAGAATTGGCAAAATCCTTTGATATACCTTTCCCCGGTAGCTTTGAAGGTTGGATTGTAGAAAATACGTATCTCTGTATTACCTTTGCTCTCTTTTTCGTTATTTAGCTGTTCGACAACAGTCTTCCTATCTCTAGACTCTGTCGTGAAATACTTTTCGCTCCGTTTCAAAAATGACTCTAGACCGTTATTGTTTTTAGTGAGTTGGTTTTTAGTGAAACTAGTTTCGGCTTTCTCGACAAATGTCTCGGTTGTGGTGAGAACTCGATTGTATTTGTCAAGATTCAGCAGTTTCATGTTAAGCGAGCCTGACACTTTAACATCTGGACCTGTTTTAGTGACGTCATTCCTTATACTTTGACACTCAATCTTTTTAGGATCATTATATCGATTGAATTTCTGATTGATATCATTCTTGTTGTTGGAATTTGAGAAGAATTGTTTACGAAGCAATTCGTTCCTAGTCTTTCTATCAAGGTCCACGTTTTCGTAAATGTTATTGTCTTTACGCGCAAAGTTAATGTTGGCGTAGTCGTGATTGGAGAAATCCTTTTTGAAACTGTAGATCTTATCGGTTATAGTTTTGGGGTATAATTTAGGTTTGTCTTCATTTGAATCTGTCAAATTTTTATTTGTTTTAGAATCGACCTTATCGTCTTTGAGATAGCTTTCACAATCAGACAAAAGTGCGTCTATATCAGTTTTACTATCAGGATTATCGATTTTATTGTATAAATTAAGGTTAGGGTCAACTTTGCTATCGTCACTCAATTTAGGGTTGTCAAACTTACTACTACTACAAATTAAGTTAGGGCTGTCAACCTCCTTAACATTTACATTATTAGGGTTGTCAACTTTATTCGGAAACATAATGTTGCAATAATCCAAGCTCCTATAGTAGTCGCTTTCCGACTCCTCCTGTATAACGTCTAGCACGTTCCAATTGTTGCTCGTGTCGACGTCCTCGTAAATGCCGTCGTCCTCGTAAGCGGGCGCGCTAAAGTCGTCGTACTCGCTAGTCTTGAAGAACACCTTGTAGAAGTTGTCGTAGCAGTAGTTGAGCTTCCTGTATAGCAGGGATTTTTTGGCGGGCTTTACCTGGGTCTCCTTGTCCTCCTCCGTCTCCTCGCTGATGGTGTGAAGCACCGAGGTGGACGCTTCGCCTACACGAGACGCCGCGTTGAGGAGATTCTGGCGTGGCTGGAAAAGTGATAGGAATACGTCAGTATTCTGAATTCCACTAAGAACTATACACCCAAATACAAACGTTGGCGTGAATAGAACATTGTTATCCCTCGCAAAATTGGTATGAAATCCTGGCATATACATAGCTAAAGACCCATAATCAAACTTTGAGCTCACGTAAAATAATTAAATTTTCTGATAGTACTACTAATCTTTGAAGCCTCGGTCTTTAATATACACCTTGTTCTTTGTTACTGAAAAGAACTTGTTCTTTATAATGAATTCTCTGAACTGATGATTAAACGATAACCTCCTGTACAGTTTTTCGGATTTGGCTAGTGAATTTTCAAAAAACCAAAAATGGTTGAAAATAGTTCAACGTTTTAGTGAATTTCAGCTACCATTACAAAAACCAAGTATATTGTCCCTTCATCTTGCACTTTTATCTATCCCCATAATTTACCTCCTTGGTGTCCGGATGCGCTGCGTCGAGAAGATCGCAGAAGGCCGAGCACAGGGCCCTGGTAGCGTCCAGCAGCCTCGGACCTTCCGTCTCTGGTAACAACGCCGCCATTAGCTTGACGCCGCGGGTCACTTCGGGCAGCGTGCTGGTGATGGTGGTGATGGCGGCGCCCACCGCTGTATGGTCCACCTCTTCTGTTGGACCTGGGTAGTGTACTCGCTTTTAAATTAAAATCTCTTATAAAACCAATATGTTTCATCTTGCACACTCAACATGTGAAAGGACGTGTCAGCATCAGCTTTATTGAAGCATTATAGTAGTTTATATGAAATAGTCACACTAGTGTGTGTTTAAAATTCGAGGCTTGCCGAGAATTTTAATAGTACCACACGAGTGTTTTAAGACCTAATTATGTGCAATTTCATACACTACTTTATCTACACTCGTGCAATCAGTGGTTACCTAAATTAAATAAAAGACACAAAATTAAAACAAAATCAAACTCATTTATTCTAATAATTATTTGCATTTTGAACAGTGCAATTGTGAAACTAATACAGAAATCTAAAACTACATACATTTATATTACTTATTATTTTAACCAGTAACAGCAAAATAATGAATGAAAAATTCAGAGAAATGGCACCAACACCAACATTCTACCGCGCATGCGCTGTTGCACGCGCCGCCATAGACAATGTACTGGCACAAAAGAAAATTGTGACAAAACCTCCTTGGTCGGGCTTCGTCAATTGAACTGTATTTTATTGGAATTCGAGTTACATTAAAGTACTGGTTTTGTATGGCGAACCTGTATTATAATGTAATTTGTAAAAGGCCAAGGGCTTTAAGTTATGCCTTTAAAATATTAGTGTTGAGTTCTTAATATTAGAATTAGAAAAGGAGTGTAGATAAAATTTAATAAACTTTTGTGCAACTGACTGTTAATAATTCTGTTCTACTGCATAACAACATCATTCGGACTGTCTTCACCCAAATTTTTCAGATTAATCTACCAATACTTATAGTTGATGTGCATAACTTTGTTTTTCTTCATAGTCTTTCTTTCTTTCTTCATAACGTATTTGATTAAGATTGCCGATCAATTACAGCAATTGCGACTGTCTCTAAAAATCGGTTATAAGACTGCCGAGGGAAAATTCTACTAATAAGCTGAACCGTAACTAAACCAGGGTTGCCTGCTTGGGTACCTCCGCCCGTCTTACTCATTTCCGCCGCAAAGCAGCAGTGCTTTCATTGCTGTGTTCTGGTTTAAAAGGTAAAATATGGTAGTGAAATAACTGGGTACCGTCGATGTGGACTTTACATCTTATGCCACAAGTTGGCAACGTACACTGTGGTCTTTGTGGGGGTTGCAGATTTGCTGCGAGTCTCACTAAAACCACATGTCCTGTAGGTGACCACTCACCATCAGGTAGGCAGCATGCTTGTTAGACAACTTAGTTGTATAAAAAAATCTCGACTAATCAAATCGCAGCATTATGCCGCCACCAAACACTTGAAAGATAATCTATGCACTCCGATTGGTCCAATGTAACGGGTTCGGCTTCGGTCAAGCTGTTGTTTGCTGTAAGTGTCCACATACTGACCTGCGGTGAGGGTGACCACCTGCGCGGTGGCGGCGTTCATGGCGGCGATCTGTCCGGTCACCACTTGCTTGTTGGTGTCCATGGTCACTTGCTTCCATCGGACAGACGCCGCATCTTGTCCGAGTTCCGGCAGCGTCTCTTCCTACGAACAAGTATCGGGCACATGTCAATTTTTTCATGCAATCCCCATTATTAATATTCATGTACGCGAATGTAACTTGTGTCTGCCAGCAAGCCTAGCACGGTGCGTGGACTATAGAGAGGAGAAAGTGAGTAACCTTCGTCCCGTCTCGCTTCATTGTTATATGAGAGTGAGAAGAAACATGTTGTTTGTCTCTTGTTCCATTTTGTCCACGGTCAACGCTTTCACACCTAAACCGTTAACCCGTTTGAAATTTGATATTGAGATAGCTTCTATCTATCTGATATTCTGAGGGGGTTGAGGGCGACCAATGAAAGACCCCCCCCCCCCCCGCAGGCCACTGCGATCTGCACATATTCTATTGTGGCCGAGCCCTGATATTGAAGGTCTCCAATTAGGCCAGCAAATAAGACAATAACTTTTTTTGGAGAACGAGCCTTCAAAGTTATGTACCAATAGAATTGCGTTACCATATTTAACTATATCAGTATACCGGGTTATTTTTCCAGCAGGAGCCAAAATGTGCTTGTTCAGACAAGCAAAATGAAGATCTTTTACTATGGGACCAATCTCGAAATCGCGAAAAAAAATCAGCTATTCCATACAAATGTTCAACATCCACTGAACCTAAATGTATGGAGCAGCTGATTTTTTTTCGCGATTTCGAGTTTGATCCCATAGTAAAAGTTGTTTACTTTGCTTGTCTAAACAAGCATACAAAATTTGGTTCCTGATGGAAAAATAACCCGGTATATAGCAAGCAAATAAATCCTATTTATAAGTATTCTGGCGTTTTCGACAAGATGCGTGCAATCCAACGAGTTATAGCTTTAACAAATAATTCTTACCGTAGCAAGTCCCTCCCGAGTGCGTATTATGAGCTCCCTTCCTGTGGTGATGGTGGACAGTAACGCTCGCTGTGGTTCCGACAGTACTGACGTCACCGATGTTTGCTGGGCGGCGGTGGCCTGCGTACATTAAAAGTTTAATTGTAACAACAGACTTGATTTTATTTGCACTTCTACAAGACAGGGCTGTATGTTTTAACCTTTGCCCTTCGTTACAAAACTATTTACTTATACATTGTTTTAAAATTACAATTATATTGATTTTTTATCTATAAAATATAGGTATTAAAAGATATTGTTTTCTTTTAATAACCTTCTTTAAACACATTCTTATAGTACTTTACTGTCATACTGATTCAAAGATGTACCTACACAATCCATTTCAACAGCTGTTAGTGTCCAGATAGCGTGGAACAAAGAAATATGAAATGTTAGGTTTGTTAGTAAGACACACAGAAGATCCTTTTGTTTTGGATGGTTATTACCTTATAAGAATATTTAGAATCAGCTATACACGGTATTTTTTTTATTACCCTGGAAAATTTTAGGGACGCTTCAGGACACATCTATTATTATATAAAAAATATAAAATTTAAAAATAAAAAAAATCTATAAATGCTTCTCTCAAATAGTGCGGCATTTCTTGGATATTTTTAGAAAATTAATATAAAATTAAGTGAGTTATTTTTTTATTCATATTTAAATCATTCTAATACCATGTCGTAAAGCGTCTCTCAAATTTTCCAGGGTGATAAAAAATAACCGTGTATACATAATCACAAAAACTAAAAACTAGAGATATAGGAATGTTTATACTATGTAACTGAAAGGCTCCCCTATTATGCCGGGGCTAGAATGAGCTTTAAAGTTTGGCAACTTCTCAGAGCGAGATGGCGCTATACACAGCTTATAACGCCATCTCACCCTGAGTGCTAAAATCGCTAGTCAAAAGGGGGCTCTAAATATCTAAAATGATCGCTGTGTCCCTTTTACGAGGGTGACATACGAACGAAATGATATGAAATAAAAGGAATGTATGAAAAAAAAATCATTTTAAGTCGCAAAAACACACACGAAATAAACTTAATATTTTCGGCCCGATTTTAGGGTTCCGTATCTCAAAAGGGAAAACGGAACCTTTATAAGATAACTCGCGAGTCTGTCTGTTCACTAGCCTGTCCCTAAAGATTGCAGGTAAATCTATAAGTTGTTGCTATGGTAGTCAAAATAACAATAATCAACGTACGGAACACTTTCCACGTGAGTTTTTAACTGTCACTTGTCCAGTTCTTTACTTTCTGAACATAGTTTGTTCACAATCGAGAGTGGATTCGATTCCAGTAATAAAAAATATGGTCCATATTTCAGCAAAAATTTAATTTCAACTTCGCCGTTTTTTTTACTTTATAATCATCTTTACCGCTTCTCTATCTTTACCACCGGCAACATCGTACTTGCAGGCGCGCGATCAGTTTCAAATTTGCAGGAAATGCAACGAAACAAAAAATGGGCATATCTTCGTAAATAATCGATGAGCAATGAATTTAATAATTTATATAATTCTTTTATAACAAAACAAAGTTGGGGTGTCTGAGGTTTTGCGCTATATAATTAACATGTACAGTAATTCTATAATCAGTCTTACTTAAAAATTTTAGACGTGTTTTTTGGTTAAACCACGAGCCTTTATAGTGAACTTACAAGTTACATAGTATAAACATTACTTGGTTCAAACTTCAAACACTGTAAAGGGGGAAAGTTTGGCAGTTTAATGAGGCTGTTATATACATAATATTTTTTTTTTATAATGAAGCGTGTTAGCAGACCAAAGCAAAGTGATACAAAAATCTAGTTCCGGCAAACCATATTAATACATATACATACATACTAAATGTGTTCGGTGTTATGGGTTATTGAATCTCTTGTGGTGGCTTAGAAAGTTCTCGACGTACCTGAGGCGAAGTGTGGGCGGCGACGGCTCGCCCCCCGACGGCGGTGAGCTGGGCCCCCTGCACTGCGCCCACGCCAAAGGATTTGGCGCCTAACACAACCCACGGATCAGTATAATCTACGAGTGGGGCCAAAACGACCCCCACCTAACCTCGTCCTCGTCGACAACACTAGGATCGATCGACGAGATTGAACGTATTTTTCAATAAATATCACAAATTCTTTGTTTTATGACAATGCTAGCTTTCCGCTCGCGACTTCGCCAGCGTTATTATTGTTTTCCCGTGGGAATTTTATATTTTCCCGTAGGAAAAACATTTGTGTAGCCTATTATATAGAAGACTGTTATTTATATTTACGAGCTTGGATAATAAATTTTGATAGAAATTGGAGCGGATTTTAAATATTTTCCATAGAAACTTTCAACACCTGTTTTGCACCCTAAGGGGGTGAATTCCAATAAACGATTAAATACGTGTTCAATGAAATGTTTTTAAGAGAATGAATCATAAGTTTTATTAAAATCGTTGTTAATTTAAAGATTTTTTCATACAAACTTGCAATCCCTATTTCATCTCTTTAGGGTTATTTTTTTTTTAAATCGCTTCTTAGGCTCGTATTAATAGTCGCATCTCAAGTAAAAGCTCGATCTTGAGTAGCAGTTCTGACGTTTAATGTATGGCACATCTGTCAAAAATAACAGCTCAAGTTCGAGCTTGCACTTGAGATGCGACTATTAATACGAGCCTTAGTGTGCGTCCACGTTTTGAATTAAAAAAATTGTCAAATTTTCACGTTTCTACCATTAGCGGTTACGGCTGTGCGCGCGTCTATAGATGGGAGCTTCTCCTTTATATGTATAGATGATGAATCTTAATAGAAATATCATGAAGTGTGTCAGCAAGAATACAATCCCCAATTTATAAATATTTTCCATTCTATCTAAGTTCGATAATAGATATTAAACATAATCAACCCCAAATTGACTGCAAGTCGTGAAAACGAATCGCTCGAAACCTAGTGTATATAAGCTTAAGCAACCAATACTAGTACCAGCCAATCGCAAATTAAGCACTTATAAAAAAATAAACGATAAATCAAAATTGCTTTATAATTTATATATTTACAATAATATATCACACATTCAAAAATAACAATAAACAAACAATGTTTAGCGCAAAATAAAAGGAAAGTACGCCATGAATATGTCTATGTACAACATTTATAAATTGAAGATATCACACAAATAAAAATTTTAGATTTACATGGTTTTTATGGAATATTAAGAAAAATCGAGGGTTTTTGGCTGTATTTTTTTTAGGTAATTAAAAAATGTTAGTTCGAAAATCAATTAACTATTTAAAAAAAATCATTTAGCATTAAATATCATGTATCGAAATCAAATTAGATATTAAGACTTATGTTTTTTTAACATAAGTTCTAATTAAGACTATCCATCATCATAAATTCCCAGTAGTACAAAGTATATAGCAACTTCAAGTGTAAAGGTAAATTACATATAATTTCTATATATAATATGTTTAAAAAAGGTAAATATTTTACCTTCAGCGCCTGGTCGGTGGACGGCCGGCTTCGCGACGGACTCGGTGCTAACTTTGCCAGACTTGAACGTATCGTGTTGTATGATGTTGGCCCTGTTGAAACAAACACTTCTATTTATGTAGGTATATCTACGTTTCTATCGCCTACTTTCTATGGATTAACTTATTACAAAGATTTAACAAATGGATGTAAAGTTGTACAGTTTATAGCCACAATAATATTGGGTGTATTTTCATTATAGTTAAGGTAGTAAATGATGAACACTTGCGCAAATAAAACTTCTATTGATGGATTACGTTATTTAACTGTACAGAGTTTATTAGTATCAGTAGTAGTCGCATTGATGCATGTACGTACATAACTGTATTGTATTTTAGTCATGCCGTAACTATAAATAGTTTAATTAAATAATTAGAAGATTATCAAGTAGAGACTATTATAAAAATGGTGACCCCATTTAAATTTTGAAGTAATAGTAATCTGAGAGCCCTTTGGATGCGGAATGCGGATAATTAATTAATATTTTATATAATTCTTACAGTCCCCACCTCAAGCCCAGCTGCTGTAGCTGTTAACAGCTGTAATTTATCCGCCAAAACTAAAAGGTAAACTATGGGGATGACAACTATTAAAATGCGCCTCATATCTATATACTAGTGTGAATTGACATATTATCAGTCTTTACACTGCATTTTTTATTCTTCTGATTGGGAGATTTAAGAAGCTTTGATCCATCGCCAATCTGGAGCGGTGTCACATGACTTGATAAAATTTCAATGGAAGCCTCCTCGGATGCAGGGCCGATCCGTGGAATGCTACCCGTTGCGATATTGTTAAGGCACAAAAATGATCACATTCAAAACGGCTCTATTTTTTTATTACCATCCATGGACCAAACAACCCTTTTGATTTTATTATATTATAATAAAATAAAAAGGGTTCTGTCTGTCCGTGATTACTTTTGTGCCGTAACCATAACATTTATATTGCAACGGCTATTATAGAAGATTTGAAGTGCTATGTTGATTTTGCTGGGCCTAAATTTTGAGTCTCAAAAGCGTATCTTTAAAATTGCCTTTGTCATTTTTATACGCTTTCGAAGTCCAGTCTATTTATACGACTATACGATTCTTGATAAGTCAAGTGCTGAATATTGTAACTGTTTATCGTTCAACCATCTATAACCTTGCCAAAAAGCAAAGTAATTGAAGCGTTGATAAATATACAGCATTAGCAAAAGTTAGGCACAGACCAATAATTAATAGTGTATCAATATTTCTCCATCGACAATATGCTGCGCCTTGCTCAACATTATCCACACCATACTATACACCCTATCTCTCATTAATTCAGTGCTCCTTCTTATCCCAGTTCCATACATACCTGGAGGGGCAGACGGAGTCCTCCAACATGGCCGATCCCTCATCGCCCTGCAGTCCGAGGTGGTCGGCCGCTCGCCGCTTACGAACTATGATGTCGATGTAGCCTGCGATCACTTGCAGGATTTGCTCGGCTTCAGTCGTCTGCACCGAGTAGTACTGGTCGCTGCATAATTAATAAATGACTTGTAAACACATAAATTTCGGCTATAATACGCTTTCTGCTGGGTACGGCACTCCCCAGGAAAGAAATGCTTAGGCTTAGGCACTTCTATCACAGTAGCCTATCAACACCAAAAGCAAACTTGATAATTTTAACGAAACGTAATTTTTCGATTTAACAACGATTTCTAAATAATATTAGATTTTAAGCAGAATTTTATCACAATCTGAACATCTACTACAATACTCTCACCAGCCTAACGTCACCCTTTTAAGGCACATATAAAGGTATAACAAAGCAATAGTATGTTTTATTGTGTTTTATCTGTAGGTATTTCCTCCGCCACATACACAGTTTTGAAGAATAACTGTTTTAACGAATTACGGAACTGACAAATTAAGCTTTAGACTTGTGTAGGATAACAATATGACTAATTAAGGATTTGATAGGTGTCTGCGAAATCATCACATCCACACGCAAGCTCCATTTATATTAAACTACTTACCTGTAATCGCCGAAGTCCAGCGTGAAAGTGTTGGGGCTGGCGCACCAACGACGAACTGTGGTCAGGGGCCAAGTCTGCAGCACTTCTTTGGTGCGTTCGTCAAGGCGCAGTACTGATTCCGCCGTCACACCTAGGAGACGGGGCACCAACTTGTTCTTGCCTTTCATCTTCTCCTGCAACAAACAAAGTAATTTTGGTTTGTTATTGAAATGAGCATAAACATATCCATGGCTCGAATTTAGAAGGGCCTCAAATTTAGACAGGCCTATGTGCTAGTGCAATGGCACAATGACGTTTATTACGATAAAATATTATATAAAACATACTACAAAAAACTTTGTTGCAGTTTAGTTTAAGCTAAAAGATAGTTTTCAAGGATTTCTATTGTTTTTTATGCTTGCGAATTGCGTCAATTTATTGAAATATTGTCAATCATACTACAAAGAAATATCATAAGTCTTAAATATAAAATAAACTACAATAAAACAAAAATTTACAATTAACTTGATTATTTTAACAATTCTATAAGTTAGATAAGACGTAAAAGATACAGTAAATTTCTCATAGAAAACCGTCACTTCATTCAGTCCCCAATCAGACGTTTCTGTGAATATACAGGGTGTAACTGAACACCCCAATAACATTTAAGGGTATGTATCTATCAGAAGTAGAGATTCTGTAGGAAAAATATTAGGACTAACAAACCTACTTTTTTTCCCATACAAACTAAATAAATTACTTTTTGGTATTAAGTGCCGACAGCCCTACGTAAGCGTACGAGGAATACTACGCTCACGTCTGTCACGTGTCATTTTGTGTTTAAATTTCTTTTGTATTAAGAGCTGATTATGGTTGTCACTTGAAAGTTTTTGTTTTCAGTTTAAAATCAAATAACTCCGAAAGTATTGGGGTTCCAGGTCTCAGACAAGCACCGAAGGTCCATTTAGTATCAAACTTATATGCCCCTTAAATGTTATTGGGGTGTTCAGTTACACCCGGTATATGCTCACGCGCATACGCACACGTAAACGTATACGCACCTTGACCAGAAAGAAAGCCACGCCGTAGGTGGGCAAGTCTCTAGCGCTCTTGGTGTAGAGAACTTTGGCGTCCAGCTCGCTGAGGCCGGCGTGGCGGCGGTGCTCGCGGAACACCTTCTTCTCAATGCCCTTCACCTTCAGGTACGATGTCGGGAGAAATTCCTTCAGGCTGTTGCGAATAGCACATTGTTGTATTTTTCAGAAAAAATGTTGCAAGCAGTAACTTGGATACCCCTAATAAATTTAACATATAATATTATGACTGCTATTTAAATTTACAGCTCAGTTACAGTTAGAAGAAAAAGAAAACATTTGCAGCAATGACAAATCGAAGTAAACAGCAATTGTCTTATTAAATAACTTTAGGATTATGACTAAATCAATGACTATATTTTTCTCTTTATTTTCCTGTTTTATATTTTCTTATACGCTAAATAGTGACATGATAATGTTATATAATCGACATAGGTAAATCTTTAGTTAAATAACTCACTCCAAAAATCCAGGCGTATGTTTGTCCTCCTTGTGGTCGCCGAATTGTATCTGGCACTGGATGCCGGCGAACTCGCACGCTGTAAACAAGTAACATTCATGAACACACTTCCAACTCAAACATGTTAATAATACTTCAATGCCTGCGATTTTCCCGCGATTTTTATGTACCTAAATATATGTATGTACTTCATTCAAAAATCAAACCATCAATTAACAATTTTTAGGGTTTGACGCAGAAGGATAATAAATAGCAATCAAAATGCCTTTGAAAGTTTGTTTTATTTAGTTTTTTAAAATTGTTGTAGTTTCTTATAATTATTGACTGCTTTCCATCATCTAGCTTTTTGTAAAAGTTGTCAACACCTTGTCAACACTAATCTTTGTCCTGTATGCGTGCAGTCTAAGATGGCGTCCTTTGGCTGTACATACAGCAAATACAATTGTTTCATTGAGAGCTTGACTACTTAGTCGCTTTTATAAAGCTGGACTGTCACTAACACTGACTTGTACTCTTCACGTGGTCGCTTATTAGGGTTGTCAAAACTGACCTTTGTCCTGAGTGACGGGGTGCGTGCCGTCCAAGATGGCGTCCCTCGCCTGCACGTACAGCAGGTTCAGTTGCACCGGATCGCGCGAGTCCACGTTGCGGTCGCTGAAGAACAGTTTCCGCCGCAAAAGAAGCGTTTCAGTTACGTCGATGCCTTGCTCTCTGAGTGTTTTTGCTGGCTCCACCCAGTTCACTGTGGAAGATAAAAATATAACTAAGCATTGCATACAAATTTTGTTTCGGTCTTTTAGTGAGCACAGTAGAATCGTCTATTTGATGTCCAACTGCTGAAAATTAGAAGCGCTTGTGGGATTAAATTTAACGTACAGTACAATATTGATGAAAAAAAGATATGTTCAAAAAGTGTCATCATCATCATCATTTCAGCCAAGAGACGCCCACTGCTGGACATAGGCCTCCCCCAGGGATCTCCAAACCGATCGGTCCTGCGCCTCCCGCATCCAGCGGCTTCCCGCGACCTTTACCAGATCGTCGGTCCACCTTGTGGGGGGCCTACCAACGCTGCGTCTCCCGGTACGCGGCCGCCACTCAAGGACCTTTCCGCCCCAACGGCCGTCAATCCTGCGAGCTATGTGTCCTGCCCACTGCCACTTGAGGTTTGCAATTCTTTGGGCTATGTCGGCGACTCTAGTTCTTCTACGGATCTCTTCATTTCTGATGCGATCGCGTAGAGAAACCCCGAGCATAGCCCTCTCCATTGCCCTTTGAGTGACATTGAGCCTTCTGATGAGACCCATTGTAAGCGGCCACGTCTCAGTTCCGTACGTCATCACTGGCAACACGCACGAATTGAAGACTTTCGTCTTAAGACACTGCGGTAGATTGGCCGAGAATATGCTGCGTAGCTTCCCGAACGCTGCCCAGCCGAGTTGGATTCGTCGATTTACCTCTTTCTGGAAGTTGGACTTACCGAGCTGGACTATTTGTCCCAGGTAAACATATTCGTCAACAACTTCCAGTGTAGAGCCGCCAACCTTCACAGGAGTGGGTACTACATGGGAATTCACCATAATTTTGGTCTTGTCCATGTTCATTTTAAGACCCACTTGTTGGGAAACTCTACAGAGGTCTTCGAGCATTGTGCCTAGATCTTCCACGGTCTCAGCCATGACTACGATATCATCGGCAAAACGAAGGTGAGTCATGTACTCGCCGTTTATGTTGATGCCGAGTCCTCTCCAGTCCAAAAGCTTAAATACATCCTCCAGCGCAACTGTGAACAGCTTCGGCGATATAACGTCACCTTGTCTCACACCGCGCTGAAGTCGTATTGGTTTCGAGTTCTGGTCCTGAAGGCGGACTGACATAGTGGCGTTTCCGTACAATGACTTCAACACTTGGATGTACCGGTAGTCTATTTGGCACCTCTGGAGTGACCTAAGCACGGCCCAGGTATCGACAAAAAGTGTAGATGGAAGTAAAGTCATAGCTAAATGACTTATCTTTCACGCAGTACCTCTCTATCTGTCTCACAGAAACACTAACCTTCATCATCTGTCCGCAGCTTTCTCCTGAGCTGGTCCATCTTAGCGTCTCTCTCTCGGTCGTGATGCTTCCTGCGCAAGGTGAGGGTGCCGTAGTTGGGCTTCTCGCAGGGGTCGGGTTCCTCCCGCTGTTCTTCGCGCACCTTGACAACACATCCACAGTGTCAGCATTATCCACGCTTTTATAATTCGGAGCCAACGCTCGGCGTATATTAAAGACACGGTAGACTACAGGATTTTTCAATTGATGAAAAAGAATATAGGTGAAAAGGGAGCTATCCTAATTCGTCGACTAACCTTTATTATTAATATCTACTTTATTATACTTTTGAGATTACTCTTATTTGTGAATTAAAAATGCCATGTCAGGCTATAACATCAATGGGCGCCATGAAACTAAAGTGAAGATTTTTATGCTCCTCTAGGAAATCCAGATTTGAATTATGTGATCTTAATCACAAGACAGCAGAAGCTGTTAAGTCCTGAGACAAAGTTCTCCCAGTCCCATAAGCCATTGGCTAAGTAAGAAACAATAGCAAGAATAACAAACAAACATAGGTGTACTCACCAGACCATACTCGTCGTAGTTGGTGATGCCGATCTTTGTGCAGATGACTACCATCAGATTGGCCACGATTTGGCTGTCGTCCACAAGCAGTGTCTTTACAGTACCTGCGAAGCCAGGAGGTTAAGGGTTACCGCTTTGCTTTCCAAAACATTCTTATGCTTTTCAAATGAGGTAGGTTACAGAATATATCAATCCAATATTTTTTTATACAGTATGGCTGCCAAATAAATGTATAGCCCTCGTTAAAGTCAATATTTGTGAAAGAATAAAACAATTATAATGATAATATGCATATGCAAAAGGAATTTCATGTGAAAATCGTAATGTTTTTTCACTTTTAGACAGTTCCCTTTTTGCACAGTCTGCTGTATAAAAGTTAACAAATTCCTATCAAAGAGATCCCTTACTCACCGTCCAACATTCGCACCCTCAAGTTTCTGGTCTTCTTGTTGTACTCCAGCACGTCTCCGTTCCGCAGCATGTAGTAGTCGAGGGCACGCGACGCCTCCAGCCATATACCCTTCTTGTTGTCTTCCTCCGATGCCAGAAATAGACCATACTCTTTGGCTGTTGGCAAATAATGATGGAAATACTTTAGGATGGACTTCGGAGTTAAGTGAGAGGGTCCTGATGCTTTTGGCCTACTTCGGGACTTCTCCCAACTGAAGGAGGATTGAGGCAAGAATCAGAGTAGAGTAGGTTAAGTTAGGATAGGAGACTTCTGGTTCTGCTCAGAATACTCACGTTCGCCGCCGGTGGCCTCCAAGATTTTCTCTCTGATTATACGGCAGGCGTCATATACGGTCGTAGAAGGGTCGAACTGTATGGTTTTCACCACACGCCCTCCCTCCAGCGATATCTTCAGCGACAGCGTCGCCATCTTGCTCAGCGAGTGGGCTCTGAAAAAGGCCATAACTTTACCTTTCTAAAATACAGGTGGCAAATCTAACCGTAATCAACAATCTCAGTCATCGGAACTAAACTCTCCAGGAACTTGGAATACTGAATATAGTGAGCTGGTTCTTCACGTTTGAGAATCTCCGTTTTCTATGCGAGACACGAATTCGTCGTTTGTGTTGTACTACTCTAACATACAGTATAACATGTTTGCACTAAGCACCTCTTGGATGCTTTCAACAGATTGCAATGTCGCGCTATCCGTGTCATCGGGAACAGCGAGCAACGAAACGTCTCGAGCATCTCATCATTTGAGTGACAAAGGTTGTGCTCTAACTCTTTCTCGCTTCGTACCTGTGTACGGTGGCGGTTCGCTGCGGCTCGTCAAAGTCTGAGTGGAGGTCCAAGGAGTGCGCGCTCGGCCTGCGTCGCCGTCGCGCGTCCTGGCTGAGGGAGCGCCGCCGCCGCGGCTGAGGGGTGCTCTGAGTACGAATTACACCTCGTAAGACAACTGGAAGCTTCCAGGACTTATTATGGCAAATTATACCTTAATACTATTTCTGTGACTATTTGCTATAATATTAGTGCTAAAAGAGTGTCTGTACAGGATAACGATTGCCCAACCCGCATCGGTATGGATGTAGAAGGTCTTCCTGATCGCTTTTCAGCCACGACGCGTGAGTGCTGCAGCAAAGCAAACAAGGGCCCGATTCCGCTAATCTAAATGTTGTTATCGTTTCTTGTTAGCGTATCAATAAAACTGCTTTTGTAGTTTTGATACGCTTTTCCTGGTGCTATTTATTAGTACTACAATTTCTTAATAAGTCAATAGTGACAAGTTAACTAACAAAAACTGCTCAAAAAGCGATGTTACTGAAGTGCTATTGACACGCCACAAATGCATATACACTAGCAGAATAAGGCTCCAGGTGTTCTCACTGCTGTTCTTCACTCATAATATGTTGTGATGGTATTCGATACAACAGGAACGAGATCGGCCGCAGGATCCACCCAGACTGAGACAACCATCATCATTAACTATCAGACAGGTTAACAACAACATTCTGGCTGTGGATAATAAATACATTTGACAGTAAATCGACACAACTGTCCAGGAAAGGATTTAGGTCGCCCATTACTTTTTATTATCTGACGAGATTACATGTAAATAAGGATGATTATATACTCACAGAAGGGGTGAAGGTCAGCCGCCGCCAGCCAACCTGTAGGGCGTTCTCGACGCGCTCGCGCAATGACCGTCACGCGTGCGCGTGCGTTTCCGTTTGCGATGACTGCGGGCCACTCGCCACCTGTGTGCAACAAGTACTATGTTGAACTCTATGCCATATTCAATATGCGCTGTTTTTGTTTTGTTTTTATACATAGCTAACAATCTTACCACCCAATGTTACCGTAGCCTATGGATGTTTGCGAGCTCACACGCAGAACTTATATGAATGCGGTCGCTTGCGGTCTTGTGAAAGTTCGACAAGCGCTTAACATCATGCGAGCCATATGTCATTCATGTGTCGTATGGTTGTGATATAAAAATTATAAATAGATATAGGCATAGGTGTATACAGAGGGGGGCCGGGTGGGTCGTGCACACCCCAGTATGTTAGACTACCGATTCAAAATTCTACGATGGATGCCAAAATACTGATAACTTCACACAAAAATCATGGCCCAGGCCGCAAAAAAAAAACTCTAGATACACCAATGATAAAGGGGTAAACTAAAGGAGATGAGGTAGAGAGGGTTATGCTCGAAGTTTCTCTACGTAATCGAATCAAAAATGATGTGATCCGTTGAAGAATTAATTCACTGACACAGACCCAAGAATCACGAACTTTAATTGGCAGTAGGCAGGACACATCGCCCGCAAGACTGACGGTCGTTGGGGCGGAAAGACCCTACACTGGCGGCCGCGTACCGGAAGACGCAGTGTTGTTGGTAGGCCCCACACAAGGTGAATCGACGATCTGCTGAAGGTCGCGGGATGCCGCTGGATGCAAGACCGATCGGTTTGGAGCTCCTTGGGGAAGGCCCAACCGGGGGCGTCTCTTGGCTAAAACGACGACAATGTACGAACCAAAAGCTTCCGCGTCGCCAATACAAACTTGCAAAGCTAGAACAATTGGAGCACGCGTAAACACGGCATCAACGCCGTGCAACAATATAAACACGCGTGTTGAACGGCCGTCTTAGTCAGCGTTTATTTTGGACTGTCGGAAGTGGGCCCGCCGCCCGCCGAGTTCATTCAAAATATTTCGCTTACGATTTTGCGTAATACATAGACCGAGCTATTCGTGTTTCCCGCGTTATAATATAACAAAGTATACGCTGTCATCGGCTGTTCCGGAGTTTATTTTTGTATGTATATGCAAGGGGTTCATAAATATTGGGATTATATTTAAAGAGATTACCCAGGCCATTAGGTATACTAAACAACTTTTACTATAGAACCAAATCTGGAATCGCGAAAAATACGGCATTTTCATAAAAAAATTCAAGACCTAATCGATCGAAATGTTTGGAACAGCAGTAATTATTTCTTTGCGCAATCCACGTCGTGCCGTTTCCACGTCAATGTACAGTGCCACACAGATTACAAACACATTTGAGATTAATAGTATTCGTAGAATATACAAAATGGTACTTGATGGTTTTTTGTTACAGAAATAAGGATCTTTTTTAATCGAACCGACAGATTAACTATACTTTGATAATAGTAACGAATGTGACGATATATCTCTCACTCGCTTCACGTTGTTTTAGCCTTACATCATTTTTTGTTATCAATATTACTTCTGAAAAAAATGTTGTGTAAATGAACTATCAGTTGATATTAAATTGGCCGATATTCGCAAACAACTCCATACGTTTTTAAACGTTTCATTGACATCGCCCACACACAAACCTCACAGGTATTTTATTGTATCGAGCTATGAAGAAAGGGTTGATGATAGACGAACTTCAGATGTTTATTTTAAGCCAGTGCTTAAAATAGCATTCAACAGACACAATACCAGAACACGCCCACCTCCAGATTTAAGCAGCTTTTATAAACTAACACACATACACGAACTCAACACGCAAAGATCTATTCAAAGTTACATAATGTATATAGCCTTGCCTACAGTCAAGCTACCTATTTAGTTTTCAGTGTAAGTGGGTGGAGGGTTTAACACAAGGGTTGCTAACATTTCATAGGCGAAATGTTGTATTTTTCAAAATGATCATTAAAATATTTTAACAAAAATAAAAACTGACTTCAAAAACACTGAAAAGTTAAAAATAATATAAGAATAGGTACAGACAACATCACACTTATATTGAAGTCGGCGCCAAACGATGATCTCCTAGAAAGTGTTAAAATTTGTCACTGATAAAAATCAATGTATTACTATTTTATTATTTTATTTTATTTTCTTTATTAGGGATAACAACAGCATTTTACAATTGCTAATATACCACATTAATTACATTTTGTAAGCCAATTATAGCTATCCACGGTAAAAATAAACATACTTATCCACATCTGGTTACAAAAAATTACAATATACGAGTAATTTGGTTGACCCACTTATCCACTACACATACCACTGCATATAAATATATTATACATTATACTACATGAAACATAATATAATGATTCTCGTAATATCGACACTTATCTTACATAGACGTATATAATAATATTATAATAAATAACTATTTATCAATATATACATTTATATACTATATACATATATAAATATTATATATATATATACATTTTCAATTTATGTACCAATCCGCTACTACCAACCTAAACTTTAAATTAACCGACTATAATTAACAATTATTAATTTTACATAAAAAAAATATATATGTAAGATATAAAGAAATATTAGGTACATACCTACATGGAAAGTAATAAGAACTTCATAATAAGTACTCAATTAATTATTAGTTCATTCAAGGCCCAAAATACATTTTTTAATTCTGGATACAAATAAATGTTTGGATCCTATAAAAGGGTCAATTTTATGGTATAGTTTATTATAAGTTGCAACGATTCGTGTTAGTACGGAGTTTTTTCCATAGTTAGTGGAGTGAGATGGTACATGGAACAAAGAAGTATGAGTTGTGCGACGTCTGGGTGCTCCCACAAATATTTGTTCAACAAGTGCTGGACAATCCAACCCATTACAGATAATATCATACAGAAATGCCATATCCATTTGTTGTCGCCGTTCTTCAAGAGTTAAGATATTGTATCCACGACAAAGTTCCAAGTAAGACGTACTATTGGTATATTTTTTACATTTGAAATTTATATGTTTTAGAATTTTTTTTTGCACTTTCTCAAGTTCTTTAATATATTTGCTATAATAGGGCGACCAAATACAACTGGCGTACTCAAGTATGCTCCTTACATAAGCATAGTATACTATTTTTAAGCTCAGTTCACTCTTAAAGGGGCGACATGTACGTATAACGAATCCCAAATTGCGGTATGCTTTAGAGACAATTGTTTCAATATGATAGGACATTAACATTTTATTGTCAAAATAGACACCCAGATCTCGAACCGTTTGACATTGCGGAATAGATGAATTATTAAAGTTATAAGTAAAAGTAATTGGTCTGGCTTTGCGTGTGAAGCTGATGCACTGACACTTCTCAGTGCTGACTGTGATTTTGTTAAGAACATAGTATTCGTAAAGATTATGAAGATCATTCTGTAAAAGTTCACAGTCAGCAGGAGAACGCACTCGAATGTATATCTTTTTGTCATCAGCATAAAGAAGATGGTTGGAATTTTGAATGACGTGACCAATATCATGAATGTAAACATTGTAAAGAAGAGGGCCAAGATGGGAGCCTTGAGGAATTCCAGATGGTATCGAGATGAAATTAGACCTATAACCACCAAGAACAACAGCTTGAGAACGATTGGTCAGGTAGGAGCGAATCCAACGAAGTAGATCCCCATGAATCCCAAGGTGTTGAAGTTTACAGAGAAGGATGTCGTGATCCACACGGTCGAAAGCCTTTTCAAAGTCCGTGTAGATCACATCAACCTGCCCACCATTTTCCATTTGACACAGAACAAAATTTGAGAATAAGGCTAGGTTAGAGATTGTGGAACGTCGGCGCATAAAACCATGTTGAGCATGAGGTATAACGGGGGAAATGAAGGAGTAAATATTGTCAAAGACAACTTTTTCAAATATTTTACTTATAGTGCTAAGAATGGATATTGGGCGGTAGTTTTCGATGACAGATTTGGAACCCTTTTTATGTATTGGGATTATCTGGGCTTGCTTCCAAACAGACGGGAATGTACAATCACTCAGTGATCTACGAAACAAGATAGTTAAAGGGACAGAGAGACTTTCAGCACAAGAAGCAAGAAACAAAGGAGGGACACCATCGCAACCCGCACCTTTGTTTGTGTCTAGAGATTGAAGTAGTTTATTAACGACATCTTCAGTGATTTCAATGCTAGATAACACCATCTCATTAGCAGGAGAATAAATAGGGAATGAATGAGCAATGCTCGAAGCCGAAGGCGTACTAAAAACACTTTCAAAAAATTTATTGAACGCGGAGCACACATCCTCAGGCTCCGAGTACTGAATATTCGATAGAGAAAAGTTCTTAGGATAATGAGAGTTTCCTTTTTTAGCCTTTACATATGTCCAAAAGTACTTTGGAGATAATCTAATTAGTTTTTCAGAATTATGGGTGAAATTTGAGAAACAAAGTTGCTGGACTCGTTTCTGTCTCTTTCTAAGAAGGACAAACTCGTCATAATCACGGGGATTACCATATGATTTCCATTTTTTATGGGCTTTAATTTTTTACTATGTAATAAATAATGTGTATATAACTATGTTTGTTTGTCCTCTATGCGTTCCGAAACCATTCATCAGATTGTAATGAAACTTTGGTAGGGTGTTATGGGGACACCCGTGAGGGTTCCTAGCAAAAAAAGGGCATTTACGTGGTATTGCAACGCATGCCGGTTACAGCTAGCCGCATGCCGGGTAAAAACTATATTTCATTGTATTTCTTGCATTTTATAAAAGTGCGTTCATAAATTTTTAGGTGAAAGATTTGCCTGTTAGATTTCGGTATTAAAAATATAGTATTTTTGCGTACTTCAACAGTATGTATAGTACGTATGCCGAAATATCACAAGGTGTTAACTAGGATTGCCAACCTGTGACGATTCGATTATTCCTAATAGAAACCCTTCGTAATCGATGACATAGTGAGTTTTGTATCGAAGAGTTTCTACATCAATAAGGCCACTGCATGTTTACTGATGTTGTTGAATGCACCTATGCAACCTTGATATTTGTCAGAACTAAAGTATAATATTTATTACCTATGTAGCGTTTCCAAAATAGAACTCTTAAGGTATATGGCGGCACTGAGGCACCATGGAGTCGTCGGCGCCATCACCTGTGCCGTATTTCGGGCCGGCTATTAATAGCCGTGTGAGAACATCTCACCATTCGAGATTTGTAAGATGTGTCATAGCCGACGACGCGTTCGAGACGGATTATGAAATTACTTAGCAGGAGTTCGACGGGGAAGTAAAATTATTTTCCCATTTTATATTGTGCCATCAGCCGCAAGGCTTTAATCAGAATCTGACAATTTTTATTCATTGTAAATCTGCTTTTAACACGGAACAGACAATGCAGTGGTAGTTGCGACCAGTGGTACTACCAGTAGTACCAACGGTAGTACCACGGGTAAGCACCGCAATGGAGCTATGGGGAACTCTGTCGCCATATGCTCACTGGGAAACATTGTCTGATTTCGGGAATATTTTTATTTTGGTAAAAACTTGCATAAATAAAAACGAGAATAGTCATAAAACAAACACTATCATACAAAAAGATAAAATTTACGTAACACGATTGATGTCGGATGAATAAACGATATTAATAGGTATTTTATAGAATGCAAGATGAGTATATTTTCATAATGTTCCGTGATTTTGTATGTCTACACTGTCTTTCTGGATGCACGACAATTTGTCGACGGGCTTGAGATAATTTTAATGATCCATGAGTAAACGAGAATTTTAACTAAATATATAAAAATATATATTATACGCAAACGTAAGTTTAACTTTGAGGTGTAGGTATTGCTCAATTTAGAGCACAACTTTCAGACGTAAAAGCTCAAGCCCATTAAATCAATCAGCACAGAAAGTAAAATCAGAGAATTGCCACAAAGTGTTTGCTCTCAAATTCGAGTCTCTCGCACATGTGATTCGGGGCACCACACACGGAAATATAGTCCACAAACCTTAATTTTTGGTATACCTACGACCAATCTAGAATCTATTTCAGTTACGCCGGATTTCAAAATAAACCTACTTCAAAATAAAACGGTGATGTTGTGTGTTATCTTATATTATTAGTGGCTTTTTAGTGCTCTCGAAGTCGGTTTTTATTTTTGTAAAATATTTTTTGAGTACCTAGTAATAATCGTATAATGTCGCGTGATGGACTTATATAATCAGGTGGGGAGTATACTAACTTTTTTGTCGCTCAAACTGTATTAATAAGTAACACAAGCACGGCTGGGCGAATTGGAATAAGATTTGGTGCACAGACATCAGACATCAGTAAAGTGTAAATCGCAATGTTTTACAGTTATTACCAATTTTATTCATTTCGAGAACTCCATATTGTTTGTAGGATATAATTGGATTGCTCATTCAAAAAATCAGTCAGAGTGAAACAATCAAAATGAAAGTTCAGGTTAAATTGTATAAATCGCAATTTCTATGCTTAGTCCTTAAACGGCCCAAAAACCAAAATGATTTCTATTTCACGAGTAGAACGTGCTAGTAAATAAATAACATTGCCAAATAAACGATTTATAACGACCACATAGTTTTACATCTGCAATTCCATAAAACACGCCTATGAAGTCTGCTCAGCCTCGTTCGGAACGCAATAAAAAGCACCGAGCGACGCATCCAAAACGAGACTTAAATTTAAAGCAATAAAGTTTATAGCGGCCAGCGCGCGGTTATTCGCAGATTCGTATGCACTCATTAAACACCCGTGGCCATAACGGATGGGAGTTATTGCACAAAATTTTGCATAAAAACCCTTAGAACTGCCTGCGAGGAGCGTTCCAACAGGCGGAGGGCCTACGGGAATTTTAATAGAGCAATATGAGTGAGTGGTTAAGTTATTTCGACGACTTTATCATCGCCTAGCCCTTATATTATGAACATGAGTTTTAATACGATTACTCACTGGAATCGTTATGCAGGATTTTTACTAGGCTTAATGAAAAAGTTATTAAGTTTTATTACGACTTAAGATAGCATATTGCGGTGCTGTGTCGTGGTGTATTGTGACTATATTTGAGACGCATCAGAAGCACGCCGGTTTCATCATCATGCACTGACAGATATTTGATATCTATTGTAACTGTCAGTCACGTATATTTTCTATCCTATTATATTTCAAGCAAGGCTTGTATAAGAGGGTTAAAAGGACATGTTGGTTTAGTTTGTGATACGAACGTATCAGCCTTAAAGAGAGTATTCAACGCATGTAAAAACTATCCAACGTATGTAAAACTATCTATGTATAATTGTATATACATTATTAACTCATAACCTTTATTTATACACTGTATTTTTACACCACTTCTTTACGCTAGTTTCTATAACTGTGACACAATAGTTCATTATTTCAATTACAGCACACCTAAGTCCTGATGGTGTAATTGAGAGTTAAAACATTAACTTTTGGGTAGGTTCAATGAAACCGAATTGTAAAACGAAACATAAAACAATGATTTTTTCAAACAAGGAATAAACCATATTCGAAGTAAAATAAAACCATGCCGTTTATGTGCCGTTTTATTTGACGTGTAAAATTATTCATGGGGCGCGTGTCGCGTCGCATCTTTTGCGGATGAGCGCTCACACTTCGCGTTTCTGCGCCGCCGACCTGCTAAATGTAGGGTTAAAGCTGACGTTACGATCGCTAAACCGACGTGACGACCTGACGACGACGCGTTGACACGAGCCGTTGGCTGCCGTATCGACATCCGGACACATTTAGGCAGTGTCAAACTAAATCTATCCTTGTATGTATGTATACATACATGCAGTGGAACTTTAGTTACTATCACTTTCATTTTGACAATGAATATTAGTCGATGTTTTTAAAAGGTCGCGGGAAGCCGCTGGAAGCGGGCAGCGTAGGACTGATTTGGTTTGGGGATGCTTACATATGTCCAACAGTGAGTGTCTTTCGGCTGATATGATCATGATGATGACGATTAATCGTGCTAGAGTTTTGCACTGATCGCAAATACTAAAAGCTCACTGATTTTTTTTAATTTACTATGGTTACTCTATCTATACTTAGATCCAATTCTTTTATTTTTTTTGTCATAATTTGAAATTATAACTTCTTTAGGTAGTTGAGCTTTCTTAAAAGTTAATATACCAGCGAAATTGAGCATTTCATTCAGCGTAGGCAACTCAATTTACCGCAACAGAAACCAGAATATGCACAGTGACAGTGACGCGAGACAATGGTCCACAACAATGTGCGCACCCCGCGACGGGCGGACATGATGGGGAGACGGCGCTGTCTCGGTTTGATACAGGCCAGGCCAAACTATTATCGGGTCGGGTTACACTCGCCGGATCATTTGTCATTGCGAAGGAGTTGCTGCATGATGGAAGAGATTCCGCTCCTTTTTTGTCCTATCAGCAAGAATAATTACAAGAGTTACGCCATCGTAAAAAATGGCAGTAATCAAGATTTTTGAAAATAGAAAAAGTAAGACCTTCCTGCAAGTAAAACTTTCTACTCAACAAGGGTATCTTTGTGTGAAACGAGCTCATTTACATATCAATTTTGAAATGCTTTTCCGGATAAGCTTGATATGGTTGATCGTTTGAGACATGTTAACTCAGCGTTATTCATAGTTGTCCCACACCACTTCGTTAATAGATGGCACCCATGCAAAAACAGAATGATCGGCTTCATTTTATTTTAATTATTTTTCTATTAGCTTTTTGCCCAAGCTCCTATAATTTAGTAGAGAAAGACTCCTATAATTTAGTAGAGAAAGCCAATACTTAAGTATATGACTAAGAAAATCTTGCACAATAAAATATTCAATAGACCACGAATTCAAGTAAACAACTCCGTGAATAGGAGGAATAAAATAAATAATTATATGATTAGTTGTACCTTTTTATTCGAATCGTATAGAAAAGATACAAGAGAAGCGGAAACCTTTATACGCACAATGAAACTAATGATAGAATTATCCCACGCATTGAGACAAGAAAATCCATAATCCATGGGATGTTGTACAAACAAGTGGAGCGCATGCGCGCCGCCCCACTCCAGCGGGGATCGATGGACTCCGGCGCCGGCTAGTCTGGCGCCTTGGAGCAGACCTCCTTTTCGCTATCCTTACGTGACACATGGAGGTCAGAGGCGACCATTGTGTTTGCTGTATGGGCGTGGCTACAATGGTATATGGGAGTGGTTTTGTACATACGTGTTAATAAGATTTTTTTCTCATTTACATTTTTAAGCGTAGGATTATATCAGTAAAACTTTTCGAGACGTTTGATGGACGGTTGTGCAAACATGGTCAACAAGAAATGATCCCCATTTGCCACTCGGCCAGACTTAATTTTTCGAGTCCTGGTTCTAGAGAAATCAAGATTTTTAGGGTTTATGTTAAGTTTTAATTTATATTCGACGCAAATTTATGTGTGGACGGTTGTGCAAACATGGTAAACAAGAAATGATCCCCATTTGCCACTCGGCCAGACTTAATTTTTCGAGTCCTGGTTCTAGAGAAATCAAGATTTTTGGGGCTTATGTTAAGTTTTAATTTATATTCGACGCAAATTTATGTGTAGGTAGACTTAAAAATAAATTAAGTAAAATGTTTCACCATGTTCAAATAATCTATAGAAATACCGATAAGCTATCAAAATAGCGGCTGAAAAAGCTACAAATAAACGAATTGTACCTAAATAAAGATTAAAAAACGGCCAATATACCTTTTAAGTGCTGTAAGAACTTTTTAATATACTTTAACGAAGTAGTACTGCAGTACTTCAAAACGACGCGAAAAATAAAACAAAGTATCGATTTTATAAATTAACACAGTATCATAGTTGAAAGCAGTTAAAAGATGTTTTTAGTCGATGATCAAACAACGAATCAAAAGCAAATATAGAATGTACATTTTATAGCTTCTGCTCCCAACATATTAAACACAACAAACTTTATTGCAGCAAAAAGTAAATAGCCGATTGCGTCAAAAGAAGGTCAGAATGATGGATAAACTTTCAAAACAGCGACGACGGAAAACGAGACATTAAAAATAACGTAGAGCAAACGAAACCTTAAAACAGCTCCCCCATCGATAACAATCAATCAATGAGAAGATAAAGTATATTAGCAAGAACGTGTCCGCTATATTGCACTTCCGGCGCGTGCCGGATGTCGTCACAGCGTTGGACACGAGACATCCGATATTCTGTTTTCTATTAGCGAATTAGGGGCCCGAGTGGACTGGACAGGGAGTTTCACTAACGAGGGATTACTATCTTAGGGGACGCATTAACTTTTTCGGATAAATTTTGCTCAGATTCGTCAAGCGTATAATGTTCTGTCATGCTTGACGCTGACAGACATCGCAGTGGTTGTTTGAAATATAATATGACTGTTTTACTCAGTGATTTGCGTCTCCAAGCGTCTACCGCATTACAAATTTATACTCGTAAAGGATGGAACACAGGCACGCCTCGCCGACGTTTTGTTAATATGTAACGATTAAAATCGCCAGGTATCGGAGATTTGCGTAGCGCTGTGTACGAAAGGCTTAAGTACTATTAAGTGAACACTAAGATGATGATAAAATTGTCAATGAAAACAGAAGTTGATGTGCGAAATATTATCAATTAATCCAAGAATAGCTCGCGTGATTTCATGATCAACAAAGTGAAAAGGGTAACTCAATAAACAAAATCTTGGTTTTGAGAAAATGCTAAGTGAATCTAAGTAAATTGAACCACCCAAGACAAATTACATCACTTCCTCCATCTTTCGATCACTCAGCTATGTGCATACCAATCATCGCAGCTGGATCTCGGAGATCCGGCAAACTGCGGGGGTCCCCCCAACGTCTTGCGAATAATGCCTTGCCAATAATGAATGACTTGGAACATTTCATATCGACATAAATGAAGTTCATTTTGGGTGCTTAGAATTTATTAAGACTTTTTTTTAAAGTTAAGAATAGTCTTTTGACTAGCATAATCTGTACATATGGTCATAAGGGAAGATAAGAGATGATGAAGGCGAGTTTCTAGTGGTTTCCTAAGCTTAGGTCTTGCGCCTTGTCAAAACAAACATCTTGCGCGTATTGTTAACAATGGCGACAACTAAGTTTGTAAGATGATGGCACCAGATGATAACAGACCAAGACATGACCAGTAAGAATTTTATCAACATTGGAAATAGCAGACATCTAGATCTAAGTCACAATATCACAGAGAAGCTAACAACACTGAATGAACGATGTAATAAAATCAACTGCATGAAAGATGCAGCCGTAGACTAAAAGACCAAAGCGAAATATTTACAACCTAATTATATAAAGTATTTACAGAACCTGCCTAAGAACCAACGACTCAAATTAGATCAAACCAGTGACATCGGCGAAGAGCAAACTGAACTCAATGAGGAGCTAACAAGGCATAATGAATGATCAAACGATCACCCATAGTCGGATACAATCAGTGTATTGAATGCAAAGCGGACTAGCGCTGCATGACGCCCGCTGGCTTGAAGGAAGCTAATGAGAGGTAATCACAAGCGCGGTGCAGCACACAAATTAGCAGATTACACTAATTTGTGCGAGGGCTAGCACGGCAACGGTGAATACAGCGTCACCCGCAGAGGGAAGTGATTAATGTATCCTTTAATCAAAGGTTGTCGAGCTGATAATTAATTTGTATATAATGCTTGCATTTGGACTGTTTATGAACCGGGTTCCGAACACACGACTGACGGCGGATTAAAAGGGAGTTCTGCTATACAAGTAATATGATGGGGAAAAAATCTTTATATTTCCAGTCAAAGGCAAATAAACAAAATCTTGGTAAAAAATATCACGATCGCGATAGAGTTTGAGTCATATACCAAGTTACTAATATCTCGCCTGTGCGGTGACGGATTTAATATACAAATGTCACCGCTCATTTTTTCTCGTGAATGCTGTCGAAAGGAAGTATAAACTGCAGTTATAATTCTGTGAAGAGTTGGAAAGCCCGAAAAAAAGACGGCAACCCCTTACCCTCCAAGTTAAACGAAGATTGAGGAACATTTTGGTAATGGTATGCATTCTTATGTTCTTGATTATGTATTATTCTTATGTTACAATGCTACGCGCGCGCTCTTCAGCATTTTAAATATCAGTCTTACTACAAAACATTGTCTTAGGTTAATTAAATATGTTTAAAATTTGATGTCATTTCTATTTGTTACTTTATAGAGATAGGATCATGTATTAGCCATGGCTAACTTTAAACAACTGTTAAAAATGTTTTGTTACCGTTACGTTTTGAATTCAGTTAAATTCTGATTTAATTAGAATGTCGTTTTAGTTTTTAAGCATAGACATTTATTGAACTAGACGCTTGCCGCAACGCAGTAGCCTAGTGTATGTTCCTTTTTTAATCTGTTATTCTGTCATTAGTGCTCTACTGTATCGGCATCAGTTGTCAAACAAAATATCGATATTTTTTAAAGGGGTTGGCGCGCTTTTGACTTTACATTCGTGAATGGAAATTTGGCACGCTCGATTTTCATACAGACAAAGAGATTGACGTTGTCTGGTGGAATACATTTCTGTGGTTTTTAGGAAAGTGTACAGAACGGTTTGACTTTGAGAAGCAAATCAGAAATACATGTCAAATTATTTGTTAGGCAAGAAATCTTTAGAATAGGCCTTTGGCTCTAATTGAGATCACAAATAAAAATTATTATTTGAATTAGGCCACTTAATTTTTCAAAAAGCTTCTATGTGCAAATATTAACTTATTAAAGATAAGAAATAACAAACGGATATGAATTTCAAAAGATTGTATCTCAATCTTTAAAATAACAGGAGAGCACTAGATGTTTAAGCCAAATGTTTTGTAATCTTTCATTTATATTTAATATTCTACAGAAAAAGGTTGTCTCGCTTTAACCAGTGCTAATTTTAAATAAGTTTTCAAATATACGAAGAGGTAAGTTTCCCTTCTTCACGTCTCATAAGTAGCTCTTACAGTCTAAGTTTGAAACGGTAGTCGCGAAACTATAAGCTGATTGTCCAAGTAACCCTGAGTCTTTAATTCTAAAAATTCGTCAACCGTCAAGAACGGGTCACATGGAAACTTCTCTCTTGTCTGTAGTGAGAGTTGCTTTTCTAGAAAAGTACGACAAAGCCGTAAAAAAAAACACCTACACTTCGCCTCCAGTCTTTTCTCATAGGGGGTGAGCCCAGTGCCACTACCGGGCACTTTAATCGGGCATTTCGTTTGTTATTGTCAACTTCGTCAGAAAGGTACGTAGAAAGACAAAGAGGCTCTCCTTTTGCTTGCGATTTTTTTAACTGTGAACATTCCGGTGATATCGTATACAAATTCCTTGAGCGCGACATTTTATCATACAAAATGGCAACCTACACTGTGCTCCTTGTCGTCGGTTGCAGATTTGTGAATTAAACAGGACTACATGTATGTACTATATTTGGGTGAAGCCACTTTTCATCAGGCGGATATATACGAGTAGTACAAGTGAATATACACTTGTTCAGGAATCGAAAACCTCGTGTTGAGCAGTCACACTTGTGGCTAACTAGACCAACGATGCAGTCATGGAAATTACCTGTATTGAAATATTAATTTCCAGAAGGTCCGAAAACCCTATGAAATAGTTCTTAAATAAAAGATAAAGATTTCAATCTTAATTCTGCTTGGAAACAAATATATCCTTTAGTTTTAAACCATTATACGAAACATTTCTTTATACATGTCGTAAGGATAATACTTGTAAATTAACTATTATTATCTTCTTATATATAAAAATTAAACGCTGTGTGTTAGTCTCGCAAGAACTCTGAAACAGCTCGACAGATTCTTACGAAATTTTCTGTGTATATTTAAATGGATCCAAGGATGGTTTAAACGTACAGTTGGACCCGGTAAGTGGCGCTGTAATCGGGCGGGACAACGTCTGCCGGGCCCACTAGTTATTAATAATAATTTCAACTATTCATGGATCTCGGAAATTACTACACGTGACTTTTCTTTGAATCTTAACAAAGTTTAACATGGAAACCTTAAATGAAATATACGAATACACCAATCAAACATGAAACAGAATTTAATAAAGCATATATTACAAACAATAACACTCACGCAGTGAATGTAGTCAGCGGACCCCAGGCATCAACAATGGCTTGGGCCGAAACAATAGAGCAAATAGGGCTGAGCGAGTTTCATGAGCCACCTGAAACTGAAAGTTTGCGAACACGTGGTACGCGAGTGGCACTTACCTCGGTCGGAAACGGTGCGCCATCTCGTCGTCTCGTTCCCACTTTAGAGAGAATACTGTTCCTTCTCGCTCTCTCACACCCTGGTTGATTTCAAATTTTAATTATTTGGAACTCAAACTTGTATGGAAACGCAACAATGAAAACTTTGATGGTTGTGCTATGCAATAGCTGGAGTTTTGTGTAGATACGTTTGTGAAGAGGAAGCTGGTATGTCCTCAATGCTTGTATCTGGGTGCACCAAGTGACTTGTAGTGCACAAGTGCAGCTGTGACCCGGGGGTGAGAGAGCGGGACCTCCGCCTCCGCGGACGATCCACGGAGGAATGTTGGGCGACCCCGGCAACGCGCCAGGATCTCGCGCCTACCACTATCGTCCTTCTGCCGAGCTCGCGAGGGGTTGTTCCGCGCAAGCGTACTACACTCCCTCCGTCCCGCTTGCACCCTCTTAAAAATTGAGACGGGGAATTCGCTTTGGGGATGATTTTCGGAGGGTGAAAAGACGGTGAAAGATGGAAATGCATCTCGGACTCCGCTCGGATTTCCGGCGCTAGTGATTTTGTTTATTGATTCGTATCAGGATGGAGACTTTGCCTCCGTAGTTATTAATCTGCCGAGATTTACTGCTGATGTACTTTTATGAAGACCAATAAAAGTCCGGTCATTAATTTCTGTCATCGACTTAATGCACATAGCGGATTGCAAATCCAATAGAGGACAGGAAGTGAAATTCAAGAGAAAACCAAATTAAAGTCCTTTTCGCTTTAATCACGACACCTGTGACCACTTTTGACACACAAAAAAACATCGATTGACGTATGTTGAAATAAAAGAGCAAAACATGCTTTAAGCGTGACGGGACAAGGGTGGATTTTGTATCGTTTATAATGGCAGCGAGTCAACCCCAAGTATCGGGCAATTAATATGAATATTTGCGCAGTGGCGAGTGCCGCGCGACAGCACAGAAGTAATAGGCGCCGACATGAAGGGTTTGTTTGTTTTACCCACCACTCGGCGCTCTCGTCACTTGAATTGATACAAATTGTGTTGATGCGAGCGGTAGATAGTTGTCGATTGTGTTTGGAATACAGATTATATGGTCACTGGATCCTATAGAAAAGAAAAGATCGAACCCGTTTAAGAAAATCAGTAAATGTAATATTGAAATATGCACAGTATAGTAACATCGAATATTTTTATCTGAATATATCTTGGTACGTAGTAATATGTTGATTCTAAAATTTCGCTTCATATATTTATCTGTTATGTATTCATTGTATACTTGTCGCTTTTATTTGATACCGATATTCACAATATTCTGTAAGTTTTTCATTTCGAAACAATAATAGCGACAAAAACAGAATGAAATTTTAATGCCAATTTTAATTATGACTTATACTGATAAACCGGAATAGCTAAATACTTTCTGGTTTGTTGCCAACAACTGGCGATTGTGAATAAAAACTTTTTAACATAGAAATTTGTCATTATTCTAATTAATGAAATCGTTATTCTAATTCCAAACTAACTGAAACGCGATTCACTCTGTCGTGTAAAAAATGTAGTGCAGAATCCAGTTCGTATAAACAAGGGCTAGATGATAACGATAATGTATTTACGAGTATATCACAAGCGGCGCATTCTTACATTACCACGACTGTAATAATAGCTATGAAATGGACGTTAGCCCTTGTAATATTAAAAAATGCTATTAAGGACAGATCAAAAAATCCCTTCTGTTTACCTTAATGATAATACTCGCGTCGATGGAGTCGAACAATAAGAACACTTTAAAGTTTATTCAAGGTATTATGACACGGGTGTCACTTCAGGCGGAGTGTTTATGTAAAATAGATAGCATTTTAATAAGAAAAACAGTCTCTAGCGCCTGAGTGTGATGAGTCGCTGCGAGTGGAGTAACGGAGAAATGGGTTTGTTATTTGAGAGTATACTATGACAGCACTCGGTGGTTCTTTAGGTATACAGTCAAACTAATTCGACAGTCAACATTCGGTAATGTACTGTTGCTGTTTGCGTTTTGGATGATTTTATTTGCACACGTATACATTATAGGAAAACACATTTTCATTATTTAATGATGACATCATTGTAATTATGCCATAGTGATGATATCATTGGAGATCGGTAATACGAAATGCAGCATTTCATGACTTCTTTTTCTCAAATTTATACCATGTCATACGATTAGATTCATAATTGGCCTGCAGATCCCTACTAGATTTTATCTACAACGAGACAGCTTTTGACCTTAATTTATTCATATTCAACGGAGAAGAACTATATCACCTTATAATCGGCGGAATCTCAAAATGATATCAGCAATGTTGTTACGTGTGGCGACAAATGGATGCTTAGCCCCATCTATAGACGCACGCACAGCGGTATCCGCTAATGGTAAAAACGTAAAATTTGGACAGTTCTTTTAATTCAAAATCCGGACGCACACTAAAAAGGGATTTTAAAAAATTTTAACCCTGAAGGGGTGAAATAGAGGTTGCAAGTTTGTATGGATTTTTTTAATTAGCAAGGATTTTGATAAAACTTCAGATTCATGCAAAATAGGGGTTGAAAGTTTCTATGGAAAATATTTAAAATTTGCTCCAATTTCTATGGAATTTATTATTCGAGCTCCTAAATATAAATACGTACCGGTCTTCTATACCGGGTGTAACAGAATACCGAAATAATATTTAAGGTTGTTGATTAACAATAAAAATGTTTTATGAGTATTCCTTGTATTTTTATTATATGCCTACTTTCGATTTAATACACTTAACAGTTAAGCATATTAAATCGAAAGTAGGCATATAATAAAAATACAATGAATAGTCATAAAACATTTTTTTTGTTAATCAACAACCTTAAATATTATTGCGGTATTCCGTTACACCCGGTATAATAGGGAACAAAATTGTTTTACGAGAAAATATAAAATTCCCACGGGAAAACAATAATAACGCGGGCGAAGCCGCGAGCGGAAAGCTAGTCAAATATAACAAGAAAATCTCTAAACTCAACAGAAGGTCTAGTACAGGGTGTGGACAAAACGTGACAAGGAAAAAAAGAACACAAAATAGTCAAAATTAAATACAAGAATACAAAAACTGTATATTTTTATTTTGAACTCGGTGCTGATCGACGATAATGAATTAAAATTTGGTACCAACTTCAAACTGAAAAATGTAATGTTTGTATTTATTTTCATTTTGCCTTTTTTGTGTTTTTAAGTCGGTTTTAATTATTGTAAAATATTCGTATTTTATTTTAAACTTTTTTTGTGAACTTTAACTTGAAAGATTACAACTGAGGGTCAATACATGTCGAATGGGCCCTGTAAATGAGGTCCAATAAGCACTTTTTGCTTTTGGGTCGAATCTTGAAGGTCCAGTGGGTACAAGATCTGTATATTGTATTTTAAAAAAATTAACATCTCACTCCTTTGTCATGGCACCTTCAATCATCAACTCGGCTAATGGCTGTCAGACGCCTGAATAGCTTCAGAAAAAATACATGAAAAACGTTGGATGTGCCTAAAAAATTTAAGGGATTCCCTCGATTTCCCTGAGAAGCCATCACCAGATCCTGACTTTGATGACAATGCAAAAAAGAATTTTCCAGATCGGTTAATAAATGACAGAGGTAAATATTTAAAAAAACATACAATCGAATTGATAAGGTGGTTTTTAGGGTGGTTTTTTTCGTAAGAAAGACGTTTTTGAGTCTTCACTTCGCGTGTGATAAAAGGCGCATCTGCTTCTTTTTTATATTTTATCAACGCTACTGAACTTCTGGTGCAAGCGACAACGGTTAAGTAAGAATGGCTGAATCAGAGCGAGCTTGAAGGAGCAGATGATTTTACTGAAAATCATATGGACATGTTGGTTCCAGTAGTCACTCTTGACACCATACATGAGTCTCACTCATGAGTCTCCGTGCACTGAATTAGAAAGAATATTCTTCAACAAATTCTAGTAGTTCCTATTTATGTATTTTATTGTTCAATTTTCTTATTGTGATTCTAGACTAAGTTCTTAGTTTGTCTTAAATACTAGTCTATACAAATAAATGAAATTGAAGTGTCTCTTTGTAATGTCAAAATAACAAGTTTTTACTAAATGGGTATGAATGTATATCGGTTACCAATCACAAAAACATAAGTTAACATTTTTTTGTCTGTCTGTCTGTCTGTTTGTTCCCGCTAATCTCCGGAACCGCTGGACCGATTTTGACGGCACTTTCACTAATAGATAGCTAATTATATAAGGTATAACATAGGCTACTTTTTATCAAGATCTTCAAAATGCTGCCAAAAGTTACTATTCCACGCGGACGAAGTCGCGGGCACAGCTAGTCTTCAATTAATATTAGGCAAATTATGATGTTTTTAAATAAATCCAACACAATCAAACAAAGATTAACGTATTTGCACTAAAAATACGCATTTCGAAAAATCTCACGTGAGATTAAGAGGAGCTAAATCTCACCAACGGGGGAGGAAGTGTCGAAGACCCTACTTCCTCCTTTTTGTGATGTCGTCGGTAAAAAAATATTTTTCTCTTTACCACACTTCATATAACAAAGCAAGCAAAGCAAAAGAGGACGAGTGTTTGTCACCTCCTCTTATTGTCCATCGACCATGCCAATCCTGCAGGAATAGAACCTCGTCAGTTTCCCTGGATCACACAGGCAGCAAAAACAAACTGCGACCTCGAAATAGCCATACATAGCTGTTCAATCTAGAGGAATCACACACCAAAATTTTCTACACTTAACCGTCACCGGTGACCCGCTGTGATGCGAGGAAAATATATTAGAGGTGCTGGGGGGTCCCTCTATATGGTAAAAAATTGAGAGGCTTATACCGACTGAAGATTTTTTGTAACGCTATTTGCGTTAAAAAACTAAAATAGTTCGATAACAGTATTTGGAATGCTTTTAGTGTTATTAAGATTATTTACAGTGAAGTATAAAAGTTCGCAAATTATTTCCAAAATGCTATTTATACTCGTCTCAGATATAGTTAAATGCTCATTTTATAAGCCCTAGCTTTACTTTACGCAGCTTCGCCCGTGTTTTTGTTTTTCCGTGGGAATTTTACATTTTCCCGTAGAAAAAATAACTTTGTAGCCTATGTTACTGAGGGATAATGTAGCATTCTAATGGTGAAAGAATTTTTCATATCGATCCAGTAGTTTCATAGCCTATTCAATACAAACATACAAATCATTCCTCTTTATAATATTAGTATAGATATAGATGTAAAGTATCTACTGGGCGTGAGTAAGATCGCTCGAGTTCATTGGAGGAAGCTGTGATGGCGACGTGGGTTTTGTGTGAGGAACAAGGAAATGATTGGTATCAAACGTCCATAGGTTACGGTAATCGCTTAACGTTAGGTGGGATGTATACTTACCCGTACAATTTATTCGTATCGTTGCGTTTTCGTTCGTCTTAAAACTAACTTATAAGGCAGCTGCTGTAAGGCACTCGTTTGGTGGGTTTGTAGATTTGTCCTTCACATTTCAGTCCCTGTACCTGAGAAAGAAAAACATATATATTAAAGCCTGAAAAATTCAAACTCTAGTAACTGGCATGCCAAGGGTTGATTATATAGTTATCAATATTGAATTATTGATGTTATCTTTTAAAGCACTATATAATAGTCTCAAAAAGTTTTAGCCTTTGCAAATATTAACACGTAAACATCATATGAAAAAAAAGTTTTATTTTTACTATTGATTAACGAAGCAAACCTAAGTGTCCACAGAGCTTGTGAACACGAAACAATAAAAAAGAATTGAAACAAACTTGTATTTGTCACACGTCGGGCGCCACCGACACGCGACTTTACCGTAAATATTCTAAAGCAAATAGAAACAAGGGGAATGCAGTGATTCCAATCTAGACAAGGCATCGATACAAACATATCAAGTATTAAATTTTTATTGCTCTGCATTCACATAAATCTCGCAGATAACTTAGTTCTGAGGATACTAGTATTAATATTTTTTATCGCACGATAAATTTATTCGAATCAAAGGGCGCAAGAAGAGCACCCCTCGAAAACTAGGGTTAGCAGATGAGAAGAATTGTCTTAAAAACTGGCAGGATCAAGGAAAAACCAGAATGTATTAAATAGAAGCCAACATTGCAAACATTAAAGTATATTTGAATATTTTAGGATGTACGGGTCCGAACTGCGCGTTATTGTTTTTTATTTAAATGAAAAAATGTGGGTATTAAATTCTTAAGTTGGCAATACTTATCGTAATTTACAGCTTGGCAAAAGAGTTTCAAAAAAAGGGGGCGCCACTAGGACAGATTCGCATAAGAAACACGAAAATAATGACACAATTTAAAAAAAGTTAAGCAATTTTTAAATAACATTTTGAAGATTACGTAACGACAGTGTCATTTATACACTATCTAGTTGTGAAACTAGTTTAACTACGGGAATAGTTTTTTAGTACCAGCTGTCACCGCTCCAAACCCTTTTTTGACAAGCTGTAATAGTGACATTTAGGTAAATGGTCACTTGGATGTGTCACGTAACGTTTAGGGAGGGAGAGGGGGGTACAGAAAACTGTTACGGCGGGTTACATCGGCGGGAGAGGAAAATCTTCAAAAATTACGTTACATAATACTTGAACGTCCGCTAATCCAGGTCGTCCTTTTTATTACTGGATAATATGCTTTCATTCAATAGAACAGCTCATAGATATTTTATGACACAAAACAGACAAATACACATCTTAAGTTATAATTGAAGCTGTGGACACCCACAAGTAACTATATTACGAGACACACGATATGATCTTTAGAATAACCCTAAATTACACTTGGCTTGGCTATAGACAATGCATTTTTTTATTACAATGCCACTGAAAACCAAACATACACGCTAAGTATTCACATTTTATAATTAATACTAGCACATAATTAACACGTGCACTTTCTCCAAAACAACAATGTTATACACAAATTGTCAGGAAATTTATTGTGAACTCAGGGATTTGGCTAGGAAAACACATTTTAAGATCTGGCAACCCTACTCTTGAAGTTGATCTACCGAAGGACCACAGGCACACGTTGGGCGCCAACAGTCTCGGCGCAAGCGAGAAGGGCGCCGCCATCCTTGTCTTGGCGCCAGTCGGGCCGGCGCCGTCTGCGAGGCGTCTGTCGCCTTCGCGGAGCCCGTTACATAACCGAAAAGAGGCTCGCGGCCCGGGACCTGCGATCTGATCCCGCGGAAATCGGGTCAACGCGTTAATAAGCTCAACTGCCTACGTTATGTAAGCAACATGAAATGTCCCAGCAAATTTTGGGTTGCCAGAAAAATAAAAATTAAAGACCAGATATTTGGTTCACTTGCAAATGCAACAGATCGTTAATTGAAATTGCTAAATAAATATTAAATAGCTTTTAGACCTTGATAGTGAATGTAACTAGGCTTTTCTCCATTACCATAAAGAAATGTCTTTATGCAATATTAACCTAGTAATGTCAAACTCTGTACAAATTACTTACGTTAAATTATCAGTGTTTATCGCTTTTTATGTCCTTAAGTTATATAGTACACAAACGAAGATTTTGAATAGTTGTTGGGTTCAGTAAGCTAGTAATTCAGTAGACGCCCGAGTTTGAACAAAATATACAAAATGTAATATATAATAATCTCGTGTTACAGTGTTTGTTATCGAACTCCTCCGAATCGGCTTCACCAATTTTTATGATTTTTTGTGGATAATTTGGTAGGTCTGCGAATAGGCTGTAGGCTATTTTTTATACCCCTAGGTGACAAGGACGGCCCTCTCCGGATTTTTTTTTACAATTATTATGGCGTAGCGTAGTTCGCGTGCACAGCTAGTATTATACCGGGTGTAACGGAATACTGAAAACAAAAAAAATGTTTTATGACTATTCTTTGTATTTTTATTATATTCCTACTTTCGATTTAATACGCATAACAGTTAAACGTAATAAATCGAAAGTAGGCATGTAATAAAAGTACAAAGAATATTCATAAAACATTTTTTTTGTTAATCAACAACCTTAAAAATTATTGCGGTATTCCGTTACACCCGGTATAAGATAATTATGAACGCTTAAGCTTTTACTTTTAATCTATACTAATATTATACAGCTGAAGAGTTTGTTTGTTTGAACGCGCTAATCTCAGGAACTATTGGTTCGAATTTAAAACTTTTCGTGTTGGATAGTCCATTTATCGAGTAAGGCTTTAGGCTATATAACATCACGATATTGTTATTTTCGGACATCCACGCGAACGAAGTCGCGGGCACAGCTAGTTAATTACAAAACAACCGTTTATGGCGTTTAACATTATCTTTATTATCATGTTATTATCACTGTCGTGAGACTTTTGTATCGTAGATGCGGAGATAATAAGTGTGTTAGGCACACGTGTATCATGTAAACACAAATATGTACTATGTAATGTAGAAAGAAGCCCCCTTTCCATTATGGCTTGCTACAAAATGTGATAAATCATAATCATAATAGGTCACCGTTCCGTTTCTTCCCGTGAATGTCGTAAGAGCCGACTAAGGCTTAATTTACACCGCCGCGGAATGGAATGGAAGCGACTTTTTGCAACAAAATCATACATAGCATAATTAATTTTACGTCAACTGAATAACATATAAACTAAATACGAGCCAAAAGCAAAGGGAGATCTCAAGAAAGCGTGAGGATTCTCCGGAAGACGCGCGAACTGACATAATAGTAGATTAGTAGCTAAGTAGATTAGTAGCATCAATTGCAGCCCGAGATAATTCGCAGCCCTCGCTGCGCTCGTGCGGCTATATTCCGAGGGTGCAATTGGTGCTTACACCCGAGCTAACTACTCTGCTTTACATCTCGATTGTGAGGTAAGTAGGTCCTTATTACCCCCAAATGGGGCTTGTAGGTGACCAATTAGCTCTCTAGGGTAATAATGTAGCTTGGAAAGCCCTAGGGCGGTAAGTTATAAAAAAAAAACACTTCACTATTTCAAAAAGTTCGCGTACATCTAACCATCATACTGGCAATAAATTACTTATAACCCTAGGGCTTTTCTAGCTACATTATTACCCTAGAGCGCTAATTGGTCACCTACAAGCCCCATTTGGGGGTAATAAGGACCTATTTACCGAACATGAGAGATGTAAAGTTTATTATGCTACGAGTATGTACAATTTCGTTGTAAAGTCGCTTCTGTTCCATTCCGCGGCGATGTAAATTGAGCCTAAGGTAGTTAACCGCAATCAAACATTTGCAATAAGATGGAAACCCCAAAGCCCTACACCGACTCAGCGTGATGTGGTAAGAAGATTCCTTCTCCTTTAAGGAATCCCTTCCCTAGCAGTAAAGGTTGAAATGACGATGACGATGAAGGATTCTGAAGGTGTATGGGTTGAAGTGATGATGAAGGATATTATTATCTGTCTATCAAAATAATGAAAGACAACAACAGATGGGCTATCAATTCCCAAAGGGCTCCCTTTCAGCACAGACTCGATTTCAGACTGTAGACATAAATAATAATGAAATGAAATACTACACTACATGTATGCCTTGATTAACCTACCGGCCAAAATTCTGAGGGGGATTTTATCAAAGCCGTTACGCAAGAAAGAGAGCAACAGAATTGAGAAAAGAAAATAGAGGAACAACAAGCGAAAGTTTTTGACATAATGATGTAATGCGATAACATTATATAGTTTAACCGTTTCCGTGGTCTTTCGTGGTTGAGACCACCCGGTATTGATTTGCGGGGTTCGATTTCCCAAGGGGGTAGGAGGTTGTCTGTTTAGTTCAGTTGGTGGTAGGACTTCTACCCGCCTCGCACGCTACCACCGCCTTACCTAAGTTCATCGCCGAAAAAGTAGTTGTAATTGGATAGTTACTTTATTTTTGTTAGTGGTCTTTACCTGTAATTAATTGTGCACTTGAATTATTTTAGTACCTTATGCTAAAAGTTTTTTTGTAAGAATGAATTAAGCAATTTTTGGTGAACCAATAGATGAAAAATAGCGATGTTAATAACATTGTTGTGCGACAGTTAGAGGTATGAGAGATAGTTCCTTCAGTTGTTATGGAGTTCAGGTGAAGGTCGCTTCTATCTACTTATTTTTACTTAGATTCAGATGAGATAAAAAAAAAGAGCTTTCCTGTTGTGTTAAAAAAAATAGCACCTGCAAGACAAAATCTGAACATAATTTGTTTCACTTGAAAATGAAATTGAAATCGCATTGCAGTCTTGCATTCTGACAGTGGGTGGGCTTTTGCGTACCCACCACAAGATACAGAATGCGTTATACTCGTAGTTAGCACAATAGTTTAGAGCACCATGTTTTCATAAGGCTATCATCCAAATATTTGTCGCGCTGCTCTGATGCTATTTATTACATTGTAATAAATACGGGACTTGCATAATACGGTATTCATTAATTCATCAGGCTATGGGCACCGTCAATAACACTATTCAGTGCCCGCGACACGCAATAACGACTCCTATCAAAAAGTAATAAACGACAGAATTGTCTACCGACGACGGCCTCATTGCATACTAATCTTGGGCGAGAACAGTAACCATTGTGTCTGCAAAAATTAGGATTTTGAGCGCAAGAATTTATTTATATTTCATTTGGACGCTGAGCGATTGGCCTTTTTTAGATTGAAACCAATCGACATTTATTTGTTATAAAATATACAAATTTTGTTCTTTAGCTTTCACATTAGTTAAGTGGCAAGTGAGTTTGCGGACCAAACTACGCTACTACAAGTAGATTTCCCGAAATGAGAGTGAAATAAACGTCAGGAAAACATTTAAAAAATATATTTCTTCTAGAGAGTGCGTAAGATAACAGAAATAGAAAAATTCTATCCTGAATCATAGTACAGGTATTCATGTCGTAACGTACTTAGTACACTAGTACTCAGTAATCAGTGCATCAAAGTGAACTCAAGCAACTATATCTCTTACAAGCTGTGCCAGCGAACTACGTTTCGCCGTATATTTTTTTACCCGTTTTTGCAACATTTGTCATTGATGCTCAGCTCCTATTAGTCGTAGCGTGATGTTATATAGCCTAAAGCCTTCCTCGATAAATGGACTATCCAACACAAAAATAATTTTTCAATATGAATAAGTAGTTCCTGAGATTAGCGCGTTCAAGCAAACAAACAAACAAACTCTTCAGCTTTATAATATTAGTATAGATATTTTCCTGAACGAAAAGAGTGATGTATACTATAATTCGATAAGCTTTGTTCCACATTGGCTAAATACCTAGATGATTCTGACGATTTCAGATTACTTCAATGAAACAGGAAAGACCTACTACTAGAAAAGAAACCTGCTTTTTATCGGAAAGATAGGTAAGGCACAGTGTTTATAAGCCCGACTGGGTAAATCATCTAACAAAAAACTAGCTTATATTATTTTTTTACAACTAAATTGGCGAATAAGCAGGCTGCCCATCTAATGGTTAGCAGCTGCAGTCGCCTATAGTACTCGTACATTGTATTCTGTTGTATCATATCTTTATTGTACAAACAAACACAACACTAATTAAAAAATATATACACATACTAAATACAAAACGTTTATACAAAAGGCGCACTTATCCCATACAGGGATCTACAAATTATTTGGTTCCTACTAGATTTGTTAATTTACAAACTTTACACGGATCGCAACGTACGTTACCAATGCCAACTTGTGGCATGTCAAGTCACAGTTCGAATTTCACTAATAATGTCATGTTATGTTCCTTAGTGAGAGTGAGGTCGTCAGAGTTAACACGATGTTGTCAGTACCATAATGCTGACGGCGTGTGGTTTTGGGTTGGTAATGAGCAGGTGTGTGATCGCCGGTGTGCAACTGCAGTAACCGCTTTACATCACGTGGGTCGTTTGCTTGTTAGGCACTCGCGTTGTATGGTTGTATTAAAAAAATATATAACAATCCCTGAAACATCGAAGTCGGAGTCACCCTACAAGAACAAACGTACACCGGCAGAACAGTGGCCGGGTTGTCAGCGCGTGCCGTATCTGCGCAGGCGCACGATAAGCGACGCGTGCGCCGCCGATAATGAAGGCGGTCGGTGGCATGCCATTACGCATATTTCGTAAGTATATGGTTTCAACGGGTACGTCTGTCAATGTCTTTCTTGACTGTGGTGGTGATGTCGTGGTATTCGTGTATCGTATCTAAGCCGTAAACTGGAAGATAGTACTATTGTTTATAAGATCATGATTTTTCACTGGCAATCAATACATTGAAAATAAAATACATAAAGTGTATGAGAGACGCATAGCAAAAGGCGGTGGCAATTCAATGCAAAGGTCATCAGATTCTGTAATACTAGTAGTTCGGAATTAGAAGAAACATACTACCGATCTGCAAGCATGTCAATGATAGCTCTTCAAACTTTACCACATAAAAACAGACCTTTGATACGATGAAGATTGTTGCCCAAACGCATCAGCCCACTTGATATAGAGAGCTTGTAGAGCTTAGAGAGTTGAGAGATGCTTGTAACACAAATATTGTAATGAATGGCGATTTCAATGAGTCAAAAAATCAGACCTTCCCAGTTTGATATCTTTTCTCGTGTGGGCTTTCCTATATCAGAACAGTAGGCCTACTCTTAAATCTAATTTAATTGAATAATTTTCTAAGGAAAATTCAGTAAGATTGATTTACTCAAGATCATTAAATGATCTTGAGTAAATCAAATCAATCCTACTGTTATTTAATTTATGCAAGAGCCGCACAATAGGACTAAGTATCTTTGTTGTAATGTTGGCGATTTAAAAGAGGCTAAAAATTAGTCCTTCCGAGTTTCTCGCTTGTTCTTTTCGAGAAGGCTCTTCCGACTTCCGAACAGGTGTAGTCAACTTTTCTTCGTTTCACTTGTTTTTAAATATACAATATGTAATTATGTTTGGGGTGTATTTACATGAATTATTTATTAAATATCCCAGTTAATTACATTTTTAATTAGTTTCTTGTAGATTTTTGTTTTGTTGGACGTTAATAAGTGCCTGTCAAGGTCTATATTGAATAAGATTTTTCAGTGAGTAATGTCGATGTCGAATTCCCGTGTAGTACCCACTCCTGTGAATGTTTGAGGCCCTACGCTGGAAGTTGTCGACGAATATGTTTACCTGGGGCAAATAGTCCAGCTCGGTAAGTTCCAGAAAGAGGTAAATCGACGAATCCAACTCGGCTGGGCAGCGTTCGCGAAGCTACGCAGCATATTCTCGGCCTATCTGCCGCAGTGTCTCAAGACGAAAGTCTTCAATTCGTGTGTGTTGCCAGTGATGACGTACGGAACTGAGACGTGGTCGCTTACAATGGGTCTCATAAGAAGGCTCAAAGTCACTAAAAGGGCAATGGAGAGGGCTGCGATCGGGGTTTCTCTACGTGATCACATTAGAAATTATGAGATCCGTAGAAGAACTAGAGTTACCGACATTGCCCAAAGAATTGCAAATCTCAAGTGGCAGTGGGCAAGTCACATCGCTCGTAGGACTGACGGCCGTTGGGGCGGAAAGGTCCTCGAGTGGCGTACTGGGAGACGCAGTGTTGGTAGGCCCCCCACAAGGTGGACCGATGATCTGATGAAGGTCGCGGGAAGCCGCTGGATGCGGGAGGCGCAGAACCGATCGTTATGGAGATCCCTGGGGGAGGCCTATGTCCAACACTAGGCATCTCTTGGCTGAAATGATATTGATGACGATGAGTGAGTAATGGCTCGAAAACGCAAGTTAGTTAAAATAAATATATGGAAAGGGTAGAAAGTAAGGGGAACGTTATTTCCATTTGGGCATTACAACATGGCGAGCCACATTGCATAACCAAAGTGAAAAGGTTCCCGTGTTATTTTGTCACAATTCAACTTTCTCTGGGCGGAGCCCTATTCGTGGGCAGAGCCGCCCACGGGCGACGCCGGCGTTGGCGGCCGGTCGCAGTGAATGGAAAACTTGGCGCAGGGCACGATATGTTAGAAATGTTATATCACCTTTAGGCTACAATATATTACACCGATATCTTATGAATGAACATTTTACAAGTGCATGCATACGTCATATCTACTTAAATATTTTGCGAAGACAGAATTTTCGAAGACGATTATTCTCTCCCTGACTGCTATGCTGTTTTGCCAGATAAAAACGTAAAGCTATTTTATAAATAAAAACAAGAATCAGATCAGATTGTTTGTATCGTAAAAAAATATTACACAGATCTCAGTTTCTGTTATAGATCTAGTACGTACGTACATTAAGTAGCCTTTGTTTATTCGGAAGCATGGAAAACCTCAAGCAAGATGTATACATTTTGGTCACCCATCAGTGTCTTAACCACAGCGAACGTTGCTTAACTTTAGCAATCGAATGGTGCGTAAAAATAGACAATAATATAACATATCAAAATTTTCTACCGACGGACACTCACGCAAAAAGTCGGGATAAATCTAGTATTTGAATAGCTTTATTTGAATAGTTTAGCCAGAAACAATACGATGATTTGCATTCTCTTACCCCTTACAAAGTGTAATCATTCACAATAACCGAACAGTCATTGGAGGAAAACTACATAGTATTGTATTGAACGAGCCACTGAATTATGTCAATATTTTTGGACCGTCAAATGCTGCGAGTGGGCGGCCCTGACCCACATGTCTGCGGTAAAGCACATGATCGGTGTTACAGATGCGACTGATGAATTACAAATATTTGGCCAATAAAGATAAAGAAGTTTAATTGTTCCAAGACATACACACATTAAACAGATGAACTGAATGAGAGTGTATTTAAAAAATGCAAAATAAAAATTTAAAACATGATTATAATCAAAAATCGAAAAATCTTCATTCAACATAGGCCTTTTACAGACACTTACTGATCTTATTAAACGCTATACATTTCCTCAAGGAGGAGCTACATGTTTTATTTATGGAGCCTCTACATCGGAACGAAAAAGCATAAACTAAGTTGTCAATGTTTAATATATTGACAACTTCGTTAATGTACTTATTTTTCTTTATAAAATCCTTAAAACGAATCTGTAGCCTAGCGGCAATAGATGGCGCAAATTGCTCTCTTCTGTATTAGAATAATTCTTTTAACATGAGCCGTCGATCCCCATAAAAATGAAACATAAATATGATATAATACTGTGAAAATAACTGCGAAAATAATAAATGAATGCGTCTGTTTTGAAACTAATTTTCAATACATGTTACATCTTTCGAGTTCGTTCGTTCTAAGTTAAAGTTGTCAATGTGCAGTATGTTGAGAACTTCGTTAATGTATGATAATTTCTTTGAACAATCCTCTAAACGAATCCATAGCCTAAAATTAGCCTAGCGTAAATAGGCTCGAATTACTCTCTCCTGTAACGGAAAAGTTTTCTTAATATTAGCCTGCGATACACATTAAAAAGACTTATTCGTCAACTGGCGAGCGCAATACTCGCGAGCGCTCGCCAGTTGGCACCTTCCGATTTTACCTTTTTTTTTGTCGTCAACTCGCTCGATGGTGAAATCTAACATATTTTTGTACAGTCAGCTACAAAAATGTTTAAGTAAAACTAAAGTAGGTACCTTTTCTAAATGTTTAAGACACTTTATACGACGAAGTTTAAAATAAAACAAAACATAGTTTTGAGATAAATATATTCAAAACATGACAAAAAACTGCTTATTTCCCTAATAATTATCAACAATATCACAATGACTCAAGAATTTGGCTTATTACCAATTATATTAACTGTCCAAAACTAAGGAATGTGAGTGAAGTTCACTATGAATGCTCTTTAAGAAACTTAACTTACTACTCCTTCTTTGCTTATTCCTTGCAAAATTTGTAAAACAAAATAGAAGTCTCTTTAAAAGTACTAAAGAATTATTTCCAAATAAATATACAAGATATATAAATAGACTTGATCATGGTGTTCGACCAAATTGTACAAATTCATAATTAACTGTTGTTGTATGTGTATCTCTATGTAATAAGTTACCAGAAAATTTTTGACAATTTAACAGATTTAAAGTTGAGTTGTCTAAATGGTTGTATGTAAATTATTTTATTCTGTTCAAGAATTTTTAGATAATAATTACTTTTAGTATTAGTTTTTAAACTTTTATTGTAACACATATTCACATGTTATCGTAGTATAACTAGAAAATGTTAAACCTTTTAAATGCTGACCATCTGCAACTATACCCACCATTTTCTATTGTGAATGAATAAATGATTTTGATTTTTTTGATTTTGAACAATTGCATTTAGCCGGGTAGCACTCGCCATTGCTATTGCTGACATGGGTGCAATTTCTTCTCGATATTTTTTTGTGAAAATTATAGTTTTTGTTAAGTTTTAAAGTTAAGTATACGTTTAACATTAGAAGACGTAAGTATAATACTTATTTTAACTAAGTCAAATCATTATCAATTTACCCCCACAATACATTAATATCACTAAAAACTTCACATTCAAATATTTTTCACTGTTTCGCCTTTGATTTTGGACGTCATTTTTTCCTTACACTTCTATGGACGCTGAGGCCCCTGTTCTTCGTTACGCAGTTCACACGTTTTTTTTAGATATTTGGCTAAAATTTATGTCTTAATCGTAATAAATAGGTTCAAATCAAACTAAACCAATACAAATTAAATAAAATTTTAATAAATTTTACTTAGTATAACGAAATAAAGTTCTTTTTTATTTTTATCCTGTTAGTGAATTTAATTTCACTGATGAATGCGACAACACGTGCCTATTGTATTTAAAATACTAATCTCTAACTCCTAAACTTTTAGGACCTAAAGGTTAAGGATCTTTCATCATCAACACGGTTCATGAGTTGGATACGTTGGACGTACCAACCTATAAAATTTATGGGATTCCCTCGATTTTCATGGAATCTCATCATCAGATCCTGACTTTGGTGACAACGGGACCACCTCAGGAGTATACTCTAATCGAATACAAAAATAACTTTGAAAATCGGTCCACAATTGGAGGAGTAATCGCGTAACATACACATAAAAAAAATTGAGAAACTCCTTCTCCTTTTTGAAATTAGTTCAAAATACAGAATGCTTATTTTTTATTTACAGCTACAATTCCCAGCACGGGTAAGTAGCTTAAGAAATGTTTGAATACTGTTACTTTTAATTATTAAAATAAAAATTTGTTCACTTTAGAAAAAACTCCAATATTAAGGAAACGTTCTTTCTAGGGGGCATTGGTTGTTTGACTCTAAAAATATTCACATAGCCAAATCGTCTCGAGACTGTGAACTGAACGCTGTCCGTTTCAGAGCGAATGCAAATTTATCAAGGCAACATTGTAAGCTGCAATATGCAGGGGACGATGTTTGAATTAGCTTTAATGAGGCAATGATGAAATGGAATTGATTGACGAGGTCGATGACGCTGAGACGTGTGCGTTTGCATTGGGCAAATTGATCGGTCGAGTTATACAAGACAGCTGGCTGGTCAAACTTGGAAAATATAGTTTTTATACAATTAAGGTGGGTATAGATGTCGATTAACATCGAGTGATATAGGGAGGTATCAAAGTACCTTAACCTCACCTTGCTTCTGAGTAGACGGCAGCGATTTTTCACCGACTTCAAAAAGAGAGGAGGTTCTCAATTCGATGCGTATGTGTTTTTGCGCGATTACTCCGCTAATTGTGGACCGATTTTCAAAATCTTTTTGTATTCGATAGAGTTATAGTTCAGAGGTGATCCCATTTATTTAATTTATATTATTCTTTATGTACATAAATCTTTTTTTTCTTATACAGTGGTGGTCACATAATTAAAGACACCCTTGATGTTGACCACATACAACAAAATAAATAATATCTAAATACCCAAGACAAAAATCAATGCCATTTGAATTGTTATTTTACACTGCACTGACGTCGTATTTTTAAAATGAGGACAGCAAAAAAATAGTTTTAGCAATAGTTTAGATTTAATTTCGTTTTCAAATGTAACACAAACTTTTTACACACACACACACACACACACACACACACACACACACACACACACCCCACGCACACTTATGTACTTATGTAATTTCACAATTCAGCTATCTTGCATTATTCTAAATTTCAAAATTTGTGCTAAGTTTTAATTTATAATTGTTGGCGCGACATCGTGAGAGGAGAGTACTGGTGCACTGAAATATAGGCTTCAGCTTAGTTCAGGCACCAGTCTCTCATAATCTTATATTATGTGCATTCTGTCTATAAGTACTACTGCATAGTTATTAAGATTGTGGAGAAAAATAAAAATTATTATTATTATTATTTTTCGATGCATTTGCCGCTGGCCAGCTAATTAAAGACAGTGCGTGTTTCATGTTGTAAATTTAAAATAAAAATAAAAGGAGCACTTTTATTTTTTCCATTATGCCGCAAATTTTCGTGATACGCAAGAACAAGTTCAGTTTTAACATTGCTTTATGTTTGATTGTAAAATTTAATTTGAACTATTATGGGATAAGCAAAAGTTGCCAACCTTCTACAAGGAAGATAATTCCCAATTTTTATGACAAAGGTTGGTCACACAGGAAAATTGTAGATCACTTGCTATGCTCTAAAGATATGGTTATGAACGCTATCCGGCATTTAAAGAAGTTTAATACTACGGATAAATGTGCCTAAGAAACTTAGACCAAGAAAAACAACCCCGCAAGAATACTCAAGAATAGCATTGTTGGCTAAAAAAGAGCCTTTCAAAGGATGAGAAGTTATTCGTTTAGAAGTATTTGGTACAGAGGGGTCTAGAGGAGTGTCTGCAAGAACGGTTAGAAGGCGATTATGTGAGGCAGACTTGTTTTGAAGAATTTCTCGTAAAGTCCTACTTTTGAAGAAAGAAAATATCAGAACAAGATTACAATTTGGCAAAAAATATGAACACTGGATAGAACGACAGTGAAGTATGTTTTTTCCGACGAAACCAAAATTAATATGGTTAACTCTGATAGAAAAATTTACGTGAGGCATCCTCCAAAAGTACACAAAGAAAACAATCAAACATGAAAGGGGTAATATCAAAGTTTGGGGATTTTTATCTGGTCACAGTGTGCGACCTATTAAAAAAATAGAAGGTAACATAGATAATTTTCAATATTTTCAAAGAAGGAATATTTTAGGAGAAACCATGTTGGCTTATGCTGATGAACATTTGCCAGTGACATAGACTTTCAACACAATAACGATCCCAAGCACACTTCAGTAGTGGTCAAAGAATTTCTTAGGAGCCAATCACTAACAGCTTAAGATTGGATACCGTACAGTCCCGACATCAACCCGATCGAAAACTTGTGGTACCGTGTGAACAAAATAGTGGCAAAAAAACGTATAAGTAACGGTATCATCTTTACACGGGATTTAAAAAAGCATAGGAGCAGATTTCGATTGAAACCTGCAATAATTTAATCTTTTCAACGCCTAGGCGGTGTCAGGCTGTCATTGCTGCTAAAGGACATGCGACAAAATATTAATAACGCGGTTTTATGTTTTTAAAATACATCTGAAATATATAATAATCAAGTTCGTTTCAATATTTACAATATTTATTCTTTAATAATTACTTAATTTGCATGTCTTTAATTAGTTGGCCAAGTTTCTATATTAGTTCATACTGCTTGCAATAAAGTTACACTTAATATAAAGTTAAAATACAATATCTTTGTTCTCTTTATTTAATTTCAAACATTTCACGATAACCATTGCAATAATTTAAATAGTATTGCAAGCCCCCATTGCATCATAATAAAAATATATAGAGTAAGTAAACTTTGAAAAGTGAATGTCCTACAAGTGTCTTTAATTATATGTCCACCACTGTATATAAAAATGAAACGCTGTGTGTTAGTCTCGCTAAAACTCAGAAACGGATCGACAGAATTTTAAGAAATTTTCTGTGTGTGTTCGAATAGATCCAAGGAAGGTTTAAACGTAAAGTTGGACCCGGTAGGTGGCGCTGGAATCGGGCAGGACAACGTCTGCCGGGTCCACTAGTTTGGTATAAAGGCGAACGCGGCCTGACGCATTTTCTTCCAGTCAAACTTAAGGTCGGTGCAGAAGGAAAGGCCACTGTCACCAAAGTCAGAATGTAATGATGTAATCTCAGGAAAATCGAGGGAAACCCTTAAATTTTATAGGTATGTCCAACGTGTTTTATGTTTAACAAAAATTATTTGCTAAACTCTAATAACAATAAAGATTCAAAGTTAGTCATGTCATCCGGTCATGTTGGTCAACCGTTGCATCGGATTATTCCACTTTGAGCTCTTGGGTGAAGTCACGCAGGTGATCAAATTTCACATCGGACTATGCAAGTGAAGAGATGAGTTTGTGTTGTCATTTGTGAACTGTGATCATCATCACAGCTCATATACGTCCCCATCGAGGAAAACGAGCCTACCCTGACTAGTTATGGTAGGGCGATTAGGCCTTAGTCAAACCACGCTGGCCCAGTGCGGGTTGGTTGACTTCACTCACATACACCTTTGAATTACTTCGCAGGTGTATGCAGGTTTCCTCACGATGTTTTCCTTTACCGTAGGATCGTCAGATAAATGTACATATGAAATTCGTCATTGTTACATGGCAGGATGAATCGCGGGCCTCCCGATTCTACTCGGAGCACAGTCCAGTGCCGAGGCCACAGCGCCACCGGCGCTCTTTAATTATGAGTTAATCCACTGTAAATAAACATACATTAGAATGAAATCTCGTCTCTTCGCTATATAAGGTAAAGAGTAAGTAACAAACGCAATCCGTATACTTATATAGTTATTGTGTAGCATTTACAGCTAAGTGATCTGTTCGATAAATCACTGGCGATACGACCGCCATCATCAACTGTGCGTCGGAAATATAATTAATATCTGTGTAGGAAGAGGACACGCAAACAGGAAATAGAAAATATTATAACGCCAGTGAACTGCTGTACTTTGTTGAGATTGAGCAATTTACAGAACACTGACAGAGGTCTGTGTTCTGTGGAAAGGAGCACCCTTATCACCTAGGGGTATAAAAAATGGCAAATTTATTTGTTCGTATAATGGCCATTTTCACCAACCTCTTCTTAGCTTAGGGGACTCTTAGGTGGCATGCTGTCACATTCTTTTTATTAAAGACAAAAAGTGACAGCATGCGTCTTAGGGGCTACCTAAGCTAAGTAATGGTTGGTGAAATCGACCATAAGACTATTTTTGATGCGTTTGACAAACAAATTACTATGAAACAAACCAAGTTAGTCAAGCAAATTTGACAAACCGCTACGGTTCGGTTTCGGTTCGGCTGTAATTTATTTTTTCTATTGGATGACCGGCAGGCTCGAATCCCTACCACTAACCAAACCGAGCAGAGAAACTTCTGCCCCTATGAGGAATTGAACTCCGTACGTCCAGGTCAATACCGGGATAGACTACGGAGGCGGTTCACGTACGCTACAAAGCTGATTTTATAGTATACTCGTATAGAGGGAGCTATTGATTGATTAATTGCGCAGGATATTTTCGTAAATAGATTTTATTCTGAGCCAAAGTTTATCAACAAAAAAATTATGGATAGCCGCATTGAAGATGTTTTGTTTGTTGAACAAAAAAATTATGGATAGCGTCAGTGTCGTAATATTTATGCTACGTATATGGAGCTGGTAACACTCGAAATGTGTTCAAGCTTCCGCAATTCCAAGAATTATAAAAAAGCTAGAAATTTTGCAAAATTCTCTGATCTCAGCCGTCCCAAATATGGTCAAAAGCGTATCGCGCGGTGACGCACGCGCCGGATTATGTCACACAAACGGACCTTGGGCGGGCCTTGCGCGGAGTGTTGGATCCGAATAACTTGACGCTCTCATAAACGTGTGTATGTAAACAAATTAGAAATAAAAGGCTACAGAGCATAATGCAAAATGATATAATTCGTGTGGTGGCTGACATAATCACTTTACGTACGTACAGTATAGTTGCCGCCGTTTTTAACCCCGCGGTTTTACCCACCTATCTATTAGTCTTATTTTACTATAACATACCGAGTTTTATGAAAATCTAATTTATAGTTTTTGCCCGATGGCGTAACGAACATCATTAAAAATTGAATTAATTAAGATCATAAAAATTTAATTAATTAAGATTATAAGTGTATTTACTAGCTGTGCCGGCGAACTACGTTTCGCCATAATAACGGCGAACTTACGTTTCGCCATTATAAAAAATAGTTTACGACCTATTCTCAGACCTATTGAATATACACAAAAAATTTCATAAAGATCGGTCAAGCCGTTTCGGAGAAGTTCGGTAACAAACACTGATACGAGAATTTTATATATTAGATTTCATGGCGTTCAAATTTTATATTCAAAAGATGGCCGACTATAAAGAGCATCCCTCATTCCCTCACTAGTAGACCTGCATATTTTTTTAAATCACAAAGTTGGCAAACAAATCAACTGCACGACTGATAAGTAAGCGTGTTTGCTCTAAGATTCACAAAATGTAACACCTACAAGGGATTGAGCCCTCAGTACGGAATGCAAATGCACATTGACTACATGTGGACCACAGTACAGATTGTCAACTTGTGACATAAGATGTATCTAATCACAGCCGATACCTAGTAATTTCACTGTCTGTAGACCTACCTACAAACCGGAACACATAAATGCAAGCATTGCTGCTTTGCAGCAGAAATAATTAAGATAGGAGTAGCAATTCACACAGATGACAGTGTCTCTCCGGTAAAAATGTATTTGTTCCGTGACGAACATGTTTTAACTTATCCGGAAGCAAATCTTCAACCAATCGATATATTCCTTGGACTAGGGCCAAGAGCTTGCTCATTACATCAAAGCGATTCGCTCCGTTCCCCGAAAGTCTCAAAGATGGGTTAATGCGTTTATTTCTTAACGAACACACAATAGTACATATGAGATACAGATTTGAGTAGTTGCGTAAAAGATGTAGGACAAAAATGTTGCGCCAAACATATTACGGTGATCATCATACCCACACGATACGCAGAACTCATAACAATTTCAAACTTTTGCAGATTTAAAGTCAATCATCTCAACCTGCTCAACTTAAATGAATCAGAAAACCTACTAATAAAAAAAACTGAAAAGTGGAAACTATGAAAGGGTCTTTCCAGGTCCAAACTGTGGACGTGAAACATAGAAATTTGAAATGAAATATTCTAGGAAACATAGTTGCGATAGTTCTTTGCAGTTAACTGCCATATAACTTTTTGACTAGAACATGATGACATATTTCAATAAATAGCTTCCTGAAGAATCGAATCGCTCGGAGATACCCCGGGAATTGCTCACAAGTGAACGTGAAGATTTCCTTAATTACCTCATGTCACAGTCCTTCAGTTTACCTCGCTTTGTAGAAAGGATACTTGATTTGACTTCTAATATACATATAAACTGTTTAAAACCTGAGAACTGATTTTACAACGTATTGATATATTCGTCCGTGGTATCGGAAATCAGCCATAGTTATAAATTTAACAATTCTGTTTACTCAGTCAAATCAATTCCTCTTGTCAAATTAATCAATTTATAGGTAATTCATTACATTATTAAGCATTTTAATTTAATTTGCATGATTTCACATGGATATGCAGAATATTTCCAAAAGTCGATTTGGAACCATGGCGACTCTTGGTTGTTTTGACATAACATTACTCAAGCGTGGGAACAAATTACACTGTAATTATTGAGCTGTAATGCTTGTAATCTATTAAGGTTGTGCAATGTCACCAAAGCCGTTGAGAGTTTCCACCTTACTCACATAGACTGTCCGCGACGTGTGAGTCATTGACTACGTAATCGCTTTGTAATTGTACGTTTTTTTTGTAACAGCAAACTATTTCAACTTAGAGCAGGATCCACTAGATCGAAAACGGAAATAAAAGGGAAACGCACCTTTACGAATTGAAATTATTCCCTAATTTTGATACGGGCCAAATAATAAACTATGAAAGAACTTACGTACCTATATTCATTAATATAAGGTTGATTTCTGATTAAAACATCGTCTTAACAATGTTTTATTTTTTGCTTGTCAGTTTTCTTTTCATCCGTTTCATTTTGTTGTAAAGAAAAGCAACGGCATAAATATCACTTTGTTTTTAACCCTTTACTTCCCAGCAACATCTATTCTATTTCGCTCTCGCACACATTTCAAAGTCATGGAAAATATAATTTAATTATTGTAATTAATACTTGTCGGAGCGTCGGTGGCGCTGTGGACTCGGCACTTGCCCTCCAATCGGGGGCTCGGGGTTCGAGTCCCGCCTTGTACCAATGTGTTTTTCGTTTCGAATTTCATATGTACATTTGTCTTACGCTCCTACGGTGAAGGAAAACATCGTGAGGCAACCTGCATACATCTGCGAAGAAATTCAATGATGTATGTGAAGTCGACCAATCCGGACTGGGCCAGCGTGGTTGACTAAGGCCTAATCAGATCTAGATCAGATTTGGTTAAAAAGCCAAGTTAAAAAACCGACTTTAACAGGAGCATACTCTATTGAATACAAAAGGAATTTTGAAAATCGGTCCACAATTGGCGGAGTAATCGCGTAAAATACACACAAAACACGTTGGACACCTAAAACTTTAAGGGTTTCCTCGATTTTTATGGGATCCAATCATCAGATCCTAACTTTGGTGACCATGGGACAACCCTTGGAGTATCCTCTATCGAATACAAAAAGATGATTCTTTTCAAAATCGGAACAAACATAAAAAAAGCATATATACGGTCGAATTGAGAAACTTCCTTTTTTAGAAGTCGGTTAAAAAAGCAAAGAATTTCCCACCTGGGAATAAAAAAATCAATAAAGATCCGTTATTTTAAGTCGAGCTCACACAGTGGTCCGGGAGGTGACAGGAAGTGGATAACACCAATGCACGACGAATAATGGCTTGCTGACGCCATTTTATACAAAACAAAGATCCACCAAGCGAAGAACCAAAGCTGAGGACTATTTTAGCAAACTACGCACAACCTGGTGTTCTACGAATGTCAGCGGCTGGCGATAAGGGAAAGGTTTTATGTTTTATCATAACAAAATCAGAAAGTTACTTTAAGTAGAGCTGGCACCGTGGTTGGAGACTGCATGGAAGTAGATGACACGAATGCACGACGATTCATTGCTTGCTGACTTCATTTTATACCAAACAAAGATCCACCAAGCGAACCACCAAAGCTGAAGAAAATTTTAGCAAACTACGCACAACCTGGTGTTCTACGAATGACAGTGACCGGCACTAGCGATAAGGAAAAGATTTTATAACTTACCAAAACAGCACACTGAGATTGGCTGAGTAAGGACATCAGATTTCGTGACAAACAAGCTTAGTAATGTGCGAATCTGTATCTTTGTAGCTCTATTACACAAAAATGGACCGAAATTGGCCTATGACCTAGAACCCAAATGAACCATGTTGAAGGCTACATTTAGATGCCTATTAAATTGTATACGTCAAGTTCCTTTTTTTTTCGAGGGGAAATGCGTGACCGCACCCGCCGTACCCGCCGTTGGCTAGACGGCGGGCGTGTGTGGGGCTAACCCGCTAGAGTGCCAGGCTTACGCACTAAAACCCCCCAGTGTTATCCCTGCCCTTATGGGCGCGCTATAGGTAAGGTCCACACTGCGATTCCACTACCCACGCGCCCGGGCAAGCCCCACCACCCGGTCAGGTATTCGTCAAGGGAGGGATTGCCCGAGAACACCAGGGCAATCCCCAAACGGAGGGTCTGACGGCGACGTGCACGGGGCCAACCGTGCACGCAGACCTGCACGTCAGGGTCACTAGACGGGCATTGATTGTGCGGATGCTCGCCTTCGCTTCGCCTGTCTATCCGTCTGCGGCGGAGGGGAGCGGCTTGGGGATATTCTCCCCGCTTCCTCTCCGCAGAGATGATGTCTTCGCAGAAGGAGGACAGCCACCCGTCAAGTACCTATTAATAATTAGAGGTGCGGAGTTTAAAAGAAACCGTAAGGGAATGACCTTTCTGAGGATCACAATGACAGTGACGAACGATCATCACTGTGGAAGGCAGACGGAAGATCTCCTTAATTGACTGGTAACTCCTTTAACACGGACTATTTTGCCAAAACGAGATGAACGTTGTGAAAAAATTCAGTTTACGAATAATGAAGGAAAAGAATAAAAACAAATACAAGTAATGTTGATACACTCGTAATATTGAGCATAGGTCGGGGAGATAACGAATTGCAGTCCGTCGAAATGGCAATAATTTCCGTTCATTATATAAACTGCTAGTCTGATAGGTCAAGACTTCGTCCTTGGCGATATCTGAATTTCAGATAACAATATCCCATTTTAACGCGTTACACAGTACTAGTGTTGTTAAATATATTTATCAACCATTAAATTTAACTAATAAAAAAATAACACATATATTCGATAAATATTTTCAATCATATCGAATAAAAATATTCATTCCATTCAAGTTGATTTTAACGCAAGAGTTATATTTATTCGTATAGATAAATGTAACCGACTGATAAAAATATCGTAATGAATAATTTCAACCATAGACCGAACTGATAAAAATATTGACCGCCACGGTGCTAATAAAAAGATCGATATATTGTATTTGAATAAAAATATTAACTGATATTTTGAACCATTAAAATTATCTGATATTTTTATTCAACTATTAACTTTCAACTAATATTTTTTTTCAACCATTAACACCACCTCTAGTTTGTACGCATCGTGAGGCAACCTGCATACATCTGCCGAAGTCTCTATCTCTGTGAAGTCGACCAATCCGCACTGGGCCATACCAGCGTGGTTGACTACGGCCTAAACACTCTAACTTAGGGTAGGTTCGAGCCCCTCGGTGGGGACGTCTAAGAGCTGATATGATGACACGCAATACTCCCAAAATCTTAAGAATTCAGTTTTGATGCCGCTACCAGAACAGAATAATGCTTTTGTCTTATTAGAACATGGAAACTTTTGGCCTTCAGCTCTCCTGATGGTAAGTATGAATGATGTTACGGTCGAAGATGAAACTGAACTTCTGGAATCCTCATCAACTGGGGAACTGGCTATCATAACCTCTTATTATTTTGAAACAAAAAATTTTTTTCAACATTGTTATTACGACGATCATTCGCGATCATCAAGTATTTGTATCGATTTTTAGCAATTGTCTACATGGCGGTCTTGAACCCAGACCTCCCGATTGGAAGGCAAGTGCCGAGTGCACAGCGCCACCGACGGACGCGTGTTAGCTTGCTTGTTTTTATTTAATAAATTATGAATCTTCGGAAGAAAGTAATCGGCCTAACATAAGATATCCAGCAGGCGTAGCACGGGCTGCCAAGACTGAAATTGTGAGATAATGCGTGACTCAAGTCCCAGTCACGCATTATCTCACAATTTCAGTGACATAACATCTATGTCTTAAAGAGTAGCACGGCGGCGCATATTGAGGCTGCGGTCCGGTAACAGCGCTCACAGTGCTAACGATTATAATCACCTTATCCAAATTAAAGAGGACACTGAAAGTGCTATCAGCATGCTTACGATTTCGGTCCGGGAAAACAGGTACATTCATTTTGAACCGAAAACAATTAACGAACGTCAAAGTGATTTCACTCCAGTGGGGCTAGCACGCAGGAGAATCGAAAATTGAATCGAAATCCGAATCGAGGAGTTTGTATGGCAATTTTATTAGTTCTGCTACTCACCGCCGCGGCGCTAATAAAATTGCCATACAAACTCCTCGATTCGGATTTCGATTCGATTTTCGATTCTCCTGCGTGCTAGCCCCACTGAGCATTAGCGCCTTAAGTTCTATATGACGTTAACGATGACGTCATTAGGCTCTTCATGCCGGCTAACATTAGCGCGCTCACAACATTTCGGGACGCGTTTGAGCGCGCTAAAAGTGAGTCTTATTGATTTTCGGAACGCAGCCTTAGTGTGACTGACATGATAAAATTTCTTGACGCTCCTCAAGGGATACGTGTCACTGAGTCTTATCACAAATTTCTTGGCAGCCCGTGCTACGCCTGCAGAAGCGACATAGGTTTGAAGGGTATTAGAGTCATTTAACGCCAATTAACTTAATGTTATTGCTATGAAACCTACCGATCAACGGAGGGCACCCCTTATTTCGCTAGACAAATTCATGTTCTTTCTTTATTTTTCACCTTTTTATTTAGTGTGGCACTTTGGGAATTTGGGATCTCACTGATCCCTCGGGGTTGCAGCAGAATAACAGCGATTTGTTGAGCTGCGGCCTATTTGTTGTCGTACATTGCCCACGTCACATAGTCCATAGCGTTCAATAGGTAGCAGCAACTGTACAAAATTTATGTTAGTTTCCTAAATGTAAGTCTCTAACAATATGTGATGTATGTAACTGCAAATAAACTTTCTATCTATGTCTTCATGCATCGCCATCCATACCTATGCTTAGAGGGAATAACCTAGTGAAATTCAGCGGGTCACCTTATCTGGCGACTGGTTGCTGTGCGGAGCGCATTGGCTTCATGGCCCGCCAAAAGTTCTTTAGTGATCAAGGAACGAATAAAAGCTAGGTATATCTTGTCCTCAATACTTTTGCAGGCTTAAGACCTACGTGAACAAGTTTAACACCAACAAGTGATAAGTACAAGCGGCCAAGTAAAGTAAGTGACCACTTTTGTCGTACTTATAAAGAAAATATTGCTAAGGCGCAAGCCACATAGGATCTGGCGCGGGCGCCGAAGTGGCACGGGCGTTTTGCATTTCATTCAAATTTCGTTCTAAATCTGATCAGGAATAAAGCCGAAATTTGAACACACCGAACCAAGCGGTCTCGTAATACGGTCGTCCGCGCCATACCTTTCGGTATATTCAAGTTTCCTCTTTATTTCATTTTATAAATCTAGAACGAAATTTGGAAAATGCCCGTGCCACGTCCGCGCTCGCGCCAGATCCTATGTGGCTTGCGCCTTAGGTTACCATATAGTAACGACCAGTATTATTTGTAAAAGAAAAAAGCAACTTAGTTATGATGAATATGACGCGAAACTGAATTTCAAATCATAGGGTCGACGAACGTAGACCACTTTTTTGACAGACTGTACTTCAGGACTACCAACTTTTAAGAATATTCTATCCAAAATGTAAATTCTTAACAGATTTTTAAAATTAAATACTTTCACATTCGTGAATATCAAACTTGGGTATGTGCGAACCGTTCCGTACAGGAAGTAAGATTATGAAACCGGTTCCGTTTCGTGCGCGACCCGTTTTATTTTAGCGTCCCAATTTTGTACGCCACCGAACGCTTATATGAGACTGTCGAAACATCGGCGGCAATCATTTTTTGAAGGTTGAGAAGAGGAGCTCGCACCGCGGCGACAACTGTGAGGTGTACGAGCGTTGGGCATTACTCTTTCAAAAACTCTTCACTACCCACTGAGATGATTTAGCAATTTGTACTACGACTGTACAAATTGCTAAATCATCTCAGTGGGACTAATCGACCGGTCTTAAACATGCATTAGGGCGATTGGGCCCGCGGGCCGAACATCGTAGGCCGAAACGACCAACGAGCCTTAGGCGAGGAGACGCATTAGGCGATTCACACACTGCCACGCACCACGCTGCATGTTACGTGTCGACGCACCTACGAGCGAACTTGCGGGAGTGCAGATCCGCATCATCATGCGGGTTTTTCCAAAACGTCAAGCCCTTCCAAAATCACGCACGGCACTGCGGGACTCGGTGTGCCATACCTTGCGTCTCGCCCACACCTACGCGCGTGGATGCGTTTTCTGTGTGTTGGACTGTGCGTGTTGTCTATACAAACGGAGATACTTACAAGCAACGTAAGAACACGCATTCACGCGCTACGCTGCGTGGTGCGTGGCAGTGTGAATCGCTGGTTCTGCGGCTTAGTACGCGAGAGAGACTGCAGTCGCTGGTTCTGCGTGCATCACCTATCATCCGACCATAATAACCCGCCAGGCTTGAATGACCATAGGTGGTGGTGCGATGTCCCACTCTGTGCCTCGATATAAACCCAGGCTTTGATGCGGTGTGTTCTTGATCCAAAAGGTCAGAGCTCTGCTGGCAGTCGTTAAGGGCATGATCGGCATAGGTTTCTTCCGATGTTGAGTTTGCGATAAAGTCACTTGCGCATTACGGACGCAGCCAGCACAAGACCACTGACAGCATCTCCCCATCGGAAACTTCACGCACGCGCAATAACACCCGACAATGACCGCAATAAATTTTGTTACCTTCCAAACCGAGCTTAACAAATTAGCCAAAAATTACTGAAACCTCAAACTTGATTATTCATGATTTTAATATTTCAATGAATCAGTTGTACAATAAGTCATATAATTACTCATTTATTTATATTTTATTATACTCAACTAATTATTTGTTTATCTGCTTAATTAACCATTTTCCTGGCATGATTGATTAACTAATGACTGAAATGTGTTTGAATCATTATTTTACAAGAACTACTAGGTATGTTATTGAAAGGTATATTAATCATTATTTCTTTAAGTTTATTGTTTTATAAGTAGCTTATTTTTCACATGCTTTTGGGGATTAGGTTGTGTTACCATCTCCTACAATACAAAAGCCAGACTCGTCATTGTAATAAGCCAGACATTTGGCCCTCAAGGCCGGACATAATCTTTTTAACCCAAACGATGGCTGCTGTCGATAGAATAATGTAAAAGACGCGCGCGTAACGTGAGCACACTACGCGTTCCATTTGTCCCTTCTGGACTACAATGTTGTATTTGCGATCGCCTAAAAAGCTGTAACAGCTCTAACACTGGTCTAACAGCAAGGTTGCTTCATTGGCTTGCTGAGCAGTGGCGGTGCGATTATGCATATACCACTTTGGATTGTAGACCAAAAAGCCTTCCAAAAGCTGGACAGTCCTGACATGTATATTTGGTCGGACATTAATGAAAAAAGCCAGGGACATGTCTGGCTAAATTTGGACAGGTGACAACCCTAGGTCTAGTTCACATATCATATTATGCCTTAATTAAAAAGGTTATTACTTATCTTAGATAATAGTAATTATTATTAACAATTTAAGATCTTTGTCCATTAGTCTCTATTGACCAACAAATTAAAGCTTCTTATCTACATAGATAGAAATGTAATTCATTTGACAAGTTTTAAGTATTTTGTTCATTATAGTGCTTTAAGAATTAGGTACTCTTTTCAAGGCATAATTTTTATTGTTAAGATAATTTTTAGAAATTAGCTAGCGATGAAGATGTAAATTAAGTTGGATAAAACTGTTTGCTTGATAGTATTTTTATAAAAACCCAATAAACTGTTAACTTATCAAGTATTACTATAAGTTTCTAATAATGCTGTAGAACAAGAAAGAAAGAAAAAGAAACACTATTGATTCCATCCAGTAGGCCTATTCTTGAACCATTTCCAAACGATCGACAATTTGTTCCTGATTAGTCATATTCCTGATTGGTCATATTCCTTATTCGACACATTCCTAACTGGTCATATTCCTGATTCGTCATATTCTTCACTCGTCATACCATGTACATTTGCCTGCACAAACTTATTATAGAAATCCTCTGTCATTGTCACTTTGTTATTTGTATCGAGTCAATGATATTGTAATATAATTTTAATCGGAAAAGATGGCCTTGTAGACTTGTTATAATGGTGAGGACGAAGATCATTATCATTTAATCGCAAGTGAAAGAGGAAAAAAGTTACTGTTGCATTATGGGTACAAATACAGTATTTGAGGTTCAACGAGTTTGACAAATAATTTTGCTTATCTGCCAAGTCATACAAATTTGTTTACATGGGACTCCAACTTAAGTAAATTATTGTCTAGTAACCGTAGTACAAAGTATAACTATTACACATGTGTTCGTGATTTCATTGGACTGTACAATGACAAGATAGGAAAATGACGAATCATGAATATGACCAGTTAGGAAAATGTTGAATAAGGAATATGACCAATCAGGAATATGATGAATCAGGAAGAAATCCGATCGACATTGAGATTATGATTTTTTAATTTTTTGCATGCTTGATTTTCCACATTGGCACAAAATTGGAACTGTATTGTGGTGATTTTGAGTGAACGAAACTCGGAGCTATCTAATTATCTCAAAGTATGGATCCACTTGGTTGTTACTGTTGCTAAATAAGCGTACGAAAAATCGCAATCTCAATGCCAATCGATTGGATTTGGTTCAAGAGTAAGCTTACAGGTCCCAGGTATTGATGTGAAAATTGGTGGAGCAATTTCCTAGTTGATGTTATACAAACAATCACAAGGACTATTCTTTCAAAAGTAGATAAGCATTTTTAGGAGCTTTAGTACCATGTCACACCAACTATTCCTTTTAGTTAGTATGGTTACACCTATATAGCATTGTTAATAAATTGGTGTGACATGGTACTAAGATGGTTATCTACTTTTGAAGCTGGCTGTACATAAACTTGTTTTGCAAGTAGGTATGCATTATTTTATGTTTCATTAGCCAAACTCACTTATTCCACATACATCATAAAACAATTTAAATCATACTAAGCATCTAGTAAATTATGTGTTCAAAAATAAAATAATATTTATTATGGCAAATTAAAACTTGAAACATCCTACAGAAAATGGTTTATTTTCAGTATATTTATGCACATAATAGAATTATTTAGACCAATGAATAACACAACTGTTGGGAGTTTTATTGTGAATAAAATAGCTACTTATAAAATATTCATGAACAGTTTATTTGCTTCTATCTATCGTCTATGATTATGTACAACTTATAATTATCATATTAGTTATGATTATAGACACCATAAACATTGTTTATAACTTTATTTTACATTTTTGTACTACTTCTGAACACTTAACAAAAAATCAATACTTTCCACCAAGTATGAATGGGGTGTTGCATTATACTCTGCCTTTAGGGAGCCTCTGAGGTCGTTAAATGTATTTAAGCATCAGTAGTTCATTACTAAAAACACTATTACTTCACATAATCTATTTTAGACTTTGTGATGTCATTTCAATTTATGAATGTAGGCGCCGCAAAGCAAGGCCGAAAAGTTATTCAGTGCGCCATTCAATACTAATTAATTATCGACATTTTATGCCACCAAATAGGATCAGGAAGCGATCTCATACCCCCTTGTAGTTCAGAAACCCCGTAAAATTGGATTAAACTGCTATTTTTTACAAGAAAATACTTGGAACCTAATGTCAACAAAAGATTAAAAGAAGCATTCTAGTAAGGTGGAAACAATGAGGAAGTAACAATGGGTGGTTTATAATCGTATTGGCTTCCGTAGAACAAGAATAACGTTGAAATGAGGTTACAAAAAGTAGTCGATCGATATATTTATACGAAATCCTCAAAAGCTCCAGGCTACAAGATGGCGGGAATATAACCCGACCGAATCAAATTGTGCAGGAATAGTTGAAAACGCACCAATAAAGAGGTGACGCAGCAATTTGGTCGGCTTACACATCGGATCGAACAGATGTAAGATTTCGCATTTCCTACGTAATTTCTGTACAGTTCTCAGCTATGTGAAAATTGTATTTGATAGAATATTGTATTAACTATGTTTACTCACAGTTTTTAGTTGCAATTCTCGCCTAGGACATCACGAAACACAATTTTTTTAGCACAAGCACTCACACGCCCATACAGTATGTAATAACATCGCGAGTACAACTGCGCCCTCTGCTGTGTTTCCGGAGCGATTAACTGCAAACTGGAAATGAAACACCTGCAGCTATGTTCACGATTGTGATAATATTAATTTTGAATAAGTAATTTGGATGAATAAAATTGTTTTCAACTAATTATTAACTCACTAATTGGGTCAAAAATATTATCGATTGTAAACGTATATAAGAAAAGTCTTAATGTAAAGAGCGACGACGAAGCGCTTGCACCTCTGTCTTTCAATCACAAAAAGCGCACAGAAGTAGGTATTGATTTTTGGGGACTCGAAATGTTGAGTCATTCGTATTCGCGTAATAAGCAGTACAAAATTGACTCACTGTTTATTTCTGCCAACGATTTCTTAAAGTTAATGCTGTTATTTAGCTGATAGACCTTTCATAATGTAAGGCATGCAATGTAGCTGTGACAGTGCCTTTTAAGGTGGCAGCTATGCGGTCATTGATTTGATCTCGTAAGTCAAGGCTAGGCGTAGGACTGGAAAGAAACTTAATGAATTGAGCGAACCCAACATTCAATTTTGCAAATATAGAAATGCTCCAACATCTATTGCTGTATTATTGTAGTCAATGCGAACAGTTGATATATACCTACTTACGATGCTTGTCTTGAAAAACGAGGCTCATTAATTGAATTACCTACTACTTATTATCAATTATATTTATGTGTTTGAGTTATTTTAATCAAAATATTTTAAACAAGATATTTGTATTTCCTACAAACTCTACATTCTTTGGATTGGAGCGCCTGATTGAATTTGTGCAGCAATTTGGATTCTTTACAACATTTTGCGTAGTGTCTATTGTAAATGAATCATAGTCTATTGGAATAATAAATACAATTCGTTTTTTTCTGTCTAACTGTATATCTTCTATTTTTTCGAGCATTGAAGTTGATTTTGAAAAATGTTTAAAATATATTAATCTCTCGTGGTGTCAAATATGTCAAAATTTTTTGTTGAAAGTATGTCCCACAGCTCGGATACACACTCGTGGAAAGATATTGTTTTATTAAAAATCCCAACCACTAATCTGATGTACACCTGATGGTGTAGGTACATCAGATTCGTGGTAAGTCGTGTGGTGATTTCACGATACTGCAGGGTATACCTAATGAGCACAAGTCGGTGTCGGCCTACTTTGGCACCAAAGTGCCACCGCGCAAGAGGTTCTGTGGAGCAATCACACTTATTTATAACGTTTTTAAACCAACTAATGGCCATTTTCACCAACCTCTTAGCTTAGGGGGCTTAGGGTACTCTTTAGGTCGCATGCTGTCACATTCTTTGCATTGCAAAAAGTGACAGATGAAATTGGCCATAAGAATCATTTCCGTTTCCATACATTTTGACAGCACCTGGACAACTGTCAGATGTCATATTATTTACTTCACTTTTTTTTAGGCTATGGCAATCGGTCGCAATCACAACCATTAGGACTGCCAATCTCAAGTTTTGGATAAAACCACGATAAAACACTATTAGTAGAGTTTATTGTTTATAACATGGCCAAAGGTATTAATGAATTTGTTTTGGGTCTGAAAAAGCGACAAAACAAAACATCACAATAACATACAACATAGGCACATCAATTATTTATAGCACGTATGGTTAAAGTTTAATGTCAAAAGTGGAGATATTATATTTTTAAAATGGGGTACCTAGTTTAACATGGTTAAAAGAGACTTGACATTTATAGGGCGCGGAATAAAAGGAGGTTATGATTTTTTGGACAGTTAAACAGGATATGGTCAGTACTTCAATCACATGTGGGCGAGTCACAAATATTAATTTTATAAAGATGGAGGTGCGTACAAGAGTGTCCTAGCCTTAGTCTGCTTATAATTGAGGTGGTGAGTTTGTCGGCACATTGGCAATGGAAAAACCATGGTTTTGAAGGTATATTTGGCTAAATATTTCTGTAATATTTACCCTTGAAAGTTTTTGATTTATCCTAGCATTTTTTCCAGCCTGTCATAAGGTGCTCTCTAGCCAGTAAACAGAGGTCGTATAAATAGGTTTTGTAATGATCGTTGCAGCCCGTCAGAACCGCATCCTTGGCAGAGGCGTCTACTGTGTCATTACCTGCTATACCTGAATGGCTAGGGATCCAGGCAAGAGCAACAGAAAGGTTATTTTCGTGACAATTCAGTAATAGCTGTTTAGCTTGTAGGATAAGAGGAGATTTATTATTATTTACAAAAGGATTAGAGGTAAATGCAGCTAAAGAATCTGAGAAAATGATAGATTTGCTAAATTTGTGTGAAAAAATGAGTTTAATGGTCTCATATAAAGCTACTGATTCTCCTGTAAATATTGATGATATAGGGGGACATTTAAAATACATTATTTTTTGGGAAGTAAACAGCTGCACCAACACCATCGCATAGATGTCATATTATATGGGAGTAGAAACGATTTTGTTTTGGTTAAAACGTTCGTAAATGGTCGCAATCAATAAATCGTTACAATTAAAAGTCAACGTTTCGAGCTATATTTTTTTTCCAAGAAACTTGTATTGTATACAAAAGCTTCATGGTTTTATCACTACATCCATCGCAACGCCATTTACAAGTACCTACCTACGAATTTATTGGAATCAAGCCGCAAGAACCAATATTTATACGTCTTTTCTTTGACCATTACCTTTCAGTGTTGATAGGATTTAGATGCTCTTAAAAAGTTATATCCCCTCGAAATAGTTCCAAAAGCGGAAAACTTCATCCTCATTGTTGCCTTTTAGGTAATATTATATTATCGGGGTCGTCGGTGGCGCTGTGGTCTCGGCACTGATTTTTCACGGATTTCATTATGTACATTTATCTGATGCTCCTACAGCAAAGGAAAACATCGTGAGAAAACCTGCATACAACTGCAAAGTAATTCAGGGGCCAGCGTGGTTTGACTAAGGCCTAATCGCCCTAACATAACTAGTTAGGGTAGGCTCGTGCCCCTCGGTGGGGACGTATATGAGCTGTGATGATGATGATGCACCATGGTGGTGAGGGTTTTGGGAGCGGTTACTGGGGTCGCTAAAGGATATAATGAGGTTAGTAATTGGGAAAGCTTTACTCAAAATAGAACTCTCACCACTTCTCTACGAATGTGAACCCGTAGGTACTGAATGCAAGACATATATTTCATGTAAAACGGAGAACTTATGCCCATTGACTCCATCGGCCCATGGAAAAGATATCAAGAATAAAACATACCTATCAAATTGATGACCTCTAAGTTCTCAACGAGGCACTGAATGCTAGTGTCAGATTTGTGCAAAAAGCAGGGAGCTGTTTAACATGCGCTTCAGAAATGAATATTTATGTGGGCTCTCCCCCCCCCCCCCCCCTTCCAATGACATAAAGACACTTAAAATAATTAGCGAAGTATGAGTGTATATTCTACTCTGCCAAATTTTTAGGGGAAAACAGGTGTGTTAATATTAATCAAATATAAAAAATACCACGTTTAGTCCAGCGTTACAGACTGTGACAAAATATAGGATATCTCCGCCATAAGCTTAAAAACCTATCAAGAAATTGTCAAGAAATCCATCGGCTGACTACTTATTTTCATGACAAGCAATAACTTGTGCAATATAGTATGGCAGTACACACGGAAGACCGTGGAAAAAATGATAAATCACTTGACGGCCCTTTCTTACATTCATCAACAACAGAGCGAGATAGACGTAGTTATGATAAAAGATTTGCTGAGCGATAGGGTGGTTTTAGTTTTGCGAGATAACCAAATGCATTTTGTACTTTCCGTCGGCAAATATTGGGGCCATATTTCGATGGACCGTAACACTACACTTTTGAGGGGTCCGTAATGTTGCAAAACTTTTATAAAAATAGCTACAACTTTGCCCATTTAGTGATTTGAGTCTGAATACATTTAAATTAAGTGCAGTTTTAAGTGTTTTGAGTCATCAACTTTGATTGGAATAATAAAAGTTATTACACAGACAGGGTTGTCCCTGGTTTGACGCGCCATGGATACATATTACATTACATTAGACATATACCAACGGAGACTATTAGTATTATATGCTTAATTAATAAATATTTATTATAAGCTTTTATATTCGTTAAAACGGTATGTTCCACTAGTCCTGGTGTAGATCTACTTTTTAATTGACTTCAAAAAAAGGAGGTCATAGAACTTCCTCATTCGAAGAAATGAATACATGTGTTTAAGCGTTTTTGAAAATTCCTACCTAAGAAATGTGAAAAAGAGGTTGAATTTTGTTTTTTGTTTATGTATGTATATCTAACTGCGTAGCGTATTTCGATGAGACTTTTTATAAGTTTTTCCTTTAGATTTAGTTTGTAGATTTTTTACTGCAGGAAACTAATGAATTCTCACGAGAAATACGAAAATATACAGGCGAAGCTGCAGAGCGGAATCCTAGTTTATTATGAAATTCTTAAAACATAATCTTTTGAACACTATCATCCGTAGTAAGTCGTACGTGTGGATTTGAGTATCCAGCTGGCATAATAGGAAACGTTAGTGAATATCGCCAGTTTTACGTCGCAGTCTCTGGGCTTAACAGCTAACACGCCGACGACTTTATCACCGGCGTACAGCGGTCCGAACTCATGGACGAAGCAGTCTTCGTACTTCGAAAGATCTACACAAAACAAGCTCTCATCCAACTCCACTCCGTAACTTTCGAAACAGCGGGAATTCGGCAAGATGGCCACCTCAAATCTGTCAAAGTCATTCGTCAAAAACATCTTCTTGTCCATAGTAGACACAGTCTTCCAAATGCTAGCGTCCAAAAGAGAGTTAATACGCCTCTCATCAAACGTAGAAGACTTGACAGCAAGAGGATGAGGATGGTAATCTATGTTCAGCTTGGCTACAGCAATATCGTATTTGGGCATGGATATGTTGCGGTTGAATTTCTCATGTACCCTCCAGAAGAGCAGAGGATAAGGATGATTGTAGTTTCTGACAAAGTCGTAGTATAAAAGCACCTTGTGAAGGGCTCCCTGTCTTCTGCAGTGCGCTGAAGTGACTATCCACTTTAAGAGGATTACGCTGGCGAAACACGAAAAGGTCTGTGCGTTTGAGGAGTTTCTAGTTACCGCTGCAACGTAAGGAAATCTTTGTGACATGGCTAGTGAAGAGTTGTCGTTGAGAAGCACGACTCCCATAGATTTTGAAAAGCCGAACACGCTGCCTAAGTCATCGCGTTTCTTCTCCTGCAATGTGATTTCTGTCGCAAACTTCACCATGATACAGACAGCCATGATAGCAACGAGGATCAGAACCGTCAAAATTATGCAGGCCGCTTTCATTTTAATTGATTTTAGTGTAATTTTATAAACGTTATTTTAGGAATTTGGAAATTTCGTTGTCGAAATATGATGTTTACTGTCATTTCTGACGACAAAGCTGACATCCATCTAAATACTTTTATTAAATAATTTTTCACGACTCTGGTATTACGCATTTGGCCAAACTTTAAAAAAATCAAATGTTTTTCACAAACACTCTCAGCCTTATTAATAAAAAAAATCGCCTATTCCTGTCTTAATGCGAACTTACACTTGGAGTAGTTAATCCCAGTTTAACCTAGGAGTAGCTTTGTGTTTATGACATCTATACTAATATTTTAAAGAGGAAAGATTTGATTGTTTGTTTGTTAGTTTGTTTGTATTAAATAGGCTTCGAAACTACTGAATCGATTTTGATGAAAGTTGGTATAGGGATAGTTCGAGACCAGGGGAAGGACATAGGGTAATTTTCCTACGGGAAAAAAAATCCCACAGGAAAACAAGAATAACGCGGGCGAAGTCGCAAGAGGAAAGCTAGTTATTAATAAACACGGAGTAAGCTCAGATTATAGTCTATTCTAGATAAGAAGGTTTCGGTGACAGTTCGAATTTTTCCGCTACATGCATACTAGTTTCCATGATTAAAAATTTTATGTTTTAAAAATATAACTTATCTCTTCAGGTTATTTTTATCAAAAAAGCAATGATTAATTCCACTTCAAATAAAAACAAGAATATCAGTCTAATTCAGTATAATTATAATTCTGAAAAAATAATTGTTTAAAGTATACAAATAAAATATTTTTGTAAAGTATATGTTCCGATTCACGATTCAAATACATACTTAATTAAACAAATATTTTAACTGCACTGATATTCATGTTTCTATTTAATGCGGAATTAATTATTGCATCTTTAATAACAATAACCGAAGAAGATGTTATATTTTTAAAACATAATATTTTTAATTATGGAAACTAACTACATAGTATGCATGAAACGGAAAAAATCGTCTTGTCACCGAAACTTTCTTATCTTGAATAGACTATAACCACACTATAACAAAGCATTCCTTACTCTCGGATTAATGCGTATATTATGGCAACCCTTGCAATTTAAAAGAAAAAAGAATGAGTCGGTGAACGATTTGAACATCATTTGACAATGACAGAATAGTAGATTGATTTGTACAAAAAGGGCATAAAATGAGTCATTGTAGCCCAAGACGATTTTAGTGGATAGTAAGTTTAGGGGTACTACAATGACTTGTATTTGCCAGTGTTTTACACTCTGCTTTTCATTTCGATTACGAGAAAATTAAACAATTATTACTTCAAAATATAAACGAAAATTTAATAAAAATTTTAAGTGAAATTTTCATTAAAAATTTATTTTAATTAAAATATGTAACACAATGTTAAAAAATTAAAGAACTTAAATAATAGCCAATTCTCGCCAGTAAACTTTTTTTTTAAATTTCTACATGGCGACGATGGCTTAGGTACATACATATTTCATTCTGCCAAGTAATAAAAATAATTAGATGCGTTTTAATAATAACCGGTTACTATTTTTATCAAGTTTCATGACTTTTGAGGTAGAAAACACAAGACAAATAAGTTAAAGCAAATAAATAAATTATCGCAAGTTATTCTGTGAAGTTTTATTGAGCGTTGTTGGCTGTTCTAAGAATCCTTGTCTAAAAGAAAACTTTACTTTATGATTTAGAACGTAAAAAGCCTTTCTATGCAGCCTATAAACGACATAAAGACGAACATTGCGAGCACGAGAAGTGAAAATAAATGTGATGACAGATTTCACACTTTTTTAGTTTGATATTGTCATTTGAGGTGTCATTTGTGGTTGTTTTCGTTATGATTTGTGATCGCGTCGCAATTATGCTTTGTATTGTTGAAATATGATTGTATATTTTATTTTTTTTATTTAAAGTTCCAAATATTCTAAAATGTATCGCAGAGTTACATATTCATTAACTGCTAAAGCCACTTATGGCTTATTTACAGCTAGAGATTTAGAAGAGAAATTAAAAATTGTCATTAATAAATGCTTTCCCCCTCAGAGAGTTATTCACCGAGTTAATTCCAGAAGAAAATGTTCCGTCATCTATTTTTATCTTATCCTCAAGAAGCTGGTTTTGCTTTATTTGCATTGCGATGTTATGTATGTTATATATCCAATGCAACAATGCATCATTTGGTGTTTACCAATTTAATAAATGCTTTCCCCCTCAGATAGTTATTCACCGAGTTAATTCCAGAAGAAAATGTTCCGTCATCTATTTTTACCTTATCTTCAAGAAGCTGGTTTTGCTTTATTTGCATTGCGATGTTATGTATGTTATATATCCAATGCAACAATGCATAATTTGGTGTTTACCAATTTCGAAAGTAGTTTCGTTACCCACAAATTATATTATACGCAAAGATAACGCTACTCCATTCTTAATCCGTCTTTAAACTAGGTAGCTCGTAGGATGCTCGTAGGTTTAACGTTTACTCCAAGAGTAGAGTTGAATTAGCTTACTCCTTTCTTACTCCGTGTTTATTAATATGAAAATTGTTTACTACTGATTTAATACTCGGAGTAAAGTTACTCAAGCTTCAGTCTACGTATTAGGTTGGGGAAAAAGTCTTTTCGCATTATAGTATGTATAAACTTGTAATAAAATCTCTTTGGCTATACTATTTGTATCTGGCTGGTTTTGGTATCATTGAAAGTTTACATTTTAAAGAACATAATTCCAAATTCAAATTAGGAAAATGTGTGATTTTTATTTGTTTTTCGTACCGCCAAGATGAGTGAATCTAATGAAGAAATTCGATACATTTTAAAATTTTACTACAAAAAAGATAAAAATGCAACGCAAGCCGCGAAAAAAATTTGCGATGTTTATGGACCTAGTGCAGTGTTTGTGAGAGTAGCACAAATTTGGTTTAAGCGTTTTCAATCCGGAAATTTTGATGTCAAAGATGCACGTCGCTCTGGTCGCCCTATTACAGATAAAACGGATGCCATTTTTGAAAAAGTGGAGCAAGATCGGCATGTCAGTAGTTACGACGTAGCTGAAGAACTGGGAATTGACCACAAAACAGTTTTGGCGCATTTGAAAAAAACTGGGTACACAAAAAAGCTCGACATTTGGGTACCTCACGAGCTCACTGAAAGAAACCTAATGAACCGTGTACTCATTTGTGATTCTTTATTACGACGTAATGAAACCGAACCATTTTTGAAGAAGCTGATAACTGGTGATGAAAAGTGGATCACGTACGACAAGAACGTGCGAAAAAGGTCGTGGTCAAAGGCCGGTCAGGCTTCACAGACTGTGGCGAAACCCGGGTTAACTCGCAACAAGGTGATGCTGTGTGTGTGGTGGGATTGGAAGGGCATTATTCATTATGAGCTGTTACCACCAGGCAGGACCATCGATTCTGAACTCTACTGCGAACAACTGATGAGATTAAAGCAAGAAGTTGAGAGAAAGCGGCCGGAATTAATCAACAGAAGGGGTGTGGTTTTTCATCATGATAACGCTAGACCTCACACATCTTTAGTCACTCAGCAAAAATTAAGAGAGTTTGGCTGGGAGGTGTTAATGCATCCGCCATATAGTCCTGACCTTGCACCTTCAGATTTCCACCTGTTTCGGTCTCTTCAGAATTCTTTAGGCAGTGTCAGGTTAACATCACGAGAGGACTGCCAAAACCACTTGTCGCGGTATTTTGACCAGAAGTCCCAAAATTTCTATAGCAATGGGATCATGTCCCTACCTACAAGATGGCAAAAAGTTATCGAACAAAATGGTACCTACATACTTTAGTTAAATGTAAATAAACTATATTAAAAAATGTTTTGAATTTTCTTAAAAAATGCGAAGAAACTTTTTCCCCAATCTATTATATTAACAAGACGGTATAAGTTCGCAAACGTGTTAACAACAATTATCGAAACATTGCTAGATAAATTTTAGTATTTTTAGTAAAAGATGGCAATTGGCGGGGAATACCGCAGTCTTACCTAGTATATATTTTTAGTAAGCCATTTATCATTAACCGTATTTGTATATTAAATGCCGGACATTCTAAAATGAGGTGTTGTAATGATTCTGCTTCAATTTTACAAAAGCAACATGTAATTGTAAGTATTTACTCTGTGTTACCTTGATCCGTTTCAAGTGCTCTTTAAATTTTCTTGATGGGTTTTTTAGGATTATGATGCCATTTTCTTGGAATATTCTCTTGAATGTGTACCATAATTGTTTTGATAATTTTGTAATGTTCCAATAATCACTCCAAGCAGAGTATACTATGAATCTGGATAGTCGTAGAATTTTCGCTTTGCTCAAGTGCGTCTGCTCCCAAATACCAATAACTTTATGACTACGTCTTGACTACGGGCTACGGCGGGCTACGGCGGGCTACGGCGGGCTACGGCTCTACGACACACTTCGTGTTTTGAAAGGACAAGCTTTTCGCCTTTGAACATATTCGCCCACGAATTTGAGCTTAAAAAGCACTTATTTTTACTTTGTGTTAAATTATGCGCCGTGTACTTCTGTTTAAAAGCCTATGCAGATCTCTAGCGGGCCTTCTAAGGCTAGAGTTCACCAACACGTAAAACAAGCGATTAAAAGTTAACCGCGTTGTTTTTAATAATTCTCCTATTCCTATACGGTAAATATCAAAATATCGAGGTGAACTCGATTTTTTGTTCTATATTTTATGTTGAAAATAATCTCCACTTTTATTATATAATAAAATCGTAGGGGTACAAAAATCTGCAATTGCGAAATATTGCGAAAAAAAAACACAGGTCGCCTTAAAATCATTAGCAGAACACGATAAAATAGTTTTTGAAAAAATTGTTTGTTTGTTTGTTTGTCTGTTTGTCCGGGAAGATCTCCGAAACTACTGGACAGAATTTGATATGGCTTACACCACAATGCTTACAATTTTCCGGAAGCACATTTAGGCGTAATTTCATTTGTTTAAATTCACTTTTTATTTTTAATGAAAAAATACCATATAAAATTTTCGAACAATGCTTATCTAGAAAATCAACATGGCGCACGTGAAATTATTTTGACAAGTCTGTCACATGGTGCAAAGAAAAATTTAATATTTTCTGTTAATGGCTGTGCCCATCTGGATTTCGCCAACCAAGCAGTAAGAAGTTTAAATTGTCTTTTTCTTATGTAGTACCGTGGTGGTAAAGCAAAAGAATCAAGCCATACAACCAATGTATAAAGCATTTTTTATGACAATATCACGTCAACAATATAAAATTTGTAGGTTGGTTTAATTCTTGACCAATTTTCACAAAATCGGTACAATTTTTAAAATATTTGAAATGTTGCAAAGTGAAGATATTCTTTTCAAGGTATTTTGAAAGGTGTTATATGTTTTTACATTATGACTCTTCAAGACGCAACCGTCATCATTTGATTAAGTAATTGATTAATATTGATAATTAAAAAAGAATATCTGACTGCAATGATTTTGGGTTACGCGTACGTTACGGGACTCTTGATCCTAATGTCTTAAATGACTTCACATATTTTTGGATCCACCCAAGGAACATGGATATCGAACGAAGGACCTAAAGAGTAGAACACACTGAACCTAGCCACGTGGACCTAATTCGACATGACTGCCGATAAAAGTTTGTTTCCAAACCCAGTAATATGTATATCAATATCATTGACGTAAATTCCACATAGCTGCCGCTAAAAAAAAACGTATAAAAGTTCGTTTCCAAACCCAGCAATATGGGTATCCAATGAAAGGCCTTGATGAGTAGAGCACTATGAATCTAGCACAACATTGACATAAATTAAATATGGCCACCGCTCAAAAAAAACGAATAAAAGTTCGTTTCCAAACCCAGCAATATGGGTATCAAATCAAAGGCCTTGATGAATAAAGCACTATAAACCTAGCAACATTGACATAAATTGAACATGGCCGCCGCTCAAAAAAGGTGATAAAAGTTTGTTTACGCCACCGGAGGAGCGAGTGGCAACACTGCATTATAGTCTGTGCAGTGAGAGCCTGTGGCGGCCGGCCGCATGTAACATGTCAGTCGAGTCGAATACGGAATGACATTGAACTAGGTTAGAACCGGGCAGCAATAAAATATAATATAAAATATATAAGCATCTAACTAATAGTATTGCGCGGCGCACCAAGTGATTGTTGGTGCGAGGGTCCGCCAAAGTTTTAGTGTCGGTGAAAGTGTAAATTCACCAAATCTTTTATCGTCGCGTGTGTGAGCCGTGGTGGCCTCATAGCCTATGTAGTGCTCCGGTCTCCATCGGTTAACAGTAGCTCTTCAGGAGCCGCGACTTCCTTCGAACTAGTTCAGGAAGTCCACCGGCTACATACGGAGACCGAACGGAGACAAGGTAAGTAGCAAATTCTTTAATTGTATTTGGTCGACATCAGCAATCAAATAATCGGCGAAACGCCGACGTGGTGGTGTCTACTTTGGGCACCACCATCTTATGGTAGCAGAGCGTGTTGTTGTTAGATTTGATTGATTGATTAGTATTGTACAATTAATATTGTAATCTTGTTGGTTGTCCAAACGGGCAATACATATTAATTGGTTTTGATTGCTGATTTTAAACCGAATACAATCTTATTTGTGGACCGATCTCCCTAACTAGTTGTCATTGTCATTGTATATGAAAAATTGGGGTTAAATGCCTTTTGTTGTTCTAGTTAAGTTCTAGCATTTACCTATATTTGATTTTGGTTTGTTTTTTCATATCTTTGTTTTGCCCTTGAATATTTTGTTTGTTAAGTTGTAAACTTATACTTGAATTTAATTTGTTTAAAAATTTTTGCTGCTAAATGACTTTGCTGTTGTTGTAATACACTATTTTGCTGTGTTAAGTTTTAGCATTTACATTTGATTTTGTTTTGTTTGTCTTTGAATATTATGTTTGTTAAGTTATTGACTTAATACTTGATTTTAATTTGTTTGAAAAATTCTGTTGTTAAATGCCTTTGTTGTTCTAGTTAAGTTCTAGCATTTACACTTGATTTTGGTTTGTTTATATATTTTGTTCTGCCTTTGAAGTTCCTCCCGATCTGTTTTATTGTCTGCGGTTGTCGGTCTGTTTGTCCGTGTATTATTATAGTGTATATTAATTTTGGTGCAAAATGGTCCCGCCAGTCAGCCCGCTTAGTGGTGCCCGCGCGGGTGCACAAAAGATTTTGAGATGGTTTGCTAATGCCGTCGCTTTGGTAGACCGACCAGACCGAGAACAAGCTTTGTTAATTCGGCATGAGGGAGTACCTGCTCGCTTGAAGGAATTGGAGCAGCTTTTCGTTGCTCATCAACAATATCTGCTCGACCACCCAGCCGAGGGTGCCGCTGAGTTGCGGGCAGTCGACCAATTTAATGCCGATTATGATCAATGTTTTGAACAGGCGGATGTGATCATAAACAAGGCTCAGGCTATCCTATTCGCCCGGAGGGGTGAGTCGTGCACGACCGGGGAGGTCAAGCCTACCCCGGCCGGCTTGCTGGGCAGACTGCCCACTTTGGACATCCCAACCTTTGATGGGAACTTGGCTGCTTGGATGGGGTTCATTAACCTCTTTGATAGCCTGGTCCACTCGAGGGACGACCTGTTCCCTAGCCAGAAATTGGCCTATTTGCTCTCTGCCTTACGTGGAGAGGCTGGTGTACTTGTCCAGCATCTACCTGTCAATGATGACAGTTATGATATTGCAAGGGCGTTGTTGACCGCCCGGTATCAGAATGTTCGCTTGCTAGCGGACACACATGTGGCTGCCATTTTAGGGCTGCCACGAGTATCGCGGGTCTCCTCATTGAGGAAGGAGATTTTGAACCCGCTGCTAAGCGCCATTAACGCACTCAAACGACTTGATCTACCGGTGGACCAGTGGTCCTTTATTTTGCTCCACCTCATCCTCGATAAGCTTCCCATGGAGATGAAGGGGCGCTTTGAACAAAGGTATGGGGGCAATAGTGCCTCGTATCTACCCCCCTTTTCGGATCTCATCAGATTTTTGGAGGATGAGTGTCGGATGACCGACCACTTGGATCTGGCTCCTATACCGGGACCGAGTACAGGCCGCTATGACTCGACCCGGGCAGCGCCACGGAGAGAGCGCCGCCCGTACAAGCAGTATACTGCCGTGCGGCAGAACTCTCCACAAGGGGAGAGGCCGATGCCTTGCAAGTGTTGCAAGCGGGATGGCCATCGTTTGCCGGCCTGTCCCAAATTTGTTGGCCTACGCACCGAGGGGCGTAGGAATATGGCCAAGCAGCGGAATTGGTGCTACCGCTGCCTGGGGGCTCATATGGCATCGGCTTGCCCCCACCCACGAGATTGCGACTGTTGTGGAGGGGCTCATCACCCCCTTTTGTGCTTCAACAATAGAGACACTCGTGAGGTGGTGAGAGAGAGGGACTCGCACACGGGCGGGGGCCCTCGTAGGTCACCCACATCTCCGAGGAGATCGGAGGGGCGTGCCACCCCTCCGCGGAGATTGGACAGGCGCCCCCCCTCCAGTGAGAGGATTGGGCGCCCCACCCCCCCTACTTGATCGACGCGCCGCTTATGAGGCGCCACCGCGGGATTGGGCCGCGGTTATTAGGGAGCCACGTCGGGAGCCGATACGCTTCTCTCCCCCTCTGATGGAGAGACCCCGGTTGTCACGGGCTCCCCCAACTTTCGCCCATCATGGGCACCGCCCGGCCCCCCGATGCAGCTTTGGTCGGGGTGTGTACGTGCCGGATTGGGACCCGCTCGAGCGCCTTGAGCGCCCTATTCCTCCGCCGCGCACGCATTTTTCCTTGAACCCCCCTTCCCCCCCGTTGCGGGGAATGCGGGAGGATTTTCATTAAACCAACTGTCGGCTGCAACCCCCCCACAGGAGCAGGTGCTGTTACCAACAGCCTCCGTACAGGTGTGGGGCCCGAGGGGCACCTTTGTTTTAGTTCGCGCCCTTTTGGATACGGGAGCTCAGGGTTGCATTGCCTCCAGCTGGCTGGTCCGGCAGTTGAGTTTGAACACATCTCCATACCTTGAATCGGTACGAGGAATCGGAGACCTGCGGATCCCGGATCCGATCGGTCAGGTTTTGTTCTCCTTCTCCCCCCACTTCTCTTCAGCGCCCAAAATTGGCGCTACCGCGATTGTTTATGAGAAGGTTGTTGGTCAGTTTCCGCAACAGCACGTTTCGCGCGCTGTCGTTGATGCGACATCAGGATTGACCTTGGCTGACCCTTCCTTCCACCGAACCGGTCCGATTGACTTATTGCTCGGTGCCGATGTTCTAGGCCGCGTGTATTGTGGGAAGAGGAGAGAGTTACAGAAGGGTGGGTTGGTAGCCTTATCTACATCGCTTGGGTTTGTAGTGATGGGACCAGTTAGGCATAACCCACCATCTCCATCGGTGGACAGTTACATAACTGTTAGCTCCACCTTATCGGATGTCCTTCAACGGTTTTGGGAGGTGGAAGAGCCACCCACCGTGAAGCGAGTGAACCCCTTGGAAGAGGAGTGTGAGTTGTTCTACCAGAACAATACAGGTCGCCTTCACTCGGGACGGTTGATCACTCGTTTGCCCTTTTTGTCAGTTCGCCCCTCACTTGGCAGCTCCCGGCCGTTGAGCCGAGAAGCGGCCGAGAAGCGGCTGCTGTCCATGGAGCGTCGTATGAGTAGGAACTCCGACTTCAAGCAGAAGTATGTCGACTTCATGCGAGAATATGAGCAATTGGGGCACATGTCGGTCTCGCGACTGGACTGGCGAAACGAGGAACATAATTTTCTTCCTCACCACGCGGTTTTGAAACCTTCCACTGGGAAGATACGCGTTATTTTTGATGGGTCAGCTCCCACGTCTACCGGAGTTTCGCTGAATCAATGTCTGCATGCTGGACCGAAGTTGCACCACGAGGTGGGTGATGTATTGACCAACTTCCGTCGCCATGCCGTCGTCTTTGTGACCGATATCCGGATGATGTTTCGGCAGACTGTGATTCACCCGGACGATAGGCGATATCAGCTCATATTATGGAGGGAGGATCCCAGAGATCCCATGCTAGTCTACGAGCTGAACACCAATACATACGGTTTGCGTTCGAGCCCCTTTGTGGCAATTCGCTCACTTGTGGAACTCGCTGAACGTGAGCGGTTACGATACCCTCGCGCATCCTTGGTTCTCACGGAGGATGCATTTGTTGATGATATTTGTACGGGCTCCTCTAGTGTCGAGGAAGCCTTGATTTTGCGAGATGAACTAATTGCTCTTCTCGGGGCTGGTGGTTATGAACTGAGGAAGTGGATGTCTAACTCACCTCAGCTTTTGTGTGATTTGCCAGACGACCACCAGCAGGAGCCTCATATTTTTGAGAATGCCAACACTCCAGATTTACTGTCTGTTTTGGGAGTGCAATACAGACCTGTCCAGGACACGTTCACCTATCGATTGGAGCTGCCAAGCCCCAAGGTCTGGACGAAACGGTTGGTTTTGTCTACAGTAGCTCGTACCTTTGACCCAAATGGCTGGATTAGTCCCGTAGTGTTTTGGATGAAGTGCTTCCTACAGGAACTTTGGTCAGCCGAAGTGTCGTGGGATGAGCCCCTCTCGGGCCGTTTGCTGCGAGATTGGGAGTCCTTCATGTCGTCTCTCCCCGACATTAACCGGGTTAGTATCCCTAGACATATACTGCCTAAGGGACGGTTTACGGCCAGCCTTCATGGCTTTTGTGACGCGTTTTGCATTGGTTGCGTATGACCCAGTCTAGAGCGTTTGAACCGGAACTTAAGATCTTCCGTACCGGGACGTCCAAATTAAAGGGACCCTTGGTGCGTTTGACTCCCTTTCTGGGTGATAAGGGATTGTTGCGTGTAGGAGGCCGATTGAGGCACGCTAACTTGCCTTATAGATCACGTCACCCCCTGTTGCTCCCCAAGGACGGACCATTGGTGCGATTGTTGATCATTGATCGCCATGTGAAGAATGCTCATGCCGGATGTAATGCATTGACCGCGCTCCTCCAACGGGAGTTTTGGATTTTGTCAGCGCGAAGAATAATCCGATGCAGCCCCAAATGGGTGATTTGCCTGCTGATCGTGTGAATGAATCAATGACCTTCTTAGGAGTTGGAACTGATTTCGCGGGACCGTTCACTATAAAAACGTCGCGACTCCGTAATGCTAAGACTGAAAAGGCTTACTTGTGTGTGTTTGTTTGTTTGGCCACTAAAGCCGTTCATTTGGAGGTGGTGAGTGCACTCACCATGGACGCTTTCTTAGCAGCGTTAGGCAGATTTGTTTCCCGCCGAGGACTGCCATCTCTAATTCGGTCAGATTGTGGGACGAACTTCAAGGGCACTGATAGACATATAAGAGAAGTTTGTGAATTTTTAGATAAAAATAATATTGAGATCGGATCCACACTCTCCCGTAGGGGGGTAACATGGCGATACTCCCCGCCGTCTTGCCCTCACTGGAGAGGGATTTTTGAATCTGTTGTAAAGGCCGCCTTCGCCGCGTTATTGGGGAGACTATTCTCACGTTCGAGGAATTCGCGACGGTATTTCATAAGGTTGAGGCGGTTCTCAACTCGCGTCCGTTATGTCCGTTGTCTACCGACGCGAACGATTTGCAGGCCCTCACGCCGGGCCATTTTTTGATAGGCAGACCACTTAACGCCCTGCCCGAGTATCCTTATAGAGATGTCAATCCAGGACGCCTTTCGCGGTTTGAGTTGCTCCAGCAGCTTACCCAGAGCTTCTGGCGCCGCTGGCACCTTGAATACTTACACATTTTGCAACAGCGCGTTAAGTGGTCAGATAAGACAAACCCACCGAGGGTTGGAGACCTCGTGTTAGTGAAGGACCCAAACCTGCCACCCCTACGTTGGCGTCGCGGACGCATTGTCCAACTTACTCTAGGGTCTGATGGTGTGCCCAGGTTTGCCGAGGTCCTAGTTGGGGATTCTGTTTTGAAGCGCGCGGTCGCTACTCTTTCTCGCCTCCCCTTAGACTGATTTGGCGGACAGTCGGGGACTGTCCGGAGCGGGGGGATGTTTACGCCACCGGAGGAGCGAGTGGCAACACTGCATTATAGTCTGTGCAGTGAGAGCCTGTGGCGGCCGGCCGCATGTAACATGTCAGTCGAGTCGAATACGGAATGACATTGAACTAGGTTAGAACGGGGCAGCAATAAAATATAATATAAAATATATAAGCATCTAACTAATGGTATTGCGCGGCGCACCAAGTGATTGTTGGTGCGAGGGTCCGCCAAAGTTTTAGTGTCGGTGAGAGTGTAAATTCACCAATTCTTTTATCGTCGCGTGTGTGAGCCGTGGTGGCCTCATAGGCCTATGTAGTGCTCCGGTCTCCATCGGTTAACAGTAGCTCTTCAGGAGCCGCGACTTCCTTCGAGCTAGCTCAGGAAGTCCACCGGCTACATACGGAGACCGAACGGAGACAAGGTAAGTAGCAAATTCATTAATTGTATTTGGTCGACATCAGCAATCAAATAATCGGCGAAACGCCGACGTGGTGGTGTCTACTTTGGGCACCAACAAAGTTCGTTTCCAAACCTAGCAATATGGGTATCAAATGAAAGGCCTTGAAGATTAGAGCATTAGGTACCTAGGAAAATCGACCTAAATTCAAAATGGCCGCTGCTGAAAAAAAGGATTAAAGTTCGTTTTCAAACCCAGCAATATTGTATCAAATGAAAGGCCTTGAAGAGTAGAGCATTAGGTACTTAGGAAAATCGACCTAAATTCAACATGGTCGCCGCTTCAAAAAATATATAAAAGTTTGTTTTCAAACCCAACAATATGGGTATCAAATGAAAGGCCTTGATCAGTAGAGCAATATGAACGTAGCAACATTGACGTTAATTCAACATAGCCGCCCCGCTCAAAAAAGGCGGATAAAAGTTCGTTTCAAAACCCAGCAATATAGGTATCAAATGAAAGGCCTTCAAGAGTAGAGCACTATGAACTTTAGAAAATCTACCTAAACTACCTAAATTCATCTTGGCCGTTGCTAAAAAAACGGATAAAAGTTCGTTTAAAAGCCCAGCAATATGGGTATAAAATGAAAGGCCTCTAAGAGTAGAACATTAGGTACCTAACCTAGGAAAATTGACCTAAATTCAACATGGCCGCCGCTCAAAAAAAAGGATATAAGTTCGTTTCCAAACCCAGCAATATGGGTATCAAATGAATGGCCTTGATGAGTAGAGTACTATGAACCTAGCAATATTAACGTAAATTAGACATGGCCACCGCTCAAAAAGGTGGTTTAAAGTTTGTTTCCAAACCTACCAATACGGGCATTACATGAAACCTAGGAAAATCGCACAAAATTCAATATAGCCGCCGCTCAAATAAAAACGGATAAAAGTTCGTTTGCAAACCCAACAATATGGGTATCAAATGAAAGGTCTTGATGAGTAGAGCACTATGAACGTAGCAACATTGACGTAAATTCAACATGGCCGCCGCTCAAAAAAGGCGGATAAAGTTCCTTTTCAAACCCAGCAATATGGGTATTAAATAAAAGGCCCTGAAGAGTACCTACAGCATTACGAACCTACGAAAATTGTCTTAATTTTGAAATGACCGCTGCTCAAGAAAGGCAGAAAAACTTGAATCATTATGGAATAAAATGAAGGAAAAGAACCAAACACTGTGTTATGCATTTTGATGGCGAAACGTAGTTCGCGGGCACAGCTTGTAAATAATAAATATATATTCCACATAGAAGGGATAATATACACTGTTATTTTTTTATCACCCTGGAAAATTTAAGGGACGGTTTACGACATGGTATTAGAATGATTTAAATATGAATAAAAAAAAACTCACTATTATATTAATTTTCTAAAAAATACAAAAAATGCTGCACTAGTTGAGAGCAGTATTATAAAAGATTTTTTATTTAAAAAAAAAAATATATTTGATTTTTTTATATAATGGATGTGTTCTGAAGCGTCCCTAAAATTTTCCAGGGTGATAAAAAAATAACCGTGTATATTTACACAAATTTAGTTACATCATGAAATAATTTATATATATTTTTTGGGGGTGTAATACGTAAATTCGACGCACGAAATCGCGACAAAACATAGTAATCTAGTTTGTCGCGATTTGTCGCGCTAACGTGCATCGAGATAGCGTGTTTCGAACTTATTTATTACACTCGTTCGGAATTGGAATCACTTTTACTCGCTGCAAACTAGCAGCAAAAATCAATTTTGATATGGGTTTCAAGGCAGCAAATGGGCCAGTGTAAAGGGGCCGTTATGCTGCAGAGGTAAAAAAGTTTTACAACTGAGTTATAATAGGCCCGTTAAAGTTTTTTTTTCGAAATAGATATGAGTAGATACAGATAAAAGTTTCTTCAATGTACTCACTTCACAACAATGACATTAATATATATATATATATTTTAAATTAACCTATATTGTCCCACTGCTGGGCAAAGGTCTCCCTTAATCCACGCCACAGATCACGATCCCTAGCACTCTCCGGCCATTGCGGGAGAAAAGCATCCAGGTCGTCACACCAACGCTTCCTGGGCCTGCCCCGACGTCGACATCCGTCTCGGGGTTGCCATTGCGTGACTACTGGAGCCCACCTATCTGGATGCATTCGCTCGACATGCCCCGTCCAATCGCATTTCAGCAAAGCCGTCCTCTCACCCACGTCTGCTATTTGGGTTCTGGAACGCAAGTCGGTGTTCCTAATTCGTTTCGAGCGTCTTACACCTAACATACTGCGTTCCATGGCCCTTTGACAAACCTTCAGCTTGGACTTTTGTGACTCGGTTAGCGACCATGTTTGAGCACTGTAGGTCAGGATGGGCAGAATGCACATGTCGACGAGCCTTCTTTTTAAAGATATTGGAAGGTTGCCCTTCATCATGTCCTTCATAGACCAATAGGTCTTCCAGGCGTTATCAATACGACGATCAATTTCCTTGTCTTGCCTGTTATCGAAGGAGACCATTGGAATATATTGTATGTTCAATTTATTGAAGTGTACATACCACGTTAGTTAAGCATGTTAGCAAAAATAAGCTTTTTACTTTAAGTTTTCTTAGTAAAATAAAATAATATGTAAGTAGATTTTTCTTTCACTTTTGTTTCATACTGTCCGAAAGATGGCAAAATGAGTCTTTTGATTCATTGTTTAATTAAAGTGGGCAAAAAAGGAACAAAAGTAGAAAAATATACAAAAGCTGGCGAAAATGTAAGCATTGATATAAATATATGAAAAATTACCCATAATAGGAATGTTTGTACTAACAGTTCGAAAAGTAAGCATAATATGAAAGTTGGCAAAGGGGCCACAGATCATCATAAGATAAAAAATCTCAGTTATACTATGGGCCAAAGCGTGATATTTGTCTTTAGAAGTCGCGTCTTTTGGCTGTCTGTTCCTTTGCCTTTTAGTGAAATGGACTAATAACAAAGAAATTAAAAGTAATTGTAACATATAGCATGTAAGGATACTTGATCGATTTTAAAGTTTAGTTATCCCATGGAGTTTTGATTTACATTGCATATTGTGTTGAGCAAGTTTTGACACATTTTCAGAGCATGAGTGATTAAAAGAAATAAATAATAACAAACTCGACAAATTAATCCAAATAAACAAAAGACAATGTTGCCGAGGGTGCATCTTATACTGTTAACGCGATAACCTCCGAAACTGACCACAGGGCTAATTTATGGTCAATAAAACACGAGACGTGCATGACCCTTCGGGTTAGTAATCAGGGACTTACTACGAGTGCTTTGATTAAGGCGACATGTAAAGGGAGACACTGCTTTTACAGCATATAGCGTTATCTCTGTCTTACAGCAGTTTCGGTATAGTTTTAAGCGATAATGGTAGTCTTGCAAACAGTTGCGAAGATGCATACGAACAGATGTGAAGTAGACGCCAATTATACAATCAATGGATCTAGGAGTGTGTTGCAACTTTATTACGGCTGATAAGGTTCCTTGGGGATCTAATTATATTTATATATTTATTTCATTTATTTATTTGATATAAAAAAAATATTGCGGTACCTCATCGATATAGATAGTTTCATTAGTCTAGTTGATCACAAGTGCAACTGCTAGTCACAAGAGACCGGGTTTGGTTTCCGAGTTGGACAAAACGTGCTAAAGTGCGCGGCTGATGCGTCCACTGATGTAAATTCGTTTTTTAAGCACTCCATAGTCATCAAGGAACCCTAGTTTCGCCATGCCCGTCTGTTCGCGGTTTAGCTTAGAGACTCTTAATACTAGAAAGAGCTGTAATTTTACATGAGTACCTATATATTATTTACATGTTTGAGTTGATTATGATATGCTGGCTATTGATTTCAAGTAATTGAGTGGTAGTAAAAAAGTATTTGAGTGGATCCAGGTATGGCTTAGATCTGTCGGGCCAATAACAGCCTTTATTATAATAATAATTGCATGTACCATTATGTTGCGCGTGACCCGACAGGCACTTGACCGGATTTTTTTACCTACGCTGTTGGGCGTAGATCGCCTTCAAATCGAGAACTTCAGTGGGTCCTTAAGGCTTGCTGGCGAACTGGTCGTGGACGTCGTGGTGGATTATTAGTGGACAGGCATCACCTCCTGGATGTCTCACTCTCCGAATAGAATTATCAGGTCGTACAAACCAGAGGGCCTATTCCCGATCTCATAGTTTTGCAAATGATATCCTAAGATATCATAGTGCAAAAAGAAAAATACGATTTCCGGTCAGTTTTTTGATAATTTGATTTTTATTTAATGATGACATCATTGAAATTATGCCATAGTGATGATATCATTGTAGATCGGTAGTACGAAATGCAGTATTTCATGACTTATTTTTCTCAAATTTATACCATGTCATACGATGAAAGATCCATAATTGGCCTGCAGATATCCCCCTTACCATTATCGCTCAAAACATTTAAGCCGCACTGAGAGCGAGATGGGCGATACGCAGCAAGAGCGGTGTTTCTGTTTCAATACTGTTTTAACTTTGCTATAAGCGATCATGGTAAGCGCCCAGGGAGAGACGCAACATACGAGTACGCGCACCTCTTTAAATGCTCGGATGCTTAGAGAGGGTTGCAAATACGTGCCTTAGAGTGTTTGTTCACTTTTTGTCGCCTCGGCCACATAATAAATAATACTACTAATGTACCGGGACTTGCGATGACGACGGACGGTTCCTTTGCCCTATACTAGGCAAAAAACCGAAGGAATTGCGACTAGCTTAATAATTCAAGTGATTTATTCATTAATTTACGTAGATAACATTTTTAATTGCATAGTTTCTAAGTTGGCACACTATTGAAAAGAGGCAACATTGTAGCATAGTATGATAGTAGTTTTGCTGTCTTGTTTTGGCTCTGGTTAATTGGCCTCGCTCTATTCGACCCGCGCGGGATAAATCCGACGGTTTGATTAATTTTCCTAAATTGTATCTTTGGTCTTTTGGACTCACTCTAAAATAATTGTTTAAGATTATCATAAAAGTACAGACACACACAATTCTGGTTTACATAAGAGAATAACATGTAGGAAGGTACTTTTTTATGGACAACAAAGTTCACAGAGCTATTTTTTTAACTGTCCAAGACCAATACCTTATTTGTTATTACACTTCAATATTATATTTTACTAGCTGTGCCCGCGAACTACTCGTACGTTTCGCCATCAAAATGCTTAACACAGTGTTTAGTTTTTTCCTCCATTTTCCATGATTCAACTTTATTCTGCCTTTCTTGAGCAGCGGCCATTTCGAAATTAGGACAATTTTCGTAGGTACTCTTGGTACTCTTTAGGGCCTACTTTCATTTGATACCTATATTGCTAGGTTTGAAAACGAACTTTTATCCGCCTTTTTTGAGCAGCGGCTATGTTAAATTTATGTCAGTGTTGCTAGGTTCATAGTGCTCTACTCATCAAGGCCTTTCATTTGACACCCATATTGCTGGGTTTGGAAACGAACTTTATCGGCAGTCATGCCGAATTAAGTCAACGTGGCTAGGTTCAATGTATTCTACGCTTTAGGTCCTTCGTTCGATATCCTTGTTCCTTGGTGCATCCAAAAAAATGTGATCCGTCATTTTAGACATTAGGATCAAGAGTCCGGTCCCGTCCCTCTACGCGTAACCCAGAACATTGCAGTCAGATATTTTTTTAATTATCAATATTAATCTACTACTTTTAATAGTGTTAAATGGATAAAAGAGTTTGATTTCTTAGTCATAATGTAAAAATATAAAACACCTTTTAAAATACCTTGAAAAGGGTATCTTCACTTTTCAACATTTCAAATAGGTATTTCAAAAATTGTACCGATTTTGTGAAAATTGGTCAAGAATTAAACCAATCTACAAATTTTATTGTGACTCGATATTGTCATAAAAATGCTTTATACATTGACTGTATGGCTTGATCCTTTTGCCTTACCACCACGGTACAACATAAGAAAAAGTCAATTTGGTTGGCGAAATTCGATGGGCACAGCCTCAACAGCCATTAACAGAAAACACTAAATTTTTATTTGCATTACATAGGTGACAGACTTGTCAAAATAATTTCACGTGCGCCATGTTGATTTTCTACTTAAGCATTTTTCGAAAATTTTATATGGTATTTTTTCACTAAAAATAAATAGTGAATTCAAACAAATGAAATTATGCCTAAATGTTCTTCCGGAAAATTCTAAGCATTGTGGTGTAAGCCATATGAAATTTTGTCCAGTAGTTTCGGAGATCTTTCCGGACAAACAGACAAACAAACAAACAATTTTTTTAAACTATTCTATCGTGTTCTGCTAATGATTTTAAGGCGACCTGTGTATTTTTTTCTTAATATTTCGCAATTACAGATTTTTGTACCCCTACGATTTTATTATATGTACTAGTATACAGGGCGTCCCAAGACTATGGGTCATGAAGGGAAAGTACCTTAAATATCGTTGATAGGATATTTTGCTGAAAGAAGACTTTATGTTATTTTTAAAATTTAGTAACACTGCATTCAAAGATTTCCTAAAAATTACTTGCTTCATCTGGGAATCCAACCATCTTAAATGTGAAAAAAACAATCACCCGCATTTTTATGATGCCAATCGAAAGAATGGACAAAAAATAATAAGTCCTCTTAAGTAATATATTATCTTAAAAGAAAGGAATAACGTTTTATTAATCATTTTAATCAAATTTAAAAAAATACTTGAAACCGCCGAAGTCAATTGAGTATTTTTTGTAAATTAATTAATAAAATGCTCAAAATGTGATCCTTCTTGTCTTATGCAAATCGTCAATCTTTTAACTGCTTGTTGATTTTCTTATCATATTGTGGCGAATACTCGACATGATGTGGCTCAATTCTGTTTGTAATTCGCCCACGTTGTCGTTGCATTTTGTATAGCAAATTTTTCATGTATCCGTTAGAAGTAATCTAACGGTGTTAGATCTGGGGATCTTACCGGCCAACTGATCGGTCCATTTGTACCAATCCAAGTAGGAAAACATACCTCTAGAAACTCTGCTGCTCTCCGACTATTATGAGCCGGAGCACCATCTTGTTGAAAAATTGAGTTTTGTTGCATCGCCAGGGAGAGATTTCTTATCTCGTCTCTTAAAATTTGAAGTATTTCTAAATACTTTTCTGTGTTCAAGGTTCCTGGGTAAAAATGGATTAAGAAAACCCAATTTTTAAAATTCCGCACCAACAGTTGAATGAAAAACGTACTTGGTTATTCGTTTCGGTGACTCGTAGGGGATTTTCTTTAGACCAAATACGATTATTGCGGCGGTTGTACATTCCGTTATTACTAAAGTTAGAATCATCTGTCTTACTTAAGAGGACTTATTGTTTTTTGTCCATTCTTTCGATAGACATAAAAATACGGGTGATTTTATTTACCCATTTATGCCGGTTCGATACCAAGACGAAGCAAGTAATTTTTAGAAAATCTTTGAATGTAGTATTACTAACTTTTAAAAATAACATAAAGTCTTCTTTCAGCAAAATATCCTATCTACGATATTTAACGTATTTTCCCTTCATGTCCCATAGTCTTGGGACGCCCTGTATAGAGATTAATCTAAAGAAGTTTTGATAAATACCAGACATACAGGAAATACACTTCGGGAATTCAAACTACAAAGACGTATGTCACTTATCCTGCGACAAAGATGTAAAACTAGTCTCGCTTCTGTATGCGAGACATTAAAGACCTCTCATCTCTAAAAAAATGCAAAATAATATTCATAAATTTATGAACTGTTAACTCACAAATTACGTTAGTTTCGGCGGGGCAAATGATGCTTGTAGTCATCGATTCGAGTCGTCCCGAATTCGATGTTATAAATATGTTAATAACTGTCGTAGATTCTTTATAGCGGAGACGAGGGCAACAAAATATCGGAGAGAATGGTTTTTAATGGAAAATCAATTTTTATAGAGTAGGGTAAGATATAACCGACGCGAATTATAGTTTTGCTAGTAATAGCAATGACATTTTACTTTATACTTTTTTACACAAACAAACAAGAATGCTTGCCCACCTGATGGGGGCCGATTCTCGCACAATTCGTAAAAATGTTCGAAATTTAGTGTTCTCGAGCGGTTATCAGAGTTCTGCCAATCAGAACACGGACTTGTCGAGCTCTACCATTTATTTATGGAAAGTCGTTTGTATTATTTCGAGTGCTCGGTAGTAATCGAGACGTCAATTGCAAATTTATGGTATGGTGTTTATTTATTTTTCTTTCTTTTTTGATTATCCTATTGTATATTTTTCAAATTTATTTTTAATTACATTATACGAGTATACCAGCTTTCGCTTTCTTACCACCGCTCGCGGCTTCGCTCGTGTTATTATTGTTTTCCCGTGGGAAAAATAATTTTGTAGCCTATTACATAATAGTACATTATAATACAAGTGAGTAATGTTGAAAATTACGTTCGAGGCTAACATTGGGCACGAACGCAGCGAGTGCTTAATATTCAGCCGAGAATGTAATTTTTAACTGCTCACGAGTGTTATACGACGTTTTTCAACACCATTGCGAGTAATTAATACAAACTTTGGTTCCTATTTTTTTCATATAAATAAAAGCGTGACTTTTCTTTACGAAACTATAAACTTTTGATTACCAAACTGTGCGGTAATTCGAAAAAAATGTAATGGATATTCTAAGTTGGTAATATGATACATTATGAAACTAAAATCTGTGTAGTTACATACCAATTACGAGCAACGGTGTTGAAAAAGATTGTTATTTATATTTAGGAGCTCGGATAGTAAATTTCATAGAAATAGGAGCAGATTCTAAATATTTTCCATAGAAACTTTCAAACCCTATTTTGCACCCCAAGGGGGGGGGGGATTCCAATAAACCATGAAACACCTATTTAATGAAATGTTTTTAAGAGCATGAATCTCAAGTTTTATCAAAATCATTGTTAATTTAACGATTTTTCCATACAAACTTGCAACCCCTATTTCTTCCCTCCAGTATTTTTTTAAAATCCCTTCTTAGTGTGCATCCGCATATTGAATTAAAACAACTGTCCAAACACGCTTCTACCATTAGCAGTTACGGCTGTGCGTGCGTCTATAGATGGGAACTTCTCCTTTTATATCATATAGATTTATTGTAGAATTTAGCTTGGCATTTTGTTCGTCCAAATAAACACTTAAATCATTTATGCCAATAAAAATAATATCATTAAGGGTTTATTCATATTAAATAAATAATTATTTAATAAAATGTTAAAAAAGTGAAAAATCGATCTTACCTACTATCTGAGATAAGTCAAGCGACGACGACGTTCCGTCAATAAACGGCGGACTTCGACATGTCTAGTGTTCTTGGCTGAGCTGTGGCTTCCGCTCGAGAAAAAAAATCCAATTCGAACTTTTTTCGAATTCGTGAGAATCAGCCCCGTGATGATAAACAGTTACAGGCAAGTATAGTACAACGTATGGTTCGTGTAAGATTTGCAAATCTACAAGCCCTTTGCAAATCTACAATACAGAAATATGATTAAAATTATTTAACTCGATAGAAAAAAAAATTCAAAGATTTTTAAGTCAATATTTTAAAACAGCTGTGAATCAGAAAATACAATAACACATAAAAGTTTCACCAATAGACATGCATTTTTATTTTCTAGAAAATTGCAAAATAACATTTTTCATTTGGTAGACCAGTTTTTCAAAAATCGACTAAAACGTAATGTTTGAAACGTAAAAGTAACGTTTTAGTTCCGTTACAGCACGTAAGCGGCATTAGCAGCTATGCAGTTATCAACTATATTATGTCCTTGCAATGAAGCAGTCGCCGTGCACGAGTAGATTTCCTGGGGAGAAAAAAAAACGTCGTCCCACTTTAGGATTTTCTCCTGTGTCGTGGGTAGTTACAAACATAGAATATCACATGCACATGCGCCCAGACCGAATTACTGAGTCTTAATCTGGTAAAATATAATTAAATAATAAATATTTAGTGGTATATATCGTCTTTGGGTCAGATAGGGTTGTTAGCGAGCACAAGAGAACCCCGTTCGTTGATCGCCAGGATGCGACATGCGAGTAGGGTTGCCAGGTGTCCCGATTTGAGCAGGACGTACACGCCCGATTTAACCATGATCCGGATGCAAAATGTCCCAATTTTTAACCAGATCACAAAAATTTTACAACTTTCCATACTAAAGCAGCAACTTAATACTATAACTGAATTATCTTTGAATATTTATCCCTAAAATATTTAGAATAAATACCTAAAGGACTAAGTTATATGGGAATTGAATCAAAATGTTAAATCTTCTTCTTCTAACTTTCTTACGTTGAAATCTAGTTTTTTACTGTCCGGAGTTAACAGCGATAATCCAGATTTTTACAAGCTTCTGTCTCGAAATTTTGCCATTTAGACTTGGCGACCCTTAAGAGGATTGTGAAGTAATCGTGCGCTGCGCGAGTAGGTATTTTCTAAAATGCTATCTGTTTCACATCGCTCGGCCTCCGGTCTGGCGTTTACACCACAAATACAACATGCGCAAATTTTCACGCACACTACGACACAGCAGCGTGCGACTCGGCCACGATACTCGGCGGCCGGCCGGCGCGAGAGCTTGAAATTATTATTCTATCGTTCGTAATGTTTTGCGTTGCTTATATTTCTGACTCCCTTTCCGCTCGCAACTTCGCCATCGTTACTTTCATTTTTCGTGTGGGAATTTTATGTTTTCACACAGGAAAAATAATTTTATAGCCTATATTACTCAGTGATAATGTAGCATTCTATTAGCCAAAGAATTTTTAAAATCAGTCTGGTAGTGTTTGAGTTTATTCATTACAAACAAAAATACAAACGTACTTAATCTTCTTTCTTCATAATATTTTAGTAGATGAGGTTCGGAATACAGAATTTATTTACATTTCGTAAATTATTTCTGTATTGTAATTTATTGTGAAGGCACTTATTTGGTATCCCTATAGGTACCTTATAGGATTGAGGGTGAGGACTTTTTGTTAGGAAAGTATGTATCCTATATTTACCTGTCTAAGGAAAATGCCATTTTTTAAGATGAGTGTTATACTGAATTAAAATAACTTGCATTTGAGATGTGAATCTTTTCTGAAAAAAAACATTAAACATATAATAATACTTTTATATGCAAACTAAATAGGAACAGGGATACAAAAATAAAAAGTAATAATAAATAATAATAATATTTTTTTGATTGGGCTGGGCAGCTTTTGCAGAACTTGGCTTTGCTTTTAATATGAGCATTAGCATAAAACAGAAAGCGCGGATCTTCAACTAGTGTGTCCTACCAGTGCTTACTTATGGAGCCGAGATATGGATAACAACTAAGGCCATCGTCCACAAACTAGAGGTGGCACAAAGAGCAATGGTAAGAAAATTGTTAGGAGTAACACTCCGGGATACGAAAACGAATAGTTGGTTCCGAAAACGGCGTCAGGTCTCGGACATTACACACCACGTAGCAAAGCTCAAGTGGCAATGGGCTGGACATATAGCTAGAAAGCCGGACTCGTGGTGCAGAACTATCTTAGAGTGGAGGCCATGGAACCGTAAAAGACCCAACGGGAGACCACAGATGCGGTAGAAGGACGACATCGTCAAGATGGTGGGCACAAACTGGAGTAGAGTAGCCCAAAATAGAACGGAATGGAGAAAGTTGAAGGAGGCCTATACCGCCATGGTAGAAGAAAAGGCTTAGATGATGAATAATATTTTTTAATAATTATATGACTATTTTTGTTGGTGATGTTCACCTCAATTTCTTTATTAATAAGCCAAACGTAACATCATCTGCAACTAGCTCCATCTCCATCCATCTTTGAAATTAGTCAGCAGCAAAACAAAAATAATGTGCGTCGGTGGAACCAGGGTTAACAACAGGGCTCTGTGACTGATCCATCTATGAGTTTCCATAATTGATCCTCAAACCCAAGATTCCTCGAAAAGCCCGGAATACCAAAGGAAAAGGTGGCTAGATGACATTAAAAAAGTAGACTGGACTGACATCCACAATTAAAAAACGCATGCGTTTTATTAAGTAAATAACTAGTTATAGTAATAGTTTTAGAATTTATTTTTTTCCACCTCCGTGGTCTAGTGGTTGAGGCCACCGGGTATTGATCGGAAGGTTCGGGTTCGATTCCCATCGGGGACAGAAGCTTTTCTGATCGGTTTGGTTGGTGGTAGGGCTTCTAAGCCCACCTGGCTAGCTACCACCGTCTTACCTAAGTTTGTCGCCAAAATAACATGTTAATAGCATTGCTGTGTTCCGATATAAGGCCAAGAGCTTCCCTATCGTATGAAAAAAAAACCTATTAGTAGGATTATATGTAATCAGGTGCTTTAAATTATATTGTTAAAATGAAAAAAAAAACGTCGAAACCGTACGAAGGGTGCCTTCTCCAAATATATGCCTACCCTGCCTAACCTACATATATTTTTTACTTTGTCGTTTGTATTTGTTATACATTCGTAGATTCCATAACGCGAGTACAAATAAAATAATATTGAAAATAACGCTACTTGCATATAGTTTGTTACACGTTTTTTAGCTGCTCCAACTTGGTTATACGAAAAATAGTTTGTGAGCAACTTTGAATACGATAACGAACATACAATGCATAACAAATACATATCACAATAAACAAAAAACGAATTTCTTTTGACTGTGTGTCTTTGTGGCACATATCTATTATAAAAAATAAAAACCGACTTCAAAAACACTGAAAAGTTAACAATAATTATAAGAATAGGTACAGACAACATCACACTTTATATTGAAGTCGGTGCCGGTAACTTTTCAGTGTTTTTGAAGTCGGTTTTTATTTTTTGTAAAATATTTTTTATTTTTAACTTTTTAGTGAATGAAGTCTTTTTAGTGAAAGAAACCCTAATATAATACCCTAGTATTAAATTAGGGTTTCCCTCGATTTTCATGGGATCCCATCATCACCATACTCTATCGAATACAAAAATAATTTTGAAAATCGGTCAACAATTGGCGGAGTAATCGCGTAACATATACACAAAACACGTTGGACACACGTAAAAATTTAATGGTTTTTCTCGATTTTTATGGGATCCTATTATCAGATCCTAACTTTGATGACCATGGGACCAGCCTTGGAGTATCCTATCGAATACAAAAGAATCATCAAAATCGGTTCATAAACGACGAAGTTATCCGCGAACAAACATAAAAAAAGCATATAGGTATATGGTCGAATTGAGTAACCTCCTTTTTTCGAAGTCGGTTATCAAACAACTACATACTTACTTACAATTTATTTTCTTATTTGATTTTGGGAATTTACAGTTAGTTAACAGGCTACAGGCTGCTTACCCTTAAATAAGGTTTGTATTGAAATAAGATCCTTAAAATAAAACACTAAAATCAATAAACGTATTCGAAAAGGCATTTACTTTTTGATGTAGAAGGTATTTGTGTAGACTTGAGTAATACCTTTCAGTATTGATCGATATATCGATATTACTTTCTCCTCCCTAGTCGACAATAACTACGATAACATTATGTCACATCACTAGTAGATTATGCCCCATTATACCCCTGCCTCCGACCCGTATCGTGCGATAGAGAGAGTTGCAAGAACTGGTCGAAATTGCCTACAATTCCTGTTTGAAATATTGTTTCGGGCGATAACTGTTTTACCCCCCTAAACCTTTACGAAATTAGACACTTTTGGTCTCATTCTATTCAGTATACCTTAAACGATGTTTGTACGTTTTGCTTTTTTCGTAATTCAGTAAAATTTAGTCAAAAAAAGATAAAAATGCTCAAGGTAGTTTTTAAGTCTAAAATATAGATATTTAGATGCTAATAATTTATATTCTGAGCAATATTTCTTCAAAATCAAAACGTATAAACCTAGATCTTCATTATATCTACAACATTTCCAAAAATTATGAAAATTGGACTATGTTTAGTGGGAGAAAAGCGTTATCGCTTTTTGTATGAAAATTTACAGCCTCACAATCCTCTTAATGCGAGGTAGGATATACGATACTCGTATGCTTCTATCCCGTAAGGCGTACTTTCACTCCCATCACACACTAGGACAGCGTTTACATCGCGACATACGCGCCGTTTGTATCGCTGACATCGCTGTACATGCGTGTTTGCAATTTGCATATCATTAGTATTTAACTTGTCATATGCACTTTATTCCCACAAATAATACAATTCAAAAAATTTCGTAATAAATATCTAACATCGTTTACGGGTAATCCGAAACTTTTTTATTTTTCTACCCCACAGCTAACGTTCATTATTGTTTACAGTAAAGCATCTGGTAGACACATTAACTTAGATAAGCCACTGTGTATGTTGATGATTGTAATCTCTACAGTAAAACTTGCGAGATCGCGATGAATCGAATGACGTAAGAATTATCGAAATCTGTCCACCCCGCGGAATAAAAATCGAGTTCACCTCGATATTTTGATATTTACCGTATAGGAGAATTATTAAAAACAACGCGGTTAACTTTTAATCACTTGTTTTACGTGTTGGTGAACTCTAGTGCATAGACTAAACAGATTACAGTACACGGCGCATAACTTAAACACAAAGTAAAAATAGGTACTTTTTAAGCTAAATTCGTGGGTGAATACGATCAAAGGCGAAAAGCTTGTCCTTTCAAAACACGAAATGTGTCGTAGAGCCGTAGCACGCCGCGCCGTAGCCCGTAGTCAAGAAAGGTGTAGTCGTAAAGTTATTGGTATTTGGGAGCAGACGGACTTGAGCATAGCGAAAATCCTATGATGCAGATGCATAGTATACACGGTGTTTCATAATAACCAATAAATAATCAATTCTTTATCGAAAACTAATTATTAAATTGTGTTTACCCGTAATGTCATTCAGCCCAACATTTTCATGTAAATCATAGACATGATGATGATACTATGATATACATGAAAATTTTGGGTTGAATGACATTACCTGTAAACACATTTTAATACGAGTAATTAGTTTTAGATAACGCATTGATTATTAATTGGTTATTATGAAACACCGTGTATACTCTGCTGGGAATGATTATTAGAACATTACAAAATTATCAAAAGGATTATAGTATGCAACCATTCAAGAGAATATTCCAAGAAAATCGTGGCATCATAATCTTTAAAAGCCATCAAGAAAATTTATTACTTTTACCAATAGAATAAGAATTGGTCATGGAAAATTTAATGAGCACTTGAAACGGATCAAGTTAACACAGTAAATACATATCGCTTTTGTGATTTTGAAGCAGAATCATTACAACACCTCATTTTAGAATGTCCGGCATTTAATATACAAATACGGTTATGATAAATGGCTTACAAAAAATAAATAGGTAAAACTGCAGTATTCCCCGCCGTTTGCCATCTATTATTAAAAATACTAAAATTTTTGAATATGTTGTTTACACTTTGCAAACTTATACGGCCTTCGGCCTTATTAATAAAAATTTTACCCTTGGATCATCCTCGGATTAGTTACTCCGTGTTTTGTCTTATTTTGACATATGACAGTCGACATATTGTGCAGATTATGTTTTAATAATAAGGCTGTTAGTGTTTAAAATGTTGTTTAGGTTTTATCCACAGGTTTTATCCAAGAAAGTGAAAAATATTTTTTTTTAGGTTTGGCCAAATGTGTAATACCCTTAGACCATTTAGTACTAAATGGTCTAAGGTAATACCAGAGTTGTGAAAAATAATATAATAGGTATAAATATGGATGTCAGTTTTGTCGTCAAAAATGACAGTAATCATCATATTTGGACAACGAAATTGTGACACTCCTTTTAAAATGACACTGATATCAACCAAAATGAAAGCGGCCTGCATATTGAACCTGAAGGATAATTTTGACAGTTCTGATCCTCGTTGCTATCATGGCTGTCTGTATCTCAGAAGAATATCTATCATTGTTCTGAGGTCTGTATCATGGTGAAGTTTGCTACAGCTTGTTTTTCATTCACGCATACTATTATACTTACATGTTATGAGCATTCAACCTCTCTCACAGACACACACGCACACACACACACACACATACACTCATGTAATGTATGCGTGTGTGTGTGTGTGTCTGTGATAGAGGTTGAATGATTGTATGTAAGTATAATAGTATGCGTGAATGACATGCAATCTCGCTACCTTTGAACATCCACCAATCACCCGACTGATTTAACCTGCTTCTCAAGTTCACTACACACTAGTTTTAGCCAGAAAAAAAAGTAAAAACTTTTGGTATCTGTTTCTATTTAGGTTTTCCCACGGACTTATTAATTGGGTTTTTTAGTTTAGTTTAGTTATTTTTATTTTGAACATAGTTGTATAGTAGGAGCCAAGTAATCACTGTGTCTTTGAGCAAATTTGGTTTTGGTTATTGGAACAAAATATCGAACTATCCTTCTCCCGTCCCTAATTGAACTTGGTACATTTTTTTATAGGTACTCAGAAAGGATTTTGAAAATAAATCGTTTTCTAACTGTTAATACTTGTACCTTATACTTATATTGTGGGGTATCTAATTGGTAGACATAGTAACACCTTTGACACAGCTCCTTGTGCTCGCTCAATGACTAACATGTGCGATTTAGCTGTGCTATTGGCCCGATTTTTACCTACTGAAGTAAAGAATTTATTAACTGTATTGAGTGATTCCATTGGCGTCTTGTTTATCTTTGTTAGAAGTATATTGTTGTCCTTACTGTTTTACTATTAACAAGCTTAGTAGTAGTAGCTTAGACTTAGAGTAGTATCTCGATGGCAAAATCTCAAAGATACCCGAGAGGGACACAATAACGTAGTATCTCCTCACAAACTAATAAGTGAACAAGTGTATCTCCTACTTAGTCTGTGGTGACACATGAACACGCATTCGAGTCGCCCTCCCGGATTGACATGGCTACTTGCTGTCAATATTTGTGTTTGCGCAGGAATTAGCGCCGCGTCGAATTTCGGGACCACTTTATGGACGGCATCAATCAGGTTTAAGTGATTAGGTACTTGTCTCTAGGTGATTCCTGTGGACAGGTTTTTTATTATTGACTAGCTGATTCAGTGACCTTCGTATCACCTTGACAGATGACAGTTTAAATAAACAATCACGAAGTTATACGAAGTGTACTTACTTACAGTCATTTTTTATGCGAAATTACTTTTTTTTTTTCATGAGGGGAAATCCTTCTTACGGATTCGACAAGAGGCCGACTGACGGGGCCACCCCAAGGATATGCCGGACTCGGGTAGAAGACCTCATACTCGGCTAAAACCCCTCCAGATACTTCTACCTCCGTAGGGACACAATCGGGATCGGCGTTAGCCATTCCCCGATTGCATGCGAAATTACCTACCATTATTACTTTATATTATTTTTTAAGCTTTTTTTAAGATTCTCCCAATTATTTTTCCTTTTAAACCACCCCAGTATAAAAGCGAAAAAAGGTTAAAATAATTATTAAAATTACCTTCCCTGGACCTATTCAAACACACACAGGGCCGGAGGGAGACTGTACCAGGGTCGGCAGGCATGGGTACCTCCGTCTTACGTCTTGTTTGCATTGCTGTGTTCCGGTTTGAAGGGTAAGATATGGCACTGAAATTACTGGGGACCGTGAATTTATAACCTAAGTCAGAAGTTGGCAACGTACACTGTGGTTCTTGTGGGGGTTGCAGTTTTGCTGCGAATCTCACAGGAGCCACATGCATTATAGGTGACTGTTACCACTTACCATCAAGTGGGCAGTTTGCTTGTTTGCCAACGTAATTGCAATAAAAAAAACAGAAAATTTCGTAATAGTCGATCGAGCCGTTTAGAGTTTTTGCGAGACTAACACACAGCGATTCATTTTTTTATATAAGAAGAAGACTAGTGGGCCTGGCAGACGTTATCCTGCCCCATTCCAGCGCCACCTACCGGGTCCAACATTACGTTTAAACCTTCATTGGACCTATTTAAACACACACAGAAAATTACGTAAGAATGGTGGAGCCGTTTTTGAGTTTTTGCGAGACTAACACACAGCGATTTTATTATATAAGAGAAGATAAAGAAGAAGATAGAAGATTTGTGTAAATAAACTGATCAACAATTACTTTCATTTAAATAAAAAAAACGGTTACGTACGAGATTTTCATACAAAGGATGGTTCATGTACCATCGTAATAAGCGCCCGCCGCGTCATGCTATACTGTTTGACCTTTGGACCGCTCTTATGTCGCTCGTAATAGCAGCGGTTTTAGTAGTGGAAATGTAAAGCTTGACGTGGCGCTTCCTGTACAAGATAAAACACAACATGTAGAAACTGTGTAAAGAATAAAGCATACTTACAAATTTCAATTGGTCAGGGCGACAACCACGGACCTGAAAAAAAGACGGACGGAGTGTTGTTGAATCAAGAGTGAAGCATGCAAATGACAGCACATTTGTGTATGTGCGTGTCTCATGGACTTTATAATCAAAACCGGTTTTGATTATTAAGTCCATGGCGTATCTTGTTCTTTGAAAATTGACAGCTTTTTGTCTTACAAAAAGCTGTCAATTGCGAGCATGGACTTGTTGATCGACATATATCGATCGACAAAAGCATCTGTCCTTTTCACTCCTTATAGGAATATCTGTCAAATTTATCGAATATGTCGATCTTAGCTGTCAAATTTTCTTTATCGAGAGTTCCATGCTCGCAGGGCTGGTACATCTGTATGATTGTAGGGCTGGTACATCGCGTACAAACACATGAAATTGTCCTACCGTGCATGCTTCACATTAGTTTAATGTGACACTACGTCCGTATTTTTTGTAGGTCCATGGCGACAACACGGTAAAGTTAAGACGCAGGTTAACCTAATAAATAATGTTACGTCCTTACCACGCAACGTCACTAAGAAAATATATAGAGAGAATTATAAATTTCTAACAAAAATTAATAATACAAAGTTGGCATTTAAGCAAAACAAGGCAGATCACAATTTAATTAAAACACTGTTAACTGCCGCCGACCGGCGACCATTACTCTTAATAAGCGCACCCTCGAGCCGTTAGTCCGATCCATTTGCGAGCAACGCCCGGCTCGTTACTAGTATGTCGGCGTAATCCGATGAAAACTTCCATAAATATGAATCAACTCGCGCATACTCCATGCGGGTAGAAATGAAATGAGCCCATTTCTAGAGTGATCCGTTTTTTTTGTGACGACACGAAGGAATTCGATAAAGCTAAAGGTGCTTGTATGTTGCAGTAGCTTGCGCATGTTGAAACACTTGTGCGGGTTATAAGAATCGTATAATAAATAATGGTATGTAAATAGAACGTATTTTATAATTAAATATAAATAAGTTTTGAAGTGCGCAACTCCTTGAATACGTTCAATTAATATGTATAAAAAGTTGTAACTAGAAGAGATCTTATGTGTATTGATTATTCTAGGTAAAAAAAACGCGGATCAAGATTCTGTGGAGTTAACATTATTAAATAAAAAACAACATTCATTCCGTGCGGTGACCGCCATAAGAGATAACACAAGGTAAGTTTACGACGACACCAGACACTAGGGCTCGTATTAATAAACGCATCTCAAAGTTGAGATCGATCTTAAGATACAGTTTTGACATAATATTGTACGAACCATCTGTCAAAAACAACATCTCAAGATCGATCTCATTCTTGAGATGCAATTATTAACACGAGTATAATATACACTGGAGCATCTACGTGTGTCCACTGCCACGATACTTATTATAGTTGCAGATGAAGTAGCCTTGTCGCTAAGTGTCGGTAGACAATGACGCATTCCCTTAACATGACAACAATTTTTATAAAACAACAGGATAATATCACTGACAATGACATACAATCCTTTAATTTTATTAACAAGATACAAAATAGCAGAAATGCATCAATTCGTGTGCATGTATGGTGATAACAGGATTGACTTTCCTCTCGAACTGGCGCGTCATGATGAAGTCACAGGAAAGAATGTAGGGAATTAGTGGCCTCGAGGGATTTAAATTATCCCGCCGCGTTTCTGTACTGATTAAACGAAAGGACAAGACGTATAAAAAGAACGTTAGTGGATGGTCTGCTATTATTTATCACTTTTCAGAAATTTAGCACAAGATAAATAGGATTTAAGACACCTCGCGACCACTCTCACATTTAAGGCGCATAGTAAGGTCAAACATAAAATATCACTGCAGAAAAAACCGGTTCTCTTCATAAATATTAAATAAAAAAATCTTTAAAAAAGATATGTTATTTTTCAACGCATTCTTTAGAGGATGGTCTTTTTAATTTTTTAATAAATTTATTAAAACTTGGTTAAAATGTGACCCACACATGCCTCGATTTTTAAACTAGAAACCTAATCGCTTCGTAAATATTAGGTTAAATCACATACTTTCGATTTCAATAAATAAAGTGAACAATATTCTAGGGGATGGTCTTTTTAGATTTTTCTTATTCGCCTTTATTAATTTTTTATTGAAATAATTCATCTTACGCGTAAAGGTTTGCTTGAATATTCCCCTCACTCTCACTCGCTCACTCCTATGTAATCAGTGCGGGACGATCGACGCAAGGTCATTGGGAGCACTATGCGCCTTAACGGCTTCTCAAGCCGATTTGACAGTTGTTTGAGTTACACTTAGCGTTAGCGTTGAGTTGCGTTGCGTTTCAGTATTCGAACATTCATCTGAGTAGCGTTTAGGTGCGACCTAATTTGAGATGCTCTTAAAAAATAGAAACTACTCATTTATTACTTTTGAGTATAAGAAATGTGAGTTTAGGAGCTGCTTATTTATTTGAGAAGCCCTTAAATATTTAAGTGGCGTTTCAGTATTCGGCTGTTACAGTCTTTTTAGTTAACTGGTCCAAGGGTAACTCTTGATTAGGGTATAAGTTTGACAGGAATTCTAAAACTATTGATGTGTCCCATGTGACATTATATTTAGGCAAGGGTGTTCTTAGTCTATAAAAATCTTTAAAAAGTCTGTTAATGCGGTCATCGTTTGTTACTCTTGAGCCTAATATCAATAATAAGGCGGAACGGTAAGTATTCAGCGTTCCATATTTCGACCCAGTATTAAATACATTCGTCAAAAAGTATATATTAGGCACTGATGCCTCCCGTAGAGGCCTGCGTGCACGGTTGGCCCCGTGCACGCCGCCGTAAGGCCCTCCGTCTGGGGATTGCCCTGGTGTTCTCGGGCAATCCCCCCTTGGCGATAGCCCGACCGGTGGGTCGGGCTTGCCCGGGCGCGTGGGTAGTGGAGTCGCAGTGTGGACCTTTCCTAGCGCACCCATAAGGGCAGGGAGAACACCGGGGGGTTTTAGTGGGTAGGCCTGGCACCCTGCCGGGAGAGCCCCACACACGCTCGCTGTCTAGCCAACGGCGGGTACGGTGCGGGTACGCATTTCCCCCCGAGAAAAAAAAAAGGCACTGATGCCTCATAATGGTCGGTCTATACTATTAGCATCACAGCAAGAGAACCATCGCTTATAAGCTACACTATATTGTCACAAAGAATTATGTGACAAAGAGGCACAAAAAATATCTAAAGAGTTCAATGGTACACTTCTTCTTTTAAATGCCTCGCGGATAACATTCCAGCTATAAGTTTGAACTGAGGTAGTGTCTCCAGGCTATTCGGAACAAAAGAAAATATATCATTACTAGCTTCAAGAATAATAGGTTCAAATAATAAAAGCTTGTAATACAAAGGAAACCATGCCTGTGTAGGCCAGTAGGGAACTACTACCACATCTTGAGCTTTATCGGTAATAATTTTCCTTAAAACTTTTGTTATTACAGAAAAAGGAGGAAACGCATAAAAGTTAATATTTCTCCAATCGGACAGTTATTTAAGGTCGAAGCAAATATTTTCAAACCAAAATACGCGGCCAATAATTCCAGATAATTTAGATTTTGGAACGCCTCATCGCTACTCCATTGCCCATTTGCTGTCTGTCCCTGGCACGCTATCCCCCACCTAGTTTTGCTAACATCAGAAAAAAATTCTAATATGTAAATATCTTCTCTAATGGGACTAAAATAGTTTTTTTAAATTAGCAATCCACCATTTTATTTCACTATGTAAATTATTGGGGATGTTCATGTATTCATCATAGTTTTCTGATCGTAACAAAGACAGATATTTACATCTTTCTAGTTAGTATAAAGCCAACCCTATTGCACTCCAGGGCAAGCAGAGGTAAGTAAACCCAGGACGCGAGCAAATTTTCTAATTGTGCAACGGTCAAGTTAACTGAATCGCAATAACTCACATAGAATGTTCTCCTTCTTGGTATCAGTTAGACTTACAGTAAAGTTACCTGAATCAATAATGAAACCAAGGTAAGTACATGTTCTAGATGGAATAAGACAACTTTTCTCCATATTAACAATGAATCCTAAGGATTCAAATAATTGTCGTGTTTGTGCTAAGTTATCTAAGCATTGGATATAAAAGGGAGCTATACAGCATATATCATCCAGAAAAACAGTAGATATATGACCTGATGATCTTAACAAACACATGACCGGTTTAAGTTATTTCGTAAATACTAAAGGGAGAACGTTTAATTCAAGACCGAAGGGGAGAACGTTAAATTCATATATTTTATTAAGCCAAGTAAATCTTAAATACCTCCTGTACCTTTCGTCAATCGAAATAAAAAAATAAGCGTTTTTAAGGCCTAAGGAAGCCATAAAATAATTTCGAGATACTAATTTTATTGTTGTTCTTAAGTCTTCTAATTTGAAATGCTCTGTTTTTATGAATTTATTTAGCTGTTTAAGATTAAGACGAGAATTATCATTTTTTCTTTTTGATTATAAAATAACGTACGTACGTACGTGCTGCTCAGTTGTGGAACAGATTGCCGGCCTTTACGATTTGTTCCTGATTCATCATATTCCTGATTGGTCATATTCCTTATTCGACACTTTCCTAACGAGAGAGCTCATCGGTTGACTCTTTTAAGAAGAGATTAAAAGAGCATTTTCTATCTCTTGGTGTATAATATATATATATATATTTATACTGGCAATGACATTCATATTTTGTATGAAAACTCTTTAATTCTCAACACAAGAATGCTGGCCACTTAAAATGAATGAAAACGAGTTTAAAATTATTAAACAAGGCAGAGGCCGTAATAAGTGCTGGACACAGCGTTGCCAGATTTTTTTTTGGCAAGTCGTGATATTGAAACTTTTTGAGGTAATAAAGCGCAATTCTTTCGTCGAAAGCGGGACGTTGTAAAAAAAATGTATATAATCAGATGTTTTTAAATATTTATCTTTTTATTTGAGTTTTAAATTACGTTTATGTAACAATAGATACCAAAAATAGCAATAGAAAATATATTTTAATAAAAATACACTTGTCTGTGCCACCCGGCCGTGCTTTTGCACGCTGCATGCATGGCAGAGTTATCTCCGAAAAGCGGGACTAAGCCTGTCCCACGCGGGACATTTAATTTTGATTTAAAAATCAGGACGTCCCGCCAAAATCGGGACGTCTGGCAACGCTGGCTGGATATGAATATTATCGCGTCTGTGGGTATGAAAACAAAAATACTTTGTGGCTGTGTGCGAGCTACAAAAAACACAATAACCATTTCAGCGGAATGTTTTTTTTTAATAAGTGGTAACAGTCACCTATAATACATGTGGCTCTTGTGAGATTCGCAGCAAAACTGCAACTCTCACAAGAACCACAGTGTACGTTGCCAACTTGTGATAAAAGATGTAAAGTCACAGTACCCAGTAATTTCACTGCCATATCTTACCCTTCAAACTGGAATACAGCAATGCAAGCACTGCTGCTTTGCGGTAGAAATAGGTAAGACGGAGGTACCTAAGTAGACGACCCTGGTACAGAGTGTCTCTCCAGTAAAAATGTTTTTAAATAAATGTTTATCATTTATTTTAAAAAATATTTTACAAAAAATAAAAACCGACTTCAAAAACACTGAAAAGTTAAAAATAATATAAGAATAGGTACAGACAACATCACACTTCTATATTGAAGTCGGTGCCAAATTTTAAGACTATCTAGATCATCGTTTGGCACCGACTTCAATATAGAAGTGTGATGTTGTCTGTACCTATTCTTATATTATTTTTGACTTTTCAGTGTTTTTATTTATTTATTTATTTATTCTTCATGTACTGTGTACAAAGGCGGACTTAATGCCATGGGCATTCTCTGCCAGTCGACCTTGGGGTGGTGCAGAGAATACAAGGTAGATGTTAAAAGAAACAACATTATTTGAAACAATAAACAACTAAAAAATACGCAAATCAATTTAAAAGTTATAATTATAACAAATGTTAACTATTTATATTAATATATAAATAAATAGTATTTAGTATAAAATATTACAATATACAAAATAAACATATATGAATATATATAAATATAGATAATATATATAAGTATATATATAATATAATAATATATATATATATAAATATCTATTGTTAAATAGAGAGATTGCTGGTGACTCTAGAGATAAAAATAAAGGGAAGGTTCTTTTCGAAATTAAAATTATCGATGGTCTTCTGATAGCAGCCTCCGTAGCCCCCTCTTGAATGCATACAAGCTGGAGGACATTCTAATTGCGGGAGGGAGAGTATTCCAGAAAAGAATCGACTGCACAAAGAATGAAGAATGGAGAATATCAGAGTGATGAGATGGACATTTGAGCAGTCGATTGAAGGACGAGCGAAGGTTTTTTTTCATGGGAAGTACTCAAGTATTGAAACTGAGATTTTAAATAAGGCGGGGAATGAGGGGAATGTAGAAGAGAAAACAAAGTTGTAAGGGATCTTATCTTTCTTCGCTGTCGTATAGGCAACCATTTTAAGGTTTGACGATGAGTAGATACATGGTCATATTTGCGAAGATTGAAAACGAATCGAATGCAGTTATTTAGAAGTCGATCAAGTTTATTGAGAAGATCTGCATTCAGGTCGAGATAGCATACATCGCCATAGTCGATTAAAGGGAAAATAAGGGTCTGGATAATCATACTTTTTGTTTTAGGTGGAAGAAAATTCCTAAGCCTGTATAGAGATCGTAACATACCAGTGACTTTCCCACAGACATTAGTCACATGGGTTTGCCAAGATAAGGTGGAATCAATATGTAAGCCAAGATCTTTTACGTCGTTAGTGATGAGAATAGCATTGCCATTATAAACTAAAGTATGTAAGTTGGATGTAGCTACTTTAGACATTACACGAGAGCTTCCAACAATCAAAGCTTGGCACTTGGAAGGATTGACAGTAATTCCGAACTGTTCAGACCATTCTCCAATGGTTTGCAAATCCAAATTCAATCTGTCGATGGCATCGTTCAAGGTGTCCACTTTTGCCCGACAGTAAAGCTGCAAGTCGTCTGCGTAGAGATGATACGAACAGCGAAGTTTGTGCGTGAGAAAGTTTATAAATATAGAAAATAGAAGAGGAGAAACAATGCCGCCTTGAGGAACACCAGAATCTAAGTAACACCAAGAAGATGACAGATCGTCATAAAGAACCGATTGTTGGCGTCCCTGAAGATAAGATGAGAACCACTTCAACGCCTCGTCAGAGATCGCAAGACTAGATAAAATAGCCAGAAGGATTTCGTGATTTACGGCATTAAATGCATTTGAAAAATCTATTAACACTAAAACAGTGGCGTTTGTGGCCTCAATTCCCAACCTAATATCACCAGTCACTTTAAGAAGGGCAGATGTAGTACTGTGGCCTGGCCTAAATCCTGACTGATACTCACTTAATAGAGCATTCTCAAAGATAAATTTAGATAACAGCTTATGAACACAGGCCTCAAGCACTTTGGAAAGGAAAGAAAGAATGGAAATAGGACGGAATTCATTAAGTTTGGAAGGATTTGATGTTTTCGGTAGCGGACGAATTAAAGCTTTACGCCAAAGAGAAGGAAAGGTGCCAGTTTGGAGGGAAAAGTTAATGATATGGGTGATGATGGGGAGAACTTGACAGAGGATAGGGATAATCATTTGTCGGCAGATGCCATCGCAGCCAACAGCCTTTGACTTAATGGACAGGATCACTTTTTTTATTTCATCGGGAGAAACCTGAGTAAAGTTAAAAGCAGTGATATTAGGGCGACTCATATTCGAGATGGTAGAAATCGTTTGCGACACGATTGAAGGATCAAGCGTGGGTACAGTTGAGAAGTGTTTATTTAAATCGTTCAAATCGATATTGATAAGAGTTTCATCTTGGCATGGCTTACCAACACCTAACGTACCAAGAAACTTCCAGATAGAAGCAGAAGATGAAGATGAGATATTATTGAGAATGTGGCGACGTTTAGCGTTTCGTATCATCTGATTACAGCGATTTCGTGCAGCCTTGTACCGCTCCCACTTATCAGCGACTCGATCTCTTACAAAACACCGGTATGCACGATCTCTTCGCCTCATAGCCATTCGAATATCATCAGACATCCAGGGCGCAGGCTTACGCTTTAACTTGACCTTCTTGATGGGTGCATGGTCGTCGTACAAGCGAACCAAAGTGTCGGTAAAAATCTGAACTTTATTATCAATATCAGTTGCCTGGAATACAGGTTCCCAGTCAATTTCAGTTGCGTCCTTCAATAATTTGTCACTATCAATGCGCGCAAAACTACGTCTGTACAATATTTTCGGCACAGTTTTGAAGGGTTTATAATTATAGGAAAGGAAGATTAGGTCGTGGAGAGAAAAACCTGCAGCTAAAGTTTGGCCATGAGATGAAACAAGGGAAGGATTGGAGGTGAGTATAAGATCGAGCAATGAATCATCGCCGTCTCTAGTGTTCCGATGTGTAGGTTGTAATGGGAGAATATGCAGATTGGCTGCTGCAACTATGTTTAAAAGTTTGAGTGCTCGATGTGTGGAAGGAGGAAGGAGATTGGTATTAAAATCTCCCATGACGATGTGATGTGCATACTCAGGCCCTATAGATTCTAAAACCGATTCTAAATCAGTGAAATAGTCGACAGTGGGGGGGCAGTAAACCACACCAAGCAAGGCCTTTCTGTTTCCCACGCCGATCTCAACGAAAATGAATTCAGCAGAGGCGGAATATTCGGAAGCAGAGCGAGCCACTATTTTATATGGGAACTGACAACGCAGGTAAATAGCAACTCCACCTCCACCTTTACCAATGCGGTCATTGCGTATCAGTGTAAAGCCAGGTAGCGGGTAGCTTGTGGACAAGAGGTGTGGTTTAAGCCAAGTTTCCGAAATAAAAACTGCATGCACATTGCATTGAGAAAAGGCATCAAAAAGCTCATTATAGTGACTAGGTACACTTTGTGCGTTAATGTGACATATATTCAAGAGACGACCGGGCGTACCATCAAAAGTAGATCGGAGAAAGTCACTAAGAGTACCAGGAATCGAACAGTAACTATCATCAGAAGAGTCATCAGATTCATTTGCAGAGAAATAAATATCTTCAATAGACATAATAAATAAATTAATAATGAATAGAGTACCAGGAATCGAACAGTAACTATCATCAGAAGAGTCATCAGATTCATTTGCAGAGAAATAAATATCTTCAATAGACATAATAAATAAATTAATAATGAATAGAGTATAAAACTCAAACTTATAAATAAAAACTAAATAATAATAAAAAAACAGATGGATCAAGATCCTTGAACCACCCGCCAGCTAACATCAAACACAAAGGGATACACATTTTTGACAACAATAATACACCTTAACACTATAAGATTACACTAGATTGCTTGCACTAAACCAGCCAGTTTTTGAAGTCGGTTTTTATTTTTTGTAAAATATTTTTTTATTTTTAACTTTTTAGTGAATGAAATCTTTTTAGTATTAAATTATTAGCCTTTCCCGCGTATTAGCGTTTCCCTCGATTTTCATGGGATCCCATCGTCAGATCCTAACTTTGGTGACCTTGGGACCATCCTAGGAGTATACTCTATCGAATACAAAAAAAAATTGATAATCGGTCCACAATTGGCGTAGTAATAGCGTAACATACACACAAAACACGTTGGAAACACCTTAAAATTTAAGGGTTTTCCTCGATTTTCATGGGATCCCATCATTAGATCAAAATCGGTTCCGTAGTTTCGAAGCCTATTCAATACAAACAAATGAACAAACAATCAAATTTTTCCTCTTTATAATATTAGTATAGATATAAACCTAGGTTTTATTTATTCACAGCTCTGTTTTTGCTTGGTGCTAAGTCACCATACCGTACACCATACAAAAAACAAATTATTTAAAAAAAGAAACAAAATAATAAATAAACAACGTTCTACACCAGAATCGAACCACTATCCCACAAATTTAAAGACGAAGCTCTGACGAATCCCGACCTATATAAAGTTGTGAAATTAAAGATCTCATGTTTTTGTGTAATGCGATATGCGATAGATGGACGAAAAAATTTGAGGGGATGTAAAAGAAGTTTTATTTTAAAATCTTAATAACTTACCTCGATCTGCTTTTGTTGAATTATGACATTCACCAGCGTCTTCTCTTCTGCTTCTTTTTATTACGTAAGTAATATCCACTGAATAATATGAATGAGGCTGCAGAAATAGCTACGCGTTCGTCACATTACAGTTTCGAATAGCAGTTCAAACTGGACTAGATTACTCGTGAACCGCGTTTCTATTTCTTTCTAGCTGCCCGCCCCGGTCCCGCACGGGTATACCGAAAACCTACCGCATACCTACCTACCTAAATATTTTCTTTTATACAAACCTTGTCCTACTAACAATAATTAATACATAAAACCAAGAATCATGCAATTTGGTGCAGTCGTTCGAAAGTTATATACATTTCGAAGGTCCATTTTTATTTATATAGAAGATATACAAGATTATTTTTTAGTACAGAATTTGAATTTGTATGATCAACCACAGGCGCGATCCGAGGTGGAGCGAACTTGCCCGTGGCCAGGGGCTCTATTTTTGAATCATTCGTCCGGTTTCGAGCGCTTTTCAAGCGTCATCTGTGCTCGATTCCTATTGATTTTCGTTTTTCTTGCGATGAAAATCAATAGAACATTACGACGAAGATCAATATTCATTTTATTTTCGTCGAAAACAAAACAAAAAATAAGTAGAAATCGAACACTGTCGAGCACTCGATGCAGGAAGAATGATTCAAAAATAGGGCCCCAGAGGCGCCCGTGGAATGACAGGCCGTGGGAAGCCACGCGCCCGAGGTGGCGCGAGCTCGCCTGTCGTCCGGGCTCGTCCTTAAAAATCGGCGCGGCCTGGGCGCCCGCGAAAACACAGGCCGTGGGAAGCCGCCTTTACATTGCACTTCGTAAGACAACGCAACACACCACACGTTTAAATAATTAAAACGGGATTAGTTTGTTCTTATTGAACTACACAAATAGAAGCTTATAGATTCGGTTAGACACGATACATCAGGTAGGGACCCTTAAACTAAAATCATTATCATCATCATCTTCATCAATGAAATTAACTATTAATTTTACTGAATTTAATCAGGTTACTCCAAAGGAAACCTGCACCGTTATCAGGTCCCTCTGTAAGAGGCCTGCATCGTTTTATCAGGTCCCTCTGTATAAGAAACCTGCACCGTTTTACCAGGTCACTCCAGAAGGAAACCTGCTACGCTATTTATTCAGGTCCATCTAAAAGAAACCTGCACCGATTATTCAGGTCACTCCGAAGGAAACCTGCAACGCTATATTCAGGTCCCTCTATAAGAAACCTGCACCGATTATTCAGGTCACTCCGAAGGAAACCTGCAACGATTTTATTTATTCCTAGTTTCTCGAAGAAGAAGGGTCCTTTGTTGGCCTTGCACACTTTCTAAAATTATTATCTTATTTAATTGTTGTTCTTGTTTTTTCTTTCATTGTTTTATATTCATTCTTCCTTAATGTATTGTGTGCATGTCCAATAAATGGTTTTTCTTTCTTTCTTTCAAGAGATTCTAGTGGCTTATTCCAATATCTGAGAATATTGAGTGGATTTTGAATCATATTTTCCATTGAGCTCGACTATGAAGTCCGCTCTAATAAGAGCTTGTGTTTGATGCATTATTTGTCTCGTGAGTGAATTATTTTGGCACTGTGAAGTGGTTGTGCTTACATATAAAAAACTGAAGAGATGTGGAGGGATAATATTATATTGGAAACATTATCTGCAACGGCAACGTGTCAGAAGGTTAGGCACTGGAGTTGTCCCCTTTGACGACATTTCCGACACATCTTCTTTATCTACGAATCGACAAATTATTCACACTATGGATCGGTGCCGAAATCTTGAGCTCTTCACTAAAACTAAAGTGATATGTGCTATTTGAAGTGCAGAATGGAAATTGTGATAAAGATCTCATGTAAGTTTCATCATCATAATTTTAACGTAAAGCTAATTACTAAGACATTAAATGTCTAGAGATTAATCTTAAATGTATTGAACTGGTAGAGTTTCGCTTTCTTCTCTACAAAACTAAAGTTCTGAAAGGATGTAATTCTCAAACGTAGAGAATTTTAGTAGTTTATAAAGTATGTTGGTAGGGCGAAGTAAGGTTTCTTTAGAATCTTATGGAGCCCGAGGGTTAAGGGACTACCTTCCTGAAGGTATCAAAATCCCAATGTTAGCTTCAGAAAGTAAAGACTTACTTAAAGGTAACATACTTAAAAAATCAAAACATTTGTTTGCTTATTACTGAGATCGTAAAATTCACTCGAAAGAACAGATTGTGATTTCGTTACTATGGTAGCGAGTTTAATAAGCGCGTTTGATCATGGTTGATAAAATAAATAAGGTATAGGGATAGTTTCGGCAATAGGAGTTCTATATCTATCCACTTGGAAAAGATCTTGGGTTACACATAAGCGGTTGCAACGTAGATCCTAATAAAATCACTAGTCGATCATTGGCCAAACTTCATACAAATCAAAGCAAATCTGTGCGTTTCTTTTCAAGCAGTAAATTGTTAGTAAAGCTACGAATAAGTCTGTGTAAAGGGGTTTTCTATTTAGGGTTCCGTTTGACGTTAGGTTGGATCGTTACAATCCTAATGTCACTTTACTACTAGAGGAAGTACAAAAGATCCACGATGGGTCGAAGTGCGAATGCTCTCATGCTGAGCCACCCCTACACTAAGATAAGATAAGATAAACAAGGAACCCTTATAGTTTCGCCATGTCTGTTTGTCTGTCTGTCCGCGCTTTTACTCATAGACTATTAGGACTAGAAAGCTGTAATTTGGTATGGATATGTATATTAATCATGCTAAAAACACGGTAGAAAATTTTGAAAAAAAAATTTTTTTTTCGGGTAGCTCCCATACAAGTAAAGTGGGAGTAAATTTTTTTTCTCGGCTAACCCATCGTGTGGGGTATAGTTGAATAGGTCTTTAAAAAATAATGTAAGGTTCAGAATACTATTTTTCGATTTAGGAATCCGTTTCTGAAATATTTGGTTTTAAAGCACTGCGTGTGCGTGCTTGGCCGGTTTTTTATGATAACCAAGAGATCTGAGATCATACAGACATCTCGCAGCGCGGCAAAACGCAACGCAGGTCCGCCGTCGTGGTGAGTGGAGGAGCGCGTTCCCCTGCCCCCGTCCCGCGGGGGCTCAAACAGAAAAAGAACAAAAATGAGAAGTTAGGAAAGACTAACTTTCTCTTTCATTTCTGAGGGAATAATGATTGCTGTTCCGATCAATATTGGGGGAAGAGACGAACTATAACGCCAAATAAATACACTTCCCCAATTACTCCAATCAGTAGTTTATTCTTCACAAAAGGAGAAGCCGAGGGCTGGTATACACTTGTACTACAAAGTAAATAGGCACATAGAGCCGTCTGGCTACATCGGGCAGAAGCAGGCCCACGCACACATATAGTGACAGCGATCTCGGGGAGGTTCGGAGTAATAAACGATTCAAGGCTGTTTGTGAGTGCGGACTCCTTGGTTGATGACCTTCACCGGGCGGTGATAGCAGCGAGAGTCACACAACACTTTTTTAATTTGAAGACCCGCGGATGGGAAGATCAGCTCACCTCAATGGCAGCATCGGTAAAATCATAATGAGATAATAATATAAATTATGTTGCTAATGATGCATGGAGTCCAATTCATGTCATACAATTATTATTTTTGACAGATGTGGATGAATATTCGTGAAATGATCCTAATTGACACTTTAATTTGCAATTCCTTAAATATACGGAGCATTTTACGAATATTCACACATAGCTGTCAAATAACTTAATTGCAATACATTTACAATAATAAAAAAGTAGATCTTAAAGTTTCGTATCGTAAGTTTCAAGAACTTTCCATATCTACCTATTTTTATGCCAATTATACTGATTATGCTGTAAACCCTCTCTGATGCGCCATTTTGAAAAGCTTCGCTTTTTTAAAATTCTCCGTGAAAATTCAGCAGTGCACGCCCACCTGTTGAGAGGCGCGCTATTGGGTGGGAGGCCGCGCCCTTGGCGAGGTAGGGCTTAGGGCTACAGGGGTGGCTTAACATAATATATAGCTTAGGTATATAATTCGAAATACACATTTATGGAAAAATAAGTCGGACTATTGATTTTTCAGTGGATAGAACTTTTACGTGACTTCTTCTTGATGTATGACTCGAAATCTTTCACAATCGCTTTCGATTTTTAAACTTATGTGCATCAATCATTGTGTTATTAAAAGACAGTACTACTCGTTTCAAACGGAAATGGGAATAAATTGTCCATGCTTACCACCATAATATGTATGTGAGGCCAGGTAGTTACGGGACAAAAAAGGCCATCGTCATCACATTAACAGAGAAACCCCCCAGCTAGGACATATATACCTTGCCAAAGAATCTCCAAATCTGTCTCGCGACCATTACCAAATCATCGGTCCATTTTGTGTGGGGCTTTTTTGACCCAGTGAAAAAGATTTGATATCTACCACAGGGGGGTGTACCTGCGGTTATGTAGGACTCTAACTTATTAGGCCTACCAACAAAAAAAACACCGGAACGTTCCGTTCCGTCTAGTCGCCTTCTCTACACACACAAGATCCGCCCCACATCTTGTGGGGCGGACCAACATTGCGCGTTGTCTCCCAGTACGCGGCCGACAACATTTAATTTGCTTTTGATGGGATATCGTTACAATTTGTAAATAAATTTATTATTATTCAAAAATAATTCACTAATAAAATTCACTGTTTTCAAAATTTTCCCTATGTTTTCTAGGACTCGCCAATTTTTTTTTAACCGCTATGCGGAGCGGAGGTAGAGAATCCTCATGGATACCCTCACGGCCGTCCGTGCGGGTTATGTCGGACTCTTACCGACTAAACTCCACCTTACGCCTTTAACCCTAAGGTCGTTAAGGCTTCATCGGATGGCGACCGCCCCTCAGGAAAGAAGGCGGTACAGCGCTGCCCTTTTTATTTTATTTGGGAGGAAATGCGCAACCGCACCGTACCCGCCGTTGGCTAGACGGCGAGCGTGTGTGGGGTTGGCCCGGTAGAGTGCCAGGCCGACCCACTAAAACCCCCGTGTGTTCTCCCTGGCCTTGTGGGCGCGCATGGTAGGGTCCACAATGCGACTACCACTACCAGTGCGTCCGGGCAGAACCGACAATGTTGGTCGGGCTATCGCCAAGGGGGGATTGCCCGAGAACACCAGGGCAATCCCCAGACGAAGGGCCTTACGGCGGCGTGTACGGGGCCAACCGTGCACACAGATTCGATCAAAGACGAGGCAAATTGTGTTATCGAAAATCTTTTGCCAGAAATGTCAAAAGAAAGATATATTATATACTAGTGGGCCCGGCAGACGTTGTCCTGCCCGATTACAGCGCCACCTACCGGGTCCAATTAAATTACGTATAAACCTTCCTTGAACCTATTCAAATACACACAGAAAAATGAGAATTTAATACATTTAGTTTTACGTGAATTTAAAGATAAATTATTTATAGTGAACCAATGCAATACTTTAGTGAGAGTACTATTTACAACGTCAGTATTTCCATTTCCTCTGTCAACCTTAAATATTAAAGAAGTATCATCTGCAAATAGTACTGTATCGCACAGATTCTTAGTGAAGTGTGGGAGGTCATTAATATAAATTAAGAAAAGCAAGGGTCCACCAACAGACTCAGTTTTGTTAATAACAACTTTCTGAACCCTATTGGATAAATAAGACTCAATAAGTCTCATTGCTTCTTCAGAGACACCATAATGTTTGAGTTTATTTAAAAGAGTTTGGTGACCAACGCAATCAAAAGCTTTCGATAGGTCACAAAATATACCAATTACATCTTGTTTACACCCCAAGCAGCAAAAATGTTTTTCAGAAGTGCAACACCGGCATCAGTAGTGCAACGACCTTTATTATTAACATAAACATAGACATCATATTCAATATTATTATTCAATATTCGCTTATCGGCCGAATATAAGAAATGTAGTCGAATAAGCCGAATACCGAATTATAACCGAATATTCTTTGTAAGTCTAATTTTACCATTGCCTTTCCGGCGCCAGCAGCCGGCCTGTGGCGGGTAGCGGAAAAACATCCATTCTCTTTACGTATTTGTTTAAACTCCTCTTTAAATTAAAATGCCAGTCTGGAGGCATAACACATACGCGTTTCTGATATTTCCAACGCACATGACATTGTTTTCACACCGTTATCTCAAAGCTTTTACTACACTCCCCTCCGAAGTCAACCGCAGAAGTCAATCTACTCAACTTAGCCCGACTCAACTGAGATATACGACCGAGGCGAAGGGATAACTTAATCAAGCAAAGTGGTGCTTAGATATGACGACTATTACTTATGCAACTCAATTGGACAGCTTTCGGTAAGCTGGATTGAGATGAATGGGGTTCGTTCGCTCTCTTTGAAACACAACTGCTCTTTCGCGGGGGCCGCTTAGTGCTGTGAAATATGGTCGATTATTGCATAGCTATAATTGTCGCTTCACCAGGTTCACGAAAATCACTAACAAAAACATTAGTCATCTTCATTATTATCTATTACTGGCTGTGCCCGCGAACTACGTTTCGCCATAATAATTGCCCAAAAAAGCCCTTATCACCCAAGGGTATAAAGAAGAATACTTTACGACCAATTCTCAGACCTACTGAACATACACAAAAATTTTCATAAAAATCGGTCAAGTCGCTTCGGAGGAGTTCGGTTTCGAACACTGTGACACACAGAATTTGCAATTTGCTGCGAATCTCACAGGAGCCACATGCGTTATAGATGACTGTCACCACTTTGCCATTAGGTGGTCAGTTTGCTCGTTTGCTAACTTAGATGCAATAAAAAAATTGGAAGTAACCTATAGCGTTTGATTCCCTTGTGAAATAGCAAAATTTGCGAAATAAATAAACGATCATATCTTTTGATCGGGTCAAGTTACAACTATGACTTTTTCACAGCCGATAAAGACCGTAGACCCGTGTATTTGATATGAATTTCAGTTTGATATCTTCACGTGTTCCCGAGAAAAAAGGGTCTTGTCATACAGACGGACAGACGCACAACAAAGCGATCCTATAAGGGTTCCGTTAAAGGGTCGTTACTCGTGTTCCCACTACTTTGCCCCACCGATGGGACCACGAGGATATGTGGTTTCTCTAACTAACTATTTTGACTATATTAACCCTAGAAAGATAATCTGCGCCTCGGAGGCGCAAGCAAAATACGATATATCGCTGTCTTTTTTTAAGGAGTGCGCTCTCTAACCTGTCACTATAGGTAATCTCAGTCTTCGCCAAGTACAACAGCGGGGCGGACGCGGGCACTTGGTAAGTACTTTGGATTGGCTGCTTTTGCTAGGTGTTGCGCTCGTGGAGCGCATGATTATCTTTTGTGTAACTTTCAGCGGAACCTATCAAGTGTTATTTAGCAGTTATTTATATTTTTTTATAGTTTTCTTATATGTTTTAGGGTCTGAAAATCATGGCACAAAAACAAAAGCCATTGAATCGTAAACAATTTATGAAAAAGTTGAACACTCAACTCACGGAACCCTGGATGAACAGCAGATTGCTTATGCCGACTCTAAAGCGATCAGCCCGAACCGCTATAGAAGCTGCATTACCAAAACCTGGTGAAAATGAAGCTGTAGATGGATAAGATGAACCCGAGCTAAAAAAAAAAGCGGATGTCAAAAATGACTTACGCTAAATGCAAAAAAAGCATCTGTGGCGAACACAAGAAAGATGTGTGTGTCGACTGTACTTAACATGCCATTTCTGGAACCAAGGATACTATTTTTATTTTTCTAGTTCATGTTAAGTAAATATTAGGAATTACTAGCGATTATGATCTCTCAAAGAGAAGTTATGTCCTAATAAAATAAGACTGGTATTTTTTGTTACTTTTTCTAAGAGCTTTAGAACATTGTGTTAGATTTTTCGTAAAATAAATAATTTTAACAAAATTTTGACTTTAATTTCTTCTATTAGGTATAAACTTTACACCAAAGTAGGCTAGACCTGATTTAAAAGCTTTACAGGCCACAGACAGACTTTACTATTTTGTGCGCTCGAGACGCGCATGATTATCTTTTACGTGACTTCCAACATGATTATCTTTCTAGGGTTAAGGAAATAGAGGATCTTATAAATGAGTCGTCAAGGAACGATTAATGGTATTCCGCGTGGTCTTATTGGCCAGTGGGACCACGAGACACCACATTTTCTCGTGGTCCCACCAGTGGGGCAAAGTACTGGGACCACTAGTAACGAACCTTCCTTTTGAGGTACCTACGGAAACCTAAAAATCAAGGCTCGAATACCGGTTAAATTTTCAAACCGTTATCATGTAGACAGGTAGCTACTTGGAGCAAAACCTTTTCATTACGGTTTGGTTCATGTAAACCGTTTTTTGAACCGGTTCTTGTAGGAGTTCTCACATAAAGGTTTTATCAAAAAACCGGTTTGGAGTAATAAAAACCGGCTGAGAAAACGCAAGATTGATACTGTCTAGTGTTATTCAGTACCTTCTTCATTTCTTCACAGTTTGAACAAGTGTTGTTTGCGCCGTAATCAAAGTTTGTATATATACAGGATTACTTTTTTATCACCCAGGAAAATTTAAGGGACGCTTCACGACATGGTAATAGAATGATTTAAATATGAATAAAAAAAAACTCACCTAAGTACTTAATTTTATATTAATGTTCTAAAATATTAAAAAAATACTGAACTAGTTGAGAGCAGTATTTTTAGAGATTAATTTACTTTTTTTTAATTTTTTTTGAATATAATAATGGATGTGTCCTGAAGCGTCCCTTAAATTTTGCGGGGTGATAAAAAAATAACCATGTATATTGTTTTCTTTCTATTATCTTTAATACTTACAAATGATAGTGGTTTGTGAATCCACTACGCAAATCAGATATCAACGTACTACATACGTTAAAAAGTACTGCGCGGCCGTAAGCGTACGCGTCTTCAAGTCAATAACACGCACGATACAATATTGATTAAACCGGTTCTTATAACGTTCGCGTTCTGAGCAAAAAGATCGGAGCAAAACCTTTGTACAGTGTCTCCATATATCTATGTTTTTGTTGCTGTTTTTGTGTGTGTGTACATAAATTGTAAAATAAACTAATATTAACCGGTATATTTTAAACCGGCTCCGAGCCTTGCTAAAATTAGGGGACTAACAAAATTTTGTCATGGTTCCAATTGCGATTTTCTAATCTGTGGTACTTAACCAGTGCGGGCAGGTATAACAATAGTTAATAGTTTGAGTCAGTGGTCTAATGCATGCTTGAATTCTCATCGATTAGAGTTGAGTTAGATATAATTGCTACAGCCTAGCCGTCGGTCGCAGAGAAAATAATGCTACAGGAGCCAACCGCGCTTCGAAAAAAGAAAACAGAATAGGAGTAATAAAAATAAACAATTTCTCAGTGTACCCATAAACACCCCTCCGCAGAACATAAATCATCGAGCGAGAGGAGCGCAGTAACTTTAACTATCTCTCCCTTCGATAGTTTGCTGCCTGCAAATAACTATAAAAGTTATATTTGTAGCGAAGCGATTCGAAAACAAGGGATGTTTTAGTGTAATGATAAAAACAGATTAGGCTCTGTAATGCTGGGGCACAATCAACATTTGGCTAACTAAAGTGTTTTCAGAAACTGGGCATTTTTACAGTTTTAGTAGTTTTGATCATATTTTAGGTTTTAGAATTGTCTCGTTGGTCAAGTTGGTCACAAGTGCGACTGTTAGTCTGAGGTCTCGGGTTCATTGTCCAGGTCGGGCAGAAAGTTAATTAAGTTTTCCTGTTTAGCAAAATTTTCAGAAGCGAATTCTTTGGGCTCCGTTTGCGTCGTAACGCGTTAAATAACGCAGTAATTTTGACATCACTCACATGTAGCCAACAGCATTAAATAATTGGTAACTATGGTTTATATGCTTTGCAGCCGGCTCCGCAGATTTAGTCGCTGTTATAGGCGTTATTTTTACGTGTATTACGACGAAGGCTAAGTAATATGAGACATCAAAAATATTGGCGAATTGTAAGTAATTCTAATACGTTTCCACACTTAAACACTTTACTTATTTTAATGAATTTTAGATAGATGACAGAAAGAAAAAACCGGCCAAGCGTTCCGTAGGATTGACGTATTAAAAAAACTACTTACTAGATCTTGTTCAAACCAATTTTCGGTGGTGCACATGTTTGCAAACTTAAAAAATATATATGATGTACATTACGTACATCATGACGTAATTATGACTACATTGTGTTGCTTGGTGACTTTAACATAAATTTTTTAAAGACATATGACGATAAAACCGTCAAGTTGCTTAACTTTCTTAATTACATGATTTACATGCAATTGGAGCAAGTAGTCACTGAGCCTACTCATTTCTCTTCAGGTACTGAAACATTGATTGACCTGGCTTGCACCAACGCGCCCGTACGTGACATAAATGTCACAAATATCACTGGGGGCCTTGGTCATGCCATGATAATCGTAACTTTTGCTATTAAAAGACCCAAAATTCCACCAAAAATATTAACATATTCCGCCAACAAACTGTTGTTGCAGTTTGGCGGGTGCATTGTATCTGTGTAAACAATGGTGTCAATTCTGTTGGCATTTGTTGGAATAAACTAAATTAAATTTAGTTTTAGTGCTGTCAAATCGTGTTTTTTGTTCGAAAATTTTAACTGAAAACACAATTTGACTGCACTAAAACTAAATTTAGTTTAGTTTAATCGAATTAGTGCCAACAGAATTGCCACCAATATGTACTTGGTGTAATAAACAATTTTATTATTATTATTATTATCCATTTATTCAAAAATATCCTTAAATTTAAGTTTTTTACAATATATATATATAAAACAAAATACTATAAAAAACTTAAACCTAGTATGCCGCCAACAGCGAGGCAAGGCCCAAGCTGCCGGTGGTTAGGGCTGCAGAGAGAGGAATCTCCGGACAATACGTGCCGTGTCGAGAATCACTGCTTTCTGTATCCGACCCTTGATCCATTCCTCAAGCGAGAGCCTCTTAAGATGTCGGTCGAGACTCTTCGCTATCAAGCCATTCGCCGAAACAACTATCGGAACAATTATTATTATTATTATTATATCGACCCATAAAAAATATAATTATAAATAATTTTAATGATGACCTTCAGTCAATTGATTGGAATTTGGTGCTTCATGAAAGAACGGTCGAAGGTATGGTAAACATTTTTAATACAATTTTGAATTCCCTTTTCGACAGACATGCTCCTCTAAAGACAATTAAAATGAAGTATAATCGCTCACTGCCTTGGGTCACTGATACAATTAAAATCATGATTGAAAAGAGAAATGAAGCCCATGACAATCATAGGAGAGAGAAGTCTGAGAGTACCAGGAAGTATTACAAAGAATTAAAACAGCTCGTAGAGTATAGTATAGCTCAAGAGAAGAAAGCGTACTATAATTTTAGAATAAATTCAAATCAATATAACACAAAATTACTATGGAAGAATCTTAAAGATACAGTCTTAGTGGATGATAAAAGGTATAATTGTTTGCCTGATTGTTTTAACGAGCCTTGCAAAATAAACAAAAATTTTCTTGACGTACCTGGCAAGACTCTGGTTCCTATCTCTGAGCTGACATACTATGAATATAATAGGTTTAATAACGACACTTTCACGCTTAAAACTGTAGATGAAGACCTAGTAGCTAAATTTCTTTTATCTATTACTACTAACGCTATTGGTGCTGATGGTATCAGTAAGGATATGTTGTTGCTGACACTACCACACACACTACCTATAATCACCGAGATTATAAATAGATCAATCTCTTCGGGTGAAGTTCCAAATGTGTGGAAATCAGCCATTATTACACCACTTCCAAAAGTAATCAACCCTTCAACTCCTAAAGATTTGAGACCTATAAATATTCTCCCGTTTTTGTCAAAAGTTCTGGAAAAAGTGATTAGCGTGCAACTGACAAATTACGTGGAAGCTCATGGGATCCTGCCACCATTTCAGTCAGGATTTCGTAAGGGCATGGGTACAACAACTGCATTGATGGATGTAATGGATAATATTCTCGCGGAACAGGATGTCGGCAACAGCACATGCCTTGTATTACTTGATTTTTCGCGTGCGTCCGATAGTATAAGCACTTCTCTTCTTCTTTCAAAATTATCTTATTACGGTGCAGACAGGGGAGCTTTAGCCTGGTTCCATAGTTATTTAAGTAATCGCACTCAAGTGGTTAAATTGATGAAGGACGACGGGAGTGCTGTGTTTTCCGAGGCCATGCAAGTTTTGCGAGGGGTTCCACAGGGGTCCATACTCGGTCCCCTGCTATTCATAGTATATAGCGCCGATATTGTCAAGCAAATCCAATATTCAAAGTACCAGTTATACGCCGATGATGTACAGTTGTATATCTCAGGTCACCCCTCTGCCATAAATGACACAGTCGAGAAAATAAATGAAGATCTTCAACGCATCTCTAATTGGGCAGACCGTAACTGTTTAGTGCTTAATCCTAATAAGTCCAAGTATATGGTACTTGGTTCGAAATTGCAAATATTTAAGACTCTCGAAAATATACCTATTGTCAGCATTGATGGTAACAGCATTGAGCGAGTGGAGGAGGCAAGAAATTTGGGTGTTCTGTTCGATGGGCAACTGCGATTCGAGAAGCACGTACTGAACTTGGTAAGAACATGTTTTCATCGTCTTAAAGTCATATATCGTATTCGAAATCTTTTAAGTGTGCACGTCCGTATCGTACTTTGTGAATCACTAATACTCTCAAGACTCAACTATGCGGACTTAGTGTATGGCCCTCGTCTTTTGAAAAAGACTCGACGACTTGTTCAACGAGTACAAAATGCTTGTTGTCGTTTTTGCTATGACATCCCACCAAGGAGTCATATTACACCGTACCTTTTTTTTTTTTTTTCTCGGGGCGAAATGCGTGACCGCACCGTACCCGCCGTGGGCTAGACGGCGGGTGTGTGTGGGGCTCTCCTGGCAGAATACCAGGCCTACCCACTAAAACCCCCCGGTGTTCTCCCTGCCCTTATGGGCGCGCTAGGTAAGGTCCACAGTGCGACTCCACTACCCACGCGCCCGGGTATATTACACCGTACCTTAACAATGCATCCACATTAAACATGGAGTCTCGCAGACAGCTACATCTGGCCTGCTTACTTTTCGTTGTCGTAAATAAAGAGAAACCTAACTATCTTCATGCCAAACTAAACTTTTCAAAATTTGGGAACAGGTACGACATTCGAGAAACTCGAGGTGAGAGATTTTTCCCACATCGTTATCGCACTGTGGCATTCAAAGGTAGTTTCCGCTATTTGTCAACCAAATGTTGGAATAATATTCCTCCGCCTCTCAGATCCTTGAAATCTAAATTTTCCTTTAAATTGAGATACAAAAAGTTTTTATTAGAGCGACAAAATTCCGGAATACCATATGGCTGGCTACTGGCGGATTTTGCTGTGTGAAAGTTTTAGTTTTTGTTTTATTAATAGTATTATTTGCCATTACAGTTTATATATATGCACATAGGTATATGTGTGTATATATATATAATATATATATATGTATGTGTATATGTGTATATATATATGTGTCTATGTGTGTATATGTATTTACAGAGATATGTCACAAATGGTTGTACGTATACTATGTTTCTTATAATGTTCATACGTATATAACGTCGTATCTCACTGCGCAATTTTGCTTGGTATGTCACACAATTCCATTCCTCGTTGTTATTTTTGATGTTTCATTTATTAAACTTTTACTAAATGTTTGACCCAAACAATTTTTGATATCGTCATGCTGCGTCGGTTTCCTTCTTATGGGCGATGACGGAAGATCAGTGTTCGCTCGAAAGGGCGAAGCTAGACACTGAGTCATGGCCTTTTTGTCCTGCTGCAACACACACATGTTATACTTACTCACATGGAATCATAGGTGTATAGTATATATTAAGATAATTTAGCATTGTTCGAATGTAATGTAATATGTGTGTGTGTGTTATTTGGCAAATAAACTTATATCTATCTATCTATAGTTTCGGAGAAAAGTGGCTGTGACATACGGACGGACAGACAGACAGACAGATATGACGAATCTATAAGGGTTCCGTTTTTTGCCATTTGGCTACGGAACCCTAAAAACCGGCCAATTGCGACGCGCGGTGTAGGGTTTCGTAGTTGCAAATGCCAACTTTGAGTTCACACTCACATCTCATAACCCGCTGCTATTAAATAAGGCATTATTATTATTATTAAAGCTGCAATGATTTTATATTTCCTTAATTTCTCGTGGTTCGTAAATTTATATTCAATACTAATTTTTAATGAAATTTTAATTTTTCGAGTAGATTTTATAAGTTGGTCGTCTATAACTTTTAAACTTCGTTATATATACTACTGTTTTAATTTTTTTCACGTGTCCATATATAACCGTTTAGCAGATAGGGGGGGGGGGGGGGGGGGTAAGTGCCCTTACCTCTAACAAATATTTCGGAAACGGATCCCTAAATCGAAAAATGGTGTTCTGAACCTTATTAGTCAAGAATGGGGATTATGGTAAAGGGATATAAAACATTTTCTGTTGCGAAATAAAAAGGTTAAAAGATAAAATAAGGGTTTAATGTAAACATGATAAAAAACCTCATTTGAGTGAAAAAAAATTCATTGACAAAACACTTTAGTGTCTTTTTAGCTTTGATATCCTTGCAATAACCATGTTCAAAACATTTTCTACAGATTCATAATGTGGTACCTATCTCTGGAAACCTATCAGACGTCAGATCACAGAGTTGTTCACAGTAATGTAATGTTATTTCTGTTGATAACTTTCCAATAACTGTTTGTCTACAAGATCTAATAGATATCTTATGTGGATCGCCCGACCGAGGACTGAATGTCACCATAAATCTGATAAACACAATTAAGATCCGATACCCTCCCCAGCTGCAATGATAGATACGATCTCCAAAAGTATGGCAGTGCACTGTGGCGTTGTAAATACTGTGGTGCATTTTTGCTAGAGGACTACAATGTTCTTTGGCTGTAGGGTCAATGTATTTAATGGTTGACTTGAGACACTAGTTAAAATAAAGGAGACTAGTTCGTGTTTATGTTTGTTGAATATTTTTTGCTCGGCTTAGTTGTCTTAGTATTGTCTTATTCAAAAATATTTTTGTAAACAAAGTAATGTCATTGTCAAATTAAAGTTTCAGATGTAATAAACATTTTACCACTAAGTATAATCACTGTGCTGGTTATTAGATTTGAATGAATTTATATTGTACTAACAAATTATGTAAAACTTAATGGTAATGATATTGAAATTCCAAGAATTTCTGTAGTTTTCTTTTCGCAGTCCCTTATAGACCAGTACTCAGTTTTAGACCATGTTTAATATGTATATTTATAACAGTTCATGATCAATTCTTTTTCTAATACCGACAGGGCAGATCGTCGTCGTTTGTTTATATAAAATATCATTAATTTTGAATATACAAGGTTATTTTTTAATTATGCCAAAAATTTTGTGTGCTTGTTCGGACAAGCAAACTGAACAACTTTCACTATGGCACCAACTTTGAAATCGCAAAAAAAAATCTGCTGTTCCATACATTTAGGTTCAGTGAATGTTGAACATTATTTTGTATGGAACAGCTGATTTTTTTTTGCGAAGTTGGTCCCATAGTGGAAGTTATTAACACCTGGCAGTGTTAAAAACTCCGTAAAATATAATTTACTATGAAACCGTCAAGTAATAATAACTTCATGTAAAATAAACATTTATCTAGAATCAATAATTCAAAATATTATCCTCAATAAAACGTATTAATTGAAGAGCCCAAAGAATTTACTAACAGGTTTTCTGACAGAAATGGTTATGTTTTTAATTCATGTATGGAATTAAATGGGAATTAAAAATCCGAGTTACAAAGTCTGTTGTCGTAACAAAAATATTAACATATTATTGTGTTCCTATCCCTATACAGAGTTAACGTAAGCCATACAGTACAGAGTTAACATATTTCATGTACAGCTAGTGTAGTTTTTCGCCTTATTTATACCATTGTTTCTTCAATTTCCCTGTTTTACTGAAAAAGGAAACCCTCTTTCATAGTCTAAATTCGTTAAATTTTTTTCATTCATTTGCTTTAAGAGTTAACTGTAACAGATAACAAGTAGGTATCTCAATTACCTAGTGAGCATATTATATATACACGGTTATTTTTTTATCACCCTGGAAAATTAAGGGACGCTTAATAAAAAATAATAAAAAAAATACCTCACTTACTTAATTTTATATTAATTCCCTAAAAAAAACAAAAAAATGCTGCACTAGTTGAGAGCAGCATTTTTAGATATTTAAAAAAAAATATATATAACATTGGATGTGTCCTGAAGCGTTCCTAAAATTTTCCAGGGTGATAAAAAAATAACCGTTTATAAATGTACTCGCAAACGCAAACTTTTTGGACTGAATTTTTGCTGTTGGCTGCAGATGGTCTTAACGGAGCCAACGGAGTTTTATTTATGAAGATGCGAACTATGGGTCCTTAAATCTTGCAAGTAAGTTGTTTCTGTATGGTAGAGTAAGTAGAATTCTAACGAACAGCAGCGATAGAAGGGTCTGAAGCAAACACATAGAACGTCAATGTAGGAATGATTTATTATTAACCATAAGCAACATGGCCCCGTTTTGTAATTGCCGTACGCATTGCTTTAACTTAAAATTATGTTGATATTCAAAAAGGTAACTTAGAACATCATTGTTAAGCTAGACGTTGAGTGTGTCTTTGACTGCTATGGGGACAAACTTAATTTTATGATACGAGTACCTATATTATATACTATAGGGATAATAAACATCAACGTTGACTACATCGACACATTTAAATCTAGCTTTACTTTTTATTATGAACCCCAAGAAATTGTGATTATGTGAACCGAGGCAGTAACAATTAGCCTTTTATTGTCTTGTCGATTGTCATAAACTCATCGCGCGCTTTGTAATGGCCGTCGGCGCCGTTAATAATCTTGCGAAAATTAATAGGGAAATATGGTTAGAGCGCGCGGTGCGCACTAAAGATTGGATACTCGTAATTGGTTAACTAAGTTAATTGCATACCTACTTATTGTTAACTAGTGGGCCCGGCAGACGTTGTCCTGCCTAATTACACCGCCACCTACCGGGTCCAATTGTACGTTTAAACCTTCCCTGGACCTATTCAAACACACCCAGAAAATTTCGTAAGAATCGATCGAGCCGTTTAAGAGTTTTGCAAGACTAACACACAGCGATTCATTTTTATATATAAGAAGATTTATGAAAGAAGATAAATGAAAAGCAGAAACTAAAAGCTTATTTCCTCAATCCGCTTCCCAGTACTATAAATTTTTTGATTAAGAAATTTGTGATACTGTGGTAGATGAATTTTTGTTGTAAGTGTTGATCTATATTTGTGTTGTTTAAAAAATTTAGTTAGAAGACGGAAAAACTTCTGTTTTTGCCTGCCTTCAAATTTAATTTTTATGTTAGAAAGTAACCTGTTCTTCCCCATGGTTCACTTATGCCGACACTTACCAAAGGTGTACTTTGACTGAGGTGTGCGCAGTGCGTGCCTAGAAAACAAAGAGTAAACATTCGCATTTTCAAAATCAAGATTAAGGATCAAATACAATTTTACTGCAAAGGATGCATGCAAAGTTGCCAGGGAAAGCAAAGCTTGCATTCAAATCGAGCAAAGTGTATCTAATTCCTGACACATTAACGGGAGAGCACGCCGACCCTAAACTAACCGCACCGCACCCCATCCCCAGAGAGCATTTGTTATTTTTACAATTATAATTGTCGCCACGCTTATTGTTTCAGCGGAGTGCCGATGCCGAGGGCTAAACATGACTGGCGTTTACGCGACTTCCTGCGCTTTACGCGACGGGATCATAAGATATATTCTTTTTCTCGGGAAAATGATTAATCGTTTCATTGTCTTTTGTTTTTATCAGCATTTGTTTTGTGACGCAGCGTATTTAATGTGATGATCAATTCGTTACAATATGTTTGATGATTAACTAAATACATAATTTATTCCACATAACAACGGAATACTTACAATGTATTTTCCGTGAATCAAAAGCTATTTCGTTTTTCTTTCTGATTTCAGGTTCAATTTGAATGTATGATTTTTTAGGTTTGTTGTGTTATCTCATAGCTCTGTTATTTACGAAATGATGTGGAAAAACATTTTTGTTGCTTGAGAGAGTATAACTTTCCGATTGGTCCCATTGTCACCAAAGTCAGGATCTGGTGATGGGATAGCAGGAAAATCGAGGGAGACCCTCAAATTTTATACGCACGTTCTGTGAGTTTCATATTTTCTCAGAAGCTATTCAGGTATTTGCGTCTGGTAGTCATGAGTCGAGCTGATGATGGAAGGATCCTTGACTTTTACTAGTTAGAGATAAGTTTTTTAAATGCAATAGGCACGTATTGACCCTCAGTTGTATTCTTTCAAGTTACTTTAGCGAGCTGGTGTAAATTAATTTAAAATTAAAATAAATATTTAAATAATAATAATTTAATAAACTATTCATATACTGCATGTGCTGAGATTAATAGTCTTTGCGATTGTATCATCTGTGATGTCGACCATCTACGTCTGTAGTACTTTTATTGCTATCCAGACAAGCCTCCGGTCTACAGGGGCTGGGATCGCGGAGCTGACGTCACGCCGGAAGCACGCACCCGGAAGCACGCGATCTGTCTGCTAGCATTCTATATTGCAACATTGTGCACTTCCTGCCGCGAGTTGGGCGTCTCCCTGAACCGGAAGATGTATTCGTGCGCCCATAAAAATGTAATCTTAAAGTTTGTAAGATTTGTAGTTTTTAAAGGGCAATGTAGATGGCTATGCTCGGGGGTTTTCTACGCGATCGCATCAGAAATAACGAGATCCGTAGAAGCGAGCCGACATAACTCAATGAATTTTATTGCAAACTTTAAGTGGCAGTGAGCAGGACACATAGCTCACAGCACTGACGGCCGCTGAAGGTCAGGGATGCCACTGGATGCGGGAGGCGCAGGACCGATCAGTTTGGTGAACCCTGGGAGGTCTATGTCCAACATTGGGTGACTCTCGGTTGATGATAATGATGATGAAGGTTTGTAACGTGCCCTTTTACCTTCCCAACAAACAAAAAAATGTTTTATAATGGTAAATAAAGCCAAAAATATTAACCTTATAAAAGCCATATACTTAAACGATAATAATAGTACATTGTTACCCTAGGGGTGAAAGTAACTTATTTAGTCCCGAGACGGTGTTTGGCGCCCGAGCGTAGCGAGGGCACCAATAGATCGAGGGACTAAATAAGTCTTTAACCCGAGGTAAACACTGTGCTTTTCATTACGAATACAAGGAAAGAAACAATAAAACAAATAATTAGCTAAAGAATAAATGTATATTTTTATACATAAATCAACTACTTCTGCTTTAGCCCTTTCTCTTATAAATTCAAAAACTCCATACCTGAATTAGATGAACCTGTTGTGTTAATTTTAACACAATATTATACAAATATAAATAATTAACTGTTAATACAAATCTCTGTTATACGGAAGTATAACCAAAACTCTACAACTTGAAAAAACAAATGAAGATCGCATTGCCGCTTTCCCGTTTATTTTGTTGTTTTTCCTGTGGCCGGCAATCCAGCCATTATTTTTCATTTTTATCATCATAGAAAAAATGTATATTTTGCCCATATCTATGTTATTTTAAAGAAATAGTTGAAATTAAAATTTAATAAAGTCATATTTTAAAAAAATATATCCTTTAAATTCTTAATATTATGTTATTTCAATTTTACACCGCGCTGTAATTGAGTGGCTGTACACAGCCACTTTACATAGAAAATCGGATCATGGTTCAATAGAAATATGAAAATAGACCTAATTTCTTGTTTAAAATGTGACAGCAGCTGTCAGTTGAAAGTGATTCTCCCTAGGGCTGAAAAGTATTACTTTCAACCCGCTCCTCAGGCAACTTCAGACCTACTTTCAGAGTATGAGTAATGAAAAACAAATTACAAGTGTATTATACCTATATAAGTTTTATAAGTGTCATATAATTCGCAAATGTTTCTCATAATTACCATAAACAAGCAAGGGTATTGCTAATATGTCTTGAAAAGGCATGGAGTTTGCTGTTACATACCAATCATCCATTACGGTTAACAAAACGCAGCTATAAGCGATTCTTCGTTTCTTTTATTGTCTTAGACGAAATTAAGCAATGGGACCCTATTGAATAGAATAACTATGAGGTCTATGTGATGTGATAGAACTATTGTTTGTATTGCACTACAAAATTCACAATTTTGGCAAAAAAATCTTTTAGTTTAATTGTTACTCAAAAAGGACTTAGAATTATCTCTTTATACGGCTCTTCTATCCTTATACAAATTGTTTCATAAATGTGAAAATATAGTAAAATAGAGGAGTAGAGGAGTAAAATAGAGGAATAGTAAGAAACAAACTAGAAACTATCGTTCTTATAGTCCAGACAATGAAGGCTAAATCCTATGAATTCTTTGAACATGCACGGATTTTCATGAATATTTGGGATATTAAGCTCATGTTACGGTCTACTTTAAAAGCTACCCTACCACAGTGCCCGCTCTTTATTTTTTAGGTGTAAAAACAACCCCTATATGTGAAAAATGAGAAAACGAAGGATTTAAGCAATTAATATATTGAAAACTCAATGCAATATATCAATTTAACTTTATTTGATATTCTAGGCATGTTTTGACGTATTAAAACATTTCAATCCTTAGAAATTCAACCCATGGAGTGCTACTTAGCACGTAATTCTTATTTTTATTTTCAAGTAAAAAATAAACGTACCAAGAAACTCATGTAATGTACCACAATGCGATTGAGTTGTATACTTTTATCAACGGCCGTATGTAAATGTGCCCGCTCAATGAGGCGCGTCGATCGGGGGGGAGGAGCTGGTGATTTATGATAGCGAGTCGTGTCTTCCTGCCGACTCCAGAGGTTCTTATGTACCCGCCTTATGTAACCAATTTTGGGCACACAACTATGTGGCTACGCAAGGGCTACGCGTTAATATATTAATAAGTACTGCCCTTTGATTGTGTAACAAAAATCTATAGCAATCGCTTTCGAATTTGACAGCCAAAGTGCAGTCATCACAATTTTTTACCGAGAGTCGACACAGAGTAAACATTCAAATCCCAACACTACTATGGTGGTATTGTTAAGTCCCACCATACCCCCAGTGGTATGGCTAGTGGTATAGTGGGTCCGCAGTGGACGCCACAATGATTGGCAAATTCAAAGCGATCTTGATAGATTTGTTTCTGACACTAACCCCCGTGGTAGATAAGCTTAAGAGGATTGTGAAGTTGTAAATTTTCATACAAAAAGCCATAACGTTTTTCTCCCTTTTTATATAGTCCAATTTTCATAATTATTGGAAAAGCTGTAGATATATACAGGGTGTCCCAAAAAATAGTGTCAATCGAAAGTCCAGAGTTAGAGCACCTCTTGGAGTACCCGAATCACCCCCATGTATGTTCCGCGATTATTCGTAGTTTTAGAGTAATAATTTTTTTTCTGACTTTTTGAAAATTTCGATCTAAAGAACTTAAAAAAATGTAATAAAAAAAAATTGAACATATTTTAATGTTTTTCTTTATGCCACTGAATTATCTTTAGTGCTTCTTTTATGTCTAAAATAATCAGCTTCGTAACTTTAGTGGACATTTAGAAAACAGTAGTGTAAAGTCAAAATTTGAATGTTAGTGAAAAATTACTTAAAAATTCATCTTTAAATTAAAAATCTAAACAGGCGAATTCATGGTTTCTAAGTATGTGTAAAAACTTCTCTAGACTCTCTGCTTTCATAATAATTAAAAAAAGTACTTAATAGGGCTACTTTGGCTTAAATCGGCCATCAAAGACAGCAAGGTGAAAATTTCATAAAACTCGACTTCTGAATAATTTTTTTTTTAAATTCCAATTATTTATTAATAAACCAAAAATGATTGTAGAAAAGCTAAAAAATTATTATTTGAAGGTCAAAAATAACTGTTCCTGCTGCCATCTTTAATAACCTTTGAAGGTTTATTATAACTTAATAAATGAAACAAAACATTATTTTCAAAGTATTTATTATTCGATCGCTTAAAGAAAGTTTTCAAAATGACGACCTTCGTGCTCAATACATATTCTACATCGTCTAAAAAAGTTTTCTTTTAAATTTATAAATGCAATTCTGTTGTTTTTTATTGTTTCTTCCGCTTGTCTTAATTTTGTTCTTAACACTGTGACGTTTGTAATGTCCTTGGCGTATACTAATTCCTTGTAGTATCCCCAGACGAAAAAATCTATGGGGTTCAAGTCGGGGGACCGTGGCGGCCACTCAATTGGCCCTCCACGACCGATCCATCTGCCTGGAAATGTTTCAGACAAATGTTGTCTAACATTTCTAGCAAAATGGCATGGAGCGCCGTCGTTTTGAAAAATCATATTTCTCCGCGTTAATAGGTCTACATCTTCAAATAAGACGCCGAGATCACGTCGTAGAAATTGCAAGTAGGCCTCGCTGTTCAGTCGGTCCGGTAGTTCGAACGGACCAATCAGCTGTCCGTTTAGGATGCCTGACCACAAATTGATACTAAATTGTTCTTGGAAATTAGATTCCCTTGTGAGGTGTGGATTTTCAATACTCCACGAATGGTAGTTATGCGCATTAAACACCCCACATCGCTTAAAATGTGATTCATCAGTCCATAGAATATTTTTAAAGAAATTTTCGTTTTCAGCTTGTCTCCGTAACATTTCCTGACAAAATGCCACCCTTCTCGGGTAGTCTGCGGGCTTGAGCTGCTGAACTTTCTGGATGTGATATGGGTGAAAACGCTCTTGATTAAGTATTCGATGTGCTTGTGATTTCGGAATTCCGATTCGACGTTATATTGTTCTTACACTAACTGATGGATCTCTCACCACTTCTTCGACCACTGATTGGACAGTATCTGGGTCACTCATTTCAGATGGGCCTGATCTTCTACCTGGTAGGCGTCCTTCCATGTAAGAGTTATGTACTCTTAAAATCATGCGATGATCAGGCCAAGTTTCAGGCTGAGGTCCACCTCCATTTTGTACTTGCTGCCGGACCAACCTGGCTGCTTCAGAAGCATTTCCTCTTGCATATCCATAAAAGTAATGCATAAGAGCATATTCTTGCGATGAAAAAGACATCACAAAATGAAGAGCTTGAAAAGTCCGTTAAGAATGTCAAATTTGTCAAAATCCCGTATTCACACAAAACCAAATCGTAATCGCACTCAAGGTCCGTAAAGAAAGCAAAGTTCGTCAAATAATCACAAATGAGCGTATCGTACGTAAGGCGCAAACAAAAGCAGGCAAACGACTGGCGCCAGAACACAATAGGACTACACCCCCCGCCTCATCCCCTTGTCACAAAGAATAGCATTCCTCAGTTACAGTTATCCATTTCGCCAATGAGAGTGAGAGAGATAGCAATAATGTGGTCTCTTTCATATCCTCTCACTCGGGCAATTTTTTAGCAGGTAAGTACTGCGTTACATCCAACACTACAACCGATGTGATCCGCGAGAAAAATATTTAAATATGGGTTTCATGTAGTTAATTTTTGCTAAATTGTAATTAATCTGAACCTTAGAAATTATAAAAAGACCAGATATTTTTTTTATCATCTGATAGGAATTTGGTAAATTTTATGAAATTTTCACCTCGCTGTCTTTGATGGCCGATTTAAGCCAAAGTTTAAGTAGTTCTTTTTTTAAATGATTATGAAAGCAGAGAGTCTAGAGAAGTTTTTACACATACTTAGAAACCATGAATTCGCCTGTTTAGATTTTTAATTTAAAGATGAATTTTTAAGTAATTATTCACTAACATTCAAATTTTGACTTTACACTACTGTTTTCTAAATTTCCACTAAAGTTACGAAGCTGATTATTTTAGACATAAAAGAGGCACTAAAGATGATTCAGTGGCAAACAGAAAAACATTAAAATATGTTCTACTTTTTTTTATTTAAAATTTTTAAGTTCTTTGGATCAAAATGTTCAAAAAGTCAGAAAAAAAATTATTACTCGAAAACTACGAATAATCGCGGAACATACATGGGGGTGATTCGGGTACTCCAAGAGGTGATCTAACTCTGGACTTACGCTTGACACTATTTTTTGGGACAGCCTGTATATATAAACTCTTTATTGAACACAAATAAATACAAACATAGTACACGAAAGACAATAGTCTGTTCAAAATCGGACTTATCTCTGAAAGAGATTTCTTCCAGCCAACCCCAGCTGATGTTACTAAAAATTGATAAATGGGGACTAGAATAACCCAAATATATATATATATATATACATATCTGCTATAAATATATACACAATTATAAGTCAATACAAACTTTAAAAAAAAAAAAATAACCGAACCTAGTTATAATAATATCATAATCAATAAATATAATTATATCTATCATGCAAAAAGGTTTATGGATAATGTTATACTCTAAGACAAATTAGAAAGGTAGTGCTCTTTTAAATTGCGTTTGAAAGAATCGATGGATTTACTCTCACGAATTTTTGCAGGCAGACTATTCCACATTCTAGCGGCACGCACGGTAAATGAGTGGAAAAAGAATTTGGAGTTGGATATAATGAAGATCTAGGTTTGTACGTTTTGATTTTGAAGTAATATTGCTCAGAATGTAAATTATTTGTATCTAAATATCTATATTTTAGACTTAAAAGCATTTTTATCTTTTTTTTACTAAATTATACTAAATTAAAAAAGCAAAACGTACAAACATAGATTAAGGTATACTGAATCTAATAAGACCAAAAGTGTCTAATTTCGTAAAGGTTTAGGGGGGGGTAAAACCGTTATCGCTAGAAACAATATTTCAGTAAGAAATGTAGGCACTTGAGTCGGACTTTCAACTCTAAGCGGTGTGCAACAAACTGCATTTTTGAAAGTTCATACTCGAGCCATGAATTGTCACTTCACAGTCCTCTTAACCAATTTAAATTCTTTTATAGATTAGATCGATTTGTTAAAAATAGCAGAGTTCCTTCTTTCCTTATTATATTAAGGTGATTGTACACGGTGCAAATAAGTAACGCATATTGAAGTGTGAGCAATCCACGCTGAACCAGTGAACCCGCTTATTCTTTTATCACGGTACGGGAATCGAACCCGCGACCCGTTGCGCAGTAGGTGGTAGGTGATCACTCGACCTTTGCGCTAAACGTGTCGTCGATTCTATGTCAGGATGTACCCGCCTTGATTCGGCATCTGCCGTTATATTATCTGATGAGCTAATGTAATAAGCCATAACATACAAATTGCGACATTCACACCACACTGCCATAGTTGACGAGTGATGTCAGTGAAGTGGGGGAACTGAATACCCCCCATTGTATTGATGTAAGAGATTACTGTAGTGTTGTCGATGCGGAGAAATTTGACGACTACTTACATTTTTGGCGAACACTTTTAATCTTAGAAAAGCAGCTAGAATTTCTAGGTAGTTAATGTGTTGTGTTCTCTCCTGAATGCTGCACAACCCGCTAACCTTCTCTTTGCCACGTACAGCCCCGTATTTGAGGCGTCTGAGAAAATTTCCAGATCATGTGTATCATGTTTGATTTTACAAAACGGTATTTGTATTGCGTCATTCCTAGAGATATTTATAAATTTATCATAATTATCATTAATGATGATCTTAAGTTTAATTACTTAATGCGCTCGAATATCTATACCTATAAAATGCTTTGTCCTGAATGACTGACTGACTGACTGACTGACGGATCAACGCACAGCCTAAGCCGCTGATCGTAGAGACTTGAAACTTGGAGGGTGTGTTCTTTGTATGACGTAGGCGTCCGTTAAGAAAGGATTTTCCGAAATTCTATCCCTAAGGGGGTGAAAATGGGGGGAAAAGTTTGTATGGGACATCGTGATTCCGTTTTCGAATCTACTTCAAATTTTGCATAAACTTTCTTTAACAGAATTAATAGAAGATGTGTTTCGTATTTTATTGAAATTTATCCCCAAACGGGGTGAGATGGGGTAAGAAACTGATAAAATGTAAAAATCGACATTGATGCCGTTTTCATGGTTTTTCGGGTCGTAGATTACGAAAATAACATCGATTTCAACACCACATACCATCATCCCTGGATGGGGTGCAATGGGGTTGAAGTAGTTCATCTCTATATGGGTGTGACTGAACACCCCAATAACATTTAAGGGTATGTATCCATCAGAAGTAGAGATACTGTAGGAAAAATATTAGGGCTAACAAACCTACTTTTTTTCCCATACAAACTAAATAAATTATTTTTTGGTATTAAATGCCGACAGCCCTACGTAAGCGTACGAGGAATACAACGCTCACGTCATACAAACTGAATAAATTATTTTTTGGTATTAAGTGCCGAAAGCCCTACGTAAGCGTACGAGGAATACTACGCTAACGTCTGTCACGTGTCATTTTGTGTTTAAATTTCTTTTGTGTTAAGAGCTGATTATGGTTGCCACTTGAAAGTTTTTGCTTTCAGCTTAAAATGAAATAACTCTGAAAGTATTGGGGTTCTAGGTCTCAGACAAGCACCGAAGGTCCATTTAGTATCTAACTTATATGCCCCTTAAATGTTATTGGGGTGTTCAGTTACACCCGGTATATACACGGTTATTTTTTTATCACCCTGGAAAATTTAAGGGACGCTTCACGACATGGTATTAGAATGATTTAAATATAAATAAAAAAAATAACCCCTTAATTTTATATTAATTTTTTAAAAAATACAAAAAATGCTGCACTAGTTGTGAGCAGCATTTTTTGAGATTTTTTTTTTTTTTAAATTTTTTTTTTATATTTTTTATTTCATTTTTTTTATTTTTTATATAATATTGGATGTGTCCTGAAGCGTCCCTAAAATTTTCCAGGGTGATAAAAAAATAACCGTGTATAATAAAATCGTAGGGGTACAAAAATCTGTAATTGCGAAATATTAAGAAAAAAAAATAAACAGGTCGCCTTAAAATCATTAGCAGAACACGATAGAATAGTTTTTAAAAAAATTGTTTGTTTGTTTGTTTGTCTGTTTGTCCGGAAAGATCTCCGAAACTACTGGACAGAATTTGATATGGCTTACACCACAATGCTTAGAATTTTCCGGAAGAACATTTAGGCATAATTTCGTTTGTTTAAAATCACATTTTATTTTTAGTGAAATTCCATATAAAATTTTCGAACAATAAGTACTTTAGGTAGAAAATCAACATGGCGCACGTGAAATTATTTTGACAAGTCTGTCACATAGTACAGAGAGAATGTATTTTCTTCCAGGAAGGAAAGGCAATGGAACTACGCCATACAGCCTGAGCTTAAGTAATTGTAAGTCGAAAGTTGAAAGGCAGGAATGAAGTCTTTCATCACTCTTTCTTAAAGTACAAATAAAATTTAATATTTTCTGTTAACGGCTGTGCCCATCTGGATTTCGCCAACCAAATTGTCTTTTTCTTATGTCGTACTGCGGTGGTAAGGCAAAAGGATCAAGCCATACAACAAATGTATAAAGCATTTTTTATGACAATATCGAGTCACAATAAAATTTGTAGATTGGTTCTTGACTAATTTTCACAAAATCGGTACAATTTTTGAAATATTTGAAATGTTGAAAAGTGAAAATACCCTTTTCAAGGTATTTTGAAAGGTGTTATATGTTTTTACATTAAGACTAAGGAATCAAACTCTTTCACCCATTTAAAACTATTAAAAGTAATAGATTAATATTGATATTTAAAAAAAATATCTGACTGCAATGTTCTGGGTTACGTGTAGAGGGACGGGACGGGACTCTTGATCCTAATATCTAAAATGACGGATCACATTTTTTTGGATCCACCCAAGGAACATGGATATCGAACAAAGAACCTAAAGAGTAGAACACATTGAACCTAGCCACGTTGGCTTAATTACAACATGACTGCCGATAAAGTTCGTTTCCAAACCCAGCAATATGCATATCAAATAAAAGGCCTTGATGAGTAGAGCACTATGAACCTAGGAAAATCGCCCTAAATTCAACATGGCTGCCGCTCAAATAATACGGATAAAAGTTCGTTTCCAAACCTAGCAATATGGGTATCAAATGGAAGGCCTTGATGAGTAGAGTAGTATGAACCTAGCAACATTGACGTAAATTCAACATAGCTGCCGCTCAAAAAAGGTGGATGAAATTTCGTTTCCAAACCTAGCAATATAGGTATCCAATGAAAGGCCTTGAACAGTAGAGCATTATGAACCTAGGAAAATCGCTTTCGTTTTCAACATGGCCGCCGCTCAAATAAAACATATAAAAGTTCGTTTTCAAACCCAGCAATATGGGTATCAAATAAGAAGCCTTGATGAGTAGAGTACTATGAACCTAGCAATATTGACATAAATTCAACATAGCCGCCGCTCAAAAAAAGGATAAATGTCCATGAAAGGCCTTGATAAGTAGAGCACTATGAACCTAGCAACACTGACATAAATTCAACATGACCGCCGCTCAATAAAGGTGGATAAAAGTTCGTTTTCAAATCTAGCAATATAGGTATCAAATGAAGGGTCTTCAAGAGTAGAGCACTATGGACCTAGCAATATTGACGTAAATTCGACATGGCCACCGCTCAAAAAAGGTGGATTAAAGTTCGTTTCTTAATTTAGCAATATAGGTATAAAATGAAAGGCCTTGAAGAGTAGAGCACTATGAACCTAGGAAAATAGCACGAAATTCAATATGGGCGCTGCTCAAAAAAGCAGATAAAAGTTCGTTTCCAAACCCAGCAATATGGGTACCTATCAAATGAAAGGCCTTGATCAGTAGAGCACTATGAACGTTGCAACATTGACGTAAATTCAACATGGCCGCCGCTCAAAAAAGGCGGATAAAAGTTGCTTTTCAAACCCAGCAATAGGGGTATTAAATGAAAGTAGGCCCTGAAGAGTACCTAGCTAGAGCATTACGAACCTACGAAAATTGTCCTAATTTCGAAATGGCCGATGCTCAAGAAAGGCAGAATAAAGTTGATTCATTATGGAATAAAATGGAGGAAAAAACTAAACACTGTGTTAAGCATTTTGATGGCGAAACGTAGTTCGCGGGCACAGCTAGTTTTAGTATAAGGCTAGCTGTATTCTACAGCCGGGCAAACTGAGACTAGTAATTCGACTATTTGTGCGAATTGACGTATTCAACATCTTTTAACTTTTAAGAGTTAACCATTTTTTTTAATTTCTGATTTGTGATCTGGAAATTTTTAGTCTAGATTAGAACGAAACCTTTAAAATGTACATATTACTAGGTATCATTAAACTTTTGTCCTCGTCAATTAAAATCAAAGAGAGGTAATTAATTTTTTGGTTTGTATAGTATTATACATACAAACAACTATCGTAAGAGTGTCCCATTAGCCAATAATTATCTAAATAATTAGTTGATTTTAGGTCCGCAGAATCGGACAATTGGTTTCATTGCCTTGATGGTGCAGTACTCAAGCCAAATAGTTCTTGTTCAATTTGAAATCTTAAATATTTTCTTGAATTAGGGTCAATACTTATTAAATAAAAGGCATCTTTTAAATCTATTTTTGTCATGAAACAATTTTTTGTTATAAATTTTAGCACTGAGCGTAAATTTTCAATTTTTAAATGATCTGCTTTTATAAATATATTAGTTTTTTTTTTAAATTCAGGATGAAACGATGTTTACCATTTGGCTTAGGTACCAGAATATACTTGATAAAAATTGCCCTTCAGTAGGTTGGCATTTTGAAATAGCACCATTAGCTAACAAGTTATGAATAGCTTAATTGAAATTATCTCTTTCTGTGGCTAAATAATGTTTCACCTTTGGAATAGGTAATTGGTTAACGGGACTAGTGAATGGGATTTCGTATCCCTTGATGCAGGATAGAATTTCTGCATTCTTAGTTATAAGAGACCATTGGTCATAAAAAGAGGCAAAGTGCCTGCATATTTTACTGGATTTTGCAGCGATCGCGTGGCGGCGGGCGGCTGCTGCGAGTGTCTCGATGAGCTCGATGGCCGACCTCTACTGGCAGGGGGCTCCTTCGTCTTCGGACGATTTGGCTGCTTCCGAGTAGGATAAGGGCCCTTCCAGTTTAATTATTCCTGGAGGTGCTAGGCGTCGGCGCAGGCGCCTTTTTTTTTGTTTGTGGCTTATGCAATGAAGTTTTTAACTCTGCACCCTATTTATTTATCGCCTTTGCAGTCTTAATAATTTCTGACAGGTTTTCGCCTAATGAATGAATAAAAAATGGTTAAGTATTTTTAAGCTGGTCTTTCATGTCCTTTTTAAGGGAAGACAGAATAAAATTCCGTCGTATAACTGAATCCGGTACTGTACGTCATAGAAAATACGTTCTGTGTCATCAACATTTTTATTAATTTTGGGTCACTGTTATTTTTCGAGGTCAGCGAATTAATAGCTTGGTTCAAGCATGAAATAGCCGTAGAAACTTGTTTTTGAACCTACGTGCCAAATTTGGAATCTCTAGGCCCAGTGGTTTGGGCTGTGCGTTGATATTATCAATTTTCACACTTTGACACCCCATACCACCCCTTTTAGGGGTTGAAATTAGGAAAATCCTGAAACAGGTGTTAACTTATTTATCGATTGGAGTACTCATGTGAAGTTTCGATTAAAATAGAGCAAGTAATCTGGTTTTGTATGGGGAAACCAGATTACTTGCTTTGGAGCCCTTTTTCAACCCTTTAGAGGGCGAATATTAAAAAATCCTTTCTTAGTGCCCCCCTTCACCTCATAAGGAACCTACGTGCCAAATTTGGAATCTCTAGGCCCAGTGGTTTGGGCTGTGCGTTGATATATCAGTCAGTCAGTTTCTTCCTTTATATATATAGACTAGCTGTGCCCGCGAACTACGTTTCGCCATCAAAATGCTTAACACAGTGTTTAGTTTTTTCCTCCATTTTCTTCCATAATGATTCAATGATTCAACTTTATTGTGCCTTTCTTGAGCAGCGGTCATTTCGAAATTAGGACAATTTTCGTAGGTTCGTAATATTCTAAGTACTCTTCAGGGCCTTTCATTTAATACCCATATTGCTGGGTTTGAAAAGCAACTGTTATCCGCCCTTTTTGAGCTGCAGCCATGTTGAATTTACGTCAATACGTTTATAGTGTACGTACGTTTATAGTACTCTACTGATCAAGGCCTTTTATTTGATACCCATATTGCTGGGTTTGGAATTGAACTTTAATACGTTATTTTTGAGCGGCGGCCATGTTGAAATTATGTCAATTTTCCTAAGTTCATAATGCTCTACACTTTGAGGCTTTTCATTTGATACCCATATTGCTAGGTTTGGAAACGAACTTTTATCCACCTTTTTTGAGCAGCGGCTATGTTAAATTTATGTCTATGTTGCTAAGTTCTGGTACTCTACTCATTAAAGCTTTTCATTTGATACCAATATTGCTGGGTTTGAAAACAAACTTTTATCCTTTTTTTTTTGAGCGGCGGTCATGTTCAATTTAGGTCGATTTTCCTTGGTACCTAATGCTCTACTACTCCAAGGCCTTTCATTTGATACCCATATTGCTAGGTTTAGAAACGAACTCTTATCCATCTTTTTTGAGCGGCGGCCATGTTGAATTTATGTCAATGTCGCTAGGTTCATAGTGCTCTACTCATCAAGGCCTTTTATTTGACACCCATGTTGCTGGGTTTGAAAACGAACTTTTATCCATTTTTTTGAGCGGCGGCCATGTTTAATTTAGGGCAATTTTCCTAAGTTTATAATGCTCTACTCTTTGAGGCCTTTCATTTGATATCCATATTGCTAGGTTCGGAAACGAAATTTTATCCACCTTTTTTGAGCGGCGGCCATGTTGAATTAATGTCAGTGTTGCTACGTTCATAGTGCTCTACTCATCAAGGCCTTTCATTTGATACCCATATTGCTGGGTTTGGAAACGAACTTTTAACCATTCTTTTGAGCGGCGGCCATGTAGAAATTATGGCAATTTTCCTAAGTTCATAATGCTCTACTCTTTGAGGCCTTTCATTTGTTACCCATATTGCTAGGTTTGGAAACGAACTTTTATCCACCTTTTTTGAGCAGCGGCTATGTTACATTTATGTCTATGTTGCTAGGTTCATAGTGCTCTACTTATTAAAGCTTTTCATTTGATACCAATATTGTTGGGCTTGAAAACAAACTTTTATCCTGTTTTTTGAGCGGCGGTCATGTTGAATTTAGGTCGATTTTCCTAGGTACCTAATGCTCTACTCTTTAAGGCCTTTTAATTTGATACCCATATTGCTAGGTTTAGAAACGAACTCTTATCCATCTTTTTTGAGCGGCGGCCATGTTGAATTTATGTCAATGTCGCTAGGTTCATAGTGCTCTACTCATTAAGGCCTTTCATTTGATACCCACATTGCTGCGTTTGTAAACGAACTTTTACCGTATTTTTTTTAGCGGCGGCCATGTTGAATTTAGGGCGATTTTCCTAAATTCATAATGCTGTACTCTTCAAGGCCTTTCATTTGATACCTATATTGCTAGGTTTGGAATCGAATTTTTATCCGCCTTTTTGAGCGGCAGCTATGTTGAATTTACGTCAATGTTGCCAGGTTCATAGTGCTCTACTCATCAAGGCCTTTCATCTGATATCCATATTGCTGGGTTTGGAAACGAACTTTTATTGGCAGTCATGTCGAATTAGGTTAACGTGGCTAGGTTCAATGTGTTCTACTCTTTAGGTCCTTGGTTCGATATTCATGTTCCTTAGGTGTATACAAAAAAATGTGATCCGTCATTTTAGATATTAGGATAAGAGTCCCGTACGCGTAACCCAGAATCATTGCAGTCAGATATTTCTTTTAATTATCAATATCAATCAATTACTTTTAATAGTTTTAAATGGATGAAAGAGTTTGATTCCTTAGTCATAATGTAAAAACATGTAACACCTTTCAAAATACTTTTCAACATTTCAAAAATTGTACAGATTTTGAGAAAATTGTTCAAGAATTAAACCAACCTAAAATTTTTATATTTGTGACGTGATATTGTCATAAAAATGCTTTATACATTGGTTGTATGGCTTGATCCTTTTGCCTTACCACCAGGGTAATACATAAGAAAAAGACAATTTAAACTTCCTAAACTTCTTGGTTGGCGAAATCCAGATGGGCACAGCCTCAGAACAATCACTTATTCTTCTGAGGGCACAGCCAATAACAGAAAAGATTAAGTTTTTCTTTGCAATAGGTGACAGCTCAGAACAACTGCTTTAGTTATTCTTCTGAGGGTGATAGACTTGTCAAAATAATTTCATGGCACCATGTTGATTTTCTACTTAAGCATTGTGCGGAAATTTTATATAGTATTCTTTTCACGAAAAATAAAACGTGAATTTAAACAAATGAAATTATGCCTAAATGTTCTTCCGTTCTAAGCATTGTGGTGTAAGCCATAGCAAATTCTGTCCAGTAGTTTCGGAGATCTTTCCGGAAAAACAGACAAACAAACAAACAATTTTTTTAAAAACGTTTCTATCGTGTTCTGCTAATGATTTTAAGGCGACCTGTGTATTGTTTTTCTTAATATTTCGCAATTACAGATTTTTGCACCCCTACGATTTTATTATATACATTAAATACGATTAAGATAATTAATACAGAATCGTATCTCTTCAACTCCATTGCATCCCATTAAGGGTGATGGTATTTTGTGTCCGCCATGTTGGATTTTGATATCGATGTTATTTTCGTAATCTACGACCCAAAAAACCATGAACACGACAATAATGTCGATATCACATTTTACCACCCCATTTCGCCCTAATAGCGGATGAATTTCAATAAAATACAAAACATGTTATCCATCGATTCTATTAACGAATGTTTATGCAAAATTTAAAGTAGATTGGACCAAGGAATCTAGTTGTCCCATACAAACTTTGCCCCCCTTTTTCACCCCCTTAGGGGTAGAATTTCGGAAAATCCTTTCTTAACGGACGCCTACGTCATACAAAGAACACACCCTCCAAGTTTCAAGTCTCTACGATCAGCGGTTTAGGCTGTGCGTTGATCCGTCAGTCAGTCAGTCAGTCAGTCATTCAGGACAAAGAATTTTATAGGTATAGATTGTTATTTTTGCCTTATTGTTTTATAGTTTTAAATAGGTCACTTTACCAATTTTAAATATTTTTAATTGCACAAATGGAGGTTTCTCAATTGTAGCATCTTGCCCATTGCACCCTAACCTTATTCAATGGGCTTTGGTGAACACCTGTTCATACCTTTCAAAAAACAATACCAGGGTCGTATCTACGGGCAGCAGTTCAACGCCTGCTTGTTCCTGCCCACCGGATCAAAACCGCCTGCATCTGATCTGGACCCAGTGATGATCGCGACGTCTGCATCTACCTACTTCTGGCCTCCGCGTCTCGCTTCAGCTTCTGCCTCCTTTAGGCAGAACTAAGCTAAGTTCCTCCCTATATCTCTGCCAGTCATACTGGGCGAAACCGTAGTAACCCCCCCCCCCCCTGAGGTCTTGTAATATACGCTGTACTTAAGACTAAAATATTTTTTATTTCTCTCTTCTGCACCCTGGTCGTGCTTCACACGACCGGAGCGTGTCAATCCTATTTATTAGACTATTCTCAGTAGCCCCCACCGGCAGAGCCGCTACTGGGGTCAACTGGGAATTTTAATTTTTTAATACCTATCCCAGTTCCGCTTGACACAATTCCGTTAAATATCACCAAATATATATATTTTTTTTAAAGTGATTGGAAGGCCTGTATGGTAATGGTACATATAAATTACTATTACCTAATATTTTTGCAGTTTTGACGAACGTTCTCAGTAAAAAAAATTGAGATAAAAAGTGTAATACAGGGTCTTATTATTGCTAAAGTTTACATAAAAATGTCGTAATAAATTCATAAAAACCAAACCACAAAAAAATAAAGAAATAATTAATACTCTTTTATCTTTCAAAATTAACTAATAAAATTATCACACTTTGGAGTCAGTGTCAAGCCAAGTTAATAAACCGCTCAGATCCAAGGACGAAGAAAGAAAGGACATAAAAACAATTCCTTTCAAGTAACATAGGATTTTAAAAGAAAAGAATAGCTTAAAATTTAAGAGGATTGTGAAGCTGTAAATTTTCATACAAAAAGCGATAACGCTTTTCTCCCTCTAAACATAGTCCAATTTTCATAATTTTTGGAAATCTTGTAGATATAATGAAAAACTAGGTTTGTACGTTTTGATTTTGAAGAAATATTGCTCAGAATATAAGTTATTAGCATCTTAATATCTATATTTTCGACTTAAAAACTACCTTGAGCATTTTTGTCTTTTATTGACTAAATTATACTGAATTACAAAAAAAGCAAAACGTACAAACATAGATTAAGGTATACTGAATTTAATGACACCAAAATCGTCTAATTTCATAAAGGTTTAGGGGGATAAAACAGTTATCGCCCGAAACAATATTTCAAACAGGAATTGTAGGCAATTTCGACCATTTCTTGCAACTCTCTCTATCGCACGATACGGGTCGGGGGCAGAGGTACAATGTAGTGATAGTGATGTGACATAAAGTTATCGTAGTTATTGTCGCCTAGGGAGGAGAAAGTAATATCGATATATCGATCAATAGTGAAAGTTATTACTCAAGTCAGAAAATCGAGGGATACCCTAATTTAATTAGGGTTTCTTTCACTAAAAAGTTAAACAAAAAAAATAATTTACAAAAAATAAAAACTGACTTCAAAAACACTGAAAAGTTAAAAATAGTGTAAGAATAGGTACAGACAACATTACATTTCTATATTGAAGTCGGTGCCAAACGATGATCTCCTAGAAAGTCTTAAAATTTGGCACCGTCTTCAATAATGACGTGTGATGTTGTCTGTACCTATTCTTATTTCTAACTTTTCAGTGTTTTTGTAGTCCGGACGAACCCAACGAATCGAACCCCGCCGGTCGGACCTCCCGATCAACATCCGGTGGCATCAACCACTAGACCACGGAGGTGGTAAAAATTAGAATTCTAAGACTATTTGTATAACTACCCAAGATTAGTGTATAAAAATGAGAGGTATTTTTATTTGATGCATAATTATTACTTTATATTTTTTAAATCATTGCTCCTATTTAGTTTGTATGTAAAAGTATTAATTTATCTATCTAAAATAATAGATTTTTTGTTATTTATTTTTAAGTTAACAAGAGGTCTTGTTTTAACAATTGTAAGGGCTTGTTTCACAATCGAAAAGTAAGTATTAAATAGCTTACTTATTTGACAGATGATTTGACGGTTGTTATATGAAAAATATGTCAAAGAATCTGTCAAGTAAGCTATTCAAAACTTACTTATTGATTGTGAAACAGAACAGACCCTTAATGACATTTTATGTTTAGTGTTTATTTTTTTCATTATTGATTCACATCTCAAATGAAAATCATTTTAATTCAGTATAACACTCATCTTACAAAGTCATTTTCTTTAGACAGGTAAATGTACGATAGATAGGTACTTTCATAACAAATAACAGCTCAGTCCTATAAAGTAGGACTTGGTAGGGATACCAAGTAAGTGACTACACTATAAATTTCAAAGGAATACTGAAATAATTTACGAAACTTATCTACTAAAATATTATAAAGAAAGAAGATTTGTATTGAATAAACTCAAAAACTAGCTCACTGGGAAGTCTCGGCGTAATTATTGTTAAATAAGTTAAAATGATTTTTAGAAATAAAGCTATTTTTATATATCATATTTTTTATTTTTAAAACCTACTAGGCTGATTTAAAAAAAAAATTGACTAATAGAATGCTACATTATCACTGAGTAATATAAGGTTATAAAATAATTTTTCATACGGGAAAACAAAATTCCCTCACGAAAAACGAAAATAACGAAGGCAAAGTTGCGAGCGGAAAGGCAGTCAGGAATACTTAAGCAACGCAAAACATTACAAACGGTAACATAATGATCTCGAGTTCACGCGCCGAGGAGTCGCGCGCTGCTGTCGTTGTGTGCGTGAGAATTTGCGCGTGTTGTATTTGTGTAAACACCAGACGGGAGGCCGAGCGGTGTGAAACAGATAGCATAGCATTAACAATATTATTTTGCTTTTAGCTCTGAATTCTGTCTAGCTTACAGAGGATGCATTCAAATAGGTACTAAGTTTTTATCATTTTGCACTTAAGTATAATAAGAAAAACTGTGCCAGGAAGTCATTTATTAAGTGGGTACTTACACGTATTTGCGAATAATCAAAGCTATTTATGGAATGATTAATATTGCTCTATTTAGAAGTACGAACATCGTCATTACAGCATTTTAAGCTATTCCTTTCTTTTAAGATACTATGTTACTTAAGAGGAATTATACTTTTGTCCATTCTTTCGATTGGCAGTATAACAATACAGGGTGATTTTTTTCACATTTGAGTCGGTTCAATTCCCAGACGAAGTAAGTAAATTTTAGAAAATCTTTTAATGTATTACTTACAATTAAAATTAAAATGAAGTCTCCTTTCAGCCAAATATCCTATCTACAATATTTAAGGTACTTTACCTGCATGTCGCATAGCCTCGATTACCGTGCCTTGGGACAGCCCGTATTATACCTGGCCAGTACTGATAATAAACCAAACGCAAAATGTGTACCGTTTGTAACTGAGAAGTTCTGATTAATATCTCGTCTCATCAGATCTCCACAAAATCTTTACGTGGTCACCTCGGAAGAAATCAGGTCTACTGTATTACTACGAAAATGGAATTTCACATGTCTCTTAGCACAGTTCTTCGATTAGAATATTCGTTCGACCGAAAATAGTTTGACAGACCAAACCTACTCTAGTTTACGAAAATTCCGAACGAAGAATTGAATTTGACAGTTTATTTTTACACCCAAATTGACGAACACAAAAGTGTTACCTTTTTATATTCGTAATTGTTAGTTTTTAAGTAAGTTAAAGTAAAATTGCTGCTAGAATACTTTTGCTTGAAGCTGCTTTGCGTGAGGAGTGCAAAGAGCGTATAAAGACCCGACGTTGTATCAGAAATGATTTAAATTTAGCGTCGATTCCCGACTTGGCATTTTATACAACATTGCACTCAGTTGAATATTATTTGAGAATTAAAATTAATAATTAAGAAGAGCATCGACTTGCTATGTGGTAGCGGAGCTTGTCATTTTAAGCTAAAATCAGTAATCATCAATATTATTTACTTACATAAAAACTCAAAATATACCTATTGATAACTACCAATAAGATTCTTACTTACAATTTAGAATACTTAACATAAAAACAAGCAACAATACAAATTAATGTAACTGCCACTGAAACATTCCTTCCTAAGAAATGTGTAGCGATAGCGGACCATAAAAAAAAAACTCGAAAACATTGCTTAACCACTTATGGAACTTCTATTTTATACAAACTCAAATTCCAAAAAATCGTGATTGTTTTCATTTCGACAATAATGTTTGAGATTATGAGGCTTATCCATAAAGAATTTACTATTTTCCAACAAAAAAATCGCATAGGTATACCGTTCGTTTTACTCTATTGACCCCGGAAACTCTACCCACCGCATTATACGGCAATAGTCTCATTAAATTTTTTCCTCATTCGTTCACGTAAATTTGTCTATGGAAACGAAATTGTGTGTATTCGAAAGTGAAATACAGTGCGAAATTTCGTTTGATCTTCGTTCGTTGACGAAAGTTTCGTTTCAGAGAAACAGAGTAGATCTCCTGGTTTTCAGGAGTAAGGTTTCGGAAAATACCCAAAACTCACAGTAAAAACGTTATATATTTACAAGAGATGTCATTCATTTTATTTTTCATTCAACATTTATAAAACAGAAAATTAAAGAAAAACAATTGTGACTCTGTCAACGACAAGGAATATAAAAAAACTAAGAAAGTGTCTTGGACGTCGACGATACACTGATTGGTGCCTTATCATGGTATTAATAACTAAAATGAAACACCTTGATATCGATATTAAAAACTAGCTGACCCAGCGTACTGTGTATCGCCATGTTCTTTAACTAAATTACTGCAATGTTTGTTTAAATTATTGTAATTTTTATACTACACAAACCTTGTCCTAACAATAATGAATACATAAAACCAAGAATTATCCAATTTGGTGCAGCCGTTCGAAAGTTATGGGCGTACATACATTTCGATGATCCATTTTTATTTATATAGATAAAAAGGGTACATATGTTATTATTTAGGCAATATAAAAAATACTCCTAATTTTAAGTCCATTACACAAAATGCATTTGATTGCCTAGTACACTAGCCAAGAAGTTAACAGTTAAGTGGGGTAATTTACTAAAGTTATTGGCATTCCCTTTTGCACTCATTCATACTGCTGAAGTTGTTGGAGTTCCCTGCGCAGCCGGTGTATACGAAAGATCTACAGCCACTTTTTTTGGAGTATGCGTATCTGCAAAGTATACAAAATGTTATTAAGAGGCATTTTCTGACAGTCAGCATAAAAAAAAAGATAAAATACTCGTAATATACTGCTGATGTTTCGATCATGCGGAGAAACTTGGAACAAAACTTTAACTGAATTTTGGTTAAAGTGTAATAATTCGACTTGGAAATCTTGCTGGCGTTCCTTTAGGAAGTAAATAATGAAAGTAGTGCTTACCTTGGCATGGTAAATATGCAGGAACCAATATCGATAGGCTGCTCGCATTTTGGGTCTGAAATCAAAACGTTTCTGGTTATCCACTTTTAGTTATCCTCGTTATGCCCACGTGCAAAAAGTCAAATTTGTGATTATGATTGTGGCTAGAGTGAGTATATTGACTATTCAATATTGTGAGTATAATATTCATTCTTTCGAATTGAAAGTGAAAGTTACGATATAAGTCCGATTTGTTGGTTATGGTATAACCAATATACGCACGTATATCGTACGACGTTTTTCAACACACTTGTGAGAAAAAATACTTAAATAACTGAATATTTGGATTAACACAAATCATTGTTAATTTGTAGACAAAACTAAATAATCGTATGAAAATATTCGGTTGAAAAATCTATGTATTTCGTTGTTGTCTTTTATATTACCTCTAGCTTTAAAGAATATAGTACATTGTTATTGTCCCGGCCGGCAAGTGCAGCATTTCCGAACTCTGTGATGCATGCCTCGACTATAAAAAAACACGCGTGTTTTATGAACTGCTTTATGTATCTAAAACCGGTTTAATTAGAGCCACTTTAAAGAGCAAGTGTGTTGAAAAGGTAATTTAATAGAATGAATCAGAAAAATTTATTCGGCACACACCTGCCGACGCCTGCCCCATTACCGTGATCGCTTAGGGCAAGGCTAAAACAATATTGAAACACCGCTTTTGAAGCGTATAGCGCCATCTCGCTCTCAGTGCGGTTTAAAACTGTTTTAACTGATCATGGTAGGGGGGCTGGTCAGCAAGCAACCGATCGGACCTAAAAAAGCCGCATCGCAGAATCGTAAAACGAATCATATTATGATTTCATATTATGAATTGAGTGCAATTCATATTAAGCAAATTCTATTTGACAGCTTTGTATGAATATTCGTTAAAAGGGCCGAAATGACACTTTAGTAATGCCCAATTTGTGGACCATTTTACGAATATTCACACAAAGCTGTCAAATAGAATAATTGCTTATGATGAATTGCACTCCGTTCATAATATGAATAATAATATGATTCGTATTATGATTCTGCGATGAGGCCTTTTTAGGTCCACAGACCCCTTAGTTAGACAAAAGCCACACGCTTATTTTTCCGCAGTCGTTCCGCAGGCAATGTATGGAGATGACATTAGCTGCAGAAAAAATAGCGTGAGATTTTCACAAGCTAATGTCATCTCCATACATTTTTTCTGCTGAACGACTGCGAAAAAATAAGCGTGTGGCTTTTGTCTAAGGAGGCAAAACAGCCCTGCGAGCATGAACTTGTCGATCGACATATATCGATCGACAAAAGCATCTGTCCTTTTCACTCCTTAGGAATATCTGTCAAATTTATCGATGTTTGTCGAGTATGTCGATCTTAGCTGTCAAATTTTGTTTATCGAGAGTTCCATGCTCGCAGGGCGGATTCGCCTACCAAAACGTGGTGGTTGCTATAATGATGGCGCTGTAAGCAGACTTAGTGCTCGTGATTGATCGTGATTTAGACTTAATGTTCCATAATGCAAACTTGATAAAATTTTTAATAATTCTGTTGGACTCTAGATTAATTAGCGAAAATAACCTGAAATCTCCTCTAAAATATTCTTCTCAAAAGTACAGTGTTATCGGCACATAAAAAACAATTGATCTCACTATTCTTCACAATTTTGTTATCCTAAGTAGGTAGGTATATAACATTTTGAGGAGCTCGGTGGCGTAGTGGTTCGAACGCTTTGGTTTCGATACTGAAAACGAAGCAACCCTCGCTATGGTTGGACCCTGGATGGTGATCAAAACTTTGTGTTCTCAAATTCCTCCGTGCTTCGGAAGGCACGTTGAGCTGTTGGTCCCGGTTGTTATTGCAACCGTTTCTACCCGCCAATCCGCATTGGGTCATCGGCCAGCGTGGTGCCTGTGCCCAGTAGTGGGACGTACTCGTATATAGGCTGAGATGATGAGGATTTAAACTTTTAAATGTTTTATCGAATCTGTATAACACAATATTTTAAAACAATTGTTACGGGTAGATTCAAACATAGCGATGTGCAAAAAACACGAGAACTGATATTAGATAGTAACAAGGGCTCTCGGGCGCGTGGGTAGTGGAGTCGCAGTGTGGACCTTACCTTGCGCGCCGGAGGGCATTAGTGGGTAGGCCTGGCACTCTGCCGACAGAGTCCCACACACGCTCGCCGTCTAGCCAACGGCGGGTACGGGTACAGAAAAAAAAGTAACAAGGGCTCTATTTTTAAAACATTATTAGTGATTTTCGTTTTTTTATAGTACAATAAATTTGGAAAATAAGCAGGCCTAATGGTAAGTGGCTATAGTCGCCTAATAGTACAGTAAGCTCCCATGAAAGCTTTACATTTACACTACGAAAACCGCTACTACTATAACGAGCGACATAAGAACGGTCGAAAGGTCAAACAGTAGAAATGAGGGTGGTCTTTTGTTTGCAGTTTGTCGGAGCGTGTCGTCCGAAATAAATAAAAATTGAATTGCGTGCGCTTATTGTGTGGACCTGTGCTTGAATTTCAGTATTTCAGTACGGAACAAGGTAATCAAGATTTAAAGGATACTTTAGGTGTAAATACTCCACCGTATTCTAAAATTGCACGTTGGTGCGCCGAATTTAAATGTGGAAAAACATCCACCAAAGATGACCCTGGCTCGGGTGGGCCAACAATGGCAGTAACCGAAGAAATGGTTAAGTGTTGAAAAAACGTTTTATAGAAGAAAAAACAATTATTTCGATTGGTAGTGTGGATAGCATTTTGCACGTTCCCAGAATGCTTACCGATGCACATAAACAAATGAGGTTGAACATTTCTCGAGCTTCTTTGGAACTGTTACAACAAGATCCTAAACATTTCTAAGCTCGATTTAAAACCACGGATGAAACGTGGCTTCACCACTATGATCCAGAAACAAAGTTACAGTCTGTGACCTGGAAAAGACCGCCATCTCCAATCTCTAACAAAAAGATCATAGGCTCTTGTTTCTGGGATAGTAACGGGGTGGTCATGATTGAATATCTTGACCATGGAGCTACTATTACTGGCTCTTTGTATGCAGAACAAATAAAAACACTGCGTAACGAAATTCGTGAGAAATGGCGAAACAAACTAGCAAAAATTGTTTTGTTCCATCAAGATAATGCCCCGGCTCACAAGTCTACCGTTGCTATGGCTGGAATTCGAGATGCTGGCTTCAAAATATTTGAGCATCCTCCATATTTATCCGACCTTGCCCCGTGAGTGATTTCTATCTATTTCAGAGGTTGATGGATTTTTTGAAAGGACAGAGATTCGATTATGATTTAGCCGAAGTCGCTGCGTACAGAAATTTTTAGGTGTGCAGGATGAAGAGTTTTTTAATGAAAGGAACTTTAAGTTAAGAAAAAAGATATTCCAACTGTATTATACCAAAAGGCGACTATATCGCAAAATAAAATTTCATTTAACAAAATTTACCGGCAACATACGAATTTTCACTTTTTATTGAACACCCTACTTACGTTGTCAACTTGTGATATAGGGTGTCAATTACAATCTACAATACCCAGTAATTTCACTGCCTGTCTTAGCTGTCTTCCCTTCAAATCGGTACACAGCGATACAATTTCAGCTGCTTGGCAACAGAAATGGGTAAGATTTACGGCGATGACCACTGAGATCCATTGGTGGATATTTTTACACTTTTAATGTCCATTTTAAATCCATGATTCAGGATTTCGTACAAAGTAGATTTTTTAGAACTAACGCGTGTCTGAAAATCCTGTCAACAAGGTGTTTGGTCAATACCATATCAAGCCGAAACCTACCCATGTTAACATAGTCATATAAAGGTTATGGCGTCATTGAAAATTCGGAATTGTAAAATTAATAACCTAATTCCCCAAATACACATAGTTAGACGTTTTTCACAGACCCAACTATTTGTATGGGGAATGAGAAAATTAATTTTACATTGACGCCATATCTTTTAAATGACTATGTTAACAAAGGTAGGTTTCGGCTTGATAGGGTGTTGATTTAACACGGTGTAGAATCCTTGTTCTTCCGACGCGACGTTCGCTTGTTTTTCCGATGTTCACTTGTTTTTCCAACTAGGTCTGTATGACTTGTGTTTTCCCATGCTTACTTGTTTTCTGGACTATCTCTACTATGATGTTCACTTGTTTTTCCAAAGATAGCTTGATTTTCCAAACATCACTTGTTTTTCCGGTTGCATAACGATTAACGGTTACCCGCGTTTTCAGACACGCGTTGATTTAAAATTCAACTTTACAAAAAATCCCGATTCATGGATTAATTTCCTGTTTTTAAAAACCCATTGCAATTTAGTACTCATTTGGTACTATTTGATACCAAATATTATAATTTTGGTACCTGCTTAGCTTAGACAAAATCCGGCATTGAATATTAAAATGGCGCCGGGATCATGCCCTAACATAAAAAGCAGTTTCTTTAAAATCGAATATTTAAATTCTGATATCAAAAAAACGTATGAAAAAGGAACAAAAATAAATGAAATATTTTACAAAAATAACAGACTAGTACAAATAGGTGGCCTTATTGCTAAAAAGAAATCTCTCCCAGGCAACCTTGGAACAAAAGAATGAGACAGCATATTCAATAGGGGAAAGGGTGCAGAACTAGGACTGAGGAAAGTTTGTTATATGGGAAAGGAATTACGAGCAAAAGTTCCAGCTTAATTAATTGATATTTGAATAAGCTGAAGGCGTTTTAATAAACAATATATTATGTTTTCCAGTATAAATTGTATTTTATATCAAAAAAATGATTAAGCAATCATTATAAATACATAGCTATATAAACGTGACTAACAACTTCATCAAATAATATAAATAAATGATGGGGACCCGCCATCCTAAAGCACACCTAAAACCGACTCGAAGTGAGAATTTACGGATTGAACACGAACCGAATACGTATGAGTCCATACAATCACTAGGACGGTTAAACCGGATCAAAACCGAACAGGAATCGACTCACCCTAGATATAAGAGTAGTCGGAAATATATAAGAACACAATAGATCAATAAGAAAATGAAAATAACAAAGGCGCGGACCACGAGTCAGACCCCCTAGACAAGATGCCTTTCGATAATCGCTAACGCAATCGCTAAATGGACAATGTATGAGATTTGACAATTGCGCTCGAAAGGTAAGCGACAGCTTATGTCAAATCGCATACATTTTCCTTCTAGTGATTGCGTTAGCGATTATCGAAAAACGTCTTGTCTAGGGGGGCTGGTGATTATAACTAAAAAAAAAAGCGTGTATTTAAATGAACACGAATCGAATACGAACCGAATACGTATAAGTGCGCAAGCACCCTAATTCAGGGATATTTTCGTTGTATCGAAAACTGACCAAAAGTTGCTCTCGAGTAGTCGAAAAAAATGTTTCTTCGTGTATACAGGGTTAGTTTTTTATCACACCGAATAATTTTATTAAAAAATTTAAAAAAAAATTTAAGATAAAAAGTTACCGTGTATATGTCAACCCCAATTCTTTACCAATAATATTCTTTACTTAAAGTTATTTAAGTATTTACTTTAATTACTTTAGACACGGGAAAATACGTAAATCACAAATTTATCAATCAGATTATGGGCTAATTTTCAATCATCAGATAAGAATCCAGTAATACGACATCAAGGAAAGCAGACAGAGAAATATTTTCTCTGATACCACATTTGTTCAGAACATAAAAGTTATTTGATGGTCGAAAAATCTGCCCTTCATCATACTCACTTATAGCATTAAGCAGGCCAAAGAAAATACTGAACAGAAACAATAACGTTAGATACTTCATGTTGAGTCCGTCGCGTCGTCGCACACTGACGCCGGGGTAGCTAACACCTTAATATACATAACAGGGCGATAACATTGTTGATATTTTTTTTTATTGCGAGATGAGTACGAGTTTTCAATTTTATACTTTATTGTTGACGAATTGTAGTCTAATAAACTTCAAACGAAATGTGTTTTTAAAATGTTTACATGATAATCCAACCATGACCTTTACGCCCTTCGAGCAACATTAAGTTTATCAGTTGTTCAAAATATTTGTGTAATTGACTCCTCATATAGTATAGTAGATTTTGCCCGCGACTTTGTACGTGTGCAATTTGTACGACTATACGAATCACCAAAAGAGAAAGAAAGAAAGAAAACTTTATTGGCCATAGTGGGTATATAAATTTTTCACTTCTCATGCTCTGAAAGTGCTTATTTGTGCAGGATATAGGCTGCACAAAATTTTGTGCACAAGTGCATTAATGTATCTACTCATACATAAATGTATCTATATTAAGACAAAGAAGATGAGCCATACAGCTCAACACAATAAGTAGTTCATAGATAGAATTTGTTATTTCATTATAATAATATTTACTTTAATTTATTTGCCTTATGTGTTTTTTAACACATAAAACAATATTCAAAACTGTACTAATTTTACTTTGAATTTTAATGAAAGAAATGTTATGTTCATACTACTCTTTTATTTACACGCAATCGAAGTGAAAAGTTTATAACTCGTCCATAAAACCATTTTATCCTCGACATTAATATCAAGTTTAAAGTCTCGGATAAGAATGATTCGTTTTGTGCAATTGTTGTAAAATCTACTATTAACAATGATGAAGTAACAAAATAGCAACATATGGCCAAATGGTCCCATCTCAGTTAAATGCTTTTGTTATATATTGTAGCAGAAGCGCTGATTTTCAGAAGGAATCATTTGGGGACGACGTAAACATAATAACATAAAAATCTCAGGCCTTAAACAAAAAAAAAAGGAGATGAAATTCAAACTTTTACAGAAAAGGAAAAAAAATAAAAACAAACTTTTATAGCACATACCAAAGAGTAACATAATACTACGGGAATATAACATACTAAACAAAATAATAAATTAAAAAAAGAGAAAATTAAGACAATATGACTGAAATAACTTCATAATTAAAATAACTTTTGAACTAAATATGAGCTATGCAACTTAACATTAGGTGGTTAAGCTGTGGGGTGCGATGTCAGACAACCTCCTTGTGGTGCACCCTGGGCAACCCGGCAGATTCTCTGCCGCGGGCTAATAGTCTGACGAGAGGCCCCCATGATGGGGGGCGTGGGATGGCCAGGTTCAACCCGGCGGGTCACTTCATGTGGCCAACCGCTACATGCGGTGAAGGGCGAAGTCCCCTCTTCTTTTTGTTAAGAAGAGGTGTGGCTTTCGCCGGAAGCTGGTTACCGGCACTTACCTTTGTTGGTGGCAGAGGTGAGGCGAGATTCTCGCCATGGCGCTTCGCGCCTGCTGGGGATTTTCCTGAGTTTTGACTTACCCGCGCGGCGATGGATCCAATGGGGTCTGTTGTCAGGCAACCCGTTACCCGCACTGAGCGGGCCGGGGGTCCGGCGCACTGAGCATCGGGCCACGTGGAAGACAACCACAATAAAAAATCACCCCAACCCCAAGGTGGCGTCTCCGTGCCGAGGGGGTGCGTGGCTGGTGGGAGACCAGTCCCAAGCGGAGCAAGGGAGTGTATCCTCAAATACAATCATTATGGAATTTGGCAAAAACGATGAACGTCCCCAGGGGGTATCAGTCCCCCCCGTAGGACCGCGCAAGGCGGCTGCGGGCAGCCAGACGTACCGAGTGTCGAAAATAACCCATGCGAACCCGTTAAGAGCGGGCCACCACCGGTATCCGGGCCGGTTGGTGGAAATACCATCATCCCAACCGAGGCGTTAGAAGGAGAGTTTCAACCTCCGACGGCGGTTCCCGGGTCGTCGAGGGGTAAAAATGCGACCGGACGCAAAGGAGGTAGGAGAAGGGCTGGTATATCGGACATCATGCTCGACTATGATGCTCCGGATATGTTTCCGGTGTCAGGAGAGTCGGCCTGTCTGTCTGAGGCGTCATCCATGATGAGCACGGATAGCGGTATGAACGCCCCTTCCGCTCGTCGGAAAAGAGACCGTGCTGAAGTTGGAGACTGGGGGGAAGGCAGCGACGATCCTTCGCTAGAAGATGTTCCGCTGTCTTCCCGTAGAACCCCAAAACCCAAAGGGAAGCGAGGGAGAGGCCGCCCGCCAACCACCGGGGAATACGTGGGGCTCGCCAAGGCGAAGGCGGAGTATCTCAGGATGGAGCGCCTGGAGCTACAACTCCAGGCAGAAAGGGAACTCCTCGAGATGCCTATGGACCCCATTAATACGAGGCGCACGCCTATCGTAACATCAGCAGCGGCTGCAGAGGTGTTATCTCCTCTTGAGGAGAGTGGAAGTGATGACCCAACGCTCACCGTCACCGAGCGCATGGGTCGCGCTTTCCATATAATTGAATATGTCGTAGAGAGGTCAAAGAATTTGAAGGGGACCTTTATTCAAAAATTAAAGCAGGCGGTTAAGAGCCTTCGGGAGGACGCGAAAGTGCTGGCGGCGCGTATAGTTTCAGAAGAGACTATGCGCTTGCAACAGGCAAACTCTCGACTCGAGGGCGAACTGAAGGAACAGAAGAAGAAAATAGTTGAGCTGGAGGAGAAAATGAAAGACCTCCTGGGGAATAGACCACCACCCCTCCCTTCAGCTCCAAATATGGCTGTGACTCTAGCTCCTCCTAACATCGAGGTGCTAGAAAATAGGTTGATGGGGCGCATGGTTGCGCGGCTCAACGCCAGGCTCGAGGGGTTAGAGCCTAGGCTGAACCCCGAGCCGCGCCTGCGCCCTTCCCTGGAGCATGAGAGGAGAGCCAAGGCAGCATCCGCTCCTGTGGCGACTGAGTTCCATACGTCTGCCGCCCCCAAAGCCCGGAAATCCGCGAAAAGCGCTCCCTCTGTGCTTGAAGATGCAACTCTCTCCAAAAGGCGCAGACCAGCACGGAGAAAGAAAGCCGCTGTGGAGAAATCCGCAGCGAAGGAGCCACGCTCATTACCTCCGGCCCCATCTAACTCGGAGGAGGCCTGGACTACGGTAGTGAGGCGCGGCCAACGGCAACGTCGCAGAGAGGACGGCACACCGGCAACTACCATCACGCCGAAGCAGCCGGCTCCGCCCCCGAAGAAGAAGGCACCTCCTCGGCAGCCTAAATTGCGCACGCCAAAGACAGCGGCAGTAGTACTCACCCTGCAGCCTGGCGCCGAGGAGAATGGTCACTCGTATGCCCGGGTGATTGCAGCCGCCAGGGCTAAGGTAAACCTCGCGGAGCTGGCCATAGAGGGAGTCCAGTTTCGCAGGTCTCTGACTGGGGCGACCATAATCCTCGTAGCGGGCGAGGAGAAGGAGACGAGCGCGGTTGACTTAGCCGTCGCGCTAAGGAGAGCGCCGATCCGACCATTGCGCGGGTCACCGTACCCACCAGGATGGTGGAATTGTTGGTCTCCGGACTGGATGAGTCCGTTCAGCCGGAGGAACTGAAAGAGGCACTCGTTAAGATCGGCGAGTGCCAGGTCGAGGAGGTCCGGGTGGGTGAAATCCGCCAGGGCCCCTACACCATGGGCACGGCGTGGGTGTGCTGCCCGGTGGAAGCGGCCAAGAAGATAGCCTCTGCCAAAAGGCTGCTGGTGGGATGGTCGGCCGCGAAGGTGAGGCTACTTCAGCCGCGCGAAATGAGGTGCTTCAGGTGCCTCGAGTCGGGGCACCTGAAGGTAGACTGCAGGGCGGAGGTAGACCGGAGTACACTCTGCTACCGGTGTGGAGAGCCAGGGCACAGGGCTTCGACGTGTACGTCGAAACCCAAATGCCCATTGTGTGCGGCGGCCGGGAAACCGGATGACCACCGCCTTGGGGGTAAGACCTGCTCTGCCCCCAAGGCACACATTAGCAGGAGAAGGAAAAGGGCAGCGGCAAACCGGCCACCCGAGATTTCAGGCGGGACGGAGATGGAAGTCACCGAGGACGTCATCGGGACCCCCATCATCCAGGAGGAGGCGGCCGCGGGAAGGGATGTTCCCCGCGTTAAAAATGGACCCCAGCCCCAGGGCACCTAGTGCCGGGACGCTTTCGGGGTGTAAAGCGGCGCACAACACCTGCGCCGCTCACAAAAAAGTAGAGCCACGCGCCTCTTTGGCGTAGCGCGAGTCTGGCAACAGATGACTCACAGGCAGGGGGTCAGTGCGAACAAGGCCTCGCTGTTGTCCCCTTCTCCCTGTCTCGTGACGGACGGAGGAGCTGCTGGGGGGTTTTTAGTGGGTAGGCCTGGACCGATATGGCCCGGGGAGTCCCACATACCCTCGTGGTTTGGCTCGACCACGAGGGATGCGTAAAAGCATTTTCACCCGACAAAAAAAAAAAAAAAAAAGGTGGTTAAGCTGTGGGGTGCGATGTCAGAACACCTCCTCGTGGTGCACCCTGGGCAACCCGGTAGATTTTCTGCCGCGGGCTAAGAGTCTGTCGAGAGGCCCCCCATGCAGGTGGGGCGTGGGACGGCCGGGTTCAACTTGGCGGGCCACTTCGTGTGGTCAACCGCTTCATGCGGTGCAGGGCGAAGTCCCTCTTCTTTTCTTGAAGAGGTGTGGCTTTCGCCGGAAGCCGATTTCGGCGTCTACCTTCGCTGGTGGCAAGGTGAAGCGATTCTTATCGCTATTGTGCTTTGCACCTTCCGGGGACATTCACTGAGCTTCGGCTCACCTGCGTAGCGGTGGATCCAGTGGGGTCTGCCATCAGGCAACCTGTAGGCCGCATTGAGCAGACACGGGGATCCGGCGCACTGAGCGTTGGGCCGCGTGGAAGAAAACCCCTATAAAAAATCACCCCAAACCTAAGGTGGCGTCTCCGTGCCGAGGGGGTGCGTGGCTGGTGGGAGACCAGTCCCAAGCGGAGTAAGGGTGTGTAGCCCTAAATACACATATAATGGAATTTGGCAAAAACTCATAATAAGTTTGTTTACTTATTACAGCACAGACTAAGTAGAGATACTACGTACTTGTTTCTCAGGCAAAGAAAATAGTACTCCACAGACTAATTAGAGATACTATAAGCGCGTTTCACCTAGGCGCGGATTTGCAGCATTTTCAACTTTTTTAGCATCATTGCGTTTCATTTAAACAATGTCTTGATTTTTGGTTTAGATTGCCTTTGTGAGGAATTAACATTTTTGACCACGCTATTTTTTTCCAATAAACGCAAAACATGGTTAACATTTGATGTTAGCGCAAAACCGGGTATGTCGCGCTCCACAGACGTATAAAGGGATGTTGATTGTTGTTTTCAAGTCTTAGTGGTGCCCATTTTTTATTTTTGTTTTGTTTTTTTATTTTTTTTATTTTTATTGGCAAAAATTATGATTCTCTTTTTCTTTCTTCTTTTTGTGATGTGATGTTCCGTACGTCGCGGCCATGGGGGTGATATGTACTATATTAAATATGCATATGACTTACATGGCCACAAACAGAGGTTCTGCCTGAAAACCAGCGCTATTGCGGCTCCGTCGTCAATAGCATTAGCTGAGGCATGTACCTTTTTGGCCTCGAACAGCCGTCATTTTATTATTTTGTAATGTTTTTTGTGTGTTATATGTATTTCTATCTGTATTTTTTTTTTGTGGCCAAATAAAATATTTCTTTCTTTCTTTCTTTCTTTCATAACGTCCCCAGGGGGTATCAGTCCCCCCGTAGGACAGCCAGCGGGCAGCTTGGCGTATCTGGGGCTGGCTTTACTAAATTCCACCCTTCCGAGCGACGATGCGCTCAGCTCATGCGAACCCGTTAAGAGCGGGCCACCACCGGTATCCGGGCCGGCTGGTGGAAATACCATCGACTTAACCGAGGTGGCGGGAGAGTCACAGCCCCCCACCGGCGGTTCCCGGGTCGTCGAGGGGTAAGAATGCGACCGGACAAAACGGAGGAAAGAGAAGGGCCAGCATATCGGACATCATGCTGGACTATGACGCTCCTGATATGTTCCCGATTTCGGGAGAGTCCGATTGTTTGTCGGAGGGTTCCTCTGTTATAAGCACGGACAGTGGCATGAATGCCTCTACCGCTCGTCGGAAGAGGGCTCGTGAAGTAGGAGGAGAGGAAGACAGCGATGATCCTTCTTTTGAAGATGTTCCGCTGTCTTCCGTTAGGATACCAAAACCTAAAGGCAAGCGAGGCAGAACTTTTATAGTAATATTTTGATGTGTTGGTGTGACTCATTATTCAAACATAAAAACTAACAATTTTCTTCGTTATGAATAATTTGGATGTAAATAGTGCATGCATTAATTTAATCAAATCTATAACATGAAATCTTCATTTGAAAGTGTAGATTTTCAATAAACTTATTATCAACTTATTTTAAGGAATCATTATTTTATTTTAAAATAAATCTATGGAACCATCCTTTTAGGAATAGTAAAACTCTAGAAATCTTTGCATGGGGACAAGCATTTCTGCTACCTATGCAGTTGTTAAATTTGTTTGTATAATTATCCATTTCACAATATTTATTATTGTCTAGTAGATAATAAAGTTGATTCAAAATAGTAACAAAATGTATTACATAGTCTCTTATCCACTTTTAAAATTAATTAACCTCGGTTATTTATTCCCACGATGGGTAAAAATATGGGGTCTATGGATAATTGGTTCGAGACTGGCTGCTGAAAACAGAGCATGTTCATTCGTGACCTGAATGATAGTTGAGGTTGGCCCTCTCTCTATGAGCCTCTCCGAGGAGGATATTATTAGAAATTATTGCAGCACACAGGCTGCTTATTGCAGCACACAGGCTGCTGGTAGGTTTTCAAATTAGAAGCAAATCTTTGAGGTTTTTATACATGGCTTATATTTTAGAATGTTTATCATTCTTTTTATGACTGTAAATAATTTTACACTTTTATTGGAGTACAAATATTCATCCCTCTTATTGCTTTTAATAACTTCTATTAGGTCTTTTATAAAAGCATAGTCATGTTTCCTTCTGATCCTGCTGTACTGACATTGTAAACTTATTGCATTGTAATCTAAAGACATCACTCAGATATTTTAAGAAGATTGTTTGGAAATTGAAGTCAATACTTGTGATATTTTGGCTATCTTGACAGCATTTTCAGCCAAACTATTAGATTGGCTATAATATGGCGAACTAGTTATGTGTGTAAATTTATATTCAATTAAAACTCTCTTAAAAGCATTTTTGAATTGAGGCCCATTGTCTGTTCTAAATGTTTCACAAATCCCATGTCTAGAAAATAATTCTTTTATTTTACTTATTATTGTAGTTTCTGTTAATGATGGCAGTTCAAAAATTTCGAAAAATCTGGAGTAGTAATCAGTTACAATTAGATACCATTTCTTATAGACAAACCAATCTGCGGCAATTATTTGCCAAGGTCTTGTGGCTGGTGACTTTTCCTTACAAAAGGTATTTACTGGATTAGATTTATGTTCAATACACTGTGGAATTTTTTTTATCAAATTTTCTATCTGAGTACTCAGTCCCAACCACCAGACAGCCATTTGGGCTGTTTTATAATAAGAAATATATTTTTAAAACTGCCTGCTTTCCGTGGGAAAGCGTTACCTATCAAGGCAAATAAATTAGATTCTGATGATGTATGTACCTACTCGATTATGAACTCTATTCATTGGATATAGGCTAAAGCACAAATACCTTTATAGGAAATTATGGTATATACGAGTAGTTTATATTTATGACCAAGTTTACAAAGAATTGCATTGAAAAATATTTTAATTGAGGTTGCCTATGTAGATAGTTTCCTGAAACTGCAAACTGTTAGATGGTCCATAGCATAACATGGAAATTCCTAATATACAGCCCCTGAGTTCGTACAAGAGACTTCCTGAATTCATTATTTGTCTAGAACAAAGGGATTGGAAATTTGTTTGTAGCAAATAAAAGATTTTTTTAAAGAAATTATTGGGATTGCAGCCGTGGTCTAGTGGTTGAGACCACCGGGTATTGATCGGGAGGTCCGGGGTTCGATTCTTCGTTATTATAATTTTGCTATTGATTAAGTAAGGTCATAAGCTTTTAACGATAGGTAATTATAGCACAGATTAGCTAATAACTACTACTATTATCAAATATTACTACTATCAAAGAAAATCTCAACTCTGTGACAGAAGCATGTCTCCAAAACTTAAACACACAAGAAAAATACAACACAATACACAAAATACTAAGAGAAACGACAGGAATAAACACTGCGAGCAAACCACCAGACGAAAAAATATCAGAAAAGGCGAAAGAACTCCGAGAAAGAAGATTCAGCTTGATTAATATAAATAACAAAACAAAAAATATAAGGGAAGAAATAGGCAAATTGAGTAAAAAAATAATAAAACAAATAAGAAAAGACAGAGAACATTTCAGATTTGAGATTTTTGAAAGACACATTAACAGACCTGGAGGTATAAAAAAGGCTCTAAAATCTTTGTCTGAAAATACAAACTGGATACCATCTCTGAAAGATAATCACTGCAAGACAAAGACTAAAAGATCAGACATATTAGCAGAAGCCACAGACTTCTACAAAAAGTTATACTCTAGTACAAAACAAATAGCCAAAATTGAGTTAAATAACAACGACGGTGTACCGCCTATACTACTGGAAGAAATAGATAAGGCAATCAAAACACAGAAAAAAGACAAAGCCCCTGGTCCCGATGAGATAAATAATGAATTGCTGTTAGACTGTAGAAACAACATTGTGCCGCTGCTAAAATATATCTTCAATGATATTCTGTATACTGAAGAAATTCCAACACAATGAACAACATCGACGATAATTCTTCTTCACAAAAAGGGCAACAAAGACGAAATAAATAATTATAGACCCATTAGTCTAATGTCTAATATTTACAAAATTTTTGCCAAAGTAATTTTAGGTCGAATAACCAAAATTTTGGATGAAAATCAGCCTAGGGAACAGGCTGGGTTTAGACAGGGATACTCAACTCTAGATCATATACATACTGTAAGACAAGTTTTCGAGAAGAACAAAGAATTCAAAATACCGTTCTACTGCTGTTTTATCGATTATAATAAGGCGTTTGATTCAATAGAGCATGAAAACATCTGGCATTGTTTGAAGACTCAAGGAGTGGAGCATAAATACATAAGAATAATAAAAAAAGTATACACAAACAGTACAGCCAGGATAAAATTAGAAAAAGAAGGGAAGGAAATAAAAATAAACAGAGAAGTACGTCAGGGAGACCCCCTATCCCCTAAATTATTTACAGCCGTTCTAGAAGAAATCTTTCGCAAACTAGACTGGAATCAATATGGGCTCAACATAAATGGGGAAAAACTATCTCACCGATTTGCTCTCACGATTTGCTGATAACATTATAATATTCGCCACAACAAAAGAGCATTTACAAAACATGCTCATAGACCTGGAGAGAGAAAGCTGCAAAGTAGGTCTAACGATGAACACTTCTAAAACCAAAGTCATGACAAATGTATCTGAAGATATTATTATCATAAATGGCGAGCCGATTGAATACGTAAAAGAATATAACTATCTAGGTCAACAAATCTCAACTAGTGATATAATGTCAAAAGAAATCGATACCAGAATTGGGAAAGCATGGAAATGTTACTGGCGGTTAAAAGAAGTAATGAAGAACAGCGAAACTAATATGATAATAAAAACAAAGCTGTATAACACGTGTGTTCTACCAGTGCTAACATATGGCTGTCAAACTTGGGCACTCACAAAAGCACATCACAAGAAGCTGGAAATCTGCCAGGCAGCAATGGAGAGGAGCATGTTGAATATAAAGAAAATGGACAGAATAAGTAACATAAATATTAGGAAACGTACAAACATAGAAGATGTAACCAAAAAAATTAGGAACTTAAGTGGAAATGGACAGGCCATATAAAAAGAGGTATTGAGAAGTGGAACAAAAGGATTCTATTCTGGTACCCAAGACATAAGAAAAGGAATCGAGGTAGACAGTTTCGAAGGTGGGAGGATGAAATAAAAGCTATAGGGGGGAAAACATGGACTAGGAAAGCGTTAAACAGAGCAGAATGGAATAAATTGGAGGAGGCCTTTGCCAATTTTGGCAAACAGACTAAGTTGTCGGTGTCAAAGACTTTGTAAAGTCGTCATTTAAGTTAAGTTTAAATAATGTTAAATGTCTGTACAGTCTGAATAAAGGCTTTTATTATTATTATTATTATTACTACTATTATACGAGTAGTAACCGAATAAAAGTAGTTTATTGGTTTTCGCCCAAAATAATGGCGTCAAAATAGTGAAATCAGCAAATAAGCTGTGATGAAAAATAAAATAAAGAATTTACAATAAATAAATGCTGGCAGTAGCTACTATATCTGTAATCCTCTTTTTTTGGGGAGACCCGGCCCAGCAGTAGGCATTTCGTGGCTAGGATGTTTATGATGCGGCCTACCGCGTGCGGATCGACGCAAGGGAGGGGGCCCACAGATTGGCTCCAAGAGAGCGGGTTGCCGCTATGGAAGGCGCACGTGAGGAGATGTTCCGCCTATGGCAGGAGAGCCTGGGTGAGCCGGCCTCCGGAACTCTCAGGAGAACCGTTGAGGCATTGCTCCCTGTACTCAAGCCGTGGGCGGAAAGGAAGCACGGGTCGCTCACGTACCATCTGGTGCAGGGTGCAGGTCATCAGTGGTCACGGCTGTTTTGGCCGTTACCTGCACCGGATCGGGCATGAGCCGACCACTCAATGCCATCACTGTAACGCTGCGGAGGACTCAGCACAGCACACTCTCGAGGAGTGTCCTGACTTTTCCTCGCAGCGCAACAGTCTGGTTTCGTGTTGGTCCCAGTAAACTCCTTCTGTGTGGAGGTCATCACGCAGAAGGAGGCGGCAGAACGGGCCAGAGAAGAGGACCCAGCGGCAGACCCTTGCCACCGCAGAAGGACGGGGCGGAGGAGGCGGCAGTTTGCACGCCTTCTTTCTCCTGACGGTGACCAGCGGGACGCGGGCCCGGGAAGCCCGAGTCCTACATTGCACAGGTTGCCGCCAGTCGTCGCTGCTTCTGATGTCCAGGAGCATCGCCGGCCTTCCCGTTTTGAGGAGGGGAGAAGGGCTCGCCGTAGGCGAGCAGACGCTGACGAGGTCATGAAACTGTCCGAAGGGGTTCCCATGGCCTTGTCCGGTGACGGGGCGTTCCTCCCCGGCGTATCCTCTTCGTCTGATGACGGGGAGGATGCAGCGGTGATGGGCGTCCTTGTGCCAAAGCATTTGTGAGGGGGCATCGTTGGGTTTTAGTCGGTAGGCCGCGGTTTCTGGCTGGCACTCGGCCCCCAGTGGCCGCGGAGAGTTCGACATAACCTCGTGTTTTCCCAAGCGCAACTTTCTATGGGGTCTGTGTATGTAAGCAAATTTTCCTGAACAACCTATGAAGGATATCGCTTCTTAAGCATTTCTTCGCTAACGTATTTGTCTATTGTGACTGTAGTTTAGAAATTTATCTTTAACATACTTATAACTCATCAGATCACTGAGCATTTTTCGTTTTTTGTGCAAGAGTTTGCTATCACCGCTTAGCACTTTTTGATCGCTAGATACTGAAATTTAAAGGAGATTAGAAGTTTTTTCCTGAATATAATTTTATTAGTTTTCGCAATACTTTTGCTTAAGCGACTATTTCACGATCTATATAAGCTACAAACTTACAGATATACAGTAAATATCAATGGTTTTAGATAAAAAATCGATACACTAGGCACTTTTTGAAAAAACCGATTTACTTTTATAACAAAAGAGATATGATTTTTTTTCGAAAAAATAAAACTTTATGCTTCATTTTCCACAAGTACAGTTTTGGTACTTTAGCATTTTTTCCTTTCCACTGACGATATAATTCCTTGGTTTGATTTTTTTGTATATCCAATTCTCTCATTAATTGGAGTGTTTGTTGTAATGTGAGACTGCTTTTTAATTGCAGTTTTTCTGACAGGTTGCTATCTAATATTCTAGCAACTAATTTATCTCGGAGAATTTCATCTTTCGTAATATTTTTAAAATCGCAATATTGAGACATTAGGAAAATATTTCTTATATAATCATCCATTGTATGTACCTTATGTATGTATGTATGTACAACTTTATTGCAAAAAAAATAGTTACAGGAATTTCTTAAAAACTAGTCCTTATGACAAAAGGCGGCCTTATTGCCAAAGTGGCAATCTCTTCCAGGCAACCTAACCGTAGAAGAAAGTTTAATACGAAACATAATACATAAACTACATGTTATTGATAAGTAAATAAGCCTACAAAATACATATACTACATACCTATAGTACTAACGAAAAGAAAGAAAACTTAAAATTCTAGCTGCAGAAAATGTGTTTTTATTGCCCGCTTAAAAGAATCATGAGATGGTGCACGTCTTATGGTCTCAGGTAAGTAATTAAGTACTTGTCATAAAACATAGAGGAGTGAGGTGGGAGTACTAATGTCATGTCGTTTGAGGAGCGAAGGGGTCTGGTTATTGTTGAGGAGTAGAGAAGGAAACGGGATTTGAGATAGTGAGGAGCATACGGACTGGTAAGTATAGAATGGAGAAGAAAAAGGATATGGCAATCTCTCCAACGGCTTATAGGGAGCCACTGAAGTTTGGAGCGATAGTGTGCGATAGTGTGAGCGATAGTGTCACCTTGTAGTTGAACACGTCTATTTTTCTTTGTCGCTTTTAGAGTCCGACAAAAGTAAATATTGTTCAAAACACATTAACCATCTAGGCTATGAGGCGATGTCTTGAAATTTGAACTCACTTGGCGGATTTATTGCAATTTTGTGTGGCATAGCCAACTGTGCCACGGGTAGGTTTTTTGATATACTTTCCGCCGGTTCTGACGTTGACATGATCAAACACTAATTATTTTTGAGAAAGATCGAATATAAACACCGCTGCCATCATGTAATATAAGCAATTTCATAGGAGAATGTAAAATAATACCATTGAGTACCTTGAGCTTAACCGGCAGCCATTCTAAGAGAGGGTGCGTTCCGTTCACACCGTTCTACATAAAACAATCAAGGTGCATTCCGACAATCACACTACAGTGAGGAAGAGGGTATTTGGGTCACATCTTCGTTTTCTCACTTCCGAAGCCATTCTGCATGTTAGGGACCTTAGCACTTGCCGAGATGTGTAAATACCCTCGTAGATATTTTGGAGGGCGTACACCACATCCATCGGACTTCGGTGTGAGGAGCTTTTCGGTAACTGAGGTTATGGCGGCAGGACTTCCGTAACGCATTTCGAATAGTCTCTGTCGATAAAGGGAATTTGGTTTGTATCAGTTCTTTTGCTCCGGTCAACCTTGATGCCATGATGATGGCCCCAAAGTGGACCAGGAGAGCTTCATCCACCATAAGGCGTTTTGATGCTCCCGCTCAATTTATAAGGACCGAGGCAATGGTTGTTACTTTCCTGCTGCCCTGCCCCCAATCGACTCGTCACTTCGTCCGACAGTTCTATTGCAGTCTCGCGTGTGCTGGTGATGATCATGTCTTCCTTGATTTGGAAGTTTTTGAGGAGCCACGTGGTCTTGCCACATCCTAGCACTCCGTTCACCCACCTTATCGCCAGTTTACCCCATGGTTCTGAGACCCAGGTTCCGGTCACGGCATTCGCTGATTCCAAAATCCGGTCCTCTAGCATGAAGCGGGTGCATTTCACGAGCTTTTAAGTTGAACCAAATTGCATACATTAAGCCAAACATCAAGATCGGTTAAGTAGCTTCGGAGTTTATCCCAGACAAACACTATGACACGATATTTTTAAGGGGTATAAAAATAGTTTACGACCTATTCTCAGACCTACAGAATATACACAAAATTTTCATAAAAATCGATCAAGCCATTTCGGAGGAGTTTGGGTACAAACACTGTGACACGAGAATTTTATATAGGTATTAAGATTTTCTGTGCTTGAGACGACTATGTGCATTAAGACGATTTGAAACCACTTACGCAGTATCCGGAACTGTTGTAAACGATGCTCGTAGTGTACCGCAGTTTGGACCAGCACTCGCTCCCACGCTGCCGACTCGACGACGCGCGACAAAAACGGCGCTTATTGTAATGCGGCGCGCGCGCAGCGTCGCAGCGTGGCATTGCCAAATGTTATTTTTTGTCACTTAGGCCGATAGATAATTGCTTCTTTAAAATTATTGCCCACTGTATAGTACTCTTTTAGTTTACGAAAATAAATTAAGTCTAAAAGTGATCTTTCAGCATAACCAAGAAATACTGCAAACAACCCGAAACAGCAGGAAAAGTGTATGTGTGCAATTACCGAACAAAACAGCACTAGAGGCAGGCCTCTGTCACTTCGCGCTTAGGTACAAGATAAGTACCTACAGTTATTTTCAGTAAGTAACTTAGGCTATAATTTTTTTTCCTACGGAAAAATGTAGAATTCCCACGCGAAGGGCAAGAAGATTCGAGCGGCAGGAACGCATCCAGCCCTCAAATTTTAATAAGGTTGTGGTTACAGTCACCTAAAAATCGTTCTCAAACGTTAAAAATCAAAACGAATCTGGCTTACGCAAAAAAAATATTTTCTACCAGTTAACCGTGAAGGTAGGGCAAATTTTGTGGCAGCGCAAGAGACTCGTGAAAAGACATGATAAATTACTGTATGGTATAAAATCTCTTCTCGGGAGCGTGAGTAGAGATGTCGCATTGTGGACCGTACGACACGCCCCCTAAGGCGTGGGCCAGATAGAAAAGGCGCGGGCGAGGCGCACCTGTGGCGCGCCATCGGCGCACCGCTTCTATCTGTCGTGGGCCAGATAGAAAAGGCGCGGGCGAGGCGCACCTGTGGCGCGCCATCGGCGCACCGCTTCTATCTGTTTTGTGCCCGTCCGTTTTCATACAATTAGTATGAAAGATCATTCGACAAGCTTCCAGATGGCGCGCTACGGTTGCAAAGACGGACGCGCCGGCCGTCGCACTGCTGGCGCGCAGCCGCGTACCTCAGTCTATAGTGAGTTTTGCGCGGGACCGGAAGTTTCTTCTCCTTCTTCTTCTCCTTTGCAAATTGACGAGTTGCACCAGGGCTAACATGTCTTCGTCGTCAGAGGAAGACATGTTGTTCGATCAAAATCAAACTCTTTAATGGCACCAACGTACTCACTCGCTGGCGCACCGTAGCATACAATCGCTGTTCGCGCCTACGGGCGCGCCTGCAGCGCGCTGCGAGTGCGCCACCGGGTGCGACTGATGCGCGCCGCGCCGCCTCTGTCTGGCTTGCGCCAGGGCAGGGTTTTAGTCGCCCGCCGTCTAACCAACAAGCATATCGCCTCAAATTTTTGGTCCATCTTTCGCAGTGGTTCTTAACCTTTTAGTAACGAGGGACCATTTTACAAATATCTGTCTAGCAATGGACCACTAACTCAAAACCAAATCAATAATATTATTTTTCGTGTAGCTCCGCGGACCACTTCGGCTCCTTCCAGGGACCGGACTAGGGATGTCGATCTGAGATCGATTAATCGAGGAATCGATTTTTCAGGCCTAAAACATCGATTTTTGAAATCGATATGCAGTACTGAATCGATCCAGTGAATCGATATTTCACCCTTCAAAATCGCCTTTCGACTTATTTCGTTTTGGTGAAAACCATACATTATTCATAATTAGTTGAACGTATCCGTTATATTACGGTGTTGCCGGTTAAAGGGTTAATTACTCAAAGACTGTGTCTATTTGGACCCGGGTCCCTATACAGGATGGATTTTTGAGATGGGATTTAAAGGGCAGGTACATTAACCGTTATAGTTACAAGAAAACATTGTTAGGCAACCATCCATAACTTTTTAAGATATTCTGATCTGCATTCACAGATTTTGGAAAAAAATACAGTCGACAAAAAAAATGCTGAGATAGCAAAAAAAATTTTTTTATGCCTATCGATCCTATTTCATGCATAAATAGATTACATATTTTTACATTTGTTTAAAAATACATGTTTAAATGATTTAATTTAGTATTGATTTAAATTACAGTTTCCCTTAAAAGTATGAAATAGGATTCATAGAGAGATCACCGTAAGAAATAGGATCCGAGGATTTTCCGTACAAAATGTATGGGAAATGTTTTTGGCGATTTCTGTCGTTTCTAGTACTCATACCTTAAATGGTCCCATAGAGTCTTTTGATCCCTACATGAAATAGGATCGAAAGGCATAAAAAAAATTTTTTGCTATCTCAGCATTTTTTTTGTCGACTGTAACTTTTTTCCAAAATCTGTGAATGCAGATCAGAATATCTTAAAAAGTTATGGATGGCTGCCTAACAATGTTTTCGTGTAACTATAACGGTTAATGTACCTGCCCTTTAAATCCCATCTCAAAAATCCATGCTGTATAGAAGTCGATTGCTATTCGGACCCGGAGCAATAGGACTTGACAGACTATTGTTTTTAAAAAGGTTTAGATATGAAGCATTGGGAACTTTAACTTTTTCATGTAATAAATACATTTTGAAATAAATGTCTTCTTTCATACCTGATCTGACTTTGATATGGTAATAAAAATATTTTTTATCGAATTCCATATAAAAAACTGATTTTACTTATAAGAGATCATTTATTATGGTATCTCTCTTGTTTTTCATAAAATGAATTTATATTTACATTATAAATGCAAACTTGAAAAAAAAACGATTTATAAGAAATCGATCTTTTATGCCTTGATTTTTTGTAAATCGATACATCAGCTTACGATTCGAATCGATTTGAAAATCGATCTTTATCGGAAAGAATCGACATCCCTAGACCGGACCACCGGTTAAGATCTATCGCATGTCGCATTACAGCCGGTCGCGGAGTAGGGATAAAGACAAGTGAAAGGCGCTCGGCAAAGCAGCCAAGGCCAATGTGGCCTTAATTTTTCAATTGAATGCCTACGATCCGTAAAAAAGTTTCACTTGCATCGTGGTTTTATAAAACCACACAATGAGTTTTTATGGCATTTCTCTTTCTACAAAATAAATTCGAATCTTGCCAAAGGCGCTCATGAGCCTAGCTACGACACTGGTTGGCAGAGCTCGTTTGCAGAAGTAAGGTTTCGGAAAATATACAAAACTCGCAGTAAAAACGTTATATATTTACAAGAGATGTCATTCAAACATTATATAATAAATTTTTATAATAACATTATAAAATATGATATAATAAAAATAAAAAGGGTATAATTATTATTTAGGCAATATAAAAAATACTTCTAATTGGAAGTAAGTTACACAAAATTTGATTGATTGCTTAGTTCACTAGATAAGAAGTTAATAGTTAAGTGGGGTATTTTACTAAAGTTATTGGCATTCCCTTTGGCATGCATTCATACTCTTGAAGTTGTTGGAGTTCCCTCCGCAGCCGCCGTATAAGAAAAATTTACACCCGCTATCACTAGTGTATGCGTATCTGCAAAGTATATAAAATGTTAATAATGTGAATAAGAGGCATTTTCTGACAGTCAACATAAGAAAATGATGAAATAATAGACTGTCGATATTTCGATCATGCGCAGAAACTTGGAACAAAGCTTTAACTGAATTTTAGTTTCATAGGTGTATATAGAATGGTCTAGTGCCCACCCCAGAATATTAGGTTACTGTTTCAAAATTCTATGATGAACGCCAAACAGTGATAACTTAACAAAAATCAAGGGCAAGGCCCACCCCAGAAAAAAACTCTAGATACACCAATGCAATGCAACTTGCAAATCTTGCTGGCGTTCCTTTAGAAAATAAATAATGAAATTGGCGCTTACCTTGAAAAGACACCATGGCAGGGACCAGGATCGACCGGTTTCTGGCATTTTGGGCCTAAAATCAAAACGTTTCTGATTATCCATTTTTAGTTATCCTCGTCATGCCCACGTGCAAAAAGTCAATATTGTGATTATGATTTTGGCTAGAGACCTATTGATTCTTTCAAATTGAAAGCAAAGGTAATTTGATAGAATGCACCACAAAATGTACCTCTCGGCACACACCTGCCGACGCCCCCTTATTACCGCGAGCGCCTAGGGCATGGCTAAAACAATATTGAAACACTGCTATTGAAGCATATAGAGCCATCTCGCTCTCAGTGCTGCATAAAACTGTTTTAACTGATCGTGGTAGGGGGGCTGGTCAGCAAGCAACCGATCAGACCCCTTAGACAAAAGCCATACGCTTATTTTTCCGCAATCGTTCCGCAGGAAAAATGTATGGAGATGGAAAAAATAGCGTTAGATCGTCACAAGCTAATGTCATTTCCATACATTTTTTCTGCGAAACGACTGCAGAAAAATAATCTTGTGGATTTTGTCTAAGAGGGCAGAACAGATTCGCCTACCAAAACGTGGTGGTTGCTATAATGATGGCGCTGTAAGCAGACTTAGTGCTCGTGATTGATCGTGATTCAGGATTAAGTGCTCGATTATTGTATACATGCAAACTTGATAATTTTTTTTAAATATTTCTGTTGGACTCTAGATTAATTTGCGAAAATAACCAGAAATCGCTTCAAAGGAAATATTATACTCAAAAGTATTTAAGGGACGCTTCAGGACATAGCTAGTATGGAATGATTTAAACATTAAAACCTATTTAAGGCTAATTCTCATTAACCTTATTATTTAATATTAATTTTATAAAATAATGGATGTATCCTGATTCTTGAAGCGTCCCTTTAATATCAGTATGTATGTCAGGGGTTGTTTCTTGTTTTTAAATTTAGCTAGACATTCCGTTTTTTGAGCGGAGTGATTTGCAATTACTCTCTCTTGGTGATTCGTATTTGTCGTACAAATTACACACGTACAAAGTCGCGGGCAAAATCTACTATTATTAAGCAGTCAATTACACAAATATTTTGGACAACTGATAAACTTAATGTTGCCCAAAGGGCGTAAAGGTCATGGCTTTTTTTATGGATGGCCCGGCAAATGACCTCCTCCCGCCTGATGTTAAGCGATGAAAGAGGCCCAAATGAGTTGACAGATAAAGTAGGGACAACATCTACTATCCTACCTGCCCGCCCCTTGCCGGCCCAAAAGATACTTTTTCACGCCTCTTTTGAAGGAACCCATGTTGTAGGATGGAGGAAACACGTGCGCAGGTAGAGAATTCCAAGTGTGGGATGAACGACAGAAGAAGGAATCTTGGAATTTCTTGGTACGGTGTGAAAAGGAGGACACAGTGTACGGATGACTCCGAAGGCCCTTACGCGTGTTTCTGTTAAGGAATGGAGAGGGAGGGTTAAGGTTAAAGAGCACCTCAGAGCAAGACGAAGTTGTAGAGGCTCGAGGGTGTTAGTTGCCTCTACATCGCCAATTATACGAATAGCGCGACGCTGCAATCTGTCCAGAGCATCGAGGAGGTACTGAGCAGAGCCGTCCCAAAGGTGCGAGCAATATTCCACGCAAGACCTAACCTGAATTTTATACAACAAGCATAGTTGGTCCGGCGCAAAATACCTACTCACCTTGTTCAGGACACCGAGTTTCCGTGAGGCAGTAGTTATGACGGATTCGATGTAGTCTCTGGGGTTCAGATCGCAGCGAATATTCATTCCGAGCAAGGTGATGTTGCTCTGTGTGTGAAGGGTTGTGCCCTGAAGAGAAGGAAGGGGGAGGAAAGGTGACCTTTTCGTCGAGAACGCGCACACCTGTGTTTTCTTAGCATTGAACTCAACAAGATTGTTGGAGCCCCATTCGGAGACGAGGTCCATCGTCCTGTTGAGCTCAATGATAAGATTCTGCATTTCCCTACCAATATAACCACGAGCAGCCCCTGAGCTTCCGTGATATCCCCCATGCACTGTACTGTCGTCTGCATAGCAATGTATAGCTCCTAAGGAAAGCATGTTATTGATATGCAGAAGAAACAATGTTGGGGATAGAACGGAGCCTTGCGGAACTCCAGCGTTCACTGCCACGAACCGCGAAGCGCAACCGTCAACGACAACGCGAATTCTACGAACGTGGAGGAAGCTGGCAATCCACGTACAGAACTGCGCGGGTAATCCGTATGCCGGAAGCTTGGAAAGAAGAGCCTTGTGCCAGACTCTATCAAAAGCTTTGGCGATGTCGAGACTAATAGCCACCAATTCGCCGCGCTTATCGATAGATTCACCCCATTTGTGCAAAAGGAACGCTAGAAGGTCACCTGTTGACCGTTTAGGACGAAACCTATACCGTCGGTCATTAAGTAACGAGTGACCTTCCAGGTAACGGATCAGCTGGGTATTAAGGATCCTCTCCATGATTTTACACAAAATGGATGTTGTTGTCTAGTGCTTATCTTTTCAGTTCACAATAAAAATACTTTCGTTTTCAGAATATAACATTTTATTTTACAAGTTCAAAGGAATAACAACCAACCATGTCGTTAGGCAACCGTAAGACTCGACAGCCTCAAAAAGGCAAACGACTAAAGAGGGTCGGCTGTCCGCAATTACTCCCCCCTTGGACAGCATAATCATTCGCTGTCCAATACTGGAATACGCGCGAGTTTCACCACAGGTCTCCTTAGTACACCTCTAGTTGTTCTAGAAATCATTTACCTTGGGTAGTTCTTTGAGGGTCTTAATCTCTTCGTGTAATATTAGGTCAATTCGTCCGTAGCGCAATTCCAGGGCTTCTATTATTTCGGAAGCGGGAGCATTGACTTGAAGTAATAACGCGACGGTTTCTCGAGCATCACCTCTAAGGCAGCGTTGAAGGCATGTGAAGTTGTCCTCATCATCACTACTAACGTGACGGTTACATCTGTCATAAGCTGATTTGAAAAGAAACCATTCACTCACATGGCCGCTAAAAATCGGAAGACCTTTAGATGGTCTGTTCATTTCTTTTAATTGTCTGGCCAGCATTTTAATATCGGATTCACTATTTTCTGTTCATGATGACAGTTGATTGGGTGTTCCTTATTTTGACAATAATTTTCATCTCCACTTTTATGTTGCTGACTGTACACCCAATTTTCCGTTCTTTGTTCTTTCAGCGATGAATGATGTGACTCCGCGATTGAATTTTCATCACGCGCACTCAATTCTGCGATTTCTAATTCAAGTTCTTTTTCAATAATTACTTTTTGCAGTTCGGCAATTTTCTTCGCGGCAGTGAGTTCTGCTTTCTTTCTAGCGACAACACTGGCGGCGGATCGTAAGCTCTTGCCGCTGTAACTAGTTGTTTTATCTCCATCGTCTTGGTTTGTTTCGGTTTTACGGTTCGTTGCAACTCGAACAGTTCCGTTCAATTCTTTTGTCCTTGTTTGCAAATGAGTCTCGGGGCGCGACATTATCGGAACCAAATGGTCTAGTGGCTAGGATACCTGGCTCTCACCCAGGAGGCTCGAGTTCGATTCCCGGTATCGGAACCAAATGTTGTTGTCTAGTGCTTATCTTTTCAGTTCACAGTAAAAATACTTTTTCAGAATATAACATTTTATTTTACAAGTTCAAAGGAATAACAACCAAACATGTCGCTAGGCAACCGTAAAACTCGACAGCCTCAAAAAGGCAAACGACTAAAGAGGGTCGGCTGTCCGCAACAATGGAAGTGACGGCTATAGAACGATAGTTAGCCGGATCAGAACGATCTCCCTTTTTGGGAACCGGCTGGACATTGGCCTCCTTCCAAGATTTCGGCACACAACCAGCAGAGAACGACAGACGGTATTGACGCGTAAGGACCGGAGTCAACTCCGCTGCACACTTCTTAAGAACAATCGCAGGAATGCCGTCTGGTCCACCTGCTTTTCGAGTATCGATCGACTGGAGCTCCGCCCGCACATCACGCTGTCTGATACGGATATCGGGCATGCTGCATACCACAATGGGACAGTTTCGGAGGTTGTGCACCACAGTCATCGACACGGGAATGAGCCGCGAAGAGTTTTGCCAGGAGGTCGGCTTTCTCCTGCGGCTGATGAGCATGTGAGCCATCGGCATGTCTCAGCGGTGGCAGCGAGGGTTGGCAGAAGTTTGACTGCACAGCTTTGGCCAGACGCCAGAAAGAACGGCTACCCGTAGGGTGCGCTAGCAGTTCCTGACCCACTTGTGCAATGCGCTGAGCACCCGCTCTAATGTAAGCCCTCTTACACTACTTGGTGGCATTATTGTAGGCTGTTTTCAGTAAGCTAGTATTGGGATCCCTAGAAGCTCGGCCTCTGATCCAAGCGCGGTAAGCCAGCTGTTTGTTTTCAACAGCTGAGGCGCACTCGCGATTAAACCAGAGGTTATGTCTGCCTCTACTGATGAGATTAGAATGCGGAATATAATATTCCATTCCTAGTGTAATCTCGTCAGCAACAGAGGTAGCGCAGGAGTCCGGATCCATCCTATTGAAACAGCGCTGTTGCCGTGTATATGTCAACACTAATTCTTCACCAATAATATTGTTTACTTAGAGTTATTTAAGTATTCACTTTAATTACAATATGATAATCACAAATTAAATAATCAGATTATGGGCTAATTTTCAATCGTCAGATAAGAATCCAGGATTACGACATCAAGGAAAGCAGACAGAGAAATATTTTCTCTGATACTACATTTGTTCTGAACATAAAAGTTAGATATCTGATGGTCGAAAAATCTGCCCTTTATCATACTCACTTATAGCATTAAGCAGGCCAAAGAAAACACTAAACAGAAACAATAACGTTAGATACTTCATGTTGAGTCCGTCGCGTCGTCGCACACTGACGCCGGGGTAGCTAATACCTTATATACATAACAGGGCGATAATATTGTTGATATTTTTTTATTGCAACATGAGATACGAGTTTTCAATTTTATACTTTATTGTTGACGAATTGTAGTCTAATAAACTTCAAAGGAAATGTGTTTTTAAAATGTTTTATTTGATGATACTCCAACCATGATCTTTACGCCCTTTGAGCAACATTAATTTTATCAGTTGTCCAAAATATTTGTGTAATTGACTTCTCAATAATAGTAGATTTTGCCCGCGACTTTGTACGTGTGTAAACTACACGACTATACGAATCACCAAAAGAGAAAGAAAGAAAGAAAGAAAACCTTATTGGCCATAGTGGGTATATAATATTTAACAATGATGAAATAACAAAATAGCAGCAAATGGCCAAATGGTCCCATCTCAGCTAAAATGCTTCTGTTACATATCGTAGCAGAAGCGCTCAGAATGAACCATTTGGAGACGACGTAAACATAATAAATAACATAAAAATCTCAGACAAAACAATAAGAATAAAATATAAACAAATAAAAAAGAAAATGAAATTCAAACTTTTACAGAAAAGGAAAATACATATAAAAACAAACTTTTATAGCACATACCAAAAAGTAATATAACACTACGGGAATATACACTAATCAATAAAGTCTAAAACTCAAGCCTATTTTCGTAAATTACTTAAAACTTTGAGGTATTTTATATAAACAATGTTAGGTGTATAAAAGCGGAATTTTAGGCTCGTTTATTTATTAAAATAAAACAAAAAAGTTTCAACAGTATAAAAAAAGTTTTATTAATAAAGAAAAGAATTGGTGCAAAAATGAATACATATAGGCATTAAAAATGCTTCTTTTCTAATTTTGGTGTTTGAAATCGTTAAAAAAATTGTAGGTGATAAATCGATAGTCAGTTGGACCTCCTAAAGCATTGGCTAAGGCTCTGCATCGTATTGGCATGCTGAATATCTGATTAATTATCAATTATAGTGGCCTGGGGTATTATGCTCCATGTCTGAGAAAGATGTAAAAAATATCTTGGTCTGAGTGTAAATTCTGAGGAAGTTGTTCAAAGGCCATTCTTCCTAGCAAATCCCAAGCGTGCTCAATAGGATTCATGCTTGTAATGGAAGTTGAGCTCAAACTTCTACTGTGAGGTCAGCTTCCAATTGACGACTCTGTAACAATACAGAGAGAAAAAAATAGCCCTTGCTGGTTTCTAACTAGTTCTTTCCAATACAAGGTTTCCCGCCGTAGATTTTTGAAAATTTAGTATCATTTAGTAGTAATTTTGTCTGAAACCTACAAAAAATTTGGTTCGGATACTGCTGAAACTCGAGAAGATACAATACAAAATGTGTGGCTCCTCAGTCCATACACGTACAAAACTTGTCAACGTGAATTTCCACGAAACTAATCAAGCAATTTTATTTTGGAGTGCATGATCATTTAGTAGTAATTTTGCTAGAATTTGTAGTATAGAAATAATGTTGGAGGACTTTGTGAAATAAAAAATATAAAGCAATATAGGTGGCTCCTCAATCCAGACGTTTTGCATATAAATGATTGACTGTATCTTCGCGAAATCACAATGGAATCAAAAGCTTGGGGCGCCAACATTTAGTAGAAATTTCTACTAAATAACTACGTACAATTTATCAGTGTACATATTAAGGATCTGAAGAAAAACACACTTTCCGATATTCCATAGGAAATTGCTGTTAAGGGTGACCATAACGAGACTAAAATCTAGGACAAAAAAAAACAAATTTTTATTTTTGTTTACATACAACAGGCAAGTTCTCAGCCTTCATCTCACCTGATGGTAAGTAATGATAAAACCGAAGGTGGGAGCGAGCTTTATCTGGACTCCACAGCAACTGAGGAATTATAATGTGTATTAATACATGCTATTGTGTTATATCTATCCACATAGCATAATAGCCGTATTTTTGGCAAAACATTCGACATTTTGGCTTACCGACGTTGTTATACCTATTGTGTACCATAATGTTGAAGAGGGAGATACTTCACGCGTTAAGTATTACTTATTTTGAAAAAAAAAAAAGAAACACAAGTAAAACATTTCATAGATTAAGAACCAACTACCTACACAGGCAAACTTTAGGTATAGCTTTTGCGTAATAGGTACTAATAGTAGGTGTATATTGGGCATTCTAAAACAGTTTTCATCAAAACACCGAAAACGAACGGAGTGAGATTTGAGCTACGCTTCGCTGCGCTCTAGCTCCGCAAATCTCACTCCGTTCGTTTACGGTGATTTGATGAAAACATTTTAAGATTGCCCATTATACATTATATAGGGTTAAATGGAAAAGGCTATTTTTTATTTCATTTCATTTCAATTCTTCCGTGTCGATTCAGATACAGTACTCCGCCACGGATATTATGTTGTCTGTTATCTTTGAAGGTTTCCGCGTGTGCAGGTATTGGGAAACGCTTGGGATGGGCAGGAAGGCAAGTTTTTACTTGCCATCGAGCCGTGGTGAAAGGATCAGCCAGTCTGCGTTACCGAGAGGTTGTTCATTTTTTTTTAATTTCTTTTCATTTCAGTTCACTTTTATATGTATATCCTGTTATATGTAGATCCACTTTTATTTCTATAATGAAAGCTCTTTTTTACCATACACTGCACATATAGCGATGGCTGCAATAGCAATCTTCACAGTTGGAGTCTCACTTACACTGACATAGGTGGGTGCCCACCACAGACCAGCATACTATGCTTATCTTCTTCCCTTTAATATCTCCTCCGAAGCGGCTTGACCGATTTTTATGATTTTCTTTGTGTATATTCGGTAAAGCCTGAGAATAGGTCGTAAACAATTTTTTAGAACCCTATGTAATAAAGGTGTTTTTTAATTATTATGGCGAAACGTTGTTCACTGGCATACATGTCAATGACTATAAAATAAAACGCATTTTATTTATTAAACGAAAATGTTTATTTATATCAGTACTTAGTGTGAAAGCTGTAGACATTTCATAATACGTCGTCCAAATCCAAAGGAAACGTCATAAATAGGTGTCCGAAGCCTCTCAAGCAGCGGTTATAATGTGGCAAATGAAACAAAGGAGAAAAACTCTTAACACAACATAACAATTGCTAGAACGTGGTCACGTTATAACAAATGTTCTCCATACGTTTTATATTTTAAGAAGTATCAAAGTATCAGAGCGTCGTTGGCTCAGGGCCATCGACGCTCTGATACTTGTGATACTTTTGGCCTTGGCACTGAACTGTGCTCCGAGGAGAATCGGGAGACCTGCGATTTATCTGACGCTCCTACGGTGAAGGAAAACATCGTGAGGACACCTGCAACCACCTGCGAAGTAGTTCAAAGGTTTTGTGAAGTCAACCAATCCGCACTGGGCGGGCGAGGTTTGACTAAGGCCTAATCGCCCTAACTAGCTAAGGATGGCTCGTGTCCCTCGGTGGGGACGTATATGAGCTGTGATGATAAGTAAATAGTAATTTAATAGTAATTTAATAAAATATTAAAGTAGTAAAATACTCGAAGCATAGTATATGTAGCTGGAATTAATTAAGTATCAGACCCCCTAGACAAATGCCACACGCTAACTTTTCCGCAGTCGTTCCTCAGAAAAAATGTATGAAGATGACTTTAGCTGCGGAAAAAATAGCGTGAGGTTGTCGTAAGCTAATGTCATTTTCATACATTTTTTCTGTGGAACGACTGCGGAAAAGTTAGCGTGTGGCATTTGTATAGAGCCTCTGGGCCGATTTGCCAACTTGACGAGAAAAGGAAAATAAAATAAATCATTTAATGAGAAGTTTTTAAAGCACATGAATGCACTTTTGATAACCGCCTACTCGATAAGACGCTATTTCTTGTAAATCTATACCGCGGCACTAATTCCACAGATGATCAAGACATTTTTTTTTTTACGAGGGGAATGCGTTTGCGCACCGTCCAAGCCCCCGCAGGGGCAAGGGTGTGTGGGACTCCGCAGCAAGTGACTACCCACTAAACCCCTCGATATGCCCTCTTTGGAGCCTGGCGCAGCCACGTCGAAAGGACGCGCCGCTGCCGAACGAGGTCGTGGGAACCCTTACGGACCGACCATAACCCCATTCGCGGCACCTGCCCACCAGTGGCGGGCCCCTCACGCCCTCTCCAAGATGGAGATGGAGAGGAGTTCCCGGGGCATACTCCGGGTGGTAATTTTTTACTGTGGTTTTCTTCCACGCGGCTCGACGCTCAGTGCGCCAGGCCCCCGGCCCCGCTCAGTGCGGGGTAGCGGGATTGCCCGACGGCAGACCCCACTGGATCCACCGCCGCGCACACGAGCCGAAGCTCAGCGGCGCTGAAGCGCCGACCCACCGCAAAAAGCGGCCACGGTGGCCACACGAGGTGGCCCGCCGAGTAGCACTCGGCCATCCCACGCCCCCTCATGGGGGCCTCACAAGTGTGCCGCAGCCACACAGTGATCGGATCAGCCTCAGTCCTTCGAACAACGACACGCCGAAGCTCAACGAGCTTGCATCGACTCGGAACAACGACATGCCGAAGCTCAACAAGGACCCGCACCGACCCGACCAAAGGGGCAACGGCACAAAGCGCAACGCACCATGACCCGCTAGCGGGTCCCCAGGCGACACACAACCCCATCTTCACAAAGAAGGGGAGGTGACGCCCCACATGGCCACGTGAAGTGGCCCGCCGGGTTAAACCCGGCCACACCACGCCCCCTCCACGGGGCAGCTGTCAGACTCTTAGCCCGCGGCAGAAAATCTGCCGGGTTGCCCAGGGTGCACCACGAGGAGGTGTTCTGACATCGCACCCCATCAAGACAATAACATCCTATCCATGGACTCAACATTAGCCAACAAGATTGTTCACAGAAAGAAACCAAATTGAAGGTTTTGTTCATTTAAGAATAAAATTGTTAATAACTAAGTAAATATTCTGTTCTATTCTATACATAAAAACCGGATACAATCTAGTTCACCTAAAATATTTACATGATTATATCAACTCGGAGCAAAGGGAAGGCATAAAATTATTATTAACTAAGTGAATATTCTGTTCTATTCTATACATAAAAACCGGATACAATCTATTTTAGTTCACCTAAAATGTTTACATGATTATATCAACTCGGAGCAAAGGGTAGGCTGTATGGCGGTGAACCTTTGCTCACAAAGAATGAGAAAGTTGCAAAAAAAAACTACAACAGATGTCAGCGCTGTCATAACAATGATAAATAAAATTCTTCTGAGTTTTTCATGAGCTCAATGTTGAATACTTTCATTTCAGAATATTAAGAAAAGTGCTATACAGTCACTAATTAATTATAGCGAAATCAATGTTATTTTTATATGACTGATGTTAAAAGAAATAAACATGAAACAGTTATCCTGATTTCATTAATATTATGGTCACCCTTAACAGCAATTTCCTATGGAATATCGGAAAGTGTGTTTTTCTTCAGATCCTTAATATGTACACTGATAAATTGTACATAGTTATTTAGTAGAAATTTCTACTAAATGTTGGCGCCCCAAGCTTTTGATTCCATTGTGATTTCGCGAAGATACAGTCAATCATTTATATGCAAAACGTCTGGATTGAGGAGCCACCTATATTGCTTTATATTTTTAATTTCACTAAGTCCTCCAACATTATTTCTATACTACAAATTCTAGCAAAATTACTACTAAATGATCATGCACTCCAAAATAAAATTGCTCAATTAGTTTCGTAGAAATTCACGTTGACAAGTTTTGTACGTGTATGGACTGAGGAGCCACACATTTTGTATTGTATCTTCTCGAGTTTCAGCAGTATCCGAACCAAATTTTTTGTAGGTTCCAGACAAAATTACTACTAAATGATACTAAATTTTCAAAAATGTACATATAATAGTTTCCGAGTTCTAGGTGGCTCCTCAATCCAGATGTTTGAATTGAGGAGCCACCTTTAAACTCTTGATGTGTGTTGCTACAAATTCCAGGATTTCGCCTACATAATTATCTAACTTGCTACTAAATCTGGGCGGGATTTCGATTGATTTCATGATGTGGCTCCTCAATCCATACGCACACTATTTTTTTGGATAATATTTTTTAATTTTTTCTAAATTTTCTGGTGTAATATAACTAACGTTTACAAATCATATTCTGCAAAAAAACTTCAATAATTAAAACATCGCAATGTAAATCGTATTACATTGGGTCATTGAACGTCAGCGCACCGGAATTAATAAAAATTAAAAATGAAAACTTCCGATTCTCATTATTTACCTTGATGTGCCTACTGTACTTTTAAGTTATTTTGTTATTTCACTTTCATAAAACGGATGAAGAATACAGCTTGAGTGTGCAGAGCAACGAACTTATGAATAATTCACTATGATGACGTACCTAATTCACAACCCCACAAGCGTGATTGATAACTGTTCCTGTTTCCCCACCCTATTTGGGACACGAATTATTTCGACAAGTTTACATTGAGACAACTATTTACAGTTAATAATGATATGTTCACAGTAATCGCTTTTCAATACCTAATCAGTTAATCACGCGTTAAAGTTTTCTCATTATCTTTATAATCTTTGGAATCTTTGGAATTTATAATCTATATACCTATTATAAAGCTGTTGAAAAGTTTGATTGTTTGTTTGTTTGGTTGAACGCGCTAATCTCAGGAACTACTAATTCGAATTAAAAAAAAAAATTTGTGTTGGATAGTCCCTTTATCGAAGAAGGCTATGGGCTATATAATATCACGCTACGACTCATAGGATCAGAGCATCAATGAAAAATGTTGCAAAAACGGGAAAAATATATAGCGAAATGTAGCTCGCGGGCATAGCTAGTTTTTTATAACCTTCGTGCAGGATACCCTAACTCAGAGATTGGCCCGACCATGATCGCTTACAGCAAGGTTAAAACAATATTGCAACAGAGACACCGCCTCTTTCTGCGTGTCGCGCCATCCCGCTCTTTCGTTTTGAGCGATCATGGTTGTGGGCACGAAGCAAAAACAATTGCTTCATGGTTGTGGGGCTGCTGGTCCAGACTTGATAAAACAAAATATACGAGAACGTCTGAAAGTGAAGGTCTCGATGGTCAGTGTGGTTTCTGTATGGCTCAAGTATTTTTTGATGATAGAGATAGAACGCCCGTTGGCCATACATCTTAGTTGTAAAGTGAGAAACACAAAATTTTCCCCGACTAATATTCGAGAAAGTTTAAAGTTTTACCAACGAATTTTCGGTCTAACAGCCTTGAAGTTAATCCATTGGACTGTTCCTCCCACCTATTTTTATCTGTGAGGGCCTGCCGAGCCTCAGAAGCTCTCAGCCAGCGCAGCGTGGCGGAGACGGCCCTTGGCCTTGACCACGGTAATAGTATATCTATTACCGACGTGCCTTGAGCGGCCGAAACCCAACAGCGGGCATATTGTGGCTGAGATGTAGTCAACTTTTTTTTCGTGCGATTATTCTCTTCCAATTTTTTCTTCAATGTTATCATTGTTATAAACATTACAAATTAGGTTAAACAAAGTTATTAATAACACACAAGTCACGCAACGATAACAGAACGAAGATAAATGTAGACATGATAATTTAATATGTAAATGTTTATTTACAAACATCTCTTGGCTCGGTATGTGCGTACTAACTTGAAACACAGATAGGTATGTATAGGTAGAATAAGACAGTCATAATTTAGTATACACTCATCAACTTTATCTAAGGATATTTTATTTACATTTAATGTATGTAGTATCAGCGACAATTTTAAAAATACTGACAATATCTGTGAAATTTATTCAATGAAATAACGAAAGCTTATAATTAAAGCAATACATTTAAAAAATGCACATAAGTTGTCAATATTTTTAATATTTTGGCTTATACATGCTTATACTACTCGAAAAAAGGATAAATAAAATATCCTTAGATAAAGTTGATGAGTGTATAAGTTTTGACAGATATCCTCAGAATAATTTGACAGTAATCAAAATGTCGCAAAGGTCGCTTTGACTTTGGAATCACACACACACTCACACAATTTGAACCATGCCTTTTTACAATTTTTTATAACAATGTTAAAATATTTTTTTTTAATTTATTTATTTTAGGTCGCTTTTTAACAGCAATGGTCATTAGCCACCACAGTTAACAACTCAGATTTACAATACTATACTATAAACATTTATTATTTGAGGGATTTTAGAGTCTGCTTATATCCATTATGGTTAAGACAGTCTTTTAATCTATTGGGCATTTTACATAATTTCTTTTCAATATTATAATTTGTACATTCTACTAAAAGGTGTTCAAGAGTTAAGTCTAGTTCAGTTAAGGCATTTGTTTTTGGGAGTTTTTGTTATTTTTTTTTATTTTTTTTTAATGTATATATGTGAAATTAGTGTGTCCTATTTGTAATCTAGTGATTACTACCTGATCTCTTCTGTGGTTAATTATTGGAGATTTATCAAAAAATGTTTTTCCAATCTGCCGTTCACAGAATCTGCCATTTCCAGAATCTGCCATTTACCGAAAAAACGAATTGAAGCCTTATGTATTTGGCAGTTTTAACTAGACCTGACTTGTCATACTCTCTTAGTTACCTCAGCCAGTTTAACAATTGTTATAATGAAACTCATTATAGTTATGCTAAACGAATATTAAAATACTTACAGAAAACAAAACATTATTGTTTGACATATCATAAAGATAATGTAGAGCTGACCTATGTAGAGCTGATCGTAAGTCTTATACGGGGTTCTGCATTGTAACGAGTGGCTCTGCGATTTCCTGGCAAAGTAAAAAAACAAAATACTGTTTCCTTATATAGCACTGAGGCAGAATATTTTGCTCTTTCAGAAGCATCTAGGGAAGCTGTTTATGAAATCTAATGTATGAGCTAAGTGGTAAAAAATGTGTACCTAATTAAATTAAAATGTGAGAATCAAAGTGCATTAAAGTTAGCAACAAGTCATCAGGCACATTCTAGATCCAAGCATATTGATCTTCGTTTTCATTATGTTAGAGATTCAATTATTAATAAACAAATTAATATTGAATATATTGCTAGGCAGGAAATGCCCGCTGACTTGTTAACCAAAGGTCTTTTATCAACTAAGCATTAGAAGTTCATGCATATGCTAGAAATTAAAGTTAAATAAAAAACATGTATTCAGTTTAGAAATTCGCATTTATTTTGTTAAGTGGGGGTGTTGGAATTCATAACAAAATAGGCAAATGTGTCAAGTAACGCCAGCTATGCATTTCTGTATGTAAGTTCTCTGAAAAAAAATAAAAGTTAGTCTATTACGAAAAGCAACGTATTTTAATAATATTTAAGTCGAAAGTTGTGCTCGATAGTTATTGAAATACAAATTTAACAACATTTTGTATGTACAATGTAATTTGTATTTTGTTACCGTGCCAAAGAATAAATAAATAAGACCTCAGAAATCGCTTAAAGATTTATTTAAAAAAATCAATATATTGACGGTTGCTTCCCAATAATACTCGTATATGACAACATTATGTATGTTCATAAATTGTTTTCAAGCATAGTGATTATCACAAAATAAACACAAGAGGTTAAAAATCTAGATGTCCCAAATTTCGGACTACATAAAATAAAACTAGTCAATTATTCAGTCACTTCCGTTACATTTTAAGCCACATATTAAACAAATTTTAATGAAGGCGTATTTATAACGTTTAGGAATATTTAGAGGATAAACATGTTGGACACATTCAATTCAAATATGCTCGATTCTCTTTTTTAAATGTGACGACACGGTTAGCGCAGAGGTCGAGTGATCGCCTACTGCGCAACGGGTCGCGGGTTCGATTCCCGCTCGGGACAGATATTTTGTATGGCCTACAGAAATATGTTCCGGTCTGGGTGTATGTGCATGTGATATTCTATGTTTGTAACTGCACCCACGACACAGGAGAAAATCCTAGTGTGGGGCGACGTTTTTTTTTTAACAAAAAAAAATAAAAAATATGTGTACAATTTTAATACCTACCAAATTATTAACATTATAAAAGAAGTCGTCATAAATCACAATTCTTTTTTTTATTTAATAAACGTGTAAGTATTAGTCTTTTATTTTGTTATATTATTATGATTAATTATTAAGGTGAAAATTAAACATGTGAATTATGGCTCTTTACAAATCTATGAAAAATGTAAAGAGAGAATAAAACTTGCTGAGTTTCTTTCCGGTTTTAGGGGAAATAGGGGCCTGGTAGACCTTTAAACCGATGGCATCAAATTTGACGTTTATAAGTGAACAAATTGTACAAAGAAGTTTTGACTTTGTTTAACCCGGGGTTCGTCGCTACCGGGTAAAAAATACCACACAGGTGATAAAAGTAGGTATATCGTTTTTTCCACGTAATTTAGCTTCTTGTGGCTTTAAGTACCTTTCAGCATGGAAACAAGACACACACTCCCCGCTCGCCTGTTAGTTGGCACTACATGCTCGGCCGCAGTGGACATATGAAGTGAGTATGGGTGAAAAATACCCGGTAGCGACCGTTTATGCAACTAATTTATTTTGTGTACTTTAAATATTTCTTTTTTTTTGGAGCTTCAAAAACATGAATCGTCCATAGTGATAGCACTATAGAAGAAATATTGCAACAAGAAGACAGTGAGGCTGAATCTGTATCAGAAACAGAAGATTATTAGGAGCAAAGTAACCATGACAGCGATACTGAGCAGGAAGAGGATTCTGTTGACGTTCTTGACATTCCTTTGCATGTTGAAGAAGAGGAAGAGACTACATTACCTGTGCAATTGGGAGAAGCTTACTTAGATGACGTACCATTGAAATATATCAGACAATCAGTGGGAAATTCGTTGGCCGAAATGGAAGAACTCAATGGCTTGTACAACAACCTCCGTCGAATATACGCACCAGATCTCATAATGTTATTGTTCATTTGCCAGGACCAATGAGAAGTGCCAAAGATTGTTCCACTATTTTAGAAGCTTGTTTCACTATTTTAGAAGGTTTAGATGAAAATAATGAAGATAGGATGCCAAGCACGTCAAGGTCAAGATTGCAGCTGGAAAAAAGACCGGAAAACAAAGACCGTTTGTGAAATGTGCCATAAAAAAATATGTCGAGAGCATACAATTCCTATTTGTCGAAGTTATTACCAAAAAGAGAAATAAAATTAATAAGGTATTATAGGATGAAACTCAAAGACTGTTTATTAACTGTTAATTTTTTAAAAGATTTTTTGTGATTTTTGATCTCCATTTATCAGAAAAAAAAGTTATTATAAACGTACATTTTTTTGGTCAGTTCGTAAGAGCATAGTGTCTTGTTTTATTATTTGATATGATTTTGCATGATTACAAAGCAAAAAAATAATAATAGCTAAAATAATGAATAAATATATGTTTTTTTATTAACTTTTACTTTTTATTTAAAGTTTAGTGTACAGAAAAACAGAATAAAATAAAATAAAGATATATAAATATATATGGTACACAGGGTACATGGATAAATCATGTGGTAATTTTAACCCGGTAGCGACCGTTCGTGTTCGTAATTGCCGCGCGACGAGCCCCGGGTTAAATGAATAAAGAAGTTTTGACTTTGACTAAAAAGACTGAAAAAGAAATTAAACAGACTTCTAAAACACCATAAAGTCATCTATATCTATACAAAAAAATAAAATTGAAGTGTCTGTTTGTAATGTCAAAATAACAAATTTTTAATAAATGGTATGAATGTATATCGGGTACCAATAACAAAAACACAATTTGAAAAAATGTTGTCTGTCTGTCTGTTTGTTCCCGCTAATCTCCGGAACGGGATCGATTTTGACGGGACTTTCAGTAATAGATAGCTAATTATATAAGGTATAACATAGGATACTTTTTGCCAAAAGTTACTATTTCTCGCGGACGAAGTCGCGGGCATAGCTAGTAAATGATATAAGAACACATACAACATCATAATAGCGTCGCGTAGCGTCGGTGCGGCGCTGTGGCCTCGGCACTAGACTGTGATCGATCCTGCCATGTACCAATGTGTTTTTCGTTTCACGAATTTCTTATGTACATTTATCTAACGCTCCTACGGTGAAGGAAAACATCGTGAGGAAACCTCCATACACCTGCGAAGCAATTCAAAAAGGTGTATGTGAAGTCAACCAATCCGCACGGGGCCAGCATGGTTTGACTAAGGCCTAATCGCCCTAACTAGTTAGGGTAGGCTCGTGCCCCTCCTGGGCACACCCTCTCGGAGTGCCCGGCCTGGCGACCCCAGCGCGATGCATTAGCCGTCGCGCTGGGCCTAGGTAGGGGTACGCCCGTCGCGCTGGCCAGCATCGCACGGGAAATGCTGACCAGCGCGGCGGCGTGGGAGGCTGTCGCCTCCTTCTGTGAGGATGTTATCTCGCAGAAGGAGGCTGCGGAGCGGGCGCGAGAGGATGACCCTCTCGCCGCACCTCTCCGGCGCAGGCGGTTGGGGAGAAGGCGTGCGTTCCTTAACGCGCGCCAGCTCCCCTAGCAAGCTGGGTACTGAAACGGCTCGGCCGGATGACTACCGGTCGAGAGATACTTTTCACCCCTAGCTTGGCCGCCTGGAGGGGTCGAATTTCTCAAGATACTTGTTGACCCCCCCGTAGAGGTAAGACCTGGCGCGTGCGCCAGGCAACCCTCCAGGGGGCACAATCAGGGAATGGCTAACGCCGATCCCGATTGTGTCTCTACGGAGGTAGAAGTATCTAGAGGGTTTTTAGCCGGTATTGGGTCTTCTACCCGAGTCCTGCATATCCTTGGGGTGGCCTAGTCAGCTCAAGTCCCTTGTTGAATACCGTATCTTCCCTCTATAAAAAAAAAAGGCTCGTGCCCCTCGGTGTAGACGTATATGAGCTGTGATGGTGACATACAACATCATGGTTTTATATTGAAGTCGGTGCCAGCCAAGCAATGATCAGCAACCTTGAAAGTCTTAAAAAATAGAAGAAAAATTAATACAGTTACTAAATACACCCATAGTTACTTAAAATTTGGCACCAACTTCAAAATAGAACGGTGATGTTGTATGTATTCTTATATTATTTGTGAGTTTTTGCTGTTTTTGAAGTCGGTTTTATTGTTTTGTAAAAATTTTTCACGTATGTTTTTCTGATGTATTGTCGTTAAGATTCAATATGTTGCCAAACGAATATACTCGTACAATAGGTGTTCCGATTTCCAAAATGAGACCAATTTGTTGGATTAGCCACATGTTGTAATTATTAATGTTTATACCGTGAATTTTACAAATTATTTAAAATATCGTTTAAATAATTAATTTAAAACAATAAAAATATTTGACAACATAGGTAATGTCACATGTCAATATCCATTTTTTAAATTTAATTCGATATTTTTAATTGTGTTTATATGATAATCTAACCTTAACCTTTACGCTCTTTGACCCACGTTGAGTTTATCAGTTGTCCTACATAATTAGACATAATAAACTAACTATAATATCGTGATTTTTATCTACAAATAACATTTTTACTTTTTCTTGACCAGAGGGGCAATCGCACTAATTATAACGTTTCAACCAAATCAGAAACGTTTCCGTTCCCATACATTTTGACAACACCTTGACAGCTGTCAGATGTCAAAACATGTGGGAACGGTAACGTTTTGGTTTTGGTTCAAACGTTGGTAAATAGTGCGATTGCCCCTCTGATTTATTACATCTGTCGTCGACGATACGATTTGAAAAAAACAATATTGCCATTGAGATTTTCATAATATATTAATACTAACTTACAACTGTGCCTACAACATCTGCCTCTTATCTTCTTCTTCTTTCTCTTTTAAAAATGAATCGCTGTGTTAGTCTCGCTTGAACTCAAAACGGCTCGACAGATTCTTCCGAAATTTCGCGTGTGTGTTTGAATAGGTCCAGGGAAGGGAAGGTTTATACGCACAATAGGCTAGATGACTAAAAATTTTTTTTGCTTTAATTGAAGCTCATTCATATAATAAACAGAAAGAAGAAATCGGTTTTCGAATAACTATAAAAACAACCAAGATACAAGGTGTTAAAGATTTTTCTCCATCTCTTTCTAGCAAAACGGCAATTTACAAGGAGTTTATATGGCCGTACTCAACAATGACGTCACGGTTGATGTCGGATCTCTCTGTCTAATCGCCTTCAAATTAACAACTTAAAATGCTTGTATCTTATGTATTTCTAAGCCGATTTTAATTCTAATTTCACAGGACTGCATCTTTTTCCACGGTATTTTAATATTTAATGACGAGACGTAAAAATTAGAATTCAGTCATCATCCCAATTGGACCCGGTAGGTGGCAGTGTAATCGGGCAGGACAACGTCTGTCGGGCTCACTAGTTGTATATATTATGTATGTATGTATATCTACGACATGAAATGTTTCATAGAAACATCAACAAAGTCTAAATATACATATAATTGTTATTACTAGGTAAATGAGGATGAACCGGCATAGTGGATTTGCAAACACGAAGCTAATGTTTGTTTAGTAAACATACAAGCTATAGGGTGATGGTTGTATATGCGACAGCTAACCCCGTGAACTTCATATCTATCTATATATATAAAAGAAGATATCCCCATCTATAGACGCACGCACAGCCGGAACCGCTAATGGTAGAAACGTGAAATTTGGACAGTTGTTTTAATTCAAAATGCGGACGCACACTAAGAAGGGATTTAAAAAAAATTAACCCTAAAGAGATGAAATAGGGGTTGCAAGTTTGTATGGAAAAATCTTTAAATTAGCAACGATTTTGATAAAACCTATTCTTATATTATTTTTAAGTTTTCATGTGTTTTTTAAGTCGGTTCTATTTTTTGAAAAAAAAATTTTTGAAGTCGGTCGGTAAAAATTGCAATTACGTGGCATTTACGTGGCATTGCAATGCAACGCATGCCGAGTACAGCGAGTAATCATATAAAAGTTATATATATCAGTGGAAATTCGAAATTGTTAAATTAATTTTGAAATCCCAAATACAAATACATAGTAAAGAAAAAAATGTAAAGACGATGCTACTATTCATCATCACAGCTCATATACGTCCCCACCGAGGGGTTCGAGCCTACCCTATGTTAGGGTGATTAGGCCTTAGTCAACCACGCTGGCCCAGTGCGGATTGGATACTACTATTACTTACGTAGAACTTTTCATTTATTAGAGATGTAATAGTTGTGTTACGGGGATTTTCTATAAAAATGTTACTTAGTATAATTTGTCATGACACAACTGGTTGTGCCACAGGTCCATCGTTATCGGACTATAAAATGATCGCACAACTAGTTGTGTGATCTAGTTGGTGCATGGGTACCGCCTCGACGTGGGAAGTTACATGCTGCGAGGCTCTTTGGCAAGAATAAGACTAATTATAATTTTATAAATAAAACGCATGCCGATCGGTGCCCGAGGCCCTTGCCCCACTTTCAACTCATTATCGCCCCGCTTGCCTAGCCTTGCGTTGAAGTCTCCCATGACAACGGTGTAGTGAGTCTTGGAAGCATGTATTGCCCGAGAAATATCCTCATACATAGCTTCCACTTCCTCGTCGGGGTGGGTCGAGGTCGGGGCGTAGACCTGTATGACCTTCAGCGAATACCGTTCGGTGATTCTGAGTATAAGGTACGCCACCCTATTCGACACACTTCCGATCTGTACCACGTTGTTCACGAGAGACTTGTGGACTATAAACCCGACACCACCTTGGGACAGTTCTTCGCCCTCCCGGAAATAGAGCAGGTTGCCGGATTTAAGGACCATCGTATCCTCACCCTCTCTTCGGACTTCGGATAGTCCTACAATACTCCAACGGATCCTGCTCAGTTCCCTCTCCAGTTCCAGCAGCTTCTCCTCGGTCCGCAGTGTACGCGCGTTGTACGTTGCCAGGGCCAAGGTCGTTTGACGGGGGGTTTTTGCCGCCCGGGGACTCTTCGCACCCCAGGTCCCAGCGCCGGGTCGACGACCGTCACCGCCGGCATGGCCTCCGGGACCGCCGGGCACTTGGGGCCTTTGGTTAGTTCGATTATTCATTTGGGGGGTTTTGGGCCTTCTCCCACCACGCTGGCCCAGTGCGGGTTGGTGGGGTGCGCCAGAGCCTCGTCTGTTGAACAGCAGGGTGCACCGCGTGCAGGTGAGGTTGACTTGGGTTCCGTTAGATAAAGTTCGGAACCCCTTACACCCCCTCCCTGCTAGGGATTAAATTATTGTTTTTTTTTATTTAAAGAAACAAACAGCTCTTATATCACTTATGATTAACTTAACAATGATCATAATCATTAGCCAAAACAGTTTCCAATATTAAAAAATACATAAGGCGAAGACTTAAATAACAATATTGTAGTTGATTGTAGTAAACAAATGCAGATTATTAGAATTTACCTTTAGAATTCACTATTAGTTCTTATTAACTCTTTTTACAGGGGAAATAAAACCACAAAGATTGCAATCAAATATGTCAATGTGACAATAACGATCATTGTGTACTTTGCATGCTCGGACGAGAAATCTATTTTTAGAGTAGTTAGTTTTACATAACGGTGTAGTGAAAACTGCCTTAGAACGAGCACTCAATCTCGGGCACCGGAATAACAGACGACTGAGAAGATAGGGAGAATCTACATTATTATTGAGAATTTTGAATAAAAATATCTCATCCCTATGTTCCCGGCGTAATTTTAGGGTCTGAAGTCGCATTGTCGAGCCCTTGAATTTATAACCCAGTCTTCTCAAGAACTTTTTCTGAATGTTTTCAACCTGGTCTATATAAGTAGTATAGACAGGATTCCAAACAGTAGAGGTATCTTTCTAAGAGACTTCTTACTAATGAGTTGTATAGCATAATGTATGTTCCTATGTTATTAAAATCTTTACATTGTCGAAAAAACAAATCCCAGCATTTTATAGGCCTTAGACGTTACCCTATCTATATGAGATGCAAAGTACAATTCACAATCCAGATACACTCCCAGATCCCTCACCTCCCTTACTCTCTTAATCAATACATCTTTAAAATTATACGTATATGTTATTGGATTTTTCTTTCGGGAATAAGTTATAGTAAGACATTTGCCAATATTTAATTTAAGATTATTTTCTACGCAATAATCGTGTTCAGGCACGGTTTTTCTATACTATGTGGGTAAGCTGCGAAACCGCGACCCTACGGCGACGGACATCGGCCGCTAGAACTACTTGCTCTCTCTCGGCGGCGCGAGCTAAGTGCATGAAGTCTTCGGACATTATTCGGCATAGATTATTGAATTTCCCATAAAATTGGTTGAGTTTACATATAATTATCGAACAATCAAGAAAAGTGCATATGTAAATGTGTTTGTAAGATTTGTGACGTCTGTGAACTGTTGAAACTCGGATTGCGGCTAGCCAGGCACGTGGTGAGAAGAATCGGCCCCATACCAGCCCAAGCTGACGGTGTCAAGGTGAGTGGTTTGCCTAGTAGTGGGGAATTCTGTGCCTGGACATAATACAATTAACAAGAAAAAATAGGATCAGTGACCATAACCTTGTTCTCGTGAGCTATCGAAGGTGTTCTCGCGAACATAATAATTTTGGTCCCTCTCGTCGGATAGTTTTTTCGTTTTTGTTAAAGTTTAGAATTTAAAGGATTTTCGGATTTAATTATAAGTTTCATATTTCGGTACTCTCGGTTTTGTACGGATTCGGATTCGGTTGTTAGATTCATTTGAAATAATTTATAGTACAATGGCGTCTAAAGCAATAGAAAATAAATTTAAAATACAATGTGATTGGTTTATAAATACAAATGAGTTTATTACTAATAAAAGTCAGACTTCTGGTGTAATATCGGCTCGGTTGCGTAAGATAGAAGAAAGGTACAAGTTGTTGAGCGAGGCATACGAAGCACTATTAAACTGTTTAACGGATGACAAACCTATTGTTTTATATGATACTCAATTTAAAAATGCAGAAGAAATTTATTATCATCTGGAGTCAATCTCATCTGCTTATCCGTACTTGGACGGCACTCATCAATCCACGGAAAGTGCACAAAATGCTCGCTTACCAACTATAAATTTGTCTGTGTATGATGGAGATATATTTGGTTGGACTAGTTTCATTAGTTTATTTAATTCTCTAGTAATGTGTAGAAAAGATATTTCTAAAACCGAAAAATTTCATTATTTATTTTCTAACGTTCAAAAGGAACCTCGAGATCTCATAAAACATTTACCTATGGTGGATGATTCATTAGATACGGCTATGGAAATACTTAAGAGTAGATATGAAAACTAAAGATTATTGTCGGATTCTCATATTTCACGTATTTTAAATTTACCATGTTTAAATAATATAACCAGTCTTAGAACAAAAATTCTTAACCCTTTATTGGAGTCTACACGCGCCTTAAATAATCTTGGTTTTCCTATTAACGAATGGAGTTATTTGTTATTGTACATTAGTCTTACAAAACTACCTTTAGATATGAAATCACGTTTTGAACACAAGTACGGCGGAAATTGTGCTACTTTACCCACCTTTAATCAATTGATCGATTTCTTACAAAATGAATGTCGATTATTAGACACGACGACTTCAGAAACATTAAATAATAACATCAATAATTACTCAGATCGCGGGCGACGCACCCACCGCACAGGCTTAGTAGCTCACAATAATGTTGTGTCAGCGAAACGTTGTTTATATTGTCAGTTTACGGGGCACACTATAACGGAGTGTTACAAATTTAATAAGTTAACTAACAACGGTCGCAAGGATTTTATAAAAGATTCACGATTATGTTTTCGATGTTTCGGACAACATAATGCCGTGTCATGTAGTAGTAAGGTCCCGTGTAATAGATGTGGTAATATCGGTCACAATAAATTAATTTGTACAATGCATATTTTACGTTCGGTATCCCCTGCGCGGCATGCATTCGTTGTGTCATCGGAGCGCAATCCTAACTTGACAAACCGGTTTCCTACTACGGCGCGGCAGCGAAGGAACGCCAGTCCGCGCGCAGTGCGTGGTGAATCATATTTAGCTTACGATACGAATGCATCGCGTTATCAGCGGCGCATTGATAACAACAATAATGGTGAAATTATATCGACGGATATTGAACGGTCACCGCAGGATAGACGCAGTGCGAGTCCTAGGGGCTTACGTCGTCAGAATATTTCGGAATAGCAACTACAGTTGTGTAATGTCGCTTCGGAACCTAAATTAATAAATAATGTTATTTTGCCTACTGTTATTATTGAAGTTAAAACATCTCAAAATTCATTTGTACAAGCTCGGGCTTTACTTGATCTCGGCTCCCAAATATCTATAATTAAAAGCGATTTGGTAACAAATTTGGGATTAAAGCGACATTACTCGGAAATACCTATTGTAGGAATTGGCGGCGTTCACACTAGTGAATGTAGTAATATTATTAAATTTCATTTTCGGCCTATCAAAAATAAAAATGTTTTATTATCAGTTACTGCGGTTGTTCTAAAGAAACCTACTTCTTATTTAGCTAGTAAATTAAATGTTTTAAATAAGAATATAAATATTTCGAATGATGGATCTTATCGGATGAGACATATAGATATAATTTTCGGATGCGACATTTTGGGTCATATTTTGAACGGCGAAAAACTTGACTTAGGTACTGGTGGGCCTTACGCTCTGAGTACTATTTTTGATTTTGCAGTTTTCGGAGCAAGTCAAGAGGTGAATTCGGATATGATAAACTTGGCTTCTAATGTTTCAGCTATTCAATTGTTGGAGGCGGTAGAAAAGTTTTGGCGCTACGAACAACCACCTCAATGTAAATTTATTAGCCCGGCGGACATCGAATGCGAGCGATTGTTCTGTTCTAGCACTAAACGGGGCGCAGACGGGAAGTATACCGTGCGCCTGCCGCTCATACCAGATCATCAGCTCTTGGGTGATTCTAGGGAAACAGCTCTTAAACGATTTTTGGCTATTGAAAGAAGAATGCAACGTGATCCGGAGTTTAAGGCTAAATATGTGGAATTTATGTCGGAGTATATTAATTTAGGACACATGGAGGTTTCGAATTTCGATTTTTGCAAGGAACATTATTTTTTGGCACATCATGGGGTTTTCAAGGAATCGGGCAACGGTGGTAAAATTCGTGTAGTTTTCGACGGTAGTGTTCCAAGTAGTTCAGGTGTATGTTTAAATGATTGCTTGTACTCTGGTGAAAAATTGCAAAGAGATATAACGGATATCTTATTAAATTTTCGGTGGCCACGCATAGTTTTTACTACTGACGTACGAATGATGTTTCGACAAACTTGGATACACTTGGATGATCGTAGATATCAGCTTATTTTCTGGCGATCTTCGCCCTCGGAACCTTTGCAGATATATGAGTTAACAACTAATACTTACGGTTTGAAGTCTAGTCCTTTTGTAGCTATTCGGTGCTTACATCAGCTTGCCCAGGATGAGATGGCGAACTCGCCAGCGGCGGCGAATCTATTGTTAAAGAATAGCTACGTCGATGATCTGAACGGGGGCGCGGATACACTATTCGATGCAATTGCATTACGTGATGAGTTGATAGCACTCATGGACACGGCCGGCTATGAATTGCGTAAATGGTCCTCCAATGTCCCGGAGCTTTTGGACGGCATGCCATCTACTCACTTAGAAACGCCCAAAAGTTTTGATAACTCAGGTGATTCGGGTCTTATAAAAGTGTTGGGTATTCTGTGGGATCCAGTTACGGATATCTTTACTTACCATGTTAATTTAACCCCGGAGTCTACGGTAACACGTCGTAGCATCTTGTCGTTGGCGGCTCGTTTGTATGATCCCCAGGGATGGATATGTCCTGTTATTTTCAAAATAAAAATTCTTTTACAACAGTTACTCGGCACTAGTGATAATTCTCGTAAAATAGATTGGGACGCACCTGTTTCTGATGACATTAAACGGCAATGGCATATGATTATTTCGGACTTACCTAATTTATGTAAAATACGGATATCCCGATGTTTGAAGCCTGAAGGTAACGGATCAGCTCGGTATAGTCTTCATGGATTTTGCGACGGTAGCTCGTTAGGTTACGCCGCAGCGGTTTATATTCGGTCGGAGTTACCGGACGGAAATGTTCTCGTGCGACTACTTATATCTAAATCTAGAGTAGCCTCACTGAGGAAAAAATTGACTATCCCTAAACTGGAGTTAGAAGGCGCCTCACTCTTAACCAAACTTTTCAATCATGTCGTCTCTTCAATGAGAGACAACACTGTATTTGACGAAGTTGTAGGTTGGTGCGACAGCACTATTGTCTTGGCTTGGCTAAGACGACCGGTACATACTTTGCAAGTCTACGAGGCTAATCGGGTATCGCAAATAACATCTCAGCCTATTGATATTCGGTGGAGACACGTGCCTAGTGAAATGAATTGTGCGGATGTGGCATCTCGTGGTACTTTAGCGTCGGATCTGCTAAGGCATCCACTTTGGTGGCAGCCACAATGGTTGGGTCAATCTCCATCTACCTGGCCGCGGGAGTATTTAGAGTTCCCTGAGGATATGTTGCCCGGATTAAAAACTAAAATAGTTAATGTAGGAGTATTACATTCGGAATTTGACTTAATTGAAAAGTATAGTTCATTTCAAAAATTAGTTAATGTTACGGCTTATATTAAACGATTTATTAATAACTGTAAAAATAAACAAACACGGCTTTTCGGAAATATTACAATCAATGAACGTAGAAATGCAATTTTATTTTTAATTCGGACTGTTCAACATAGCCATTTTAGTGACGAGATTGAGGCTTTGTCAAATCAAAGATCAAGATCAAATTTTACGTGTCGGTGGACGGATCGGAGCTGCGGATTTACCCTTTAATGCTAGACATCAGATTTTATTACCTAATCGTGGTCATTTTACGGATTTATTAGTAACTTACTATCACAACATTTACTGTCACGTCGGAGCTAATGCTTTAGCAGCTATTCTCTCTCAAAACTATTGGATAATTTCGGTACGGCGAGTTACTAGAAATGTAACATTTCGGTGCATTCAGTGTTATCGGTCAAAGGTTCGGTGTACACAACCTTTTATGGCAGATTTGCCTGCGGACAGGGTTAAGGGTGTACGAGCGTTTATAGGTGTCGGTACAGACTTCGCAGGCCCATTTTACATAAAATCTAGTTCATTTCGGAATGCTAAAATACAAAAATGTTATTTATGTATTTTCGTATGTTTATCCACAAAAGCCGTTCACTTAGAGATTGTTTCGGATTTGTCGGTTGAAGCTTTTATGGCGGCGTTGACTAGATTTGTTTCACGGCGCGGACTTCCTTCTTTAATAAGATCAGACTGCGGTACGAACTATACGGGCACTAACAAATATCTTAAGGATTTATACATATTTTTACGTAATAACACTTCGGAGATAGACAGAAAATTAGTTCAACAAAATATAAAATGGTTGTTTAACCCTCCATCTAGTCCTAATCACGGCGGTTTATTTGAAGCGGCAGTAAAATCGGCAAAAAATCATGCTCGGCGAGTGTTGGGCGAGACTAAATTGACCTTTGAAGAACTGACAACTTTCTTTCATAAAGTAGAGGCAGTAATGAACTCACGGCCTTTATGCCCTCAAAGTTCGGATCCGGCGGACTTTCAAGTATTGACTCCTGGTCATCTTTTAATCGGCCAACCTCTGGTGGCTGTACCTGAATATCCTTATGAGGAAGTTAAGTTGCATCGGTTGTCTCGCTTTCAACAAATTCAAAAGATGTCTCAACATTTTTGGTATCGTTGGAAAACAGAATATCTGCATACTTTACAACAGCGGTATAAGTGGAACTCGGTTACGGAACCTCCTAAGTTAGACGAATTGGTTTTAATAAAAGAAGATAATGCTAGTCCCCGTTCATTGGAAACGCGGTCGGTTAGTTAAGCTCCTCCCGGGTAAAGATGGGATTGTTAGGGTCGCAGAGGTTAGAACGCAAAACGGTATTTTGCTTCGTCCCGTTTCTAAATTATGTCGGTTACCCATTTTATCTTAGGAACTAAGGCAGGCCTTGGTTAGGCGGGGGGATGTTCAGGCACGGTTTTTCTATACTATGTGGGTAAGCTGCGAAACCGCGACCCTACGGCGACGGACATCGGCCGCTAGAACTACTTGCTCTCTCGGCGGCGGCGCGAGCTAAGTGCATGAAGTCTTCGGACATTATTCGGCATAGATTATTGAATTTCCCATAAAATTGGTTGAGTTTACATATAATTTCTGTGAACTGTTGAAACTCGGATTGCGGCTAGCCAGGCACGTGGTGAGAAGAATCGGCCCCATACCAGCCCAAGCTGACGGTGTCAAGGTGAGAGGTTTGCCTAGTAGTGGGGAATTCTGTGCCTGGACATAATACAATTAACAAGAAAAAATAGGATCAGTGACCATAACCTTGTTCTCGTGAGCTATCGAAGGTGTTCTCGCGAACAAATCGTAAAAATTGTTTAAATCGTCTTGAAATAGCCGACTTTGTTCAACAGATTTTACGAGAGCAAATAACTTTGTATCATCAGCATATAATAATGCTTTAGAATTGTTGAAACATCGCATCACATCGTTAATAAATATATTAAAAATTAGAGGACCAAGGTGAGAGCCCTGAGGTACACCAGACGTAATGGAGACAAAGCTGGAAGTGTAACCCTTAACAGCTGCTGCCTGGGATCTATCACGAAGGTACGAAGTTAACCATCTGAGAAGATCACCGTGTATACCGATATTTTCTAATTTAGTTATCAGCAAATTGTGCGAAATTTTATCAAATGCCTTTGAAAAATCGGTATACACGACGTCAACCTGAAACCCCATCTCCATGGCCTCCAAAGTAGTATCCAAGAACTCACATAAGTTAGATTCCGTTGATCGTCCACAAACAAACCCATGTTGATTAGGAGTTAACAACCGTCTTATATCAGGAAAAAGAGAATCCTAAATTATTTTTTCAGAGTTTGGGTATAACAGATAGTTTTGAAATACCCCGGTAGTTGGCAATGTTATGTTTCCATAACAAAGGCATAATACCTTTCCCTAATGAACAGTTGAATAGAAACGAAAGTGGAACTGCTAATTGCTTATGACATTGCTTGAGAAAGATAGAATGAATACCATCTGGGCCTGTTCCTTTATTGACGTCGAGCTTTTTTAAATATTTTTCAACAACATAGCTATCAATATAAACAGAGTCAATAACACAATCATTATTCACTGAGTCACAAATTAAAGTATTATTTGATGGTGGTTCAAAGACAGATTGGAAGTAAGAATTAAATAGATCTACAATATTTTGCCCCTCGGATGCATGTCTATTGCCAAAATATAAACTATCAGGAATCCCACTGTTATTTCGTTTAGATTTTATGAACGACCAAAAGTGCTTCGTATTATAACGTATATTATTCTCAGTATGGGTAATGAATTCGTTGTAGCATAAAGATTCAAGCTCTTTAACCTCACGACGGGCTTTTGAGAAGAGCTCATAGTCACTATGTCTACCATTTCCTGTGAAGTTTTAATTTTCTATTAATTAATCTTATTAAACGCCTTTTGAACCAGACTGGGTATTTATTTCGGTTTTTAAAATTTTTCCTAGGGACAAACTTGTTTACCAAATCATTCAAAATCTTATAGAAATTATTGACAGCAAGATCTATGTCATTAACGTTTAGATGAATTATTATAAAATTTGAGAAACGAACACAATATTTCCTTTAGTATTTGGGTTTCGATTCTGCCACAAGCAAGTCTACAATAAGAAATCTCGTAGTCAAATACAAATTATTTAAATTATTATTTACGTGCTGCAAATTATCAAATATCACAGTGTTTATTGGGTTATCTCATTATCATCGCCCCGAGATATATATAAAGCATTATCAGACGCAGCGTCAGTGAAGCGTCACCCACAACATGAAGTCATTCGCGTTATTGTTTCTGTTCGCCATTTTCGTTGGACTGCTTAATGCTGAAAGTGAGTTCAATATTACTTATTTAAAGCAGAATTAAAATGGGAATATGGCAGATCTTCTTTGACTACGGACATTCAACAAGAATTAGTGTTGATTAGTTTCAATATTATTTTAATCTTGTTGTAAGCGATTGTGGTAAGGGGGCTGTTAGTTCATATAGCTCATAACATTCATCGTAAGTAATATAAGTATATTAGATATACTACATATAAACAGGATGTATAACGGAACACCGCAATAATATTTAAGGGTATGCATCCATCAAAAGTTGAGATTCTGTAGGAAAATATTAGGGCTAATCAAGTTCCTTTTTAACCGACTTCAAAAAGGAGGAGGTTCTCAATTCGATGCGTATGTTTATTTTTGTGTGTATGTTACGCGATTACGCCGCCAGTTGTGGACCGATTTTCTAAATTCTTTTTGTATTCGATAGAGTATATTCCAAGGGTGATCCCATGGTCACCAAAGTCAGGATCTGATGATGGAATCCCATGAAAATCGAGGAAAACCCTTAAATTTTAAGGTGTTTCCAGCGTGTTTTGTGTGTATGTTACGCGATTACTCCGCTAATTGTGGACCGATTTTAAAAATTATTTTTGTATTCGATAGAATATACTCCTAGGGTGATCACAAGGTCAGGATCTGATGATGGGATCCCATGAAAATTGAGGGAAACACTAATTAAATACCAGCTACCATGGTATTTAATTAGGGTTTCTTTCACTATAAAGATTTCATTCACTAAAAAGTTAAAAATAAAAAATATTTAACAAAAAATAAAAACCGACTTTTAAAACACTGAAAAGATTAAAACAATATAAGAATAGGTACAGACAACATCACACTTCTATTTTGAAGTCGGTGACAAATTTTAAGACTTTCTAGGGGATCATCGTTTGGCACCGACTTCAATATAGAAGTGTGATGTTGTCTGTATCTATTCTTATATTATTTTTTATCAATAACAATTTAAGTAGTGTTATTATTCATTTTAGCGTGTACTATAAGGTACATATTTTATAATTTTGGTAGAGAAATTATGTAGTTGGGAGTTCTAAAACATTATGTACACAGACACCTCAGGGTAGACAATTCTTTTGGTGCATGCATGCCACTACTGTATGGGCGTAGTACCTTTGCCTTCCTAAGCTAAGTATCTATGCAAAATTTTCATACGACTTTTATGTTCCAAATTGAAAACACTTTACTCCCTTGGGAGTTTCATACAACTTTATCTCCCTTGGGGGATAATGTTCGAGCCGGTGAACCCAGACTAATAATGGGTCCTACCCCTTCTGATACCACTTTTTGACAGCTTTGAAATTTTACAATTGAAATATTTTTTTATGAATCAAAAAGGTTTTTCAGAGGATTTTAAATATAAATTTAAAGAAATGTACAAGTTTTTTCCGATTCTGATTTGTTTCCTACTTTCTATTTGATTCCTACCGTTTCATTTTTTTCATTTGTTGTAACAATAAATCAGCGCGGTTAAAAATGTTAACATTTTTTTAAAGGAATGCAAAAGAAGGTTAACATAACATCAGATGTGAGCACCAGCAAAGTGGTGATGCTTATCTGGAACACACCTCTAATTAGAGTTCATTTTCGAGAACTGCGTTTTGGATAATCCAAAAATGACACTCAATCCATGTACCTACATACAGCTGGCTTCAAAAGCTTAACACGAGAAATGAGTCACACCAACTGTCACACCAACCATGTCACACCAACTATTAACAATGCAATATAGGTGTAACCACTAACCATACTAAATAAAAGGAATAGTTGGTGTGACATGCTACTAAAACTGCTGAAAATGCTTATAATATCTATGTTTTTCTAAATCTGCTGTCAAAAACACATTCTCGGCGGCTGAACCTCAGATGAATCCATACTAATATGGAAAAGTGTATGTGTGTGTCTGTTTGTTTGTCCTTCCTTCACGACAAAACGGAGAGACGAATTGACGTGATTTTTTAAGTGGAGATATTTGAAGGGATGGAGCGTGACATAGGCTACTTTTTGTCCCTTTTCAACCCCCCACTTCCCTAAAATGGGGGGTGGAAGTTTGTATGGAGCATTCCGCAATTTTCAAGGTAGAAAGCTAAAAATTGGTATGCGGACTATTTGTGACTAACAAAAATATCGTGCACAATTTTTTTTGGAAATCTGTCGCCAACCCCTTAAAAGAAGAGGTGAAATTTTATATGGAACTTTTCGCAGTTTTCAAGGTAGGAAGCTTAAAATCGGTACACAGACTCTTTGTTACCAACGAAAAATATCTGCCTAATTTTTTTGGGAAATCTTCCGTGTTACCCAGAAATTAACGCGGGCGAAGCCGCGGGCGAAACCTAGTAACTAATAAGGGCTGAACTGTGGTTTTTAATCTGTTTTTGATATAACGGAATGGAAAGAAGCAGTCGTCATTCTAATTTGTTATATACGTGAATGACATGAAATTAATAAATTTCAGGCCCAAAATGCTTGCTGCCAGTAGAAGTGGGCCCCTGCTACGCTGCTAAGCCAAGGTAATTATTTATTACAATTTCATTATTATGTACAGATCGCGCCAAAGTTCTAGTCCGCTCTGAAGTTGCTCGCGCCTCTTTTTCATGCACATAGTTAAAATATACTAAGTTTATTTTTATCGTGCTAAAACTTATTTAGTGATGTGACATTCATCCACCACTTTTAGGAAAAAATCTGAAAAATATAAATTTGTACACAGTTACCCCTGCGATTCCCAATTCCAACCAGTTCGTATGGCCAGTGTAGTGCGGTAAACCAATTCCAACGAATGCGTCTGTCCAGTGTGGTGCGGTAGTTCAATTCCAACGAATGAGGTGCCGTAGTCCAATTCCAACCAATCCGTCTGGCCAGTGTGGTGTGGTAGACCTATTCCAACCAATCCGTCTGGCCAGTGTGGTGTAAAAGAACAATTCTAACCAATCTGTCTGCTCAGTGTGGTGTGGGAGACCAATTCCAACCAATTCGTCTGGCCCGTGCGGTATCATACATCAAAAGCCCTACCGGCGAAAGAGCGACTAGTGTCCAGCAGTAGGATAGGTTGGAATGATGATGATAACGATGAATCTAATTGCAAAACATTTTACTCGCAGATATGCGTACTCCAGAGAAAATGGCTGCTCCCAGTTCTTGTACGGAGGATGTGGGGGAAACGAAAACAACTTTATGACCATGAACGACTGCCACAGGGAATGTCTGGTTCCGCGGTAGACTAGGGAAGAAACAATAAAGAAAGTTTTCTGTACTTACTTGATCTAACCATCTCCTGAAGTTCATCCATATACAATTTAGGCTAAAAATCCCACTCAAGTCTTCAATTCCTTGTCTTTTACGATGATCAAAGGCACATTGTATAAACCGTGTACTCTCAAAAGTGTAAACAATTTGATATTGCGTAAATATAATATTATTATTTAACCAAGTAATTCTCTTATTACCTTCTAGTTCGTACTTTAGCTCTTACCCTTTACGCCTGAACGGATAAGAAAAATTGTCGATGTTAGGACTATACAAATTGTTTTATTTTAGTTAAAAGATAAAAAAGCATGCATTCAAGCAAAAAAACTGCATTAAACTAAAAAAAATCCTAACCATAAGTACCTACACAGCGTAATTCTATAAATTTTTGAAAATAATCGCATTTATTTTATAAAGGTAATTGATGAGGAACATGTAAAATAATAACCACCATACTCATTACTCACTTAATTTGACACTCATTGTAAGCTTTAATTATGAAACAAAGAAAAGAACATACAACAAAAATGCATGGAATAAAATTCACTCATATTGGGTTATTTGTTTGTCCACTAATCCGTGAGATGAATAAGTGAGACTATGCGTTCTGCGAGGACACACACAAACATCATCGAACACGTGAACCATTGCTTGCTCGCCGAGGCACCGTTACACCAGCTCCCGGTGCACACGCAGGCATGGAACCGCGCGAACAAGGATATGCCTCTCGACAACGGCAACAAGGAAGCCATTGGGCTGATGATGCAACCATTGTCCACCTCCTGTTGGAAACCAGCAATAGTACCTACAGTCCAGCAACAGTCAACTGAGAAAGAAGTGCTGGCTGCCAAAGCAGTCAACCTTATACACAAGGCCACAGGCAAACAACAAAAAAAGGTGAGGATGGTGAATGATAAACGTGTTTTCTGTTTGACGTGACTCGACCTCCACTTACTCTCAGGTGGGATGGAGTCATTTGCTCGGCACACTATGTAAAAATCTTCGTATCACTAAGATCACTATACATACAACCCGCCCGACCCACGTTGATGCCACGTCATACTTCAACATACTGTAGATAAAAAAATACTGATACAAGACCCGCAAAATGTTGAAATAACACCTTGTGCTTTTATGATATCGACCGTAGAGTCGATTACGAGAACCAAATGTTTCTGATAAATATCACCTCTAAAACATGATGACCATAAGAATCTAACAGTATAATGCATAATGGGACAAGACAGGGTATGTATTGTACTACTGGGAGTATGTATGTATGTACTGTTCTTGGCGTAAAACACGGGGTGTGTGTTAAGTATTTTAATAAATAATACCACTTGGAGTATTGTTAGAAGATCTAGCACGAAAGATATAATTTATTAAAATTACTTATTTACAAACATTCAAAATATTCCAAAGATACACAATAACAATAGTTGCTAGGAGACAAAGTCAAGTCATAGACCTTCCTTCCTTTCGTCTATGGCCTCAAGATCAATGGTCTATTCTTAACATACACCTTCCTTTTTTGCACAACCAACTTGTGTTAATAATTCTAGCAGTCGTGGTTGGAATAAAGGCTTTGTAAGAAAATCGGCCAGCTGTTTCTTTGCTTCAACCTTCTCAACTATAATATCCTTTGACAAGACACATTCACGGATAAAGAAGTGTCTCAGTCTTATATGTTTTGTTCGATTATGACGCTCGTATGGTGGGTCATATGCAAGTCTTATGGCCGCTTCATTGTCTAGGAATAGTTTGGGTGTAGTCCCATTGATGTTTCCTTCCATGAAGATAATTATTCTATTCAGCCATAAGATTTCCCTTGCGGCCTCACTGGCAGCTACAATCTCTGCCTCGGTAGAAGAGATGGCGACGTTAGATTGCCTCCTGCTCTGCCATGCAATAGCGCTCCCTCCATAATTACAAATTATGCCACTTGTTGATCTGCCTGTGGACTCATTACCGCCATGATCAGCGTCACTGTAGCATATCAATTCTTCAAACTTGTGTGACTTTTTGTAAGTTATTCCAAACTCTGAAGTGCCATTCACATAACGCATCTTCTGGTGTGGGTTCACCTAGTTTGCGTGATACTACTCCAACGGCGTATGAGATATCAGGCCTTGTTCCGACCATCAAGTATGAGAGTGCACCCACTGCTTGACGATACGGAAAGTTTTGATGTGTTGGGTCAAGGTTTGATTGGGCGCTGTCCTTAACAATTGGAGTTACTGCTGCTTTACAGTCCTCCATTCCAAACCGATTTAAAAGCTGCATCACATAACCTTTCTGGCATATTTCAATTGACCCATCTGCTTTCCGTTCAATCTCAATTCCAAGAAAATACGAGCCATCCTTGGTTGTGATCTTAAAACGGTTTCTTATTTCATCTAGAAATCTCTCAGCCTCTTTCTCACATGCTGCCGCTATTAAACCGTCATCGACATACAATACTAGCAATAGCTTACTCTTCCCCTCGCCTCTTTTGAACAAGCAAGGATCGCTTTCGCATTGCTTAAAGCCAATTTTCAGAATATATTCTGTAATAGTATAGTTCCAACAGCGGGGCGCTTGTTTTAAACCATACAAGCTGCGTTTTAGTCTACAAACTTTTCTATTACTAGGATATCCTTCAGGTGGCTTCATGTATATTTCTTCTTTTAACTTTCCATACAAGAAAGCTGTTGAAACATCAAATTGAGTTAATATTAGGTTTTCGCGAGCAGCAATGCTCAGAAGAGCTCTAATAGTGCTTAACTTTGCAACAGGGCTGAAAGTTTCGTAAAAATCTATCCCTTCTTTTTGTGAATATCCTTTAATTACAAGACGTGCCTTGTATTTATTAATGGACCCATCTGCATTGGTCTTTAATTTGAAAATCCATTTGCAGGGGATAGCTTTCCGTCCTTTGGGTAATTCAACCAATTCCCAAGTTTCATTTTCTTCTAAAGAGTTGATTTCACTCTCTATTGCCTTTTGCCATTCAGCAGAATCTTTGGCATCCATTGCTTCTTTGAATGTCGTAGGTTCAGTGAGAGGTTCACCAGTAGTGGAAATTCCATTATTACACACGTTGCATACGAAGTCTTCGTATCGCCCTGGGCGCTTTAGTTTCGAGCGGTCTCGAAGTACCATGCGGCCTTCAGTTTGAATTTCAGCCTCTGACAGAGAAGAATGTGATCTTTCTTCCAGTTCCGCAGTAACAGCTTGAGGAACTGGCTGATCTGTTCTATTATCTGTTTCATGCTCGTATGTATCGATTATTTCAGCCTGATGTTCCATCTCATAATATGGCTCCTCATTCGATTCGAAGTCTTCGACTGGCATGGGTACAGAAGGTACCGTAACTGTCCTTTCAGCCGTACTACTCGTGGATATCGACTCAATTGCTTGTTCAGGCAATGACGTGTCAATTGATTGTCTATCCTGACTAGCGGACGGTGTACAGTCTTCACTGGAAGTACCATATTCTATATTGGGAAGTTCAAAATTGAATTGAATATGGGGCGTTGTCTTCTTGTTTGATGAAGCAGGAACATTAATGATCTCTCCAACATGATTTGGAAGAGGAAATTCATCGAAGATAACGTCTCTCGATCGAGTCAGTTTATGAGTGTGAGGATTCCAAACACGATAACCATCGTCAGAGTCGTAGCCGATTAGTATTCCCTTAGTCGCCTTCTTATCCAGTTTGTGTCTTCTTGGCTTAGGAATGTGAGAATAGCAAGTAGATCCAATTATTCTCAAATGATGTATCCTAGGTTTTTTGTGATGCCATAGTTCGTACGGTGTTTTTCCATCAACAGTTGTTGGTCCAGTTCTGTTTAGGATATACACAGATGTCTGAACCATTTCCGCCCATAAAGCCGTCGGTATGTTGTCATGTGTATACATTAGACTTCTAGCCATTTCCACAACGGTTCGGTTGTCCCGTTCAGTGGGATTCTGTTGTGGAGTATAGGGCATTGTTAGGCGCTGCTTGCTGCCTTCTTTAGAGAGAATAGCGCGTACTCTGTCGTTATCAAATTCGCCGCCCTGGTCGCTTAGCAGCTGTTCGATCTTTATCCCAGCAGCTTTGACTTCAGACAACATCAATGATAGTTTGACATGTACTTCTGCCTTTTCGCGTAGAAAGTAAACAAATCTATATCGGGTGTAATCGTCTTTAAAAAGAACAAAATATCTTAATTTTGTTATAGACTGAGGAAAGGGCCCACAGACATCAGTATACATTAATTCTCGCGGTCTGGTTGATTTTATTCTGGTGCCGAACTTCAAGCGGTGAGCTTTACCATAGAGGTAGCCTTCACAGAGTTCTTTGGTAACTTCACACTTGATGTTGAACTCTTTTTCTATCAACCTTTTGACGTGAGCCTTGCCTTGATGACCAAACCTTTCATGGTATAGCTGTAACAAGTTTGGCGTTGTCGACAGCTGATTCACTAAGGCGGGCTTAACGCATCTGAGCTTAAGTTTAAACAATCCTCCTGACTTCTCCCGGCTTCCAATAAGTTTAATCTTTCCATCAATTTTTAACAGACATCTTTGTGCAGTTGATTCAAAGTGGCTATTGTTCGAACGGTCGTGGGTGGCAAGGACTGAGAACAGGTTTTTGCTGATTGATGGAACGAACCAGACGTCTTTCAATAGTATTTTGTTTGTCTTACCATTGAGGTCAGCTTCAGCCAGTATATCACCAATGCCTATTGCTTCTATGCTTTGACCATTGGCCCCAGTAACTGAGTGTCTATCTTTGAAGTAGGTAAAGTTTTGGAAGAGATCTGCACGGTTGGTGATGTGTGACGTCGCTCCGTTATCAACATACCAATGTTCACGATCTGTTCCATCAAACCCTCCAGCTAGGTTCACAGTCATCGCTGTAATTTGGATATTTGCAGATGTTGATGCCAATGGGGGTCTTCCATCCGCTATCCATTTTCTACAGTTTATTGTCTGGTGACCTTTCTTCTTGCAATAGTCACATTTAATATCCTTGCGTTTCTTTTTCTTGTTCGAATAACCTTTGCCCTGTCCTGGTTTTGCAAATAAGGCTTCTGCCTGTGAAGAATTGCTGTCTCTATTGTGCTCTTCTGTGTTTAGTAAGATGCGTTCGTGGGCACACAATTGGCTTGTCAGATTCTCTATGGTCCGTTCCTTTTTCGATATCATCAACCAACTTGACTTGAAGCTCATAAATTCCGGAGGTAATGTATCCAACATTTTGCAGATATGAAGAATCTCAGGAAGTTTTGCTTCTGATTGCAGCTCTTGACACAGTTCGGACCAAATATTCTTTAAAATAGAAATATGGGTTACCATGTCATGAGTGGACTCTTTCTTGTAACCAAAAAATTTGAGACACAAATCATACGTCTTGTCGACGCAGCTTCCTCCGAAAAGACGTTCAAGTTCATCCCACATTTCTTTGGCATCTTCAAATCTCAGAACCTTATTTAAAATTTCATCGGACATATTTGTTGTAAAAAGTAATAACACCGCGGCATTCATATTGTTAAAAGTATTTAAATCCTTTTCATATATAGCCAGCTCATTGGCTTCCGATGACGTAAGGGTTGGCTTGGTTCTCTTGCCATCGAGAATTTCCATGCATCCCGGCATAGTCTTCAAAAACGATTAGGATTTTATACTTCCACACTTTATAATTTTTGTCATCGAGTGCACCCACTTGGACTTTAGCGGCGTTGACTACAATCTGATCCATTTTTCTTAATGATTATGGTACGATTGCAACTGACGATCAAAAGATTATTTTTATATTTTATGCAGCTATTAAATTATATTTCGCACGATACGCTCTGCTACCATTTTAATAAATAATACCACTTGGAGTATTGTTAGAAGATCTAGCACGAAAGATATAATTTATTAAAATTACTTATTTACAAACATTCAAAATATTCCAAAGATACACAATAACAATAGTTGCTAGGAGACAAAGTCAAGTCATAGACTTTCCTTCCTTTCGTCTATGGCCTCAAGATCAATGGTCTATTCTTAACAAGTATAGGGATTGTATATTTTCAATGGGTCTTGGAGATAGCATTATGAAGTCTGTGTCCAGGGTAATTACCCATGGGCATTGCATTTTTATAGATTGAGTCGATTTTAATAGCATTGCCACGCTGCTTGTCGCTACCATCACTCCGCTGGATGCTGTTTTCAAGCTGTTTTGCCTAGGCCTATTTTGTCAGTTGGTACCTACCTTGAGTGCCATTTCGAGCTTGGCCATGCGTTTGCTGGCAAAATGGCGGCCGGTCATGGCGCGGCGCGTGCTGCGGCAGGCTCGCTGCGTGTACACGCCGCTCAGGTCCACCCACCGCACCGAGCACCCGCCCGTGAACCGACCGTACAGCGAGCGCGGCTGTGTTGCGTTAACGTACACTCCGTTTCTAAAACACGCAAGTTTTCTCTGCAGGTTCATCAACGTCGCATAATTATGTTATAATGATGTTTGTTTTAATTTTATTCGAGTACCAAGTGGAGCTGCGGTAAATGTTTAACATTTAACCTCGATAAGAAATGGAAAAACATTGTACTTCACTTCACTTTTTTAGGATATGGCAATCGGTCGTGAACACAACCATTTCTGCCAACCTCAAGTTTAGGATAAAATACTGTTATTAGAGTTTACTTTATGTAATATAGCCAAAAGTATTAATTAATTCGTTTTGGGTTACCTGCAAAAAGGACAAAACAGAACGTCACAATAACATACAGCACAGATATATCAATTACATATAGCACAGTACAGTTAGAGTTTAACATTAAAAGTAGAGACATATTTACAAAGGATTTTTAAAATGGGGTAATTTAACATGGTTAAAAGTGACTTTACATTTATGGGGCGAGGAATAAAGGGAGGTAACATATCATACAGGGATATAGGATTTAGCGAACAATTAAATAAAATATGGTCAGTAGTGCCTTCCTCGGTTCCACAATCACATAAAGGAGAGTCCCGAATATGAATTTTATAAAGATGAATGGGGGTACAAGAATGGCCAAGTCTTAGTCTACTTATAATCGAAGTGGTACGTTTGTCGACACACGGGTAATAGGAAAACCATGGTTTAGATGGAATATTTGGTTGAATGTCGCTGTAGTATTTACCTTTGAGGATCTTAGATTTATCCCAGCATTTTTTCCAGTCAGACATAAGGTCCGTTCTGGCCAGTGAACAGAGGTCGTAAAGATAGACTTTGTAATGATCATTGCATCCCGTCAGAACCGCATCTTTGGCAGACGCATCTACAGCGTCGTTACCCGCTATATCTGAGTGGCTAGGAATCCAGGCAAGAGCAACAGAAAGGTTACTTTCAAGGCAATCTAGTAGCAGCTGTTTAATTAGTAAAATAAGAGGGGATCTATTTTTGTTTAGGAAAAGGTTGGAGGATAATGCTTTTAGGCAGCTAAGGGAATCTGAAAAAATTATAGATTTTTTGAATTTATGGGAATAAATGAATTTTATAGCCTCATATATTGCAACCGTTTCTCCAGTAAATACAGATGATAAGGAGGGACATTTGAAAGTTAAATATACATTATATTTTGGAAAATAGACAGCTGCACCAACGCCATCGCATGACTTAGAAGCATCTGTATAAAAAATCTGCCAGTCACTCCAATTAGTATTAATTTTCTTTAGAAGTAAACTATTGGCTCCAGGAGAGTACTTATCAATATCTAAATCCAATATAATATTTGGTTTGTATAAAAGGGCATCAAAAGAAACTGTTGTTAAAATGGGCAAATGTATTTGGTGAAAATTAAAGTTATATTTTAACAATTTATGTGGACTTCTTATTAGGTTTGGGAGATCTTTATTTGACCAGTAAGTATTATTGGGGATGATAGAAGACAAGAGTTTTAACTTGGGGATCAAGGGGTGATAAATATTTTGAAAAGCCTTATATAGGTACTTATCACTAAGAAAGTTTCGGCGTAAACTCAGTGGAGGATCAACTGCTTCAACCTGAAGTGCATTGGTGGGTGACGATTTCATCGCACCAAGTATTATGCGTAAAGCCTTAAACTGGATCCTGTCTAGAGCTAAAGAAGCTTCTTTGTTTGAAGGTTCCAAGATTATGGATCCATATTCAAAGAGGCTACGAACTATGGCATTGTAAAGAAGCTTCTGGGTGCGAGGATGCGCTCCCCACCAAACTCCTGATAAGCAACGTAATATATTAAGAGAATTTTCGGCCTTGATTTTAATATAATTGAGATGAGATTTGAAGGATAAAGTTTTATCTAAAGTAATTCCTAAAAATTTAAATTGGGAACTTATTGGGATTGACTGATCACAATATTTAATAACTATATTTGGATAGGATCTCTTTCTAGTGAAAATTACTGTGTTACTTTTGCCAACTGAAATGTTAAGACCATGGTTATGAAGCCAGTCTTTTAGATAAAATAAGGCCTGGTTGAGCTTATTAGCTGCATCTTCCAAGGAGAAAGAGGCAGAGTACAAGACAATATCATCTGCATATTGTAGAATGTTGCAAAAAGAATCTACACATTTATCTAAGTCAGATGTGTAAATGTTGTACAAGGGAGGGCTCAAGACTGACCCTTGCGGAAGGCCTTTCCATATTTTCCTTGGAGATGAAAGAGCACCATGGGTGCGCACTTGAATCGATCTATCCATCAGCAAATTACAAATAAAATGTGTAAGCCTCTCTGGGATACTCAGCTGATGCATTTTCTGCCTGAGTACCGGAAGAATCACATTGTCATAAGCTGAGGAAATATCTATAAATACTGCAACTACAAAATGGTTTTTAGACAGGGCAGTCCTTATGTCAGTGGTTAAAATAGCTAAGTTATCCATGGTGCTCATTCCTCTCCTAAAGCCGAATTGAGTGGCACTAAAGATATTTTTGCTCTCAACGTACCAGACCAATCTTCTTTTAAGTAAGTGCTCCATAATCTTACAGAGAGTGGAGGATAAAGCTATAGGGCGATAGGATTCTGCCTTGGTAGGGTCTTTCCCTGGTTTTAGTATAGGGATGATCAGTTGATTTTTCCAGGAATTAGGAACAGTGCCTGAGTCATAACATCTATTTATAAGATCTAAAAACATTCGTTTGGTAAAGAGCCCAGCATTAGAAATAAAGGAATAGGGGATACCATCCAAGCCCGGGGATGAATCTTTTAATTGCTCAAGAACTGATAGAAGCTCATTCATTGTAAAAGGGTTGTTAAAGGGATGTTGGGTGATTGAAGTAGGATATGGAGTTGGAAAGCAGTCTAGATTAGGTACATCCAATGGAGCCAATTTTCGTAGGAAGTCTTCTAGCCAGGTACTGACATCGTTAGTGTCTGTTTGGACTGAAAAACAGCCTCTAAATCGTTTGATAAATTTCCAAATTATTGTGGGTGGAGTACGGGGTGATAGATTCTCAAAGATATTAGCCCAGGCTGTCTTTTTCTTTTTTTTGAAGAAACGTTTTGACATCGCCGTTATTTTTTTTAAAGAAATGAAGTTTACAATAGACATTTCATTACAGTACCTCCTCTCTGCTTCTTTGCGGCGTTTCTGCATCTCAGTGCACTCTGAGTCCCACCAAGGTGGAGAAACTTTGGCACCTACTTTGTCTTTTTTCAAAGGAATATTATTCATCGCTACCTTTTCCAAAGAGGATAGGAAAAAATCATAGTCCTCTTGGAGACTGTTGTTATTGTTTCTGGGTGAAGACAAGATATTTATATCGGTGTCTGTCGCAAAAGAATCCCACTTGGCAGCACTGAGTTTATATTTTAGTAGCGGGGGAACTGATCTATTCATGGGTACAGGGAAGGACAAGGTCACGGAGATAACATAATGATCGCTACCAAATGATTCAGGTAGAACCCTCCAGGATGATCGGGAAAGGAGATCTGTGGAACACAAGGAAAGGTCAACAGCACTAACATTAACATTTGGGGCAGTGCATCTGGTTGGGGAACCATCATTCAACAAGCAAATACTCATTGTGTCAATAAGGTCAACTAATTCACAAGCTAGGGGGTCGTAATGGGGTCCGCCCCAGATAAGATGAGAGAGATTAAAATCACCCATGATCAGAGATGGACTTGATAAATTGGAAAAGAGACAATGTAAGTCTGAAATAGAAATTATATTAGGATTAGGGATGTAAATGGATAAAATTGTTAAATTAGAGACTTTAGCAGCAACAGCGTTAATACCTACAGGGATAATTGGAAGAGAAATACGTGAGAAAGTGACATTTTTATTTATTAGGAGAGCAGCTCCAGCATATCCATCATCTCTGTCATCCCGGAGACAGGCATATCCTGGAACTCTAAAATTAGAGTTAGGAGAAAGCCATGTCTCAGAAATAGCAAAGACAGCAGGCCTGAATCTATTAATCATTTCTAAGATGTCATGTTTTTTATGGCGAATGCTACGTGCATTCCATTGGATTAGATGGAATTATAATAATAATAATAATAATAAAAATCTTTATTTCTCTCTCAATACAATTTTCAAAACTACAGCTTTATAGAATGAACTTAAATTTTCCTTCAAATTTTTCTTTCTTAAAAAATTAATACATTTTTTTTTTATTATATAAGTAACACAGTTACGAGAGACTGGTGCCTGAACTAGGCAGAAGCCTGTGTCTCAGTGCACCAGGGCCCTCCCACCTGTAAGTTGGTCGTACATGACTACCATTCGTTTGAAGAATGCTGAAAAATCAATAAACCCAAACCAAGACCCAAACTGAAGCAACCTACTTAAAGTTAACATTATTGGAATGGATTTCTAAATGTAGAATTATGGACTAGATTTACATAGTTTGGAAAAGTTATATGGATAGCATGTCAACATACCTTTTTTATCTAATTGTGATTAATAGTTTTTCTGTATTATCATAATTTAAGTTTAACAGGTAGTTTATTATGGTACTTTTACAGTGGTGTTTATTAAGAGTAGCGATGTTGAGTTCCTTGTGTAGTTTGTTATACATAAATGGACCTAAAAAACAGAAAAAGTGGTGAGCATAGCGAGTATTATACATGGAAGTGCTAGCCACAAGATAGTTACGGCGAGAGTGTGCGGGATAATGGGAAAGGTCAATGTGCTGATGCTGTTTTAAAATAGTGTAGAGGATATAGAGCTGACGAACAGTAAGTAATTGACAATATTGGTAGAGGTCGAATGTTGGGAAACGGTATGGAAGAAATGCACACAATTTTAGGAGTGCTCTCTGGGCTCTTTCTAACCTGATCATGTGGGTCTTTGCAGCGCCTCCCCAAGAGGTGATACAATAGATGATAAGCGACTGACAAAGGGCGACATACACTGACTTCACTGTTTCAAGGTCAGTCAAATCTCGTAGGTTTTTAAAAACATACATCAGCTTGCGTAGTCTGCCTGCTGTCAGGTTTATATGGGCCAGAAAGGACAGTTTGTCGTCAATCAAAATTCCCAGGTATTTAACGGTTTCCACTTTATTTAAATTTGGACATGAGCATTGAACCAAGGAATTATCAGAAGGTTGGCAGTGTGAATGAGCAATGATAGATGGGATATTTTGGGGCTGTCCAGATGATCTCATTGAAAACGTCATGTAATTAGTTTTTTGGACATTGAGTGTAAGCAAATTTGTTCGAAGCCAGTGACATACCATATTAAAACCTGATTGTGCTCGATAAACGGTTTCACTCCAGCTTACACCGGTGAAAAGTAGGGCAGTGTCATCTGCAAAGGACTTTGCAGTTGGGTATTTTGAGGGAGCAGAGCTCGTTAATGTACACCAGAAATAGGGTGGGACCCAAGATGCTACCCTGTGGAACACCACATTCCAAGGGCTGGTCAGAACTAGTTGTACCATTTATAATTACTCTCTGTGTCCGATTTGTAAGATAGCTTTTAAAGAGCTGTTGTTGTTTACCCCGGATTCCCATTTGTTCTAATTTCTTCAAGAGTAGGGGGATTGAAACCGTGTCAAATGCTTTCGCAAGATCGAGCAAAATAGCCAGACACTTTTGACCTCGGTCCAAGCTCCTGATCACAGTACCTGTAAGTTCGTGGACAGCATCCGCTGTTGACCTGCCAGTACGAAAACCATATTGTTTGGGAGAGATAGATGAAGTCGATTCCAAAAAATGTTTAAGTCGGGAGTTCAAGACACGCTCCAAGATCTTAGACAAAGCTGGTAGGATTGAAATAGGACGGTAATTGCTGACATTGGTTCGATCTCCAGACTTGAATATGGGATGAACAATAGCTTTTTTTAAGGCAGTAGGGAAAACGCCTGCGCGTATGCTACAGTTACACATATGTGTTATCAGGGGCACTAATAACTGTTTATTGCGTTTTAATAGAATAGTAGGTATTTCATCCCATCCAACAGCACATTCCTGTCTTAGAGAGGAAATTATAGATTCCACCTCAGTCTCATCCGTTTCGATTAGAGCAAAGGATTCTCTCTGTGTGAAAGTAGATATTGGCAAAGAGGAAGGAGGTGTGTGATATGCGTTGGTGATGTTTTCGGCGAGAGATTTTCCTATGCCAGCGAAGAAAGAGTTAACGTAGTCTACGGACCCTTCCGGGGTGGTCTTAATATTCAAAAGATCTGTTGATGCGGATTTAGTCTTGTTGGTGTTTGTGACTTCCTTAATAGCTTTCCACAGCAGCTTCGGATTTTTGCCTGCTTTGCTTATGCATTCTTTGTCGTATTCACCTTTCAGCTTTCTAATTAGTGAATTACAGAAGTTACGGTAACGGACAAAGGTAACTCTTAGTATGTCATTATGAGGATGTTTTTTGAGTTGTTTGTGCATTTTATCCCTGTGTCTTATACATCTTAAGATGCCTGGAGTTATCCACGGTTTAATTATTCTGCGTCTTCTGGGGAGTGTTTGTGCGATGGAATTATTTGAAATAGCAGTTTGCAGGATATTTATAAGGAGATTTGCGATTTGATCAGGGTCAGTATTTGTTAAGATGGGAGTAAAATCAATAGTCTCCAGGGCTTTTGATAGGCAATCGTAATTAATTTTTCTAATTGTTCTAGCAGGGGCAGTAGATTTAGTTAATTGTATATCCAGCAATACCGCATCGTGGTCTGTCACAGAAGAATGAATAACGAAGGTTTGTGCGGGAAGAGAACCTTTCATAACGACATGATCGAGGCAGGCCTGATAGCGGGTTGGTAAGGTGTGGCCAGGAAGGAGTCCGTGATGTGCCAGAGCATTTAGGTATTCATCCGAATCAGTGTCTAAGTTGGTGGGATTTATATTAATATTTATGTCACCCACCATCAGTATACTCTTATATTTGTTTAGCTGAGTCAACATGCTATCAAGAGATGTTATGAAGTTTTGAGGGCTACGGAAGCCACAAGGTCGATAGACAGCCAGCAGCACAGTTTTATTGTTTATTTTAATAAGTAAGCAGCTTGATTCTGCGATTGTAGGTTCTGTGATCTCTATTCCTGTCAGTGTGTTATTAATGTAAACGACAACACCGTCGTTTTGATTATGCGGATTTGTGGATATATAGGAAGTGAATCCATGTAGGATAGGTATAGTGGGTTCCTTTTGTAGCCAACATTCAGTAAGTATAATTATGTCAATATTTATTTTTAGACGTTGTAATAATGTGGTAAAGCTATTAATATTTGCTGATACACTACGAATATTCTGAGTCAATATTTTGGTTGATTTCCCATTTTGCCCTAGGAGTGTCTGTATTTCCTCTGGATCACAGATAGTAGATGTGCTAACTGATACACTATCAATTTTATTTATAAACTCTGTATCACAAGTGAATTTTAGAAGTTTGTATCACGAGTACAGCTAAAAGGTATAAAAAATACGACAGAGTTAAATAGTTTACATGAGCTAGTAATAGTTCACATAATACTGCCGAAACGTCGCTGAACTTAAAACACTCTTTATGTAATATAAGTAATATGCATTTAAATAAAAATAAATAGTAAAATACAGTGTCTACTCGATTATAATGTTTGGAGGCTAATGAGAAACGGTAAGTACGCAAAAATGTTTTACTACTCCCATCATGCATAAAATTATGGTACCCATAATATACCACTGTATAGTATATTTTTAGACTAGATGATAAGTTATAGGTATTGGTTTTAATACAATTTATATGTGCAATAGCTATGATCAAAATGTGTATGGCATGTATGACATAATAGTCCAGATTATTATATAGTAATAAATAGTTTATATAAAAATAATTATGAATGAAAAACAAGTAACATAAAAAGCATAAAACGGATATAACACTTAAAATTAATGGGAATTGTGTTAGTTTTTTGAGCTTATGCCCAAAAGTTGAGTTTCTGAGGTTATCAAAATAGGCTTGGCGTTGTCTTCTTTCCTAAGTAAAATTTTGCCATAAGCCGTCCAGCAGTACTTAAAGTTCTCCTGCTTGGCAAATTCTCGGGTGGTATGGAAAAGCTTGCGTGCTTGTGAAGTTAGATTTTCAGCAATATAAATCGTCCGGGGGGAGTCCTTCTCACTCAGGAATGAGGTGTTCAGTTTTGTATTGGAATTTTTGTTGAAATCTTTGTAAGCTCTCAAAATTTTATTTTTCAGAATAACTGAGTGCAGAGTAATCAAAATAGTTTTACTCTCCGTTTTTGTAGACAGCAGCCGAATGTCATATACCTCTGAGCTATTTAGGTCAATGGATAGCTCCTTAAATATCCGAAAAGCAGTAGTAATAAGTTCATCCTGGCTCGTCCGTTTCATGATTGCTAAATTACGGATTTCCAATGTACTCGATCGAGAGTTTCTTTCAAGGTCATCTATAGTACATTCCACTTTAGTCAAGCGATCATCAAGTGACTTACTCTTGGTCTGGAAATCGTTTAATTTAATATTTAAGTCATCATATTTTTGCGACAGAAAATCGATGGATTTCTCGATCTCTGCGTTTGAGGCCAGTAATTCTCCATTTTGCTTTTTTATTTCGTACATGCATGACTGAATTTCGGAAAGCTTACTATCCGTATTCTGCCTCCAAGTTGTTAAAGTCTTAATGAATGAATCGAGTTTACTTTCGTCCATGATCCCGCAGTCACAACGTCGCCTTTTGCTTGTTCTAAATGTGGTATTATGTTAATTTGGGCTTGTGGAGCCAGTATTTGTGTTTTGGTGTAAGTTAGGTGCAGATCCGTACATTGGTTCATCAGTTTTAGCGGGAGAACGCAACATTTTTCTCAACGGTAATAGTAATAGAACGGAATTGTAGGCCTATTTTAGCGGCAGCTAGTTGCGGCTCGGCTGTGCGGTAATGCGCGTATGAGCCACGATCGCCTTAGCTCCACCCCCAGAAATCCTGCGCCAGCGCACGTCACAAGTTTGTAGCCAATAGCGGTGTGGTTTTAGGAGGAGGTGTATCACTGAGATCTGAGTAAAGTATAGTGGTCCTACTCACACAGTGGGTTTCCTTTTTTAGTTCAGCTGGGCAATCTTCTCAAGTTTTTGCGCTCCTGGTAGCAGCGTGTAATATTTGAAATGATTTTATTTTATAAAAATGATTTTTAACTTTTTATTTATATTAAATATAGGAGATCTAAAGACACGTCTGCTCGACCAGACATCCAGAGGGGAGAGAATTTTATTAATAATGTCCATAAGTTGATTTAGTTTATGAGCGACGTTGGGCGGTGGGGAGATATCATTAAATTTGTCCATAATCTTCAGAATCATAGTTAGCAGAGAGTCTAAGTGATGGACAGATTGATAATTTAAAGAGGAATCATTAATTACAGAGGAAGGAGACCTAAGCATTACCCCATTACTAGGTTCTGGGGGGTTATAATAATTTGTCATTGCATTATGAGTATCTTTATCATAGCCTTTATTTTGTGAATGGCGTTTAGGGGTGACTGGCATGGGGGATGGGTGTAACTGTGGGGGACGGGGGGTGAGAGGGGAGTATGCAGGCCTGGGTGGTGTACTTATAGGGGAAAAGGTGGGGGGCGAGGAAGTATTGTTTTGTGGAGATTCCCTGACAATATTTGAGTATGATTGCCGAACTGGTGGGAAAAGGGCAGCTGCTTCTGCATATGGCACATTGTTCTGAGACATTGTATTTTTAATAGATTTTTGTCTTGTATGTTCTGGACAAGACCTGTTGGTAGCAAAGTGCCTCCCTGAGCAGTAGAGGCATGTTGCTGTCTCTTCAGAGACCGTGCAATCTATTCCTGGGTGAGACTTAGAGCAACGGTAACACCTTGGATTGGATCGACATTGATCTTTAACATGCCCAAATCGACAGCAACTATTGCATTGAATAGTTGGGAGTTCGTATAATTCCACTGAAAGAGCTGTATAAAAACAAAATATTTTAGATGGAAGGATTTGACCATTAAAAGTAATCACCACAGTGCGAGTTGGGATCCACTCTGGGGCCCCATCTTTAAAAAATTTTCTGTTTAAACGTCTCGCTTTGAGAATGTGGCCGCAACCTTCAGGTATTTCAACATACTGGACAAATTCTTCCATAGACCACTCTGCTGGGATGCCACGGACGACTCCCATACGCGTGATGTTGAAGGATGGGATAATCGCAGTGAAGTTTTTGGTAGCCAGGATTGGGTTGGTTATGAAGGCATTAGCATGGTCACCAGTAGTGAACTGAACTGAGATGCGATTTCTACCCACATTTTTAATCCCTTGTTGGACAATATTTTTAATATTACCGTTAACTAACAGTTTACCAAAAAGAATAGGGTTGATTGTTGTACCAGCCTTTGGATGAGGTTCTGTTCGGGAAAAATGTACTATAAAAGGACCTTTATCCAAGTTGGAATATGTTCGAGTTTCAGTCAGGCTTGGGTGTTTAAAAATATGTTGGATTGATTGTGATGGAGTATTTTCAGATGGATTAATTTTGTTAGGGATTGCTGACGAATCTTGTAAATTACATCTTTTTCGACTAGGACGAGAGCTGGAGCCGACATCAGGAGTTATGCTTAAGTCCTCACCAGTGGATAGTGGAATCGAGTCCAGGCCGGGAACGGGCGGTTCGGGTAAAAAAAAAGCACACAAAAAACTTACACAAACGGGAACACTTCACAAATAAGCAAAAGATAACACAAAAACGGCGATAAAAATGATAAATATCCAAAAATTTTGAAATAAACTCAGATGCACGTATTTACACCTTGACAACCGAGATGACAGTCCAAAAAACATTGTATTGAGAAGATAATTGTAAAATATAGGTTGACAGTGACTAGCACTTACATGTCCATATATCGGCAGTACTTCCTGTAGCGCGCGATCTTGCCCCTGGCTTGCTGGTCAACTGGTACTAGGGGCAGGAAGTCTCCAGCAAACGCGTCAGCGCAGTGAGCGTCCTGAGGGATGCCGGTAGATTCCAAACCACATACGAAGCACTAAAATATGTTAAATACAATTATCTAAGTACGTTGTTATTAAACGACTTCAAAAATGGAGGACGTTTTATGTTTTCTATCTGTTTTATGCATGTTCATCATTGATATACTAGATTTTAATGTTCATAGAAATCTCAGTCAATTGTAGACCAATATTTTAAATCACCTATCTAAATGGGCGTAATGCTTGATTAACAAGATTTTAGTTGATTAAACAAATACTTTAAACAAAAATCATTATTACCAACTAGCTTCTGCCCGCGACTTCGTCTGCGTGGACTTCAGAATTGGGTCTAAAGCTTCGCTCGTTAACAATTTTTAACCTTCCCATGGGAACTATTTGAGAGATCATTAAGGAATATAAAGTACACGTCCTTTTCCATAGCATAGGTGACATGCATACCAAATTTCCAAGCTGTCTGCCCGCGGCTTAGCTCGTCAACAATTTTCAATTTTCCTTCGGGAACTACTTAAGGAATCGGAATAAAAGGTAGCCTATGTTCTTTTCCATGTCAAAGGTTACATGCATGCCAAATTTCATCCAAATCCGTTCAGCAGTTTTTGCTGATTTGATTTTCGTTTGATTGAGTAACAAACATCCAAACATCCACACTTTCACATTTATAATATTATTTTAAGCAACTCACCTTGGCAACAACAGAAGCATTAACTAGGTCGGGAATTATCATCTCGGTAGTTGACGGAGCAGGAGTTTTGCAGGTCGGAATTTTATACTTCATCAAAGTCTGGTTGAAGAGATCCGTGATATTAGACTCCAATTCGTACGTGAGGTTAGATATGATTTCCACAAGAGCGGGAATATCGAATTCAGGTACAGGCATGGTGGTTGCTACGGTGGTCGGTTCGGTTGTGGACGTCGTAGTACGCCTGCGTCCTGTCTTGCGCCTAGATGTAGTTGTCAGTGTCGTTGTAACACTATCATTATGGGGAGTGACTGATGACAACTGGTTTGTTATGAAAACTCCGTCATCTGATTCTTTCACACTTGTAACTCCTTCATCAAAGTCTGTTATCGCAGGAGCGCTGCTTGCACTGGTTATTTTCTCCATTGGTGCCGAACTGGAAGTTCTTTCGCCGTCACCTTCAGGTCTATTGTTAGCATCTCCTGACTCCCCAGTATTTTCTCCAGCTGCAGTATTTATCCCTACTTTTTTAGTGTTAGCAACTGCATCATCAGTCACAATTTCACTAGATTCTTTAACACCTTTAGTATCGTTTTCTTTATACTTTCCTTCTTCATTTCCCTCTTCATCTATTTTTTCAGGTTTAATGGTCTCCTTCGTACTTTTTTCTACTCCTGTAGTTGTTACTTCACCGTCAACACCTGTATTATCTGCCTCTATGTTTATAGAATCATCGGTTTTTTCAACGTCTCCTTTTTGTCCTCCGGTATTTCCTGTATCTACTCCTGTTTGAGCATTATTTGAAAACTGATTTCCTGAATTTTTGTCAATTTCTAGAGTATCTTTTCCTCTTTCTTCGTTTCCCTCGCCTTTAGCATCTTGTCCGACACCACCAGGAACTTCGCCATTTGTTGGATCTTTTACCACAAAATCATCTTCTGTCCCTCCTGCAATAGGTTTATCACTTCTAGATTCTACATTCTGGATCCCATTACTTTCGGTTATTGCGGCTTCAGCTTCGCCCTCAATAGTATTATCTGTTTCAGTTACTTCACCGTACCTCAAAAATTTATTCATATCTAGGTTTTTTCTATAACTATATTTATGAATACTTGTTCTGCTTAGTTTTGGTTTTGCAGAAGTTCTTTTAGGGTTAACTTTAAGGGCTATCGTTGGTCTATTTCTCACGTCTCTACTTTTTAGTATCAAGCCCTTTCTCTTAGCGCTATCTATAATTTCATCAATTGCATTTTCAAAAACCTGTCCTGGGCCTACAGTATTTATCATGGTAAGGCCTGTGACTGAGAATGTTAGATGTTTTGTTGCTTCATTATTGGGACCTGTGAGGTCTGATGTTTGTGTATTTGTTATTAGGTCCAAACTACGTCCAGCTAGCAGTTCATTTATTGCATCTGTGTAAAAAAGTTAAATAATAATACATTTGAAATTTTTTAAGCCGCGCATACGATTATAATATATTTTTATGGGTGGGGTTATTTAAAATGCCAATTTCCATAATAGAAAATGTTTATTTCACCCTCGACAACAAACACTCTAACACTAACCACACAACACCACTTAAAATGCACTACACCTCGTATTTCGCAGAAGATGACACCTGTCACTCGTAATTATCATCGAGTCAGGGACTCTATTATTGAATCATTCGTCTGACGTCGAGCGCACGGCAAACGTCATCTATGCTCGATTTTCACTAATTTTCTTTTATTTTCGACGGTAATCAAAATACTTAGTATTGATTTTTGTAGTAATGTTATTTTGACTAGATTGCAAAAGAAACGAAAATCAATAGGAATCGAGCGTAAACGACCCTCAAAACTTCAAGATAACTGAAAAATCTAACTTTTTTTAACAGTTTACATCGATACATAATCATATCGTGTTTCGGTGGTCATACTAGGGGGGCTGGGCGTTACCTGGGCGTCACACGCATGTTCTACGGCCACGACGCTTCTCGTTTTGTGGTAGCGCGGCCTTCCAGAACTTTTCAGTAGATTCGAAAAAAAATATACGTTCGAAGCCTTTCTAGAACCTACTCGAAGTTTCGCGATTTCGTTGGAATGCTCGAGAAACTTCATTGGTGTCATTCACAATATCTACGGACTCGTAGGGCAAAATCGAAGTGTTTACGTGTTCGTCGTGATGTTATATCAAGTTCAATTTTATAGATTTTCTATTTGATATTACGAAATATAATTTTATTATTTGGATAACTGAAAAAGCATCAGCTGTTTATTTAAGCTTTAACATGTTATGCTGTCGGAAAAATAAATTTTCGACGGAACTAACCACTACACGAAACCAATTTGTAATAATATTTCAAAGGAGTAGGACTTGAACTTTTTTAAACAGTTGATTTTTCATGATGGCAGTCTGTTTCTCGTTCAAATCTGATGTGTAAACAAAAATGATACTGCTTTATCTTTATAGTTTTTAATTAATTATCTTACCCTTTACTTCCCTGATTTCGTCCTGACTAAGCGTTCTTCCTCCCGAATTCTGCTCTCCGAGCTTCTTAGGCCTGAAGTACCTTCCGTAATGTGTGATTGTCGGTACACTCGCTGGAGCACCTAACAACACATACACGATAATATTTTTAAAATATTTTAAAAGTGATATTTTAACAGTGGTAAAATTCATAAAATTAGAACTATTTAAACCGCTTTAAATAAGGAAACTAAAACATTTCGAAAAAAAGTAACCAGTAAAGATTATTGTTAAAAAATGTTACCTGAATATATTTCATGTTTTGGTCAAATTTTTTACGTTAAGAGTGCATGAATGAGTCCCTAAATGCGTGGAATGTAAATATGGGTATGTTTAAGACCTTAAAAAGACATTAAAAATAGCATTTATGTTTTGATAAAATGTGTTATGGAAACTTCAAGTCCTACACTCTAAATTAAGGTAAAACGTATTTCCTTCATTGCATTTTTAATAACTAAAAAAATATGACTTCTTTGATAATTCTGCTAGAACACCGATTATTATGAAACCGGGCCCTTAAGACCTTTTCCAAGATGGAATAACGAATTACAATACCAATAATAAGTAAGTATTATAGACCGCCCATATGGGTATGCAGTAGGACTTCAATCCGCCTCGACCAGCACGCGTAGCACAAGGACCCTGAGAAAAATGTGTTTATCATTAAATGTCACTTTCTCAACACCAAACAATAGCTATATCCTCAGAAGAATAACTAAAGCATGCTTTAGTTATTGTTCTGAGCGTTCTGAGGCTATATCATTCATTACTGTCAAAAGTGACATTGCGGTGTAGAGAAAGGCCAAGAAAAGAGAAAGGCCATTAATCCATTAATTATGACTTTAAACTAAATAATGTAATACTGAACAAAGTCGAATCCGTAAAAGATTTAGGTGTTTTCTTAGATTCGAAACTAACATTTAATTGTCATTACGAACATATAATAAATAAAGCATATAAAAATTTAGGTTTCATTATTAGGGTTACGCGTGATTTTACTGATATATCCTGCATAAAAATACTGTATTATGCTTATATTAGAAGTATTCTGGAGTATTGCAGTACTGTTTGGAACCCACAATATATAACTCATGTACTTTCTCTCGAGCGCCTTCAGATTAAATTTGTCAAGTATTTAAATTTTAAATGTAAAATTAGAATCGATGATTACACTGAATCATGTCATAAGCATAGCCTCACAACACTTTCAAATAGACGACGGATGCTGGATATGGCTGTGTTCCATGATATTTGTTCTGGAAATTTAGATTGTCTGGAATTATCCAGCAGATTACTTACGTTAAATGTTCCTTCGAAAAGAACTCGCCACACGCAACTCTTTCACATACCATTAGTGGGTACAAACTATGAAGCCAATGACATGATTATTAGATTACCTAAAACTTATAATAAGTTCTTCTCAGACATCGACGTGTTCACCTCATCTAAAGCTATGTTCAAAGTTGCAGCTCGTAAACTGATTTAAGGCTTATTTATTTAAGGCTTATTTGTGTATGATTTCCTACGGAAGATAAATCTAAAATCTAACACCATATATACACTCGCACACACACTCACACACACACACACACACACACACGCAGACACACGCACGGCCTAACATAAACGTACACACATTTTTCGAATCATGCGACTTAATTTTAATGTTAATTTTAAGGTTTATAATCATGTTGAGTATATGAACATATAATTATTTTTTAATTTAATTTCATTAGATTTAATTTAATTTATATTGACCTGAATTAATTTAATTTAATACGATTTAATATAATTTCTATTTGTTATAATGTAATTTTACTTAATTTAATTTATTTTAATTTAATTTGATTTTGCAATTTTTAATACCTCCAATTATTTATTTTTTTATTTGTATTGAGTACCTACCCTATTTTGTACATGTGTTGTGAACATAATGTGTTTCTTTAATTGGCTTATGTTATGTAATGTCCTTTTTTGTTATAATGTACGAATATCAAGCTGTTGAAACATTGTTTAACAAATAAAATAAAATAAAATAAAAATAAAATAAAATAGTCTCGCAATCATTGTGCTACGCGTGCAGATGTCTTTTGACAATGGCTGTCGCAATCGCTAAATGAAAAATGTATGGGATTTGACATAAGCCCTCGCTTAGCTTTCGAGCGCAATTGTCAAATCTCATACATTGTCCATATAGCGACTGCGACAGCGATTATCGGAAGGCATCTTGTATAGAGGGATCCACGTGAACTCGTCAGTTCATCAGAATCCCCAAACCAACGTTAGGCTGCATACACAGTATAAACAAAAAAATACTATTTAAACATGACAATGTTTTATTTAACTACTCTACTAACCTACAAAACGAAAATGATGATGTATTCTTAACTGTCACCATTTTGGAAATAAGTGGTATAAAATGTGTTAAGCATAGTACCTACCTATTGTCTTATATGTAAACATCATCAAATATTTTTTAATTAAGTATAACAAAAATCCAACAAATACACCTAAAGTGACACAAACGCGGCACACCTCCAAAAAAGCCCTTCTGACCCATGGTTACACTGTTTTGTTACACTGATTTAACCACTAAGTACACTTATGATCAGCGGTCACATTTAAAATTGAAAAAGTTGAAAGTTAAAAATAAAAAGTTGCTATTGGGCTCTTTAAAAAGTTCTTAAAATATTATTGAAATTTTAATTCATTGGAACTACCGCATAGTCTCTAGAAAGAAAATGACCTATCGTTATTTCTTCGTGCAATAGTTCCAATGATTTGCATGATGTATAAAAGAAGAAACTGACATATCAACGCACAGCTCACAACTTTGACGACCTATCCACTGGCTACCGATGCCCGATATCCGCGGCTAAACTTCCTTTCGGAATATCTCAAATTCTTTTGGAGAGCCCGTTCAGAGTAAAGAAAGCCCAATTTCCCGAACGAACTCCCCTGAGGCAGGCCCAGCAGTGCAGAGGTCCAATTCAACCAATAAAGTCCAGCCGAATCAAAATGAATCGTTGTAATCGACCAATCGGATGACGTGATAATGTGGTCTTCTGATTGGTTGAAAGAAACGATTCAGTTTCGGTTCATTTGTAGAATTGGACGATAGGTCCCGGTCACCAACTAGTTCATAAAAAATCTCGTCTCGTGAATTGATATTAAAATTTACAGTAGTAATTGCCAACAGTATCACCTTCTGGGTATTCGTGGTCTTCGAAGTCAACGTCTTCATTGTTGTATTCCTCCTCGTATTCAATGACGTTCGTGTAGATGTTCTGGACAACCAGCAGACCCATGAGCACCTCTCCCAACATCGGTCAAGAATGCACCGGCGATTGGCTAGCCGGCGCAACTTAGAATTTTAAGAAAGCATTACTGAACGTTAGGGTTTTAGGCTGACATAATTATGTGTGTTATTATTAATTATATATGCCAGTGGGTTTTAAAGTAAAAATCAAATCTTTGTTTAGATGTCAGAGCTTCATGACAACTTAGCTAATGACAGTGGATAAAAATAGAGTTATGTCACAGGGTCACAGTGGATCCCACAGAATACAGAAAGAGGTAGGTAGGTAGGAGGTATTCTGCCTGCGCATTAAAAGTGGAATACAAACTAAATGTCAAAATGTGTGGTAGGTCAAAAACAAAAAGTGTGGCTTAAGTGCATTTGTCAGAGGACGCAATTTTTTGTTTAGATATCAAGGAGGGTAAGTATAAAGTATAAAGGTAAGTATAAAGTTAAATCCAAGTTTGTGGGGTTGCAACCCTTGTCCCACGGCGCCATCTTGGAAATAGGAATACAAATGGTTTTTAGGTTTATCTGACAAAGTAATGTGATTGTAATGTAATATTTATGTAATATCTCTAATCTTAATTTTACTCTGAGCTTCTTGAACAGATGGCATAATTCAGACTGTATAACAGAAACATTAGAACTTTCAAAATTCGTGTCAAATAAACCCTTAGCCAATAAGAGATAAAAACCAAAAAAATATATAAACATATAATTATAGTGAAGGGAGAGCAAAAAACATGCGTAAATAACTATTTTTTTTAATCAAATTGCTGGGAATGAGTAACTTTATTCTACTTCTTACTCTCAACTAATGAAGAGTTAAGTAAGTAGATGCCTAAAACACATTAATATTCTTTAAAATTGAAACGATCTTTTATTTTTTCACATCACGTACCTATTCCATTCACAGATAAACGTCCTAGCTTGCAGGAGGGAAGGGGTAAAACCACAGACGTATAAAGGGAAGCAGACTAAACGTTTCGTTCAAAAAGCGTGACAACTTTACCACATGTAAACATTACTTATATGATGCGTTAGATAGAACACTTCGGTGCACAGCACTTTACCATTGTTCTTGTCCGATTAGCTGTTATTTTTTTATTTATAATTATAAAACAAAACATTATAACACAATATCAAGACGCCATTTGTCTCTTATTTTGACAAAGCTAAACATGGCGACCACGTGGCGTCTGCCACGGCTTCGGAAATGTTTATGTGTGCGTTAGTATCGCCATAGACGAAATACAGAAATAGCGATATATCATGTCACTTTGGAGTGAAAGTTAAAACGATATACATTACTTATGACAAATGTGTGAGTAAAATTATGTGTTATATCTGCTTCCCTTCCCTTTATACGTCTGTGGGTAAATTAGGGAATTCTTATCATGAAAGTGTCTTATGAGGATAAAGACGTGGATAAAGATTATAACTTGCTAACAATGCATTATTTTTTAAAAATTGCATTATGCGTGCATTACTTTTTAAAAATTCTTTCACCATTCGAAAGCTACATTATCCACGAGTAACATAGGCTAAATTTTATTTTGGAAAAAAATAGGGTTCCGTAAGATATTTGGGTTTTTCGGACACAAGGTGTAAAAATCAACCAAAAAAGTAACTTATTTTGCGTACGCTGCCTAAACTATAAAAGATAGAACCATAAAATGTTCTAATTAATTGTAGATCTTATAAATATCTACAAAAAAGTCTGCGACACACTATACCTATCTATGTCGAGTGAGGCACAACAACCATTTTTTTATTTAAAAATCTTGAATTTTTTTTGGACTACATTTAAACGCATTTATTTTTCTCATGCTATTAATACTTATGAAAATAAATTATTACATCACTAGGTACAGTTTATGTAGATAATATTTGGTCTTTGAATGATTAGAATTGGACGTTTGGTTTTGAAGTTATGGCGGGGGTGCACTTGCGGGAGGTTTTGGAATAAAATGGAGGTAAAAATTAAACACTGTGTTTAGGGCATCGAGAACCGGCCCTATTTTAGGAACCGGTTCTTTCGGTTCCAAACTTAAGCCGGAACCGGGTACCCGGTTTTTTCGGTTCTTTCGGTTTTTTTTTTATAAATTCTTGTTGATAAGCTATGCTATCGTTTATATAGATTTTCTACAATCAAAACGAATAAAGGAGAATGGATCTTAATAAAACACACTTTATTGGAAATCACATTATTTATTATTTTTGTTTTTAGTATTACTTAGCAAAAATCAGTTCTTTAAAATCACAGTCTTTTCGTAGTTGCATACAAATTAAATCACACTGATCACACACGATTATCATAATATTGAATGCTAAAAAAACAAAGTAATGTGAGAAAAGAGAAATAAATAGGTATAACGAACGTTATCAAGACACGCGGGCGCGTGTCCAGCCAAGCCTAGTGTAATTATAATTTCTTCTTCTTCTATTCCGTCAAATATGTTTGCCCCGCAAGAATGAAAGCGTAATACTTAACTGATTGCAACGACAATAAATATTCTCAATTGATTGATAAAAATAATAATAGCAATATGCATTAATATTTAAAGTTACTCACTTATCAAATCGGCGACAACAAAACAACACACCCACTCACTAGGTTCGACCACAGCACATCTGCCAGTGTTGTCAACCAGAGAATGTTAACGTTGCCGAATCCCTTGAAAAATTCGCCATGTCTTAATATAATAAGATGGATAAATTGTATGCTAGAAAGCATACAATGCAAGCATATTAGGCGATACAATGAGCATCATGGCAACCAAAGGTTGGCCACAGGTAGGAGTTCTCTCTCCGATACAGTAATGCTTAGTGATTGACCCATTGATCGAAAAACTGAACGAAGGTCCACTGAACACGGCGGATTATGCTGATGACACATTCATTATGGTTAAAGGCAAGGTGCCAAGTGTGGTAGTCGAACACTGGTGCAAGAAGACTAGCCTTAGCATCAATCCGAAAAAGACAATGATCATACCGTTCACAAGAAAGAGGAAACTCAATAACATGAGACATTTAAAACTCTACGGCAATGAGATATCATGGTCCACAAAGGTCAAAAATCTAAGAGTCACCCTAGATACAGAACTAACGCGGAAGGAACATGTAGACCTCACCATTGAAAAATCCATAAGGACTTTCAACATGTGTCGATCTACTTTCGGTAAAACCTGGGGTCTCAAACCCAACATCCTCTACTGGATTTACAATATAATGATACAGCTGGTCATAACTTATGGCAGTATTTGCAGGTGGCCAAAAACAAATCTGCTCACATGCAGGGAAGTACTACTCGTAAATAGTCTCCAAAGACTAGCCAGCATGGCTATAACAAGGGCCTTCAAAACAACTCCTTCGGCGGCTCTGGAGAGATTCTTAGCTCTTGAGCCATTGTAAAGCATTATACGAAGAGAGGCTATGGGAACACTTTACACGCTCAGAACTTTGGGCCTGTGGAGTGTAAACAGGCCTCTCTCAAGACACACGGCATTTAAGGCCGAGGAAGAGTATATGTTCATATGACCAGCGGCAGAATGATAGGTAAGTACGTATTTAGACGACTCTTCAAGTACACATTCCAACAAGGGAGGAATGGGATAAGGAACTGGCCGGGAAACAGCATGATTTGGTACACGGATGGATCAAAAATGAAATCTGGTACAGGAGCGGGAATATACTGCAATATAATTAAGATCTTGATTAGTAGGGGTAAGTTGGCTACTGTGTTCCAAGCTGAACCATACGCCATCCTTGCCTGTGCACAGGAGAATCTAGACAAAGGTCGCAATAGCCTTGACATCTACATTCTCAGTGACAGAAAAGTGACTCTCAAAGCGCTCCTGTCATACAAGGTGGTATCCAAACTAGTAATGGAAACAATTGAAGCACTAAACAAACTAGGTAAAGACAACACTATACGTTTAGTCTGGATTCTAGGCCATAAGGGTTTCGATGGTAACGAAAAGGCTGACTGTCTGGCAAGAAAGGGATCGGAAAATAGGAAAGTGGGACCGGAACCGTCTGTCGGAATCACCGCAAAAACAGTTAGTACAGGTCTAAGAGCTCAATCACACAGTAGGCACCAATAAGAATGGGCCAAACAGAATTTAATGAAGCACGCCAAGCTCTTTATGGGCACGGATAATTGGCTCAAATTTACAGTGAGCTGTAGCAGATCCCAAACTCGCCTAATGCTCGGTGCTCTCACCGGACATTTTGGCACTAGGATCATCCTAACCAGGATGGGACTTGCCAGTTCCAAAATTTGTAGGGCCTGCAAGGATAAAGAGGAAAGCATGGAACATTTGCTGTGCCATTGCAATGCTCTAGCCTGCAGGAGGCTAATGCTGACAGGGATTGGTTATCCAAAACCAGAAGATTACAGGGTCATGACATCAAAGGACGGTGAACAGGACCGTAGTTGGTGATGGCTTAAGGGTCTAACACCTGGAGAAGAACAATATATCCAAAGTGGGTCGAAGTGCGAAGGCTCACTACTTGGGCCACTCCACTTCTAAGATAAAATAACATTAATAACTTGATATTTAGCTCGAAGAGATTTATTTCAAAATTTATTTTAAGAAAGAACCGAAAGAACCGAAGAGACCGGTTCTCTGATTTACAGAACCGGTTCTTTCAGGGACCCTTAGAACCGGGAATTCCCGGTTCTTTTGGAACCGGGAAAAACCGGTTACGATGCCTTAACTGTGTTAAGCATTTCGATTGCGAAACGTAGTTCGCGGGCACAGCTAGTTTAAAATAATTCTGTTAATATGTTACCTCAAATACGTCATATAAAAAAAATACTTCTTAGCAGGGTACTTAATTACACGAAAAGCTTTGCTGAGTCCGTAAATTATAACGATCAAGCCAGAACATTGCAAAAGTTAGGCCTCCATAACCGTAAATTAGCCAGCATAATAGAGAACGCGGAAGCGGCTGAATAAAGTAATGCCTTTGCCTCAGAAATGGCAAGATGGCGCCCACCAGTCTGGCGCCAAAATTTTCTTTCACGCGACATCGAAATGTCCTAACAGCTGAGTTTCGGACAGTCAGTAATCATCTCTTACAACAGAAAATACAGTCGATTTTTCAATATCATGAACATGCAGTCTCTGTAATGACTTTTCAATAGCTACTATGCGTTTTCTCTCCCCAGAATTGTGCTCTTATAGGAAAATCGACTGTAAACAAAACAGATAAGATTTCATTCGCTTTGTTCATTAGAAACAATACAGCAGCATGATAAAATTTTCGTTGGCGAAGCGATGTCTGGGTGGCGCCAAGTTTGACAGGCTATACGATTTTCTACATATATTTTGGATCTAAACTAGTCGCAATAGAGGCCATTTTCTCGATAAAACAGCGGAGAAGGCTTTCCCTTAAAAGGGTCGGTATTGAAGATAAGAAATGTTGTTTTACGTCGTTTTCCCCATTCGTTGTGCGGAATCAAGAGGGGAAAAGTTACTGAAATTTTTAAGGTTTATACATAGGGATCTATTAGATCTATCTTTCGTGAAGATACGAATGTTTTCCTTTGATACTCTCAATTAAATTCTGTCTGCGTTTCAGATTTTACATCGCAATACAACTTTTTGAACGTTAAAGGCCAGAATGAAATTTTTGGTCTTACAATACCTTTTGTTCCTGATCAATGAAGTGAACTGTATTGTTAAATGAAATTCGGAGATTTTATAAATATATATATTAGAACAAATACTAAAATAATTACAAATAGATATATAAAAATATGCTATTATAATATAATAATATCTAATTTTACTGTTGACAATCCAATCTTTAGAACGCGAATGACAAATAAGTTTTTACTACTTAGACATAGAGCTTGGTATTGTAGAATAAACGTCTAACCGGCCAGTTGCCAACACCTATCATTCCACCATAATTGATAATTCCCAGTATATCTTCAGGATCGACTTAAGCGTCTCAGGAATCTTCTACCTATTTGATAATCTGCTACTAGAATCTACTGCCTAACGAATATTTCACTAAATCAAACTCTATTTCTTCCCATTTCGAATTATTCTGATATTCCTGACCTGTTTTTCTTCTAAATAAACTATAAGTACAGTTATTGCAGAACCTATGTATAAAGTTTATTGTCGGACGTAAACACGACCATATCTTATTTTATCGCTCCAAACTTCAATGACTATCATCAATAAGTCGTTGGAGAGGCTGCCACATCCGTTCCCTTCTGCAATCTATCTTAGTCCACCCCCCCGCACCCTTTATTGCCTTAAATCACGCTTTGTCCTCAACTTCTCAATCCTGGGTTCATCAAATTTCCTCCCTACCCGAAGCACTGATTATATAATACTAGTAATAATGATGTCCTCCTACCGATATTCGGTCACGGCGGCTAATCACAACAGAAACTAACTATCTGCGCGGGAGATATTATAGTGCACAAGCGACTGCGCAAACGCAAGTGCACTCTCTATTCCTTCACTCGCCTAGTCTGATGGGACGGTAAGCCGATACGACCGAGGCGTGATCAAGCGCAGAACCTACTGTTTAACGTGCCTTCCGAAGCACGAGATGAATTCGAGATGTTTCGTATTTTGGTCACCCATCGTAGGACTGACCACAGCCAACGTTGCCTTTACTTAACACATTTAAGAAAATATCTCCAGCACTATAACAGTTTATGTTTTTTATGAAGTGTATTTAATGATTATGTATAATTATGTGTAGTTTATATTTTTTATCAATATAGGTAAGTAGGTAGACATTTAGGTTTAATATGAAAATGTTTGGTTAATAGATTTCAGTTTAGTAGGTAGGTACTGCAGTATCCTATCTGTCATTATTTTCTACAATTCAAACTTTTCTCTACCTACCTATTAGTAGACTGATAGAGATTGCTGCTTTGTAAATAAGGCCGCCATTTCTGCATATTTTATATAAACAATAAGCGATATAGTGAATGACTGAATGAATACTTTCATTCATTCATTATTATCGCTGTCACTGCGATAACTCAGCTTTATCCATTGATTTACTACCAAACGTAGATAACGCATGAACGATCGAAAAGTGGGCCGGTGAAGAACTGCTCAATCGCGACTCGTGCTGTTCCTTTCCATAGTGAGTGATTAGCTGTCGGCACGTAAACATGCCGAAGTGCGCATTCAAAAGTTGTGGTAACAATAGCCAGAAACGGCAGAAAAAAGACGGGATTTCATATTTTGCGTGAGTAAACTCATTACACATCTTATCATGTATTCAAATATTCGATTTATACGTAAAAACCATTAAAAAACAATTATTTTTATCATAAACATGTCGCTTCGCGTCAGTGTCAGTACATCTCAATCGTCTCGCTCGCACGGGCATCGTATTACGATGTGCTATCTCACTCATGCGTTGGAGCGACAACGCGTCAAGCATTATGTTTGAGAGTATAAAGTTGATATTTTCTTGTAGCAATTACTAAAACTTAAATAGTTGCAGTAATAATGCAGAATAAGGTTGAATATACGGTACCTTCTTTATGGTAATTTTCATTCGGGCGTGCATATTCAAGTATATATCAGCGAGTACAAATGTATAGTCGATTAGGTGACAGATTTTAAGCGCGTTTTTATATGAAGCGCTCTATCTACGTTTGGTAGTATATCAATGGCTTTATCCATAAGATTATTGCAAAACAAGCAAGTTTATATAACAATATTTCTCAATCATGCAGATTGCCCACCTGATGATAAGTGACTCTTCCTCTGTACCAGAATCGCCTACATACATGGGTACCTCTATCTGACTTAATTTCGCTGCCAAAAGGCAGTGCTTGCATTGCTTGTTGTAGGGAGGAATTTTCCTCTATGGCTTTAAAATTCAAATTCGGTATGATGTTTGAAATTGTCATAATATATGTCACTGTTTTGAAGATTTGTTGTTTTGGGAATTCGGTTTCAATCGTGAAAATTTATTGAAATGGAATTTTGTTAGCCTTTTAAATACATACTTACATTTTTTATATAAGTCCTTTTGTTTTACTGAAATCCTAACTAGATTGATGAGACTATGAAGAGGAATATGATAGTTAATATGATCCAGATTTCTGTATATCCAGGTGAGATTTCATTGCATTAAAACAATACACTTACGGCCTTACAAATAAAAAACTTATTCCTAGGAATAACCTCGGAATAGTTATTCCGTGTTTTGTCTTATTTTGACATATTACATCTGACATGTGCTAAAACAAGACGAAACACAGAATAAATTATTCCGAGGATTATCCTCGGTATAAGTTTTTATTTGTAAGGCCGTTAGAGGTTATGGGCATCGCAAGCTTCTGACGATAGCACAGTTTAACTGTGACGATAGTGAGAGTTGAGTTTTTATAGAGCCTGTTTAAATCAAGAAATTCCAAAATGTCTGACGATTTTTCAAATTCTAATACTGATACTTTGAAATTAAATCATGAAAACGATTATAACATGTGGAAAAGGAAAATTAAATTACTTTTATCGGCAAAAGATTTAAATTCAGTCTTTGAAAAAGATGGCGCAAATGACAAAAATTTTACAACGAAGGATGCTAAGGCTCAATATATTATCATTTGTTCTGTTAGTGACAAGTATATAAACCATATTATTAACTGTGAAACAGCAAAAGAAATGATAGACAAATTTGATCGAATATTTTTGGGAAATGAGGATACGCAGATCTGTCAACTATTGGAAGATTTTTATAATTATAAATTTACAAATACAGATATAATGCAGGACGTAAGTAAATTGGAAACAATTGTTATGAAAATTAGATCTCTTGGCTTCGATATTAAAGATAATCAATTGATGAGTAAAATCTTATGTAGTCTACCAGAAAATTATTCAAATCTGAGAACAGCATGGGAGTCAACAAGCAGAGAGGAGAAAACGATTTTAAATTTAATGAACCGAATACTATTAGAAAATAAAATTAAATCAAAAATTGTTGAACCAAAAATAACTGAACCTGTCAAAATGACAGATGAGCAAAATGTATTTTTGACAGTTAAAAAATGTTATAATTGTGGAAAGAATGGACATATAGCGAAATTTTGCAAAAACAACAGAAATCATTTTGGAAGAGATAGAAATTTACAATGCTTTAAATGTAACCGATTTGGACATAAGAACACAGATTGTTCAGAGAAAAATAATTGTATATTTTGTAGGAATAATTCACATTTTAGCAAATTTTGTTTAAATAGAGGAAATAATTCGGTAAGTAATATTGAAAATTTTAAAAATGAAGAGGAAATTGAATTTGTTTTGGACTCGGGAGCTACATGTCATACTATAAATTGTTCGCATGTGTTTACAAATTATCAAAAATGTAATTATAAGATATTGACAGCTGATGGTAATGTACATGTAGTAGACACTATTGGAGATATACATTGCCAATCTGAAAATATTATACTCAAAAATGTTTATTTAGTACCAAAACTGAAAAAGAATCTAATTTCAATTTCAAAACTAGTAGAAAATAATTGTAAAATTGAATTTTTCAGAAACAAATGTAACATCTTTGATGCATTTGATGGCCGATGTATTCTGACTGCCACCTGTGACCGAGATGGATTGTTTTACGTGAGACTTTGGGTTGCAAGGTATGATGTGCAGATTACAAGGTCAGTCGATAACTTTGTAAACTTTATAAAAAATTCTAACTTTTGGCATAGGGCATTAGGTCATGATTCAATATTGAAAACGAAAAATATCGTTAATGGAATGAATTCAGAAATAAAAAAGGAAGTTGACAACTGTGAAATCTGCATTCAAGCCAAATTGTGTAGGAAACCATTTAATACAGTTAGACATAGAGCCAAGCATGCACTTGAAATCATTCATAGTGACATTTGTGGTCCAGTTGATGTAGAAACATGGGATGGATATAAATATTTTATTATATTTTTGGATGATTACACACATTTTACCAGGGTTTGCTTACTAAAAAAAAAAGATGAGGCCTTTTTCAAAATTAAAAATTATATTGCCTTAGCAGAAAATCATTTTGGCACAAAAGTAAAAGCGTTTCGATGTGATAATGGGGGTGAATATTCTAGTCACAGATTTAAAAACTACTGTCTGGATAAAGGAATTATCATTGACTACACGATACCTTATAGCCCACAGCAAAATGGCAAAGCTGAGCGCTTAAACCGATCTATTATGGAACGAACAAGAGCGCTTTTGTTTGATAAAGTTTTTGCCAAAAGAGTTATGGGGTGAAGCGGTTATGACATCAGCTTACTTATTGAATAGGTCATCGAACTCTATTAATGATAAGACACCGGCAGAATTATGGTTCGGCAGGGTTCCAAATTTGAAACATTTAAACATATTCGGATCTTTGGCTTATTTTAAAATAAACTATAAAATTGGGAAATTAGACTCTAGATGTAATAAAGGGCTCTTGGTTGGATATACAAATAATGGATATAAAATCTGGGATCCGGTAGATTGCAAAGTTTATTATTCGAGAGATGTTAGGTTTATTAATGATAGAGATAAGATTGAAATATTTTTAAAACAGTGTGGGAAACAAACAAAACGAAACGATTTGATGAATTTATTTGATGATAATGAAAGTTTAGAGCAGGAAAGGAGAGATAGTTTTGTGAGAGGAACAACAACAGAAAATTTTGAATTTGAGAGGGGACGTGTTAATTTTGAGAATAGAAATAGAGTTAGAAGCAGAGAAACAAGACGAAAGAGGAATACTATAGAGAAAGATGCAGATAGTACTGTTGGTGAAGATAGGATTGTTGATGTAGAGAATATCTTTGGTGAAGATAGAGTTTGTAATGAGGATAGAGTAGTTGATGAAGAAAGGGTTAGTGATGAAAATAATGATATTTTTATGGATTGTTGTGAAGAGGTGTTGATTGAGAATGAAACTGACTGTAGAGATGATAGGAATAGTAAGAATATTAATGAAAATAATGAAATTGTAGATAATGGTAAGAATGATGAAAATAGAGAAATTAATAGTTGCGATGAAAGTTTTATGAATGAGTTTGAGGAAAATCTACAAAGGAGAGTTTTGCCTGAGAGGAATAGACGTTTAACGAAAAGGTTCGAGGATTATGATTTAGATATGTCATTTTTAACGTATAATGAGGTATTACAGTGTGATGAAAAAGAAAAATGGAAACAAGCTATTAAGGAGGAGAAAGACTCCTTAAATAAAAATAAAACATGGGTATTAGTAGATAGGGCAGAAGCCAAAAATAGAAAAGTTATTTCGAGTAAATGGATTTTCACTATAAAACCGGGTGGTAGATATAAAGGGAGATTAGTAGCTAGGGGTTTTCTTCAGAAATATAATATTGATTATAAAGAAACATATAGTCCTGTTGTTAACACTACTAGTGTGAGAATTTTATTGTCGATTGCTGGACAGAAAGGGTATAAAATTAAGCAATTTGATGTGAAAACAGCATTTTTGTAGTTATGGTGATCTAAAAGAGGATGTATATATGGAAATTCCAATGGGCTATAAAGCAGAAAATAATAAAATTTGCAAATTAATAAAGAGTTTATATGGATTGAAACAAGCACCTTTAATGTGGAACATAAAATTAAAGTTAAGTTTTGAACAATTAAAGTTAGATCCATGTTTGTTTAAGTGTAAAGGTAAGAAAATTTATTTAGCTATCTATGTTGATGATGGATTATTAATAGGGAATAACGAATCAGACTTAAATTCGATAATTCTTAATTTGGAGAAAGAATTTGAAATGAGAAAATTTGATAAAATTGAAAAATTTATTGGCTTTGATATTTTGGTTCAAGATAATTACATAAAAATTTATCAAAAATCATATATTGAACAAATGTTAGAAAGTTTAGGATATAATCATTTAAAAAAATGTGTCTATCCAGATATTTTGATTGATGTACATCAAGAGGGGAAAGGGAATAGTGATGATGTACATCGTTATAGACAGTTGATTGGCTCATTATTGTTTTTAGTAAATAAAACAAGGTTAGATGTGTCCTTTCATGTTGGGTACTGTAGTAGACATCAGGAATGTCCTAATATGAATGATTTCAATAATATTAAAAATATTTTCCGGTATCTAAAAAGTTCAATATATTCTAGTATACAGTATTCTCGTAGTAATGACAAAGTATTGAGAGCGTACTGTGATGCAGATTTTGCGAGTGATCCTGATACTAGAAAAAGTACGACTGGTTTTGTAATTCTGTATGGCGGCGGACCAATCCATTGGTCTTCACGGAAGCAATCTGTAACGGCCTTATCAAGTACAGAGGCAGAATATATCTCGGCTGCCGAATGTATCAAAGATTTATTATATGTACAGAGTTTGCTGCTTAGAGAGATTACTGGTATAACTCCAAAGACAGAATTATAGGTCGATAATCAGTCTGCAATAGTTTTGATCAAAAATGGAATCCTAAATCGTCGTAGCAAACACATTGATGTGAAATTTCATTTTATTAAATAGAAAATTGAACAAAACTTCATTGAAATATTTTACTGTCCTACTAACGCAAATTTAGCCGATATACTCACTAAAGGACTAGACAGAACAAAGTTTTTGAGATTAAGAAAACACATAATGAGTGATAAGTGATTAAACTGGACGCTCAGTGTTTTATTTTAATAGCTAATGTTAGTTTTAAGGTTGTTCAGGAACTTAATTCAAAATTTAGTTTTAGTATCAGGTATTTAAAATGATGATTAATTGGTATTAATTTTTTTTTGTTTAAATAGGATGTAGTTTATTGTATGTTGAATTAGGGAGTATTATTTATGAGTTCTATTATTTTTACTGAGGAAGAGACTTTATATGACGTGAGTCTATTATAATTGAGGGGAGTATATACAGTATGTTTTATTTTCAAGTAGGGAGTGATATATACAGTATGTTTTCTTGATGAAACAATAGGTGTTTTAAAAATTGATATAAAATTTAAGTTTATGAATGTGTAAACCTGATGAAAATTCAGAGGGGATGTTGTAGGGAGGAATTTTCCTCTATGACTTTAAAATTCAAATTCGGTATGATGTTTGAAATTGTCATAATATATAAGTCACTGTTTTGAAGATTTGTTGTTTTGGGAATTCGGTTTTAATTGTGAAAATTTATTGAAATGGAATTTTGTTAGCCTTTTAAATACATACTTACATTTTTTATATAAGTCCTTTTGTTTTACTGAAATCCTAACTAGATTGATGAGACTATGAAGAGGAATATGATAGTTAATATTATCCAGATTTCTGTATATCCAGGTGAGATTTCATTGCATTAAAACAATACACTTAGATTGCTTTATTTCGGATTGAAGCGTAATGGCCGGTATACACTTTGATTAGTGTTTAGTGCAAATGGCTTGCTTGGTGTTTAGTAAAAAACACGTTCGGACAGTTTCTGTTTAGTGTTAAGTGTTTAGTGTACAGTGTTTAGAAGCGCTTTCTATTTTTTCTGCGAGTCGCCTCTCCCGCGCTCCCGCCTTCGCCCCTCACTTGCAGCTACACACTCACTAAACACGTCTGGACAGATATGTTTAGTGTTTAGTCCATATAATAAGTAAACAAACTAAACACCGTTTACTAAACAGTGTAGGACAGCACCTACTATCAATTAACACTAAACATTGTACTAAAATGCCGGTATACACTTTGATTCGTGTTTAGTGCGAGTAGCTTGCTTAGTGTTTAGTGCTTAGTAAAAAACACATTCGGACAGTTTCTGTTAAGTGTTTACTGTTAAGTGTTTAGTGTACAGTTTAGAAGCGCGTTCTATTTTGCTGCGAGTCGCCCCTCCCGCACTCCCGCCTTCGCCCCTCACTTGCAGCTAAACACTCACAAACACGTCAGGACAGATCTGTTTATTGTTTAGTCCATATAATGAACAAATAAACTAGACACCGTTTACCAAACTGTGCAGGACAGCAACTACTAATCACTTAACACTAAACAGTGAAGGTACTAAACACTAAGCACTTGACTAAACAAAGTGTATGTACCGGCCATAAGACAGGTAGTGAAATTGCTGGATACCTCCTGGATACTATGACTTGACATCTTATGTCACGAGCTGGCATTATGTCAAGGCAATGTACTTTGGCGTCCTTTAGGGGTTGTAGATTCGCAAGTTTTACAGGAAAGGAACCACATTAGCCACTTACCATCGGGTGGGCAGTTTACTTGCTTGCCAACTTGTTGTATAAAAAACCGGCCAAGTGCGTGTCGAGCCACGAGCCACGTACTGTAGTATTATATTATCTGTGCCGATAACAAAAATTTGCCTTTAAAACGAAATATTTCAGAAACGAAACCCTAAATCGAAAAGTGGTGTTCTGAACCTTACATTATTTTTTAAAGACCTATTCAACAATAGCCCACACGATGGGTTAGTCGAGAAAAAAAATTACTCCCACTTTACTTGTATGGAAGCTACTCTAAAAAAAGGGTTCATTATTTACTACGGAACCCTAAAAAGTGACAAGTAGGTATTTGTGGTTCTTATAAGACTAGCATATGTGCAACCCCTTTTTAAACAGAAATAAACTTTAAACGCTGGTGACTTCACTAGTCCGAATTGAGGTTCTGTGGGGCCCATGAAGTATTTGCTTCATGGTGGGGCCACAGGAAGTCGTTTAAATGTCTAGTACCCAGTAATTTAATTTGGAATATTGCAATTGTTTTGTACACGGCCGGATCTTTTGTGGGCAGAAAACCCTCGCCCTTAGCAATAACCAAACTCCGGGGTGTACTTTCGTCCGTGATACACGGAGCTAATTTCGCATGTTAGAAATACCTAATAAAACCTAGTGATAAACACTTACCTGAGCTAGTGTCCGTACAACACCAGCTGACCAGCGGCGGAGAGAGGGGCCCCTCTGTGGTGAAAGCCCAGCCCTGGACTCTGTTTCTCTTGAACACTTCTCACAGAGAAAGTAACGAAGAACAGGGGGCCCTACATAGGCGGTCAAACTTCCCTGAGTACTTCGATAACGAACAGCAATACAAGCAGCGTTGCTTTCTTGGAGAAATATTTATGCAGAGATCCCTGTGTGAAGAGGCCTCGGTAGCTTGATATCGAATCGGAGTACCTACCTACCTAGCAAAGTGACAATTCAAAAACGATAACGAAGTTCGATAAGAACGAAATGTATGGATTGACATAAACCATCGCTAAATAACGTGGCGAATCGATCAAAGTCATCGATATGTAAGTTTGTAGACAAATTGATGAAGTACTTAAGTAGCGAATTGTTTTTCGTAACTTTCATATACTACTAAGGGCTCGTTTTCCTCGATTTTCATGGGATCCTATCATCAGATCATGACAAGAAAGAAAAAATTTTGTAAATCGGCCTACAAATAGCGGAGTAATCGGTGAACATACATAAAACCATCATAAAACAATATTTTACAAAAAATAAAAACCTTAGATCATTATAAAAACCGACTTCAAAAACACTGAAAAGTTAAAAATAATATAAGAATAGGTACAGACAACATCACACTTCTATATTGAAGTCGGTGCCAAACGATGAACTCCTAGAAAGTCTTAAAATTTGTCACCGACTTCAATATAGAAGTGTGATGTTGTCCGTACCTATTCTTATATTATTTTTAACTTTTCAGTGTTTTTGAAGTCGGTTTTTATATTTTGTAAATAATTTTTTATTTTTAACTTTTTAGTGAATGAAACCCTAATATAATACCTGCTCACCTTCAGTGAGCTGGTATTAAGGTTTCCCTCTATTTTCATGGGATCCCATCATCAGATCCTGACTTTGGTGACCTTGGGACCACCCCAGGAGTATACTCTATCGAATACAAAAAGAATTTTGAAAATCGGTCTACAATTGGCGGAGTAATCGCGTAACATACACACAAAACACGTTGGACACACCTAAAATTTTAAGGGTTTTCCTCGATTTTTATGGGATCCCATCATCAGATCCTAACTTTGGTGACCATGGGGCCACCCTTGGAGTATACTCTATCGAATACAAAAAAAAATTGAAAGCCGGTCCACAATTGGCGGCTCAATCGCGTAACATACACAAAAAAAACATACGCATCGAATTGAGAACTGAGTCATTAAATATATGAATACATACAACATCACAGTTTTATATAACGAATATCCTGGATCCGCTACTACAGGCGCATTAAAAAAAGACATGATGCCAGAAATATAAAATTTTATTGGATCCTTTTAATTTTTCTCGAAGGGGTAGAACGGCGAGTGGGCCCAGTGCTTGACGGGGATGACGCGATAGTGCGTGTCGAACGCCTGCAGCATCGCCCTCTCCTCGCGGGTCAGCTCGAAGTCGAACACGTCAATGTTCTGCTCGATGCGGGACTTGGTCGTCGATTTCGGGATCGGTATCACACCAAGCTCCACCTGGTAGGACAATAGGGATAATGACAGGGTATGAAAATGAAAATCCAATTAGTCAGTGAGTTTGTTACATAAGACAGGGAGGTTAATGACCTTCATCTCACCACTCTCACCTGATGGTAAGTGACGATAGGATGGCCGAAGGTGGTAGCTTCACCTGGACTTCTCAACAACTGAGGAACTGACTATCTCACCTCTAATTGTCGGAACACAGCAACTATTGACATTGCTAATATCGCGACAAACTTAGGTAAAACCCGTATACTTTGGCCGGGGCGTGGCCAGCCCAAACGGAGGGTCCTTGATACCGGGTGACCTCAAGGACTTAATTAGCCTTATCCCCGCACGCGGAGCTCTGCGAAAATGGACACTCTATTTGCCTGGTACTCGTGGGGCCTATATGGGTTACCAAAGAGAGTTATCGGAGTTGTCACAACTCTTAGCCGAGACGCCTATCATCGAGGTGGAGCCCAGCAGGGACTCAGCGCCCTCTAGTACTTCTATGGGAATGGTGGAAACTACCCCAACGCAGGCAGGAACTGGAGGTCGTTCATCGCCTCCAGACCTGCGCGAATGAGTGATGTGGGCACATCCAACACCACGGTGAAGGTGAATTTCACGGTGATGAAAGTGCACTTTCATCGGACCAGAACCAGATTGTGGCATTTCAAGGGGATCAAAAAGAGGGTCCTCGGGGAGTGTATACTTAGGGATGTCGCGGATATTCGCATCCGCATCCGCAAATGCGGAGCTTCCGCATGGATTCGGACATCTGCATCCGCATCCGCATCCGCAATAATCAATGTGGATGATCATGCGGATGCGGATGTAAGACAAGTTGTGACAGGAATGAAATTGGGTGGGGCTGGCGAATGGCGCGTGCCATTCGCACTTGATATTAACCAATGGGAACGAAGAAATCGGTGACAAGATCCGACGTGTTTGTTGTGGTGCATCATTTGTTTCTTGTAAATAAATTATTACGTGTATGTTTGCGCTAGTGTTGTTGAATATATTTATCAACCGTTAAATCTAACTAATAAAAAAAAATTACACATATTTTTTTTTATTTAAGTATACAAATTATTTTTTTACAAATTACTTTGACATTAATAATACAACGCCAAACTGCAGTGCAGTTTGTTGGCGTTAGCGCATGCACTCTTACAATAGATCTTTATACTGCTCTATGAGCTTGAGAAACACGTAACAAAATCTGTATACCTCCTAGCAAAAAATTACATTATTTACCAGTTAATACATTTGTTCACATAAACTGCCTAATCCGTGTAAACAATATTTTTATTTTTATTTGTAATTATTAATTATTCTTTACATATCAATCATTAAGCATAAAACAAACACCATCACTACCAAGTACTGCATAGTGTAGCTTATATTCATACTATTATATTATATCATATTACTATATTCTCATTTATATATCTATTATATGAAATGTTGTATTATGTGAAGATGCTATCTAAAACCTAGTGCAATAGACAACTTTTCAATTTCCTTTTTAACATGTACTTACTAACTTTTCTATCATCTCTTAACCAATCTATCTCATTGTATATTTTTGGAACAATATATTTACTACACCTTTTTCCATAGTAATTACATGCCCTTGCCTGGATCATCTTTCCCTGGACTACACTTCTAGTGTTGTACTTATTTTTTACTTTGACTTTAAATTCTTCACCATAGTAATTTTGCATGGCTATAAGATACTTAGTTTTTAATCATTAACTAGTTGATTTCAGTCTCCCGTAAAAACCTTAGGTAAAACTTAGCCTCATAAGTTTAAAGTTCAAATTTGTATGCAACAAAATGTAACACGAAGGGCGGGCCGCACCATACGATAAATTCGTGTAAGTGCAATGGATACATTAATAAAATACTGTCTCGCTTTCATGCGACGCACGAGGCTGCGTTTTTTAGGTATTCTCTATCAGGTTAGGTTAAGGAAGAAATTTGAAATATAGCTTGGATCGGTTTTTACGATGTTTTCGCCGGACGTTGACACTTTCATGTGCAACTTTAAGTCGTGAAGCAAAGGCAAATTTTGAATTTTGTCTACCGAACTACTGATAATTTCAAGGTATCGAATTCGCTTGGATTAGATAGTTTATTTATTTTGATCCGCGCAACGAATTTCTGTTCGTTAGGTAACTATTATTTGTTGTTTATTGTTGTTACTTATATGATTACGGGTCGATTTAAGTGCTAACTTATACAGTTTAAGTGATTTTATTACTGACATTTATTTGAGAGGGAGGCAAAATTATGTACTTTTAAAAATGCCGAAAAGTAATACTGAAATTTGGGAACATTTCGAAAAGTTTATAGCCGGTAATAAAGTGGCCTAGCCATTGAATATATTTTTTCTATTTCCATCAAATTAATGCTAGATAGTCCTAAGCCTGTAAAATTATGAAGGAAAGTTTATTGAATAGGTATTATGTACTTACGTATGTATTCTGTGTTGAATCAGCGTGAATAAATCAACTTGAGAAAAATATTCAGATATTGTATTTGAATGAAAATATTAACTGATATTTTCAACCATTAAAAGTATCTGATATTTTTATTCAACTATTAACTTTTAACTAATATTTTTTTCAACCATTAATGCCACCTCTAGTTTGCACTGTGGAATACTTATCGTTTATCCACTCCACCAGGCAATGTTCCTAGCGAACAATTATTTAGTAGCGCGGGTTTACTTAATTTATGAACCTTTGCGTAACCGGCTTGAATCAGAGAAGGCGGCAATATTACTTTTTTTAAGTATAATGTTCCTATTTTTTTTAACTTCATTTACTAATTGTAATTAATAAAAATGTTAATTATTACTCTATCATTATTTTAATTCTTAATTCATATACTTTTTTCTATAACTTCTTAAACATCCGCATCCGCATTCGCATCCGCGGATGTGAGCCTTCAAAAATCCGCATCCACATTCACATCCGCGGATGTGAAAAAATCGGCATCCGCAACATCTCTTGTATACAAACAAAGGCCCGACTTAATCAGTGGGCTCAGTTCCCGGGACTTTTGCACTTGAAATTGCTCATTAGTGAATTTTCACCCAAGGACGCAAGGCGAAACCTCCAACAGAGCAGAGGCCAATTATGGGCGTTCACTAGAGCCCTATAACTGACCACTGCAAAATCAACAAACATCCGCACAGAATGGACTTGACTAATGCCTCCTTCTGTGGTGAGGATGATGAGACACCAATTCACATCCTTTGTGAATACTATGCTCACATCCACTCAAGGAGCTGAGCTCTAGGCGGACCCAGTCTTCTACCATACGATGCGAAGGCTCTGGCTCCAAAAAAGGTTCATAACCACTTTAAGGCTACGGGCCTATCTGGAGACATTTAAAAACAGAGGGGTTTGCCACAATCGATCTGCACAGGTCGCAGTGGCCCGCTGGGGGACGTCCTTCCGTCGCCCCTTAGACCCCCTCGCATTTCAGATAAATAGATAGATAGATTCCAAGAAGACACATAATTACCTCATACCGCAGCACCACTTGCGGCACGGTCTTGTTATACTTGGCGGCTATGCGCACAAGGTCGGGGTGGTCAACCCTCGGTGGCGGCGGCTCGTCGCGGCCGCGCGCGCCGAACAGCGACCCGAACGGCGTGTACCCAGTCACGGCGATGCCGCGCCGCCCGCAGTACTCCAGCAGCGACGGCTGCTGCAGGTTTAGGTTTATCTGGGAAGGTAAGCCAAGAACATTGAAAAAATTTCATTTATTTTTTTATTTTATATTTTGTCATTTTGTGATGGCGAGCATCTTGGATTTAATTTTTTTTTCATGATTTACTGTATTTTACAAGTCAAGCCCTTTCATTTGATTTGATACCCATATTGTGGGGGTTTTAAAAAAATGTAATTAGCCATTTTTTGTGACGGCAGTCATTTTGGATTTGCTTATTTTTCATAAGTACTGTTTCTGCAATTTAAGCTCTTTCATTTGGTAACCATATTTGGGAAGGTTGTACAAAAATATGTAATCCGCTACTTTGTGACGGCGGCCATCTTTATTAGGTTTATCTTTATAGGGCCTACTACATTCTAAGGCCTTACAAGTCAAGGCCTTTCATTTGATACCCAAAATTTGTATTTTTGTATGTTTGTATTGAATAAGCTCCGAAACTACTGGACCGATTTGAAAAAATCTTTCACCATTAGAATGCTACATTATCTCTGACTAACATAGGCTACAAAATTATTTTTCCTATGGGAAAATATAAAATTCCCACGGGAAAACAAAAATAACGCGGTCGAAGTCGCGAGCGGAAAGCTAGCATATAATAAACATGGTAAAAACTATTGAAATACATATCGGATCAATTAGAGCAGTAATGCTCATTGCGTTATGTCGTGCTACCTGTGTAAATCTAGGTAGGGTATGCCAATAACCAGATCCGTTGTGAGCAAGCTACAAAGGCCTGGCGAATGAGTAGCTGACAGATGTATAGGAGAAAACAGAGAAGATATTACATTGCATATACCATGAAAACATCAGGAGTGATAGAGACATATTGACATATTGGCAGTCCATACCTCAACCTGAAGTACGGCCGGCACCACATCAGAGGTTGCCAGAATCCTGTTCAGCTGCTGCTCGTTAAAATTGGACACGCCCACAGAGCGCGTCAGCCCCTGCGCGCGCGCCGCCGCCATTCCCTTCCACGTTGTCAAGTAATCGGTGCTGTCTAACGTTTTATTTGCCTGAGAAAAATGTTCATCGTCATCATCATAACAGCTCATATGCGTCCCCACCGAGGGGCTCGAGCCTACCCTAAGTTAGGGTGTTTAGACCTTAGTCAACCACGCTGGCCCAGTGCGGATTGGTCGATTTGACACACACCTTTGAATTTCTTCGCCGGAAATCCCGCGCCACCGCCGCTCCAGAAAAATGTTATCTATACAAAATAGGAGACAAAAGCACAAATACTGATATAAACCGTACTGCCTCGTACTGGCTACCGTATTGCCTCTGGGAGTTCGCGACTAGTCATTGTGAGTTCCGATACTTAAAACCTAAACACAAATTGCCTAATAACGTTTGGTCTAAAACACATATCACCTAAAAACGAAATATTAGGCAATTTGTGTTTAGGTTTTAAGTATCGGACTCGTCATTGTGCATTGCCGACCCACAACTCTACACTCGCCGTTTGAGTACTGAACTGACAGCCAAGGGCAGCTTATCTTTGGCGCAAGGTGTGCGGTGCAAACAGATGTACAAACGTAGGGTAGCGCAAATGTCACTCGGGATGCCTCCAATGTGGCTACTTGAAGGCGGCAGGGTATATTCACTGGCGAACTTTGTATATGGGTGCTACGTAGACTATAGTCGGCCCTGCCGGCATCGTCCCCTTAATGAGCCCTACTTAAAGATTCACGACTTTTATAAGTTATCTAAATTAAGAGAAAATGAAGAATTCAAGATAATCATGTGTAAAAGTGTAGACAATCAGTCAATCAAGACAATCATGTGTACAACACAAAATTTACGCGACATGAATGAAATCTGTAGCGCTGAACGTTATTAATCTATAATTCTTTGTTTGTTTTTACATTAATAACTTAATAAAATAAACAATGTGTGGATCAGTATCTATAGCAAATTGGGACTTCAATGCTTAACATCTATAATTCTTATATTTTTTCTAGTTATAAAAGGTAATGGTTTTATACGAATAAACCAGGAAAAAGCAATGGCAAATATTTTATTAATATAATAATTGTTTATTTGCGCTTATGAGTTATGGGTGAATTTTTTCCCTGTATAGGTAACCTGCTAGGATAAGCTAGTTGAGATTTTCTTATAGGTCGCCCTTTTAGCTCACTTATGAACCATTTGCTAATGCACTAATTTTATTCATTTGATAAGGTATCATGCCTTATCAACTTTTGATAAAGAGTGTATAAATGCGTCATTGTAATCTACGTTTATTTGTGTAGTAGACTTTGTAGTACTAATTACATCCTAATATGTGCAGATTTCTTGTATGTCAATTTATGTCTTTCCCTTCAATTTTGATGTTTTCATTTTGGTCAAATCGGTAGCTTAAACTGCCAATCGAAATGATTAAAACAACCTGCCGAAATGGGACTATAGTGCTATAAACATCGTTGTTTAGTTTTTTCATTTCGGTATAGTGGTTTTATCATTTCGGCTAATCTTTTTATCTTTGCGGTTAATCATTATTTCATTTCGACGAAAATTCAACGCCAAGGCAAAAAGCAAACAATACTTTTTCAAATTGAACTAAGCGGAATGACCAATGAATGACTCCCTCGCTGAGCAGGCACACTCCCGCACGCGTGGATGGGACGGAATACTCGAGTCTCCAGTAATGTACTGAAATCTTTAGTAGGTACGTTATTGTTATCGATGGCAGAGATACAACGTGACGTTGTTTGGCTGCGGTGTGTGAGGTAGAGAGGCACTAAACCTACTTCCCTGGGTGACCGTTAATAACAGCATGTGTTGTGAGTAGGATTTATTTTGACACTGTGTAGAAATATCAAGAGACATTTCAAGTGTAAGTGTAAGGTACCAAGGACCAGTGGCCGCACTGAGGACTAATTCTACTAATCTTAACATTGTTATCTTGTCTTGTTAACATTTTTCAATAAAACGCTTTTACCACGTTTAGTCATGGTGCAATTTATTTGTACCTACTACAATTTTCTGATTAGTCAATAGTGACGAATGTAACTAACCAGGTAACTAAAATCTATTGGTTAACACGTTCTCTGCGAGAGAAGGCACAAAAAGCCCCATGCGTGGCCGCAACCCTGTGCGGCAGCGAAAATAGTGTACTTTCGTTCGGTGCGGGGAGCGTATCTTGGCCAATCGTTGGAGTAGGACAGAGATAAATATTGTTTTCTGTATATCTCTTAAATTTTGATAATATGGCATACTTAGTTTACGTGGGGGGCACATTAGACCTCTCCCGCACTAAATAATGTTTTTTTTTTTCATTTTAGTGCGGGAAGGGGTCCATTAGATCTTCGACCCCTTCCACGCCCTATCCCCACTGAGTGTGTACTAGGGTTTCTGCTCGAGCTTTCTCGAACTCGAGAAATCTCGAGAAATTTGGCTTCACTCGAGACGAGAAAAAAATGACCGGAGCTCGAGAATTCTCGAGTTCCGTAATTAAATGCGCCAGATGCAGTTTTTCGCTGCGTAATATCGCCCGCGCTCCGTGCTCGATCATTTAATTTGTTCACTCGCTCACACACTGAGTGAATTTCATTTCGTTAATCAAATATCTACACGATCCTGTGGCTTATGCCAGTGACAGGAGCTGCAGCAAAACAGCATTGACAAACTTTACCCAGGAGCTTTACAACAGACTGTTTCCGCTTCCGGACAACTCAACAGCAACATCAACCGTCGAATGCCAAAGCAGCCATCCAGACACTGCTGAATGGGATGAACCAACCCCCAGCACTTCTTCATTTGAGTCACTACTAAAAAGATAGATAGAAAAAGTTGACAGAGTTCCAGTTGATCGTGATTCCACATACCAAGTCACAAGAAGTTTAATAAGAAAAGAGTTTAATATTTTCGAATCAACAGGGAAACGTACACTCAATCTCGAGCGCTTATTTCAAGCACTCATGACAGTCAAGCCCACTTCAACCGAAAATGAGCGTGTTTTCAGCCTAGCTGGAAATATCGTGACAAACAAAAAACCGACACGATTAATGCTCTGATATTCTTGAAAGCCTATTTTCTAAGACAAAAATAATTTGCTGACTAAAAAAATTGTATTAGATTGCTTCTAGACTTGTAGGTCTAGCTAGTCTGTTACCTAGTCGACTTTAAGTTTAACTGATTTGATTTATATTATAAGAAATGATCTCAATGGAAACTTATAAATTCCTATGCTGTTTTAATGAGTGACTTTACTTAAGTAATTAAAAGAAAGTACTAGATTCATTATAAATTATTTTATTTTTAAAAAATTGTGGGTTTAGGTATTATGCCTGCAAACCTGCATTAAAACGAATTATTGTTATAATTATAAATAAGAGGTTACTAGAAATACCAAATACGCAAAATTATCATTACGGTGCAATAAAAAAACGCCACAGATTTAAAAATTGTTTTATTTAATGGTTTTTATAAAAAGACTCGAGAACCCGAGAAAACTCGAGAAAAAAAAAGGTCGAGAAACCAGAAACCCTAGTGTGTACCAATGTTAACGGGTAGTGACGTGCTGCACACGAACTGATAGACAATTGTTTTAATTAGTACTAATATTAGGTATAGTTTGTGTTTTTTTTAAGAATTTCTGAAGAAAAATGAACGCGCCATCAAGGAGGACCAAAATGAATATGTTTTTTTTCTTAACACGATGCTCGGAATGCAATCAACAATTATGTTTACAATGCTTTAATGAAAACCATTCAAAGTAAAATATATAAGTTACTATTTACGAAGATGTAAATTTTTAGCCGCCGACGCAAAAAGAGGGGTGTTATCAGTTTGTTTGACGTGTCTGACTGTCTGTCTGTCTGCCTGTCTGTCTTTGTGTCTGTCTGTCTGTCTGTGGCATCATAGCTCCCGAACGGATGAAGCGATTTCAATTTAGTTGTTTTATATTAAAGGTGACTTATGAGCGAGTGTTCTTAGACATGTTTGATGAAAATCGGTTGAGCCGTTTATAAGTAGTGGGGGTGAAAGTGGGGAAGAATAGCCGAATGTCTGCAAATATACTCGAGTGAGGTCTGAAATGAAGGCACATTATAAAATAATATGTTGGGCCGTTTAAAAAGTATGAAATAAAAATGAAATATTTTTTTTTTAAAATCAACCTTAAAAAAACGGGGGATTACTCTCTGTTACACCATTTTGTCACACCAGTGTGACACAGAAGAATTTTTTTCCTGACAGTCACACTACCTGGCGTAGCCTGGTGTGACAGGCAGTAACTAATAGAATTATTAAGACTAAGCGTCACACTATTTACTCGTATGATTAAACAAAAATAATAGTTCTAACAAATCTATAATATATAAAGCTTCATTATATATAACTCAAACAAAACGGATAATATTATTAAAAGTCTTAACGTAAGTATACTATTTAACGTAGTCCAGACGAGTACGTTAAAATAACGTGTTAATGAAATAGCGCAAACCCTCAGACATCCCAACTTATGTTTATTATAAAAGAATGTAAATAATTATTATTAAATTTTCACCGATTATTTATGAAGATTTTTCCATATTTTTAACAGACTTCAAAAAACCGGCCAAGTTCGAGTCGGACTCGCCCATGAAGGGTTCCGTAGCAGCAAGTAACATAATATAAAAGTTCTTGTAGTTCGTTGTAACTTTGTTCGATGTTTTAATAATAGTGAATTTTTTAAAATTAAGCTATAGAAAATAATGGGTCACGGTTTATGCATAAGGTTTATGTTTATGAAATTAAATGTTTTTTTTTTATTTTAATATTTGAGTTGATTGAATGAAAGGTAGTCACTTTAGAAAAAAATATTAGAAACCTACCCTCAATATCATTTTTGAAGACCTATCCATAGATACCCCACACGTATGAGTTTGATGATAAATAAATTTTGATATTCAGTTCTAAGTATAGGGAACCCCCAAATTTATTGTTCTTTTTTCTATTTTTGTGTGAAATCTTAATGCGGTTCACAGAATACATCTACTTACCAAGTTTCAACAGAATAGTTCTTATAGTTTCGGAAAAAAGTGACTGTGACATACGGACGGACAGACAGACATGTCGAATCCATAAGGGTTCTGTTTTTTGTTATTTGGCTACGGAACCCTAAAAAGAAGGAGGCAATTCGATGCGTATGTTTATTATTTTGTGTGTATGCTACGCGATTACGTCGCCAATTGTAGACGGAATTTTAAAATTCTGTATTCGATAGAGTATACTCCTGGGGTGGTCCCATTGTCACCAAAGTCAGGATCTGATGATAGGATCCTAGGAAAATCGAGGGAAACCCTTAAATTTTATAGGTATGTCCAACGAGTTTCATATTTTTTCCCAGGCTATTCAAGTATTTACGTCTGGTAGTCATGAACCGCGCTGATGATGGAAGGATTCCTTAACTTTAAGGAGTTAAGAGGTTTTTAAATACAACAGGCACGTATTGGCACTTTGTCTAATACTTCGACTATCGATACGATACGATGATCTCCTAGAAAGTCAAAATTTGGCACCGACTTCAATATAGAAATGTGATATTGTCTGTACCTATTTTGAGAGACGATAACATACGAGACATTCCATGGATTCACCGTGCGTATGCCGGGTCCATTATTTTTAACATTTGCTAAAAATAATTTGTGTGTTTTTGAAGTCACTTTTTAAGCCTAGCCTTTTTAGTTCGCCAGCAAGTATGATATTGCCGCTTCCCGAAAATATCTTCATAAAAACTGTAGCTTTAGTTGTGTAAAAGACGCATTTCATTATTAATTATAAAAGCGTCCTTATTAATTTCTAAATATTTTCTCGGGGTTGATAATCCTGCCAGAAATGTAAAGTGCTCCCGTAATACTATAAGATGTTTTGCAAGGTAAAGTTAAAACCTTCTGGTGATTTCTCTCGTAAAAGCATTTGTTTGAAATGATCGTGTATGGAAATCCGGAATGTCTTGGAACCATCGAATTTAAGAAACTACCTTAGAGTAGGAGCGGCGGTAAGAGGGTTTCACTTTCCGTTGAGTTACTTCTTTATTTTTTTTTACAACTAAGTTGGCAAATAAGCATGATGCCCACCTAATGGTAAGTGGCTATACCTAGTGGTTCCTGAAAGACTTGCATATCTATTACCCCTACAAGTAGGTGCATGACGACTCTGGTACTGATTCTCCCTCTGGTAAAAAGAAAGGTTATTCAAAAGGACGACATTGTTCTTAGAAATAGTATTAGAACAGGAAAAAAATTGGTAGCAACGCTAAGATTCACCATCGTTGCGCATGTCTGCTCACTTTAGCTGCCGTGCGCAGCTTGCAGACTGGACGATCTAACTTACTCTTAATGAGATGGAACCACTCACTCTCTCGTGTGATGTCACACAAGGGAGTGAGTGGATCCATCTCATTTTTATAGAATTTAAACCTCCAACTAAGTGGAGGGTCAGAGACGTGAACGTTTAAAAGAGGTGGACATTCCGGTTAGTGGAAGTTTAGAGAAACCCACGTGATGAACTGACTGGAATTAACGGTAATAAACGGGCCGAAAGGGGTTGAATAACTTAACAATACTTGTCTTTGTCGTCAAAGTTTGATAGTGTGACTGTGAGGAATAAAACTCTTTTCTGTCACACTGGTGTGACTGTCAGGAAAAAAATTCTTCTGTGTCACACTAGTGTGACAGAATGGTGTGACAGAGAATAATCCCCCAAAAAAACCTAAAAAAAGTAAAAAATAAAATGTGTTTGGGTGGCCCTTTAGTCGTCACGTCGGGTGACAGCAATTAATATATCTAGTAACGCTCTACGCATTCGGTTAGTAAGTAATTAAATAAATAGATATATTCATTGCGGTTCCCCGACGTGAAGACTAAAGGGCCAACCAAACACATTTTATTTTTTACTTTTTGGAGGTTTTTTGTCGGGGGTTTTTAATATTGATTCCGTTTGGTGAGAAAACGTTTGTGCGATATCCATATTACCTTCTTTGTGCAAACGTATTCTCACCCGGCAATATAGTAATCACGTCCCATCCATAATATAGCACAATTCGGTTAATTCAGTGCGGTGAGAGGTATAAAATATCCCGTAATTTATTTATTTTTTTAAATTGTTATAGCAGCCCAAATCCGGGGCGAACCTAGAACCATATTACTCAACCGGTGTAAATTGCTTAGGTATAAATCTATAAGCAGTACTATAAACCTCCACGAAAAAAAAAATAGTTTTTGTTTTCTTGAGTGGTGAGACACAATGGACCTAATGCCGCACTGAAATTCAAATAAAGTAGTGGCTCTTTAGATCTACTAACGCACTAGAATAACAAACATGTAAATTAGTCTCGCAGCCAACGTGTTAACTGTCTCAAAAAACAATGCTATTGAAGCGTTATTCACACCGCACACGCCATAGATGAATTAACGCTAGCAGAAAAAGGCCACAGACCCCTTAGACGAAAGCCACACTCTTCCGCAGTCGTTCCGCAGAAAAAATGTATGTAGATGACATTAGCTGCGGAAAAAAAACGAGAGGTTGTCACAAGCTAATGTCATTTCCATACATGTTTACTGCGGAACGACTGCGGAAAAATTTGCGTGTGTCTTTTGTCTAAGGGGTCAGGTTAACTACAGAACCATGCAAGGGGTCGCGCGCTTGTTCGCATCGAACATCAATCATAACATAAGAATAGATGGTCGTGGTCTCGGCCGTCGCTCATAATAACACAGCTCACTATAAACTACATACAAACTCTGCGATCGGCCAGTGGATGAGGTAGAGGTCCACATAGCTGGTGTTGAGGCGCTGCAGCGACTCCCGGAGCGCCGGAACTACGGCGTCCTCAGCATGGCGATCGTTCCACAGCTGGAAATATGTAACCACGTGATCCGCGTTTGTAGGCACACGTGCACGCACAACATAGATAAAAGTAGGTACACAAACATGCATACACACACACACACGTACACACGTCTGCCCACTTGCACGCGCAATTTTCAGTCAGCGTCCAATCTCAACAGAGACTCGCCATCTGCTGCACTGCAGATTGAATAGCTAGATCCAACCGGTTTTACGTGATCTAGCGGTTGCGACCACCGTGTTTCGATCGTGAAGTCCGGAGTTCAATTCTCAGTGGGGGCTTTTTCTGTCTGGTTTTGTTGGTGGTAGGGGTTCTTAGCCCGCCTGGCTAGCTACCACGGTCTTACTTAAGCTTGTCGCCATAATAACAATGTTTTCAATACATTTGTAAAGTGGATCTAATTACACCGGCTCTAGATACATAAAGCAGCTCATAAAACCCGTGTGTGTTATAAGCCGAGGCACGCATCACAGAGGCCGGCAATTTTTTATTTATTTACAACAATTGTACCTACCGGCTTACAGATATTCCAACACGCACGGTAAGTCATGCACATAAAAATTGAATTAGGTATCAATATTATTTATCAATGAGTAATACATGCTTAATTATTTTAAAAAAATACAATGTTAAATAAAAATGTCAAAAGAGAAAGTCAAATGCTCATTGAATATTAATTAAATTAAATGTCAAATTACAATAAATATTAAATTGCATAGGTATGTCACATTAAATGAATGGAATATTAATTGAATTACAAACAAGAATATAAAAATGTCAGTCTAGCAGTCTTAGGTCGAACTTCACCGACATTTATCCAACAATGATGCACTTGCCGGCTGCGGCAGTAATGTACTATATTTTTTAAAAGCTAGAGGTAATCAGAGGTAATATAAAAGACATCAGTTAACGAACTACATGATTTTTCAAATGATTATTTTCATACCATTATTTAGTTGGTCTACAAATTAACAATGATTTGTGTTATTTTATCAAAAACTTAACGCCGTACGATTTTCGAGGCGGAATTTCAGCCCGAGCCACGTGAAGCACTATTAAATAGCATTGTTGTGTTCCGGCAATAAGAGGTAAGATAGCCAGTTTCTCAGTTGCTGAGGAATCCAGGTGAAGCTCGCTTCCACCTTCGGGCCTTATCGTCACTTACCATCAAGGGAGATGAAGCCCAAGAGCTTCCCTGTCATCATTAAAAAAAAAGGTTCTTACTAACATAAATGAAAAAACCAGCCAAGTGAACTTGCTCACCGACGGTTCCGAAAGAACCTTTCTAAGTATAATACATAAGTTCCAAACTACATATTTAGGTACGGTTTTTAGATTTTTCCTTTACATGTGCTATAAGACCTTACCATTTGCCACAATGTTGGCTAACGTGTAGAGGTAGCACAAAGTCTCTGTGCAAACACTGATGCAATCTCTGTTCCTTTACTTAAATTTTACCCATCAGCTTACCGATACGACTGGAGACATCCACTGTTCAACGTGCCTTCTGAAGCACAAGGAGCTTACAAAGACTCTCAGTTTTGGTCGCTATCTTCAATCTGACTAGAGCGAACCCACTTAATGTAGAGACAAAGGAAGATTTTTTGGATTTAAGGTAGTGTACATATTCAATCTAAATTTAACGAATAGTTCATGGGGTAAGTATATCTATTTAAATTTTCTTTCGCGTGCAGTAACCGCGGCAGATACGTCCTTTTATATAAACGTATTATCAAGAACAAAATTATACTACGTGACTTGTTATAAAAATGCACTCACCTTAGTAGTTATGAAAACGTCCTCTCTTTTAATGACTCCTTCGGCGATTTTGTTATTTACAGCCTTCCCGACCTGCAGAAACGATTATCATTTAATTAAAGCTTGCTAGCTAACCCTTTTGCTTTAAGTGTCCCCGTTGTATTTTCCCTGTCCCAAAGTTATCCTAAAGAGCCGCTCCCCGCACCGGCTATAACCGCCTGGTGACTCTACTCAGAGAGCGGAGGCCTCTCTGAGCTAGAATTCCATCAGGTTAGGTTTGCCAAACGAGGCTTGAGGACCCACCAAAGTTCTCGCCTTCTTATAAATAATTAAGGTGAATCTGTAACAGCCATCTGCGGCTCACAGAATATGCTCCTCAAAAAAAAAGCTGTACTCCCGTTTGAAGGGTGAAGCAGGCAGGGAAGTTACTCGGTACTGTGACTTGACATCTTATTTCACAAGCTGGCAACGTACATTGGCGTCCTTGAAGAGATTGTAAAGCAAGTCTTATAGAAACCAAATATAAATAATGTCCTCCTAACCGATGTCGGTCACGGTGGCCAATATCAACAGAGACTAGCCATCTGCGCAGGAGATATTATAGTGCATAAGTGACTGCGCAAACGCAAGTGCACTCTCTGTTCCTTTACTCGCATAGTCAGATAGGACGATTAATCGATACGAACGGGGCGAGATCAGGCGCAGAACCCACTGTTTAACGTGCCTTCCGAAGCACGGAGGATCTCGAGATGTTTCGTATTTTGGTCACTCATCAAAGGATTGACCACAGCCAACCTTAGCAATCGTTGGCTGTGCGCACGCCAATGTGTCACTAACCTCCTCAAACCCATATTTATTATAATTTATTATCCTAGGCCACTGTATAGCCTCCTTTTGTTTGCCAACTTAGTTGTATTAAAAAAACAGATTCCTTTAACGGCCTCTAATCATAGAAGGCCTTCAGTCTTTCTTTTCGCTTATGGGATGAATGAGTAAGCATTTGGGTCAGGAAAATTAACTTTTCCCAAATCCCGGTTCGCTGAGGATATCGAGGTTAGTGTATTGAGTATGCCTAGCACTGTGAGGGGAGGATCTCAAGCACTTCTCTTGACTACCCGACAGATACAATGTACGACACTCAGAACAACATGCTTTAGTTATTCTTCTGAGGTACGACAGCATTGCACAGAATAAAAACTAATAAGTATGTATTTGCCTGGAATTTTTTTAGCAGACAATACGACACAGCACAAAAATAGAAAAGATAGAAATAAAGCATTTCCATTGATTTACTACCAAACGTTTGGTAGTAAATCAATGAGCATTTTACGTCAAAGCCGTAAAGTTTTCCTCTCTTTTTACATTTCCTTTTTGATGACCATGGTTCTATTTTGGCACAGACATATTATTATACTTACGGAAACCTAGCATTATTTAAAGTTGGTGAGAGGTGCTTTTAAGAAGTATTTGGCTTGGTTACTTAGAACCTGGAGCCATGTCTTGAACCATCACTGTTATCATAAAGCATTATTTAAAGTTGGTGAGAGGTGATTTTAAGAAGTATTTGGCTTGGTTACTTAGAACCTGGAGCCATGTCTTCAACCATCACTGTTATCTTATTTTCGTACTTTATAGAAGGGATGGTACTAAGGAGGTACTATTAAGGAGGCTACACCTAAACACTTATAGGTAAATTGCTGTACATGCCTGTGTCTCGGTGCTGTAGATAGCCGCAGTGTCTATATGCCTGTAGCCCGAGTCGATGGCCCACTCCACTGCCTTCTGGACTTCGTCTCCAGCTGTCTCCACGCGCTGCCCCTGGAATCAGGACAAATAACTTTAAATTTTAACTTTAAATTTCGTCGCGACACAGAACCCCGGATTTTCATTATTCGTCACTGAAAAAACATAAGTTTCGATTGAGGAGCCTAAAATTAAATGATACTCTAACCATCAATCTAACCAATAGGAATCATTTTCAAATATAGTCACTCCCATTGGGAGACGCAGTGTTCATAGGCATTGGTGAGAAATAATCCCTATACCAATATTACAAATTCGAAAGTACGACTGTCTATCTGACTGCTGCGGTTTCACACCGAAATCACTGAACCAATGTTTATAAATTTGGTACAGCGATAGCTTAAGCCGTAGAAGGAGATAAGCTAAATGTTATCCTTATCCTTAATTTTAATGAGTTCCCGAAGAAATGCGTGATATAGCGGAACTCGCAATATCTGAATTCTACATTCCACTTTTCTAGATGAAGTCACGGACAACAGTTGTGATAAAATAAGAGTGGCCTCCCACAAGGGGGCAAATTCTACTAATAAGCCACCGCTGAACCGAATCTGAGCTCTTGCTTGCGACCAATCAAAGCACCACATTATCATGACATCGAACATTTGAAAGTCAATTTACGCGGTGCGATTGGTCGATCGCACACTGTAGAGCTCAGAAGAATAACTACAGCTTTAGTTTTTGTTCTGAGCTGTAGAGTGTCGTTTCTTTTGTAACGTATTAGCCCCACAAGATGGAAATACGGTCTGGTGAAGGTTATGGAAAACCGCTGGATGCGGGCAGAGAAAGACCGACTGGAAAGCCTTGGGAAAACCTGTGTCCAGTACTGGTTTCTTAGGTGTAGGTATAGAGATAAATCATTTATTCATCTACATAGTACCGCAGCAGGCTGTGACGCTGATCATTCTGCCAGAACCGGGAATAAGAGTGAAGAAGCAATTCCGAAAAAAGGTTTTTGTTGTACTGCGAATGTATGGGAAAGTGAGTAAGTTTTTAAGAAATCAACTTGCATGCAAACATTTTTCATTTGATTAATACGTACGTAGTTTAATACGTACTTAGGAAGTTTATAGTTTAAATTAGGTATACTAGGTTGGTAGGTTATTTCAAAGAGATGATATACCTACTTACATCCTTAGTGAAGCCCAACCACGTGCCGATGCCCAGTGTTGGTATTTCGTAGCCATCGTTCAGCTTTATCTTGGGAACCAAGCCAAAGCAATCGGAAATCTGTGATAGAACACAAAAAATAAACAGCGAAACACCTCTTAACTTCTATATCTATATATGTAAAAATCTCGCGTCAAAATGTTTGTTCGGGATAAACTCTGAAACTTCTAAACTGATTTCGATGAAATTTGGCTTAATATTATGTATAATATTAAAAGTGTAACTTAAAAGTATTAGCTTCATTATAAACATACATAATATATTTGCATATCTTTTTATAAAATATTAATAATAAGCAGAAAAGACAGACTCATCTTGTTTGTTGTTCGTTCGTTCAATCTTATTATGCATTTCCTGTGCTATTGAAACATATACCGATAAATATCAGTCAACAAATATATTACAGTATGATTATAATATTTACTGTCTATTTCTAACAAATCAGAATAAATATTGAATAACGCTGAAGTAAAGTAAATAATCAATTGACTAACAATTCGGTGTTTCACGCGTGCATTCTCCCGTTCACTCGTTCGTTCGTTTGCAAGCATCGTGAGGTAGCATAACGAAAAAGAAGGTGAAAAAAGACTATTCTGATTCGAAACGTGGCTGAGAAAGGATAAACCTAAAGGATAGAAAGGAGATCACAAAACAAACGTGTGAGTAATAGTTTTATTCGATTGTTTAGGAAGTTCTATGTGCGATTTCTAGTGATTTACATTGGTGTACCGAAGGTTATTTAAGAGGCATTATATGTTGTTTTTAAGTAGGCAATAAAAGTGAGGATAGTTTTTATCTCGATTTTTGACATCAACATTTATTATTGCCTTAATCTTCATTATGGCTAAACGTGGTTCATGGGCGCAGCTAGTATAGTTATATAATGTTCCTATCTCCTATAAAATCAATTCTAAAAAGTCTCAATCTGTACTACCGCAAAATCATAAATTCTCTAAGAGGCATTTGCTGATCAGACTCACCAGACCTATGGAATTTAGTATAAAATTGTTACTGTACCTACATTTCTTACTAGGATTTTGCCAATCGTCCAGATTTCGCGATTATTCGACGACTTATGCACGGTAACGCCGGCGAGTTCAACCTTGGGTGTGGCGTCCCATAAAGTTGTAGTGGAAAAACTTTCAGTATGGGTCCAACTCTGGCATTCCGGAAAAAATATGCTGTATTCCATACATATCGGTCGAGTATTGGTCCTTTTTAACAAACTTCTAAAAAGGAGGAGGTTCTCAATTCGATTGTAGGTATGTTTTTTTAATGCTTGTTACCTCATAAGTAACTCTGTCATTTATTTACCGATTTGGACAACGATTTTTTGTTTGAGAGGGTAGGTACTAGGTATACCTTCTGAATCTTCTGATCCTTATCTTTAAGGGGCCACAGTACGTACTACTAGCGCCGCCATTCGTTTTTTATTAATTATGATAAATTAAAGACGTTTCTACAAAAAATAGATCAGTCAACTACTCAATACAGATATTTCAGATTTTTTAAGCTACTTAGGCATATATTAAATGTATAGGAATAATCATAATCCGAATTATTGCTAAAAGTGGCCACTTTGAGCAATAATTCATCATATTTTTATACTAAAGTCGGTGCCAAGCGATGATCTCCTGGAAACTCTTAAAAATGTAAGAACGTACAGATGTAATTCCTACTTAAAATTTAGCAAATTCTTATAGCTTTTTAATGTTTTTGAAGACGGTTTTTACTTTTTGGAAAATTCTTTTAACATTGAATACCTACCCTATATGATTTGCAGACGAAATAAGATTACCTAAGTGTTCATTTTCCGTATACTTTTACATAAGTTCAAGACATATTTGAATTTAAGGGATGGAAATATGTATAAGAAAATCTCATAGGATTTTCTTAAAATAAGTGAACACTGCCCTCTGCGGATGCAGACTGGAACTAATTTCTTTGCGAACCCCACAGCATACACCGCATACACGGCTGATACAAGTAGCCCTTGCTTTGTTAGAGTGCAAAGATGCAAATGGTGCAATACTTGATATTGCTAATAGATGTCACTCTAACTAAAAACAAGATTCATGAACAGTTTATCATTTTGTTTACGTTTTTGAAAAACACAACAGTAAGCATACAAAATTGTATAATTATTATTGATAGAAAACCCATTTCTGTGAATTAAATGATTAGTTACAACTTGGCAAAAAAGAGTTTGGAAGAAATGAGGGGGCCACTAGTACAGTTTTGCACAAGAAACACGAACCTATAATAGACATAAATTCAAAAGAAAAAGCTAAAATAATAATAGTGGCAATTCTGTTGGCACTAATTGGGTTAAACTAAACTAAATTTAGTTTGAGCTGTTTTTTGTTCAAAAATTTAAATCGACATCACAATTTGACAGCACTAAAATTGAATTGAGCTTAGTTTAATCCAATTATATTTCGATTAGTATAGCATAATTATTGACGGCAATTCTGTCTAGCAGTCAAACTAGTTTAAACCACGACGGGGATCGCTTTTTAATTCCAGTCACACCTCCAAACTCTTTCTACTCGTAATTTATAGATGATACAAGGTTCGTTTAATAAACAGAGTTTGGGTAAAATCAAGTTGGCCATCCCTGGTTATCTAATACTTTCACTACTAAGTACATAAAAGGTAGCATATAAATAGGAAGACAGGGGTGCTGTGACTTGACATCTTATGTCACAAATTGGCAACGTACATTGGATTCCTTGTAGGGATTGTAGATTTGCAAGCTACAGAAACCACATGTACCTATTACTAACTTAGAGGCCTATAAACGCCTGTAGCCACTTGCCATCGGGTGGGTGATTATTGCCATATTAACTGGTTGTATAAAAAAATAATTATTAACTTCAGATTTTAGTGTCGGAGATTTGCAAACTTATTTCCTACATTTATAATTTAACTAGCTTTGCCCGCGGACTACGTTTCGCCTTAAAAGAGTTCAACGCGTTCTTAGTCATATCTTCAATATTTATCCCGTGATAGCAAAATTTTTCATTGATTCTCCTCTCCTATTGATCGTAGCGTGGCGTGATATTACATAGCATAAAGCCTTGCCCGATAAATGGACTATCCGACATAAAAATAATTTTTCGATTCGGACAAGTACCTAGTTCCAGAGATTAGCGCGTTCAACCAAACAATCAAACAACTCTTCAGTTTTATAATATTAGTAAGTATAGATACCGTAATGCCTCGTTTCGTCCGTTGTGAAGTAAATTTCGGATCAGAAAAAATGAGTGCTGTTACGACTGCATTAACAATAGTGAAATAGACCCGATCGGCACAATTGACCGATAATTCTGAGAATAGAGAGTATAAAGTTAAATAACCTATAGATACTTACGACAGCCGCTAGGAAGGCGAGGCCGAGTGCGGCACGCGCGTCCATCTTGGTCTTGGCCGCCGACTGCGACTGGCCAGGCCAGTCGCCTGGCTTGATCATGTCGTGAGTACCAAGGCCGCAGCGGCCAAAGGTGCATAGAGCAAATAACACACAGAGGCGTCGAACGCACCTCCATTAGGGGCGGAGAGGTTTCGGAGGTTTAGCTGAGTATAAAGACACCGGCGGAACAGCCGCTGCGCTGGTGGAACCGAGTCCTACGGCATACTCAAGTGGGCGGTCTAGTCAACTTAGCCCCTTGGCATTGTAACAGATTCCCCCACCTCAAAAAAAGGCAAAAACTGCAGTATTCCTCTTAAAAGGTCTATGATTTACTGGGACACCACCGGTGGCGCTGCAACTATCTTTTTTATAGAACTAGTTGGCAGACAAACATGCTGCCCATCTGATGATAAGTGCAGTCGCCCGTCTATATAATAGTATATGTGCTCCTGTATACGATCTGCAAATCCACGAAACAAAGATCTAGGTACGATCTGCGAAAGAATTCTTTGGCGCTCTCTTTGTTACCACTATATTAAAACTCTCGGGTCTTCTCAGGACAACATTGAATCGGCACTTAATAAAGTCACGCTCCACCTTGGCTTACCATCAGGATGAGACCAAGGCCTACTCATAAGCTATAAAAAACTACCCCTACAAGGGCCAAAAAGTAGTTTATTGCCGTCTTGTAATTGTAACCTTCAAACTGGAACACAGCAAAGCAAGCACCTATTGCTTGGAGGTTGTAATAGGTAAGATAGAGATACCCGAGCAGACTTTAGAACCGACTCTTCCTCTAATATAACCCCTCAACAAAATAAATATGTAACTATGAAGGTATATAAAATGCCTCATCGCTTGGTTTGGTACGTCCGCTTGTTTGCACAACCGATTTGTCAGTGACTGTACTGAATCATCAGCTATAACTATAAGCCTGTCCCTGTGAATGACGAGTGTTTAATTCAAATCGATATGTGTAGTATTCCATTTATGCACGTGAGTGTGTCCCTTTAAACTATCAAGCTTGTAAACATGTATTCAGTCCGAATAAATCATTAAGCAAGAAAGACGTATTACACTATCTCCTATAAGTGCAAACTAAAGTGAACCTTATTACTAAGAACATTGGTCGCTATTCGAGCCGGATCACAACACGAACCCGCTTATCGTGCGTAGCAAAAAAAACAATAGAACACCGAGCCCGGCCGTCCGCGTGAACAAAAGAAAGGTGCACAAAAAAAAGTTGTTTACTCCAAATGAATGGTTTAGTGGCTATTAATAGAATTGGTTTGTGATTTGAAGCAATTTACATCGGAAATATGACAGTGGAACAATTATTAACGGAATTAGAAGATACTGCATTATTATTACAAAAGGCTAGAACTAATTTAAGTAAATGTCCCAAACAACGCCTAACTAAAGGTTATATAGAAACACGTTTACAGTCCATTGATGATTACTGGAAGAAATTTACTACTGCGCATTATAACTTGTTGAAATGTATACCTAAAGAAAAGAAACACGAAGTGCCGTATATAGTTAATGAAGATTATTTTCAAATTGAAGAATTATATTTATCTTTACAAGGCGATTTAAAGGATTTATTATCTACGAAATTATCTTCGAAATCGAGGGAGAACAGTTTGACTCGTATAAACAATAGTAATGCGACTTCAGAGGGACACGTAAAGCTACCAACCATTCAATTACCTACATTTTCCGGTATCTACGAGAACTGGCCGGCGTTCCAGGATCTGTTTACGTCGTTAGTACATGACAACTCATCACTAAGCAAGGTTCAAAAACTGCACTATTTAAAAAGCACAATAACTGGTGAAGCAGAGTTTTTATTAAAGCACATTCAAGTAACGGAAAACAATTATGAACAAGCATGGGAACTCCTTAAAAGTCGTTATGGTAACAAGCGACTGATTGTGAACTCTCTCTTGAAAAAATTATGTATGCAAAGGAAAATTCCTTCTCAAACTGCCAATAACATAAAATCATTGTTGGATAACACTAGTGAATGCATCAATAGTCTAAAAAATCTGAACATTAACACAGATTCTTGGGATCCATTGATAATATTTCTTGTGGTACAGAAATTGGACCCAGATTCACACAGAGATTGGGAGGAGCACATTTATAAGGATAACTTAGAAGACCTACCTACGTGGTCAGATTTAGTTAAATTTCTACAAGCTAAATTTCGCACTCTCGAGCTTGTGGCTCCACCTTTAAGAGAGAAACAGTATAAGAGCAAGGATTACGCAGTGCACACTTCAACCGAACCTATAATTGTCAAACAAAGAATTTGTGCTTTATGTAATGGAAATCATACACTATGTCATTGTACGGAGTTTATAAAGATGGATCCTGTGCGAAGAAGTGAATATGTGCGACAAAACAATTTATGTTACAATTGTTTGGGTACGGGACACTCTGCAAGAAAATGTCGTCTCACCATGTCCTGTCGCGTCTGTCGCAAGCGCCACCACACCTTGGTCCATCTGTCAACGTTAACGGACTCACCATCGTATCAAGCAAATAAAAATCAACCCAAAGGTCAAGAACAAGGTCACCAAGCTGAAGAAAACATTGAACTGTCATCACATGTTGTTACGAATAGTTCCACCGCGCTTCTAGCGACAGCTTTAGTCCCCATAAGAAACGACAAAGGCCATGTTACCATGCTGCGCGCTCTTATTGATCAAGGATCTCAAGCTACATTTATATCAGAGCGAGCCGCGCAGCTTTTAAATCTCAAAAGAAGTTCAGTAAGTGGTACTATAACTGGCATTGGTTCGACAAAAACACACGTAAGGAAAGCTACAGAAATCGAACTTTTATCAAGACATGATATGACATTCTACCAAAAAATAAAAGCATATATAATACCTACGCAACTTACAAAACAGCTGCCTTCAAGAACAATTTATGCACAAGACTGGTCTCACCTTCAAGGACTTAATCTAGCAGATCCCGACTATAACAAATCGTTAAGGATTGATTTGTTATTAGGCGTCGAAGTCTACGCAAACATCATGAAGAACGAAGTCATAAAGGGTCCTCCAGGCACACCATGTGCTCAAAATACTAGCCTCGGATGGATTCTTTTTGGCAAAATCACGTATGATACAGATAAGGAGGAATTAAGGGTTCTGCATCTCAATCTAGAGCTTGACAATATGCTAAAGAGAATGTGGGAGCTAGACAAGCATGAAGCAATGACACTATCGAAAGAAGAAAAGAAATGTGAAGAAATATATCAAGTTACACATTCAAGAAATGAAGAAGGACGCTACGTTGTCAAATTGCCCATGAAAACCGAAGAACCCCAATCAACACAAGGCGAGACCAGAGCCATAGCACTGAACAAATTTTATCAGCTAGAAAAACGCTTAAACAAGAACCCAGCACTGAAAGAAAAATACACTAGTGTTATGGAAGAATATATACAGATGAATCATATGGAGGAGGTAAAAAGAGAAGACCTTCATAAGCCAAGTTATTATATGCCACATCATGCTGTGGTTAAAGAAGATAAAGAAACAACTAAGCTTAGAATAGTATTTAATGCATCACAAAAGGGAAACAATAACATATCATTAAATGAAGAACTATTAGTTGGACCACAACTGCAAGGTGACATGAGAAGCTTAATAATGAAATGGAGAATGAAAAGGGTATGTTATGTTGCTGATGTTCAGAAAATGTATCGCCAAATATTGGTAAAAGAAGAGGATAAAGACCTACAGAGAATATTGTGGCGTAAGAATACTGATGAACCAGTTAAGGATTATCGATTGACGAGAGTTACATTCGGAACTGCATCAGCTCCATATTTAGCAATAAAAACCCTGCAACAAATAGCGTGTGATGAAGCCGCTGATGACCCTGAGACTGCAAGGGTAATAAAGGAAGATTTTTATGTTGATGACGTTATGTCTGGAAATGATGACGTAACAACAGCAATCACAACTGCGAAAAAGGTTGATCAAGTTTTAAAGAGAGGGGGCTTTGTATTACAAAAATGGTGTTCAAATAATATAGATGTTCTAAAGGGGTTTAAATCTAATCAAAGAAGCTCTCAGGTTAATGTCGATATAACTATTGATGGTACAATAAGAGCTCTAGGGCTACAATGGGATATGGGTAAAGATATACTAGAATATAACCTTCACTTACCTGATATGTCGGAGATCATCACTAAAAGAATAATATTAGCTGACATCCAACGACTATTCGATCCTCTTGTTGGTGGCTCGTCCCTGCAATACTGCCACTGAAACTGCTTATTCAAAAATTATGGCTTAAAGGTTTGCCATGGGATGAAGAAGTAGATGAAAATTTTGCCAAAGAATGGATTAACCTACGTACAAGCTTAGAAAATTTGAATGGCATTAAAATCAATAGATGGCTCCACACAAAAAATAATAATATGGATAAAGTAACTATTCATGGCTTCTGTGACGCGTCCACAAAGGCTTACGCTGCAGTAGCTTACATCAGGGTAGACGACGGTGAGAATATATACACAAGAATAATAGCAGCAAAATGTCGTGTAGCTCCTGTCAAACCTACAACTCTACCAAGGCTAGAGTTATGTGGCGCATTGCTTTTATCGAGATTACTTAAGCACATAAGGCAATCAATGAACGTATTGGATCACCAAATTTTTGCATGGACTGATTCAACAATAGTCCTTTCATGGTTGCAAGGAGATCCTGCAAGATGGAATATATTTGTGAGAAACAGAGTTGTAGAGATCTTAGACAACATTGGTCATAAATGGTACCACGTTCAAACCAATGACAACCCAGCAGACGTTGCTTCTCGTGGAGAAACCGCTCTCGAATTGCAAAATGACTCAAAGTGGTGGACCGGACCAAAATGGCTACAAGATAAAATTATTAATTACCCTAACATAAAGGATTTACAAACAAACATTGAAAGCAAAGAATTATTACATGTCAATTTAAATATACAGCTAGAAAGCTTAGCAAAAAAGTTTGAAAATTTTATAGACTTATCAGAGCTAACTAAAACAATTATTTATTGCAAACGATTTTTAAATAGCATGAAGATAGAGAAAATAGATATGCCAATAAGTACGGAAGAAGTAGACCAAGCCTTAAAATCATGCATAAGAATAGTACAAAGGGATAGTTTTGCTGAAGAAATAGAATTATTGAAGAAAAATAAAAATGTTAAATTGGAAAGCAAATTAAAAACATTAAATCCATTTCTAGACAAAGAAAATATCCTCAGGGTGGGCGGCAGATTACGCCACGCAGAAATAGATTATGACAAGAAGTATCCAATTATACTCTGTAATTCTAACCTTTTAACAAACCTTGTTATAGCTGATGCTCACGAGAAAACTCTCCATGGTAACGTGCAGTTGATGTTGTGTTACTTGAGAACGAGATTTTGGATACTGAAAGCAAAATCATTAACAAAAGCATATGCAAATAAATGTCTTACCTGTGCAAAACAACGGGCCGTAGCTCGAACGCAGTTAATGGGTGATTTACCTAAATGCCGAGTCACGCCATCAAGAGCTTTCCATAACAGCGGTGTTGACTTTGCTGGCCCATTTAATATTTTGACCACGACAGGGAGAGGAAGTAAAACTAAAAAGGCTTATGTGTCCATTTTTGTTTGCATGGCTACGAAAGCCGTGCATTTGGAATTGGTGGGAAATCTAACATCAGAATCATTTATAGGTGCCTTCAAAAGATTTATAGCAAGACGTGGAAGATGCGCACATCTCTGGAGTGATCAAGGACGCAACTTTGTCGGCGCCAATAGAGAACTGGCTCAAGCCTTTAAAGAAGCCAAATTAGAATTTGAAGGCACCATATCTGAATCCCTGGCATTAGATGGCACTCAATGGCACTTCATACCATCATACAGTCCCCATATGGGAGGGTTATGGGAGGCTGGCGTAAAATCTCTAAAGTATCACATGAAGAGAATGATAACAAGAAATTTAACTTTTGAAGAAATGATAACATTGCTTTCTGAGATTGAAGCTTGTCTTAACTCAAGGCCTTTGACCCCCATTGACACAGCAGATATTGACCAAACGCCTATCACACCAGGACATTTTCTAATTGGTGAAGCTCCAATAGTGGTTCCTCAATCAAATGTGAGTAGTCTACCCATAAGCTATATGACACGATGGCAACACATGCAAAAACTATTGTCTGATCTGTGGTTTAAATGGCAACAAGAGTATTTGTCCAACTTGCAACAAAGGTGTAAATGGTTTTCAACACAGAAAGAGCTTCAAATAGGACAAATTGTGCTTATGAAAGATGAGAAACTTCCTCCAGGAAAGTGGCAAATGGGTAGAATCATAGACAAACACCCAGGGACAGATGGTATTACAAGAGTATACAGTGTGAAAACTGGAGGCCAAATTGTACAAAGAGCAGTAGCTAAATTATGTCCTTTACCAATCAATACTGACTAAATTAAATAAAATAGTATATGTTTAATTAACCTTGAAATTATCATGATTATTATGGTTTTTCATTTATTTGTTAAAAGAGCTGTGAGCCCTTTTGGTGGGCGGCATGTTTAATTCAAATCGATATGTGTAGTATTCCATTTATGCACGTGAGTGTGTCCCTTTAAACTATCAAGCTTGTAAACATGTATTCAGTCCGAATAAATCATTAAGCAAGAAAGACGTATTACACTATCTCCTATAAGTGCAAACTAAAGTGAACCTTATTACTAAGAACAACGAGGAAGAAGTACCAGCCCCGTTATCATGTTTTCTCTAGGATTGACAGTAGTACGGACCGTAGACAAAACGAGACAATAGACAATGAGACTGTGGAACAAACTACCTCTAAATATTCAACAGTCTAGAACAGGGGTCTCCAAACTACGACTCGCGGGCCAAATCCGGCCCGCCCACAGATTTAGAGTAGGCTAGATACCACCTGTTGCCCGGCGCAGCGTGCCCCGAGACGCCCCGAGTTTGAGCAATGCTCAAACTGACCGCGCTTCTACTTTAGTTGGCATTCTAACGTAACGTTGACGAGTCCTGTGGTTGAAAACGTAAAAATGCCAAATTGCGCAAATTGTAAACTGTAAAAACTCTTCAAAAGTAGTAAATCGTGTCAATGGAGATGTATCCTATCATCGGTAAGTAACTTTGTTTTACAAATAGCTGTAATTCATTTTAAAATCAATTATTTATAATTTCTTGTGATATTCGCGTGATACTACTGCGATAAATTCGTATTTGGGAATCTTGATATATTTATTTTACATTGCGGGTTTGGCTTTGAAAGACCACCATCGGGTGTTCTGGCCGTACGCAATGAATTTTAAACGACAGAATCACTTCAAAGTAAACAAGTTTCGTGGTACAAGGGCTTTTATCATTCGTCTGTCAAATTTTGCGATTAGTGATGTACAGTGGTTACTTTCAAATCGATTCAAGCAATCGAGCCATCAATTCGGTTTAAGAACAGAATGATAATTGAGAGACCAATGAAAATGCATTTTCGAATTAAGTATAGATAGGGCATGATTGTTTTCAGATTTCCAAGCGATCCCATTGTAAAAAATAAATGGATTGAAGCGACAGGTAATAGAAATTGGTTTCCTTCACCACACAGTACAATTTGCTCAATCCACTCAATAAAGAGGACTATGTAATCAGTAAAAAGTTAAGACGATTATCCGGAACAGCATATCCGAAAATTTTGGTGCTGAATACGACACAAAATGAAGAAGTAAGTGGATAAGTGTTCTATGCTAATGACTAATGACATATACCTGCTTCTGATAATTATGACATTTATTAGTAATTTTGAGATTCTATTCTATTCTTTAATGAGCCTACTTGGTCAAGTCTGAATCAAGTGCGCTAAAAAAGAAATAATATTCTATTTTACAGAAATTTACCACCAACCAACAACAAATGAAAATACGACGTTTTCTGATTTAACCAGAAAAAGGAAGCTATTACAGGTAATTTAGGGATCAAACACATTTTGTTACATCCTATCAATTTTATTATAGGTACATGTGAATGTTTGTTAGTGTGTCTGTGTCTCAATGTTTGTTAATGTGGATGACGGATTTGGATGTAATTTGGCACACAGATAGTTTTTAAACGCGCATCGTCTCTCGTCGAAGTCTGTTGGTTCACTGAGCGAGCGAGGCGCATCGCGCGTTGCGATTGAAACGATTCTTTTTATGTGTGTACATCACTAAATGACTCGCGTGACGTCATAGTGAGTGGGGATACGGAGGCACGCTCGGTTCTCATACTATTTAATGAACAAGTGGTATCTAGCCTACTCTAAATCTGTGGTCTTATGTATGTAGTTACTAGCTGTGCCCGTGAACTATGTTTCGCATTACAAGTTCAAAGAAAAAACTGTAAATCTACTTTCCCGCGGGAACTACTTACTTTTTCGGAATAATAATTAGCCTAATGTTAATCCCTGGCGTAATCCGACTAAAACTACAAAATTTCATCCACATCCATTCAGTAGTTTTTGCTTAAACACACATCCATACTCACAAACTTTCGCGTTTATAATATTAGTAAGGACTATTGCTGTGATAAGTTGAAGAAGAAAACACTATAGTAATTGAAATGCGAAAAAAGCGTAAGTTTGCTTAGGTTGCGCACTCTGCGACTAATCTAAAATTATAGTTAAGGCGCATAGTGGTCCCAATGACCTTGCGTCGATCGTCCCGCACTGATTACATAGGAGTGAGTGAGTGAGAGTAAGGGGAATATTTAAGCAAACCTTTACGCGTAAGATGAATTATTTCAATTAAAAATTAATAAAGGCGAATAAGAAAAATCTAAAAGACCATCCGCTAGAATATTGTTCACTTTATTTATTAAAATCGAAAGTATATGATTTAACCTAATATTTACGACGCGATTAGATTTTAAAGTTTTAAAATCGAGGCATGTTTGGGTCACATTTTAACTAAGTTTTAATTAATTTATCAAAAAATTAAAAAGACCATCCTCTAAAGAATGCGTTGAATAATAACATATCTTTTTTAAAGATTTTTTTATTCAATATTTATGAAGAGAACCGGTTTTTTCTGCAGTGATTTTTTCATGATTGACCCTACTATGCGCCTTAAGGACAGAAAAATTGAAACTGTTTTGGCCCTTGGAATATACTGAAAAAATCATTATGACCCTAAGTCGCAGTGTGAACACCGGGGGGTTTCAGTGGGTAGGCCTGGCACTCTGACGGGTTAGCCCCGGCAGAGTGGCACACACGCCCGCCGTCTAGCCAACGGCGGGTACGGTCACGCATTTCCCCCCCGAATAAAAAAAGAAGGTATGAACACATTTATGAAAATTTGATTTATGTCTATAAAAATTATAATACATTTGAAACCAATTTCCAAATTCACCATCTAAACACAAGACACAAAAATAAACTTGCCGTTCCAACATACAGGCTTCAAAAAACTATAGGCTCGTTTATGGGGAAATGTATAACCTTTTATAATAAGCTTCCACAAAGTGTTACTGACTTGCCATTTCATAAGTTTAAAGCGCATGTAAAAAAGACTTTATGAGTAGTTAAAGGATATTATAAAGTCAACGATTAATTTTGAATGATGCCAATGCCTGGTGTTAATTTGCAGATAATGAATCGTGTTGTTATGTATAACTATTTATTTAAACAAATATCGTTTTTGGTAATGACATAGTAAGAAGAGAACTGACACACCTAATCTTGAAGTTGAGCTCTAACTTCTGCTGTGAGGTCAGCTTCCAATTGACTACTCTGTAACAATACAGGGAGAAAAAAATAGCCCTTTCTGGTTTTCTTGCTTGTTCTTGTCGTAGACTTGTCAACCAATGGCGTAGCTGCTTTGACGTTCAAAAGAGATTGTAACAATTCAATTTGAATAAAAGATGTTGAATTTGAAAATTTGAATTTGGTATCATTTGTGTTTACTACCTACAAGAATTTTTAATCTTTGACACCCTTTGCAAAGACTATAGCTTCTGTGAGGCATACATAGTATAAATTTATACGAAGATAAATTGTACACAAATGACAGTTGATGAGCATTCGCATCGTGTAAATAGTTGTTTTATTATGCTGTGACCACGGACAAACTGGTAGAACCGGCATGATAACTTCGCAGATGAAATATTACAAAAAATATATGACTTTTTATGAGTTTTTTTGCATATTTCATAATTTCAGATGAGTACCTATACTTTTTAACGGTTTTGGACTTAGATTAATAATGTAATGTCAGTACAGTACAAATTATAAAGGTACATTAAGGTTTATAAACTCTTTAATGTTTATTGCAAAAACTAATGATGAGTACCTATACTTTTTAACGGTTTTGGACTTAGATTAATAATGTAATGTCAGTACAGTACAAATTATAAAGGTACATTAAGATTTATAAACTCTTTAATGTTTATTGCAAAAACTAATAATTATTTGAAAAAAATCTATTGCACTACTGTATTGAACTCGTATTTTAAGAACTGGATCTCCTAGAAAGTCTTAAAATTTGGCACCGACTTCAATATAGAAGCGTGATGTTGTCTGTACCTATTCCTACATTATTTTTAACTTGTCAGTGTTTTTGAAGTCGGTTTATATTTTTTGTAAGATATTTATTATTTTTATCTTTTTAGTGAATTTAATATCACCAAACCTTCCTGACCTGACCTTGGTATTGGATTGGTCAGGTCACTTCAAATCAAGTCCAAAAGTTAAGGATCCTTCCATCATCAGCTCGGTCCATGACTACCAGACGCAAATACGTGAATAACTTCGGAAAAAACTCAAAACACGTTCGACGTACCTATAAAATTTAAAGGTTTCCCTCGATTTTCATGGGATCCCATCATTAGATTCTGACTTTGGTAAACTTGGGACCACCCCAGAAGTATACTCTCTCGAATAGAAAAATAATTTTGAAAATCGCTACACGATTGGCGGAGTAATCGCGTAACATACACACAACACACGTAGGACACACCTAAAAATTTTGGGTTTTCCTCGATTTTTATGGGATCCCATCATCAGACTCTGATTTCGGTGACCTTGGGACCACCCCCTCTATCGAATACAAAAAGAATTTTGGAAATCGGTCCACAATTGGCGGCGTAATCGCGTAACATACACACAAAAAAGAAGGAACCTCCTCCTTTCAAGAATTACGTTTAATATCTAAGATTAATTTGACTAATTTTATTAAGAAAAGATACAAAAAAAATATATTTTGTGGTAAATGTATCTCAGAAGCTATTATTTCGCATTATCCCAAAGTTCAGAGCCTCCAGTCTCTCTTTTCGGTTCTCTTTTCCGCATGGATTCCAACGTCCACTACATAGGTACTTCCCCTAAAAATGACAGAAGTCATACTTTGACGAACTTTTGTTGTAAAATACATTATATTAAAAAAAAATAATGTCCTCAGTATAAAACAACATAAACTAGCCCCCTTTGCACAGCTCTGAGTGGTTCTGATAAGCCGCAATGTTTGCGGCAGTCTCAATGTAATTCAGTCTCGTCTTGGCGTTGCCGTATCGCTAGGGTCAAGTTTATCGACCAATTTCTTCATTAAATTAGTAAATAATGTTTAAAGTGACCATTTGTGTTGTTTTATCTATTCTGTGTCTTAGTGTAAGTGCTTTATTTTAATCTTGTCACTTGTCGTATCTGTGTTATTATTCAATATCTTCAAATTCCACCTGATTATAAGTTTAAAATGGATTCCTTAATGCAGTCATAAAGAGCTAGCCGTTTTACCAATCGGAATGCTTGAAGCTGCTAACATTATTGGCAAGTCGCAACTAAGAGACTTAGGTACCTAGTATTATTGCAATTTTAGAGTCAATAAATTAAACGAGTAACTGGAAATCAAACCCTTAGCCCACCTGAAAAAACGTAAAATTAAATTATTGCATATTATACCTTAATTATCAAAACACTAAATGTCAAGTTCTACCATTAGTCGCAAGTCGTAACCAACAGAATGTATGAATGAGCTATCAGACAATTAAGACTCAATAAATGAACCAAGTAGCTTGAAACCATCAGAAATCCATACTAATACTAGCTGTCCCCGCGAACCACGTTTCACCATAATAATACACAACAAAATCTGCAGAGGGTCACTATTCTCAAACCTACCAAATATACACAAAAAAATTGTTATAAATCGGTCAAACCGTTTCGGAGGAGTTCGATAACACTGTGACACGAGATTTTTATATACTAGACTAGCTGTGCCCGCAAACTACGTTTCGCCATAATAAAAAAAAACTAGAGGGCCACCTTTATCACCTGGGAGTATAATAAATAGCCTACGACCTATTCTCAGATTTACCAAATATACACAAAAAATTTCATAAAAACGGTTAAGCCGTTTCAGAGTTTGATAACAAACACTGTGACAAGAGATTTTTATATATTCGATTTTGAAAATATTGAATAGTAGCGACTTATATTGAAATAAAAAGATGTATTTAACCGAATTATCTGTTTATTATTTAGAACACACTCGGAAGCAATATCAATCGATAGATATACACAAGACGAATGACCAATCAAATCTGTCAGCAGACATAAACAGTTATTCCTTTTTACTGGTTACATCATTATAACTATGAAGATTATTTTGTATTAAAACCTTTCTATAATTCAACAGAAAATCCCTTCACTGATAGAATGCTTCATTATCACTAAGTAACATAGGTAGGCTACAAAATTATTTTTCCTGCGGGAAAATACAAGGTTCCCACGGGAAAACAAAAATAACGTGGGCGAAGCTGCGAGCGGAAAGTTATTACACAACAATAATTGTACTACTTTAAACTGCCCATTATCAAGTGTTTAACATACATTGTTAAACTGTGCCATTACTTAGGTAGGTACTGTAAGCAGCTCAGTAAACAATTTCAACAATCGGATGTAGGTATAGCCAATTCTTTTGTATAGCCGAGGATTCCGGTGAAGGTATAGTTTCCATTTTCAGCCATATTTCTAGGCCAAAGGGAAGTACCCTATAGGGTTTCATTCCCTTCTGATCTATAGAATATAACAAAATAACCTGATATCAAGGAGGAATTCTGTGGAATTGTCCAAATATAATACATAAAATCTAAGGAACTGGAATATTATATCTCTGACCCGTGATCACAGAAACTTAGCATCGAAGGTACGATCTACTAACAACCGCTCCGGGGAAGGTTACTAATTTTTGAAAAAAAAGAAACCTATAACTATTTGTTGGTGTACTTTATTGCCCCTCATTTTATAGTTTTGTACGCAATTTGTACCTGATTTTTACCTACCGAGATTGATCAAACAAAACTGAACCATCCTGCCCTTGACTTGTATAGACTTGACATCTAGTTAATTTAAGTACTTTGCATTGAGAAATTTTGCTTACTTCAGTAACATATGCATAAGTGAACTATGTGTACAAGAATAAAGCTTTTCTTTTTGTATTGAACTAAAGGAATAAGTTTGTTTTTTTTTTAACTTTAAGATTTCCCCATATTTCTACAATTTAGCAAGAAAACTCACTTACAATTTGGCTTCGATCTTCTGATTCCGTTAATAAAGGCAATTTTGTTGCTAGCTATTTAATTGATTATAGTCCTTCTACTAATGTCGTATAATAAACTCTACACCTACCTACTCCTTGTTGTTTCTAGAAAGAAGATGTGATCAAGGCGCCAACCATTAAGCTTAACGATGGCAAAGAAATGCCGAGCTTGGCACTCGGCACGTGGCTGGGGAACAGCACTAAGGTATTTAAGAATGTAGCATATCGCCGTTAAACGTCGTTAACTTTATTAAATTTTAACGCAATAAATTTTTCGCCACATAATCCTTTCCCGCTCCATCCTTTTTTTCCTCGAGTAACGTAACGTTGTTACGTAAACGCATTACTCCGCATTAAATATTCGCAAAAGTTGATAAATCGCAACTTGATTATCATCATCATCATCACAGCTCATATACGTCCCCACCGAGGGATTCGAGCCTACCCTATGTCAGGGTGATCAGGCCTTAGTCAACCACGCTGGCCCAGTGTGGATTGGTCGACTTCACATACACCATTGAATTTCTTCGCAGATGTATGCAGGTTGCCTCACGATGTTTTCCTTCACCGTAGGAGCGTCAGACAAATGGTATATAGTGCTCGATTATAGAGCTATATGTATAGTGCCGGAACTGCCGGACGGCTGAAGTGTTGATGTTTATTACAATATATGCAATTTTACAAGGAACAGCCACCTACCAGATACTGTCAAGCAAATTATGAAACCCTTCCGTGAAAATGTAAATAACATAAGTTATATCCTTATGAATCTATACTCTTCCAGGGTCGCATAGAGCCGGTATCAGATGAGGTGGAGCGTGCAGTGATGGCGGCCATCGACATCGGCTATCGGCACGTGGATACGGCTTACGCCTATAAAGTAGAGAACCAGGTCGGCAGAGCAATTGCTAGGAAAGTAGAGGAGGGGGTTCCGCGAGAAGAACTCTTCATAACAACTAAGGTTAAATAGACGGTTCTTTCGATATGTTTTGCATTCACAGACTGCAAATAAGAAAATATACAATTAAAAACAACTTTTTAAATAGAGGATAGAGAGAAAGACCGTATAGAGGGGATTTAGGGCACAGCGTTTATATAAGCAGACTGCCCACCTTCAGGCGGAGTACGGGCTACCAAGACTTGATTTGAATCACGCATTATCTCACAATTGCAGTGACTTAATCTCTATGTCACTGACGTAATATAAATTCTTGACGCTTGTCAAGGGATACGTGTGCTGACTGAGTTTTATCACAAATTTCTTGCTCTCCGACTGCTGCTACATCTTCCAAAGTATTAAAGTCTGTACTCCGACTGCTGTGGTTGTAGCAAGTACAAATTGAGGAAACTTAGCCTACCGCCTCCGTGGCTTAGTTGAGGCCACCCGCCCAGATAGCAATGGCAAGTCTGGCAAGTTTGAATCAAATTTTCTAGTTTCCCATTGACAAACTTGCGTAATTTTTGTTTTTTCCGGCAGTATACAATGTTGCAATGTACATACAATATTGCCCCAACAAACTAAAAAGCGACTAGTTTGTTGGGGCAATATTGTATGTACATTGCGTTATTGAAAAACAAACATCACGCAAGCTTAAAACAAACATGATGCAAACTTGTTGTTGGGAAACTAGAAAGTTTGATTCAAACTTGCCTCAAGTTTGGCAAGTTTGCATGCTATCTGGGCGGTATTACTCTGGCTCTAGGTCCGAGATTCGATTCCCCATAGGGGCAGAAGGTTTTCTGCTGGATTTGGTCGGTCGGTGATAGGGCTTCTGAGCCCACCTGACTAGCTACTACCGTCTTACAAGTTTGTCGCCATAATAACAATGTTAATAACATTTGTTGTGTACCGTCAATTAGTGGTAAGATAGCCAGTTCCTCAGTTTTTGAAGAATCCAGGTGAAGCTCGCAACCACCCTCGGCCTCATCGTCACTTATTATCAAGTGAGAAGAAGAAGGCCAAAACTTCCGTACCTATTGTATATAAAAAAAACTGCCTGTTTGGTTTGCTGATGCAGTAAAACTCCTCTATGCCAGTAGTGTCATATCCAATGATGTCTTCTATTACCCTACTAGTTGTACCTTGGTTAAAAAAATCTCACAAAAACTTGTCATGGAGCCTGAACCTTGCTTTGAGGTAATCTGAAGTAAATTGTTTAAGCTACTCTATATTTTATAAGAAACATGCTAATTTCTGGTACATACGTTTCGATCGAAGTTTTCGGCTGAGTGTTGATAATACCTAAGCCTATTAGTTATCCTGTTACTTTAAAAAAATAGACCTTCCGAGTTGTTTTTCTGAGCCTGTTCTTCTCGAGAAGGCTCTCCCAATTTCCGAATATGTGTAGAGTCAACCTTTTTTTTTTTTAATTTGCATAATACCTAATGGTTAGGGTGTGTGTACATACAAGGGTTAAATAATAAATTGGTAAATATCTTAGTTCATTAGAATTCTTCTTGGTTGATTAGATTTTTATGTTTTGTTTGACGTCAATAAGTGCCTGTAAAGGTCTTATTATTATTATTGTTGTTATTGTACGGGCTTTCGCCTTGTAGGCCTTTTCACCTCGACCTAAAAGATCTATTGTGAATTATAGCACCGTTAGAGTATCTCCTTCAAGCCCAAACCCTCTATGAAATTGAGGATTTTTTGGGTTGGGAGAGTTTGTATTTCATCTGGTCTCATGATGTGTCTTCCCAGATGAAGGCTACGCCGATGAATCAGTGGGCTGCAGTCACACAGAAGGTGTTTAGGAGTTTCACGCTCCTGATTGCAGAATCTGCAGATGTCATTGTCCCTAATCTTGAGGTTGAACATGTGTCTATTCAGGCCGCAATGTCCAGTTAAGGTTCTTACGACTGCACTGATGTTTTTCCTGTTAAGCTGCAGAAGCTCGTCAGTTAGTTTACGCGAGTAGCCTTGTATTAGTGCCTTCGCGTGTTCTTGCCCTGGAGTAGATTTCCAGAGTTCGAATGAGTTTCTAAGAAGTTGTTCATTTAGAAAGTTGTGTACCTGGTTCTTTGAAATCCCACAAAAAGGTTCCGGTCCTATTTGTGGTTTTATAGTTCCAGTTTTAGCGAGTTCATCGGCCTTCTCGTTGCCAATGACACCAGAATGCCCAGGAACCCATCTTAAAACAATTTTGTTTTTTTGTCCTATAGCATTCAGGCGGGTGAGGCAGTCCTCTACCAGCTTCGAGTTTATTTGGCTCGAGCTAATGGCTTTTAGAGCTGCTTGACTATCTGAATAAATATAGATATGTTGGTTTGAGTAGTTTCTTTGGTTTATGATATCTGCACATTCAATGATGGCATATATCTCCGCCTGGAAAACGGCTGCGTACCGGCCCAAGTTGGTACTTTTGCTCACCCTGGGCCTTAGACCGTACACTCCGCACCCTACATCAAATGATTTTCTGGAGCCATCCGTATACCATACGAGGCTTCCATCCTCACAGGAGTTGAGATTCTCTTCCCATTCATCTCTGTGAGGGGTTTCCACTTTAAAATTTCTAACGAAATTTACTCGTGGAAGCATGACATCGCTGGTCATAGCTAACATAGGATGTTTCAGCACAGAGTCCTGAAGGGTCCTCAGTGTTTGAGAGAGCCAGTTAATGCGACAGCCTATGCCGACCCTATGTAGGCAAGCCTTCGCCTCCTTTTCTATTACTAGATTAAGGGGCGGCAGGTTTAGAAGGGCGTTTAATGCAGCTGCCGGTGTTGTGGACATGGCTCCCGTTGCCATTCGACATGCGGTTCTTTGAAGGCTATTTAGAGTGTCAATGATTGTCCTCTGTTTAGCCTTTTTGTGCCAAACCACAGCGCCATAGGTTACTATGGGCCTTACTATGGCGGTGTATATCCAGAGGGCGATCTTTGGGTTGAGTCCCCATTTCATCCCTACCATGCGATTACACACACCAAGTGCGATTTTTGCTTTTTGAACCACATTATTAATGTGTGTGTTCCAGGTGAGCCTTTGGTCGAAAGTGACGCCCAAGTACTTCACCTCAGTGGAAAATGTAATAGTCGATCCGTTTAACACAGGTTTAATAAGTTTATTCAGCTTATGTTTCCTAGTGAACGGTACTATTGTAGTTTTGTTCGGGTTTACCGATAAGTGTTTTTCAGTACACCATTTTTGTATGGTGTTTAGAGCCCCCTAAAGTGCTTTGGCACGGTCCGAGGGCTAAAACAACTACGTCGTCCGCATAGCCCTGTACATCAAATCCCTTACCTGAGGCTAATACAATGAGTTCATCCACAGCTATTGACCATAGTAGAGGTGATAAGACTCCTCCCTGAGGGCAACCTTTGGTCAGCTTATAGCTTGCGGAAGAGTCGTGTAGAGTGATGTTCACAACCCTGTTGAGGAGCATTGTTTTAATCCATCGGGTCGTTGTTGGGTCGATCCCTTTGTCCTCCAATCCTTCAATTAGAGTTTCAATATGGATATTATCGAATGCTCCTTCGATATCTAGAAAGGCACAAAGGGCGATTTGTTTGTCATCCATAGCTCTTTCTATTTTGTCTACTAGACCTAAGAGGGCAGTTTCAGTTGATTTGCCCTTTTGGTAAGCATGTTAGTTAGGGTGAAGAGGGTGTTCCATCAAGGGTCCATCCCTAATATGTCTGTCTATAACCTTTTCCATTGTTTTGAGTAGGAAAGAGGTGAGGCTGATTGGTCTAAAGGACTTTGGCTGTGAGTAGTCCTTTTTGCCGGTTTTCGGTATGAAGGATACCTTAACATCAGCCCATGTTTCTGGTATATGTCTCCAGGCAAGGCTTGCCCTGAAGATTTTCACCAGATACGGGATTAGTATATCTTGGCCCTTTTGTAAAAGGGCTAGGAATATACCATCGCTCCCAGGCGATTTAAATGGCTTAAATGAGTCTATGGCCCATTGGACTTGTTTCGGTCTAAATATAGATGTCGCCGTTCTCCAGTCCTCATTCTTAGGTCCTAGAGTTGTCGTTTCATCTTTGCCCGATTTGGTACTGGTTACCCTAGCTGATCCAGGAAAGAGAGTTGTTGCCAAGAGGTTGATCGTCTCCTCAGTTGAATCAGTAAAGGTTCCATCAGGCTTTTTTAGCAGACCGATTGGATTAGTAGGCGTCTTTGACATGACCTTATGAATGCGAGCTCCTTGAGGCGTTTTCGTAATCTCCTCGCAGAACCGCCTCCAAGACCGTCTTTTCGCCCTTCTAAGTTCTGTGCTATATTTCGTTAGGGCCTTAAGGAAATCCCTTTTGGAATCGGGAGTTTTGGCCCTGTTGAAGAGTTGTCGCGTTTGCGCTCTTAACTTGTCTAGCTTGGGTGTCCACCAGGGTGTCGTGTTTCCCCTACGGGTCTTGAGGGGACAGTTATCTTCAAAGGCTTCTATGATAGCCTGGTTAAGCTGGTTCACCGCAAGCTCGAGGGCACCGCGAGTTTTTATCGCTTTAGGAAAGTTTGCTAGGCTGTTGCGCAGATGGTCCTTATATGATTCCCAATCTGTAGCCCTGCGGTCTCTGAAAGATTCTACTTGATCTTGAGTGTCCTTTCCTATAACGAATCTTATCTGTCTATGATCAGACATGGATACCTCGTTGCTGACATGCCAGTCGTTTATCGCCCTGTACAGATTGTTAGTCGCAAGAGTAATGTCGAGTACTTCCCGTCTAACTTTAGTTATAAAGGTCGGGTAATTCCCTCTATTCACTATTTGTAGACGGTTAGTAAGGATAAAGTCATGAAGGGACTCACCTCTGTTGTTGATGTCCGTACTCCCCCAGTTAGTGTGGTGTGCGTTGGCATCACAAGAGATCAGAAGCTCGGCGTTGTGGCTGCGGGCATATTCCACAACCGTCGCCAAGTCTTCTGAAGGATCTTTGCTATCCCCTGGGAGGTACGCGGAGCAGATTAGTGTTCTTTGTGCTTCTCGCCCCCTGAGGTTAACAAAAGCTGCCACCAGGTCGTCACTGCAAAGCTCTGGTACAGGAAGAAATTCGAGTTTTTTATTAAACACGATGCAAGCTCTGGGTCTTGTTCCTTGGTTGTTGTATAGTAACTTACCGAAGTTAAGGCCCGAGATGGTGTTCGCCTCAGACAGCCAAGGTTCTTGAATGCAGGCGATGTGTAGGTCCTCCTCGCAAAAGACCTTCTCTAGAACCGCCGAAGCGGCTCTAGCGTGGTGCAGATTTATTTGCACCACCTTGGCCATTATTTGCGAGAAGTTGGGTCTTTGTGCGGTGAATGCTGAATAGGCGCTTTACCTCGCCTTCGAGCCTTTTTGCGGCCCTTAGGCGCTTGGTTCGCCCTTCCAGCATTGGTACCACTGCTACCAGGCTTAGGTCTATTCAGCCCTTTGCCCGGCGGTGGTGCACTGGTCCCTGGGGTCGGTCCATGGGCGGGTCGTTCTGCCTCTCCAGTAGAGGTATTAGGTCCTGGTACCTTAGAGGTAACAGTGTCCTTCGCCCGGGAGCTACTGGGAGTAACGACTTTCGCTGCCTCCACCCGATCTTTGTGGGCCGTGGTTGTTTCGCCTCTAATGCGAATTTGGGCTTTGCGAAAACCAAAATTGGGACTGAAGTTCATCCCGCGGAGTACCTCCACCGATTCATCGTCCAGAGAGAACGCCATGTCGAACGACCTCTCTTGCTTCTGAACGTTGAGAACCCTCCACAGGCTTGTCTCCAGGCCCAAGTTTTGGGATTTCAAAAGTTTAAAGGCCTCTTGGGGAGTTTTCGCGTCTATCAGCGGTACATGAAGGATACCAACCCTCTTCCTGGGTAGTTCGCTCTCGTTTTTAACCGAGAGTTCTGCCCCAGGCCAAGGCCTGATATCCTTCACTTTCTTGCACATCCAGTCCCGGCTATATTGATCACTACAGTGAAGTAGCAACCAGCCCGGCTTGAATGTGCATCCGCTGAAGCGCGCACCCCCTCCTGCCTCATCAACATCGCGAACGGCATCTAAGATTGCCGTGCGAACAAGTAGCAGCTGTTGGTCGTCCATAGGTTCCGTATTGAAGATCCCTATGCGAACCGATGCTGCTGCGTCCCTAAACGAGGTAAGTCCTGACTCACCGGAACTTCCTGGTCGTTCTTTATCTCCCAGTGGGGTGCCGGTTTTGTTAAGGTCTTCCCTCTTTTTAGGTGGCAGTTGTGGAGAATCCTCCTCGGGTCTAGTTCGTTTGACCGCCCTAGGACCCGGGGTGGCGTCTGCCGTGCTGCTGCTTGAGCTTTCGGGCTGCTGCTGGTTCGCACCAGCGGCAGGGCGAAAACTGGCTAGAGCTTCAGTGTAGCTCATGCCACTCGCCAACAGCCGCTTAAGGCGTCGCCTTCCAGCCCCGCTCATGCGAGTGAATGCGGTCTTCTTGGGCGTTTTAGGTGGCTGTTGTTGCACACTCGTCCCAGAATTTTCCGCCTTTGTCTCAGCTTCTGCGGTGTCCATAGGGTCCCCTTCAGAGCTGAGAAAAATCCCTGATAAATCAGGTGTGGTAGAACGCGATTCCGCGTTGGTGGTATCCCGGCGTTCGTTATCGCCTAGGAGGAAAGCTTCGAGTTCGTTATTAGCGTCCATGAAGTTCCCACGAGTAGCTAGGGAAATAAAACGTCCACCCCGGCAGAGCCCCGCATGCCCAGGTAAGGCTAATACATCTCCGAGGTCGCCTGGTATCGGAGTGACACCGTTCGAGACCATGCTGCACCATGGCCACGCAGCTATCGGCACGGTTCGTTTGACACCTTAGCTTGTGCGTCAGACTATTAGCCTGCGGAGGTTGTCTGACTTCGCACCCCCAAGGATGGGATAAGGGTAAGGATATGGGGTAAGGGTGGGGATATAGGGTAAGGGTAGGGATATGGGATTAGGGTAGGGATAAAAATGGGAGGGATTTGGGTTTGGGTTACACCTGGTCAGTGGGAGAGCTGTACCAGGCACGCCCGTCATACTTGGCTGACTCAGATCCGGGGCAGGTGGTAAGTAATGCGACGCCCGTTGTCAATCTGAGCCATTTCCAGGGCACACGACCCACAACAGTGGGTCCGCCCCAGGTCTGTACGTCGGCAGTACCTGGGGCGGCGTGGACGTATATGACGGACTTAGAGGACGGGACTTATAGCCCAGCGTCGCATGCCCAGGCGTTCCCCTCCTCCCGCGCCCCTGTAAAGGTCTTACGGAATAAAGATTTATGAGTTTGAGTTGAAACGGACGATTTCGTTACAGCTGTGGAACGACCAGCACGCTAGGGACGCCGTGGTGCCGGCGCTTCGGGAGTCCCTGCAGGCTTTGAAGCTGGAATACGTTGACCTATACCTTATACACTGGCCTATTGGGCAGTTTGTGAGTACCTACTTAGACTATTGCAAGTAACCATAAGTTTGCATCGCATGAAGTCACTGGTGCCCACGTATTTTAAATTTTCTTCACAAAAGGGTATCCAATGGTCGTGACGATAGAAGGCTGGATAATAATTAATTTTAATAATTAATAATAATAATTTATTTATTTAAGACATTAACATAATTATTAAAACGTTAATAGTTGCATTAGTCTAGGACTGTGTCGCAACTATTAGCGCCCATCCCGAACCAATTTCAAAAAGGAAATAATTTAATATAAAGGCGCGAGCTTGATTCTCAACTATAGTGGAACTAGCTATCCTAACTTCAGGTTGGCCTACATGACATTACAGAGAAAGGTGCAAAGGACCTGAAAAATTGCTTGAAAGCACCTTGGTGTTTATGGGTGAAACCCAAAATCCTCAGCTACAGGAAAACCTTTTTATTAATTTATAGTCTGTCGATTAAATGTGTTTAAAGTGTACACTTAATAGTGAGCCTGAGCCTAAGTGTGAGCTTATTAATAATCCATGGACATATACACGAACTTATTAATAAATCCATGGTACTATACAATTTTGACGGTGTTACCAAGTAGGGTTTTTTTGTTGCCAAGTCCTTTTTATTTTTCCATGTAAACACATTTAATCGACAGACTATAAATATCGTATCTTCTCATTTCGATTGATTGTTTTATCTCGTTCTCCAGCCTAACAAGACCTGCGACAACACCGACTACCTAGAGACGTGGCGCGGTATGATAGACGCCAAGCGGCTAGGGCTGACCAAGTCCATCGGAATCTCCAACTTTAATCAAGAGCAGATTGATAGGATCCTGCAGAACCACCTGGAAATGCCAGCTGTACTTCAAGTAGAGGTGAGCTTTACCAGAGGGTGACTCTCTCCTATCGAGGTCTCTCGTGCCTTACCACTTTGTAGAAATATTCGTTTGAAAGCGGATCGCATCGGACACGCCCACACGACCCATACCTATCCCTGATTGGCTACGTATTTTTACTACGATTTACTACGGCCAATCATAGACAGACATCTGTTTTCATTAAAATCGCTCTTAGTGTCAGTCTGCTTTAAGCTTTACTATTGGTGAATGAATGGAGCGGGGCGTGGTCTGACGCGATTGTCATCGTGCAGTGTGCAAGCGACTTTCGACGTAGGACTGATAAGGTGCCAGTGTCCTCGATAGTACCTGTGGTTCACAAGATAATAGATTCTATCGGTTATCTTGTGGACTTATCTAACCTATTTCTTGACAGACTAACGAGTCTAACGACATCGGATTTAAGCACACTGGAAGTGCGTAGAGAAAGAGGCGATCTTAACGAGACACACTAGGTACATCTGCAATTTCGACGAGACCCAAACACCCGTCACGGAGGCCACACCTACAGGCTTAAGCGACAATCTTTAGCCTTAATCCTCACAAACATTTCCTATCAAATAGAGTGGTTGCAGCATGGAACAAACTTTCAGAAAAGATTCAAAGATTCAAACATCCAGTATTAACTCCTTCAAGAACAAGTGGGATGAACATCTAAAAAAATGATACATAATATGAGAAAAAAAATAAGTTATAAAGATTAGATACAGGCCATTATCAATTGAAATAACTGCCTCCCTGATTAATAAATAATAATAATAATATTTCTGCGCTATGTAGCAATGTTTTTGTTGCTGCTCCGGTTTTGAAGGGTAAGACGGGCTGTGAATTACCTTTAGGTATTTAAAAAGTGACCAGCGTTATTATCTCTTCTATAACATAATGAAATCGCATAAAATAAATCTTTTAATTGGCGTGAACCGAATTCTTAAGAATGAGTTCGAGTTATGCAGAACCGAAGTAAATCTCATCTCCAAATCCCACTTCATGTGCGAGGATAATGATGATAAAAATCCTGAGATGTCTAGGTGAACCTGAATCTCCAGCAGCCAGCGTTGCTAGCGTACTGCAGGGACAAGGGCATCGCTGTGATGGGCTATACACCGTTCGGCTCCCTTTTCCCAGGGAAGGCCAGACCGGACGCTCCCCCTCCCAGGATTGACGACGCAGAACTGGTCGCCATCGCTAGCAGATACAACAAGACCGTTACTCAGATCACTCTGCGATACTTGGTTAGTATTTAGTCCTTAATGGTTATTTACGGTAAGCTGAAATCTTTTCAGGGTTTTAGCCTTAGAGCATTTAGCCTCTAAGGTTTTAGCGCACGGAGAGATACAGCCTGGGTAGGCTCCCCACACAGTGGACAGGATATTTGGTGAAGGTCGCGAGAACAGCTGGTTGAGAGCTGCGCAGGACCAATCGGTTTAGGGGAGGCTATGTCCATCAGTTCTAAACTGCTTTCGACTGAAATAAAGATGATTTTTAGGTGTCCGTGTCTGAAAAGGAGAGAACGAGACACTTATACGCTCACTTTGTTGTCCGTCCGCCGTGTTAAGACCTTTTTTCTCAATAACGCGTATAAATATCAAACTATCAAACTGAAAAAAGTCAGAAAGTATTAACTCCGGGATTTTGGTTTTTTAACTATTAATATGCACTCGTAACTCTGACTCTAGAATACGATATTGGTCTTTAATCCTATTCATACGCCCATGTCGTATAAAAAAGTCGGCTTACTCATTAAAGCGATAAATGTCATAATCTTCCCTACCTCCTTTTCTTCCTCTTATTTTAATATTATTGTCTTTCTCTTTCTCAGCTGGACTTAGGCGTTGTGCCGATCCCTAAAGCACTGAGTGCCAGCCACATCGCATCAAACTTCCAATTGTTTGACTTCCGCCTGACAGCGGAAGATTCTGAACAGATGAAGAAATACGACCGTCACTACCGAACGATACCACAACTGAAATGGCTAGATCATCCCTATTATCCGTTTGAAAAGGAACATAAATAAATGCCACAATAATGGTACTTCTGAAATGTTACAGCAAAATGTTCAATATCATTTGCAGTTTCCAGTTTATTGCTGTCTCGGCTACAATTGTATTATATAATCAAATATACTTATTTGCTAATAATAAACGAGTTTAATTTTTATTCGGTACTTAGTTCCCTTTTAATATTAATGTTTATATTCTGAGTTAAAAATGTGTACATACTATAACCTTTATGGTTGGACTCGGGCCTTATATCGCTAGCGTCAATGCATTTAGGGCGTGTCAATAACTCTTTAACAGCATTGCTTTTTAGGACAGCTATTGTTTATCGATATTTAAAAGCGATAACTCACTAACACATTTGTCGCTATTGACTTATAAAGAATTTGTAGTTAGAATAAATTGCCAAAAGTGACAAAAGCAGTTTAATTGAAACGCTATCAAGACACGATGACAATGTTAAGATTAGAACTTCGGGCCTAGACAAGTCACACGCTTATTTTTCCGCAGGGAACATGACGTATAGAAATGATAATAAGCTTGTGACAACCTCAAGCTATTTTTTCCGCAGCTGATGTCCATTCCTTTTTTTACCGAACAACTGCGGAAAAATAAGTGTTTGGCTTTTGTCTAGACCCCCTAGTCATTTAGATGTGAAACATGTCATTATAAGTGAATGTCCATTATAGCATAATGTCACACTCACATGGACTACAGTTTAAGCTTGTAGCACATAGTTGGTTTTAGAGTTGTATTGGAAACGACCGAAGATTTGGCTATATGGGCATAATACCCTTTGCCTCGCCAGAATGAGAAAATCAACTAAAAAAATGGTAATGCATTGGAAACAAGAAAGAAAAACAACCAAAGAACTGGCTGTATGGGCATAGCACCCTTTGCCTTCCCAGAATGGGAAAATGGACTAAAAAAAAGTCATTCATTTTGTTTGTCAATGTCATTGAGTTTTTTGACGTGTCCACTACAAGTTGTTAGCCGCGATGTCTTTAATATTTAATTTATTGGTGTTCGTATTTTTATGCTGCTTATTACAACATGTTAATACGCAAACAGTGCATAGACGTTTTGAATACAAGTATTCTTTCAAACCACCGTATTTAGCTCAAAAAGATGGATCAGTTCCATTTTGGGAGTACGGAGGCAGTAAGTCTAACCTTTTTCTCCGCAATCTACACGTCGTTCGTAGTATTAATGGTGTTCGTGGAATTACAAATTCATGTACCTTCAAACTAAATAAAAATTTGCAGAGTTTTATGTTAAAAAAATGAAATAAACAAATTAAAACAATTGTTGTTACGGTTGATAATGACAGCGACACGTCAGTGGAAGTTGTCGCGTTGGAAAGAGATAGATGCATACAGTTTCACTGTCGTGTGAAAGGGATCTCGACATGTTGTCAAAAATCATGCTTTTTTTCGGTTCCACGACGGCAAGTGTATTTTGCCAATCTGCAGAATTTGCAAGAAGCTAATGAATGATTATGAAATACATTCTTTAACTGCTATTAGAGAAATTAATGAATGATCTGCACATTAATAAAATGTTTGTTATTTTTTAGAAATTTGTCCCCCAATTTATTTTAAATACCCACAGTAGTTATACCAAATATTATTTAAATCAAAGTCTAAACAAGAATATTTTTACCTTATACCAAAGAATTTTTTTATGTGTACATGCTCACCAAAATGTGCTGCAAATTTTATCTAATGCTTACCCACTATATTGAATAATTGGCAAATTAAGTCGGTTAAGGTACTACTTTCCCGTTTTCAAGCAATTTTGATTAACTGTACCGCCACAAATATAAAATAAACAGGTCTCAAATTGTATGATATTGTTGAACACATTATCCATTGCAAAAATACATTTTGTATTTTGTACTCCCAATTTTCCAACCCAATTAAAATCTGTAAAAAATAACATTTTCGTTCAGTCACAGAGGGTAAGCCACATTAGAAGCTATGCAATTATCAGCTATATTTCCTTGCAATGAAGGAGTCACCATGCATGAATAGATTTCCTGGGAAACCTCGCCTTAAGTAGTAAGTAATACTACTGTTAAAAAAGTATTTTAATATGCATAATATACACCACACAGACAGACAGAGACAGAATCCCACTGTATTAGAATTGTCAGCAAGAGTACCTTACCTATTTCTGCAGTAATGGTGTTTTTGTATTGCAGTGTTTTAGTTTGATCAGTAGGACAGTTTACTTACTTGTACAATTGAAGTATTATTAAACACAAAATCTTTCTTCACAAAGATTTTAACAATAAATAACTTACTCTTTTACCTAGCTACTTATACATACTAATCTCTTATTTTGAAATAGATTGCAAAGCTATATTTTTATTCTTTCTCAAATATCATTTCTCCACCTATTGCTTCTTAACTCACAGGGCAGTGGATTTTATTCTAGTTACATTCATCACCAGAAAATCTTTGTGAAATGGTTCCAAATCTGTTAGAAATTACAATGAATTTTCAGCACAGGACATTGTATTTCACGATTGAGGCACCATTTGGAAACTGCCCACATTTCTGCCCAAGAAGTGGTTCAATGGACTGGATTTTCTCAGCTCCATTGTCAACTGGGGCTATTCTGTCTGAGTCTGTTCCAAGCTTAGCGCTATGTCTAACAATTTGTGTTTTGGTGACATCCTGTAAAAAAAAGCTTTTCAAAGTTAAAATCTTACTTAAGGTCCACAATGAATCAAGAGCAACCAACCAATCCTTTAATTTTATCAATTGAAACAGTGCAGTCTGTTATAATAATGTGATCTAATATTTTAGTAAAATAAAATCTTATAAGCATGTTTTGTAGTAAAACACAAAAATAGTTTAAGTAAGGATGCTCAACATAAAACTGATTGGGGTGCCAATTACTCTATGCTACTACTGTACCTGGAACATAATACTTATGTCACATGTGGGCAATACATAAACACTACTCCTTGTGGGGCTTACAGTTTCTGAATCTTATGGGAACCACATCTCTTATATTAGACAATCATTTTCGTTAACATTAAAACATGATGTGTTGAATATCTTAATGTTATTGATTAATTAATATTATGACTAAGGAAATGTTCATAACAAGTCAGATGCTGACTGTGATTGTCCATTAAACTGATAATTTATTTCCATACATTAATTTTTTTTGTTTACACCAACCGACAATTCACCATGCAGCAGTCACTCTCCGCAGCCAAACATTAACTTGTTTTGGCCAATATTTTGGTATTAAAAAATCACTAATAATATATTGGACTTGAATGGGATTAAAACATATATTGAAAGAGAGAGAATCCTGTGATTCCTTTAATAATAAAAATGTTACTCCGTAGATCATTTATATTAATAGGGCTATGAATGCTTCATTTTAGTCAAAACCAATTTTTGATTAATTATATAACAATCATATAAATATGCATTGACATCATTACATTACTTGCATATAAATGTAACATAGTGCATCTACATAATAAGTTTCCTCCAGAAAAGTATTATGTTTTTTATTTCTATCTCTTTCCTTCTCTGATATTATTTCTAGGATGTAATTCTTTACAGCCTTATCAGTATAACTTTATAGAAGTGTGTTGAATTACCATGCAAATTCTGTTTATGTATGCATTTGAAAATGTTCTAATTAAATTTCAGTTGTAACTCAATGACAATTATGTTTTCATATTACTCTTGTGTGACTTCTTTTCATGTTACTCAATGTGCTTGAGGCAAATATTGAGACGAATATTACTGTTTTGTTTCTGTGGAACATACAAATTGATACTATGCACAACAATTATATCCTTAACTTAAGTGTGCACAAAATGTGTTTTCTTATATATTTTTGCAGTTTTAGCTGTTATTGATTATGCAGTATTGCCAACAATCATAGATTTCATGCTTACAAATTGATTTAACTAGAGGCATACATTTTAATCGGGTTAATTTAACAAATATTCGCTGAAGTTAATATTAGTAAAATATTCAGTAAATTCAATATATTGAATTTACTGAATATTTTACTCAGTAAAAAAAGTATCACTTATGTATCCAGGTCCAATAATTTGTGTTTAAAAATTGGTCCGACTCGATTTGTGTTCATATGGATAGATTCTAAGTGTTTATTTTGTAAAAGTATCATTGTGCCAAGCGATTTCATATTATTTTCCATTTGTTATTAGTGCTATCAATTTTATAGAGAGTATCCCATAAAAGATATAATCCCCCATTATAAACAGAGCACTTTTATCAACTACTATTTGATAAAAGTTCATGATTGTATTCATGAAAACTGGAATTTACATGATAAGGTGTTCTTTGTGTGATTTTGAATATTATGACTACAGTTAATATTATAACTTAATTTCAGTAGTAACTAATAACTCATTAGCATTACATATCAGAGGGCCTATTACCGATCTCATGGTTTTGCAAATGATATCATATGATATCATAATGCAAAACGAAAAATACGATTTTCGGTCAGATTTTTGATAATTCGTTCATTCTGCCAGGCTATAGTGTAGTAATACGTGGCAGACGAAGGGCATTTGCTATGCGATAGCTCAACCACTATGGTCGAGATAGCCCAGGCGCGTGGGTCCACTACCCACATCGCATTGTAGACCCTCCGACCCTACTAAACTTGGGGGGGATCGGCATTCTTCCGGAAGAGCCCCACACACGCTTGTCATCTAGTCAACAGCGGATACGGTAATACCTTAAACGTAGGTTTGTTGCCACAATGATAATAAATTAATTAATAATTCCAGTGTACAGACCCTGTTGACCTTTGTTGTACATCTCTTTATATTAAACTATATTTTTACTATACCACTTTTCTTGCTAACTATACCCAGTCTCAGGAAAAAGTAAATGGCAGTCAGGAAGAAAAGTTGCACAATAAAAATTATATTTATAATATTTACTTTAACTATTATCAACCCGTCCCAAATGGGCCATAGGCTTGGGCATCGAGTTGAATAACTTTTCTTTAAGGCTAATTTTTGTGTTTGTAGATGCAATAGCGTCAAGCGAGAACGTCCGTCTGGCGCCGTCGCTGCGCAGTCAGAAGGGCGCGATCTGGTCCAAGCAGCCCATCAACTTCGACTGGTGGGAGGTGGACATTATGTTCAAGGTCACAGGTCGTGGCAGGATTGGCGCTGATGGATTGGTTAGTAGTTCTCACTACCATTGTATGAGGTGAAGCTGTAAAAGTCATCATCATCATCATCATCATCATCACAGCTCATTAACGTCCCCACCGAGAGGCTCGAGCCTACCCTAAGTTAGGGTGATTAGTCCTTAGTCAACCACGCTGACCCAGTGCGGATTGGTCGACTTCACATACACCATTGAATTTCTTCGCAGATGTATGCAGGTTGCCTCACGATGTTTTCCTTCACCGTAGGAGTGTCAGACAAATGTACATATGAAATTCGAAACGAAAAACACATTGGTACATGGCGGGTCCCGAACCCCGACCTCCCGATTGGAAGGCAAGTGCCGAGTCCACAGCGCCACCGACGCTCCGTAAAAGTCATAGCATAGGTTAATCAATAAAACATCGCTAATAACGTACTGTCTGGTCTAATGACTGATGGAATCCCGTTCAAACATGCATATAAGCTACCTAAGCAGCTTACAAAGTCTATGGACGTCCACGCCCAGAGCCATTTGCACATTGCCAACCCAGTATATTATGCCAGCACAAGAGAGCAGGAGCCTTTTTGTGCTAGCGTTAATGCATTTAGGTGACCACACTCGCGCGCAGAAAGACAATGTGACATTTTCAATATTAAATTAATACTTATTTCACAGCATTACGTTATTTGTTTGGTTCTGGGTGGCGAAGGCAGTTCTCCAAACAAATTGCTAATTATAGCTGTAAACACTGGTAGTTCTGTACCACCCTTAAAATTAGAAAGGGAGGGAGAATGTGGATTTTCTGAGCGGCCGAAATACATAGTCTGTACCTCAGCTAATTGTAATCTAGCTTTTAGTCTGATTTTGAGACAGGATGCATTTTGATGCGATGCGGTAACTTTATTCCAAAATTCCCATTCCCACAGGATTAGAATAAAATCATGTTTGTCGCTAGGCGTTCTGGTACACGACGTCACGCGGGGAGTACACGGGCGACGTGTTCGGGTCCTCGGACCGCTGGAACGGGCTGGGGCTCATCTTCGACTCGTTCGACAATGACAACAAGCACAACAACCCGTACATCATGGCGATGGTCAACGACGGCACCAAGGTCTTCGATCACAAGAGGTACATGAACTAAATACTGTGGCCACTGTCGTTGTAAATACTGTCGTCACTTCGGGGGACCGCCATTAATATATTTATTAAATTACTAGCTTTTGCCCGCGGCTTCGCTCGCGTTAAATTCGGGGTAACACGGAAGATTTCCAAAAAAAAATAAGGCAGGTATTTTTCGTTGGTAACAAAGAGTCTGTGTATCGATTTTTAGCTTCCTACCTTGAAAACTGCGAAAAGTCCCATATAAAATTTCACCCCCTTTTTTCCCTTTTTTAAGGGGCTGGGGGCAGATTTAAAAAAAAAATGATGCACGATTTTTTTGTTAGTCACAAATAGTCCGCATACCAATGTTTAGCTTTCTACCTTGAAAATTGCTGAATGCTCCATACAAACTTCCACCCCCCATTTTAGGGAAGTGGGGGGTTAGAAAGAGACAAAAAGTAGCGTCACTCTCCATCCCTTCAACTATCTCCACTTAAAAAAATCACGTCAATTCGGTACTCCGTTTTGCCGTGAAAGACGGACAAACAAACACACACATACAGTTTCCCATTTATAATATTAGTATGGAAGTATAGATATCCGACCGAACCAAGGCGTCACTCCGACAGTACCGTCATTTACAACAACAGGTCTCGGGAAAACTAGATTATTGTATGTACATGACTTTGGTTTTATCTATGTTCATCCCGAGACCCACCCGTGTTGAAAAACCGCTTAGGCCGTTCAACGTTATGTACCTGTCTTACCCTTCAAACCAAAATACAGCAATTTAAGCAGCGCTGCTTGGCAGCAGAAATAAGTATAATTAGAGATATCCACGCAGACGACTTAATCTCACTGGTTATATTTATTCGTTTCTTAGCAAAATCAATGAAATCTACATTTATTAAACAAATATTACGTTATCTAGAAGTAACGCAGCTTTAACGTGTACTTTAAAATGTGATTAATTATAAATTATACTATTTAATGCCATGTCAGTAGTCGGCTAATACTTTCTCAATGACTATAGTATCTTATAATTGACGGTAACCTAATTGCATTAGACGTTAATGTTTAATTACTTTCAAATTCTTCATCATTAAAACTTGATTTATGTTGCTGGTGAAGGATCTGTAATGGATTTTTAACGATTTGTGTTGCTAATTTTCGTTTGATAGCGACTCTTACACTCGTATCACAACTAAAGTAACGACTTTAACCCAAGTAATTACTTTGATTTGACAATAGATACGAGTGTTATTGACGTGATTTTCTGTCAAATTTCAAACCTCATTTAGAATCATTGTCACAAAATAACACATTGCCATAACAAAAAAAGAAGAACATATTATTGTTGCATTTACGAGTAAAGTACTTAAAAGACTAATGTATGTGTATTATATTTATCCTGAACTAGGCCTAATTTTGTAACTCAGTCAAATCCTAATACTTACATCTATTACTTGTGTGTTTTTTGTGATGTGAATTTTTCTTTTTCTGTCTTTCTAATACCCCTAACCTACCTGCATTAATGTTAGAATTAGCGTATCTCGCTTTATTGTTCCTCTTTCTGCATGCGTAGCACAAGGATCGCGAGAGTATTTTCTCGGCCTATTCCTCTACACCGAAATGTTTGTTTGGTATCGAGAAAGTGACAGTTAATGATAGACATATTTATCTCGGGGTCCTTGTGCTACGCGTGCAGGTCTTATCCCCGTCTCATGCAAGATTCTCCATATTATTCCATTTCTTTTATTTCCACAGTTTATTTTCAGGATGCAAACTCTGGTGTCAAACAGTAATCTTGCATGAGACGGGGATAAGACCTGCACGCGTAGCACGAGGATCGCGAGAGTATTTTCTCGGCCTATTCCTCTACACCGAAATGTTTGTTTGGTGTCGAGAAAGTGACAGTTAATGATAGACATATTTATCTCGGGGTCCTTGTGCTACGCGTGCAGGTCTTATCCCCGTCTCATGCAAGATTACTGTTTGACACCAGAGTTTGCATCCTGAAAATAAACTGTGGAAATAAAAGAAATGGAATAATAGTACCTAGTGGAATAGTTTGTTCCATGGACCGAAAACCACCCTGCGCCATGGTTTGCTCTGTGTCCAACTGCACTGCTCCATGGTTTGTTCTGTGAAGATTCATTATTGAATCATCCTCTTACTACTAATGTTTCCGTTAATACTCACAATGTTTCAAATAAAATAATTTGCAAAATGAAGCCAAGAAAATCTCTTTTTAAATAATAATAATATGCCAAGAACATAACTTTCTAGATATTAAATTTACACGGATTTACATGAGTTTCATTTTAATAAGACGAAAAATGTGTCATCTCATCTTACTTACTAAAGTTGTTATGTTCAGCGATGGTTCGGCTCAGCTGCTTTCCGGCTGTCTGCGCGACTTCCGTAACAAACCGTACCCGCCCCGGGCCAAGGTGGAGTACTACCTCAACACCCTGACTGTCTACTTCCACAATGGTAAGAATTACACTACGTATTGTAAGTATATCCATCCAACCCAGTGAAGTTGGTGCAAATTGTATAATAGGCTAGATAAATAATTTTTTTTTGCTTTAATAGAAGCTCATTCATATAATAAACAGAAAGAAAAAATCGGTTATCGAATAACTATAAAAACAATCACGATATAAGGTATTAAAGATTTTTCTCCATCTCTTTCTAGCAAAACGGCAATTTACATGGAGTTTATATGGCCGTACTCAACAATGACGTCACGGTTGATGGCGGATCTCTCTGTCTAATCATTTCCAGATTAACAACTAAAAATGCTTGTATCTAATGTATTTCTAAGCCGATTTTAATTCTAATTTCACAGGATTGCATCTTTTGCTACGGTGTTTTAATATTTTATGACGAGACGTGAAAATTTGAATTCAGTCATCATCCCGATTATATTGTCTGTACTAGTAAATGAATAGAGTTTGCGCTCTGACGTGCAAACTGCAAATGTTTGTTATGTTTGCAAACCTATTGATAACTTCACATGTGAACATTGAATTCCAATTTACCAATGTGGCAATGTCTATGTATTTGTTTTCCTTTGCTCAATCTACACATTTCCATTTAAAAAGTGCGAGTACCGTGTTTAATCTATGAGATACGTAATGCTAGAAAGTTTGCAGAAACGTTACAATAGATAGAGTAACGTCAAAGTACAAAGATAGATGTAACGTTGTGAATCCTAGGCATGACAACCAACGAAGCAGACTACGAGCTGTGTTTCCGCGCCGAGAACGTGGTGCTGCCTCGGGGGGGCTACTTCGGCCTGTCCGCCGCCACCGGGGGACTCGCCGACGACCACGACGTCATACACTTCCTGACCACATCACTGCACACCACACAGCAACAAGGTTGGTGCAATAACTATGCGCTGCAAATGAGAACAAAGTGCTGCCTCAGGGGGCTACTTCGGTCCCAGCGGGGGTCGCTTCGGTCCCACCGGGGGTCGCTTCGGTCCCACCGGGGGTCGCTTTGGTCCTACCGGGTCACTTCCCGGGGACTATGATGTCATACACTCCGCTGCACTCTACGCAACAGTAATAATAATAAGGTTTTTATTGACTTACAGAAATAGGATACATTTTGTTTCTACAATCAATGTTTGTATTGTACACAGTGTGAAAGAGCATGATCAATCGTAAGTACCAGAGATTCCCAAACTAGGCCATGCCTGTCTCTTGGGAAACCAAATAACTATTACTATTCGGAATTTTATGAGGATGGTAGACTGCGATTATGTGTGTTTGTGTGTGCGTGCGTGTGAGTGTGTATGTGTATGATGCGCACGCGTGTGTGTGTGTGTGTGTACGAGTATGTGTATGAATAACGTTGGTGCACTCGCCATACAGTACAAAAAGCAAGCGTAGTGCTGCCTCAGAGGGGAGGGGGGCACTCGGTCCCATCGGGGGACTTGTCGGCGATCTTGACGTCATACACTACCTAACCACTTAGGCTGCAGACCACGCAACACTCGCCATACATTGCAAAAGGGAACGTAGTGCTGCCTCAGCAAGGTTACTTCGTTCCCGCCTAGGGCTACTGCGGTCTCACTGGGTTCCTACTTCGGTCCCATCAGATCAGGGAGCTAGCCGGCGACCACAATGTCATACCACACAGCATAAGGCATCCTTTATACGATTGGTTTTGCTGTCAATTTTTCCATAGTCACAGCTTTGACTTTGTATTGATTCCTTCATTCCTTGAATTTAACTGCTGCTTGCATTAACGTGTAATTGATACCTAATGTTGATTCACTCACCGTAGGTTACATACTCACTATTCCACTGACTACATATACAAATCAATTAAATTTTTTACAATGTTTCTGTGGAGTGAAACGTCTGAGTGGAGTATGCCCATCTCTCAAAGGACTCTGGCAGGACGCAGGACATTGTCAGTACTTTTGGTTGGCACATGTCTCAGCGGAGCTTTGGGATGTTACGCACTGGTGTCTTTGGTCGCAAGTGTCCATAGGCCTCAGTAACCATTTGCCACCCATTTGCTGAAAAAAAGTACCACCAACATCCTTTTTGGTGGTTTGTTTCGTTGGTCAAAAGATGGAACTACATTCTAAATATCTTTTCAAATGTTATTTCATACAAGTCCTCTCTACATTTAATCTGTATTTCTGTAAGCATGGCATTTGCTAAGCAGGATAAGTTAGCGACTTGATTATACAACGTAAAATTTCAGACACGCAGAATTTCAGACACCCCAACTTAGTATTATTATAAAAAATTATGAGTATAAATAAATTTTCGCTCATTATTTACGAAGATATTTCATTTTTTTAAAGTGAAATATTTTTAACGTCGCCACCAATTTTTTCGTGCATCTATCGCATGTCGAATTACACAAAAACATGAGATCGTTATTTCACTACTTCATTATAAGTCTGGATTGGTCTATGTATTAGACCTTCGACTTTATCGGATAATTTCCCGAAATGCCTACCATCCGAAAAAAACTTATTTATTTTGTTTCACTTGCATCGTGGTTTCATAAAACCACACAATGATGATTTTTTTGTTGCATATCTTGCAAATTTAAAACTCTATTTATCGCGCACCTACAAGTATGATGTTGCCGCTTAGTCGTCGTGCCGATAAGAGATAAAGATGACAGAGTTAGGTAATTTTAAAAAGCGACGTAGTTGAAAAAAATAATATGGATTAAATCTGACCCATATTTTTTATTAGTGAAATCTATTCTACTCTCGATCGATTACTGAACAAACCAGCTTCAGATTTTGCACAATTTCATTAACTCATATACAAGGTTATTTTTTATATTATCACAAAAAATTTGTGTGCTTGTTCAGACAAGCAAACTGGACAACTTTCACTATAACGCCAACTTTGAAATCGCAAAAAAAATCAGCTGTTCCATATAAATGTTCAACATTTATATGGAACAGCTGATTTTTTTTGCGATTTCAAAGTTGGTCCCATAGTGAAAGTTGTCCAGTTTGCTTGTCTAAACAAGCACACAATTTTTTGTGATAATTAAAAAATAAACTTGTATAGCAAAACTATGAATAATGTCAGAATTATTGAAGTAAAATAAACACACAATAGCAGTAATATTACCACTGCAATACGCAGGCGGTCAACAGATCAGCGCGGACGAGCAACACAAGCTCTCGCAGGAGTACCAGCAGTACCAGCAGAAGCTGGAGCAGCAGAAGGACCAGTACAGAAAGGAGCATCCCGATGAGGTCAGTGTGGCCGTGACAAGGCTATAGAATGTTCCAATAGTACATGCATACATGGTGTAAAAAGACCGGTACCGAAGCCGAAACCCACGTATTGCTCCCATCATCATCACTAGTTTTTGTCTTCTAGACCATGGTTGTGAAACTAATAGTTGCTGAGATATTCATAGTTCGTTTTTTTTTCAAGATTTTTATACAAAACTGGGCAAAATGTATTTTGATAATTTTCGTCCAAAGGAACATCTACGAAAAAATCAGTATTTCTTAACAAAATTTACGCTCGCGCGCAGGGCATAGGCGCGCGCGTTACATTGCGTAGTATTTATTGTCGTTAGTTTTTTTAGCTTTAAAATTAATGTCGTTTCACATCATTGATTTTACGTTATATTGCTTTATTTAATGGTCTGAATGCGGAGACGCGGGCTTTCGGTATACGTCTTTTTACACCCTGTATAGTGTGACAGGAACGCAGCGTGTCGCAGGAGTGTACAGTGTGACAGGAACATACAAAACAATCAGCACTTGAGTTAAAATGAGCAGAATCATGATCATATCACACGAATATCATTACTAATTTTTAGCATTTAAAGCATACGGAATAAATTTATAATACCTTTAGTAAATGTGCACGCATAGTTTTTAAAAACAATTCATAGTTTAAGGTATACAATACTTTGGGATTTTGTGAACAATTCAAAAGTTATATAAAAATTAAAAAAACAAAGCTAAAAATTAAAAAGTCTAAATTATTCATAGAACAAGGATTAATGTAAAATTTGAAAATCACATACTCAAAGAATCCAACACTATTCTTCTTTTATGAAATACACTCAATCGGTCTTATTACGAAACCTGGTTTAAACCTGGTCTAAAGTCAGTCTTGGTTTAAATGTAGTGCGCTTTCACTTGTTTCAATATACATAGATAGAGACAGCGTCAACTTAGTCCTGGTTTAAACCAGGACTAACTTTAGTCCATGTTTTGTAATAAGACGGAATATGTCTTGCAGTAAAGTTATCGGTACTTTCAGACAATTTATTGTTACAATTCTTAACAAAAATAGATTTTGTCTCTAATTTGTAGTGGAGGTAATGATGAAATATGAAATGCAATTTATAGCGTTTATTCACGCACTAGGACCTAGGCACAGAATATATAATAGTACTCTATACAGAACGGCCACTCACCTCCCCGCACTCATTTCAAATATCTCACCCCACCCCGCACTTCGTTGTAGACATCACTGACACATAAATAAGGGCGCGCGCGATCGCTCGGGCGAGGAGACGCGAGCGCCGGCCGATAACGGAGACAGCGCCATGCGGGTAAAAGAGAAGGCAGTCGCTGCACTTCTCGCGTCATTTCGATTGATAACCGCGCACTCAGCCCCACTAGATTCCACGCACACATTTGCGCGTGTACAAACGTCATTTGCTTAAGTAGTAGTAATTGGTAATTGATTTGCGAACGTTGTATTGAGTGTGCGGGGTGTGACCTAGACCTAGGTGAAGCTTGCATTATAACGTAAACTAAACGCTCTCACAGTGCTATCTCGTTCTTCAACAGGTGCGCGACAAAGACGGCGAGTTCGACGACTGGTTCGAGTCCGACGGTCAGCGCGAGTTCCGACAAATCTGGCAAGGTGTCATGTCCCTGCAGGATACACTCAGGGACCTCAACAAGAAAGTAGACGAGGTAAGTCTATTCTATACCGGTAATCCCCAAGTCGAGCTTCGGTGGCGCTGTGGACTCGGCACTTGCCTTCCAATCCGGTGCGGGTTTCGAGACCGCAATGTACCAATGTGTTTTTCGTTTTACGAATTTCATATGTACATACATTCGACGCCCTTACGGTGAAGGTAAACATCGTGAGGCCACCTGCATACATCTGAGAAGAAATTCAAAAGTGTATGTGAAGTCGACCAACCAATCCGCACTGGGCCAGCGTGGTTGACTAAGGCCTAGACACGCTAACTTAGTGTAGGCTCGAGTCCCTCGGTGGGCACGTATATGAGCTGTTATGATGAGGATGATTATAAATCCCCAAGTGATTCAATATTGCCCCGGGCATTGCAGAAAATGTGGTCATTATCTATCGATTCCTGATCCCGAACGCCCCTAAACGAGTAAAGTTTAGTCGAGTAGCAGACTCCATTATACATTGGCGGCGAGGAGACCCCGCATAACCGGAAGAACACTTCCGTCGGTATCTATATATAGGGGAATATATAAAAAGGGGGGGGGGGTAGTAAGATATAAAGAGGATACGCAAAAAAGTGCCGACCACAAGTTATATGGTACGAAAGGTGGTCTATGTCGACCTCAGAGGGGAGGTAATGTGAAAAACATTGTTGTTCCCACATAGAGGTAACGTTACTAGTTCCTCAGATGTAGAGAAGTCCAGGTGAAGCTCGCTTTCATCTTCGGTCTTAGCGTCACATACCATCAGAGTGCTCGAGTTTTATCGAGCTCTCCTCGATCGCACGCATCGAACGCTTTAACGCGAATTTGTATGGAATTAGAGCAGCGCCATCTAGTAGCCGCTATGGAATGAGACAGCTTCATCTAGTGACTACTAGATGGCGCTGCTCTAATTCCATACAAATTCGCGTTTACGCGTTCGATGCGTGTGATCGAGTAAAACTCGATAAAACTCGCACTCCGCACACAGATGAGATGAAGGCCAAGAGCTGCCCTGCTATGTGTAAAAAAGTTTTTTTTTTCGTTTATGTAAATCAAGACTTTAATTTTTACTTTCTATTAAATAATGAAACCCATACACAATAATAGACTATACTCAAAATTTTTTAAATGGGTATTATTGATGGATGATTATTATGTTCGAATTTTTTATAATAGTCAAAATACTGATTTCATATTTTTTGTCAACAATTTATCAAAGATTAATGTTGTATGTTTCTTCGCACAGGTAATTGGCAAGCAGACCAACTCTCTGTCGCTACTGAGCGCCGTTTACTCGCACACGCAGGGCCAGCCTCCCCAGCCACAGGTGCCCGGGCAAGCGCCTGCGCAGGTAATATATTGTTATTTATTTAAACCACAGACGTATAAAGGAAAGCAGACATATCGCTCAAAAAGCGTGGCAACATTACTCACACACAAACAATATTAATTTAATTTTACATCTCTCATGTTCGGTAAGTAGGTCCTTATTACCCCCAAATGGGGCTTGTAGGTGACCAATAAGCGCTCTAGGGTAATAATGTAGCTAGAAAAGCCCTGAGGTAGTAGTATTATGAAGAGTAATTTATTGCCAGTATGATGGTTAGATGTACGCGAACTTTTTGAAATAGTGAAGTGTTTTAATACTTACCGCCCTAGGGGCTTTCCAAGCTACATTATTACCCTAGAGAGTTTATTGGTCACCTACAAGCCCCATTTGGGGGTAATAAGGACCTACTTACCGAACATGAGAGATGTAAAGCAGAGTAGTTAGCTCGGGTGTAAGCACCAATTGCACCCTCGAAATATAGGCGCCCTCGCAATCTCGGGCTGCAATTGATGCCTTACAGCCCTTAGCTACTAATCTACTATTATTGTAATTTCTGGAGTTTTATTATATGATGCGTTAGAACACTTCGGGGCACAGCACTTTACCATTGTTCTTGTCCGATTAGCAGTTATTTTTATTTATAATCACAAAACAAAACATTATAACACAATGTCACGACGCCATTTGTCTCTTATTTTGACAAAGCTAAACATGGCGTCCACGTGGCGTCGGCCACGGCTTCGGAAATGTATATGTGTGCGTTAGTATCGCCATAGACGAGAAACAGAAAAAGCGAAATATCATGTCACTTTGGAGTTAAAGTAAAAACGATATACATCACTTATGACAAATGTGTGAGTAAAATTAAGTTAAGTCTGCTTCCCTTTATACGTCTGTGATTTAAACAATAGAATATTTGACAATTCGACCGATATTTGAAATTGGAAATTTTGTGTTAGTTTTATTTGGCACTGACCTAGCTAAAGGCGAGGTGTACTTGTTCCCGTTTGATTTGCGGCGTGTTGGCGTTGTTGGCTCATATTGTTGCGTATACAAATGACCATCGAACTGATAGCAGTGGTTTTAATTTTTTCTATTGTTCCTTACAAAATATACATTTTCTTTTTCTAGCAAAACATAAAATGACACAAATGAAACGCAAACACTGATGGCGCCTAAAGTCGACGCAACCAATTCGGCGTTTCGCCGATTGTTTTATTGCTGAATTTAAAGATTAACTACAATACAATATAATAGTGCTTATCCCTAAACCGGTCCGGTCTCCGTATGTAGCCGGTGGACTTCCTGAGCTAGCTCGAAGGAAGTCGCGGCTCCTGAAGGGCTGCTGTCAATCCACCGAACCACGACCGGACACTAATACATTTTCCCAAACAGATCGCCAATTCACTTTTTAATCGACATTATACGAACCGATTAGCGGACATTCGCGACAATAACAATTCTACTCGAGAAGAAGCGCGCCACGTCGTAATTTAGTTCAATGACATTACAAATTCGACTCGACTGTCATGTCACAGCGGCCGGCCGCCACAGACCAGCCATATCACAGACTACTAACAGTGTTGCCACTCGCTCTTCCTCGAGTGTAAACAAACACTTACTAAAATATTAACGAAATCATCTATAATTTGCAAACGAGCTTGTCAAAAAAAGTTCTCGGAACACTGCCTGTCAGCCTGTCACGAGTGGCTTTGCAAAAAAAAATATTTTCTATGCAAGAACTATTGGACTGAGTTTCATCATACACAGTGTTTCGACGTGTATGCAGGTTAAATTAAAAAGCCAAATTAACACAATACGTAGAAATCCACATGAAGGACTGTTTTCACTATTATTAATATCCCATCGTGAAATTTTCCTAATAAAATTCATTTCGAAATATCCATAAAATATCTTTATAAATCGTGAACCCAGATGAAAATGGGTTATTATTTATGCTGTAATTTCCTCGTATCGACAACAGCAGGTAGTTAAATTTAAAAGTTAAACATGATGCTGTTTCATTTGTGTAATAAGGACAGATAGAGACACAGAGACAGCGTTAGGCTTAAACTATGACTAACTTTGGACAACTGTTAAAACAATGTTTTGTAGTTAAACCGGAAATTTCTTCCCCGCAGATGCCTTCACTACCGATCGGCAGACACGATTGGGACTCGCTGGTCACCAACAACCAGATCATGATCAACACCATTGCTGAGCTCAAGTAAGTTTAACATCTTGTCTAGAATGAAATAATCAATCAGAATTTAAACCTACTTATTCGATTGTAGTATTTGACGACACGGTTAGCGCAGAGGTCGAGTGATCGCCTACTGCGCAACGGGTCGCGGGTTCGATTTCCGTACGGGACAAATATTTTGTATGGCCTACAAAAATTTGTTCCGGTCTGGGCGTATGTGCATTTGATATTCTGTTTGTAAATGCACCCACGACACAGGAGAAGATCCTAGTGTGGGGCGACATTTTTTTAAAAAAAACTAGGTCCTTTAGTAGATCCTATGGAATTGTTCTGACGCCTCTTATTATAATTATAATAATTAAATTCGTATTTATAAATATTTTTATACCTATTAATATAAAAGCTTCTTTAAAAAAAATATACCATAAATGTTTTCCTTATATCTCTCACTAGCTGACCGTATGCAACTTTGTTTGCATTATAACTAAATTTTTCCGTAGGAAAATTACCTTATGTCCTTCCCTTGGTCTTGAACTATCCCTATACCAACTTTCATCAAAATCGGTTCAGTAGTTTCCTTCGAAGCCTATTCAATACAAACAATCAAATCTTTCCTCTTTATAATCTCGACTTACTTACTAATATTATAAAGCTGAAGAGTTTGTATGTTTCGTTGGTTGAAGGCGCTAATCTCAGGAACTACTGATTCAAATTGAAAAATTATTTTTGTGTTGGATAGTCGCATTTATCGAGGAAGGCTTAAGGCTATATAACATCACGCACGCTACGACTAATAGGAGCTGAGCATCAATGAAAAATATTGCAAAAACGGGAGAAATATACATATAGCGAAACGTAGATCGCGGGCACAGCTAGTATTAGTATAGATATCTAAGATAACTGACTACAGTCCTCGTGTCCTTCTCCAGAGGGTTCATAATCGAGGTGTCCCGTAAGTCGGACTCGATCCTGTCGTCCGGCGGCGCGGCCGGTGGGGGTGGGACCGGCGCCATCAACCCGCAGTTCCTGGTGGAGATGAGGGAATCCATCAATCAGCTCAAGACCAACGTGGCTGGAGTCACGCAGAGGTATAACTATGCATTGCTTTTTCAATGAAATGCAGTGTGACAGTGTCGTGGTTTTCTTAATACGTGCGTGTTGTATAATGTTTCTTGCGAATGTTCCGTATAATGCTCTTGTGAACATTCTGTATATTGTTAATGACATAATCACGTGACTGTTTTTATTTAAAACTTTACAGAAGTATTTCTGTAAAGAAATTAGTAAATACGTGTTTTAGGATTTTTCAAAATTCAACCCCAAAACGCGTACAATTCTACGTAGCTTGCTCACGCGTAAGCTCGCCGCGTAGTTTGGTGGTTTTACCACCTACCACTTTTTTGGCAGACTACCAATGATTTTCTTCACAAAAGCTATCAAACTCATATTTATTCCTCAGATAAAAGGTACCTGATGATGGGAGATTCTGATGCCAAGATGCTTGGGCTTACAATATTTTTATTATTTGTATCACGTATAATTTTCTTTATTTTTACATTTTAGGATAGCTAGCAGCTTGTTACAATTAAATTAACATTGGCGTATAATATCTTAAAGCTATTAATAAGCTACCGCATATGGGTATCAAGAGATTAAAATAAAATTGTGTAGTGTAGTGTTGTGCAGTGCATATCTATTGGGAAGTTTTCGATTGTGCTTCAGTAATAGAAGTGATTGAATTAAAAAAGATGTCAATATTTGCGTTAGTGTCGTTAACAGTTAATGATAACGCATTCATCGTACGAACCGCCAAACAATGGAACATGTTGCCTGAGTGGGTGTTTCCCGATGAATACAACCTGGGTGTCTTTAAATCGAGAGTGAATCGGTTTCTACTAGGCAAGCGCGTTTCACCGTAGACCGCATCATCGCTTAAGAGGACTGTGAAGTGCCAATTCATGGCTCGAGTATGCACTTTCAAAAATGCAGTTTGTTGCACACCGCTTAGGGTTGAAAGTCCGAGGCAAGTGCCAAAATTTTTTATTGAAATATTGTTTCGGGCAATAACTGTTTTACCCCCCTAAACCTTTACGAAATTAGACACTTTTGATCTCATTAGATTCAGTATACCTTTATCTATGTTTGTACGTTTTGCTTTTTTTGTAATTCAGTATAATTTTGTCAAAAAAGATAAAAATGCTCGAGGTAGTTTTTAAATCTAAAATATGGTTATTTAGATGCTAATAATTTATGTTCTGAGCAATATTACTTTAAAATCAAAACGTACAAACCTAGATCTTCATTATATTTACATTTCCAAAAATTATGAAAATTGGACTATGTAAAGAGGGAGGAAAGCGTTATCGCTTTTTGTATGAAAATTGACAGCTTCACAATCCTCTTAACATCAGGCGAGATTGCGGTCAAGCGTAAGCCTATTCTATATAAAAAAAAATATTCTACCTGTATACAGATTGACCAGCCAGCCACAAATAGCGCAGCCAGCGTGTCCTACAGTATCGTGCGTCAGCCTCACCGGGCTACTGACTGTAGTCGCCTCTCAACTCGGCATCATGTTCCTATACGCTCTGTATAAGTAAGTATACATTATATTTCTGTACAAAAGTGGCTAATTCAGACGTATTTCACTGCAACGACATTGCTTGGCTTACGCCATATGACTACCGGGGAAGCAGGAATGTATACAAATAATTAAATAACCATGAATAAGTACAGCGCCGTGCAGTGGAAAAAGCACCTTTGGGTTTCTTTGACACCAAATTCAACATATTATGAATGCTAATTAGTAGCAAGAGAAAAGTATAAGGACTAAAACCGATTGAGCGAAAGATATGGCTCAGTGGATTTTAGTTTCCTTTGCCTATGCAGTGTTAAAGTTATAATACGTCACGAATACTAGCTAAACTCGGATTTTTTTAATTCGAAAATATTTTTGTAAACAAAGGTATGACCAGTCTAAAAAAATATTCATGAAATAGAAACATAACCATTTCTGGCAGAAAACCTGTTAGTCAATTTTTTGAGTCCTTCAATTAATACGTTTTATTGAAGATAATATTTTGAATTATCGATTTTAGACAAATGTTTATTTTACGTGAAGTTATTATTACTTGACGGTTTTATAGTAAATTATATTATATTTTACTGAGCTTTCAACACTGCCAGGTGTCAATAACATTAGACGATTTTTTAAATAGCATTGTAAAATAGGAAGGTATGATTAAAATATTATTCAAATTTAATAATATTTTTTTGCAAAACATTAGTTATTAATATTTTTCTAAACGAAATTAGAAGTACGCCGGCTGCCATTTTGTTTGACTTGCATGCTGAGCGCTGAGCCGGCATCGGTTGGTTGGCAATTTGTCATTCAGCTTCTGACAATTGTTCCGAGTGCTTGAATATTTATTGTTCCGTGTTTGAGTTCTTTCCCTTTGAACTATTAAGTTTCATTGTTGTGTTTTGGTTTGTTATTATTTCTGTTGTTATTGTTGTTGTGTCTCAAAACTTTGTTGTGCGACACAAAATGGAGCCTCAGCCTGGTCCATCTACGGCAAAAGAGTCTCTATAAAAAACGACGACGATCTGTCCTGTCGGTATCAGAAAAAGGAAAGATCGTGAACTGTTATAAATATACATATAAAACATGGCCTAAAACTGAGTACTGCAGGCCAATTATGGATCTTTCATCGTATGACATGGTATAAATTTGAGAAAAAGAAGTCATGAAATGCTGCATTTCGTATTACCGATCTCCAATAATATCATCACTATGGCATAATTTCAATGATGTCATCATTAAATAATGAACAAATGATGAAAAATCTGACCGGAAATCGTATTTTTCGTTTTGCACTATGATATCATATGATATCATTTGCAAAACCATGAGATCGGTAATAGACCCCCAGGTCTATAAGGGACTGCGAAAAGAAAACTGCAGAAATTCTTGCAATTTCAATATACAGTAATTTGTAACATTAAGTTTTACATAATTTGTTAGTACAATAGAAATTCATTCAAATCTAATAACCAGCACAGTGATTATACTTACTAGTAAAATGTTTATTACATCTGAAACGTCAATATGAAATGACATTACTTTGTTTACAAAAATATTTTTGAATTAGAAATCCTAGTATAGAATGTTTTCCAGTGGAGGGCTCGGTTCGGTGCACTCACACTCTTATCTTAGAAGATATGTCATTTACGTTCTTTCTCTCTCACACATGTAGAGAGAGAGAAAATATCACACACATAATAAAGCATATGAATACAGCCGATTAAACTTAATTTCTAGCATAGTGTGGTTAGAATCGGTTATAAATTTACTAAATCTCAAAGATAATATCTAATAATGTTTGTATGTGCTACGCAGGGAGAAGAAAGAAGCGCAAGCCAAGAAGCTGTTCTGAGCAGCGCCGCGCCGCCGCGTCACCAAATGTTTATCACAAATCATACTTGAATTGTACAGACCAACGGACAGGTTTAAAATTATACATAAAGATTTTTCTGTGTTCGATGTTCAGTTGTTTGATCTTCGGTAATCGAAAAAAATTGGTTAACTTGCACAATTAGCAGGAGTGATTTGAGTGTTGAAAGCTGAACCAGAAATAGACAAAAGTTTTACTTGTATTTAAGGTAAACATACACTATTATTATGTATGTGAAGTCGACCAATCCGCACTGGGCCAGCGTGGTTGACTAGGGTCTAATCACCCTAACATAGGGTAGGCTCGAACCCCTCGATGGGCACGCATATGAGCTGTGATGATGATGATGATACACTATTATTATTACTGAACTGTGAATTATTTTGTTTGTATGTCGGTTCGATGAATAAAAATTAATAACATTTTATTAATTCATGACGCTGGTTTTGCTTTCGGCTTCAATCAAAAAACTCATATTTTACGTATTTTATGAGCTAAACCGAGAAATTTAAGATTAGCGTTTAAAAAATTGAAGCTATTGTTTTTTTTTTGTTTTGGAATAGTGCTAAATTATGTTATGATAGGATATTATTTAAGATTTACAATGAAAATAATATTGAATTTAAGAACTGGTTTATTGTTTTAAACTTGTCCATGATTATGTCACCATTGTAAAATAGTATATTCTATATGATAAAACCTTTCATATAATAATATCTAATGTTGTCACAATATTGCTTCATTGTTGTATGGCAAAGAAAATATGAAATAGATATGAGAGTATTATTATGTTGTCATCTATTCTATTTAACATAAAAAATGTCACTTTCATTACATAATTTCCATTTATAATATCGTAGAACATTAGTAAATTAACAGGGTTACTATTTATTTGTTGATTCATAAAAAAATATATTCATCCATAATCTGTCTCAAATTTCTTTTATAGCACTGTTTGAATAATGTAGTTAACTGAATGTCGTCATTGCCTGTTCTCTAGTACACGTTACTTCAATTGAGTATTGATTGCGAAATAATAATACGAAAGGCTTGTATGTATACTACACTAGATACGCAGTGTGGAGAAATTGTTCATTGTGCAGAATTTACTATAATTGCAAGCGAGGGAATAATCGCAAAATCTGTGTGCCTAGTGCGTGTTTTATCGAGCTTTACTCGATCACACGCATCGAACGCGTAAACGCGAATTTGTATGGAATTGGAGCAGCGCCATCTAGTAGCTGCTATTGAATGAGGCAGCTTCGTCTAGTGACTACTAGATGGCGCTGCCTCAATCCCATACAAATTCGCGTTTACGCTTTCGATGCGTGTGATCGAGTAAAGCTCGATAAAACTCGCACTAGGCACATTGTAGTCGACAAACTATTACTCTATCGTTTGAAACGATTAATAAAACATAAAATTTAATATTTCCTTTCTCTCACTTCCCCATACCCTGCCTGTGCTGTAACGCAATTTTAATATTTAACACTTTGTCAAGTAGTATACATATAAGTCACACTAATAATAAGTTAAGAAAGAATAATGCAAGCGCGCGGTGAGGCTTGGAAGTGACTCAGTAAATAATGTTTTATACCGACATCGATGCGTGCGAGGGAATAATTGTGTTGTGTACATAAAATATTAATGTGTATTTATTTTTGTTAGTTTTTTTTTTCAAGCGCCTATATTCTGTCGCAGAAAAATGTGTAAATTTTTTTTATTTTTCTACTTCAGAAATTCCAAATGTGATTCGTTTGTATATTAAATGATGGTTGTTATAGGGACGTTTATATTTTCCGTTTTATATTTTAGATTTAACTTAAACTGTCTTCTCGCATTTACTACTCTCTTGTATTTAATGTAAGTTTTAATTTTGAGGACTTTGTGGTAATTTTGTATAGTTGTATAAAAAATTGATGAATCACGATGATAGAAAAGATTAAAATGAAAGATCATCAATTTCTACTATCCGGTAGAAAATAATTTCGTTCTGGCAACATTTATAAACACTACTCAAGTATTGCTAGTAGTGTTTATTAGTTGTAATCAGTTCCAAAAATTCAGTCTTTTATACCATATCAGATATTGAAAAACATTGTTTATTGTTTAACAATAAAAATGTGCCAATTTCTGCAGTGTTTTATTCGTATTACCTTATCCTCCTCTAAAGGCTTGCGCAGACGAGTGATAGTCCTTGGGTACTGTAGTATAGGCTAGATGACTAACAATTTTTTTTTGCTTTAATAGAAGCTCATTCATAAAATAAACAAAGAAAAAACGGTTTAAGAAAAACTATAAAAACAACGAACATATAAGGTATTATAGATTTTTCTCCATCTCTTTCTAGCAAAACGGCAATTTACAAGCAGTTTATATGGCAGTACTCAACGATGACGTCACGGTTGATGTCGGATCTCTTGTCTAATCGCCTTCAAATTAACAACTTAAAATGCTTGTATCTAATGTATTTCTAAGCCGATTTTAATTCTAATTTCACAGGATTGCATCTTTTTCCACGGTATTTTAATATTTAATGACAAGACATAAAAATTAGAATTCAGTCATCATCCCAATTATACGAGATCGATTCAACAAATATTTAGCCTACAAAAGAAAAACGAAAATTTTAAGAAAGTAGAGATTTATTTTTCAACATAGTTTCCTTTCAATTCAATACGCTTGGCCCAGCCAACCAACCAACCTTTTTTAACCCGTCCAAAAAATACGATTTCCCGAGGTCTTAAAAATAGGTCTCTGTGGCGGCGATGACCTTATCATTCGACCCAAATCTTTTGCCGGCGAGTGACTTTCAGATTTGGGAACAAGGAGAAGTCACAGAGAGCCAAATCTGGAGAATACGGTGGATGGGGCAGCAATTCGTAGCGCAATTCGACCAATTTGGCCATGACGACGGCGGAGGTGTGAGCCGGCGCGTTGTCGTGGTGGAACAGCACTTTTTTCTTTGCCAAATGGGGCCGTTTTTGAAGTGAAACTTCTTTAGGCGCGCTTGACTTGGGGAGTAAGCTGGCGAACGCGTTACGAAAAGTGTGATCGGGCAAGGCGAACGAAAGTTAAGTGGGGGATATAAGCAAGAGACAGCAGTGCGCGCGCACATTTTCTTTCTCTCTTCCTCTCATAGAAGTTTCACTTCAGTCGTGTGGTCATAAGCACACTCGTTTTTTTTTTTTCAATTCGACGTCGAATTGGCCCAATAAGTCGGAATGGTAGAGCCCCGTGATTGTTTTATCCTTCTCGACGTAATCGATGTAGATCACACCTTGTGAGTCCCAAAAAACACTGGCCATCACCTTTCCGGCCGATTGAACAGTCTTCGCCTTCTTTGGAGCACGTTCGCCGGGTAAAGTCCACTGTTTCGACTGTTCCTTGGTCTTGTGAACCAGTGAACCCATGTTTCGTCGACGGTCACAAAATGACGCAAGAACTCCGCCGGATTGCGTTGAAACGGGTGTAATACGTAAATTCGACGTACGAAATCGCGACAAAACATAGTAATTTGATTTGTCGCGCTAACGTGCATCGACATAGCGTGTTTCGAACATATGTATAACACTCCTATTTGGCAATTATTGTGCCGAAAGGTAGTTCACGGGCACAGCTAATCTTCTTTTCAAAAATCTGGAATCAGGACCGGGTCTGCATGCTCTTTACGGTTACCGATCAAAGTTCTAACTTGCGCAAAGTTAATTGTACCAAGAAGATAACTTTTTTTGAGTTATCTTCTGTGTACCAACATCATTAAAACTCGAAAAGGAAAAGACATGATAATTTATGAATGGCTATTATTACAATTTAAATAAAATACGGCATTTTTGGTTTGGCAGCACGAGGAACCTAGTAGGCCCCTTACTCCCCCCTTGAGCGGGGTTGGGCTTATCCCACAAACACGTGAAGCAACTTCAACGATGGGGATGTTTTTAATGTAGTGGTACTGATGATCCCATCGCATGCGCCTTCCCGGTTATGGTGGGTGGAGCGAGTTGTATTCTCGCTGTCTCCTACGAATTGTGTCAGCCAAGTGGTCGTTTAGTCGTGCCCTTTCCGAGGTTCCTTCTGGTTCATGACTTGCTCGCAGAAAGAGTCAATAGCGTGCCAGCATTTCTTACTGCTTACCATGGCCCTGACTAAGGTCGGTAATGATAGGTCCGCACCCACAACGCCAACGAGGACACTACGTTGAGCATCAAATGAAGAACACTCTTTTAATGTATGCTACGCCGTGTCATCGTCGGCTCCTCACTCGCTCTCTCCTGGCAATCCTAAATAGGAAATGCCCGAAACATCTGTGACCAAACAAAACCTGCACTAGGCGAAATATGAGAGAGCCGTGGCACCGGTGCGTCCATTCGGTCAGGCGCGGCCGAATTCCCGCCACTGTGCAATAATGGCCAACCGTTGGGAGTCAAAATGTGCCTAGCACTATGTATGAAGGCTACCAGATTAGGCGTGTCGCGATTTCTGCACCGAAAATTAGCTTGTGATTTCGTGCATCGAAATTTGGTTTGTCACGATTTGTCGCGCTAACGTGCATCGAGATAGCGTGTTTCGACTTTATGTATTACACTCCGTTGAAACAGCGCCAAACATGTCGCCGATGTGGTCTCACGGTTGCGCTTGTTGTCTGGTATGTCGCTCTTTGATTTCGCTGCGCGTTTTCCCTTCCAAAAACAAGAATCTAATCACTGAACGATATTATTCTTTTTCCATTTTTGTAAAACCGACCGAAACGCTCGCTTCCAAAGACTGTCAAAACAAAACAAAGGAAGGGAAAAGATTGAAAACTTCTTAGTAGACTTCAAAAAGTATTTACTGCACGATAGTAAAACTCTTTTGTAACAACAGCGCCATCGGACGGCGAGGCTAAGTAATAATTGGATGCCCCTCGTATTATCTGTGCCTTGGGGTCCTTTTATCCTTCAAAATAGATCCCTTACAACTGTACTGAATAATGCACACAACGGATTAAAAATACCGCGTACGGAAAGTCCCCCGAACAACCGAGAATATTTTATAGACCAGACTAGACAAAAGTACGGGGGAGTCCCTGAAAAATATAACTAACGTGACCGAACTTTAGTTCTTATTGAGCGTTTGATTCGAGAGTAACATAACGAGAGTGGCTGACCCCAGCCGGGCCACAAAAAAAACTGAAAAATAGATTATTTGAGTATGTCGCTATAATGTCTAGAGTTTGTCGGCAAGTTTCAGAGTTTGTCGCTTGCGCATTTCAGAGATCTGTGTGGCCCGGCTGTGGGTAACGTTACCCCAGCCGCGCCACACAGATCTCCAAAACCAAAAGACAGCGAAAATCCGTTTGCTGATATAGATAGACGGCAGTTTGTCACAGTTTTTCGGACAAGTTTCAAAGTTTGTCGATCCACCATTTCAGAGCTCACCTGCAGCAAAGTTGCTGCAACTGAGCTAGCTGGATCTCGAAAACAAAGCGACGTAGAGAAAAACTGTTTGCTGGAATAGTGAAGCGTTGGTTTGTCGGAGTTTGTCGAACAAGTTCCACAGTTTAAGACATGCGCATTTCCGAGATATGTGTGGCCCGGCTGGAAAAACGTTACCCCAGCCCGGCCGAAAGCGTCGCCAATGGTACAATATCTCAATTCGTACAATTTGTAATTTATTAGCAATTCGTTCAAAATTTTGTTTCAAACATTATCAATTCGTAACAAAAATAACGAAAACCTAGACCTAGATCTCGAAAGCGAAACGACCTAGCAAAAATCTGTTTACTGACTAAGATAGGTGGTAGTTTATCGATACATTCTTCAAAGATTCAGAGTTTGTCGACGCCTTAATCCAAAGAACGAAAGAATTCTTTATTTGGGTAAATAGTCTAGGAGCCTGGAGTCCCAAATGTGCGAGGTTTCGTTATTTTTTATGTTTTATGTACTTAAAATGAGAAGTTAATGTAAAATTGTTAATTGAATTCAGTGATGAAACAGTAACCATTAAAATTAATGTAAATCCTCGATTGATATATTTTAAATGTATTATTTAAGCAACATTTGGCATCTGGTCTCAAGTCTATCTATATGAAGTAATGTACAGTCGCGTACAACTTTCTTTAAAAAAATTGATTTTAATAAGTGCATGCACACAGATCTGTGAAACGCGCAAGCGACAAACTCTGAAACTTGCCGACAAACTCTGACAAACTCTAGACATTATAACGACACACTCAAACAATCTATTTTTCACAGTTTTTTTTTGTGGCTCGGCTGGGGTCAGCCACACTTACAATGACGCATGAAATGGATTGTCAAAAAGTATACCTATTATTTAGATTTTAATAAGAGAAATCAAAACAAGTACTCCGTTTAATGGACAGATACCTACTACAAGAAAATAGCGTCACGACTATTTTAAGATCATGTGGAATGAGGTATGTCAGGAGGTTTATTCTTCTTCTGTTTTGGGATTTAATGTCGAGTGAGGAGAAAATGACTAAAGATGAAATAAATATTTCTTATTTTATTTGCCTAATTTAAAGTTACGATAGTCTTATTTTCTTGTTCTTAGACTAATGCACATCCTCATCACATCCAAATGATTCATAGCAGGTTTCACGATGGACAGCAACTCGCTAACAATTTCCAACCGAGATTTTATAATATTTGAAAAATCCTCTTGGATTATGTTTAAACTGAGCACTGCGGACATTGATTTACTACCAATCGTAGATAGAGCACTTTATACAAAAACGCGCTTGAAATCTGTCACCTAATCGACTATACATTTGTACGCTGTTAAATAGGTAGTTGAATATGCACACCCGAATTAAAATTACCATAAAGAAAGTAACGTATTTATCGAATTCAACCTTATTCTTTATTATTACGGCAACTATTTGAAGTACAACCGTGTGCAGTTACATCATTTCATACCCAGCCACATTAAATTTGATGTTTTAGTAATTGCTACAAGAAAATATCAACTTTATACTCTGAAACATAATGCTCAAAATTGCTTATCGCGTTGTCGCTCCAACGCATGGAAAAGAACTGCACGAGGCCCGATTGGGCAGTTCTTCACCGGCCCACTTTTCGAACGTTCATGCGTTATCTACGTTTGGTAGTAAATCAATGACTGCGGATGAAAATATTCAATTATTAAAGTTCGCGGCGGACATTTTATCCACCATTCGGGGATTTTTCTCTTCTTGTTCTCTTCGAACAAGTATCTCGTCTGCGCAAGCAGTGCTAAATAAGGTTTTGTTTTTCACAACATTAGTTCTTCATTGCATCTTACTTTCATTCTTGGCAAAACTTATGTAATCAACCTGATTACTTATAATCTGTGGTCTGCTCAGATACATTTCCGTGACTCTAAAAATTAAAAATTATAAACAAAACGAGCTGGATAGGATTATTATTAATATCCACCACGCACAGATATTAATAATCAAAACCAGCGGCCGTACCGCCTAGCTCATAGCGATCACTCGCTATCGCTTCCGTGACATTAGAACTTAGAGTATTCATACCATTCATACATAGGTTAAATGATCTAAGCATTAGAACAATAGTTATAGGTCGAATTTCACCAACATTTAACAGGCGGTTATAGTTAACAAACAACCGTTTTTGACACTTATTGTATGAGTGAAATGTCAAAAACTTGTTTGTTCGTTAACTAACCACCTGTTTAAATATCGGTGAAATTGGACCTTAATGTCACAGGCACAGGTGACATTTGAGCTATTGTTCTAATGCCACGAAAGCGATAGAGTCTGACACACGAAACATGAACCTGACATTTTTTCAAGTAGCAACACTGACACAATGTCCCCGTGTAGTTTAGTTCAACATGGTGATTTTGATACTTTGTAATAAACAATTTCATAATATTGTTTTCTTAATTTCTGTCGAAATATTACAGATATTAAGTAAATTTAACATTCATGAAATCCAAATACAGCGATTTCTTTTAAAAGGTTCATTGTTGGAAGTTCATTGAAACTAAACATTACCTAATATTTAATTTTAAAAAAGTATAAACTCCTTTTTTTTCTTTTTTTTCCTACTATATTCAAGAAAAAAAAGACAATCCTTTCACAAATTTAACATTCTAAATTACTACATAAATAACAAAATATTAGAATATTTCAAGTATCAAAATGTATTTTACCTTCTGTAGACAGTATTACCAGAGCTAGAATTTTTGAATTTGCCGCTTTTTTCCAAGCTCATGTTTCGTGTGTCAGACTCTAGCGAGTGTTCGTTTTCGCTATGAGTTAGTGTTAGGCGGTAGCCCCCCCTCGACCAGTTGAATTAGGTACATATTTATAGTTTTTGTTTTCCTTCTCATGATGGGACAGAAGGATTGCAGGTATACTCGAATACTCGCAATTGTAACATGAAATATCATTATTTATCTGGCTTAAGCTGATATGCACATGCACATATATGCGCCGCACGCGCCGTACGCGCAGCATTTTGGAATTCGTTGTATAAAATTATATGAAACCGCTATAAAATTATATGAAACATTTGACCCGCACCGAACGCGCCGAATTTCGAAAATACGGTAGGTATCAATACCTACAATAGGATACCTACCGAGGACGAATGCTGATGACGTCATATAATGCGGCGCGTTCGGCGCGTGCTGATACTCGGTGTTACCAGATACACAGTAATTATCCTACATGTACGCAGAAATCCCTAAACATATCATTTCATGACAGATTATACATATAAGTATCCAATCCAGCAAAATTAAAGTTCTCATGGTAGTGGTTCTTGTTAAAAACATATTTAATTAGTAGTATGTTACTCGGTGAAATGCAAAATGAAAAGAAATATAATATGTATATACAGTTACGTGAAATGGGACGAATCGTGCAATAGCAAAAAAAATTGTGTGGTTTTTTGAAACTACGATGCAAGTGAAACTTTTTCCGGATCGTAGACTGAAAATTTTGGGTATTTTTTAATCTCAACTTAAATCCTTTTCATCTTGTTTTTTATTATTTTGTGTTTTCTTATTCCTTTTTTGTTTATTTTACCAATTAAATTTTTTTAATTTGATAAAAATTCTTAATTTTCATTAATTATTTTTTTATTATAAATTATAAATTAAAAAATGAATTTATGAAAAATAACGTTCTACACCAGGATCCACCACTTCACACATGTATATATACGTCTATGGTACATATCCTATCAAGCCGAAACCTACCAATAAAGGGGGCATAGTCAGTCCACTAGCGCCGCCATTCGTTTTTTATTAATTATGATGAATTAAAGACGTTTCTACAAAAAATAGCACAGTCAGGAAATCAATATAGATATTTTAGATTTTTGGGAGCTATGCAGGCATAGATTAAAAGTATGGGAATAATCATAATCAGAATTATTGCTAAAAGTGGCCACTTTAAGCAATAATGATGGTTTTGACTATTCTATACGGTTTATGTATACAAAATACGTAAATATTAATCTGATCAGTAAATGCGGCTGGTGCGGCGCGTTCGGCGCGAACATAATAATAATATAATAAATGTTTTTTTATTGTTCAAGCAATTAGTAGTTTTCATAATACTTCATAACAATTCGTGCGTTCAGCTTTAACAACCTATTCTGGCGTATGACTCAGTGAGCAAAAAAATATGTGATACCTTTTGGACGATCTTTCACTTCAATAATATCACACAGGCGAAGATTTCTCATAAAAGAAACAAAACATCAGTCTTTACAATTTATTGCCACTCGCCGATCTAAGTGTACACATAATATGATATGCAAGATACAGTCTACTTAAAATTCATTAACAAAATTAGCCCTACCCTCATTTTCAATTTGCATTTAACTGAAATTACTCTTTTGCGAACGTTCACCTAAAACAAATGGACATAGCTTCCGCAATTAAAAGCGTCCGCAGAAAGGGGAAAATACTAAAAAGAGATGCAAAAAGGACATGCAATCGGTGATACAAGCAAAATTAAGCACTATTATTGCGAATATACGATTGAAATTAAAATGTTTTAATTTTTAGATATTTATACAAGCACTAAGATATACAAGGTTATTTTTTAATTATCACAAAAAGTTTGTGTGCTTGTTCAGACAAGCAAACTGAACAATTTTCACTATGAGACCAACTTTGAAATCGCCAAAAAATCATCAGCTGTTCCATACATCTAGGTATACAGTGAATGTTGAACATTTGTATGGAACAGCTGATTTTTTTTTGCGATTTCAAAGTTGGTCCCATAGAGAAAGTTGCTTGTCTGAACAAGCACACAAATTTTTTGTGATAATTAAAAATAAACTTGTATAGGTATATCAGTGCGACACACTTTTCTTGGATTTTATATTAGATCCGACGTCCATTTGTTGGTAGGTCAACATTTGCAAATAAACTTTTTCTTGTTATCTATACACATAAAATCATATTATACACATAAGTAACTACAGTACAATTAACGATTTGTGATGACAAGTTTATCTATAATACTGTGCAGTCGAAAATAAGCAACTATCCAGTTAATAAAACACATAAATAATACGCAGCACGTAGCACTAAAATAAACAATAAAATAAAATCTACAAACTATATTATATACACCTGACATTAGTCGCAATAAGTTTTTACAATAAGAAACACAAACAAATCAAATAAATAAAACTAATGCTACTGTTACTAACGGCACAGACCCCCACTACCGCACTCGACTATTTTTATTTAGTGCGTATAAACACTTTCGGTGACCTAATTAATACCCAAACCCGTCTGATCCACAGACGTATAAAGGTAAGCAGACTAAACGTACCGTTCAAAAATGCGTGGCAACTTTACCACATGTAAACATTACTCACACACAAACAATATTAATTAAATTTTATTGTAATTTCTAGCTAGAGTTTTATTATATGTTGCGTTAGAACACTTCGGGGCACAGCACTTTATCATTGTTCTTGCCCGATTAGCAGTCATTTCTATTTATTATCACAAAACAAAACATTATAACACAATATCACGACGCCATTTGTCTCTTATTTTGACAAAGCTAAACATGGCGTCTGCCACGGCTTCGGAAATGTTTATGTGTGCGTTAGTATCGCCATATACGAAAAACAGCAATAGCGATATATCATGTCACTTTGGAGTGAAAGTAAAAACGATATACATTACTTATGACAAATGCGTGAGTAAAATTATGTTAAGTCTGTTCCCCTTTTTACGTCTGCGGTCTGATCAGTGTGATGTAGAGTGCAATTCCTCTTCTTTAAAGGTGAAACCCGCGATCATGATGACCAACATTAATTTACAATCCATACAAACTTACAGCTAATGGACGCAATACAGTAATTATTCAATGCACTAAATGTAATAATAAGTACACTTGTGAAGCACCATAGAGTACATTTCACTGTTAGGGTGTTACCACACCAATCTACCGACTGTCGATCTATGGTAGATAGAACGCATTGGTCGACATCGATGGATAATTTCTGTCAGACTAATCGTTTTGTGTGGCAAAATAGTTTGGTTGACGTCGAGCAATGCATCGATCCATCGAATCGATTGTTTACAGACTGGTATTCGTCAATTAGCCAAAGCTACCACATCAATTGATTGATAACGACTGGTATTCGTCGATTAGTCAAAGCTACCACAGCAATCGATTATTTACAGACTGGTATTCGTCGATTAACCAAAACTACCACAGCAATTGATTGTTTGCAGATTGGTATTCTACGATTAGCCAAAGCTACCCCAGCAATCGATTGCTTGCCGTCTAATATTAGTCGATTAGCCAAAGCCAAATCAAGTTGATTGTTTATCGACTGGTATTTGTTGATAAAGTAAAGCTACCAAAGCAATCGATTGTTTACCGACTGGTATTCGTCGATTAGTCAAAGCTACCAGAGCAATCGATTGTTTACAGACTGGTATTCGTCGATTTACCAAAGTTACCACTGCAATCGATTGTTTACAGACTGGGGTTCGTTGATTAGCCAAAGCTACCCCAGCAATCGATTGTTTGCCGACTAATATTTTTTGATTAGCCAAAGTCAAATCAAATTGATTGATTATTCACTGGTATTCGTCGATTAGTTAAAGCTACCACAGCAATCGATTGTTTACAGACTGGTTTACTAACCTGGACTGGTAACTATTAACCAAAGCTATCACAGCAATCGACTATTAACCGACTGGTGTTCGTCGATTAGTCAAAGCTACCACAGCAATAGATCAACGTCAATTGATGTCGATTAATGGCATCGATCGAAAATCCATCGATTAGTGTAGTTACCCTGTAATACTTCAAATTTTGTATAGGCACATGCCTACATGTCGCTGAAATCATCAAAAAATTAAAAAAACACGAAAATACACTTATACTAAAAATAATACCATTTAATACCAAATTGAACAAACGAATGGGTTGTTTTTTGCGACTTTTAAGGATTTTCGTAACGAAGACGAACTACACAACTCTATTATACAAATCGCAATATCTGTCACAATAAAATTAATACGAGGGCAGTCCGTAAAATAATGTGTTTCCAAAGCTGCTGTTTCTGAACGCGCAGCGCTAGGCGACATTCAGCATCACTGTCGTGTTCCTTGTTCTATTCTCCACAATTCGATACGCTGCGGAACTCAGTGCGTCTTTAAGTCTTTAACACGGTAGCCATCCGCGATGAAAGGGACGATTGACGCTCACGCAAAGTACGTTCGATTTGATGCACTTTAAAGGACTTGACCTATTAAAACTCATCGACAACTAACCTCTGCATACGGTCCGATTGTTTTGGACATGAAAAATACGTCAGGAAGTGAAAGGCGCAGAGAAAAACACTAAGGCTCGTACTAATAAACGCATCTCAAAGTTGAGATTAATCTTAAGATAGTTTTGACATAATGTGCGGTCCAAGCACAACTCCAAAAGAATATCGAACGAAACGGTGACTAATGGGTAAAAATAAAGAAAGCATCAGGCTTTCTAAAAATGTAATTATTTTAAAATAAATGATATTCACTTCGAAAAAAATAGAGAACATTATTTCACCGACAACCCTCGAACATAGAGTTCCAATGGAGAGAAAGAGTGAACTGAGATCTCAGTATCAAAATTAATCAACATTCACTATACAGTAAAACACTATACACCCTTAACTGTCCGAACTACTATCGCTGGAATCTGAGTCTTCACTCAACGAGTGCAGAGAGACGGAAGGTTTGACAGTGCTGACGTCATTGGACTCTTCTGACGTCCCATTTGACATTGACAGCTTACCTAATAGGTTCCTGCGAGAAAAATAATAAATTTTAATTAATAGTCAAAGTAAAAAGTATGGCATAAAGTGAAATTCCGAACGTGAGCGTGGACATCAAGTGGAGCAACGTCTTAAGAAGAAATCTTACGGGTCTTTTTTCCATACAAACGTAGTCTCCTGTTTCCTTCCTGGATAATGGCAATGGCAAATTTTTTATTAAGTTAATTACTAAATGAGATATAAACCTTCAAAAACCTAAAAAATTGGCCTGATTTTCTGCTATATTCAAACACCCAGCAAACAAATTTGACGAGATTATATGAAAAAAGCAAAACATAAAAAACACAGCCAAAGCCTTTCTTCAATTTTTAACGCAAAACGTAAGTAAATCGGTATCGTTTTAGTGGAGAAAACAGGGGACTACGAAACGTATATTTTGTGTACTTTTTATAGGTATTTTCGGTCAGTCCGAGCTGCATTTGTCTCCATCGCGCTCAGAACAATTGTTCGGGCACACAGCGCGACAGCAATACATTTTACAAATATCTATTTCTGAATTCTCTCGACCTCAGTGTTTCCTCTTTAACTTGAAACAAACTAATGTGTCGTGTTGTGTTGTGACGCGTCAGAAGCGTATCGGTTTCATACATGTTATATGGCTAGAAACACATTAGCGCCATGACACAACACACTGTAATAATGTGTTTCTAGCCATATTAAATGTATGCAACCGATACGCTTCTGACGCGTCACAACACAACACGACACAATAGTTTGTTTCTGCCTTTAATGAGGGTAGCACTCACGCCAGAGCCCGCGGCTGGGTGCCGGTGAAGAACTCGTCGCCCAGGATGAAGGTGAGGTTGCTCCTCATCACCAGTTTCACCGGCTCCGTGATCACCTCCCGCTGCCACTGCGGCGACGAAGCTGCTCGTCACAAATATACAAGAGTCGTTATGAATTAAAATAACATTTCGAACAAAAATAGGTGAAGGTAAATTAAGGCTTAATCGATAAATGCCCAACTCGACATCCTAAAAAGGGATAGTTCGATTTTTTCGAGATATATTTTTTTTTAAACTAGCGCACTGCTCCAGCTGCGCACGAGTACCATAGTTTACCGGTGGATCGTCCAAAGATTTTCTTTCATACAAACTTCGTCCTGATAATTACTTTACCAGAGAAGACTCTGCAGTCGACTCGTAGACTCACAGTCGTGTACATGGGTATACTTTTATCTAACTTATTTCTGCCGCCAAGCAGCGGTGCTTGCATTGCTGTGTTCCGGTTTGAAGGGTGAAATTACTGGGTACTGTGATTTGCAACCTATGTCACAAGTCGGCAACGTACATTGGAGTCCTTGTAGTAGTTGTAGATTTGCAAGCCTTGCAGGAACAATATGGAGTATAGGCGACTGTATCCATCACTTATCATCAGCAGATGGGCAGCCTGCTTGTTTGCCAACTAAGTTGCATAAAAAAATACCCTGTTAAGTTCTAGTTGGACTCGCGCACCGAGGATTCCGTACAAACTTAAAAATAATATAAGAATACAGGTACAGTAAGCTCCTTGTCTATGGATCGTTCTTATGTCGCTCGTAATAACGACCGTTTTCGTAGTGAAAATGTAAAGCTTGAATGGGAGCTTACTGTACACACAACATCACATTTCTATATGGAAGTCGGTGCCAAACGATAATCTCCAAGAAAGTCTTAAAATTTGGCACCGACTTCAATATAGAAATGTGATGTTATCTGTACAGTAAATTCTATAATTTTAAACTTTTCAGTGTTTTCGTGTATTTTTTTAAACCGGTCTCTTTATCAAACAACAGTATTACAAAAAATGTATCAGACTCACGTATAGGTCGCTCGCGCCTCGGCTGTGACCTCGGGGTGTGTTCTGAGACAGACTCTTCTTTGGGAGACTCTTCGACTATCTCCTCATGCTGTGAATTATATTAAGAGGAGTCTTAAGACATGCAACCAACTCGCAAGTAATTGTTTTGTAATTAAATAATAACGCTGAAATTCATTTGTTGTTGTTAAAAATATGATAAATTATTTAATAAATTAATATACATGATTTAAAACTATTATAGACAATTATTTCAGTAAATTTAGTTTTTTTTTTCATTTTAAAAATAAATCTTAAAAAATCTTTGAATTTTTACCTGTTGTGAATGTAATGACATATTTCGAATACTTGCCTGATTCGAATGTTGGGAGTCATTGTTCACGTTACGCCGAGCGCTGCGATATCGTGTTTCACCTAAGAATAAAAAACAAGTAACGTAGACGTACACTTATTTTGCTTAGATACGCAGGCTTTATTTACAAAACGTTTATATGTAAATGGCATAAATTAAGGCCTAACATGTAACATCTTCTTAATTTTGTTCATCTTCATCTTCTATAATATACCTAAATAAAAAATAATAACAAACAATTACAAATAATAATATTACAATATAATTCCCACCTTACTAATCAAAACTAATTACATTACTTCTCACCTAAGATTTCTTGTAATTAATTTTGAACTTATTGTGCAGACATAAATTAGGGTTATGATCTTGTTCAGTTCTGATAATTTGTTATTTGTTATATTATGATTGTAATAGCAACCTGTTTTGTGAGCCTAAGGAATAAAAAAAAATGTTTTACACAATGAAATATAGCAAAGACTGAGGGGATATTCGTTGGATCGTTTAGGGATCCATATGTTCTTTATTCTTATTAACATTATACAAAAATATCCGTGTAAATACCGTCTTACAAAAATACCCTATACAAAGAAATTAATTGAAAAATCCAAATATGACATTTAACCCTAGTAAGTTGTCCTCGGTCAAGCTGAACTGGCATATACTATTTTAACAGAACATTTTTAAATACTTGTAACAAGAAAAAACTGTTTTCGCCTCCTTAAAAAATAGATTTTTCTATAATGTCCATAGAGACAGTGTTTAAGAATTTGTCAAGGTGACTTTTCTGACTTAAAAAAATGTATTTTACGGAATTATAAATTGGACAAAATTATTTAAATTGTTTTATAATTTCGACTCTCCGAATACCCCTGAGCTAGTTGGAGGTCATCGAAGCTCTACGGTGACAATTGGGATGATGATTGAATTCTAATTTTTACGTCTCGTCATATTAAAATACCGTGGAAAAAGATGCAGTCCTGTGAAATTAGAATTAAAATCGGCTAAGAAATACATTAGATACAAGCATTTTAAGTTGTTAATTTGAAGGCGATTAGACAGAGAGATCCGACATCAACCGTGACGTCATTGTTGAGTACGGCCATATAAACTCCTTGTAAATTGCCGTTTTGCTAGAAAGAGATGGAGAAAAATGTTTAATACCTTATATCTTGGTTGTTTTTATAGTTATTCGAAAACCGATTTTTTCTTTCTGTTTATTATATGAATGAGCTTCTATTAAAGCAAAAAAAAAATTTGTCATCTAGCCTATTGGCGCCCCTCGTTGGGCACCAATAGTATAAATACATTTTTTGTAAGTCAGAAAAGTCGTCTTGACAAATTCTTAAACGCTGTCACTATGACATTATAGAAAAATCTATTTTTTAAGGACGCGAAACCAGTTAGTCAGTTTTCTTGTTACATACTTTCGTTTACTGCAAGAATGATCACTTTATGTCGGTCGTGGGGGCGTAGCCTCAAGCAACCCGTTCGGCCAGCGTGACGCAGTAGACCCACTACCCTGGCATATTTAAGCACAAAAATAAGAAGTAGAGTCTTGCACACGAAACATGAGCTTGGCAAAAGCGGCAAATTCAAAAATTCTAGCTCTGGTAATACTACAGAAGGTAAAATACATTTTGATACTTGAAATATTCTAATATTTTTTTATTTATGTAGTAATTTAGAATGTTGAATTTGTGAAGGGATTGTCTTTTTTTTTGTCTTTTTTTTTCCTAAAAAAGTATCAACAAGGAGTTGATACTTTTTCAAAATTAAATATTAGGTAATGTTTAGTTTCAATGAACTTCCAACAATGAACCTTTTAAAAGAAATCGCTGTATTTGGATTTCATGAATGTTAAAATTACTTAATCTATACAAATAAATAAAATTGAAGTGTCTGTTTGTAATGTCAAAATAACAAGTTTGAACTAAATGGGTATGAATGTATATCGGGTACCAATAACAAAAACACAATTTAATTTTTTTTGTCTGTCTGTCTGTTTGTTCCCGCTAATTTCCGGAACGGCTGAAACGATTTTGACGGGACTTTCACAAATAGATAGCTAATTATATAAGGTATAACATAGGCTACTATTTATCAACTTCAACAAAAGTTACTATTTCACGTGGACGAAGTCGCGGGCACAGCTAGTATCTGTAATATTTCGACAGAAATTAAGAAAAAAATATAATGAAATTGTTTATTACAAAGTATCAAAATCACCATGTTGAACTCAACTACATGGGGACATTGCTTCAGTGTTGCTACTTGAAAAAATGTCAGGTTCATCTTTCATTAGCCAGACTCTAACTTGAAAAAATCATTTGTCACTATTTTAGGAATAAATAATACCATACAGTACGCACCTAAAGGCCAGTCCTCGTTGTCAGAGGCATCGTCTCTCCCCAAGTCCCCTCTCTGTGGAGTGACTGTCCCGCTATCCACCATCGGCACTTCCTCCACTTCGACTGAGTCTGCTGCGAGTCGCTCCTCTGGATTTATTGCCTGTATTCTAGGAAATATTACAAGTTTTTTTTTTAATAACCATCAGCCTTGTTGTATTTTTTATTATTTACAACGTGGCCTTCATCTCATCCAATGGTAACGATGAGACCGAAAATGGAAGAAAGCTTCACCTGAATTCCTCAAGAACTGAAGAACTAGCTAACTTACCTCTAATCGTCGAATCGACGTCAACAACTATCTCTAGAATATTGTGGCGACAACATTTTCACAGATTAAAAATACATGCGCAGTTGCAATATTTAATACAAAATCTCCTACTGCGCAGGTTTTTTAATCTGCACAAATAATAATCTATCGGTTTGCCGGGACCTATAAGATATATTTAGTGAGAAGGGCTCAAAAGTCCTACCAACAAACCAAATCGATAAATTTGTACTATCTTTATACATACAATTGAACAATTACCTGTCTTCGCTATTGATATCTCGCTCTGTTGCGACTGTGCTGAGCGGGACAGCTACATCGCGGTGACTGTCGTGCACACGCTTATGTTTACGTCTCTTTCGTTTCGACGATCTCTGCGAACAACACGTTTAAACAATTAAAGACAATGTCGATTACTCCTAAGGCCACATAAGACATTACCTTGTATTATAACATTTATGAATGACTTACAATAAAAAATAGTATTCGTTGGAATGTAACTTAATAATATGCCCTTTTGATGTACAAATAGTGCATGCCAGCTTATTAGATTACTTTCAGTGAAGTAATATATTTTAATTTTTTCCAATGACTTTTGAAATTTGCATACGAATTTTGTTTCAAAATTATGTTTCGACTTATTGTCTACACAAAAACAGGCGCAAAGACCAGGCTCTAAACTAGGCTTCATCTGAAAAGGATGTTTTACTGGAACCAAATTATGAAATGAATTTATCGCACATTTGACAGAACAAAAGTGCGAAATCTAAGAATACCACTTCAGCACTGGAAAACTGATTGGAGTAGTCCTGAGTATTTACTATTCAGTACAATTATTACTTACACCTCGATCTTAAGGCAACGATTCTCTAAAGTTAATGATCGGTTAGAGATCTGAATAGTAATAGGTAATAATTTTTAGAAAAATGTCATATTATTTGTGGTTTTCTGGTGGTTTCAGATGGATAAATCCCGTGAATTTAAGTTTGACTGTAGGCAACATTCAATGTATTGATTGTATTTAAAAAAAATTACCATTTGATTATCCATTTAATAAATTTATTTTTTAAAAGTAACACCTTTACCGTCTACGAGCTGAACGCATTGGAATAGTTTTCGTTGCTTGGCCATGATAAGAATATATGTATCATGAAAAATTACTATAGGGACTGGTTTTCAATATTTAAGTAAAATTTTGCAAAATGGATCCACATGCGCCACAAAGTTCGATACGCGGATTTAATTAATCGATTATATTTTTTCTTGTTTTAAGTAATACTCACTGTGGTGGGCTGCGCTGTAGTCACCTCCACAAAGTCTTCGATAATAATATCCTTGTGGCCATCAACATAGGTCTCTGGTTTAACGAGCGCGGGTCTTCTCTTCTTCTTGCGCCAGCGTTTAGTCTGTGGTACAATTGGGATGATGACTGAATTCTAATTTTGACGTCTCGTCATAAAATATTAAAATACCGTAGAAAAATATGCAATCGTGTGAAATTAGAATTAAACTGTTAATTTGGAAGCGATTAGACAGAGATCCGACATCAAGCGTGACGTCATTGTTGAGTACGGCCATATAAACTCCATGTAAATTGTCGTTTTGCTAGAAAGGGATGGAGAAAAATCTTTAATACCTTATATCTTGGTTGTTTTTATAGAATTCGAAAACCGGTTTTTTCATTCTGTTTATTATATGAATGAGCTTCTATTAAAGTAATAATATTTTTTCATTCATCTAGCCTATTACAATATCTGTTTTCGGTCACCCATAGCAGGTGCAAAGTTGCGGACAGAGAAACTACTAGACAAATGATAGTTGTGCGGCCTGTGAGATAGTTTCTTATCAAAATTATTAGAATCAATTCACAGTCGCACTTCAATTCAATTTGAAATAAATACTACAACAAAGCCTGTCACTTGAAACTGTCATCTTTTGGTTTGACAATCTTATGCTAACCTTAAAAACAGCCGCGAAACTGGCGCGTTCCACTTAAGCACAGATTTGCAGCATTTCCAACGATTTTAGCATCATTGCGTTCCATTTGCTTTAGATGCTAGCATCGCGTGTTAAAAATAATGAGTTCCATTTACAAATATCAATAGGTACTCTTGCATAAGGTTCCCATCGTGAAAAAGGCACTTCGTGATATAATGTTAACATTACATAAAAGAAACGCTAAAAATGGTTTAAATCTGATGTTAACGCAAACTAACGGTGCTGTCTAAGTGGAACATATACAATTATACACAAAATAACATTAATTATATAGTTCTACCCCAAATTCTTGGTTCGACAGATGTTTAAGTTATTATGTTGTTGCATAAAAGAGATACAAGCTGTCAAGCTGTCTATTGGTTTCTCTGTCTACGGTTGATGTAGGGGTAAGTTGACAGCAAGCCAGTGGTACTTTACTTGTGCTATACTAATGTTACTATACTAATAATGTTATATCGTACGTTACTATACTAATAATATATTCATTAAAATAAACAAAACAAATTCATATTAACCTATTTAGTTGATGATCAACAATATATATTAATATTGTGTTCAGTACTTTTCTACTTATTAACTATAATTAAAACTATTTAAGACATTGACTTTGAATCCTAATAAAGTGAAAAGTCACCTCTTCGGTAACAGGAAGTGAGGTAGAAGCAAAGGACGTATTAACACCGTATCCACGTGGCGTTTTAGGTTTGTTCCGCGCCATTTCTGACACGTGGTTCCGCTCGAAGACGTGACCGTTGTTTATCACCTGCCGATAAAAGAGGCGCTTTTTATTATACAAAATGCAACAGTTGTAATTCGGGATGATAAAACAAGGATAAAAACTTCTTATAAAAGATACTATAGCTAGGTCTATTGTCGAAATAACGACGAATAGATCACAAGTTTTTGAAATATAGTCAAATGTCCAAAATGCATAATAATTTCATTTTGATTGTATTTTGTATAATAAATTATATGAAAAAAAAGTTATACGACATACCTTAATATCTTTCTCATTGAGGATAGTCACCAGATCTCTAACGAAGGTGTCATTGGGCAGAAGCCTTCGATGCTTGCACCCCACTTCAGCCTCCAGATGTTCTTCGGTTCCGTTGTTCAGCAGACGCACCAATTTCAGGACGAATTTGTCCTTCCTCTTCTTCTTGGTGGAGTGTTTACGCTTTTTTTTGCTTTTGCGCTTCTTATGCGTGCGTTTTAGGAGAGTGGAATTTTTAGGGTCTTCGGTCTCCTCTGTATACGATAGGAGCGATCTAGATATACGTCTGGAAGGGAAGTGTTAAAAAGATTTTTAAAATAGTAAGTACCGTAATAATTCTATGATCTTTAAAAGACCGTAAGCTTTTTTTTGTTATCGACTTTCGATTCTATTCAGTTGAAGTTCTATTGAAGTACGTTCGAATAACACATAATATAATAACGAGTTGGGATAAGACTCCAAACGAATGAATTTCGACTTGAACAAATTGACTTTAGTATGTGCGTGACGTGTAGCAGTTAAGTTTTATTTGTCAAGAGAAACAATTAATATTATAAATTAATATAAAAAAATAGTTCCAACAGCAATTGGTCGTTGAGCCGATACGATGATTTTATGATTTTATGCTATTTTATGATTTTAAGATATAGACTAACTATAGACTATAAAAGTTTGCGGGCGATTCAGAAGCGGTTTCATCACAATCTAATCAACAGTTTAAGAATGCATAGAGGACGAACATACAGAAATTCATCTTTATTTATGTAGATAGTGTAGATACGATAACAAATGGTTTTTTCTTGCCACTTACCGCTGTCCTCTGAGTTTTCTCAAGCGTTCCTCCTGATCGCTTGGTACCACTTCATCTGTTGAAGGGATGATGAAAGATAGGTAAATTATTAAGATCAAGATTCATCATCATCATCACAGCCCATACACGTCCCCACCGAGGGGTTCGAGCCTACCCTATGTTAGGGTGATTAGGCCTTAATCAACCACGCTGGCCCAGTGCGGATTGGTCGACTTCACATACACCATTGAATTTCTTCGCAGATGTATGCAGGTTGCCTCACGATGTTTTCCTTCACCGTAGGAGCGTCAGACAAATGTACATATGAAATTCGAATCGAAAAACACATTGGTACATGGCGGGTCTCGAACCCCGACCTCCCGATTGGAAGGCAAGTGCCGAGTCCACAGCGCCACCGACGCTCAAGATTAACTTTTGTAAAATTTTGACAATATTTGTATGCAATATTTTCACAAACACTAATAATGTGACACAAGTTTTAAAATCCTGAGATAACTTAAAATAAAATTATAAAACTTAATTTACTTATCTGATAAATATTTTGAAATATAATTTATCACTTAAAGTAATTGTAAATATGTATATATCTATGAACAAAATACAAGGATAGCAGAAGCTTGGATATTTTTTAAACATTTTTGGTCACCCATCATAGTCTCGACCACGGCGAAGGTCCTTAACTATCATAATTGGCTAGATGACAAAAAAAATTTTTTTTGCTTTCATAGAAGCTTTTTCATATCATGAACAGAAAGAAAAAATCGGTTTTTGAATAACTATAAAAACAACCAAGATATAAGGTATTAAAGATTTTTCTCCATCTCTTTCTAACAAAACGGCAATTTACAAGGAGTTAATATGGCCGTACTCAACTATGACGTCACGGTTGATGTCGGATCTCTCTGTCTAATCGCCTTCAAATTAACAACTTAAAATACTTGTATCTAATGTATTACTGAGCCGATTTTAATTCTAATTTCACAGGACTGCATCTTTATCCACAGTATTTTAATATTTAATGACGAGACGTAAAAATTTGAATTCAGTCATCATCCCAATTGTAACAACGAGTGCTACTTAACAGTGCAACTGAGTTACTCAACTACAGTATTCATTCTCGTTATCTCGCTTCAATTTCAGTCATAAACGTGTGAACATAGCAGAGTATATTGCGCGCTCACTCGCAATTATCTTATGGCAGCTGTCGATAGTGAACAATATTATGTCTGTAGTCGGAAATCAAATCATTATAATTGTTACCTATATCCTCATCGTCACATCGTAGGCTCATTCTCGCATTGAGAGGAGCTCGGTTTAGTCGGGCAGCATCGCTCTCGACACACAAAGCGATTGCGAGAAATACCCTTTGTGTGTCGAGAATGCGATTCGATAGAGCCCCCCAGTATTTTTAGTGGGTATACCTCGCTTAGCGGGGGAGTCCCACATAACCGCAGCTGGGCCCCACTCCCACTGCGGTAGATCTAAAATCTTTTTAACTGGGTTAAAAAAAGGCTCGTTCTCGCAATTGTTGTTATCAAAACCATCATTAGTTTAAATGCATTTTACTTTCCTACCTACAATTTGATCGAAAACACGCGAAAGCTGCATTTTTTATACAACCAACTCGACAAACAAGCAGGTTGGCCACCTGATGGGAAACTGTAAGACTTGCAAATGTACAACCCCGCAAGGACTCGAGTGTACAAGCCAAGTTGTTATGTAAAGTGCCCAGTAATTTTACTGCTAACACCACTCACTGTTCATTCGGAAGTCGTTATCCTGCGTGTAGTCTATGGCCCAGCGCTGAGACGCGGCGTCTGGGCGGCAACGCACCGCCAGCACGTCTGCCCCAGCTTCGAGCCCAGCGTCCAGGCATAGCCCAGTCTGGGAATGCTGCAGCTGACCGGACGGGAGGTAGCCCCACTTCTGCGATAAAAAGGACATTGCTCTGCGTCCATACATTCTTCGCCCCAACACCAACCAGCAGTGAAAAAATGCTTTTCGTACAAATACTGTACGTCCACAACAATTACTACGGACAAGCATCGGAATCGAATTATACAGGGTGTAACTGAACATTTAAGGGTATGTATCAATCAGAAGTAGAGATTCTGTGTGAAAAATACTAGGGCAAAATTACTTTTTTCCCATACAAACTAAATAAATTATTTTTTGGTAATAAGTGCCGACAACGACAACCCTATACGTAAGCGTACGAGAAATACTACGCTCACGTCAAACAAACTAAACAAGTTATTTTTTAGTAAGCGTAGGAGGAAACACTACGCTTACGTCTGTCACGTGTCATTTTGTGTTTAAATTTCTTTTGTGTTTAGAGCTGATTAAGGTTGTCACTTGAAAGTTTTTGCTTTCAGTTTAAAATCAAATAACTCTTAAAGGATTAGGGTTCCAGGTCTCAGACAAGGACCGAAGGTCCATTTAGTATCTAACTTATATGCCTCTTAAATGTTATTGGGGTGTTCAGTTACACCCGGTATATAAAAAAATCAGATTTTGAGGTTAGTTGAAGTAACACTTTATTTCGTTAGAGCAATTCACATACTCCATTCCTATACAATTATTAAAATAATAATTATTGCAATCAAACAAAGAACGTTATTATAGCCACGTAGTAAAGAACAAAAAATCTCGAAATTATAAAGCAAGTCAAAAACACAACAAACTAACGTAGTCAATTGATGTGTGTTCACGTTGTAAATTGTGATAGAAGTTATGAAAAACATAATTTATACAAGTAAAAAAATGTTCATACCTACATAATATAGACTCAATTTCATTCAATCAAGCAAAAGTAACAATAACCATTCGTTTATTTTACTTCATTTGGTTTTGTTTCTGAAAGTACTTTTAAATATTTTTAATTTGTCCGTCGAATACATATATTTCTAATAAGTGTTATAAAATATGCATATAATTCTGACGTAAATCAAAAATTTGTTGGACATGGGGCGATTATCGACATTGTACTTCACCAGGGCTACGTTCCAAAACATCACCCGAGTGCACTCGGTCACCCGAAGTATGTCCTAAAACATTTCGGGTGCACTCGAGAGTGTTGGAGTGGCGTGTCCTAAAACGCTACGGAGTGCACTCGATCGAGTAGAATCTCACCCGCATAATATAGCAAGGTGTAATTTCACTCGATTGGATTTGGCGGGAAATTGTGTGGATTTTAAAGTTGTGTGTGATTGTGATTACAAAGATTTCATATTCACACACAATTTGTGCATCTCGGAGAGCGAGGATGCGCTTCGTAACGTCGACAATAAGTTAATTTTAAATTCCAAAGACTGTATGTATCGTAAGTGACACGATTGTAAAATTGGCCTTCATTTCCGTTGAAGCTAGGTTAGGCCGCGATTTAACAGAATTCATATTCTGTTGGTTTTAGCATTTTCGTAGATGAAACAGAGGAATGTAATCCATGCATTAAAGCGAACGGACGCGCCGATGAATTATATATTTTCTTATTTTGTATATTTGGTTATGTAAACAAAGCAGACAACACTCTTGCCGTTCTAAAACAACCAACACTCCGACCACCCTAACCGGCCACTCTCCCCCCACCACCTACTCACTCCGGGTGATGTTTTGGAACGTAGCCCTGAACGTGAGGAATCTGACAGAAACGGAGGGATGATCGCGCTATTTACAAAGTGTCAACCTAATCAGAAACATTTTGACGATAGCTGTCAGATGTCCAGCGCTATTAGCGCGCTCAAACGCGTCCCGGAATGCTGTGAGCGCGCTAACGTTAGTCGGCATGGAGAGGCGCATGACGTCATCGTTTACGTCATATCAGACTTATGGCGCTATGCTCTGGAGCGAAATCATTGTAAACAAACTGTCAATCTGACATTTGACAATTGTTATAAACAAAATGAATGTTCCTGTTCTGGATGAGCAACGGAGAAACAACATTGATTTACTACCAAACGTAGATAACGCATGAACGTTCGAAAAGTGGGCCGGTGAAGAACTGCCCAATCGGGCGTCGTGCAGTTCTTTTCCATGCATTGGAGCGACAACGCGATAAGCAATTTTGAGCATTATGTTTGAGAGTATAAAGTTGATATTTTCTTGTAGCAATTACTAAAACGTCAAGTTTAATGTGGCTAGGTATGAAATGATGTAACTGCACACGGTACGGTTGTACTTCAAATAGTTGCCCTAATAATAAAGAATAAGGTTGAATTCGATAAATACGGTACTTTCTTTATGGTAATTTTAATTCGGGTGTGCATATTCAACTTCAACCTATTTAACAGCGTACAAATGTATAGTCGATTAGGTGACAGATTTCAAGCGCGTTTTTGTATAAAGTGCTCTATCTACGTTTGGTAGTAAATCAATGAAAAACAATGTTGTGAATAAAAATCCACATTCAAAAGTACTGAGAAGCAATTGAAAACAAAATGATATAACCTTACCAATTTTCAACTCGACATTTGTTTTAAAAGTGGATACGCTAAAGCCCCGGTCCGAAATCGTGAACAGGCTGATAGCACTGTTAACATTTTTAGTGCACTTTTTAATTCGGACCAGCTGATTATAATCAATAGAACTGTGAGCGCTGTTATCTGTTTCTGACTGCAGCCCAAATCAGAAACATTTTGACAACACTTTGACATCGATAGCACTCTTCCAACAATCAATATTATATTATTTTGAAGTGAAGTGAACTTGTGTTTGAACGAAAAACAAAACATATAAAATTTCTCAAATCGTCTCACCTACTCCCTGTAAAGAGTCGTAATGTGGCTGAAAAGATGATGATAATGCCTCCCCAGACCTGTCAAGAGATTCAAGGCACAATGATATTTCAGCAAATTGAAATTTGCGTATAAATTACCTGTCCTCTCTGCTTGCCGTGGCAGTTCATCATCAGAACACGCCGCCCGGACTCTGGAGACGCTCCCCTGAAAATATAATTCTGGTTTAAACATATAAGAGTAAGGACGGCGTTCTTAACTATTATATTTAAAGTAACATACACATAGACATCTCATAGGTGTCGATATAAATAGTCGAAATTTTTAAACAATATTAAACTAACTTTGCATTGAAAAATAAATATATTAATACTAGAAAAAACCCATTGAAAAATATCCATTTCGTATTTCTAGTTTCACTGGCATGAATTGACTTTAATTTATTTTAATATAAGGCCACTCATTCTAAAGCATAAATTGTTTATAATATCCCAAGACAGATTATAAGCCAATGATGTTCGCATGATAACAGCGACGTATCTTCACCTGATGTGCTGCAGTTCCGCACAGTTCTCCTCGTCCCTGAGTTCCCCGCGATCTGACAAACTGAAGTACTGCGTTGCTTGCAGTCTGGGATGACACGGGTACACTCCCAGGGGAGACCCTCCGCCGTCTCTCTGCAGGGTGTCCAGGCACATGTTGCTGGACGGATTCACGAACCTGGAGTGGGGGGAGGGACAGGTGTTGGTTAATTCATATGATCTTAATATCACAATGGATGGCAAATTATGACTATAATAAGACCTGCAAATTTTCTTGCCTATTCTTCTCGTGAAGACGTTTGCGCACATAGTGATGTTTTTTTTTCTATTATAATTGTATTTGCATACAATACCTTTGAGATATGCACAGACAAGGTTAATAGTTTAATATTTAAGACGTATATTTCTTTTATTAATTATAATTTTGGTTTATATTTTTGATGTCAATAAATGTTTGCACAACTACTCGTATATTATGTGAAATAAGTATTTTTGAGTTTGACTTTTTAAAGTGTTGATATTTTGCCATTGGCCTCTGTATTGCTTACTCGAGCTGTATTGATTGAATTGAATACAAAGAAACACTTTATTATACAACACAAGTGCTTACTCGAAGAGTTTAATTAATCCGTGTACCAAGGATTGGTTTTAATGCAATATTTATCCTAAACATGCTAGATTTTTAAAAAGTACATACCCAAAAAAATTACAGTAACATTATACAAATAATAAAAATCGAATAACAGTAGAACTTTCTATAACCAAACTTTGGCTGTATGGCCAACATTTCCTTTGCCTTTGCCAAAAAGAAACATGAACAAGCGATCTCACCGCCCGTAGCCATAAACGTCGCGTACGGGCACGAACTTCTCCCGGTACACGTGGTCGAGGTACCACTGGAAGCTCTTGCACTGAAGCTTCTCCCGCAGCACCTTGCGGTGGGTCACGTCGCCGATCTTCGGATTGTTCTGTAACGGTGTGTTCATTAACTCCCATTGATTTATACAATGTGATATAAGCACCCCATTGTTCATTGCAACAAAATAATACACATAAATTATATAGTTTATCACAGACATACATCAATCCAAATAGACATCGCGAATGTATGTACTTTAATGTGTCAAAAGGACGAACAATGCAATTTTTAAGCTGTTTCGTTTAGTCAGAGCTCCACTCCACTATTACTAGCACTGGTCGTCAGCCAAAAATTAAGAAAGGTGCCTAATTGACCCGTGTTGAGCTGCAAAAAAACAAAAAGGAGTCCGAAACAATAGCAAATTTTAATGTTTTAAGCGCTCTTTTGATGTCACTTTGGTTAGGGAAAATTGACTTCTTCACTCATGTCTTTTACTAGCTGACATTTAGTCAAAACCATTAGTTTTAATTAATAATTGACGTTAGTCCGGTGTAGCTTGAATTTATATAGCCATATTGCAACTTATCGTCATAGGTATTACTCAGACAAGATGATGGCCAACAATATTTCTCCTGCCTTGCTGACAGGAAATCAAGAAAAAAATCAATTTAACATGTCACGTGACGTGACTATGTATCGCTCACTTAACTCACCCTTAGATCAGGACGATGCAGGTAGAACAGCTCGGCGTACTCGTCCATCCAAACCTCGGCCATTCGCGCTGTGTTTATTCCTGGAAATATATACATCTAGCCTCTAAGGGATCTCGCGCACTATAGGCGGCCTAGACCACGACCAGTGGCCGCATGCTAACAGGTTAACTATAGAACCATATTAGCGGTCACGCAATTGGTCGTAACGACCAGTGGCGACAAAAAATGATCAGTCACGATTTGTCGTGGTCGTGGCCGTCCAGTGCCCGAGGTCCCTAATATTTAAATTACTTGTACAATTGATGGGTATTTGACAATAAGAATGGACCGGTTTAATATATGGAACCGGTCATTCGGCTGTAGATTCTGCTTTCTTCAGAGTTCAGGCATTAATGGCAAGAGGCAAGGCAGGTCACAGAGGATGAGTTATATCGAGGCGTGGAGTTCGCACCGACGTCGTGATCGTGAGCGCTAAAGTGGGAGAAGTACACATAGGGAGTGGATGGAGGAAAAAAAATGGTAGAGTTAAAAATTATGCACGTCACGAAGCAGTCGCAAGATCCACAATCATTTCTGACAATTCGGCGATAATGGACAAGGATGGAGGTTACTTTGCACCCTTGAGATCAAGTGACAGGACCTGGCAAAGAGCTCTCGCCAAATCAAGCGTAGAGAGCATAACGTTAGTTTGCCGCTGCTATTTGAATTGCGGTCTCTACGATTGGGTTCTTCGATATACATCGATGCATCGAAAATTTCAATATTTACCATTTTACGATATATCGATGTATTTTATTTCAATGCATCATACATTTATACGTCAACTAGTCAAATAAAATTTTTGCAGCTATGTCTGTTGAAGCAGTCTCTTCCAACTATTCCTCCCCAGCGACATCTGTCAATTTTTCAGACTAGTAACACGTGATACAAATACCAAAAATATCCATTATTTGGATTACTTTTCGTCGTAGGCTCATTTTTTATTTTTTACATTTTCAAATTAATTAACGTTTTTATTGGTGTATCGAAAACATCGATGTTTAAAATCGATATATCGATAAATATCGATGAAATCTTTCCAACATCAACATACATTTTAAATGAACATCTCTTCTGTAAGGCGGAGCGACTTAACCAGTCGAGCTGCTAATTATGCCGCGACCAAATTATCGCGAACATACTAATATTCTTATAGTCGCAGTAGTCTGGCACGTTGAAAACACATTACTAGGGATATGGCTATACAAACTGTATTCGATCGGAACACGAGTTTCCGCAATAATGTGACGCCACCATTATATCGATAAAAGCTGGGTACCTAACCTACATCATTTAAATTAATTTATTGGTAAAATATAAACACCCAAACGTAATATTTTCAAGAGTTCTATGACAATTCGCCTGAAATTGTGTGGTATTTAGAGTAGTTCGGAACGTGTCCGTAAATTTATTAGATACTAGCTGTCCCAGCAACGCGTTGCTGTGCCCCAGTAGCTATTGTATGTCCTTTGTTTAAAATTTAATAAATGGCGAATTTTAACATCCTAGTGAAATAGACTGTGCCTCAATAGCTATTGAATGTGGTTTGTTTTAAATTTGATAAATGTCGAATTTTAACATCCTAGTGAAATAGACTGTAGCATAATGAAATTGGAACACAACGCCATCTACTGGATGGTACTACCCAATTTAGATAACCAAGTGCTGTATCGACAAAGTAACTCACACCGCCATCTGTTAGAAACTTACGAGTCCTAACAAACCATTGTCCTATAACAAACATTTAAAGAACATTTACATCTCTCATGTTCGGTAAGTAGGTCCTTATTACCCCCAAATGGGGCTTGTAGGTGACCAATTAGCGCTCTAGGGTAATAATGTAGCTTGAAAATATTGCGGTCTATAATCGAGATAAACACTATGCTATCTTTTAAGTTGGACCAAAAATTACATACAATAAGTAAAATTTCATAAAAATCGGTAACTTCACCATTTATTATTATAAGTTATAATATGAGTAGGGCTAATGTCGCTGCACCATAAAAGTTGGAGCAAAAACCGCTGGCTTCTTTACCCAAGACTCGCCCGTTCATCTCGAATTTTAGACAATATCTCTGTAGGAACATAAACTTACCGTGAGTGTCAGACTGCGCGGGGAGGCCGTAGGGGTGGAAACTGCGGAACACGTGGCCCACACGCGAACAAGGCACTGTTTCCAGGGAACCCCCGCCTGGAAACAACAACAAGTCATTTAATATAAGCATATCTCATTTTAATAATAATAATAGGGGCTAAAGTATGAAATTGCCGTTTTTTTTTCGTTTGTTTATATAACTTTTCTAATTTAAGAGCTATAAAAATATATTTTTTTATTACTTTCTGACCCTAGAGTGCACGTTTTGGTTACAATTTAATCTCAGAATTAGTTTAATAATATATTAAAAAGAATCTCAGAAATTACCCTCTATTTTTTTCGTCAGAATGTTGTACATTATTGACGATAACTTTGTTAAAACTAATTTTCTTGTCTTCAAAATTACATTATTACTTAGTTTAAAGTCTATTGACCAGTCTTTAAAAGTTTCATAAAATTTGCTTTATTGGTTATTAAATAACTAAGAAAAACGTTAGTATGAAATAAGCAATATTCTTAAAAATCTTCATACAAATCGGCAATTTCATACTTTAACCCCTATTTATAAATGGAAATATAAATCATTTTATTTGCCAAAATATGGTTACAAAGTTATTATACATAAATGTTTCCAAAATATTCTGTCGTTCGTCCACGTGTACATATTTCATATAATGTAATGTATGTGTATTATATGAGGTTTGCGTTCACTAATACCATTATGGAGATTTTTATTTTTCACTATGTTATACACGGTGTTTCATAATAACCAATAAATAATCAATTCTTTATCGAAAACTAATTATAAAATTGTGTTTACCCGTAATGTCATTCAACCCAAAATTTTCATGTAAATCATAGACATGATGATGATACTATGATATACATGAAAATTTTGGGTTGAATGACATTACGTGTAAACACATTTTAATAAGTAATTACTTTCAGATAAGGAATTGATTATTTATTGGTTATTATAAAACACCGTGTATATCAACCATTGAAATTCATCGGTTGTTGAAGTTAGTGGGGTTCATAGTTCATACCCGCATGCAGTAGGTCGACTACGATATCTATGGCGCACTTCCATTAGTCGATATCGTATTCAGGGACTTTCAAGGCGATCATCGCTTGACACCGACTTCAATATAAAAAAGGATGTTGTGTGAATTCTTATATTATTTTAGACTTTTAAGTACTTTTTTTGAAAACGCTTTTTATTTTTTACCGACTTCAAAAAAGGAGGCGCTTTCAGTTCGATACGTATGTTTTTTAATCTTTTTGTGAATTTAATACCAGCTCACCGAAATATCTTGAAAGAGTACAACTGAAGATCAATACGTACCTATTGTATTCAAAAAACTAGCCTCTAACTCCTTAACGTCAATGATCCTTCCATCATCAGAAAACACCTGAATAGCTTCTAAATGTATAAGGGTTTCACTCGAATTTCCTGGAATCCCATCATCAGATCCTGACTTTGGTAAAAATGGGACCACCTTAGGAGTATACTCTATCGAATACAAAAGGAATTTTGAAAATTGGTCCACAATTGGCGGAGTAATCGCGTAACATACACACAAAAAAACATACTTACGCGACGAATTGAGAACCTCCTCCTTTTGAAGCCGATTAAAAATGCACCTACATTTCAATAACTGTCGCATATTGCACTCACACTGCCAGATCCTGAAGGACATCTCCAGATTCTCGCCGCCCCAGCCCGACATCTGCTCGTCATATGCGCCGAGCTCCCAGTAGTACGCTCGGTTGATGGCGAACAAACCACCTGCCATCGTTGGGGACCTAAAAAAAGAATCAGATCACATTATAGGCAACGCATGGCTTCTTCTTATTATAATTTACTCAAAAATGCATGTAATGTGGTCATTATTTTGACAACCTTGTTTGAGCAAAGTGGACCTTGCCGTTAACTTTTCATAATTGTCATTATAATTAAATTTCTAGTTAATTAATATATTTTTTATTTTAATTACTTGCTGGTTTTATTTAGATTAGGTACTTGCATTTTTGAGTAAAGCACTATACAAGCCTTGGCCCACAATGACTGCTTCGCTGGTCACGCTATGATTGCCTCGAGCTAGGCTAGCTACGCTCTAGGCATTCCAGCTTGGCCATCATTGCAGCCCTCGCTGTCCTTACTGTAAAGGCCTCGACCTACGGTCTCGGCCTTTATCTCAGCTCGTCCAGCAAGTGCTGCACGCTGACCGCGCTGTGTCATCAGCGCGACCAGCAAAGTAGTCATTATAGACCGCGGCAGTAATGTACTATTGTTGTTATAGATCAGTTGAGTTGTAAACAAGAACTTCTAGCTCAGAGCAAGTGCTCTTAAGTGTACAAACCAGGTCGGCGCAATGTCAGAACCCCTCCTCTTCTTCTCCCGCTCGGGCACCTCGATCCAGTTGAAGTGTCCCATGAACGTGAACCCGCCGACCTGCAAACGTTCTTTTTATTACATTACGTTATTCCAGTGAGTAAAAACTGTTATCCGTTAATCATTCTGTTAGTAATCAAGCCGTCGATCAAACAATCCTGATTCGATTGTTAGATCGATTACAATCGTTAACATTGATCCATTATCCCATGATATAGATCGTTATCCATTCATTCTGGTGTCACAATCGTATCACAATGGTCTAAAGATCGATTAGACTATGATCGGTATATACTTAACAGCCTTATCTAAGAGCGGGGAGCGAATCTGTTATTTTATCCACAACAGACCATAAGGCCGAAGATGCAAGGCGTTCACATGCATTCCTCATCCACAGAGGAACTGGCTTTCTCACCCCTGGAACCACAGCCTCGTGTCGCAACACATGTTTAACACAGGGAAACTTTGTACCCAAGTTGCCGCGCGGGTATTTCTATCTTACCTAATCTCTGCCGCAGAGGAACAGTGCTTGCATTGCTGATTCGGTTTGCAGGGTAAGACAATAGTGGAATTACTGGGTACTGTGATCTAAGTCACTCCCAAGGTCCTCGTAAGAGTTGAATGTTTGCGAAACTTACAGGAACCACGTGTAATGAGTTGTAGCCAATTACCATCAGATAGGCAAGCTTATTTTAATAGCTTTGTTTAAGTAAGACTGTTTTGACTAGCCAAGTGCCTCAGAAGCGCTAGTACCAAACAAACCAAGCTGAAAAATCAGTTGTCATGGGTACTCGATCTAAGCCAACTGGCTTCAGATTGATGTTTGTAGTTTTTTCACAATATCTGCAAGAAATCGATAAATTAATCTCAATCCATGAAACTAAACCCCTCACCTACAAATAGGAAGCAGTTGTGCTAAGTGCTGCGGTGCTAACTAATTATACAGCTATAACTTTTTTTAAAACTAAGAAGGATTATAAAAAGTACCCATTAAATATATTAAGCCATAACACACAAATTGGTAAAAGAACCAAGAAATGCAGTACATTTATAGGATTACCATAATAAATATCTGATCAATTTTTCAGTGATTTACATAGATGTAATGTTATAGTTAAATGTATCAGGCCTTATTTTCTGAAAGTCCATTACTAATTGTTAACGAGTAGGTTTAGCATATAATGTTAGTTAAGAATGTGGAAAAGTTTTCTCCTTAAATAACTAGTTACGAAACAGTGAAAAAAATGTTTTTAAGTAACCAGTTATCAAACAATCAGTTATCAATATGGCTGAAGGGGTTAATTTTCTATTTGCTTTATACTATCAGTTTGCATATAAGCATTACTTACTTTAAGCCACTACAACAACTTATATACTATCAAAACATCTCTATGTTAATGAAAGTCAATTGACAACATTATATTTTATAAAAAGTAAATAAAGACATTAACAGACGCAATGCGTATTTTGTAACTTTTATTAATTTTGATTCCAAGTAATTTAGTTAAAATTTTAAAAACATGCTCATTCTTAAACGGCATAAGTGCAGACATAGATTGTTTCCTAACTTTTGTTACCTAATTTTTGAAATGTTGTCAATTGATCGAATGTACCAGATTTTATAGAAGGAAAATTCTGATATTCATCTGATGAAGACAAATGTAACGTCATTCTATCTATCAATATATATCACTGCAATACGCGAAACCAGGTAATAATTGTACTTGAATACACACATGATAACTAACTACACTTTTTAGCTCAATATCAGATACCGGAAATGTTACTTTTAATTAACAAGCTTTTACATCGAAATAGAAAATCTTTTATGCAGAATAAATGACGATTGAAAAATCTTTATAAACGTCACTTGATTAGAATGAGGAAAAACAAACGCAGTGCTGTTAGTTAACATACTAAAATAATATTTGGACTGAGATGTTAGTGTTACCCTTGCGTTGGGCACATGCACAGGAACATGCTAAAATAATTCCGCCTACAATTTTGAAGAGACAAGGGAAGTAAATAGCAGGTTAAAGTTTTTATAACTGACTTAAGTAGGTAAGGTAACTCTCCGATATTGCAAAGAACAGAGGGCAAAAATGAATCGCTGGATTCGAACAATTTCAAACAACCCGAACCGCACTGAGAAAAATGTCATTTTGGAGTAATCTTAAAAAACCTGACGTAAGTATAAAATAGGTGCGGTCTCCTAAAATAAAGAAATAATAGATTAATACTACGCTATCGTTGAAATGTGTAGATGGCATCGAATTATTTAGGTAAATAACGAAGTATTATGGTACTCGTCATCTTAAAAATTGGTCACATAAAATAATAGTTTCTTTTTTCAAATAATAACATTATATAGTAGAAAATAGTCCACTGTCCTATAAATTTATGTGATAGTCATAAATCAGATAATAATCATAAGAAACAGTGACGTGTCACCGTATTTATAAAGATTTCATAGCTTATTATGAAGAATTATCTCTGAAAATACGATGAAGTCCCATAAATGTAGTGTGATAAAATGGTGTGAAATTTGTAGGTTATGGAACATTCATTTAAATTATAGTCATATTATTTTATGTGAAACATACTAAAATAAGATTACAGTATCTTCTAGTTTTCAGAGTAAGCATCAAATTTTAATATAAAATCATACTATTTTTGAGTGAATTCTATTATATTACTATTATAGGAGGAATCATATCATTTTGTGTGCTTTCTACAAAAATATGATGACCAGCACACCGTAGAATATTCTCATTCGCTTTTTCATTCAGTCAGTCATTCATTAGTTCGGCATACCTATTGGCTCTCGCCTCGTTAGTCTCGCCGCAGAGTCTAAAGAGAATAGTAATACTACGGGAACAGAGTCGCAGCCGGCAGCCGCAGTCCACTGACGCGGCTGCGCTGGCGGGATTGTCTATTTAAGGTTTATGAAATGGTACTCTAGTTTTTAATTCAGTTAATATTGTATAAACTTGTATAAACAATTGTACAGTGCAACAAAGAGTTTAATTGCAAGTTTGTGCGTGTGACGATGGACCAAGCAACGTGCGACTCTATTTAATTTATCATTACATCCTCTTATCTCGGGCAGGGATTAGGATCTACGCTTCATTATATCGTCATTGTCTAGCCTTATATACCTAATCCCTGTCCGAAGTAAGAGGATGTAATGATAAATAGCACATAAAGCAAAAGGAAATGACCAGAGAAAGTTGGAATAATAATAGGACGTCACTGCAGATAAGAGAAAGTCATTAAAAATTGTAGGAAATATAATAAGACATCATAGGAGATATGATGAAAGGAAGCATAAATAGTAGGAAACATAATTATATAATGTTTTCTTATCCTACTAAAGCCAGTGACACATCATATTATATGCCATTATCATCAGAAAACGTATTATCATCGTAATTTTTGTGATATCACTACTCCGTCTTTTAGGAGAATTCACCATACTTTAAACTAAATTCACGTTATTCATGATTACCAGTTTTCTCAGTGCGTTCCGACCGACCCGAGGCCTAGACAAGGTAACAATTCAAAAGTGACAGTCAAAGTGCATCCATTACTATTTTTTCCAGACAGTCGACACAGAGCGTTGTATTGACGCCGCAATGACTAGTAATTTCAAGGCGATCGCGATAGATTTTTTGGTGTACGTAAAAAAAATCGTTCCAATTGGAGTCACGACAAACGAGTCGTAGGTTTGCGACGGTAGGTTTTGCTGTCAGCTTTTTCGGTTAATACTATGACTGACGAATAACCCATCATCTAGTATGATAACTGAACGTTTGCATAAAGTTGATTCAATTATGATGATGACTATAGATGACTGGACGTTTGCATAAAGTTGATTCAATCAGTCATGATGATGCTTACATGACCGTGTAATAGATGCTTAAGTTTGCCAGAGCCCGGTAATATCCCATCAGTGCTCTGGCGCAGACAGTAACTTGGACTTTGGGCTGGCAACGAGTAACTGACTCCAGTTGCAGGTGTGGATTTTTTTGGGTAACCATTTACGAGTAAAACATCAGGTCAGCCGTTTTGCTTACGACCTATTTTTATTAAAAAAAGACTTGCATAACATGGAAAGTTCGTGCCCAGCACCTTATACAATATGCTATAGGTACATTGTTATACATAAAATAGACCATTTACTTTTGATGTAGCGAGACGATAAACTAATGAAATCACAATCACGCGATGTGAGAGAGACATTAGCAATCAATCTTTTTAACCATTAACAGCTTATTGTTGTCTTTTTTAACTACTGAAATAAAAAAGGTTCACATTTCATAGGTGCTCGTGTTCGAGTAGAAAACCCAACATGATAATAAACAATGACATTAAGCGAATTTCGGCAAACGCCAGTAAGCGAGTAGTCTGAGATCTCGGACCAAGATGATCCTTGATCTAGTGTAGTTGATAAAATGATTCTACGATTACGCCAGCAGCTGTGGCCAGGTGGTAAGAGTATAACTGTATAATTAAGACAACATCTCATACAGGCAATAGTCTAATGAACCTGGTCGGAGCTGACAAAATTATGCGTTAAGAGAGCTTGATTATCGAGATAGTTTTGCACGAATAAGAGACACGTATAACTAATTACTTTCACGACTGACTAAAAGAAATCGTCATTAAATTGCAGAACACACGCAAATTGATCAAGTTATAATCCTAATGTTAAATGAACGCACCATGGTATTATTTTTTTTTAGGATATAATAAAACAAGTAATTAATTGTGCGACCAAAATGTGTATATTACTGATTTAATAAGTTACTTAAGCTCATTAATTAACTAAGCTCCTGTAAAGCTCCTGTATAATAACGAAAGTTTACAAAGGTTTGCTAGCTTAATCGAATAATATAATTAGTGCTTAGGGCTCCAGGTGCGTTAAGCCTACGTCTTAATATGCGTCATTTAAGGCCTTGATAAGTAGGCAGGGAATTTCGATTACTGAAGAAACTGAGTGAGACGAGCCTGTTTGCAACTGCAATCTGCAGTCACACTGCTTTCTAACTTTACTTCAATATTCTTGTCTTTCATTTCGGGAGGCAGCGAACCCACTACCCTCCCCACTACGGCCTTGCCTCAGGACTCGAACCAGCCTCACGCACGCAGTTTAGCCAGTCAACCAACGGACGAGGCCCCCGGCACTCCCCACCAATCAGTGGACCAACATGGTAGGAGCCGGCCTAGATCCTACTAGAAGCATATGCCCAACAGGAAAGGTTTAATGGTTGACATAATGACCATACATCATTTGTGCAAAATTCACCTACCGATTTGCGATGTGCACAGAACAAACGAATCCAAAGCCGCGCTCCTGTCTATGTATCTACAGTTTATTATATTTTACAAACTAAAATTCCGCAATGTAAACGATAAAGAAATCAATTGTTATCCATAAAACATACGCAATGAAATCTTAGAGCGTACCAATAACACGACCGAGCAAACACGACGATATTAAATACTATAATCAAATAGGCAACAGTTAAAAACAGATTCGCACATTACACAGAACAATCGTAGTCACGCGAGATTTCCATCAGAGTGACGAAGTTTTTTTTCCCGGTGGCAGTAGGAAAACGCTCATAACACAACGAGACTGGTGACTTTGGAGTATAGAAGCTAAACTGGGGGGGGAGGGTGGGGGGTTATTGTCTAATACAGGGTTTCCCAACCTTTTACCCTATGCGCCTCACCCAACATTATGCTAAAATACTACGCCCCCCTAAAGGCCAAAATGGGGAGTCAAAATAAGAAAATTAAACGACGAAAGAATTCGCGTGTTTAGTTTTATTTAAAAGTAGGTAATCAATTAAGAAAAGTAAAACATACAATTAATGCAAGCACGGTGGCTGCACTATATTAACCAATTGGTGATTCCTTAGCTTCATAGTAGTCAGTGCACAGCGAAAACCATTTTCCTCGATATACTTTATACAGTTTAATTCTGGAGCTGCTCGCTGCTGGCTGCAGGCTGCGATGCGAAATGAAGTCAACCGCCAGCGAACTAAAGTCTCCGATATCGCTCACAGAATGAGCACGGCACGCTGAAGTGGTAAGTGGGCCATGTCTGCAGACGGACGGATGGTCGGTGGAGTAGACACGTCTATGAGTGGAAACCAAAACTAGGCAAAAGTAGTGCGGGGACGCCCTGCGCTGCACTGGACCGACGATTTATAGCAGCGGATGGATGCGAACTGCCCAAGACAGGAACGGCTGGCGCTGTTCGGAGAGGCCTTCTTTCAGCAGTGGACGGCGATCAGGGGCGAATCCAGGATTTCAGTTTGGGGGGGGGACATGCTGACAATGTTCGGGTTAAAATCATGTACATTGTACACCTTGTATCCGCCAATGACGGCGACAGGCTGAAATGATGATGATTCGCTGCGATAACTGTTTTGTTTTTAAACTAATTGGAATGTCGAAAAAATTTACCTTTAAGCCGCAGTGGGACAATATAGGTTAACTTTAAAAAATCCGTCATGTAGATTATTAAAAATATTGGACCCGTGTTTATTTCATTTTTATATCTTTTTACCTAATCTAAAACCTGAGAGGATATACATATATTCGAAATCTCGCTTGACGTCACGCCTATCTACATATGTATAGTGTACGTGTTGCCATCGATCGACATTAATGTCGTGGTTTTACGTACTGTTGAGTTGGAAAAGTAGCGTCAAATTAGATCGCGCAAGTTTCCGTAGGATACTCTATATTACGTGCAATATAGAGCACTTACGGAAAATAAAGATAATAATGATGTAGATAATGTACTAAAAGCTAAAAAATAACTCAGTAAGTCCTATATAGGTACCTGTCACCACACCACCACTCCAATCTAGAGCACTGATCAAACATAAAAAATCGTGGGGCGCCTGAAATTTCAATCAACAGTCAACATGTTATGTTACCATCATTTAGGTACCTAATTATAATGTTTACTTATCAATAACTTAATTAAGAAAAAACACTTATTAAAACATCGATCAAAGTTACAACGAACTACAAGAACTTTTATATTATGTTACTTGCTGCTACGAAACCCTTCATGGGCGAGTCCGACTCGCACTAGGCCGGTTTTTTTAGCTTTTAGTACATTATCTACTCTACATCATTATTATCTTTATTTTCAATAATAAAACCGTCAACTGGAACCATGCACTGGAAGCCATTCGAAAAAACGATGACATTTTGGTGCTTAAGGCCGACAAGGGAAACGCCACCGTAGTGATGAATACAAAAGATTATCATCAAAAAATACAAGATTTGTTGCGCGATAAAAAAGTATACAAACCCGTTTCATACAACCCGACGGCCAGAGTAACGCGTAGAATACGAACTCTTATATTCGAAAATCGGGACCTATTTACAGATGACGAGTACGATGCATTACACAAACCGAAGTCACATCAACCACCGAAACTATATGGTTTGCCAAAAATACACAAGTCCAACGTACCGCTGCGTCCGATCGTAAGTCAGCTTTCATCTCCAACTTACGATCTAGCAAAGCACGTTGCGGCAGTATTGCAACCGCTTGTGGGAAGGACGTCGTCTTGTGTAAAAGACTCACGCCATTTCGTTCAGATCATCAGCGAACTAAGATTGGAACCTGGAGAGATTATGGTTAGATTTGACGTGGAATCGCTATTTACCAATGTTCCAATTGAAGAGTGTCTGAATGTAGTTAAGGACAACGAGATGCCTCTCCAGTACGTTGATCTACTTAAACACTGTCTAGATGGCAACTTTTTTCTTTTCCAAGGTCAGTATTACCTTCAGATTGATGGTGTTGCAATGGGTAGCCCAGTGGCCCCGGTACTGGCCAACATTTGGATGGAGCATTTTGAAGAGAAGGCACTGATTCTAGGCCCGAAGACCATTCGGCTTTGGAAAAGATACGTAGATGACGTTTTCAGTGTCGTTAAAGGTAGCAAACAGGAAGTAGATCAACTTATACAACATCTTAACTCCATTCACCCAAATATGCGGTTTACATACGAAATGGAAGCGGAGAGAACGTTGTCTTTCTTGGATGTCAGGATGACCGTGAGATCTGATGGGTCCCTCACACACTGTGTTTACCGCAAACCGACACACACGGACAGATACCTGCATGCAACGTCGCATCACCATCCTCGTCACCTGCAGTCCGTGATATCTTCGTTAAAGAATAGAGTCTTTGACCTCTGTGACCCTGAGCATGTGGAGGAGGAACTGAAACATGTTCAGGAGGTACTAAAGAAAAACGGGTATCAGGTGAATATACGACGAAACCAGCCGAGGAAAAGATTTAGGCGTCCAGAGGTGTGCAGACAACTGGCCTACTTGCCTTATGTCAAAGGAGTGACGGACAAGATCGGCCACGCATTGCGTGAATACTCTATACCGACAATCTATAGTCCTGGCATAAAGGTGAGTAATATGGTGGGCACCCCGAAGGATGTCTTGCCCTTACAAACACCAGGGGTGTACAAAATAGACTGCAGTTGTGGCAGCTCTTACATTGGCCAAACAAAAAGAACGATCCATGAAAGGATTAGAGAACATATAGCCGCTGTCAAAAACCGCCAGTCTAATAAATCGGCGATTGCGGAGCATCTTTTAGAAAAAGGCGCAAATCACTGGATTGAATTTCACCGTACGCAAGTCCTTTCCACTGATCGTCACTTTTATTCAAGAGTAGTACGAGAAGCGATTGAAATCAGAAAAAATCCAAATAATTTCAATCGGGAAGATGGATTTAAACTGTCAACAGCGTGGAATCCGGTGTTTGCAAACCCAAAATCTCCTTTTAATTCGCAGTCGGTAAACCTCCAGAATACGGCTATCGTTCGGAATAGGGACACTGTTAGTGTTGTGTGCGGGGGTAGTTGGAGAAATAGTGTGACGGTGGAGGAAGATTCTTCATCGGACACTGAGGCGTAACATCGCTGCTACAGTCAGCCCGTGACCACGGCCGGTGAAACCTGGCCGAAACGTCGGAGCCAAAATAAGGTACCAAACGCGTTTTAATCCCGTAAAAGTTTTAGTAATTTAAAACCGTCAAAACCTTAGAAAAAAAATTTTTTCATGTTTAGTAAGGCTAAGTGTAGAATTTGCGTTTTTCGACTTCCTATTCATTTATTTGGTAACCACGCTAAATCGATCAATGGTTCGTTGTGCAAAATAATTGACCTAATTTTTTCAAAACGCGGTGTGTTAGTGTTTAATAATTAAAAAATAAAAATTGAATAAACCTTCTTCCTGTTTATTAGACCAGCTTATTGACGAATCATGCTATATAGGCAATAACAAAGCATATTATAACTCAAGAACGAGCAGCTGATTCACCATCACCTTCACCATGATTCAGGAGCAAAGTTAGCCTGCGACATGCTAATACAATGTTAGAATAGAAGATTTGAACCTAAATGGTTATGCCACGATCTTCTATAAAAGGATTGATTCAAGAATCAGAAGAGTTCTCTAGCTGTGCAAAAGCTTCAATATGGCTAGAATAGCGCAATCGAATCTGAAGAAATTTCGAACGAAACAAAAGCTTCAGTGTTACCAGAATTAACCTCAAACAGGAAATTCTTTACTCCAAATACATCTTCAATTCATGATTGAGGAATATGCATCTATGTTAAAGAGAAAAAGAGCATCGCATTTTCAACCCATATCCAAACATCCATATGCATGCTGTACCATCAAACCTAGACTATTGAGGCGCTTCTCTGGTCTGTAATTAAAGTTTCGCATACGCGATATGCTCATACATTTTTGCTCAAGATCCGATTTACACTTCCAAAACGGCAGTGACATTAGCATGTAGTAAGCTGAGTTTATTTACTACTATCGACAGCAAATATCGTACATATTACTCGTATGACTTTGAGCTAAAAAAATTTAATCTAATTATATTTGCTCCAAGTTACCACTCGCCCGTCGGCGTTCACGCGTACGCGCATACGTGACCGACTAATGACAGATTAACTTGCTACCTAACATATGGAAATGTAAATCGGGCCTTAGATTAAGAAAATTTCTTTGTTGTCAGAACCTTTATGAGTAGGTTACCCGAAATGAAAAACATCTCTCCCTTCTCTGTGCTTCTGAAGGCACGTTAAAGAGTGGCTCCTGCTGCTGAACACGCCCCGGTCATGCAAGTGTAATTCCATTTGACTTTGTGAGTGAGAGAGCACAGAATATACCTTTTTGATGTCCAAGGATAACATTTTATATCTACCACAGAGAAGTAGGTGATCTGTGGTTATATGGGACTCTCCTTTATCCTATTTCGGGGCATATGCAATAAAATATCAGGGGATGTAGCGCTAGGTCACTGCCTGGCAATTACCTATGTCACCATCTCTGACAGGTGCAACAATTGTTAAAACAATTGACATATTTTACATAATATCTAACCTGCCTGGTAAAGATGGTGATTGGTGACGCAAAAGGGACAAGGTACTTTTTTTAATCACTGCGAACAGATAGTATATCTGCGTTTGCGCACACACTAACGCAGTAAAATATCTACGCAGATGATCAGTCTATGCTGAGTGAATATGCCGTACAGTGTTTAATAAAATGGTCGTTAATGAAAACCGTTCGGGAGTCCTTTGGAACGTGCACTATTCCCGTATCACTAAGGAGCGCATGCTACCACGGCGTTGCACAGCAAACAGCATATTCGAAACTTTTATTACAGACAAAGAATAGCCCGTTTCAAACGTAGGTACTCTCGGAGTGGACTCACAATCGCGACTCTTGTATTTATAACCCTGCGACCGACAGATATCCTAAAGGAACCACATATAATGAAATACCTACTAAGTTGGACATATTATTATAATCAAATACTAAGTTCGTTTTGAAAAGTCACATAATACATAGTCTATTTAGGCATACGAGTATATTGCGGCGATATTTAATAAATTCCGGCCCCGAATAATAGAGAATATTTGAAAATTATGAATAACTTTAGTAAAAAATAAATCTTAGTTGCGTACGAAATGTATTGAACGCGTGACCTAGTCGGCGCCATAGCGTAAATCTTATCAGGAACCCCATCTATTTGACGAGCCCCGCCTAAAGAAACCTTTTGTGTAACACAGTAATAGTATACTTTTTAAAAATACTTAAAACAATCCAGCCAGCTCGGTTTCATTAGGAGTAGGTTTTACAATATTGCAAAGAGGGAATCGATAGACTGAAACTGTTGAACTAGTTTTTAATGATTATGTATTTTAACTTTAGCTATATTACTCGTATTTTAGTATTGTGTCCTTCGAATTAGCTGGATAAGTACATTTAATTAATTTGAAAAGTATGTTGTATCTAATGTATATGTGACCCATATGGTCCTGGCCCTTTTCCAATATTTTTTTTATAAATGTTTTACCAGCCGTGGCTAGAAAGGCCTTCATTCAAGTCCTTTTCCTATAACATTTACATAACAAACAGAGTATGTACGTCCTAAATCTGCGAATATCGCGATTGTAAGTCCGTCCCGTCGTCGGTTTCCCCACTAGACCTGGAAGTACTCAGCGGCGTCCAGCTGGAAGGTGGTCTGGTCAACGACGTCGATGACCGGAGTGAGGACGGCGTCGCGCTTGTGCCTGATACGCTGCAGCAACGGCCGCAGCCAGTCAGCGGCCGCCTCGCAGTGCGCGTCCAAGAACACGAGTACGTCCCCGCGCGCCGCCCGAGCGCCCCGCATGCGGGCGAGGATCAAGCCCTGTCTACAATGCAGCCAGTGCTAGTAATAGGTACTTACTAATATGGTCACAACATATCATCAGTTATCGATATAGCCACCAAGTCCTCAATTGTCGACAACAGATACTCATCCAACAAGAAAATATTCTAACTGTCAACATTAGGCCGTATAACCAATTTGCGACGATAGATCTTTAATAGTCAACAACATATTTTAACTGCATCTGCTAACAAAATGTATTTTTTAAAGTTCTTCCTAATAAGCACCACTCATCTGCGCGAAATATTAATCTAACAAAGTTGGTACCTAACCACACGAAAATTACCTCTTTAAATCCTACAATCTTTCAATATACTTACCTCTACCAAAAATATGACATTTCCTTCAAATCTATAGATACAACTTCGTGTTTGACCTACGGACATTCTGGCAAATCAACGGTTATGCTCCTGTTTTGCATCGGAGAGTTGGACGCCGCCGTATCGCTAAAGCCTTCCTAACTTGGACAAGTAATGTCCCAGTTCAGAAGATAAAAGTACAGTCAACAATACGTCAAGCATAGCACTTTCACTATGAAGCTGTCTGACCTCTTGCCGACCTCATTCTAGATCTAATCTGTATTTAGTGCATGGCAAAACCAATCCCCTATCCATCCATAACCACAAATCGGTTGTGGTGAGTAAAATTAAGATCTTTGTAGTAAATCCATATATGCGTTTTTCCCGCGATGTTCTTGTCGTTATAATGTTAAAATAAAATCAGGTTGTGCATAGTAGTTCTAAAAAGCATGCCCAAATCATAAAATAAGAAATAGCCCTCAATGATTGTAACTTTGGTACCTGTTCACGAATAAACGGGGACAGAATTGGACCTTGAAAATGTTGTATGCTGGGGAACCCGTTATCACCAATATTCGACTTTCGCAAAGATCTTGAGATCCACGCATACGATGTGGAGGGCAATAGCAAGTCAGCAAATGACAGCACAGCCATGCGTGAACGAAGCGCGAGTGAAACCAATCATGGATGAAGGAGAACGACCCTGCTCGAGCGGGATCAATTTTCTTTAGCCGTGGATAGTGAATTGTGGAAAATCGGATATTATTAATGAGTTTAATTACCTACGGTGTTTTGATTAAACTGTGGTGCCCACAGAAAGAGGTTTTCTTCTATGTGGAAAAAAGATTTCTCCTTATGAGTTAGATAACAAAACGATGACACTTATACAATTCATTAAAACTTGGTTGAATCATACAAACAAATATAAATACTATTATACTCCCTTCATCTGTTCACGTTGTTGATAATATTTTTTATGAAAAAAATATCTCTAGATTTGATCTGGGTACATGCGGACTTCATTTTAAAATACCTTTAAAGTGACTTACTTTAAAAATCATAGTAAACGTTCATACTTTCATACTTACTTATCATTACGTTCATACTTCGGGAATACATTGTGTATTTACAATTTGGAATATATTCCACTCTTATCTAACACTGTTATAAAATGGTCCTTCGAAAAATCTGTATTCAAACCTAATAAGCTGGCTAGGCGTTAATGTCATAAAACGAACCAAGACACGTCTTGACACGTCTTTTAAACTAATAAGAATACATTCAAAAATAAAATACCATACAAATACGTGGTGCTGTAAGCGTGTAAAATAACGTTTCCCAAAACGCTGACTATAGTGAAATAACAGAACAGAATACATCAAGAAGATGCAGAAGTGCAAGAATTATCATTATTTACACAATAAAAAAGTCATGGACTTATTATAAATTAACTGATCGCAAATTGATTAGATTACCGTTAATATTAGGAAGACACCACTTAACTGTAGCGGACCGCGCGGTAGCGCCACCATGCTGTCCTAGTGAAATTGAGTTCTCATAATAAGTCCATGGCTGGTGAAGAATTACTGTACAGAACGACAAACACACCAAAAAAAACCATGACTGTAACAGCTAACAAACATACTAGCTTCAAACAGGAATTGGAGACTAATGTGGATTGTGTCTTAAAACTGTCTTTCACCTAAACATGAAAGGAGTAGACACGACTTCTATGTATAGTACTAGACATGTTGTGATGGGAAATCGGTCACTAAGGATAACTGACGGTTTTAGTCGACAAACTAATAACGCTATCTTTAAATGTAAACAAAATTTTGTGGATTTTTGTTTACTCAATTTATATACTTATATCTTAGGGTAAGTTGATACATTTTTTTGGCATCACTACTGCCATCCTTAAATCGTCTTAAGAGCTCTTGTACGTGCTCAAAGTAGACGGGATTACAGAAGAATTTGTGTCGCTTCTACACACAACCTTCATCCCCGTCTAACAAGAAAATTTGTGTCACACAAGTTCTTCTTTTCTGCAATAAACACGTTACAATTTCTTAGCGTGTACAAACGCCTTTATTCTTTAAACTAATAGAGCGAGAAGTGTCAATTCCCCTTCTCCCACATCCTCACATCGCACAAGCCACAATTTCAATTATCAACGTGTCTAGTAGTGAACATAAGAGTCTCCGGAAGATAAAGCACCTGAAAAGTGACCGGATCCTGGACGCTGTAGTAGAAGGTGGAGGAGTTAATGACATCGATGATGGGCACCACAACCGCGTGGGCGTCCTCCTTGATGCGCTGCAGCAGCGGCCGCAGCCAGTCCCGCTGGCCCTCGCAGTGCGCGTCCAGGAACACAAGGACGTCGCCGACGGCGTACCGCGCCCCCGCCAGCCGAGCGCGTGTCAGCCCCACACTACGAATGCGGTGCTATAGATTCTTTTTGGACTGACCTATTGCTGATGGCCCACAGATGGCCTTTACATACAGCGTCTCATTCGAGTTATAAAACGTACGTTTGTCCACCAAAGTTGTATTAAAAAGAAACAATCGAGGTTCTTAACCTTTGAGGATTTTAAAGGCGATTTGACAATCAGTCAGACTAGTAACTGTTTGGAGATTGTACTCATTCAATATCTCATTATGTGTTCTGCGGTATTTAGAACAGCCCAAAACAAGGAATAGATACTAATATAAGACATTGACTAAAAACTTAATTGCACATCAAAAAAGACTGAAGAGTACTGTAAAAAGTAATTCCATAAATGAAATGAATAAGAGGCACCTTGTAATATGAATCTCACAAAGAAGGCAGACAAAGAGATCAAAAAAATAATAGTTAAGTGTACAATGTATGAAACCCGTATTGTGTAGTGTCATGATAAGAATGCATCCAGATCGCAAGATGATAAGATATTCTCTGTCAACCGATAATAGTTACTACTAGGATTTCGGTATAATTATGTGGTGATGGTAATATGGTAAACATTTATGCATTTTGGCAGGCATTTGGAACGAGATTCTCAACGGAGGATGCCGAGTTGTTTAAACCTGCCCTTTGATTGTATGGCTGAAAATCTGTCAAGATCGTTTTCTGTTTTGACAGTCAAAGTGCATCTATAACCGCTTGATAAAAGACAGTCGGCATCGGCACAGACTCTCGTATTGGCGCTACAACGACAAGCATATTACATGCGATCGCGATAGATTTTCTCTTGGACAATAAGACCCGCTTCGCGGTTCGTTCACCGCTTCTTCTTATAACAAGGTTGACGTCAATCGAGCCTCCTTAACGAAATCAATGTCTATACACAGGAATATGCATATTGCATATTTTTACGCTGCGGAAATATAAAACCACACGCTTATTTTTCCTCAGTCGTTGCGCAAAAAAATGTATGGAGATGCCATTAGTTGCGGAAAAAATGGTGTGAGGTTATCACAAGCTAATGTCGTTTCCATACATTTTTTTGTCGAAATGACTGCGGAAAAATAAGCGTGTGCATTTTGTAAAAGGGGGCTGATATTACATCTGGATCTGGACGCACAAATATCGGGATCGAGATTTAAGTAAATGAAATTGAAACATTGATGATACTATAATCCTCTACTATACAACTCAGATTAAAATCAACACCTAAAATACTACTCGACAAAATACAGATGTATCCCAGAACAAACCAGAGTAGAACCTCGAAATCTACGATGCTCGATCCGTAGTTATACTCAAACGTGTTTGTCTCCAGCATGTCTATGAGCGGCTGGACCACGGCCGAGGGAGTGCCCTTGATCCTCTGGAGCAGTGGTCTGAGCCAATCGGGGCTTGCTTCGCAGTGGGCGTCCAAAAAGACCAGAACATCGCCTGTAGCCACATGGCTTCCGGACACTCTTGCTCGTATTAATCCTACCCTGAATGTCTTTATAATCTAGCTAAATGTTTATTTATGGATGTTTTTATTTAAAATAGGGAAGTTCTTGGCTTTCATCAAACGTAGCTGAAGATAGCAGCTTCAGCTGGACTCCTTGACCACTAAGGAACTGGCTCACTCACCTCTAATATATGAACCATTCTATTAACATTGTTATTATGGCACCAAACAATGATAAAACGGTGTTCGCTAAACAGGCAGGCTTGCAAGTCCTACCAAACAGGACCGTTTGGATACCAACAAGAAACTTGACACATGTAGTGTGGTTAATGTTATACTAATATGTATGCATGTTCATACACAATACACATTAAGGAAGGCTTCTCAAAATAATTCTGCATGATGGAAAGTGACAATTTGATCAAAAATTGGCCCCCTAGATCAAACCAAAGCAAACTTCACCTCAATTCTTTTATCACAAAAGAACTGATTAGTTTAATCTCTAAGAACCCCAACCAATTACCGATCCACACGTTAACTGCACCACTGATCTTACACATTAATTTTGAATGGTGGCCTTTCTTATCATCGTCAGTATTTGACATCATAGACAGCTCAGCTTTCATAAAACATGTACAATTTGTGATATCATTTAAAAACAACAAAAAAACAAAAATATTTAGGCAGATCACATGTAAAAACTAACTGATATCTGACTGGAACTTTTTTAATATCACAATTTGATACACTGAAATATAAATTGAATTTAACATCAAAAACTATTATTTTTAATTATGTCCCAAAATTCAAACATGTAAGACACTTACCGGTCTGGGAGCCGCAGTATTCGTATTAAGTCTGGAGGCAGCCGAGTTCGCACATAGTGACTCAGTTTTCCCTTCAGCTCTGGGAGGGTAGAGTTGTCGTCCACCAGAATGATCTCCTTTAGATACACATACGGCGACAAAGGGTCCTGGCCTGGATAACCTGGGAAGCAATAGACAATGAATTTTTTTCCACAATCACATGACACGAAGAAATTACAAATTAGCCTACAAATTGTGTGGAAAAACTGAAATAATGGTTTATATTTAAAGTGCTAACAGACGATCCGATTTGGTTGGATCCAACGTGATCCAACCAAATCGGATCGTCTGTTACGGTTATTACTAATAAATAGAAACCTTTACAGATTTTATGAAAATTTGTTAAGAATAGAGCAAAGTTACAAGTTGGATTAGATTTTGCTGGCCTAAGTGGTCATGGCATCAACACTGAATTTGAAAAATGCAAGTTCCAATTTTGCCAGAGGTGAAATTTTATTTGAATTCATTGATTTTTAAGATATTCTTTATTTATGCATTTCTGTCACTCACCAAGTGTCATAGTCCTCCCAGTCTCCCGATCAATGAAGTTGGCCCGCTTGTACCAAGGCTGGTCACGCCTCGCACTATTCAGAACACTGTGTATGGTGCGCACTACAACCGAGTATGGCTCATTGTGGAAAATTATCACCACAGATGCTGAGGGAAGTTCCGCGTCGTAAAGCACACGCTGGCATGCTGGGTTGCGGTAATCTGGCACAAATTTTTTATTTTAAATAGTTTCCTATCACAGCCTATAACACTTCTGACCAGTCACTTTTGTTCACCTGCAGCTCAAAAGAATGGATATTGTATGCTCCCACAAAGTCCTGCTACCTCACTCATGTGCAAGAACACAATACAGAGGTTTAGTATTAACATACATTATGCTGCATACAGCTTTAACAGCTTTACCTCAAATTATTTAAAAGAAGGGGAAAACTTTAGTGGGTCCTCAAGCCTTGGTGACGAACTGGTCCTGGTGGATTTCTAGTGGACAGGCATTACCTCAACTACATACCACTATCCAAATAGAATTTTCAGACCAATCAACCCAGATAGGTGAATAAACTCCAAATCTACTAAACCTAGTATAAAATGTTATTCACTATACACAGTTACATTATTTTGAAATGAATTAACAAGGTAACATTTTTTATTAATATTTAACATAGTCATGGTGAATTTTCTAATTATTCACAGTAGTTATGCAGTATTTCCAATTGCTTCAAAATATAAGGATATCCAATTCAGCATAAATTAATTTTATTTCAAGACAGTTAACATTACCAAAACAACACAAGCAAAATTATTGATTTATGTGCATCCACAAGTGCAAGTAAGTTGATAAAATTCAATCCTACAGTCATTGATTGCAATTTCACTTGCTATTTCTACTTACACATCATCGTACAAGTAACAATAATACTATTTACAGATGTAATTATGTGCTTTTGACTAAGAATTAGTAAAGAATAATTTTACCAATTTTAGCAGACAAGTTATGAAAGTTCATAAAGTGATATGGGTTTAGCGAGATTAGGTAAAACATAGTTCCCTTTGTAAATACTATAGAATTTGTATATTTTTGTAAACTGATTAATATTTATGTGAAAAAAAATTGTGCCATATTGTGTTACTATTCCTCAAATCAATCAAAAATCTTTGTTCAGAAACCCGATGTATTTTTTGTATACAAATCGGCATTTAGTACATATTATGTACTAAATATTTTAAAGCAATAATGAATTGAGGAAAAAATTACAGTAATCAAAATATTTCATGCATAACACGAGTTTAATTAAAAATTATTTATAACGACTTCCTAAAAGAAGTGATGCAATTTTACGAATGATTTAATGTTATGAAGTATGCTATTTTCCTAATCACAATCAAAAAACTTTTAAAACTCCATAGTTATTATTTGAAGAAAATCATCAATAGAAGATTTAAAAGCCGCATAAAGTTCGTTTACCTTTTAGACTTCTATTGTAAGCGATTCTATCACTTAGGTATACATTTATTGCTAGTTTCTTCTCTGATAGCTCCCCTAATTTCTTATCCTCCCCTACAAGGTGGGCTGCTACACCTCCTTCCCCTAAACCAGGGATTATTTTCGCCTCATCTTCCAAGATAGCTTTCTCGTATTCGTTCTCCAGCGGATCTAAGTACTGAGCTTCAGCGTTTCGCTGTCCACCTTTCCACTTTTCAAATATAGCCAAAATAAATACTACAAGAACGACTAAAGCACATATTTTCGCCGCATGATAGCATTTTCTCGCAGGGAAATAAACCATTTTAATTCCACCGGCGAACCACACGTGAACACTCGCCGGCGTGCAAATGACAACTGAAAATGACTTTGACGTTTTATCGCCATGTTTATTTACAAATAAAGTTTTAATAACAGGAAAGGCGATTGCAAACAAGTCATTCAGCCTAATCTTTTGTAAATAGGAAGTTGTTTACTTTCTTCCATTTTTATGCTTTTTTTTCTCCGAAACATACAATTTAACTTTTTTTTTTTCTAATATAAAGAGTAATTAAAATTGATTTTAGGTTCTATGCGCCAGTTACGCTGCGATTTAAATTAATTTAAAACGATTTTTTTTCTTCCTTATGTGCTCTCATAATCTATTTTTTAGATTTATTTTTACTTTGAACTATGTATTAGTAAAATAAAGTCTGCTACAATGATGTATAAACTTTCTTTCTGTATCAACATTCGATAACATCTTCGAAATCACACATAGTTTAATATGCTTTTTATAATTTATAAATGGAAGTAACAAGCTTAATTTCTCATTTTCAGGCAATTCTAGACTAGTTACGTACAATTTTTTATTCTTGTCCTTCAAAAACGAATTAATGATAGAGGAAATATACGAATTAATTTAAAGGAATCTACAATTTGAAAAGTTTTTTTACACCAAACACTCAATAACTGAAAATTCAAATGCCGTATTTTTAAATGAAGTAGGTATGTAATAGTAGTTTTAATGCTTTATTCGCAGAATACCAGATTCTCAAAATACCAGATTCGCAAAATAGACAAATGAATGACACGTGATTCCCGAATTTAATGAGAGGTATCTACGCAGATGCGCCATTGAAAAATAATAGGTTCTATAATAAAACAACAAATAAATAGTAATAAATCAATACATTTTATTTTAAATTATATTTTTTTCAAAAAAAATTATTTTTATCATTTGATTGCACATTTTGAAACTTACAATAGCCGATATAGTGGAATGTTAGCGAACAAATTTACATTAAATGTTTACAGAGCACAGGTTTTATAATTTCATTGAGTAGCTTGTTAACTTAGAACCATAAAAATTAATAAATACTTATCAGTATGTGAGTCTTACAATCTTAGTCATCAAAATCTTTCTTAGTTAACAAACAGTTAACATTGTACATACGTACAACTAGTCAAAACAGAGCATGACGAATAGAAAATAGAAAGGTTTTTTGTGTGAATTTACAATGATAGCTAATAGTACATAGTACATACATCCACCTCAAACAAGATTCTTTACAAATTCAGAATTTTTTACACCATATCCTCTTTTCTTTCAAGTGTACAAATGTATTACTTATATAATTATGCAAGGTTAAATAAATACTTAAGTTATTTTTAACTAGGCATAGATAACAATCAGTCAGTAAGTATAAGTCCAAATACATTCTTATAGAGGGTTATTTTTGGACCCCCGCCAAAATTGAATATCAAAAACAGCTCATATACATTTATACGTCCCCACCGAGGCCGAAGGGCTCGAGCCTACCCTAAGTTAGAGTGTTTAGGCCTTAGTCAACCACGCTGGCCCAGTGCGGATTGGTCGACTTCACATACACCTTTGAATTTCTTCGCAGATGTATGCAGGTTGCCTTGTAAAGTTTTCCTTCACCGTAGGAGCGTCAGACAAATGTACATACAATCATATGAAATTCGAAAAACAAAAAACACATTGATAAATGGGGGTCTCGAACTCCGGAGCTCCCGATTGGAAGGCATGTGCCGAGTCCACAGCGCCACAGCGCCACCGACGACCGACGAAACAAGGGACCATCATTTTAGTTAACGTACGGAAAAGTTAAAACAAAAAACAATTTATTTCTCATAATTGATTGTATTAAAATTGTAAACTGGTTGTATTACCGCTATAGAATGACTGGAAAAAATTGCCTGCTGGATTATATTCTGTAGAGGTTACTTGAGAGTTTTGCAAAACAAAATGTTAATTAACTATTAAAGTATCTACAGAAGCTCACGGAATATACACGAAGGCGATACCGTATAAGGATGTTCCACCTCTACCAATGAGTTTGTTCACGCAGAAGACCCTTTATCTCTCAACGCCTCGTCCATAGACAGCTCCACAGAGCTGTATTATTTTTATGTACATCAGATTTTTAACCCTCCCAACACTAACCATTTTTATTATATGGCAACACGCGCAAACTGAAATGATTTCGCCAATTTCAAATTTATAAGACTAACGATCTTCGCTTTGTATCGACCACACGAAATATACTGTTAAGCACGAAGACTTCGCATTATTCATCTCCGAGCAGCTCCTCATCTCAAACCCTCAAGTAAAGGCGTAAACATACGTCGTGTGGACCTTCGTCGCCGCATTATTGTAAAACGAACCAGCGACCGTCGTCGTTTTCATCGCAAGCAGCCCGTTCGCAAAGGGACTTCGCCTGCAAGAGACCAGAGGAGACAGAGGGAGTTCCAAGGATCGAGGCTAAGACGTCGGAGGACCTGCAGCTGCAACCGCACATCAACGAAAATCGCATTTCGGTACGGCCAGCCATCCTTCCTAGCCCTATCCTTTACGCTTCATTTGTGTTAAAACCGTGCTTAATTCACGTTACAGTTCGCATTAACGGAACTTCTGGAGTCAGCATTCTGCCGTTGCTAGCACCAGCTGACCACACACACCAGGATAAAACCGTGAGTACTTCCATACATCACCAAAATGAGCTTAGAAACTATGCCTGTAAATCGCGATAGATCTCCTCTGAGACCTACAGCGCACAATGATAGTGATAGCCAAATGCTTAGCGACTTGATCAAGGAACGAGGCATTGTAAAAGGAAGATTGACTAGATTTACTAATTATGTCAATATAATTTCGGTTGAACAGTTATCGCATCAAAAACGTATTGAATTAAAACTGCGCATACAAAGTGTCAATGCTTTACACACCGAATTTAGCGATCTTCAAACAAAAATCGAAAAAGTCGTTCGCGATATTGATTTGGACACACAATTAAATCAGCGAGATTTGTTTGAAGATAGCTATTACGCAGCACTGTCCCAAGCTGAATACATACTCAGCACTACAGAGGTCACTGATGGCTCTAAAGTCTGCAATAGCAATAGTTTGCAGTCAATAAAATTACCCACTATAACCATGCCAACATTTGACGGTGCGTATGAGCATTGGCTCGAATTTAGGGACACATTTTCTTCTTTAGTGCACAACTCTAAAGAAATAAGTGACATACAAAAGTTCCATTATCTTAAATCATCATTAAAGGGGAGCGCGGAGCTCGTTATCGATTCCTTGGAGTTCTCAGCTAGCAACTACATTGTTGCATGGGAACTGCTCCTTGGCCGCTATAACAACAACAATTTGTTGATTCACAACCACGTTAAGGCCTTATTTAATTTGCAAAAGCTACCTAGGGAATCGCCACAGCTATTAAGACGACTCATAGACACAGTGCTCAAAAATCTACGCGCACTCAAAATATTAGGTGAGCCTACTGAGTACTGGGACACACTAATTATTATTTTTATAATAACGTCAAGGCTGGACGATTGCACCGAGCGTGAATGGGAGCAGTTCAAATGCACCACACGCACACACAGTGACACACAGTCATCACCCCTGAAGGTGGATGAATTGCTGGCGTTTCTCAGGAATCGGGCTGATATGCTGGAAACATTGCAGGTCTCGCACAACAAAGATACCCTCGACACTAAAAAATACAGCGCGCATACGCACAATACGCCGCATAACTCATTTAACAGGGTATACTGCAATGTTTCCACCAATAAGCCACAACACACTCGCACTGATGCTATTAAACGACCGTGTTTAATGTGCAACGCTGATCATCCACTATTTTCATGCCTACAGTTTTTAAACGCCGATTTAAGTACAAAGTTACGCCTTATATCCACTAACAAACTGTGTGAAAACTGTTTACGCTCTGGGCATACGTTAGAGATGTGTAGGTATGGGCCATGTCGAAAATGCAATAAAAAACACAATACACTGATTCATAGGGACGACACGGCTAACCACACACCTCAGGCACAAACAGTAGTGTGTCACACTGTCTGTGATGGGCAGAGTGCATCGGTACTAGACAATGCGCCGGCGCCGGCGCCCGCGCCCGCTCACCTCGCGCAGCCCGCGGTTGCCCTCCCCATCCAGGCGCCTATTACTCAGGTGTGCAATGTGCAAGTTAAAGACACACACACATTGAATAACCATATGAATCAGGTTTTGTTGTCTACTGCTGTCATCGAAGTAGCCGATAGAAAAAACAATTATCACAGTGCGCGTGCGCTACTCGACTGTGGTAGCCAACATTGTTTTATTTCGCAGCATTTACGCAAAACATTAGACGCAGATTTAATACAGTCCACTTACGAAGTTCGAGGAATAGGTAACACATCAACACACTCGACACAACTGTGTGATGTTAGGATCAGGTCACGCATTGGTTCATATTCTAAAAAAGTGAGATGTTTTGTGTTACCTTGTATCACATCTACGATACCGGCCGCTGAATGTCAACAACGCGCACAAGGAATTAATATTCCAAAAAACATACAGCTTGCCGATCCACTTTATTACGAGTCCCAAGATATTGACATTTTAATAGGTGCGGAAATATTCTGGGACTTGTTAGTTGCTGGTAAGATACGCTTACCTAAAGGGCCGTACTTACAAAACACTAAGTTAGGCTGGATAATTTCAGGGCCTATTAATTATAATAACACACGCATTACTGATGATAGGTCTATTCAATGTCACTTCGCGCAATCAGTCAAATCACATTCGCGACCATTTTGGGGCGCACATGAATTGTTAAGCGCTGCAAAATTTCACGCAGGCGATGAGCGTGCCTGCAAAGCGCATTTCATCACCAATACATATAAAAAGGGTGAAAACCGGTGCGCTCGTTTGCTACCCAGGAGACCGTCAACCAGCTTAAGCAACTCATCTCCCCTTGTACAAACTAACGCACAATAAGAGAGGTAGGGCATAGCGTTTATCGCTCTAATGAGCCGCCCGACTGGGGAAGTACCTCCACCTCACAGAATACAGCAGCCAAGCAATCTTATTGCTTTGCTGCGCGTGAGTGAGGTAGCCAGCGCTCACTGGGGTTCGCTGTCAGTACGCTTACGCTTGACAGTGCTGACAGCATGGGGTTATAAGGTTGGCATCGCAAGTTGCTCTGGTCGTGGGCGTCCACTGGCTAAGGTGGCCGCTCAGCGTCAGTATGCTTGTTGCCATTTATTTTGTTTTTTGTGTATGTTAGTAGTAGCTTAAACGCACACAAAGCTACCTAATTTTCTTTCGTAATTTTTTCAATATTTATTTTCGGTTGTTGTTTATGTTACTGTTGTTGTTACTCATTACGCTTTATTTATTTCTTTTTACTCATGCACACGCATATGAATCGCTTCTTGAAATATTTTTTGTGACCATTTTTTCACATTATCATTAGTATTACCATTTTTAAAGATTAATTTAACTCGAGGCATACCGACTAGCAGGCGAGGCAATTATTAAAATTGTTATCTCAACTGGACATTCATAGATAGGAAACATTTTTTTTTACTTTCGTGTACTTCTTTTCACTTTGTTGCATTTTCGACATTGGCACAAACTTACACGCAATTTTAAAAGTACTTTCGCACAATCTGTCTGGAGATCTAGTGGCCTGTCTGTGGTAGATGTTTGCAGTTGTGTTGTTCTAGCGGTTTTGAAGCAGTACACTTACTCTTTAAATAGAAAACATACCTAAGGAATGATGACTTCTGGTACATCTTTGTGAAGTGGATTAATGCATCGATTCAATGCTCATGCGCAACCGTGGGTGACAACTGCAGAATGTTAGGTTTACCTTTTTCTAATGTATCACAACACACGCAGTGAACTTAGAACTGGTCAGTGACCTATCAATTCTGCATTTGCATCAACGTTTTTTAGCATTTAAATTTTTAAGAATATTTCATACAATTTTTCTGTCGTTATTTTGTCCACTTCATGATAAACCTAAAAAGAATCTGGATAACTGCTCAACTGAAATTCAAGATCACGCAATAGTTAGAAGCATTACCACTTCATTTCATCGTATGTGCCTCATTTTGGTGATTTATGGAAGGCTGGTGTGAGCTCTGTACACGCGTATTTAACAGACGAGGAATTCAGCACGGTTTTAATCACAAACAAAAGCTGTCCTGAATTCTGTCCTTTAAGCCTTCTGTCCTCAGCCAAACAAAACCTTACTCAGTCCAGTTCACCTCCTGGTTGGCCGCTCACTGACTACATCTGTATGTGACGACATCGATGCAACAGCTTCACATCGATTTGTACGCAACCAACGCGCGCAGCAGCTTCAAGACCAAACCTCAGAAGTTACCAGAGTAACAAATATTCACACAACCTCTGGAATCAAATTCTTCTCACTGATGACAAGTTGCTGAGCAAGATATCAATTGAAAGCCGGTGCTTTCAAGGCCGGGGGCATGTTCACGCAGAAGACCCTTTATCTCTCAACGCCTCGTCCATAGACAGCTCCACAGAGCTGTATTATTTTTATGTACATCAGATTTTTAACCCTCCCAACACTAACCATTTTTATTATATGGCAACACGCGCAAACTGAAATGATTTCGCCAATTTCAAATTTATAAGACTAACGATCTTCGCTTTGTATCGACCACACGAAATATACTGTTAAGCACGAAGACTTCGCATTATTCATCTCCGAGCAGCTCCTCATCTCAAACCCTCAAGTAAAGGCGTAAACAGAGTTCTTATTCTATTTCTAGGCAAATAAGCATACGGTCCACAGGATGCCTAATGGTTACCGCATCCTATGACGCTTGCAACCAGAGTCACTGCGCGTTGGCGAATCACAACTCTGTTATATACGGCATTTGTTATGCAAAATAAAGTGTTTCTATCTATCTATCTAACTCTTCTTTACACTAGCAAAGCGTCCACTCAATGAGCTCTTCTCTACTAAATGTTATTATCCGAATGAACCTAGTAAAATTCAGTTGACACACGACAAAATCACTTCGTATCACTATTCACTGACTTCGCAGTTTCTTTAAAATAAGCGTCAAGCGATGACTGTTGCGACTTACTGAGCTTAGCCCCTTTCATGTCCAACACTTTGTGGAACTCCGCTATCGTCGACTCCGGCAGTAACTGGAGGAACTGGGATACAAACCCCTCCAAATTTCCGTCCAGAGGCGCCATTACCAGCTTCAGAATCATTTCGGCTTTCGTCATTAGTTTTATCACTACCTTAGTATACATAGCCGGCGCAGGCCTTTTGACCTCCGACCCTATGGAAGGCAACTCCAGCAACGCTGTTTTAAGCATATGCGTATCTAATAAGAGCTGTTCAGAGCCCACTGTCGAAATCGGCTTGCACTTGTATATGTTCTGTATGAACTTCGGTATGAAGGAGTTAGCGAATCGTATGCAGAATTGGGTGAAATACTTCCTAGACGATGCCAAATTGTCGCGAAGGTTGGGAACTGTGTTTTTAAGGTGCATTATGATTTGGGTGACGTATGAGCTCTGGTCGCCTACGTTGTCGAAGTTCAACCAGGATATTTTGGTCATCGCTTGGAGGGCAGGCTCGCAGGCCACTTCCAGATCTTGTACGAGCAACTGTATGCAGTTGGTGATCATCTTGTGAAAGAGGTCTAGTTCAGGGGATAAATCTATTTTGTCCTCGAGACCTTTGGACACTTTCTCTTTCAGTTTTTGCTCTAGGTGTATGGTGGTTTCGAGGCAGTACTCAGAAGTGGTTATCACGCTTGTTATTCTAGCCACCTCCTGTTTGGTGTACCTGTTGAAAGCATTTTAGTGTTATTGTAATCGCATATTTCCTCATTTTAATAGCTTTGGATTAAAACATTCATTCTGTAATAATAATCTATAAATTTAAAATAAATATCGCATAGGTGCTGTTAATTTAATAATTTGACACTGAAACGTACAAAATATTAAATCACTAAAGGTGTTTTGCTGTAATATAAGAGTATAGTAATTATTACACTCTTTAATGTTATTTGTTTTCGTAATGCATTAATATTTAAACATTAATTGTTAGAATTTAGTTGTAACGCTAAACAATTTTAAGTAATTGCAATAGCAGAATAAGTAGGTAACAAAATTTGTATGTTCACATGTTGTTAAGTAACAATTACATCATGACGTCACGCGACGATGGTCAATTTTACGTTTGCGTTACTAACTAAAAAAGAACGCGGGACGCGGTCACCGGAGGCGGGAGGGGTAGCAATCGACAAATTACTGCGCGCGGCTAGTGTCAAAAAAAGTATCAGCAATTTTTTTTTATAAAAGTACATGTTAAATACAATGTTCCAAGTAAAGTTTAAAGATGCACATAAACCATTAACATAGTTTTTGCGTGCATCCAATAGATAAGTATGACTCGTAATCGAAACATTGATCGTCCTACCTACCGGTTTATTGTCTACAATAGCCCAAAACAAAATGAAAATATGCATAGAAATTCTATCTTTCGGCTAATAATCGTGTAAGTATAACAAATATTAGCCGAAAGATAGAAACAAGAGCAACAACAAAAAAATGTATACAGGGTCATTTGTAATGAACCAACAACCTCCCAGGGGCTGATTCTAGTGCTCAGATGCAACAACTTTTTGCATGGGACCAACATCGATATCTCAAAAAAAAAACACTTCTCCATACAAACTAGGTTAGCTGATTGAGACTTTAGTATGGGAAAGTGGATTTTTTTTGCGATTTCGATGTTGGTCCCATACAAAAAGTTGTTGCATCTGAGCACTAGAATCAGCCTCTGGGAGGTTGTTGGTCCATTAAAAATTACAACCACCGCCATTTCATAGGTTATTCACAAGTGTGTTGAAATTTTTTGATAACACTGTCAAAAAGGAAGGTAAGGTGCACATTGAATTTTCTTATACAGGCTGTGTGATTAACTAATGACAAAAATTGTCTCCACATTTATTAATTCTTGATGTTTATGGTTTTGGTTTGTTTTGTTTAAAGCTTGCTAATATAGAATTTTATTAATTTATATTTAAGATTTTTCTAAGTTTATTTCGTCTTTTAGTTTCTGCGGCAATTCAAATAAAACTTGGAACTGCCTGACCTGGTGGTGTTCCCGTCGTCCTTCAGCAGCGTCTGGAGGTTGGACACCAGGCTAGGCACGCTGGTACCCAGCGGCTGCCCCGCGCTGGGACTGGGCAACGCCGCTTGCAGCACTTGCGAAGCGTATTCCCGCAGATACTTCTGAAATACGCCCGCCAGTTCTGCAATAGATGGGAGCACTTGTAATCGTATGTTCGCCAACAAGAATCTCGAATCTCGATCTCGCCAAAAGAATCATTAATTTGTCGTATAGTATGGATAGTATGAGAGTTAAACATACAACCACAGTCTATCACAAAGATAATATTGCGGAAAGCTCACTTTTCTCGGGGAGGTCTGAGCGAGATTTTTTGTTTTTAAGCGTAATCTTCCTAGGCACTCACAGAATTAAAAAAATATTTCATTATGACAAACACGGGAAGAAAGAGATCGGCGACAAATGTATCATGTTATATTAATCGTCCCATATTACATTGCAAAGAGTGAACCTGTTTCAAAATCAAAATATTTTTTACTCAAATATAGATTGATAGAAAGCTCTTTTGTATCATATAATTTTTTCACCTAGCAGGACATCTTTTAGTTGATAAGGAGAAGGCGCAAGAAACTTATATTCTTAAAATCAGAAGTACCGAAGTTCGCGCAGACAAATATGCACTAAAATGTACCTCACGCAGATGGCCATCTCTTTCTCTCTCTTTCCGTGTGTGTCTCTCTCTCTCTCTCTCTCTCTCTCTCTCTGTGTGTGTGTGTGTGTGTGTGTGTGTGTGTGTGTGTGCGTGTATTTCAGGACTCACCCAGCACTGGCGCGCCGGTGGAGAGCCTGGCACACTGCACTAGACATCGCTTGTAGAACAGGAACAGTTCCCCGCAAGACGCCATCACAGCGCCAGAGCCAACGCCGGTGCCAACTGCACCCACATCTGTCGACTTTGCGTCCTGATAAAACAGCGTTAATTTTTAAACTCCTTATTTAGTGCGCGTGTGTAATCTGGCATTTTTGTTGAGTCTGGGCGAAATAGAATCATTGCGCTCAAAAAATTGAAAAATGGCTTTCACGTGATTCTTTCCCGTCAAGATTTATATATAGTCTACGTATTTCTATTAATTTCAAGATGGCCACCACCGCTCTAAGATGGCGGACTATCTTTCTTTTTTATTACTACTTTTAGTGCCTAAATGTAGAAATAGACATGACATTTTTTTAAAAAAAAACGTTGGTTTTTAAGTATTATTTCATGAGAATTAATATTTTATGGTCAACTAGCTTCTGCCCGCGACTTCGTCTGCGTGGACTTCAGAATTGGGTCTAAAGCTTCGCTCGTTAACAATTTTAAATCTTCCCACGGGAACTATTTGAGAGATCATTAAGGAATATAAAGTACATGTCCTTTTCCATAGCATAGGTGACATGCATACCAAATTTCAAAGCCCACGGCTTAGCTCGTAAACAATTTTCCCTCGGGAACTACTTACGTCAAAGGCTACATGCATGCCAAATTTCATCCAAATACGTTCAGCCGTTTTTGCGTGATTCAGAAACAAATATCCACACTTTCACATTTATAATATTAGTAAAAAGTAGGATAATCGAAACAAACCCCGCATCAAAGCGTAGATCTTACCTGCACGAACTGTTGCATGAAGGATCGTAGACTGGCATCTAAGCTGGCGATGTATAGTGAGAGGTAGGGCTCAAAACAGGCGCCTACAGCGCGAATCCATCCAGCCTCTGTGTTGCTCTCAGAAGACTCACTCTCTGACGCCTGCAGAAACAATTCTTTATACTGCATTTTTATTGCAACTAAGTTGGCAAACAAACAAGCTGCCCACCTGATGGTAAGTAGTAACAGTCACCTATAATACATGTGGCTCCTGTGAGATTCCCAGCAAAACTGCAACCCCTACAGGAACCACAGTGTACGTTGCCAACTTGTGACTTAGGATGTAATGTAATTTCAATGCCATATCTTACGCTTCAAACCGGAACACAGCAATGCAAGCACTGCAGCTTTGCGGCAGAAATAGGTAAGACGGAGGTACCCAAGCCCACGACCTTGGTACATAGTCTCCCTCCGGTAAAACGGATACTGCATACGGTTCACTTGATGCTAACCGATTTACGCAGACTATAGACACTTGCGACAGGTCACAGTGCATTACCGAGCCACAATCCGAGCACTTGAGCATCTAACAGTATACGAGACAGTACACTGGACTTGCTGTGCCCATAATCCATATAAATGGTAACAATACTGATTTGAAGTACTATTCATGTCAAGCGAAAGCCACAAGACTAAATGTCGACAGTGGCGTTAGCGAATTTCAGAGGATTTATTATAGATCCATGGACACACCGCCAAAATGCCGCTAATCGAACACGTTCATATCAGTAACCGACAGGGTTGTCATTGTTTTTTGCAGTTCACGTTTTATAAACCATTTTTGACGTTTTAAATTAGGTTAGGTACTGCAATCTTCGTAGGGATGTGTTACTAAATAATATGTTACTTTTTAACAGTAAAGTTCAAACAAATATTACCACTCTATCCTTATCCTATGAATTTAAGATATATACACGGTATTTCAAAATAACCAATAAATAATCAATTCTTTATCGAAAACAAATTATTAAAATGTCTTTACACGTAATTTCATTCAACCCAAAATTTTCATGTAAATCATAGACATGATGATGATACTATGATTTACATGAAAATTTTGGGTTGAATGACATTACGTGTAAACACATTTTAATAATGAGTTTTCGATAAAGAATTGATTATTTATTGGTTATTTTGAAACACCGTGTATAATCCTTAATGGTGTTATTTTTCGGAAGTCCATTGCTAATTGTTAATGAGTAGGTATATCGAAAAACTTCCTAAAAAGATGTCAGTAATTGGTGCAAACTATTCAGGCCAAGATTGCACCATGTTGGAACAATTAAGAATTGCAGACACAACAAGGATAATTCTCTTATATTGCTGAACGAGCAGGTCAGTTTTGGAAATTACCCACTACTTAACATTTTTTCAAATAGATAGATAAATGTGTGGGTGGGTGGATAAAATGGGGAAAATTGATAAAAAGGTCGGCTTTTTAAATGATGCTTAGTGTTAGGAGCGCAGCGAAAGCGAAGGCGACAACATCCTGATGATGCCACGTGGAGTGGCGAAACGCGTCGTATCTAAGTATTTGCTTGTTGGTGTGGTACTAATTAGTGATATTCCCTTGTCGCGACGATTGTGAGGGCGTGCGATGCCTAATTAGTACCAATTACTGACATTTTTGTCGGATGTTTTGCTACATTCCTATTCACTGACAATCCTTAATCTGTGACGTGACGACCTTATAGTGCCGCAGAAACTTTTTGCTGGGATATCCTCGTTAATTACACCTGGATAAATTGTTTTTTCATTTTTACTATATTTGTGTTAATATGTATACAAGATTATTTTTTAGTTATGACAAAAATTCTGTGTGCTTGTTCAGACAAGCAAACTGAACAACTTTCACTATGGCACCAACTTTGAAATCGCAAAAAAATGAGCTGTTTCATACATTTAGGTTCAGTGAATGTTGAACATTTGTATGGAACAGCTGATTTTTTTTGCGATTTCGAAGTTGGACCTATAGTGAAAGTTGTTCAGTTTACTTTGTCTGAACAAGCACACAAAATTTTTGTCATAACTAAAAAATAAACTTGTATAACCATATCTATTATACGTTAATATGTACAAAAGTGTATGTGAATTTTAGAAAAATCTTTAATTCTTAAATAAGTAACGTATTACACTTACGTCTTTAACTTCAGGTTCGAAGCCGTTCTGCTTGTCCAGCGCGGAGGGGTCAGCATTTTCCGATCCTAGGTCCATACCTTAGTAAAATACCGTAAAATGTTTAACATTTAAAAGCATTTTTGAACAAAATGCAATATAAGAACTTCATAAAGAAATACGTTCGTTGAAATTCCAGTCAATTTCGGAGTTACTCACGTTTATAGTTTTCTCACTCCAGATTACTTGAGTTTACATAAAATCTTTTTGTGTTGTATAAGGCCTCGTCCACCAGCTCTTTAAAAATGCGCCAAATGCCTACGCATACCATTCAAAGCACAGCACAAGTGGGCGGTGAGTAGACCCTTGGCGCTGAGCATCTTTTAAAACTAACGCACAATTCAAAAACTAAATAAATAGGTTTCATATGTATTTGTTATGGACCTTTTGGGGCACTACAAAAGATATAAATGAGGAATATACCGTAATGTACGATCGGTAGTCAAGGGTTACTAATCAGTGTACCTGTGAACCGCTTGTGCAGCAGTAACTCGAAACTGTAAGTCTTCTGTATGGCGTACAGTAGCAACTTGACGTCGATCTCCGAGCGCCGCGATGACATTATCTCGCCTAGCTGCTCTTTTGTTATCTGCGAAATAAACATCAATCTTCAAACTGGATCTTCTGAATCTATAAATTTTGTTCGCATCCATCTTCGGTCCTATCGTCACTTAGTACCAGGCGCCTTTTTCTGCTAGCGGAGCCTATTCTGCTAAAGTTAATGCCTTAATAACGTGTCAATAACGCTTCAGTAGCATTGTTATTTGAGACAATTATTGTTGGTTAACCGCTAACTCACAAAAACATTTGTGAAGATTGACATTTCAAGAAAATGTAGCAAATTGCACCACGAAAAGTGTCTAAAGGTGACAGGAGCAGTTTAATTGAAACGCTATGAAGACAGGATTACAACGTTCAGATTAGCAGAATTAGGGCCCGGGTAAAATGAAGGTCAAGAGAATAAACACCATTGAACAGTCAATAATTACCATCCAATCAGTCAGCACTCAGCATCAATCAGTCAACACTCAGCATCAATCAGTCAGCACTCAGCATCAATCAGTCAAAAGTCAGCATCAATCAGTCCATAATCAGCATCAGGTCATCATCCAGTAGTTAAACCACACGCGGAAAACCCGAATACGGGATAGCAACAGAAAGCACGCCGTCCCTCAGTATGCAGATAAACACTGCAAGCCGAACAGCAAACGAAATTCATTGATTACCAGTAAGAACCACCAAAAAATAGAAATCTTCCGTCACCTTTATCAAGCTCTATCGACATACATTAATAGCTGGTATCTCTCGAACTTCCAATGCTGGTTAAAATAATAATTGGAAAAAGTGTCATGCAATGGTTAACATCCGGATAATGTTCACCTGACAGAATCTCCGGGCTATCCTCTCGCTGAGCGCCCATTCTGGAGGGAACACAGCGCCCAGGGAGTCCTCAAAGGCTAACAACCTTCGCTTGAGCCACGCGTACCGACGCTCCACGTGCGACAGCCACGCAGCTTCTTCTGACGCGCTGAACAGAGCCACGTACTCCTAGAGAAGCGAATCAGATTACTTTTTTCACAAACCAGTGGTCCTAGACAAGTGGCAATCGTTCCATAGCGAACGAGGCGAAAACTAATTGCTTGGCAACGAAAGGAATAGCGATCGCTGTGTCGGATTGTTCTTTCCGTAAGAAAACAACATTTTGGTCATGTAAGTACTCAGAACTGAGAAATGGAAAAGAAATGGTAAAATAAATGATTAAAATCAATATTTTCATTTTATTTTAATGAAAAATGAGTTAGTGTATGAAAGTAACGAAAAAATTATTCGCCACATCATCGATTCGTTGCGTATTAATTTTTCTACCAACTTACATATTGATGACTTTGCTCCATCAATCCCATACATTTTGTTCTTATCGAACTTCGTTATCGTATTTGAATTGTCACTTTGTCTAGACCCCCAGGCAATTTTAATCCTGTGCGTGTTCACGTCCTCGGCAAATGAGGTAATGTAAATATAAAGATATGTAGGTCCAGCCCACAGAACACAGAAAGAAAGTGAAGATATATATAGAATTGAGCTAGATATGTGGTTAACCTTAATATACAATGTGTAACAGAAATAGCTCACATCTTGAATGTAGTTTAATTGGAAACAGCTTTGGAATCGAATTCCTAATAAAAATTTGCTTACTTATATTATTTTCATCACAGTCACCTATTTCAATATTCTAAACAAATTTTAAACGTGTTACTTTTTTTTTAAACGCAACAATTTTACAACTAAAATTGAGTTTCGTTATCAGCACTTTCAACATTACTGAAATTGTTACATTTGCATATTTGTAACAAACTAAAAAAGTATTGATTTAATTTCATTTACCTTGTCGTGAATAAAAAAAAATAGCCTCACCTGCAACTGCAAGTCTATAAACCACGTAAGTAGTTCCGTCTTAACCCGCGGTTCCAACGCATCGACCACCAGGCAAGCGTCCCCCAGCGTGCGCAACGGTAGAGACTTCCCCCCTCCCCCTCCGCTGAACGCGCTGCGAAAGTCCGCAAGGATCTGTACCCCCAACTGAGCTCGAATCGAGTGTACCTAGGAAACGGAATTATGAGATTCAGTGCTCTTAATATGCGCTCTATCACATCTATCGTCTGCTGACGTCTTCCATTCCCGGTTTTCCACTTAAGCATCGCCATTTTTTCACGCTAATATCAAATATTAACCATGTTTTACGTTTCTTTTAAGAAATGTTAACATTTTTAACCGCGCTATTATTCACAAAGGGAACCTAACCTGAAAATCAAGATATTTTTTAAATGGAACGCTAAACGTTAACGTACGATGCTAGTCCTGCTCGAGTCAAAAGCTAATGAAACTCGATGATCCTAAAAATGTTGAAAATACTGCAAATCTGTGCTTAAGTGGAAGGCGCCTAATATATCGTATATGTAATCTGTGGTCCCCTTTTCATATACAATGGTCTGTTTCCAAGTTAACGTGAACGTACATGACCCTGATAAGGGCATCGCAAAATACATAAAAAATCTGTTTTAAGTACATAAAATCAACTAACTAAAACTCATTTCTCCGGCACATATAAAAAAGAAATAGAGCAAAGTGCTAGTAAGTGTGTTTGCTCTTCTACAAATTAGGTAGTTTCATTTATGTAACCTAATCACAAATAAGTAAAAAAGTAAAAAGAGGGTAACTCTGCACAAAGCAAGGTAGTCTGCTTGGGTCTTAACTATTTCTGCCGCAAAGCAGGAGTGCTTGCATTGCTGTGTTCCGGTACCGTGGCTTTATATCTTATGTCACAAGTTGGCAACGTACTCGTACACTGTGGTTCTTGTGGGGGTTGCAGTTTTTCTACGAATCTCACAGGAGCTACATGTATTATAGGTAAATGTTACCACTTCCCATCAGGTGGGCAATTTGCTTGTTTGCCAACTTAGTAGTATAAAAAAATAAACACAAGTAAGATTCCTAATAGATAGCATATAAGGTAGTGGCGGTTGAATCGGTGCATCTAATATTAAAGAGTAATTAACAAATGAATTTGTGTAGTATTCTCGTCGACAAGTATGTCATGTTTATCGTTTATTATTTATCGTAGCGAGAAAATAAGATTGATTGAGTTGCCACCATATGATTGCATAATTAAAGGTGAGATTCCCACCCTGACAGTGGCGACCTAGCAGCAACGGTTGCCCAGTCGCGATTCAGCACTAGTTACCCAGCAGCGGCATTTGCAATTAAAGCTAAGGAGTTGCACTGCCAAGCAGCGACTGCTAAGATCACACCTACACTACGACTCACCTGGTCCCTTAGTGTACTGATCTCTCTTACATCCCTGTAATCTTCAAAATGCCTGAGCACTTCAGCGAGCGCTTGCAAAGGCGGCGCCACCTCGCGATACTGCCTGTTGGCGGTCATTTGCCTCAGGCTGCCGATGCCGCCCACCAGCATGTGGAGGTGGTTCAGAGCAGTGATAGCCGCAGTCAGGTTCCATTTGGCGCAGTCCAACTGTTTGATCTCAGATGTTATCTCTCGGACCATGCTTTCGCTGCGCTCAGATTTTTTGTTGATATCTGCTACCTGTGCATTAAGGACAGCAATGATGTGTTTAAAATGAAGATCCACTTGCGATGAAATTATTATTTTATTTTACCCAACATAGATGGCACATAAGCATCTTTCTATTGTTAGACGATTATCCTAGCCGTTACAGCAGGGGTGCTCAAACAGGGGTGCGATGTCAGACAACCTCCTTGTGGTGCACCCTGGGCAACCCGGCAGATTTTCTGCCGCGGGCTAATAGTCTGACGAGTGAACCCCCATGGAGGGGGGGGGGGGGGGGGGGCGTGGGACGGCCGGGTTCCACTTCATGTGGCCACCCGCTTCATGCGGGGAAGGGTGAAGTCCCCTCTTCTTGTGGTAAGAAGAGGAGTGCCTTTCGCCGGAAGCCGGCTCCTGGCGGCTGCCTTTTGTGGCCAGAGCAGAGGCGAGTTTCTCGCCATGGCGCTTCGCGCCTGTTGGGGATTTCCCCGAGCTTCTCACCACTCGGCGGCGGATCCAGTGGGATCTGCCGTCAGGCAACCCGTTACCCGCACTGAGCGTCGGGCCACGTGGAAGACAACTACAATAAAAAACCAATCCGGGGTGTAGAGCAGCGCAATTCTGCGCCGCTCCACAAAGCAGCAGAGCTCGGCGGGGAGTCCGGCAACGGACATGTCACGGACAGGGGGTCAGCGGGAACTTGGCCTGGCTGTACTCCCCTTCCCCCTGTCTTGTGACGGATGGAGAGCTGCTGGGGGGTTTTTAGTGGGTAGGCCCGGGCCGAGTACGGTCTGGGGAGTCCCACATATCCTCGCGGTTTGGCTCGACCGCGAGGAATGCGTCAATGCATTTTCCCCCCTCCCAAAAAAAAGGGGGTGCTCAAACAGTCGATCGTGAGTGCTTTTTGAGTCGATCTCGAGAAAAGATTGCCGATATAGATCTTGCCGAGATAGAGTTGATTCTCAGTTAGCCGAGAATAGCCCCCTCATCACTTCTATCGTTGTAACCACCTGCTAGCGGCGAACGGAGGCTTTATCAAGGAACGTGCGGTACTTGTGAAAGACGTCTTTCGGTACGCTTATAAACCATCTATCTATCGATCTACACCTTACATATTGCGAAAAATTAATTTATGTCGTTTCTACTAATTTTACGTGGATTCATGACCATGAAATTTTGCAACGTCTCTATATACTTATACCTGGGCAACGATAAATTCTACCTATCGAGACGCCAGAAGACAATCCTTCATCATACGTACTTGCAGCCTCTCAGAGTCGATCGATCGGAGTCTAACAATATTGAGGAAGATCGCCAGCAGCTCAAGTTTGAGCATCCCTGCCTTACAGGTTTGCAACAAGAGAGGTCTGTCGTGAGTTGTTAAATTACAGTGTGCCAGCACAAGCATTGACGCTGAGCTCTGAACTCATACGTGCGCCTAAACACTCGTTTGGTTGTCATCTTATATTCGACTAAATTCTTTGCATACTCTCACATAATATTCTTCTTTCAAATATTCACATATTTAAGATATATCTGATATGTAAATAATGAAAAATTAACAAATTATATCATTTTTCATTACAAAAGATAAACTACCGAAGCGATTTTAATAATTACACTGTTAGAAAACTACAAAGACGACTTTTTATTCAGAAATTCTCATAGGCTTTAGATCTGCACAAGTGAAACAGTATGGGAGCTAAAGAACTTGGAGGTGCTATTAAAATAATAAATTTGCTTAGAATAGGAGAGGAGTCTCTAAAACATGACTCCAGTGGTATGTACTCTAAGCTAGATCATAACAAATTACCTGCAGTGCCAGCTCGGCGATACACTTCTGCGCGTCGAGTAAAGCGGCTTGTCCCGCCTCGCGCTGCTCGGCTTGAGCGCGAACCAACCGACGGATATCCTGCTCCACCCCTGTATATTTTTTATATAGCATTAATGACAAACAACCACTTATTGCATGTTGGCGAGGCAAATCAATGCCAAACGCAATCCACTAGCATAAGAGTACCAATCAAGAACATCAAAATGAGCAAGTAAAATAAAAAATCACCATTGCCAATAAATTTGTTATGCTAGTTTAGATTAGTGACAACATTAATTAAAATTAATAAACAACATAAATAGTGACAACATTTGCAATTCTTGGCCTGAGATCAGACTCAGATTTTTAGTTAATCAGATCTCCATTACGTAGCATCAAAGTTTTTCAATGTCGCTAATATGGGCGCAAATTACGTGAGACAGATCAGGGGCCTAATTATTGTACTAGTCCTAACGTTGTTATCGTGTCTTGATAGCGTTTCAATAAAACTGCAATAATTTGTCGCTTTTATACGCTTTTCGTAGTGGAATTTATTCATACTACAATTTCTTGATAAGTCCATTATGTAATAAGTAAATTATGTAATTTTATTTAAATGTATTCTAATTGACGACACGGTTAGCGCAGAGGTCGAGTGATCGCCTACTGCGCAACGGGTCGCGGGTTCAATTCCCGTACGGGACAAATATTTCGTATGGCCTACAGAAATTAGTTTCGGTCTGGGCGTATGTGCATGTGAGATTCTATGTTTGTAACGACACCCACGACACAGGATCCACGAATCCTAGTGTGGGGCGAAGTTTAACACGTTCACTGCGGCTCACGCGCCTAGCGTGACTCAACATGAAAATGCAAACGGGGTAATTTACGTGCATGCTCACTACGGCTGTTCGCGAAATACTGACTTAGATCACGGCCAGGCAAAAAAAGATAAGCATTGCTCCCAACAAAGAAACTAGTCGTTTTCATTAATAGATCTGTAAAGAATTGCACAATTATTGAGATAACTTGGAGACACATTTTAGAATAATTATTTAGAAAAGAGTGTTTTTTTTTTCATAAATATTACCTCAAATGCGCTCAGGGAATTCAATATTCATGGTGTACATTCATACCTTTTTAATGTTACATGCGATTTTATATTTAACAATGTAAGCATTACTAAAAAATACCTGATAATCTAAATTCACATCTTGCTGCAGCACTTTCGACACCAGACAAAGATTGTTCAGTAGGGAACACCCTATTGATGTATGCCACAGCATCGAACTGTAGAAAGAACATTTGGATTTAATTATGTGTATACAGTGTGAGCGTCGGTGGCGCTGTGGACTTGGCACTTGCCTTCCAATCGGGAGGTTGAGGTTTGAGACCGCCATGTACCAATTTTCGAATTTCATATGTACATTTGTCTGACGCTCCTACGGTGAAGGAAAACGTCGTGAGGCAACCTGCATACATATGCAAAGAAATTCAATGGTGTATGTGAAGTCAACCAATATGCACTGGGCCAGCGTGGTTGACTAAGGCCTAATCACCCTCAAATAGGGTAGGCTCGAGCCCCTCGGTGGGGACGTATATGAGCTGTGATGATGATGATACAGTGTGACCCTGGTTGAAGTGCAACCCCGGAAAGGGGTGAAACTAAATCATAAATTATCGACAAAAAACATTTTTATTTCTACAAATTTTATTTTTTATTTTTATTGAATTATTAAAATATTTATTACTTTCTATGGACTCTATGTACAAAAAAAACCAATTCCTTGTTGTGGTTCTATTTCTTTAAAATAAACACACAAATTGTGCCAGATACTTTGTTTATAGAATAAAATAACAAATGACTCACAAGACAGTGGATATCAGGTCCTAAATTTTATTTTTGTCTGAATAATGCATATTTTATACTGTTTTTTTTTCCAATAAATCATATATATTTCTTAAAATTATGACCCTTTTTTTTTTTTTTTTTTTTTCGGGGGGAAATGCGTAATTACCATACAATTTTATGAGTTAAAACAAACAATCAAATCTTTCCTCTTTATGATATTAGTATAGGTAATTATTATCTATCATATTAGCTTACAAGTAAAAAAATATTCTGGACTCTTACGCCAATAACACGCTGGGTACATAATTTTAAAGTTGACTACTGATTACAACATTGCTCAGGCAAATGAGCCTGATTTTTTCCTGACACCGTCAGCACGGAATTTCCAAGAAGTTCAGCGGGGGTTGTCGAAAATTGGACTTGGATTAGCACGAGATCCTAAGAAGCAGCAAGCTGTAATTATTGAGTTGAAGAGGCTGTTATAAACGTTTTGTATGCTGATCCTACAACCAGCATTAGACGTTTAGCTTTGCAGCATGGTACTTCAAAGACATTTGTATGGCAGCCCTACTAGACAATCCGCAAATTCTCACTTCGAGTCGTTTTTAGGTGTGCATCAGGATGGCTGGTCTCCATCATTTTTCATTTATTTATATCATTTGATGAAGTTGTTAACAACGTTTATACATGTATTTATAATGATTGCTTAATCGTTTTTTATATAAAATGACTATTTATACTGGAAAACATGTTATAATTTTTTTTTATTCTTATTTTTTTTATTCTTATTTATTTTCTCCTTCATATTTTATTTCAAAGTCTTTTTCTAAATGTACTTGATTTTATTCATATTTAAATCATTCTTATACCATGTCGTGAAGCATTCCTTAAATTTTCCAGGGTGATATAAAAATAACTGTGTATATTGAAATATCAATTAATTAAGTTGGAATTTTTGCTTGTAATTCCTTTCCCATATAACAAACTTTCCTTAGTCCTAGTTCTGTACCCTTTCCCCTATATAATATCCTTCTCATTCTCTCGTCCCAAGGTTCCCTGGAACAGATTGCTTTTTAACAATTAGACCACTTATTTGTACTGGTCTGTTTTTTTGTTAAATATTTCATACGGTTTTTGTTCTTTTTCATACATATTTTTTGTACCATCAGAATTTAAATATTCGATTTTAAAGTCGATTAAGAAACTGCTTTTAATTTCTGAAGGTAGGTACTAAATTGTGGTGCATTAAATAGTTAATAACTTTAATGTTAGAGCATGATCCCACCATTATGATAATGAAAGCCGGATTTTGTCTAAGCTAAGCAGGTATCAACATTATAATGTTTGGTATCAAATAGTACCAAATGAGTACTAAATTGCAGTGGGTTTTTAAAAACTAAGCAGGTATCAACATTATAATGTTTGGTATCAAATAGTACCAAATGAGTACTAAATTGCAGTGGGTTTTTAAAAACAGGAAGTGATCCCTGTGTGTTTTTAAAAACAGGAATAGCTGTTGCCCGCATCTTCATTTGCAAAGAATTCAGTTTCATAGCGAGTTAGGGTACGTCACGCGTTTCCTAGGGAAATTATTAACATTCAGTTTATAAACCTGTAGGCTGTCGTTACGCGTTCCTCATGCCAAGCCATCTCTGTACCAAATTTCATTTAAATTTGGTCAGCGTTTAGGTGTAAAAAGGTAACAGACAGAAAGAAAGACAGAGTAACTAGCATTTATAATATTATAATGGGGAAATACGGATGAGTAGGGATTGGAAACATACCTCATCACTATCAAATTGCTCTGTTCCTCCCATTAACTCTTCAATTCGGCTCATCACAGAGCTCGGGAGGTTAATCTGAACCTCGGGCCCGCTGTCCTTATCGTCCAAAATATCATTAGAATCCATTTTTATTGAAAGTAAAATTACTTTGCATTTGAGAAGGATGTTTTGTGCACAAACTATATACTGGTTTTGTGTTTGTTTGGGTTGACGACTGGTGGGAGTCGTGACAATTGACAAACGTCAACGTCACCTGTTATTATGCTGCGGTCCGAAACAGATTTCAGACTTAAATAAAGAATGGAGTTGACAGAGGCCATACAACCTAAAAATTGAATTGAATTGAAAGAATGGAGTAGATAGGACGTGACCGTATACCCGTGAGAGACAGACATAGATGACGTCATACCTGCCTAAAGTAGGTGGGTATACCAGTGTTGCTTTAAGTTTTACCCTACTGTATGTTTATTTATAGTGCATGGACATATTTTTTTAATACGTGTAATGGGCTGAGTGAGGACAAGACTTGAAAGATATTAAAAGATATTTATAGTATTAGCCAATTCTGATTTATATTATAAAAAAATTTAAGTGGCTGGACTACGTAGGTGAGGTGTCAAAATTCAGCACGAAAAATCAATACCTTGCGTTTCATTTGTAACAATTAGCGCGGCTAAAAATGTCAACATTTCTTATAAGAAACGCAAAACGAGGCTAACATCAGATGTTAGCCTCAGAAAGTAGCAGTGCTTTATCTGGAACGCAGGGATAGTCTCTACCGAGAGATAGTGATGAAACATAATGTGGGAGAGAGGTTAGAAAATTCACAGATAACGCGTTCCGCGACGCTAGATCAGAATTCTTGAAGCAAGCACTTTTTATCCCGTTCCAAAACCGATTTTCAATCGGGTAACTTTACCCGAGAAAGGAAATTTTGTTTCGGAACGCAACCTTATAGTTCACTAAGGCCGTGTTCCGTTTCGCGATTATAGCGACCATCAGCACTGTGAGCGCGCTAACAGGCGGCCCGTTTCGCGACAACAGCATTCACGTTGGATGTGATGACGTCATTGATTGCGTCACAAACAACGTTTACAGAGACGCGTTCAGAGCCTCTGGGTGTAGTTGTCCGGTTGTTTTTTAACTCGCTCAGAGGCGTTGAACGGATTGCAGCAACCAAATCTTTTATCTCCCTCTTTCACATGATTTTTTATTTCTCTCGCATTCTAGTAGATGATATTATAGAATGTGGCCGCCAATATCATCCAATCACGTAAGAATATTTCAGTAATAAACGTCAGAGCGTTTTACAACCATCAAATTCGATGGTTGTTCGGTTGTAACTCGCGCCGACACTCTGTCTTGAACGGGCCGGTTGTTTCACCCGGTTATCACGCTCGAAGGCATTGAACGGGGTTAGAGCGAAAAGTTGTACTTCGCGCGAAGGTTCTGAACGCGCCTCAGTGCTCAGGCCGAATTCGTCAGCACCGTGAGTCAAATGTCATTGTCAAGTTGACATTGGCCGCATTCACCAGAACATATCGATGAGTCATCGATTGCGAATTTTCTTCTGAATGCACACAAAAATGCGATGACTGACAGCGATTGACAACAATCGGACGCCATTTTTTCCATCGCATTTCATTTTCGATTAGTATCAGCGATTAGTGATTAGTTTTACTGTTGTTTGTCAAATTTTAATTGAATTTTAATAGTTTTTTTATTTTAGTAGAAATTCTTTGTGATTTATATGCTTCTTATATGCTCAGTGCTTGCGTTGACACAAGTAGTTTTCGGTTTTCATTTAAAAAAACCAAAACAAACATTAAAGTAGGTAACCTAAATAAAACCTAAAACAACATAAAGACATCACAGAACACTGACTATAAGCGTTCAGCAGAATGCATCGAAACTGGTAATCGGTCATGTGATCGATGACTTAGCGATGTTTTCTGGTGAATCCGGCCATTTTGTTTTGGTTCGCTAATTCGGTGGTTGAAAATTACTCTTTAATTGAATTGAAGGCAAAAATAAGCCAAATATCCTAAAAATTGAATTAAATATAAGGAAAAAATTACGACATTAGAATTAACAGTTTTTGTTGAAGAAGAAAACAAAGTAGTTTACCTCAAACTGTCTCCTGAGGACGCCAAAAGAGCAGAAAATGGTAAAAGACAGGTACAAGGCAATGAAAAACTGCTAAAGCTTGAATATCACAGAAAACAATTGAAATTACGAGTTAAATTCTTTTTGAGGTTATGTTTGTTTTGATATTATTGACATAAGCGCGCTCACGATCGTTCCGAGACGATAGCATGCCTGGCATCATTACATTATGGCGTCTATTGATTCGGTCCGCGCGTGAGCAGTCTGAGTACTGAGGCGCGTTCAGGGCCTTCGCGCGAAGTACAACTTTTCGCTCTAACCCCGTTCAATGCCTTCAAGCGTGACAACCGGGTGAAACAACCGGCCCGTTCAAGACCTTTGAGTGTCGGCGCGAGTTACAACCAAACAACCATCGAATTTGATGGTTGTAAAACGCTCTGACGTTTATAACTGAAATACTCTTACGTGATTGGATGATATTGGCGGCCATATTCTATAATGTCATCTACTAGAAAGAGAGAGAAATAAAAAATCATGTGAAAGAGGGAGATAAGAGATTTGGTTGCTGCAATCCGTTCAACGCCTTTGAGCGACCTCCCCGGAGGATGTGGACGTGGCCGCCGTCGACATCTGCACCCGCATCCGCGCTGCCGAGGAGGCAGCCTCCACCCGCCCCCCTGCGAAGTCACGCAGGGAGGAACTGCCTGCCCACCTGCGCGCGCGGATGCGCAGAAAGCGCGAGCTGCGCCAGCTGTGGGCCCGCACCCGGTGCCCGCGGGTCAAGACGGAGCTCAATCGCCTCACCACCCAGCTGTCTGAGGCCGTGAAGGTATGGCGCGGTGCCACCTGGGAGAGTCACCTGGACCAGGTGGCCGATAGCACCGCTGACCTCTTCCGGCTCAACAGACAGCTGACGAAGTCCACCGCCCCCGTCTGCCCGCTGCTGGACAGCGCGGGCAGGCGATGCTACGCCGCCGCTGACCGGGCCAATATTCTGGCTGATCACCTGGAGGAGGTATTTACCCCACACCCAGCGTCCACCGACTGCGCTGTCGTCGAGCACCACAGGCACGTGCTGAGCCGCGTCGAGGAATTTCTGTCGGCCCCAGCGCCGCAGCTGCGGGGTGACGATTTCATCTCCCCCGCAGAGCTGCGCAAAGCGGTGTTCCGCCTCAACAGGCGGAAAGCGCCCGGGCCCGACAACGTTTCCTCCGCGGCCCTCAGGCAGCTGCCCCGCAGGGGCCTGGCGACCCTCGCCAGGCTCTTCAATGGCATCCTGCGCACCGGCCACTTCCCCGTGGCCTGGAAGATGGGGCGTATCATCGTCCTCCCCAAGCCGGGTAAGGACAGGCGCCTCCCGTCCAGCTACCGACCCATTACGCTGCTGTCTCACGTGGCCAAGCTGTTCGAGCGACTGCTGCTGCGGAGGATCCGCCCGTTCGTCCCACTCCGGGATGAGCAATTCGGATTCCGCAGCGGCCACTCCACCACGCTCCAGCTGGCGCGCGTGCTCCACCACCTCGCGGCCGCCATGAACCGGGACAACCACACCGTGGGGGTCTTCTTGGACATCGAGAAGGCCTTCGACCGTGTGTGGCATCCCGGTCTCCTCTACAAGCTGGCCGCCACCAGCATGCCGCCCGCCCACGTGAGACTGCTGGCGTCGTTTCTCCAGGGTCGGAGCTTCGTGGTCTCGGTCGAGGACGCCACCTCCCAGCCACGCCCCATCCTCGCAGGAGTGCCCCAGGGCAGCTGCCTCTCGCCGTGCCTGTACGCCGCCTACACCGACGACATCCCCACCCTCCAAGACCAGCTCCAGGAGGGGCAGCGGGACGTGGTGTTGGCCCTATTTGCCGACGACAGCGCCTTCTTCGCCTCGTCGCGGAAGGTGAAATTCGCCTCCGCCCGGATGCAGCAACTTCTGGACCGCCTGCCAACATGGCTGGACAACTGGAGGATGGCCGTCAACGTGGGTAAGACGGCCGCCATCCTGGTCGGGTCGCAGCGCCGCATGCCACCGCCGCTGACACTCCGCGGACAGGACGTAGCTTGGCAGACCACAGTTGCGTACCTCGGATGCCGCATCGACCGACAACTGCGCATGGTGCCCCAGGTTGACCACGTCGTCAACCAGGCCAAGATGGCCCGTGGCATCCTGCGCCCGGTGCTGGCATCCCGACTACCACTGCGTACGAAACTGATGGTCTACAAGAGCTACGTTCGTACGCGGCTCACCTACGCCGCCCCAGCATGGTATGCGTTGTGCTCCCCGACCCAGCGTTCCAGACTGCAGGTGGTCCAGAACGTCTCTCTCCGTGTCGTGACGAACGCGGGCCGCTACGTCAGGAATGACGTCATTGCCCGGGACGTTCGGATGCCGACGGTGGAGGAGTTCGTCGCCCGTCTGGCGCGTCGAATGTTCGACAGCGCCGACAACGGGCCCCACCTCCACCTCCACAATATTGCTCCCTATGTCCCCAGGCCTCCAGACTCTTCCGGACGAGCGCTGCCCCGCGACTTGTTGTCGCCCAGGGCGGAGAGAGACCAAGACCTACCAGCGTCACCACCACCATCACCAGCTGCATCCCCACGACGAGGCGACCCACCCCGGCCAAGACTCCGCTTCGTCAGCGACTTCGCTGACGACGCCACCACCTGACCAGCCCCCGTGTCGCTTATGGCTTGTAGTCTGCCGCGGGACCCCACCGCTCGCGCGCGTGACTCGCCTAAGCGACACCACCACCGGATTTGACACCACCACCCTAATTAGACCAACGGCCCCCTCCTCCCCCCACCGCTCCTCCGGGCGCAGAGTAAGCCGCGGCCTGCTCGCCGGCGCTCGCTGGGCTTGGGACAAGCCCCTCTAACCTGGTGTGCTTGACCGCGGAGGGCCGCGCCTCGATCCCGGAGGGGTGGCGAAGAGGGGCCCGTCACTACGTGACGTGCCCAACACCGGCGAGCTTCCGCTCGCCGAGAAGATGCCCGGGCAATGGGCGACAAATGCCCGAAGCCCGCACCCGCCCATGGCGGAAGAAACTCTGACTGAGTGACTGCCTTTGAGCGAGTTAAAAAACAACCGGACAACTACACCCAGAGGCGCTGAACGCGCCTCTGTGAGTAGTGTAATCTCGAAACGGAACAGGGGCCTTAGCCGTTCCCATGGAATTATTACTCAAACAGGAATGAGCTCTTGCTTAAAAAAGTGTGCCGAGCGAGAGATAAATAACTGTACCGTTTGTCTCTTTCCTAAATTTGTGACCACAAATTCTACAAAATAGGGATTTTTTCATAAAAACAATAACATTCAACCTGAAAGATGCTTTTGAAAACCATAATATGCTTAATAATCACGATTGATAAGGAAGAGATCGCTTTTAGCGACAAGGTCGCCCTCTGTACAATTATTGTTAAGTGTATTATTTATACGTTGACTTTAAGCTGGTTGGTGTTGTACAACAAAGAAATATTATATTATATTCTATTCTATTATTTCAAAATGAGTTGCGCAAAAGAATTTTATATCTGCTTTTCAATACAAGATAGGTTTTATTAATATTATAATTATTTAAATAATAATGAATGTCAATGATTGTCTTTCAATAGATTGGTCTTTCCGATCGGTATATTATGTTGAACCCACCGCCACATAACAGATAATCAAATATGTCAACTTGTCAAAAATGAGTCAACACTGAAATCTCTCTGTGATATTTAAATACATACCTAGTAAAATAATGAGTAATATTTTAAGAAGAAAAGAATTAAAAACATCAGTGTGAGTCGAATTGTTTCAACAATATTGAAAACTTTTGTGGTTTCGCCAATATCTTGAACAGAATGTTAATGCCAATTCTTTTTTCTAATAACTTAACATCGCATCGTGTAAGCTAAGCAATAAATAACTAATATAAATTACTTTTATTAAAAAATGTTAAAAATTGCGATAATATTTGTTAGGTACATACCGTGTGGTCACCCTACTACAATGACAACGAAAATTACCTACATTGACATAGAATCGTTGTCGCAATATAACATTTTTGAATACTACCACTAGAATATTTCCTGGACGTATAATCATAGTGTTATAATTATTAATAGTAGGCTAACACGATAATTTAATTTATTTCATGTTATAATTATTACAATAAAAAAACAATTTAGGTATTTTGGGCGTTAAAAGTAATTAAAATAAACAATAATAGAAGCGTTTTACCTACCATTAAAACGCTTATTAAGTTCTTACCTAATTCAAATCCCAATAAAATATATGAGAGGGCAACACTGGTTTTCCTTCTCTTTCTTTCCTATTCGTCAGAGACCTAGTGCTGTCTCGCTTGCACATCTCCCCACCACCACCAAGCAGTGTCGAACTTACTACCGTTCGACGTTCCTCATTGTAACTCATATTATAGTCCAGCATGCAGGACTTATATTATTGGGATTTGAATTAGGTAAGAACTTAATAAGCGTTTTAATGGTAGGTAAAATTTTTTTTTTTTTTTTTATGTAAGGCCCGGCAAATGACCTCCTCCCGCCTGATGTTAAGCGGTGAAAGAGGCCCAAATGAGTTGACAGATAGAGTAGGGACGACATCCACTATCCTACCTGCCCGCCCCTTGCCGGCCTAAAAGATGCTTTTTCACACCTCTTTTGAAGGAACCCATGTTGTAGGATGGAGGAAACACGTGCGCAGGTAGAGAATTCCAAGTATGGGATGAACGACAGAAGAAGGAATCTTGGAATTTCTTGGTACGGTGTGAAAAGGAGGACACAGTGTACGGATGACTCCGAAGGCCCTTACGCGTGTTTCTGTTAAGGAATGGAGAGGGAGGGATAAGGTTAAAGAGCTCCTCAGAGCATTCCCCATGGAACATTCGGTAAAAGGCGCTAAGAGAGGCGATGACACGACGAAGTTGTAGAGGCTCGAGGGTGTTAGTTGCCTCTACATCGCCAATTATTCGAATAGCGCGACGCTGCAATCTGTCCAGAGCATCGAGGAGGTACTGAGCGGAGCCGTCCCAAAGGTGCGAGCAATATTCCACGCAAGACCTAACCTGAGTTTTATACAACAGGCATAGTTGGTCCGGCGCAAAATACCTACGCACCTTGTTTAGGACACCGAGTTTCCGTGAGGCAGCAGTTATAACGGATTCGATGTAGTCTCTGGGGTTCAGATCGCAGCGAATGTTCATTCCCAGCAAGGTGATGTTACTCTGTGTGTGAAGGGTTGTGCCCTGAAGAGAAGGAGGGGGGAGGAAAGGTGACCTTTTCGCCGAGAACGCGCACACCTGTGTTTTCTTAGCATTGAACTCGACAAGATTGTTGGAACCCCATTCGGAGATGAGGTCCAGCGTCCTGTTGAGCTCAATGATAAGATTCTGCCTCTCCCTATCAATATTGCCACGAGCAGCCCCTGAGCTTCCGTGATATCCCCCATGCACTGTACTGTCGTCTGCATAGCAATGTATACTTCCCAAGGAAAGCATGTCATTGATATGCAGAAGAAACAATGCTGGGGATAGAACGGAGCCTTGTGGAACACCAGCATTCACTGCCACGAACCGCGAAGCGCAGCCGTCAACGACAACGCGAATTCTACGCTCGTGGAGGAAGCTGGCAATCCACGTACAGAACTGAGCGGGCAATCCGTATGCCGGAAGCTTGGAAAGGAGAGCCTTGTGCCAGACTCTATCAAAAGCTTTGGCGATGTCGAGACTAATAGCCACAGACTCGCCGCGCTTATCGATAGATTCACCCCATTTGTGCAAAAGGAACGCTAGAAGGTCACCTGTTGACCGTTTAGGACGAAACCCATACTGACGGTCATTAAGCAACGAGTGACCTTCCAGGTAACGGATCAGCTGGGTGTTAAGGATCCTCTCCATGATTTTACACAAAATGGAAGTGACAGCTATAGGGCGATAGTTAGCCGGATCAGAACGATCTCCCTTTTTGGGAACCGGCTGGACATTGGCCTCTTTCCAAGATTTCGGCACACAACCAGCAGAGAACGACAGACGGTATAGACGCGTCAGGACCGGAGTCAACTCCGCTGCACACTTCTTAAGTACAATCGCAGGAATGCCGTCTGGTCCACTTGCTTTTCGAATATCAATCGACTGTAGCTCCGCCCGCACATCTCGCTGTCTGATGCGGATATCGGGCATAGTGCTGCCACGATGGGACAGTGTCGGAGGTTGTGCACCACAGTCATCGATACGGGAATGGGCCGCGAAGAGTTTTGCCAGGAGGTCGGCTTTCTCCTGCGGCTGATGAGCAAGTGAGCCATCGGCATGTCTCAGCGGTGGCAGCGAGGGTTGGCAGAAGTTTGATTGCACAGCTTTGGCCAGGCGCCAGAAAGAACGGCTACCCGTAGGGTGCGCTAGCAGTTCCTGACCCACTTGTGCAATGCGCTGAGCGTCCGCTCTAATGTAAGCCCTCTTACACAACTTGGTGGCATTATTATAGGCTGTTTTCAGTAGGTTAGTATTGGGATCCCTAGAAGCTCGACCTCTGATCCAAGCGCGGTAAGCTAGCTGTTTGTTTTCAACAGCAGAGGCACACTCGCGATTGAACCAGAGGTTACGTCTCCCTCTACTGACGAGATTGGAATGTGGAATATAATATTCCATTCCTAATCTGATCTCGTCAGCAACAGACGCAGCGCAGGAGTTCGGATCCATCCCACTGAAACAGCGCTGCCACCAAGGGACAGACGCGTAATAATCCCGCATACCGTCCCAATCTGCTGACGCATAGTGCCACAGACGGCGTAAGGCGGCTTCTTTTAAGTTATGTACCGTTATTCAAATCCCAATAAAATATATGAGATTTGTTTGTTATCGCTTGCTGGTGGTGGATGCCAATGTGATCTTATTGTTATATTTTATAATAAGTTTATATTTTAAGTCCCTTATCATAAAATAATAAATTATCTGTGGGAGATGTGCAGTTACTAAATAATACTACAATAATGACGTATTTACGAATAAATCAAATACAATATGTTGTTATATACATAGTTTTTTTTTTTTTTACATTTATTAATCAAGATACACATGAAAACAACAACAGAACATAAAGGCAAATTAATGTTCAAAATTACTCTTAATCATATATTGAAAGTATTTGTAGTTACAAAAAAAAAACAGATCAAACTATTTTTATATATCTATCCTTGATAATAAGATACAAAATTTATTCAATTGGTGCGAATAAGTATCTAATACCACTGTTGTTGGATGTTGTTGGATCTGCAATCTCTCTCCGGTAAAATTTATAAAACGTATGAAAAGAACGCCAATTTCCCCTGGCTAGAATATCGTCAACTGGCATATTTTTCGACCAATTTTTAGACGCTACTGCAGCTCTAACGCTACCTGGTGTCGCACCAATACCAGCATCTCGTAAAACTAATTTTACCCATCCTCCGATTACAGTACGCGTTGCTGCCTTTGCTGGTCCGTTAATTCGGATAAACAAATTGTTACTTTTAGCGATTGACCTGCGTTCACTCGAAAGGGTTAAGAGTCTGTTAACCCAAAAAATTGGATCTAAAGACTTATCACTATCATTACGGCTTAGTCTCCAGCCGGATTGTCTGTGATTTGATATATCCGTTTTAGACCCAAATGACGGCCAAAATAATATATCACCTCCCGAATCAATCGACATATTATGCTGTGGGTCACACTGCAAAAGTGTTAGGTCATGGACCCTTCTCCCTGAACATAGTAACAGCAAAGTCGCTGTATGTCTGGAGGTGTCGTAAAGATTACAATCCAAATTTCGTTTAGCGAGGTGATTCATTAATTGATTTATATCCCAAATAGGAGGTATTAGGTCTATAGGTTTCTGGAGATCAATAGCTTTTAACACTTGCCTTGCCAGAATATGAGAGCTCAAGATAGTAGAGCTATTTATACTACAGAATGTCGATACAACGGATTTGTGTACCAGTATGGTGCTATAAGACAATCCTTCTTTATTATGTAAGTCTGCGAGATACCTTGCCAGATCTCCTCCTGATGGGTTTGTTGCCTTTACCCTATTCGTTTGTGCCCAGCTTACCCAACGGGCCCAAACAGGCTTATAAGTTGTTAAAGTTGAAGGCCGCCATGCAGATTTAAGTAACTCTTTCTGTGAAGGTGTCCATGCACTTAGGGTTTTAGACCACCCCCACATTTCCATATCTCTACTGTCATTTCCCTGACCCTCGGAGGTGGTCGATATGTCGAAACATCTAGAAGGACTCTTTCGAGATTCATTACTGTGTATGGGGCTGCAATGGCGCGGTTCCGGAGGTCTGCTCTCCAAAAAACTCGTTCCCACCGAGGAACCACGAGCAGGAATACTCCTGTGGCCAGATTCAAGTGGGTCAGCACTCTTGGGATCAGATAAGGTGGCGGGAACACCCAAGCCAGACGATAATGCCATGGTTTCGTGAGGGCGTTGAAAATTGCGGCATTTTTGTCGTTTCTGTCGAATGTTCCGTACGTGGGCACGACATGAGCGTTTCTGGACGCAAACAAATCTATTTCGGGGGTACCCCATTTCCGAAATACCTTCTGTGTCGCTTCCGGAAGTAAATGCCATTCTGGTGGTAGTCTCAGCCGAGAAAGCCCGTCGGCTACGGTATTGTACATTCCGGGTAGGTGATGAATGGTAAAATATATGTGGTATGCATCTGCGACTTCGAATACTCTGTACTCTAATTGCATCAGGGCAGGGGACCTCGTTCCTCCTTCGTTTCGCAAATAAGCAACTACTGTTTTGTTGTGTGTTTGAATTAAAATTGCACTGTTCCTCAGGATTTGACAATGATCTTGTAAGCACTTTAAAATTACTAGCATTTCTTTTGAGTTCGAGTGATGATTTTGTTCTATTGTGCTCCAAGTCCCTGAAATGTATTGATCGTCCAGTGTCGCACCCCAAGCAACGTCTGACGCATCCGTAGTCAAATAATGCTCTGGACATGGAGTGTGTAGTTGAGTTCGGCCTCGACAGTTTTTCTTCCACCATTTCAAGTCTTTGATCGCCAAAACAGTTAAGGGCAGGTACTTCAGAGGTTGATTTTCCGGCATGTTGCTTAATTGTTTTGGAAGTCCTCGGTAATTTAGTCTGCCTCTCTGTACAACGAAACTTGCAAAATTTAACAAGCCTAGCAAGCTTTCCAATTGTTTCCTTGAAACAATTCTTTTCAGTAGAATTTCGGACACCATCGATATTATCTTTTGACATTTCGTTTCTGGAAGTGCCATTTGGTTTTGCCATGGAAACCATATCACCCCGAGATACTCCAAAGATTTTTGTGGGACGATTAGGGACTTGTGCCAGTTTAATTGCCAGCCTAACTTGAGAAGATTTTCTATCACTATCGTCATGTGACTGTTTAAAACCGTCAAATCTTGACTGGCAATCAAGAAATCGTCGAGATATACGATTATTCTGATGCCCTGATCCCTGAGCGTTTGAGCGATCCAATTTGATAGGATAGCAAAGGTTTTGGGTGCTGTGTTGAGGCCAAAGGGAAGACATCTCATTTCGAAGAGTTTGTTTCTGTAAACGAACCTTAGGAAGCACCTTTGAGATTTTGCAATCGGTACGTGGTAGTACGCTTGCGACAAGTCCACCTTGCACAGCCAGTCGTTTGGTTGTAGAAAGTTCGGAATTTGGTACATGTTTATTAGCTTGAAAGGGCTCGTATCTATGTACTCGTTCAGAGCTTTGAGATTGAAGATTGCACGGAAACTGCCATCGCTCTTCGGTCTTAGGAAGAGGGTAGATAGAAAGCTTGGACTTGTCTCGACTTTCACTATAACCTTTTCGTTCTCGAGTCTTCGAATTATATTGGTCATTTCTTTCGATACTGGTGTTTGAAAGGGGCAATTTTCGAGGTTTGGTTGTAATAGCGGTGGTTTCCGACTGAACGGTATTCGATATCCTTGTATAATTTTTAAAATTATTGTTGGAGCGCCCATCTTTTTCCATTGATAATGGTATTGCGAAAGCTGCCCCGCTGTGAAGGGCATATTGTCAATATTTGCGATGTTTATTGATTGCCGTGTCTCTGAATGGAGAGCCAGATCGTTTGTTACCACCGCGGGATGCGTATTTTTGTCCTCTTCTAGTTTGACCTCTTGAACGGCCACGAAAAGTAGTATCTCGGTTAGCAAAATTTCGGAATGAGTCCTGCCAATAACTAGGCTCACCGTGTAGGTTGGTCACACGGTTACAATTACAGTGCGTCGCAACGGCACAACAATTTCCGCCTTGCGCAGGCAGGCGAATTTTATTTTTAATGCTACCTTGCGCAGCCCCCGTAGCACGTCCACCAAAACACGATATGATAAAGCGATTTATCGCGGTGAACTGTCAAAATACGACGAAACCCTATTGTATTTTGACAGTTCACCGCGATAAACCGCTTTATCATATCGTGTTTTGGTGGACGTGCTAGGGGGGCAGGTGCACATGATTGGGTTCCCTGCGCGGGATACCTTGAGACTCCACTTGTACCTGGTTGCGCACCAGATTTGTAAGTAAACGCCTTTGGTTGAGACCAGAAGGCCTTTTTTACGCCCCCCGCTTTTTCTATTGCAGAACAGAATGCTGTTGGTTCAAACAAGTAAGAACATGTTGGCGGTATTTTTCGTAGAGCACTTTTCAAAAGTGGATCTCTTGCTGTAGCAAGAATATTGTCACGTCGTTGTTCTATAGTATCAGCTCTTCTACCGCAAACCAATTGTAATGCATCAGTAGAAACTTTGTGGAAAGACCCACAAAGTAGCATGTCATTAATTTTAGTTTTAATAGCCTCAAAAGTGATATTATCATCGACTGAGCTTCGAATCCAACATAAAAAATCATTCACTCCAGTCAGAGTTGCGTTCCGAGGGTCAGAGTAATGCAACCGAGAGTGATTTTCACACTCGCTCCGAGGTTCAGAACGGGTCGGTTGCTATCTTTTTTTTTAGTTTGTATCTTGCCGATCAAGATCAAGCAAAGGGCAAAATATTATTAATCCTTACTATGAAATTAGCAGTCAATATCCATTTTTCTGCTTAAAAATAATTACAACACATAAAAATCACTATATTTCCCTTGTGTTAGACTTAAAAGAGTTCAAAGTAGTGTTATTTAATAAAATAATAAATAATTAGCGTATTTTTGACATCGACTTTGACATAAAATCTGTCAGAGTGTTTTTCACCCTACGCTCGAGTTGGTTGTTTGGTTGCATCACTCGAAGCTTCTGAACGGGCACAGAGTGTACTAACCGTCCGTCAGAGCGTTTTTTACCCCGAGGCTCTGAACGGGTCGGTTGCTGTCAGAGCGCACTCGGAGTGCACTCGAGCGTAGGTTCTGAACGCAGCTCTGTAATGATTCTCGCTGCTTAAGTAGAGCCATGGTAAGTGCAGCGTAAGTCCTTTCAGACAATTGAAGGTGGCGGGAAGTTTCAAGCGTTTTAACTTCATCATTGCATTCTAACTCAACAAAGCCAGGCGAGCTCGAAAAAAGCTTTCGAGCTTCTGCATAACGAATGCTACTCCATTCAGGGTTATCAAAACGTTGAATATTTTGCAAAGTTAATAAATATTCTGGGGCTGTTTTAGGTACAGATGGTTCCCTAACACTTGTATTAAGCGTCATATTAAAATTGGCTGACACGGGGGTATGGGCCCCAGAATCAAAACCTTCTTCAACATATAATTGTCTGCTGACATCAAGATCGACATTGGGAATTTGCCCATGTTGCGGTGTAGAACTTTGATTATGATGGAAAAATTGGTTTTGTAAATTGCTAACCTGATTTGCTAATTGTTCTAGCAAGCTGTCATTGTGCCGGCGGCGTTTCGTTCTTTTCCTGTTTTTACGTTTTCGACCCGATGATGACGAACTTGAACTTGAACTGCAGGATGACGACGAACTAGAAACACGTGTTCTTTTTTTCCGGGCCTCGCCACTGTTTTCTACAACTTTATTTATTTCGTTATTATCCATTTTAACCGAAACAGCACTAACAATACTTTTAACTACACGAAATTAGAATGCAGCTTTCAATTCAAATATAGATTTCGATTGGGGGTATTCTGATTTTAAAAGTCAATTGACTGTGATTTTATTCCGAACGGAAATCGTAATGCTGAACATATAATAAGTCATTCTTTTAACACAATTTGTCTTAAAGAAAATTAGAATTGAGATTGTAAAACATATTATTATAATTAAAAATGTATTGTTTTTAGTTAATATAAAAGTCAATGATTTCTGACAAAATTGTTTTTACTCACGTGAGTCACATGTAAAGGTCTCACTTTTATGACGAATGGAATTTGATATAAGGTCGTCGGTATCGGTAGATTCGATTGCTTATTTTAAATTAAGAACGACCTTTCCGAGCTAGGAATTGGATGTCAATGAGGAACACAAATTATGATGAGGAACGTCGAACGGTAGTAAGTTCGACACTGCTTGGTGGTGGTGGGGAGATGTGCAAGCGAGACAGCACTAGGTCTCTGACGAATAGGAAAGAAAGAGAAGGAAAGCCAGTGTTGCCCTCTCATATATTTTATTGGGATTTGAATAACGGTACATAACTTAATAAAAAATCTTCATCTACCAATAGTTGTTTCATAACTACTAAATTATAAAATATACAACAGTAGCAAACAGTGTGGGAAAGGGATAAAAGGTACTGTTGGGTGTTGTGTCTCGCAGGTCTGATAAATATGATAAGCTGCGAGCCTGATGATTTTTGATGGTTCGGAGATAATAAAAAACACGAACTCCGAGCTCTAATACATTTCTTTATTTTCTTGACACCTAACATTTACATGACAAATACCTAATACGAAATTCAAAAAAGTACTTGTTAGAAAAGCATAAACTATATAGAAACCGAAAAATACTGTGGAGGCTCCAACATCCTCCCCACCGTGGCACTAGACTCTATAGGTATGTGCCATAAAATTTATGACGCAAACACAAACAACTTTCGCATGGCAAAAACAAAACAACTCTCGCATGGTAAACACAAAACAATTCTCGCATGGTAAACACAAAATATAGCCTTCGCATTATTTACATAAACATTAATATAAACAAACCGTACAAAACAAAAATAATCATAAATTTAACTTATCTGGCACCTTAACTAAGCGCCCAGAACGGGTTTTCAACATATCACTGGATACGGGCTGAGCTTGGTTAGAACTGCTCTGTCTATCAATTAACTCAGCACAATCCAAACACGATAGTTCCAGTGGATAAATCGACCTTAAAGCCCTCAAGCGTTCTCCGTTATTATATTTAACACGGGCAACCCTGCTAAACCCGTCAACTCCATCTAAAATCTCTGTGATTATTCCCAAAGGCCACTCAATACGCTTCTTACTACTATCTTCAACCAAGACTACATCGCCAGGTTTAACCGAAGTGTGTTTACGAGAAGTGGCAGTATGAAGTAACAGACCTAAATACTCTGACCTAAACCTTTGCTTCAAGTCGTCGCCTAATTGTTTAATATAACGCCAACGTGAACTTAAAATATTTCCATCGATTAGACTAATATCAATGGAGCTATTTGTCGAATATTTATTGAAAAGTAAAAACGAATTCGGCGTAAGCGGTTGAACATTATCGGTGCCTTCAGATATGTATGTGAGGGGTCGTGCGTTAACAATAGCCTCGACTTCATAAAGAACAGTCACTAGCTCATTAAATTGAAGACAAGCCTTACCTAGCACTCTTCTAAGAATGTCTTTAACTGTACGCACCATACGCTCCCAGAAGCCTCCCCACCATGGCGCTGCTGGCGGGCTGAAGCGCCATATCAATTTGTCTGTTTTAGCCTGTACGCTATTCCAATCAATACTGTTCAAGATGTTACTAGTACCCCTAAAATTCGTACCATTATCCGAATAAATAATTCTAATACTCCCTCTTCTAGCAATAAATCTCCGCAATGCAAGTAAAAACTCTTCCGTTGACAATGAAATGCACAATTCTAAATGAACCGCTCTGTAAACAGCACACGTGAACAAAGCTATCCAGCACTTTTCACCCGATCGTAAATATAATGGCCCAGCAAAGTCAATCCCACAAACTTCAAAAGGGGCACCACCCTGAATACGATCAAGTGGCAGTGGTGGTATTGGTGCACTACATGCCTTTACACTAAATTTCCTACAGACTATACAATTCTTAACTATCTTACGTACTAAATTTCGACCTCCTATTATCCAATACGATTCACGTAATTTGGCTAGTAATGTTGACGATCCCGCATGTAAATACTTTATGTGCTTACTACATATAAGGCGTTCAACTAAAGGTCCTTTAGGTAATAAAACAGGAAAAATAAAGTCTTCAGAATCATCCCTTAGGGTCAACCTTGTCTGAACTCTTAATAAACTATCGCTATCCTTAGCTACACTGAGTTTATTATGTTTTATTAAGCTTTGTTCAGTCACAAATGCCTCTGTTTGTAAGCACCTAAATATACACTTTTCTGCAGAAATTATCTCGTCTACTGAAAGCTCTTTGTCAAATCGTTTTGTACAATTTCTACAGTTAAATAAAAACCTTAAGCACCAAGCTACCATTCTTATTATTTTATTATAATTACTGAAATACAATAGCCTATTCGAAAAAAGTTCAACTTCACTAACTGTCAAACAATTTTCATCTGATCCGACTTCACACTCATCAACTGTCTCTTTTGAAACTGGCCATTTATCCGAACTTTCCTTTAACCATTTTGGACCCAACCACCACTGACTGCTAAGGAGAATCTGTGGATCACAGCCTCGTGAAGGTAAGTCAGCTGGATTCTTATCACTCGGAATGTGACGCCAATCTTCGCAATTTGTCCTATGAACTATTTCCTTAATCCTATTATTTACAAATACCTTAAAACCTATCTTCTTTTTTATCCACGCTAATACTATACTCGAGTCTGTCCAAAAATATTTTTTGACTTCTAACTCTAAACTATTCTTGACTTCGCACGCTAATCTTGCCCCCATCAACGCTGCAAGTAACTCAATTCTTGGGACAGTAATACCCTTTGTAGGTGCTACTCTAGTCTTTGCCATAACTAATTGTACTGATACATTGCCTTTGAATTCTGACCGCAAGAAAATGCAACAAGCAAAAGCTGACTGACTAGCATCGCAAAATACGTGTAAGCTATTATTGCTTAAAGTTATATCGTGATTACTAATTCTGCGTGGGATATGACAGTCACTCAAATATTGAGCTTTCTTTAACCAATCCTGTACAACTTTATCTAACTTATCAGGTAATGGTTGATCCCACCCTACATTCATTATCCAACTCTTTTGAATAATCAGTTTCGGTATTATCGTAGCTGGACAGAGAAAACCTAACGGATCAAATACACTTTGTGCAATTGATAAGAGAATTCTTTTTGTCATGTTTGTATAAACCGGAAAATTAACCCTGCAGTTAAAAACATCTTTACGTGGATCCCAATTCAGACCCAGTACTGATGCATTTTCTATTTCTTCGTCGACTAAATTTGGCCCCGTAACCCAACACCGAAGCTCAAATTGTCCCTCTAGCATAATAGCTTTAGCTTGCTCAATAAAATTATGCATTTCATTGGTCGAACGAACGCTTATAACACAATTGTCAACATAAAATGATTTCCTTAGAATGACAGCAGTATGACAATCATATTTCTCTAGGTGATGTAGGATAGTAGCAGACAATAAATACGGACTCGTCGTGACACCAAACACTACTCTCCTGTGGCGAAATATTCTCAACTTTCTAGGAGACTCGTTTATATTACGCCACCATAGAAACTTTAAATAGTTACGATCGTTTTCATCTAGAGAGATTTGTAAAAAAGCCTTTTTGATGTCAGCGGTTATACCTATTTCATGTTTCCGAAATTGTATAAGCAAACGTGGAATTAATTCGATTAGATTGCTACCTTTTTCTAAACACTCATTTAATGAGAGTCCATTTTTACCGCGAGCAGATGCGTCAAATACAGGCCTAATTTTGGTTGTGGCACTTGCTTCTTTCACAACCGCATGATGAGGAATATAATGCCCTATGTTGGAATCATCATGCTCCACGATCTCAATTATTTTGCTATCTAACCATTCCTGGAAAACTTTATCATATTCGTCTAATATCCCTAAATGCGTTAGTCTCTTAGACGTTGACATTAACCTCTTAAAAGCTAAGTCATAATTAGTTTCTAAGTTATCTCTTAAATGCTTCCACGGGAGTTTTACTTCATACCGCCCTTCATTGTCTACACAAACTGTATTTTTGAAAAATTTAGCTACTTCCAGATCGATTACCTTCAAACTTTTTTCTTCAGCCTCATCTCTAATACCTAATGTCTCTAGTTGCCAAAAATTTTGTACGTCATTAGTAACAGAAGCGCAGAGAGTGGTTACCTTATCGACAGAACAGTACGCACCCACAGCCGGCCCTTGAACAGTCCAACCAAGCTTAGACTCCATTGCCAAAAGATTGTCGTCCACCCGTTCTGAACGTCCAGTTAAAAGTGATCCTAGAAAATCAGAACCAATTAATAAACCTATCTCTATTTGATCATCTATACAGTCACTGATATCAATACCTTTTTGTTTAAGATAATCAAAAACTATACTGCCCTTATGCAATTTAGGTATGTATCCACAGAGAACTGGTTGTTCTAATGCTGAGATGTGGCATTCGTATGAGCCATCTAGACTTGACACGTTGAAGCTGTAAATGTTGTATGCACGTCTCTTTGTTACGGATCCTCCGAACAAGCTGTGGCTTACTGCTTCTTCACCAATTGGCTTTAAATTTAAAATCTTTGCCACTTCGCTTTTAATAAATGTCCTTTGGGCACCCGTGTCGATAAGTGTTCTGATCTTGATACTCTTTCCATTATATGAGACTTTTATTTTTAATGTTTGTAAAAGAACCGTTTTACTGACATCCGATTGGTAATGCAATGCTTGCTGATTTGTATCTCTTTTCTCTTTTAATACTGAATCTGTGCACATTATGGTGTAATGCCTTTTAGCGCATATTATGCATTTAGGATTCGCTCTACAAAATTTTGCTGTATGTCCTTTTTTCAGACATATGAAGCAAGTTCTGTTTTTCATCAGAAATTCTTTTCTTTGATCTATGCTCATCTTCATTGCAATTCTACATTCTGAGCTCGAATGCGATCCCTTTTGACACCATATGCAACAATTTTTCACTTCATGTTCGGTTTTCGATTGTCTTTTGTCAGTTTCCGTTACATTGTTTTTGACTGATGCTGCCAAACATGCTGTGGTCGCAGATGTACTACTCTCGCCATATCCAAAATGCGCTACTCGAATTCGCTCATCTGATTCGACTTCCATTTTTACGAATTCCATCAACTTTCGCAATGACTTCGATGTTTGACCTGTGACCGTTCGCCATCTATTCCATGCTTTTAGCACATCATCTGGTAATGCTGATTCCACAAGTGGATATAAAAAGGATTCATATGTGTCCTGAGTCAAACCGAGCGTCTCCAAAGCTAATATTTGTGTCATAAGACGGTCATACAGGACTTGAGTCGAATACTTAGCAACGTTTTTTGATATTACTAACTGTAAAATCTCTCGCACATAATAATCTATGATAAGTTCGTCCCTGGCAAAACGGTTTTTCAATTGTTCGACTGCTTTCATATAATTATCTCCACAAGGTGGAAAGCTTTCGACAAGTTCTCTAGCACTTGAACCTTTCTCCATACATTGTAATAGGTAGTGCATTTTGTCATCGTTATCTAATCCGGTTTGATCATCGTCAATTTTTTTGAATTGTGACCAAAATCCTATCCAGTTTTTAATCTGACCATCAAAACTTGGTAATTCTAATTTAGGTAGTTGAATTCTACGATGGCTAACTGATCTACTTGATTCATCAATACTCTTTACCGTGTCCTTAATTGAGCTTTGTGATACAAGTTTCTCGCTACTAAATAAAGCTTTAGATTTTTGTTTTAAAATAAACCACCGCTTTTCGTACGTATCTGCCACATCCATATCAGAATCTAGCTCCGTGTCATCCCTACAGTCCGCCTCTAACCATAATGCCATTATCAAATTTTGTAAGCGAACTAAATCATCACGGTGCTTTTCTAATTTTTCTAATAATGCATGCAACTCACTTACATCTTTCTTCTCGATTGCTTCTTCCACTTCCTGAGCGCATTTCGTAAATAGTCGCCGTGCTATTTTTCTTTCTAACTTCTTACGCTCCATACTTATTTATCACGGTCGCCAGATGTTGGGTGTTGTGTCTCGCAGGTCTGATAAATATGATAAGCTGCGAGCCTGATGATTTTTGATGGTTCGGAGATAATAAAAAACACGAACTCCGAGCTCTAATACATTTCTTTATTTTCTTGACACCTAACATTTACATGACAAATACCTAATACGAAATTCAAAAAAGTACTTGTTAGAAAAGCATAAACTATATAGAAACCGAAAAATACTGTGGAGGCTCCAACAGGTACAGTTAGTGCTATCTCTCTCGGCACACTTTTGCACTTTCAAGTGTTTAGTCTTTATTCACATAGAAATAAAGTCCAAATTTGAACAACAATATTTTGAAGAGCTCATTCCTGTTTGAGTAATAATTCCATGGCCGTTCCTCAGAGCCGTTCACTCTTTTGCCAGAAGTTTGCCAGTCATTCACTTAATTTGACATTTGTCATGTTTTTTTTAGTTCTCAGCTGTCCGTGCTTTAATAAGGTTTATTCATGATGTCCTTCGATTGCGATAACACGATTGTTATTTGAAAATTGTGTGTAATCATAAGTTGAATCGTTACCTATACGAAGTGTTGTGCAGTGAAAATGGCCCGCCTTACTGAGGAGATGGTGATTGCCCGCTCCAAGCAATCAGATTTGTCTGCGATCAAAAAATTAAATTGCTGGTAAGTAAACTGTCATAACTAAGCATTGCCTTCACATTGTACATAAATAATGTCTAAGGTTAATTAAAGTTTAAAGCTAATTTGTAGTATCCATCCATGTCCATCGTGAAGCGAAATCATATTCATATTTCAAAAAACCAAATTTTAATTGCTATGGCATTCACAAGTGTTCACCCAACCGGAACGAACAAGTTTCTTTCGTAAAAATACACAAAGTTCTTAGGAATCTCTTGAAAATACTTACTATTTCGCCATTTTATAGTAGATATTCATGCAAACGCGTGATAAATACAACATCATTCATGACAATAAGTGTAAATAGTGTCAGTGTCAGTACTGTAGGCAGTAAGACATTGCACTCTAATAAGATTTCAGTAAGCTAGTAAAGAGATTATATTATTGCCTTGTTATAGTACAATATAATAATTATTTAATGAATGTATTATTCTGAATTTCTGTGCTGGTACCTATCTTATTTTTAAATAACTAATCATTCTAATAACATTCTTTGTACTGCTGTTGTCACATTGTTCTATACTGTATTATGTAGGTGACTCATCTAGTCAAGTTTTATTTAGAAAGATTTATTTAATTTTAGTTATATTTATGGCATGAGTAAGCAGGGTTGTAATTTTCATCACTAAATAATTTATGTAAATGAAATCTAAACAACTGATATTAGTCTATTTAAAGTCTTTTAAAATTATATTAGCTAGTTGGAAACTTGCAAAGCATAATAAATATTAATTGATTAATTTTAGAGATGTAAGTGTAAGTAAGTTAAATGTAAGTTTATTTGATTAAATATGTTCATTCACAATAAGTGTTGTGCAGAAAGATTGACAAAAATTAATATTACATTCTAAAATGTCACTTAGTAATTAATATAGTTGTAACTAGGGCAGCAACCCACATTTGACGAAAATTGTTAGTGCTCATTCAAATTAACTCATGAGGTGGCAGTTGCTGTTAGGCAATACTTTTTTTTTGAGTTTGAAATGCTGTTGCGCACTGTAGGTACTTGCTGATGGCTATTTGGCAGAAGTGCTGTGAGACTCCCCCTGCTGAATGCCAGACAGGGAGCCTACAGTCACGTGCATCAGGGTCCACCCTAGCGCACAGGCTACAATTAGGGTGGTTATGAAGGCGGGCTACATAGGCCCGCCTGCTACCGCCTACTGTTCTGCATCTAAGAGTGCGAGGGTTATTTTCCCGCTCCCTCTTTGCTGCTTCTCCTTAGAAGATGTAATCTCCTTGCCAGACGACATTCTGGCAGAAGGACACGACTGCCTACCCATTTCCTCTCACTAGCCAGCATCTTTCAAGAGGTCACTGCCACCCAACGCTTTTTCCCCAATATGGAGCTATTTCAGGTGATGAAGCATCCATATCTGGTCCATACCTGCACCATACGGTACAAGTGGCTGCCATGCTGGTGCCCAACTCACTCCTCCAACACCAGATTGATTTTGATAGCTTATAACGTCCAATGGCTAGCAGCTGTGATGGCGAGTGCCTCTCCCCATTGACACAGTGCCTCCCTCTGGGCCAGGGTGCGGACCCGTCGTACTTGTTCTGCATCGAGTTGCTCTCCCCGATACCTTGCTGCAAGCCGATGACGACGATACACCTTCGCGAGGATGCGTGCATCGTGAATCGACATCCAACAGTGGTATGCCCATTAGAATGCAGGCCACTCCGTGGCTGACCGTGCTTATAAGCTCAGAAGGCCTAGATCGCGATGATCCTCTGAGGTGTCGGCAAAAGCCATCGTACAGGAATACCTATCATAATTAAAACAATAGTGTATTATGCAACTAGTGAATAAAGGACAGATTGAAAGCAAGGGCCATAGATGAATCACGAGCAAGCGAAGGATTCTAACGACTGAATCACAACCGCAGGGAATCATTCTTAGAATCCTGAGCGACGCGAGTCATTCATGGCCATGGCTCAATATAAATCCATTTTATTCAAGAGTTGCATACTATACTTTATACCATGACTATGATAAAAAGAAAGATTTAAGCAAAAATAGACATTTAAAATAGAGTATTTTTTGTACAAGTAGGTTGTACAGCATTGAGATGGAGGTCGAATATATTGGTGTGTTCTTCAAACACCAAAATAGTGATTAAAAGTGCTTTTTATTTACAGTTTTCAGTGAATAAAATGAGCTTTTTAGAGGGGGAATGGTATGAAATAAGTTTTTACATCTTTGTACGTGAACTTTGTCATAATGTATAATGTCATATCTCTTGTTAAGCAACGTTAGCTGTGATCAGTTCTATGATAGGTGTCCAAAATACGAAATTTTCTATGAATTTATTTCTTATGCAGCATAAGTCTATTATTTCTTTAGTATCTATAAGTGTGAAAATTGACACCAACTATAAAAAAACTTGAAAACCAATAAAAAATATAACATGTATTTATGATGTATTTCTAAATACATCATAAATTCATCCTTGAAATGAATTTGTAAAGGGAATCAATAAAAAAGGATTTCCACGCGGATGAAGTCGCGGGCAAAAACTAGTAATATATAAAAATGACAATTTATTTTAAATATTTTTGAAAATAATATTTTATGATTTATATATATTATAATTTATAATTTTTAAATTTAACATGCAAGTAGAAGAATTATATTATGGTTCTGACTTGTTTCTATGTTCTATTCTATATGACCACCTACAGGGTCCAGGGTACATCCATTATATTTATAGCCATTCTCAGAGACCACAAGGCGATGTCTGGTCTGTTACAGTGTAATTATTGCACAGGTTATACATCTATAGTCAAGGTCGTGTAGTCAGCGCGATATGTTTATGATGCGCCTTATTTGGTACTAGGCGTAAACACGTGGGCTGCGCGGGCGCAACACGCATACATAGTGTGCCACCGTGCCCTTACAAGTGCTCCCCGAGACTCGTATGATAAAGTGCCGTTAATTAAACGATTATCGTGTATTTTTAGCATCAGATACCATGTAGTATTTATGTCTACCGTTGGCGTAAATGATACTACAACGTAGTCTATTCGCGTGAACTGAATTCAGGGAGTAAGTAAGTTGAAAGTAAACTCTTCCGAAACTGTTGATCATCAGCGGCAGCTAAACTAAAACAGAGGTGTATGCATAGGAGATAATTTGTATAGTGTAAAAAATGAAGTTTATTATTGCTATAATATCGTAATTTGACATGAAACCATACCGCCGACCTAACCAGGTAGAAAACTGATTAATTTCAATGTGAGCTTAGGTTAACGTGAGGAGCTCGCTAACGAGGCAGCATGTGCGCCAAGCCTTAGGATTGCTTAAGTTCTCGCTAAACGTTCACGGAAGATTATTATGTTTCTAGCTAACAGGTAACTAACAAATATGTGCGTAAACATCTTGAGCTCCTTCCTTTAGAAGGCCTTGTTTGCGGACCACTTCAGGTGCTTCCAGGGATCACCAGTGGTCCGCGGACCACCGGTTAAGAACCACAGAGGGCCTATTACCGATCTCATGGTTTTGCAAATGATATCATATGATATCATAGTGCAAAACGAAAACTACGATTTCCGGTCAGATTTTTGATCATTTGTTCATTATTTAATGAGGACATCATTGAAATTATGCCATAGTGATGATATCATTGGAGATCGGTAATTCTCAAATTTATACCATGTCATACGATGAAAGATCCATAATTGGCCTGCTGGTCTAGAGGGACATCGAGGTTAGTTTAGTGGGAATGTCCTGCACTCAGCAGGGGAGTTCTACACACGCCTATTGGCTACCCATCGGCAGGTACGGTGCGCATCAGCATTCTGCCTCCTAAAAAAAGGTATGTGTTCATATTTAACACCTTAGCACTTGCTGAAGACGATGCTAAGAACAAGTTGGCGCATTGTTCACGAGTTCGCGTGTATGCATTGTTTTCGATGCTCGGCAAGTGTTGCGGATGCATTCACCGTGGGATTCCGGTCATATGGCGTGCCTAGAAAATAATAAGGTGCCCTCATCATTGTCTCTCCATTGACATTGAAATTGTGTATTGCGTTACCAACAATACAATTGATGGTGGATTACCGTGCGATTTCACAAATGCTTAGCTTTCTTGCGCACTAAGTAAGAACAGGTCAAGAGCACACTTGTTTATGAATAACCATAATGGAAATAATGAAATTAGAGGAATATGTTGTAATGTTGAATTTCTTTGAAAAAAATGTAGACTTAGGTATAATAGGATTTTGATGAAACTCTATGTAGTCGGCTAAACATCTATCAATCATCTCCAATTTCTTTTTTATCTCCAAATTACCTTGGGATAGGTACCTATGCGCGTAAAACTACGAGTTGCAGCTTATCAAATTCACAAGTTTGCAATAAATCAGTACTTCTGTCTTCTGCTATGTTGGACTTTTTGTGAAACTATGCACTAAAATCGAATTGAATAGAATCGAGTGATCGGTGAAGCTGTCGGCCTCGTCCCCAATGTGACCAATCGATATGTTGTACCGCGGTAGCGATGTGCCGACGGTAACGTCGTTTTATGTGTTCCTGATACTCATAATTTTTGTTTCATCAGTCTGACGACGAGAGTAAAAATTTCTTGCCGTGTATGGGTGGGTCACTCAACCAACAGATTCCGCAACTTTCTTCCAAAAGGTACTAAAACAGTTTTAACACAATCACATTTATTTACTGTCTCTGCTGGTCTATGCTGATGTTGTCTGGGTGGATCTGTCTGAAGAGCTCCTAGATAAGCTGGCACGCTCACAGAATGTAGTCATCAGATTCATTTTTAATCTATGAAATATCGCTCTCAACTTAAATGGCTCCCAATTCGACATTGTAGAGACATGCATGTTCTGTGCCTTCTCTACAATTAAATGTTTTGTTTCATCCAACGTCTCCACCATATCTTAAGTCTCATTTTTCGTTTCGGCCCACTTCTTCAAAACGCACGTTGCGATCTCATTTCAACTTAATTCTTGATATGCCGCCCCACTCGACACATGTCTTGTCATGTTCATTCCCATCCTACGCTGCCCGCTTATGGAACTCTCTCCCAGAGAGTATTCCAAGTGCGCGCACGCTAGAGTCTTTAAAAACCAATTTCGTAATAACTTCCTGTCCTTGTTGAATGCTTAGTTGCTTTCGTGACACTGATTTCCTTTCCCATATCACACATTTATTTCTGATTCCAGTTTCTGCACCCTTTCCTCGATTGAATCTCCAGTGTATATATTTCCCATTGCCGAGGTTACCTGGAAAGATTGCTCTTTCGTAGTCTTTAGCAATAAGGCCGCCTATTGTAACATTTCTGTTTTTATTTCTTTTGCTCTTTTTCTGTTATTCTTTGTTTTTGTATGCAATACAGTTTTATTATTATTATTCAAACTCGAAACTCAATTTTTTTTATTAAATATAAGTAGAGCTTTACAGGCAGTTATTGACGTCAAAAAAAAAACTTAAAATCTTCAACCAAGAATCTAATTAACTAAATTACTTGATCCTTGTATGTATACACACTCCGACCATTATTAAGATGTGTGCAAATACAAGTCAAATGAAAAAAAAAAATTTGACTCTACACCTGTTCGGAAATTGGGAGAGCATTCTCAAGAAGAACAGGCAAGAAACTTGGAAGGTCATGTATTTATTTATTTACAAATTTATTTAATTTATAAATTATTTTCCCCTTTTTCGAGCATTTAAATAAATAAAAATACATGACTTTCCAAGTTTCTTGTTATATATACAGCTTGTATATATACAACCTACGTAAATGTTTGTAGTGAGACTTACTTAGTTTTAAAAACATAATTTTTTTCTTAGAATTACCTATATCAAGTTCAAGTTAAATAGGTATTGTATTCTTATTTGTCTACACAGGTAAATCTCGTGTTGGCGGCCATCCTGGATTTACAATGATATTGAACATACATAATTGCACGGTAATAATTGTATTGTCATTAGAAGTAAAGGTGTGTACCAAAATTTCAGTTTAATTGGTCAACAGGAAGGGGGTAAAATTTTAATTAAGTACTAAATTTGACCCAACAAACAGGGTAATTTAAATAAAACCGTTCAAAAAGCTTACCAAACTTCAGATCAATTGGTCCACAGGAAGGGGGTGAGTTAGTTACTATTTAAAAATTGATAATTAGAAACCGCTGAGAGGAACACTAATTTATTCAAAACAATGACAAATTCGTATAGTATTTGAAAAATATTTAAATGTTGAACATGTTTATCAATTGTAATATGCAAACTCTTGTTAACGTCGCGAGATCCCGCAAATACCGTGACCCCAAGGGAATGAAAATGTCCAGGCCCGCAAATACGAAGATTGCAATTTTCCTGCGGAATGGCATTCCCTTAGCATGGCATCCGATCCTACCCTGCGAGCATAGAACTCTCGATAAACAAAATTTGTCAGCTAAGATCGACATACTCGACAAAAATCGGTAAATTTGACAGATATTACTTAGGAGTGAAAAGGACAGATGCTGTTATTGATCGATATATGTCGATCGACAAGTCCATGCTCGCAGGGCTAGTTCGAACCTAAAAAAATCCAAAATGGCCCAAGCTAGCGCACAGAGTTCATACATTTTCGTCTTGTGAAAACCCGAAATCTCTAGGTGGACTAGGGGTTGAGATCTCGATGGAACGGACAGACAGACAGTCAACGGACGAAGACAGGCGGTCAAATGGATGGACGGAAACATGAGTACATAAGCGTTACTAAAGAAAGTTTGGATCACGCTAAAAATCAAAATGGAAAGTATCAATGACAATAGGACTTCAATGCCAATTCAGAGTTTGTCACACAAGAACTTATACATTACCGGAGGGAGACTTTGTACTAGGGTCGTCTGCTTGGGCACCTCTGTCTTACCTATTTCTGTCGCAAAGCAGCAGTGCTTGCATTGTTGTGTTCCGGTTTGAAGGGTAAGATATGGCACTGAAATTACTGGGTACCGTAACTACATCTGATGTCACAAGTTGGCAACGTACACTGTGGTTCTTGTGGGGGTTGCAGTTTTACTGTGAATCTCACAAGAGCTACATGTATTATAGTTGACTGGTACCATTTACCATCAGGTGGGCAGTTTGCTTGTTTGCCAACTTAGTTGTATGAAAAAAACTTATACCATAAAAAAGGCTTAAATGTAGATAATTTCTTGTTCTTGTTACATTAAAAAATATAATATTATGTAGTTGTGATTAACAGACACTTGTAATTCTCATAAAATTGTCGCGATCGGACTAGGAGTGTGACGTCGTCAACACTCACCCAATCTCTAACTCCAGAATAGGTACATATCCAGATTAAGATAGGATATTGAAACCGGTTGTAAATCGATTAATCTAGTTTCGCGCCAAATTAAAGCGCATAGCAGTTCGCCTGGAAGTCTGGTATCAAAATAGTAAAACATTCCCTACCTCCTTTTCCACAGTACACGTCACTCACTTCATCAAAGAGGCCCAATCATGGCGAGTTGAGACAATTGACTTGAAATATTATGGCCACGCCATTATAAGCTTTACGTTCAGGGTATTATGTACCTATGTATTTGCAGTATATTTAGCAGTGAGTAAGAACAAACCTTCAGTGATCATTGGAGGATCACTGGATTTGAATTGGGTTATTGTAGACCGAAGCGCTTTGATTTCAGAATGTCGATGCAAAGTAGCAATAACGTAGGCGATATAATAAAAGGTGTAGGCGATATAATGTCACACAAAATATTTTGGAGATTGTAAATCAGATATCAGAAATAGCAATTTCTCATCAGCCGTAACAAAAATGACAATCATTTCTTTAAACTCTGACAGTTGTGCCTTTTTATTACTGATCTATAAATAAATTAAGTTGGATTTATTTACATTTAAGATTCAATCTCCCTAATGGTTTTTTTCTGTTATACAAGATTTGCGAATCTGGCGAACAAACCAGACCCCTTAGACAAATGCCACACGCTAATTCTTCCGCAGTCGTTCCACAGAAAAAATGTATGGAGATGACATTAGGTGCGGAAAAAATAAACGAGGCCATCATAATATGCTAATGTCATTTCCATACATTTTTCTGCGGAAAAGTTTTGCGTGCTTTTGTCTAAAGGGGCTGGTCATACGTCCAATTTACTATCTGAAGGATATCGGTTACCGTGGACCATCAGACGCTGCAGACTAAAGACAGTAATTTTATAGATGTGTCGCCGTAACGTAACACAATGATAGCAACATAACCAGACCCCTTAGACAAATGCCACACGCTAATTCTTCCGCAGTCGTTCCACAGAAAAAATGTATGGAGATGACATTAGGTGCGGAAAAAATAAACGAGGCCATCATAATATGCTAATGTCATTTCCATACATTTTTCTGCGGAAAAATTTTGCGTGCTTTTGTCTAAAGGGGCTGGTCATACGTCCAATTTACTATCTGAAGGATATCGGTTACCGTGGACTATCAGGCGCTGCAGACTAAAGACAGTAATTTTATAGATGTGTCGCCGTAACGTAACACAATGATAGCAACATAATAGAGATAAGACAGCCAGTGAATTTGTGGTAGAAATATTTGGTCACTCGTTACTACCGGACCGGACGGAAGCCTCATCACCTTACATCAATTGAGGCTGAAGATGACGTCCACGAGCATCCTTGTTGCGAATTTAAAAATGTTGAAACAATAATAATTCTTAATGAGCTAGTCAGTTCTCAACATACATACATCTCCAGACTTTTCGCAACACAATATACCAACGTACCCCAAGGCGTCGTTGCACTATTCGATATTAGTCACGAATACCCAGAATGGCCACGATGTGTCAGTCAGGACCACTATTTTTGTACCACTCGTTTGATATCCTTATGTGTAACATGCGAATTTCAGAAAATAAATAAATAAAAATCTATTTTATTTCTTTCACAATGACTAATAATGAGAAAAATAAAGTAAAAATAAATTTATAATGCACTGTGATCAAGTACAGAACCTGTACTAGGTTTTCGTGTGTTACAAAGTTTTGGCTCTCCTGAAGACGACTTATATTGTACAAACATGTTTTATTTTTTAACATGTTTGTTGGCGGTCCAATTACATACAGAGTCTCTTAAAGATTCGACGTTTTATTTTCAAGCATTGACCTACAAACAAATGGACTTCGCGCCCGCGCTCCTAAAGTGGCTAAAGAAAATGAGATCCAAAATTCAAATTCAGTATGATTCAGATCCAGTCGCTCGTCATATAGTGAAGAATTGGTGTAAGCGAAATTGTACGTATTGTACCACAGTAATATCAATACGACTTAAGGCGCATAGTGCTCCCAATGACCTTGCGTCGATCGTCCCGCACTGATTACATAGGAGTGAGTGAGTGAGAGTGAGAGGAATATTCAAGCAAACCTTTACGCGTAAGATGAATTATTTCAATAAAAAATTAATAAAGGCGAATAAGAAAAAGCTAAAAAGACCATCCCCTAGAATATTGTTCACTTTATTTATTGAAATCGAAAGTATGTGATTTAACCTAATATTTACGAAGCGATTAGGTTTATAGTTTTAAAATCGAGGCATGTTTGGGTCACATTTTAACTAAGTTTTAATTAATTTATCAAAAAATTAAAAAGACCATCCTCTAAAGAATGCGTTAAATTATAACATATCTTTTTTAAAGATTTTTTTATTCAATATTTATGAAGAGAACCGGTTTTTTCTGCAGTGATTTTTTATGATTGACGTTACTATGCGCCTTAAATTAAATTGTTAAAAAAAACATGCAGCGACGTTTCGGAATTTTTCTGACAAATTTTTCTTGAAATTGGATTAAACACGTCTATTTGTTTGTAGGCCAATGTTTTCGAGTGTCACTTTCTGAGATAACCAAATTTGTCGTTTGATTTTTTTATATGTGTATTAGTCGTCACCATCTCATTCCATTTACGGGTCAGTGCTCGATTCATCTCGTTGTAGTGGACAATCCAACGAATTTGTGATAGACACAAGGCGAGCGATTTAAAATCAAGGCCCCAGGTCACTCCCCTGACAGTTGGCGGTCACCCAACGCTCTGCTTTGGTACAACTGACCCAGTTCTGACTTGGACTAACTGACAGCTCATTTGACTTTGCTAATTGTTTCTGCGTATCTGTTCCCTTTATGAACCAATTTTTTTTATAACTTAAGTGGCAAACAAGCAGGCCGCCCACCTGATGGTAAGTGGGTACAGTCGCCCGGCAGAAATAGGTTTGATAGAGGTACCCTTGCAGAGGACACTAATACATACTACAGAGTCTGACTCTGGTAAAAAAAATAATGAAGTACCTAAAATGTAAAATTTGCAAAATGTTATAGACACAAGGCGAGCGATATATTATGCTTGTGACTTTAATAATCCAGTTCACTTAAGATTTCTTATAGAGATCATTGTAGTACGTGGAAAAAAGCTACATTATCCACGAGTAACATAAGCTAAATTTTATTTTGGAAAAAATAGGGTTCCGTAAGATATTTGGGTTTTTCGGACACAAGGTGTAAAAATTAACCAGAAAAGTAACTTATTTTGCGTACGCTGCCTAAACTATAAAAGATATAACCATAAAATGTTCTGGTTAATTGTAGATCTTATTAATATCTACAAAAAAGTCCGCGACACACTATACCTATCTATGTCGAGTGAGGCACAACAACCATTTTTTTATTTAAAAATCTTGAATTTTTTTGGACTACATTTAAACGCATTTATTTTTTTCATGCTATTAATCCTTATCAAAATAAATTATTTCACCAAGGCGGGGGTGCGCGTGCGGGAGGTTATGGAATAAAACGGAGGAAAAAATTAAATACTGTGTTAACATTGATTAATGTGTGTTAAGCATTTCGATGGCGAAACGTAGTTCGCGGGCACAGCTAGTAGGAAATACAATGAGAGTTTTAGTGGGCCTCTATACGTTTATATTTTCTTTTGTATGATTAGTATATCTGAGGACATTTGACCAGAATCTCGCTCGATGGGAAGCGAAGATATGTCCGAAAGTGAACAACATGCGGGCGCAGAAAGATCATTTGCAATTCGCATTGTGGAAGCGAATAAAGTTCCGGTAGGAAGATTTCAGTTTCACTTATCTGATAGCTGTTAGCTGGTATTCTTTTTTATGATGTGCACTAGCTTCCGGGAGTGACTCCAGACAGGCGTGCCTCTTCGGTCTCTCCTCCTCCGCCTAAGGCGAGGCGCACGTAACCAACCCTGGAGGCCATTTTGTTTATGGCGTTTTGATTCCGGACGCGTATTGCCAAACTATTATTATAGACAGGAGTCGCTCTGTGCTCGCACATAATATGCTCCCGTAGCCGAGGAGCAAAGTGTATGTTATTTCAACGAGCACAATATGATGCGATACAGACTACATTACATACTATAGGGTGTCTGTACAATTTGGCAATACGCATCCTGAATCGGGAGCACCCAGTTCATTAGTTTGTGTCATAAGGACAAATACAAATCCATAGGTATGATAGGTATTCAACAGTTTCAATATACTTCCAATGATTTAAAAATTTACTTCTTAGGAATTCAACGTCTCTTACCAACGATGCTAGCACACGAATACCCAATATTGGTTTTGGTTGTTTGTTCTTTACTTATTTATTACCGGGTGCTGTTAACCCAGAATTCAGGACAGAGGTCGATCAATATTGGCCGAGAAAGCGAGCTAATGGACGATTGATTGGTCTTTCCAATTGTACGAAATCATAGTTTGTCTTTACTGTGCCGATGGTTTTTTTGCGGTAATTTAGTTTGATTAGAGTTAATCATGCTTTACAATACCCTCATATGTGAACAGCAAACTTATACGCTAAGACCTAAAATGAACACTATCAAACGTGACAAGTATTGCGAAGCATGTCGGAGGAGAATATCAACTCGGTAGAAGTGTCCTTTGTTCCCGGTTATAGTGTACCGGCGCCGGCATAGTGTCCCGGTGCTAACAATAAGATTTGCTCACATATAATAAAAATAATATAGGAACCGTTCAACTGTCATAATAAAGTTAATTCTCTTTCAAATGCACATTTTACTACGCGAGGCTGACATTATGCAACTGAAGCCTCGTATTCATGGTAAACATTTTTTTGGCAACAGTTGATCAACATTGTTGATAAGGGGCGAGAATGTTGCTGGAAACTTTGTTTAAATCAATATAGGTTGTCCACACGCCAGTCTGCGTTAAAATGTTGCCCGAGAGAGAAATTGCATTATTTTATAATTGCTCCACACTACCGCCATGTTTATTTTGGTCACACATTGTAGGACTGACCACAGCCAATATTTCTTAATTATAACGGTTGTTCGTTGAGTGCACACACCAATGTGCCACCAAGCTCCTCACCAGCAATTAGAAGTTATATAGCCATTTCCTCAGATGTTGAGGAATCCAGGTGAAGCTCGCTTGCATCTTCAGCTTTGTTGTCACTTACCATTAGGCGAGATGAAGGCCTAGAGCTTCTCTATAACATCACATTCAATTCAGTTTTATAGTTTACTAGCTTTCCGCTCCCGACTTCGCCCGCGTTATTCTTGTTTTCCCGTGGTATTTTTTTTTCCGTAGGAAAATTACCCTATGTCCTTCCCCTGGTCTCGAACTATCCCTATACCAACTTTCATCAAAATCGGTCCAGTAGTTTCGAAGCCTATTCAATACAAACAAACAAACAATCAAATGTTTCCTCTTTATAATATTAGTATAGATTTGACATTTTACTGAAAGGATCTATGTGTTTTGTCACTTGGATATTTTGCATCTGTTACTGTTATCATGTTATCGATTAAGAAGTGTCGACGCCCCACTATCGTAGTATCACTCGGCCGGTACTAATAACTTATTCAGCTCGGATGACACGAAACCAGCGCCTGACATCGGGAGGTCGTTTTTAATGGGAAATCAATTTGTACCATTCGACCTATAATCGATATCGACGTACGATAGTTGGCGCGTCGACAAGTTGAATTGTTATATCCCACTGGTAATGGAAAAGTAAAAGCTTACGAGAATTGGATGGATGTTTGGCCAGGGATGCTTTTAACTTTCACTTTACCATGGTAAATTCGACGCCAGGGCCGAAGATGGTAGGGGGGAACTCTTCCCAAGCCGCTTCCCTCCGCCGCAGAGGGATAGGCAGGCGAAGGCGGGCATTCGCGCAAGCAATGCCCGTCTAATGACCCTGCCGTGGATGGCGTGCATGGTTGGCTCCGTCTGGGGATTGCTCTGGTGTTCTCGGGCAATCCCCCCTTGGCGATAGCCCGACCAACTTGGTCGGGCTTGCCCTGGCGCGCTGGTAGTGGTAGTCGCAGTGTGGACCTTACCATGCGCGCCCATAAGGGCAGGGAGAACACCGGGGGGTTTCAGTGGGTCGGCCTGGAACTCTGCCGTGCCAGCCACACTCGCCTGCCGTCTAGCCAACGGCGGGTACGGTGCGGTTACGCATTTCCCCCCGAAAAAAAGGAGGGAACTCCACATGAATTTGCCAACAACAGCTAAACTGGATACTATCGAACGTGAACAAGAATAATGAATTCATTTTAGGCAGGAGACATTCAATGTTGGAAAAGTACAAAAAATGTATAAGGTATATCCTATAGGCTTTTATCTATTCTGTGGTATGAGTTATAGTGCAATTAAACTTAATCGACACTTTATTGCAGTTGCAGATGCATTTGTATTATATTTGTCGACGGTGTAAATCAGTCGTAAAACACAAGTACTCTTCATAGTATATGTTGATCCTATAACGTAAATGTATGGAATAGCAGATTTTTTTTTGCGATTTCGAGTTTGGTCCCATAGTAAAAGTTGTTCATTTTGCTTGTCTAAACAAGCATAGAAAATTTGACTCCTGATGGAAAAATAACCGTGTATAATGAATAGAGATAGAGAAGGCGGAGTACTTAGTCCCAATTAATCGCTTGGTGTGTTTGTAAAAGCGGGACATTGGATAAAGGGACAAAAACTGAAGGGGCACTGATTGTCCAATCACTCGATAATGTGTTGTTTTATGATTTGTATAAGTATGTTGAATTACACCATATTTATATAAAGTGACACTTGCGCTAGTAGGAGTACACTGTTCATTACCTACGCCAGGACGTGAGGTATGGAATCGCGTGCGTCACGACACATCGCTTGTGACCATTATGCTTGTGACGCCCACGCACCATCATTGTACAGTATACAATAAATTGACAAGTGATGACTCCTTATAACTTCTGATACGTAAAATAAAAGTTTCGTTGTATATTCCATCAATAGTAAGTTTTAGTTACTTTAAACTTACCGTGATTTATATTCATTTGGAGTATGCCGCTGCGACCAATCGTTGGTGTCCCATTGGTTGATACAATTTGAATCAGCTGACTTATTTTCTAACTTCAGTTGCTAACTAGAACTTTAATTTTTGACAGAAATATATCCATTACTGCTATTATGAACGCCGCCGTAACACATTTAATCGCTAAACTGTAATGGATATAAGTTTTTTTTATCATTAACAATTTTAGTTACCAACGATAGTTAGTAAGTACGCCTGCAGACCTAATTCCCCGAATGGGTCAAGCTAAATAAAAAAGGGGTTAAAATAACGCGATAACAGTGACTGCATCTGTGTAATTTACACGTTTGTCACTAACAATGCCACATAACAATGAACGCTCTCTTGGTGGCCGAAGTCAAGCCGATGGCTACATAATTGTATTTCGAAATTTTTGCTTGTATTAATTCCTTTCGACGCAGATGGAGTCGAGTCGAGCATTAAAACTTTAAACCCCCTCATTGTAAATTTGTTTGTGATCCCGCAGGATGCCAAAACTAGACTAACTTACAGCAATAAAATTTAATGTTATAGTATAATTTACAGGTACCGGCAACCTCGCAGGATTAGATAGCTAGCATCATTAACTACAACTTTTGTTCTACGACTTTTGATAATTCGTTAGATTTTACTTTCATACAAAAATAAATATTCGTTTAATATACCTTTAGAATGTTTGTAGCTCTACGCGCATAGCGCGCGAGCGTAGCGTTGTCTTCTGTCGTCGTTTATAAATGAAACATAGACTTATCAATGTCACGACAGTGCAATAATAACTTGAAAATTGATTTTTGTTTAATGTATTGAGTTATCTTAAAACTCGTAAAACAAACCTTGTAGTTAATGATGTTAGCTATCTAATCCTGCGAGGTTGCCGGTACCTCAAAATTATATACTTACCTACATAATAATGTACATAATTTCACCGCATCGTGATGACGGAATCCGAATAGCATCTTTTACATAATCTATACTCTATACTTATATAATATTATAAAGCTGAAGAGTTTGTTTGTTTGTTTGTTTGTTTGCTTGAACGCGCTAATCTCAGGAACTACTGGTCCGATTTGAAAAATTATTTCAGTGTTAGATAACCCATTTATCGAGGAAGGCTATAGGCTATATATCATCACGTTAAGACCAATAGGAGCGGAGCACCAATGAAGAATGTTTCAAAATCGGGGGATTTTTTCCCTATTGAGAGCTTCCGCTGCGTGCGTTGCGTAAACGGTTAGAGTTTCGCAAAAATCATGTATGACAGAATTATTCCCCTTCAAAAGTTCTAAAAAAAAGTCAGCATATGTCTATCTCTTAAGGTTAGCTCACTATAACCTTTTGTATGCTAACCAAATTTGTTCTAAAATAATGCATTATTTGCGAAGGTGTTTTTATAAACATGATATTAATCCTTATCCAAATAAATACGTTATTCATCACAAGTATTTAATTTAAAACAAAATTGCCCTTTACATCATTCGATTTAAATGAATATCTTAGGAGATATCGCAGTTTTAAAATAACATCACAGCAAAATAATGATCGAGTACTGCGCGCACAATGCGCAAAGCCGGCGGGCAGTCATGAGGGGGAAGGGCGGTGGCCCCAGTTAGGTATCTACTTCTGCCGGAAGAAAACAAAACTAAAAATATAGTGTACGCAGAAGTACTTTAAAATAACATTAGTTTAGTTTTTTTGAGAATAACCTACAATCTACATTATATAAGATTATAAGACCCAGTACTTTCTCACCTATATAAACAAAGTCGCGGGTTAAAGTTAGCGTTAGCCCAAAGTAACTATTCCACGCGGACGAAGTCGCAGGCGGAAGCTAGTCTTCTATATAAATAAAAATAAATCGCCGAAATGTATGTACGCGCATAAATTCAGAACGACTGCACCGAATTGGATAATTCTCTTTTCGTTGTGTTCGTCATTGTCAGTACAAGGTATGTATAAAAGAAAATGTTTGTAATATTTAACAAAAAGTAAAAAAAAACATATTTCAAAATTTTCATATAAAAAGTGAGATGGTTGTGTAACTTTTTTAGTATATCCGTGCGAAACTGGGCCGGGCAGCTAGTATACATTATGTATATAATATTACTTGCGATATTGTAAGTGATGGTTTTGGGCAAGAAACCAAACTCTCGCGTTCTTTCTCTTCTTTCTCTATCCTAAGGCGTAAACTGTGTTAAACGTATATTTTCTGTTACTTGTAATGCGTTATTAGTATTATACATTATACATATTGTGTTATATATATGCAAGCTACAATACACGAGTAGATGACAAGGTCACAATGTGGCCAAAAAGTCGGTTTATCAGTTTGTATTAAGAGGAAATCGTACAGGCCGTTTTTCCATACATACGTAGTCCCCTGTTTCCTTCGTGGATAATGAAACTTGTTGCGTCAATTTTTTTTCCAATAAAATCAATGGCCACTATAAGCATGTTCCTATATGTATTCCTATTTTTATTAAGTTGATTATTAAAAGAGAATTTAAACATTCAATAACCGAAAAAAACGACCTAATTTTCTACTGTATTCAAACGTCTAGCAAACAAATTGAACAAAATAATATGAAAAAAAAAGCAAAACATAGAAACACATAACAAGCCTTGCTTTAATTTTTTCGCTGAAAAAACAGGGGACTACTTAACGTATATTTTGTGTACTTTTCATGTATTTTCGATCCCAGCTGCAGTTGTCCCTATCGCGCTCAGTTCAGTTGTTCGGACACACAGCGCGACAGCAATACATTTTACAAATACCTACCTATTTTTGAATTCTCTCGACCTTCGTGTTTGTTTCCTCTTAAAGGTCCAATCGTCTTCACAATATTTAGATATTTCTATCAAACTAAAAGTCGTTGTGTAACCGTCATTGGTATTTCGTTTCATAAATAGACATCCTAAATGTAGATATCCAACTCCTGACAACTGTTGCACACTGTCACATTACATAGCTCTTGATTGGCAACTTGTTGGTTGGAAGTTTAGTTTTGAAAACTTAAATTAAATCCAATTCCAGATTGCTCGACGTTGAATCAAAAACACGATCGCATTTTTGGTTGTCATCATCATATAGAAATGCACCATATTTCTTAGGGAATAATATTTAAATCTTTCCAGCTCTTTCTATTTCTAAAATTACTTTATGGGAATTGAATGCTTGTGGCAATGTATTAAGGTTACCTTATTCTCTAGTTCCCTTTTATCTATGCTTTTATACACCGTATAGTCGGTTAAGAGTAATTAAGTTGACCATTGTTCAGAATCTCTTGTACTTGATCCAGGTGAGTTCGATTACCTCGTCCTTTACCAAGTTCCCTTTTAGTATTTATATCACCTCATAAATTTCATTCGTCTCTCGTGCACTCTTTCGACGTACCCAAACCATCGTAGCAATATTATCACGATCTTAGTTACTACAACTATGTTTACAACCCTACATCTCCCTTCATTAGTCATGACCAGATATTAAAGTTTAATATAGTTTTTGTACACCCAAAATTACCTATAATATCGACTGAAGTGATTTCATTACGGCTTGCCATCAAATCGAACTTTATTGTCGTAGTGATAATATTAAAAGTCCTTGTAGCCTATTGAAATTGAACGTATTTACTTTAACGGTTGTAAAGGAATTCAAGCCTTGTGTTAATATGTTAAGGTTTATTACGGTTAGCGTGTATTCGAGGGTGTACCCGCTGAAGTGGTGACGTTACAGGCTGACACGCCGGGGCGCGGCGGCGAATGAACCGTGATCCGATAAATGGCATTAACTGCGCGAGTACTGTGGCCACGCTTCGGCGGTTTGACGGAAAGTTCTACTAAGTATAAGTGAGAATGTTTGCATGGGATGATTGAGTGTTTTTCTCAATTCAGTTCTCAGGTAGTACCAAAAGAAAAATGATGATTTTCATGAAAATGATGGCAAATTTACCCTATTTCACCATATAACGTTGTTATACATGAAACAGTAGCATATATTTTTAAAGGTACTAGTTATTTTAATACCGCCTGAACATCGCCGCGCAGTGGCCCGTTTATCGGTTTTTTACAGGTTACATTTCGGAGAGTGTTCCCAAGAGCTGTTTGATCTTATTCCACCATCTCCCTTTTACTACCGAGGCTCCCGGAGAACGGCAAAGACCCACCCCTACGTAGTAGAAATTCCACTGCTCCGCACGAAGCGTTTTGCTTCTACTTTTTTATGCGTACTGCAAAGGAATGGAATTCTTTGCCGTCCTATGTGTTTCCACCTCACTACAACCCGGGTCTTTTCAGGACTAGAGTGAATCGGCACCTAATGAGTAGGCACGCTCCACCTTAATCCCCACCTTTACTTTTTTTTTAATTTAGTTATAATCACCACAGACTCGTGGTCCGTGCCTTTCTTCTTATTGATCTATGTGTTCTTATATAAGTCCGACTACTCTTGTATCTAGGGTGAGTTGCGAACTCAACAACCCCACCTTTGCTTACCATCAGGCAAGATGAGGACAAGTGTATACCCATAAACTATAAAAAATAAACAAAATTCAAGAACATCAGTTCTGTGACTTGAGCATAACACATACAAACTAAGAATCTAGATGGAATAGAGACTTTAGGACGAGAATCTAGGAGTCATATATTTGTCTCTTCCATACTGTTCTTCTAACGCGTTTACGCGTGTGATAGAAATATGTATGAATAAAATTAAATATAAATTCTTCTTTTTATTAACTATTTTTTCAACATTAATAATAACTCATTCATTAAACTGTCACATTGTAAAAAGCGTAACTACATACAATATATTTTTTACATAGCGAGTTCAAAAATTCTAGCACAGCTATAAAATCAGAACAGTTCGAAATTATCAGCGGATGTGGTCACCTCGCTCTAATGATAATAAGAGGGTGCAGCACGTTCAGTTCCTAGAAAAGCGCCTTTCATTTACATACACAAGTTAAAACGATTATTTACGTACATATATCGTATGTACGTAAATAATCGTTTTCTATTGAGAACATATCAATAGGGGGACTACAATTGACCCAGTTCAGGGGACAACTTTGATTAAATGAAAGCTAACTTTTCGATACCTATCGTCATTGAAAGGATTCGAGTCTCTATTGAACAAATACTTTTTAATGCGATGTTTTTCAATATGGTTGGTTGGTAGTTTTCTTTCCGGGAATAGAATTTCGTAAAACACATTTTCTTTGGCGAGTTTACTTACACTTATTTGTTACATAATGAACAGAACACAATGAGACACTTAAAAAGAGGTTCATACGGTAACTTGATTATGGAAGAGAACATTATCAATTTGATGTGTAAATGCGTCTCGCATTTTACTTGAAACGTAAAAACCAGAGCGACGCGGCGTATAGCAATTTTATCATTGCAGGTAAACATTCATGTAATACATTTGTTTGAGATGGCACATGTGCAGATGACAACTCTGGATAAGACAAAATTTATACCGAATTTGAATTGGAAGTTGTCGACGAGTACAAAAAAAAAACAACTCGTTAAGTTCAACTTCCAGAAAGAGGTCAATCGACGAATCCTCGTCTGGGCAGCGTTCGGAATGCTTTGCAGCATATTCTTGTCTTCTATCAAAGTGCAGAAAGTCTTGAATTGCCAGTGATGACTGACATATGGGATCGAAACGTAGCAAATTACGGTAGGCTTCATAAGAAAGGGCTTAAAGTCGCCGAAAGGCAATGGAGATAGCATTGCTCGGAGTATGCGTTATCGAAAGAGATTCGCAGGAGAACCACCAAAGTAACCGACATAGCCCCAAGAATTGCAAGCCTTAAGTGGCAGTGGGCAGGGTACATTGCTCGCAGTACTAATGACTGTTGGCGCCGAATGGTCCCCGAGTGAGACGTCACAAGTTGGACCAACAGTCACACACGAGTAGAGAATTCTCTACTCATGTGGTCTGGTTAAGGTCGAGGGAAGTTGCGATATCCTTGAGGAAGTTTTATATATCCAACAGTCTTCGTCTCGACAGAACTATGTAGATAAATTAGCCATTCGATTTGTCTACCTTAAAAATCTTCAGAATAGGCAGTAAGTCAGATTTTAATAAAGATAATTTCTATTATGGTGATCGAAAACGTCAACACCCGGATATTAGTATATCTAAACTAAGCATAACTTTCATTGTCATATGCGGGTTTTTTTAATATGAATAGAATGTTACGTCGTGGGCGTTCCATGTTTTGATCAAAACTGGTTGCGCGATGAGAATGAAAGTGTTCCGTAATATTTTCCAACGTGACCCCTTACATAATAACCGTATATTATTAATTATGTCTTATGCAGGATTATGGCATTAATGCCGTGATCGTGATGGCCTCTGAATCATTGCCTAAACTTGAGACTTTTTAAGAGTAAGTAACTTTTACACATACGCGTTAGGCCCGGCGCCCATCATGGACGGAAAGGGTTAGGACGGTTTACGGAACGAATAAGAATATAATTTAATCGTTTATAAATAAAGTTGAAATTGTAGTACGCTTCCGTTTGTGTTTTTTTCCAACAATATGATAATACGGTTTTTGTAGGCTGTCCCGTCAATGTATGGGGAATTTTTTTTGAGCTATGGCTACGCAAGAGGTATCAATTAGGCATTTCCGCGCGAGATTTTAATCTGTTCCTAATTTTTGTCACAAAAACCAGGACCGTTTTTAAAGTAGGTACTTATTGATTATTGTAAACCTTGCTTTGTCTCATTGTAGTACCCTTCAATTTAATAAAAACCATTTAAACGTGTTTTTGTATGATTTATAGTTTATATTAGGAACCCCTAAAAATGGCAACTTTTTGAAAACTTCAAGGACTAGTAGAGGCCTCAAGATGACAGATATTTCATTAAACTTAATGATAATCGTAACCTTTGTGTCAAAACTACTCAAAACACAACTCTTGATACCTCTTGCGTAGCCGTATTTCAAAATTTTGTATAATTTATAGTTTATGTTAAGAACCCCTAAAAATTGCAATTTTTAGAAACTTCAAGGACCCGTAGAGGCCTCAAGATGACAAATATTTAATTAAATTTAATGATAATCGTAATCTCTGTGTCAAAACGTAACTTTTGATACCTCTTGCGAAGCCATAGCTCAAAAAAATGTTCCCTATACATGGACGGGACAGCCTATTGTATAGGTGTCAATTAACTAACATTGAAATGACAACATTCTTACTATATTTTGTTAAATGATATTTACATTCGTTATCATCATCAAAGAAAATCTGGCATGACACAGTAAATGAGCGTCGGAGCTTAAATAATTGAAGTACTCATTTGAGATGCGTTGCGTTGTTTCAATGGATTAATTAAAGCTTGACATTATTAATTAAATTATATAAATTTGACATTGAAAATGAAATTAAGATGTAATTGTATTTTTTTAAATTATGTAACCATATAACTTGACATTATTGATGGATATCATTTGACTATATTTAAATGAATCTATATTAAATATTTGCACGTCGATTAACGACAGGATATGTTGGACTCAATAATGTACAAATATCTATCGCACCATGTTCTGGCAAATAAATATTATTATTATTATTATTATTATTATTATTGTTTTATTTATATTTCTCTCGAGAGTAATCTCGGTAATCCTTAACTTATTATTATTATTATTAATGATTGCCTACTACGATATGATTGTTGTGTTGCGTTTGTTGTAATAATTGTAAACATAAGCCTTTTTAAATACATCTGCTTTAAACCAAATGTATGAAAATATCCCGCTTTTTGTGTCAATACTTACCTTTTTTTTATAGGGGGAAGATACAGTTTTTACGGTATTCAGCAAGGGACTTGAGCTGACTAGGCCACCCCAAGGATATGCAGGACTCGGGTAGAAGACCCAATACCGGCTAAAAACCCTCTAGATACTTCTACCTCCGTAGAGACACAATCGGGATCGGCGTTAGCCATTCCCCGAGTGTCAATACTTACCTAAGTTAACATCTAATAGAACGTATGACGATCATTTTAATTTCAACTATTATTTGACAGTTATAATTTACATTCATTGCTGCTTTGTTAAGGACCATCGGCACCAAATCTGGTATTGACGCCGGTATGACTGTCAAACTGAGATGATCTTCATGTCATGAAGTAAAGCAGTAAAGGAGCTGGTAGTTGGGTTTGCGCCAAAGATTCTGAGGAACCGCCTGATAATCCGCCGCTTGCTGCCGTACCGGGTGACCATGAGTGCTTAGGTTTTTTATCCGAAATGGAAAAACTCTTCGCCTCACGTGATAGTAAGTTATGAACTGACGATCAGGCTTGTAGGCAGAACACCTGCATCCTTATTGTCTAACGATTTCGTTCGTAACTCGACATCCCTTTCAATTTCTTGAATTTAATTTAATTTAAAAGAAAATTTATTACCATACGCTAGCAGCGATTTATTTTAATTTCCTTTTCTATCTTGTCGCAAATAATCAACTAACAGATCGTCTTGTTCGCGTGAAGTGAAAGTTTTATGTTATTCACATTTACATAGTAAAAACTTAAATAAAGACATCACATGCAAGGAAATCTTTTTAACGCGCTATCGAGTAAAATTATACAAGATCCTGCTATTTTATTTCTTTTATCCTTATATAATTTAATACTATCCTCAAATCCGTTTCCCTTTTTATTTACACCGTGCTCAGGGCGAATGAAATTTAACATAAATCCCTCAATGACAGAATACTGGCAAAACCTCTACGGCCTTATTAATAATAATTTTACTCCTTGGATCATCCTCGGATTAGTTACACCGTGTTTTGTCTTATTTTGACATATGACAGGCGACATGTGCGGAAACAAGACAAAACACGGAGTAACTAATCCAAGGATGACCCAAGGAGTAAAATTTTTGTTAATAAAGCCGTTAATGCTGAGACACAACAAAGCTTCTTTGTTTTTTGTTTGGACAGACTGGGTATGATGGTGGTAGCTACTTATCATGATACTGATAATGCTTACTTACTGATGGTCGAACGAAACAGAAAAAATCGTGTTGTCTTACGGAATCACATCCTTAACCTCCAATTGTCGCCGCGACAGGTTTACGAACAAAAAAAATTGTACATTTATTAGATTTTTGGAATACTAGATCATTTATTTGTAACCGGTTATTATATTGGAATGATTTAAAAGACTATGTTACTCTCGTGCAACTTACGAAATCGTAATATTTATCAATTCGGTTCGGTTATGTTTTTCTTGTTTTTTGCTAGTCACACTGGAAGCTCGAATATCAAATGTTTCGTCGGATTGTGAACTCGCCGGGCTTTAAATTAATATACCTCTATAATTGTTTTCAGTACTTACACCAAATGCGTGGCCGCTGCAACGTCATTTGCGAGCAATCCTGAAGGGGTCATTAGTTCAGAGATGTCCGTGGTGATCGATGATAAGACATATCGCTGTAATTACTTGGCTACGAGACCAAGCGGCGCTACTATCGATCATCACCACACCACTACCACCATGACTTTACACAATCTCAGACAAACCAATAACATGTATACAGTACATCAAGATAAATAATAGGCATCGGCAAACATCGGAAACAATCGTCTAACTTATCAAAGACAATTGGGATGATGACTGAATTCTAATTTTTACGTCTCGTCATTAAATATTAAAATACCGTAGAAAAAGGTCCTGTGAAATTAGAATTAAAATCGGCTTAGAAATACATTAACCTTTCAAAGGTTAAGTTGTTAATTTGAAGGCGATTAGACAGAGAGATCGGACATCAACCGTGACGTCATTGTTGAGTACGGCCATATAAACTCCTTGTAACTTGCCGTTTTGCTAAAAGAGACGGAGAAAAATCTTTAATACCTTATATCTCGGTTATTTTTATAGTTATTCGAAAACCGATTTTTTCTTTCTGTTTATTATATGAATGAGCTTCCATTAAAGCAAAAAAAAATTTATCATCTAGCCTAAAGTAGTTTGGTCGTAAAAATCATTTACAATCACAAGGGCAGCTCTATATCATTATACTGCCTAGATGTGTCGGTCATCTTCGGCAACACGAAGTTAGCCGATGCCCATTATTTCCGTCCATCCCATCTTGAAGTACTGTAGTTTACACACCGATAATATTTAAATTATTATAAACATCCATTTATCTTGAAGTACTGTAGTTACACACCGGTAATATTTAAATTATTATAAACATCCTAAGCGAAAAAGCATTCAAACGCGCACTAGGTAAATATTTAGAATTTTTTTTCGACGCGTTTCCGACATTAAAATACAAGCGGCTGCGGCTTTTGCTTATAGGAGCTGGTCGCAGGACTACAACAACACATAGCATCGAGGGGTTTACAAAAAAATTGTACTAAAAATGATCGACACAGAGGACTGTATCGTAAATTAAAATTGCGACATCGAACGAAAATGTTTGATAAAAAGGCAATATAAATATAAAACAGCAAGAAAAGGGATTTATAAGAACTCACCTGCGTATTTGCGGACACCGACTTATTGAATTTCCACGAATTATTCTATTGTAAGCTTCAGTTGAGTTCTCCCCATTTCGCTGCTAATGTGGTTTATTTAAATACATAGGTTGCGAAGTGCGATATAATTAATTTAATTGCAAAAAAATGCTATAAATTATCAGGTTTACAACAGGACATGCGAAAATTCGATAAAAAATTAAACAATCGCCAATACAAGACTATGACGGCCGTTTCTTATAAGGCAGTGGTGGACTGTCAAAATTGAAAGCGAACGCGATTTCGAGAAACAAAATTAAGTGACCGGTGGGCTATGTGCTAGTTTTTAGGTCCCTTTGTTTAAAAATCCTAATAGAATAGAAAATATAGACATTATTTTAAGCACATCCTGGAAAAGTTTAAACAGTACGATGCGCAGTTTAAGCAGTATCAAGAACTACTTGTAAAATCGATCTCTCGTTTTTTTTTTACTCTAACCTAGCAAATGACTCCATTCCTCCTGATGGTAAGTGGAAGTGGTTCTAAATGGGAAGATGGCTACGAGAGGGAATATTCGCTGCACTAGCCACAGTAGCCACCCTCACCATGACGTCCTGCAACGCGCTTCTTCACGTCTCATTTAAAAGACCCGGAATTATAAGAAGGAAGGAACAAGTGGGCTGGCAAATAAATAAATAAAAATAAAATAAAAATTATTTATTTTCAAGCATCAGAGGCTCATAGTGTGTTAGTACAGTTGCTTAAGAACTATGTTAGTAACCAAAAAAAAAAAAAACAAATCAATTAGAAGTAGAAAAAGCCACCACAGGGAGATTCCTCAAGTCCCATGCACAACATGCAGCTTGATAAATCTAGCCGCGGTCGACCCATCCAGCCTCTCTGCAAATACCTTCAGGATGCTGTGGGTGCTTTCCCCTAGTCTGCGTATTACTGATGCCACAAAGGCTGGCCATTTTTTTTATTACGTACGGCAGAAATGAGGTGCCAAATTTCTAAGTTTACTTTGAAACGGAAGTCACAGCTAGTCGATCGCAACGCAGGTCGACACGTGTAGTCCTGGCATTTTAAACATCGTTCATCAAGTACAGATAAGATTGCTAGATCACCTGTTTTAGTCGTTCTTCAGGCGTTTTCCAAACCAATCTCACTTTGGTAATGATTAAACAAGTGATCAAAAACATCATCCTGTGATTAATCGAAAACGCGATCGCATCAGAAATGATGAGTTCCGTAGAAGAAGTAGAGTCACCGATAAAGCCCAAAGGATTCCAAACCTTAAGTGGCAGAGGGCAGGACAAAGTTCGCAGGTCTGAAGGACATTGGGACGGTAAGGTCCCCAAGTGGCGTCCGCGTACCAGGAGACGCAGCGTTGGTAGGCCCCACAAGGTGGGGGCCGATGATCCCTGGGATAGGCCTTTTTATTTACTAATGCATTATGTACATTGTGTACAATGGCGGACTTAATACCTGAGGAATTTTCTACCAGTCGACCTTTGGATGGTGGCCTATGTCCAACACTGGGCGTCTGTTCACTGAAATGATGATGATGCTGACGATGATTCTCTTGTGATTTATTCTCGCTTTACCCAAGCTCAGTCGAAGGAAGTAAAGGAATAGCACAAGTGACTCATATCCTTATTATGCAGACGAGCAACATTACCTCTTGGAAATGAACGCCAATCGTGAATCATGTGCAGAACTAGGTATGTGAGGTGTCGCATAGTAAAATGCTTCCACGTCGCAATGCGACGGATTCGCTCTTGGCTTCTGTAGAAGTATAAATAAATATTTCTATTGATTGGGGTTTTTTCGCTGTTCATTTAATAACACAATTCTATTTACGTCTTTGCCCTGTTTGTATTTTCCCACTTAACACAGCTCCATTCCTATTCATTTTCTGTGTAGGTGGTGGCTTAACGCCTATTTATATCTGGAGGGACTGGTGAACTAGCACTACACACGCACTTATCAAATATTACATCAACTATATTGCATCATCCCACCCAACTTCTCTCAGGATTCTTTCAATTAATATCCTTCCTTTCAGATTATCTATAAAACATTGGTACTTAACTCAAAATATTGTATAACAAAGTTAACTCAAAAGAAACATTAATTCTTTTCTAAAATAAGTAATTGTGCATTTGAAGCTTTTTTATATCTCACTTGCCTGAAGAGCGTCGGTGGCGCTGTGGCCTCAGTACTGGACTGTGCTCCGAGTAGAATCGGGAGGCCCGCGATCGATCCTGCCATGTACCAACCAATGTGTTTTTCGTTTCACGAATTTCATATGTACATTTATCTGACGCTCCTACGGTGAAAGAAAACATCGTGAGGAAACCTGCATACACCTGCGAAGTAATTCAAAGGTGTATGTGAAGTCAACCAATCTGCACTGGGCCAGCGTGGTTTGACTAAGGCCTAATCGCCCTAACTAGTTAGGGTAGGCTTGTGCCCCTCGGTGGGGACGTAAATGAACTGTGATGATGATGATGATTGCCTGAATCGGGAATCTTACACCGTTTAAATGCGATAAAAATAATGTAGGTATGTACTTTTATGGTACCAATCGATAGGGATAATTATAAGAATCAATTCAAATAACTTATTAAATTAAAAACAAAGCAAAATATTAAAAAAAGAATGCAGCTTTTCTAATTTTTTAAAATTTTATAAAGAAGAAAGATTTATTTGTATTTTTGTATTGAATATGATCCGAAACTACTGAACCGATTTCAAATTCTTTCATCATTAGAATGCTACATTATTCATGATTAACAAAGGCTACAAAATTATTTTTCGTACGGGACAATATAAATTTCCTACGGGAAAATATAACGTTTCCACGGGAAAACAGTAGCGCAGGCAAAGCCGCGAGTGGCAGGATATTTTTCCTGCGGCAAAATAAAAAATTCCCCCGGGAAAACAAAAAAAACGCGGGCGAAGCTACGAGCGGAAAGCTAGTCATTAATATTTTTAGGGACGTTCCCCTTAGTGATCGTCTTCAATTACACTCTGTGGGTGATTATTTCATTTGGTGTAAATTGGGCAGTTTGGTAAAAAAAATAAAAAAATATTCGTTTTTTTACAAAATTTGATTGAATTAGAAAGTTTTGATATTGTAAAGTAATCAAAAAATGGAGGCACTCTTCTATGACCACACTTAATGAGCAATCAAGGCCATTATTTTTTTTAAAACATGGTAGTGACAATTTGCACATGGTAATGATCACTTTGCATGGTAATCCCATTTTATGTACACGGTAATGACAATTGCACAAATTGTAATGACCAATAAATCCACGATAATGACAACTAAGGAAAAAATAAAACAGATCGTATAATCAAAATATTTTAATATGAAAACTTAAAAGAATGACAGCTTCTAAACAATTTAAACTAATAGCCATTCTTGACCAATAATTTTACTGAGATCAATCATTAGCTTTTCTTTTATCACGCCGACACTTATCCACTAATTGCTTTTTGCGTAAAATCACTTCTTTATTAATTAGCTTTTATTGTGGCATTATTATCTATTTTCTACCTGAAACTGATATGAGCATAAAACAACAAGCGTACGCATTTAATTAGCAGAAATAAATACGCATTTAATAGGTTTAATAGCAAAGTCATAACCATGTAATTGTTGTCATTGCCATGTTAATAGGTTTAAGCAAAGTCATTACCATGTAATTGTTGTCATTGCCATGTTTAAAAAAAACCCATGGTAATCAGTGGTAATGACTACCATGGCAATGATAAAAACAGATATTTCGTTGATTTACTTCGAATATACAAACTATTCTAGAATATTCCACAGCTGGTATCACAGCAAAACTGTCGCGTTTTATGCCAAAATAACACAAAATTCACTATAATTACTTACTTACGGAGTACACTGCAACACAAGAATGACAAATATGACAATCCAATGTGACAAAACCCACGGTAACCGTATTTTTTTATTTTTTTAGCGTAAGCGATGACAATAACCAACGTGCGATCATTCCGACGCCTGCGTTAGCACGGAAGGTGCGCGGGGGCAGTGGCAAACTTTAAGTACATATTTTTAGAAATTTGCTACACGTCACGATAGCGATGGCAATGGTAATGACTGCTTTGTCGTGTGACAAAATGTAGGACGATGCCATTTTGTTGTATTTTATAAGAGAAATATTAGCAACAAATTTTAATTATTACTATTTCAAAATACATTAACTTAAAAAAGAAAATAATACTTTAAGTAAGCTATTTTTAATGGAAAATTGCTGATTTTGGAGTTTAGGACATGCGTGGTAATGACATTTTAGCTCTTTCAGGACACAAAAAAAAGGTTTAGTGAAAAAAAAACGTAAAACTGAAAGATACTGTTTTTAGATCACCCTCCATACTACACTTTATATTAAGACACGGTAAACATAGAACTACGTTTTATAGATAAAATTTAAGCGGACACCCGATTTACACCAAATGAAATAATCACCCCTGTACTGAGGCCCTAGACAAATGCCACACGCTAATTTCCGTAGTCGTTCCTCAGAAAAAATGTATGGAAATGATTTTTAATAGCTAACTGTATGAGTAACATAGTATGTTTCTGTAATTGGCTTATGTGTAAGCAATATGTAAGGCTAATAGTTTATAAGTTATGCTGTTGAAACATTGTTTACGAAATAAAATAAAATAAAATGACATTAGCTTACGACAACCTCACGCTATTTTTCCCGCTGCTAATGTCATCTCCATACATTTTTTCTGAGGAACGATTGCGGAAAAGTTAGCGTGTGACATTTGTCTAGGGCCTCAGCACAGTAAAAGCACGGTCGCTACTTTCATGTTGTTTATTGTGGTTATGTGATTTTGTATAAAAATATTTTGTAATAGTAATGTATTTATGTAAACAATTCGGAGAGGTATATACAAACGTGCCGATCTGGTGCGCGCAGCTTGCGACGAGGTCATGGATCGTCGACTGATGAAAGTGAAACTTGCCTCCGTGTTGTGATCAGTCCATACATAATTCTGAACAATGCTGGAGGGTTTAAAAGAGCTCCCGGTGTTGGCTTTGTGGTGAATTTTGAGTGAAAGTGGTTATATACTTGTTGCGTCATATGTTAACATAATGTGTGGGTTGGTAATGTTGGCTCAAGCAAGCGCGATAAGAGGTTTTCTATGTTCGTTTATATTACTATACTTCGAATGTCGCCTAAAAATTCAATTCTCAAATTTTATTAAAATCAAATAAAGGTCTATTAGTCTATTCAGATGTAAGCGTTCCATTCGTCTCTTCGGGTGTACGAGACGAAAGGATTTCATATAAGTAATTTGAAATAGTCAATAACTATTTTGCTTCATGGAAATAATACGTCTTACGTAAATACATGGGATGGGCCTCGATCATTCTAAATAATATCGTGACGATAGATCGCCACAAAAATGCTGTTTATATAATAAACGATTGGTCATTGAGAACGATCTTTTATTTTTTTGGATATAAATCGATACGTTCTCTATTTTAAAAAAACGAATCAACGATCGCAATGTGGCTTACACTGTCGATTATCGTGTCGATATTGAATATGTCAATATCGAGATTGTAACAAAAACACTGTCAGCTGTGAACCTATTCTAGCGTTAATCGACAGTGTATGTATGCCTTTGCAATCGATATTTCTATTTTAAAATAGAATTCGTATTGAGTTATTAAGAGATTTTCAAACACATGAACAATCGAACGGAACGTCCAATAGTTTCGTTTATTATTAATGGTATTTTTGGGACGATCGCCCGTCACGATATTCATGTGATTCATCGAAGGGACGAATCGTAAGGAAACAATACCAGGGGCTCTATTTTTGAATCATTCGTCCGGCATCGAGCGGTTTTCAAGCGTCATCTGTGCTCGACTCCTATTGATTTTCGTTTCTCTTGCGATGAAAATCAATAGAACATTACGACGAACATCAATATTGTTTTGATTTTCGTCGAAAACATAACGAAAATAAGTAGAAATCGAGCACTCGATGCCGGAAGAATGATTCAAAAATAGGGCCCCAGATCGTGAAGATAGGTGCAGGGATAGATGCATATTGAGAATATTCATATGCACTATGGTTCGATCAGTCGGAATTTCGGCCATTTCAGTGAAGCGACGAATCGTTATGATAAACCGTCGTGTATATGGGGCTCACATACGTGATGGTTTGAAAATGGTATGAAATTCAAACTGATCGAAACAATAGACTGATCGAACGATAGTGCATATTAATATTCTCAATATTGTAGATGATTAACTAATCCGAAGACGATGTCGGAGATCGGGAGATAGCAACCAAAATCCAAGCAAACATGAAAATAGTATACTAACAATTCGACACTAGCTTTTTCCGATCGAGATTAGATTGTAATGGCACGTTTTTAATTATTATGGGTTTCCATCTGTGATAGCACGTCTTTATTGTTCCGGTTCAAACAAATCATTAATTAATAAATTATTATTCGCAATCGTTTCGTATATGATGGCCATTTAAGTGACGATTGGTCGCCCCCTGTTGAGTTTTTTGAAGTAAACCGATAAAAAGAACAAACATAGCGTGACCGGCGCCCGTGACCGCAGCTCCCGTAGCTGTCGATATTCTGCATTGCATTTTCGACTTTACGCCATGCCCGATAGAGTCAACATGATTTTGAAATGTGTTGTTGATCGTACATAAGTAAACATAGATACAGAACGTACGTTCTTTACTGATGTCGCCGTCGCCGAAAACTAAAAATAAAAGCGTACAAATATAATCCTTACATCGTGAATTCTACGTGTATACCTTTTTTACGAGATCAATCTCAAAGCATAAATTAGGCGAAATACGCAAAAATAATGACATAACACTAATTACTGTAATCTTCTAGTGACATATTGTGTAAGATTTTTGATAACCGTTTTCTTCGGCGTAAACGTATGGGTTACCAGCATCGTTGACCCACAACGGCAATAAGACTAATTGTGGCATCGCCTTTCAATTAGCATTGACGCGTAGGAACAACCGTTATATTATTATGATAGGTAAGCTTTTTCGTTATATCAAATGTTCTTTCGTGATTATGAATATGAATATGAATATGAACTTGAGAGATTCTGGAGAGAGGTTTCGCCGGGCATAGGGAGGCTGGTGGAATACGCTCGGGGACCGGAGTATTACGGCATACTCAAGCTAAATAATGAAAGTGACGGACTATTTTTACAGATTTTAAGGTTCCGTTTCGTAGCTTCAAAAGAAGACGGAACCCTAAAAAGATCACTTCATTGGCCGTCCGTCAAGACCTTTTTTCTCAGGAACCCGTTAAAATATCAAACTGAAATTTATATCAAATATATACTTCTACGGACTCTTTTACCTGTGCAAATATGAAACTGCATAGCATCTTCGCATTTGGACTCTACTTTAACCCCTCTGTACGTTTTCTTGTTCATGGACCTAGATGCGCCCGCGCACGCGTGTCTGTTATGAACGCATAGTTTGTTTATATCGCGATCTCGACCTTGCCGCCGATTGGTGGCCGATTTATCGATGGCCTATTGTTTAACATACCTCATTGATTTTTTTGAGCGCTCCATACTGGCGCATACATTTTATTACTACGATTATTAGGGTATGGCGCATATCGTTTAAAACACGCACAACTAGGGAAGTACTACTTCTCTTGTACTTCCGGGGTACACCCACCTTATATTTCGTACTCACACATGCACGAAATAAAATATACTTGCATATACTTTGCAACTGTACACATATGACGTATATCTAAGTGTGGTGCTTAAATTGAGGGGTGAGCTCTTATATGATGGCTCCAGTGGTACAAATTTGTCGTCATTAGGTTTTTCAAGAGAGAACCTAATGACAACAGTTGGTTCCATCCATCACCATGACCATTTCTGTTCCGCCGTGAGTGAGATCAGAGCTCATTCTTCCAGTGTCTCCCTCACGCACAGGAACTCAAGATGACGTTGTTTTGCTGTAGTTATTATAGAAACGGTCGTCATTTGGTTCTTCAATAAGAAACCACATGACAACAATTTGTACCACTACCGCGACAATTCGTGTACTGCCGTGAATGAGATCAGAGATCATTTTGACAGCGTTTCTCACTCACGCGCAGGAACACAAGATGGCGTTGTTTTGCTGTAGTTTTCTAGAGTTTTATGTCTGTATTTCTTTTCTAGGCAGTTCATTAGAACGATAAAGACTAAGGGCTCTCTTGTGCATTTGTACAAAGTTGTGACACTATTATAACACGTCTGTTCGTTTGTTTGCAGGGGCGCGGAGCTGGGTGACGTCAGCTTGCTGCGGAGGATGCCAAACGTAGAGGTACTCGCTTTAAGGTAATGTGGGTTTAGTTTTGTTTAATAGACTGTAATGTTAATCGCCATCGACGGGCGAGCCTTGCCGCGGTGTTGTTGGCTCGGAGGTGAAAATATTGCGATGATCGCGGCAGTGTGAGCTAAAAAATGATTGCGGCAATTTTTATCTACCACGTATATTTTAAAACGCAATAAAACAAAAACTACTTGATATCGCTATTTCATTGTATGACGGTGTATGTTCGATGTAAACACTCGTGTTTTATTTGCGTTTATTCTGAATATACATAAAATAAATTGATGCCAAGCCATTTTAAAGTGGTTTGAGTGGAAATGTGGCCGCCATGTTAGAGGGGCGGGCGGCCATTTTATCTCCATCTAAAAATCAATGGACATGTTTTCATTTTTAACAAGGTACTTGAAATTGAAATTGAAATTATTTAACGAACAATAATTATTAAATATTTTCCATTGTCGAATGCATGTCTTCGCTTCCTAGCTACGCTTGTGATTGTCTGTGAGAAGGTTGTATGAAAGAAAATTTTTCAAAATTGCACGAAAAATTCTAAATTTGGTACAGAACATGGAGTGCGCATATAATCTGCATTATGTATTTGTTTACAACAAACCATTAGTACAATAAACACTTTAACAAACTCTTAAGAAACTGTATTATTGCATTGAGAATTTAAAAAGTTGTTAGCTATCGAAATTATATATATTGCTATTAACATCTTCTTCTTCCTATATACTGATACTGGTACTATAATAATAAATTACCTTTCGTTATTCTCGCGAAAATTAAAAAAAACAGCTAGATCGATTTGAATATTATTTTTTTCTTTTATTCTGTTTAATACAAGGGTGGTTAAAAAAAACATAATATTAGGTCCTTACATGAAATTGGCGTTTTGCCGTACTGGCCACTTTGATCTCAAATATCTCCTATAAGGTGAGGAATTCCAAATTCAAATTTATACAGCTATTTACTCATGTATTTGTGTTTCGAAAATTATAATTCACTTGTTTTTTCTTCAATTGTTTTTTCTTTGCGTCACTCAGCTTACAAAATGGAAAACTTGAAATATCGCGTTATTTAGTACGAGTTCCACCGTGGCACCAGTGCTGCAGAAACGGCTCGAAGGATTAATGATGTGTATGGCGACGGTGCCGCAAAAGAAAACACTGTGCGTTTTTGGTTCCAACGTTTTCGTTCTGGAAATTTCGACCTGCAGAACAAGCCCCTTGGACGGCCGGAGACCAAAGTTGATAATAAAGAATTGAAAGCTATTGTGGAAGCGGATCCATCGCAAACCACGTCCGAGTTAGCTGCAGGCCAATTTCATATGTAAGGACCTAATATTAGATTAATTTGGTCTTATATCCTTCTTTTGTATTACCAGTACGAAACATAATGGACAGTTAGTAGTCAATATTATGTGATATTGAATATTAAGTGACAATTCTATTGTATTTCTTTATCACTATTTCTTTTAATTTAGCTATGAACATCGATGACTCGCATCGCTCTTTTTTTTTTAAAAAACCGTAGCCCCACTACGATTTTCTCTTGTGTCGTGAGTGCAGTTACAAACATAGAATATCACATGCACATACGCCCAGACCGGAACAAATTTCTGTAGGCCATACAAAATATTTGTGCCGTACGGGAATCGAACTCGCGACCCGTTGCGCAGTAGGCGATCACTTGACCTCTGCGCTAACCGTGCTCTAAAAGTATTGTATAGATGTCGCAATTAAGTGAGGTGTTGGTGGAGCCAAACAATGAAAGTGCTGGCTGGTACTCGAATCGCGTCTTGACCCAGACGGACCCTAGCCGCCAAGGAGGTCACAGTCCTTCGGGTCGTGACCCGGCGCGTAGTCTGCGAACAGAGGGCTCTTGGCAGACAGGAGTAATAGCCTCCTTCCTTTGTACCTACACTTAAATACAGTGAGGCTTATATACCTTGTAAGGTTTAAATTTGACTGATTCGCTTTTATAGTTTTACCTGTGAGTACCAAACTAGCTAACCTGCTTCGTTTTGTTAGTGTTGGACATCAAACCTTGTAGTTAGGTCTTGTATTAGGTATATTTAACCATAGACCAAATTTAACTATCGGGTAGCCCACCCGATATTTAAATACCTAATGTTTGTTCAGTTAGTATGTTTGTTTAACAACTAAACTAACTTAAAACTAACTGTTGCCCGCGACTTCGTCTACTTTGATTTCAGTTATACAGGATGTCCCAGAAGCCGACGTCAAGCCGAAAGCAGGCGATAGACTAACTCATATATGTTATCAGAAAAAAAAAAAAAAATCTAAGTCACCTATTTTAAAAAAATCTAACATTTAAAAAAATCAATATAATTTACACCCTGTGACGGTTTTTTCACTCTTGTTGCTACAAATCTTGACTTTTCTAAACATTTTCTTTTGTTTTGTAATCCTGAATAATGTTTCTGTATACTCTAATCTAAAATTTAAAGCCAAATTAGAAGAAATTGCCATTTTTATCTAAATTAAATATTCAAAATTAATTTAAGCTGTACTGAAAAAAAAATGTACTATGCGAGTTTGGCAAGTAACTGCAAAAGTTGGCGCATTTAATAAGGATTCCAAAATGGTAAGATACTTGGTAGATAATTTCTACGATTGCAGACAATTTTTTTTCCAAAAACAGGCAGTTTTGAACAAATTTTTCTTACGTACTTAAAATTTATTCTAATGTACCCATGGTTTGCTTTAAGGCTGTAACCTTAACATTCTAGTTTGAGTGAGACCGGGAGAGTCATTTTACGAAGTGTGAGAGAGATAGATAGTGACGCTAACGTGACAGAGACGGAGAGATTCGAAGTATGAGCGAGACAGATAGTGCCGCTAACGTGACAGAGACGGCGAGTCTCACATCCACTTCGTAAAATGACTATTTTACGAAGTGGAAGTGAGACAGATAGTGACGCCAATTATTCGCTAACGCACAAACAATACACATCAGTACGTTTTGCTCCTTCGCTTACTGCGCATCTTTTTGTATTCGTTCGTGTTGATTTCGTGCTTACCACTTTCTGCTTTGTTTATTGGACTTGATTGCTTGTGATTTGGATTCGGACTGTTTAGTTTCTCTACCGACGACCTTTGCTTTGCTCCGGACTACTTATCGTTGATTGTGTAATTGTGTAGTGCCACCATGTCTGCGTACACGACACAAGAATACGCCAACATGCATTTAATTTATGGGGAATGTAGATGCAATGCCAACGCTGCAGCTAGACTTTATTGTGAGAGGTACCCAAATGCAGCTCGTTTTCCGGATCATCGAGTCTTTACAAATGTGCACCGATTACTTTTCTCAGAGGGCCGACTGCCGAACCAAGTACATAGTGAAAGAAGATTTCGCCCCCCTTACGAGGACGTTGTACTAGACATTGTCGAAGAAGATCGGAGTATTTCTGTACGAGGAATAGAGAGAAGCACAGGAGTACCCAAAAGTACAGCCCATCGGATTTTGCAAAGAAATCAGCTACACCCGTACCACGTACAGCGAGTACAAACTCTACTACCCCGGGACCATCGACCCCGTGTTGCTTTTTGTCAAACAATGCTACAAAAACACAGAGGAGATCCGCGATTCTTCGAAAAAAATTTGTGGTCAGATGAGTCGAAATTTAAAAAAGATGGTTACATGAACCTACACAACTTACACGAGTGGCATATCGAAAATCCTCATTTGATGAGGCAAGATAGATCACAATATCGATTTAAAGTGAATATGTGACCCGGAATTTTAAATGGATAAATAATAGGTCCTTTTGAGCTGCCAGACGCCTTGACTGGTGAAGTTTATTAACATTTTTTACAAAATGATTTACCAAATGTCCATAACGAATAAAAATCGAATAGGTGTGTGATACTGTAACAATAGATGAATATGTATAAGAGAAATATTACATTATGATATGGTGGTGGTCATAACTCACAAGGCGGAATCTCGGTCCGGGCCGTCATGGAGCCTAGTGTGTGTAGCCGATATATGCACGTCTTATCTTATATCGTACGACGTTTTTCAAAACACTTGCTCGTAAAGTGGATATAATCTCACCGGTTTTAGATACAAGACACTAGTTGCGTTGCAATGTTTTTTTTTTTTAAACTTGAGGTAATGTAAAAGACATCAACCAACTCGACATTAACATTGATTTAACATAGGAAAGTGGATACATTTTCTATCGAAAAGTGTTAGAGAAAACTAAAGGGCGACATTAAATTAGATCACAAAAGCAATAGGGATATATTTTTGTTACTAAATAAACTCTATTACTTAAAAAAATAAAAATAAACGTCACACGTTACACGCGCGCATACTGGCTACACACACTCGGCTTCATTTTGCCCTCACCTTCGGCTCGGGCTGGGGTTCCGCCCTTTTCATGAGTTACTATTTAGGTTATAATGTTTTTAGTTTATTATTATAATGATTGTACTATTTAGGTCTAGTTTTTAATAAGGATAATATTATAATGTTTTGCCAGTATGTGATTCCGATTACGGGAACTCTGCCGACAAACTGAACCTTCAGTTTGGCAGACAATAAAATAAGGAACATTGTAATTTTATATGAAATAAATAAATAAAAAAAAAATCTACTGGAAGATGTGCCACTTAACATTCTAAGAGATATTTGGTTTCAACAAGATGGTTGCCCAGCTCACTATGCCAGCTCAGTAAGAATATCTCGATGAGGAATACCCAGGCAGATGGATAGGACGATCTGGTACTATCTCGTGGCCAGCCCGTTCCCCAGATTTAAATCCATTAGATTTCTTTTACTGGGGAGCGGTGAAAGAAAAAGTTTACGCAAAGGCAATCGAAACTGTGACTGACCTACGGCAAAGAATAATAGAAGCAAATGATTTTGTTAATAATGGAAGATTCGCCCGCTTGATAGCCCGATCTTTTTTAAGAAGATGTCGAGCCTGCATTAGAGCTGAAAGAAGACAGTTTGAACACCTGTTGTAAATCTTGACATTTAAATAAATTATGTTAAACAATTTTTGTGTATTTAATTTATTTCACTATCTGTCTCTCTCACACTTCGTAAAATGACTCTCCAGATCTCACTCAAACTAGAATGTTAAAGTTACGGCCTTAAAGCAAACCATGGGTACATTAGAATAAATTTTAAGTACGTAAGAAAAATTTGTTTCAAATCTGCCTGTTTTTGGAAAAAAAAAATATTGTCTGCAATCGTAGAAATTATCTACCAAGTATCATACCATTTTGGAATCCTTATTGAATGCGCCAACTTTTGCAGTTACTTGGCAAACTCGCATAGTACATTTTTTTTCAGTACAGCTTGTTAAAGCTATGCGAAAAATTAATTTTGAATATTTAATTTAGATAAAAATGGCATATTCTTCTAATTTGGAGCAGCTGGCTTTAAATTTTAGATTAGAGTATACAGAAACATTATTCAGGATTACAAAACAAAAGAAAATGTTTAGAAAAGTCAAGAATTGTAACAACAACAGTGAAAAAACCGTCACAGGGTGTAAATTTTATCCATTTTTTTTAATGCTAGATTTTTTTTAAATAGGTGACTTAGATTTTTTTTAATATTTTTCTGATAACATATATGAGTTAGTCTATCACCTGCTTTCGGCTTGACGTCGACTTCTGGGACATCCTGTATACGCGTTCCCTAGGTAACTCATTAAAATTTGGGATAAAAAGTAGCCTTTGTCCTCACTCCAGGGCTTAAGCTATCTCTATAAGTACCAAATTTCGAAATTAAAGTTAGTTCAGAAGCTTAGCGTAACAGATAGACAGAGTCACTTTCCCAGTTATAATATTATCCCTACTATGTTATATTCACTAGCTTTCCGCTCGCGACTTCGCTCGCGTTATTTTTGTTTTCCCGTAGGAAAATTACCCTATGTCTTTCCCCTGGTCTCGAACTATCCCTATACCAACTTTCATTAAAATCGGTTCAGTAGTTTCGAAGCCTATTCAATACAAACAAACAAACATACAAACAGACAAGCAATCAAATCTTTCCTCTTTATAATATTAGTATAGATGTCATGTCCTCACTGACTGGCTGATAGAGCCTAAGCTATTGATGCTAGATATGAGATTGGGCCAGCAGGCTCCTTTTATAACGCCAACTTCAAAGAAACCTATAAAAGGTTGTTTGGAATTTTAGCCCCAGGTTTTTGGAAATTCGCCTTTAACATAGAAGACTGATATTTTGAATCTAGAAATCTTTGTATTTAGGCAAGCTTTTCGAACTTTTTTTACATACAACAGGGAAGCTCTTGGCCTTCATCTCACTTGAAGGTAAGTGACGATAAAGACGAAGTTAGTTTTAATATGGTTTTGAGCGATCGCGGTGAGCTGTCAAAATACGATACGTTTTAATCGTATTTTGAGTGTTCATGCTACGGGGCAAGCAGCGTTAAGTGTCACGTTCGTTTGTCGATTACCCATACCCATTGGTTCGCGGTTGATTATTCGTAATCTATGGTCTGTAGTTACAACCGTGACAATGTAGTGTTAGACGTGATTGTCCTCAATTACAGGCGTGGACAACGGGTCAGTTCAGATAGTATGGCCCAATCAGAAATGGAAATAAACTTGGCACTACTTTATGTTTGTTTCTATGACGTTTAAAATATTTACTTCCGAGTAAAAGCTCGGTGTCTGTAATGCATATTGGTACGACATTAATCTAATTCCGGGCCCTATTGGCCGCACTCGTACCCGATTACATCTCAAAGTGTAATGTGCGTATTCACTTTAACATGAGCCTCAGGAAGGGTTGCCAGATGTGTTCGAAAATAAAACCGGACAAATTTTTAATTTCTATTTATTATGAGAATAATTAATTAATGCCATAAGCATTCTCTACCAGCCAACCTTTGAGTGATGGAGAGAGCAACTAACCCTCCACCACCCATGGCCCTACTCAACCAATCCTGGTTATACGGGCCGAATCAACGGGAGATGCGCGCGGAACCTGCAAATCGCACTCTACCGCGTCGCACTCGCACTTTTGTCTCCCTACAAATTATTTATGTTTCTACTTCTTTTGTCCCTGTGTCCCTCTCCCCTGTTAGGGTCGGACAAACACACGGTATGCTTACGGTGTCGTCTTCGTATGTCCTATGTCGTCTAAGGAAGAGGGTAACCGTCCGAAGAAAGAAGAGAACTCTTTCTTCGGACGGTTACCCTCTTCCTTTTTCACCTTTCTAGCCCACTTCTGATCTTATGCCACCGATGCGCGAAATTCGCCTCCGTCCCCACGAGATCATGGTAGTAGACTGGACCTACCTCAAGCGCCTTCACCTTATCTAGTTAATCCCTACGCGCGTCACTATATTATAATGATCACTCCCACAGTGTGTGGTGCAGGTCTTCGACCTCGCACTCACCGCAGTAGCACCTACTGCTGTCCACCAACTTCATATTGAAAAGCCTACCATTTAAACAGCCATGCCCCGATAGCAGCTGCGAAACTTCATAGATCGCTTCGACCCAGGTAAACCTGAGCCTGGCCGCCACGTTTGGGAAGAAACGATAAGTCTCCCTCCCCTTGTCTGATGTGTCCCAGCGTTCCTGCCATGTGGCAAGCGCAAACTCTGATGTTCTGAGCTTCACCATGCGCATCTCCTCCCTGGTACTTCCGGACGCGTGCGACTTACCTAATCTGCCCGTCAGGATTACCTCAAGGTCGGTCGGTAAAACACCGGCCAACACCGGTAAGGCGGCAGAGCTGGTCGAGCGATACGCCTTGGTCAGAAGGACCAAAGCGGGTCACTGGATGCGTTGAAGCGCAGATCGTACAACGTGTAGGGACCCACGTTCAAACCAGCACGCCGCAGCTTAAGTCAGTGTGGCGACGTACGTACCCCTGTACGGAATCTTAAGGGCTCTGTACCTAACACCCCAGGATGTAGCCGACACCCTCGTCATCTTGCCGAAACAAGACGTCGCCATCTCCCCTATCAAACTTGTATGCTGCGAGAACAAAATAGTTGAATCAACCATCACTCCTAGCACCGTAGTCGACGTGACGCTCCTGATCGAAGTCCCACCGAACTTGATGACGAATCGCCTCTGGAATTTTCCCCTGATCAGACATAGTTGCAGACTTGGCAGGATAAAATTCCAGTCGATTAGATATAGGCCCTCCAGTCACCAACGAGCTGTAAAGTCGTAGAGGCCGAAGCCGCTATGCCCGCCAGGGAATTCGACTCGATCAGAAGCATCACGTCGTCGGCGTAGCCTACGATACTAATCCCCCAGGGAGGGGTAGTCGAAACAAATCGTCCATAAGTACGTTCCACAACGTGGGCCTCAGCACCGATCCCTGCGGGCAACCCATTGTTGCCGCCTTCGACATCCGCCGGTTGCCGACGAACATGCTCACGCGGCGTCCCGTGAAGTAGTCCACTAAAATGCATCTGGACCTCGCTGAAAACTCAGAAGTGCTGCCAGTTTTTCGTAAATGTTTTCAGCAATTTTCTGCTTCCATGAAGATTATGACCATAGTCTTTTGTCAAACAAACCGGACAATCTTTTGTCCGGTTTATCAGATATTTCTTGACTGGACAAACATAAAGAAAATCGGACTGTCCGGTCCAAAACCGGACATCTGGCATCCCTACACAGGTAACCTTTCGTGGGGAACCTGCGTAATGACGTCACGCACGGTGCGCGGGCGCCTCGCATCAATTGTCGACCGTTTTGTTCCGCTACCTTAATCTCGATCACAGCACTGTGGGCTGTGTACCCTTTAAACATTAGCAGGTAAAATCTATTCCTAGTAACTAATAAAAAAAGGAAAATAATAAAAAAAAATTGAATTAACTAGGAACTTAATTTTACCATTATTCTTAAAATAGTTTAATTAAGCAAAAAATAGTAGTCTGTGCGAAAAAGAATCCTTGTCGGAGCTGCTGCTATCCCAAGGGCCAGTTTTCACCACATGCCCATAAAGTTCTTGATTGTTTAGGAATTAGGAACTGATCAGTTAAGTTAGCTACAACTTTTGGTCGCAGCACAGGTCTCGGTTAGACATGTGTGTGTGTGGCTTGCCAGACCGAATTTTGGTTTAAACACTATTGCAGCTTTTGGCGCTCTCGACAACGAACGCCAAATTCTTTACGAATTTGGCGTTCGTTGTCGAGAGTTTCGTGCCGTTTTTCCTCGTATTTTCACCTTCTGGTTGATGGTATTGCGCCAAGATACAAGCGTTAATAGAGCAAACCTTTAGATGTCATCTCTGGCAACACTGCCCCTGCTTGTGCTACGGTCGCGTATTTTACTTAATGTAATCTAGAATAAACTCGTCAAATCCTATTAAAAGTTTGTGCAATTTGAAGCCCTGTGTCTAAGTGGGAAGTGATATTGTTATTCACAGGAACTATCGGATATAAATCACACAAAACGTCGAAGATAAGTTTCATTTTTATACCTTCATCTATCTTTCTGCGTCAAGTTTTGATCGATGAAACTCGGATACCCTCAATATTGTCAATAAATTAATTGTCAAACTCAAGTGACAGTGCTAGATTTGAGTTTGACAATGTCTTAGTGTTGCCGCATATAAAATTTTCCTTCCATCGGGAATATCTGAATTTATAGAATACGACCACTAATATGCAATCTTCAAATGCTAAAAGACATGGTGCGAATGAACAATCAAGTGTGACTCTCCGCAAAAAAAAACCAAGAAAAGCCTTATGTATCTGAGGAAAGGCTACGGGAAATATTTCACGAAGAGTTTAATTCTTTGCTCAAAAAAACTCGCGAGTCCTTAAAGGCAGAATTGAAAGCTACAAATGAGAAAATTGATCAGTTTCAGTCGGCTATTGATTTTTATAACAAGCAATATGAGGATATCAAATCCGAAATGGAAAATAAAACGTTAGTTATTAACTCACTCCAAAATGAAAATACAAACTTAAAATCGTCACTACAAGATATTTCTAAGCGATTATCATTGGTAGAACAGCATATGCGTGAGAGCAATCTGGAGATAAATGGCATTCTAGAACGAAAGACTGAAACCCTAGTGAACACTGTCGTTCAGCTATCTAAAACAGTCTCGCATGAAATTACAAGCGATGATATATTGCATGTGACAAGAGTTGCAAAACAGGATCGGCAGAGCTCGCGGCCTAGGACTGTGATTGTCAGACTTCGTAGTGCACGTCACCGAGATGACCTTCTAGCTGCAGTATCTCAATACAACAAGAAACACCCTGATGATAAACTAAGTACTAGACATGTAAACATTGACGGGCCCAGCAACCCTATTTATGTTTCCGAACACCTGACACCAAATAATAAGTCACTGCATGCACAGACCCGTCAAAAGGCCAAGGAGATGAAGTACAAATTTGTTTGGGTTCGCAATGGACGTATATTTGTAAGAAAGGATGAATATGCACAATCAATTGTCATACGAGATCCGGAATGTCTTTTAAAATTAGTTTAGTATATTTTTTTTCCTTTTTCACTTTTTGTATAATGCTGTACCTAAAATATTACTTTATTCATTATGGATATAGAATTGTACTATCAGAATATTAGAGGTATAAGAACAAAATTGGGTGATGTATACAAAAGCATTCTGCTAAGCCAGTATAAAGTCATAGTTTTTACTGAAACTTGGCTGAATTCGAATATTTTTAATAGAGAATTTATTGATGACAGATATGTTGTTTACCGCAAAGACCAGATAAAGATGGCAAATTTAAAAAAAGATGGGGGTCGGGTAATGATTGCAGTATCACGTGACTTAAAGTCAGTTCGTGTACAGAATTGAGAGACTACCTGTGAAGACATATGGGTCTCAATCACATTAAATTCTGGAAATAATTTAAAAACTATTGCTATCTGTGCGGTATATTTGCCCCCTCCTGTTAAAGTTGAATCTCTTTCTCGATTCTTGGATAATGCAAATAACGTTGTAGACCAGGTGGACGATGTTATAATACTGGGTGATTTTAATCTGCATTTCATTGAGTGACATAGTACTCACAAAATATCTTTCACCACACCAACTAATTATGATAATTCACTGGGAAACCTGTTAATTGATTTTATTAGTGTTAATAACATGTATCAATTTAACAATGTTGCCAATGAGGATGGTAGATTTCTAGACTTGGTTCTTAGCACCTTAACTGATCTGCATGTAACAAAAGCCTGCGATCTTTTGTGTAAGTTAGATCCTAAGCATCCAAATCTTCAATTGTATATACCTTTTAAAATTAAGAAACAAGTTAACAAAAAACATAATTGTTATTACAATTTCTATAAGGCACATTACAAAACAATTAATAAGCATTTGCATAACACTCAATGGCACGATTTGTTAGCTGACGTAAAAAATGTAAATAAGCAGGTTTCAGCATTCTATGAGATTTTGAATACAGTAATTGGTTCGCAGGTACCTACTCGCAGTAGTGTAAGGTCTAAATACCCGATCTGGTTTACTAGTATTCTCTTATAAAATTATTAAGGGAAAAGGAGAAATTGAGATGTAATTATAAAAAATTCCACAATCCTAGAGATAAACTTGAGTTTGAATTGTTAAGGGAGCGTTGTCATGAATTAATAAAAAAATGTTACTCTCAGTATATGCAGTTAACGGAATCTAATATACATGATAAACCAAAGGTATTTTGGAGTACCCAATAAAATGTTCTTAGAAGGTTGTGAAGCTGAGAGGGGTCTCGATGTGGCAAAACTTTTTGCTGACCATTTTAGCTCGACTCATACAGATATTCGAACAGGGATTTACCACCACACATGCAAAATAACTGCAATTATAATACTCTTAGTCACATTTATATCTGCAAGGATGAAGTTGTTAAATTAATTAAAAGTCTGGACACATCCAAAGGAGCTGGCCCTGACGGGATTCCTCCCATTTTTGTAAAACGATGTGGAGCTGCTTTATCTGTACCACTTACAATAATCTTCAATACTTCTGTCAGGGTTGGTGTATTTCCCAATGCATGGAAAAGGGCTAGGATTGTTCCAGTATATAAAAAGGGCGATGAAAGTGATATAAAAAATTATAGGCCAATATCTATTTTGTCATGTTTTTCAAAAATATTTGAATCACTGCTGCGTCCAATTATTTTCCAACACTTTGACAAGCTCCTTAGTTGCCATCAACACGGTTTCTTAAAGGGTCGATCTACTCAAACAAACCTTATCTCACTCTTGTCTCGTATAACTCCTTCTGTAGATTCTGGCACACAAATTGACGCAATATATACTGATTTCAGTTCTGCTTTTGATAAAGTAAATCACGCCTTATTGATCTCTAAACTACAGTTCTTTGGTATTCATGGTTCTCTGCTGAATTGGTTTAGGTCGTATCTGGAGAGAAGGTCGCAATTTGTTGCCGTCGCAGGCTTTGAATCTAAACCTACTACTCTAACTCAAGAGTCCCGCAAGGTTCAATTTTGGGACCAATTCTTTTTGTTATATTTATTAACGATCTAACACGTGAGATCATCTATTGCGATTATTCCCTTTATGCAGATGACATGAAAATTTTTAAGGAAGTTAGGTCATCCTCTGATATAGAACTGGTACAGAGTGATTTGGATAGGATACAGCAGTGGTGTATTAAAAAGACATGATTTTAAATGTAAAAAAATGTTACCATATAAAGTTCACTCGAAAAACTAAAGGGTTTATACATCAGTATACAAACTTAATATTCAAGTATTGGAAGAAGTAAAGGAAATTAGAGACCTTGGTGTTATATTAGACTCTAAGCTTAGCTTCAAACCACATATTGATGAGATCGCAGTGAAGGCTGGTCTTATGTTGGGTTTTCTTAACGTAACACAAAGGATTTCAGAAAGTGTAGCTCCCTCAAAATACTCTTTAATGCCTTTGTCCGTAGCCAACTCGAGTATGCCAGCGTTGCATGGAATCCCATGTACGTGGTTCATTCTCAAAGAATTGAAACAATACAACGCATCTTCACACGGCATCTAGCTTTTAAAAATGCCAGGAATATGCTACCGTACTCCCTATGAACAAAGACTTGCTTTCTTCAATATGCAGTCTCTGTGTGATCGACGTAAAGTAGCAGATCTTATATCATTATACAAAATTATAAACGGTCAATATAACTGTAGCGATATACTTGCTAGAATTCCTATTCAAGTTCCATTTAACTATCCACGAAAACCTATTCTGAACATTTTTAACTGTCCTGTGCGTAACACTAATTTGGGTAACAACGAACCACTTAAAAGAATGTGTCATGAATACAATGTTGAGTCAAATAAGCGATCCTTGGATATCTTCCATGATACTTTTAATTCTTTCAAAAGTAGACTGCTGAGACATGTGTAAGAAAAACCCTTTTTTGTATTTTTCTATGCCTACTAACCTATAACTTTAATTATTTATAAAATATGCCTACTAACCTATAAAGCCGTAGTTTATCTGATTAACGTTGTGTACGCCTGTCACGGGCACATGTATTGGAATTGTTCTTTTTATACTGCAGGTTAATAAGTGTGTAATATATGTGCTGTTGGTGTACCTATCTTAAATAAATAAAAATAAATGTCTTTTGAGCACGTTTGAAGGTCTATTATCAGAATAGTATTTAATACGTAGGCTATATTAACTAATGAACACATGGTAGGTACTCGATACATGGTATGGAAAGCAGATGCAGAGTGGGTAGTGCTTTGACCGATTTACTAGGTACTCTGCTTGACATTGCCAGACTATCCCAAGAACGCGGCAGCCCCGAAGAAGTTCGTAATGACTGAGAGGCCTGCCATAGTATTATCAATATGAACCTGACGGATTTTTTTTTGGCGTCAGTTTACTCTCTTTAAAAATACCTACAAGAGGTCACCACATAGGTACTTAAAAAGGAGACCTAAATGAATATGATGGGAGGTTAGTAATATAATAGGAAAAATCCGGTAATCATAATAAGAAAGTGGTCGTGCATGTCAGGGAAAATAGTTTTTTGGTAAGGGGACAACCTGGTAAGTGAAGTCATTGAATATTAGTCATTCTGGGAAAAGACCTTTCGGTACAACATCGGAAGTGCGCAAATTGAAAAGAGACGTCCGCCGATAGTCAAGGAACTTTGCGACAGCGTTCGTCTGACACTCACTTTTGCTTTGAAGGTTATTGTAAAATATGACGGGTTTTGTTGGTCATTGAGTATCCATTCTCGAGCTTCGATCAAGTAAAATTGTTGCCTATTTTTGGTGTCTTATTGTTTACTTGTACGCTTCATTGATGTTACAAAGTGTGAAGGCGATTGTTTGTTTTGAAACAATCGGCGGGGCAGTTTCGGTTCCGCGTTGCGCCGCGAACGAAAGGTGACAGCCGGCGGCCGCCGCCAACCAGAGCGTGGTACACGCCGTTGCCCAATCAGCACGTGTGGTTAGCTCTGGCGCAATCACACCATTGGCCGCTTGGACTTCTAACGAAAGTTTCCTTGAGTTTTCCCCTTCCGGCACTGGTGGCTCTATTTCGAAGTTGGGTCAGGGTGTGACAGAAAGTGATGACGTGCCTACAGAACTCAGTTCACCTGCAAGGTTACAACACCTTCACCTTCTTAATTGATAAGCACTCACAGCGCCCAATGAAAGTCAACATAAAATCCCATTGCTGTTTTTTTATTATTATTAACATAAACATAGACATCATAAACACCATATCAATGTCCTGTTAAAATAAAAAAAAACAACAAACATTTGTAATACAAAATACCTTGTATTCAGTTTCTATGGCACTTAACCCCTTCCCACCCCCCAATTCGGTTATTCATTGGAGCAATTAATGATGTTGCCTAAACCTCATGTTGGGGAATAATAGTGCTACGCAGTAAGTAGTCGTATTGTGTAAGTGACGATGGCAATAGGCTAGTTGACCCTTTTTTTAAGTAGGGCTTAAAATGTTCATTATTGTTGTATTAGACCATAGCACATGAATATTATTTTTTTCGGTGGCTAAAAAGAGCAAAAAATCTATTTTAAATTGAGATTTTCAATTTTGGACCGAAAACACGGTCAGCCATGATAGTCTGTTGATTATCTGTGGCATACGTCAAATGACGTCAGTCTTATAGTAAACAAAGCACCGCACAGAGGGACACGCTCCATACAAGGGCGGTCATAAATAGTTAAAGTCCTGTTACTATCAATACATTGTATTATTTTAGTGACTTATAGTTGTAAAAGTGTTTTAGGAACATTAAAATGAAAGAAGTACATGTATTTACGGAATAAAAAACGTTTACTTCAGTAAAAAACAAATATAAACAATAACATACTTTTACCTAAATTTATCATGAACAAACACTTAAAAATTGGAATGTAAAACATATATTTTAAATAAAATAAGAGTCAAAACATTGATAACATTATTTAATTATAATAAAATAATAGAAATAAATAAATTAAAATTAATTAAATACAAAAAAAAACAAAACAACTAACAAAATACAAATAAATTATTCTTATTCTAACAATATTAAACATGTAACAATTCTATTACACTTTGTGACAGAGTATTTTTCTTTTTAGGGGGAAGTTTCCGAAGACTTGTAATATAAGGATCTGAATGTAATAATAGTCGTTGTATTAAATCTTGATTGGTAACTTCACGTGACATTTTTCGAGTGTGACTTCGTCTATAAATTTTGATATACTTATTTGTCGCTTCAGCAGCTTCTTCGGAAAGTTCTCCTATAGATAACAATGCATAACTTATAATATCTGATCCATGTACGAGCACCTTGTGGACAGAAGCAGGAAGACTATACCACGGATATTCCTCGACCAGGCTGTATGCTGTTTGTAATGCATAGTCTTTAAACTTGCATTCATTAATTTTATGTCCAGAAGATAACGTTTGTAATATTACACAACAACGATCTATGAGATCCTTATTCAAACCTGTAATTTCAGCAGATACAGCTGATTCCAAAAAAAACTTCCTGGCCGTGTTTCCGTCGTTAGACGTCCCGCTTCCACCACTACGCGGCTTGTCAACTATTAAACCTAATCGTTCCCTAAACTGGGACTGTACATATTGTTTTTTATTTGATAACAATTGTTTATCACTATCTAGCCTAACTTGCCATTTTTTTATGTCTAATCTATATGAAAGATGAATAAAATATTCGAAGAAACGTATCCAAGAATGTAGTGGTGATAATCCAAATTGGTATCTACTCTCTATTACAGGTTTTTGTAAACATTCGTCTATTTTATTCATCTCTTTAGGGGTAGCATTACATATATAACATCTACTTGTAGATGTTTCACTTAAAGCACTACAAATTTTACCATCTACCATTGAAAGCTGCAACTTATGAGAAACGACCAATTCACGATTGTCGATCTGAATAAAAGTAGGTTGCAAACTTTCAATTTTATCCTTAAAATAAGCTTCCTCTTGCAAAGACACTGCTGTGCTTTCTTTCAAAAATTGAAATCGAATAGGACGGCAGTACCTAGTGGAAGAGGGTCGAGGATTTTTCCATAAAATTTTACAATTATCTTTAGCTAATTTTACAATAATTTGAAGGGGTACATAAGATGTTACAAACAAACTACTATCTTCTAAAGTTGAATCTGAAAAAAATTGTTTGTATTCACGATGTCCAGTGCTGCCATCGAATCCCCATTTCCCAAGTAAAGAGATATTAGACAAACAATCATCAGGAATCTGATCTAAGACCTCTTTTTGAGATTCAAGGATTCGAGAAGCTGTGTGATCAAAAATACTTTGTAATTCAACTTCAGCTGAAGACTCGGAAACAGTTATATTAGAAGGGTAACATCTCTGTTTCGCTTTAGTAATTTGTTGGTAACATGGTAACATGGTAATACTACATTGCGTAAAAGGTTTTCGAAGACGACCACGTGAATGACACGGCGACGTTTCAGACGGAGTACATTGCTTATTGTTTTTCACAAGTTGAATTTTTTCAATAACATTAAACCAATCGGAATTCTTATATAAAAGCTTGGTTTTATCCCTATTACATTTTTTCCAGAATCGAGCAATAGCTTTACATAAATTATTAACAATTTTCTCTAAATAATGAATATCAATGTTCTCAGCATCGTCGTTCAGAGTAGTCAACAAACTTTGTAGGACTTGACGACACTTTTCCGAGTCATTATCGGTATTGACAGTTAGCCATATTTCAAGAATATGCATTCTTGAAAACGAGCATATATATAAATTACCTAAAACAAAAAAAACGGTTAAAATTCAGTCACAAAACCTACACAAAGCACTAAGACTAAATAAACTAATTTCGTAGCAAATGCTACGAGATAATCTGGCAACCGTAGCACCCTTGTCATCGCCAAAAGGGCAGATAAGGGCAGCCAAGTTTTAATTTTCCTAAGATAAGAAAGTCTAAAGATTATGGTGCAATATACCTCCATAGTCGGAGCGAGTGGGAACATATTTAAAAGTTTATTCAAACTTTGAATATTAAAATATAATACTCCAAGAAAAGTCGCCTCGTAGCAATGACATACTAAAGAAAATATATACTAAGATACAATTAAAATAAAAATATTAATTATTACATACCCTGTTCTTGGATATCCATTTCAGAAAAAACTCACACAGCACTCACAGGTCCCGCAATGACAACAAATGACGTCACGCTTTTTAATGACTCACTGATTTACGATTGGCGATGCGCTCTCTTTGAATGCACAATAGATAATGAAGGCGCACTCTAATTACTGACCTATTTATAGTTTCAGAAGGTACCGCAACTATCCAATGTAACGACAAGGAATAAAATATAAAACAAGAAAGCAGGTTTTTAAGATTTATGACCTATGGATGTCCCACAGTGCACCGAGGCGAAATAACCTTACAAAAACAATGCTTTCTATTAAATATCACAAAATATAGTAAAACTGTATATGGAACGGGACAATAGAACAGGAATATATAAATTACCTCTTCAAAGGAAAGCTGTGGATTAGACGTACTCAGTGATATAGACATGCGAAATATTTGGTTAACACTCGCTTAAAGAAATCCTGTAACTATCTATTGAAACTCAAATGTATTTTTGCGAAAATCACATTAATGTAAGTACTATAAATGAATAACTCAATCTGTGTAGGTACTTCAATTTCAACTTAAACAAAATAGAAGTTTATAGGTTGTATGTGAAATCATTAATTAAATTTTTATCTTTCAGTTAGAATGAAAACTGCAGCCGACCAACCAAATTTTAACGCCAGACGTAGAGAAAACTTCACCATTCACGCCTTTTTGATTTAATCTAAGTTATACACTGACACTAGATGATGTTTTAAAGAAAAGAATATGTACTTATGTCCAATTGAATAATGATGTAATGATGTAATTGAATATTAATTAAAAAATATGTAATACAAACTATCCCAGTTTCATAATAATGAATATATTTATCTAAACAACTTTTACTTGAATTTACTGAGTACCTAATTAAAATTTGTTGCTTTCAGAGGTTACTTAATAGAACTATTGTGTACTACTCTGTTCTCTTCTTGACAACGAGATTGATAAAGCAGTAAAAGTTGTGCAACATAATACAAAGCAGTGCATGCTCATCCACAACATCAAAATGTGGCTCGTCAACTAGAACAACATTATGTCAACAAAATAACTCAAGTATTCATATACCAAAGCACCATAGAAGTAAATAGGTCCAGTTTGGTAAAACTGAAAGATGTTATATCTTCACTGAATAAACCTGCTGCTCACCACCAATCAACTGCAACATCTCCGAATAAATTGTCTGAAGTAAAGTGCCGCAAACCACCTATATCTGGCCAAACATTATTAAAAATTATTATTTCCAAGTGAGGAAAATTATGATAATGGCATTTCATATACCTTCACTAGTTGGATCATTACTTAAGTCTTCTCCATCAAGCTATCAAGTCGGACAACTGAAGACATATAAAAAGGAAAAATCACAATAACTAAAAATTAAATCTGGACAGTACTTTTTTTATGATAAGGCACAAACCAAGAATTTACATAGGGATACCCAAAGAACTTTATTTAATAGTTGATATATTATTTCTATCAAAATAAAGCTCTTCAGGAAACTTATGAAGAAAAGAAGGAAGAAAGTCAGTGAACTTTTATTAGACCTTTTAACCAAAAGCACAATAAAAAAAGTTACTTCTAGTGTTTCACCATAAGTATAAAAGGGTAAACATAGATTGTGAAGAAATGAAATTCAAAAACCCAATAGTCATTTAACAAGCACTAACTTGGCCCGAGTATAAAAAAGCAAATAAGTACTAGGTATTTAATATTTATTAGCGTGACTACCTGATGGTTTAGTCAGCTTAATATATACAGGATATGAAAGCAGTATTAGTGATAGTAACTTACTAAAGAAAGTAAATTTCAGAACAGCTTACGCAAGAATATGCAAGTTATCCATTTTAAAGCCGTATACAAATATATTAAATGTGATTGCTGTGTTGTCAGCCTGTGCTCTTCCTAATTTACAAGACCCTTGTTATTAAATAAATAATATAAAGAATTTTTTTTTCTTTACTTTATACATAACTAACATCTAAAGATGATAACAAATTTTTGTAATAGACATTATGTTCTTCACTAAAAAGAATGTTGCATGTTTATTTGACAATAATGACTTGTAAAGGTTTAAGGTTAATCAAATTTTTTTAATTTAAAATACATGTGTTTTATTTTTCCGTTACACCTTAAAAGATTTATAATATTGTATAGGTTTGTTGTTCATATTTATCATTGTTACTCAAGTACAAATAGGTTTGAATAGAGTTAGATCAAATTTATTAATTTGTCATATATTGCGTTAGGGTCGCAGGTAATAAAAGTCAAAATAATAATAAAGTGATTTATTATGAAGTAATACTTTCATATAATTTAGGAAAAATGTAGTATAGTTTCCAAAATGGCACTATTTGATCAATAAGTTTTTTGACATACAGATTGTTAGAACAAATACCTATTATAGCTAATATTGTCACCTTTTGAGTGTTTTCAAAGTTACTGCTAGCAACACAAAAGTATATAAGTTTTGCTTTAGCACAAAATACTTGAGTTAAGCATACTGTTCACAGTTTTCCGTCTTTGATAATTAGCATTTTCTTCAGTAAAAAAGCATGACAATTTTGTATTAATCTAATTTTATGGATACCGTTTGTTAAACTATTACAGTCAGAAATGAAGAGGTCACATTTTGCAAATTTCAACCCAAAACTTTATCTTTCAACTTTTATCCGCATTTAATTGTAGGTGTCTGCAAGATTTCCTAACGAAAGAATCATGTGTTATGCACTGGCTGAGTTCATAGCACATAAAAGCTGTTATTCTTTATAACGAAGCTCGAACTAAAGAGCACTTCTGTATTGATGATTCCGGGTTTAGTTTTCTATGCACTTTATTCTTTCTTCATTGAAGAGGTCTTTAATTTTTTAAGAAATATGTCACAATCTGTGTCTGTGAATGTATATATATTTTTCCTCCAGTAATTTTCTTCATGCTTGACAAATGAACAACTGCCAATATTTCTCTTTTTATGTTCATTTACAAATTCTTGCAGTACTACACTGGTATTTGATACATGATCTTGAATCCTGATGTTTTCTTTTGAACATTTCTCTTGAAGTAAATACTTTTAGTGTTTATTTGACTTTTGAGAGATAGGATTCTATCCAATAGCATTCAACTGCTGTACAAAATAGCTCCTCACTGTGATGGTGCAACCACACCAAAAATGCATGTTTGCAACTCTCTTCTGCCGCGTGACAATCTTGACAAGTACACTTCTAACCTGTTCTTCATTATAACAGTATTGAAACTGTACATAAATTGTTTAGAGCGAAACACAAAGAATCTGTCGATTTTCGGAAGATTTGTACTATCTGCTCTCACAAATCCACCATCAATGGTTGATTTTGCTATTAATACAAATAATTTACGATATTTACACATATAATAACGGAGATTTGGACGATTTTTTGCCAGTTTTAGGAAATAATAGAGCAAATCGACGAGTTGTTGAATTAAATTTGACATTTCTTTGTTTACTATATGAGTGACGTCACGGCCCTGACCACAGGTTATCAAAGCGTTTACGGCGTGAGATAAAAAAGATTATTTCTAGCATTTTCAAATTAAAATTTTACAGTAATCATTCATTGTTATTTATTAAAATCGGTATATTGTGGAACCTTATGCCAAATACTGTTAGAAATAAACAATATTTTAATAAATTTTGATATGAGTCAACTACCCTATTGGTTTCAGTTTTCGTATTGCGTTGGTGACGATGGCGATTGGTTTCTTTGCAGTATAAACAAGATTCGCACGCTCGATGACTTCGCCGGCTGCCGGCGACTTCGCGAGCTGTACGTGCGCAAGAACGAGATCCGGGACCTTGCGGAGATCAGGCACCTACGGCGACTGCCGCTGCTCACCAGCCTCTGGCTCGACGAGAACCCTTGCACGCACCACCCCGAGTAAGTCACTTTATTAATAGCACGCATCACCCCTACTATAGAGTTATTTTTAATTCGACGGAATTCTGACATTTCAAAAGTGTTGCCAACATTAAAAATTCTCACTCGCATTTTACCAAAATAAAGAATAAACCTTGAATTTAAGGTTTCAATTAGTAAAACTAAGACTTAAAAATTTACCGATAATTTTAAAATGGTAATTAGATTTTTTATTACCATATTATTGAAGTTACAAGAATTGTTAAGGATATTCTTTTTCTTCTACAGGAATCCCTGACCAATAATCCATAGTTTGCCAACCTTTCTTTAGGAAAACCTCTTTGTTTGTTAAGTCTTCGTTTCTTGTAAGGGCCAATATAAACACGGTTTTTTGTTTTTCTTAATTAGCCCCTCGGTGGGGACGTAAGATGATGATGACTCTGTTTTCCATTTAGCCATTAAAACTTTACATTCTAGTTAGAGTGCATTGAATGCACAAAACAAACACTATTTACGATGTAATTTACTTTATCTAACTTTGTTTTATATTTTTTGTTAATTCATATTTAAAAATATCAAAGCAGAAAAGGTTATCGATATCTGAATTGTCTATGGATGACATCTGTCAGAATTCTGTCGATTAGTCAATGTATTAGCACGGACAAAACGTATACTTAATCCCGAGATTCGAGAGTGAGTCGCTAACTGTACTTAAGGCCGGATTTACCATAGGGGGTTCCAAGTGGGCCCGGGCGCATAGCGGCAAATTTTTAGGGGCGGCAAAACGAAAAAAAACTGAAATTCGGAAAATATTATCATTTCAGTAGGTAGCTGCGATTTTGAAAATGTGATACACAAAAATGTGTGATCTATCTACCAATAGATATAATTTGATATCCCAACAACCAACATTATTGTATTATTTAGTGAAATTGATGTTGCGCTTCGTCATTACCACTTTTTTGCACTGTTCTTCTTTGTAGTACCAGATACACTGTACACACCACCCCAAGTGAGTCAGTTACTGTACTGGGACCGACAACATTGTACGTGTCACCCCGAGTGAGTCAGTCACTGTATTGGCATCGACACTCCTGCACGCACTACCACTAGTGAGTCAGACATTGTGCCAGCGACAACTACCCAACCCGCGCCACCCTGAGCGAACCACTCACTGTACTAGCAACACAACGTTGCACAGGAAACCCCTCGAGGACGCCAGCGCCCTTTTTTTTGGGCGGGGGAATCTCTACGATTCGACAAGGGACTGAAAAGCTGACAAGGCCGCCCCTTGGTTATGCCATTAGACTCGGGTATAAACCCCATAGCTGACTAAACTACCCTCCAGTAACTTCCACCTCCATGGAGGCACGTTCGGGATCGGACTAGCCATTTCTTGAATGCACCCCCTGCACGCGGAGCACAAGGACCCCGAGATAAATATGTCTATCATTAAATGTCACTTTCTCGACACTGTCACTTCTCGAAACAAGCCTCAGAACAACATACTTTAGTTATTCTTCTGAGACAATAGCTATCTTATTCCGTACTGTCAAAGGTGACATTTCGGCGTAGAGAAACATGCCGAGAAAATACTCTCGCGATCCTTGTGCTACGCGTGCTGGAGACAGGCCCAACGATGAGCCATTGCAGGCCCTAGCGCTGGGACTACTCTACGGAGGTATCACCAAGTTACCACAATGTGACCGCCCAAACGAGCAGACCAGGGATGAAAACGTAATGTCTCCCGACCGGTTGTCGGTTGGCCGGGCCATTTCGTCCCTGGTTGCTTAAGTGAGTTGGTGGTGAGCGCCCAAGAACGCGCGCCTCCTCCTACCCAACCGCCTGCGACGGAGCGGTGCAGCGAGAGGGTCCTCCTCCCGCGCCCGCTCCGCCCTCTCCTTCTGCGAGATCACATCTTCCGAGGACGTCAGCCCTTGCTACAAAAATCTGTGCAGGAGATGTGAAGGTGCGTCACTGTAGGCGCGAGGTGCACTCTTTGTGCTCTCATTTACACAGTCCAATGGAACTGTTAATGCATCCAGGACCTCAATTCAGCTAACGTTAGCGGAATAATCGTGTCTCAATAGCGTATCAATAAAATCATTTTTGTCATTTTTATACACTTTCGAGGTTCAATTTATTCATGCTGCAGCTTCTCGATAAGTCAATAGTGATGAATGTGTAACTGGTTATCGTTTAACCATCCATAACCTTGCCAAATAGCAATGTTATCAAAACGTTATTGACACGCCATTAATGCGTTATGAGAATTAGACCCCAAGGCAAGATCAGGCGCAGGGCGAATTGCTTAATGTACCATCCAAAGTACGGAGAAGGGAGAGATCCTTTTTCATTGTCGGTCACCCGTCTGGGTCCAGAGTTTAGCAACCATGTCCCCACTGAGCGAGCGTTAAAAAAGCGTTGCGTTATATTCCGGCGTTAATTAGCGTTTTTATAACGTTCGCTATACGATACGATACTATATGCTCACCGCCCATCGTTGAAAATACAACATTGCTCGGTAAAAAAGCGTCGTGTTATAAAAGCGCTGCCGTGTGAACACAAACGTGGAAATGCATTTGTTCTATCTGAACGCTTTTTTAGCGGACGATCGTTAGAAAAGCGCTCGTGCGAACGGGCTTTAAGTACCAATGTATTTCTACTAGTACTCATTTGATATCTTGTATGAAAAAACTAATATTTATTTACTAAACATTGACGAGTGATCATCTCTTGATAAACTACATACTGTTTTTTTTTAAATAGTTAATTGGTCGTTGCAGATATAGAATGACAGTGCTCCGGAACCTGCCCAATCTGGAGAAATTAGACAATGTCCCGGTGCAGCCAGATGAGGTGGGTATTTATACAGAGTGTTAACAACTGACTAACTAAAGTATACTTTTTTTAGAAATCCATGAATCGAGATAAATTTGTCAAAAAATTAATACATTATCTAACCAAGGCCATTTGCTTATACATAATAATTAAGGTACTGTTCCACTCAAAAATCCACAATCATAACGAAGCATCTGGAGGTTGTCCCGGTAAATTGGACTGGTCTGAACCTGGTTGTTGCTAGTGACACACCCTATTTGTATCTAGCTGGACTAGTAACTGGAGAGGATAGTGGTAATTTCCTCTAGAAAAGGGTTTTAATTAAGCATAATATATTTTTAAAAATAATAGTTTCAGAAGTATTTTGCTAACCCCATTTGTTGTTACCTAGAGTCCATCTGGGTTAGTTATCTTCAGATATCTGGATGGAACTCGGGAACATAAAAGCTCGTTCTGACCATTGACGGTTCCCTTGTCAGGTGCAGGAGGCGATGCGGCGCGGTCGTCATATCCCGGACTCTGACGACGAAGGCTATCCCCAACAGGTGACCGAAATGTTTGATCAAATACAAGGTTATTTTTAGTCACGAGTTTTTTTTGTCTACTTATTCGGACAAGCATACTGGATAACTTTTTACTATGGGACCGATCTTGAAATCGCGGAAAAAAATCAAGTGTTCCATATATTCAACATCCACTGAAACTAGATCATTGATTCCCAAAGTGGTTCCACTTGGACCCCCAGGGGCCCACGGGATTCTCGACGGGGTCTACTTGGCGTAACAAAAAAACGGGGGTTCACAATTCGTAAGCGGGGGTCCACGAAAATTTATCTGGTTTCGATAGTGAAGAACTAAAATGTTGGCTTGACTTCACCTATCAATGTAGGCAGATAATATTTTAGGAAGCTCAGCGAGTGTTACTTGAAAAAACTTGCATATTCCATATTCAGTACAACAGGTCACTTTTGTTTTCGAAAACTGTTAATTCCTGATTGGAACTCAGCCGCAACGCAAAGGACATGACCAGCGCGACTATGGGCGCTAGCCTAGGCATTTAATATTAATGTGCAGCAAATATGGTGGTACTTTTAGAATTGTTATGCCCCATACTTTACAGCAAAAAAAAATCTTGACTCTGAAAGCCGAGAATCCAGAGAAAAATTAAGATAAGTTTTTGTTAAATAACTCTCCTTTTACACACAAGATGGCGCTAACACCTATTGCAATATAGTTTATGAATAATATTCTGAAATCTGTAACTACTTCAACATCTACAGATTCTTTTTAGCTTATTTGATTTTAGTTCTATCTTAGTACATCATAAGGGACCACAGTACCTATTACTAGCGCCACCATTCGTTTTTTATTAATTATGATCAATTAAAGTCGTTTCTACAAAAAATAAATCAGTCAACTACTCAATATCCGAATTATTGGTAAAAGTGGCCACTTTAAGCAATAATTCGGATTATGATTATTCCTATACATTTAATCTATGCCTGAATAACTCAAAAAATCTGAAATTGAGTAGTTGACTGATCTATTTTTTTGTAGAAACGTCTTTAATTTATCATAATTAATAAAAAACGAATGACGGCGCTAGTAGTAGATACTGTGCCCTCTTAACGTTTTAAGGCAATTAAAGCGCTTTTACTTTTTTTCTTTGACATTTCTTTGATATATAGTGAAATCTACAAATAAGATTTTCTGCTATGTCATCAAAAAAAAACTAAAATAAGGAACACAGGTAACAGGTAAAAATAAAACGATTATTAGATTTAATACAATTAAATGATGACAAGAAAAGTAGGAACTTCATACTTCGATTAACATAATACATAAGTACTTGCCGATTTTCTTGCTTTTTCTCAAATCGATATTTCATTATCAAATCTCCGAAAAGATGGTGACAATTTCCGGTCAGCACTAATGTACGCACGTAGGTATTTTTGTTTTTAGTTTCAAACGGGGTAAAAACTTACAATGAAAAAAAGATTAAAGTACCTACCGTTCCTTTGTAAAAAAGTCTTAAAACACGACAGTGAGAATTACTTGATCTAAATAATCTGCGCGATAATTTATTTTTCTCCATCTTGTTTGTTACGACGGTTACAGAACGGAGCGTATTATGGAACGTCACTAGCGGGATCCTAAATCTATCTATGGTCGGCGGTCGCATACGCATCAAAGTCTGCGGGAAGCGGAAACAATAATACCTATTTATTTCAAATCTGATATTCTGGACTTTATTTGAACTAATAACACCGTAGTAAATCAATGTTTATTTTATAAATAATAATGTTGAAGCAGTTATCCTGCACATATTGCCGAATTGAAGGGCGATTACTGGTCATGTCCTTTCCATAGTAAGATCTATAATATTCACATTTCTTGTCGACTTTTGCGAATATGGTAGAAATGTAGCTGCAGGGGGTCCACCGGAACCACCTAATTTTTGAAAGTGGTCTATGAGTAAAAAAAGTTTGGGAACCTCTGACCTAAATGGCGACCTGAACAGCTGATTTTTTTCGACGATTTCAAGATTGGTCCCATGGTAAAAGTTGTTCAGTTTGCTTGTCTGAACAAGCACACAACATTTGGCTCGTGACTAAAAAATAACTTTTACAAGCTGTCGATAACTTACTATGTTTGCTTGGAATAATTTTTTTAAGCTTTATTACAACCTTTACACCCGATTGAGCTGGATTTTTTGTATACACTTTTAGTTCTGGTGAAAATATAATATGCAATAGCTATTCAATGTTTTTAAGAATGGCCGCCGTTCCAAGTTTGCGGATTTTTAATCCATTTAGTATGGGTATCCAGAGAAAGGGCTCAAAGAATAGAACACGATGAATGGCTGTTGAACTAGTTAATAAACGTTTATTTTACAGATGTTTTTATATTATCATTTTGTTCTCTCTTTATTTTGACACATACATACAGTCTTTATAAAAACATCATACACCACCACAGCTCATGTATTACCCCACACCGAGGAGCTCGAGGCTACCCTTAGCATGTTTAGAGCCCTTTTTTAAGGCGAGGGAATCTCGTTACGATTCAACAAGGGGCTGAAAGCTGACAAGGCCGCCCCAAGGATATGCCATTGGACTCGGGTATACACCCCATCGGTGAGAGCGTCGGTGGCGCTGTGGCCTCGGTACTGGACTCTGCCCCGAATAGAATCGGGAGGCCCGCGATCGATCCTGCCATGTACCAATGTGTTTTTCGTTTCACGAATTGGCTTTTCTTCGAGAGTGATCCTTCTGTACTTTAGTACTATTATTTATTCTGTGTTAGAAGGCCAGTGCCGAGTCCACAGCGCCACCGACTCATAAAACATCGTACACATAAAAGTAATTGCAGTAATAGACAAAGTGTCCACGTTTGTTCATAAACAAAACATAAACTTAAATTTTTAATTATGAACAGTTTTTACACAAGATTATACTTACGACATTTTCGTCCAACTTCAGAGCGATGGTGGCGGGCGCTGTTGACTCGAAGGTGTACGCACCGGGCCAGCGTGATACACAACCGTACAGCCGACTTCAAAAGTAGATAAGCATTTCAGTACCATGTCACATCAACTATTCCTTTTATTTAGTATGGTTACACCTATATATTTCATTGTTAATAGTTGGTGTGACACGGTACTAAAATGTTTATCTACTTTTGAAGCCGGCTGTACAACGAACGGCTACTTAATTGTTTCTTTTTTCGTGTCTCAATACCGAACCCTAACCACGAAAGTGTACCGTTAGCAGGAGGCGTATAGCCAGTACCGGCAGGAGCGCTCCTGCGATTCCAGCCCGGAGAGAGAGCAGGAACCTTATCGCCCTCAGCGGATAGATCCCGTGAGTATACCGTAACCATAATACTCAATGAGACCATGTAATGTGTGTGTTTGTAAAAAAAAACTAAATAAATAGTTTACCAAAAATGTGCATATAATACCAAGCTCTCCTTTTTCTATAATTTCGTAACCTAGTCTTGTGAGTGTTAATTTTGCTTTGTCGTAAAACAAATAACTTCATGACTACAGTTCAGCCGCTTCGAGAATGTATTTTTGACAGGTCCTGCCAGATTCTTATTCTTGGGCAGTACGTGGCATAAGGGGCATTTTTGGATTATCCAAAACGCAGTTCTCGAAAATCAACTCTAATTATATTAGGCGGAAGGAACTGACAGGCCCTGTCAAAAACGTATTCTCTCAGCGGCTGAACTGTAATTTGTAAAATTGTTGGTAAGTCGTTACCTCTGATAAATCTGATAAGTTTCTTTTCAGCTAAAAGTAGTCCAGAATATACATTAACAATCTATATAAATAAAAATTAATGTATGTACTATGTACGTTTGTCCTCTATGCGTTCCGAAACCATTCATCAGATTGTAATGAAACTTTGGTAGGGTGTTCTGGGGACGCCCGTAAGGGTTCCTAGCAAAAAAAAATCATTAACGTGGCTTGCAACGCATGCCGGGTACAGCTCGTACACATATAAAAATGAAGTTTTATGAATTCGAACGACTCGTCTGACATTGTCTTCATTAATGGACTCTTACAATTTTAACCGAAGGCGCCATTTTGAAACGTCATCTACCTGCATAATACTTATAGCTACATAACTACCTACTATGCGTTCCAAATGAGATTAAGAAAGCCAATAATCTTGACCTGTCAAATGTCACTTGAAAAGTACGGTTTGCATAGAAAATGTATGAGTAAAAAAAATATTTTCATTGTCGTTGAATAACAGAATTTAAACACTCCTGAGGATATGTCATTCTGAACAACACTATGGGACAGTTGCTCCGATAACAACAAACTCTTGAATAACATTAATTTTAGGGTGCAACATTACGTGACAAATCAGTTGCTTTTGACCTCATAGGGTCTATAACGTCTTAACAGCAATACGGCACACATCCAGTAAGCCTGTAATTATGTCATGGTTAGTGATAAATATTGAGTAATTTTCCAGAAAATGTAAAGCGTCTTTTATATGTAATAAATAATTTTGCCTGCATGTATTGTCGTCGTCCGTATGTTTCGTCCTGTAACATAGTGATGCAGAGGTATAATTAAAATTCCACACTTATCAACAGTTTTATGACATTCTCATTCATAATTATTTTGTAATCACAATTAGTTATTGATTTATATCTATTATGTTCGCCCTACCTAACTGGCTCCAATTGACAGCTATGACATTACAATATGGTGAAAATTCATTCTTATTCTCATTTGGAATGTATAATACCGCCCGTGCTTATTAATAAAATATGAAACTGTAACATTATATTAGTTTGTGTGCGTGTGTGTGTATTGAAAAACTAATCTAATATAGGGCAGTGACAGCTCCGAGGCAGGAGGCGACGCTCCCACAGATAACACAATACATCATCAGGTGAGTGGAAATTATTCGTTATCAAAATATTCCCACTGCTAGACATAGGGTACCCCTAAATATAAGAAATGATCCCCTTAAAGTAATTACGCTATTGTAGCACGCCAGAATACCCGTCGAACACAATAGGCCCCCTCCGAATATAAAACTTCACCGGAGCACAGCGAGAGATAGTAGTTGACAGTCGTATTCGGATATAGTAGTGAGAACGCTCCGCTCCGCCCTGCGCACGATCTTTGTAGTTTCACTACAAAATTGGCGCCCAACGTGGGGGGCCAATTTTGTAGAAACTACAAAGTTTATAAACACCGTTTATTATCACATTCACAACATTTACACACAAATCACCTATCGTTTTATTTACTTAGGGGCCGTTCGAAAACCCGTGAAGTTTTCACTAGGTAAAAAAGAAAAGGATAGATATATTGCGAGAAAGAGAAGTTTAACTGGTTTTCAAACGCTAGCGAGTGATTTTCGCACTTCACGAGTTTTCAAACGGGTTCTGTCAGTTAAAAACGAAAAGAAGAGTTCTTGTGTTTTTCAACGCAAACTAGCTTTATTTTACAACTGCACAAAGTTTTACTTAATATTTGTAAACTTTAACTTCAACATAAAAACGAAATCAGTAGCCATAGATCACAGAACAGTCAACTGTCAATGTCAGGTAAAATTTAACGCTGACTGGGAGCCGTGAGAAATTTACTCCTGTCAGGCGAAAATTACTCTGCACTAATGCGTTCAGAAATACAAGCGGAGTAATTCGTCGGTTAACCTCGGTTTCACTCGGGTGGTTCTCGAACGCTATCGGGTGAAATTCATCTACCCCGAGTAAATATTACTCGTTTTCAAACGCACCCTTAATTACAAAAGAATGAAATCTAGGTACGCAAGGATCATGCGGAGGGCGGAGCGGAGCGTTTTCGATACTATATCCCAATACGATTGTTAACTACCGTCTCTCCCTAGACTCCAGTGACGTTTTATATTTAGAGGGGGCTTATTCTGTTCGGCCAGTATTGTGGCGTGCTACACTATTCAATTTACAATGAGCTTATGCCCAGCTGTATGATAGTCTCTGCGTGACAATACACAATGCAAAAAGTACCTAACTCCAATTTAAAATTTCACTAGTTTGAATCGACACTATTGTCATATTCGAAATGAAGATAGATTTGAAAGAATTTTTTTGACAAGTTGTTCTTTTTGCCCTTTTTAAGAACTTAAGAACATATAAGTTGGCATTTCTACATAGGCCAACACAGGTGCTTTTTTTGCTGTTGTCAAAATCAAATACAAGATTCTAATGAACCACGTAATGCACAATATCTAATACATTAAGCCTTGTATTTAGCCTGAAAAGTGGTTTCTTACAAATATGCAATTGAATTAATTACAACTATTATTTTTGATCAGTGTTAACAGAGATATTTTGAAAAATCGCACCGCTCGGGTTGGCCGAATAGAGCGCTACGTGTGAATGACCTAAACATAACGCACGCCGCTAAACTCAGCCTTTAAAATAACTCTTATGACCTCGTTAATTTTAATTTTATATTTTTTAGAAATAGAAATATATATATTTTTTTTATTGATAACGCTTCAGAAGCCAATTCCAACCAAAGTACTTTCAGATTGTACGTTATTTCTGTTACACATTGTATCTACATATAAAAGTGTGCGCACGTCCGTCCGCAGCAGTGCGTTGTATCGCCCGAGGACGAGCGCTGCGAGCACCCCGCCATGACACGCTCACACTACCAGGTGACACTTCATTTTTTAAACCTCCACTTTTTAAAAAGCAAAGGATCAATTCCATACTGCTATTTGACAGCAATAAAGAGTTTATAGTAACTGGCTTCTATATGTTTACACAAAGTGCCTATCATAATAAGTAGTATTTTGCTTAAATTTGCTTGTAATGATTGCAAATTTTTAATTTGTTGTTTTTATGTTCCTATTTTCAGTATTTGCTTTTTGTTCTTTGCGTGACCCAACATTTGTTTGGTAATGCTTATGTGCTCATGTTTCCGTCTGTCCGTCTGAGTCTAATATCCCTGGGCAATCAAGAGACTCAAATTTTAACAAACCTCTAGCTTAGCCCATTTTGAATTTTTTAAGTCACATCTTTAGGTCTGCCACCTATCTATGGTCAAAAACCCCAATTATCATAATTATATTAACTCAATATAATTATGGTTGTTGTAGCAACTCATTTAACTGGATTTTAGGAAGGACCCTTTAGACCTAAGGAATGCCACTAATTAATTAAGGCCAGAGACTAAACAACGTTTTTGGTTGTGTCAACATAGTTATGTAAACGTTATGGCGTAATTGAAAATTCATACAATTAATGTGGAAATCCATTTCAAAAAAGTTGTATCAGTGAAAAAATATATTACGGAGAATTAGAAAATTAATTTTACAATTTCTAATTTTCAATGATGCCATAACTTTTATATGACTATCTTAACATGGGTAGATTTCGGCTTGATAGGGCATGTACTTAACACCTTGCATAATACAGTGATATAGGTATCAAATAAAAGGGCTTGACGATTAGAGCAATGCGAGTAAGCAGCATAACTCTAAATTCAATAGTCACGCGTCACGCGGCAACTCCAAAGTTATGTATGAATGAGTTATGAAACATTTTTTTGTTATGAATTGGGTAATCCCGGCGCGGAAAAATCTGTCGCGGCAATGACTGCTCCCCTGTTCCGTTCCTTATTTCGCTATCCTATTTGATTCAAAGATATCATTCATTCCTCAGCACAAAAAAAGAAATAAAATAGAAATAGAGGTGTCATTCTAAGGCCAATAGTTCACTTTTGACCGCGACGGTCATCATTCCGCACTGAGATTATAAATCATGATACAATCCACTTTTAATGAGTTTTTACAATTACAAAGTAACTACATTGTTTATCATGAACACAGTCACAGTGTTACGTTTCTCATCGCAGCCTCGCTCGCCGGACGCCGCTCTACCTCATTCGCTCTCGACGCACAGTGTAAAGGTAAACATTCATTCACTCATTCGTTCACTGACACTCGTTCAATGCTCATTCAACCACTTTTATTAAATTACCAGGAGTACGCATATTCGACTAACGGCGAGTGCCGCAGCGGAGCACCCCTCAACTCGCCGCCCTACGAAGCCTATTACGAACGGACGGACAGGTAAATATTATACAATTTGTTCATAAAATAGCGCAAACTCTCAGACACCTCAATTTTTTTATTACAAAAGAATTAAGTATATAAATTATGCCAAAAAAATATCGCGGATTGTTTACGAAGATTTTTTTTGTTATTTTGTTGCATATCTTACAAAAAAAAACTCTATGGTCGCGTATACTCGTCTCTTCGCGTGCATGTCAGTAATGAATGAGGGATAAAGACGGTAGAGTTAAGTAAATTTAAAACGGCGTGATTTAATATTTTTATTTGATAAAATTAACCATTTTTTTTATTTGTGGAATCAATTCTACTCTTGATTCTGATAAAACTAATTTTAGGTTTTGCGTCATTTCATTTACGCGTTGTATACAAGAGATATTGTTAATTATTTATTGTATCGCTATTGTTTAACAATAAGGTATGCGAAAATTATGAGTAGTAGCCGTAAAAATCGAATATGCTTTGTAATGTGCCATTGCGTAGATCGGAGTCATACCAACCGGCGTCGCAGCCGCCGTGGGAGAGGGACAGAGAGTGCGCGCGGGAGCGAGACAGAGAATATCCTTCTGCCGTCATGGCGGAGCACAGAGGGTTCACGAGGAGGCCTGTTGCTAGGGTCAGTGAAATCTCACGTTTATTAGGATTATATACGCACGGTGAAGTTGTTCGCAATAAGCTAATTAATTTTTGAAATTTAAAATAGGTACAGGCAAGGATTTTGTATGTTAGCTTAAAGATTTTTTTGATTTTGTCGCATCATAAAGGCAAATGAGATTACAGATATTGTTGATTCAATCTACCTAGTGTAAATTGTAAAAATCGTTATGGTGGAGACCATTCTGGTGCTGGGACAGCAAGCCCTTTTACCGATCACATGGTTTTCAAATGATATCATTATGAAATCATAGTGCAAAACGGAAAATAAGATTTTCGGTGAGATTTTTGATCATTCGTTCATTATTATCATGATGACATCATTGAAATTATTCCATAGTGATGATAGCATTGGAGATCGGTAACACGAAATGAAGCATTTCATGACTTCTTTATCTCAAAAATTAAAAGAGGGCGTCGTACATCATCCTATTTAAGGCACCGGCCTCAGCAATGAAGTTATCGTTTTGCTTTGTACTAGTACTAATTTACCTTTATATGTACTTGAGGAAATAAACTTTATTGTTATTATGTTTAAGTATACCTTCTTACAATGGATCAAGTAACTTATAAATACTCTATTTAACACAACAAACTATCAAATTACTCATAGTTTGTATATCGGTATAATGCGACTTAATACTACTAAACGTTTACGGTGTTACTACAAAAAAAAAACGTTGTCTTAAGTTAGATACTGTTTAAACATGATGCTGTTTCATTTGTTTTAAACAGACAGCATCATGTTTATGTCTTACTAGCTTTCCTCTTGCTCGCGGCTTCGCCCGAGTAATTATTGTTTTTCCGTGGGAACTTAATATCTTCCCGTAAAATAATTTTGTAGCCTATTATATAGAAGACTGCTGTATTTATATTTAGGAGCTCGAATAATATATTTCATAGAAATTGGAGCAGATTTTAAATATTTTCCATAGAAACTTTCAACCCTTATTTTGCACCCTTATGCTTTGGCTACACGCTCCGTCTTGCCTGCGCAGTCCAGAACTGTGCAGTCATGACTGTAAAAAAGACTGTATACGGTGTAGTGGCCACACGTACAGGTAAGCTCTTGCAAACTGGACTGTGCAGTCCTATATGTATTTGGATAGCTCGTCACGCATCACGTCAAGATGTGGCCAATAGAGGAGGGTTTTTTATTAGGAGTGTTATTTTCTTGTCTATACAAATAAATAAAATTGAAGTGTCTGTTTGTAATGTCAAAATAATAAGTTTTTACTAAATGGGTATGAATGTATATCGGGTACCAATAACAAAAACACAATTTAATTTTTTTTGTCTGTCTGTTTGTTCCCGCTAATCTCCGGAACGGCTGGAGCGATTTTGACGGGACTTTCACTAATAGATAGCTAATTATATATCTTATCTTATCTTATAACGGGGGGGCCCTAGGGGGCCCTGCACTTCGACCCTTAGGGATTCTTTGTACTTCCCCAATTTCTTCATTCATTGATTGCTATCATGCAGGGGGGATAGCCTTGAAGTCTTCGGGTTTGGGATATCCAGTCCCAAAGAGACTCATTCTCCTACGAGAAAGGGAATCACAGTCGCACAATATGTGTTCCATGCTCTCCTCTCCCTCATTGCAGGCCCTACAGGTCTGTGTGTTGCTCAGACCCATTTTTGCTAGCATACGATTAATGCCAAAGTGGCCAGTCAGAGCACCCAACAGGAGTCGGATTTGCATTCTGCCTGAATTCATTGAGAATTTGTTGTAGTTATTCAGGCCCATGAACCGCTTGGTGTGCGCCATTCCTTTCTGAGCGACCCATTCATTTTGGTGTCTTCTCTTTGCTTGATCTCTGATGACAGAGTTGACTGCACAGTGTACCAGACTCACAAAAGGTTCCGGACCCACAAAGTTGGTTTCCGATCCTTGTCTTGCGAGACTGTCTACCTTCTCGTTTCCGTGGAAACCCTCATGTCCTGGAATCCATATCAGCTGTACTGTATTTTTTTCTAGTTTTTTTTTCTAGTTTAGCTAATTATATAAGGTATAACATAGGCTACTTTTTATCAAGATCGGTCCAGCCGTTACTATTCTACGCGGACGAAGTCGCGGGCACAGCTAGTTTACTGATAAAAAAGCAACAAGCTAACAAGCCGGCAACGAACTGAATTAAAAAAATCCTTTGAAAAACCCTTTACAGCAATCATTTTTGGATTCGCGATGTGTATGTACTTGTAGCGATGTGTAGTCGAAAATAATTTCTTCGGACTGATGCGCGGCTTGAATGACCGGCCACACGCTCAAGTAAAACCGTGCAAGCCAAGTTTGCGCAGTCCAAATCTTTAGCAATTCAACAATTGCACAAGCCGCGCTTCCGGGACTGCGCGTGCTACCGTCTTGCCGTCCACACGCACGCACTTAACTGCGCAAACTGGTTTGTGCAGGCATGCTCGCAGGCAAGACGGAGCGTGTGGCCGGGCTATAAGGGGGTGAATTCCAATAAACCATGAAACACGTGTTCAATGAAATATTTTAAAGAGCATGAATCTCAAGTTTTATCAAAATAATGCTAATTTAAAAAAAACATACAAACTTGCAATCTCTATTTCATCCTTAAAGGGTTAATTTTTTTTAAATCCCTTCTTAGTGTGCGTCCGCATTTTGAATTAAAACAACTGTCCAAATTTCACGTTTCCACCATTAGCGGTAGTGCGTGCGTCTATAGATGGGAACTTCTTCTCATTTTATATACAGGGTATAAGTGACGGTGTCCCTTTTCTTTTAACCGTGAGTTTAGGCCATGATCCTAATTTGAAAATCGCTGAAATTTTCTTCCGGAAAATTTATAAATTTTCCGATTTAAAAAAAAATGTGATGTAATATAATTAAGTTAACGTTTACAAATCATATTCTGTCAAAAAAAAACAATAAATACACAAAAAATTTACTTCGCAATGTAAATCGTATAACATTTCCATCATACTGCGCGCGGAATCAGCTGTTTGGGTCATCGAACGTCAACGCACCGGTGTGAGTGGAACAAAAATGATGCCGGCGAACGCAAAGTATGGCGCTTTGCGTAACATGAATAAAAATTAAAACTACTTTTTTCGCTTTAAAAGCTTTTCAGGGAAAAATAAACATCGGTAAACAAATATTAACATAGTCTGAACTCACTGTTGAAAGAAAAGGGGCACCGTCACTTACACCTGGTATATAGATATTAGCGTTTTAAGACTTTTTGTAGTAACACCGTTAAATTCTTTGACTGTACGTACACATATAACACAGAAGGTACTTGAGCATCACTGTCACTCATCATGCTTTAACCATATTTCCGCGAAAACTGTTAAAAAAAAATGTGTACGTAGGTAATCGATAAATCATTAACACGTTTAAGTTTTGATTGATCTGTCTCAAGAAAAAGACAAGTCACAATAATTGAGACTGAATTTTAATTGAAAGCAAATTGGCGTGGATATCATTACATTACCATATGTTCACAAGCTGATGAACGAACTGTATATTGCAGAATTCCAATTTGCTGTCAGCTGTCCTCTGTCTGGTGAAAGAGTTGGACTACCCCAGCCTCGAGGTCGCCGAGATGGCGGTCAGGTGAGGTCTTTGCACTGGCTACTATTTACAACTAGAAGATATTGTAGTTTATTATCTTTTTATGTTAGGCAGAAATGTATGAATTGACAGCAAACTCCAGAGGACTTGAAATTGTCTCAGGCAATTTTTGTTCCCGTCAACGTTATGGGAGCATGATCATATGCTTTAGGCGATTAACACACTGCCACGCACCACGCTGCATCATGCGCGTCGACGCAGCTACGCGCGTACTTGCGGGAGTGCATATCCGCATCATCATGCGGGTTTTTTACGCATTCACGCGCGTAGTTGCGTTTCCAAAATCAACGTCAAGCCCTTCCAAAATCGCGCACGGCACTGCGGAACTCGGTATGCCATACCTTGCGTCTCGCCCGCACCTACGCGCGTGGGTGCGTCTTTCACCGCTTTTAGGCGCGTTTTCTGTGTGTTGGACTGTGCGTGTTTTCTATACAAACGAAGATACAAGCAACGTAAGAACACGCATTCACGCGCTACGCTCCGTGGTGCGTGGCAGTGTGTGAATCGCCTTATAATCGCGCTTGGGAAATTTATTGTCCGTACACTGTTGTTTCATGCGATAGGCAATAATCGATACTGTTTAAAAATATCGATAGAATGAGTATCGATTTCTTTTTTCATATTTCATCTCTATCGTTTATATGTAGGTGTCGAATGGACGAGTTGGCCAACAGCCAGTGACCCAGCGCCTGCTCGCCGAGCGGCGACCGTAACTCCAACGAGTAAGGGCTACAATCGCCCAGCAATTGTCTCCTTAAACCGCAACATACGGAGAACACAAGCTCCCCTTGTGTAATCTACTAAATCATAGTATGGTCTGATGTATGATCTGCCCCATTTTGCCACCTACATGTAAGAAAGAATCACGCCAATTCTTGCGGACGATTTGCTGTAGAATCTCTGGATTGCATGTTAAACTAGTAGCGTATACTTGACGTACATACTTATAATATCTCGAAAAATTATCTCGAAATACTGTATCTCGAACTCTGCAATTCTATGGTTAGCTGCTGTGATTATGTCTCAGATATTATGTTATCTCTTACGAACTTCCGAGGCCTAAGTTTGATTTGAAATGTCTAAATTGGCAGCACCTTTCGATTTTATTTGATAATATAGAGATTAGATCGTTTTTTATAATCGATCGTTTCTGTTTTCTAAATAAGATCGTTTCTTGGGTTCATTACGTTCAGTTTTATACTCTTGGATAGTACGGGTAATTTGCACGTACGTTTATAACTGAATCCTTACTTTGCTCACTTCCGATACATGCTAAACCTAACAGTTGTCAATTTTGCCAAAACTTATACATAAACTGTTGTACATATAACTTGAGTATATGTATGGTAATAAAAATAAATGAATAGAAAATTGAAATAGATCAATAATGAGGATTTATATCATTTTATATTGCGAAAACGATCCAATATTATTAGTGAGTAAAATCTAGGCGGCGCTAATTTATGACAGTGCGTATAGGTACTTGCTAATTTCTATTGTAAATATTTTTTTCAAATTTTGATTTTGAATGTTCTCACGTAGCGTATTAGTATTTGTAAATATAAATATAAACGAACTTTACATTTTTATTGGGTATATAAATTAAAATATTTTAGTTTTAAATTGAATCACTTTGACTTTAAGTATGAAATTGCTGTTTCACTTTATCCTTTTGTAGTAATTAATGATGCTTTTATTTGTAACCCCATAACGGTTTACAGTTGAATAGAAACGTCATTCACAAGATTTTAAATAAACTTGTATGATTTTCAACGAGTTCTGTAAATACTTAATCAGAATAAATTAGATGCGCGAGTTTAATCCGAAATGTTGGTTTCATAAATATAATCTCCAATGTTGTCATGTTTGATTTACTGATTTTGGAGAAACAAAATAAATGTGAAGCACTCAGATGTTAAAACAATTCGACAATGTCATAGTTGAATTTTTATATTAAGTATTTGTTGATTTGTGTACGAAATTGCAATGTGTTATGTTTATGTTGTTGTTTGATAACCCGTCGATAGATCCCATGATCGATCATTCGATGTACAGTAAGCTCCTTGTCAAGCTATACTGTTTGACCTTTGGACCGTTCTTATGCTGCTCGTAACAGTGACGGTTTTCGTAGTGTACATGTATAGCTTGAATTTTAGGAGCTTACAGGGGCCCAATTCAGCTAATAAGCTACAGCCGAATCGAAACTGAACCGTTACGATCGACCAATCAGAACGCCACATTATCACGTCATCGAGCAGTTGAAAGGCAATATAAGCGCTCCGATTGGTTGACCGCAACGGTTCAGTTTCGATTCGGCTGTAGCTTATTAGCTGAATTGGGCCCCTGTACGTTTGTCAAAACGAACTGTGATCGTTTGATTAGGCTATCGTGGTGTTAAATTAAGGCATAAAATTTCATAGTTTATTTCTCGATTTCAAGTGACATTCATTATCGTGGTGTTAAATTAAGGCATAAAATTTCATAGTTTATTTCTCGATGTCAAGTGACATTCCTTTGTTGATTTCTGTACGAAAATGCATTATGATTCATTAATGACGTTTTCACTCTGTAATTGATCGATTCTTTAATCACTCGTTCGATAATAGCTCTTTAATTGATCGATAGGTCCGATGATTGATCATTCGATGTACGTTTGTCAAAACGGTCTGTGATCGTTTGAATCGTTTGATTAGTTGGTTTTCGACTAGTTTCGACGATCGATGTTGTCAGTCAAACTGGCGAAGCTTAATTTCAACAAATGTTTCAAAAACCATTCGTTTATTGCTCGCGTGGCTTGCATAGGTAGCGAAATATTTGGTTTATCCAACAACCAACAATACTTATTGTTTAATTTCTAGATTTGTGAACAAAGCCAAGCTTGTTTGTGTTGTGTTATGGTCCTACGACAATTGTTTATTTGTGATATGTGGTTAGTAGCGAAGAGCGTACAATTTGTTTTTATATTTTTATTTTGTAATTATACTAATTTTAAATGTGAAGTGGAAAGCTATAAAAACAGTACGGAGCTTAGGTTGTCTATCTCACAGCCTGTGAACTTTTTGAGTAAATTCAGTTTAATTATACTGCTTTTTTTAGATCCATAATATTAACAAAACTGCAGAGATTCAAAATTTTGTTAATGTACACCCGACAACAAATCAATAGTAGATTGTTCACCGCGGGAAGAGAGTGACTGATTACTAGCGAGAGAGTACAAAACACCCGAGGCAGGAATCGGACTTTCTCCCAAGTGCTATATACTTAGCGCTTTCTACTACACCTGTAAGGAACATTTAAAAACTTCTTTGATTGAAATTATTTATAGAATTATATTAGTATGAAAATATTATTACACTTGTATGGATGTCATCTCAACATCACTTTCACTACAAGAATTCGCCATTTTAACTTTTATTACGTAATAAACTCACATCGTAACAAAAAATTACGATTCACAGATTTCATGAAAAATTCGCGCTTCTTTTCTTTTTTATAATAACATAGAGTTCTGAGATCATACAGCCACCTCGCAGCGCGGCAAAACGCAGCGCAGGTCGTGGTGAGTGGAGGAGCGCGTTCCCCCGCCCCCGCACAGCGCGTGCTCAAACAGAATAGAAATGGATTTTTTCCTCCCGCTAAAACGCGTTGGAAATGGATTTTCATATAACTTTTCCTCTCGCTTATTTTGGTCGTGGAAAAGACAACTTTCTCTTTCATTTTGAATGAATAATGACTGCTGTACCGATCGGGTGTAGTATAAACATTATTATTTGACCTTGAGACCACCGGCCTTGAGAATCGATCGCTCGTGATAGAAGCGGTTTTCACTGCAAGTGAAAATCTTGACGTACTGTTTGTTCATTGTACCTATAGTCCACCTCAAAAGCATGAACACATACATTAATTCATAATTAGTATTAATCATACACAGTGTTTGCAAAGCTTATATGGGATATATATAATATTGATGTGGTACTTAAGCGAATTTAGTGTTCGCCTGTACTTTAATAAATCAATCTTAAACTAAGGTCTTACGGCGAGCGCTTAAAGCAAGGTTAAAACAATGCGTGAACAGAGACACCTCTACTTCAGTGTGTAGCTTTATCTCGCTTTAACCTTGGTTTTGACATTGTTTTAAGCGATCACGGTAGGCATGTACACCTCAAGAGGCTAAAAGTTTTGTATATTATTATACGGTGTTTCTACAAAACTACACAAAAAAACAGCTTCATATTTAAACCATGAACGACAAAAGACTTACTGTTGAATAACGTTTTGTGGTGAGACTCCTAATATTAGAAATGAGAAATAGGGAATGTGCGCACTTTTAATAAATTATTTTTCATATGACAAACCATTTGTTTAATATATAACTTAATAAAGTTATCATCAGCACCAACACATAATATACGTTTTAGGATATATACAGGGTTAATTTCAATGCACCTGCAACCTCGCAGGATTAGATAGTTAACATCATTAACTACAACGTTTGTTTTACGAGTTTTATGATAACTCAATTAATTGAACAAAAATCAACTTTCAAGTTTTTATTGCACTGTCGTGACATTGATAAGCCAATCCCCCAGTTTCTGAAAGGCTGATCAAAATATTGTTCAGCTAACATCCATGTCATCTTAACAGCAGTGTCAAATCAATTGGAGTTTCCGAAACGTTGGTTAGCCAAAATTTACTTGTCTTTAATAATTTGATTTCTCGTGGGAAATATTTTTAGACACTGTCATATTGATGAAATCATATATTTTGTTTTATTTATATGTATTTTGGAAACCCAAAATGGGTCTTTCCTTAATAATTTTGAAATAAATTTGACAGCTGTGTCAACTGACACAGTGATAAGTTTATTTAGCTTTCAGCAACTCAATTCATAGCATTAGATTTGACAGTTTGTTAGTTCATTTTATCGCTGAACAGCCTTTCGGAAACTGGGTGTTAGTTTCATTTATAAGCGACAACGAAAGACCACGCTACGCTCGCGCGCTGTCCCAAGTAATTCTGGTGATGCGCGTAGAGCTACAAACATTCTAGAATTATATTAAATTATTATGAATTTTTGTATGAATGTAAAATCTAACGAATTATCAAAAGTCGTAGGACTAACATTGTTGTTTATGATGGTAATATGTAAGATGGTTCTATGTAATCCTGCGAGGTTGCAGGTGCATTAAAATTGACCCTGTACACAGAATGTAAAAAGACTGGTACCGAAGCCGAAACTCACGTATTGCTCCCATCATCACTATAGTTTTTGTCTTCTAGACCATGGTTGTAAACTACTAGTTACCGAGATATTCAAGGTTAAAGTTACAATTTTTTTTTCGAGATTTTTATACTTAACTGTTAGAAATGTATTTTGATAATTTTCGTCCAAAGAAACATCTACGAAAAAAAATCTATATTTCTTAACAAAATTTATGACTTAAAAGGAATCTCTTGCGCGGGAAACTCTTCTTGCTTTACACGCACTCACACTGACTCACTAACACCGACGCGATATCCGGACGCGCAAGCCATAGGTGCGGGCACGCGTTACATTGCGTAGTATTTATTGTCGTTTTTTTAAGCCTAAAAATTAGTTTCGTTTCACATCATTGATTTTTCGTTATATTGCTTTAATGGTCTGAATGCGTCGATGCGGGCTTCGGTATACGTCTTTTTACATCCTGTATGTAATCTTAACCCGCTTTGTTAATTTATAATACATATTTTTAAATCAACAAAGCAATAATTGTTCTAAAGTGCTAGACTAAGAGAGCTGACATGTACTATGACGTCATTGTGCGCTGTCCCGGTCATGCATTCAAAAATCAAGTTTTCTATAAGAAATGTAATATTAATTTTACTCGCTAATAACCTTTTTATATTTTGCCGTATTTTGAAGGTCTTTTTCTTGTTATTATTTGTTTAAGTTTGTCCATAAAAAGGATATAATCCAAATTCCAAATTATATATTATACGCAAATTAAAACAAATAAAATATGTACAATTATTAAAGTTAATTGCTGCTGAAACTATAAGTTAGGAACCCTCATGCCATCTCGTAAGATTTGCGTGGTAATGAAAGAGACGCGAGATTGTTGTAAATGTTTACCGACTAGCGTTAGTGAATTTGTGCGGTCAACGACACATCAGAGCTGCGATTATTAAAATTATCAGACAACGCATAGCTATGACAGTTCTGTTCGATAGAAACAGGTTTTTTGTATTCGTAGTCGTTCGAATATGTCGGCATTCGGAATTGTTCGAATATATTGGTATTTGAATCGTTCGAATATATTGGTATTTGAATAGTTGGAATACATTGCTAATTGGAATCGGTGAAATATACTTATTGACATTCAAAAACATTTTGTATTTTTAAGGTCGTCGTCATCTTCCGATGTTTGACCATGTTTGACGATTGATATGATCGATATTTCGTTTTTCTTCAGTGAGTCATCAGTCTTGTTTACGATCGATCGTGAAGGGACGAACGATTCTTACAAGATATTGATTTTTTTACAAAATCGTTAATCATCTAATTAAAAAAATATGGCGTCTATGGTGGAAATAGGTAATAATAAATGATTCGCCACGTTGCTTACATAAACGTGACGTAAAAGCCGCGACGTTGATTTATTTTTTTGGCCGCGATCAGTCTGTGTCAAATTGACAGTTAGATGTATCAAATATAGTAGTGAACTATGTCCTAGCTGTCATTAAACAACGTCTCGTTGCCTCATTCATTGTTCCAACTGTCGGTGTACTGTCTCAAAATCAATTGAAATATGTTGTCGTTTTGAGCAATGTGATGTGTCGTTGACTGTACACAGCTGAATGAATTTCCAGTTTAAAAGAGCCGAATTTTAGAATGACTTGAATTGCTCGCACACTTTTCCGCGGCGAATCGGACTTGTCGCCGAAAAAATTCGGAGACACTTTGGATTTGGACTCATTCGGCCCGTTCACCTTTGACGCGTAGAAGTGTGCGTTCATCCTTCCTTAGGTAATTATAGGTGAACGACATTTATGATGACGTCAGAGTTGTGAGTAACCACGCTATGTCCGGCCTTTTTTGTACTAGAAGTTGAGAAGTCTGGAGATTGTGCAAATAATAAAGTAAATAAAACAATTAACTTGCCCAAACTACGCAGTCGTTTTATTTTTCGTGTATGATAATGGTATCCTTAAGTTTATTAGCGGACATGTAACAGAAATAATGCACACCCTATAAAGTACTTTGGTCGGAATTGGCTCCTAATCGATTTGAATTTAAAAAAAATACAAAAACGATACTATAAATTGAAGCTAGAAAATATGATACATAATACAAGGTATTAAGAGTCATTTTTAAATGCAGTTGTACAGCAGTGCGCTTAGTGCCAGTTTTACAGAGTTTTACTAGAAAACACGCATCTAACGCGTATCTAGTAGCTACTATGGTATGAGGTAGCGTCCTCTAGTGAATTTGTAAAACTCTTATAAACACTCTGTGTGCCTAGTGCGAGTTTTATCGAGCTCTACTCGATCGTACGCATCGAACGTGTTAACGCGAATTCGTATGGAATTAGAGCAGCGCCATCTAGTAGTCACTAGATGAAGCTGTCTCATTCCATAGCAGCTACTAGATGGCGCTGGTCTAATTCCATACAAATTCGCGTTAACGCGTTCGATGCGTACGATCGAGTAAAACTCGATAAAACTCACACTCCGCACACTGGAATAAAGTTACGCGGCATGCGTTATCGACATCAGCAGAGTGGCCTGTGCGAGTTTTACCCGATCACACGCATTGAACGCGTAAACGTGAATTTGTATGGGATTGAGGCAGCGCTATCTAGTAGCTGCTGATCGAGTTAAACTCGGTAAGACTCGCACTCGTAATTCGTACACATGTCATGCATGTGACGCTCTGCTCGACCACCATGCGCGAATTGCGCGATGCGTAGACTGTTCATGCTATACCGATTGTGATGAGGATAGTAAGTTTTAAAAAATATCTCTGTTACTACAGATAATAAAAAAAAATATCTGGAAATAAATTGATTTATTTGCATATTTGTTACAAACTACTTTCAGGGTGTGCGTCATTTCTGTTACACGTTGTATACTACAATTATTTCCCGGATAGCATGCAAACTTGAGGCAAGTTTGAATCAAACTTTCTAGTTTCCCAACAACAAGCTTGCATCAAATTTGTTTTAAGCTTGCATGATGTTTGTTTTTTCAATAACGCAATGTACATACAATATTGCCCCAACAAACTAGTCGCTTTTTAAAGTTTGTTGGGGTAATATTGTATGTACATTGCTACATTGTATCACAAACTATATAGAGATACTGCATTGTATACTGCCGAAAAAAACAAAAATTACGCAAGTTTGTCAATGGGAATCTAGAAAGTTTGATTCAAACTTGCACGACAAGCCATTGCTATCTGGGTTATGTCCATACATAATAGAGGCTCTATGGGTTATTGTCAGAAAAAATCTATAACGATCGCTTATAATTTGACAGTCATTGCGCCGTGAACTTGTGGCTCTGCGCCGACTTCCTTTTATAAAGGAGTAATGGATGGACTGCGACTGTCAAATTGTAAGCGATCGTGATAGATTTTTTCTTAGACAATAACCCCCCAGGGGGGCTACAGCCTAACTCATTGCGATCACTCGCTATCGCTTTCGTGACATTAGAACAATAGTTCTAATGTCATCTGTGACATAAAAACTATTGTTCTAACGTCATGATAGCGATAGCGAGTGCTCGCTTTGAGTTGGCGGTACGGCCGCTGGTCCTGTATACAACCCGTGCTGTTAAAGAATGGGATTAGCTAAGGCGGCTCATCGAGCCGGTACCGTCAGCTACCAACGAGTGTGAGTATAGACGGAAATAGTGTGCGAGCGAGAAGTGAATACATGCGCCGCCATTTCTAATCCCATTCTTTAAGAGGATTGTGAAGTAATCGTGCGCGGCGCGAGTAGGTATTTTCTAAAATGCTATCTGTTTCACACCGCTCGGCCTCCCGTCTGGCGTTTACACCACAAATACAACACGCGCAAATTCTCACGCACACTACGACAGCAGCGCGCGACTCCTCGGCGCGAGAACTCGAGATCATTATTTTACCGTTTGTAATGTTTTGCGTTGCTTAGGTATTCCTGACTGCCTTTCCGCTCGCAACTTTGCCTTCGTTATTTTCGTTTTTCGTGAGGGAATTTTGTTTTCCCGTATGAAAAATTATTTTATAACCTTATATTACTCAGTGATAATGTAGCATTCTATTAGTCAAATTTTTTTTTAAATCAGCCTAGTAGTTTTTAAAAATAAAAAATATAATAAATAAAAATAGCTTTATTTCTAAAAATCATTTTAACAATAATTACGCCGCGACTTCTCAGTGAGCTAGTTTTGAGTTTATTCATTACAAACAAAAATACAAATCTTCTTTCTTTATAATATTTTAGTAGATAAGTTTCGTAAATTATTTCAGTATTCCTTTGAAATTTTTAGTGTAGGCACTTACTTGGTATCCCTACCATGTCCTACTTTATAGGTTATTTGTTATGAAAGTACCTATCTATCGTACATTTACCTGTCTAAAGAAAATGACTTTTTGTAAGATGAGTGTTATACTGAATTAAAATGATTTTCATTTGAAATGTGAATCAATAATGGATCCTTTTATGAAAAAAATAAACACTAAACATAAAATGACATTTACAATTGTTTAAAAAAGAACAGAGCTCTTGTTAACTTAAAAATGAATAACAAAAAATCTATTATTTTACATAGATAAATTAATACTTTTACATACAAACTAAATAGGAGCAGGGATTTAAAAATATAAAGTAATAATTATGCATCAAATAAAAAATACCTCTCATTTTTATACACTAATCTTGAGTAGTTATACTAATAGTCTTAGAATTCTAATTTTTACCATCTCCTTGGTCTAGTCCGTCCGGCGGGGTTCGATTCGTCGGGTTCGTCCGGACTACAAAAACACTGAAAAGTTAGAAATAATATAAGAATAGGTACAGACAACATCACACATCATTATTGAAGACGGTGCCAAATTTTAAGACTCTAGGAGATCATCGTTTGGCACCGACTTCAATATAGAAATGTAATGTTGTCTGTACCTATTCTTACACTATTTTTAACTTTTCAGTGTTTTTGAAGTCAGTTTTTATTTTTTGTAAAATATTTTTTTTGTTTAACTTTTTAGTGAAAGAAACCCTAATTAAATTAGGGTATCCCTCGATTTTCATAGGATCCCATCATCAGAACCTGACTTTGGTGACCTAGGGACCACCCTAGGATTATACTCTATCGAATACAAAAAGAATTTTGAAAATCGCTCCACAATTGGCGGAGTAATCGCGTAACATACACACAAAACGGTTGACACGGTTAGCGCAGAGGCCGAGCGATCGCCTACTGCGCAACAGGGGCCTTACCATGATCGCTTATAGCAAGATTAAAACAATATTGAAACAGAGACACCGCTCTTGCTGCGTATAGCGCCATCCTGCTCTCAGTGCGGTTTCAATATTGCTTTAGGCGATCATGGTTAGGGGGCAGGTCGCGGGTTCGATTCCCGCACGGGACAGATGTTTTGTATGGCCTACAGAAATTTGTTCCGGTCTGGGCGTATGTGCATGTGATATTCTATGTTTGTAACTGCACCCACGACACAGGAGAAAATCCTGGTGTGGGGCGACGTTTTTATAAAAAAAAACACGTTGGACGCACCTTTAAAATTTAAGGATTTCCCTCCATTTTTATGGGATCCCAATTCCCATCATTTGATCCTAACTTTGGTAACCGTGGGACCACCTTTTTTGAAGTCGGTTAAAAATACCTATTAGTATATGTAATCAGCTGCTTTAAATTTTATAGTTAAAATGAAAAAAAAAACTTCAAAACCGTACGAAGGGTGCCTTCTTCCCATATATGCCTACCCTGCCTACCCTACATACTCGTATATTATTTAGGTACTTTGTCGTTTGTATTTTTTATACAATCGTAGATTCCATAACGCGAGTAAAACCTTAGAGCCCAGCTTTAGAGGAATAAAATTCAAATAAAATAATATTAAAAATAACGCTACCAATGACTGTAATAGACTATGCATAGTCTATTACACGTTTTTAGCTGCTCCAACTTCATACATTGCATAACAAATACCTATCACAAGAAACAAAATACGAATTTATTTTGAGTTGGTTTCTTTATGGCACATATTTATTATAACAAACAACTACTTACATACTTACATTTTTTTTCCTTTTTTGGTTTTGGGAATTTACAGTAAAGTTAACAGGCTACAGGTTGCTAACCCTTAAATAAGGAAATTTGTATTGAAATAAAATCTTTAAAATAAAACACTAAAATCAATAAACGTATTCAAAAATATATTTACTTTTTCATGTATAAGGTATTTGTGAAGATTAATAGTTCCGACTTGAGTAATAACTTTCACTATTGATCGATATATCGATATTACTTTCTCCTCCCTAGGCGACAATAACTACGATAACATAATGTCACATCACTATCACTACATTGTACCCCTGCCCCCGACCCGTATCGTGCGATAGAGAGTTGCAAGAAATGGTCGAAATTGCCTACAATTCCTGTTTGAAATATTGTTTCGGGCGATAACTGTTTTACCCCCTAAACCTTTATGAAATTAGACGCTTTTGACATTCATTAGATTCAGTATACCTTAATCTATGTTTGTACGTTTTGCTTTTTTTTGTAATTCAGTATAATTTAGTCAAAAAAATACAAAAATGCTCAAGGTAGTTTTTAAGTCGAAAATATAGATATTTAGATGCTAATAACTTATATTCTGAGCAATATTTCTTCAAAATCAAAACGTACAAACCTAGTTTTTCATTATATCTACAAGATTTCCAAAAATTATGAAAATTGGACTATGTTTATAGAGAGAAAAGCGTTATCGCTTTTTGTATGAAAATTTACAGCTTCACAATCCTCTTAACCGCACGAGTTGTAAGTAGGTAAGTGACGATTGTCCGAATTGCGCTTTCCTGGGGCCTTACCATGATCGCTTATAGCAAGCTTAAAACAATATTGAAACAGAGACACCGCTCTTGCGGCGTATAGCGCCATCTCTCTCTCAATGCGGTTTTAATATTGTTTTGAGCGATCATGGTTAGGGGGCTGATCTCGAACGTAGAGGTTTTAGTTGATTGCGATGTGGATTGTGTGGTTCACTGATGGGATGGGCTGATTGAGCTCGAATGCGATTTAATACATTATCGCTCCGTCTCCCAATACTGGGGGGAGGTTTAATGTGGCGTATGGGAAAGGCCAGCGGAAAAGCCACTAGTCGACACTGCTTGGCTAGTTCCTTCAAATGAACTACTGACAACAAAGGAATTACAAACAAAAATGACACTTCATAATTTAATGGCAACCATGATAGCAACCGGTCGTTAACACAACCACAACACAACTATGACCACAAACTAATAAGTGAACAAGTTGACTATGACTGTTAGGTTAAACTCAAGTTTTGGATAAAACAAACGAGAAATACCTTGGACTGAACGCATCCATAGACACCAGGAACTAGATAAAATCCTTTTATTATAAAACATAAAATCGGTGTCGCAGTGCTCCGTGCATGCTCCGTCAACAAGTGACGACCTGACGACAGCGTCTGTCAAGTCTTACCGCCCGTCTCGGGTGTTGCGGAGCCCGCAGCGCCTATCAGTAAGTGTAATTTTACATGAAATTTACAAACTCCAGCCAGAACCTTCATATACCTACGTACGCCCAGTACGCTCACACTCACAGTGAATTAATAAATTTTCGAAAAATAGTGCTATTTCGGTAAAGTCATGGTTCGGTTGCCTTTCAGTTCAGTGCTCAAAAAGAAATAACAGTGCTCTCTTATTATCAGAAGCCCTCATTATGTACTAGCCGCTGCCCGTGATTTGTCTCTTGTCTGCGTCCCCAGGGAACTATTTGAAATTCAGAATACAAAGTAGCCTATGTCCTTCCCATGGGCTTAAGCTATCTCTATACCAAATGTCATTTATTTATTTATTGTTAAGGAAGGTCAACCAACATTCGTAAATAAATTAAATTGTAATTATACAAATTGGAAATAAAATTTGGAACTAAACGAGTTAAAACAATTGTACTATTTCAAAATCAAAATAAGTTCAATGGTTTAGGCGTGAAAGCGTAACAAACAAATTCACTTTCGCATTTATAATATTAGTATAATTGCATTTTGTGTTTAAACTTTAATAGCTACAAATATAATCTATACAAGCATAAAAAATATTTTTTGTTTCACTGTGTAAAGGGGTCGCGTATTCAAAAAGATGAAGGTGAGTATGCTGGGCACATCCTCTATTTGGTCGACCCTGCGAACCATTCCAAAATAATGATGGTACCTACGTTATAACATCATCCATCAACCCGCCCGTACTGTCGAGCGTAGTTGGAAACTGCCCACTGAGCGTAGTGCTGATCACATTGTGTGTATAATCACACAATATGATCATATTGTGTGTATGTATGTTATAGTACGTACTGTGGCAATGATGTCTTATGCCGTTGGGATGTGTCGTTGAGTTGCAGGAATGTCATCGTCGTCGGCATCGTGGCGCGCGGGCGCAGACATCATTGACTTGGACCGGTTCATGCGCAGCGCGAGACCGCACACGCGCCCGAGGACTCACAGGTGTTATATCCCTTTGCTTTAAAAAAGTGCAGTACTAAAGTCATTACCAAGTTTGGGTCAAGTGTTCTTCAACTTATTTTGTAGTCGACAAGCAAGTTGATTTTGGTTTTGTATTAGCTTGATGACTAAAAAATATGTTAGATAATTTAAGTCTTCGTGGTGGAGTTCTAACTCACTGATTGCCTGAGGTTTGGTACGTATTTGCAAAAGGGTATTATTCTAAGGACTGGCTAAAGCGATGATACCCAAAGTTGTATATGAAATGACCCCCAGGGGCAAAGAAAACCTAAAAGGAGTCAATGTGTGTGCAAAGAATTGCAAACCTTAAGTGGCAGTGGGCAGGACACATAGCTCACAGGACTGACGGCCGTTAGGGCGGAAAGGTCCTCGAGTGGCGGCCACGTACCGTAGGTACATCTTGAACCAATAACAGTGACTCTATTTACACATTGTCTTTACTTTGCTCCTAGCGCTCGTTAATGTGTGCTGTGACATTTCAGAGACGCCGGCAGCGCTTGTAGTGACAAGCGACTCTCCCGTGACTCTGGCCTCTCCGACGGCTCGCGGGCCTATCGACCTACACGGTAACATGTTTTTTTTTATTTACTAATTACATCTAGATGTTTTACCAAGGTATGTCCCGTTACCTAATTATTATAAGTAGCCATGTAAGATATGGGGGGGGGGGGGGGGCTACCGCCTAACTCATAGCGATCACTCGCTATCGCTCCCGTGACATTAGAACAATAGTTCTAAAGTCACCTTTGACATTAAAACTATTGTTCTAATGTCACGAAAGCGATAGCGAGTGATCGCTTTGAGTTAGGCGGTAGGGCTGCAGATGTCGCTATAGAAGGGGGGGGGGGGGACCTTTTAACCTTTTTCAGCCTGGCGATTTAAGTCCTGTAAGACTATCCACAACTCAGTCATTCCAAAATTATTCATAAAATATAAAAAAATGATTGCACCAAACTTCTAACCTTCTCTGAACACAGCACAATTAAGTGCTTACCCGTGGTACCTAGTACTACGGGTAATTTTTTTACCACTCACGTGTTTGGTACTACGGGTGATTAGTTTTACCCATACTACAAAAGAAACTCAAATTCAAGTCGCACTGTAGATATATATGTATAATTCAATGAAATTAAATACGTTATATTGTTTGTCTACATAAGAAATAATAAGTGATGGATTAATATGTCACATCACTAAATAAGGCTTAGCATGATAAAAATAAACTTGATATATTTAATTGTTTAAGTATATAATTTTATATTTTTTCACGAATGTTTGTTTTCTTGTACAATAAAGAATTTAAAGGATAAGAGGTAACACTTGCAGCAACTCGACCATAAAGCAGCCAAATAAAGGTTTATTATTATCAATAAATGTTTTACTTTCAAAGGCGTGCAAAGTACGTAGTGAGCGGTCGCGAGAAACAAGTCATCGCGGACGCTACCGACAGCCAAAGCTCTCGCTCCCTACGGCCAACTGCGGTCCGGAACGCGCGAGCGTACGAACTGCGTCGCCGCGCCGACAAGAGAGAGCGGGAGTACGATTACCACGCGCACTCTCGCGCCGATAAACCCGGACAAGACACACAGACTCTCTCGTCCAGCAGCAGCGAGGCACAGAAGGATAGATATAGGGTGATGTATCGCTTTTACTACATTTGACATGGTGGAATACGCACTGTACCGTAGTAACAGAGGCAACAACAAGTCATTGCGGACGCTACGACAACCACAGTTCTCGTTGTCTTCGGCCAATTGCGGTCCGGAATGAACCATTACCACGCGTAGGTACTCTCGCGCTGACAAGCACGAACAAGACACGGACTCCCGTCCAGCAGCAGTGAGGCACCGAAGGTGATGTGTCATTTTTTACTACAGTTTACATCGTGGAGTACACACTGTACTGTAGCATGTAGGCGACGTGGGCCATTGCACATAGCCTTGCGCTCTCCAGAGGTCTCGCGTACCGAACTGAACGCGTTTTTTTACAATTGGTTATTAATATACAATTGGTTTTATTGTGATAAAAGTCTCGCAACATGTATAGACAAAGAGCCTCGCAACATGTACACTTGCCCACGTCATCTTTAAATCTTGCGCCAGCATATGCTTAGTAGAGCATAGAGTGGAGATAACCCACCTTATAATCCGATGTTCACGCGATTGTAAGATAATCCGGAATCGTTTTTATTATTTCTTACATTACGATTTTATTAATTTTTTGACAATGCCTAGAAGTTAACTTTCTACAGCACCTAGATGTCCTGACCACGGGATAGAAAAAAAATATTTTTGGTACCGCGTTCATGTCTAAAGTAAATTGCTCTGAAATCATTCTCATACCAACACATTTTCTCCTGCTCCAGTTTTCAGTACCTAAATTGTAAATTAAATGCAATAATATATAAACTGTAAAATATTAATTTCAAGTTGTTTCATTTCTTATGGCGTGGAACTAACGGGAATAAAAGAAACAAATAGGTAGCTTATTACTCCCAATAGTTCGTGCATAGAATTATAGGGTTGAAAGACGCAAATAGAACCGGACGCAATGTAAATTCACAGTTTAACAATATACATTGCTAAACTGTGGTATAGTCGACCAAAAAAGTACCTTAATTCAGTTTTGCGTCATAAAACAACACAGCTGTTAATTTCCTTTGCAATTACATACTGACCTGACAGTTACAAAGGTTACCTTAGTGTGCCTTAGTATATTGTCTATGCCTGTGGGATTTTTTGTAGAAACGGCTAATTCATCACAATTAATAAAAACGAATGGCGGTGCTAGTGGACTGACTGTGCCCCCTTAACGATGTTTGGTTTATAAGTGAAGTATGGTTAAATTCGCAAACCACTTACACCTCTGAATGCAGGATTTTTACTAGTTACCTATATGCCTAGACGGAAGAGTGCCGGACCTACACGCTGATAATGCGGCGGCTGGACGAGCTCAGCCGCGCCCTGGTCCGTCGGCCTGCCGCCGCCGCCGACTCCGGCTCGGGTTCGGTGTCCGTCTGCGACAAGCTGGTGGCCACCGACGCACTGGTAACACATGCTTTTACTTGTTTTCTTCAGCACGTACCTACCTAATTACCTAATTGTGAGCATCAGAGGCATAAAGCCTCTGATGCTCACAATTAGGTAGGTACCTACACGAAATCACTCAAGAAAAAAATTATTTTATACAAAACATACATTTTTATTCAACGCTTTAAGTTCCGCGCCACAATAATTACGACTTTGGGCGGTAAAAAAAATAAAACCAAGCGTCAACAAAAAAGTAACAAATTTATTTTTTTAAAATTTGAACGTGGGTCGTAGGAAGTTATGCCCGCTTAATTCGTACTCGCCACTATCGGCACTTCCCTTCTTTGTCCGCCCTCCAGCGGAAGTTGGTGACGCCGGCAGTAGACAGGTGGACAGGGGGGCAGATTTCAGCGGATTCAGGCCAGCCGTGAGTAGCGGTGTGTGTCTCCACGAAAAAACCGTGTGCACCAGCTTCTTTATTCCACACCAAGGTCCCCAATCGGGGAATCGGAATCACTTGTTGTTATTTAAGTATGCGAAGAGTTTAAATATTTAACAATACTAATAATAAAATATTAAGCCGAATGAGCAACGATTAATGTCGCGGATTAACTGCGAACGTTCTCACTCGGAGCCAAATAAATTCAAAAAGTTCGAAAAAATGCTAAAAGGTTACAAGGTTACTATAAGACTTGTCTGACCGCTTTGTTGCAAGTAGGTAATCCTTATCTTATCTTATCCTATAATGGGGAGCCCCAGGAGGCCCTGCACTTCGACCCTTAAGGATCCTATGTACTTCCCCAATTTCTTCATTCATTGATTGCTATCACCATTTATGGACCAATTGAGTTCACTCATGACTAATAATTGTGAGACAATTGGTCCAGGGGGATAGCCTTGAAGTCTTCGGGTTTGGGATATCCAGTCCCAAAGAGACTCATTCTCCTACGAGAAAGGGAATCACAGTGGCACAATATGTGTTCCATGCTCTCCTCTCCCTCATTGCAGGCCCTACAGATCTCTGTGCTGCTCAGACCCATTTAAATTCTTACTAGTCCTTACTAATATTATAAATGCGAAAATAACTCTGTCTGTGTGTTACGCAATCACGCCTAATCTACTGAACCGATTTAAATGATGATAAAATTTCTAATAATAATAATTTTTATAATACCTTTATGTTTTATTCAAAAAATATTTTGATTGGTTCAAATAATTATTTGATACAGACAGAGAGAGTCTGGAACCTGAGAAAGGACAGGAACATGCTGCAGTTTTATAATAATTTAACTTTAAATTCACCAGAAAGTGACCCAAACATGCCTCAATTTCAAGTCGCTTGGTGAACTTTAAGATAGAAGATTTTTGTAATATTGGTGGTTGCTTTAGTTTTTTCATATTCGCGCTTTTTTATACTAGCTTTCCGCTCGTAACTTCTCCCACGTTATTTTTGCTTTTCCTGTGGTAGTTCTATATTTTCCCGTAGGTAAAACAATCCCATAACCAATGTTACTCAGGGATATTGATTTTTAAAATCGATTCCGTGTTTTATATTTATGATTTTGCATTTTCTTTAAAAATGCTAAATAAATTGAAATATGATGAATAAATTCCCTCCGGACCATCTGACCACCAGAAAAAATTTGGTTCCGAATTATTTTTTCTTGTATACCTATTTATCGTTTATCGATCCAGTAGTATTTGAGTTGATTAATTAATTACATACAAAATACAATTCTTTTCTCTTTATAATATTAGTATACCGGGTGTAACTGAACACCCCAATAACATTTAAGGGGCATATAAGTTAGATACAAAATGGACCTTCGGTGCTTGTCTGAGACCTACAATCCCAATACTTTCAGAGTTATTTGATTTTAAACTGAAAGCTAAAACTTTCAAGTGACAACCATAATCAGCTCTTAACACAAAATGACACGTGACAGACGTGAGCGTAGTATTCCTCGTACGCTTACGTAGGACTGTCGGAACTTAATAGCAAAAATTTTTTTATTTAGTTTGTATGGGGGAAAAAAAGTAGGTTTGTTAGCCCTAATATTTTTCCTACAGAATCTCTACTTCTGATGGATACCCTTAAATGTTATTGGGGTGTTCAGTTAAATCCTGTATATTACAGCTAACGCTCAAGTTTTTCATAGAAATTCTCCTCATACGCTCTCACTCACACTCTTATGATGAGTGCGGGACGACAGATCGATCAATCTAGCGGTGGGCGATTATGAATGATTCGTATAATCGAATTACTTTGAAATACTAATGTTAATAATCGATTATGAAATTAGTTACTAATATATTTTCATAATCGAATGATATTACTAATCTGTACTATTAATCCTCTGTTGTTGGTCACAAATAGCGGTGGGCGATTATGAGTGATTGGTTTAATCGAATTACTTTGTAATACTAATATTGATAAATCGATAATAAAAATTAGAAGGTAAATGATTTATTTTTATAATGGAATATAGTATAGATGACGTTACTTATTTGTACTACTAATTCTGTTGGAAAAAGTCAAAAGAGTCGCTCTTTCACTTTTGAGTGGAACTAACCTCTGTTTTGTTTTGTCCCCGTGTCACGTGACAAAATTATTTCATAATAGAGAGGTGAAGAGTACTAAATAATACTCACCACTATGGGTTAGTGTTTACATAAATACCTATGGGTAAAATATTTTTCCATTACTATAGTTGGAGTAATAATATGTGGTAATAATTTAAAAAAAGTCAAATACAATATTATTAATGACTAGCTTCTGCCCGTGACTTCGTATGCGTGGACTTCAGAATTGGGCCTAAAGCTTCGCTCGTTAACAATTTTTAATCTTTCCACGAGAACTATTTGAGATATTATTAAGGAATATAAAGTAAATGTCCTTTTCCATAGCATAGGTCACATGCATACTTCAAAGCTGTCTGCCCGCGGCTTAGCTCGTAAACAATTTTCAATTTTCCCTCGGGATCTACTTAAGGAATCGGGATAAAAGGTAGCCTATGTTCTTTTCCATATCAAAGGCTACATGCATGCCAAATTTCATCCAAATCCGTTCAGCCGTTTTTGCGTGATTGAGTAACAAACATCTAAACATTTTTTTTATTGCAGATAGTTGGTAAACAAGCAAACTCCCCACCTGATGGTAAGTGGTAACAGTCACCTATAATACATACGGCTCTTGTGAGATTCACAGAAAAACTGCAATCCCCACAAGAACCGCAGTGTACGTTGCCAACTTGTGACACAAGATGTAAAGTCACAGTACCCAGTAATTTCACTGCCATATCTTACCCTTCAAACCGGAACACAGCAATGCAAGCACTGCTGCTTTGCGGCAGAAATAGGTAAGATGGAGGTACCTAAGCAGACGAAACATCTAAACATCCAAACATCCACACTTTCACATTTATAATATTAGTAGGATGCACAGTGTTGTCTCTTTCCCTTCCATCCCCACGCTCACGGTAAGCGGCCGCGCCAGCAGTTTTTTTGGTTTTGCGTCGACTTGCGACCGCGATTAAGTAAATTAGTAACTACATACATGTTATAATCGAGATATCTCGAGACATATTCATAATCGAATGATTTCATTAGTATATCTCATAATCGCCCACCGCTAGATCAATCTATCGATCCAAATATAGTGTCTTATCATTATTATCAGTATCTATTAGCTATAATTATCCCGAGGCTTAGCATATGCCTTCTGTATTTTTGCTATGATAATGATGGAGTCTGTTCGAGTAATGCCACTAATGTGAGGTTGGCTTGGTAAAATATTTTTCATCCCCCCATTTCGGAAAGAGTATTTTTGCTATTCGATATCTGACCGCCAAAGCCGTTTTTATCCGCTTGAGGTTAAAGTAAATTTGAATTAAGAACATTGCGTTCAACTAGGTATGTGCTTTCAAAACATTATTAAACCTATTTACTTCCATCTCCATGGTGCCGAGTTTATCATACAACTTTTTTTTAAATTAGTTAAAAACTCAGACTCTGAACCTCCTTGGTGTACTTTTGTTTTTGATTTGCTTTGAGCACGCCATTTTGTTTTGACGTCGTATTATTATAAATAAGAAACTTGAAAATAAGTTAAAAAAACGTATTATTTTATACATAATATAAATATTGTTCTGTAATACTTACCTAATAATGTTGTAGTAAATGTACCTAAACTGAAATAAAAGTACTTATCTTGTGGTTGTAAATGTTTTATTTTGCATTTAGTCATTTCCTCGCTGAGGGGAAAAGTTACGTGTTGCACTCGAGTGCAAAGATTTTTCACCTTGTGCTCTTTTGATTCCCTCGCTTGCTCGGTCATCAAAGTTGAGCACGCGGTTAAAAAGCAACTTTGCACTCATGTATAACAAATAACTATTTCAGAACCCCATCATATCAATACTCCACTTTAGCATTCGAATGGTAGTTTTTTAAACATTGTGATAATATCATTATTACATACATATATATATTTGTTTATTCAGGACAATCCGGACGTGGGCTTAACCGTGCCAGCCGCCGTCAGGTCAGTCTTTCAAGACATGTACTAGGTGGCGAACAAGGTTAGGGTACTGTACCCTATTTCCGCTACCAAGGCTACGTTCCAAAACATCACCCGAGTGCACTCGGTCACCCGAAGTATGTCCTAAAACATTTCGGGTGCACTCGAGAGTGTTGGAGTGGCGTGTCCTAAAACGCTACGGAGTGCACTCGATCGAGTAGAATCTCACCCGCATAATATAGCAAGGTGTAATTTCACTCGATTGGATTTGGCGGGAAATTGTGTGGATTTTAAAGTTGTTTGTGATTGTGATTACAAAGATTTCATATTCACACACAATTTGTGCATCTCGGAGAGCGAGGATGCGCTTCGTAACGTCGACAATAAGTTAATTTTAAATTCCAAAGACTATAGGTATCGTAAGTGACACGATTGTAAAATTGGCCTTTATTTCCGCTGAAGTTAGGTTAAGCCGCGATTTAACTGAATTCATATTCTGTTGGTTTTAGCATTTTCGTAGATGAAACAGAGGAATGTAATCCATGCATTAAAGCGAACGGACGCGCCGATGAATTATATATTTTTGTATATTTGGTTATGTAAACAAAGCAGACAACACTCTTGCCGTTCTAAAACAACCAACACTCCGACCACCCGAACCGGCCACTCTCCCCCCACCACCTACTCACTCCGGGTGATGTTTTGGAACGTAGCCCAATTCGATTCTGTATAAGGAAAATGACACCCGTCAGGCAATTAATGTGCGACAATTCATATTTCAAATAAATAATAATAATACACAAATTATAATATTATCGAGTCACTGGGCATGGATTAGCTATCCTCTGATATGTAAATTTATGTCTGCTTAAAAATCTGTCGAATATTACACCACTATTGAACGTCTCCTCTCCTTTTCGGAGAGAATATAAGCGTGATATTATTTCATATTATACTAGTATTATGTAATCTGTGATATTACCAACTATATTTATTAATATAATTATTTGATCGTTGTAGTAATCCAAAACGAGAGATGAGCCAGCGTGCGGGCGGCTGTTCGGGGGACTTCGACCACGCCAATCCTAATGTAACAGTTTTCTTGTAAAGTTTTCATTATCCTTACTGTCTTCCTTACTAATATTATAAATGCGAAAGTAACTCTGTATGTCTGTGTGTTACGCATTCACGCCTAAACTACCGAACAGATTTAGATGAAATTTGGTATATAGACATAGTTTGAGTCCCAGGAAATGACATAGGATAGCTTTTATCGCAGAAATCACCCCTTAAGGGGGAAAAAAGGAAAAGGGTGGAAGTTTGTATGTGATATTAATAACCGCTGTACCTACCGATTTAGATGAAATTTGGTATGGAGATAGTAGTTTGAGTTGTGTGCAAGAATAAAGGATGGTTGTTATCCCGGAAATATATATATTTTTTTTCATTTTTTTATATATATAATAATGGATGTGTCCTAAAGCGTCCCTAAAATTGTCCAGGGTGATTAAAAAATAACCGTGTATAGTTCCATAAGCTTCTTATTGATGGCGGTGTGAGTTAATTTATCGACACAACCCTTTGTCTAGTTTGAGTAACCATCCAATAGGTCGTTGTGTACTATAATAATAACCACAGCACCGCGTGGTCGGACCAGCTAGTAGATTTATAATATTCTCGGAATGTGCCGCTTATTCGTCTGCGTTATTGATGAATACAACAAATCATAATCCCCCCACCCACCGAGACACTATTTTAACTAACCCAAGTACCAGTCAGTAATTCGAAATTTCTCTTCAACAGTTCTACAACAAAGCGTCGCTGGCTACGCCACGGTGTGATTTCGCTAGCGCCAGAACCGCGGCTAGCACGAATAAAGCTAAAACAACCAATGAACCTACAAGCTCTACATCAAGACTACAAGTAATCAACGCTGGCAACGCTAAAAACGCTGAGACCGCTACAAGTGAAAGATATATTAGTACAAACAATATAAAGAGTTCTGCCAGCGCGACAAGTGCTAAATATCATGAGACCGCTCGAAGTGCAGGTAGCACCAGCAACGCTAGTAACGCTAGCAGCGCTAAAAACAGAGTGCCTTCATTGTGCGCAGTGTGTTTAAGTGTGATGCAGACGCTTCGACGGTACGTCGCATCAAAATTGAACGCGGAATAAATATTTAAGGGGATCCTGTAAAAAAGAACTGGAAAGCCTAGATTAAATACATAGTACTTACATAGAATACGACCAAAGAATACCTACTTGTAGTGTAATGTATTTCACATAAAATCCCTATTCCTGTAACTAGTTAATTACTTGCAAGATTTGACCCGAACAATATGTATGTTCGAGTTGCATTTGCAAGTTTGTAAATAATTAACTTCCATGTTGACGATTTTTAACAAAGTGATTTTTAAAGTTGGAGCGAGCTTGCTCTATCGTGTTTTGCATGCAACAATCTATTTGTGATGTCTTTTCTAACTAATGCCGGTGTATTTTCTGTGCTAATACTACGGCCGCACCTGCGCTTATGGTCCCGCAGCAATGCGTGCCGAAGCTTCGTACGCTAGAAAGTTATCGCGTATATGCTATGGTTACATTAGCGGCTTCGTTATTATTTGCATGAAGTATCGTGCAATAATCCAAGATGGCAAATTTTTTTTTTATTGCTACTAAGTTGGCAAACAAGCAAACTGCCCACCTGATGGTGAGTGGTAACACCTATAATACATGTGGCTCCTGTGACATTCGCAGTAAAACTGCAACCCCCACAAGGGCCACAGTGTACAGTCAGCGTCAAAATGATCTAAGCATTCAAACCTACCAAAAGTATCTAAAGATTTGGCAAAAATCACTCTTAGCACAAATACTTTAAGGTGTACTATCTTTTGTTGTCATTTGTTCTCAAACAACAAATGAAAATGCATCTCTACGTCTTGAGATAAGGTTGATTTTTGTCAAATCTCTAGATACTTTTGGAAGGTTTGAACGCTTAGATCATTTTGACGCTGACTGTACGTTGCCAACTTGTGACTTAAGATGTAAAGTCACGGTACCCAGTAATTTCACTGCTATATCTTAACCTTCAAACCGGAACACAGCATTGCAAGCACTGCTGCTTTGCGGCAGAAATAGGTAAGACGGAGGTACCCAAGCACACGACCCTGGTACAGAGTCTCCCTCTGGTAAATCATTTCTAGACTTTGAATTATGGACAATGACTTTCTTATTTCTATTTGTGTCCTAAAGTCCTAACATTTATACAGGGTTATTTTTTTTATTACCCCGGAAAATTTAAGGGACGCTTCAGGACACATCCATTATTAAGTAGGTATATAAAAAATAAGAAAAAAAAAAATATTAAAAAAGATAAAAAAAGGCTCTAAAAATACTCCTCTCAATTAGTGCAGTATTTTTTGGATATTTTAGAAAATTAATATAAAATTAAGTGTATAATATTTAAATCATTCTACTATCATGTCGTGAAGCGTCTCTTAAATTTTCCTGGGTGATAAAAAGTAAGCTTCATAATCAATGTACAGACCTATAATTATGAAACCGTTGCATCGCACGGGCCTGAGCAAATCGAAAACAACCGCCTAACTAAATCAACTACGCTAATCTGAACTAGAGGTGGCGTTAATGAATGAAAAAAAATATTAGTTAAAAGTTAATAGTTGAATAAAAATATCAGATAATTTTAATGGTTTCAACCATCAGTTAATAATTTCATTCACATACAATATCTGAATATTTTTCTCAAGTTGATTTATTCACTCTGATTCAACACAGAATACCTAAATAATATTTAATGAATTTTCCTTCATACTTTTACAGGCTTAGGTTAGGACTGTTTAGCATTAATTTGATGGAAATGGAAAAAATATATATAATGGCTAGGCCACTTTATTACCGGCTTTAGCTGTACACTTTTAAACGTAGATATGCTCCCTATGCTTCATGACCTAAAGTCACACATGAAGGTGTCAACGTCCGGACGTAAGACATCGTAATAACCGATTCAAGTTTTAGGTATTTCAAATTTCTTCCTTTAAACTCATGAGTCATGACCCTAAGGTTTACCTAAAGTTTTTACGGGAGACTGAAATCAACTAGTTAAATGATATTTTTATCAGCACCGTGGTGGTCAATATTTTTATTACTTCGGTCTGTGATTGAAATTATTCAAAAAAATTCCCATTGGTCAGATTAGTCTGACCAACAATCTGACCAACGGGAAGCACTCATTTTATCAGTTGGTTATATTTATCTACTGGAAATCAACTTATAGGTACTAGATAGAATGAAGTTTTCAGTGTATCCTACTCGTATAGGTACACTAGGGAAATAAAAGGGGGTATTACTCTCTGTCACACCATTTTGTCACACCAGTGGGACACAGAATTTTTTTCCTGACAGTCACACTACGTGGCGTAGCCTGGTGTGACAGGCAGTAACTAATATAATTATTAAGACTAAGCGTCACACTATTTACTCGTATGATTAAACAAAAATAATAGTTTAAACAAATCATTATATTACTCAAACAAAACGGAAAATATTATTAAGTCTTAACGTAAGTATACTATTTAACGTAGTTTAGACGAGTTCGTTAAAATAACGTATTAATGAAATAGCGCAAACCCTAAGACTCCCCAACTTATGTTTATTATAAAAGAATATACATAATTATTATTAAATTTTCGCGCATTATTTATGAAGATTTTTAACAGACTTCAAAAAAGGAGGCGTTTGTTTATTTTTTTGTGTGTATGCTACGCGATTACGCCGACAATGTAGACCGAATTTTATAATTCTTTCTGTATTCGATAGAGGTGGGGTGGTCCCATTGTCACTAAAGCCAGGATCTGATAATGGGATCCTAGGAAAATCGAGGGAAATCCTTAAATTTTATAGGTATGTCCAACATGTTTCATATTTCTTCCCAGGCTATTCAAGTATTTACGTCTGGTAGTCATGAACCGCGCTGATGATGGAAGGATCCTTAACTTTAAGGAGTTACAGGTTTTTTAAATTCAACAGGAACGTATTGGCACTTTGTCTAATACTTCAACTATCGATACGATACGATGATCTTCTAGAAAGTCAATTTGGCACCGACTTCAATATAGAAATGTGATATTGTCTGTACCTATTTTGAGAGACGATAACTTAGCATTTTAGCTTTAGCGTGCGGGTGCCGGCTCCATTATTTTTAACTTTCAGTGTTTTTGAAGTCACTTTTTATTTTTGTTTTGTTGCATTTCTTGCAAATTCGAACTCTAGTCGTTCGCCTGCAAGTATGATATTGCCGCTTCCCGAAAAAATATTCATAAAAAACTGTAGCTGTACCTAGTTGTGTAAAAGACGCATTTCATTATTAATTATAAAAGCGTATTCTCCCAGAAATGTAAAGTGCTCCCGTAATACCATAAGAGGTTTTGCAAGGTAAAGTTAAAACCTTTTGATGATTTCTCTCCTAAATGCATTTGCTTGAAATGATCGTGTATGGAAATCCGAAATGTCTTGGAACCATCAAATTTGAGAAACTACCTTAGAGTAGGAGCGGCTGAGTTTCACTTTCTGTTGAGTTACTTCTTTATGTTTTTTTATACAACTAAGTTAGCAAATAAGCAGGATGCCCACCTAATGGTAAGTGGCTATACCTAGTGGTTCCTGAAAGACTTGCATATCTATTACCCCTACAAGTAGGTACATGACGACTCTGGTACTGATTCTCCCTCTGGTAAAAAGCAAGGTTATTCAAAAGGACGACACGGTTCTCAGAAATACTATCAGTACAGGAAAAAAATTGTAGTAACGCTAAGATTCGCCATCGTTGCGCATGTCTGCTCACTTTAGCTGCCGTGCGCAGGCTGCAGACTTGGACGATCTAACTTACTCTTAATGAGATGAAACCACTCACTCTCTCGTGTGATGTCACACAAGACAGTGAGTGGACCCATCTCATTTTTTATAGAATTTTTAACGCTCCACCTAAGTGGAGGGTCAGAGACGTGAACGTTTAAAGAAGGTGGACATTCCGGTTAGTAGACGTTTAGAGAAACCCACGTGATGAACTGACTGAAACTAATCGTAATAGGATCTAACGGGCCGAAAGGGGTTGAATAAGTTAACAATACTTGTCCTTGTCGTCAAAATATGATAGTGTGACTGTGAGGAATAAAATTCTTCTCTGTCACACTGGCGTGACTGTCAGGAAAAAAATTCTTCTGTGTCACACTGGTGTGACAGAATGGTGTGACAGAGAGTAATCCCCCAATAAAAGTCTTCAATCTAGACACCCCCCATCGAAAAGTTATACCTACGCCTATGATTGACCACGTAATGGCTATCAAATTTAAGGCGATCGTGATATATTTTTTTCTTTAACAATAACCCTTAGTGCTTGCTTAGCAGTGGGATGCGCAGAGGCGTCTCTAGCTCGTCTAGCACCCGTGTGCAAACATAACATTACCCTAGCGCTCCCTAGTAAAGGCGCGGTCAAATTGGAATACTTAGGTACAGTTGCCAACACTTCAAGTTACTCAAAATTTTAAACCATACCTAAGAACAATAAAGTTGAATATTGACTGCAAAGGTTTTGGGTGACCTGACAAGCTGTTGAGCGTACAACAGCACTTCAAGTTACCACAAAATGCCAAATTTCCCCAATGAATAATAAAGTCTATTATTTCGAGATTAAATTGAAAATCAATTGAAGAAATTGTCAGTTTTGAATACTATGGTCATTGACCTAGCCAGCTGAACTGAACTGAACTGAACAACTGAACTAGTGGGAATAGACGGAAAAAGGTCCGTGACTATGTTGTACCTGTTTACTGAAACGAAAGGAAGCTACTATTGTAAGAGCCACTCGTGCCGTGCCTTGCTTTGCTGTAACTCGACATAATACCGGATTTTTTTTCCCATCAGGAGCCAAATTTGTATGCTTGTTTAGACAAGCAAAAAACAAACAACTTTTACTATGGGACCAAACTCGAAATCGCGAAAAAAATCAGCTGTTCCATACATTTAGGTTCAGTGGATGTTGAACATTTGTATGGAACAGCTGATTTTTTTTCGCGATATGAGATTGGTCCCATAGTAAAAGATCTTCATTTTGCTTGTCTGAACAAGCACACAAAATTTGGCTCCTACTGGAAAAATAACCCGGTATAAGAATAGCTCCAGATGCTACACAAAATGTAGGTATGCAAACCTTTACATGGATTGATTTATACAGCAGCACCTGCGGGTCTATTAACTTGGAACTTTCATCGTATGACATGGCATAATGAATCTGCCGTATTCAGAATCTGCCCTAAACCGAATAATCGTTTCAGATAAGGAAGCCATGAAATGCTTCATTTGGTATTACCGATCTCCAATGATATCATCACTATATAAATGTCACTATAGGTACAAACGATAAATATCTGACCGAAAATCTTATGACTGTTTTGCACTATGATGTCATCATGATATCATTTGAAAACCATGAGATCGGTAATAAGCCTGCCGGTGTCATATACACGTCAGTCATGACGCGAGTGACCTCCACACCTTGCACCATAGGTAAAGCCACCCCCTGGGGACGTGAAGAGATGATGATGATGGAATTGCTTGTCGTTTTCGAATTTCTTGATCTGCACCTAAGTAGATAGTAATGACAATAACATTGAATATGGAAGTAATTTAAAAAGAATTACTGTCGGCTAAGTTTGCTCAGTCGGTTCTCTAGAGTACCTACTCAGGTAAGGTGGTGGTAGCTTGCCAAATGGGCTCATCAAAGGTAGAAAAAATTCTTCCACCATAGGGAATCGAATCCCAGACCTCTAGATCAATACCGGGTGTTCTCAACCACTAGACTACGGAGGTGGTTAAACATGGAAACCTTTTTAGGGTTCCGTACCCAAAGTGTAAAAACGGGACCCTATTACTAAGGCTTTGCTATCTGTCCGTCCGTCTGTCTGTCACCAGGCTGTGTCTCAAGAACCGCGATAGCTAGACAGTTAAAATTTTCACAAATTATGTATTTCCATTGCCGCTAAAAGCAAAAACACTGAAAAGTTAAAAATAATATAAGAATAGGTACAGACAACATCACACTTCTATATTGAAGTCTGTGACAAATTTTAACACTTCCTAGGAGATCATCGTTTACCAACGACTTCAATATAGAAGTGTGATGTTGTCTGTACCTATTCTTATATAATTTTTAACTTTTCAGTGTTTTTGCTTTTTAGTTTTTTCGGCGGTTCAATTTTTTGTTAAAAAGTTTTTATTTTATATTTTTTTTGTGACTTTCATCTATTAATATTACAATCAGTGAGTGAATCATAAATTATCCCCCGTTTTTGTACCTTTAGGGTTGGAATTGTTTTTTTTAAATTTATATGGGAACACCCTCGGGGTATACCCTTTCCAATAAAAAAAGAATCATCAAAATCGGATCACTCTGTAAAAAGTAATGCGTGGTCATTGATCACAAACACGCACATAGTAAATCAACAAAAATTTCCTGTTTTCCTACCCTTAGGGTAGGATTTTTTTCAAGTTTAAATGGGACCGCCCTCGGGGTATACCCTTTTCAATAAAAAAGAATCATCAAAATCGGAGTTCTTTGTAAAAAGTTATGCGTGAACATATATTAAAAAAATATATATACGCGTCGAATTGAGTACCTCCTCCGTTTTTTCGTCAGTAAATAACAACAAATACTAAAATCAAAATAAAATAAATATTTAAGGGTGATTTCAATAAACGTATATACAACAAACGTGATTTTTTTACCTTTTTTGCTCGATATCAATAAATGGTAACAGGTAGGCACGTACTTGAAATATTCACAAAATACTTAATTGAATATTTACTTTAATAATAAATATGTTTGTGTACCTACTGTTGTTTATCTAGTCAATGGTATGGAACCCTTCGTCCGCGATTCCGACTCGCACTTGGCCGGTTTTTTCTTTATTCATTAATGTTGTGCTTTAATTCAAAGTGAAACGTCAATGCATAGGAAATATAGGAACGGTGAAAGGAGTAAAAATTTTAGGCTCATTATGTTGGTTGTCAGTTAAAAATGGACTTCTACTTAATTATGTATACATCTGCAAGTAGAAGTAGATATAGGTCACAGACGTATAACTGTGGTATAGGTATACTATTTAACGGTCTGTGACCCCTTTGCCAACTTTCACGGTTTGCCTACATTGATTTACTACCAAACGTTTGGTACGTTACGTTTGGTAGTAAATCAATGTTTGCCTACCTTTTAAATATGACTTAGGTTGCCAGTGTAGAGCCGCCCTTAGCTCGACGAAATCCTTCATAATAGGTACCTACTTATAACAACTTCTTACAGAATGTCTGTGCTTCAAAGAACATTCAAATATCTGACAGAACACAGGCAGGTAGACAGCCATTGACATTAGTACTAGAACGTGACTAGAACAAAAGAATTTCCCATGGACAGCACATACAAAATTATCAGTGAAATTATTGGCAGTATGTAGCAGCCGGGTGATGGCAAACACAGTGCGCAAGAGTACCATGAATTCCACGCGCCTCTGGATTCTGCTCTGTCTTCTTATTCAGGTCAGCGTGCGTTACCACCACCTAACCGGTTCGAAGTCAAAAAAGGTCCTCAACCCAACAAATGTCCGGGACTGGGACTGAGCAGTGCTCTGATTAATCTCCAAAATTGTATTAGGTTTTCCTGCAAGTTCGTTCTGACATTTTACACGAGTCTTGAGTTACAGGCCGAGGGGTTAGTTAGAAAAAATCCCCTAATCAGATATCGAATCTCCAGGACCAGGGACCTTGCTTTAATTATCTTTAATCTAAAACAGAGATATCGCTATACTGTTGTACGAGACAACTGGACGGCGCCCTTAGAGACCTAGGAGTTCTAGGGCAGACCAGCTTTTAGCGACCGCCGGACTTGGTAGCTGACATTTCTTTTTTTAACCCAGTCAAAACGTTTTCATGTCTATCGTAGTGAGAGTTGCGCTCGCCTGCTTTGTGGAACTCACCTCACTCAACGAGGCATGCCCAATAAATAAAGGTTCTCAATCATTTGGCCAACTATAAATGAAATGCATTTGTTAGTTCTTGTTGAGTTCCGGGCATAGGGGACTGAAGTGGAATAGTGAGTACTGTACAGCGATTCTAGTGAAAAGAGTCAAAAATACGGGGGAAGGGTACTTCAAATCGTATTCTCGACACACAGCGAACTTCGCAATCGCTTTGTGTCGAGAGCAATGTTACACTAGGCTCCTTTTCAGGGTTCAACATGGGGTGATACCCAAGCTATCTATTTAATACATGCGCCGCGAGCTAAATTCTAGGGGTCACCTGAAGGTCCTTACTCGGAGCTAGGGTTAAAATTATAGGTAAAATAGAGTTTTAGTTTTTATTAGCTTGAATTTTTACAAAATAAAATAACCGCGCCTTGTTCCCCTATAAGTTGAGTCGAAATTATGAGACTCCTTGGTCTTTTGGGAATGTCCTTGGGAATAGTCTTCCGGAACTACTACTTATGAGTTCCCACATAACAATAATTTGTAAACGTTGCTTTTTAAAAATAACCTTATCTAGGTATATCCAAAATGCCAGAGGGGGGTAACACTGTGTTGTGCAGGTGGCGGGAGCGTTGGCGTGCAAACGCAAGTCGGCGTGCCGGCCACCGCGCTGCCCCGGCGGTTGTAAGCCCAAGTACTGGTGACAGCGTCACGGTAGAATAACGCGCTACAACATAATGGTAACAATTGTTGAATTATTATCTCGGAATTCTTAAACTGTTCACAGGCAGACAGAGTGGTGGCGGAACGTAGCCATTCTTTTCGTTTAGCTTGTATTATGAAAGACATCACTCGGAATTTCATTACGACGTCGACCTCCATCGGTTGAGGCCCACATTCATGATCTGTCCCAACGATACTTCGCTAGCGCCACCATCCAACCTAACTCCCAGACAGGCGGTCGATTACACCCCATTACGTAGTGTAGCGGCCAAAAATCGTAGACCTAGGAACATCCACGATCCCCCGACCCGATCACACGAGCGAACGACCTTCTCCTTCCGCCTTCCAACCTCTGTCAAACACCACACCCACGCACTAGTCCCACACACCACACTCGTAGAACATGAATGCGAAGGCTCAGTCCAGGTACAGATATGTGCCTGGTCGCTTCTCTCCCCCTCCACTACACGGCGAACTCGAGCGTCCGAGCCTTAGAGGCGGGCTCGCGTTGCAGCCGCTCCCCGCAGCGGCTATATAACCGCCTGGTGACTTTACTCAGAGAGCGGGACACCCCCGTGGTGATGCCTCTCTGAGCTATAATCCATTAGGTTATGTTTGCCAAACGAGGCTTAACGACCCACCAAAGGCCTCGCCTTCTTATAAATAGTTATGGTGAAGCTGTAACAGCCATCTGCGGCTAACAGCATAGGTCCCTCAAAAAAATCACTCAGAATCGGAGCCATACCTTTATAAAGCTGAAGAGTGTGTGTGGTTGAACGCCCTTATCTCAGAAACTACTGGGGCCTTACCATGACCGCTTATATTATAGCAAGGTTAAACCAATATTGAAACAGAGACACCGCTCTTGCTGTGTATAGCGCTAATGGGAAACCGAACCTTGGACCTCCCGATCAACACCCGGTAGTGTAAGCTCGGAGCGGATCCAGGATTTCATTTTGTATGAAAAAGCACAAATAAACAAAACAAAGTTTTTATTTACTACCTTGATTTTTTGCAAAGTAGAGTAACTTCTCGTTCCGCCAATTTCTAAGCCACTAGACCACGGATGCGGTTAAAGCTGTGCCTAACCGTCTGCGTTGAAGAGGAGAATAAAAAGAATCACTACGATCGCTTTCAATATTCTATCTATCTGTGGATATGGTATAGCTATGCTATAGCTATTTGACGTTATCTCCGTACAAAATACGCCAAAATTCTATTTAGCCGAAAATAGACGGTTCATCAAAAGTGATTCATTTCTGCGATGAATAGTGAACGATGAACAGTGAGTTGCGTTGTTTGTATGGACGGTTCAGTTTTGATGAAAGCTACGAGTATTAGTTCAATTTTCATTCCTCGTGGAATTCCCGCGAGAACACAACGCCTGTGGCGACGCGGCAGTATGAGAAATATTTCATTTGTCGCTCATTACCGATGAATGATGAAAGAAGCTAGTGAAAACAATCGGGACCCGGCTTTCATCGCGAAGGCACATTCCGATGAACGTCAATTTAGACATTTCCTTTTTAATAATTCTTCGATGAAACATCGAAAATGAGAGCAAAAATGAACCGTCTAACTTCGGCTTAATATCGACCGTTGCAGCGCGTGGGCTGGATGCGTTGGTGCTGGGTGTTGCTAGCGGTGCTGGCGCAGGCGCTGGCGTGCCGCAAGCGAACCGTCTGCAGGCCGCCGCCCGGTGGGAAACCCGGCTGTAGGGGACGCAAGTGGTGGGTATAACTTCTACATAATAAAATTACATTTTCACCTCGCCAGCTCGGAAAGGCTTTCTTTATTCTTCGATATCTGCATGGAAAAGTCTATTTTAACCACAAGTGTAGAAAAGGGATTTGAAATTCAAATGTTTGAATATAAACTGGGAATGTAAATTCAAACTTTGTGATCAAAACTCTTTCATTTTAAAAAAGATTCTACATTACAATGAAACGATAAATTTGTCACGTCGCAATGTTCGCATTTAAAATTTCTATTTTCCTAGCGTCATTTTGTATTCGAGGTTGAATTGTTAGAAAACAAGTAGTAAGTATTCTCCTCGCTGAGGTGAGATGAAAAGTTGTGTGTTGCTCTCCGCTGCAAAGTTATTTGCCTCTCGTGCCTTTGAATTGAACCTCTCGTTACGCTCAGGATTCTACTTTTGAACCGTGTTTGTATTTCGTGTTTGACCGAAGTTTAGTTGGTAGCGTATGCCGCATCGGCCAGTTAGATAACAAACGATGATTTATTTTGATGATCGGACATTGGCGTAGGTAAGGTAAGGGCTTGGGCATGCGCGGATCCAGCCCCCAAAAAAGGTTGTGGACACATGGATCACAGCCATCCGAAAATCGGTTAAGTGCGAGTCAGAGTATGAACTCGCTAATAATCGCGAATCACGAATAATGACGCCGCCCTGACCAAGATTCATTGCTTTTTTTCTTAAGGCATTGGATATAATATCATCAGTCTACCGATATAAAATAGACAGTGAAATTGTGACGACAAAGTTTATTAGGGTTGTGGGCATGCCCATCGTGCCCACAACGGTGGATCTGCGCTTGGGCTTGGGTCCGGACACCCCAAGTGTAAGTGCAAACAAGTTAAAGATAAAAATAGAAGTGAGTACCCAAATAAAAATAAAAGCAGAAAAAACGGAATAAGGACGATAATATTTGAAGGAATTGATTTTAATGAGAAAATTTCATTCAATGTTTTTTCAATACCAATTTACCTAGTTAGGAGTTTTAAGGAACTTACCAGGAGTTTTAAGGAACTTACCAATAATTCAGATGTGTTTAGTCCAATTGTCTGTTACCGAACTAGTTACAGTAAGCCCCACATCGAACTTTACATTGCACCACGTAAGTTGTCCAAAGGATAAACAGTATAGCTTGACGCGCCGCGGTTAGTGTGGCTGACTCCAGCCGGCTGGGGTAACGTATCCCCAGCCGGGCCACACAGATCTCTGAAACGCGCAGGTGACAAACTCTGAAACTTGCCGACAAACTCTGATAAACTCTAGACATTATAGCGACCTACTCAAACAATCTATTTTACACACTTTTTTTTGTGGCCCGGCTGGGGTCAGCCACACCCGCGGTTACTGTACCTTCATTAATCGTGTTTTACTATTTCTTTCTAATAGGAAAAGCCTCCTTCTTGGTGCGGGGAGGGGGAGGAGGTTCTGTTTTAGTCACTATGCGCTAAGCAAATTTGCAGTCTTCAATCTAAACACCCCCATCGAAAAGTTAAACCTACGCTCATGCTCATGCTCATGTATATGACCTGCCGCGAATGTGACGGATTGAGTAAATCAGAAACCTGGTGACGAATTGCGTAAATGACGAACAGCGTTTGTGACAAACAGCGTGTAATCCCTCGTTTTCTTATTTCCTCACATGGCATGGGCCTTTTTTTATACAACTAAGTTGGCAAACAATCATACTGCCCACCTGATTGTAAGTGGTAACAGTCACCTATAGTACTTGTGGTTCTTGTGAGATTCGCAGCAAATCTGCGAAGCCCACAAGAACCACAGTGTACGTTACCAACTTGTGACATCAGATGTAAAGTCACGGTACCCAGTAATTTCACTGCTATATCTTAACCTTCAAACCGGAACACAGCATTGCAAGCACTGCTGCTTTGCGGCAGAAATAGGTAAGACGGAGGTACCCAAGCAGGCGACCATGGCACAGTCTCTCTACGGTAAAAACTGCCTGAAAATAAACATTAGGTCGATCTCTCACCACGATGGCCGTGTGGGTTAGTGTGGGGTGTGAGAGCCTCGTCTGCTCTGTAAAACACTTCCGTGCACCGCGGGCATGTGAGGTTGGCTCTCATCCTATTATTCTGTAATCACGATCTTTCTCTTTCATTCATTTATGCAAAAATAATATCTACAGCCTCTATTCTCTATTGTCGCGGCAACACTCGATAACTTATTTTGCATTTGCACACTCAATGCCATCTTTTAAGCTTGGAAAATAGCTGGAAATATCACAATGCACCAAAAACAGGTATTGTAAGACCTCCCCCTTTTTCCCTCGTAAAGTATCTCTCTCTACCTCCACAGTGGCATTTCATACTTAGCAGTTGTTCATCCGAGTTCTCATGGCCTTATTAGGCAGCATTGTGGCCATCCTCAGCGTGACTTCTTCCTCTGATGAGGAGAACGTGACAGTGATGGACGCAAGGCGTATGTGAGAGGGCATCGTTAGTTTTTTTTTGTCGGTAGAACGCGGTCGCTGGATGGCATGGTATGCGTAACGCCATGCGTGCATATTTTCCAATGCTTAGAAATTGTTAACAGATATTGGATATAGATTTTAAACCATGTTTTTGTTCCAGAAATCTAAAACATCCTAATGGAAAGTCAAACCTTGCTGTAGTCAGTGGCTCTCAAAAAGTTTTCAAGCAGTTTTTGAGACCTCTAGTTAAACTGTTATTTATCATGGAACATATTTCTGTCAATAAAACAATTTAAGCTTTTTTACTTTTTTTATTTTTCCTTAAATACAAAAGCTCCTTATATTAGACGTCAGTAGTTCCTGAAACAAAGAGTATTTTTTTATATTTTAATATTTTTGTGTATTGGATATGAGTTTATTAAACAAACTGTAGACTGTTAGAAAATTTAAAAGAAAGGAAAGGAGACTGGCGGGTTTCGGCCTGAAGTCCTACAGAATTCCTACATTTTAAGACTTGATTTTGGCGAATTAACCAGTTTTACAGAGAAAATAACACATTTACAAGTTATTGAATTGTAATGCTAATTTATTTATCGCAGATTTCTTTATATTTTATATGAAATTAATGTTTTTAAAAGATTTGAGTAGAACATGTAGTAGATCGACGTATCAATTAATTTATTAAGTGCGACAACACTGATACGATGTTTGATCAGAATGTCAACAAATGTTCATAATTACTCGTCTGTGGTAATTTGCGTTTGTGCGATCGATTATATTTCATAGAAAACATTTATTATATTTTCACTAACACGTGGAGTATGGGGCGTATTTCCTATTGTGGTACAAAATATGTGCTTACGTCTATTATACAAACTGGTTTTTATAAGTTACTGTTAATTATAAGACAAAATCGTGAATTAAACCAAAACATAACCAAACGTATTTGTCAACATTCAACAGACTATAACTAATTTTCTCGAAGTTCTTGGGAAAATATTAAACTATTTTCATTGGTCTTATAGATTGAGCTTTGATGAGAAGTTAAAAGTTTTCGTGTAGGTGATCAGGCCGAATACTCCTAAGAAACCCGCCAGTCTCCTTTAGAGAAAAAGCAATTTAGCGAAAGAGAAAAGGGAATTTAAAAAAAAATACATTTGGATAAAAGATCACGATCAAGATTTTGACGTTGGCTTTTCGCTTGCTTGGAATTTCGCTTGTTCATTGAAAAAATTTGAAGGAGCTCCGTGGCATTGTGATTCGAACGCTTTGGTTTCGAATATATAAAACAAAACAACTTGGCATGTTAAGCCATTCGGTCCTGGTTGCTATTGCAACCGATTGTACCCAAGCAATCTGCATTGGGCCAGCCATGAAAAACCTTCTTCATAAAATATGATGTAACAGTCTGACCATGGGGATATGTATGTATATTCTCGTGGTGTGCAAACTTACGGATTATGAACCTGTCCTGCCACCAGGAAAGCCTGTGCCTAGTAGTGGAGCATAGTAAGCTTGTAATGATTAGAAAAAATTGAGATATAAAACTAAACTAGATATAATTGTGCCCAATTGGCCACTCAGCAATATAAAACATGGATATAAAAACCTAACGAAAATCTATGGGATGATTTTTTTGACCAATCCAATTGGGCTGTTGGGAAGTAAAATTCTTGATTAGGTTCTAGTTGGTTGGCTGAATGCAATAAAGCTGCTTTAGTTCAGCTTTCATTTCTTTTGTCGAAATGTTCTGTGAAAAAGTGCAGAATCCATGCTGCTGCTCACTAAGTAAGAATAACTAAGATTTGTTTGTCAAATCCTTGATTCATCAAATTCTAATTTTGTTAAATCCTTGTTTTGATTAATACTCAATTCATTAAATTCTTAATTTGTTTTTCTCAACTTCATTAATGTACAGCCGGCTTCATAAGTAGATAAACATTTTAGTACCATGTCACGCCAACTATTAACAATGCAATATGGGTGTAAGTGTAACCATACTAAATCTGCTGAAAATGCTTATCTACTACTAGCTATGCCAGCGAACTACGTTTCGCCGTATATTTTTACCCATTTTCGGTGCACGGCCGCAAGGACTCGTGCCTCGACATCTCAGGGGGTGAGCCTCCTCTATGCATTCGTGGGGCAGGCTGTCTAGCGACACCGCAACGACAACCTCGACCGCCGACGTAGCCCCCTCAGTCCACCTCTTTAGGTGAGCCACGGCGTCCACGGTGGACCGGCCGGTGCTGAAACCGAACTGGCACTCGGCCAAGTCCGGTCCCGGGCCCCCCAAATGCTCGACGAGCCGGGCAGCGAGGAGAAACTTGCCGGCCTCGTCGAGCATCACCACCGGCCTGTACCCCGACGGGGCATCGGCGGGGCAATTCGGCTTCCGAAGAAGGCAGGCTTCCAGCACAGGGGGAAACAGCCCGAGGCGATGCTCGTAGTGAGCACAGCACGGAACCACTCCTACAGGGGGCCCAGTGCCAGGCACAGGACCCTCGCTGGCACCCCGTCCGGTCCCGGCGCCTGCCCCTTCCCCTTGCGCCGGAACCGCTCCGTCACCGCGTCGAACTCCAGAACGGGAGGGCCCGCTTCCTCCACTTCCAGGGAGACGCTGGGGGCGACCATCCTCGGGGGCTCGAAGGGTCTATGGTCGGGAAAAAGCGACCCTAGGACCCTCTGCACGAGCCCCTCATCCATCCGGTGTATCGGGAGAGCACCGTCTCGGTACTTTCCCCTCACCAGACGGTACGGCCATCCCCAAGGGTCGGAGTCGAGGAGCTCTAAAACGAGTTCCACGATTCCGAAACGGCCCTCAAGATCTCTGTCTTGACGGCCTTGTTCACCTCCCTGTACGCCCGATGCAGAGTGTCCTCTTAGTCGGGCGTCGTCCTGGTGGCACGCCTTTTGCACTGCAGGTAGGCGCGCCTTTGCTATGGCACCTAGCGTTCACATGACAGTTATGCAAAAGCGGAAATATTTTGTTTATTGATTTCTGTATTGTTTAAAAAAGGCTACCTGCGACTTCTTTGTCTCTCGCTCAAACCTTTATCCCGGCAAGCTCAAATGAATCTTTGTTCTCGTACGACACGAGCCTGGAAGTATTTATGGCTTAGAACAAAAGCTTTGTACGAATTATTAAAGATTATTATATTAAAACTAGCTGTGCCCGCGACTTCGTCTATGTGGAATAGTAACGGCTGGACCGATCTTGATAAAAGAAACCTGTTATACCTTCTATAATTAGATATCTATTAGTGAAAGTCCCGTCAAAATCGGTCCACCCGTTCCGGAGATTAGCGGGAACAAACAGACAGACAGACAAAAAAAAATGTGTTTTTTTAATTGGTAACCGATATACATTCATACCCATTTAGTAAAAACTTGTTATTTTGACATTACAAACAGACACTTCAATTTTATTTATTTGTATAGATTACAGAAGTAAAAAAAAATCTCAAACTCAAGTAAAATAGCAAATAATAATCTCCACGCAGTTAAAGAATGATATTTAAAACTACAGCGTAGCATGCGTGTGCATATTGCTTAGAAATGGTGTTACTTAGATTATTAATAGGTCATCGCATCAGCGCAAAGACCTATCAATAATCTAAGTGGTGTTATTACTCTGACCGTATTGAGAACATTGATTGTATTTTTTATTCTTTATTTGAATTTTATGTTTTAAATCATATTGTTACTAGATATGTGCGTATTTAATGAAAAAACCCGAATATTTACCCGATTTGGGAATTTTCCGGGAATTTACCCGGGAATTTTCCCACCTTTGGGTTTTTACCGGGTAGAATCCCATCTCTACCTAAGAGTCACCTAAGCTTAGAAGAGGTTGGTGAAAATGGCCATGTTACCAACAGCGAAAGAAAATTATTCTCATGTAACTAGGTAGATGGTTACAGAAATGGAAATAATGTAATCTACGATAATGGAAAAATAATTCTTCTCTCACAACTAGTTACCAAACAGCGAAAAAAAAATCTTCTCTCACAACTGGTTATGCAACTTTGGTTACGAACGTGGACGAAGGGTTCACGAATTTCACGATATGGTATTAGAATGTTTTAAATATGAATTAAATAAATATAACTCGCTTACTTAATTTTCTAATAATTTTCAAAAAAATCCAAAAAATGCTGCACTAGTTGAGAGCAGCATTTTTTGAGATTTTTTTATTTTTTTTTTTTTTTTTTATATAATTATGGATGTGTCCTGAAGCGTCCCTAAAATTTTCCAGGGTGATAAAAAAATAACCGTGTATAGCTTGACTAGATGTGTTGCAACAAAGCAAAAGTTTGTGTTAACGCAATTATGTGGCCATAGTATTACAGCATAAGCAAAGAAAGAAAACAAGTACTAACTTGGCGAGTATGCCATCCTTTTTCGTGAGCCGCACGATGCAATCGTCGGCCTCGCCCATGCGGCGGATGGCGCCGCACACCACATACATCTTGGCGGAGTCCAACGCTCGCCCACTGGCAGGGTCTACGTCTGCCACCACTAGCTGGACGGAGGCATGGTCCTTGGCATGGATCAGGCGGTTGCTGGCAGAACTGCGGAGCATACACGGACCAATTACTTAAGCCAATTCCGCTTCTACTAGTGCTATTTGGTGTATAATTAATTAGATGTGGTTTACATCTCTTATACATAAAGATGTAAAAAACAAGAAAAGCACAGCATTTTTCACTCTATAGAGCCACCCAACTGAGGAAATACCTTCACCTCACAGACTATGGGAGCCTGTTCCTACATCTGAATGTAATGACTAACACTCATTCCATGGGGGACGCTTTTGTATAGCAGTGGGAATCACTTGGGTGATAGATATATTTATCTACATTTTATGCACAAATATTGTTGTACAGAGGTGGACTTAATGATTGAGGTTTTCTCTGCTAGTCAAACTTAGGGTGATGCAGATGATATAATTATTATAATATGATGAAACAAAAAATGAAATCTATAATTATTAAACATACCTACCTATAAATCAGTGTCTCTTTACATGTAAGATGTAAGGTGAAATCTAGTAAATGTCTATTAACTCGAACTGGGTCTTTTGCTTTTAGAATAGGGCTGCCTTAAGTTAGGAATCATCGACCAGGACATTTAGAATAGAAAAAGGTAAACCAAGGACAATTCAAAAGATTATAAATCAACTTCAATTAAATCCTTATATTATAAAACAAAGGCCCCTGCCGCATCTGTCTGTCTGTTCGCGATAAACTCAAAAACTACTGCACCGATTTTCAAGCGGTTTTCACCACTCGATAATGTGATTCTGAGGAAGGTTTTATTATTATTATTATTATTATTGGTTAACAAGCAGGCAGTTGAAACAACTGATAAGCCTGAATCCAACTAGTCAATACTTTTCATTTGGTCTTGTTACAGTTGGTTAGATGTTTATCTAATCTGTTTTAGTATATAACTTGTTAAGTTTTTGTATTTATTTCTGTGTGTCATCACAGCTCATATACGTCCCCACCGAGGGGCTCGAGCCTACCCTATGTTAGGGTGATTAGGCCTTAGTCAACCACACTGGCCCAGTGCGGATTGGTCGACTTCACATACACCTTTGAATTTCTTCGCAGATGTATGCAGGTTGCCTCACAATGTTTTCCTTCACCGTAGGAGCGTCAGACAAATGTACATATGAAATTCGAAACGAAAAACACAGTGGTACATGGCGGTATCGAACCTGGACCTCCCGATTGGAAGGCAAGTGCAGAGTTCACACCGCCACCTCCGAGATATGACAATTTATTTCTGTGTACATTAACAATATTTGTTGAAGATATCGGGGAAAAATTAAATAAGGGCAAAACATAGTTTGCGGGCACAGCTAGTCAGCTAGTAAAATCAGACTTTTATTTCGTTACGAACTTTAAATTTTCATTTTAGTTAGGATATTTATTAAAATTAAATAATATTGAAGGTAATCAACATTCAAAAAAAAAATCGACATCTATTTATCTTTTCCTTACAATCAATGTTTGCGTTCTCCGTGGCGCTTTTCTTTGTCTATTCATTTATTTTTCCTAGGTTCCGCGTTTTCGAAGCGTTGGCGCACTCGCTTACGACCTACCTACCTAGCTAGCAAGCTACCAAACCGGGACAAATGAATCATTGACGGGGACACTGGGACATAATACTTCAAACCGGGACTTGTCCCGGTGTACCGGGACGTATGGCAGCCCTATTTTAGAACCATTTTCATATTGTATGTAGCTGGAAAATACTGGATAAAAAAGTGCAGGACAATATACAATAGGTATACCACTTATATTTTCCAGATAGTCGTACAGTAAACTTAAATTGCTATTACTATCTCTTTAATTTTCTATAATAAAACATTTTTTATGAAAGTCACAACTATCGTCCACACTGAACATGAGGCTGTGTTCCGACATTATTTATTATCCAAAAAAAGTTTTCATTGCGCTACAGAAATTAAATATTTCTCAAATAAGTACTTGTTGTTCAAAACCACACGCAGTAGATAAATTTAACAGGCAGGAGACGTTAATTGCACGAAAACGATAAGATTCGCAAAATACACTATTGAAATAACCTCAAAGGGAAACTCACCACTTTCTCGGGCAGTATAAATCAACGAATTCACCAGCGTCGTTCTGCATCTTGTAGGTCTGTAAAGTTAAATTCAACACAACACTTTAAAACCCGCAACGGTAAATAAACAGCCGATAAAAATTATTTTAAATCGTTAACCTGACTATCCACACGTTCAATGGAATTGACAGGAGTAAAAAGAAAGATGTCTGACTGACTAGTAGGGATGGCGCTTTGCAATCGATTAATCATAGAATCGATTTAGGCACCTATAGATATTTTAAATCGATTAAGAGTGAATCGATATTTCATTCTAATCAAAGTCCTATTTATTATTGCACAATTGGTTTACTTCCGTTACTTTCATAGTATTATGTCATACCATCTAATGTTGTGGGGCTCAGCTGCTGATATTGACACGATTTTTGTACTACAGAAGAGAGCTATTCGTGCTATCTACAACCTTAGACCCCGTGACTCACTAAGAGATCATTTAAACAAATTAATACATTAACAATAGCTTTTCAATATATTTACGCGAATATCATATACATACGCAAAAACTTGAATTTATTTATAAAAAATAGTGACAAACATAAATTAACACAAGACATAATGATAAACTTGCAGAGGCGCGTTCAGGGCCTTCGCGCGAAGTACAACTTTTCGCTCTAACCCCGTTCAATGCCTTCGAGCATGACAACCGGGTGAAACAACCGGCCCGTTCAAGACCTTTGAGTGTCAGCGCGAGTTACAACCGAACAACCATCGAATTTGATGGTTGTAAAACGCTCTGACGTTTATGACTGAAATACTCTTACGTGATTGGATGATATTGGCGGCCATATTCTATAATGTCATCTACTAGAATGAGAGAGAAATAAAAAATCATGTGAAAGAGGGAGATAAAAGATTTGGTTGCTGCAATCCGTTCAACGCCTTTGAGCGAGTTAAAAAACAACCGGATAAGTACACCCAGAGGCGCTGAACGCGGGGTGCGATGTCAGACAACCTCCTTGTGGTGCACCCTGGGCAACCCGGCAGATTCTCTGTCGCGGGCTAATAGTCTGACGAGAGGACCCCCATAGTGGGGGGGTGTGGGATGGCCGGGTTTAACCTGGCGGGCCACTTCGTGTGGCCACCCGCTTCATGCGGGGAAGGGCGAAGTCCCCTCTTCTTATGTGAAGAAGAGGTGTGGCTCTCGCTGGAAGCTGAATCCGGCGGCTACCTCTGGTGGTAGAGGGTCGAGGCGAGTTTTCCGCCGTGGCGCTTCGCGCCCGTTGGGGTTCTCCCCGAGTTTCGATTCACCCGCGCGGCGGTGGATCCAGTGGGGTCCGCCGTTGGGCAACCCGTTACCCGCACTGAGCGGACCGGGGGCCCGGCGCACTGAGCGTCGGGCCGCGTGGAAGACAACCACAATAAAAAACCAGTTTCGGGGTGTAGAGCGGCGCAATCGTGCCGCTCCACAAAGTAGCAGAGCCAGGAGGGGAGTCCGGCAACGGACATGTCACAGACAGGGGGTCAGCGGGAATAAGGCCTGGCTGTTGTCCCCTTCCCCCTGTCTTGTGACCGACGGAGGAGCTGCTGGGGGGGTTTTTAGTGGGTAGGCCCGGTCCGCTGGGGAGTCCCACATATCCTCGTGGTTTGGCTCGACCACAAGGAATGCGTAAATGCATTTTCCCCCCTCCCAAAAAAAAAAAGAAAAAAAAGAGGCGCTGAACGCGCCTCTGTGCCAACACTTAGGCTCAATAAAGTCAGTAGTTCATATGTAGGTAAAAGTGTAAAAATATTTCATAAATTACACCAGGATATTGTTGAATTGCCAATTGATAAATTCAAAGCCGAAGTAAAAAAACGTTTAGTAAAGAAAGACTATTACAAGGTTAACGATTATCTTAAAAACCTTTGTGACTCGTCCTAATAACCAAAGTAGCGGAGGAAGAGACTTGTCTTTTATTATCACCAACATGTTCTCCTTTAGGTCACTCTTCGAATGTAGGAATGCATGGTCTGTCTAATATACTCGCTCACATGTTTTGTACTTTTTTTAATTACTTGATGTTTGATTATATTCATATGGTTTTATATTTAAATTGTATTGTCTGTATATTTTATATAACATTTTGACATTCATATGTGCGCTTTAAGTGCCTAAACTGAATAAATGGAATGGATTTGATTTATTAACTGACCCGCAAATCACACTCTTATCGAACTCCTATTTATTTATTATTAGCAAAATTCTTATAAGAATAAATATCTTAAACCATGAGTAAAACAAAACAGATTTTCATAACAATACAAGAAAACATTATACATTGAGAAAATTTAATTTAAAGGAAAAATAAAAATATGAACAAAGTATATCAACAACTTCAAATATCCAATCATCCAATACAGTAAGGCCAAATCAAAGTCCGTTAATGCGCGCCGAAATAGTCATATTAAGTAGAGTCCAGAATCCAATAACCAAGCCAGGGTCAAACGGGATTCACCACAAAAAAAAACACAACAGGAAACAAGCGAGTGCATTCTATGAACCGAGGTAAGTGAATGAGCTGTGTGAATGAGTTAACCGATTTATTGCTAATAGAAAGTTTGAATGCGGTAGAATTAACCACTCGAACGTTCGCCACGCGAAGCGTGGTGGGTTTCAAAAGCAAAAAGTAGTATATCTCAAATATCAAAGGTGCCGCCATTGCGGAATGACTCACCCCGGCGCGTACGGAGTGTTCAAAAAATTGCGGAGAGTGACTTATACTGTCTACAAGAGAACAAAAAATACGTATGGAAAGGTAATTTAATATAGAAGGAACTTATAACAGTTAATTAGATAAGGATTAATAATTAAATGAATGAAGCGCGAAAATGTTCGGAAGGTCGCGGAAGACCCGATTTTTTTAAAAAATTTATTTCACAAAAACTATTTTATACAACTTTAAATAACCATATATATTATTATAGCCCTATTCTTGAAGATTATTTTGATATATAATAGTTTTGGGTAATATTTTTAATGAAAAAAGAAAAAAATAATAAAATCGATTAATTACGTAATTATATACGCGAGGTGCGCACGCGCGACCTCAAATTTAAAAAAAATGCAAAAAATAAATTATTGTGTCTAAAATTAAATAAAAAATACGTATTGTCGTGCTTTTTCCTGCTGAATTGTTGAAATATAGGGAAATCTTAAAGTTGAAAGAAAAAAAACAAACTTATTCCTTTAGTCCGATACAAAATGAAAAGTTTTATTGTTGTAGGTACATAACTATAATTCACTTATGCATAATGTCACTCCCTCAATGCAAAGCACTTAACTTAATGTTTAATTAATACAAGCCAAGGGCAGGATGGTTCAGGTTTGTTTGATCAATCTCGGCAGGTAAAAATCAGGTACTAATTGGGTACAAAACTACAAAATGAGGGGCAATAAAATACACCAACAAATAGTTATAGGTTTCCTTTTTTTTTTTTAAAAGAAGTTAGTAGCCTTCCCCGGAGCGGTTGTTAGTAGAGCGTACCTTCGATGCTAAGTTTCCGCGATCACGGTATATTCGAATATTCCAATTCCTTAGATTATTCTCTCTCTACATATATATAATTCCACAGAATTCCTCCTTGTGTTAGGTTAGTTTGTTATGGTTTCTAGCTGTAAGGTCAAGCAGCGGAGCCCTACGGCCTCCGGTGACTGCCCTGGAGATTCATAGCACAGTGTTAGGTTAAAAATATAATTAAATATGCCTATGATCTTAGGGTCAGTGGGTCTAACACTGAGTTCTGAAGGAATCCCAGTCAATACATTTGAACCTCATGTAATAAACATAGCAAATGAATTCTAAAACGTAATTTTTAATAAATTGACAAATGGTCTTATTGGTTAGTTAATAAAAAGGACATATGGAGGGGAGAGCACCTACTTTGTGTATAATTACTGCTATTAATAAAAAGAAAACAGCTTAATTTGTGAGTTATTTGCCAAAGTATGATGTGAAACTTAATATTGTAAAAATTTAGAATTTAACAGGAAATTCGCAAGTGTTACTCAATATATGCCTTAATCCCACTAAGATGCCGCTTACTATCAGGGTTTTTTAATGAAATAGGGGATGAAAAAGGCGAATTTTGGAAATGTAACATGTTTGATTTAATAATCAATTTACCCACAAATAAAAATAAAATTAACAAAATCTGCTTTAAATCATGAAATATAATAAGTTAATTAGATACCTTATTGATTTTTTGCACTTATTGATACAATAAATCCATTTAATTTAATGAATCGCGTGCCGGCGAGTAAATATAGTATTTTTTTTCTTAGCTTTACTCTTCAAGCTGAAAACAAAAAGAACTGAATTTTGTAAATTCTTTTCAAATTAAATTCACACGGAAAACGAGAGAAATACCTATGGATTTTCTTCGCTGAAATTAATTTAAATACTTTATGATCTTCGAATCAATAACAAATTTCTTCAGTCGATGTCTCACAGACAAATCATAACATAGACGATAGACGCGTTCAAAGACTAAGGTGAAAAATGGGCGCGTTCCATCTACGCGCATACTAGAATCGAGGTCCGTTCACCGAATGTTAAGCGTCGTATTGGCGACGGAACCTTCCCTAAAACCAAATTCATTTCATAGCATGTGTGTCATGATGTGTCAAGTCAACGTACGGATCTATCGGAATTCTACAATATGCTATAAGTATTTCCAGCCCAAGTTATAAGCTTGGTTGAAAAACGAAACGTAATGAAAAAATTAACCATAAACAAACTGTGAATGCTTCCCAAATTCTATTCGACGAAACTATAATTATATGATCTATAAGCTTAAGTGTATTTTATTAAAATATGTCTATAGAAATGATCGAAACAAACGGTCTAAATGTCAAATTCCGAATTTTGAGAAAATCAACCCACCTAAATGGAAGCACGGGATTTTGGGCGAAAAAAAACTATCTTTGTAAATAAGGCCAGGATAAACGCGAGATTTATTTTGTTTATGCAAAAAGTGAATAATGACCAAAGATAATTGCAAATGTCACTGACGTGACGTGAAACGACGTTGACGTTGACACTTGACATTGATATTGTGAAATTAATTGACAAAGTTATTGTAATTGTGATTTTAGTTGTGAAATTTGTGTTAAAACTACAGTGAAACCAAAGTGTTTTTGCAAAATTAGTGTTTTATGAAATTTTAAGAAAAAACGGTGTTACAGTATGGAAAGCTAATTTAATAAGGAATGAACTTATAATAGTTAATTAGATAAGGATTCATAATTGAATGAATAATGACGAGAATAGTAACTAAAGTGCTTAAAATTTAAAAAATACTCACTTTTTGAAAAAAACGTTTAGTGTGGCAATATAACACTATAAACTATCATAAACCATACATAATAATGTAGCCCAATTCTTCTAGTTTATTTTGATATAGAACACTCTACGAAAATACTAATACAGACTAAGTAAGTACGCAATAAATCTCATCGGTCATGGAGTAAGAAACGTATGGATACGGCCAATTAAGTTAAACCGCAGACTATGACAAATTTATTTCAATCTAAGACTAAAAATAAATTGGACATGACCTGTCAACTTATGAAAGAGACTATTGGCAAAGGAATAAAGCCATAGAGAAAATATTTTATTTTTCGCGATTTTTTTATCACACCGCGCGGTTTTACGCAAAGGGAACTGGGTACCATAGTACCCAGGTCGATCGAGAAGCTTACGATTTTTGGGGACTATAGTCCCCAGGACGTTCCAGTGGGTAGACAAAATCTAGTAGATTTTGTTAAGCGGGGAGTGGCCCGCATTTCCGCTATTGTTTTCTTTTGTCCGCACTAGCTGTGTTGTGCGAACTACAAACATGGCAACATTGCGCGTGTACGCATTGGTATTTTGTAACCTTCAGACATTCGATGTCGTTGATGTAAGTTTGGTAATGTCGCGCGCGAGCGTGCAGTGGTTTAAATTGTGTAAAAGTAAAAAACTTTTTTTATTTCATAAATCACGGGATTTTTCTGCTCTTTAAAATTAATCCTAGGATTTGAGGCATATCCACTTTATTCTTTCTCTGTATGAAGGCAGTGTAAGTACTTAAATAACTTTACGTAATTCCAACCTCTGATTATTAGCTTACCCACGTTGCTTTCGCTTAGTAGTTATGGTACAGAAAGCTCCTTGTCAAGCTATATTGTTTGACCTTTGGACAGTTCTAATGTCGCTTGGGTTAACTATAGGGCCATGCCGCTAAAGGCCATTATCAAGCTCATGGGCATGGTGGACTGAACCGTTGGTGACGATGGCTTAAGGGACTAACAACCAGGAGAAGCACAAAAGATCCATAGTGGGTCGAAGTGTGAAGGCTAATCGCTTGAGTCTCCCCACCCCATAAGATAAGATAAGGTAAGATAAGATAAGATAATGTAGCTTGTAATGTAACAGTGGCGGTTTTCGTAGTATGCAATCAAATTAATATTCACTAATAAATGTAAAAACGTTTTCATACAAAATCAGTATCACATTACCCTTATAGTCTGTGGTTTAAAAATGTAATATATCAATTGGCAAGTTACACACCTATTAAAGAAGCTTAACCTATTAAGAAGCACCTACTATTATATATTCTGTGCTATTAAAGAAGCGTACGCTTAACAAGTCTTTTAACCAAACCATCCGTTTGAGTTCAAGCCCCAGTGTTGTAACGTTCGTGTAAACCATAGATATAGAATGGAATAGATGGGCTATAAAAGCCGTCAAACATGAGGAAAAGAGATAAACTTATACACATTGCCAAAGGAAAGAAGAAGACGGCATCATTTTTTTTTGTCTTTGTCACCGTATATAGGTGAAACTGGTAGTGGGGATTGTTTATCACCAGCGTCTGGTGCTAAACAAATACGTGGATGAAATTTGTTGTGTGAAGTATAGCTCACTATGCAATTATTTAACAGTTTAATTAGTGTAATTGTGAACTATTTGAACATTTAAATCTTAGTGCACTGCTCCGCTTTAGGTTGTAATAGTTATAGTGCTAGAAAACAGGAAAATATAACCTTTACAGGTAAGACCTAAATTGTGTCAATATTAAGCGCCAAAACTATTTTTTAAATTATAAATACAAGTTATATTGCAATATTTTATCCTTCTACTATGGTTCTCAATCATATTATGGGATTAAACATGAAATTTCAAACTAATTATAAGGTTACTATTAACCTAATAAGTTAAGAATGTCGCCATTCAATAAGGTCACCTATACAACCAACGCGTATAACATTTTGCCGGGTTATAATGATACCAGTCGCTACGACAATTTTTCCTTGATTCGTAGGTAATTTGTTACGTTAAAGGGAACTCACATATTAGTTTCTGTGTTACATTAATATTGACATATTTAAGTATAACATTTTGAGCATTTTAGATAACAAAGGTAATTCTTTTGAAGTGAAACTTTCTATTTCCTTGTTTGTCTGTATTTAACAGATTTCCTTCGGAGATAATTACTCGAAACAGTTGGGTTAAAGCTACTGGTCGATTGAATTGGCAGCCAACCAAGCATACCCGAATGTGTTCTAAGCATTTTGAACAACAGTGGATTCAGAAAAACAAAAAAGGCACTTTTCTTGGGAGTGGTGCTATTCCTAACTTTTTTTACAGGTCAGTAACTTATACATATTATATCTACAAAGTAAAGACCCTATCAAGCCGAAACCTATATTTATTTTTCACAGACCCAACTATTTGTATAAGGGATTTCAAAATTAATTTTACAGTTTTGGATTAATGACACCAAATTTTTTATAAGAGTATGTTAACATGGGTAGGTACCAAATTCTTTTCTACTATTTTGAAATGGCCAAAAATATTATTAATGGTTTGATTTTGGACATTTCCTATTTATATAACAAGTCTGACCATTAGTACAGATACAGTTTACAAATTTCTTAATTATTATTTTTAATGTTGTAAAATTAGCACCTGCTTTTATTTTTAACCTGTATATATATTGTTTCAGGACGCATCGGTGTTGGGTTTCGGTTCAAATTTGAATACGCCCCGAAAGAGAAAAATGCGGCTTCAAATGCTGCGTTTGAAACAATCATCGAGGACATCAAGTAAAAAACTACGGGCAGTGCGTGAATCGCTTAGACGATTGGGAAAAAAAGTAGCCAAACTGGAAAATGTGTTAAGTGATTTGAAGTGTAAGTTAATGATGCAAAATGAGCGGTTGGACATTTTAGATACTGTAGGAGAAACCAATAGAGATTTTCTGAAAATATTATTAAGTACATACATTCCCTTTTGCACCAATGCTTAGAAAAATTGTTAAATCAATTTTTTTACTGAAGAGTTTACGCATAATCACTACCCGCTTTTGATGAAATGTATTTGTAAAAAATATTTTAATACGCGAATTCATTGCTAATACGCTGTATTCGATGACAATAACGGAGTTATTGAAATTAATTTTAGAAAATGTTTATTTAAAATTTTATATTTATACATTTTCTAAATCTTCACGTATATTTAGTTAATGTATAAATTGTAACGGGATAAAATAAAAAGTAGACGTTGCAGAATCACACTGATTTAATTTCGATTTACAATAGGGCAGAGTTCCGTCTTAGAAACAGTAAAACAGAGAAGTGATCTAAATATGAGGTGGCGCGGCATTTTATAGTTTCTCCGATAGTAAGGCGCTAGCTTGGCTTGGCTCTGATTGGCTGGCTTGGGCTGGCTGGCACATGGCTGCACGTGCTTGGCTCTGATTGGCTGGCTTGGGCTGGCTGTCACATGGCAACACGTGCTTGGCTCTGATTGGCTGGCTTCGGCTGGCTTGCGATTGGCTGAGGCGGTGTGGCGCGTAACAGTCGGCCGTCCTGAAACAATCATTGCTCCCGCAATGGAAAAATACGTGGTTAGCTTTCAAGTAGGTCAATGAGATCTTCGGTTTCAAGCTGGTCATCAGAGCTACTGGCACTGTATGATATAGGGTACTGTGATTTTGTGATAGGGCCTCAAGAGTCCGATGCAACCAGGCTAGTAAAGGCCTTGTAGCCTCGGAACCCCTTGATACTGAGGATTCTGTATATGTCATTACCCACACCTTAGTAATGATATATGGGCCAGAGTAAATATCATCAAGCTTAGTGCTCACTCTTGTTACACTACTTGTGGGTGCTTGCCGCCAAAGAACTAAATCTCCCTTTCTGTAAATTCGACTAGTTTTCCTTTTTTTTATCGACGTTACGCTTCATCTTATGGCTTTCTAATTTTAATCGCGCACTAGATCTATTATTACGTCTGATTTCAACCGATTCATTATTACTTTCATAACATCAAATCATAGGGCTATACGACTATGTTGTACTTTCATTTACAGTATTATTAACACCCCAAATAATGTCAGGTAAGCTATTGGCCCAATTATTAGAAGTCTGGCTAGGATCAATCGCACGTAACGCATTCAGTAAGATTCGGTTCCACTTAACCATTGGCTCGTGGACATGCAAAAGATGTCAAAATGTACTTAAATTGCTTGTCAGTTGAATTTTTTAAACTAAATATTTTTTAAAGTATTCTTATTGTTTTTTACTGAATTGACCGTGGGTGGGCAATAACAAATTTAGAGAAATTATCCTACTTCCTACTAATATTATAAACGTGAAAGTGTGGATGTTTGGATATTTGGATGTTTGTTACTCAATCACTCAAAAACGGCTGAACGGATTTGGATAAAATTTGGCATGCATGTAGCCTTTGACATGGAAAAGAACGTGACATAGGCTACCTTTTATACCGATTCCTTAAGTAGTTCCCGAGGGAAAATTAAAAATTGTTCAAAATTGAAGTCCACGCAGACGAAGTCGCGGGCAGAAGCTAGTCTATAATAACCAACATATATTGATAACCTTTTGCTGTTCTACAAAAGGGGCATATGGTCGACATGAATTGACCATGGCCATGGGTTCTGTGGGTTTCGGAATAGGGAACAATGTACCATTTACTCCCTCTTTATTAAATCTATACATTTTTGAAAGCCTACATGACTTATCATTGTGGTGCATCTGAACTAGTCTATCTGATCAATGCAGACACTACGAGGCGATTACCATACAATGTCTTCCTATAGAGTCTATCATCTGAGAGCACATAGTTGTTGTTTATATCAGGGGCAGCAGAGCGATCTTTAAGCTGAACAATGATACGCCTTAACTTTTCCCCCCACCATATTGTACACTCATGTCAAAATCTTGTATTGACAGCCAGCACCTAGCAATACGTGGGATAATGTCACGTTTAGTAAGGGTGGCGCAAACGGCAGTACAGTCAGTTACCACTTTTACATGTATCCCTACTATAATACACTCTAAACCTACACATAGATTCTACTACGGCAAGCGTTTCAAGCTCGTAACTATGGTATATACTTTCTTCTTTACTCTTTACCCTACTGAAATACATCACAGGCCTAAGGGAATTATCAGTGTATTTTTGTAAAAAAAATACCTGCGATAATCTCAGTTGGTAATACAGGGTCATATAAAGCCAGTATTGGCCTTGTACACAAACACAGTTTTAATTGTTGAAAACTATCGACTTGTTCAGTGCCCCATTTCCATAACTGCGTTTTTCTTTGTTAAATCTGTTAAAGGGCGAGCAATTGAATTGCGAAGCTTTTAATAAATTTACGGAAATAGCTACATAGCCCTATAAATTGACGTATTTCATGAACACTACTAGGGGTAGGAAACTGCGACACTGCTAACAATTTTGATTCACCTGGTTGAATGCCATTCGAAGATATCTCATGTCCTAAGTATGTAATTTTGTTTTATAAGAATGAACACTTACTCACATTTCACTTTAAATTTTCCGATTTTCATTTATGAAGAACTTTTTGTAAAATATCTAAACCTGACTGAACATCAAAAGAGGGTAGCAACAAATTGTCTAAGAATGCTAACATTTCATATTTATCGGGAAAGTCATTGTGGGTTTTTGAACTACCGCCTTTTGTGATTGGAATTTCGTATTGAATCTACAACCTTATTCATTATTCGTATAACAACAGACGGTGCGTTATCTAAGCCAAACGGAACACGCGTATATTCAAATACCAATGTGGCGTTATAAAGGCTGTTTTGTGGTTATCTGCAGGGTTGATTTTGACCTGATGGTAACTTTGTGCCAAATTAAGACTCGTAAAGAAATTCTTAACGGCTAATTTGGAAACCTAATCATCGATATTAGGCAAGGGTCAACACAAAGTCTACTATCGCCGTTCTTTTTTTTTACGAATTACGGGAGAAGCAAAACATAATTCAGATTCTTGAACTATACCTGCGTCGAGCAATTCAGACACTTTGGATCTAACTACTGACTGTGCGACAAGCTGTAAGGTTGACGGTATATAGGCTGTTCACTTGTTAACTTTATTTTTATGTTTAATAAATCTGTACATCCTAAGTCTTGTGTTTTACTCGCAAAATAATCAGGGAAATTGATTAGTAAAGCAATCAAATAATCATAATCGGTTTTTATTCAATAGATCTGAACTGATTTCCTCTATGTTTGATGCCCCGATTGTGCTAATATTGGCTTGGCTAGTGTGCAATAGATTATTTTGGCTACAAAGGTAGTGCAATAAAATAATGTGGGCTAACCTGAACCTCCGAAGGCGGTGTAGTAGTGCAGCTGGTGGCTCTGCTCTGGTGGTAGACCGCGAATGATGCATGAGACAACTGCGCTGTCTGACAACTTACACCGAAAACACATGGCGACTTTGTCCTGATAATATTTGGTCATCGAATCCATATTTGCGATGTCTGGGAAATGCACGTATCAACATTTGCTTCCAGTCTTCCCAAGAGTAATCGTATTCATCCAGCCGGTTGTACCATCTTCTTGCTTGACCTCCTTAATCTATCTTGCAGATGAAACGACTTCATGTTTTCGCACCATCCAAATGAATTTCGCCAAGTTGATCAATTTTTTTTTGAGCCTTGCTGTCGCAGTAGTATACTCTTCGCTATCCGGGTCGAACTCGGGGATTAGCAAGGCTGCACGGGGTTCTTTTCTTGTAGTGACGGAGGGTATTTCGTAATTTAAAGAACTCATGGCCTTTTGTACCTCTGATTTCAAAAGCTTGCGTAGGATTTTTCGAGCTGAAGGCGAGGCTGGTGGCGAAACTTTGTCTTCGTTTTCACTAGTTGTCTCGAATGAATCTTCACGCGGAGATTTGCCCCATTCGTGCGGACGGACCAGGCGGCATACACTCGACGCATTAACTACGTTTTAGGTTTATTTTTTTATATTTATCCCACTTCTGATATGTAACGGGATAAAATAAAAAGTAGACGTTGCAGAATCACACTGATTTAATTTCGATTTACAATAGGGCAGAGTTCCGTCTTAGAAACAGTAAAACAGAGAAGTGATCTAAATATGAGGTGGCGCGGCATTTTATAGTTTCTCCGATAGTAAGGCGCTAGCTTGGCTTGGCTCTGATTGGCTGGCTTGGGCTGGCTGGCACATGGCTGCACGTGCTTGGCTCTGATTGGCTGGCTTGGGCTGGCTGTGACATGGCAACACGTGCTTGGCTCTGATTGGCTGGCTTCGGCTGGCTTGCGATTGGCTGAGGCGGTGTGGCGCGTAACAAAATATTGGATTTTAAATAAATTGCAGAGATAAAGAAAAAACAATGATATTGCCCGCTGTATTCTTAATCGAGCGTCGATCTTCGCAAGGTGGCAAAAGCTGGAAGTGAGTGGTCGCGGATCGTACCCAGTGGCGAGCACTTGGAGAGGCCTATGTCCAGCAGTGGACGCGTGTGGGCTGATGATGATTCCTAATATTTTTTCTTTTATTTGTAAAGATGTTTACATAATAGCTTAAATAATTAAGTAAAATGTTTTAAAACTAAATATACTCGAGTAAATCCAAAAAGTGTAGTTTTATTTAAAAGTGTAAATAACTTTACACTGCGAAGGTTGAATGAAGAATACAATAAAAAAATTCGCAACTTCCTCCCACTTTTATTTTTTGAGACATATTGTTGAGCGAATGGCGCTCATTAAAATGTCTCAATAAAAATACGTAGATCAACCAACCTTTTTACCACTATAAACATAAAGTAGGGTAAAACTTAAAGCAACACTGGTATACCCATCTACTTTAGGCAGGTATGACGTCATCTATGTCTGTCCCTTACGGGTATACGGTCACGTCCTATCTATTCATTCTTTATCTAAGGTGTAAACATACAAGTACTTGGGTAAATGTTCAAGTCTTCTCACTCGAGTTTTCATTCGATTCCATTATTTAACGAGTACTTTAACACTCGAATACCAAATTGCACACCCCTCATGCCAAATTGCCATACCTTTCCACACAAACAAGTACTGTAGAATTATATTATCTTTCAACACTCCAACATTGACACCAACATCGTCCAACTCACGATCGATCAAACAGACTCTCCACACATCATTAGGCCACTAGCCAACCTTATTCACTATGGAGGACGTTGAACTGATAGGTCGTTCTGCGCTATACCTAATGAGTGCATGTAATTATTTTTTACAATGGTATAGCCGACGTAAAACAAAAAAACCTTCCATAAACGAATATGCAAACCACGAAGGTTCATATGTCATTTATTCCAGCACCTGACACTATAGATTGCTTCTTCTTCCTAGTAGCATGCCTGTGATATGCCGTCAATAAGAACTCCTTCTTTTTCCTTAATTCCACTGGTTTATTAGGAGACTCCGAAATCCTCAACCAAGCATCGTGTAGGGCTATTTTATCGTTGTGACGACGATGCTTCGAATTCCATAGCACCGATTCGCCTTCATATAACTCCAAAAACAAGAGTACGGTGTCATTACTCCACTCAGTCATGCTAAAGTTTAATCGCTAATTAATTTATAACGGGAGCGCTGCGTGTCAGATATGTCTGCCTCGCCCGAGTAAAACGGACAACACTGATGTGTGGAGGGTATGTTCGTGCGAGTTGGCAAACTCCTTTGATCTGTGGGGCTAGCACGCAGGAGAATCGAAAATCGAATCGAAATCCGAATCGAGGAGTTTGTATGGCAATTTTATCAGTTCTGCTACTCACCGCCCCGTGGCGCTAATAAAATTGCCATACAAACTCCTCGATTCGGATTTCGATTCGATTTTCGATTCTCCTGCGTGCTAGCCTCACTGGGTACAATTTACCGCCATCGGACCGATCGCGAGCCAACACGAACCAACACCATCCAACATACACGAACTATCTCTCTACACGTGGAAGGTTGGACGAACAGTTGGAGTGTTGGACGAATGTTTGGAGCCGGCATAATTGTATTATTCGTCTAAAGCCGGCTTTTGACTATGGGATATAATGTAATATATATTACATTTTGAGATATAATATTTTATCGCTTGCCATACTTTTTTACGAGACCGTTCTCACTGTGCTATAATATATATTACACCCCAAACTGTAAATATTTTTTCGCCCGACCGAGCTATATTTGAAGGCGATATATTTTACCTCACGTTCCCGCACACCGCACCTCTGCCCCTGCCTCGCCTTCATTTCGAATCGTGACGGTCATGCGCACGTACTTACATAGCTGTCCGCGTGTTATGATTTTTGGGTATTTTGGTTCGCAATCTTTTCTTTACGTATTTACCACGTATTTACCTATTTACGTATTTATCCCTATAATGGAACATTTTATAGAAAGTGTTAGGAAATATCCTTGTTTACGACTAATCTTGAAGAGTATAAAATGAATGAAATTAAGGATGCTGCATGGAGAAACGTAATAAGAAATTCACTATAATCTTTTCTTAAGGCCTTACTAATAACCATTGTATACGCCTAATTTAGTTAAACAGTGTTTTCTCACGTTCACTCGAATGACATTTCAAATTCGAACAAAAGAGACAAAACACTACTTAACTATACAAGGTTTATACAATGGTTATTAGTAAGGCCTTTAGTCTATTAAGATTCGATATCCAGAATCGACGTTTATTGTATTTTTTCTAAATAATGAGACATGTAAATCGAATACTGCATCATCTTCGTCTGATGAACTATCGAAAGTATCTAGCAAAACAATTTCCATATTATCCATTTAATAACGAGAGGTCAACCGTTTCAATAAAAGACGTTATGATGTGAGGATCATAGAAGCTGAACTATTCTAAAAAATATATCTGATAGTGAGAACAGCAAACCCGGGATGTAATATATAGCTGAACATGTAATATATATTACATCCTATAGTCAAAAGCCGGCTTAAAGCCGGCTTTTGACTATGGGATATAATGTAATATATATTACATTTTGAGATATAATATTTTATCGCTTGCCATACTTTTTTACGAGACCGTTCTCACTGTGCTATAATATATATTACACCCCAAACTGTAAATATTTTTTCGCCCGACCGAGCTATATTTGAAGGCGATTTATGCGGTATATATTTTACCTCACGTTCCCGCACACCGCACCTCTGCCCCTGCCTCGCCTTCATTTCGAATCGTGACGGTCATGCGCACGTACTTACATAGCTGTCCGCTGTTATGATTTTTGGGTATTTTGGTTCGCAATCTTTTCTTTTCGTATTTACCACGTATTTACCTATTTACGTATTTATCCCTATAATGGAACATTTTATAGAAAGTGTTAGGAAATATCCTTGTTTACGACTAATCTTGAAGAGTATAAAATGAATGAAATTAAGGATGCTGCATGGAGAAACGTAATAAGAAATTCACTATAATCTTTTCTTAAGGCCTTACTAATAACCATTGTATACGCCTAATTTAGTTAAACAGTGTCTTGTCACGTTCACTCGAATGACATTTCAAATTCGAACAAAAGAGACAAAACACTACTTAACTATACAAGGTTTATACAATGGTTATTAGTAAGGCCTTTAGTCTATTAAGATTCGATATCCAGAATCGACGTTTATTGTATTTTTTCTAAATAATGAGACATGTAAATCGAATACTGCATCATCTTCGTCTGATGAACTATCGAAAGTATCTAGCAAAACAATTTCCATATTATCCATTTAATAACGAGAGGTCAGCCGTTTCAATAAAAGACGTTATGATGTAAGGATCATAGAAGCTGAACTATTCTAAAAAATATATCTGATAGTGAGAACAGCAAACCCGGGATGTAATATATAGCTGAACATGTAATATATATTACATCCTTTAGCACACCCCGGACACTCCATACAACGTTCGCAAATCAATTACCTATTACTACTACTTAAACAAATGACGTTCATACACGCGCAAATGTGTGCGTGGAATCTAGTAGGGCTGAGTGAGCGGTTATCAATCGCAATGACGCGGGAAGTGCAGCGACTGCCTTCTCTTTCACCCGCATAGCGCTGTCTCTGTTATCGCCCGGCGCTCGCGTCTACTCGTCCGAGCGATCGCCCGCGGCCTTGTTTACGTGTCAGTGATGTCTACAGGGAAGTGCCGGGTAGGACGAGGTATTTGAAATGAGTGCGAGGTGAGTGGCCGTTCTGTACGTAGTACTATTATCTATTCTGTGTCCTATAGTCAAAAGCCGGCTTAAGCATCTTAATGCTTTCTGGCGTACGTGGCGTGTACCAGTAACTATTGTATATTATCGCTAGATGGCGCTGTGCATAATCGTACAACGCGCTTACGTTTAGTGTTATCGGCTACTATATATAACCCTCGAGACATTTTTATATTAACTCTGGTTTCCCTTCAAAACGTATAAATCTTTCGCCTTTTACTAAAGATTTCCGTGGAGGGGAACATTTAAATGAGTCTACTCATATTTTTGACGCTTCGCTTATTGCGAAGCTTCATAATAGAAATAAACTAATGCGTAGCTTATAATACATGATCAAACGAACTTCCAAGTGAAGTTCGATCAGTATTATATGAGTCACTTTATTCGAAGATATAGTTTTAATTTATATGTATTTCAGATATACATATATCAGTCTAATACGTAGTCCTTCTATTGTTTGAGCAAACATTCGCACACTTTTAAGATTTTACAATACAAATATCGATAAATTAAAAAACAAAATCGGTCCGCTTAGTGGCAACCCCAGCCTCTCAGCGGTACACCACGCTACTTTTGCCTCATTCTTCAGAGTCTCTCAGAAATCGGCAAAACAATGTTGGGCTGGGATAATGGGCGGGAAGTTTCTCTATATCTTCGAATAAAGTGACTCATATAATACTGATCGAACTTCACTTGGAAGTTCGTTTGATCATGTATTATTATTTCGTCACTTTATTCGAAGATATAGTTTTAATTTATATGTATTTCAGATATACATATATCAGTCTAATACGTAGATGTTTAGAGATACTAAAGTTTTGCCGATTTACATATATTAGGTTGAAATAAAAGATGTAGTATGGAAATCACTACTTTATTATAGATATACCTAATAAATAATTAAAGTATACTGTAGTTTGATTGCTTACATATAACTAATGAGAACGGGACAGTCAAGAAGACTGACGTTGGATACAAACAGATCTAGCGAAATTATTGTCACTTACGATCGGTCGATCATAAAACCTGGCAAACGTGCTTGATGTAGGGGTCCAACCCGCCGTTTTTCGTATCACGTCAAGTGAGACGCCCGCGTTCTTAGCCGCGGATGTGGCGGCATGACGAGTGCTATGTGCACTAAATGCCGCCACGTCCACTCCACTCTCGGCGAGAACCTGTTTCACCCACCGCGCGATCGTCTGACTCGTCGCAGGCTTGTGAGGCGGTGTGAACGATAGCAGCAAGTTATCCCTAACTTCAGTTCTTAACTGTTCCGTTCTCGACAGGTAATCTTTAATAGCGGTTGCTGGACAAATGTCCACATTTTCTTGAAAAAATGGAAGAATTAACAAAGGTTGCGGCCGTCCCGCACCGGAAGTTTTAATTAAATCAGAAATAATTATTTTAATATCATTTGAACCCATCTTGATATTATTTATTTTAATCAATGAAAATGTCTGCGCTCTATGAGCTGTACAGAGAGCTAAGAGAATTGCGACTTTTTTTGTCAGTTTTTCTATGGAAATCTCACTATGGGGCCTCCAAAGCGCTATGTGATTGAGGGTTTGAGGTTTTTTAATTTGAGGGTCCCATGTAGCCATGTATTTCGGAAGTGTTGGTCTCAATTTATATACCCCTTTGAAAAATCTCGAAATTAATTTGAAATTTCCAAAATCATTGCTAGGTAATAATGCCAATGCCGACCTATGGCTATTGAGAGTACCGTATGCTGCACCTTGGTTAAAAAGCTTTGTAAAGAAAGACAGAATTACCTGTTCGCAATCAGAGTTGTAAGGATTTAAATCTAGATCATTGCAAAATGACCACCATAACTTATATGTGCAGCTATACTGTTGAAAAGTATTATCTGCTAAAGAGGATAACATTATTTCTAACGCTTCTTCCGGGCTTCCTTTTCTTAAGAAAGACTCCCGGAGAGCCTCGCGACATCCAGGGTAAGTTGGAACTGTTGCCTTCTCCTGTAAAGAAAATTTACGAGGTGTTCTTTAGCATCGAAGTAAAGAATTTCAGAGTTACACATGTCCCTTAAAAATGGGTACCATGGTTGAGAAGGCCAATAAGGGAAAACTAAAATACCTTCTGCGCGGTCCTCTTTAATTTTTTGGAGGCACTTTGAAATTAAGGTAAATGGAGTGTAGGCGACGTACACATGCACCAATCATACTTACCATTTGGTTATATAGGTAGATTAGCCTGTTTTCGACCAATTAGTGGAGTTGCCAACTTTGGGAATAAAAATATGTGTGTTCTGACATGTATTTTGTATCAAAATAAATTGTGGTAACTCCTCATATAGTCTATTTTTAATAATTATATATTTTATAATAGTCAAATTAACAGTTTTTTTTATTATTAAATCCAAGCGTCAAATTGCCGATTTTACCAGTTTTCGACCAAAAATTCTAGTTTTCGTCCATCTGTTGACCAGTTTTCGACCAATTAATTAAGAAAGATTTTTATGAATAAAAGTATGATAGAATATATATTTTTTTAAATAAAAATACTAAAATAATCAGCTTTTAATATTTATTAAGGCTGTGTCTATTTGAACCCGGGTCCTAATCATCATCATCGACCTACACTCGTCCACTGCTGGACATATGTCTCCCCTAATGCACGCCACCGCTCCCGATCTTCGGCTACTCTCATCCAGCCCACTCCAGCCAGCCTACATATATCGTCATCCCATCTTGTCGCAGGGCGTCCCACACTACGTTTACCGAGTCGCGGTCTCCACTCAAGCACCTTACGACTCCAACGGCCGTCAGTTCTGCGGCTCATTAGGCCAGCCCACTGCCATTTCAGTTTACTAATTCGGTGGGCTATGTCGGTGACTTTGGTTCTCTGACGGATCACATCATTTCTGATACGGTCTTTCAGAGATACTCCGAGTATAGCCCTTTCCATAGCACGCTTAGTGACTTTAAATTGGTGGACTAGTCGAGCCGTGAGTATCCACGTCTCGGCACTGTATGTCATGACTGGGAGGACGCACTGGTCGAAGACTTTCGACTTAAGACATTGAGAAATGGGTGACGAGAAGACATGTCGAAGCTTACGAAATGCTGCCCAGCCCAGCCGAATTCTTCTGTTGGCTTCCCTCTCGAAGTTGTTTCTGCCTAGTTGAAGAGTTTGCCCTAGGTACACATATTCCTGTACAACTTCGAGAGATACTCCATTTACTACACCCTGTCCCAGATCAACGAGCTCGTTGAACATGACCTTGGTTTTATCCAAGTTTATCCAGAGACCGATGCGTTCGGAAGACTCAACCAGGCTTTTCACCATCTCTTGTAAGTCTTGCAGAGTTTCAGCCATAATGACGATATCGTCCGCGAATCGTAAGTGTGAGATGCACTCGCCGTTTATATTAATGCCACGTCCTGTCCAGTTGAGCGTTCCGAATACATCCTGCAGCGCAGCGGAGAAAAGAGTTTCGGTGATATTACATCCCCCGGCCTCACACCACGTCACAGAAGGATAGGCTCAGTTTGACCATTCTGGACAACGACGAACATATATCGCCAATCAACTTGGCACCTCTGCAAAGACTCTAGAACAGACCAGGTCTCGACGGAGTCAAAAGCTTTCTCATAGCCCACAAATGCCATGCACAGGGGTTGGTTATACTCATTGGTCTTCTGTATAACCTGCCTTACTGTGTGAATGTGGTCTATGGTGATTTAACTCCGTCGGAACCCGGCCTGCTCCGGGGGGTGCTTCGTCAAGTCTTCGTGTAAGACGGTTCGAGACGACTCTTGAAAACAACTTATAGACATGGCTCATGAGTGAAATTAGTCGATAGTTCTTCAACAAAGTCTTGTCGCCCTTCTTGAAGAACAATACGCCTAAAATCCATGTGCCATGCCTTAGGAGTTCTCCCGGAGAAAAGAATAGAATTAAATATACGCTGGAGCTCCTTCATTATCGGCTTGCCAGCAGCTTTCAGAAGCTCCGTTGTGACTCCATCCTCCCCCGGGGCTTTTCCATTTTTAAGTTGCCCAAGAGCCTTCTCGATTTCGTCTAGGCTGATGTCTGGGAGATCCTTCGTTGCATGGCGGGTTAAGGTGGCTCTTGGATCCTTCTCATCCGGCGCGGGACGGGGTGAGTGCGACGCGTATAGCTGACTGTAGAAGGTGCTAGTGCTAACTTCGGAAAAAATCTCCGATTTCGAAGCGACGATTTCTCCGTTTGCTTTGGTCAACTTCGTCAACGGGTCCTAATCGGACGTCTATTTATTCCTAATCAAATCCGGAGTATGAAAACATGCAGTTTTAATTCAGATTCATGTGGTCACAATATCTAACCTTTTTTTTAAGAAGGGGTAATCTCTTTACGATTCGACAAGGGACTGAAAAGCTGACAAGGCCGCCCCAAGGATATGCCATTGGACTCGGGTATTAACCCCATACCTGACTAAACCACCCTCCAGCAACTTTTAACTCCATAGAGGCACAATCAGGATCGGCGTTAGCCATTCCCCGAGTGCGCCCACTGCAGACTGGCACGACGGTGAGCCAGCATTACTGACCCAAGCGCAGGGTCTTACTCTACGGAGGGGTCGCCAAGTGCAATAATGCCCCAGACGGGCAGGCCAGGGGTAGAAAAGTAATGTTTCCCAACCGGTTGTCGGCCGGCCGGGTCATTTCATCCCCAGCTTGCTTGAATATTACTAATTATATTTTAATATTTTTACTATGAATTTCTAATTAGAATGTATAATAATATTTATGAAATAGCTTTAATTAACTTTAAACTTTAACTAACCAAAAAACGGTCGATAATTGGAATAATTTTACACTATAAGTAGGTACCCAATTTTCGACCAACATGACTTTTCGAATTTTCGAAGTATTTATTTAAAAAGTAAACACAATCTAAAATTTATTTTGATTAAGAAGTGGGAGTTAATTAGAATTCATTCAAATAGTTTTGAATAATTAATTCAATTCTTTTGATTTTAGCTAAACGAAAAAAGGCAGTCGGAAACTGGGATGATTATACCATATTTCTAATTTTCGACCAACAACATTGTTTGTCATATTTAGTTTATATTAACAAAGTAAAATAATGGACGAAAATTGGCCATTAGATAATATATATGTAAATAAAGCTCACATTATCAAATTAGATTTAATATCTTTCCATACATTTTAAAACAACATAGAAATCTTATTTGTAGGTGCCTTACCTATTTTTCGACCACCCGGTCGAAAACTGAATTTTTTGAGTAAAGCGTGTACCCTTTCTTGACCACCTCATTTTATGAATTTGGTCATGAAATTTACGTTAAAATCTAATTAATCCACACAATAAAGGTCATAAACTAGCTGCACAAACAATAAATAATCCAATTTTACTTAAGATTAATTAAAAACTTTCCGTACAAGTAGTGGCACCTTACTATTTTTTTCTTAATATTCAACGCATGTGACGCTCTCCGCTGCTAACCTCAGACAAATAATTGGTTAGTTTTCGCAGCTTTCGTTCAATTCTTCTAGTTTGTGTGTGTGGGGGGGAACAATGTATTCAGGTTGCTACTTGTTTATGTTTTGGTGATGCAAGTATACCAATATTACTATTTTCGATCATTTAACAAGGGAGGACCGTTAAATGGTCGAAAATAGGCAGTGGTCGGGAAACAGGCGCATCTACCCTACTCACCTGTTGTTTATCATTAAGCTTGTAGTAAAAATATTATTTAGATTACTTTGATTCGTATTGTGACGGATCTAAATACTTACCATTAGTTATAAACTTATATATTAAAAATATTGAAATAGCTACTTACCTTTGTATTACCTAGCTATACTTACAGTCTTACCTATGTACTTAGCCTATAAGATATTGTTTTACTTACCTTTGTTATTTAATTGTTAAAATAAATACCACGAGAAGCCGTCGCCGCACGCGCGCTAATCCATATGAAATTAGAAACATAAGTATAAGTATGTACTTACCTGTTAATTGCTCAATATATGATTGCGGCCCCGCACAGTGGCCAACCAGTAGCTTCCCGACCGCGGCTGCGAAAACGGCTTGTCGAATGTTCTGCCAAAAATACGGTGTTCTCATTTCCATCCTTTTCAAGCTGATCCTTCGAACCGGATTATATCCTACCAGTGCCTTGGAAATGCAGCGAACACCCCCTCGCGATATTTTGTCCACCAAAGACCGGTTAAAGCTGACCGAAAGGTTAGAGTGCGCGTCGGACCACGTGCTCGCAAAGGACAGTGCAGTGCTAAAACCGGTTCCCAGTGATAGTTTATCGCTTAAAATTCATCCAGGACATTCCACACAAATGTTTGGACCATCGATTAAGGACGAATCAAATTGTTCTACAAAAAAGTCGACATCATCACAAGCACGGCGCCGCAAACAGCTCGAGCTGGAAGCTGCTCAAGCCAAAGCTAGAATCCAATTTGAGCTTATTGATAAGCAGCTAGAAGTTAATCTGGCTTTGGCCGACGAGGAAATTTATGATAAACAGTCGGGATATCGCTCCAACTGCAGCAAGAATGGCGAAACTGATGTACGTACCCACGTTGAGGACTGGCTGAACCACAGCATCACTCAGCCACATGAGCCGGAACTAAAGGCCACTGCGACGGTCACGGAGGCAGCGCAGGCTACTTATTCTGCTATGGATAAACCGAGTCACGCTCCGCCCTCTGCCTTACCTGTCGACGGCATTCTCCAGCTGGCGCATACCCTCAAGGATATGATGGCTGCGTCCCCCGGGCAGCAAGAGGAACATGTTCTTACTCGACTGTCTGCCCCTCGCGAATTGCCTATATTTAATGGCGACTGCATGGAGTGGTTACATTTCAAAAGTACCTATGAAGAAACATCTCGTTTGTGCCAGTTCACTGAGTCTGAAAATATTTGGAGACTACGTCGAGCACTCAGAGGAGAAGCCAAGGAATCTGTTACTGACCTCTTGATTGGCAACACGTCGCCAAAGCACATTCTCGACGCACTCGAGTTAAGATTCGGACGGGCAGATATTATCATACAGCATTTGTTGATACAGATGAGAAAATTGACACCATTACCTAATAACTATCAACAAGATATTTTCAATTTTTCCGTCAAAGTAAGCAATTGCGTGGCTACACTGCGAGCTATTAATCAAAATGATTATTTGAGCAGTCCAGAACTTATGTATGCGATCACGTCTAAGCTCCCAAGTACATTGATTGGCAAGTGGACAGATTACGCATACCAGAAAATATGCGATAAAATTCCTAAATTGGAATTGTTAACATCTTTTTTGAAACGTGAAGCCGAGATGATTGCAATTGTTGGTGTGACACAGCTACGCGAGCAGAAAAGACCTGAACATGTTACTCACTCAAACAGACCTATAACAATCTCTCGCCAGGGATACAACCGCCCTATACTGACAACCGCAGAGAATAATGCAAAAACAGATGTATGCATTTTTTGTAAGAGATCTGCTCATATTCTACCAGATTGTCGAGCATTCAAACGGGCTATGAGAAGAGATCGGTGGAGATTTGTTAAGAAAAACAATCTGTGTTTCTGTTGCTTGACAGATAATCACGACAGAAACGAGTGTTCAGCGCCAACTTGTAACATTGACAACTGTGGACTCGCACATCATCACTTGTTGCACTATAAAAAGCCCGTCACAAGTATTACTTCGCACGTGACTGCAGCTTCGCAACCAGCATCGGATGCAGCGGAGGACCCCGCCGCGCTCCGCGCGGTCCCAGCCGCCGGGGATCCACGCGTCACCATCGCGCACGTCGCGCAGCCGGCGCGCACGCTGCGCCAGCAGCGGCCGCAGCGCGCCGGCCCCGCCGCCGCCTGTGATGCGCCCGCGGGCCCCGCGCCGCACGTACTACTCAAAGTAGTAAAGGTGAACATCAGTGGACCACTCGGTACAGTGAGTACTTATGCATTGTTAGACGATGGTGCTTCTATTTCTATGATAGATAAGTCCTTAGTGCGTGAGTTAGGGCTTCAGTGTTTTCAACCTTGTCCTATTAAATTTATAGACGCATTCGGGCTAGAAGTATTTCAGTCTGACGCTTCTAAAGTGTGTACGAAAATATCTGGTATTCATGATAGTAAAATTTATGATATAACGTTACGTCAAGTAAATAAGTTACAGTTACCTATGCAAAATTTGTCAATAGTTGACAATATAAATTGTAACAATTTTTTGCATATAAAAAAATATGTTTGTAATGAGTGTGTGGTGCCTCGCTTACTCATCGGGGAAGATAATTATTATTTGTTGGCTCCCTTAGAAATACTGCACGGTAATGACCGTGAACCTTACGCTACGAGATGCCGACTGGGTTGGACAATTCACGGCTGCTTTGGTCGCAGTCACACTCCAATCAAAGGTCATACGTTCCATCTCGCTCACTCCGAGTCACAGGTAAGTGAAATCACTGGTGATATTAACGATTTAACCACTTTAGTTAAACAGTCGTTCGAGTTAGACTCAATAGGAATATCGACCGTAAGGCGTGAGAATACGGCTCATTTGAGAGCTGTACGAATATTAGATGAGAGCTCACGTAATATTGGTGATCAATGGGAAGTTGGATTACCGTTTTGTAAAGATGATTTTTTTATGCCTGACACTTATAATTACGCACTCTGCAGGCTCAAGGGATTAATGAAAAAGTTTCAGACAGACGAATCCTATGCAGTTAGGTATCGAAACGAGATACAAAAATTATTTGATCTTGGTTATGCTCGAGAACTTAAGGGGCATGAATTATCAGCTAATCATACATGGTATTTGTCACACTTTGGGGTACAAAATCCAAATAAGCCAGGTAAGCTTAGATTAGTTTTCGATGGTGCCGGTAAAGTTGATGGATTTTGCCTGAATGATTATTTGTTGACTGGCCCAGATTTGTATAATTCATTATTAGGTATTATGTTACGTTTCCGCCAGCATAAATTTGCTATAGTAGGAGATATTAAGGACATGTTTTTAAAAATAAAAATACGTCCCGAAGACCAACATGTTTTTAGGTTTTTGTGGCAAAAAAGTCCCAGCGATCCTGTTGTTGTATGTGTTATGCAAAGCTTAATATTTGGTGCGACTTGTTCGCCGTTCATCGCTCAGTACATAAAAAATAAGAATGCCATGAAATATGAAGACTTATTCCCTGATGCTGTAAGTGTCATTGTTAGTGATCATTATATGGATGACTGCATCCACTCTTGCGATAGTGAAGATAAAGCTATCCAATTACTTAGTGACATAACATATATACATAAAAAAGGCGGTTTCGAGATCGCACGCTGGTCTAGTAACAGCAAACGGGTATTGAACTCTGTCCCCGCCGATGCGCTGGCGCAGACTGCTATACAGTTCAGTCACGGTGCTACTGATACCTACGAGCGCACGCTCGGCCTATTATGGTACCCCAGCAGTGATACATTTGGTTTTAAAATTTCACTCGATCGTACTCCAAGTGACATTTTAAATGGTTCGGTACCGCCCACCAAGTCACAATTGCTCAGTGTCATTATGTCTGTCTATGTCTTGCATGGCTTTGTTTCTCCTTTTATTATAAAAGGAAAAATAATTTTACAAGCTGTGCACCGCAGCGGAGTTGATTGGAACTGTCGCATTGCCCCCACAGAGCATACACAGTGGATGGCTTGGCTTAGGGATTTAAAATCACTTTGTTCATTGCGTATACCGCGATGTTACTTAAACACTAACTGGACGCAGTGCTATGCGTCAGCGCAGCCGTCATTTATATCTGACACCATTTGTGACTCTGATATAATTGACAGGCAAATGCATATTTTTTGCGACGCGTCGCTAAAGGCATATGCGGCCGTAATTTATTGGAGATTTACTTTAATAGATGGACGCGTTTTAGTGTGTTTTGTTGCTAGTAAAAGCAGAGTAAGTCCATTGCGTCCGATATCTGTTCCAAGGTTAGAGCTACAAGGCGCTTTATTAGGTGCTCGTCTTGCTAATACTGTCCAGCAAGAACATACATATATCGGAGTAGTTAAGCGCTTTTTCTGGACTGATTCCACTACTGTTTTGCAATGGATCCGTAGTGATCCGAGAAATTATAAGCCATACGTTGCTCATCGTCTCGGTGAGATTGATGAACTTACAAAAGTTCTTGAGTGGCGGTACGTGTCTTCACGGCTGAACACGGCTGATATCGCGACTAGAGAAGACTCCCCTTCACTACAATACTCTGACTCTTGGTTCCAAGGTCCTTCTTTTTTACGTCAGCCTGAGACTGAATGGCCAAAGGACGCTCATGTTGCTAAGCGTTCCGATGATGTTGTTTGCGAGGAACGATCATTGTTGGTAGCAGTTGACAGCTCCGATTTGTCTTTGCCTAATGAAGACAATATCTCGAGATGGACAACCCTAGTACGTGCTACTGCAAGAGTTCTCTTCTTTATTAGAAAATGCAAACGCATTAACATCAAATTCGATGTTACTCTAATAAAAGAAGCAGAAAACCTCGTTATAAAAAAATGTCAACTTGCAACATTTTGTAACGAACTGACTTGTCTTAGAGAAGGCAAATCACTATCGTCAAACAGCCGCTTACTCCAGCTGTCTCCTTACCTCGACGAGACTGGTGTACTGCGCGTCGGTGGCCGTATAGATAAGGTCGCTGGTGTAGACCACTTCGTACGTCGACCGGTCATATTAGACGGGCAGCACAGGATCACACGGCTGTTGATAGAACATTACCATAGACAAGCTCTTCATGGTGCCAACGAGCTTGTTGTCAATGAATTAAGGCAGCGTTACTGGGTGTTACGACTGAGACCTTCTGTTCGGTCGGTATCAGCTCATTGTTTATTCTGTCGCTACAGGCGTGCCAAGCCTCAGCCGCAGCGCATGGCTGACTTGCCGGCTGCTAGGCTGCAGCACTCCCGCCGACCTTTCAGTTTTACGGGCGTAGATTTTTTTGGCCCACTTGAAGTTACTGTAGGTCGTAGAAGGCAAAAACGTTACGGCCTTCTCTTTACCTGCCTTACTATACGAGCCATACATATCGAAGTCACGGAGGACCTGAGCACTGACTCCACAATAATGGCTCTTCGTCGGATGGGTGCGCGTCGTGGGTTTCCTGTGGTTATCTACTCAGATAACGGCACACATTTTAAAGGCGCCGACAACGAACTCAAACGAAGTTTGAGTGACATAAATACCGACGAACTTCGTGACTACAGCATGGTTCGTGGTATAGACTGGAGGTTTATCTCGCCGGGTGCTCCTGAAATGGGCGGTGCATGGGAGCGCATGATTCGGACCGTAAAATCGTCTTTAAAAGCGATTTTAAAAGAACGAGCCCCCCATCCCGACACGCTAACAACTTTATTAGCTGAAGTCGAGGCGATCATTAATAGTCGCCCTATAACACACGTGTCGACTGACCCGTGTTATCCCGAGGCGCTTACACCAAATCATTTTTTAATTGGATCTTCTTCTAACGCTCCGATGTTCGGTAAGTACAATGATGATGATTTGTGTCTTCGAAGAAGATGGCGAATAGCACAACGCATGGCGGATGCCTTTTGGCTCCGCTGGACAAAAGAATACCTACCAACACGTATCCCACGCCAAAAGTGGACTCGCGAAGCCAGGTCATTGCAGGTAGGAGATTATGTTGTTTTGTTCGAGCCCAACATTGAACGTAACTGCTGGCGACATGGAGTTGTGACTGCGACACATCCAGGCGGTGACGGTCGCGTTCGCGTTGTTGACGTGCGCACTCGCACCGGTCTCTTACGCCGTCCAGTGACGCGCGTCGCCTTACTCAACCCACAGGACTGTTAGTGCCTTCAGCACTAAGGGGGGAATGTTGTAGGCGACGTACACATGCACCAATCATACTTACCATTTGGTTATATACTCACCTGTTGTTTATCATTAAGCTTGTAGTAAAAATATTATTTAGATTACTTTGATTCGTATTGTGACGGATCTAAATACTTACCATTAGTTATAAACTTATATATTAAAAATATTGAAATAGCTACTTACCTTTGTATTACCTAGCTATACTTACAGTCTTACCTATGTACTTAGCCTATAAGATATTGTTTTACTTACCTTTGTTATTTAATTGTTAAAATAAATACCACGAGAAGCCGTCGCCGCACGCGCGCTAATCCATATGAAATTAGAAACATAAGTATAAGTATGTACTTACCTGTTAATTGCTCAATATATGATTGCGGCCCCGCACAGTGGCCAACCAGTAGCTTCCCGACCGCGGCTGCGAAAACGGCTTGTCGAATGTTCTGCCAAAAATACGGTGTTCTCATTTCCATCCTTTTCATGGAGGAAAAGCATAAAAGAAATATGGTCGCCAGTTTAAGGTAAAAGCATCAACCGTAAAAGAATCTGGGTCCTGCTTCCAAGATACATACATGTCACATTTGGCATTGGCACGAGAGGCGAAAAGATCTATATCAGGTTTACCTAAAATATTAGTAAGTTTTTTAAACGCTGTACAGGATATTTCTAATTCTCTATCTATATTTTTGTTACGCGATTCTTGATCAGCTTCTCTATTGTCTCTGGTATTAATATAAGATGCGTATAGCCAAACCTTTCGCTTCTCGCACCACTGCCATATTTCTCTGGTAATTGCATTTAAATGGGGAAATTGAATTCCCCCCATTCGATTTATGTAGCTAATGGCTGTGATATTGTCGCAGCGTAATAATATAGCACAATTACTCAAATCTCGGGCAAATGTTTTTAATGCAAGAAATACTGCCTTAAGTTCCAAATAATTAATGTGAAATTGCAGCTCCTCTTTTTTCCATTTACCCCCTGCCCGCGTATCATTACAAAAAGCCCCCCAGCCCTGTCTAGATGCATCTGAAAATATTTCTAATACAAATGAAGGCTTATCCAACCAATTTTTATAAATAAAAATATTATCAATCCACCAATGAAGATCTGGCAATATGATAGTTGAGGGTCTAAACTTTGCATTATAGTTATTGTGGTATCTAAGTAAGGCTAAATGTTTTTCCCTTTCCAGTGATTTCGTATACATCCAGCTGTAGTTAACGGCTGGACAGGCTGCTACCAGCACTCCGATCATTTGTGCAAATTCTTTAATGGTGCATCTAGGCAAGGCAAAAAACTTTTTGAGTAGGGAAAAAATGTTTTTCTGCTTTTCTAAGGGTAGGCTAATGGTCATTTCTATCGAGTCAAAAACAAAACCTAAATATTTGCACTTAGTTACAGGATTAAGTTGACTTTTATCAAAATTAATGACAAAACCAAGGCATTCCAATAGTTTCTGGGTCTCAATTACGTTGTTTTGGCACTCCGCAAAATTAGAACCTAGGCACAAAATATCATCAAGATAAATGACTGACTTGAAACCACGGTTTCTCAAATGCCCTACAACTACCTTCATAATTTTTGTGAAAGTTCTTGGTGCAGCAGAGAGACCATAGGGCATTGCATTAAATTCATAAGTAATTGTCTGCAAGTCATCATTTTCGAATTGAAATCTCAAAAATTTTTTATGCTTGGGATTAATTGGGACTAACAAATAGGATTCCTTTAGGTCAATTGTTGCCATGAAATAACCCTGGGAGATTAAGGAGGCAACCATTCTGTAATCTTCCATTTTAAAATGTGATTTTTCAACGTATTTATTTAAAGATTTTAAATTTAAAATAAACCGGCTATCGCCATTAGATTTTGGTGCTAAAAATATATCAGATACATATTGATTTCGAGATGGTTCGCATTCGGAAATAGCTCCGAGATCGAGTAATTTTTGAATGGCCTTAGACATTTCAATTTTTTCTCCCGGCAGCCATTCTCGATGTCTGTTCTCGACCATTTTTACTTTTTTGCAAAAAGGTATCGCATAACCATTTCGAATCCAATTTAATACAAATTTGTTCGTGGTAATATTACACCAACAACTATAAAAATGCTGTAATCTACCAGCATGTACCTTTATGTCCGAAGACCTGCACGAGGTTTGTTCCACACTCTCGACGGATTGAAGTTGGTCTGATGCGTCGAGGAGGTGGGTTTCTGATTCGTGAAGACAGCCTTCTTGAAACCTGCGCGCCCCCCCCTGCTCGTCATCGAGCGAGAGGGGCCTCTCCAGTTTCCCTGAAGTCTAGTTGAACGAGAACTTGATGGCGCCGAAGTTGGCTTGTTGTCGGGTTTCTTAATTTGAGAACCTTGTTTCTCGATAGCTTTTGAAGCTTTAATTTTATCTGGTAAACCAGTGCCAAAAAGCGTCTCATCACGCTCTGTATCTTGAATTAGGTTAAGAAAAGATTTTTCTAGCCCCTGTGTTAATGACTTTGTTCGAGTGTGGGTTTCTGAAGCATGTAAGTCTGACAACATCCTACAAGCATCCGATAGATATTTTATAGCCTGAATCTTGTTTTCACTCGAAAGTAGCACCGTCATAGCTCTATTTATAGCAGTTAGACCTACCCCCAACTGTTGTTGAGAGCTCTCGATTTTTTTGTCCCGCGTTCTAGCAAATTCAGAAACTGCAGCAGCTATTTCTGGATTCAGCAGAGGAGCTCTAAACAGCTTACAGTTTTTTGGGGTAGCATATTCTTTAAATAGTTTATTTTTTTGCTCTTTATGATTTATACCCTTACGAAGAATTGGAACCCACCTCTGTGCCAAATCTGGATGAATGTCTTCTCCGTAGGTAACCTCTTCTGGGACGAGTTCTCCTAAGGCTAGGATCTAACGGGGGCAAAGTCTTGTCGGAGATCAAAATTTCCACATCATTATTAGCTTCAGCATTATCTAACGACTGTAACGTCTGTTGTGATACCAAAATCTCAGGGTCAATATTGGACTGAGTATTGGTGTTATTGCTTGTCATATTCTCATCGATCGCGACATCTAGAAATAATAACTTTTATAAGAAGGTGTTTTACGAATGAAATGCACGTCAATAGGTTGGAGTCAATGTGATATTCATCAAAAAAGAGAAATTGAATATGACATAATTGTTACGGCTCCGTAACTGAAATTCTCTTGACATATCGTCGCGCATGCGCGGAGACCTTCTTCTGTTATATTTGACAAGATGGACAAGAAGCTATAATATTGTCTTGTTAATTGATCTGATATAATTTATAATAATAAAATATTCAATAAGATGTGATATATCATCATTTAATATACTTACATTTAAATAACGTTGTGACAGCTTCAACATTTTTGGTGACCCCGACGTGATCGAATAATTGATAACAATAATTTCATACTATATTTCATTTTCATATTGGACGCCATTTTCTGTTCAAGACTTGATTGAATACGAAAATTATCTACTACGTGGAGTGGACAATACATGGGCGCTGGACAGTACTGGCTCATACCGTGAAGGAAGTTCCAGGTGAAACCTTCGCGAATAATTTTGTGGAAAATAGCGGCACGGCTGACAGCGGCTTGCGTCCCACTAACGGCTACGGTTTGAATTTTCTTTTGTGATAATTTGCTAAACAACATATTGCTCCGACAAGGTTCTTACCATTAAATAATAATGGGTGATGAGTATAAGGCTTTGATCAAACAAAGGGGTGTGATTAAGGCTAAAGTCACACTCTTTGAAAAATATTTCGAGACCGTAAAATTAATCGAGCCTGACAGTTTTACAAATCAATTGATAGTTAAATTGCAATTGAAGATATCGCGGCTTAAAGATGATTTTAAACTTTTTGACCAAATTCAGGATAAAATTGAAATTATTTCTGATTCAGATGATTTTGATAAAAACCTTATGGAACGCGAGTCATTAGATAACTCATTCTGTTTTTTGATATCGAGTGCGCAATGTATTGTAGAGGATGCTCAAAGGCATATCTTGCCTCATTCATCTAACCAAAGTTCGCAGGCGAATTCTGTTGTTGACATAGTACAGTCGGAAAATAAGTTACAATGTAATAATACAAACATTAAGCTCCCTACAATACAATTGCCCTCATTCGATGGAAATCATAGTAAATGGCTCGAGTACCGCGATACCTTTGATGCGCTGATTAATAATAATAGCTCTATTCCACTTATTAATAAATATCATTATTTGCGGTCCTCGCTAGAAGGCGCGGCTGCAGTTGTAATAAAATCTATTGAGTTTTCTGCAAGCTGCTATGATACGGCCTGGCAGACATTGATTAATCGTTTTGACAATAAAAGAATTCTAGTTAATAGTCATATGAAAGCTTTGTTTAATTTTGAATGTTTGACCAAAGAAAGTTTTAAGGCTTTAAGGTACATGATTGATTATTATTCGAAAAATTTGAGTTCTTTGAATAAGTTAGGTGAACCCACCGAGTACTGGGATAGTTTGTTAATTTATATGATGGCGACAAAATTAGATTCTCGCACACGTACCAAATGGGAGGAACGGAAAGGTAAAACAATATCCCCTACCTTGGATGAGTTTATTCAATTTTTGCGAGACCATGCTGATATGTTAGAGATATCACAGCACGACATAATAAAATCAGATAGACAAATAAATCATAACAATGCACAAAAACACATAAGATCATTTGCTTCTACGTCAAGTGAGGCTTCTACTTCGAAAGGTTGTGTTCTTTGTAATAGTTATCATCCTTTGTATAAATGTGAAGAATTTAAGTCTATGTCTCTTGACGATAAGTTTAGTATTGTTAATAAGCACAAGCTCTGTCATAACTGCCTCCATGGTGGCCATCATATAAATCGTTGCAATTTTGATCCGTGTAAGATCTGCAAATACAAACATAATTTATTATTACACAGAGATAAAAAATCAGTTAATGAAAATAATGATAATGCGGTTGTTGCGGTTGAACAACATTCTGTGGCTACTAAATGCAATAATGTAAATACGACACGCTCTGACATAGTTATGAATCCTATGCTATGTAGAGTATTGATCTAGCTGAGCATTACTCATATGATAAACGTTATCCAATTTTAATTGATTTAAAGCTTCATATCTGGAATTACTATTTGAAAAGGAGCATCTTCGACTACTACACTGTGGTCCCCAATTGTTATTGTCTTCAGTTCGAGATAAGTTCTGGCCCACAGGCAGTAGAGTGGTAGCTAGATCAACTGTTAATAAATGTATTATTTGTACACGATTTAAAACTAAAAAAATTCAGCCAATGATGGGTGTCCTGCCTGAACCTCGGGTCAATCCGAGTCTACCATTTGAGGTTTGCGGAATTGATTTTGCCGGCCCATTTCAAATTTCAAGTCGTAAAGGCCGCGGTGCTAAGATATCGAAATGTTATTTATGTGTTTTCATATGTCTATCAACTAAGGCTGTGCAATTAGATATTGTGAGTGATTTAAGTACTAATGGTTTTATTTTGTGCCTCAGAAGGTTCATAGCTCGACGCGGCAAGCCACATACTATATACTGTGACAATGGTAGGAACTTTGTGGGCGCAATGAGTGAGTTGGGAAAATTGTTACGAGCCCATAATCGTCAATTCGGAGAGTTTGCCTTGAGTGAATCGATAACTTTTAGATTTAGTCCCGCATACTCACCAAATTTCGGGGGAATATGGGAGTCTGCTGTTAAGGCGGCTAAATTTCATATTAAGCGTATAGCCGGTAATACTAGCCTGACATTTGAAGAGCTATCGACGTTATTTGCTCAAGTGGAAGCGGTTCTAAATTCGCGACCGTTGACGCCGCTATCATCAGATCCATCCGATTTAAGAGCAATCACACCTGGGCACTTCCTGATCGGTCGGCCTTTGACAGCCCTACCATCACCTACTATACAGCGTGTTGTAACAAACCGATATGAATTGCTGGAAAAACTTCGGCAACAATTCTGGGATAGGTGGACCAAAGAGAATACCATTCACAGCTACAAGGCAAGAATATAGAGAAAAGGATGTCGGTCGCCTGGAGATTGGCGATCTTGTTGTTATTGTACGAGACGATCAACTACCAATATTGAAATGGCTTATGGGACGAATTATCAAGAAATACCAGGGCCCCGATGGTATATGCAGAGTCGTAGACGTGAAGACCACCAGGGGCATTCTTCGGCGTGCAGTTTCTCGTCTCTTTCCATTATTCCCACTTGAAACTAGTAGTTTCAAGGGGGGCCAGGATGTTACGGCTCCGTAACTGAAATTCTCTTGACATATCGTCGCGCATGCGCGGAGACCTTCTTCTGTTATATTTGACAAGATGGACAAGAAGCTATAATATTGTCTTGTTAATTGATCTGATATAATTTATAATAATAAAATATTCAATAAGATGTGATATATCATCATTTAATATACTTACATTTAAATAACGTTGTGACAGCTTCAACATAATAATAGGTTGACTCTCGGTCAACTCGGGTTAATTGATACCCTTTGGTTAACTCTCGGTTAACTCTTGGGCTAAAATTGCTTTTCGGTTAACTCAAGGTTAACTCTAAAGCTTTATTTTATAACAATGCTTCTACTTTGTGAAATTTGCACTATAAAATTTTTGTCATCAAAATGGGGGTAATTGTAACATGTTTACTCACCAACGTTTTCTTCGCAATCCGATGAATCCGAATAGACTATAACACGACTACGTCGTTTGCTTTCTTTATGTTTAAGCTTTTTAATTTTATTGAAGTAATACGCGATTTGTTCTTCAGCACTTCGTTTCGGCATTTTGCTTATTAGGAAAGCGTACGTTTGGTTGCGCGCACAATAAAAGAATGAGGCAAAAGTAGCGTGGTGTACCGCTGAGAGGCTGGGGTTGCCACTAAGCGGACCGATTTTGTTTTTTAATTTATCGATATTTGTATTGTAAAATCTTAAAAGTGTGCGAATGTTTGCTCAAACAATAGAAGGACTACGTATTAGACTGATATATTAGGTTGGGGAAAAAGTCTTTTCGCATTATAGTATGTATAAACTTGTAATAAAATCTCTTTGGCTATACTATTTGTATCTGGCTGGTTTTGGTATCATTGAAAGTTTAAATTTTAAAGAACATAATTCCAAATTCAAATTAGGAAAATGTGTGATTTTCATTTGTTTTTCGTACCGCCAAGATGAGTGAATCTAATGAATAAATTCGATACATTTTAAAATTTTACTACAAAAAAGGTAAAAATGCAACGCAAGCCGCGAAAAAAATTTGCCATGTTTATGGACCTAGTGCAGTGTCTGTGAGAGTAGCACAAATTTGGTTTAAGCGTTTTCAATCCGGAAATTTTGATGTCAAAGATGCACGTCGCTCTGGTCGCCCTATTACAGATAAAATGGATGCCATTTTTGAAAAAGTGGAGCAAGATCGGCATGTCAGTAGTTACGACGTAGCTGAAGAACTGGGAATTGACCACAAAACAGTTTAGGCGCATCTGAAAAAAACTGGGTACACAAAAAAGCTCGACATTTGGGTACCTCACGAGCTCACTGAAAGAAACCTAATGAACCGTGTACTCATTTGTGATTCTTTATTACGACGTAATGAAACCGAACCATTTTTGAAGAAGCTGATAACTGGTGATGAAAAGTGGATCACGTACGACAAGAACGTGCGAAAAAGGTCGTGGTCAAACATTGATTTACTACCAAACGTAGATAACGCATGAACGTTCGAAAAGTGGGCCGGTGAAGAACTGCCTCGTGCAGTTCTTTTCCATGCGTTGGAGCGACAACGCGATAAGCAATTTTGAGCATTATGTTTGAGAATATAAAGTTGATATTTTCTTGTAGCAATTACTAATACGTCAAATTTAATGTGGCTAGGTATGAAATGATGTAACTGCACACGGTTGTACTTCAAATAATTGCCGTAATAATAAAGAATAAGGTTGAATTCGATAAATACGGTACTTTCTTTATGGTAATTTTAATTCGGGTGTGCATATTCAACTACCTATTTAACAGCGTACAAATGTATAGTCGATTAGGTGACAGATTTCAAGCGCGTTTTTGTATGAAGTGCTCTATCTACGTTTGGTAGTAAATCAATGTGGTCAAAGGCCGGTCAGGCTTCACAGACTGTGGCGAAACCCGGGTTAACTCGCAACAAGGTGATGCTGTGTGTGTGGTGGGATTGGAAGGGCATTATTCATTATGAGCTGTTACCACCAGGCAGGACCATCGATTCTGAACTCTACTGCGAACAACTGATGAGATTAAAGCAAGAAGTTGAGAGAAAGCGGCCGGAATTAATCAACAGAAGGGGTGTGGTTTTTCATCATGATAACGCTAGACCTCACACATCTTTAGCCACTCAGCAAAAATTAAGAGAGTTTGGCTGGGAGGTGTTAATGCATCCGCCGTATAGTCCTGACCTTGCACCTTCAGATTTCCACCTGTTTCGGTCTCTTCAGAATTCTTTAGGCAGTGTCAGGTTAACATCACGAGAGGACTGCCAAAACCACTTGTCGCGGTATTTTGACCAGAAGTCCCAAAATTTCTATAGCAATGGGATCATGTCCCTACCTACAAGATGGCAAAAAGTTATCGAACAAAATGGTACCTACATACTTTAGTTAAATGTAAATAAACTATATTAAAAAATGTTTTGAATTTTCTTAAAAAATGCGAAGAAACTTTTTCCCCAACCTATTATGTATATCTGAAATACATATAAATTAAAACTATATCTTCGAATAAAGTGACGAAATAATAATGGAAAATATGGAAATAGACAATGATAACGACACGATATAGAGATAATATAATATAATACCACAGTAATAACGATGAATTTCCTAATAGTGTTTAGTACTTGATTGAACAAACAAACAAACAATGACAACACTACTACATTTTAGTTTTCCATCCATTCATTTTTTTCCCTTATATTATTGTAATAATTAATTATTTTGAAGGTTACGTACCCATATACAAACTAAAAACAACACAGACATAGCATTATTATACATAAAAGAAAATGGAAAGTCCTAAAAATTATGAGATCATTTACATCTACAATCATTAAATCGTTACTACTATATTTTATTATAGCACAGACAGCCAATGTCTATAAATTGGACTATACAAGTCATGGTATATGGTTTTGAGTATATACCATTGTCCGATCTACGAATCCGGCCTCAAAAAGACGCTATTTATTCTCATTTGGACCGCATAGAAGTCCGAGACTCATCTTACACAGGATGGATTTTTGAGATGGGATTTAAAGGGCAGGTACATTAACCGTTATAGTTACAAGAAAACATTGTTAGGCAACCATCCATAACTTTTTAAGATATTCTGATCTGCATTCACAGATTTTGGAAAAAAGTTACAGTCAACAAAAAAAATGCTGAGATAGCAAAAAAAAATTTTTTATGCCTATCGATCCTATCTCATGTAGGGATCAAAAGACTATGGGACCATTTAAGGTATGCATACTAGAAATGACAGAAATCGCTAAAAACTTTTCCCATACATTTTGTACGGAAAATCCTCGGCTCCTATTTCTTACGGTGATCTCTCTATGAATCCTATTTTTTACTTTTAAGGAAAACTGTTATTTAAATAAAAACAAATTAAATCATTTAAACATGTATTTTTAAACAAACGCAAAAATATCTAATCTATCTGCACTACAATGGCCAAACTTTTTTGGAAGGACTGGCTGAAAAAATGTAAGTAAAATGAAATTATTACTTTCAAATTTTGAATTTATTTCAAATAATTTCACGTCATTCTTGTGTTTGCGCTGACAAAATCCTAGATTTATCAAAAATGTCTTCTAATTGTCTTAATTGAAGCATTTTTTGTAAATAATAGAAACGTGAGAGCTGCATTAGTGTGGTACGCGAATAAGTACCCAACTAGACATGTACCAACAAGCAAGGTAATTAAAAACATTTTGACGAATCTAGAAGAAAGTGGTTCGAATACATGTTTAAAAGATTTAATTTAGTATTTATTTAAATCATAGTTTCCCTTAAAAGTAAGAAATAGGATTCATAGACAGATCACCGTAAGAAATAGGATCAGAGGATTTTCCGTACAAAATGTATGGGAAATGTTTTTGGCGATTTCTGTCATTTCTAGTAGGTACTCATACGGTATGAGAGTCATACCTTAAATGGTCCCATAGAGTCTTTTGATCCCTACATGAAATAGGATCGATAGGCATAAAAAATTTTTTTTGCTATCTCAGCATTTTTTTTGTTGACTGTAACTTTTTTCCAAAATCTGTGAATGCAGATCAGAATATCTTAAAATATTATGGATGGTTGCCTAACAATGTTTTCTTGTAACTATAACGGTTAATGTACCTGCGCTTTAAATCCCTTCTCAAAAATCCATCCTGTACCTATATAAAAATGAAAAATGAATCGCAAAATGTGTTGGTAAGCGCAAATCTCAGAAGCTACTGGTTCGAATTGAGAAACTCTTTTACTATTAGAATGCTACATTGTCCCTGATGGTTATAGGCTATATTATAATTTTTACCGCGGGAAAATATTTCGTTCCTATGGGAAAATTCGATAACTACAGGGCCGATTTTAAAAATTCTTTCACCATTAGAAAGCTACACCCTTCGTGAGTAACATAGGCTATATTTCCCACGGGAAAAATATGACGGGAATACCACGGGGAAAATATGACGGGAAATCTATCGTAAGGCAAAACGAAGTTCGCGGGCACAGCTAGTTTCAAATATTTTTGGGAATATACAGGATAACTCGACCTATTCCTTGAAAGGGGTTATACAATGACCTCTAGGTCATTAGCAACAAATTAAGTCCATAACTGGATGGTTACCTAGTTCTTCGATTTTTTTGACTTTTGTGACTTGCTACCAAAAACCATTAATTGTTAATAGACTACTCCACTCTAAACATTGAGTTGATACTTTACTGAAAGCTGAAAAATTTGTGATCATTTAAAAAAAGCGCTTGCGAAAAATTACATAATCTCAGAAATAAGAACTATAGTAACAATAATTTTTATTTTTTGTATTTTTCCCGAACTTCACCGCAAATTATTGAAAAAAAATTGTATGGAATTTGGCGTACAAATTAGTAAAATAAATAACTAGTTTCATAAGCTTTCCAAAAAGGTACAAAAGTTATTAACTTTCCTAGTTGTTTTTAAAAAATCACCAAAAGGGCGCTGTAGGGCAAACTTTTCATTATTGATTTGTAAATTGAATTCAGATCGAAAAGTCAATAGTGTTTCTCTACACTGTGAATAAAATTCAATGTTGATTGATAAAGTTAAATGTGGTTTAAAAAAAACTGTACATCAACAAAAATAACCAATCCTTTTCAAACTGCCTACCATTATTTCGTATGCAAGCACGGAGCCTACGACGTACCTACTCTACTTCGCCCACTGTCACTCGCCTTGAAAGTGAGGTTTTTATTTGTTGAGCAGCTGCCAATATCCTCTCCCTCAACTCTTCAATGGATGTCACTGAGTAAATCAATGGTGCCGACAGCTAATCACACACTATGGAAAGGAACTGCACGAGTCGCGATTGGGCAGTTCTTCACCAGCCCACATTACTATCGTTCATGCGTTATCTACGTTTGGTAGTAAATCAATGCACTGGTGTAACATACATTAAGTCCTTCGTGTGACCCCAAAGATAAAAGTGGCATGGCGTCAAATCCGGACTTCTCGCCGGCCGTGGCGTCGGGCCACCTCGACCGATCCATCTCAGTAGATGATTGTCATCCAGGCATTGTCGCACACCTAGGTTATAGTGGGCTGCTGAGCTGGGCACCCATCGTGCTGGTACACCATATCTCTTCTTGTAGCCAGCGGCACATCTATCAAAAGCGAGTTCACTTCCTCTCTTAAGTTCTCGTAGGTTACGCCATTCAAGTTTTGGGGTAAGAAGAAAGGCCCGATCAAATTATCAGAGACAATTCCCATCCAAACATTTAATGACAATATTCTCTGATGGGCTCTACTATCTTTCTTTTTTCTTCCGTTTTGACCCTTAGCAGCCCAAAAGTGGAAATTGTGGTAATTTGTGATGCCATCACGAACGAACGTCGACTCGTCATCCAAAGAATTTTTTTTAGATAATTTGGGTCTTCGATCTCAGCATTAATTAAAAATCTACAAAAATCCATCCTCCTCACAGGATCACCCTCTTCAATGGCTTGAACTGGTGTGTATAGTGAGTGGCTACGGCTTGGCTATTGGCAGATGTTGCTGTGAACAGTGTTTAAAGTAACATCGATCTTGAGGGAACAAGTTTGTCTTGCTGCAAGGCTGCTACTATACCAAGCTAAGTACGAGTATTCTTTCTAATATTCTACTTCCCTGTCTCATTAGGAACTTTGGTTATTGTTTGTAAAAGTGTAATCTTTAGTTTCTATATTTAATTACTTATAACTCTTTCTTTTGTTTTATTATATACTCCTATGTAATTTTTGTTTGTTATGTTTAATCACTTGTTATTTTATTGTAATATGTACAATTGTACACCTTTGTAACTTTTAATTTAAAAGAGCAACCCCCGAGTTTCTCGCTTGCTCTTCTCGGGGAAGTCTGCATCAGAGCGAGTGGTTGAGTCATTTTTAATAATAATTTAATTTATATTGTCGTTTGTAACTGCATTGCCTAATTAACTTGATTAGACATTGAAAAGCATTTTACTACCTTTAGGCCTCTATATTTTCTAGCACACGCGTTACCTGAAAACAAAACAATTCCTTTAGGAAGTTCCATGTTATTAAATTAACGTCACTATATTGTCCGCTTCATTACTAATTCTTAACTGAAATAGAAAATCAATGGTGTCAAGGTCGACGTAACTTCCAAATTTATCAACATAAAGCACGAGTTTTATGAGTGGGAAACTATGATTGTAGGGGCGCGTTCAGTACCTTGATGTGTAGGTAGTTGTTCGGATGTTATTAAGCTCGCTATATTATTATACTCGATATATTATTGTTGAACGCGTTGCGCCAATAATATATCTTTTACCTCCCTTTTTCACATGAGTTTTTCATTCCTCCCTCTTTCTAGCAGATGACGTAATAGATGATGGCACCAAAATCATCCTGTCATCAGAGAGTACTTATTTCTGTAATAAACGTCGTTTTCAGTCATCAAATTCGATGGTTTCTTTCTTTATGGTTGTTCGGTTGTAATTTGCACTGACAGTCTAAGTTATTGAATGTGACGGTTCTTTCATTAATACGTCACGCTCTGACGCTCTAAGCCACTCGTATTATATTATCTGTGGCCACTCTCAGGTATTGAACGGGGGTTAGAGCGAAAAGTTGTACTTAGTGCGTGCGAAAGCTCTGAACGCGCCTCTGTAATTACATATTTTGAAGCTAACATCTTTTTTACTGGTAAATCAAATTCTATACGTTTTGTACAATTTTTTAATTTTAATTTTTGTATTTTACCGCCTTTAATTGCCTCGTATCTATAGCGACAGCTATTCTCGCTCACCCCCAAGATCGAACTAGCTATAACCTTTTACATTTGCAACTTTGCATTTTCTTTAAAACTTAAAAAAATGAATACAACGAGGTTATTTTTTTCATGATCCTATTGTTTTATAAATTTTTCGTTCTACCTTTTTTTCAGAGCTGGAAAATGGGTTATACCCGTCTAGGAGAGCGTCACTTGCGTCACGTTACGTCAAAGGGCAGAATGTCAACCAACCGATTGGCTTAGGTTCTTTTTTATGGCGGGGGAATTCGTTGCGATGCCAAGGAGTTGAGTTGACGAGACCGTCCACTTGGGTATGCCGTAGGGTCCGTAGGACTCGGGTCCATCGATAGTTAGTTCGCTGAAAGACCCATACCCTGCTAAGCCACCCTTCGAGATCTTTCCGCCTCCAACAGCGTTCTCCGCCTCCAACAACTCCAACGTCCATCGTTAGTTCATCACTGTGTCATAGAAACCATTTGGTAATCTGGCTGTGTCCTACTTAACGTAAATATTTGAGTGTAACATCTTCTCTCGGCCACCTACGTTCAGAAAAAGAGCCATTCACTTTAAGATGTTGAACTGTTAAATCTATTAATACGTCATGTCATCACGCGCCATGACTCACGCAAACAAACAAACCGAGGATCAGTTTCCTCTGACGCGGCTAAACTCCCGGGACGTTTGCCGCTTTCTTATCACTCTGTGACGCCACTGCCGTTGAGGTCGAAAAATACGCACTGCATGAAATTAGACCTGCCAGTCTAGGTAGACAGTAATTTGACGCCATTTTGTTGTTCATTCATCAACACTACCACACACCTGCAGGTTTATACGTAACCCGTTTGACACCATCTTGTCCCCCTTGCGCGCTTCCAGGCAGCGCTGTGGCCAGGGGTTCAACCACATTTTTTTTTTCGAGGGGAATGCGTGACCGCACCGTACTCGCCGTTGGCTAGACGACGAGCGTGTGTGGGGCTCTCCCGGCAGAGAGCCGGGCCTACCCACTAAACCCCCCGGTGTTCTCCCTGCCCTTATGGGCGCGCGTGATAGGGTCCACACTGCGACTACCACAATTCGAGCGGAGTCTTAGACCATTTAGTCTGGTCTAAGATCGGTGTAAACGAACTTTTTCTCCACCTTATGCAATTTTAGAATCAAACCACGCGGACTGCTAGATTCCAAGACCACGTAGTGCGAGTAACCTCGGGTGTTAGATTAAGGAAACCAAAATCCTATGTCTATGTTGATAGTTTTACTAAAAATATGTGAAACGTCACGCCGTCTTGTAGTCCATACGCACTACAAGGTATTACATATCGCGGAACTTAAGTTAAATAAAAATGGTTGCCGTCTGGTGCACACAAAAAATAACAGTAACGAAGGCAGATTTACTCCATTTTTGTTCAATTTATGTGCCGCCACCTGTATTCTCGTTCTGGAGTATAAAAAAATATCTAACAAAAAATAAAAATCGACTTCAAAAACACAAAAAATTACATAAATATACTTAATGTAAGAATACCAACGTTACATTTTTTTATTTTTAACTCAGTGCGGATGATCATCATGAGTTAAAATTTAGCATCGACTTCAAAATAAAAATGTTATGTCGGTATTCTATTATTTTTAAAACTTTTTGTTTTTTGAAGTCGTTTTTTATGTTGAGTTAAATATTTTTTTATTTTAATCTTTTTATTAAACTAAATACCAGCTCACTGAAGTCACTTGACAGAATACAACTGAAGGTCAATACGTGTCTATCGTATTTACAAAACCAACCTCCAACTTCAAAAAATCAAGCATCCTTTCCTTCCTTCAATTATATGCTCGGCTTATGACTACGAGACGCAAATTCCTAAATAGCTTTAGAAAACCTTCCTCGATTTTTCTGGGATCCCATCGTCAGATCCTAACCTTGGTGATAATGGGATCAATCGGAAAGTATATCCTCTCACACAAAAAAAGAATTTTCCAAATTGGTAACTTAAAAAACCGACTTAAAAAAAAACAACTTCAAAAACACTGAAAAGTTAAAAATAATATAGGAATAGGTACAGACAACAACACATTTCTAAGATTGAAGTTGTTGCCAAATTTTAAGACTTTCTAGGAGATTATCGTTTAACGCCGACTTCAATATAGAAAAAAAATTAACTAGAATAACTTAAAAAAATATGGTCTCTCGCTCTAAACAGTATTAAAAGATTTATTCCCAAACTCTTAGCATACGAGAAACCTTCCATCATCAGCTCAGTTACATGATATGATGACTACCGGATGCAAATACCTGAATATCTTCAGAAAAAAACATGAAGCAGTGACAATGAAATTTAAGGGTTTCCTTCGATTTTGCTGGGATTCCATTATCAAATCATGACTTAGTGAAAATGGGACCTCTTCAGGAGAATACTCTTTCGATTACAAAAAGAATTGCGAAAATCGGCCCACAAATGGCCGTGTTATAGGAGAACATACATAAAAAATTGATAATAACATAGTCGAACATAGAAACTCTTCCTTTTTTCGAAGTCGGTAAAATGTATCGATGTTCAAAGTATCGAAACTTTAAATAGCGAACGTTTTAAAATATCTACAATCATTACATACATCAAGTCGTAAATGTTTCCGATTGAAATATCAAGATATTAAAATATTTTATACAAACCGCTTCAAAAACATTGAAAAGTTAAAAATAATATGAGAATAGGTAAAGACAACATCTCATTTAATTTCTATATTGAAGTCGGTGCCAAATTTAACGATTTTTAGATCATCGTTTTTTTGTAATAAAATATTTTTTTCTTTTTTGTGAATGAAGTCTTTTTAGTCAATTTAATACCAGCTCACCGAATTTAATACAAGTTCACTTGATGATACGTGCCTATTGTATTTGAAAAACTAACCTCTTACTCCTAAACGTTAAGGATACTTCCATCATCAGCTCGGTTCCTGGCTACCAGACGCAAATACGAGAAAAGCTTCGAAAAAAACTTGAAACACGTTGGACGTACCTATAAAATTTAAAAGTTTCCTTCGATTTTCATGGGATCCCAGAATCAGATTCTGACTTTGGTGACCATGGGACCACAATAGGAGTAGGTATACTCTATCGAATACAAAAAGAATTTAAAAAAACCGACTCAATAAAAGGATGAGGTTCTCAATTCACAGGATTCGTTTAATTTTTATGTATGTTCCCCGATTAGGTACTCAAAGACGCCGCTGAACCGATTTGGAAAATTCTTTTTTGTTTGAAAGGGTTATACTTCTCAGGTGGTTTCATGGTCATCAGGTCAGAATCTGATGATGGAACGCTAGAGAAATCAACAAATTTAACCTTATAGGCACATCCAACCTGTTTCATGATTTTTCCGAAGCTTTTCAGGTATTTGCGTCAGGTAGTCGAGAGCCGAACTGATGATGGAAAAATCCTTGACTTTTAGGAGTTAGAGGTTAGTTTTTGAAATACAAGGCATGTATTGACCTTTAGTTGTATTTTTTTAAAGTTAATTCGGTGACCTTTAGTTTATTTATTTAATATTTTCTTACCTTTATTTATTTAGTACCTTTATTTGTTCAAGTTAATTCTTAGAATTCTCTAAGAAAATAAAAATAAATATTTTTTTGAACAAATGAAATCGACTTCAAAGACACCAAAAAGTCATAAAAAGAATACTTACAAAATCACAGTTTTATATTGAAGTCGGTGCCAAGTAATGATTCCGTCTTCTATACAAATAAATAAAATTGAAGTGTCTGTTTGTAATGTCAAAATAACAAGTTTTTACTAAATGGGTATGAATTTATATCGGGTAAGTACCAATAACAAAAACACAATTATTTTTTTTTGTATGTCTGTCTGTTTGTTCCCGCTAATCTCCGGAACGGCTTTACCGATTTTGACGGGACTTTCACTAATAGATAGCTGATTATATAAGGTATAGCATAGACTACTTTTTATCAACCTCAACAAAAGTTACTATCTCACGCGGACGAAGAACAGCTAGTAAGAAATATAAGAACAATGTTAAGTATAACTTATAGTTACTTAAAATTTGGCACCAAATTCAATATAGGACTGTGATGTTGCATGTATTCTTATATTATTTATGACTTTTTGGTGTTTTTGAAGTCGGTTTTATTTTTTTGATATTTTTTTTTATTAAATATTTTCAATCTTTGTTATGTATAAAATATATTGTCAATAAGTAGGTAAGTAGGATGCTTAATTTTAGTTAAATAAAACCAAGTTTTCTATTTGTAATGTTTATTATTTATGTAGGATCAGGTACTTACTATGATCTTTTTAAAGTGAATCTTTTTTCACAGGCCAACATTCAGCGCCATCCTTATAAGTTAACACACATGCAAACAGTAGGGCGGACCGCAGTTAACTGCAAATTCCTGTGGAATTTTTTGTACAATAAGCGTGTGGTTTATGGACATAAAGAGACAGACTTCCACATTACGTTCGACTAAAAAATGATAAATAATGTGATGAGTTCGGGCTACCGCAAAATAACACAACGTGACGTCACGACGTAACCTCTCCTAAAAAGGCGTCGTTCGAAACTACGGACGGAAAGCTAGTAAGTATTTTTAAGATTACTTTAAAAGCAGCTGGATAATCGATTTATTACATTATGGAAGCGTCATAAATACATAACAACAAAATTCCATATACATAATTTAACAGTTTTCCGCCTGATACCGAGAAGTTCAACAGACGTGCGCAGGCAATAAGGCCTCCTTCCTCAAATCCTCACATATCAGAATCATTGACTACTATCTAACTAGTAATTTAAGTTTCCAACACACCCAGAGGTCCAATTCTACTAATAAGTTACAACCGAACCGAAACTAAATCGTTGCCGTCGACCAATCGAAGCGCGTGGATTGAATATAATGTGGCATTGTGATTGGTCGAAACCAACGGTTCAGATTTAGCGGCGGTTTTTTAGTAGAATTGGCCCACAGTTTGTTGTCACACCGCTGCGTACTTCGTCATAAACTTAGATAGTATCCTCGGTATTCGGCGTAAGCGTTTCTCGATTTTGAAATTGTTTCGTATGCGACAGATGCTTTTTTGGACAGGAATAAGACATTCCTGCAAAGCCGCATCCTAGTAATATTATTATTAAAAATGCGAAAGATGTTTGTTACTGCTTGACAAAAAAATGGAAATGATTTTGATGAAACTAATAGGTACCGTCAAAAAAAACTCTTACTAAGCTAATCATGAGCATAAAGTGTATTACAAAATTTTAATGATAGCTTGAAGTTGGTAACCACAAAAGATGAAAAAAATAACAATTTAAATTTGACTGCTTTTTAGTTTCTTGTCTATTTTTCAACTCTCCATAGTTCTTTAGAGCTATGGCGTTTCAAAGATGCTTAATTAAAATACATTGTTGATAATCCATCTGCAGGTAGGTAACATGATTGCTTACAAGAACTAATCAGGTTAATAGTTGAATCGTTTTAGATCTGCCAGCTAGTTTTAGGCCAGCGATGAATCTCACGTAAAACGTTTATTCTATAAGTAGAAATCAAAACGAGTGGGTCTCTTGGGTTCTGGATGGGAAGTGGGAAAAAAATAGTGAATTTGAAAATTACTATTCGAATCCGAATTTAGAATACGAATTTGAATTGTATTGTTTCAAAAAAGCTTTACTACAAAAAGGCAGAGATGCACAAGCTCCTAGCTGCACGCATTGCTTAAGTAGCCTCAGTTCAGTAAGAATGCCTATAAAATATATATAATTATATTATATAAAAAATTATAATATTAGTCTAACGGAATTTTGTAACAAAAGGTAGAACTTGATTGTAAAACTTTCAAAAACCTCTAGAATAGGTGCTAAATAGACGTCAGAGTTTGATGTGTCATCATGTAGTGACACCGCCGGTGGTCGCGGTGGTCGCCCAACAAGGTAAAGAAAGCTTACGCACAAAGGGGTTTCCCGCGCAACTGTAATCTTCGACCAGCCCTACTGTCTAACGCTAACTGGGAGTTTAATGGTTATGAATATAAATTAATCGCTCATGTCGAATACGTTTTCTCCAACGATTTTTCTAACGAACTTTACTAATAGGGAATAAACATATTTTTGCAATATAAAATCACAAACTTTTTCATTAAATTGTTAGGAGAAATTATTCTTAACAAAAACAACGTCATAGTTTTAAATTACTTTTAGACGTTACTTTTGACGCAATCAATTGTGGAATTATAGTAGTTAAGGTTACTTGGTTGAGATCTAAAAGTTCGACTCCCCACAGTGAGGAGATGAGTAGAATTTTTGTTTTATTTGGTTTCTTTGAGTTTCTGCTCCTGCGTTTGTCGTCCGTTAGAGGTATGCGATAGCCAGTTGTCTGTAGTTGTCTTGAGAATCATCAATTTTATTTTTACCATTAAGTTAGTGTGATGAAGGTCATCAGCTTACTTTGCTATAATGATCTAAGCTGAGAGATGGGCACTGTTAGATATATGTATATATACGAGTGTTTTCCCAAGGATCTCTAAAGCGATCCAATAAGCGAACAGCCCATGAGTTATAAGTTACGAGTAATAGTACCTATCCTAATTCATGATATATACCTAGATGGTCTAAAAGAGATCTCTTCTAGTCTAGCGATAAAACAGCCCATTAATATTTGAACTGACTCCATGTATAACTTTAAATTGTGATCTTAGTGCAATAAAGAATCTATCTATCTATTTGATTGCATACTTGCTTTGCTACCTTGTGACTTAAGCTGCCTAGCTACAGCACCCAGTAATTTCACTGCTCTTCTACCTTTCAAAGGGAAACACAGAGATATGACAACGATGCAAGCACCACTACTTTGACAGACGATTTACTTGGTGTAAATACATATTAAAAATATGCTCTATTTACTACAAATATTGGAACTCTATTTACGGTAGAGAGTAGCCCGACGGCTCTATCAAGCATTATATTAACCCCGCTCCGATCAAGAAAGCGCTTAGTACAACCGCAGCTACTCGCGATGCGACCGGTCGAACGCAGCTAAATGATCGTCAAATTCATTGCGTTTTGATCCGGACACGAGCGAGCTAATACTTTAAATGTTTTAAACTTATTTATTGTACCTAACAGTCAGTTTTACTTTTTAACTTATTCGCCTTATTTAAGTGTTAGTTATATTTTTCCACTCGTCGAATATTCAAGTGTTAAAATAAAAATAATTTGTTTATTTAAAAATGAAAGGCCAAGCGAAACGTTTTGTTGACCATACCGGCAAAGCTTTCAAAATGCGCGCAAGAAAACGGAGTGCTGAAAACAACATTGGATTTCTTGATTTGGTAAGTTTTTTTTTTTCACTTTAAAATTTGCCGGCTTTTTTGTCGTTGATATTTGCCGACTTATTTAAGAAAAGAATTTATTTTATTAGAATTAAGTACCAATTAAACATCAGAAAAAATCAATCTTGATTTCACTAGTAATTAGGATCGATGCAAAGTGCGCGAAATTTTATAACTAGAGTGTCTCATTATTTAAAACTGTTTAATTCATCGAACACTATTTCATATTCATATTTTGTTTGTATAGATAGAACTAAATTTTTTCATCTTTCACATGTTTTTCTCATGCTCAACTGATATTCTGGAAAGAACAATGGCAGGTCTCCATAGAAGAAAATGTCTGGGATCAAATTGTAGCGTCCCGTAATGAAAAATATATTAAAAGATTCGGCGTCAATTTTAGAATCTATATGTAAAATAATTTTTATTCAATAAAGCCGGAAAAAAGAGATATTGGTATTTAATATTTTTTAGGTTATGCACCGCATTATTCACCTGTGAGCTCTTTTATAACGTAGGTAGGTACAGTGTTTATTATTTATCTATCGCTATGGTATTTTATCTAAATACATTTATATTTTCTAATTAATTACGGGAATAAACAAATAAAAAAAACGGAATGGCTATTCGGAACGGGACCCCTAAAGAAGTCGATTGCTATTCGGACCCGATAGAAGCGTTATGAAAAATAACTTATAGGCGTATTCTACACGATATTTATCGTGATAAATATTGACAACGGAATCGTTTATATGAAGTTGGCGGAACGCGGTCCATCAAGTTCATATACTACACGATCAATAAATGTCGCGATCCTGGATTGTGATCCAAAAATCGTGAAATATATTGATCACAGAATAAATACGGATCACAGAATTTCTAGATATTTTGAAATCCAAATCCTTAATATTTATGACGATATTTATTGATTGTGTAGCCTTGTCATCAATATTTATCGCGATCCCGCGTTTTCCATTTAATCGTCACCGTTTTTTCACGTTAACATCAAATGTTTACCATGTTTTGCTTTTCTTCGAAGAAATGTAAACATTTTTTAGTCGCGCTATTTTTCACAAAGAGAACCTAACCTCAAAATGGAATGCATTACGTTAACATACGATGCTAGCCCTGCTAGCGTCAAAATCTAATGAAACGCGATGATGCTAAAAATGTTGATAATGCTGCAAATCTGCGCTTAGATGGAACATGGCTTACGTATATTTTCCGTATCTATCTACACATCCACAGATTAGAGAGATACTGACAGTGATTATGTACTCCGTGATACTGACGCGACCCGTATTGAACGTGTAGGTTCGTCCGAGATCCATCAATAAATATTGAAACGGAATGTGATAAATATTGAACGTCTAGCATACGCCATACATTGTGCGCCATTTAATTAGTAGTTAACATTTGATATACTTTTATGAAAACAAAAGGAACTCCGGCTTGTACAAAAATAAGTGTATATTTCAAAAACCTTAGAAAATTATTTTAATTTCGTTGCTATATAGGTGATTTAGGGACGCTAGAAAAAAATCCAGACATTTTTCTGCCATTGTTCTTTAAAATATCTTAGTTAGAATTTGAATACAAAAATATGTATGCAACTAATATTATATTTGTCAGAATAACTGTGACCTGTTCAGAATTATTATGTCCGTGGATGTGTAGCGTAGTTGGGTGTAGGCCAAAAAGAAAAACAGCAAAACTGATCGTTAATTAAACCAGTTTATTGGTAATACAATAATGGTATAATTGAACTATTCCAAACTATGATTAACTCGGATTAATTTATATAATAATCTAACAAACGAACAGACCGTGTCAAGGGACGATGACAAGCAAAAGGGAAGGGAGATAATACAGCGATACAGACAACAAAACATTACACTATCTGTGGATAAGGGTGCATTTACATTATTCAACATGACCTTAAAGAGATGGCACTATACCGAAATCCCTTTTGCTATAAAAAGTTATATCGGCAATTAATAAATTTATTCCCTTTGCCATTATTTATTACGATAAAGATAGGAGTAAATAAGCATTTCATGTTTGATTATTATGTAAAACTTTAGAACTTTGTGAATCAAAAATAATCGCAAATTGATCAAACATGAAAAGCTTAAAAATTAATATTTAGGAGGAAAGTTACATTTCAAATGTTTTTAACTTCTAATGTTTTAATTATTTGTGGAAAAATATATCCACGCGTCTAAAAGATTTAATGTCAATCTATTAACTTAATTGCATTGTTAATGAAATTCATATTAAGTGACAAATTCTTCCCAATTAAAGTTTGTTAGTCCAATTATTATTGTTAGATCTTACATAGAGCGTGGAATTATAAGGGAATTACTTTATTGCAAACATTCCCATGCTAATCATTATGACTATTGACTGTGCTTGTTTTAGATTTAAAATTCAGGTTTCGGTCAACTAAATCAAGTGTCCCTATAAAGGCAAAGAGGACAAGGGCCATACAGCCGCGCCAATATTCGCACATTTTACAATTTTCTAAGATTATTCGTTGCTCTACAATCGTACAATGCAACTGCGACATTTGTATTTACTGATGTTTTTATAAACAAAAATTAAAGAATATTAACAAATTTCATAATTTTATTAATAGACCATATGACACGAGAAAATATTTTTTACGTTTATTAGTAAGCTAGTTTGTGTGGAAATAGAAGCGCCAACATACTTATACTTATATACAATTTGAAAAAGTACCTTTGGCTACTTTTTCAAATGTTGTACTCCAAAATGTTGTGATTTATATTGGTAATATATTCAAAGGAAGGGAAAAAGGGATCAGAGTAGTACCTGCGTACGGTTAAGTTGTCTGTTAAAGGACTAATTAACCACTATTAGCTTCCCTGTAAGATCTCACCCATCTCTCGAAGCATATGATTTAAAATCATATACTTTATATGTGCACCGCGCAAGTGCAAGGGTGGATAAAATTGACACTTTCATCTAAATGTTCTATGTATGGCATATATTCAAAAATAATATTGCCTCTTGTGATAAGTAAGCTCTAAGCATGGTGAACTATATTTTAGGTCAGTGGAGATGCTTTCAGGCCTTTGACTATCAAATGTATCACGATCGCTATCAATTTTGACAGTGAAATTGCATCCATCGCTGCTTTTTAAAAGTCAGTCAGCACAGAGAGTTATATTGATGCCGCAATGACTATCAAATTAATAGATTTTCTCTTATGCTAGCGCTATACCTGCGTAAATGTTAATGTTAACCTGCCTGCGTCGTAATACGCCTTATTACGAATGCGTTAAAAATAATAGCTATAAACACGGTGGCCACACCTGCGGAGTTTGATACAAAATCTATTGAGTCTAACGCCGCTTACAATACCGCATAGAAATTAACGCGTTACGCTGTTGGCCACATTTGTGTAGTGTCAAAAATAGTCAAAATATTTTTATTTATTAAATCTTCCAGTACAATTAGAGGCAAACATTATCTGCCAGTCAACCTTTGGGTGGTGCAGAGAAGAGGAAAGTAGATGTAGATAGTACTATAATGGTAAAATAATACTGGATATCGGGTATATATATAAAATACTAATACATAAATATTACGAATAAAATATACTAATATATAACTTGCCTACTATTATTATTCAAAACTATAAAACGAAAATAAATTCGAAACGATATTTCGAAGATGATGATACCTAATCAGCAGGTGTTAAAAGATTCTCGTGGTACAGCTTTTGTTATTTGTTTTTGAAACTTAGTTTGCTTGATGACTTTCTTCAATTATCCCGTTTGATACCGCGCAACGACGCGGGTGGAGTCGTAGCATTAGACCTCAAGAGTTCCCTCCTCTCGACCGCACTTCAGGGTGCACATCAATAACAACTGGAGCGTTCAACGCCTCGAGAGTGTGAATATTTCTTACTATAGAAACTGTGTCGATATTCGTGGTCCCATTAAACCACTTAAAATAAATATAAATTTCAAGGTGGCGTTCGGGACCACAGTTGTGGTCCCGAATGACGCCTCAATTTTAATAATTATATAATTCCAAGGGGGCTTTAGGACCGCCCAAAAGCCTCCCGACCCCCCGGTAGATTTATATTTACCTATTTTATTTCCTCGGTGCGCCCACAAATACTCTCATGGTTCATAATTTGGTAACTTTATTAACATGGGCCAATCACAAAGGCCTAGGCAGCATATGGCCCGCGGGCCGCAGGCTGCTCTAGGCTCATTGTGCCAATTTGAGTCTCTGCTACCATACCAAGTTTCATGAAATATATTCGCAATATGTTTGTTTTGTTTTAACTTATCACCTAACCCATTTTTCCATCGGGCCCATTTAACTGGAAATGGCGACGCCGCTTCACGGTAGATATTTAAAAACAAAAACAACATGATGACACATTCACTATAAAAGCTGCCAATCTGTAAAATGTAGGTATTGCCTGAGTGGGTGTTTTCGGGTGGATAGGTACAATCGGGGTGAATTGATTTTTGCTAGGTAAGCTCTTTATCCCGCGTCATCGTTAAACATTAAGGGATAGTAATTTTATGTAAAAAACAATTGTTCCAAAAGTCAAACCGTCCTGAAAACTTAGGTATAAAACGTGTAGTCATAAAATCACTTCACACAGTCGCTTCATTCCTTTTCCACACAGTTTCTCGTGTTCAAAGAAGAGTTTATCTCAGATCTCTTCCAGCCAACCCTTAAGACAAGTACGATAATTTAATTAGATTTATATTAAAACTAAATTATATACAAAACATTACATATAAATACATACCATCGACAAAGTGTCAGGAGGTACTTAGGTTTTGGATATATAAAGAATTACATATTATGAATCTACAAAAGTTCGTTAGATCATCTATTATGCATAACTACTTATGACAATTTCGGGAGTACCTAAATTTAAGATAAAAATCTATGAATTTTATCTGTGTCAGGCAGGCATCCGACGTATGCTGTTCATTGTGCACGAAAAAAATTTGAGGTCAATTTTGTTAACAATTCGCCAAAACAAGGTTTTGTTATTATTCGTGAATATTTTATAAATCATAATCTATGTCGCAGTACAACCAAACGACGTCATAGATTTTACGATACGTTTTGACGTCAGCTTGAGAACTATGGAGGATTGTTGGTCAACACTACGCCGCGAATCTATAATTTTGTAATTATTTCAATGTTACTTAATCTATGTGACGCATTACTGTGCCTGTTTCCATATAACAAGAAATACAGGCTGTTACCTCATGGTTTTACTAGATAGGTACCGATCCTGGGGTAATTTCATGATAGTTAAAAAATACTGATTCGAAAACGTAATACTTAGTGCATGGATTGCCTTGAGGTGTTAGTGCAGTGTAAAAGTAAATACAAAACAATATAACTTTCTAATACCTAGCAAACAATTTTAAAATTCTGATTATGAACGTCGGTAGCGGAACTTCTAATCGCGAGGTCCGGGGGTCGATCCTGCCATGTACCAATGTGTTTTCGACTTTCAAATTTCATTTGTACATTTATGCGACGCTGCTACGGTGAAGGAAAATTTCATGCGTGAGGCAACCGGCATACATTTGCGAAGAATTCAAAGGTGTATGTGAAGTCGAACAATCCGCACTGGGCCAGCGTGGTTGACTAAGGCCTAAATACCCTAACTTTAGGGTAGACTCGAACCCCTCGTTGGGGACGTATTTGAGTTGTGATGATGATGATGAAACCAAAAAATAAGAAAACAAACCAACCTTGCCTCTATTAGTACTATACATAATAAGACGTCGAAACTTTAAGCTAAGTCTCCTACGCCTATTTTTCTAAAACATTCACAAAATTATAGATAACATTCGAAAATGTATGCAAACCTAATGTTTACTGGATCTTTATTTTGAAAACAATATTGCAGAATAAAACAGGCGTAGGAGACAAGTTTAATTAAAAAGCTCACACGTTAAACACTTTTTTTTTCAATATATCATTATAATAAAACGAGATTATTATTATTTATATAGATGAAATAAAAAATCGATGATTAATTTCATCAGTATGATCAAATATAGTCAATTTAATTGCGTTTTTGCCGTGTTCATATAGGTAGCGCGTTAAAAAAGCAAAAGAATGAAAGATCGAACTCTAGCGACAATGACACCCAGTTTCTGAAAGGCTGTTCAGCGATAAAATTAACTAACAAGCTGTCAATCTAATGCTAACTATGAATTGAGTTGCTGAAAGCTAAATCAACTTATCACTGTGTTAGTTGACACAGCTGTCAAATTTATTTCAAAATTATTAAGGAAAGACCCATTTTGGATTTCCAAAATACATATGAATAAAACAAAGCATATGATTTCAGCAATGTGACCGTGTCTAAAAATATTTCTCAAGAGGAATCAAATTTTTAGAGATATGTAAATTTTGGCTAACCAACGTTTCGGAAACTCAAATTGATTTGACACTGCTGTTAAGATGACATGGATGTTAGTTGAACAATATTTTGATCAGCCTTTCAGAAACTGGGGGTGAGTCCTTCAGTTAGATGATAGAAAAATATATTTTTCGCTTCGTCAAAAAAATAGAAAACTACTGAGATAACGGAGGTCGCTATACGTCACGAGTAGAAAACTTACAATACGTACAACGTCATGCCATATTTCAAATCAATACTCCGTCAAAAATTTTAGATTGTGTAAAAGAAGAAAAAAAATACCAATCCAATATTAACCGACATACTTCGTGAGTATAGCCGTCTAGATATTATCTTCAATCCAATATTTTTAATAGCCCTTGCCTATGTCGGACATTAACAAAAAGTCCGCTTCCTATTTAATTGATTTAAATGCACTTCTGAAGATATGAAAGTATGTTTGTTTCTTTTTTTAATTCTTATTCTACCTAATTAATTTGTTTTTTTTTACATAAGTATTAAAAGAATTAATTATCATATCTAATGAAAAGTACCACGATCTTGTGGCGTTTCATAATAAATTTGATTACGTAGAATACAAAACTAGTAACATTTGACGAATAAGTGACTCAGTTGGCTAATTGCTTTTAGAGCGTACATTTTTTACTTGAGACGCGCACTTTGTCGTAAGAAAAGAAAAACCTAGTGCTTTAAAAATAGTTTACAGAGCACTGTGTGAATGGGTTTTTACGATAGTACAGACACAAGTTCGACCATAACCCCTTGTAATAATGACTTTAAATTGAGCGTCATTTAACGACCAAAATAAATAGAATTGACAAAAAATGACCACTTAATCGATGGTATAAATAAACATTAGACAATAAAGAGAAAGAATAGACCTATTTCAGCACATAATAAAACTATTAAACTACTTGTGTAACTTTTGGAGTTTTTGAAATTAATATTCTTAAACATGATTATAATCGGTAGTTTTTGATTGTTTAATATGAATTTAGCATTATTTTGATATTCAATAAGAGAACTCAATTCAAGTCCATATCATAAAAGTTAATAATATATGATAATATTGTGTATCTTCGGTCCGATTTTAGGTAATCGACTCACCGAAGATTTCTAAACTATACAGAAGTAAATAAAATTTTAAATCATTACTAAAGAATAAGGTACTCATCTAATATATATGACCGACAAATGCTCATAACTATTTAAATCGACCACAACTAAGACACACTCATATATATCAATATGTATAGATGGACACACTCATATCTATATGTGTTGGATAGCGGACTCAATTCGGAAAGTCATGTCCCGCCTCGCATTGATGCGAATCAGTGACAGCTATAGAGATTCCGCGATTCGATTGTTTTCCGCCAGTTATGAATAAGGGGGTTAAACGTTGGGCATTAAAGAAGATGGACGAAAGAAGAGTCCACGTGGCGAAGACGAAAATGTTAAGGTGAATGTGATTAGGAATGAATTTATGAGAGGAAGCTTGAATGTTGTAGCACCAGTGACAGAGAAGGTAAGAAGTAACAGGTAGGCGTGGTATTGTAGGTATCTGAAGAGAAGAGATGACGGTCATATTGCTAAAAGTATTATGGACATAAATGTGGATGGAAATAGAGTAGAGAAGAAACGCGATGAATGTACGTGCACGGGTTGACGTATTATAGAAAAGAATGGAAGAAGAAAACTTTCGTCGACCTCACATAGGTAGACCCAGTTACCTAAAAAACATATATTTTGTGTGATTTAACAAACGACATGACAAAGTTATGTCAGTAATATTTCACGAGTGAAAACCGTGCCATTAGCTTTTCGCTGCAAGCGGTTGTCTTTCCACTAGAGTTTACATCCACATACTTACGTAAGTACACAATTTATGACATTTTCGTTGGAAAAGCTAACTTTATTAAAGCAGAATAAACATCACTAGCAAATAAACAAATATCATCTGGTACACTAAGAAAATTAAAAATTTTTGATGAAGCAATCATTCCACGTGTGTTGAGGGCAGTGCTATAAAAAAACCAGATTAATTACCTAATAGTTTGGTTAAACTTACTTCCGTCCGTCGTAAAAATTGTCGACAAGAATTAGATAACACATTTTCTAACAGTCTCACAACCAGCGAGTCGTTTTCCAAAACAGACACGATTATAATGTATTTAAAATCATTTATTTTGTAACAATGTCAGTTAAACCTTTATGATATCATTAAATTTTGACACAGATTCTTTTTAAATAGCTTAAAAAAGACGTTTCGACTGTTATGAACTTTTTGCTTCATGGTTATGGAATATGAATTATAAAGAACTTTAAAACAAAACTTCTCCTTAAGGCCAACTCTTAGAATTCGAAACTACTTGACAAGAAGCAAGAAGGTTTAAACAGAAAGTTTTACTATAAAATATTAGCGTGTAACAGTTGAGAGAGAAATGTTCGTAATCTTTGTATGTAAATCTTCATTTTATAAAAGAAATGATACAGTTAAAGAGCAGTAGGGTATTTCTAAGTTTATCTGATGCAATTACTAAGTACAAACAAGTGCTAGTGACCGCAAACCGGTTAATATTTTTATCTAGACTTTCTCTCTGCTATTTGTTACAGATTTGAAAGATATGCTATGAAGCTTCAAAAAAATGAATTTCACGAAATAAAAATGATAATTTCTTATCGCCAGTCGCTATAGGAGAATATTAATATCTCTCTTATGTGACTGGCTGATCTATCAACACAGCTAAAACTAACGATAAATTGGCTCCGCGTCCGCTAACAACGGAGTTTACTAAATAGGTGTTGAAGTAGGTATGTTGAATTTGTTGTTTTTGATGCTAGAAGCAATGAAACTTTGCATTTAGGCTAATAAAAATAAAAATATTTATGATAATCTCAATGGGAAAACGAGAAAGTTCAGTGAACTTGCAGGCGGAAAGCTATTATAAATAAGTATAATTTTTATTTACTTCATTTTGTACGTTTAGACAAAATTATTTGATGTAACAAGATAAGATTCATAAGTAAACATTAAGCGAAGTTTGTGATAATCGGATATTCGGTCGACCATCCTAAGTAGTGACCATTCCGAAAGTTGCTTCACCTCCGTTATCATGGCAAAACTATGCGTCAGAGCTAGCGCGGTTAAGTTCAAGGTGGTTCCGACCCGACGCCCGCGTTAGGGCTGCCGTTCACGCGTATAGTATTTTAAATTTAGCAAACTTTTTTCGTTTTCTTGTTTCTTTCTTGTTGGTCGAAACTTTCTCGTTTTCGACCATTTTCGATTTGCTTTACCGTCACAAATATAAAACATAGAGTTCTAAAAATCATTATATTATGATATCGTTGAACTTAATTCTTATATATAAAAATGAATCGCAAAATGTGTTGGTAAGCGCAAATCTCAGAAACTACTGGTTCGAATTGAGAAACTCTTTTACCATTAGAATGCTACATTGTCCCTAATGGTTATAGGCTGTTATAATTTTTACCGCGGGAAAATATTTCTTTTTTATGGGAAAATTCGATAACTACTGGGCCGATTTTAAAAATTCTTTCACCATTAGAAAGCTACATCCTTCGTGAGTAACATAGGCTATATTTCCCACGGGAAAAATATGACGGGAATACCACGGGAAAAATATGACGGGAAATCTATCGTAAGGCGAAACGAAGTTCGCGGGCACAGCACAGCTAGTAATATCTAAACATTCTTAAAGACAGAAACATGATTATTAATATTTCACTCGATAGAAAAAAATCAAAGATGACTCTGTTCAATATTTTAAAACAGCTGTGAATCAGGAAATTTAATAATAAATTATGTAAAAAAGGTTACCAATAACATAGACGTGCATTTTTACTGTCAAGAAAATTATGAAAATACATATAGAGACATAATAAGTTAAAAGATAAGCACTTTTTTATCTAAATAGAATTGAATGAAACATGATGAGACAACCCTTCCCATCGCTGTGGGCCGGTTTCAAACTGGTTGAGAGTCGTAAAAAGCCGACGTCCTGCTGCAAAAAGTATACACAAGTCGCCAAGAACATATGTAGAGCTTCAACATACTTCGTAACGGTATGGTCATGTAGAGTTCTGAAATTCAAATACATACATGTAGCAACAGTAATATTATGAAGAGGAAATATATTAAGATTTTTTTTTGTGTTTTTGTAAAGAATTAACAAAAGACGTACTCAATTGACTTTTCAAATTTTATCACTTTTTGACGGCTACTGTATCCAGAGGTAATATAAACTTCTTTAATTCCAATGTAGAGAAAAATGTAGAAATCACACGTATTGGATTTGATACGAGTAAACATTAATCGACTCATTGCTCTATTTCCACCCACATTCGTCAATAATTTAACACACATATCGGTTAAGGGTTTTCTTTAAAAAAATGATATATTCATTGCTTTATCACACTTAAAATTTGTTTACTAAAAATAAAACCGACTTCCAAAGCACTACAAAGATAAAACTATTTTTTTTTAAATTGGTGCCAAATTTTAACAAGTACTTACGTTAGTTTAATTTTGCGAATATATAAATTTTAATCTTTTTAGAGTAATTAAAGCCAGCTTTTCGAAACAACTTAAAATAATACAAGATATATCCCTACGTGATAAAAATATTAAAAGAACTATCCCTTAACTCCTAATTTTTTCATCATGCTGCTCATGCTGATCATCAGATCAGCATCATGAGATAATGAGTACCAGATGCAATAAAACCTGAAAAACCTGAATAGCTCGAGATGAAATGCGAAAAATGTGGGACGTGTTTATAAAATTTGAGAGTTTGACTCGATTTTCCTGGGATCTTTTCATCAAATCCTGACTTGTTGACAAGGGGACCACCTCACGAGTATACTCTTTTTAACACAAAAGGAATTTCGAAAATCGGTCTTAAATTTGCGGAGAAATCGCGTAACATACACAGAGAGAACCTAATGTTTTTTGAAATCGGTTAAAAATATTAAAAATTTATATTAAGTAAACATTAGTTCAAAAAATATTTTACAAAAAATAAAAACCGACTTCAAAAACACTAAAAAGTTAAAAATAATATACGAATAGGTACCGACAACATCACACTTCTATATTGAAGTCAGTGCCAAACGATGATCTCCTAGAAAGTCTTACAATTTGTCACCGACTTCAATATAGAAGTGTGATGTTGTCGGTACCTATTCGTATATTATTTTTAACTTTTCAGTGTTTTTGAAGTCGGTTTTTATTTTTTGTAAAATATTTTTTATTTTTAACTTTTTAGTGACTGAAATCTTTTTAGTGAAAGAAACCCTAATTAAATACCAGCTCACCGAAGGTGAGCTGGTAGCGTTTCCCTTGATTTTCATGGGATCCCATCATCAGATCCTGACGTTGGTGACCATGGGACCACCCTTGGAGTATACTCTATCGAATACAAAAAGAATTTTGAAAATCGGTCCACAATTGGCGGCGTAATCGCGTAACATACACACAAAGAAAACATACGCATCGAATTGAGAACCTCCTCCTTTATTAAAGTCGGTTAAAAACTACAATTATAGGAAAAACATAACATTTGTCGTCAACAAATGGCGACAAATAACGTGAATTCCAGAACAAGTTTTAGAAGTATGTAGCCATCTTAGCATATCCCGTGAAAATTAATTACGTAAATCCCAATCGAGCAGTGTTTCTTTGGCAACATTCAAAATGTCCAACCCATTTTCCTTGTTTACGTCCTACTCAAAAATCCCGGCCAAAACCTGTCCCGGTAATGCGTGCTCGTCAAGAAGATGCCCGGGCAAGGGGCGGCCAATGCCCGACGCCCATACCCCGGCGGATGAAACCTCGATTTACCGGTATTGCGAACTTGGACATAATATCTCCCACGATAGCTCTCTAGATTGTATAGCTTTTACATAATGTATGATTTATGTCAGTTTTGTATTGATGCCACGAAGCAATTTTGCTTCATGATTGTTGCCGTAATGTTGATTGATACGATACGATCCCACTTACGAGATATAAAATTGGAGTCTTGTCTCGTGGGTGCCATCAGTCAGTGACTTTTTTTTAAAGATGTGGTTGTATTCGCAGACTCATCAGTAGACCCCCGAAGACAAAGGGAAACTTGACGCAAATCCAATAAACTTGAACTTTTTTAAGGAGATTTCAGTGAGCGACATCAAAGAGACTAGAGTTAATGTTTATAAAGTGGTATGATCGTTTTGTTAGGAAACACTGATAAACATACTGATATTGTTAACTTTTGTCATGTAGGTACATAATTTAAGTATTACTAATTTCAGTCAATATCGAATACTAAGTGTTTATTTAAATATGTCTTGATTAAGCTCTTGAATTGTGGAAATTATTTCACCTACCAGTCATGACGACGCAAGAAACAATAAATACAATAAATTTTGTAGTAACCATATTGACAGTTTAAATATTGACATAATGCAAATATTTATTAACTTAATATTTTATAACAACTTTTTCTCATAAAAGACTTATACGTACGTTCCCAGTGTTTACCTTACTCTATGCGTACGCTTTTGACGATTCAAAGGAGCCTTATTTGTAAACAAATAATTTTTTTTTCGGAATTCTGAGAAACATGCCGTTAAGACGTAAAATCTATTTGTGCAGTTCGTGATTCACGAAAAACCTATTAAAATAGAAATAAATGAACAGGTTATCATGAAACTAAATAGATAGTTATTTTTATGATGATTAGTTTTCAGTCAATTCAAGACTTTTTAATGAGTTTGGGTTTTATATACAAGGTTATTTTTTAATTATCACAAAAAATTTGTGTGCTTGTTCAGACAAGCAAACTGTACAACTTTTTTTTGCGTTTTCAAAGTTGGTCCCATAGTGATAGTTGTTCAGTTTGCTTGTCTGAACAAGCACACAAAATTTTTTGATAATTAAAAAATTAACTTGTACTTAACTCATTCGTATCGCTTGCTTAAAGGCATTAAACTCAGATCTACCTAAAACCAATGACAGTAAATTACATAACTTTAATTCTCTTTGCGTAAACTTATTTCGTCGTCAATATTCGAAAGGATTTGTATGTAGGTAACTGTAATAAATTTAATAAAACAATTCTTCCTTGAGGCAGTCATGCCGTTTGTCACCGCACTGGACAACAGTTATTCCCTCAAAACAAAATGTTTTTCCTTGTAATATGATTCATTTTGTGATTTTCCTACTTGTTACAGATTTTCATGTTTTATTAATAGTTGATAAAATTTCCTGGGTTCATGTTATTCCCTGTATGACAAAGAATCTTTATCATAACAAAGTCCTTAACATGCACATATTGGTGTCAAAAGCAAATACAACAGTCAAATAGAACGAAAGCCTTACAAAATACAGTGTAAATCTCCATGAAGAGCGTAAATTAAAACGGGGAAGGTATGCTTAATTTTATCCACGAAAACATATTAAAAATTTTAAAAATATATTACTTATATCTTTTTATGGCATTTTAAACAAAAGTTAAAGTTACTACCATGTAGTCAGATTTTAAAAAATCAAATTAGGGGGCGTTATTGATTTATTTTATCGAAAAAATTGGTGAAAAAGAAATCAGTTTTTGTCCAAAAAATTACACAATTTTCATTGAGTGAAAATGACTCAAACACTCAGTTACTTCCAACTATTTATTGAGTTTGTATCGTCGTGATAGATCGTTTAGTTTAAAAATTAGATCGGTTGTTTACACAGAGGTCATAGCAGAAAACTTGAACTTGAATTTTGTTATACGTTTTTCGTCGATAAAATCAAACATAGTTTCCCTCATTTTAATATATGCACGTCATAAAGACTCGCGCTATACGAAGAAATACACATCTCAAATAAGATTTATAATGTATGGTTATACAAATAAAATAAAAACTATGTTGTTTGGCAACTAGTGGGAGACCTGTTAAGATCCAATAAAAAACATTGAGCAAGTTGGATTTTTGTCTCCTCATTGAAAATTTATTATGTATCTATTAAAATAAAACGATAAATGCATTTTTTAAAAATTTATTTCGACATAAAAATTAGGTATATTGTTTTAAATTTTGAAATCATCATGCACTGAAATTTGTAGAGACATTTAACTAAGTTTAAGATATTGATGACCAATCATAAAAAATAAGTAACATATAATGTTTATTTAATTAAAAAAAACATGTTAAAAAGACACTAGAAAAGTTAGCTAATATTTTGATTTCCAAGCAACTCTAATTACCCACACGCGTTGCACTCTCAAACCGGTTCCACGATGCTACATGCAAATGTCGTCGAATAAGGATAAACTGCTAATGTGAAAATATTGTGTCAATATTGTATAATGCACGCATTTTCCTTCCTTATCACCGCAAAATTGTTTATATTGCGTTTCCCGCGTCGATTTTAGGAAATGTGCTAATCAAATTGTATTTTATCAATGATCTCTGGCTACCTTACCACGGCTGACCAACGATTTTTATGTATTCAGTTGACTGGTAGAGAAATGTGGGAAATTGTGTTCATTTTGCAAAACAATTATTTTAATAACCTTCAATTGGAAAAATACCCATACAGTTGAAAAAAAAACAAAATAATAAAATTAAAACATTTATGATAAGTTCGTTATAAGTTAAACATTCGCATATGCCGGCGATGAATTTACTGCCACATTTCTGGACTAGATGATGTCTACTACTTTCTAGATCACATTTTCAATCAAAAAATATGTAAAATAAGTGATCTTTCCAAGTAAAATAAGTTACGAGTCTGCCAAAGTTCACCCGCAGCCGCCATTTTGCCTGTTGCCATGACGACAATGTTGACAGCTTTTTTCGGTTTCATATCTTAACTATCCTTCACCCTTGACCTTCAGCCTTATCGTCATATACCATCAGTTGAGGTGAAGGTCAATAGTTTCCCAAATGTCTTACGATACAATATCGGGGTTATTTGCAAAACTATGGTTATTTTTACTACCACAAAACACGAAAAGATACTTTTGTTGTCACTAAGCATTTAACGAAGATTCGTTAAAATAATACTAGTTGGTTTTTTATAATTAAAATAATCTTTTTAGCCACGTTCCAGGAAATAATTCTAATTATATAAGACATTAAATTGGTCCGGAAATCAAATTAGCAAATGATAATTAACTTAAAATAATTGAGATAATGATCTCATTCTAAATTAATAAGAAATAATTTTAAATAAGACCTGTAGTTTTTATTGAACATATTTATCCTTAAATAACAAAAGCATACTAGTGTTTTTAATTCTCACAAAGTTTTTTTTCTCTTTAATTATTTATTGTTTGGATTTAATTAATTAATGTATTCCAGTAATTAATTTTATCTTAGAATATTTTTGAAATCTAGAGGGAGAGGCTGTTCTAGAGTCGTCCGCTCGGACCTCTATTTATCGGCAGTGAAATAACTTATAAGACATTGTTCGAAGAAAATAAGGAAGTACTCTGATTTGACATCTTATGTCACAAACTGGCAACGTATAGTGGGCAGTTCGTTGTATGTCAACTCAGTTGGATAAAAAATCAGCATATCATTAGAAACACTTGTTGATGACAAAACAAAATACATAGGTAAATTTGTCTTATCCTTGGTTTTTTTTTTATATTTTGTTAAAATTATAGCATTTACAACACTAGCACAGTTGAAGTATTGTTTAGTGTCAATTGATGGTCACGATGTACAGTACATATTTTGGGTATCAATCTAGTTCATAAGATTCTCAATATGTTATTGTGTATGTTTGTGATTGTTAGGTACCTGTTTTGTATGCCTGTTAAAATAAATAAATGTCTAAAATAAGCCTATTATCAAGCCTTTTCATGTGAATAGGCCCAACCTTACGTACTTACCCATATAATTTAGATTACTGAGAAATATTTATAATAAAAGGTGTGATTGTTTTTGCAAACTCGCATCTAAATCGATCATTGACTACAGAAATGAGCTGAAGAAAAAGTTGACACTTCAGTAGAGCCAACTTTCTCTATACCTGCTATGAAAATGGAAAACCTTCGTGAAGAGAACAGGCAAGAAACCCAGAGTCTTATTTCATGTCGCCTCTTATAAATACATATGAATATTCATGTCATCGGTATTTTTTGCTCATCCAATTATGTGATGGCACAGCGGAGTTCAGATTACTCGACCACAGGTAATAACATAATTACGAATGATCATACCGCCAGCAATTTATGTAACGTAGGTAGCTGACGAATTTATTCATAGTAACAATGGACGAATAGAAATGAATTATTATTTAAAAGATATTTATGTGCCATGTCTGGCAACAAATACACAGCCTTTTTTTTTTTTTTTTTATCACGGGGAAATGCGCAACCGCACCGTACCCACCGTTGGCTAGACGGCGAGCGTGTGTGGGGCTCACCCGGCAGAGTGCCAGGCCTACCCACTAAAACCCCTCGGTGTTCTCCCTGCCCTTTTAGGGCGCGTGTAGTAGGGTCCACAATGCGACACCACTACTCACGCGTCCGGGCTAGCCCGACCGGTCGGTCGGGCTATTTATCGCCAAGGGGGGATTGTCCGAGAACACCAGGACAATCCCCAGACGGAGAAGCCTTACGGCGGCGTGCACGGGAGCCGACCGTGCACGCAGGCTTCACGGCAGGGTCATCAGACAGGCATTGCTTGAGCGAATGCCCGTCTTCTCCTGCCTATCCGTCTGCGGCGGAGGGGAGCGGCCTGAGGATCTACCTCCCGCTCCCTCTCCGCAGCCTCCTTCTGCGAGATGACATCTTCGCAGAAGGAGGCGACAGCCCCCCATTCCGCTTCGCCGCGGAGCATGGCCACGACCATGCTCGGCAACGAAAGGTCTCCGCCTCCCAGCGCAGCGTTAAGTTCGCTGCGCTGGCGTCGCCAAGTCGAGCACACCAACAGGGTGTGCTCGGCCGTGTCGTCGGGAGCGTCGCAGTGATGACACTGCGGCGTTTCCTCCCGACGTGCAACTCGGTACAGGTAGTGACCGAAGCAACCATGTCCGGTCAGTACCTGCACCATGCGGAATGAAAGGCTGCCCTGCCGGCGCCCAACCCACTCCTCCAATACCGGACGGATCGCCTCGATCGTCCGGTGGCCGGCAGCTGGGAAGGCGAGTGCCTCACCCCACCGGCGCAGAGCCTCCCTCTGCGCCTGGGTACGAACTACCTCCAGCTCCTGTGGGGCAGATCGTCCCCCCCGTTCTCGGACGGCAACCCGATGCCGATACACCTCCGACTGGACGCGTGCATCGACATCCCACGGCGTTTGACCCGCAGGTACGCAGGCCGCGCCGTGGCTAACCGTGCGATAAGCTCGCACGGCCCGGGCTGCTATGACCCTCTGCGGACGTCGCAGGAGGGCCACCGTTCGGGGGGAGAGGCACTCTGCCCATACCGGGGCTCCGTAGAGTGCCATTGACCGTATCACCCCATGATACAGTCGACGGCACGCCGATCCTGGCCCTCCCACATTAGGGAGGACCCGTCCGAGTGCAGCTGCGGCGGCACACAGCCGTGGAGTGAGGAGCTTGAAATGCTCCTCGAAGCTCCATCGGGGATCTAAAACCAGGCCGAGGTACTTAAAGTGTGCCTCGACCGGTATGCGGACCCCCTCCACTCGGACACGGAGCCCCGGTGGGATCCTGCGACGGGAGGCGTGGAACATCATGGCCCTCGTTTTGTCGAGAGCCACGTCCAGGCCTAGGAGGCGGATGCGTCGGACGACGAGTGAAGCGCCGACCGACGCAAGGTGGGCCGCCTCCTCCCCCGTATTTGCTTTCGCCGCGACACGTGTGTCGTCGGCGAAGCAAACAACCTCCATTCGTGGAAGGAGGTTGCCTCGCAGGACCCAGTTGTATCCCAGGTTCCATAGTAGAGGACCTAGTACGGAACCCTGGGGTACACCCGCCGCCATTTCACACGAATGGACGCGACCATCCGGCCCCTCGTAGAGGATTGTCCTACCGTCCAGGTAATCCTCCACAAGGGTGCGGAGGTACGGAGGCACCCGGTGGAAGCGGAGTGCCTCCTTTATGCACTCGTGGGGCAGGCTGTTAAAAGCGTTGCGGATGTCCAGCGACACCGCAACTACAGCCTCCCCACGAGCCGTGGCCTCCTCAGTCCACCTCTTGAGGAGGGCCACCGCGTCCACAGTGGACCGGCCGGTGCGGAAGCCGAACTGGTTGACAGCCAAGTCCGGCCCCCGGTCCTCTAGGTGCTCGATAATCCGAGAAGCCAGGATTTTCTCTAGGAACTTCCCAGCCTCATCGAGCAGCACAACCGGCCGATACCCAGTGTCGCAAAGTCCCATATGCGAAAATCCTGTGCTGAGTTCAGTAAAAGGGTTTTGTATATGAGTTGTGTCGTGTGAGTAGCCGCATGCGAGTATGTGTATGTGTGCGTGTAAGACAACTTCGTAGCGAAATTATTAATTCGTCCTAACTTCTTTTAATGGTTCATCACAGTCACACCAGCTTCTTGTGGTGTTTCTGGAGAGGGACTTCTTGTCCCTAGAATGGCCTCCAACTCCGCCCCTTACAGCCATCCCAGACCACCGGCACCGCAACCATATCTTTCGGTCGCCTTTCATTCTCATTCATAGGTACATTGATCGCGATAATACTGGTAAAACACTTACCGAGTTCCGAGATAACTTCTAGCTTTCGTTCATGATGGGTGTCTTACCAAAACGATGTCCGTTCTCCTCAAGTTCTCCTTCTTTTGGTCTTTCCCTCGCTCGCTGTCCATTCTGACCCGTCAGTGTTGCCATACACACCCATCCTTTTTCTTTCCCCTTCCCCCCTTGCCTCTTTCCTCGCGTTCCGTTTTACACAGAACATATTTCGCGTTTGCGACACCCAGTTGGGGAATCGGCGGGGCGGCTCTCCTTCCTTAACAGGCAGAGCCTACCCGCCTTCCACCGACTGGGGAAGCGGCCCGAGGCAATGCTTAGATCCAGCACCGCCCGGAACCGCTCCTCAAGGTGTCTCAGGGCGAGGGCCAGAACCCTGGATGGGACACCGTCCGGTCCCGGCGCCTTCTTCTTGCGCCGGAGCCGCTCCCTCACCGTGTCGAATTCCACGTTCGACACGGGAGGGATAGCGGCAGCCACTTTCTCTGGAGGAGTGTCCGGGGGGTCCATTCTGGGGGGCTGAAACGGACCAGGATTAGGGAATAGAGTTCCCAGCACCCGGTCCAACAGCCCCCTGTCCATAGCGGAGGTGGGGGGAGCGCAAGCTTTGAACTTCCCCCTTATCATCCGGTACGGACGCCCCCACGGATCATCGTCCAGGAGCCGCATGAATTGCTCCCTAGACTCCTCCTTGGCCCTGCAGATTTCGTTACGCAGGGCCTTCTTGGCTGCCGCATACACCCGACGGAGCTCAGCTTCCTCGTCGGGTGTAGTTCTGGCGCGCCCACGACACCGCACGTAAGCGCGCCGAGCCCTCATGCTGGTGGTACGCAGGTCCGCAATCTCCTGCGTCCACCAGTACACCTGTCCCCTTTCGGGGCAAGCCTGCGCCCTCGGCATGGCGGCTTGGCAGACGACTTTCATGTCGTCCGCGAAGAGATCCGCCATGCCGTCGGCATCCCCTACGAGGTGGGGTGGAACTTCTGCCCACGCCCGCACCATCGCCGCCTCCTCCGCCACATCCGGGCGGAGCTTGGTGAGAGCCCACTTTGGAAAGGCGCTCACCGCGGAGCCCCTGCGGTGCGGGGCCCCTTGGGATGCCGTGGAGACCTCATATCGGATATATAAATGGTCCGATAGGGTCTCCACATCTTCCTCAACTCGCCAGTCGTTGATTCGACGGGCGAGTGAGGGGGTGGCGAAGGACACGTCCACTATGGACGTGCCTTGCACCCGGCCACAAGTAGGGGTGGAGCCCCTATTTAAGATCTGGAGCCCCAGGGACAGAGCCCAGGACTCTAAATCTCCACCCCTCGGAGTGGTTCTCGACGACCCCCACGCAGTTGACCACGCGTTGAGGTCACCCGCGATCAGCACCGGCACCGGGGCCGTCCTTCGTACGACCCCTTCTAACGCAGCCAGGAAGACCGTGAAGTCCACCCGGCTGCGATTGGGGGAGAAGTAAGTCGACACGACCAGCATCCCCCCCCACATGGCGGCCACGTAGCCAGTACCCCTCTCTCTTAAAATGAGAGAGGGGGCTGTGCTACGCACCACCCGCATTAAGGCGGCAGAACCATCCGCCGCCACCAACCAGTTGGGCGACTGTGGCGGAACGTAATACGGCTCCGCCACAATCGCCAAACCCACACCCCACTCCACCGCGGTCTGACACAGGAGGTCCTGTGCCGCGGCGCAGTGGTTCACATTGGCCTGGAGGAGCTTTATGGGACCACTAAACATTGGTGGTCTCCATTTGCTCCTCCTGGACCACGGCGGTGGTCAGTGCTGACGATGGTGCCGGTGACGGGGTCTTTGGGGCCACAGTCACCTTTACCGGGGCCAAACGGCCCCTGACCTGCGGGAACAAATACACAGCCTAATGTTGCCATCACCGTAGTCACTTGCGCGTCTCCAACTTAAAACACAATTGTATGGTACACAATTGTGTAGTATTCAGTGTCAGTCGCCAGTACCAGACTGGCGACTGACACTGAACACTGCACTTTCCACTCAACTCTCATTTACTGTGAGTAAGGTTGCTCAAAGTGGAACACTCCATATTTTGTTTCACTGTGTACAACCACACTCACAGTGGAACACTATATGACATTATTTGGCTGTGGTCTTCTGTAGGGTGTAAGTACCTACTTGAAATCGATGGTGTTTTTATTAAATCAATGGTGCAGGATGGTGACGATAGTGAAGGAGCAAATTAGTAGTGTCATTAACATTGGCATCATTAATAGTGCCAAACTACAAATTACTCATTCAATGTTTCGTCTCACGACTCTTTCGACTCTACAAATAATGCACAGAGGACCACTTAAGAGTTTGTCAGTTTGGATGGATGCCGAAAAACAGCTGACTTAAAAGGCAAATTTAATACATACACGTATCTATAATATATTCCGTTTTGTGTTTAGTGGAGATTATGATTAATAACATGAAGCTAAGAGTAACTCCAGTTTTTACTAGCCACGCAAAATTGCGACATCTACAAACAAGGACGTATATTGTCTGCCAAGATGTGTCCCAACGTAATCCATTCACGGCGAATTAAGTAAGCTTACCTATTAATGAGAACAATTTAACTGTTGCGACATGTGCAAACGTTGCTGACTATATTATGGAGAATCCACTCCAGGTGGTTCACAAAATACATTTGTGACGTTAACTTTTGTCTGTGTGGTATCACCATATCAGAATGCTGAACGTAGGGTGTTTCCCGAAGATCGCAAAACCGATCGGTTCTGTGCTGCCTGCATTCGGCGGCTTTAGTTAGCCTATCATTGGAAAATCAGTGGAAATTGATAATGAATGACAATTACAGGGGGCAAAAATAAGTCCACTGTTAAAATTTATTTGCCTGCTACTATCGTGACGGCACAAAAATAGATGTAGAGTCAATTTTTTAAAATTCCTTTTATATGAATATTCCTCCTATATCATTATATTGTAATTATATTATGGATTAATAGTTAAATATTTAAGAGATTACAATTTTTTTATTAAAATTTCATATTTATTGTTTTTGACGTCAACAATTGCCTGTAATGAGCTTTTTTCACACAACTGGGAAGCTTTTGATTTGGTAAGTGATAATAAGATCGAAAATGAAAGCGAGCTCTATCTGGACTCTTCAACAACTGAGGAACTTACTCAAATTCTTACCTCAAAATGTTTCAATTTGAATAAGTCACAAACTAATTTTAATATACATATGGGGGTAATAATTCTTTTGCAACAGGGGTGAAGTGTAGTGAAGATTTTATTACCAATAAGTCAACAATTCAATCTTTCCTCATCTTAAAAATAATATGTATAGTACAGATTTTCCTCAAGCAGAATTTCCGCTGCACTGGTTTACGCTGGTATTTTCCTCAATTCAAGTGAAAGTGAAACATGTGGGCTGCATATACAGCTCACATACATAACCTGTTTTCTTTCGCGCATTAGGTACTGCTTGTGATGCTAGATATTTAGCAGGGGCAAAGCACAGATAATAATTATAATGCAAGGGTGAGCGAATTGCTTCCTTAAAGTCCAACATACATAATATGCCGTTGTGATTTATGCATTACTAGCGACCCGCCCCGGCTTTGCACGGGTTGTAAAGCATATGTTTATTGCTTATGCTTACATTTTTCTTTTATCAGTTGCTTAACATTTAATTACTTTAAAAGTACTTGTTAGAATAACATACTTACTGTTAAAACCAATAATCTACATTAAATACCCAAAAATGCTATCATGTTTATTTAAATAGGATTAAAACTGAATAAGATACAATAGCTCCTTAGGTTAAAGGTATTTTTTTTATATAAAATTTGAAATAAAAGAAAAGTTATTGTGTGATAATCGTAACTGAGAGAGATAAGTATGCTATCGTGGTGTTTTCTTCAGGCTTTTAGAAGAACCAAATTCCCTAATACATAATTATTAAGTATCTCATATCTTTTGATCTTCGTTAGCCATTTAAATGTTTTTGGCGACATGGTTGCAAAATATTGTTTTTTTTTTCTACTCAAATAAGAAGTAAGATATTATATTTCATTATGAAACATAAATTATCCGAAATTAATTACCTATGTAATAAAAGGTACACAAATAAAAGGTTTATGAGATAATCGCGAATATACAGACGGAGACTGCGGGGAACTTTTTTTTTACAATAGGTATTGATGATGATGATATCAGTTAAATATAAGAAAGTGCCATAATGAACCGGAAGGTGTTAGAAAAGCAACCATTTTTCAAATATTTTTGGAGAACTTTTATGGAGGTGTATACCTAACGAGGAGATGCTGCTGATGATAAACATAAACCTCATAAAGTAGAATTTTTTACATCGACTTTATCAAGGTATCTCGTGCTTTTGATGTCCAATATCGTGTACTTGACCTCATCGCCCTGCCTCAGTATTGTAGTGGTACAAGACATTGTAGAACCCATCAACAATGAGCTGGCAGGAAGGGAACCGATAACGTAACAATGCCGACTCCCACGACACTCGTAGCTTATGAGGTTGCATAAGCTGTGACCGTAACCGCAAGAGAGGCCAGATAAACGAGCGATAGATGATAGCGATAGATGTTGTAGCCAGCCTGATAGTTACAGTTCAGGCGCCGCGATGATGCGTTTTTACAGATCCTATCAGATTCTTATATATTCGATATATCATAACAGCTTATACGTCCCCACCGAGGGGTTCCAGTCTACCCTAAGTTAGCGTGTTTAGGCCTTCGTCAATCACGCTGGCCCAGTGCGGATTGGTCGACTTCACATACACCTTTTGAATTTATTCGCAGATGTATGCAGGTTGCCTTGCGATGTTTTTCCTTTACCGTAGGAGCGTCAGACAAACATGCAAGTACATATGAAATTCGAAGACCAAAAACACATTGGTGCAAGGTGGTCTCGTACCCCGGACCTCCCGATTAGAATGCAAGTGCCGAGTCAACAGCGCCACTGACGCTCCATAGATTCTTATGTACAATCATGCATTTTTTGGATTATCCAAAACGCAGTTCTCGAAAATGAACTCTAAATATTAGACACTTCATAAGGAATAGTAATAGTAATAATAGTAATAGTAATAGTATCGTTTATTTGCTAGAATATGGTGCTTACATGTTTTATAATCTTTAGAGTCTCACATATCCAATTGAACTAAGTCAATGTGCAAATATTTACATTGTATTTTAAATATCTTAATTATTAAATTATGTATTACTAATTTTACATGCTATAGTCAACATAATTATTATCATCAATATCGGTATAATCATTATTTGTATCTAATTAACATGCTTGTATTACACACAATCAGTCTTACTTACGTCTAATTTATTGATCAATGTCCATTTTATTAATATACATAAATATAATCATTTAACGTCAAATTTAAAGGAAAAAATTAATATATTATTATTAACATTATTAGGTAAAAAAATAAATTATAATATATGTCACAAACAATTAATGAGCAGAGTAATATCATATCATCTTTTTTATTTCTTGTTAATGCTTTAAGCTCATAAATTCTTTTACACTATAAAAACACCTTTCATTCAACCATTTTGTCAAACTTATCTTAAACCTATTCTTGTCCAAAATCTTAATGTCACTTGGCACTTTATTATATATTTGAATACACATATTATAAACATTTTTCTTATATATATATTTATTGGCTGCTGGTTGATATAAAAGTAAGTTGTAGTCAGATCTAAGTCTTCGTGTAGAAACTTCGGAGAATAACTTAAAATAGTGAAAATTTTGCTTAACAAAACAGCATATACCTAGAATATACATGCAGGGTAGTGATAGAATTTTCATTTTTATGAAAAGAGGTTTGCAGCTTTCTTTGTACCAGGCATTGCATAGGGCGCGTATGCATTTCTTTTGCAGTTTAAAAACAGTCTCAATATCCACTGAATTACCCCAAATTATTAGTCCATAGTTAAGAACCGACGAAACGTAACCATGGTAAGCTGTCAACGCTGCTTCCAATGACACAGTTTGTCTAATACGCTTTAATGCGAAAACAAAACTATCGAGTCTTTTACAAATTTTATTTATGTGTTCCTTCCAATTTAAGTTTTCGTCAATTGTTATCCCTAAAAATTTTATATTACTTACTTCATCTATTTTTTTATTATAAAGCACTATGTCAAGATTAGGATAAATAGAATTATATGATTTAAATGTCATAAATTTAGTTTTTCCGACGTTTATTTGCAAGTCATTTATATTTATCCATTGAACTACATCTTTAAAGGCCTTATTTACGTTTTCTTCAAAATTAGCTTTATCGTCACATTTTACTATAATAGTTGTGTCATCTGCAAATAAAATAGTTTTTTGATTCACTGCATTTGGAAGGTCATTAATAAAAATTTTAAATAATAATGGTGCTAATACTCCGCCTTGAGGAACTCCAGTGTTGTTAGTTTTAACCTCAGACTGATACTTTATTTTGAATATTTTATTATTTTTGTTCACAATTTGAGAGATTTCTGTGCATTGCTTTCTATCAGACAAGTAGCTCAACAACCAATTATATGCCTTACCTCTAATACCATACAACTCTAGCTTATTTAGTAGCTTTTTGTGATTAACCAAATCAAATGCTTTGCTCATATCGATAAAGATTGACATTATGGGATAACCGTTATTGATGTTTTCTGTAATTCAAAACAAGCCAACGTTGTTGAGCTTCCCTTAAGAAAACCAAATTGACTGGGATGCAAAATGTTGGATTTAGCAAAAAACTTATCCAATCGAGAGAACATTGCTTTTTCAAAAATTTTTGAAAGAATAGGAACCAGTGTAATTGGTCTGTAATTATTTGGGTCAAGTTTGTCCCCCTTTTTAAATAAAGGCTTAACTATGGACAGCTTAAGTTTATCCGGAAATACACCCTCAACAAATGAAAGATTAATAATATGGGCTATAGGTCGACATAATACGGAAGCACATTTTTTCATAACTCCTGTAGTAATGCTGTCATAACCACAAGATTTACTGTTTTTTAAAGCCAATATAATCTTATATATTTCTGTATCATCTACAGGGGTTAAGTAAACTGTATTGAAATTTTTAGAGCACGTGATATTATTTGTATTTTGGTTAGTCAAAGGTGGATCGGTGTCATTTTTTGTTTTAGTCAAATTTACAAAATGATCATTAAAAATGTCAGATATTTGCTTGGGATCATGAAAAATGTCATTATTAGATTTAATAGAATTAATATTATTATTATTATGCATTGAGGTAATTGAGTTAATTCTGTTCCATATTGATTTAGGATTCTTTCCATTATTAATAAAAAAAAATATTATTGCACTTTTTTTGTGATGTTAACAAACATTTTTTAAAAATAGAGTTATATTTTTTAAATTGCCTTTTGTGAAAGTTTTTATCAGTACTGGAATGAATGTATTTAAAATATAACTTTCTCTTTATTATAGAAGACTTCCGCAGTCCCTTCGTTAACCATTTTATTTTTTTCGGGCGATTATTTATTTTTACCTTTATTATAGGGAAGCATAAATTATAAAATAAAATTAAATCATTATAAAATGCATCAAATGCTTCAACTGTATTATCACTAGATAAAGTATCTGCAAACGATAATGCTGAAATACAGTTAACAAACTTTTTAAGATTATCCTCACAGTAATCCCTTCTATGTTCTGTCCAAGTAGAAAAAGCTTTGAGCTTTTTTGTACGCAATGTAACTATTTGTGCTGTTTCATGGTCGGACAATCCAAGCCTCAAAATATCATGTGTTACATTTTTTTGATTACTGGCAATCTGATCAATGCATGATTTTTGCCTAGTTGGAGAAGTGATATGTAAATTAAAATTAAATTGATTTAAAATGCTAGACAGATGTCTCGAAACAGAATTTTCTTTAAGGATATCTATGTTCCAGTCTCCACACAAAAATATTTTTTTATTTCTAAACCTGTCACTTAACATATGAAGAAGTTTATTTAATTTGTGAAGAAATATGCCAGTATGTGATTTGGTCTGATTCGGTACCCTATAGATACAAATAACTATAACGTTAAGTCCTATTACTTCTATGCCACAACACTCGAAATATGATAGTGCGGCCAATGAGGATAAATTTATAATTTTTGTGTCCATTTCCTTTTTTATCATTATACATGAACCACCTCTACTTTTATCTCGGCAATAACTCGCAGCTAACTTGTAATTATTTAGTTTGATATTACTTTCTGATCCGAGTTTAACAAAAGTTTCAGTAAAACAAAGAATATCTATATCTTTCTTGTATCTTTTTAGGTCTACTAAAGTGATTTCAAGCAAATCCAGCTTGGAATAAATACCAGCGATGTTCTGGTGTAAAATCACTAAATTTTCGGTGTCAACATATTCTAGCTTTGTACGATGCAACAAAATGTTCTTTTTTTCGACGTTATGTGGAACGAAAAAATGAATTTGCCTGTTCAATAACTTTTTCATTTACATTCATATTCATATATTCGGGCTGCTGCTGACCTTTTAAACATGTCGAAATATTATTCAAGTATAATTTATAATATATCGCAAAATCTATTTCAATGTTTAATTTAAAAACTGTTGCTTGAAAGTGTGACATAAATTCATCATTTTTAATATTAATAATAATACAATTCGAGTATTTACCAGCAATGACATTAAGTTGATGATTAATTAATTTTACATTAGTGAAATTATTATAGCGAACATTCAAAATAAATACATTGTGCGCCTCCAATTTACATAAGGTATTACAGACTTCAGTGAAAAGTAAGTATGAGTTCCTATCATTGGCTCCTATGGCAAGTACTATTAAGTCGTCTTTTTCTAGTTTATCATATATACTTGTTATACCTGCCAACACTTCTTTGCTAGTTGCGTTCGGCTTTACAGAAGCAAAGACTCTATACATATTATTCCATTTACCACATCTGCTATGCATTAATTTTTTTGATAATCCTCGGGCTTGCTGATCACCAAAAATATAAATTGTGGGTGTTTTTTGATCTGTATTATACGGTGTATATGATGGTTTCTGTGAGGTGATACTTAAGCAGGATTTGGTTGACGACTGCTGCGGAGTTCCAGTGACATAATTTTCACCTTTTTTTGCTTGCATGCTTAGTGTATTAGAAGTAGTCTTTAAAGATTTTGCCGGTCTTGGATTTACTCTACTCGTGTTTATATTATTACTTTTAGGGGTTGATTTACATATGGACTTAAGCTGTTCAACATTTTGTTCTCTACGTGTTAATTGTTCCTTGAGTGCATAATTTTCAGTTAATAAATTTTGTATCTCAGTATCTGCTGATTGAAGCTCTTCTTTTAACTTTTTAACAAGTGTTTCTAATTCTTCGATCCGAGCATAATGATTGAGCCCAATTTCGGGACAGCTTCTGTTTATAATATTTCCTGATGATCGAAATGATAGTTCTTCATCCAGTTCATTGTCATCCTCGATTTGAAGACAGTCAAACGAATTTTCTAGCAGCAAATTAGACACCTGTTTTTTTCTGTACGTAATATTTTCATTGTCATTGTTGCCTAATAAGGTAGAATCAAACTGACTTGTTAATGTATTAATTTTTGTGTTCAGTGTAATACAGTTTAAACATTTCCAAGTAGATTTGTTCTCTGGTTCCATTAAATAAAATCTGGCTGTAGATACTTTTGCACAGTCAAGATGCAATATATTGCCACAATTTGAACAATTTATATATTGTCTGTCTAAAATCGAACTTTTGCACCTATCACAAGTTTTGCCTTCGTTCTTATCCTCTCGAATACTCATTGCGCTCTTAATTTTCTTCATCAAAATTCTTTGCTTAATAAAGAATATTTAGCAATTATTTGCCTAATAATGAATATTTTTTTATCTTCGTATCAAACAATTTTATAATAACAAAAAAAAAGCAACAAAGCAAAAAAAAAATCAAAAGCAATAAAAAAGCAAAAATGCAGTGCGTTCGTTGAGGTTTGAACCTGTGCCACTCTTGGCGAATATTACGCTGTATGAGTCCAATCGTGCTGCCACTGCGCTACGTAACTTTTACCTTGATACGTGAATTTGTAGATAGCTCGATGCATTCGTTTCTGCCAAAAAAGGTATGCCAAGCTGACTTTAATGTTCGTCTTGTAAAATTCTGTTCATAGCTACCTTCAATATCTTTACTTTTTCATAGTCTTCATCGTCGTTGCAGTGATTTTATTATTTTATGTTTCAAATATTTCTTCCAGATAACACTTTTTATTTTCTTTTAGTGCACAAGATGATAAGTATTGTATTCTTTCGTGAAAAAAACTTCAAAATTTAGACGGTGATTGACACTTTTAACAAATTTATTTATTTTAAATGCTATGGAGCTGAGTTAAACACGACCGCTCGATACGCGGGGTACGCGGGGTATCAACTGACAGGCCCAGGGGGGGAACTGACAGGCCCTGTCAAAAACGTAATCTCTTGGCGGCTAAACTGTATGATGATTTGAACTGTGGTAATCGCCCTGCTGGGGGATCACAAACGAGTTTTAACTTTCGTACTAAGCAAAGAGCCAGCTTGTTTATACTGCTACGTATGCAGTGAGGTTCGTTCGGTTAATTCTTCCCGATCGCACACTTCATAGGGGTGTAAACTTATTGATGAAAATAACATTGTAGTTTTTGCTGACTCATATGCCAAGCTCAAAAGTGAACTCTTGTGTCCTGGAGAAAATCAGCGAAGCGTAATATTTCGTTTTTTTTTATAAATTATGGTCTAGTATTTATTTAAATAGTATGTTTGTGTTAGTTTTTATTTATGTCGAGTTCGCCTTAAAAATTGGTGACATATTGTTATAAATGTTAACAGAATAATAATTGCAACGGTGTTAATAAATACGGTACACCAGTATTCGAGTAAACCTCGAGTCAATGATAAAATAAATAAGATAGCTGAAGTCATAGACCGCCTAGCGTTGTGTGGGACCTTAATTGTTTTCTGTATATCGTCTAAATACTACGTTAGTGGCACTATCCTAACTTGGCAACGCGGCGTCCATCCTAGCACTGTATGCGACTCATATGGGGCCTAATTCTGCTAATGTAAACGTTGTTATCGTGTCTTGATAGCTAGCCTCTCAATGAAACTGTTTTCGTCACTTTTATACGCTTTTCGTGATGCACTTTATTCGCGCTACAATTTTTGTTATAAGTCGAATGTTTTAGTTAATTTGCGTTTAACCAACAATAACGGTCCCAAAAAGCAATGCTATTGAAGCGTTATTACATGCTATAAATGCATTAACGTTTACAGAATAAGACCCATAGCCAGCTATACTCAACCTTCGGCTAGCCGGGCCTTCCTAATTGGCCCATCTTAAGTTACAAAATTGGAAACCATCAGAGAAACTGTGGGCGTACCAGAAAATAAAATAGGTAACAAGATAACCCTACCGGAGTGCGTAGCATTGAGCTAAACCTTTGCTTTTTTCATTAATAAGGTATATACATCGTTAATTTTGAATACGTTTTTATTGACACCTAAATAATTTTTGCTTGCGGCCCGCGACACCATTAATGAAACCTGCGACCCTACCGCCTAACCCATAGCGATGCACTCCCTATCGTTCTAATGTCACAGGCGGTACCAAATCACAAGATGACGTCATAAACGAGAGCTCAAACGATAGCGAGTGAGTTAGGCCCGGGCCTAACTAGCTAGCGAGTGCATCGCTATGAGTTAGGCGGTAGGGCCGCTGTTGTGGCTCCTATGAAAAAGGTTGAGTATCGCTGCCCGTGTTTGACGCTACGTTCTTTTTTTAATATGGCAAAAGAGAAGTTTTTCTATAGGCCATGTGTCAAGTGACGCTACGTTTCCGTTGCAGTGGCGCTACGCGAGCAAAGGAGAAGTGGCGTGCGTCATCCTCTCAGTGCTGGTAGCGCTGTGTTCGTCGTGCGCCCTCCTGCTGGCGGTGGTGGCGTACGGCGAGGTGACGGCGCTGTTCGTGCAGCGGCACCGCGCCGCGCCCACCTCCCCGCACATCTACATACTGAAGCTTTTCGGCGGAGGGCGATTTTTGTAAGATAGTAGATTGATAGATACATTATTTTTCTTCTACACACGACAGGGAAGCTCTTGGCTTTCATCTCACCTGATAGTTAGTGACGGAAGCGAGCTTCACCTGAAATTCTTAACAACTAAGGAACTGGCTATCTTACCTCTAATTCTCGGAACACAACAGTGCCACAAACATTGCTATTATGGCGACAAACTTAGGTAAGACGGTGGTAGCTAGGCGGGCGGGCTCAGAAGCCCTCAACATCATCATCATTTCAGCCAAGAGACGCCCACTGTTAGACATAGGCCTCCCCCAAGCATCTCCAAACCGATCGGTCCTGCGCCTCCGCATCTTACGGCTTCCCGCGACCTTCACCAGATCGTCGGTCCACCTTGCTTGGCCAACGCTGCGTCTCCCGGTACCTACCACCTAACACCAAACTAAACCGAGCAGATAGACAGATAGAGTTCTTTCTAATAGTTAGACTAATTTTGAACGAATTTTGTTACTGAGATACCTAGATGGGACCTTAGGGAAGTACATAGTCGATTAAAAGTAAATAGGTAGGTACAGTAAGCTTCTTATCAAGCTATACTGTTTGACCTTTGGACCGTTCTTATGTCGCTCGTAATAGCGGCGGTTTTTGTAGCGTAAATGTATAGCTTGAATGGGAGCTTACTGTACAATTTCAATCTCATTAAGCCGTAGTTTGTGCCAACAACCACATTTAATTGTATGTTGAGCCTAATCCGTATTCTTATTCGTACAAACAGGCCCGAAGGCAATCGCAGCCTTCACATGGACGCGTTGATCGACGACTCCATCTCGTTCGCGGTCGGCAGCGTGGTGATCATGGCGCTGCAGTTCTCCACAGCCGCCCTAGCGGTCACTCTGGCTAACTGGTCCGCCGGCAGAATGGTGAGGAACTGAGATTGAGATCACAAAACTAAATGCCTAGTGCGAGTTTTATCGCGCTCTACTCGATCATTAGAGCAGCTCTATCTAGTAACTGAGAATGAGACAGCTTCATCTAGTGACTACTAGATGGCACTGCTCTAATTCCATACAAATTCGCGTTTACGCATTCGATACGTGTGATTGAGTAAAGCTCGATAAAACTCGCACTCCGCACACTGGATTTATTTTGTACCGTTCCACAGGCACATCAGTCGCTTGTTTCTTCGTTTTCCCGCGAGGACGTTATATTTTCCCACATCATAACTTTTTTATACAACTAAATTGACAGACAAGCATAGCCTACTTGATGGTAAGCGGCTACAGCCGCCTATGGTATATGTGGTTTCTGTAAGATTTATTAAAGCAATAATTTTTTTTTCATTCACCAGACTATTAGGCTAGATTAATGAAAAAAAAATTGTTTTAACAGCAGCTCATTCATATAATAAACAGAAATAAAAAATAGGTTTTCGAATAACTATAAAAACAACTAAGATATATGGTAGGATTTAAGTTTTTCTCCGTCTCTTTCTAGCAAAACAGCAATTTACATGGAGTTTATAAATGGCCGTACTCAACAATGACGTCACGGTTGATGTCGGATCTCTCTGTCTAGTCGTTTCCAAATTAACAGCTTAAAATGCATCTCATGTACTTCTAAGCCGATTTTAATTCTAATTTCATATGATTGCATCTTTTTCTAAGTTATTTTAATATTTTATAACGAGACGTGAAAATTTGAATTCAGTCATCATCCCAATTAGGCCGAGTCACAGTGCCTATAGTAATCTCGCTGCCAGTCTTACCCTTCAAACCGGAACACAGCGATAACATAGATCGAAAATTCATACTGTACTGATAGCTTCAAATATAAGGGAGACTTACACAATCTACCACCTAGCTTCTAAATATGTAGGTGGTATTCACTACGTGAAATTCACAACATAGTACAATTATTTAATTAGTAGGTATACAATTAGCGGTTTTGGCTGTGCATTAATACTTAGTCAGTTTTGGCAGTCAGTTCTTAAAAGGCTTTAAATGCCCAATTTCACCAACCTTCCCTAAGCTTAGGGCAATCTTAGGTGGCATGCTGTCACATTCTTTTCGTTATGGACAAAAAGTGACAGCATACTTCTTAGGAGTTTCTTAGGCTAAGAGAAAATCACATCGGTATTGTGTTTTTATGCGTCTTACCTTATTGTGTTTTATAGTGCACATACTAATGGATTATAATTCAGATCTCATTGCCTTTGTTAACTTATTATAATGTTTGTAATGAATTATATTCTGGCATGTGTATAATAAAATAAAATAACAAAATATTACTGTGTTAATAAGGTGTCCCGGCTGCGACTACGGCTGCTGCGGTCACTGCTGTCCCAGGAGGTGGCCTTCTTTGACACCAACTCCTCCATGAACTTCGCCACGTCGCTCACCGAGTAAGTGATTTTAATGGAACGCGATCATAGTAGGTACATACATATATTTTTTTACGAATCGCCACTCTAAGGAGGAGCTTTAGACGCTTTCATCAGAATCTATGAACCCCATGGGAAAATATATCTTTCATCATAATATTCTCTTTTAAAATCATCAAATATTCACTTTAGTCAAAACACGTCGCGCGTTGATGTCTTTATTATGGAATGTTAAATAATAGTCTCTTTCAAACAGAAAAGTAACAAAATGAATCTTGAGTCTTATTATTGTGGGAACACATTGAAGACTGCGAAGAGACAAAAAAGGAAGTAAAATGTGCGCGCAGCGGAATGCAGTCGGGTCCGTGATTCAGTCATAATAATCGCGAAGTTGAATCGAATGACCAAACAGCGGTGCGAATCATATTTAATGTCTTCTCTCTATTTATTTATTTATTCTAGATTTCCGCTCGCCGCAGCCTTGCCCGCGTTATTTTAGTTTTCCCGAAATAAAGGTGCGAAATGTACCTTTAGTACCGCTCTAAGTGCTCTCTCAACAGTTATTAACAGCGTTTTAGCGGTGACAAGAGCTATGGGGTAAAAAACATACAGTCGAGCTGATGATCTCCTTCTTTTTGTGACGTCCTTTACAATATTAGTATAGATTAAAACAATGTTATTTGGCAACCCAGATAGCATGCAAACTTAACAAACTTGAGGCAAGTTTGAATCAAACTTTCTAGTTTCCCAACAACAAGCTTGTATCATGTTTGTTTTAAGCTTGCATGATGTTTGCTTTTTCAATAACGCAATGTATGTACATACAATTGGGATGATGACTGAATTCTAATTTTTACGTCTCGTCATTAAATATTAAAATACCGTGGAAAAAGATGCAGTCCTGTGAAATTAGAATTAAAATAGGCTTAGAAATAAATTAGATACACGCATTTTAAGTTGTTAATTTGAAAGCGATTAGACAGAGAGATCCGACATCAACCGTGACGTCATTGTTGAGTACGGCCACATAAACTCCTTATAAATTGCCGTTTTGCTAGAAAGAGATGGAGAAAAATCTTTAATACCTTATATCTTGGTTGTTTTTATAGTTATTCGAAAACCGATTTTTTCTTTCTGTTTATTATATGAATGAGCTTCTATAAAAGCAAAAAAAATTTTTTAGTCATCTAGCCTATTGCCCCAACAAACTAGTCGCTTTTTAAAGTTTGTTGGGCAATATTGTATATACATTGCAACATTGTATACTGCCGAAAAAAACTAAAATTACGCAAGTTTGTCAATGGGAAACTAGAAAGTTTGATTCAAACTTGCCAGGCAAGCCATTGCTATCTGGGCAATATACATCGAAGTGTTTAGCTGTAACGCATAGCGTTTTCCTGTGTCTCTAGGGAGATGGACGCGCTGCGCGCCGGAGTGGGCGAGCACGTGGCGATGACCGCGTTTCTGGGTGGCACCGCGCTGCTCGGCGCTGTACTGGCGCTGTCGTACGGCTGGGAACTGGCACTGGCAGGCCTCGCCGTAGTGCCGCTGGCGCTGGCCGTAGCCGGCGTAGTCGCTAAGGTAGCTACTCCGCCGACACCGCATTCCACCACATTGCGTAGATATACTCAATGGCAAGGAATGTCACACTTTTAAATATAGAATATTCTAGAATTCTAGACGAATAAAAGACGATCACCAAGAGTACCTGACACATTGTAACCTGAGATATTGTAAAGAGAGTTGAGTAATAGAACAGATTGAAATATATATATCTCTCTCTCCGCCTAGCCTTGGTCCCATCATTTGGGGTCGGCTCTCCTAGTCATTCTTCGCCAGGACATTCTGTCCTGGGTTGTCGCAGATGTGACATTGGCACCTTTCATGTCCTTATTAATAGCAGCTATCCATGTAAGTCGGGGTCTGCTGCGTTTCTTTGGGGCTGGAAACATTTTGAGTACTTGTCGCGTCATATTTTCTTGTGGATGACGCATTACATGACATATATCTATATTGAAATATATCTATATGGTTTAAATTAACTTCCCAAAGTTCCCAACGATCCCGGAGCGCGCGTAGGGCGCTACAGTACCTACATATGCCACGACTCCGTATTCAACAAAGTTGATACAGGAGGTGTGGTCCAGATAAGAATCGTCACTTTGCTTATGCTAACATCTGATGTTAGCTTCGTTTTGCGTTTCTTTTAGGAAATGTCAACTTTTTAGCCGCGCTATATGTTACAAATGAAACGGTAGGAACTGCTGGTTTTTCGTGCTGAATTTTGACGCCTCACCTAATTAATCCAATTACTTAAAATTTCAAACAATACAAATCAGAGTCAGCTAATATGTACTATAAATTTCATTCAGTTTATTTTTTAAATCCTCTGAAAAATCTTTTTGATTCATGAAAATAATGTTTGAAATCAGTCAAAAAATGGTATCAGGGGATCCATCTAATAGCCTTGGTATTTGACGCTAACTTTTCGTGGCAAAAATGTTTAAATGGAACACACGAAACCAGCACGAAAAGTTATAGCGGCCGTAGTTGCCAAGGTAACCGAACTGGGGTTCCACTGAGTGAGATACTCGTAGCTACACAAATTGTCAGATGTGTGCTACGGCTTTTGTAGTTGCCGCGGTAGTTACATTGTCAGCATATCAATTGCAGCTGGGAGTTAGCCGTAGACGCCGTGGTAACAACACAGTCAGCACATCTGCTACGGCTAGGTAGGTCTAGGTCTAGTTGTTGGTATATCGAGCGCTCGTTGAACTCGACGTAATCTTACTCACGCTGGCGTATTTTAACGATAAAATAAAAACAATATTTTTTTTATATGATCAACATCTTGTCCATTCTGATAGAAATTCGTTGAGAAATGTTTATAACTATTAATTATTATTTTTTAGCAACAAACCCGCTGGTCGGCGGCGGAGTCCCGCGCGTATGGCACAGCAGGAAAGGTGGCAGAAGAAGCGCTGGCATCTATCCGTACTGTGCGCGCCTACAGTGGGGAACAGACCGAGCTAGACAGGTTACTGGTTTATTTTTTTTGTTTGTAAAACACAGAACCTCCTACTTTTTGACTTCGGTTAAAATCAAATATCTATAGTAGCAAAATGCTATATTCATCAGTGCTGGATACTTATGTAAGTGACTAAAGCATCAAAAGCTTGACGATACTGGTAACTTATTCTTACTTTACATAGTCAAAATTAAATCTCTACAAGTAACTAAGTGAAACATCCCTAGCTCTACCGTGTTTCAGAAGACATGTTGAACAGTGAGTGCTACCAGTTGTGTCGGCTAACCGTCCCATCGAACTATGCAAAGTGAAGTAACAAAGTACACTATAATATCTCTCGCGCAGATGGCTAGTCTCTGCTGAGATCATAAAAGTATAAAGAGAAGCAGACTTAACGTATCGTTCAAAAAGCGTGGCAACTTTACCACATGTAAACATTACCCACACACAAACAATATTAATTTAATTTTATTGTAATTTCTGCAGTTTTATTATATGATGCGTTAGAACACTTCGGGGCACAGCACTTTACCATTGTTCTTGTCCGATTAGCAGTTATTTTTATTTATAATCACAAAACAAAACATTATAACACAATGTTACGACGCCATTTGTCTCTTATTTTGACAAAGCTAAACATGGCGTCCACGTGGCGTCTGCCACGGCTTCGGAAATGTTTATGTGTGCGTTAGTACCGCCATAGGCGAAAAACAGAAATAGCGATAATATATCATGTCACTTTGGAGTGAAAGTAAAAACGTAAAAACATTACTTATGACAAATGTGTCAGTAAAATTATGTTAAGTCTGCTTCCCTTTATACCTACGTCTGTGGCTGAGATGGGTAGCAGTCCCCGAATATCATGAGGTCATTATTCTACAGCTATAAATACAACTCAAATATCCTGTACAGGTACACCTCAGCCCTGAGCGGCGCCGGTCACGCCGCCAGTAGACGTGGCCTGTGGACAGCGGGCGGTGCGGGGCTCAGCTGGCTGTTGACTTACGCACTGAATGCAGTGGTATTCGCGTACGGCGCTATATTGTGCGCGCGGTACATGGACCAGCCACCGCATCTACAGCGGTACCACCCCGGCATCATGCTTACGGTAACAGCGAATGTCTCTCTTCTAAAAAATGATAACATAAAACTGTTAACGTCACTTTTTTAGGGTTCCGTAGCCAAATGGCAAAAAACGGAACCCTTATAGATTCGTCATGTCTGTCCGTCCGTATGTCACAGCCACTTTTCTCCGAAACTATAAGAACTACACTGTTGAAACTTGGTAAGTAGATGTATTCTGTGAACCGCATTAAGATTTTCACACAAAAATAGAAAAAAAGCAATAAATTTTGGGGGTTCCCCATACATAGAACTGAAACCCAAAAAATTTTAACCCTTCATGGGCGTGTCCGACTCGCACTTGGCCGGTTTTTATTGATTCGCCAACGTTTGTTTACACTCAGTTCACATAAAATATAAATGTTGAATAACCAAATCGATGAGTGTTCGTCACCTTAAGTGAGTATTTCTAATCCAATTTCATTTCTTGTTTGCCAGATCCTGTTCAGCACGTTCATGGCTGCGCAGAATATTGCGATGTGTCAGCCACACTTGGAGATCTTCTCGTCTGCGCGCGGAGCCGCCAAGTCTTTGTACAAACTATTGGAGAGGAAGTCCGCCATCAACGCTATGGACAGCAAGGGGATCAAACCCAAACAATTCAAGGGAGACATCAGCTTTGAGAACATTTACTTTAACTATCCCGCTAGGCCTGATGTCAAGGTAATTTTTTATTATTTTAATACACCACTTATTGTAATCATAGTGGTAAATGATTAAAGGCTTCAAACAATATTGAGGAAAATATTTTAGGCAAATCACAAATATTTAATAACTGCATTTTGGAAAAAAATATTCTTAATAACTTGATATATTATCATTGTATAAGATGACGATTGGCTTCATAATGGCCCTTATTTAAATATGTTGTGAAATCTTTTGGAAGTGACAATTAACTTGAGTATGTAAGTTGATAAATATATTGACGATATACTCAGCTCTACTTAGGTCACCAGACCACGCGTTTAAGCATATCATGTAGTTTGGCTGCTGTCTGTGATATTGAAGGAATTCCCCAGTCAGTTTGTTTATTCGAGCGTTAATATTATAATGTGAGGATGATGTATTGAATAGTAAAAAATTTATTTCTCTCGTTATAGGTGCTCCGCGGCTTGACTTTGAAGGTAAACGCTGGGGAGACAGTGGCACTAGTAGGGGGATCTGGGTGCGGAAAGTCTACACTGCTCCAACTGCTGCAGCGACTCTACGTGCCCCTCAGTGGGAGGGTCGCTGTGGATGGGACCACTGTCAGCGATCTCGATCTTCATCACTTTAGGACTAGCATCGGTGAGTTACTTAGCACTTGGTTTTGTTTTGCCTTTATAATCGATTTACAAGTTTATTGAACCTTTTTTGTAAGCAATTGGATATTCAGCAACTGTGACATACTTACTTACCTCATTAATTAAATTTTACAATGTTTCTTCAAAGTGTTCTGTTAATTGAATTAAAAACTTAACGCTACCCCATACAAAAAATCAACAGTATGGGACAAATGTTTTGTATGGCCTACAGAAATTTGTTCCGGTCTGGGTGTGTGTGCATGTGATATTCTATGTTTGTAACTGCACCCACGACACAGGAGAAAATCCTAGTGTGGGGCGACGTTTTTAAAAAAAATCGAATCGGTTTAGTGTTTTTTGCGTAAAATATTACTAAAGATATTTTGATAACTTCAACCGTAGATTATTGATATATGCTTCTCCCGTATTCCAGGCGTTGTGGGCCAAGAGCCAGTGCTGTTCACTGGGACTGTTCGCGAGAACATCGCTATTGGATTGGACGTGACTGAAGAACAAATCATCGCCGCCGCCAAGATCGCACACGCACACCATTTCATCTCCAAACTAGCCAACGTAAGTCCCCTTATTATTATTTGAATTATGTAAGCTCCTATGATTCGTAAAAATATGAGAAATATTTTTATTAATCTAATATTTATAATATTCTCTATGATTTAAATGGTTTCGACAAAGAGAATGTGTTTATTATTGACTGCCTTGTCTGTCTGTCGGTCTATTAGTTGCAAGTGCACCTGCTACCTAATCACGAGATCCCTGGTTCAATATCGGGTCCAATAAAAAATTGAATTTACTCAGTAGGAAATTCTCAATAACAGATGGAACTACCAATCGCATATTAACAATAGACTTACAACTTGCTACTTGAAACAATAAAAATTTCAGTATTTTTATATCAGATCCTCTTGGAGAGAACAAACATGAAGATGAGTTTTATTTTTATTGTTACTGCAGGGCTACGACACGATGCTAGGAGCTAACGGCGCAAGTCTCTCTGGTGGACAGAAGCAACGGGTCGCCATCGCCAGGGCGTTAGTCAGAAACCCCGCCATCTTGTTGTTGGACGAACCCACATCAGCTCTAGACCCCGCATCTGAGAGACAGGTAACTAACAGCTGTTATATTCTGGACATGGGGAATACGTAAGAGATACACATTGGGGGACAATATGGCGAATGCATACTGTACTGGGCTAGGGAATGAATGTCCAGGATAGGGTACAAATATATCGGTACAAATATATTTGTACCCTATCCTGGACATTCATTATATTATATGGTATACAAATTGGGTAACAGATTATATAGAACTAAAGTACAGACAACATAGGCTAGAAGATATAGCGTTGGAATAAAAGTAATATTATTCAAATATGTTAATATTTTGTATTATTAATTTTAAGTTAAAAACCATCCATAATTTTCCCTATGCTCCACAAGTTTACAATACCAACTATTATTTATCTTAACCATATTGCATTACTATTATTAACTTAAAGTTAATTTCTATTACAATTGTCAGGTACAAGCCGCATTGGACGCAGCCAGCAAAGGAAGAACAACTCTTGTCGTGTCGCATAGGTAAATAATATTTTTAGATTCTTCAGCTCAAGTAAAGTGTATTTAACGTATAACTAAAAAGTTTTTATGTTATTTTGTTTTGTGTATGTACCGAGTGTATTTATCCAATGTAGTTTAATTATATATATCAATGTGTTTGGTTTATAAATATTAACAAACATTACAAAAAGCAATGACTTGAATCAACAATTCGAGCTATCTAACAAATATTTTATATACACATTTCTAATGTAACATTTACTTAATCTTTCTTAAGGCTATCGACGATCGTGAATGCGTCCCGAATCGTATACATGGAACAGGGAGCTGCCTTGGAACAGGGAACCCACCAGGAACTCCTGGAGAAGAAGGGACTTTACTGGCGACTGGTACAAGGCGACCTCACCAACAAGTTAGTATTAACCTATTGTAATATTATAAATGCGAATTTGTATGGATAGATGAATTGATGTTTGTTACGTCTCCACGCAAACACTAGATAGATTTTGATTAATCTCGATATGGAGGCAGTTGAAGACTTTTTATGCCGAAATTTCTACGGGTTAGGTACACTGCGCGGGTCAAACTGCAGGTTGCGGCTACTAGACAAGCACTGTACTGTACGTTTCAATTATTTACAGTCTTATCGGACTGTTCAAGTGAAAAAATAAAGAGTGCCCTGTGTTTGTGCACACACACTTGTGCACAATAATATCTTCCGCGCCGAGGGGTTAGCTTCTATTGAAATTAGCTATTGTGACTAAAATACATTTCTTCTTCCATTTATCAGCTTAATACTTTTATAATTCCATAGGAGCGCTCTAGCAGCTTTGCACGCGGAAACTGAAGAAGATGAGGTCCCAGAGGAACTTCCGTCGGGAAACAACTTCAGAAGGACTTCCCTGCACAGAAGGTCTACCTTCAGAGGTGAGATTTGCGGATTATAGCCCAAAATCCACTTCAATAATTTCAAAATATAACTTTTCAACTATATAGGTATCTGTTACCCTTTTGACGTAAATTTAGATAGGTAAGCAAGCAATATACCAAAACTTATTTATTTAGTATAATAAAAAAACTTACAACCATTCGTTACCTGAAGTGTCTTAAGAACTTTTTACATGTTAAATAACATACTTACATAATATTGTTTCATCACAGCTTTTGTTTTACTAGTTGAATAGTTAAGTTAAATTATTAAGTATTTTGATTTTAAATACGATTCATCACTGAATCACTTAGATTCTCGCCTTAGTAAGTGATGCAGTAGTAGATCAACAATATAACAATTAATGATTTCATTCGTTGTCAACAGAATCGATGATGCGCGGCAGTAGAAGGATGGGCTCAATCTCTTCCGCAAATATTGCTTTGCCTGAAATACATAATGATGTAAGTACTTTAAACTTTTTATTAATTGTTTATAATATTTAATATTAGCATTATGGTTTATTGGATAGGTATATTTTTTTTCAGAATTTATCCCCATTATCAAAACTGTTTAAATGATATACATTAAAGAACCCTGCGATACACCATTTGTTATTGACTAAAATTAGGTTTTATCGTGTTGTGACTGCACCCTGGTAAAGTTACTATTAAAATTGAAACATAATTTATAACATAATAAACAATAAATCTTTTTACATTAAGTTCACAATAAAATTGATTTACTTTGTCTAATGAGCTTGAGTGAGTTCATCATCAATTATGCTATAGCATAATAATATAAATATACCCAAAATATGGCTTATAGTTTAATAGCGATTTACTGTACTGAAGAATAAACAAATAATATTTGGGTATCGTTTATAGATTACATTGTTAATATAATTACTAAATCTGAATTCTTCCGGTGACTCATCTGATTCATCACCGATAAGTGTGAAATTACACAGGATGTTTTCATAATATAATTCTGGTCGTCCTCCGGGTTTTCCACGCCTGTCGTAAGAGGTGAAAAATCGTGTAGACAAACATGCTGTGAATTTAATAAATTACTAATTCGACAACATCAGGACGAAGACGAGAATAACAAGGACGCCATTCCCGAAGTGTCGTCATTGGCTCTGCTCCGCTTGAATGCGCCGGAATGGCCGCTGCTGCTGGTAGGAGGGTTAGCCTCACTGCTGGTAGGAGCTACCATGCCCACCTTCGCCTTTCTGCTCTCCAAGATCTACGGGGTACGTTTTTTAACTATACACGGTTATTTTTTTATCATACTGGAAAATTTTAGAGGCAGCTCGGTAGACGCTAGACGACTCATATCAATAAAAAAAACATGTGGTTATATTTTTTAATTTTATCCGCCAATAATATTAAATTATAGACATTGTTCTTGTTTACTACAAGATAAGGTAAGATTATGAATGAATAAAGCATTTACTAGTGCGGGCTTAGGAAAATGCGGCAACGTCGCATTATTAATTCAAGCAAGATCAATCTACAACTCGTTTGAAATAACAGTTATTATTGCACTAGACACTACAATAGTGAAAGACAGAGACAGTCGGCGCCGTTGCGGCGTTTTGTTGTTTGCTGTCGCTTGTCGGCACAGCGTTGCCAAGTGTACGGTAATTACCGTATTTGTACGGTAATTTCATGCCCCGTATGGTAGCATATTACCGTGAGACAAATGTACGGTAATTTTAAGACCAGAAATTAAAATGTACAAAAAGTACGGTAATTTGCGATAACTGAACGCGTCGCGTTTTTCCGTTCCGTCCGTTCGACGCAGATGGTCGGGGCAAACGTGACTCTGTGATAGTACGTACTCGTACCTACGAAACCACAGTACGAAACTAAGTATAAGAAGTCTGTGGTGAAAGAATGAAACATGGACCTAGTATGAGAATAGACTAGACACGAGATAATAATACCAAGTAAAAGCAGGATATGTTTATATAGAAACCCTTAAGAGTGACAGAGATATAAATACTTTCTTTGTCTCTGTTAGAATCTCGCTTTTTTTGTTGGGCCCAACTGCAAGTTGAGACCAAACAAACAGATTGTTTTGCTAGCGTGCTCTTTAAATCGCATTTATTTTATATTTCCAAAGTGTTTTAAACAGTGTGTGCATTATTTAAGTGTTGAGCACTATATTCTAGTTCTTACTATTATGGTGCATTGTTGTCTTTCACTCACTCATTAATTTTGCACTCTTTTTTAAAGCATTTAACACGTGTATTAACATCAATATTCCCCTAAAAACTGCAAAAAACACTCTTTTTTTTATAAATATATATAAATTGACGTACGGTAATTGTACGGTAATTTTGGGGTAAATTTGACGTAATTCTGGCAGCACTTGTTGGCAACACTGTGTCGGCACGAGCGAGCCGGCCGGCTTTAGTTCGCCTTTGACCCCAGCCCGTGTGAACGTATCGCGATGTCGCGCCCGCGCCTGACGCGCGGCAATCGGGCGCATTCGGAATTTTAGTTTCAAGTTAACACATCTCGCGAATACACAGACCTTACTCCGGTAGACCGTAGACTTTTACTTGTGAAGTGAAATTAAGTGTTTGGTGTAAGAAAGTGAACCCACAAACGTAAGACTTGGAAGCGAAAACTGCATTTCGAGACGTTAAACACTAACCAAAGTGATATGTTGTTGTGGTCATGTATAGTTTTAAACGTGCACGACTATGTATGAGTTAGAGGACTTCCTTTAAATTTAGAACTCTTTTGTTATTAGAACTAAAGTTGATTTAAATTGTTTCCTAGGTAGGTAAGTACCTATTTAAAGTTGATTCCAATTTTTTAACTACGCCAAAACAACCTACCATAACCGTAATACCCACCTAGTACTGTTTGTTTTCTTTAAAAACTTTGTTTTGCCGGTCCTAAGTAAGCCCGTAAAGTAAGAAGGTGAAATTGTGATCAACTCAGTGATGACTTTGAATCGGCGACGTTGTTGCCAGTTCGCGTTCATTCAATGTTTTGCCTACAACTTCACTCAGTGTCCATACCAGTGCAGTATTTTTTGGATATTTTAGATAATAAATATCTAATTAAACAGGTGAGTAAATTTTATTATTAATGGTTAAATAATTCTTCTACCGTGTCCTGAAGCCACCCTTAAAATAACCAGGGTGATAAAAAAATAACCGTGTATACTCACATCAATCCATAAACATCCCACTGTGGAGAACGGATATCTATATCTATACAAATAAATATAATTGAAGTGTCTGTTTATAATGTCACTATCTTTTGCCCGCGGCTTCGCTCGCGTTAAATTCGGGGTAACACGGAAGATTTCAAAAAAAAAAAAGGCAGGTATTTTTCTTTGGTTACAAAGAGTCTGTGTACCGATTTTTAGCTTCCTACCTTGAAAACTGCGAAAAGTCCCATATAAAATTTCACCCCCTCTTTTAAGGGGTTGGGGGCAGATTTAAAAAAAAAAAGATGCACGATTTTTTTATTACTCACAAATAGTCCGCATACCAATTTTTAGCTTTTTACCTTGAAAATTGCGGAATGCTCCATACAAACTTCCACCCCCCATTTTAGGGAAGTGGGGGGTTAGAAAGAGACGAAAAGTAGCCTATGTCACTCTCCATCTCTTCAACTATCTCCACTTAAAAAATTACGTCAATTCATAGCTCCGTTTTGTAGTGAAAGACGGACAAAGAAACACACACACACACACTTTCCCATTTATAATATTAGTATGGATAATACTTAACAAGTTTTTACTAAATGGGTATAAATGTATATAGGGTACCAATTACAAAAACACAATTTAAAAAATGTTTGTCTGTCTGTCTGTCTGTTTGTTCCCGCTAATCTCCGGAACGGCTGGACCGATTTTGACGGGACTTCACTAAAAGATAGCTAATTATATAAGGTATAACATAGGCTACCTTTTATTTAGATCTCGAAAAAAATTGCCTACAAAAATCAAAATGCTGCCAAAAGTTACTATTCCACGCGGGCGAAGTCGCGGGCACAGCTAGTTAGAGAATAAGATGAGAGAGAATTGGCCTGCTACATCACGCTTTTGTAATGGTGTAGAATTTGTTTCGAGATCTCTTGGCAGAGGTGTGATTGCGGCCCTTTATCTCTCACCACATCCACGGGCAGAAACAGAGTGGCGAAACTTTAATTGTAAATCCGTCATCGGCTCACTGTACGGATAGCATCAACTCTATGCTGTAATTTATTGTGTAAGCGTTTAAATATTTTTTCCTTTTGGCCATATCTTCTTGTTGTTCTTCTCAGTCGTGATGCTCTTGACGAAGCAGACAGATAATCTTGGCGGGGCGTGTGATGTGACCTTTTACATTATCTTTTGCTGTTTGGATCGCAGGCAGAGATTTCGGTTGCTTCGTTTCGTTGTATAAGTTATAGGTTGTCGTATAATTAACTGACGACTTTCGTTTGGGGTCAATTAAATTGCAACATTAAACGCCCCCTCCCGCCCTACTGCATATTTTAAGTGATATAGTAAATAGATTTGATCACATTTGTCATGCATCACTTTTAGCAAAAGCGTCTCACATCAATATGGCCGAAGCAATACAATCTGTAGGTATTCACGAAGTTTTACACAATCACAATGCCTAATGTCTCGCTTATTCCAGATGTTTGCGACGTCAGACGCTGAAGCAGTGACCAGCGCGGCGGGTCTCTACGCGGGTCTATTCTTAGCGGCGGCCTGTGCTTGTGGCTTAGTGACCGCCGCCCAGGCGGCCGCCTTCCAGCGAGCCGGGAACAAGTTGACGCAGAGGCTAAGAGCACAGTGTCTCAAGATAGCGTTGTATCAGGTATTATTACACCTTTATTGCTCCAAAAGTATATGGCATGTAATGTATTTCAATAAGACCTAGCTATAAACAGTGCAATTGTTTTATCACATCTGTAAATTTCAGGATCAAGCCTGGTTCGATTCTCCGGCCAACTCCGTGGGCGCGGTGTGCGCGCGTCTCGCCACTGACTGTGCCGCTGTGCAGGGCGCTACTGGTGATTATACTAATCTAATACTTATATAAAAATCTCGTGTCACATGTTTGTTCTCAAACTCCACGAAAACGGCTTGACCGATTTTTATGTTTTTTTTTTTTGTATATTTGGTAGGTCTGTAGGTCAGAGGCTATTTTTAAACCCTTTCGTGATAAGGGTGGCCCTCTCAGAAATGTTTGAGTGTTGAGCTTTTTTAAAGCGAAACGTGTTTCTTTACGTTTGTTGCCCGTGGTTCCACCAGTATTGCTACCAGTAGCACATTAAAAATTACCGTTGTGCCACCAAACCATCCAGAAGCACCACGGGAAATATTTTTTACCCGTGGTGCCCTAACATTATTAATAGTAAATTAAGACATTTTTAATACATAGAGTTATATTCATTATATTATCTATCATAGAAGTCAACGTAAAACAAATTATGTAGTTAATTTACTAATTGAATATGACTTTAAATATTTCCGATCTAAAAAGTAATTATAGTGCAGCCCCCTAACCATGATCGCCTAAAACGATATTAAAACCGCACTGGGAGTGAGATGGCGCTACACGCAACTAGAGCGGAGTCTCGTTTGAATATTGTTTTAGCTTTGTTATAAGCGATTATGGTAAGATCCCTGGGGGTGTATTATGACGTCTTAATTCCAGGAAGTTTTCTAAATTGTTATGATGCCATTTCTTTCTCTTTGTATAATGAGTAAAAGAAAGGCATTAATAGCAATTCAGAAAACAAAGACTAGCTCCCCTATTATGTAACTCCGATTGCCATCTTGAAACTTGAAACATATAAAAGTGCACTTTATACTAGTTAGATTGTTTTTAAATATGACAGTTATAGGTAACTTGGCACCTGCAGTCAGCGAATAGGGGGGCTGTTTACGTAATACTTTCCAGTAAACTAACTTTGAATTTACGGCAAAAATTGCAAATGGCTAGCCTATAGCTACCTTTTTCATGTAACTGTCCAGCGATTAGCTCCTATTGACCTGATGTTAGGTGAAGATGGGACCCATATAATAGTGTATCTCGCAATAGTAGCCGCCTTTTACTGCTGGTTCACACGTGCTGAAATCAGCAGACGTTAGTCGGTGTAGGGATATCGGTTGATTTGTACGGGTTTTTTGACCCGCAATTTAACGGATTGGTTGTGAAGAAAACGCAAAATGGTCTTCAATGCTTATAATGGACAGATAATTTGATTACATTATATGCTTACATAAAAAATATGCTTAGCTGATGCTCCTACAAATACGTGAAAAATTTTCTCTCTGATGACACAGTCATCCATCAGTCAAATTTATATTTTCAAAACAAGTGACAGTGGAGTCGAGAGTAAATCTATTTGTCGCCACAGATTGTTACTGAGTGTTTAACTGATATTGAGACGCTTTTGTTTTGGTTCCTGATTGTTAATATATTGTTTTCTCCCTACTTTGACTAGGTTCCCGACTCGGCACGATCCTGCAGGGAGTGAGTACTATGACGTTGGGTGTGGCCCTAGCCATGGCGTACTCCTGGAAGATGACCCTCGTCAGCCTGCTCTCCGTACCTTGCGTGAGTAACTCATCATCTTGTTAAAATTGTATCAACATTTGTAGCTACTAGCGTCATCTTTTTAACTGCTATTAAATAAAAGTCATTCTGATATTGAAAGTATAACGGTACATACATCTCAGGTATAATACACCCACTGCTGGTCATTGATCTACTCCAAGAATAGGTAGGTTGAGTCGTTTCTCGCCACAATACGCCAGTGCGAGTTGACGCAAAGTGTACATACTGAGATTCGTAATAATCTGACTGATAGTTTTTGCGTAAAGGAGTAAATTTTCGCATTTGATATATCATATAGTTTAATTGCCTGAGTCATTATGTATTGGTATATGTGTACATGTGTATATTCACCAGGTCATCGGAGGCATTTGGCTGGAAGGCTGTGTGTCACGTCGCTCGGAGAACAAAGAACGGCTCGCTTTAGAACAAGCTTCCCAACTGGCGACTGAGGCTGCCCTCAACGTGCGCACCGTACACTCGCTGGGTGAGTGTTCATAAAACAATTCACCCCTCAATGCACCCCAGACATCCCAAACCTAAACCAAATGCACCCTAGGGCCTAGACACTTCAGCTTAGGGTGTCCAAGCTGTATTATGTTACAGCATCTGGAGAGTGCAATAGGGGTAAAGTTTATTAGGTGCAGGACTTAAACTTAATGCATCCTAGGAGACGTGACGTAAAGTTTACGTAACGCAATTTTTGAAGATTTTTGACCCTCTCTCTTTCCATGTAACGCGCTGTAATATTTTTGTACCCCTGTACCCCTCCTCCACTTCCCTTAACGTTACGTAACACATCCAGGTGATCATTTTAGCCTAAAAGTCACAATTATGTTACTAAAAGTGTTGCCAACTCGAAGGAACAACATAAAAATGACGTACAACAATACAAATACAAAAAAAAACATGTTACGTAACGCGTAGTTCGATCCCCCCCCCCCCCTATCCCCCTTAACCCCCTTACCCCTTTAACGCATCTTGACGTTTCACCGTCTCCCGCAAATTGCGTTACGTAATACTTGAATGTCCCCCTAGACATATGTATAGATATACAGGGTTAATTTTGAGGTACCGGCAACCTCGCAGGATTAGATCATCATTAACTACACCATTTGTTCTACGACTTTTGATAATTCGTTAGATTTTACTTTCATACAAAAATAAATATTCATTTAATATACCTCTAGAGTGTTTATAACTCTACGCGCACAGTGCGCGAGCGTAGCGTTGTCTTCCGTCGTCGTTTATAATAATGAAACATAGACTTATCAATGTTACGACAGTGCAACAAAAACTTGAAAATTGATTTTTGTTCAATGTATTGAGTTATCTCAAAATTTGTAAAACAAATGTTGTAGTTAATGATGTTACTCGTAGCTATCTAATCCTGCGAGGTTGCCGGTACCTCAAAACAGGGTAAACCCTGTATATTGGTAATATTGATATACATATAATTATGATAAAATGTAAGCATATAAGTATAAAATTGTTATCTTAAGTAACATAAGACTTTTTGTGCAGGCATCGAGAGTACAATCCTAGAGCAGTACTCGCAGTCGATGTCCAAAGCCCAGCAAGCGACGCGTGGGAACGCCTGGGTGCGGGGTCCTGTGTACGGCCTTTGCCTATGCGCTCCAACTCTGGGGTACGCCATATCTCTGGCGTATGGAGGCTACCTCATCGCTAGGGAGGGCTTGGCTTACGAATACGCTGTGCTGTAAGTACATTTTCGTCTTTTAATAACAGAGAGATAAATACGCAAATAATTGAGTGGATTAAAAATAAATATGTTTTTTATTGCGAATTTTCCTGCTTCTTCTTTTGAGTCGCTAGTAGACACTTGATATGTGGTATTAGGAAATCATTGCTGGCTTTTTGTGTACAATGAAGAGTAATAGTACATTACTGCCGCGGTCTATAATGACTACTTTGCTGGTCGCGCTGATGATGGCCGACAGCGCAGCGGGGCGCAGCTCCAGGCCGACACAGCGCGGTCACCGTGCAGCACTTGACGGACGAGCTGAGATAAAGGCCGAGACCGTAGGTCCAGGCCTTGACTGTGAGGACAGCAAGGGCTGCAATGATGGCCAAGCTGGAAGGCCTAGAGCGTAGCTAGGATAGCTCGAGGCAATCATAGCGTGACCAGCGAAGCAGTCATTGTGGGCCAAGGCTTGTATAGTGCTTTACTCAAAAATGCAAATACGTAATCTAAATAAAATAAATGCCGGCCGCTCCTTGAACAGAACGGCAAGGTCGACTTTGCTCAAATAAGGTTGTCAAAATAATGACCACATTACATGCATTTTTGAGTAAAGTTAATTGAATAACTCATAAAACGAATATAATATCATGTATTAACTTTAACAGCGTGTCAGAAGCCCTAGTGTACGGCGCGTGGATGTTAGCGGAGGCGCTGTCCTTCGCTCCGAGCTTCGCGGCCGCCAAACGCTCCGGGGCTCGAATACTGCTCTCTCTGAATTCGTCACCCGGCGTGGTCACTGAACCTACGGCTAACACTGACGATAGCTGGGTGAGTCGTCGTTTCAATAATAATTTTATACTATATCAGTGAATATTAATTTACTGAAGTACACCATCTGTGTGCGAAGTGCGACTTTTATCGAGCTTTACTCGATCACACGCATCGAACGCGTAAACGCGAATTTCTATGCAATGAGAGCAGCGCCATCTAGTAGCTGCTATGGAATAAGACAGCTTCATCTAGTAACTACTAGATGGCACTGCTCTAATTCCATACAAATTCGCGTTTACGCGTTCGATGCGTGTTATCGAGTAAAGCCATGAAGCAAATCATGAGTAAAGCTCGATAAAACTCGCACTTCGCGCACTGTATACAATTTGATGTGTGTAAATAAATGTATTTAATGGATATAGCCACAGTACTATTATTATGCAGAAATATTATGGAATTATTTTCGTCCTTTATTTATGCGAAGATGCATTTAAGTGAATAATGAAAATTTTCCTAATTGAATATGACTAACTATGAACTTAACATTATGTTCACCCAGCTTTTATAATTTCATTTCTTGTAATATAGACAAGCGCGTCCTAATCATTAAATGTAATTTTAACTTACAACAATATATGGTTACTTTAATTAATAGTTTTAATTTAATAGTATAAATGCAATGTTTTATAATTGTGACATTGCATTTTCTTTAAAAATGCTAAAATAATTAATGCTTATATTAATTTATTCATTATTACTGAGTTTAAGTTAATTTAGCTCACATAATGTTATGTTTGTCACAGAAACTGTCTCAAAATAAATGTTAATCAAGTTGCTTATTCCCTCACAGACGGCCCAAGGCGAGATCCATCTATCCAACGTAGAGTTCCGCTACCCAACCAGGCCTAAGGTACAGGTCCTCAAGGGGCTGGATCTGAAGCTGGAGAAGGGCAAGACCCTGGCCTTAGTCGGCGCCAGCGGCTGCGGCAAATCCACCATCGTGCAGCTGCTGATGAGGAGCTACGATCCTGAGGGTGGCAGCTTGGTGAGTTTTCTTTTTTATTTATTTAAAACACTAGTTAACCTTCCTTTTGCTACCTTTCTGCTGCTCTCTAATTACCGTTTTATATAATAAATTAACATCAAAACTTCACATTCACCATATTATATTTTTTTGTCCGACTTAAATAATAAGAAGTTGTAGTCCTTAAACATGATATTTGACTATGTAATATGTTGCTTTTTGGGTTTAATTTAAATATACGAGTATTTTATAGTGGAAAAAAATAAAAATGTCGAAGTGAATTAAAAATAAAAATTTGAACTATCGTGACGATTGGCGTATTAATAGTTATCCATTTAATGAACATGAGTACTACCTCTATCTTGAAGACATTTTTAAAAATATAAAATAAAGATATTTCTATTTCTTTTTGTTTCTAAAACAATTACAAACCATTTTAGAATTATTTTTATAGTCTGTTCACATTTAACCATTTTTTGACTTGTCTACAGAAACTGGACGGTCGTGACATTAAGAAGGACCTCTCCCTGGAACAGCTACGCCGTCAGCTCGGTCTAGTCCAGCAAGAACCAAGCCTCTTCTCCCGCTCAATTCGGGAAAACATTGCGTACGGAGACAATGCGCGGGATGTCCCAATGGAAGAAATTATTGATGCTGCGAAGAAGGCTAACGTGCATTCATTCATCGCGGGACTACCATTGGTGAGTTGAAATAAATATTATGTGCAGTATTTAAATATTTATTTGGATATTTATGTTCATAAGTAAATAAAACTTTATACTATCTATCAAGTATTTAACAAACGAAGATCACACCGAACAAAATCATAAGCGACTTGAGACTTGAAAACTTTTATGAATTATGCATTCACATCGCAATCAAAACTCAAATCATCGCAACTGCGGATCTAAAAAGGCGGCATTTGCAGAATCATCATAATATGATTCGTATTACGAATTGAGTTCAATTTTAATTATAAGCAAATTCTATTTGACAGCTTTGTATGAATATTCGTAAAATGGTCCCATTTGACACTTAAGCAATGCCTAATTTGCGGACGATTTTACGAATATTCATACAAAGCAGTCAATTAGAATTGTATTGATTGCTTATAATGAATTTGTACTCCATTCATAATACGAATCATATTATGATTCTGAAGATGCGGCCTTTTTAGGTCCGGTGATTCGTTTCGCTGACGGAAATTTAACTTTTTTGGAGTCATTTGCAGATTTTTTTTTACAAGGGGTTTATTAAGAAAGAAAACTTTGCTTTTACCTACTTGTTGTGAAACCAAATAAAATACATAGTACTCTTATTTTTTAAGTGGTTATCTAGTTAAAATTAGAAATTAGTAAACATATGTTGTAGCGTTATTAAAATTCCATTCTTATGAAATTGAAATGGGGGATTTTATTTATTTTTTTTACCTATCATACTGAAACTTCTTAACTTATTTTAACGAGAATTATGTTTTATAATATGTAATTACTGTGAGGATTTAAAAAATCGACAAGAAAAATAAAATACCGCGAGCGGCGTTTCGGTCGAAATGATAGTAATTAATGAATGTAATACAGGGCTATGACACCATGCTGGGATCTGGCGGCGCCAGTCTGTCAGGTGGGCAGAAGCAACGCGTCGCCATCGCTAGAGCGCTGGTTAGGAATCCAAGAGTTCTGTTGCTCGATGAAGCCACGTCCGCTCTTGATGCAAACAGCGAGAAGGTATGTTATTACTTACACACACACACTTTTTTGTAATAATAATTAAGCAAGACATAACTTAAAATAAAAACAAAATTATAGTTAACATAACTATCCTGAAAATGAGGCAGTCAAACGTCATGTTGTCTTTCTGTGTGAGTGAGTTTCTTGTTGACGAGAGGGGAAAGGGGGCTGTCTGTACTCTACTGCTAGCACAGTAGGATTATGGTCGGCGACTTGCAAGTGAGGCGCACGTCATGCGGCCCACGGCCTACTGTTTTCACCCTTTGTTGACGACAGTTCGATGTGCTGGGGACCCGGAACCAACCAGCGGACGAAGGCGAAGCCGAAGCCTATGCGCACTCCATTCCCCACGAACGGCGTAATAAATTAATTCGGGCCCTTTGATTGGTCCGCGGGCGGGATGTCCCCCCGCGGACCAAGGGATAGTCTATATATATAGGGCCAAATATTATATAATTTTAGTCAGTTAGTTGAAGTCGTCTTGTGAACAAGTAAATAAAGCTCCTAAGGGATCATCTAGAAACCAGTGTTTATGTAACATCCCTAGCAAGTACATACATACAGTCCACTCTCAAAATCTTGGTCCTTCGAGCCGGATACCAACTCTTGACTGGAGAAGAGATCTCAAGTCACATTGAACGGTGACACCGAACTGAAGGGATCTCAACTCGCCACGATCGGCGACGTTCAACACCCTTGTTGTGTAGAAAAATCGTAAAGCATCAAATACTGGAAAATTTCCACCAGGTGGTGCAAGAAGCGTTAGAGGAGGCTAGCCGCGAGAGATCAACTGTGATCATCGCTCACCGTCTCGCCACCGTCAGGCATGCCCACAGCATCGCCGTACTACATAATGGTGAGTTTATTTATTATACCTACTTTATTCAAGGCTCTTGGCCCAAGAATACCGTTAGATAGCGGTTGCTATGAATGACGTAGTAGTAATTACACATCATGATAATAATAATATCGGCGACGAGATTGCAAAACTGCTTAAGAGTAACTTTTAATACCGTGTTTTTGCAACACTCGGTACTGTCGTTGAAATTCACGTTTGTCACAAAATAACAACTTTTTATAAGGGCGAAACTATTGTAAAATTTACCACATCATAATTCAATTTGTTCTATTAAATATTACAATTTTCTATAAAACTCATTTCTTTGACATTTGTGTAGTAGTCTATTATTTGACAAATTAATTATTTCTCAGTGTAAGAGCTTCGAAAACGAACTAGCACATGAGTTCTTAGCGTCCACACTATTTTAACTAGTTCAGTTAGGAAGTGTAACATAAATTATCCATCAAAACATTAGTTTTGCACTAACTTTATCATAATAAAAATAACATAAAAAATAATAATAACATGAAGTTCTTAAGGAAACATTTAAAGTCAAAATCAGTATCAAAAGCGCTACAAATATAACATGCTAGTAAGATCCTCGGATTCTACAGGAGCCATTTCATTTCAGGTGTGGTGGCGGAGATTGGGACACACGAAGAGCTGGTGAAGAGGAAAGGTCATTACTGGGAACTGTTAAAGCAACAAGGTCCCAGCGAGAGTTCTTAATCAACTCCTTTGTATTTGTTGTCAACATTTTAAAAGCCATAAGTAATTAGAATTAGAAATCAATTGATAAAAAATCCTTTTACTAATATAAGATACTGATAGTACAGATAATATGTTCAATCTAAAGTATTTAAATAAGCATTTACTGATAATTTAAAGGAGCAACAGAATGAACTTTGATAATTAAAATGTATCTATGCACTTGTTTGCAAGTCCATAGACAAGACAAATGTATTATATCGTAAGTTAAATAAACGTAGTGAAATTTAGACTGCATTACTAGAAGTTTGTCAGGCCTAATAGCAAGATAAAGATTTATATAACACACTAGCGATACTTTTAAAAACTAGAACGATTTATTACAAGTGAGATAAGATTACTAGCACTTTTCTAGACCATCGTATTAATGTCAAAGCATTAAATAAATGCTAGTAATTTCTTAAAAAACTTATGTCTAGTAAACTATTTACATTTGAAGGTACTCTTAATAGGTCGACCGTAGTCGATACAAATAAAAGAAATAAGAGTGGATAGACTTATTCGAAACTCTTAACATATCGCCATGAAGTTATGACAGTTGATGAGATTAATTTAATTGATATTTATTTAGTAGTACTCTAGGAAATAAGTCCATGAAAAAAAATTTTGCATTTTTAAACATAACTTTGTCTAATAACTTTGTTGTTATTTTAAATAGATGAATTTATGTTTATGAAATTAGGTAATAGAAACACTTTTATCGAAAGTTATCATTTTTTAATAATAAGTTATTTCGAATATTCTCCAAATATTTAGTAAATATAATATTACTTAAATTACTAAAAAACAATTAGGTTAGATATAATGTGTTCATTATTCGTGCTTCTACTTACGTTTTAATTAAATAAGAAATGCACACAGATAAGAGAATAAACAATATTAAAAACAGTAATTTGTCTATCTGTTCAATGAAATACTTAAAATGAAGTAAATGTATTTAAAATGCGTTAATTTCAGAACAAATTATTTAATTGGGAAACTTGTAATTTATTTTCAATATTTTGCTAGTATGATTTGCTGATTTTATTGTATTAACACAACATAGTACTCATAGTCTCATTAAATAAGAAATAAATCAGCTTAAATTCTGTATTTTATGACAAGTTATCCAACTAGAAGTTAAATAGACGTACTAGAAATATCTGTTGATATTTTTACTACAAATATTGTAGACAAAGACATTAAAGTAAAGATTTTATTCATAAGCATTTGTTTTTAAAAAAATCACTATTTAACTATCGATTAACTTATCACATGCTATTTTTGACAATGTTCTCCTTTTCTTTAACAAAATGTTTCTCGAAACCAAATAGTTTTAGTTGTAAGTTATTTTTTAAGAAATAACATTTTTATGACTGTGATTAGTTTTACATAAGTATTTATATTTACACTCAGTCTTAAGGACATTTTTGACTCGAAACCCGATGTGATAGTATTATTGTTTGAATAAAACAAAGTTTGATGGAAAACGATTTTTTAATTTCGTATAATAAATACCTTACAAGTAATACTTACATACAATACTTAATTAATTTTATAAGGCTGAATATTCAAAAAAGGTGTTGCAAATTTCCGCTTTAATAAACAGAAACCATATTGGTTTCTATTTATTACCAACGAATGGACTTCATGTCCATTTTTGGATACCAAACATAGTTTATTACCTAGTCTTTTCAAAATGTCTTTGCATACGTAAATTAGATGAAAAGTAGAAATACATTCAAAATAAATATGAAAAAATGTTACAATCGTAAGCCAATTGCAAAACGTGAAAAATATTAAGTTTTTATTCAAGTGGTTTTGATTAAGTGTAATAAATGGTACACTATAAAACTTTATTACTGGATGATTTATCTTTTTAAAAAATTAAATATTCGATTTTTTATAGATGTAGGTAATGAGAAATATAATAAATATAACGATTTAGGTGAGTTAACGATTATTTAAAACTACAAACTATTATTTAATATTAAAGAGTGAATGCCCTTGGCAGAGATGCGCACCATCTAACCTTACTATCTACACGGACCTAAGGCCACTTAAATTGGTCTACAATTATCCATGGATGATAATATTATTACCACAGATAATATAATACTATTACAAACTTAAGTAAGTACCTACTATGTGTTTATTTTCATAAACCTTCTTCGTAAACATTGAGTGTATCTTAATTTTACTTTCTTTGTAGTTAAAACCCATTTAATTCGCAGTAGTAGGTATTCATATTTCCATCGAACGAAGTAAAAGGCAAATTTTTAATTGCTTATCTGACCAAAGATTATATCTTGAAATTCATTCACATATTAGAATATTAAAACAAGACAATAATCGTAATAACGCCAATCCCTTACTATGTATGCAAACCGAGCGGGTCTTTTTTCTTTACCGAACGTGACGTCGAAAGTTATTTATTTCTATTTATCTGTTTATTTAACACTTTATTGCACAACAAATATGGTACAATTGGCGGACTTAATACCTCAAGGTATACTCTACCAGTCAACCGTAGGTAGGGCAGAAAAAAAATTTTGTCCCACCCACAAGACAGAAAAAGTATTCTAACTCAATACGATAATTAGGCATTTTTCTTAATTTCGCTTGACGGCCAGTACCAATAGGGATGGAAGCATGAACTAAATTCGACAGTTTAAAGATACGAAAGATTGCTCTTCTCTCTACTCTTCGCTCTACATTTACTCCCGGCATCTATTTAGATTCATGTCTGCGGTTCCGTTTCTGGGTCACATTTGATTTACAATGTGGAATCAGCTGTCAGCACTTACATCAAGCTTGTATAGCGGCCAGTAGCAGAGCTTGCGCGGGCGCAGCGAACACGGCCGGAAGCCGTGACAAGCCCCACGGAACACACGAACTTGACACCAGCCACCCTGTAACCGTGTAACGGCGGCATAAGTAAAAAAAGTAATGATGATTCGGTCGTGGCGGCCCATCTATGTGCGCGGGATATAGTATAGTGCACAAGTGACTGCGCAAACGCAAGTGCACTCTCTGTGGGGCTAGCACGCAGGAGAATCGAAAATCGAATCGAAATCCGAATCGAGGAGATTGTATGGCAATTTTATTAGCGCCACGGCGGTGAGTAGCAGAACTAATAAAATTGCCATACAAACTCCTCGATTCGGATTTCGATTCGATTTTCGATTCTCCTGCGTGCTAGCCCCACTGTTCCTTCACTCGCATAGTTCGATCGGACCGCTAGCCGACACGACCGGGGCGAGATCAGGCGCAGGACCCACTGCTTAATGTGCCACTCTGTATACGTGGTGAGACAAATGTTTTTAGCTTTTTGTTAGGTAGTAGGGTAATACAGTTGCAATATAGTTATAGTTCAGCATTGTGAACCCCAGCATTATTTTCAAGCTGACATACTACTTACACTAATTTAGGATTGAAGTTAAGTAAAACTGACCCCTGAAATCTTATACTTGATATGGGTAGAGCACAAGTAGGTATCTAATTTGCAAGTGTATCTAACGTAGTTTTTGCTTGTGTAAGTATAAAATTGTCAATGATACGTATCCTAACTTCGACCTGTGTATTTTTTATGCGTTTGTTTGTTTCTGGACCGTATATGTTTGTTTGTTTGCCGGCCATGTTGTGCTGTATAACAATAACGTCTCACCCGCATGCAGCGCCTTAGGCACGGCACAGACCAGCAGAACGGCGGCAGTGCTGGGCGGCAGACAGCGCGCGTACATCACGCAGCACCCAGCACTGCACGACACGTACCCCACCGCTGGGAATGACAGTTTTGTGTTAAGAGGAAATCGTACTGTCCATTTTCCATACAAACGTAGTCCCCTGTTTCCTTCCTGGATAATGGCACTAGTTGCTCTGTTTTTCCAATGAAATCAATGGCCACTATAAGCATGTTCCTATGTTTTTCTTTTTTTATTAAGTTATTTATTAAAATGAGATTTTAAACCTCTAAAAACCTAAAAAATCGACCTATTTTTCTGCTGTATTCAAACGTTTAGCAAACAAATTGAACAAGATTATATGAAAACAGCAAAACACAGAAACACAGAAAAAGCCTTGCTTTAATTTTTAACATAAAAAGTAATTAAATCGGTCAATTTTTCGCGGAGTAAATAGGGGACTACGAAACGTATATTTTGTGTTGTTCATAGGTATTTTCGGTCCGAGCTGCAGTTGTCCCTATCGTGCTCAGTTCAGTTGTTCGGACTCACAGCGCGACAGCAATACATTTATCAAATACCTATTTTTTAATTTTCTCGACCTTGGTGTTTCCTCTTAATATTTAGCTGTAGGGCACAATGCCACCCGCAGAGAAATCGATTCCGGGGAATTTCGGGATAATAATCAATATTATAGGGATATATTATCACAGTCCCGACCGATGTTTTGCGTGAAAGAATTGAGGTTCCGACAAAGTTTAGCATTAACAATATATTTTTATGTTTAGTGTGATTAGGTATTTATCAAATCTCTCTATACAGAGGACAGATGTGTATGTTGAAGATGCAGGATCGTCGTAGGATTGACGAACTGGTAACGTGGTGTTGGAGACGCTTGCTCAGAATCCTATTGATCGCGCACCGAAACAATTATACAACCAACTTTTCGGTCCTGAAGGAACTCAACATCAAAGGGAGATTATCGTCGACTTTCTTTAGGCATATTCAGTGGCGTAAGTATAGGGTGGCAGGGGTGGCGAAATGCCACGGGCCCCCGAGCCGTGAGGGCCCCGGCCCTCTCTGGTCAAAAATTTTAACAAAATTTTGTACCTACCTAATAACTTAAAAAAAAATATTTTTTAAAGTACTTACTTAAAAACAATTAAAGTGAGAAACAACTAAAGACCGTTCAAAACAAAAAATATTTTACAAAAAATTAAAACAGTCTTCAAAAACACTGAAAGTTAAAAATAATATAAGATGACGACGACACATGTCTTGTCATGCTCATTCCCATCCTACGCTGTCCGCTTATTGAACTCTCTCCCAGAGAGTATTCGAAGTGCGCGTACGCTGGAGTCTTTTAAAAACCATATTCGTGATCACTTCCTATCCTTGAATCCTTAGTTGCTTTCGTGACACTGATTTCCTTTCCCTATCACACATTTATTTCCGATTCCAGTTTCTGCACCCTTCCTCCGGTTGAATCTCCTGTGTTTATATTTTCCACTTCCGAGGTTGCCTGGAAGAGATTGCTCTTTAGCAATAAGGCCGCCTATTGTAACATTACTGTTTTTATTTCTTTTGTTCTTTTTCTGTTGTACTTTGTCTTTGTGTGCAATAAAGAGTATTATTATTATTATAAGAATATACAGTAGACAACATCCCACTTCTATATTGAAGTCGGTGCCAAACGATGATCTCCTAGAAAGTCTTAAACATAGAGCTACATGACGACGCATCACAAGGGCAGCGATCACACAAGAACCGATCGAGACACATCGAGATAGGCTTGTTTCTTTAGTCATTGTCGAGGAGACATGACAAACACTATAACAAGAGAGCTCGACTAATGCCCGGTTTCTATATTCAAAAAAGATTCCTTTTTGCTACGGACTGTTATATTTTGACATACTTATTTTTCATAGCATAAATGTCAAAATTTAACTTTTCAAGTCAGTTAAATGAGATGAAAAGATCGTGTTTTCCTTTTTTTCCTTGTAAGAAAACAAAAGAATAAATCACTGATACTCACCAAACACCATGGTCCCTAACACGTCAGTCAAATGCAGACTTCCCTCCGCCTCCCGCAGCCTCTCGCAGCAGTCGAAGTACACCAATAGTAGAACGCAGAGACGCACCCACAACGCAGTTCCCTGCGTTGCGTATGTACTATCCCTAGTGCACTGTGCACAATCTCTGACGCACAGTGTACAATCGCTGCCGCACTGGGTACAATCTCTGATGCACTGTGTATAATCCGTTACACAGTGAGGGCAATCTCTGACCGTTTGTGTACAATCCGTGCAATTTATGGCCGAGTTGTGTGTGCGTTGTGACTGCGTGTATAGAAGTCCCCCGACGAATGGGGGTATAACGCACAGACCGGACCAAATAGATGGCCCTAAAGCTGGGATAGGGGCGCGGCCACACTGTAACAAAAATCATTATTAACCGACTTCAAAAAAGGAAGAGGTACTCAATTCGATGCGTATGTTTTTTTTTGTGTATGTTACGCGATTACGCCGCCAATTGTGGACCGATTTTCAAAATTCTCTTTGTAATTGATAGAGTATACTCCAAGGGTGGTCTCATGGTCACCAAAGTTAGGATCTGATGATAAGATCCCATAAAAATCGAGGAAAACCCTTACAGTTATCGCGGCGCATCGGTGGCGCTGTGGACTCGGCACTTGCCTTCCAATCGGGGGGTCAGAGTTCGAGACCGCCATGTACCAGTGTCTTTTTCGTTTCGAATTTCATATGTACATTTGTCTGACGCTCCTACGCTGAAGGAAAACATCGTGAGACAACCTGCATACATCTGCGAAGAAATTCAAAGGTGTGATGTGAAGTCGACCAATTCGCACTAAGGTTGACTAAGGCCTAAACACCCTATATAACATAGGGTACGCTATACTGGAGGGAGATTTACTGGAGGGAGACTCTGTACTAGGGTCGTCTGCTTAGGTACCTCCGTCTTACCTATTTCTGCCGCAAAGCAGCAGTGCTTGCATTGCTGTGTTCCGGTTTGAAGGGTAAGATATGGCAGTGAAATTACTGGGTACTGTGACTTTACATCTGGTGTCACAAGTTGGCAACGTACACTGTGGTTCTTATGGGGGTTGCAGTTTTGCTGCGAATCTCACAGGAGCTACATGTATTATAGGCCACTGTTACCACTTACCATCAGGTGGGCAGTTTGCTTGTTTGCCAACTTTCAGCTATAAAAAAAAATAAAAAAAAACGCTCGAGCACCTCGGTGGGGACGTATATGAGCTGTGATGATTATGAAGCACAGTTAATAATAGGCTTAGTATAGGGGGGCCGTTTGGCAATAAATTCGGGATTTCACAGTACGAGTCGCTCGGACCGAGTGCATTCGGTGTCTAGGGACACTACACGGACACTATTCATATCGTGTAAGTATGAAGTAAACACGTTATCCGAGCGGACTTGTATGTCGGCATCAATCACCACAGTCCGAGTAAAGTCGGACCGTGCTCTATTCTTTTCAATTCACTCGGATCAACAGTCGTCATCTTGATTGAGCAAAGCACATCATGCAAGGAGAGAAAATGACAACAGTGTAAGTGCACTGATAATGTGTAAACCACAATACGTGTATAATAGTCCTATAGGGTCTAGTTTTCACGAGTGCACACGGTTCGAGCGAACTCGTGTTGTGAAAATCTGACTTAGGGTTTATCCGTGGCACCAGACTTTTGCCATTGATGACATTAACTTACTTACATGACGGACAAAAAAGCTTGGGTTTGAACTCTCAATTCTAATATTTAACATGTATTGCGTTTTGTTTCAAAGAAACGTTCAATGAGAGCAATTTATAAGCTAAGTTCACGCACTTCTCTCAGAGATAGCTTATATAATGTGAATTAACACATCAATTCTTGTAATGAAAGTTGAGCTCAAACTTTTGCTTTGAGGTCAGCTTCCAATTGACGACTCTGTAACAAACCAAAATTGTAAATGGCGATTTAAAAGAGGAGATAAAAAATTTAGACCTTTCGAGTTTCTTGCCTGTTCTTCTCGAGAAGGCTCTCCCAATTTCCGAACAGGTGTAGAGTCAACTTTTTTTTTTCATTCCTACTTGTATTTGCAGACATCTTGAGTATATTTAGGATGTATGCACATACAAGGTTAATATAATTTCTTTAAATTAGATTGTTTTGCTTTGTTTTGACGTCAATAAGTGCCTGTAAAGGCCTATGTTGAATATAGATTTTTGAATTTGAATTTACTAACTACAATGATGAGAGTCTATTGCTACTTATTTTAAAATTGCTTTCTTTTTGTGGGTGTGTATACCTCAGTTTATACAAGGTGGAGATGTCAATACGACAAGAAATAATAAAACGTCTATTGATATAGAACTTTGCATTTCCTTTTAAAATGCTAAATAAATTGAGTAAAGGAAGAATTTCGTCTCGGGCACGATTTGAACCCGCGTCTCTTATGGTAACCATACATGCTAGGGTGTACCTGACAGGTTTGCCTGCACAGTTACACCCGTCAGGTAAGCTAGGGCTGAGTAGAGGACATACTTACACGTAACCGTACGTTTGCACTGAGAAACATTAAACATGTACGGCCTTATTAATAAAAATTTTACTCCTTTGATCATCCTCGGATTAGTTACTCCGTGTTTTGTCTTGTTTCCGCACATGTCGGCTGTCATATGTCAAAATAAGACAAAACACGGAGTAACTAATCCGAGGATGATCCAAGGAGTAAAATTTTTATTAATACGGCCGGTAATGTTTTACAACTTGTTGCATGATAGAAATCTCAAAACTTGTTGTGTATGCTTTTGCGTTCGCACTGCCGAAAATCGTGTTGGATTCGGAACAAAACCTAAGATTTGTTGCAGATTGCGTTAGGATCGCCTCAAAACTTGTAGTCAACGTTATTTATGGATTTGTCCACGATTGCGTTCGCACTGTCGGCTGTTAAAGTCTCAATACATGTTTTGCAACTTGTTGGGGTGTTGACAATGGAAACGCGTTTATAAACATTGACAAAAACATGTATAAAAAACATGTTTTTTGTAGATGTTTCGTCAGTGCAAACGCACGGTAACGATAAACCTGTACAAACTCTCAGTTGAAACCACATGGCACCGGCAGCATACGAGTATCTCGACGCTGCACAGTGGTCCGGATTTTCAAAAAGGTGGACGTAGGATCGAAAATGCATATTTAACTTAACAAAAAATTGTTTCGTATAGGAAATTTAACGCTGATTAATACTTATTACTACAACTTTTCAAAAAAACTGCTCCTTCACGTCAAAAAAAAATATTGAAAATAAAAATGTATGGGAGAAAATCTATTTTATTTTTTTTCTCCGTTCAGTATCAAAGTATAGCAAGCAAACCTTATATGCTGGTAAGTACCTATTGTTCTTAATACGACGACATATAAATTGCGTGCGTATCCCTGCGGCCTTGACGCCTACGACGATTCAAAGTTTAAAATTTCAATTGGGTTTTTTTTTAATTATTATCGAGTTTTTCAATTATGCTGAATTTAAAATATAATTTCTTAATTATATAAGAATTAAAACATACGCATTCCAGCATTTGTTTCATTTTATTTTAATAAAAAATAGTAATAAAAGTCTTCAACAACAGTCACGTGCTGATTCGTTGCCTATTTGTAACTGACTGAAACGACTCCTGTGATATAAGAATCATTTACCCCCACCACCGGAGACATCGACGACGCTGATTGGCTGTTGAAGATGTGGTACTAATTTTGTCAGTCACTACTTGCGCGCGTGTGTTTGTTATAAATATCTGTGCATGAAACAATTAAAGGCACTTGTTTCTCAACCCTTGAGGAAGCAACATATCTAATTATCCGTGCTGTGTGAAAGTTTAGTGAGTTTCGTTATGGCTGCATTTGTAACAAACTTGGACATCTTTATGTTCCTCCGTGTTGAAGGAGATATGAAAAATTGGGCACGACTCTATGAAGCTATTATTCTACATATCCCAGTTGAAACATGTTCACAAGATTGAGAAATAATCAAGACCTTTTTGAAGAACTACGTCAGTAATATCAATCGCAGATGGACAAGTGCTTCTAGAAATCAGAAAACTTTCATGAATAGACATGCTGCGTGGTTACAATCAAATATTAGTTGGCCAAATTGCACTACTGTTAATTTATCCGAGATTTTTCAAGCCCAAGATGAAGTTATCGAAAACATATCGTCAGACAATACTTCATTTGACATCGATACTACAACAGCTGTGATTCCGTCGACATCTAGTACAACAACTGTGGGCACATCTACCGAAGTTCAGATTAGGAAGCCTTTTGTTGACCTCAGCAACAAACAGATGAAAAGACGTTCAGAGTCTCTTTTGGACTATTCGCCGGAAGAACTTACTTTTGCATTAGTCGAAAGACTTAGGATAGACAAGAAAAATGACTTAGCTCGTGTTATTGACCATATAACGAAGAACCCTGATAGTGTTGCTATCGTTCAAGCCACATTGTTTAAGAAAAATACGAAAAAAACTTTTGATGGAGATTATGCTCTTGGTCTTTATACATCATTGAACCTGTCAAAATGGAAATACTTGTGTTTAAGGAAAGCGCTGTTAGATTGTGAAGTTCCAGTGTTACCATCGTATCACAAACTCCTTGAAGCTAAAAATAGATGCTATCCTCATGATTTAGAAATTACTGAGAGAGGAGCCAGAGTGAAGCTTCAAGCCCTATTGGATCTGACAGTCCAGAAGATTCTTCAAATTACTGGTACCCAGATTGATTCGTCAACTGAAGGATTGAAGTTAATTAGTAAATGGGGTTTTGATGGTGCTTCTTCACAAAGTACCTACAATCAAAGGAGTGAAGATGTAGACTTCAGTGATTCATCGGTTTTCATGTCAAGTCTTGTCCCTCTTAAATTAGTTTCTAATAATAGCACCATATGGGAAAACCCAACACCTTCTTCAACACATTATTGCAGGCCCATTAAGTTCGAGTTTTGTAAAGAGACAGCAGAATACATCAAGCAAGAAGAAGCTGCATTGAAGGAAGAAATAAAAAACATCGATTCTACACAATGGGCAGGGCTAGAGATTAGTCACAAGCTTCATATGACAATGATCGACGGAAAAGTGGCCACTATTATAACGGATACTTCGTCTGCATCTGCCTGCAATATTTGCCTTGCTAAGCCAACTGAGATGAACAAGCTGTCAGAAGTATTTACAAGACCTGTTCGAGAAGATGTTTATAAATATGGACTTTCTACTCTTCATATGTAGATTCGTTGTATGGAGTGTATTCTACACATATCTTACAACATGGACTTTGAGATGTGGACTGCACGAGGTGCTAACAAGCAACTAAAAGCTGCAAAGAAACATTTGACACAAGAAGAATTCAAACAGCAAATGGGAATACTTGTGGATTTTGTGAAGCAAGGCTTTGGAACCACAAACGACGGAAACACAGCCAGAAGGTTTTTTAGAGATTATGAGAAATCTGCCGAAATAACCAATGTTGACAAAGACCTGCTGAAGCATTTTGCGGTTATTCTTCAAACGATTTCATCAGGATGTGCCATAGATATTGAAAAATTCAGGACTTATTGCAGAGAAACAGCTGAGATCTTTGTTCATCTATACCCATGGTTTTATATGCCCGCAAGTGTGCACAAGCTACTCATACACGGTGCAGACATTTGTCATCACTTTGGCCTCCTACCAATTGGCATTCTTTCCAAAGAAGCTGGAGAAGCAAGAAATAAAGAATTTCGAAGAGTTCGTGAGTCTCACACAAGAAAATTTAACAAGATAAAGACCAACGAGGACTTGCTTCATAATTTTTTAATTAGTTCACACCCATATTTATCCCATATTCGACCAAAATACAGCAACTCAAAGCAATTCGATTTTTTTCCAGATGTTAGAGCTTTTGTTGTTGCCTGAGGTAGTAACAGAAGAAACCGAAAATATGGATCTACAGGAGTTGCAGTCTGAACATGATCCATTAATGTAAACGTGACAGATTTAGTGATGTTGTAATTGTTAGAATTGAGTTTGTTAGTAGTAGTAGTTAAGTTGTGGTCCTTTTCAGGACTACTTAAAATAGTCAAAGGGTCGTGATATTCAGCCGTATCCGGTTAGACTGGAAGACAAGTTATCCCTGTTGCGACCTTACGGGCCCGGGGTCCGCCCGGCCCGTAAGGTCGCAACCGGGATAACGCTCGGATGATGATGATGACTTAAAATAGTCATTTTCAAGACTTCAGAAAAAGCCCTTTTCAGGGCTAAATCTATTTCTAATTGTTTCTTTCAAGATAAGTCACACTAGTAGTATAACCACCAATATCAACCATGATTTATCAATAGGAAATATCAACAGATGAAAGAATAATCAACAGAAGATTATTTAAAACAAAAATAAGCAAAAATGCTTATTTTATCATAACGTCACGCTTTATATTCCCCGAAGGCAAAGGTGTATACTACACTATAGTACACTGTAATTTCGCCAGTTATATTTAAGTCCCAAGTAATAGGGGGCGAGCCTAATAAAAGGATGGGGCACGCGGGGGGCTTGTTTTATTAAAAAATATATTTTGGATTAATTTTAATAGAAAAACTCGTTAATAATAATAAGATAATTCAACATAAAAATTTTAAGGCGCCAAGGCCGCAGGGATACGCAAGCAATTTATATGTCGTCGTATTAAGGACAATAAGTACTTACCAGAATATAAGGTTTGCTTGCTATACTTTGATACTGAACGGAGAAAAAAAATAAAATCGATTTTCTCCCATACATTTTTAATTTCAATTTTTTTTTTTGACGTGAAGGAGCAGTTTTTTTGAAAAGTTGTAGAAATAAGTATTAATCAGCGTTAAATTTCCTATACGAAACAATTTTTTGTTAAGTTAAATAAGCATTTTCGATCCTATGTCCACCTTTTTGAAAATCCGGACCACTGTGCGCTGTAGCGCTAATCGGCTTATTGTTTGTTTTGTCCTGCCTGACCGCCACACAAACTCAGTTTTGCCTACACGGGAATACCAACGGGCAAAAAATATCAAAACTCATTTTTCCGGTTGCCTGAACTGAACAGGTGTGGAAAACTGCACAGTTGTGCAACCTACACGCTCGGGTTTACCTGTACAGTTGTTCAACTGTACAGGCAAACCTGTCAGGTATACCCTAGCGTGTATGGCAACCTTTAACATACCGTGTTGACGCGGAGACCTTTCGGCCACCGAGCTACAAGCACCAAGCTATTCATATTCAGCACTTTTAAAGAAAATGTAAAATTCTATATAAAATTTATGTTTGCTTTATTCTTAACCAATTTTCAGTAAAAATCTGTAAAGATTTGTAAATTGGGTGTTGATACGTAGTTATTAACAATGCATTAAGACTACTTTGCCTTAACAAAGCTCAAAAAGAGGTTATAGGTTTCGTCAGGGCTGGTAGGAGCTCGGTGGGCGAGAGGTCTAGGCGTCAACACGATATGGTGAAGACGCGGATTCAAATCCTGCCCGAGACTAAATTTTTTCTTTATTGCTTTTATTCATTTTACAATTAATATAGTTAGTTAAAAACTGGCACCAACTTCAATATAAAAATGTGATGTTGTGTATTCCTATATTATGTATGACATTTTGGTGTTTTTGAAGTCGTTTAATTGTTGTCAAGCTGTTCTTGGCTATGTTCTGTGGTCTTTGTCGTGTAAACATCTTACTATAGGTATTTGGTGTTTTTAAAGTCGGTTTTATTTTTGGTTTACCTAATTGTTGTCAAGCTGTTCTTGGCTATGTTCTGTGGTCTTTGCTATACAAACATCTTACTATAAGGTAGAGAGTGAGCGGCGCGGCGGGGACCGCTACCAGATGGATTGCGGCGAGCAAGATGGCGGCGCGCGCGGTGTGTCCCGGGGCGGCGGCGACGGTGACGCCCAGCGACAGCCACGCGCAGCCACCGCCAGCCGACGACAGGAGCGCGCTGTTTCGGCCGTCAAATCAACAAAGACACAAACAGTGACCGCAATCCGCAGCCCATGAGCACGATTTATTGTATCGGAGAGGCTACACAGGCTAAAAAGAAATTAGGGGTAGCGCAAAACACCCATGGTGGGTCGAATCACGAATCCTATTTGATGGAGCCACCCCATACAATAAACATTAATGGAACAAAATCCTGGGACCACGAGAAAACAGGGATAATATCCGCAGCCTCTGGGCGGCGAGTTCCTAGTTGGCTGTGCAACCAAAACCTTTAGGTATACGTTTGCGACCAGCCCCCTAACCATGACAGCTTAATTAAAACAATATTAAAACCACACTTCAGAGCGGAATGGCGCGATACGCAGCAAGAGCGGGATCTATGTTTCATTCAATAAGGTTTTAACGTTGCTATAAGCGATCATGGTTAGGCCCCTGAGACGATTGCGCGCTGCCGACTCAACACTTGGGCACAAGCAAGACTGGGGCTACAGAACAGTTTCAACGTGTTCGTTACGGACGTGCGCTTTGACCTAAATCCAAAGGATTACATCGAAAGCGTGTTAATAACAGTTTTACGAAAACTTGATGTTTGAAACTAGGTAGGTACGAAGTTTCTTCACGGCTAATCAACTGTGCTTTCTATACAAAACGTAAGTACGGTTCTGTGTAGAATATTGCTCGTAGCTCTAGAATAGCTCCGGTAAGTACTGGATCGATACTTTGGATAGGTTGCAGCGGCGCACAACACGCATCATTGGCAATGTACTTAGAGGTAACTACATCCTCGAACCTCTGCAGTTGTGTAATTTTGCGTCATTATGCGCGTTCTATCGCCTTTGCCGCGGTGATTATTCTTTTGAAAGAGCTTTTTTACCTCTCATCCCACCTTCTCCAGAGGGAGACTCTATACCAGGGTCGTCTGCTTGGGCACCTCTGTCTTACCTATTTCTGCAGCAAAGCAGCAGTGCTTGCATTGCTGTGTTCCGGTTTGAAGGGTAAGATATGGCAGTGAAATTAATGGGTACCGTGACTTTATATCTGATGCACGTACAACTGTGATTCTTGTGGAGGTTGCAGTTTTGCTGCGAATCTCACAGAATCCATATGTATTATAGGTGACTGTTACCACTTACCATCAGGTGGGCAGTTTGCTTGTTTGCCAACTTAATAGCAATAAAAAAAACCTTCTCCTTTCCCTTTAAGGACTATACGTTGTCTTACTGTGACTACCATTCCAACGCAAAGTAAGAAATTTGGCAACTCATTTCTATGTTGCACAATCAAAAATGGAAATCTGCTAGTACACATATTCCCTCCTTACAGTCCCGGGTCTTTATGAGAGGCGTGAAGAATCATCTTGAAGGTCGGCATGGCGAACGTGGCTAGCGCATCGTGTGTTCTCTCTCCTACACTATAGCTATCTTCGCATTTGGACTCCATTTCCACTTACCATCAAGTGGAATAGAGTCATTTTCTAGGCCCACTATAAAAACGTAACAAGGATAGGGGGCATTATGAGGAGGAAGTATTATATCTCCTCCACAATCAGGCTGCTCAGTTCTGCGAGGTGAAGAACGCTAAGCCGCATGTCTCACGTACTGGCAAAGTATACGAGAGGCGATTACCTCCTTCCAAGTAGTCCTTTAGCTTATTTTAGACTTACAGAAATAAAAAAATCTTACCCTTTCACCAGCGTGTGATGTAAGCCAGCACTACCGGCTAGGCTAGCGGCGAACGCACATATAATGGGCGACACCACATGCGCGTGAACCACGGCCAAAGCACAGGACCGCTTTAGCCCCCCAAATGACCACCCTCGGGCGCATCGACCCGCGCTGTAGTAAATGTACCACAGCGGGCCCAGCGCCAAAAATTCTGGATGTAGTGGACCTACAACCACCTTCCCTCGTTAAAGTATTATTCATTTAGGAGAAGTAGGGGACAAGATCCCTTTCAGACAAATAACATCTAACAGGTCCTAATTTGTAGAGAAGTACCGCTGGTTTTTTTTTTATAGATTATGGGTAGACACTTGTCCTCATCTTGCCTGATGTTAAGCAAAGGTGGGGACTAAGGTGGAGCGTGCCTACTCATTAGGTGCCGACTCACTCTAGTCCTGAAAAGACCCGGGTTGTAATGAGGTGGGAACACAGAGGACGGCAAAGAATTCCATTCCTTTGCAGTACGCATTAAAAAAGTGGAAGCGAAACGCTTCGTGCGGAGCAGTGGAATTTCTACTACGTAGGGGTGGGTCTTTGCCGTTCTCCGGGTGCCTCGGTAGTAAAAGAGAGATGGTGGAATAAGATCAAACAGCTCTTGGGAACACTCTCCGAAATGTAGCCTGTAAAAAACCGATAAACGGGTCACTGCGCGGCGATGTTCAAGACTCTGGAAATTTGAAATTTTCAGAGTGTCTTCACCGATCAACCTCTTCGCCCGGCGCTCCACCGAGTCAAGGGCAGATAACTGGTACTAAGCAGAGCCGTCCCAAAGGTGGCTGCAGTATTCCATGCACGACCGGACCTGTGCTTGATAAAGTGTAAGAAGCTGCCCCGGCGTGAAATACCGCCTAACCTTCGAGAGTATGCCAAGCTTTTTAGCTGCAGTAGCCGCCTTCGCCTCAATAGAACGCCCAAAGTTGAGGTTCGGTGAAAGGTCGATGCCCAGTAGGCTTAAATGGTCCGTTAAAGGCAAGGGTACATTTCGGAATGTGGGAACCAAGTTGAACGGGTTCCGCTTGGAGCTGAAAAGACACGCCTGGGTCTTGGAGGCATTGAACTCGACTCTGTTAGCTTCCCCCCAATCCGAAACTTTTTGCAGGGTCGAGTTCACGCGTTCCACCATGTTCGCTCTGAGTAGCTCAATTTCAGTCTTCCCAGCCTTAGCATCGGACATATATCTCTCTGCAACTGTGCTATCGTCTGCGTACCCAAAGATACCGGGTTTCAACAGATCGTTGATGTGTAGCAGAAAAAGTGTTGCAGAGAGGACCGATCCCTGCGGGACTCCGGCATCGATAGCCAAGGGATCAGACGATCAATGACTACCCGAATCGATCTGTTCCTCAGGAAATCAGTTATCCAAGAGCAAAGGTTTGGGGGTAGTCCATATGAAGGAAGCTTGCAAGCCGTCGTGCCAGACCCTATGAATTGCCTTTGAGATGTCCAGTGAAACCGCGAGCTTCACCGTACCTCTCAATCGCTTCGCTCCAGAGGTGTGTGGCATACACTAGAAGGTCCCCGGTAGACCGTCTTGGCCGAAAACCGTACTGCCGGTCACTGAGGAGGTCGTTACCTTCTAGGTAGCCAATAAGACGAGCATTCAGTACACGCTCCATACTCTTACTACTTAATGGAGGTAATAGCTATTGGCCTGTAGTTTGATGGGTCAGCACGACTTCCCTTTTTGGGTACTGGCTGCACATTAGCAAGCTTCCAAGATCTTGGAACTAGACCGGTGCTCAGAGAGAGACGGTATAGGCGTGTGAGAACAGGAGACAACTCGGGAGCACAAGTTTTAAGGACTACCGCAGGAATTCCATCTGGGCCACTAGCTTTGTTCACATTCAGACCCCTCAGCGATAGAAGAACCTCCTTCTGGTGGATGCGAATCTCCGGCATTGCGGAACTGCTTGAGGGTAATGTGGGTGGAGGTTGGCTTGTGGGGTCTAGGTGCGAGTTTTCCGCAAAAAGGGAGGCAAATAGATTTGCCTTATCCTTAGCGGTGTGAGCCAGTGATCCATCAGGCTTCTGAAGGGGCAGTAGTGATGGCCGACAGAAGTTCGTCTCGACCGATTTGGCAAGGGACCAAAAGGCTCTATTTCCCGATGGGTATGATGAGAGTCTGGCCAAAATACGACCAATGTGGTCGAAGCGAGCCTTCTTCTGTGCTTTTTTGCAGGACTTGGCGGCTTTATTAAAAGCTTTCTTCTTGGCTCCGAGGTCGGCAAGTTTTCTACTTCGCGCGGCAGCCCATTCCTGATATGCCGATTGTTTAAGGGCATCAGCCTTTGCGCAGTCGGCATTATACCAGGGACGGGCGAAACGTTCGGTGGTCACATCAGAATAAGGAATGAAGTACTCCATAGCTTGCCGTATCACGTTAACAATGTTGTCAGCGCAGGTTATGCATCGTATCTGCAGGTCCACAGCTGTATGTTTCACTTTTTGCTGAGTGTGAGCATATCCACTAAACCAAGCCCAACTTCCATCTAGTCTTTTCAGTACAGGACCCTAACCACAGATAGCGGCAACAAACGGTTTTTAATGCAAGATATTTTATAGAATCAAGATTGAGTTGCCCTACTGGATTGTTATTTCATAATAATGATCTTATTATTACTATAAGTGGACATTAGTGGCATCCAGTGAACAAGACTAATGCTAAAATGTCTAAATATAATTAAAAAAATAAGATCATATATACACATATTTAATTGGAATGATCAAGTCAATCATGAGAAAATACTTGACTTATATGTATAGTTTTCTATTTATTTAGTAATTAAATGTGACATGAAAAATATTGTTTGCATCCCTCTATATTAATTTGAGAGCCAGTGCACTAACAGAGCTATGCATAAAATTTTAAGGTGCTACCTTTGATGATAAATATATGAATTGGCTGAAGAGTTTTCTAGCATATACTAAAACAATATACAAAAATTGTGTGCTGAAATTTTGAGATCAGACATTCCCAATCCCAAGTAAAATGTATTTTGTAAGTATACACGGTGTTTCATAATAACCAATAAATAATCAATTCCTTATCTAAAACTAATTATTAAAATGTGTTTACACGTAATGTCATTCAACCCAAAATTTTCATGTACGAGTATGTATATCATAGTATCATCATCATGTCTATGATTTACATGAAAATTTTGGGTTGAATGACATTACGGGTAAACACAATTTAATAATTTGTTTTCGATGAAGAATTGATTATTTATTGGTTATTATGAAACACCGTGTATATTGGTGATAAGTTAGGTTGGAGTTACTAAATATACTAGCTGACCCAAAGCTTCCTATCACCTTAACAGCAGGCCTATTCTGTAACTTCAGTTGCTAACTAGAACTGTCATCCATTACTGCTATCATGATCGCTGCCGTATCACATAAGATCGCTAAACCAGTAATGGATACAAAGTGTCTTTTAAAAAATGACAAAGGTAGTTAGCGAATAGGCCTGCAGATAGCAAATCTATAAACAATAGCGAAATGTTACATCATTTTCCATACAAAATTACCATTTTTACTTAATATTATTTTTTAGCTTTTCTTTAGGATTTTCCCTATTATTTCTCCTTATAAACAAATAAGTATTCAAATCAGTCAAGCAGTTTTTGAGTTATAGCGAGACTAATAAATGGCATTCATTTTAAAGAAGAAGATAAATCACCAATATTAAATATTATAAGAAAAGTTTATTCTGTGAAAATTTAAAAAATGCAGAAGACAAATATAACTTATAATATAGAAAATAAGAACAATCTAAATATTAAAATATTGAAATTTTATAATATAATTAATGGTCAATGCATAATTCAATACCACTGACACCATTTCACAGTACCTATATTCATGGGCTGTTTCCACGTAGTCCTACTAATTTGTGATTTAGATAGGCTATATTATAAGTTAGGCATTTTAAAAAGAAATCTGACCAAACAAAGAAGTCCTTCTATAACAATAAGTGCAAACATACACAACCAACTACCGGTGACTGATTTTTTGATGGTGGAAAACAAAACTTTTATGCAAATTCTACTTTGCATTGCACCTGAACTACAAAAAGTCGATCTAAAAATCAATGAATCCCGGCCAACCCAATTGTTGGTGAAAAATGGAAAATTTGTAAATGTATACATAAATGCACAGAAAATCAGTCATAAAATAGGTCACCGACAATCGGTCGTGTGCGTTCGCACTAAGTAGTTTATTTTAAACAAAAGAAATTTCTAAAATTAATAATATAGTCATATAAAGGCCAAAATAAAGGCTATTTTTTGATATTATGTATCAAAATCAGGATATCTATATAGTAAGCCTTTGATTTATCTCCATTGAACAAATCAACTACAATCTATTGCAGTGTATAATCAATCAAACAATAAAACCTGGAAAATAACTGATGTTTTCATAATAAAACATTTTCTACAAGCAATAGTATAATAAAAATTTCAATTACATGGCCGAATGGGGGGTGCTATGGTTTCTAGAATGATCTAATAACGTGAGCATGCTCTAGTTGCCTCCAGGGGATCCAACGTGGGGCGAAACCACAGCCAGAAGGATTGATAGTAGTACTCCAAAAATTAGCCATCTTCTTTTTATCTCCAACCACATATCCAGCCTTTTTTCAGCCTTAAACGTGTTGTAATGTATTTTAGGCTCATTAAGCAGCTCAGTAGACACGATCACACCGTCCATTTTAAATTATGTTATATTTCACATCAACCTATTTATTCTATGTAACAACTGCCTGGATTTTGTCACATCAACTTTTGTAAAAATATCTACGAAATGTGCTTCGCATGTTCAGAACATACTTATATAATGAAAAACCATTCACTTTTGGCTGCATTACGAAAAACTAAGATAAATAACGAATGCAAAGAAAATTATATCAATTGTTTAAACATTTTAAATCCCGCGCATCTGCATTGCCGTTCTGTGATTGACGTCATGGCGTTCTTTGACAATCAAATCCTGCGGTCCGAAACAAAAAAAGAGGAATTTTCCACAGAATTTAATGATCCCAATAACAAATACTACTCTTATATAGTCCATTTTCCTGCTTCTTTGAATAATTAATAAAATATAAATGAAAATCCCATGACACTGTGGATCCCATCCCATTTCCATTAAATAACTCACATACATTTATGTATAGCCCCATTCAAATTGGTATCGAATTTTTATTATTTTAACCGTTTTCCATCTTGGGATGGGATATTGGGATAACACTACAATTTCCGCCCCGGGTGCCACTAGCTATACCACTGAATGATAGGTACCTAGTCAAATGATATTTCGATGTTCTAAAAATATGGCAAACAACACATAAGTATAGTAAAAAAGACGTCGGTCGGTCAAATGTAAATCGGACAAGTAAACGGACGAGGAATAGGTTCCCCTTGGGGCATTTGAAATTGCAATTAGAAACTGTAAATTGCAATTACCTAAATTAAACATTTAAGTTCGCTGCGAAGTAGACGAGCGCTGATCTTTGTTGGGATGTGACATGTCGAACTATTTTTGTTTCTGAATGATTTCGTAGCGCACTGCTAATGAGAATGAATTTTCTATTTTTTATAACAATACGAAAACTTCACTTGATTTTTGTTTGATGGTCGCGGTCTGGATTTCAATGATTCTCGGGCCGGAGATGGCCCGCGGCCCGTAGTCTCCCCATCTCTGCCTTTAGAGGGTGACGTTTGGGTGTAACAACCTGCCCGTTCAAGGCCTTCGACTGTCAGAGCGAGTTACAACCGAATAAGCATCGTATTTGATGATTGTTAAACTCTCTGACATATAATAAGTAACTATATGACTATATCATTTTAGGGCCATAATCTGATATCTTCATCTGCTAAAAAAAGAGATGAATTAAAAATTCATATGGAAGAAGAGAGAATATATTAGGTATTGCTGCAATGCGCGAACCAGCGGCGTGAACCAACTGTTTGCATACAAATAAGCACAAATTGTTAAGGAGTAGGTATAAAGCAAAACTTCCGATAAAGGAAGTTTTATCGGAAGTTTTGCTATATACCTACTGCTATATATGATAATGCTATATAACTACTACCATACATTAGTAATGGATTTCCGAAAAATAACGCCTGACACCATCAATTATTTCAAATAAGCACACTATAGCGCTGATAGCAAATCTTAGAGTATTGTGTTCTTTTAGCAAATTTTGGACCGCACCCAGCAGTGTGACCATTTGTGGCAGATTTCTGCCATTTTGGCTGATTTGGCTTGTAAATTTTTACTCTGGCAGAATAAGCGGACGATTCATAAAAGTCGCAGAAATTGGCACATGAATATGTACATATTTACTAGTATTATGTTATCTGTGATATTACTATTATTGAAACTAAAAATATTTGCTTAATTTTTATAGCTGATTTGGTAATATTTGCTTCCTTTTTAGGTTACCAGATCCATCGAGGATCCTGATGTGTTCCTGATTTACGATCCTGATATTGCGTTTTGAAAAGTATGCAGTTCTAAATTAATTACCTACAATAGTATCTTCACTAAATGAATCTCCCAAAAATATAAAGCATAATTTGTTTGGATAAAGCGGCCAATCATTCGTATGTACCTTAAATATCTCTATATTCCCGCTATACCGTCTCTACTGAGGCAATAAGAAGACGGCTTTTATTTTTGCTTCACGTTTGGCAGGTTTTGGCATATTCTTAAGCCAGTGTCGGGTAGATTTTCCGTTTCTGAGATGGTCATACTGGCACCCCGTCCCAAACTCCCTAAACAGCTGAGTGTCAAATGTTCTGAATGGTTCTGAACAAGCAAGTGTCGAAAGAAAGAAATATTGCGATAAACAAAAGCTTATAACTATCTCGAGATATTTTTAAGTATTTATAAAGATACAAAACAGGAATCGTGTTGCTGAGATAATGTTTTCCAAGACAATACGGCAAACGGTTACTAAATTGCGCAAAACGACAACTGTTTTGAGGTTAGAAACCGCGAAGATTTTTTTAAATCTTACAACCATCAATTATTCTTTCTAATAAATGGAAATAATAATTAAGCATACCGGTGGTTAAATAAAATTTTGTATTTCATATTTATGTATTTTAATGGAAATATGATGGGAACAATGTTATCATTCATCACTTGAATTAGAAAATGTGGTATTTTGATGATTTTATGCCTTATACACCCTAACACAGGGTAGGCTTGAGCCCCTCGGTGGGGACATATATGAGCTGTGATGATGATGCCGTATACTTGAAGTATATGGCATTTATTTTGAGGCTTTATTTAGATGAATTTATGCCTTCTACTTAGGGATGCCAGATGTCCGGTTTGGACCGGACAGTCCGGTTTTCTTTATGCTTGTCCGGTCAAGAAAATTTTGGCAAACTGGACAAAAGATTGTCCGGTTTGTTTGAAAAATATTGTGGTTTTTATCTCCATGGCAGCAGCAAACTCCTCATGAAAACATTTACAGAGAACTGGCAACACTTCATTGTTTCCTCTTCACTTGAAGGAAAATCTCTTAACATCTGAGCAATGAAATTGCATCAAATTTATTGAAAGTGTTGCAGTTTTTGTTTAGCATTCCCATATGTAATGCGTTTGTGGAACAAATCTTTAGCGTCATGGCAAATGTATGGATAGATGAAAGACATTGTCTTGGCTCTCGCTGTAAATAGTGTAAAATAGTGTATAAGTTAATTGTGCATTTTATTATATTTAAATGCTAGTTGCACTGACTTTAATGACCCCATCTTAGCCAATAAAACTTAATTTAAGGCTGTAGCATCGAATACTCAGTTTACAATAAAGTAGAATAGGTACTATCTGGCACGATTTCGATACATCTGCCACACCTTTTTTTGCGAGGGAATCTCTTTACGTTTCGACAAGGGACTACCTAGGACTAGGGAGGGGTCACCAAGCTACCACAATGTGATCCCCCAGATGGGCGGCCAGGGAGGAAAACGTAATGTCTCCCAGCCGGTTGTCGGCCGGACCACTTACGTCCCTGGTTGCTTAGGGTAGTTGGTGCTGCGCACCCAAGAACGTGCGCCTCCTCCTACCCAACCGCCTGCGACGGAGTGGTGCGGCGAGAGGTTCCTACTCTCGCGCCCGCTCCGCTACCTCTTTCTGGGAGATCACATTTTCGCCGTCGCGCTGGTCAGCATCTTAGATACGACGCTGGCCAGCGCGATGGGCGCACCCCTACCTATGCCCAGCGCGAAGGCTAGTACGTGTCGTCGGGAACGCCACAGTGTTGACACTGCAGCGTCTGCTCCCTACGTGCGACATGATGCAGATAATGGCCGAAGCAAATGTGCCCGGTCATCATCTGCACCATCCGGTAGGTGAGGCTGCCCTGCCGGCGCCCAACCTACTCCTCCAACACTGGATGAACTACCTCGATCGTCCAGTGGCTTTCAGCTGGGTGGGCGAGCGTTCGGGCCACTGGCGAAGAGCCTCCCTCTGCGCCAGGCGCCTTGTGCTCGCCATCTCCTGCTGGGAGGGGGCGCTCCCCCGACTCCTCGCTGCCACCCGATGACGGTGCATGGCCGCAAGCACTCGTGCCTCGACATCCCACGGGGGCGAGCACGATAGAGACCGTGCGGTAGGCCCGCAAGGCCCGGGTGGCAATGAACCTCTGCGGCCTGCGCAGGAGGTCCACCATTCGGGGGGCAAGACGCTCCGCCCAAATCGGGGCTCCGTACAGCGACATCGACTTTGTCACCGTTTGATAAAGCCGACGGCTCGCTGCGCCCGGTCCTCCCACGTTGGGGAGGACTACCGCGGCGGCAGATAGCCTTGGAGCGACGAGCTTAAAATGCTCCTCGAAATCCAATCGGGGATCCAGCACCAGACTGAGATACTTCATCAAGCTCTCGATCTGGACTTTGACCCCCTCCACCCGGACACGGAGCCCCGCCGGGGGTTTGCGGCAACGCGGTGGCCTGAACGTCATGGCCATCGTTTTGTCGATGGCCACGTCCAGCCCGAGGAGACGGATGCGCCGGACGACCATCGTCGTGCCAACCGACGCCAGGTGGATCGCCTCCTATCGCACGGTCAACCACGGGGCGGCCTGCGTTCTTGCGGGCCAAACGCCGTGGGATGTCGATGCACGCGTCCATGCGGAGGTGTATCGTAATCGGGTTGCCATTAAAGAACGGGCGGGACGATCCGCTCCTGAGGAAGTGGAGCGGGTTCGTACCCAGGCGCAGAGGGAGGCTCTGCGTCGATGGGGCGAGGCACTCGCCTTCCCAGCTGCCGGCCACCGGACGATCGACGCGATTCGTCCGGTGTTGTAGGAGTGGGTAGGGCGTCGGCAGGGCAGTCTCACATTCCGTATGGTGCAGGTACTGACCGGACATGGTTGTTTTGGTCACTACCTACACCGGGTCGCGCGTCGGGAGGAAACGCCGCAGTGTCATCACTGCGACGCTCCTGACGACACTGCCGAGCACACCCCTGGTCGGGCTTGCCCGGGCGCGCTTGTAGTGGTAGTCGCAGTGTGGACCTTACCATGCGCGCCCATAAGGGCACGGAGAACACCGGGGGGTTTTAGTGGGTCGGCCTGGCACTCTGCCGGGCCAACCCCACACACGCCCGCCGTCCAGCCAACGGCGGGTACGGTGCGGTTACGCATTTCCCCCCGAAAAAAAAAAGGTGGCCCGCCTCCTCATAGGTGCGCCCCTTCGCCGCGACAAGGGTGTCGTCAGCGAAGCAGACAATCTCCATGTTCGCAGGAGGTTGCCCCGCAAAACCCAGTTGTATCCCAGGTTCCAGAGCAGAGGGCCCAGCACTGAACCCTGAGGTACTCCCGCCGCGATTGGCCACCTGTGGACGCCACCGTGCGCCCCCTCATACACGATTTCTCTCCCGCGGAGGTAATCGGTAATGAGGGAGTGGATGAAGAGGGGCACTCCGTGGAAACGGTGCGCCTCCTCTATGCATTCGTGGGGGAGTCTGTTCAATGCGTTGCAAATGTCTAGCGATACCGCAACGACAACCTCCCCCGCCGACGTGGCCCCTGAGTCCACCTCTTGAGGTGTTCCACGGCGTCCACGGTGGACCGGCCGGTGCGGAATCCGAACTGGCAGTCGGCCAAGTCCGATCCCGGGCCCTCCAGATGCTTGACGAGCCGGGATGCGAGAATTTTCTCAAAAAACTTCCCGGCCTCGGCCGGCAGCACCGCCGGCCTGTACCCCGACGGGGCATCGGCGGGGCGATTCGGCTTCCGAAGAAGGCAGAGTCAACCCCACCTTCTAGCACAGGCGGAAACGGCCTGAGGTGATGTTCGTATTGAGCACCGCCCGGAACCGCTCCTCCAGGGGACCCAGTGCCAGGCATAGGACCCTCGCTGGCACCCCACATTTGCCACACCTGCTCTGTCCATTACCTTTAGGTTGGCTAGTAGAGAATGCCTATGGTATTAAGTCCACCTTTGTACACATTGTACAGCAAGAATTAATAAATAAATTAGTGTTCGGAAGCTGTGGCACGCGCTAGATCCCCCTCCCGAAGTGGAGTCGCCTGTGGGCTCGCGCGTGAAAAGGTCGTGTCCGTTTCTGAGCTGCGCAAGATTGGAATGCGCCCGACTCGCGAACTGGTTATTTAGTACCTAATCGAAGTACTCAGGGAAGTTTGGCCGTCTAAGTAGGTCCCTGTATTGTAGGAACATAAGTTGGTTGTGTGATAAAAGTGTTCCCGGAGGAGAAGCAGAGTCCATGAATGGGCTTTCACCAAAGAGGGACGTCCCTCCCCTGATGCTGCAGGTGACTCTCTGGGACACTACAGTAACTCAATTTATTAATTAAAAGGTATTTCGACCGGGCGACCCAGTCAGCTCCGTGTATCACGGACGTAAGTACACCCCGGGCTTTTGGTTAGAGTTCATGGCGAGGGTTTTCTGCCCCCCAAAGATCCGGCCGTGTAATATTCAATTAGTATTGTCCTAATTAAAAAAAATTGTCCGGTTTTTCTTTCGAACACATCTGGCAGCGCTACTTCTACTTGAAGTATAAGACATAAAATCATCAAAATAACACATTATCTTATTCAAGTGATAAATGATAACATACTTAGTCATTGGAGCTTTAGTCCAATTGCGTGTTTGAATTTCTGTGTTTCAAGTATACCCAGAGCATTTAAATAGTAGTAATGTTCTGTGATTTAAATTCTTCCGTTTTAACTTTTAATGTCTCCACTTTGGTATGTAACATAAAAAAATACTTATTTGCTGGGATGCTACTCTCACAGCCTGCAAAGTAGTGCCCTCAGGGCCCCTTCACATTTGGGGTCTGTGGCATTTTGCCACTATGCCACTTACACCACTGGCTTTAGGCAATTAGTCTTTAAATGAATATCCAAAAATAATCTAAGTGCTCAATAAAAAAAATATGAATGTATAAATTTGTTGAGCAATGTTAGAAAATTGCTGTCTCAAAATAGAATTACTTGACCCATTGCATAAGTTCATTTATTGATAATTATGAAATTTAACATTTCAGTCTGGTTAGATACCAGGGCTCATATGAGGGTGATGGCAAAATGACTGTCAGAGTGATTAATAAGGAGCTGGACCTGGGTCTCATGATTGACTCCTATGCTACTGTGAGTATTTGTAAAAAAATCATTGTGGTAGGAAACTACTATATCCATAATTTAAAAGGAGGTGAGTCCACACTGGTTGTGTTTTGGCTAGGGTGTGATCCTAACAAGATGGTGGCTACTGAGAAGAAATGGGCGACTGTCGCCTCCTTTTGCATGAATGTATTCACCCAGGAGTCAGGAGGGAGTGTGAAAATGACCTTTTTGCCGCTCCCCTACGATGCAGATGGTTGGGGGGTAGAAGACAGGCTTTTGCAGCCCACTATCCATGACTGCTCTAGGTGTGGCCTACACACTAGGGTGACTCTGATGCGCGTGATAACAGGCCTCCCCGTTTGGGTATTACCTCCATGTCCAGGTTACCACACAGACACCAAGACCCAGCCCTGCCTGGGCTGTCTCAGGGTGGTCCGGAGAAATGGGGATCAGACCCTGAAACACTCTGACAATGGACAAGATTGAGGTTGGTTTAGCGGGTATGTCCCGAACTCAGCAGGGGGTGTCCCACACATGTCTACCGACTAGCCATTGGCAGGTACAGAGTGCAACAGCATTCCACCTCATAAAAAAGTTGTGTGATTCCAACAGTACTGTGTCCATCCTCTGAACTGAATCAACATCACTTTAAAACACAACAATTCTTAGCAAAGATCTCCAGTTAAGCAGCTTGAATTAAGTTTTTTGTAAGAACATTATACAAACTTAACGTAACTGGGTATGATCATGTTACCTCTTGCTCTTAATATTAATATGAAAAAAGTTTTGTTTTATTTTATCTAACAACTTACTGTAATGATTGTTACAGTTTGGGTTCAGATTGAACAATGGAATCACAGTTCTAGGACCAATGGCTATATTTCCAAGGTAATTATTATATCTGTTCATACTTTAAACATACTCACACCTGTTCTCCATAGAGGTAGGCAGAGATTCAACAGTTTTGGAATTTGAAGTAGTGATCTTTTGCGAATAGTAGTGAGTTTTCCTTTCAGTTCAGACTCATTTTTTCATAAGTCCAAAATAGCAATGTGAATACAAAGTTTTATCAAAATGACAAGAGTGATTATGTCTGTTCGTTGCAGATCGGTACTTTCGTGGCAAGTCGCCGGTGCGGAAGAGATCACACCAGAGTCACTGAGGCTGTTCAAACTATTAGAACCAAAGATAGACCTGCTGGTAAGGGTCACCCCCGTCACCTAAGTATGATAATAATGATGGTATTCTTTTAGTACTGTCTTTCAATTTGCATGAGTCTACTTCATATTTTTAAAAATAGTAGCCGTACTCAGATGTACTCAGATGGGAATATTTATCCCCTACTTCCACCAGCTGAGCATCTGCTGTAGGTACCTAATGCTGCTGTTGGCTCACAGTCACATCGGACATAGTCGCTTTGATTGTTCCGTTGTAACTCGCTCTGACACTAGCGCCGGGATTATAGGGAGCGGCGTCACCGCGCGACAGGCGCCGCTCTGATGCGAATTGTATGAGACGAAAGAGCGGCGCCGCTGCTGCCTTTATAATTCGTCTCATGCGAACTCATAGAAATTCGCATTTAAAGTGGCGCTGCCACGCGGCAGCGTCGCTGCCCATAATACCGGCCTAAGGTCTTTAACGAGCCAGTTATTTCACCCAAACGTTACGCCTCCGAGCGTATTATTGAATGGAGTGAGAGTGAATTGTTGTACTTCACGCGAAGACTCTGAACGCGTCTCAGTCCCCACATTCTTCCAAGCCCGTTTTGGCAGCTGTCACCCCCATAGTTTATATATCAGTTTTGACAGATAAGTTATGAGGATGACAGCTGTCAAAGCGGGCTTCTTAGGGCTACGTTCCAAAACATCACCCGAGTGCACTCGGTCACCCGATGGGCTACGTTCCAAAACATCACCCGGAGTGAGTAGGTGGTGGGGGGAGAGTGGCCGGTTAGGGTGGTCGGAGAGTTGGTTGTTTTAGAACGGCAAGAGTGTTGTCTGCTTTGTTTACATAACCAAATATACAAAAATAAGAAAATATATAATTCATCGGCGCCTCCGTTCGCTTTAATGCATGGATTACATTCCTCTGTTTCATCTACGAAAATGCTAAAACCAACAGAATGTGAATTCTGTTAAATCGCGGCCTAACCTAGCTTCAGCGGAAATGAAGGCCAATTTTACAATCGTGTCACTTACGATACCTATAGTCTTTGGAATTTAAAATTAACTTATTGTCGACCTTACGAAGCGCATCCTCGCTCTCCGAGATGCACAAATTGTGTGTGAATATGAAATCTTTGTAATCACAATCACACACAACTTTAAAATGCACACAATTTCCCGCCAAATCCAATCGAGTGAAATTACACCTTGCTATATTATGCGGGTGAGATTCTACTCGATCGAGTGCACTCCGTAGCGTTTTAGGACACCCCACTCCAACACTCTCGAGTGCACCCGAAATGTTTTAGGACATACTTCGGGTGAAGGAGTGCACTCGGGTGATGTTTTGGAACGTAGCCATGTATGTCCTAAAACATTTCGGGTGCACTCGAGAGTGTTGGAGTGGCGTGTCCTAAAACGCTACGGAGTGCACTCGATCGAGTAGAATCTCACCCGCATAATATAGCAAGGTGTAATTTCACTCGATTGGATTTGGCGGGAAATTGTGTGGATTTTAAAGTTGTGTGTGATTGCGATTACAAAGATTTCATATTCACACACAATTTGTGCATCTCGGAGAGCGAGGATGCGCTTCGTAACGTCGACAATAAGTTAATTTTAAATTCCAAAGACTATAGGTATCGTAAGTGACACGATTGTAAAATTGGCCTTCATTTCCGCTGAAGCTAGGTTAGGCCGCGATTTAATAGAATTCATATTCTGTTGGTTTTAGCATTTTCGTAGATGAAACAGAGGAATGTAATCCATGCATTAAAGCGAACGGACGCGCCGATGAAGTATATATTTTATTATTTTTGTATATTTGGTTATGTAAACAAAGCAGACAACACTCTTGCCGTTCTAAAACAACCAACACTCCGACCACCCTAACCGGCCACTCTCCCCCCACCACCTACTCACTCCGGGTGATGTTTTGGAACGTAGCCTAGAACGTGGGGTTTCTTTTTTTTTATTTTCCCATAGATCGTGGGGTTGGAATGCGCGGACCGCTCCTTAGTTAGTCCCGTACAGAGGATAGCGCAGGAGCTGAAGATAGCGGCTGAAGTGCTGCCCACCGAACACGCCTGCGCGACGTTCAACTTCCTTAACGCGGAAGGGAGGTTAGCACTTGGTTTTTTACTATTTCTTTCTATCTGATTTAAGTAATTTACGCAGAAGGAGACCTATTTTTAAATCATTTGTTTACATCGCGACCGCACCCTTGACTCTTCGTCCCACCACCACCAACCTTTCGGTTTTAATGGCCGAATCGCAAGAGACGTGCGCGGAAACTTGCGATAGCACACTGCCGCGCGCAATTCTTGTCTCTCTACAAATTGTTTCCCTCCATCCACTCCCAATTCGTACTTCTCCCCCTTTTACACATACACCTGTCGGTAAGCTTCATCTGATATAACCTTTTATTGAAACATCCATGGCCAGTGAGCAATTGAGACGTTTCATAATCCAGCACGACCCAATACGAGTCGAGTCTGACCGCCACATCCGGAAAGAACCGATACAGTTCCCTTCCTTCCGTCTCTGCGCTCCATCTCTCTTGCTATTCGTCCACTATCTGTTCGCAAATAGCGCGCTTTCGTTTGCCAAGCTCGGGCGAAGGCAGCGTTCGACGGGCCTCGTCGAGCAGACCAGCACGCCAAGTCGGTAAGGAAGACTCCGACACCGGTAGAGCCGTTGTGCTTATCGATCTGTACACTTTGGTAAGGAGAACCAAAGCGGGCTCTGCGCTCTCAGCACTGTACTACCGCAGCAATGTAGACCAATACGGTGGTACCAGATGGCGGCAGCAAAGGTGAGTATAGCGACAAACGAACCCCGGTATAGAATGTGCAAACCGGGATATCTGATACCCCAAGAAGAGGCAGACACCCGCGCCATCTTACCGAAGCATTTCGCCGCCCTCTGACCAACGCTTTGGGCATACTGGGCAAATGATAAATTGGAGTCAATTGTAACTCAGAGAAAAGTGGTGGCCGAGACGCTCCTGATAGAAGCACCGCGTAGTTTGATGACTGGATGTCTTTTGAACTTTACCTTGAGAGTCATAGTAACTGACTTAAAGGGAGAAAATTCAAGACGTTTCCGGACGCCCCAGTCATTTATCAGCTGAAGTGTAACAGAAGCCTTTGCTTCGATGCGCGCTCTCGAATCTGCCTCTATCATGATCGTCACGTCATCCGCATTATGCTACAACAGAGACACCCGTCAGGAACGGTAGACGCGGTAAGTCGTCTAAGAGAAGGTTCCACAGCGAAGGCCCCAAGACAGAACCCTGTGGACATCCCATGGTGAAGACCTTCCACAAGACCTGGTTGCCAACGAAAAAACCTACTCTTCGGCCAGCGAAGTAGCTCGTTAGCATTTGGTAGATGTTGGGTGGACAATCTCCTCTCTTCGCCTCAACCAACCAGGCATTGTCAAAGGCCCCCGAGATATCCAGAAATACTGCCTGGCTATTGGAGACCGTGTTAAGGACAGCCTTCAAGGCCGACACTGTGGAACGACCGCGGCTACAACCATGTTAAAACGGGCTGATATTCGCCGTCAAGCTTGGAGCACTGAGAAGCAGGACTCTCTCCAACAACTTGCCAAATACGGGCAACAAGGTTAATAGTCGGTACGCTTTTGGGTCAGACAGTGGCCTGTCATTACCTTTTGGTATCACGATCAGTAGACCTATCTTCCAGACATTAGGGTAAACTCCCTCCTCCACGCACTTAGCATACACCTGGTGGAATTCCACCGGCGCAGCTGCCCATACATACTTCACAAAGCTGGCGCTAATGCCGTCGATCCCCGGTGCTGTGTCAGGCAATTCCCTAACTTATCGTCCCAATTGCTCAACGCCTGGAGGATGCGCATCTCGCCCCGACGGACTCGCTAATACCCCCCCCCCCCCCCCTTGGCTGTCATAAAATCATAACACCCTCTCTTCCCTCCTCCTTTGGACCCACTACCGTTTCCACGAAAAGCTCCAGCGCCCACTATAGGGCGCGATACCGCCCCCGTTAGGATTCTGATCTGATCGCCTTCCAATCGTGAGGTCCGGGGTTCGAGACCGCCATGTACAGTAAGCTCCCATTAGCTAAATTTACACTGCGATAACCGCCACTATTAAGGAGCTTACTGTACCAATATATTTTTCGTTTTGTGTGTCCCCCTGTAACTTCTAAAATAAGAGAATGATAAAACTAAAAAAATATATGATGTACATTACCATGCAAACTTCCACCGGAAATTGATTTGAACGAGATCTATTAAGTAGTTTTTTCATACGTCATAAATCCTACGGAACCCTTCATGGGCGAGTCCGACTCGCGCTTGGTCGGTTTTTATTACACACTTAATCGATTTTTGGAAAACTGGGGTACAAAATAAAAAATGTATTTTTGCAATTTTCTAGACAGCAAAAATGCACGTCTATTGGTAAAACTTTTATGTTAATATTGTATACCTATATAGTATGATAAAGGAGAAGTTCCGAAGAAGAATGTTCTAGATTTCGGCGTTCAGTTCCACCCGGTATATGAAGAACAGTGCCCCTTTATTGTTCTATGTTGTTGTTACAGATGCGTGGCTGCGGCACTCATCCCCCCACTAAATGTGGTGATGAATGAGGATGATTACATGCGCGCGTCAATTCACTACAAGAACGTGTATAACGATCAACAATTTTAACTGCGAAAATTTCAAGCCCTAATCTCCACCTCTTAAACACTTTCTCTTCGATGGAAATACCTACTTTGAAGTAACTTCACCAAGTCATAACATGTCATATTAAGCACCAGTTAGTACAGATGTCAAAAATAAAATGCTAATAATCCGAGCTTATTGAAGGAACTGTGATTATGAAGTTACACTACCCGACACGAAGGCTGTATGAATCATATCCCTTTGCTTTTGAAAAAGACATGAAATATATACCTATGGAGAGATTAACTTGAAACCGTTTTTATTCAAATTTATCGTTTAGGTACAGATAATGTATTAAGCTCCTTGAATATGTTTATAATCTCTTTCTCTGCCTATGTACTACATTTTATGTCAATTAGATGACAAATACAATAAAGGTCAGGCCATTTCTCAATCTGACGAGATGTTTGAGCTTCCAGTGCAAAGAAATGGTACATAGATAATTCTACTACACAAAAATTAGGCTGTTGACTTCTATAGAAATGATAACCGAACAGATTATTATTGACAAATGTCATAGTTACTCTGTTATTTATAAGATCATCAATACCACCATAAAATAAATAAGAATGTTATAGTTGTCTATGGTCATTTAAAATGCATAATAGCAAGCAGTTACGTTTGTTTAGAAGATAATATCTAATTATTTTATTTGTACTTTTGTACCTACATGTTGATTATAAGATACTGAATTGTAAATATTTTAGTGGTTTAGTTTAAATCTATACTAATATATAAAGCTGAAGAGTTTGTTTGTTTGCTTGCTTGAACGCGCTAATCTCAGGAACTACTGATTCAAATTGAAAAATTCTTTTTGTGTTGGATAGTCCATTTATCGAGGAAGGCTTTAGGCTATATAACATCACGATACGACTAGTTGGAGCTGAGCATCAATGACAAATGTTGCAAAATCGGGTAAAAAATATACGGCGAAACGTTGTTCGCTGGCACAGCTAGTTATTTATAAAATAATAAGTTGATGTTTTGAAATTTTTCTTTTCTTTATTTTATTCTTTAAAAATCCCACACCAAAGCCTAAACCCAGCTATTGTTTAAATGATAATTCCATAATTAAAACTGTTAGACAATTGTATGTACTCGGATGTGCACAAAGAATACATAAGAAGCGCTGCTGTCCTTAATTCCCTTTTTGTTTTGAAGACAACCAGGGAAATAACAATTAACTGGCAGGTGTTAAGAAGTACCTAGTAATAGTGATTATCATCCTGTAGTGATTGATACGAGCTGTGTATTAAAGAAAAAAATTTGATCATAATAATAGGTGTTTAAATTATGAATTGCTGTTTGAACATACTGGCCAGTTTGAATTAAAATAAAACTGCATGGTGTAAGATTTTACCTGCGCAACACAAAGAGGGGTAATGTCTTCATTAGAATAAATGTATCTATGTATGGTGGGCCTCAAAGTAAATAAACATTTTAGTACCATGTCACACCAACTATTTACAATGCAATATAGGTGAAACCATATTAAATAAGAGGAATAGTTGGTATGACATGGTACTAAAATATCCATCTACTTCTGAGGTCGACCGTACCTGTGTTTATACCTTTGTTGTTGCACTATATTGGCCAAACACGTGAACCGATTTTGATGATTTTAATTTGATTAATTATTCAAGAAATATAACGACGTAGTCGTTAAATACGACACGGTTAGTGCAGAGGTCGAGTGATCGCCTACTGCGCAACGGGTCGCGGGTTCGATTCCCGTACGGGACCAATATTTTGTATGGCCTACAGAAATTTGTTCCGGTCTGGGCATATGTACATGTGATATTCTATATTTGTAACTGCATCCACGACACAGGAGAAAATCCTAGTGTAGGAAGACGTTTTTGAAAAAAAAAATAGGCGCGAACGTCCTAAACTAGTTTTGATAATAATATAAGAACGAGGAAAATAAAAAATAAAAAACCGGCTGCATAGAAAGTAAGCATTGAAAACTGAAAAGAGAAAAAACGTGATTTGTGTATTAGTTTTTAATCACTGATCGATCGGAGATAACATCTCTATTTTCAAACTTTGATTGTTATCTGCGTGAGCTAAGTCACAGCCAATCACACTAATTCCTTCATTATGGTCCTCAGAAGAATAACTAAAGCAGTAGTGATTGTTCTGAGTTATGGTCAATGCGTCTGAACCGGCCATTGACAAGATTTAGCGCCTTTCAGGTTGCGATGTTAGTAACAGTGAACAACATAGGAAAATGTACAGTCGGTCACAAATGGTTTACCACCCTAAGGTTGTAATTTAGTTTCATGTCATAAAACAATACCGTTGACTTTCCTTTGCAATAACATAATTACAGCTGCCAAGGTAATCTTAATGATATTTTGTTTTTACGCAGTTTTATCAAAACTGGGACACCACTTTCTTGGCTGTCCGTACCATCTTGATCCTTTTTGCCATTCCTTTGGTTTTCAATTCAACACATTTTGGAGTTGAGTTTTGAAGCACAACATTGGAAGTAGCAGATATCAGAGAAAAAATCCTCGGCGGTTCTCTTTCGAAGTTTCGACACACATTAGCGTATTCGTATAACTTTCAACATATAATGACATTCCTCGTAGGTAACATCAAAATACAATAAATTAACATAGAAAAAAGTTATAACACCATTATAAAACTAAACATCTTTATTTTAATAAATACTCAACAATTCTATTTCTATGTACAACGCTCCACTGTAAATTTGTCAGTTAGTGCTGCACTATAACAAAATTATTCACTCATAAATTAATTACTCTGATTTATTTTATGCGCTTTCTTCCTGTAAATAAAGAGAAAAAAAATAAGCATCAATTTCCTGAATAAAAGAGTAAGTAGAGTAATTACTTTTAGCACTTATAGAAAAGTATAATTTGCTTTAATAAAAATAAATGTATATATGTAGTATGTATATATTGTGTTCTTTATTGTGTCTGTGCGCGCGTGTGCGTGTGTGTGTGTGTAGTCTGAATACAAAAAATCAACAATTACTGTCTCACCGTCAACCACATTCACAAGAAATTAGCCCCAACGCCGAACTGAACCCCGGGCGACTTGACGTCGTCCCTCGTGGCTTTCAGCGGCACGCAATAGTTCAGCTCCAGACGAGCCACTCGGCCTAGACGCAGGGCTAGGCCGGCTCCTATGGACACTCGGACATTTGACAGAGACTCCATTCGCCATCCATTCTCATCTGTCAGAAGACGTATGTTTTCATTCATTGATCACACTGGAATATTCATTAGGCATTACATATAACGTGTTAATTAATTTACGTAAAACCTGAATAGGTATAGTTTCTACAGAATCGAGAGTAGATTCGATTCCACCTATAAAAATTATGGGTCAGATTTCATCCAAAATTAAATTTTCAACTACCTACGCAGCTTTTTAAATTTAAATTACTCTATCGTCTTTATCCCTTACTAGGCGGCGCGACGGCTAAGCGACAACATTGTATTCGCAGACGCGTGACCATAGAGTTTAAAATTTGAAAGCAATGCATGAAAACAGTAAAATTGACATATCTTCGAAAATAATCTAATAATGTCTGCAGTGTTGCGCTATTTAATCAACTCGTATAAACAATAGGCTAGAAAAATGCGGTGTCTGGGGAAATACGAGATCTAGCTAGCTACGGAGGTAAATCTGCAGATAGCGGAGTTGTAAGACAACTTGCTTTTTCGTTCAGGCCCCGGAAGGTCTTACCTCGAAAATGACAATACTTTCCGCGCTTACTTTAAAAACTACTGTCAATAAATTATAAAATCTTGTGTTACAGTGTTTGGGATACACTCCGAAACTTCTCAACAAATTTTGATATAATTTGCCTAAGTAATTTGGTCCAACTTTAAAGAAAGGATAGTTTTTATCTCGATTATTGACCTCAACATTTATTATTGCGGTTTTGGAATTAGATGGTTTGTAATTATTTGTTAGTTCCACAAGTTTCTTATTGATGGCGGTGTGAGTTAATTTATCGACACAACCACGGACGTATAAAGGGTAGCAGACTAAACGTATCGTTCAAAAAGCGTGGGAACTTTACCACATGTAAACATTACTCACACACAAACAATATTCATTTTATTTTATTGTAATTTCTGGAGTTTTATTATATGATGCGTTAGAACACTTCGGGGCACAGCACTTTACCATTGTTCTTGTCCGATTAGCAGTTATTTTTATTTATAATCACAAAACAAAACATTATAACACAATGTCACGACGCCATTTGTCTCTTATTTTGACAAAGCTAAACATGGCGTCCACGTGGCGTCTGTCACGGCTTCGGAAATGATTATGTGTGCGTTAGTATCGCCATAGACGAAAAACAGATATAGCGATATATCATGTCACTTTGGAGTAAAAGTAAACACGATATACATTACTTATGACAAATGTGTGAGTAAAATTATGTTAAGTCTGCTTCCCTATATACGTCTATGGCCACAACACTGATCTAGGTTGGGTAACCATGCAATAGATGGCGTTATGATGTACTATAACCACCACAGCACCGCGTGGCCAGGTCAGCTAATTTTAAAATGATCGGTTCAGTGTCGAAGTTATCGCTTGGCTTGGTGTGAAGGCTTGCGACTGAAAAGTGAACATCGTTTAGAAAAATATTGTCCGTACCTGCATCGGCGAGACAGCCAGCGTTGACGAAGGCGTGAGATCTGAAGAGGGAGGCCAGCCCGGTGCGGGTGTTTGAGAACGGGAGCGGGGCCCAGACGTGGGCTCCCAGCGCCCAGTACGCCTGTTCACAACGGGATTAGACAATATAATATTAAGCATATTGGTGTGTTCCGACAATAAAGCGCGGAGCAGACCAATTGGGATGATGACTGAATTCTAATTTTTACGTTTTGTCATTAAATATTAAAATGCCGTGGAAAACGATGCAGACCTGTGAAATTAGAATTATAATCGGCTTAGAAATACATTAGATACAAGCATTTTAAGTTGTTAATCTGAAGGCGGTTAGACAGAGAGATCCGACAACAACCGTGACGTCACTGTTTAGTACGGCCATATAAACTCCATGTAAATTGCCTTTTTGCTAGAAAGAGATGGAGAACATTTTTTTAATACCTTATATCTTGGTTGTTTTTATAGTTATTCGAAAACCGATTTTTTCTTTCTGTTTATTATATGAATAAGCTTCTATTAAAGCAATAAATTTTTTTTAGTCATCTAGCCTATTGCGTGCGCTTGACGTGCGCGTGCACGCACTAGTTGTATTGTATGAAGTTCTATGGGCGATGTCAGATCGGTTGTATTTATTTATAAATATACCTAATACCATTGAAATTAGTTTTCCTCGCCATGGATAGTAAAATAAAAGAAAAGTTTATTGAAATTGTCAGAAAATATGAGTGCCTTTATAATACTAAACTAAACACAAGGAATATAAAAACAAAAATTATAAGTCATTGTTATGGGAGAACATCGCGACATCATTAGAAATAGAAGGTAAGTACATTATTTTATTTATATCAGTAATAAATCAATAGAGTAATTATTATATTCCTCCTTAAACGGTCAAAACTGTAGGTACATTAATGAGAAACCAGTTATTTTAAAGCATAGTTTTCCTAGCAAAAATAATTATTTTAAATAATTTTATTTTAGTTAAAGACGAAGGTATTTAAAATCGTCCTCAGTTATTGAGAAGCTCTTGGCTTTCATCTCACCTCATGGTAAGTGAAGATAAGGCCGAAGGTGGAAGTGAGCTTCACCTAAACTCAAAAACTGAGGAACTAGCTCTCTTACATCTAATTTTCGCAACACAGCAATGCTTATTGACATTATTATTATGGCGACAAACTAGCAACAATAGAGCTAGGGGGGCTCAGAAGCTCTACCCCCATCCGAAATCTAAATTAGTAGTTACAGGAACAAGATCCGTCATTGTGTACGCACCTTTCCCCCAAGAGCATTCCCGTCGCAATGGGGTCCTATCCCCCTCTGCTGGAATCCTCTGACCGTAGTGGGTCCTCCTAGGAACAGTTGATCTGGTAGTGAGGACCCAAATACGTCGTGAAGAACGCCCAATGCAGCGCAGGCTTGAAGCACCTGAGGCAAAGAATTAATAAATTCTTTTAAACAATGTTGAATAAAAAATGTTTAATAAATCATTAATGTTATCAGGGGCATTGTTTGTATTGTACAGGTGGGAACGAACCCACGACCTCTCACGAACGCGAACAAGTACTGACTGACTGCTCTGTCATAATATGATGTTTCCACCCACCAGCCCGCATTGGTCCAGCGTGGCGAGAGACTTCCTAAACCGCCTCGTCTTAAGGGAGGCGTATATCTGTAGTGAACTACAGTTCCAGCCTTCAACATTCTCTAAGAAATAGTTCAACCACTAGAGGGGTAGCGATGGAACTTTGCATTAAAGTCCATTAGCCTAAACGAGTGAAACCTTATTTTAAGCTAAGTGCAGCGAGTCATTCCACATACACACACACAAATACCGAAGTAAAAACGCCGAGTAATAGCAAAAAGAGGTTTTCGGAATTCGAATAACTTCTGCTCACTGCAAACTCACAAAAAAATCTCTAAGTGATGTTTAGACAGCAAAAAGGCTCGTTTCGTGCTAGAAGTGAACAACATTGTGTTTACCGAACCGAAACTATTTTGCGAACACAAATCTAGTACATATAAATCATATACATATGACAACAATTTGATGAAATAAAACTTAACAGGCCTATTACAAAAAAACGCGCCGATTAAGGTTTTTAATCGTTCAAATTGTATACCTTACCTTAGTCGCAATAAAGAACATTTACTTGATAAAACTAGTTCATATTCTTATTTACAATAATAATAAAGCGGTTTTTAGATTATATTTTTCTTAATTTAGTAATACCTAGTTATTTTCCCGAAGCATGTTTAGGCAAAACCTTACGCGGACCTGATTTGGGAGCTCTAATTTACAGATTTTGTTAAATATCAACTATCAAAATATTTATTTTATGTGACACAATATCCTTCACTTCAATAATATAAAAATATATTTTCGTTATATGGCTCCTAAGTAAAGAAATAAATTCTTAATCTAATCAAATTTTCTAACGAAAAGGCGTCGAAACACGTCAGATATGCACGAAGTTCTTCATCGTTTAAACGCAATTTTTATGCCAAAATGTTATTTAATGTTTGCTTAAACTGTTGTATTATTTGTATGTTTATATATCGATACTATATTTTTTATGGACAAAATAAAACTACCATATATTTTGCCACGCCGCGCCGGCGATGCCAGTTTGTTTTGTATGGCGCGACGCAATCTTGTGATAGGCCTCTTAACACGTGGCATTACGGGATTAAGTTCCCTTTGCCATTCCCTAAGCAGCAAGAAACTCACCACTTCATCAGTGACAGGCACATTGCCTTGAAGATCGAGCTCTGTCTTCAGGTGAGCCACCCCGCCGCCAAGGCCGGCTACCTCACTCGAAAACCGAACCCGAGACCCCCGGGTCGGGAATACTGGTTCATCGCGGTGATCCACGCACACTATGTGGCGGACTACAGACTTCATTTGGGGGCCTGAGAAAGAGTGCACAGACTACACTATACAACGTAATTATCGTGAAGTCTATGCGACTAGATTAGCGCAGGATTTGAAGGCTCTACTGTCGTTAGTTATCTTTATTGATCAGCAGGCAACAAAGTTTTTTTTTTATATTCTTCTGGTAGATAACTAAAAAAATATTAGACTAAGTACATTTTCAACTGAGTTGTGACGTAACACTCCATAACTCAAGTACGCTTTGATTAAGTATTTTTTATGATGCAATTACACCGGAAATATGATGAACTCTAAAACTACTTAGCCGATTTTGATGAAATTTGGCTTACTGTATGTAATTCGGTCCAATCTAAAAGATAGGATAGCTTTTATCGCCATTATTGACCTCAATATTTATTACTGCGAATTAAATGGTTTGCAATTATTTGTAAGTTCCTTAAGTTTCTCAAAGATGGCGATGTGAGCTAATTTATTGACACAACACTTTAGGCCCGTTCCAGTTAAAGACGGATTTGCAACATTTTTAACATTTTTAGCATTAACGCGTTTCATTTGGCTTTGGTGTTAACATTTCGTGCTGGTTTCGTATGTTCCACATAAACATTTTTGCCACGAAAAGTTAACATCAAATACCCATGCTAATAGATGGGTCCTCCGATACCATTTTTAAACAGTTTTCAAATTTGACATTTGGACACTTTTTTTCATGAATTAAAAAGATTTTTCAGTGGATTTCATTATTAAATTGAAAGATATTTATAGTTTTGGCCGATTTTGATTTATATTATTTGAAATATTAAGTTACTGTACTAAGTAGGTGAGACGTCAAAATTTAGCAAGAAAAATCAGTTCATACCATTTCATTTGTAACAATTAGCGTGACTAAAAATGTCAACATTTCTTAAAAGAAACGCCTAACGAGGCTAACATCAGATGTCAGCACCAGCAAAGTGGTGATGGTCAAATGGAACACAGCTTTTATCTAGGTTAGGTAAGCAACCAGTAGATGGCGTTGTACCATTATAACTACTGAGCCACAACACCGCATGGCCGCGTCGGCTAGTTTATTCCAAGTCGGTAATACCGCAAAGGCTACACAGCGTGATTTGAGGGTGATTCACACAGGTCAATGAAGTTACAATTCCGGCACAGTATAATTATTCTTTAATATATTCTCTATGACCATCATTCAGAGCCTTGTGTCGTCACAGACACTGACAGGTGTGATTGCGCTCATACAGAAATGTGGAGCTCATAAAGGGTTGCTATACACATAAGTGGAGGGCCAGCTTTAATCGTCACAGCCGGGCGGTAAAATCGAATATATACAGATTAGTGATCGGGGAAAAAGCCGCTGGGCTTTGCCGCACAAATACACAGGACCGAGCAATAGCGGGACGGCATTAAGCGGCTAAGTTGGGCGGTAAACTTGAATATATGCTGAAGAATGTGCGGAAACCACTTGTAGCAGCTGTTAAGGGTTGGCTATGTCGTTTAAAAATACTGCCGAACCGAATGAACTAGCACAAACCGAACGAAGCCGAACAAATGCAGTAATTGCTTCGGGTCGGCTTTGTTTGTTCGACAAATTTTAATACTGCCTTTTATTTTTTTAGGGTTGCTACACACGGCTCGTGTGTAGCAACCCTAACAAATTTATCGCCATGGCGGTGCTATGCCGGAACTGTGAATTAACTAATCTGTGTGCACCGGCCTCCAACAGTCTAATTCGAAGACCAATTTGAAGCGAAGATGGTAAATTATTATAAGCCAAGGAGATCAAGCATATCACTGAAGGCAAAGGAAATTAGGTTTTATAAGGAAAAAGGCATGAAATCAAGTAGGTTTTCTATAAATAATCCAAAGAGCAAACGCATGCGTGACATACCACTGCTCTCCCTCACTTTGAAGCTAGTAGCTTTGCTGAGCACCGAGGTGTCTCTAACCACGCCCTCCCATTGTATGTTGTGTTTGGTCTGTAAATAAATTATTGTTTATCATATACACGGTTATTTTTATATCACCCTGGAAAATTTTAGGGACGCTTTAGGACACATCCATTATTATATAAAAAAAATGAAAATCTCAAAAAATGTTGCTCTCAACTACAGTCAACACAAAATAAGAGTTTTGACATTTGACTTCATGACGTAACTAGTCATGTAACCATACGACTCTGTACTCGATTCTCACGATAAATCGATTGTAGTTTGTATGAGTATTTAATCGATTTGAATATGTATTGTATACCTGACCAGGAAAATGAATAAACCCGCTCCAGAATTTTTCTTGTTATTGCCACATTATGAATACTTTTTTAAACAAGTAAAATTTTCCATAATCGTATTTTTTCATGTTATCATCAAAGTCAAAGTCAAAAATTTGTATTCAACATAGACCTTTACAGGCACTTATTGACGTCAAATAATAAAGAATATAACATTAAACAAAATAAAAAAAAAGACATTAAAGTAAAATAAAATTTACAAAATTAAAACATTTAAGCTACTAATACAAAAAAAAACTACGACATTGAAAAAAAATGGGTGAATCTACCTCCTGCCCCCTAACCATAATCGCCCAAAACAATATTAAAACCGCGCTGAGAGCGGGATGGCGCTATACGCAGCAAGAGCGGTGTCTCTGTTTCAATATTGTTTTAACCATGCTATAAGCGGTCATGGTTAGGCCCCTGTTCGGAAATTGGGAGTGCCTTCTTGAGAAGAACAGGCAAGAAACTCGTAAAATAGTATATTAGCATAGGAACTAAGTGTTATACAATAAGATCTTATTATTTAAGACATTTGAAACATTTAGTCTATCACAAAAAAAAACTCTATAAAGTCAGATTCAGATTAATTTATTCACAAGAAACGTCAATTAAATTTTAATCATTTTCATCAGATGATGAACAAAAACTGTCACTTGAGCTATCGTCACCCGTATTTATAATTAATTCGTTTTCAATAATATTGTCTATTTTAATGTCTCTATCGTAGTCTTCTTTTATAATTTTTTTAGTTCTTTCAACTACTTTTACCCAGTCTTCTTTTGTTACATTAGCACAGGCTTCATTCAGTAATGTCATCATTTTTTTGTTGAGAATGGCGGCGGCGGCGTTGTGTTGTGGCGTGCTGCGTATCCTTTTACTTGTGCCCAGATCAATTCTATTGCATTGTATTGGCAATGGTAGGGTGGCGTTCTTATAACTCTATGTCCATGCTGATTTGCCAATTCATCCATTTTGTATTTTATTTTCGAAGGTTTATTTTCTTTTACTAGTTGTATCAATTCAGCTTTTAGCAAATTTGGGTCAGCTTCGACTCCTTGTCTGTGTAGGATTTTGACGTTCATAAGCATGTACTAAGACGCATCTAAATTGAATAAACGATATTGAATCTAACTTAATGTAATGTAATGAAATGTAATGAAAAAATACTTATTTTTTCCATAATCGATTATGAATAGTCTATGGACATTATGAAAAAATCGTTAAGCACATCACTGAGCCGAGTGGGCGGTGCCCGTCCATGAAAAATTCAATTACTGTGGAACATTTCCATAGGTAAAAAATACAAAACTTTATGGACGCGAACTGTCAAAACGGGCCTCTTATTTTGTGTTGACTGTAGTGCAGCATTTTTTGTTTTTTTTAGAAACTTAAGTAAGTTATTTTGTTTATTCATATTTAAAACATTCTAATACCATGTCAAGCTTCCTTTAATTTTCCAGGGTGATAAAAAAATAACCGGTATATACACTCATTAATTGATAATTAATCATTTGGTAATGGAAAATCGATGGTAGAACTAGTATTAAATACCGCTGGTGACGTGTTGAAGGCTAGGTCGAGTAACAGTCCTCTGTCTAAAAGCCGGTAACCGGACCACGGGTACTCGTGATTCTGCTGGTACACGCTCGTCGACACGCTGAAAAGCGTACAATATGTTCATTTATACTTACATCTAATTAAATAAAAACAAATGCCAAAAACTAAATATGTTTGGCTGTGTGAGCTTTAAATCCTTTTGCCTTAGTAAAACTACAAAATGTTTGGCAGACTTCAGTGACAACAATTTAGTAAAATTTATTTGCTAGGCAAACTATAAAAAATAACATATTTGAGCTCATGGATTTACTGTGTATAACAAAATTACTCTTATTACATTTTGCAGCAAAAGTGATGTAATTGAAATATACATTCCATACAAGAAGTAAACTATAAATACTCACACAGGCGCGAGAGGCTTATTAGGGAAGGGCTTAGAAGCCAGAAGACTGTAATTGGATGAACTGCGATGACCCAAACTGTACTCAGCCTGGACCCTCTCTCCCCTTCCCAACACATTAGGCATTTTGACACCTATTACAAATAATTTCATTAACAATCATAACAAATAAAAATACATCTACTTATTAGATTTATTTTTATTTGTTAACAAATATTTCAAATAGACAAACTATTATAATAAATATATTTTTATCGTTTCTTTGTCAGGGAAAACCTCAAAATAGACTAAACTAATATAATAATTCTTACGCGACATGCTATGTGTTTCCTGGATAATATACCTTTATCCAGGAAAGACATAGCTACAGGTTGACAAGAATTATGTTAAATGAAGGTATGCAAAATTCGGAAATGCAGTCTTGCATAATACCGTATTTTCAGTTTCATCACCACAGTTCATAATTATAATATGCCCTGACCAAAGGGTTCGCTAAGTTAGGGTGTTGAGGCCTTAGTCAACCACATTGGCCCAATGCAGATTGGTCGACTTCACATACACCTTTGAATTTCTTCACAGGTGTATGCAGGATGCCTCACGATGTTTTCCTTTACCGTAGGAGCGTCAGACAAATGTAGATATTGGTGACGGTATCGTGGGTCGGTGGCGGGTTCGAAGCGCCTCCTTACGTTGACACCCGGACCCCTTGCTCAGCGGGTTAGCATTCTTCTTGGTGGCGGCAAATAAAATACTGGACTGAAGTAATTATACTATTTAATGCAACTATCTGTGTTACACTGAAGTAAACTGAATTAATAAGTTTGTGTGATAATTTCACAATTATTTTAGGTGGATAAGTTCTGATCGTGTGCTCTCCCAGAGAGAGCCGGAAGCGAAGAGAGAGAAAGTGATTAATGTCATAGATTAAACATTAATAATTATAAACACTTCCATAGAGTAACTGAACATTTCAAGTACTATGAAGCTATACAGCCAAAACAATGATTGAATTTTCTTTACAAGTTACCTGATATCAATTATGATAAAAAACATGCTAATTTTCAATTAATAGATATGAAATTCGAAAAATACATTGGTGTGGCAGGGTCGAATCGCGGACCTCCCAATTAAAAGGCAAGTGCCGATTTCACATAACTCGCCGACGGTCAGGGATGACCCTTTAATGTTTTCTGTTTTAAAACTGTAAAGGTATTTGCGTCTGGAAAAACGTCTTCTTCAATCAAACCGAGCTGATGCCCTCCATCATCCTTAACTTTTAGGAGTAATGGGTTAGTTGTTTTAAATATAATAGGCACATATTCTTTCAAGTTACTTCGGTGAGCTGATGATGGAAAGTATAACTTCTTAACAATTAGGAGTTAGGAAACAATTTTTTAAGCATTTCTTTAACATTTTAGAATATAATTAGTTTCAGTATTAGTTTTTAGTCTTTTTAAACGGTTTAATTTAGCTTGCCTTGTTTGTTTATTTATTTATTTGTTTGGGTCAAATTGAGTAGTTGAAATTTTATCGGGTGAATATTTTTTAAATCTTGTTTGTTTAAAAAGGTTTATGACCTCTGATTCTATGTTTGTATAATATTTTTGTCTTGAAAAAAATATCAAATATCGTTACAAGGAAATGTATTTTGTTTGCATTCCTCACCCAGCACAAGGTTCCCCTCATTTTCACTGACTGTAGTGTTGACTCCACCCACAACACGAGACAGCTCTTTTACGTGGAATGTCACCTGAAACCAATAGTTTAGGATGAAATGAACATAACAAACTAAATCTAACAAAAAACCGTTAAATTTTCTTTGGTTGAAGAAGTCATCAAAATTACACCTACAAACTCACCATGACAACTAGGTCTTATCACAATATAGAGAACGATACAGTAGCCCAACTCTGGCGTGTCTTTGAAATTTATACCTAAAACTGAACTGGGCGCTAGGGTTGGTACCTACAAAAAAATCGGTGAACGTATACGTACACGCCGCGCCGCTACAACAATCTCGGCCGGCGCGCGGCGTGACACTACGTTGCTATGCCGTTCAGAGAATGCTTGGAGGCCGTGTAAACGACGTTTGTATGTGTGCGTGCGCCGATTCGTCCCTTTATATGGAGTCGGGCTACTGTATCGTTCTCTATATTGTGGCCTTATCATGACGAATTCACAGGTTTGGTCCCAATCATCATCATCATCATCATAGCTCAAATACGTCATCACCGAGGGGTACGAGCCTACCCTAACTAGTTATGTTAGGGCGATTAGGCCTTTTTCAAACCTTGGTCCCAATGCAAGGCGAGAATTTAATATTGTTGTAATGCTCAGTGGAAGCCTTAAGGTGAGTTACCCCACCCAGTCACCCTACCCCAAATTTCTAATAATTTTGCCAAGCTGTAAAATATATTCTTTTTTCCATGAGATTGTTCCCTAAGCAGGGTATTGATTTCTAATTTAGGTGTTAATGTTACCTCGAGACCCTCAGGTGTGGCCCCTGGTCCAGAAGACACGTCTATAATCACTCCGATGTCGCGGAAACAGCCCATCGAATCCAGTGCACGCCGCACCTAAAAATAAAATAAAAATTACAGTACTTTTCTGAGTTTGCCACAATACTCTAGTGCCAATTCAACTACAAAATTGTATTATAAGTGTTATCGATCTTTAAGTGTAAAACATTACATAATGTATGTTAAATAAAGCCTTTTGCATCATTCAATATAGGACCTTATGAGCCCTCAGAATGACATCTTCAAAGTCTGTGGCATGAAAGAGATCTTCAACGGTACTCTTGATAATATCGTCCTTGGTTCTTCCCAGGCCATCGACATGTACTCGATCCACCCGTGCCTGTGGAAAACAGCAAAAATAGAAAAGTTGCATAATACCTCAACTAGAACCCAAAATAATGGGGATGTTGACATGAATCGCAAATATATAGAAAGTTATGTTTATACCATAGAAAAGAGAATATTAAAAAGCTGAAAATATATATTTTGCAAGTGTAAATATGTGTTATAAATGAATTAAAATGAATTTTATATATATAATAAAAATTAATTAAAATATGTAATGTTATAGAATTTTATCTCACTTGGTGATTAGACCACATATATGATTTATTTTATTTTATTGATAACAATTAAGAAAACTAATGGAGAAATTTTATTACACTCAAAATCAAAAGAGGTAATTAACAACATCATTGCCATGAATTCTGTAGTTTTTTTTTTATTGCAACTAAGTTGGCAAACAAGCAAACTGCCTACCTGATAGTAAATGGTAACAGTATAATACATGTAGCTCTTGTGAGATTCACAGCAAAACTGCAATCCCCACAAGAACCACAATGTACATTGCCAACTTGTGACATTAGCACGCGTAGCACAAGGATCTCGAGAGTATTTTCTCGGCCTTTTCGTCTACACTGAAATGTCACTTTTGACAGTAGCAAATGAGATAGCTATTGTTTGGTGTCGAGAAAGTGAAATTTAATGATAGACATATTAATCTCGGAGTCCTTGTGCTATGTGTGCTGATGTCAAGTCGCGGTACCCAGTCATTTTACTGCCATATCTTCAGTGGCGTGCATTTCATAGAGACAAAAAGACACTGTCTACCCTGAACCTTAGCCTATATACATTATGATTTATAAATTCCAATTACTGACATGATTTCTTTGCTAAAATCATAAAATAGTATAAGCTTAAATAAGCAAGAACACTTTATTTTTAATTGATTAAATATCATTATATCATCTTTTGACAGCCGCAAGTTAATTATTGATAAAACGAATAAGCAAGATAAAGCAAGGCAGCACTAGCGTTACTTGCGACTAAACAGTGAACTGAAATCTCTATTTCTCCATACAAGTCGCTGCCCGGCAGATTGTAGTGTGCATGCAAAATTCATGCATGTACAAGGCACACAAGGAGGTAAAAAGACAGTAACGGCAATATGTTAAAACTATTTGGAAACATTATATGGCGAATTTAAAAGTAATCAATGTTTGTACAATTTGCTCCGTAATGTGCACTAACTGTATTTCCTTGTATATTGTTTTCAAAGTCGCCATTATGTCTCTATCTATTTTGTTTGTAAACACAAACAGCAAGTCTTTTCAAATTGTAGTATTAATTCCTATACATTATTTAGTGCTTTGTGATATGTGTTTTGTCATATCAATACAGTCTTTAGAAGTCTATTCAGTACATTTATTGCCAAAACTAATAATAATGTAAGTAAATGTCTACTTCAATATTAGGGTCAATAGGCTCGACTATTTGTAATATTTTTCGGAAAGTTGTGTAAAGTAATTAATTGGTATTAAAAAGTAAATATAATACAATCATGAGAAATAAAATTGATTTATTTGATAACATTTTATTATCAACAATATAATATTCGTCCTGCGTGCTACTAAAGGTCATTGACAGGGTCCAGCGGCTGATCGTATCCTATCGTAAATCAACGATAGACTGTTTTTTATAAATTCATCTTTGCTATATTAATATTATACTTAGTTTTATGTTTCGAGCTTTTTATAAGATAAAATCATTTAAAAAAATTGTAAAGATATTTGAGGTTTCCTAACTTTAATTTCACAGAATCTACAGATACAAAACACATTAATAGGTAAGGTAAGTATGTAAAGATTTGGGACCGAGCGCCAGCTGCCGCCAATTGTACGCGGGTATCGTTCGCAGTATAGCACTATACGGTGCGCCTGTTTGGGCCGACGCCCTCAGCGCACGAGCCATTGCCTCACTGCGCCGAGCGCAGCGAGCCATGGCTCTGAGGGCTATTCGCGGATATCGTACGGTGTCCCATGCGGTGGCCTGCATCCTTGCCGGCACACCGCCATGGGAGCTGGTCGCCCACGTTTTGGCGGCGGCATACCAGCTGCGTACTGGAGGGAGGATGGTAGCCCTTGAGGTGGCAACCGCCTTGGAGGATCATCATCATCATCACAGCTCATATACGTCCCCACCGAGGGGCTCGAGCCTACCCTATGTTAGGGTGATTAGGCCTTAGTCAACCACGCTGGCCCAGTGCGGATTGGTCGACTTCACATACACCTTTGAATTTCTTCGCAGATGTATGCAGGTTGCCTCACGATGTTTTCCTTCACCGTAGGAGCGTCAGACAAATGTACATATGAAATTCGAAACGAAAAACAAAGTGGTACATGGCGGTCTCGAACCCGGACCTCCCGATTGGAAGGCAAGTGCCGAGTCCACAGCGCCACCGACGCTCATCCTTGGAGGATGCGCGGAACGAAATGTTCCGCCAGTGGTATGAGGAGCTCGGGGAGATAAGCGGGTCGGCCTCCGGTACTCTTACGAGGACCATTGATATAATAGGTAGGGAAATGACGCCCCGGTGCCATCATTGTGACGCTGAGGACGACGACGCCCAGCACACCTTAGCGGTGTGCCCTGCTTTCGTCGAACCGCGACGCGCCCTAATAGAAATAGCTGGCGAAAACCTCTCCCTCCAAGAAGTGGTTTCGGCCATGCTGGAGAGAGAGAGTTATTGGGAGGTAGTTAACTCCTTCTGCATCAATGTCATGACACAGAAGGAAGCGGCGGAGCGGGCCCGAGAGAATGACCCCCAGGCTGATCCGTGCCGCCGCAGGAGGGTAGGACGGAGAAGGCGGCAATATGCCCAACTTCTTCCTCCTGACGGTAACCAGCGGGACCTGGGCCTGGGAAGCCCGAGTCCTGCATTGCACCGGTTACCGCCAGTCGTCGATCCCGCGTCCCTTCTCGGCGTATCCTCTTCAAATGAAGAGGATGCGACGATAATGGATGTGCTCGCGCCAAGGCGTATGTGAGGGACATCGGTGGGTTTTTGTCGGTAGGCCGCGGTTTTCTGGCTGGCACTCTGCCCCCAGGGGCCGCGGAGAGTCCGACATAACCTTGCGTCCTCCCAGGCGCAAGGTATGCGTAACGCATTTCCCACCGTTAAAAAAAAAAAAAAAAAGTATGTAAAGATTTCATTTTTGAATTTTTGTCTATCCTGTTTAAAAATCTCTGTGCATGCCACTGCATATCTTACCCTTCAAACTGGAACACAGCAATGCAAGCACTGCTGCTTTACGGCAGAAATAGGTAAGATGGAGATACCCAAGCAGATGACCCTGGTAAAGTCTCCCTCCAGTTTGGAAAGTGAAAAAAGACAAGGGTGAGACACAAGGTCAGCAACAAGTTCAACTCCAGTCAAATTAAAACATTTGTTTAACGGAACAGGCACCAACTTACCCTAATTCCACCCAGCTTGAACTGGGGCTTCTGTATGGGTTCCTCGTCCAGCTCAATGGGCTCTTCGAATTCAAACAAGCCACCGTTGTCCCCAGCATTGTTGCTGATATCTGATGCCTGTGCAATAAAAGGTCACTATCAACACCCTAAGTGTCCCTGAGTCACTAAAAGGCTTTCTGTTCAGAATGATTTAGTTAAATCCTGATCAGTTTGTGTAGTTAAAATTATCGACTTTATTACTCATTTCATTTTCAGCATTGGGTTCTTCAAGACATCTGTGGTCGACATTGTTTGCTGCTAGTAACTACATATTGCTTTTTGTTTATTTAACAGATGTATTTGGGGAGCTTATCTGCTGTAAGACAATTTTATACTGGGGATACATTATAAAAATTATAATATTGGTAACTATTTTAATAGAAAACTGCAAAGAGAACTCGATCCACAACATCCCAGACATGAAAAAATATCAATGAAACCACACAGCAGTTAGCTAATAACAATTGACTTTACAAAGCACCTTTTTGATCATGTCATTCTTTATAATTATGTTATCTGTTAAGGAAAATATTTACTAATATATTGATAAAATAGAATTAGATCAAATTCTAAGCACTTTTTCTATAAAAACCTGTGAATTATTTATCATCTGCCTAACCTGCAAATTGACTAAATCACTTAAAATTATTTATTTTACCTTGGCGTGTACTGTGCCCATTTTATTTCTTCAATTTTATATTATATATCTATTGAATTAACTTATTAAATAGTTCAACGAAACTTTTAATGAAATTTTGAATTTTATTTTGAATTAGATAAAATTAACCTTGACAGTTTGACAACAGTACAACACAAAAAAATAAATACACGATATAATAGCAACACTGACTGACGTAACAGCATTATGCCGGGATCTATTTATCTGACGTGTCGTGTTGTGATGCTCTATGACGTGACGGCTAGCGTTCACATCTATTGTGTCGCTTTCTGTTCTGACCCCCTAGACAAGATGCCTTCCGATAATTGCTAACGCAATCGCTAGAAGGAAAATGTATGCGATTTGACATAAGCCCTCGTTTAGCTTTCGAGCGCAATTGTCAAATCTCATACATTATCCATTTAGCGATTCCGTTTGCGATTATCGAAATGCGTCTTGTCTAGGAAGCCAGATGTCTTATGATGATTTTTTGAATCAAAGTTGTAGCTCGCGGCAAGTTCACATGTGCACAAGCACAATGTTTTTCCACTAAACGTTCGACTTCGATTCTGCGGCCCTACCGCCTATCTCAAAGCGATCACTCGCTAACGCTTACGTGACATTAGAACAATAGTTTTAATGTTACAGGTGAAATTAGAACTATTGTTACAACTATTGTTCTAATGTCACGAAAAGCGATAGCGTGTGATTCGCTATAAGTTAGGCGGTAGCTCCCCAATCCTCCAAATATATCGTAGCTCTAATGGACAGATGTCTATATTCTCCACATTTCGTTTCATAAAATAAAAACGAATATAATGCTACACGCGTACAATGCATTCACATTTATTTTACCTCTGAGAACGCCTCTATTGATACGACAATAAGGGTCATCCACATATGAATTCAGAGGTAAAATAACTGTGAAGGCACTATCGGCCCGTTCCAGATAAGCATTTTTAGCCATAAATACCAACATTTTTAGCATCTCTGCGTTTCATTAGCCGGTGATGCTAGTTTTTCTTGCTGGTTGTCATGCGTTTCATTTAAGCATTTTAACACGAAATGCTAGCATCAAATACCCATGTTAATAGATGGGTCCTCTGATACCACTTTTTGACAGCTTTCAAATTTGACATTTGGAATCTTTTTTTCATGAATCAAAAAGGATTTTCAGCGGATTTAAAAAAATTATTGAAAGATATTTATAGTATTAGCCAATTCTGATTTATATTATTAAAAATTTTAAGTGGCTGGACTAAGTAGGTGAGGTGTCAAAATTCAGCACGAAAAATCAGTACCTTGCGTTTCATTTGTAACAATTAGCGCGGCTAAAAATGTCAACATTTCTTAAAAGAAACGCAAAACGAGGCTAACATCTGATGTTAGCCTCAGCAAGTAGCAGTGCTTTATCTGGAACGCAGGGTGTAATGCACATTTGACGCGTCACAATAACACAGGCAGGGTGCGGGCCATAATCAAATAATAGTGCAAACGTTTTCATGCATGCAAACAACCCGCGGGGCTACCGCCTAACTCATAGAGATCACTCGCTATCGCTTTTGTGACATTAGAACAATAGTTCAAATGTCACCTGTGACATTTAAACTATTGTTCTAATGTCACGATAACGATAGCGAGTGATCGCTTTGAGTTAGGTGGTACGGCCTCCCTTCAAATCGTTTGCACTGCTCACCAACGTATGCACTCAGATCAAATTTGTACCAAGCTTTCGTTCTGTGAGTCTGCCTCCTTAGAAAAGATGTCTTTCGATAATCGCTAACGCAATCGCTAAATGGCCATTTGACAATTGCGCTCGAAAGCTAAGCAAGGGCTTATGTCAAATCGCATACATTTTTCTTCTAGCGATTGCGTTAGCGATTATCGAAATGTGTCTTGTCTAGGGGGGCAGGTCTGTGAGATAAATTGGAGGGAAACATGAGCCTCCAGTATCGTCACAGAGCACTTCTGTATTTATTGCAGATAATTTAATGGAAAAATAAATTCTAACAAACGTTAGAGGTTATATATAGTCCCTACATCAGAAGGTGGTGGGTGACCCCAAATAAATAAATGCGTGTTCTAATTTATTACATTTTATTTCAGGTTGCTCGAGCACCACAGTAACTCCCGCGGAACAAGGGCGATACAATACTATCCGATTTTATTCCCGTGTGGCGTGTTTGCAGCGTTGACAAAACTGCACACACACGCCTACAAAACTAAAATACAAATAAGACTCCGCGGGTAACTGATGTTAACTTTGAAATTGACAGTTGTGGAGACAGTGCACTACCTCTTTTTTGTTAGCACTGTTAGCATCAATCGGTGACGTCATCGATTACGTTATACCGCTTACAAATGCGCACATGAGCAATTTTGGACCGACTGATTGCGTGCAAATAGCGCACACGAGCGCTGATATCAAATTATGGACTACACTCACAGGCGCTTGCACAAAGACTGCTCTGCTCTGACACGCCGCCGCTTCCCCGCCCTCCTCACCTCCACCACCCCCGGCACTCTGACGCAATCAGGATCGCTTCTAATGCGACACAATACAAGCCATCACAACAACACGACACGCTACTATAAATCTCACCATACTTAATGCATAAAACCCATATCGTTCTCACGCCAGAGATTTAAATCGTTAGATGCGCCTTACGCTTTCAAAAAGTGACTACATTTTATGTCTGTGTGCGTTACATGACAAATTCACACAACAACGTGACGCGCCATAAAACTTTGACACCTAAAATGACACGTATATCGATCTCGCTCACGCACGTATTGTTCGGTCTCGCTCGTACAAACACGTACCGGACGCCAAATTAAGTAAGTGATTTATTTGGGAAATGATGAAAATAATTAATAAATAGGTAAAACGCATAAAATGTAATTCCCTTAGATTTGTTAGTATTCCCCGAGTTATTAAAACACTTTCTTAAGGCACAGGAAGGCATATTTTATTATTTTAAACTTGAAATTAGGGAAAATAAAAAATGTATTTGACGTCCAACGCTCGGTGCTTTCTGCCACAGAGAACGACGAAATGAATGAGCTCACTTTTTTCAACGTTGACACATTTTCGAGCCCCTTATGTATGGGAAGGGCGCATCTAATGATTTAAATCTCTGTCTCACGCATCATAACACGTCACGTCAGACAAATATAAATCCGGCTTTACGGGCTTATCGTCATGAGTTATTTTATCAATGATTTCAAACTCCGTTTTCAAATAATTTTATAAACTATAGTCTGTCCAAAGACAGATGATTATGATTTGTCATGGATTTGTCCTCATCTATTCTTCTGAGGTCGTCACTAATTCTCGCTTGTCAGTTCTTCTCCCAGTGATGTCGTGCTCATCACTCACCTAGTTTCAACGTCGATAATTATATTATGTAGGTATTTAATAGATCCCTAATACTAACATGTCTTTATTACGAGAAATATAACATAAATAATTAAGGGTAGATTTTCTTATGTAACTTATCCAGCTAATAGCTGCTGTGTCTCTTTGGTATGCTCAGGCTGGCCGTTCATGAGACTAAAAGCGGGAAGTGCGAGTCGGACTCGCCCACCGAGGGTCCCGTATAAAATTGTAGGATATACTTTAAATAGAGACTAATTTTTTTATGATTTAATTACAAATGTGGAGTTTGAGATTTTCCCTGACTTGTAGTGTAAGACTATATAACTTCACAAATTTCATAGTTCTAGCTAGATCAACGAAAAGTACCCTATATAATGTCGAAATATACGTTTTTGGCGACATAAACGGCCGTATCTTTTTTGTTAACTTAGAAGTTTGATTTTTTCACATCTTCAAGGGACTAGAACTTGTTAGTGTAGAACTGAGTAATTATATGGTTTTAATTTCAACTCGATACCTTCACGCGTTTCCAAGATAGTCTTGACAGACAAACGGACAATTAATTGATCCTATAATGGTTCAGTGTTTCTTTTGAGGTACGGAACCCTAAAATTTGGACTATTTAAGTGACGGGTATTTCCCGTTATCTAAAATGTTTGAATTTTTCTATTGCAGAGATTCACAAATTCTATGGGAAGGAAATCGAAGACACACTGCTTTTATTTCATCGCTTAGATTTAATTCATTTTTTATCGCATCGCTTAGAGGTACTTGAGGTTAATCTCATATTTAATTTACTTACCCGAAAATTTAACCCTCATTTGAACCTTGGATAAATTCGTGAATGCTAAAACTACTATTTGTACATATGCTTGGAAATTAAACTAAAAACATTAACATTTGACCATAATTTATTGTTAAGACATTTTTCGATAGATTTATTACGCTTGATGTGCGGCCGGGCTTAGAATGTAAATTTCCCGAAAGCGGCGTTTTGATATTTTACCTTTTTGACTCTTTCAAGTTCTTTTCTTGATCAAATATTTTAATTCTTAGAAAAAAATCATCTGAACTGGTTGTTCTTGGCATCCGTGTCAAGGATTCCTTAAATAAATAGTTAAGAAATTAAATACGTTTTTATTTTCATTAATAATATTTTAGTTTAAAGATTTCCTTTCATTAAATAACTTGACTTACGTCATGACGTCTCAATTTCATAGTTTTACATACAAAATTAATCTGATGGAAAATATCTGGAGCAAATATGTTTTTGTAATAAAAACCCTTGCCACTAAAGACATTAACTTAACTTTCTTGGGCTCCAATTTCGTCTGACAATACACTTTATCCATATGTTTTTTATACATTGTCTTTAGGAAATCTGTAAAATAAAAATATCGACAAAATTTTACAACACTACGCATGATCAAGAAAACCTCAAAGTAATTTTCTAAAAATCGCTAAAACATAAAAGTGAAGTTAATATTACGTATTGTTTTTCTACAAAATGATTCAGCGATATTTCATTTGTATATAAGTGTACTTATTAGCTCACATTCAAGTAACAACATGAGAAAACATGCCAATTTAAGGTCAATAAATTTTGATTATTTTCCTTTCGCGACGAATGAGACTTGCAGCCTCAAACTACACAAGACATTGTGTTACGGAGTGCACAAACACACACTATTTGTAAATACCTAAAGAATTCTTGCTTTCTAATCACTTAAATATTAATAAAATATCATCAAAATATTACTAGCCACGGGACGCACAAACAAATATTATACGAACAATTCAAATAGTTCAAACTCGGATGGTCTATCTTCGATACAAGGTACTATAGAATTTAGCCGTGTTATATATTTTTAACCAATTTTAATTTTTAACCAAAATGACATTTCAATCAATTCATCTAGTGACCACCTTGTGATATGCCAAAAGACAAATATTACTCATCTCTTACATTTACACAGTTTTGTGCCGTATGTTAGAAAGAGACAAATAGCACACTATTAATTCTTGTTTTAATCTGCCTTCTATGCTGTAGTGATTGTTCTGAGCTCTAAGTGATTAGAAAGCAAGAATTCTTTAGGTATTTACAAATAGTGTGTGTTTGTGCACTCCGTAACACAATGTCTTGTGTAGTTTGGGGCTGCAAGTCTCATTCGTCGCGAAAGGAAAACAATCAAAATTTATTGACCTTAAATTGGCATGTTTTCTCATATTGTTACTTGAATGTGAGCTAATAAGTACACTTATATACATATGAAATATCGCTGAATCATTTTGTAGAAAAACAATACGTAATATTAACTTCACTTTTATGTTTTAGCGATTTTTAGAAAATTACTTTGAGGTTTTCTTGATCATGCGTAGTGTTGTAAAATTTTGTCGATATTTTTATTTTACAGATTTCCTAAAGACTATGTATAAAAAAATATGGATAAAGTGTATTGTCAGACGAAATTGGAGTCCAAGAAAGCATAGTCAAATTGCTCCAGATATTTTCCATCAGATTAATTTTGTATGTACTTAGTAGTAAAACTATGAAATGGAGACGTCATGACGTAAGTCAAGTTATTTAATGAAAGGAAATCTTTAAACTAAAATATTATTTATGAAAATAAAAACGTATTTAATTTCTTAACTATTTCTTTAAGGAATCCTTGACACGGATGCCAAGAACAACCAGTTCAGATGATTTTTTTCTAAGAATTAAAATATTAGATCAAGAAAAGAACTTGAAAGAGTCAAAAAGGTAAAATATCAAAACGCCGCCTTCGGAAAATTTACATTCTAAGCCCGGCCGCACATCAAGCGTAATAAATCTATCGAAAAATGTCTTAACAATAAAGTATGGTCAAATGTTAATGTTTTTAGTTTAATTTCCAAGCATATGTACAAATAGTAGTTGTAGCATTCACGAATTTATCCAAGGTTCAAAATCCATGAGGGTTAAATTTTCGGGTAAGTAAATTAAATATGACATTAACCTCAAGTTCCTCTAAGCGATGCGATAAAAAATGAATTAAATCTAAGCGATGAAATAAAAGCAGTGTGTCTTCGATTTCCTTCCCATAGAATTTGTGAATCTCTGCAATAGAAAAATTCCAACATTTTAGATAACGTGAAATACCCGTCACTTAAATAGTCCAAATTTTAGGGTTCCGTACCTCAAAAGAAACACTGAACCATTATAGGATCACTTTATTGTCCGTTTGTCTGTCAAGACTCAAGACTATCTTGGAAACGCGTGAAGGTATCGAGTTGAAATTAAAACCATATAATTACTCAGTTCTACACTATCAAGTTCTAGTCCCTTGAAGATGTGAAAAAATCAAACTTGTAAGTAAACAAAAAAAGGTACGGCCGTTTATGTCGCCAAAAACATATATTTCGACATTCTCACGGGCATCAAAATGTATAGGGTACTTTTCGTTGATCTAGCTAGAACTATGAAATTTGTGAAGTTATATAGTCTTACACTACAAGTCAGGGAAAATCTCAAACTCCACATTTGTAATTAAATCATAAAAAATTTAGTCTCTATTTAAAGTATAACCTACAATTTTATACGGGACCCTCGGTGGGCGAGTCCGACTCGCACTTCCCGTTTTTAGTCTCATGAACGGCCAGCCTGACCATACCAAAGAGACACAGCATCTATTAGCTGGATAAGTTACATAAGAAAATCTACCCTTAATTATTTTTTTTTTATGTTATATTTCTCGTAATAAAGTCATTTTAGTATTAGGGATCTATTAAATATCTACATAATATAATTATCGATGTTGAAACTAGGTGAGTGATGAGCACGACATCACTGGGAGAAGAACTGACAAGCGAGAATTAGTGACGACCTACAAAATTTCGAAACATCTTGCATATACGTGTCTCTGTCTAACTTCTATTAGCAGCGCCTAATGTCAAAGTGAGTCTAATATATTAAGTTCAGTAGCTGTTTTTGCTAGGTTTCTATGCTTTAGTTATTCTTCTGAGGTTCTGAGGTCCTCATTGTCTCACTCCTCAGAAGAAAAACTAAAGCATTAGCTATTCAGTTAGGCAATGCGCGCATTATTGCTATTCGGCCAGTGTTGCCAGTTCTACTTCTGTTTTCGTAGATCCATGTATTTTTAGATCTCAACTGAAAACCTTTCACGTAGATCTATGTATTTTAATAATTTATTGCAAACATTTTTTTAAAAATTGTTTGAGTGCGGCAAAGCAGTGTGAGCGGATCGAGCGGCGTTGAGCACAACCAACAGCAAAATACAATTATATAGTTTGTGAGACCATTTATTAATCATAATAAATATCCACAAGCGGTGATTAAAACTATTATTAATATTAGATAATTAATATATCGTCCGGCCATGATGGAATGTTCCAGGAAGAAGAAGGAAACGTCATTACGTCATACGTCAGAGCTTAACGGATGACAGTCATTGGTGTTGTCACAAGTAAATAAATATTTAAGGAATGTCATACACGAATAAAGAAGTCGATTCATTACACAATTTAACACTTCCCCTCATTCCTTACAATGTTTAGTCAAATAATGTATATAATACAATGTCAATTGTAACAAATACAAAAATAAAATACTTGACAAAACATACAAATAATCATTGTATACTTAAGTAGATACATCAGGTGTCAATATGTTCATACTTTCAACAAAAAAGTAATGTTTATCTTTACACAAAGGTTTGGTAAGAACGTCAGCTATCATTTCTTCAGTACATAAATACTTCACAGAAATAGACTTACTTCTAACTAAATCTTTCACAAAATGAAATCTTATGTCGATATGCTTCGTCCTTTTGTGACACAGTTCTCTACATTCTAGGAGCTTTTGAGCACTTTGGTTATCATTGTAAACTGTACAAGACACCTCTTTATACATAAGCTCAGACAACAAGTTCTTAATAAAGGATAAGTCTTTACATATATCTCCTAATGCCAAATACTCGGCTTCAGTACTAGACAAAGCGACACATCTCTGTTTACGAGACTCCCAGTTAATAGTACTGTCTCCTAACTTTATCACAAAACCAGTGTACGATTTGCGGTCATTAACATCATTGCCCCAATCGGCATCGGTATATCCTACCAAATCAAAATTAGCACTCTTTATAAAACATAAAGAATTGTTAATTGTACCGGCTAGATATCTCAATATTCTCTTAGCCGCGGTCCAATGAGATTTATCAAAACAGTTTGTAAACTGACTCAACTGGCTACATGAAAATGAAATATCTGGTCTAGTACACACAGACAAATACATAAGACATCCCATGAGTTGTCTATAGTTATAGGTTTCATCTTTTAAATGCATATTTACATCAGTGTTCTTCATCAATTTACAATTTAAAACCATAGGGGTACTAACTGGTTTACAATTCTCCATATCAAAACGTTTTAACAACTTTTTAATATATTCAGTTTGATCTAAACACAAAGTACCTTTACATCTGTCTCTAGTCACTCTCATGCCAAGACAGTTTTTGAGTGGTCCCAAATTTTTGACATTGAATTTCACTTGTAATACATTAATTAACTGCTCTTTAATTGAACTATTTTTAGAATAAAAAACATAAAAATCATCGACATATACTGCAATGACAACAAAGTCTTTATCTAAATTCCTTGTATAAATACATGGTTCACAAAGAGACTGTTTGAAACCAATTTCTGTTAAAACATTATGTAATTTTTCATTCCACATTTTACTAGATTGTTTTAAGCCATATAAGCTTTTCTGCAATGAACAGAACTCATTAGGATTATTATTACTAAAACCTACAGGTTGCTCCATATAGATAACTTCATTAAGATTACCATTAAGGAATGCAGTTGCAACATCAATATGATCTATTTCTAAGTCCATTTGAGTTGCCAATGAAAACAATATTCTCAGAGAAGAATGTCTAACCACCGGAGAAAAAGTGTCATTATAATCTACCCCTTGCTTTTGGGTAAAACCCCTGGCAACCAGTCTAGCTTTAAACCTATCAAATTTCCCATCTGCATCATGCTTTAGTTTGTAAACCCATTTGCACTAGTAGGTGTATATTGGGCATTCTAAAACAGTTTTCATCAAAACACCGCAAACGAACGCAGTGAGATTTGAGCTACGCTTCGCTGCGCTCTAGCTCCGCAAATCTCACTGCGTTCGTTTACGGTGATTTGATGAAAACAGTTTAAGATTGCCCAATATACATTATATAGGGTTAAATGGAAAAGAAGATTTTTTATTTCATTTCATTTCATAATGTTTCTATTGTGTTGTGTTGTTTGACTGTAAACAGTATACTTTTGATTGATTGCGATTTACTAGACACATTTTCAAGGTTTTCTATCTCAGAATATTAAGGCATTCAACTAGGTAGCAGTGCAATAACAACAGAAATTAAACAGGTTGAGGTTTCGTAGCTTCAGGACTCAACTCTCGGATAAGTATCTGTACCGTTCTACACTCTGCCTGCCATACAGTTTCAAAGCATTCCCACGAAATTCATTTATCAGCAATAAATTTATTGCACATTATTCATATATCCAGTTACGAGTGCTTACTCAAATAATAAGGCTTCTTTCACACGTTAATACTTTTATTTGTTTATTAAATTACTTCAATTAAATATATTCTTTATTATAAAACAAAGTATAAAATTAATAATTTTTACAAAATATTTAAAAGGGCGGGCTAATCCCTGAAAGATGTGTTCCAGTCATCACACGAATAAAAAATAGAAAATAAATATTCCAATAATTTAAAAAATGAAAATATAAAAAATATTAAGAACATTTTAACTACCTACCTTGGGTCAACATGGCTGACTAAGGTCTTAACATCCTAATTAAATAGGGTAGTGCGGTGGGAACGTGTATGAGATGCTGCCGATGAATACCACCTATGTATTATTACAATAATTTTCTTAAACTTCTGTGGTTCTGTCGTCATGTCGTATCAATATCGTTATGCTATAGATACATTCGGTTCGCCTAATAGAACGATATACCTATTGATTATCTGTTTTAAATAGTAGTATCGAAAAATGAAAATTAGAAATCGCATCCGTTATGTATTATAAAGAAGACTTTTTAATTTGGAGATAATATTCGTTAGTAATTGTAAATATGTATGTACATGTATAATTTAAATAAATATAATAAACCCGAAATGAAAAAAAAATTGGAGCATGCAGCCTTACACGAGATTTCTGCATCAGCAGAATTAAACGGTAAACAATTATTTTGCTGTATATGCACAGTATTGTATTGCAAGTTTGTGGAAATAAACGACAAACAATTAATTTGCTGAATATTTCCGCGTCGTATTGCACATTGGTAGAATTATGGGTAAATATCAAATTTTGCTAAATATCATGAAAGTCAGAGGTGCAAAACGTTATTAGGTTTTATATTTTGAGTATGGGACCGACTTTTTGAAAGTAAACTACCAAACTATAATCTTCTCTTAGATGTTGTGATGCTGAATAACGATCTACTACTACCTCGAAAATAAAAATCCAATACACGTAATTGCATCAGTTCGTCGTTTTGTTTCTTTCTTGCTACGTAAGTACTTTTTTTTTTATATAGCTGACGAAGTTCAGCCGATGATCGGACCGTTTTTGGATCATACGCAACTGCGGATCAAAAATTTTGTTGCAGACCTGAGAACTGCTCCACTCACACGTCCGCGGGACTATGGTCCCCAAGCGCAAATTATGTAAACCGTCCCGGGTACCATAGTACCCAAAGCGCTTCGCGTCTCCTTTGCCTAAAACGCGCGGTGTGATAAAAAAATCACGAAAAAAAAAAAATTTTCTCTAAATAAAGTGTCAGTTCTTTAGTGTTTGAAAAACGAACACAGAGCTGCGTTCAGAACCTACGCTCGAGTGCACTCCGAGTGCACTCTGACAGCAACCAACCCGTTCAGAGCCTCCGGGTAAAAAACGCTCTAACAGGCGGTTAGTACACTCTGTGCCCGTTCAGAAGCTTCGAGTGATGCAACCAAACAACCAACTCGAGCGTAGGGTAAAAAACACTCTGACAGATTTTATGTCAATGTCGATGTCAAAAATACGCTAATTATTTATTATTTTATTAAATAACACTACTTTGAACTCTTTTAAGCCTAATACTAGGGAAATATAGTGATTTCTATGTGTTGTAATTATTTTTAAGCAGAAAAATGGATATTTACTGTTAATTTCATAGTAAGGATTAGTAATATTTTGCCCTTTGCTTGATCTTGATCGGCAAGATACAAACTAAAAAAAAAGATAGCAACCGACCCGTTCTGAACCTCGGAGCGAGTGTGAAAAACACTCTCGGTTGCATTACTCTGACCCTCGGAACGCAACTCTGACCATGGAAGTGGAAGTGAATGCATTAGGCATCTCGATAACGTATAGTCATCATATCCGTGAATGCATATTTGTTTTCTTATAAATATTTTGTGTGGATATGATTTGGACGGAAATTAATAATTTTGTGATAATATATATAATATTTTATAATATTACTTACTTATTTAACAATATAAAAATTAATCAGCATTCTTTTTTAGATTAGTCATGTTAAATAAAAATGATTATAAAGATAAGGTATAGGTTGAGAACCTCAGTAAAATTATTACTTGCATTGCACTTTTCTTATATAAAATCTGGAAAAACTGTAGTCACAGCACAGTACACTCCAGTGCTATCTCTGACCACTAACAGTGCTTCAGTACCTCCTCATCAAAAAATCTCAAGACCAAGACTGCTGAAAAATGTTCGTAAGTTTTTATACTTTATCGGCCTTACAAATAAAAAACTTATTCCTAGGAATAACCTCGGAATAGTCATTCCGTGTTTTGTCTTATTTTGACATATTACATCTGACATGTGTTAAAACAAGACAAAACACGGAATAAATTATTCCGAGGATTATCCTCGGTATAAGTTTTTATTTGTAAGGCCGTATTGCTATACTTTATTGGCCTTACAAATAAAAACTTATACCGAGGATAATCCTCGGAATAATTTATTCTGTGTTTTGTCTTGTTTTAGCACATGTCAGATGTAATATGTCAAAATAAGACAAAACACGGAATAACTATTCCGAGGTTATTCCGAGGTATAAGTTTTTTATTTGTAAGGCCGTTAATCTATTCTTTAAATGTCTATAAGTGGTTGATCATCTTCATGCTTCAACAAATTGAGCCGTTGGACCAGGCTGTATATGACGTGACCTCTCCAAGTGCTGTCTTCACGAGGGACCATCAAGCCCAGCAGTGGCATGCTGATTGACTGATGATGATGATATTTTTTTTATCTTATGAATTGAAGATGTGAATCTTCAACTCGTTTTCTTGTAACCACTCTTAATACTAATATGACATTTACTATTTTCAGGTCGGATAGCAAGCAAAACAAAAGGTCAGCCAAGAAGAGCTGTGAATCTGACCTTTTCTTTGATACCGACGACGGAGACATCAGGTACTTTTATTACTATATTTACATATATCTAAACTTCAAGTGTTTAATGTGTACAATAATCGTGTATCCTTTTTCTATCTCCCTAGTCCAAAGAAGAGAAGCAAGGCGATAAAGTGCCTATCGAAGGCGAAGAGTGCAGAAGTGAAGAATACATCGTCGTCCAATACTTCTGAGTGGTTGTTCGACTCAGAGTCGGACAGCGAGGTTTCGCGGCCGCCAAACCTGCCAAACAAGACCACCAGTATCCTGACACGCCGAGTACCTGGTGGTGTAACGCGTCGGACTGCACAGCTCGACGGCGACTTGCTAGTGGAGCTACGCCTCTACAACCAGAAGGAGGTATCTAATCTCAGCGGCCTTGACCGGTGCGAGCGCGCTATCGTTTGGGTACGCTTGCAAGGCGAAGCAGAATCTCCAGAATTTTACGCATTAAAAAAATTTGTAAAATTAGCTAAGGCAAAGTTTTATCCCACAGAGGGGATATTTTATAAAGATAAAGTTAAAAAATAGGTTCTCTTTTGTTTCTCTCTGCGTAAATTATGTTTTAGCTGGTTTACTTATTGTTTATCGTTAGCAAACTCAAAGATTAGGTACTTACATACTTAAGCCTTTATTACTTTAACTTTGAGAATTTGTACTGTCCAAATCATAATGTCGAGGTCTACTTTCTGTTCAGTTTGTGACGTATCCGTAAATAACAAAGTTTTCTCTGCACATTTGAAAAGTATTTTACATAAGAACAACAGTTCGGTCGTTGATAGTGAGGGGGTTGAAAAAGTTCATAGCGCTTTTCGTAATCGTATAGCATCGTACCATGTTCGATATCAAGATGAGGGTCATGATAGTGCGCGTGTTCGCCTGCCCGCCGAGTTTTTATGGCACTTGCGCTCTCGCGTACGCCTATTGCTCATAGCGAAAATTCAAGCTCACACTAATGTTAAAGCTAATTTTGAACTTTTCTGTGAATTCTTTCTGCTTAGTAAGTATGATTCGATTTCAATCAAGTCATTTGCAACGGAAAACTTCATCTTGCATCAAAACTTCAATTTTGAAGATATGTTTTCAAAAATTATTCACTTAATTTGTAAAAAAATTGAAGAATTTGAAGAAAGAGATAGTGGGTGGGCCTATTTACAAAGCCTATATCTAGAAGTAAATATAAACAAATATAACCCGTTAAGAGGCTCCAGTTTTATAGAATTACCAAAGTCCATAAAATGTAAACGAGCATGTATCAACATTCAAAATTCTGATAATTATTGTTTTTTATGGTGTGTCATGGCAGCACTATTTCCTATAAACAGAAACGCACATCGAACGTCAGCTTACCCACACTTTAAAAATGTACTCAATATCAAAAATATGATTTTTCCAGTTGGGTTTGCGGACATCAAAGTTTTTGAAAAGAATAATCCTCGCATAAGTATTAATATTTACGGCATTCAAAAGAATGGTAACATTGTTGGACCTTTATACAAAAGCGAGATTCGCAAAGATCATCACATTAATATGCTTTTCCTGGAAAACAGAAAACGCACCCATTACTGTCTTATTAAAGATTTATCTAAATTACTTTGTCTTCAATTAACTAAACATCATTCTAAAATATATTTATGCGAGGATTGTATGATATTCTTTGATAGTAATGATAAACTGAAAGCTCATGTTTGTGGTGGTGTATCGACAATATTACCCGGTGATGGAACACGAATTCAATTTAATCATTACGAGCGAATGCATGACATGCCCTTCGTCTTATACGCAGATTTTGAATCATTATTAAAACCAACTGAACTCGATTCTGGATCAGGCTGTACAAAGATATTGCAAAAACACGTACCATCAGCATTTGCTTATTACGTTGTGTGTTCTTATGATAAGTCGCGTAATAAATATGTATCTTATCGAGGTCCAGCATGTGTAGAAAAGTTTTTAGAAAGTCTATTATTGGATATAACCGATATTTATAACGTTTTGCTGTCGCCAGTGGCTATTTGTTTAACAAATGAAGACAAAGCGAACTTTGCTCGGGCTACAAATTGTTTTCTTTGTGATAAAATATTGTTTGACGATAAAGTTAAAGATCATTGCCATCTTACAGGACGGTATCGTGGTGCAGCTCATTCTTATTGCAATATTAGATATCGTTTGCCTAAGTTTGTTCCTATATTTTTTCATAATTTAGCGGGTTATGACAGTCATCTTTTTATACAACAGTTGGGAAAACTATCAGGAAAAATACAAGTAATAGCAAAAAATAAGGAAAACTACATATCTTTTACAAAATTTTTTCAAATTAATGATAAAGATATCATACCTGTTCGATTTGTTGATTCTTTTAAATTTTTAGGCACAAGTCTAGAGAAACTTGTCGCAAACTTAAAAAATGACGACTTTAAACATCTGCGGCGTTATTTTCCTTCTCGTGAGCATTTTGCTTTAATAAAACGAAAAGGGGTGTATCCATATGAATACATGACTACTTGGAGTTCATACGAAGAAAAAGTACTTCCGCCTCAGGAGTTCTTTTTCAGCAAATTACGCAATAGTAATATATCTAAAGTAGATTATGATCATGCAAAAAAAGTCTGGCAAACGTTTGAATTATCGAATCTCGGTGAATACACAGACTTGTATCTTAAGTCAGATGTTCTTTTATTAGCTGACGTTTTTGAAAGTTTTCGCCAGACATGTAAGATGAATTATAAATTAGATCCAGCCTTTTATGTTACAGCACCGAGTCTCAGTTTTGATGCCATGCTATTAAAAACAGATGTTAAATTAGAATTAATACACGACCTGGAAATAATAAGAATGATTCAAAAAGGTATTCGCGGTGGAATATGTTTATGTTCGACAAGGTATTCAAAAGCCAATAACAAGTATTTAAAAACTTACGATCCAAGAAAAAGTAATAACTTTCTAATTTATATCGATTGTAATAATCTCTATGGATATGCAATGTGTGCTTATTTGCCTCATTCCAATTTTAAGTTATTGAATGACTTGGAAATCGCTGGAATAGATTTTATAAATGTGCCAACTAACGGAGACACTGGTTATATACTAGAAGTAGATTTAGAATACCCCGAACATTTGCATAATGATCATAACGATTTTCCATTCTGTGCTCAAAAATTTACTCCGCCAGGTTCTAAAACTTCAAAATTGATTCCAAATTTATACGATAAATATTTCTATGTCATACATTTTGCTCATCTGCAAACATGTATAAAACATGGTTTGTTGTTAAAAAAAATACATAGAGTTATTCAATTTAACCAGAGTCCTTATTTAAAGCAGTATATTGACATGAATACTGAATTACGAAAAAAAGCTAAATCTACATTTGAACAAGATTTCTTCAAACTTCTTAACAACAGTATATTTGGCAAGACGTTAGAAGACACAGAAAAGAGGGTTAATGTGAAATTAGTCAATAAGTGGAATGATGATAGTAACAAAACAAAGAAAAGTTTCTGTGCAGAGCAAATGATAGCTCGACCAAATTTTCACAGTGTTACAATTTTCACTGAAAACTTGGTAGCCATTCAAATGAAGCCTGAAACAATCACTTTGGATAAACCTATATACATTGGTTTTTCCGTTTTGGAAATATCTAAGAGTCACATGTTTGATTTTCATTATTCTATTATGAAGCCTTTTTATAAGGAAAAGTTAAAACTTTGTTATACGGATACTGATAGTTTTTTGTATTCAATAGAAAGTAAAGATTTTTATGCTGATTTAAAATTAAATTTTCTTCCCTATTTCGACACTAGTAATTATTCTGTAAATAACGTATACGACATTCCTAGTTGGAACAAAAAGGTGCCAGGTCTCTTTAAAGATGAGCTAGGAGGAAGTTTGATTTCGAAGTTTGTAGGATTAAGGTCCAAGTTATACTGTATTAAAACGGCAGAAGATGAATTAAAAAAAGCAAAAGGCATACAGAAGCAAGTATTAAAAGATGTACAATATAAAGATTATTACAAGGTATTAAATGAAAATACATTTTTAAAGAAAAAAAATATCATATTTAAATCTCTTAAGCACGAAATATTTACTCAAGAACAAAACAAAATAGCTTTGTCGGGTAATGACGATAAACGTATCATATTAAAAAACAAAATTTCTACTTTATCATGGGGTCACTGGGATAGTTTAGTTTAATATCATTAGTTTTTCTTTAGAAGCACCGTATTGTATAGTTTATTATTATTTTAATGGTAATCATGAATCAAATTGTAAGTTGAGAAATATGTTACCCCATCATCTATTTATTTATTATATGGCTTAAGTAATGAATAAGATAGAATAAAAACATACATGAAATTGTATAGTATGTACCGACACGGCACTTTATATTGTAAAGTTATTTAATTTTAATATTGTTATCCATCAGTTATTTGTTTAATAGTATTATACATTGTTTTTAATGGTAAATAGGTAAATTAATTACCTAGTTTTAATCAAATACTTAATGTTGTATTGTAACGATGAAAATATATAACGTTATAAACCAGCTACCATGTTTTTTTTTATTTCATAATCCATAAAATATAAAACTATTAATAAAATAGCACACGCAATGAACAATTCGAAACTGGTTGGGACATGTTATTGCTGATTTAGGTATTCCAACTTATAGTTCATTAGTAATTTGTCCAATTGCGATTCCGTGCGAATGCTTTGTTGTTATGTCAGCATTATATTTACACTATAAATAGCTATTAAAGTTGAATGTTTTTAAAATTTGTTTCACACATAATTAATCAAGTGACAACTACGGTCACCCAAATACATCATGGTAAGTCGTATAAATTATTTTTCTTCAAACTCTTTTCTTGTGTAGTGGTTAGATCACTAGTTAATGTTTATTTGTATATTTGAATTAGTTGGAAGATAATGTTGTTGTTAAAAACTTATGGTTGTGATGCTGTTATTGTGATTCTCATATTCTATCGGTTCCGTATAAGATAGTCAGCCTCCTTGTGGATCCTAGATATACTCTTCTACCTCCGCCACTATATCAATCATTTCTTCGATGTGAAATTATTTTTGTTGCATAATAAATTTAATTTCAGAATAGCCAAGAAATCTCGCAGTCGCTACTCATAAGCAAGGAGGCAACAGAAGATTATCCTCCTTGCTTTGAGCAAAATGCGCAAGATATGTTGGAGGGCTTCTCTGAAGAATTTCCATATTGGAATGCTAAAGATTCACCGCTGCATGCCAAGGTGGTTAAAAGTCTTTTTAATAAAAAGAAGCCCATGAAGAGGAGAAGCAAGTTACTGCAGAATACGAAGGGGAACGAACCTTCTTATTTAATTAAAACAATGCCTACTAAAGGGCGGCGATTAATTAAATTAGAAATATTAGATCTGGAATCAACCAGCAATGATCCATTAATAAAAACACAATATGTGGTAACCGAGCATATTGATCCAATAATGGATCAAGCAGAAAATATTATAACTAATATCTCTAAGAAAATATGTGGTTACAGTTATAGTTTTTAAATAACTATTGCTGACCTATAACATTTGTAGATGTATATTAAAATTCTCTAATGTGCTAGATGCGTACCTACTATCTTTAGTTACGTGTACACTCACGGAGATACATTATTTCGACAACATTATTCTTCTGAAAAATTATAGTAATGCTTATAAATTTTACTAACTAAGACTTATGTTATTTTAAATAGTTATGTTAGTTTAAGTCTTGTATTGTTTTCAATAAATATTATTTAAAAATAAAAAGACTTGTATGAAAATATTTGTTTTTATTTTAACACCTCTATAATATAATCAAATATTTTGAAAAACATTCATTCAGAATTACCTCTATAAATAAATCTAGGATAAAATTTATTAGAATTCAAATACATAGTTTAAAATAATGGTAATAAAATTAAAAATATAGTTTTATTTATTAAAGAACGCAGTCTATTACTTTGTTAAAGTAGGGATGCAAGTAATTAAACAATGTTTATTTTTAAGCATCGATTCCTTACTCATATCATTTTTTATTGCACGATTCGAGAGGGGTGAGAGCTCTTTCTTCTCTCTCAGTGCACTTACAAAAGTAAATATACTGCTAGTTCTCTTATTATTACGAACGCAAAGTGTTATATCCATTTTGTTAAAAGCCACGAATCAAAGCGGATAAGTTGCTATGAAGTTCCTCAAACAAAAGGAAACGTTAAAATTAGATTATAATATCTGTCCTGCATCATTATGTGAAGCAAAGGGACATGGCAACTTATTGCCGAGCACTATACGATGTATTGTTTGTGGACCATCAAATTGCGGCAAGACAAACTTAGTAATAGGTTTGTTATTACATGAGAATGGTGCACGTTTTCGTAACTTATATGTATATTCTAAATCATTATACCAACCAAAATATGTGTTCTTAGAAAAAGTATTAGATTTAGTTGCAGACATATCTTATAGTAAATATAACCATAATAGTGATATCATAAGCCCACACGAAGCTTTGCCAAACTCCATTATAATATTCGACGACGTAGCTTGTGAAAACCAAAATAGCATTCGGGATTATTTTGCTATGGGTCGACATAAGAATATTGATTGTTTTTACATTAACCAAACATACAGTAAAGTACCTAAACAACTTATAAGGGACAATTCTAACCTCATTATTTTATTTAAACAAGACGATGTAAATTTAAAACACGTTTACGATGAGCATGTAGGTTCAGATATGTCGTGGTCTCAGTTCCGTGAAATGTGCTCAACTATTTGGAATAAACCATTTAATTATGTTGTGATCAATAAAGACTGCGAAAGAAATAAAGGATGTTATAGGATGGCATTCGATACTTTTGTAGTAGTAGATTAATATACATAAGTTATTGTTTCATCAATACACAATCACTATTACTCTGGATTTTGCATTGAACGGAATCCTTGTCAAAATGGAAAAGCAACTTAAAAAACAAATTGTAAAAGCTGCAGCTGCTGTAAAAAGAAAGGTTGAAATGATAAAGGATATGAAAAATACAAATGATGCCACTCTGGAATCCATATTCAAACCTATAACCGATCCACTGAAACAAATAGCCATTAAGAACAATGAAATTTCTCATGAAGATGAGGATGAGTTTGAACATTATACAATAAAAAAAAATAAACATAATGACAGTGAGGCAACAAATTTTTCTGATGACGATTTTAATGAAGAAGAGGAACAACAGTTCTATAAAAAATTTAATTCCGAAAAAACCCTTGTCGTATCACCTTCTGACAACAATAATATGAGTGATGCTTCCTTTAAATCTTTTCAATCATCACCAAATGTTTCACTTAATAGTTTATCGTGGTGTGCTTCGCCCGACGCAAATATCCCTTTTGGAATAAAAAATGAACGAGGAAAACTTATGCTCGGCCAAACACGTGTTTTCGACGACGGAAAAATTATAAAAATTGGAAATCGAAGTTTAAACAAAACTCTTGGATTAAAAGAATTACTATTTGAAAAGACACCAAATTTGGATGTTATCACAGATGAAGATTTGCAAAATTATAAAGAGCTTCTAATAGAAACTAATGCACATAGGCGTAATTGTGATCCACGCAAGCCAATTAATAGTAACAAAGGGTTTAAGTACATGCATATTATTAAACCACTGTTTAAGTTCTCTAGAAATAAGTATGACAGCACAGAAAGTCTTACGGTAGGAAAAGGAATAAATCTTTTAAAAAGTGTAAAGAAAGATATAGATTACGTTTATTGGGATGATCCAAATGAATTAGTAGATCGATTGAAATTACTGTTTGCATCTCGTGATGCTGGCAATACCGGCTTAGATAATGAAATTATTGCGATTATAGAAGAGCTGTACGAAGCAGGCATCATTAAAAAAACCAAATATAAGGAACCGAATTTTAAAAAACTGATCAGTAGTTATACAGCAAACACCGCATAGATACGGAAATGAATGTAGATAAATTTGGTCATCACGTTCATAAACGTTTACGATTAGAGGAATATATTGGAAATCTCAACGATACATTAGTGAAGTCAGAAACAGGTGAATATGATTTAAAATCATCAAGATTAAAAGGACTTATATCGCCAGGCAATGATGACAAAGCCGCAAATAAAGCTTACGTGGATGAAAAGACACACGAACTAAGAACTTATATTTTAAGTGATGTAAATATTCATTTAAATGATTTTGAAAGTTCAATACTTAATAAGCTAACCACCTTGTTTTACACAAGGACAGAAATTGATCACATGCTTCAAGAGAAACCAGATAATAATGAGCAAACAAGACATAGTGAATGAGCTTCACAAAGCAGCAAGAAGGAATTTTTCCCGGCGATGTACGATCATAAAAGGAATAGATGATTTATGGCAAGCCGACCTCATAGATTTGCAAAAATATTCACAGTTTAATAAAGGGTATAAATATATTCTTATCGTAATTGACACTTTATCAAAATATGTATGGATCAGATCTTTAAAATCAAAAGCGAAAAATTATGTTACAGATGCAATGCAAAGTATTTTAACTACATCATTACGAAAACCTAAAAATTTACAAACTGATTTAGGCACAGAATTCTACAATGATAATTTTAAACAATTAATGAAAAAGTATAATATTAATCATTATTCAACATATTCTATTAAAAAAGCATCTATAGTAGAAAGAGTTATAAGAACAATTAAATCTCACCTTTACAAACTATTTAGTTTGAACGGAAATTACCAATGGTATAAAAATATTTTAAAGGACGTTGTAGAACACTACAATAACACTTTGCATAGAATAACAAAATTTAAGCCTGTGGAAGTTAACAAAGTAAATGAGCTTATAGTCAAAGGTTATATTATGAATTCTCAAAAGAATAAAACAAGTCGGGGATATACATTTCGTGTTGGTGATTATGTTCGCATAAGTAGATATAAAGCAGATTTTTACAAAGGCTATACGCCAAACTGGTCCACCGAAATATTTCGTATAGTAAAAGTTAATCACACTAACCCAACAACTTATCAAATAGAGGACAGACGCAATCAAAGAATCCTCGGCTCATTTTATGCATACGAGTTACAAAAAACTAAGTTTCCAGACCTATACCTCATTGAAAAGGTTATAAAAAGAAAAGGAAACAAATTGTTTGTAAAATGGTTAGGATTAAGTAATAGCGAAAATAGTTGGGTTGATAAGAATAAATTGGTTTTATGATATAAAATAGCTCAAGATATCTTTATTGATTCACTTTTTGTTTATCAATGAAGAAAGGAAGTGGTATCATAAACAGCTTAATAAATAAGATTCCGTTTGAGTTACATTTACCGGGCTACCAATATTGCGGACCCGGCACAAAGCTTCAGAAACGATTACTTAAGGGTCAGCGAGGAATTAATAAATTGGATAACGCTTGTATGCACCACGATATTGCTTACATAAACAACGACGCTAACGTAAGGCACAAAGCTGATCTAGATCTATTAAATATGGCTCAAAGAAGATTGAAATCAAAAGACGCTGGAAAGAAAGAAAAAATTGCTTCATGGATAGTAAAAAATGCTATGAAGGCCAAATTAAGAGCTGGTGCAGGTGCTCGGTCGTTTATGACGGCTGTGAAAAAACTCAAATCTAAATTAAAAAAAATAAAATCTAAAGACACAAATTCTACTATTAAATATGCGGTCGCCGCTGCAAAAAAACTATTTAGAAATCAAAATAAAATGAGTTTACCTCGTTGTATTCCTATTCCAAAATGTGGAGGACTGTTACCGTTAATTCCTATTTTCGCGGGATTATCAGCTTTAGGTTCACTGGCTGGTGGAGCAGCTGGCATAGCAAAAGCGGTTAATGATTCAAAAGCAGCTCAAAAAGCTCTTCAAGAATCGGAACGACATAATAAGATGATGGAGGCGGTTGCTCTCGGAAAAGGATTATATATTAGACCTTATAAAAAGGGTGCAGGTCTATATTTGAAACCCTCAAAAACTAATAAAGCGGCTACCTAGGCGGGCATTAACTAATTGGGATATATTAGAACATGCTAGTGATATTCCATTTTTTCGTGGTGTTTTCATGAGGGATACGTTGCCCTCAAAACCTAGGAAGATAGAATGCGGTATTATAAATTTAGATACTTCAAATAACATTGGAACACATTGGGTAGCCTACGTGAAAGAAAATAAGTATGCTGAATATTTTGATAGTTTTGGTAATCTGAAACCTCCGTTAGAACTACTTGATTACTTAAGAAATGTTTCTTTAAATTATAACTATGAGCAATATCAAACATTTGACTCTGTTAATTGCGGCCACCTTTGTATAAAATTTTTAAAGGAGTATTGGAAAACACATTTATATAAAGCTTGAAATAAAATTCTTTATCAGTAGTAAAATGTCTTTCACTGTGTCTATAACTGGAAAAGGATCCTCTCTGATAACAAACTACTCACCTACTTTGGAATTAAGTGGATACTATGAGTGTGGATTGTTGTATTTTTCAACATTTAATTCTATACCCAACATAGATAAAAGAAATAATAAATTCTACTATGACGATAACGAAGTAATCGAAATACCTGAAGGAGCTTATGAACTTCAAGATATCTGTGATTATTTAAAGACATACATTAGAAATGCAATGTTAAAATTAACTTGTAATAATAATACCTTAAAAACTACAATTTTTTGTACTAAAGATGTTCATTTTTACAAAAGTGACTCACTTGGAAGGATTTTAGGTTTTGGTGGAGAAACAATAAAGGCATTAAAAAGGACCGAATCTCTGTATCCTGTCAGTATATTGCCAACAACCATTGTGCGCATCGAATGCGACGTAGTTAGTGGGTCATTCGTGAACGGATCTGCAAGTCATATTATTCACGAGTTTGTTCCTAACGTACCACCTGGTTATCGGATCATTGAAGTGCCGAAAAATCTAATATATTTTCCTGTAAATAAAAGTTCTATAAGTGCAATAACTATACAATTATTAGACGCCGAGAATAAACAAATCAATTTACGAGACGAAGAAGTACAACTGTATCTACATTTTCGTAAAAATGATAAATTTCAATAAAAATCATGACACAGCTTGCATTCAAGTTAGTACTAGAAGATCACCTCATAAAAGCACACCGCTTCACATAAAAAAGAAGCTCACCAAAAACAATAAGGAATTTTTGAAGTTGATTGGCTTGTTAAAATGAATATTTTAAATATATCTCAATCAACATCATACGACAATAGTATTGAAAGTTTCGAATATCATTCTTATAAACCGTACGTAACAAGTTTCAACAAGAATGATGAAATAAGAATACCTATTAATCAACAAGATCTATGTCTGTTACCCTCACTCAGCACTTTGTATATTGAGGGTAAAGCCAATGTTTATAATAGTTCGACTAAAGAAAAAATATCAAATGTGTATTTTATCAACAATCCAATACTATATTTATTTCAAGATATTCGATATGAGTTAAACGGAATAGAAATAGACAAAATAAAAAATGCTGGCATAACTACAACAATAAAATCGTACCTCTCGTTAAATGATAATGAATCTAAATGCTCACGTGTATGGGGATGGTCAACTTCTGGTACAAACAATCTTAACGGAGGAATTTTTTCGGCTTCTGTGCCGTTGAAGAAAATTTTAGGTTTTGCAGAAGATTATGAAAAAGTTATAATTAACTCCAAACATGAATTGGTGCTATTAAGAAGCAATACGAATCTCAATGCTTTGAAATTAAATGTCGGAGAGGTGGTCGAAGATATAACTATTAGCAAAATTGTTTGGCGAGTTCCGCACGTTAAAGTATCAGATCGTGAAAGAATCAATTTGTTGAAACATCTAGAAAAGGACAGGCCTATTACACTAGCATTTCGAAATTGGGATTTGTATGAATATCCATTATTACCGAAGACACGTAAACACACTTGGTCTATCAAAACTTCGTCACAGATAGAGAAACCAAGATTCGTTATTATAGCCTTGCAAACCAATCGCAAACACAATGCGGAAATGTCAATGGCAGAGTTCGATCACTGCAATGTACGAGATGTAAAAGTATATTTAAATTCATCGTATTACCCTTATGAAGGATTGAATGTCAGTTTCTCAGAGGATAAATTTAATTTATTATACGAACAATATGCAAGATTCCAACAGTCTTATCATGGACGGCGACCAGAGCCGTTGATGAGCTTGAAGGAATTCAGAGACGTTACCCCATTATTTGTTATTGATTGTTCTCACCAACAAGAAATGATAAAGGGATCAATCGATGTCAGAGTGGAGATTGAAACAGACCAAGAAATCCCGGATCAGACAGCAGCATATTGCTTGATTTTAAATGACTGCATTTTTGAGTACAAACCTCTGAGCAATATTGTGAAGAAAATATCTTAACTAAATAAAGTGCAATCAAAAGGTATTTGAAAGAACAAACTTCAACTTTATGTTAAACAGTGGAATACAACGAAACAATGAGTGCTGATAAGAGTTCGATACTTTTTGTTGATGTTCAAGGATTCAAAGACTGCAAAAATAATTTTATTATTAAGGAATTTGCGTTAGCCACAAAAGAGTTTACGCAAGTCTTTTTAATAAAACCTCCATATTCGTATCTAAAATTATCTGCCGAAGAAAAAAGAGCAGTCAATTGGATTGAACGCAACAGAGGAATATACTGGAGTCAAGGCAATATAGATTTCAGAGAATTTAAGAGATTAATTATTCCAATTTTAAAGGACCAAACCATAATAATGAAAGGTGTTGAAAAGCAAAAATGGATTAAAGATTTGTGTTCTGACTGCTTTTTGATAAATGTTGAAGGCAAAGGTTGTCCTAATTTTGCAACATTGCGCAATAGTTATGCTAAAGGTGGAGCTAACTTCAATTGTATAACTCATAAAAAAGAGTGCGCTCTAAGGAATGTTTTATTCATAAAAAAGTGGTACTTAAGCACATGTAATTTATGACTTCAGTAAATTGTACTTGAATGAAAATTTGTATTTAAAGTATTGTTCAAGTTTAGCTATGATGATATTTGTTACTTGCTTTATAATAAAAAAATATTTTTAACAAAAATTTCTGCGTTTTATTAATGAAAACAAATATGGTGATTCAATATACTCGCATAACTCTTTATTTATCAAAAATTACAATTTAATGGTATGAATAATTTAACCCTGTATAATGTATATTGGGCAATCTCAAACTGTTTTCATCAAATCACCGTAAACGAACGCAGTGAGATTTGCGGAGCGTAACTTAGCATTCCATGCTATCGCGTTACAGAGAAGAGAGCCAAGAGCGGTGCCTGGGGCTTATGACCCTGGTGCAGGTTTAAGTAGCTACTTTATAATGCATTAACATTCACCTTCACCACCCCGGCTCCTCTCTCTGCCTAACCATAATTAATAATTATTTAATACAATTCCGTAAGTGAAGAAACTTAAACGTAAACAAACGGCCACAGCACCCACAGCAATTCAAATTCAATTTTTAAGTAAAGTGGCTTCTGTCAGATTTGACAATTTCGCCAATTTCGAGTGGGAAGCGAAAACACGGATATAAATTAGGAAGTTTAGCGGTATGATAGCTACTTAGCCGGTTGGGCTACCTGTGGACAATGCAAAGCGAACATTAAAATATAACATTAAAATATTGTTAGTAGCGGCTAAAATTAAGGGTTGTAGGTGAGAAGTTAAAGGAGGGTGTAGGTATGAGTTGAGATGTACCTAATGCCTAGGATAATTTTGTAGGAGGAAAATTATAGCTTTATTTGGTATTTCTCTATATATTTAAAGAGGATATTCAGGAAAGGGGTATTGATTTGAGTTAGGAGGAAATTCATATTTGATGGGCGAGGAATAGATTCAGGAAGCAGGTCGTACAAAGAGGTTTGATGTCTCGAACAATTAAAGAAAATATGATCCACGGTGCCTTCCTCAAAGCCGCATTCACATATGGAGTGGTCTCTTATGTGAATTTTAGCCAGAAAAACTGGAGAACAGACATGTCCAAGGCGTAGCCTAATAATGGTAGATGTGGTTAATTTATTGGCAGATCTGTAATTAAAGAACCATGGCTTAGTAGGAATATCCCTCTGAATGCTCCCATAAAATTTTCCTTTAAGGGTACAAGAGTGTGTCCATTCCTGTTGCCACTGCCTAGTAATATCTTCTTTTAAGGTTACCCGAATATCCTGAGAGAAGCATTGGTTATAGGTGGGGCTTCCTAAAGCTGTGGCCTGTTTAGCGCATGCATCAGCGTTTTCATTCCCCGTGATACCACAGTGTCCAGGGACCCAGCACCCACAGCAGTTCACTGGTTTCACAAACTATATAGAGATACTACGTATCAGACGGCAATCTCACATAGACAAATTTTTGCTTGAAAAAAGAACTGTCAATACTGAAACGATACATGACATTTCTTTTTTTTTTTGTTTTTTTTTTCAGATATGGCGACTGCTTATAGGCAAAGGGAGTAAACATACATTTACTCTTTTTTCGTCACATATCTTTTTAACTACTTTTGAAGTGAATAATTGTGCAATAAAAGAAGGTAGTATTTATTAAACTGTTTATTTTTACATTTTTTTTGGATATTTTTAGTAAGGTTTTTGCCTTTTACTCTTTTAAATTTTTTGTAACATTTTTTTTGTATCCATTTTCTTCCAAATACCTATTTGTTTCTTTAACAATAGTTCCAGATGACCTCAGGAGCTTTTCAGAGGGGTATGTTAACTTCTTTGCTTTCACTGTATTGTACTCCCGGGCACTTAACCAATTATGGATATTTTCAGTTTCAGTGCTCGTTAGACCGCTCTTCCATCTCTACAAAACCAGTTACTTTTTTCATCCCAGCTCGCAATCTAAAACAAAATAAAAATTTCATTTGTAACTTCAACATCCAATTTACATGAAGCTACGATATGATACATTATAATGTTTTCAGAATATTACCTGTTCTTTCAGAGCTGTAAAAATTTGTGGATTGATTCCAGCTTCCACATTTAAATTTGATGTGAATTTATTTAGTGTTGTTTTCGATGGTAAAATGAAAATTCTATGTAGAAACCTGTAAGCTTTCGGGCTTTGCTTCATTATACTTAAAGCAAGTAATTTTTCTTTTGCAGAGAATCGTCTTCCTTTTTCTTTCTATATGCTAAATTGATTTGCATTTCAATAATTCTTCTCGCATATGGATTTAATCCTCGAGTAACACTTGCTGGAACCTTTGTAAATTTAGGTTTCTTTAAATCTGAAAAGCAATAACAAACAAATTTAATATTTATTACATTTGACGGATCAGTGGTGCAGTGACTGAGTAGTTACAATGTGAGTTCAATTCCTACCAACGACAAACACTTATGTAATAAACATTAGCATTGTCTAAATATGTATAAAGGACATTGAACATAAGTGGTCGAAATTTCCACCAGTAACATGACATATGTATGTATGACATGTGTATATAGTAAAAAGATAGTACTAAACAAAACTTACTATTAACTATCTTACATAATGACAAGCCACTCTGAACCAAGTGCTTACTTCTTTGCTTAAAAATTATTTTTGATAAAGAAGTCTGATATCTGACCTTAACACACTTTTTGTTTAGTAACTAAGTACCAACCTGCATTTGATGTTGTATGTAGTCGTTCCTGTATATTTAAAGTTATGTCTTGTAACACTGCACAGAAAGGCTTGCAATAATTGTGGTCAAAGCGTCTTTTCTGGGAATAAGTGTGGTACTGAGAAATGTTCTCTGTAACAAATAAAAATTATTTATCATCACAAACCATTTTATATGACATCTATTCCTAATTCAGCATCGATTGATGATGTTTGTTAATCTTTTATTAAAAAAATATCTTATTATATTACTTTTTTCACATTAAGATACATATTTTGTCTAAATTATTACTGGGATACGTGATAATTAAGGTTAGGTGCTCACCAGTATCCTCAGAGTGTGATGACGATATGCCCGTAGTGATTTCTTCACTTGAGAATAGCGTTGGATGAGCAGTTATGAGTAAACGGTTTTTTGGTGTTATAAAACATTTCTCGAAATGCTTATGACAAACATAATGGTTTCTAGGCTCACTTATACTCAAATCCGGAAATTTGTCACTACCAAGACTTTCCTTGACTTTCCTTGTTGGTAAATGGAAAACGGTGTAAATAAACGTCCTGTCGTACACTATCACACCCTTCAACACAGCGAAAGTAATACATTTTAACAAAATGTAAATACTATTGCAAATATCACAGGTAATTGCGGAGATGTGGTCGGAAATTAATCAACGAATTGAAATGTCAGCCATATTGTTTATTTGTTTTCGTGCGTGACGGACGACGGGCCACAGAGGGGAAGGGAAGGGCAGGGCGGGGAGGGGTAACTGTCATCTGACGATGTAGGGCCCCTTTCTGGGATGAATAAAAAAATAGTATGGAGATTACCACCCGTGACTGGTTTTCAAAACTGAATGCCCTAACCGTCAAACGTTCGAATCACGAAATCACAGATTAGAGAGAATATATCTCAAGCAGCAGACTAAGTTTCTGACTGCCAGCGCCACCCGCGGCGCCGGTGAGAACTAAAAGTTGCCATTTTTGCAAGTTCCCTAACAGGCTTCACAATGAATTTTAATGCAGGAGACATTTGCGAGTTAACGCCGAAAATACTATTTAAAACTTAGCATCAATATTATCTCATTTTACCAAAAAATGTTAGTTACGAGGTGTTACATCTAGACAGACGATATGCAAGGAATTCGATTATTTGTTAATGAACGAACTGTTAAAGACCTAAGTATACCGATACGGTTTATCGGATTAGATACGCTTCCACGTGCGAGTTTTATCGATCTCTACTCGATCGTACGCATCGAACGCGTTAACGCGAATTTGATCGGTTTGAGTGCGGCAAAGCAGTGTGAGCGGATCGAGCGGTGTTGAGCACAACCAACAGCAAAATAAAATTATATAGTTTGTGAGACCATTTATTAATCATAATAAATATCCACAAGCGGTGATTAAAACTATTATTAATATTAGATAATTAATATATCGTCCGGCCATGATGGAATGTTCCAGCCCCCGTAGCACGTCCACCAAAACACGATATGATAAAGCGATATATCGCGGTGAACTGTCAAAATACGACGAAACTCTATTGTATTTTGACAGTTCACCGCGATAAACCGCTTTATCATATCGTGTTTTGGTGGACGTGCTAGGGAGGCAGGAAGAAGAAGGAAACGTCATTACGTCACACGTCAGAGCTTAACGGATGACAGTCATTGGTGTTGTCACAAGTAAATAAATATTTAAGGAATGTCATACACGAATAAAGAAGTCGATTCATTACACAATTTAACAAAAATGAATTGTTTACTTATTGATAATTTTAACATTGTACTGTACACATACTTTTTAAAAAGAGCAGGAAAGGTAAACGTGCATGAAGACGATATTGATAATGACATTATTACAAAAGTGAAACAGAAACCAGTACTTGATGATAAAAAAATCTAATTCAAAATCATCAAATGAATTCTGAAACCACTAGAATGAACACAAAATAATGATTTTGTAAAAAATAATATTTTTATTACTGAACACATCTTCAAATAACAAAAAAAGACAATAGAAATACACAATTTATACTTAAATAAATTATCACCTACTCAAAAATTCAAATTCAAAAATTATTTTTCGTAAAAATGACACATTAAATTAAAATAAAACATCAAATAATGCGTAGACACGCTATTAGTATGTATTGTGAGAATTCAGAAAGTTTTTGTTTAAAAAAATCTAATAAATTTTTAAACAGTATTATGCGGAATCTCAAGTTTGACATTTTGGGATGACAGGCTAATGTAGCATTAGATGAGGTTCATAAATTGTAGACTTTTAATGCCCAGAAAAAAAACCTCCAGCTACCAGAAACAAATTTTATCCACTATCAAACCACCAGAATTAGTGGAAAATTCACTAACTTGGAATCACTGGACGCTTCGATTTCAAAAAAGTTTCGTCACAGTCGCCCTCCGTGCGCGCACCAGCGTGACGTGACAGTTACAAATACATTTACTGTTGCCGTGACACAAGTCACCGGTGCGTGCAGGGCCTTATTCTTCTGAGTCTCCCTCAAAAAATACTATATAGCAAGTATATAGCAGAGGAAGGATGACTCTTGACATTGACAGCTCATTCACAGCTGATTTTTTTTTAGCTGGCATCTCTGAGTCAATATTCCAATAAAAGCAGAACCCAGAGGTTTAAATTAAATAGTTTAAAATCAAAATTTTACATTTATCACTAAATCTCATTAACTACAAGTAAAAGACATGTTTTATATCGAAATATCCAAAAGATATTTTATGTAGGTATTATTTTCATTTTAAGGTTTCAGTAATATACAATCTTATAATATACTTTCATAGACTGCATGTAAAGAATTTGAGACTGATTGTTGAAACTGACAAACAGCGAGATGTTTTGCGATATTCGATCGTTTTCCATTAGAATAAAAGTCAATTTCAAATTAAAATCTCATAGTAACTAGTATTTCTAGGTTATGTTTATTTTTATAAAAACTTGCGACTCTTTTGAGTTACATACTACAAACAAGTTTCATTTTCTACTATACTTTGGTTTTGAAATGGAAAGAAAATCAATATTTCAATTCTGTAAGAACTTGGGATGCTGCGACGCATGTGGACTCAGATTTTTAGGCATAAGAAATCCAAACCATTACGAAAATTGTAAAGATTATGTTATTCGTGTAAGTGATTTGTTTTCTGCTATATTAATGATTTCCAGTAATTTTTAAGATAATTACCTAATTTGTGTTATTTATTAAATTCAGCGAATACCGAACTACCTAATATAGGTAAATTTAATGATATTACAAAAAATTGCTTGACTTAACTTAAAAATATAACCCCTGTGTTGCCGAGAATTTATGACTTGTAACCAATAAATTCTCTATATATATTCTTTTCTTGATTGTGATTTGGGGCATCACTGGCTATCAACTAAACTTAAAATTACCCAGGCACTGGTACCACAGGATTCTTAAAAGTCAGTTCCAAATACTACTGATCCTAGTGTTATTAGTACCATTGATGGTACTAAGGATAGAAAGTTGTATCACTTGTGCCATCAATGGTACAAGTCAATGGTACTACTGACACAACAAAGGCAATATTTTCATTTCCTATTATACACTATTTATACAACTATTTTCTCCAGTCATATGAAGTCCCATACAAAGGGTGATTGCCTAATGCCTATATCCTGTGATTAGCATTCACACTTTTGACCAACGGAACATGCAAGTTAAAACTTAAGACTAAGTCCATACATTTTTTAGTTTGAAGATACCCCAGTTAAAACAGAAGGTAATGAAGAAGGTGATGAAATATTGGCAGAAACAGATGATAAGGCAGTTGGCAATACTATCTTGATGAAATCTCATGACATAAGCAATTCCAGCCATGCTACTAATGGTTGCTCCCCACCATTGAAGAAACGAAAGACTACAATGTGTGTAGGCTGTCTCGGTATCCTGCAAGAGGAGGTATGGAGAGAAAGTAATGAGAAGATTAAGGAAGCGTTGGATAAAAAACAGTAAGTATAATTCTCCAGAATTATTTGTCTCCAGGTCATGTGGTATTTTTCTAATTTCATATGTATATGTACATTTGTAAGGGTTGCCAGACCGTGTATTCTAATAAAGTTGCTCCTTTGCAGCATGATAGTAGTATTCAATCGAGAAGTCCAGGACTCCATGTAAGGGCGGTAGGAAGACTTTATCTTTACTGGGTGCATACTATACTAGATATTTTTTATAACCATGTATATTATAAAAAGTCAGACTGAAAAGACATTTCACCGGAATGAAAAACTCAAAGACTGCTTAATGCATGTGTTTATATTGACTTTGCATGTGATACTATTACAATTAATAAACATTTGATTCTTTATTGAAACATGATTAATTATTTGATTCTTTGTAATGACTTTTTAAATACCCATACTTACTTCAAAGCAGTTACCCTATTCCTTAAACAGCCATAGTCACTTATGTAGCCACTTCTCTTATTTCCTAAACATATGTAACCACAGGCTACAGACAAAACTGCAAAACATAAGTAGTCCATAGTTAGTTTGGCTGGGCTCTTTCACACTTAGCCTTATGATTGGGCCATTGTTCTAATTTTACTCCATTATATTATACTCCACACATTCCAGATCCTCCCAGAACACCAGCAGCCTCTGTGGGCTACTACTTGCTTCTGGCATGGATGCGGGGGAGTGGAGAAGTTTCGCCCGTTGATCGGCCACACTTGTACATTCCAAAAGGATATGCTGTGGTGTTTCCTTTGCCTCCATTTTAAGATCCATATCCTCCTTTACTAAACCTCATGTAAAAAATTGTCATTATCAGACAAAAAAAAAATTTGCCCAATAAAGGGTTAAATATGATAATTAAAATATACTGCAAAATTAATAATTCTTTGAATCATCAATTTTTTCCCCACTAAGAATTATTACCAGAATTTATAAGTAACTAACTGGAAGTATCTCTTTTTTCCAGATACGAGTGTCCAAACCTCGCCTGCGCGTTGTCAGCGCCTATCGCCACATTACTCAGAGAGAAGGCTATTACACTTAGGTTACAGGAGGCATATCCAAAATTTGATGCTAGTAAGTTTCACAAAATTATTTAACCCAGCCATTTCCTGCTCTTTGGTTTGGCAGTAGGTAAACCTTATACATGCAATATCACTTGTCATGTAAATTGTTTCCCTTTTGTGAATAAAAAAATCTTTTATGTAGGCCTACTGGTTCCCCTGAAAGAAGCTTGGAAATGGTGTATGGGATCTAGCTTAGCGGCGTTGGTTGGCAAACCGCTGGACTCTGGCGCCGTCTCCCCGCTCTTGGTCACCGTTAACATGGAGTATCCTGATGATTTGCAGGTAAGGTTGTGCGATTGCAAATAATAGTCATTTGATATTGCATTCACTTCTTCTATGAATGGGAGATCTGAAATGAAGTTTATTCGTCTTTATTGACACTTACCAACAATGAGATGAAAGCCAAGAGCTTCCTGGAATTAATAAAAAAAACGTAGTAAACTGTTAATTTTCTCCGATTAGGAACTGGAAGTTTTAAAATCGCTATCGCCGGAATACTTCGCGTCCCGCAACAAACAGAAGAAGCGTTTCTCTGTCGAGTTCACCCGTCGCTCGGCGGAGGACGCGTTGAAAGACGCTACGCTCGCTTCGTTCACAGCGTTGAGTGGTTGGAAAGATGGGATCTTACCCGTGGGCTCCAGGGTTGAGTGTGTTAGCGTCGTGTGCTCCCACTCGCCCATATATTTGGCTGGCAGGTCAGTTAATGGACCATTTTCCTAATAATAATATTATTATGCATGAATATGAAAGATGTATGTTGTTGTAGGAGCGTGAGAGATCTCACCCTCCTTCACGTAAAATGAATTATAATGAATCTGGGTGTGTGGGGGTTTTATTCAGCTTAAAGCATTTTTATTCGGAAAAATGCCAAGAGATCGTTACGTAGGTATACATACAGATCAAATAGAAGGCGCAATTAGTTGAGAGGCTAACAACTCTGAGCCGAGGTTTAAAATTTATTTAATAAAACATTTTTTAGCTAATCGTGTTTAATATACCGTAGTAAAAAATATATGTTACTTTACACATCTCCGTTTACGCAGTTGTCCTTTTAACACTCTTGAACATATCTCTGAGAATATCCATGTCCCCAAAAGAAATATAATTAAAATTTCTCGTCTAAAAAATGCCAAAGACACCCATCAAAAACAGCTTCCAGAAGAAAATCCGAGCTATTTAGCAAAGGTTATTTAATGATTTTCAGGGAATTAACTTGTTACACTTAACATAATATTGATGTTTCATATCTTCAAATAAGTTACTAGTTTATTTAAAAAAATATTTTGATTTCTTCGCTCAATTTCCGCATGCACCGCGCTCGTAATCCAGTAGAAACTCATGTCTCAAGGTTGTTGGCGTTACTCAGCCTCTTAACAATAAGTCATCACAATCCCAACCAGATGCCCAGTGCCGGGTGTGGGCCCAGCAGTGGGCCCAAAAGCGGGCTTTTGGGGCCGTGGGGGCGTGTATAGGCCAATTACAGAATTCCATGTAATTACTATGATTGGATATACCTCTTAATAATATTTATATGTAAAATATAACATTTTAAGAAGTTTGTAATTAATAGATCACACAAGGCTTCGTTAGCGAACAGTAGATCTTGGGTCTTATCAAGTTGGCAACTGCTGATGTAAGGTTTTGTTTCTAGTTTTCCATCTCTTCACAGATGAATAACTGCGCCAAAGTCCCTTAGTCGGCTCACACGACATCCACGGAATGAAAGGAAGTAGATAGACATGTAGGTATTCTAACTCCATCACCAAACAGAGAACCTCTTTACACTTACAACCTCTTACACCACTAGTGAATAATAATGGTATTGTATGTAACTAGGTACATAAAACTATCCCGCGAGCTCCCTCAGACCCCGTGGCTGGTTCAGGGCCGACGTATGATGCCCTCCTCCGTCCAAGACATCATATTCACACCGCTGGCTAAGACATATGGGTGAGTGTGTAATAGGAGGATAATTATAATATGTATATTGGATCGCTTAATTCCTACTATTTATCATCATATCAGCCAATAGCCGCCCACTGTTGGACATAGGCCTCCCCAAATGATCTCCATATCAATCGGACGTGCGCCTCCCGCATCCAACGGCTTCCTGCGACCTTCACCAGATCGTCGGTTGGGGGGCCTACCAACACTGCGTCTCCCGGTACGCGGCCGCCAATCGAGGACCTTTCCGCCCCATCGGCCGTCAGTCCTATGAGCGATGTGTCCTGCCCACTGCCTTTTAAGGTTTGCAATTCTTTGGGCTATGTCGGTAACTCTAGTTCTTCTACGGATCTCATCATTTCTGATGTGATCACGTAAAGAAAATCTTTAACTACTATTTATAATTCGTACTAAATGAAAACGCAGAAATGATATCCATGACTGTTGTTTTGGTTAACAATTTTATGCAAGCAAGCAGGCATGCATACAAACTGACTTCGGTTCGGCTCCGGTGGATCCACGCATGCTAATCGTTGCAGATGGTTTCCGCTTACCACTGCAGCTTCGGCTCGCTCGCAGCCACCTGCTCCTCAGCCCGCGGACCGCCTCGCCCCAATGCGGGTTTGAACTACACTCTAGCTAGGGGTAGGGCAGACTACGTGAAGTCAGTCAGAGTTACAGCGATTCGTTTCCGTCACTATTGTAACTTCTGATCAAAAAATTAACTTCGTCAATAATATTTTGAATCAATTTATGGATCCAAAGATCCAAAAATGTGACTTTAGTTGACAATATTAGGGTTTGCAATACTTAAGCGTATTCATCATAATGCCAAAAGCAAAAGAATTCTAAGCCAATAAATTTTAGTGCATTTAACGTTGGAGTTTATAAAATTTTTGTACCAAAAATAAAATCTATTAAGAGTGCGAAAATAAGAGTTAGGCTAAACAGCAATTGTACGTTAAAAGTTTAGGTCAATACAGGGGGATCGAGCGAGAATATAATTTTTGGTTTAGCAATCTGATTGCGAAATATTAGACCATAAAGTGATACACTTTGTTTTGTTCAAGGCCTGAAGAAGTGAAAATTTTAATAAAAAATATTTTACAAAAAATAAAAACCGACTTCAAAAACACTAAAAAGTTAAAAATAATATAAGAATGGGTACAGACAACATCACACTTCTATATTGAAGTCGGTGCCAAACGATGATCTCCTAGAATGTCTTAAAATTTTGGCACCGACTTCAATATAGAAGTGTAATGTTGTCTGTACCTATTCTTATATTATTTTTAACTTTTCAGTGTTTTTGAAGTCGGTTTTTATTTTTTGTAAAATATTTTTTATTTTTAACTTTTTAGTGAATGAAATCTTTTTAGTGAAAGAAACCCTTGGGATCCCATCATCATATCCTGACTTTGGTGACCTTGGGACCACCCTAGGAGTATACTCTATCGAATACAAAAATAATTTTTAAAAACGGTCCACAACTGGCGGAGTAATCGCGTAACATACACACAAAACACGTTGGAAACACCTTAAAATTTAAGGGCTTTACTCGATTTTCATGGGATCCCATCATCAGATCCTGACTTTGGTGACCACGGGACCACCCTTGGAGTATACTCTATCGAATACAAAAAGAATTTTGAAAATCGGTCCACAACTGGCGGCGTAATCGCGTAACATACACACAAAAAAAAAACATACGCATCGAATTGAGAACCTTTTTTGAAGTCGGTTAAAAAGTGGTAATATTTGAAGTTGCCGCTTAACTTAGAAGAGGTACACCTAATTAGACGATTTAGGTGAAAATGCAAAATCCTTAGAAAAGCATTAATACTTTACTAAGCATACGGTAAATTACGTTACCAAATGGGTATCTAGTGAATATGTAAAACTATATCGATAAACCAAACAATTACATGGATACATAACGTTAGTAATACTGCACGTTGCTCGACACGCACTTGGTTGGTATCGAAAAATTTGAGAATTTGCTACGAGGTCTTAGGCACCAAAATGGTCCTTTCCCGCTGGAGAGATGAATTGTTATTGTGTCTTTGAAACGGAGAATTTAAGACTGTTTCATGTGTTTTTCTCCAGAATGTCCGAGGCAGAGTCTGATCACAGACTGAAGTTTATGTCAGCTGGTCGCGAGGATGTGGACGTGAGATGTCTAGGCGATGGCAGGCCATTCGCTATTGAGGTAACTGTCTCTTATTCAGTAACGAATGTTATCACTTGTTCCTTTGTCTTATTTTAAGTCTCTCCTCTCCTTTACTCTCTTGCTTTGTTGCGGTCTGTGCCCACATAGTCATTGACTCATCCAGTAAGTCCGTTTCATACTTATCCAGTCATCGACTCCCTTTATGCCATTGCTATGTCTGCTGTTTGTGTTGTATATTTGTATGTAGATTACCAAAGAGTATGTTATCCTGTTGGAATATGCGTAGGCGTTTGTCATTTGTTTTGATTGTTAAAAGAAGATCGGTTTTAGTTGTCATTCAATAAATGATTTTGTTTGCTAATCACGTGTTTCATTGATTTAAATTAGTTTGTCATTCTTTTATTAACTGACCTGCTGATACACTGATGTCCAGATTAATTCTTTTCTTAACAAGTTAATCTTTCAGCCGCTCACTAATATTATATGGACGTCACTTTATACTCTGTTCTCAATTGACCCACAAATTGCAATACAATTCTTCCAATTGAAGTAATAACCACCTCCAGTTCTGCCACATTTGATGTACAGTACGCTCCCATTCAAGCTTTACATTTACACTGCGAAAACCGTCATTATTACGAGCGACATAAGAACGGCAGTATAGCTTGACGAGGAGCTTACTGTACACAGTTTAAAAAACTTGTTTTTTTTTTCAGATAACAGACCCAAGGAGACAGCTTACTGAAGGCGAGCTGAACACAGTCTGCGAGGAGATATCGAGAGGCGAACAGGTGGTCGTCAAGAGATTGGTTCCAGTCAGCAGGTGTGTATAGTGGTCCAGGTGATGAGCTAACTTCATGAAAGTTTTTCTTAGTGAGGGACGTCAGTGACTGTTGCCATATCATCTGACGTGATAGTAAGTGACAAATACCCCTCAACCGCAAGGCTCACTAATATTCCTCACCCACAAAATTGATTCAGATCCTCACACACCATTTCAAACTCTGTATACGTTCGTAGATATTTTGTTTATTATAATTCAAAAAGTTTTAGGCGCTATTTTTCCATTTCCAAGCAATTTCGATTAACTGTACCGCCACAAATATAAAACATACAGTTCTTAAATTCATATATGATATTGTTAAACATATTGTCTAAACATTCTTAAGCCTCAGTTACACAAGGAGAGTTTCTCGCACGCGAGCGGCGATTTCTTCTAGGCAATAATATGCTCGCCTAGTGTAAAAAAGGTTTTGGGCCCACAGCCGTCAGCCACCCGAAAATCGGCCAAGTGCGAGTCGGAATATGAACTCGCTCATGATCGATATACTTAGTGCATTGCGCATAGATTAATGGCATTCCTACAAAGGAGATGCTTAGAGAACATAATATGGCGCCCTGACCAAGATTTATTTTTTTATTAAGCATTGGATATAATATCATCAACCTCTCGAGATGTCAATAGACCGTGAAAGTGTGATGTCACAAGTCTATTAGGGCTGTGGGCATGCCCATCGTGCCCACAACCGTGAATCCGCATTTGGTAAACAAACTATATAAGAGTTTTGCCTCTCGAATACAATTATTGCTACTAGGCCACGAGTCTGTGTAAACAAACTATACGAGTTTTGTCAGTCGAAAACACGACTTTTTGTTTAGTCTAGTAGTGTCAGTGGTGATAACCGAATGGCAAGTTTTGCCATGCCATAATCGCCACTCGCGTGCGAGAAACTCTCCTTGTGTAACTGAGCCTGACGATAATCGAATGGCAAGCTTTGCCTTACGATTTTTCGTCGCTCGCGTGCGAGAAACTCCTTGTGTAACTGAGCCTTTAAAGACAGAAACATGATTAATAATATTTCACTCGATAGAAAAAAATCCAAAGATCACTCTGTTCAAAATTTTTTAAACGGCTGTGAATCAGAAATACAATAATAAATGACATAAAAGTTTTACCAATAGATGTGCATTTTTATTGTCTAGAAAATTGCAAAAAAAAACATTTTTTATTTTTACTTCAGTTTTCCAAAAATCGATTAAAACCTGTAAAAATTGTTGAAATCCTTGTTGTTCCTTCCAAGTTGTTGTGAGAAATGTCCACCTCTTCTCCTGGAGCCTGGCAATGTGGCCAGCCCATTTCCATTTAAGTTTTATGACTTGCTTGAGAGCATCTGTAATATTTGTATTCTTCCTAATAAATGAGTGGTTTATCTTTTGATTTTTTCTTATTTTCATCATACTCCGTTCCAACCCCCTTTGGCATGTAACAATCATCCTTTTTGATTATGATGAAAGTTTCCATGTTTGATTTGTGTAGATCATTAAAGGTAGTAGGCACTTATCCATTACCTTCCTTTTAAGTTGGACAGGTAAGTCGATTTTTAGAGTTTCTTTTAAGCTCCAAAATTTATTCCAGATGATTTTTGTTCTTCTCTCTATTTCCTGTTCATTTGATTCTGAGTTAAAGCTTATTTGTTTACCTAACTATAATATTATGTACTGTATTATGTTACTAGTATTATGTATGTCTACGTACCTACTCTATATGTTCGTTGTCTATAAAATTAAGTCTTAATTGGACTTTTGTTATGCTATTAATTTGTCATAACTTTTGTTTTGCTGTAGTCAATTTCTAGGCCTTCTTTTTTATACTCTCTGCATTCAATGTGTTCATCATATACACGGTTAATTTTGAGGTACCGGCAACCTCGCAGGATTAGATAGCTAGCATCATTAACTACAATATTTGTTCTACAACTTTTGATAATTCGTTAGATTTTACTTTCATACAAAAATAAATATTTATTTAATATACCTCTAGAATGTTTATAACTCTACGCGCACAGTGCGCGTCTGCGCGAGTGTAGCGTTGTATTCCGTCGTCGTTTATAAATGAAACATAGAGTTATCAATGTCACGACAGTGCAATAAAAACTTGAAAATTGATTTTTGTTCAATGTGGGTATTGAGTTATCTTAAAACTCGTAAAACAAACGTTGTAGCTAATGCTGTTAGCTATCTAATCCTGCGAGGTTGCCGGTACCTCAAAATTTACCCTGTATTCTAGTTTGCATTTACTATTTGCGAATAAGGCCACATCATCAGCACATCTAAGATGTGTCAGGTTTTTTCCTCCAATATCTTTGCATTGGAATTTCCAATCTAGTTTTTCAAAAATAGACTCTAGCACGGCTATAAAAATTCTTGGAGACAGGGGGTCGCCCTGTCTTACTCCTCGTTCAATAGAAAATGCTGGGCCTATGTTTTTCAATTGTATTTTACTGGTACTAATCTTGTAAATGTTTTTTATTACTATCAGGGAAGTGTTTTGCACTTGTTGTTCTTGCATTGCGTTCCAGATAGCAGAATGTAGTATAGTGTTGAAAGCCTTCAATATAGTCAAGTCAATACAAATTTATTATGATGTAGTTTATATTCATATAACTAAAGCAGCAATGGATATTGCGAGAAATGAGGAGGTTCTATGTTTGACTGTATTTTTTTCATCACAGACTTAACAACTGAAGTTACATTATAGGGGAGCTTGTCTGAACCAAATGTTAACAAGTCGACCATTGGCGTGGTTAATATATTCATTCTGTTGTTTTGTCCGCAGAGATGATTTGGTGGAACTGAAGAAAGGTGAGGAGACGAAATGCAAGACATACGAGGCGCTGTGCATCAAGCTCACTCAGTCCACTGTTGGCGAGCACGTGAGTTGATTTCAATTATTCACAAAAAAAAATATATGTCACTGCATTTTCATGGGTACAGTCAGCAAGATAAGTATATTGGCATACAAGATAGTCCAATGCATCCAAATTGTTTAAAAAATGTAAGCTAATGAACTTGCCATAAAAATGTTTTTCACAATGCGCTTAATTATACCGGGTGTAACTGAACACCCCAATAACATTTAAGGGGCATATAAGTTAGTTACAAAATAGACCTTTGGTGCTTGTCTGAGACCTGGAACCCCAATACTTTCAGACTTATTTGATTTTTTACTGAAAGCAAAAACTTTCAATGACAACCATAATCAGCTCTTAACGCAAAAGAAATTTAAACATAACATGACACGTGACAGACGTGAGCATAGTATTCCTCGTACGCTTACGTAGGGCTGTCGGCACTTAATACCAAAAAAATATTTATTTAGTTTGTATGACGTGAGCGTAGTATTCCTCGTACGCTTACGTAGGGCTGTCGGCACTTAATACCAAAAAATAATTTATTTAGTTTGTATGGGAAAAAAAAGTAGGTTTGTTAGCCCTAATATTTTTCCTATAGAATCTCTACTTCTGATGGATACATACCCTTAAATGTTATTGGGGTGTTCAGTCAGTTACACCCTGTATACATTATTCAAACTGCTCGTCGGTAACTAGGCAATGAAAAAGTGATCAAATATATCTATGCACATGGAAAAAATCAACTTTAAGCCGTTAAGTCACGGTGTATTGTGCGTGGGCTGTCTGTTCCAACGTTTTCACCTATGTGAATTAGATGATAATTTAGTCGCGTAGCAGGGTGAGCTAACGTGCCTCACATGTACCACACACCGGGTGTAAGTGACCCTTTAACAGTGAGTTTAGATTTAATGAAATGTTATTATTTGCCCAAACAGCTGATTTATTTATATATTTATTGCACGTTACAAAAAAAAGTACGTACAAATGGCGGACTTAATGCTATGTGGCATTATTTACGAGTCAACCAGTTGATTCCGCGCGCAGTATGATGGAAACGTAATACGATTTACATTGGGAAGTTTATTTTTTATGTAATTATATTTTTTTTCACAGAGTATGATTTGCAAACGTTAACTAAGTTATATTACACTAGCTTTCCGCTCGCGACTTCGCCCGCGTTATTTTTGTTTTCCCGTGGGATTTTTTTCCCGTAGGAAAATTACGCTATGTCCTTCCCCTGGTATCGAACTATCCCTATACCAACTGTCATCAAAATCGGTTCAGTAGTTTCGAAGCCTATTCAATACAAACAAACAACCAATCAAATCTTTCTTCTTTATAATATTAGATATACTAGTATAGATTAGAAAGTTTTGTTGCATATCTCGCAAATTTTAAACTCTATGGCTGCGCGCCTGCGAGTACGTTAGCCGCCGCGCCGCCGATAGGAGATAAAGTCGATAGAGTTAAGTAAATTCAAAAAGCGGTTTTTTATATAAAATGTTTTTATCGGTGGAATCGATTCTTCTCTCGATTCTCCCATGTTTTTTATCGGTGGAATCGATTCGAGCAAACTAATTTTAGGTTTTGCGCAATTTCTTTAACACGTTGTATATAATCCTACTCGTAGCACTGCACTTTGCGGACTGTCTGTGTCAATCACCACAGTACTGTACTGTTATCTTCGATTGCTAAAGTTCAAACTCTATTATTAGTTGTGTATGAGTTAACGAGACCCGTGTTATTGTGTGCCGTGCCAATAATATAAAATGGAATCGTGTAGGTACAGCAAAACGGCACAGCGTCCCCGATCACAGTGACGGACGAGGACATCCACAGGCTGAACGCATTCCGCAATACCCCTGAGGGTCACGAGTCCGCCGTCAAACTGACGCAGCGGACGCCCATACGGGTCCTGCACAGGCGGCCGCTGCTGGCGAGGGATCGGTACATAATCAGCGTGCAAGCTCACAAAGTTAAAGGTAAAGCTATGATGAAAAACCGGGCGAGGTGGACTCGCGCGACGAGGGCTCCGCACAAACTAATATACACGGTTATTTTTTTATCACCCTGGAAAATTTAAGGGACGCTTCACGACATGGTATTAGAATGTTTTATATATTAATAAAAAAAATAACTCGCTTACTTAATTTTATATTAATTTTTTTAAAATCCATAAAATGCTGCCTTAGTTGAAAGCAGGATTTTTAGATTTTTTAATTTTTTTGTATTTTTTTTAAATTTTTTAATTTTTTTTTTTTTTATTTTTATATAATAATGGATGTGTCCTGAAGCATCCCTGAAATTTTCCAGGATGATAAAAAAATAACCGTGTATGTATATATTAGTGATGTAACGAATATTCATATTTCCAAACGCATTCGCACTCGTAAAATTTGAGCGAATGTTTTGCGAATATGAACATCAGAAAAAATTACTAATCACACTCTAACCTCAAAGTTCACTTGTTTTCGGATCAACTCGGCAATTCTCGTAACAAGATGCGAACGCACAGAGCAGAAAATGTTCTGTGTGCGAACGGAACGCGCCTCGAGCATACGTAAGCCGCTAAACTATAGATAATTGGCTCCAAATTTAAAAAAACAGAATATTCGCATTCGCATTCGCGAATGTGGAAGCATATATTCGCATTCGCGTTCGCGAATGCTGAAAAAGTGACATTCGTTACATCATTAGTACATACGTTCCTAACTATGTGTATATTTACAGTTTTTAGTACACTATGTATATATTAACTAAAAAAATAATATGTCATTCATTAATTAATTTTGATTACTTTCTATTTTTCTGCATTACACATAATTTTGCTTTGGCGGTGTCTATTCGGACCATATTCGCATTCGCGTTCGCGAATGCTGAAAAAGTGACATTCGTTACATCATTAGTACATACGTTCTTAACTATGTGTATATTTACAGTTTTTAGTACACTATGTATATATTAACTAAAAAAATAATATGTCATTCATTAATTAATTTTGATTACTTTCTATTTTTCTGCATTACACATAATTTTGCTTTGGCGGTGTCTATTCGGACCCGGGTCCCTATAGAAGTCGATTGATTTTTGCGAGCGGAGCATGAATTTTATGTTTTTAACACATTACCTATGTTTCGATTACGCTTCTTTCGGGTCCGAATAGCAATCGACTTCTATAAGGACCCGGGTCGGAATAGTCACCCCGTTTTGCTTTATTTTGCAAAATGTCATTAACATAAGTAACTTTTTTGGGGTTCCGTACCTCAAAAGAAAAACGGAACCCATTTTCACAATAGGGTACTTGCCGTTGACCAACAATCATAGAAATTTGAAATCGAATTGACAAAAGACCGGGTTCCCATTTCGCCAGATAAACCAATAAGTACAAATAAAATGTAAATGATATTTTTTTGCCCAAGATTAGAAGATTCCTTAAAAATGCTTTTCTTCTTTCTGTTAGTATGCATAAACGAGCGTTATGCTAAAGACGGGTGTTGTGGATATTCGCACCCGCATCCGCAAATGCGGAATATTCGCATTAATTCAGACATCTGCATCCGAATTTATTCAGACATCTGCATCCGCATTCGCAACCGCATCAATTAATGCGGAGCTTTTCATGAAAAGACTGTGGCCGAGACCAGTAGGCCTATTCGCTAACTACGGTTGGTAACTAGAACTGTAATTTTTGAACAACACTTTATATCCATTACTGGTTAAGTGATCTTATGTGTTACGGCGGCGTTCATTATAGCAGTAATGGATATTAAGTTTCTTTAAAAAATGACAGTTCTAGCTAGCAACTGAAGTTACAGAATAGGCCTGCTGAGTTACACGTATCTTGCACGTGTTTGCTGTTGTAAAAATTATTTTGATTTTGGCTTAGTTAATTATGTAGGGTCTAAACGCGCACAATATTAGCATAGTAACTCTCGAAATACTATGTACCTTTACTCGACGTTTCGGTCGCCTTGTTGCGGCCGTGGTCACGAGCGAACTGGTGCCCCGTGAGATTTCGTGTATTTGAGTATTTCGAGAGTTACTATGCTAATATTGTGCGCGTTTAGACCCTACATAATTAACTAAAGGCCTTACTAATAACCATTGTATACACCTGATTTAGTTAAACAGTGTTTTGTCACGTTCACTCGAATGACATTTCAAATTCGAACAAAAGAGACAAAACACTACTTAACCACAGTTTAACAATTATACAGTTTAGAAACGCGTTTGATGTCGGACTATGCCGCCGGCAGCGTGGGAACTTACGCTGTCACTCGCGAATGTGTAAGGGTTGTCAAAAAAGAAAAATAATTTAAATGCGATTATAATTAATATAATTTATTTACAAGAAGTAACCATATACCTAACTACATTTACATATGTTGCACTGCCAGATATTTCCTCGCTACTTTGTTTTTAGAAGAAAGGAGTTAGTAAGAAAAAACCATGAAAAGACCCATTTTGGGGTTCTAAAGATAGATCAAAGTACTGTCAAAAGCTATGTCAGGTAGGTGATCGGTGCTCGTAGGTGAATTAAAGTACAGACATCGAATACCTACCTTAGTTCGCCATATTTTAAAGGTATAAAAATGTCTACAAAGTAAAAAAAAATTGCATTATACCTTTTTGTCGTACGACATCCACGGGAAGACACCTAGGTAGCGGCGATACATGTATTATAGAGTATATTCATAGTTCAGAATTAACTTTAAACTATATTTTAAATTACACTAAAATATTTTAGTCGTTTTTTTCGACATCCACGGGCAGATAGGTAGCGGCGACACATTTATTCTAGAGTTTATTCAAATATAGTTGAGAATTAACTAGGAAGTATTTATTATTATTGCACTAAACTCTCATAGTGCATAGATGCAGATTGTAACTTTTAAAATCTTGAAGTTATGCTTTAACCTTTTTACTAGTATAGTATCACTATACGACGGATATAAATAGTGTATACAAAATAAATAATAGTACTAGACGATACCAATTTGGTTAAGTAATAATAAGAAATTATAGGAATAAACTTGCGTCGCGGGGAAATCTATGGAATCTTAATTCCTAATTCTATTTTGCGTTCGAGAAACATCCGTATACAGAACAAGTGATCACCATTATAAATAATGTAATGTAATAAATAATTCACGTCAAAAAACCAATGCAAATTTCGCTGCCGTATCACACAGTCGTTTCCTTCATCCCTCGGCGTTCGAGTAAACAAACTCGGCGAGTTTGTAGGCCACGGACCGCGCCGCCCGCTTCCCCGTGAGTTCCCCGCCGTTGCTCTGCGCAAACACGTTCGTTTCGTAACTGTATGATTGTTAAACTGTGACTTAACTATACAAGGCTTATACAATGGTTATTAGTAAGGCCTTAAGTCAATAATGCAACGCGAAAGTTTAATTTGTTATTTTGATTTTGTTCTCAAAATATGATTAAATAAAACACATTAAAATTGAAGCAATTTAATGTATTTATGTACTTAAAATTGATATATCTTAAAAAATACTGAAATCCGATGTGAGCCTTTAGTAATCCGCATCCGCATCCGCGGATGTCAAAATGTTTACATCCCTAACAACCCTACTAAAGACTATAATGGTAATTTCATAAACGCCTCCCCAGAACACCCGCAACTGCTGGTCCTCCAACTGCGAACGTCCGCGGGCGCGTATGTGAAGGAGGCGGTCCATGGCGAGCTGGGCCGCTCGCGCCCAGCGCTGGGCACGGCCATCGGCGCCAAGCTTGACATACTGGCGCTTGACGTCGCGCAAGTGCACTTGGATTGGCCGAAAATATAACACTATTTCAAAGTTTATAAACCTTGCCTTTTTTTAACCGACTTCGCAAAAAGCAGGAGGTTCTGAATTCGACTGAATATTTTTTTATGTTTGTTCCCTAATTACTCTGTCGTTTATTAGCGTATTTTGTCACATTTGGTGATGGGATCCCGGGGAAAACGACAGAATTCTCGTAAATTTTAAAGGCACGTCTAACGTGTTTCATATTTTTCTGAAACTATTCAAATATTTGCGTCTATAACGCCATTGATTAGTTTGTCGACTACAATCATCGCGACACATCAACTTCTCAACTCGCTCGCTTGTGATCGATTAATACCCCGATTTGTCAGAATTGAAAAAAAAAACAAATATTACTGAATATTTTTATTTGAAATAATATGTCAATAACAAGCCGTTAATTTGTTATAAGTCCTTAGCAATTTCCTTGTCAGCACTTTTCTCATTATCATTTCCCGTCACCATCGGCGCCTTTATCTTCACCATCCTGGCCTTTACTGTCACCGTCGGTGCCTTTACTGTCACCATCCTGGCCTTTACTGTCACCGTCGGTGCCTTTACTGTCACCGTCGGCGCCTTTACCGTCACCTTCGTCGCCTTTACCGTCACCTTCGTCGCCTTTACCGTCACCTTCGTCGCCTTTACCTTGACCATCGGCTCCTTTACCGTCATCACTATTGCCGTCAGCAGTTTTGTCTACGCCCTTTTCAACGTCTTCACTTTTCCCGTTAGCATTGATTTTGTCAGTAGCTTTCACGTCATTTGTGGTGATTCCATTTGCATCACCTGTGTCAATAATTATGAAAAAAATGGTGTATAAATAACAAGAAATTGAAAATGTTTTACCCAAATATTGGTCAAATCCAAGTAACAACAGGGACAATAGGCTCCGCCTACTGGTTACACAATTGCAATACTTGAAATTCACGAATATGGCAATAGCTTTAGGAGGAAACACTAAGGTTCGGAGAATCCAAAAATAGGTTTTTGTAAAACGTGTTGCTGTCGCGCTGTGCTCCCGAGCAAACGAGCTGAGCGTGATAGAGACAATTGCAGCTTTAACCGAAGATACCGATTAATTACCTTTTGCATTAAAATTTAAAGAAAGATCTTGACTGTGTTTCTAGTTTTTGCTTTTTTATATAATTTAATCACATTTGTTTGCTGAATACAGCAGAAAACCTGGCCAATTTTCCAAATTTTTGAAAGTTGAAATCTTCCTTATTAATTAACGTAATAAAAAAGTTAAACCTTAAGAACATGCTTATAGCGGCCATAGACTTTTTTTTAAAAAGAAAACAGCAACTTTTGCAATTATCCAGGAAGGAAACAGAGGACTACGGTTGTATGAAAGAAGGCCCGTATAATTTCCTCTTAAAAGATTTAATACCATGTTTCAATATAATAATTTATATTCAATGTTATGTTGAATATTGCTGACATAAGTGAAAGCAATATTAAACTTTCTGAATATCAGCATTTAAACCGTCATTCCATTTGTTGCCACCAAGGGCACCAGCGTTCTCATTACCACCTCTACCCCTGTTTGTAGGTACACTCGCGTCGTCCAACCAATTACTTAATTCTGTATAAAAAATCAATTCAAACAAGAAAAAATTATCCTCTACTAGCAATAATAGCCACTTTCTTCGAACTGTTCGTCCATCGTGTCACACGGCGTTTTACGCAGTTTTCTCTAGCCGTAATATCCACTCTAACCCTTGTCTACCTCATCGACCGTCTGTTCGTCTGTAGATTTAACCAACCCACTTCCACACTAGCGTGCTAATTCTGCGAGCAATGCCGTTAATTTTTTATCAAATTTTTTAATCGGAATTTTATCTACCAGCTAGCATAATTCATCGAACGCTGAGCTACTTTGAATTTGTGGACCGAGCCCACGGTATGTGTCCACGTTTCGATTCCGTAAGTCATTACATCTATAGACGCACTAGTTGAAGACTTCGATCGTAAGGAATTGTGTTTGCCTTTTTGAATGCCGCCCACTCCCTTCTCAAAATGTTACCATCGTTTGCTAAGATATATGTATTATTTCACAATTTCGATAGCAGCGCCGGCGACGCTTAACCGGCCTCGGGGAAATACGACAATGGTGCATGACTTTGTGCATTATATTATATTACATAATTGTGCAATTCTTGGAGAAAACAAATATAATACATCCTCAAATAATTATTTTGAGTTACTTGGATAACACCAATTGTATATTTAAAAAAATAACTCTTGTAGGTATATAATAGGGCTTAGACCTCACCATTTCCGGCTGTGCTTGAAGTGGTGGACCGTGTCTTCCACTTGCTATATAACAAGTCAAATCAATATAGTAACGTAAGTACTAACTTTTCAAAAGTATTGCAAATTTTTCAATCGATTTTCACGTTATCTTGTTTGCTAGAGTTCAGAATTAATTTGAGAAATCAGACTTCAAATGCAAGTATTATACATAAAATTTCACAAGATCTATATTATGATGTTTAGCCACTTACATTGTGATCTTCGTGGTTTCCGGCATGACTCTGGCGGCCTCAGCTCTGGCTTCCAGTATCTCTCTGTAGGGTTAAAAATATTAATAACGTTTTCTCGTACGGCGCATTCGTACTTACAATAACATCATCATACACCATCATTAAAGAATCATCTCTTTCCTATAAGGTATCAACGTATTTAGAAAAAATTAACCTGGTTTTTTATTGGTCTGTTTTACCGATTACCTGAGCAGTCTTACGCTAATCTTGGCACTAGGCAGGCGTGCTTCCACTGGGTTAGCCACTACCAGCACGTCGTTATCAGACAACACGCGTGCTGGACTGTCCTGGTCACCGTACTCCTCAGACCCAATAGGGTAGTACATGTAGTTTGGATGATCCTGAAACAAATAGCTATATCATATAATATACGCGCGTGAATATGGGTAGGTGAAATCCGTCTAAACTCCCCATTCATCCAGATTTTTCCTTGCGCAGAACAAAACTACGTGTTTCTAAATCTGTAATAACGATTAATCATACTGGTGGCACCGGTGACGATGAAATATGTATATATAATTATCATAGACAAACCGTTACAAAGAATTAAAATGCCGCGTACCTTGCCGATGCTAGGAAAATGCTTGAAGCTGTCTTGCCGACTGAGAAAGCGCCGCGTGGCGAGTAGCTGCTGCAACTCTCCACCCAGCGCCTGCCACAGCCGTTGCGCCGACGCCGCATCCCAGTTAGGGGAGTCGACATAGCCACGGGGGCGGGGGATTATTGACACTGCAAGTGCAGGGCTGTCATAATATTTTTTCTGTACAGAACGCTGGTAAAAGAGGCGTATATTTTTGTCTTTTAGGGCCGAAACTGCGTTAATTTAAGCGTACGCATGCGCGTATTCATACGACAGTGATACGCGCGTGTCTCTTTATGTATCTCTTTTGTATGAACACGCGCGTGCGTACGCTTAACGCAGTTTCGGCCCTTAATTAACTGACGTACTCCAGTAGCCAAAGTCACACGTGGTATTTCCGCAGGCATTTCGCAAGAATGATATAAGCTCGTGTCAACTGCAAACTTTTCCCCGTAAATAATGTCATTTCGACTATTTTATTTTATTTAAAAAGGTACAATAACAGAAAACAGATTAATTCATTTGTAAAAATCAGTAAATATATAACAGTTTGAACCTGAGTTCCAATGAGAATTGTACACAGCATTTATAATGAACATGTAAAACTAAATATTACACACTAAAACAATTAAAAGAAATAAATACTTGCATTCACACATATTACATATTAGCCTGGGTAACAGCTGTTGAAAACATGCGTTTGGCTTTTGTCTTGGGGGCAGAGTCAAATCTAAATCTAACATCGCCAGCACAAGACTACTACCAGCATTCCCCTCGAAAGTGCTAGCATCGTGGTAACTGCTGCGTACCTTTCATCGCTACAGGATCCGCGTCTTGGACGTCTTGCAAGAACTTCTGTTTATGATATCCGACGAGGCGGTCCAGCCAACCGGATGGCCGCAGCTGGAGGCTGCCCAGCGCCAGGGCACAAGTCATGGTGAAATGAAACAACCTAACCTGGGGATTAGCAGAAACGAAGTAGCTTATTACATGACTCTATCACCTTGCGGTTTACACAGAACAAGACGTATACACGGTCAATGCGTCCGAGCGGGCGACGTGACAGTGCAGTCAGTGCACCACATATTGCGCTTACAATATTAGAAGTGGCTTATAGAGGCGCGTTTAGAGTCTTCGCGCGAAGTACAATTTTTTCGCTCTAACCCCGTTCAATACCTTAGAGCGCGACGCTCGGGTGAAACAAACGGCCCATTCAAGACCTCAGAATGTCAGAGCGAGTTACAACCGAACAACCGTCGAATTTGATGCTTGTAAAACGTTCTGACTTTCATGAAAAACTCTTTTCTGATTGGTTGATATTGGGGCACTTATCCATTACGTCATGTCCTAGAAAGAGAAAGAAACAAAAAATTCATATGAAAGAGGGAGCTAAAAGATATTGTACTGTGTCTCCCGCGCAGTTGGCCTAATCGCTTGGCTCGAACGGCTCACGTTGACCTAAATTTATTACAATATCTCATAATTATAAATTTTCTAATTTTTATTCTTTTATTTCACTGAATTTCATAATTAAAGTCACTAAATGGGTACGTCACAATTTCTGATAGTGAATAACGTAGAAGAAGAAAACAAAAGATGATATAAAAAGATAAATATTACGCTGGTATTAATTATGGATCGTCAAAATTGATAACTTTTCTAAATAACATTACAAACGCAGAAAACAGTCGGTACAGTTTTTCGTCATTAGATTGTCATTTTCCCCTTGGCATTACAACAAACCCCCGAAAGAAACATAGGGTTTTTATACCGAAATTCCCACGGAATCGGAATGTGTTAAATGTAAGTATTCGAATGAAACATTTAAATACCGTCAACTTACGAGAGCAATCATTATAATTATTTAGTAGTAAGTTCTCTGCGCATCGGAGTTTTCTTGTCGGGTGCTAACGCCGATAAAATACGTCGGTATTTGACAGCAAATTACTGTGAAACCATTAAGCTATGCGATAGTTGATTACAACATTAAAACGCTCACATTTATTGGAACGACGTTCCATAATAATATGGAACGTTCTGGAAACGGGCTAACCGGCAAAAACTGTCCCTTACAAAAAAGCGTTACAGCGTATTTATTATAAAACTAGCTGTGCCAGCGAACTAATAGGTTGGGGAAAAAGTTTGTTCGCATTTTTTAAGAAAATTCAAAACATTTTTTAATATAGTTTATTTACATTTAACTAAAGTATGTAGGTACCATTTTGTTCGATAACTTTTTGCCATCTTGTAGGTAGGGACATGATCCCATTGCTATAGAAATTTTGGGACTTCTGGTCAAAATACCGCGACAAGTGGTTTTGGCAGTCCTCTCGTGATGTTAACCTGACACTGCCTAAAGAATTCTGAAGAGACCGAAACAGGTGGAAATCTGAAGGTGCAAGGTCAGGACTATACGGCGGATGCATTAACACCTCCCAGCCAAACTCTCTTAATTTTTGCTGAGTGGCTAAAGATGTGTGAGGTCTAGCGTTATCAGGATGAAAAACCACACCCCTTCTGTTGATTAATTCCGGCCGCTTTCTCTCAACTTCTTGCTTTAATCTCATCAGTTGTTCGCAGTAGAGTTCAGAATCGATGGTCCTGCCTGGTGGTAACAGCTCATAATGAATAATGCCCTTCCAATCCCACCACACACACAGCATCACCTTGTTGCGAGTTAACCCGGGTTTCGCCACAGTCTGTGAAGCCTGACCGGCCTTTGACCACGACCTTTTTCGCACGTTCTTGTCGTACGTGATCCACTTTTCATCACCAGTTATCAGCTTCTTCAAAAATGGTTCGGTTTCATTACGGCGTAATAAAGAATCACAAATGAGTACACGGTTCATTAGGTTTCTTTCAGTGAGCTCGTGAGGTACCCAAATGTCGAGCTTTTTTGTGTACCCAGTTTTTTTCAAATGCGCCAAAACTGTTTTGTGGTCAATTCCCAGTTCTTCAGCTACGTTGTTACTGACATGCCGATCTTGCTCCACTTTTTCAAAAATGGCATCCATTTTATCTGTAATAGGGCGACCAGAGCGACGTGCATCTTTGACATCAAAATTTCCGGATTGAAAACGCTTAAACCAAATTTGTGCTACTCTCACAGACACTGCACTAGGTCCATAAACATCGCAAATTTTTTTCGCGGTTTGCGTTGCATTTTTACCTTTTTTGTAGTAAAATTTTAAAATGTATCGAATTTCTTCATTAGATTCACTCATCTTGGCGGTACGAAAAACAAATGAAAATCACACATTTTCCTAATTTGAATTTGGAATTATGTTCTTTAAAATTTAAACTTTCAATGATACCAAAACCAGCCAGATACAAATAGTATAGCCAAAGAGATTTTATTACAAGTTTATACATACTATAATGCGAAAAGACTTTTTCCCCAACCTAATACGTTTCGCCGTATATTTTTTTACCCGTTTTTGCAACATTTGTTATTGATGCTCAGCTCCTATTAGTCGTAGCGTGATGTTATATAGCCTAAAGCCTTCCTCGATAAATGGACTATCCAACACAAAAAGAATTTTTCAATTTGAATAAGTAGTTCCTGAGATTAGCGCGTTCAAGCTAGTGTTGCCCAAATGCAAGAACAAGACGAGACTTAGCCAGTCTTGGTCTTGGTCTTGCGCCAATACACCTGGTCTTGGTCTTGGTCTTGGTCTTGCGCTCCCAGTCTTGGTCTTGGTCTTGGTCTTGCAGCAAGAGTCTTGCAAGTCTTGCAATTACCTATTAGTCTATTACTATTTATTAAAGTTTACTTTAAATCTTAGAAAAACGTATTAGAATTGGAACATTGTGAGCTTGAATTAACATAGCCATAGTAAAGATCAAGCAGATTAATAAATAACTGAAGATTTGATAAGAAATTCGAAAAATCAACTGACCTATATGTAGTGTTGCCCAAATGCAAGAACAAGACGAGACTTAGCCAGTCTTGGTCTTGGTCTTGCGCCAATACACCTGGTCTTGGTCTTGGTCTTGGTCTTGCGCTCCCAGTCTTGGTCTTGGTCTTGGTCTTGCAGCAAGAGTCTTGCAAGTCTTGCAATTACCTATTAGTCTATTACTATTTATTAAAGTTTACTTTAAATCTTAGAAAAACGTATTAGAATTGGAACATTGTGAGCTTGAATTAACATAGCCATAGTAAAGATCAAGCAGATTAATAAATAACTGAAGATTTGATAAGAAATTCGAAAAATCAACTGACCCATATGTCGTTTTCCATGGAAGTAACTGTTTCTTAATAAACATTTATGATTTATAAGCTTACATTTGCTAAAACATGTAAAAAAACAAATTAATTACAATAACTTGACTGTATTTTAAAGAACAATACTTATCTGTCTACAAAGAGATTGAACCCTCAACTTATAAGAAATTTAATAAAAGAGTTTTACGATTTATCATTTATTTGAATAAAAAATAAAATACAACACAAATCAACAGCTTTATCATTAGGTTATGATACTTTATATCAATTCTTTTGACCAAGAATTAATACAAAGTAACCATCTGGCTGACTCATCACTTAACCTATTTCTATGTTTTCTAATTACTAATGATGCTTTTGAAAATAACCTCTCAGCAGGTACTGAAGTTGCAGGTATTGAGAGAAAATCACGGGCCATTTTCGATAAAATTGGATACTCTGTCTCATGCGTCCTCCACCAATCTAAAATGTCTTCCGAGCTGGCAGTTCTTGGTTTTCTCAGGTACTCCTCCAACTCGTCTATCACTAAGCCTTGAAGACAAGATCCAGATGACGTCGAGGGACATTCATAGAGTTTATCAAAGTCTATTACGTCTTCATCTTCATCACATACTTTATTTTCTTTTTCTGGTAATTCCAGAGATTTGTTCAGTGAGTGTAGACTTTTATATTCTTCATAAAGTTCATTGAACTTGCGCAGACTTTCTGTTTTAAGTTGCTTCCCCCACATTGTCAGGTCAAAAGTCTGAGCCTTATGCCTTGGGTCTAAAATTAAAGAAGTACAATAAATCCAGTTGCTCTTCTTGTAATGTTTAAGCATTTTGTCTCGAGCTGCTTGGAAAGCTAGAATGAGCCTTTCATCCACTTCAGATCGATTAGGTTTCTCATCTAACTGTTTTACCATGGATTCAATTTTATCTAGCAAGAGATTGAATGATACAATGACTAGCGGTAATGTAACATATTTGTCTCCACCAAGTTTTGTACTTAAAAGTTTAAAGTTTATTAGAAATTTATGTAATTTTTCGAGTACCTGCCATTCATTAGCTGTGATTTGAAAATCATTTAATTCGGTGACAGAACTGCACAATATGTCAATGCCCGCTCTCACTTTTAAACCAAATCCAATCATATCATGTGTGGAATTCCATCTCGTTGGACAGTCAAGAATGGCATTTAGATTTGATGGCACGCCAGCTGCTTCACAAGCAGACTGAAACTTCTTCTTCACTATCTCACTTCTTTTTATTTTACTGGAAATACTGCGTAACTTTGTTACAGATGTACGCGAGTCAGCAATATTTGGTGCAGATTCTTCATCTTCCTCATCCTCAGTTTCGTCTGCATAGTCTTCGTACTGCTGATCTTGCGCGTTAGTGTCAGACTCACAGTGTAATGCTAAGGTCTTTAATAAATCTTGTACACCAAGGTTTAAAATGTGAGCAAAGCACCGGAAATGTTGATTGTCTGAATCAAAGTGTGGCGGCAGCTGTTTGCCCAGTTCATACATAAATTTGGTATTTGCAGTTGCGTTGTCGACCGTGATACCTTGTAATTTATCAATTATGCCATATTCCAATAAACATTCATGGAAAATCGTTGCAATATCTTCCCCAGTATGTCGACCGCGTGATGGTATAAAATCAAGAACTACAGATTGATACTTCCATGCGTTGTCTATATAATGAATAGTAACCCCGTAGTAACTCCTACCAGCAATTGACGTCCACCCATCAATGGTAAAAGACATTTTAGATGATAATTGTTGAAGTCGTTCCTTGAGATTCAATTGGAGCTCTTCAAATCGCTCTTTGACTTTCCTTCTAAGTGTAGACCTTTTAGGAAACACCATATTAGGGCAAATACGTCGAAAATATACTTGTGTAGCTTCGTCATCGAAAAATGAGAAGGGAAGATATTTTTTCACCACCCAATCAACTGTAGCTGTCGTGATGTTGTCACTGCTGTTTTCCGACTGAAGCAAAACAATAAATCTTGTGTTATTATTTAAAACATACTAGGTTTGAGCGTATAAGAGGAGGAGGTTTGTTGTTGTTAAATCGAGAAAATCGTTAAATTGATATTTGTTATATTAAGGTTGCACTGTACTGTAATTTACCAAAATAAAGTACTTAGTTGTTACTGGCCGATTAAATGAAAATATGGGTGTTTATAAAAAATATTTAAGACGATAATTACATACTTAATATGTCGCACCCCTAGATGAAAACACCACTAACTCAAAAATACTTACGTAAGTTAATGGCGTTTTTGAAAGTATCGCATGAATAGCTACGCGGAGTTAAAATTCTTTTAACTGTTAAAAAAATATTCTTACCTGTCCACTTCTTCCAGCGGTTACTAAAAAGCTTGTGATATCTCCACTTAATTTTGGTTTAACAGGAAGAAATATTTCTGATTCCTTTTTGTGGAAAGATATTAGATGTTTCCTTAAGCCTGAAGTGTTTCTGTTCTTCATTTTTATTTCAATCTTTTTATGTTGGCACAATTTACAGAAGGCAGTTTGGGATGCATGAATTATTTCGAAAAACTCCTCAAATTTGCTTTTGGGTCTTTTAGATCTGTGACTCAAACTCTCGTTACTCGGACTAGAATAATTTGAATCTTCGTCACTCATATTAAATTGTACACGTGATACGTTTTTAGAAAACAACGAGAATTAGTAAAAACAATTATTAAGTTAGACTCGAAGCACAGCTCAATTGGAAATGACTGGAATTAAAATAATTCCTTTATTTATAGTACGCAAATAGTGTCAAATGTTATGATTTCGGCGTGGCGGCAACGATTGTTTTAGATTTAACACCGCGTTTACACATTCGCGCGAATCGCGAGGCGAATAGCGAGGCGAATAACGAACTAGCTGTTTACACATGCGTGTTCGTTATTCGCCTCGCTATTCGCCTAGCAATTCGCCTCGAGATTCGCGCGAACTAGCGCGTTTACACATTCGCGCGAATCGCGAGGCGAATAACGAACACGCATGTGTAAACAGTAAGTTCGCTATTCGCCTCGCCATTCGCCTCGCGATTCGTGAGTTCGCGTCGGGAGCGGTTTTTTGGACGCGAATCAAAGGGCACGAATGGCGAACACGAACTTACTGTTTACACATTCGCATGCATTTAGTTGACTGCTAGCGCCCGACCCAACCGAACGTGTAGACAAATTAGAGTGGAGTAAAGTGCGAATTTTAGAATTCCTAGAACTTTATTATAGAGAAGAGCTCATTTGGAACCCAAAACATCGCAATCATAATTACACATAAAAAATATTTTACAAAAAATAAAAACCGACTTCAAAAACACTGAAAAGTTAAAAATAATATAAGAAATAGGTACAGACAACATCACACTTCTATATTGAAGTCGGTGCCAAACGATATCTCCTCGAAAGTCTTAAAATTTGTCACCGACTTCAATATAAAAGTATGATGTTGTCTGTACCTATTCTTATATTATTTTAAACTTTTCAGCGTTTTTGAAGTCGGTTTTTATTATTTGTAAAATATTTTTTATTTTTAACTTTTTAGTGAATGAAATCTTTTTAGTAAAAACAAAAACCCTAATTTAATACCAGCTCATCAGTGAGCTGGTATTTCATTAGCGTTTCCATCGATTTTCATGGGATCCCATTATCAGAGAATACAAAAAGAATGTTGAAAATCAGTCCACAATTGGCGGCGTAATCGCATAACATACACACAAAAAAAAAACATTCGCATCGAATTAAGAACCTCCTCCCTTTTTGAAGTCGGTTAAAAATAAAAACCGACTTCAAAAACACTGAAAAGGTAAAAATAATATAAGAATAGGTACTGACAACATCACACTTCTATTTTGAAGTCGGTGTCAATTTCAAAACTTTATAAGAGATCATCGTTTCGTATCGACTTCAATATCATCATCATCATCATCATCACAGCCCATATACGTCCCCACCGAGGGGCTCGAGCCTACCCTATATTAGGGTGATTAGGCCTTAGTCAACCACGCTGGCCCAGTGCGGATTGGTCGACTTCACATACATCATTGAACTTCTTCGCAGATGTATGCAGGTTGCCTCACGATGTTTTCCTTCACCGTACGAGTGTCAGACAAATGTACATATGAAATTCGAAACGAAAAACACATTGGTACATGGCGGGTCTCGAGCCCCGACCCCCCGATTGGAAGGCAAGTGCCAAGTCCACTGCGCCACCGACGCTCTGTCGCGCGCTGTATATGCAAGTATGTATGTGTATATATAAACACAATCATACACATTACTTACAAAACACTTACACATACACACATATACAATATGTATATGTGAGTGTTATGTGCGTGTATGTATGTTTTTTTCTTAATATCATATTATTTGAATATAACAATTATTGTCATTTATTACATTTATTTTCTTATGCCGTCATTTACTTTCTCTCCTTAGCCTAATGGTTGACTGGTAGAGAGCGATGTTTATCGCTAAGTCCGCCATATGTTTGTAACATTAAAGCTTAAATTATTAAAAACTAAAATGTAGCACGCATGCCGCCATTATTTTCACGTCCTCCGTGTTCGTGTGCTAATATCAAAATGAATCACCCGCGAATGTGTGAACAGTAGTTCGCGGTGGCACTCGTAGGTACGAATGTTTCGTCGAATGACGAGGCGAATAGCGAACACGAATGTGTAAACGCAACACGAATGTTTCGTCGAATGTTTCGTCGAATGTTTCGTCGAATATTTCGTCGAATGTTTCGTCGAATGGCGAACACGCATGTGTAAATGCGACATCAAAAGAAGCCGCCGGCGCGTGTATCATAACCATGTACTTCCGAAAAGCGGCAAATTTCTTTGAGAAGTAAGTACAAAACCTTTGATGCCGCATTATCAAAGTGCCGATGGTTAAAACATAACTATGCATGCACTCAGTTTGATTTTAATAGATATTTTTTTATTCGCTATGTTTATGGTATTAGTCGTAATGCGCATAGGTCCAGTTTTTCATATTCTTTGATACAGTTTTTTGCGTCTCATAGAATTCCTAAGCGTACCTACCTATACACCGAACTGTTACACCTAACTACTCAGTGAAATAGCGCTAAGTCCTAGCTGCAAGACGCAAGAGTCTTGCAGGCTATGTCTTGTTCTTGCTCAAGTCTTGCACGGTCAGTCTTGGTCTTGGTCTTGCTAAAAATACGCGGTCTTGTTCTTGGTCTTGGTCTTGCAAAAACGCAAGAACAAGACCAAGACTGCAAGACCAAGACTGAATTTGGGCAACACTAGTTCAAGCAAACAAACAAACAAACTCTTCAGCTTTATAATATTAGTATAGATGTCTCGAAAACAACGCATTGGAGAAAATTCTTTAAAAATCATACACATCATGCGTATGATTTTTAGAGAAATTTCAAAAAAAATCGCTTGCGAAACGCCATATAGATCCTCAGTAAAAAAAATTGCAAAATAATTAATTAAATGGGTGAATTGCACAATTATTAATAGGTACCTATAAGTATAGAAACATTAAAAATAAAATTACTTTTTTATGTTTCTCTTTTTAACCATATACATACTACCATTTGGTTACTGTTTTTTATAACATTCTTATTAATTCTTTAAAAAAACGTCGCCCCACTAGGATTTTCTCCTGTGTCGTGGGTGCAGTTATAAACATAGAATATCACATGCACATACGCCCAGACCGGAACAAATTTCTGTACTCCATACAAAATATTTGTCCGGTACGGGAATCGAACCCGCGACCCGTTGCGCAGTAGGCGATCACTCGACCTCTGCGTTAACCATGTTTAAAGTGAAACTTTTTTTACATCGCCCCAAATTTTTACGTCCATCTTTACGCATAACGCATTTTTACGCATGTCCTATATAACGAAAAGCGTGAAACTCTTTTTACATCGCCCCATTAAGTACATCCATCTATCGTATCGCATGTCGCATCGCATTACACAAAAACACGAGATCTTTAATTTCACAATTCTATATAGGACAATATTGGTCCTGTTGTGTGTGGAAGAAGCGCGCGAACATCGGATCAGCGGCGCGCGCGCAGCGAATAACTACACAAAGATTTGATGCTGTGTTGAAGAATGTTGGAAGCTATCCTAGAGCTCTTTTCAGAGCTGCTCTTATTTCAAACGATGGCTCTTTTCAGATCTGCTTCTTGTTTCAATCGATAGCTCTTTTCAGAGCTGCTTGTTATTACACTCGACAATGTCTGTTGGTAAGTAGGCTACATAGATACTTTCAAGCGCGGATCCACCGTTGTGGGCACGATGGGCATTAGGCACGACAACCAATAGAAGTCACAATTTTCACAACGGTCTATTGGGATTATTTGAGATCGATAGACTGATGATAAATACAATGCCTTAATAAAAAAAAGATGAATCTTGGTCAGGGCACGAAGCAAAATCTTTGTTTTCCCTTTGGGGGTCGGGGCGTCATATGTTTTGGAAACATCTCCTTTGTAGGAATGCACTATATCGAACATGAGCGAGTTCATGCTCTATGCTGTTTAGCATTTGACCGATTTTCGGGTGGCTGTGATCTATGGGACCACAACCTTTTTAGAGGATTGCATCCGCGCCTGGATACTTTTAGCCGTCATCTTACTTGATGATAAAATGATAATAAGACCGCAAGATGTAAGGGAGCCCTACCTTCCTGGTTGGACTAAAGTCCTAGATAAAACCAAAACTAAGCTATCCTACGTCTGATTTATTGTTAGCAATTTTTGTTACGGCGATAAACTTAGATATACTAGGTGGCGGATGATAGACCCCGGTGAACTTGGAAGTGGTAACAAAACTGTTTATTTATATTTAGTCCTGCCATCAACCAACAGAAAAATTGTCCGCCTTTATTAATAAGGTAATCGAAACATTTTTTAAAACCTGATGAAAGCATAATGTCTACTGCAAAGGGGTAGGGCTCTCTTGTCATACTCATACTCCCCTATGTCAGTAGTTAACCAGTACCATTGATGGTACAAGTGATATAACTTTGTTTACTTAGTACCGGAATCGTACTAGTGACATGACACTAGTTTAGGATCAGCCCCCCCTAGACAAGATGTTTTTCGATAATCGCTAACGCAATCGCTAGAAGGAAAATGTATGCGATTTGACATAAGCTGTCGCTTAGCTTTCGAGCGCAATTGTCAAATCTCATACATTGTCCATTTAGCGATTGCGTTAGCGATTATCGAAAGGTATCTTGTCTAGGGGGTCAGTAGTACCATCATAAATATTGGTGTATCGCTACATTAATATTGTTGTATTCATCTTTACCTATACGGGTGTTTTATAGAAACATAAATGAATTCATTTTTTAAATAAGTGCTTCAGCACTATGCACTTATATTTGGTCCTCTAAAAAAATCTTAAAATAAACAGCTAAAAGATTATAATGTCTGAGAGGCCCTAGATAAATGCCACACACACGCTACCTTTTCCGCAGAAAAAAAATATGGAAATGACATTAGCTTACGACAACCTCACGCTATTTTTTCCGCCGCTAATGTCATCTCCATACATTTTTTTTAGGAACGATTGCGGAAAAGTTAGCGTGTGGCATTTGTATAGCTTGATAATTTTGTTTGAATAAAAACACTGAATTTAATGTATTTACTATTTTGTAGGTATTATCGACATCCAAGCTGTGTTGGCATATTGGTCAAATAAATCAACAAATACTATCTTCGATTCTGCTCTGTCTTCATCAGCATTAAAATTTCTCCAGCCGAGTGGGCCTCGAGACTCGATCGTGATTCGTTCGAATGTTGTCTACGTTTGTATAAGTACCTAGCTACCTATTTAGTCGACAAACGGCTTGTTCAAACAACACATGGGTGGGTATAACAAACAAATACTTACCTACCTACCTACGTAAGTAATGGATGCCCGTATGTTATATGAAATGTTAACAATTAAGCAACAATGACAATTGACGCGTTACAAGTTTTAATATAATTAAATATACTTGAAGCGTTTTTTAGGATTCCGCACCTCAAAAGGAAAAATCGGAACCCTTATAGGATCACTTTGTTGTCCGTCTGTCTGTCAAGACCTTTTTTCGGGAACGCGTAGAGATATCAAACTGAAAATAGGTATCAACCACTCGGGTCTCCGGTCTCTTTCAGCTGTGAAAAAAATCACACGTTAAACGATGTGACCGACCTAGAGAGTCATGAAAGGCAAGAAGTAAAGTTTTATAGCAAAGTTAAAGAAAATAATGCTGCTTTTTAAAATTGAAAATAATATAGCGTAACCAGTTTATACCGAATAGCTATATCCCCTGCGGAACGCTTAGCAGTCACATTAATCACAAGTGTATAAGTACTACATAGGTACATATAATGTCGCATTTACACATGCGTGTTCGCCATTCGACGAAACATTCGACGAAATATTCGACGAAACATTCGTGTGGCGTTTACACATTCGTGTTCGCTATTCGCCTCGTCATTCGACGAAACATTTGTATACGAGTGCCACCGCGAACTACTGTTCACACATTCGCGGGTGATTCATTTTGATATTAGCACACGAACATGGAGGACGTGAAAATAATGGCGGCATGCGTGTTACATTTTATTTTAATGTTTAATAATTTAAGCTTTAATGTTACAAACGGTTTGTACATATGGCGGACTTAGCAATAAACATCGCTCTCTACCAGTCAACCATTGGGCTAAGGAGAGAAAGTAAATGACGGCATAAGAAAATAAATGTAATAAATGACAATAATTGTTATATTCAAATAATATGATATTAAGAAAAAATCATACATACACGCACATAACACTCACATATACATATTGTATATATGTGTGTGTGTAAATGTTATGTAAGTATTGTGTATGAATGTGTTTATACACGGTGTTTCAAAATAACCAATAAATATTTTATCGTTATCTAAAACTAATTAATTAATTGTGTTTACCCGTAATGTCATTCAACCAAAAATTTTCATGTAAATCATAGACATGATGTTGATACTATGATATACATGAAAATTTTGGGTTGAATAACATTACGGGAAAAACTATTTAATAATTAGTTTTAGATAACGATAAAATATTTATTGTTTATTATGAAACACCGTGTATATACACATAAATACTTGCATATATGCATACATACACAGATACATAAATATATGATTAACTACTATGTACTAAAATAAATATTCAGATGAAGCTACATCTATTGATATTTATAAAATTTTTGAGATATCCCAATCCCATTCTAGTTGATATACGGTTTCATGCATCGTTTATCTTTTCTTTATTTTTATTCGACTTCAAAAAATATATTTTACAAAAAATAAAAACCGACTTCAAAAACACTGAAAAGTTGAAAATAATATAAAAAATTCTATATTGAAGTCGGTGTCAAATTTTAAGACTTTATAAGAGATCATCGTTTCGTACCGACTTCAATATTTTCTAATTACCAAAAAAATTTTGTGTGCTTGTTCAGACAAGCAAACGGAACAACTTTCACTATGGGATCAACTTTGAAATCGCAAAAAAAATCAGCTGTTCCATACATCTAGGTTCAGTGAATGTTGAACATTTGTACAAAACAGCTGATTTTTTTCGCGATTTCAAAGTTTGCTTGTCTGAACAAGCACACAATTTTTTTTTGGTAATTAAAAAATAAACTTGTATATTGAAGTCGGTACGAAACGATGATCTCTTATAAAGTCTTAAAATTTGACACCGACTTCAATATAGAATTTTGAGGTTGTCAGTACCTATTCTTATATTATTTTGACCGTTTCAGTGTTTTTGAAGTCGGTTTTTATTTTGTGTAATTATGATTGCGATGTTTTGGGTTCCAAATGAGCTCTTCTCTATAATAAAGTTCTAGGAATTCTAAAATTCGCTCTCCATTCCACTCTATTTTGTCTACACGTTCGGTTGAGTCGGCCGCTATCTGTCAACTAAATGCATGCGAATGTGTAAACAGTAAGTTCGTGTTCGCTATTCGTGCCCTTTGATTCGCGTCCAAAAATCCGCTCCCAACGCGAACTCACGAATCGCGAGGCGAATGTGCGAGGCGAATAGCGAACTTACTGTTTACACATGCGTGTTCGTTATTCGCCTCGCGATTCGCGCGAATGTGTAAACGCGCTAATTCGCGCGAATCGAGAGGCGAATAGCGAGACGAATAGCGAGGCGAATAACGAACACGCATATGTAAACAGCTAGTTCGTTATTCGCCTCGCTATTCGCCTCGCGATTCGCGCGAATGTGTAAACGCGGTGTTACCAAGTGTATTGAAAAATTACACAGAAGGCTAAACAACATTTGCTGGAGCAGCTAATCTTTACATAGTATATACTTAATAGTAAAAAAAATGACAAGCTTTTATTATTACATTGTCACACAATATAAATATGCATGCAAAATTTCAGCTCAATCGGAAGTCGGGAAGTGGGTCAAATTTTGCTTGCAAGATTTAATTACAGACACGGGACAGGTGAAAGTAAATAAAAGCTTGTAATAACTTAATAGTCACAAAAAAGTTTAAACAAGCTTTTATTATTGCATTGTCACGCGATATACATATTCATGCAAAATTTCAGCTCAATCAGAAACCGGGAAGTTGAGCCTCTCTTATCAATAACTCCGTATCAATTGTCGCCATGATTGTACAAACGCACACGTCGCCCACGCCCAACTCTGAAAGCTCACACGCCGGTACTGGCCCGCGCGTCGATCATCGCACGCAGTGCTCGCGGGCCCGGTTCAAGCCCTCGCGCCGGTTGGTGCGTGTCGCAAAACGCGACCGGTGCACGCAGCACTGTCGCATTTACACATGCGTGTTCGCCATTCGACGAAACATTCGACGAAATGTTCGTCGAAACATTCGACGAAACATTCGTGTGGCGTTTACACATTCGTGTTCGCTATTCGCCTCGTCATTCGACGAAACATTCGTATACGAGTGCCACCGCGAACTACTGTTCACACATTCGCGGGTGATTCATTTTGATATTAGCACACGAACATGAAGGACGTGAAAATAATGGCGGCATGCGTGCTACATTTTATTTTAATGTTTAATAATTTAAGCTTTAATGTTACAAACGGTTTGTACATATGGCGGACTTAGCGATAAACATCGCTCTCTACCAGTCAACCATTGGGCTAAGGAGAGAAAGTAAATGACGGCATAAGAAAATAAATGTAATAAATGACAATAATTGTTATATTCAAATAATATGATATTAAGAAAAAACATACATACACGCACATAACGCACATAACACTCATGTGTGTGTGTAAGTGTTATGTAAGTATTGTGTATGAATGTGTTTATATATACACATAAATACTTGCATATATGCATACATACACAGATACATAAATATATGATTAACTACTATGTACTAAAATAAATATTCAGATGAAGTTACATCTATTGAGTTTATACAATTTTTTAGATATCCCAATCCCATTCTAGTTGATATACGGTTCCATGCATCGTTTATCTTTTCTTTATTTTTATCCCACTTCAAAAAATATATTTTACAAAAAATAAAAACCGCCTTTAAAAACACTGAAAAGTTAAAAATAATATAAGAATAGGTATCTACAGACAACATCACACTTCTATACAAGGTTATTTTTTAATTACCAAAAAAATTTTGTGTGCTTGTTCAGACAAGCAAACTTTGAAATCGCAAAAAAAAATCAGCTGTTCCATACATCTAGGTTCAATGAATGTTGAACATTTGTACGAAACAGCTGATTTTTTTTTGCGATTTCAAAGTTTGCTTGTCTGAACAAGCACACAAAATTTTTTTGGTAATTAAAAAATAAACTTGTATATTGAAGTCGGTACAAAACGATGATCTCTTATAACGTCTTAAAATTTGACACCGACTTCAATATAGAATTTTGATGTTGTCAGTACCTATTCTTATATTATTTTGACCGTTTCAGTGTTTTTGAAGTCGGTTTTTATTTTGTGTAATTATGATTGCGATGTTTTGGGTTCCAAATGAGCTCTTCTCTATAATAACGTTCTAGGAATTCTAAAATTCGCTCTCCACTCCACTCTATTTTGTCTACACGTTCGGATGAGTCGGGCTATTCGTGCCCTTTGATTCGCGTCCAAAAAACCGCTCCCAACGCGAACTCACGAATCACGAGGCGAATGGGCGAGGCGAATAGCGAACTTACTGTTTACACCGCGTTTACACATTCGCGCGAATCGCGAGGCGAATAGCGAGGCGAATAACGAACTAGCTGTTTACATATGCGTGTTCGTTATTCGCCTCGCTATTCGTCTCGCTATTCGCCTCTCGATTCGCGCGAATTAACGCGTTTACACATTCGCGTGAATCACGAGGCGAATAACGAACACGCATGTGTAAACAGTAAGTTCGCTATTCGCCTCGCCCATTCGCCTCGCGATTCGTGAGTTCGCGTTGGGAGTGGTTTTTTGGACGCGAATCAAAGGGCACGAATAGCGAACACGAACTTACTGTTTACACATTCGCATGCATTTAGTTGACAGCTAGCGCCGGACTCAACCGAACGTGTAGACAAAATAGAGTGGAGGGGAGAGCGAATTTTAGAATTCCTAGAACTTTATTATAGAGAAGAGCTCATTTGGAACCCAAAACATCGCAATCATAATTACACAAAATAAAAACCGACTTCAAAAACACTGAAACGGTCAAAATAATATAAGAATAGGTACTGACAACCTCAAAATTCTATATTGAAGTCGGTGTCAAATTTTAAGACTTTATAAGTGATCATCGTTTCGTACCGACTTCAATATACAAGTTTATTTTTTAATTACCAAAAAAAATTTGTGTGCTTGTTCAGACAAGCAAACTTTGAAATCGCAAAAAAAATCAGCTGTTTCGTACAAATGTTCAACATTCACTGAACCTAGATGTATGGAACAGCTGATTTTTTTTTGCGGTTTCAAAGTTGATCCCATAGTGAAAGTTGTTCCGTTTGCTTGTCTGAACAAGCACACAAAATTTTTTTGGTAATTAGAAAATAAACTTGTATATTGAAGTCGGTACGAAACGATGATCTCTTATAAAGTCTTAAAATTTGACACCGACTTCAATATAGAATTTTTTATATTATTTTTAACTTTTCAGTGTTTTTGAAGTCGGTTTTTATTTTTTGTAAAATATATTTTTTGGAGTCGGATAAAAATAAAGAAAAGATAAACAATGCATGAAACCGTATATCAACTAGAATGGGATTGGGATATCTCAAAAATTGTATAAATATCAAAGATGTAGCTTCATCTGAATATTTATTTTAGTACATAGTAGTTAATCATATATTTATGTATCTGTGTATGTATGCATATATGCAAGTATTTATGTGTATATACACGGTGTTTCATAATAAACAATAAATATTTTATCGTTATCTAAAACTAATTATTAAATAGTTTTTCCCGTAATGTTATTCAACCCAAAATTTTCATGTATATCATAGTATCATCATCATGTCTACGATTTACATGAAAATTTTTGGTTGAATGACATTACGGGTAAACACAATTAATTAATTAGTTTTAGATAACGATAAAATATTTATTGGTTATTATGAAACACCGTGTATAAACACATTCATACACAATACTTACATAACATTTACACACACACATATATTTTTTTTTATTGCAGAAAGTTGACAAACAAGCAAACTGCCCACCTGATGGTAAGTGGTAACAGTTACCTATAATACATGTGGCTCTTGTGAGATTCGCAGCAAAACTGCAACCCCCACAAGAACCACAGAGGCGCGTTCAGCGCCTCTGGGTGTAGTTGTCCGGTTGTTTTTTAACTCGCTCAAAGGCGTTGAACGGATTGCAGCAACCAAATCTTTTATCTCCCTCTTTCACATGATTTTTTATTTCTCTCTCATTCTAGTAGATGACATTATAGAATATGGCCGCCAATATCATCCAATCACGTAAGAGTATTTCAGTCATAAACGTCAGAGCGTTTTACAACCATCAAATTCGATGGTTGTTCGGTTGTAACTCGCGCCGACACTCAAAGGTCTTGAACGGGCCGGTTGTTTCACCCGGTTGTCACGCTCGAAGGCATTGAACGGGTTTAGAGCGAAAAGTTGTACTTCGCGCGAAGGCCCTGAACGCGCCTCAGTGTACGTTGCCAACTTGTGACACAAGATGTAAAGTCACAGTACCCAGTAATTTCACTGCCATATCTTACCCTTCAAACCGGAACACAGCAATGCAAGCACTGCTGCTTTGCGGCAGAAATAGGTAAGACGGAGGTACCTAAGCAGACGACCCTGGTACAGAGTCTCCCTCCAGTAGTATATACAATATGTATATGTGAGTGTTATGTGCGTGTATGTATGTTTTTTTCTTAATATCATATTATTTGAATATAACAATTATTGTCATTTATTACATTTATTTTCTTATGCCGTCATTTACTTTCTCTCCTTAGTCCAATGGTTGACTGGTAGAGAGCGATGTTTATCGCTAAGTCCGCCATATGTACAAACCGTTTGTAACATTAAAGCTTAAATTATTAAACATTAAAATAAAATGTAACACGCATGCCGCCATTATTTTCACGTCCTCCATGTTCGTGTGCTAATATCAAAATGAATCACCCGCGAGCCCGCGAATGTGTGAACAGTAGTTCGCGGTGGCACTCGTATACGAATGTTTCGTCGAATGACGAGGCGAATAGCGAACACGAATGTGTAAACGCCACACGAATGTTTCGTCGAATACTTCGTCGAATATTTCGTCGAATGGCGAACACGCATGTGTAAATGCGACATTACACATGCGTGTTCGTTATTCGCCTCGCGATTCGCGCGAATGTGTAAACGGGCTATTTCGCGCGAATCGAGAGGCGAATAGCGAGACGAATAGCGAGGCGAATAACGAACACGCATATGTAAACAGCTAGTTCGTTATTCGCCTCGCTATTCGCCTCGCGATTCGCGCGAATGTGTAAACGCGGTGTGAAAATCACCACTGGCTATGGCTACATACAAATTCCGCTGGTCGCGCGCAAACGCGACCGGCGACACGCAGTGCTATGAAAGGGGCCTTAGGGTGTGGAGCAAAAATGGCAAAAATTTCATAACCTTCTAACCGAACGCTTTACATCAACGCCTATTTTGATAATGCTAAAAACGCCACCACAGGCTACCCGAACACGCCTCTAGTAGGTCGTAGGTCAGAGGCGCGGAAAATCACAATATCAAAAAAAGAGGAACTAAAAATCGGGATTACAGATAACATACTTAAAAAATTGCTAAGTGTCAGATGTCAAACATGACAAATTACCTACTTTTCTTTTATAAAAGCAAAGAATGTCATGTGAGCATGCCTAGTCTTCTAACACTCTCAGTATAAATGGAGGAATTCTCAACATCTCAGAACCATGCTCCCTACGTCTTTCTCATATATTGGCTCAGGTTTGTGCTTCTGTACTAAAACCGAAAGTTAAATTACAAAGTATCAAAATCAGAATGTTTAACTAAACTATAATTATACAAAGGGATATTGTATCAGTGTTGGAACTAGAAAAAATGTCAGGTTCAGCTTTCTTTGGCCAGACATTAATATTGAACTTATCTCAATAAACTTAACGTTTATTTGCTTAATGGCATGGAATTATTACTCAAACAGGAATGAGCTCTTGCTTAAAAAAGTGTGCCGAGCGAGAGATAAATAACTGTACCGTTTGTCTCTTTCGTAAGTTTTGTGACCACAAATTCTACAAAATAGGGATTTTTTCTTAAAAACAATAACATTCAACCTGAAAGATGCTTTTGAAAATTATAATATGCTTAATAATCACGATTGTTGAGGAAGAGATCGCTTTTAGCGACAAGGTCGCCCTTTGTACATTTAGTGTTAAGTGTATTATTTATACGTTGACTTTAAACTGGTTGGTGTTGTACAACAAAGAAATATTATATTCTATTCTGTTTTTTCAAAATGAGTTGCGCAAAATAATTTTATATCTGCTTTTCAATACAACATAGGTTTTATTATCGTAATAATTATTTAATAAATAATGAATGTCAATGATTGTCTTTCAATAGATGTGTCTTTCCAATCGGTATATTATGTTGAACCCACTGCCACATAACAGATAATCAAATATGTCAACTTGTCAATAATCAGTCAACACTAAAATCTCTCTGTGATATTTAAATACATACCTAGTAAAAGAATGAGTAATATTTTAAGAAGTAAAGAATTAAAAACACATCAGTGTGAGTTGAACTGTTTCAACAATATTTAAAACTTTTGTGGTTTCGCCAATATCTTGAACAGAATGTTAATGCCAATTCCTTTTTTCTAATAACTTAACATCGCATCGTGTAAGCTAAACAATAAATAAGTAATATTACTTTTATTAAAAAATGTTAAAAATTGCGATAATATTTAGGTTAGGTACATACCATGTGGTCACCCTACCCTACTACAATGACAACGAAAATTACTGACATTGACATAGAATCGATGTTGCAATATAACATTTCTTGAATACTACCACTAGAATATTTCCTGGACGTAAAATCATAGTGTTATAATTATTAATATTATTCTCACATGGTAATTTAATTTATTTTATGTTATAATTATTACAAACAAAAACAATTTAGGTATTTTGGGCGTTAAAAGTAATTAAAATAAACAATAATAAAAAATCTTCATCTACCAATAGTTGTTTCATAACTACTAAATTATAAAATATACAACAATAGCAACACTGTGGGAAAGGGATAAAAGGTACAGTTATTGCTATCTCTCTCGGCACACTTTTGCGCTTTCAAGTGTTTAGTCTTTACTCGCATGGAAATAAAGTTCAAATTTGAACAACAATATTTTGAAGAGCTCATTCCTGTTTGAGTAATAATTCCATGCGTAATGGTAAATGGTAAATTATTTCCTGTGGCAAATAAAACGTAAAGTCAGTTGGACATTTCCTTCCTGTCAGTGCGGTTTTCTTTTGTATTGTCAATGTTGTATTGTCATATTGTGTTCTGTGGTATATGTGTTCTGTGCTGTGAAGTGAAGCTTTAGCTGTGGTTCTGTCTGTCTGTGTTGGGCTCAGATTAACTAAACCAATGGATTCGCAATGCTATTCTATGTCTCAAAGAACAATGGCCAAATTGGACCTGACTATGGGCATAAATCAAATGTATGTTAAAAGATATGCTTTTATGAGTTCATTTTAAAAATGTAACTATTAAACCTCAAGAACCTCGAGTTTCAGAGAAAATAATGAATTCGTAAAATCAATTTTCTCGCATATGAAATCGTAATATAGTTTTTGAACGGTTTTCACCATAGATGATAGATCTTGAAAATGACGTCAAGTTCCGTTTCACATTCTCGTATAAACATTACATCTTCGCGCTTAATTGAAAAAAAGATATTTTTTCCAAAAATAATAATAATAATAATAATCCTTTATTGTTCTATAAAAAACCTTACATACATGTTTGTTACTTAAGTACCTAAACTAGGTCTAGCCTGTTCTTATAGGTACTTATGCTCTTTTATCTGCTGATAAAGGTTTATTGCTTGTGCATGTTGACACTTAACACTTAACAACATTAAAAATGTGTTTATTCTTTGAGAATAGTATTTTAGCAAACGATGCATAATTCAAAGTATTGGTTCTTTTTGGTGATTTGCGTGTAAAGGATCGTCACTGTCGAAACTGAATGACATACTTTCATTGATTTAATTTACACTTTGGCTTTTTGGTTGAGTGATTGTCACAAGTGCTTCCCAAGTTAATTACAATTTTCTCGTTTTCTTCGTGGATAAATTGCAGTTGAATTATCAATTTGTCTTTCGTAAGTGGTGGTGGTGCCTGTTTATATATCTGTGAGTGTTTTGCTTTATATTTGTGTTTGTTTTCTGTGAATGTCCGAGCCTCCTGACCCAGGGGGTGGGGCTGAGCTTAATGCTCAGTCATCTCCCCCTTTATTCTCCCAAATGGATACTATAGTTTCAACACAAGAGTCGAGAAAACGAGCTCCTACAGAGCAAATTCCGTCGCAACCTCCTAAAAAAACAAATACTTCGCAATCTTCTCCCTCGATCCAAACTACATACACTAATCCTAGTTTCTTAAATACTAAAACAAAGTTTACCGATAACGATCTAGGTCCCTTTATAATTCATGTAAGTAAATCAATCACGGACCTTTCTTCAGGTACTGCATTACGTCCAATCAAATTCGGCCACTTCCTTTTTAGAAACAATATTAAAAATGTGGCTCAAGATGGTGTTAAGCGTATTGGCAGAAACAGAATTTCAGTGGAATTTAAATCTTTTACTGATGCAAATGCTTTCCTTGAACACCCTGCTCTTACCCCAGCAAAATTTGAAGCCTCCATCCCTAGCTACTCTGTAACTAGAATGGGAGTAGTTCGACAGGTACCAGTTGAATGGACCATGGAAGAGTTCGTTCAATCTATAGAAATTCCTCCAGGATATGGTAATGTAATCAAAGCCCGTAGACTTAACAGGAAAATATTCACTGATGGTACTCCATCATGGATCCCCACTCAAACAGTTGTTCTAACTTTTTCTGGCCAAAAGTTACCTCAAAATATTTATTGTTTCTACACATCCCTGCCGGTTGAAACTTACGTCCTTCCAACAATACAGTGCAACAAATGCTGTAGATTCGGACATATCCAAGCACAGTGTCGATCCCAGGCAAGATGTTTTATCTGTGCCCAACCACACGAGGGAAATTCATGCTCCAAAAATATCCCCACTTGCATCTTTTGCTCTGGTGAACACAGATCTACTGATCCATCTTGTCCTGAACAATCTAGACAGAAAAAAATAAAGCTTGTCATGTCACAAGAAAACCTTTCTTATTCTGAGGCTTCAGCGAGATTCCCTCAGGTTAGAAAATCATTTGCTGATGTTACTCGGCCCAGAAACCCTAATGATTTAGTTTACCATCCCTCTTCTCAATTCCAATCACAGCCCACAAATATCCATTCCCCTATAAGCCTCTCTCCCTCTACATCATACACAGAGACAGTGGTTAGATCTAAGAAAGCTTTTAACCCAGCTTCATCGCCAGGTTATGATGTTCAGGCTCATAGAAGCATTGTGGATAGTCCTTTGTCTGTAATGCCCAATGGGTGTGGCATCTCCAATAATCTTGTTTCTCCTAATGACAACTTTGTGTCACTAATACTGTCTTTAGCAATTAACATTTTAGAACGCCATAATGATATTGAACTACCGAACAATCTCAAACAACAACTGACTCAGCTTCTCAGTATAGCAGGTATTAATGGCTCCCACAATTCTCCAATGGAACTGTAGGTCAATTAAAAATAAAAAAAATGATCTTCTTTTCCTTATCAACAAATATTCACCTATCGCTTTTGCCATCCAGGAGATGAGACTAATGCCAGGGTCTCAGTTTAGGGTCCCAGGCTACTCATGCCTCCGGGATGACAGGAGCGATGGTCACGCTGGTTCTGCACTCCTTATTTCAAGATCAGTCCCCTTTAGTCAGATTCCACTTCCTTCTCACCCAGAATCAATTAATGCAGTTGCTGTGAGAGTTTTAAATATCTCTTTTCTATCTGTGTACATTCCTCATCCTAGTATCTCATCTATACAGGATTTATCTTCATTATTATCATCTCTTCCTTCTCCAATTGTCGTTATGGGTGACTTTAACATCCACCACACTTCCTGGGGCTCCTATAATTGTGATCACCTCTCATCACCTTTTCTTGACCTCTGTGATAAATTCAACCTTTGTCTCTTAAACGATGGTTCTCCTACTCGTAGGGTATATCCTCATCAAAATAGCAAAAGTGCCGTTGATTTAACACTAAGTTCCCCATCTATATCTGCCTCTCTTTCCTGGTCTATAATACCAACCACTTATGGAAGTGATCATTTCCCCATAGTGATTTCAATAGAATTATCCAGCGGTCCCAATTCAAACAATATTGAAAATTACTCCATTCCATTATTAAAACACAATGTCCCAAAAGCTGACTGGGATTTATTCAAATCCTCCTTAGATCATGAAATCCAAACATTTCCCTCAGTAAATAAAGATAATTTGAATACAGTCTACTCACAATATAGAAATGCCCTTATATTAGCTGCTGATAAATCAATTCCAATCAAAAATATTCACAAAAATAGAAAGCCATCTCTTCCCTGGTGGGACTCTGACTGCTCCACTGTTTGTAAAAATAGAAAAGAAGCTGAACTTACCTATAACAATGAGATGACAGAAAACAACTTCATTAAACTACAAGCAGCTTCAGCGAAAGCTGTCAGAGTCCTTTCAGATAAAAAAAAGGCGGGCTGGCTTGCATTTTGTGAAAATCTGTCTCCTAGAACTCACCCAACACTAGTTTGGAAAAATACAAGAAGATTCCGGGGCTCCATTTGTAATGATTATAATATTACCTCTAATGATACTTCTGATTGGCTAGAAGCCTTTTGTAATAAACTTGCCCCCTCATCAGCTCCCACTTTCGACGAAGTCACACATTCTTCATCATGTCCATCTACAATCTCTGAATTTGACCATCCATTCTCATGGGAAGAATTTTCGACTGCTCTGAATGGCCTTAAAGACAGCTCTCCTGGTATAGATGGGATACCATATTCTTTTATACTTAATAGCAGTCACACTGCTAAAAGTTTTCTCCTTAACATAATAAATACAATATTTTTGTCCGGTATCCCTCCTGACGATTGGAAAACACAAATAATAATCCCTATCCTAAAACCAGGAAAACTTTGTTCTGATCCGAATGGCTACAGACCTATTGCTCTCTCTTGCACTATGTGTAAGATTCTGGAACACCTTATTAAGAACCGCTTAGAATGGATAGTGGAGAACAAAGGTATTTTAGCAAAGAGTCAATTTGGATTTCGCAAAGGTATGGGCACAATGGACAGTCTAAGTGTTTTTGTCACGGATATCTGGTTGGGCCTCTCCAAGAACAAATCTGTAGTCGGTGTGTTCTTAGATGTGTCATCCGCCTATGACAATGTCTTGCTTCCACGGCTCAGGCAATTGCTCCAGCTGAGCATCCCTGTGAGGCTTGTGAATCTAATCACCAACTTACTGACAGAACGCTCGATCCAGATCAAAGTTAATAATGAAATACTTCCACCTAGAACTGTATGGAAAGGTCTCCCCCAAGGGTCTGTTCTAAGCCCGATACTCTATAGCTTATATACATATGACTTAGAACAATGCGTCAACTCATTTTGCAACATACTCCAATATGCAGACGATATTGCATTATATATTTCCTCTCCCAGCTTGGAAACTTCTACAACACGCCTTAATACTGCATTATACCATCTTCAAGAATGACTAACTGAACATGGCCTATCTTTATCCGTAGCCAAGAGCCAAGTTGTTCACTTCACTCGCTCCAGAATGGTCCCTAACATTACTATCAAATATGAAGGCATGATTATCCCTCAGTCTGATAAAATAAAATTTCTTGGTTTTTTTCTTGATGCTAAAATGTCTGGATCACACCAAATTGCCCATATTGTTAAAAAATGTGAAAAAAATATTAATATTCTACGATCTTTATCTGGTGTTTGGTGGGGTGCTCATCCATCCACCCAAAAGCTATTATACAATGCCTTAATTCGCAGCCATCTAGACTACGGCTCTTTTCTCTTACAACCTTGCCTAAAATCTTCTTTAAACTTACTTGATAAGATTCAGTCTAAATGTTTGCGAATTATTATAGGTGCCATGAGATCTTCACCTATTAATGCCCTTCAATTAGAATGCGCTGACCCTCCCTTACCCCTTCGAAGGCAATTTCTCTCAGATAGATTCTTTTTTAAAATAATACAGAACTCATCACACCCCCTTATCCATAAATTACATGAACTCTCAGATTTCATATCATTTGACAAATACTGGTCTCATAGATTGCCCCCTCCCCTATTTAATAGTTTTGTTAAGTTTCTTCGCCTTCCCTGCCCAGTTCACCAGTGCACTGTGTTCCCTTTATATTCCAATGATTTCCAATCCTTAATATTCCATCCTGACATTATTCTCGATTTGAATATCTCTAAGAACTCCCCCGATGCAGAAGGCCGACTTCAACAATATATAAAAAATAACTATCCTGATTATTTGACTGTATTTACAGATGCTTCCAAAATAAGTGACCAATCCTGTGTAGGTTCAGCTGTTTGGATCCCGAAGTTTGACGTGATTCTAAACTTCCAAAGCCCTCCATTAACCTCTGTTTTCACTGGAGAAGCACTTGCCATTTTAGAGGCTCTCTTGTTTATCGAATCCCACAATATTAAAAAAGCTATCGTCTTTTCAGACTCTAAAAGCTGCCTTCAGGCAATTCTTTCAAACCCTTTTCGGTCGAAAACAAAATTCCCATATATTTTAAAAATCAGGAGTGCTCTTTTCAGATGTCTTAAAAAAGGTACTTTAGTCTCCTTGGCTTGGATCCCCAGCCATTGTGGCATTGCAGGGAATGAAACTGTTGACCTTTATGCAAAAGAAGCTATAAATAACGGGTCCCAAAGTCATTTTGAATGCTTCTCTCATGACCTAATCTCTATCTCAAATCGTGACATGCTTTCAAGTTGGGATGACCATTGGAGGAGATCAAGTGGTGTTGTGGGAAAACATTACGCACATATTCAACAAGTAATTCCTCGTAAACCATGGTTTTCAAATTTTAAAAAAGCTTCCAAATCTTGCACATCCACAATCTGCAGACTGAGGTTGGGTCATGTATGTACGCCGGTGTTTTTAGCTAAAATTAGGATTAAGGACTCTTCATTATGTGAATGTGGTCTGGATGAAGGTACTACTGAACATATTTTTTTCAACTGCCCTAAGTATTCAATTTCCCTTTACGACATTCTCCCCCCATCCATTCCTAGACCCACTAATTTTAAACTTCTCTTATCATTTGTTAATTCCCCATTTATAGAAATTCTCAGTGACTATATCACCTCTAATAAGATTAAATTGTAATTGTTTACCTAAATATTTCTCTCATAAAATGTCACATAAATGTCACCAAATGTTATATGTTATGCAATTGTGTTGTGTTTTTGTCTTTGCAGATAATTCAACCTCCTCGCATTTAGTTCAACTTTATATTACTTATATAATAAATAAGTTACACATTGTGAATTCACGACGCCTGAAGCAAAGGCAGAGTTTAATATCGCGGCAACAAAAATCTAAGCAGAATACTTGAAGCTGGCGGAATCCTTAAGGACAGCGCCACTGAGCAAAGAATAGAATAGAATAGAATTTACACTTTACAGTCAATCTTTGCTTTTGCTTCTCTATGTAGGTACTGTGTGATTTTTGATTCTCCTTTGTGCTGTGTTTTGACCCCTATTTTGTTTCACGAACTCTGATATCATCTGCTTCTTACGACCATCTTATATAAGTATTGATAGAAAATATTGTCTGGACAGGAAGCTATCACAGAATATTGTTGTAGTTGTTTGGTAGACTGGAAAACAATTGTATGCTGTGCCCGTGTTATGACTATGACTGTGGTCTAAGATACCTTGGGCAGGCCAGGCAGCAAGATAATACAATAGCGGTACCAGCAGGTTTTTTAGTCAGTGTTGTTATAAATATAAGAGACTACATTGAATAAATATTTAGAGAATCAAAGTGTTTTATTTCTAAACATCCTTATTGTTACATACTCGTATATTAATGAAATCCTATCAAATATTATATGTTCACGTAACGTTTCTTATTATTTTAACATAACATAGTTCTAAGTTTACTCAAGGATTAAAAAATATATTGCTCCTACTCCTAACCTAAAACGGAGTGGCTATTCAGACCCCGGGTCCCTATCCTTAGACTATAGAAGTTGATTACTATTCGGACCCGATAGATATTGGTAGTTTTCCAATTACAGAGCATAATGCGACTCAGTGGCGCACAATGCCGAATTATGCTGATGCTTAATTGGAACGTGAATTAGTTTTCAAATGCACCAGCAGAGTGCGCTAAGTTCAGTGTTGAAAAAAAGAAATATTCATAGAGTTAGCCTTAGATAAAGAATGAATAGATAGGACGTGACCGTATACCCGTAAGGGACAGACATAGATGACGTCATACCTGCCTAAAGTAGATGGGTATACCAGTGTTGCTTTAAGTTTTACCCTACTTTATGTTTATAGTGGCTTTTACCACTATAAACATAAAGTAGGGTTGATTGATTTTTGTTGTATTTTTTTTGAGACATTTTAATGAGCGCCCCTCGCTCAATAATATGTCTCAAAAAATAAAAGTGGGCGGAAGTTGCGATTTTTTTAATTGAATTCTTCATTCAACCTTCGCCGCAGTCTAAAGTTATTTACACTTTTAAATAAAACTACACTTTTCGGATTTACTCGAGTATATTTCGTTTTAAAACATTTTACTATTATTTATTTAAGCTATTATGTAAACATCTTTACAAATATAAGAAAAAATATTAGGAATCATCATCATCATCCACACGCGTCCACTGCTGGACATAGGCCTCTCCAAGTGCTCGCCACTGAGCACGATCCGCGACCACTCGCTTCCAGCTTTTGCCAGCTAGGTACCTTGCGAAGATCGTCGCTCGATTAAGAATACAGCGGGCAATAATAATAATAATTTTATTTTTCAGAAAACATGTTCCATTGGTTAGTAATTACAATAAATCTTATAAGTAATGTTAGTAAGTTACATAATTTTAAAGAAAAATATATAAATTAAAGATTAGGATGTCAGCCTCTCGTTGTTAGCGAGAGAATGATATCCCATCCATACCTGCAGCATGGGGGAATCCCACCTTTTAACTAACGTCGCCAGGGGCCTTACCATGAGCTCTTATCGCAGGCCTTAAACAGTATTGCTGTCTATTTCCGTACCATGACCGGCTTAAAGCAGCGCGTTTGCAGACCTGCTTAAAATGACGTCACGAAACCGTTCACCTTTTTTTATGTATGAACTTTCGTACCATGACCGCCCGTAGCCGGCTTTTGACTATAGGATGTAATATATATTACATGTTCAGCTATATATTACATCCCGGGTTTGCTGTTCTCACTATCAGATATATTTTTTAGAATAGTTCAGCTTCTATGATCCTTACATCATAACGTCTTTTATTGAAACGGTTGACCTCTCGTTTTTAAATGGATAATATGGAAATTGTTTTGCTAGATACTTTCGATAGTTCATCAGACGAAGATGATGCAGTATTCGATTTACATGTCTCATTATTTAGAAAAAATACAATAAACGTCGATTCTGGATATCGAATCTTAATAGACTAAAGGCCTTACTACTAACCATTGTATAAACCTTGTATAGTTAAGTAGTGTTTTGTCTCTTTTGTTCGAATTTGAAATGTCATTCGAGTGAACGTGACAAAACACTGTTTAACTAAATCAGGCGTATACAATGGTTATTAGTAAGGCCTTAAGAAAAGATTATAGTGAATTTCTTATTACGTTTCTCCATGCAGCATCCTTAATTTCATTCATTTTATACTCTTCAAGATTAGTCGTAAACAAGGATATTTCCTAACACTTTCTATAAAATGTTCCATTATAGGGATAAATACGTAAATAGGTAAATACGTGGTAAATACGTAAAGAAAAGATTGCGAACCAAAATACCCAAAAATCATAACACGCGGACAGCTATGTAAGTACGTGCGCATGACCGTCACGATTCGAAATGAAGGCGAGGCAGGGGCAGAGGTGCGGTGTGCGGGAACGTGAGGTAAAATATATCGCCTTCAAATATAGCTCGGTCGGGCGAAAAAATATTTACAGTCAAAAGCCGACTTAACAGTTTGAAAACTGCTTTTGAACGTCATAAATGTCAAATAAAGCAATCATTAAAAAGTTGCTTTTCAGCGGCTGTAACAAGATTGTTAAGTGGATTAGGCCCAATTTGGTGGAACTTTCATAAGATAATTGTTAAAACTAACTTTATTTAAGATGTTTTCAAATGGCTGTAGTGACTTTTTCTCTAATTTTAACTCCCTAATTTTCGTATAATTAATAGCCGAGTCACGCCGAGTGTTTTTAATTTTTATATAGTTTTCACAGTGTTTATTACTCTTGAAAGTTGAGATATTGCTTGAGATGTGATGTGACGATAATGAAATATTTGAATTTTTGGAGAGTGAACACCGCACGGAGTTAAAACAAGTGTAAGAAATATTATATCGATTATTATGTCGCGTGAATTTAAAGACTAATTGTTCATCTTCTTTTACACGTTTAACGGAAATGCGGTTAGCGTACATGTGGTATTCCACGTTGCTAGCATATGCTTGTTACACGTGTAAACAAATTGCACTTAATAATTATTTGTTTTGTGAAATTATATAGGTTAATTAATTTAAACATTGTTCTTTTAGTCGTGTTCCCAAGTGAATGTGTTTCTGCATAGTTTTAACGCACATCCGGTTGGCATTCGTAGATTCGTACACGTGCTATTCGTGTATATATAAGCGAGCATTCTTGAGAACACGACAGTAGAACGTTGATAATCGTCGAGTGAAGTTGTGTGTGCGATACTCAAAATAAAGTGATTTCTAAATCTAGTTCGAGTGTGTTTCTATTACTATCACTCCCTGATCAGCTTTTAGATCAGAAGTGGGATAAAACTGAAGAAAAATCACATAAATTGTGAATCTTTGGTGAACATCTGCGCAGAAATATCAAGGTACTGTACAGTGATTTATTCTTTTTGAATAGAAAACAAAATAATGGCAATATCATTCGTTTTTTTTCTCCTTTTTACTGTTTTATTGCGTTTAAATAGAATTAAATATTCATCTCATGAATCCGTTAAATATAGTGTTCTGAATGACCTAATTAACACATTAAACCTGAAACTAACCTTAGCAAGCAACCACATCTCGTAAAAGTGTAAATGAAACCACCTAAAAATTAAACATTTATTTGCAAACTATACAGGCTTTTTGAGGTAACATTTACTTGTTGTGTTATTTGTAATCGCAAGAAAACCAATGAACACGCAACAATCAAAGCACTTTAGGCACTCTGATACACCAGATATAGAGTTGCTAAAGTCTAATCCATCAAAGGAAGCGAGCAGCCTTGGTCTAGTCTCATGCAGTCGAAGCCGGGCGCCACACAGTCGCAGCCGGGAGCCGCACAGCCGCAGCCAGGCACCGCACAGCCGTAGCTGGGCGCTGCACAACCACAGCCGGGCTATGCGCAGCCGCAGCCGTGCATGTCGCAGCCGTAGCAGGACACGTCACAGCCGCAGCAGATCACGCCGCAGCTGCAGCAAGGCACGTTGCAGCCGCAGCCAGGTACTGCGCAGCCATAGTCGGGCTCCATGCAGCAGCAGCCGGGTGCCGCGTAGCCGCAGCCGGGAGCCGCATAGCCGCAGCCGGGAGCTGCGTAGTCGCAGTCGGGAGCCGCGTAGCCGCAGCCGTGAGCCGCGTAGCCGCAGCCGAGCTTCGTGCGACCGCAGCCGGGCGCCCCGCAGCCGAGCCCGAGCACCTAGCAGACGTAGCCAGGCGCCGCTCAACCGGACACCGAGCAGTAGCAGCCATAGCCGAAAACGACGTGACCGTTCAAAGTCTTACCATAAAAGCGTAAGTCCTGTTATAACCGTAACAAATAAGTCCGATACAAGTCAGGTAATTTTTACACAAATTTTAAAAGATCTTGTTCAGACCATGAAAAGTGATGGAAATAATGAACGGTTTCCAATTTTAAATGTCATTCCGGAGTTTGATCCAGGCAAACGTAATCAAACCATAGACATGTGGCTATTAAAGGTGAATGAGTGTGCACAAATGTATAGTTGGTCAGAACGGCAAACCATTCACTATGCTTTGCCAAAATTAGTAGGTTTGGCACAAAAATGGTACCAAGGTCTTCCAAGCCTTATGTTTTCCTGGTCTGAATGGCAAGATAAACTACGAACAGCTTTTCCTAGTGATGAAAATTATGCTCAGTTATTGACAGAAATGCTTGCTTGTAGGGCACGAATAGGCGAATCATTAGAAGAATATTTTTACGAAAAAATTGGATTATTAAATAGATGTAACATTGTTGGAAAAAACTCAATTGATTGTATACTGTTCGGAATTGAAGATCGCTCCATTAGGACCAGCGCAGAAGCTGCCCAGTACACAAATACCGATAAACTATTGGTTTATTTAAAAGGAGTAAAAGTAAATAAAAGGATGGATAACACTGTGCGACAAGCAGGCATAGCTGACAATAAACGTATAAGAAGTAGGCCGATTGGTAGTACACTAGAGTTTAAGTCTAAATGTTACAATTGCGGCGAAGAAGGTCATGCATATTATAAATGTAAGCAACCGATTAAAAGATGTACTACATGCAGTAAAGTAGGACATCTTGTTACTGACTGTCCCATTACCAAAAACACTGTTTCCAAGACTGTCTTGTGTATCACCCAAAAGCGAAACAATGATGTCAAATATTTCAAACCTGCGCTTGTGAATGGTATTGTTCTCAATTGTTTTATTGATTTTGGTAGCCAATGTACTATGTTACAGGAATCAGTCGCAAAGAATATAATTAATACGTGGTCAATAGATGACTTGCCTGTTCTAAGGGGTTTCGGCGACTCTGTCGTCTCTTGTTTAGGTAAAAGTGATTTTGAAATCGAAGTTGATTCCGTGAAAGCTACCGTACCAGTTCTCATTGTCCCTGATCACTTACTCCAGGTTCCATTACTGTTGGGTCAGACGTTTACAGAACAAGAACACATATTAGTTTTCAAAAATAACGAAATACTGAAAATTTCAGACAAAATGGTTAAGAAAATATGTTTATATGTTTCGAGTGACACACATATTAAAAGCTATACGTGTGTTGACGTCCATTCCAATAATAATATCAGTGGTGACTTATTTGTTGAACCTAGTCTATGTCATGAACACTTGAAAGAATATGAACTTGTCCAAGGTCTAGTTCGACTTACAGATGGTCGAGGCAAGGTAGTGTTGAGGAGCTTAAATCCCTTAGGATTCAGATTGGAACAAGATACTTTATTGGTTCGTGCTACCCTCCTTCCAGAAAAAGAATCTTACTGTGTTAGAAGGATTATAGGTAACAATGTAACTTCGAATACCTTTACAATAGATAGTTCATTAGTAAATGTTGATACCGATATTAATGTAGAAGAAAGAAATTTACTGCTAGATCTCTTAAACAAATATAGGGACTGTTTTGCATTTTCAATTAAGGAATTGGGATGCATAAAGGGGTCTGAAATGGAAATTCAATTAAATGATACGACTCCGGTAGTTTACCGCCCTTATAGATTGGCTCATTCGGAACGTGAGGTAGTTAGGGAAATGGTTAAGGAGTTAGAAGACTCCGGAATAGTTCGTCCATCTACTTCCAATTATGCATCTCCAATAATCTTGGTAAAGAAAAAAACCGGTGATTATAGGCTTTGCATAGACTTTAGATCTCTAAATAAAAAAACCGTCAAGGAACACTACCCGCTGCCAAGAATTGACGATCAATTAGACAATTTATCAGGTTTCAAATATTACACAACACTTGATCTTGCTTCTGGCTATTACCAAATTCCTATGTCAGAAACATCAAAATATTTAACTGCTTTCGTAACACCCGATGGCCACTTCGAATTTAATAGGATGCCATTTGGTCTAGCAAACGCACCTTCTAATTTTCAACGTGTTATTAATAATATCCTTGGAAACGCACGTTTTAAAGACGCCTTCGCATACATGGATGATGTAATTATACCGTCTAAAAGTATAGACGATGGTTTCGATAAATTGCGTAAGACATTAAATTTATTTAAAGCATCAGGTTTAACTTTGAAACTAGCCAAATGTAACTTTTTTATGAAGTCTATAGATTATTTGGGATTTGAGGTTAATGAAAAAGGTGTGAGGCCCGGAAAGAGAAAAATTGAAGCTGTCGAAAATTTTCCGTGTCCCACAGACCAACATAGGGTACGCCAGTTCATTGGTTTGGCTAGTTTTTTTCGTCGATTTATTAGGGGTTTCGCTGCAATTGCTAGACCTTTAACTCAGCTTTTAAAAAAGAATTCGAATTGGCATTGGAGTAGTATAGAGGAAGAGGCTTTTAATAATTTAAAACGAGAATTGATAAAACGACCTATTCTTGCATTTTACAATCCTTTATATGAGACACAAGTTCACACAGATGCATCAAAATTAGGTATAGCTGGCATTCTGATGCAAAGAAAAAATAAAGATCTTCCCTTTAGTGTCGTTGCCTACTACAGTAGGCAAACCTCTCCCGAAGAAGCCCGTTTTACCTCTTATGACCTAGAAACTCTAGCGGTTGTAATGTCAGTTCAACAATTTCGTGTATACCTTCTGGGTTTAAAATTTACAGTAGTCACTGACTGTAATTCAGTACGTGCCACGTTTGAAAAGAGAGATATGTTACCGCGGGTTGCCAGGTGGTGGAATATTCTACAAGAATATGATTTTAACATTATTTATAAACCAGGGTCACAAATGAGTCACGTGGACGCACTTAGTCGAAATCCTGTACAGCAGGACGATTATACTGAAGTTAGGTTAATTGATACAAACTGGGTTATTACTGTTCAACAGAACGATGCTGAACTACAAAGAATGATTGACATACTAAATGATAAAAATTCAGATTACATAATAGAGATAAAGAAAGATTTTATTATTAAACGTGGCTTGCTGTACAGGAAAACGACTGAAGGCGACCGTTGGGTTGTGCCGAAAGGTGTGAGGTGGCACTTATTGAAAGCTAATCACGATCTACTAGGACATTTCGGTTTCGAAAAGACTTATGAGAAAATAAGAAGTCAGTACTGGTTTGCCAAAATGAGGCGATTCATTAAGAAATATGTAGATTCATGTCTCGAATGTGCTCATACTAAAGCCCCTTCCGGTAAGAAGTCCGGAGAGTTGCACCCTATACCAAAAGTAGACAGGCCATTTCACACTCTCCACATTGATCATCTTGGTCCTTTTGTCCGTAGCAAAAAGAAAAACTCCTACCTTCTTTTAATCATTGACGCGTTTACCAAATATCTTATTCTAGTGCCTGTCAAAAGTACCAAGAGTAATCATTCCATAAAGGCAATGAAAAATTACTTTCATACATTTGGGGTGCCCCCAAAGGGTTATATCCGATAGGGGGACTTCTTTCACTTCGAATAGTTTTCGTGGTTATCTCGACAAATTAGGTGTGAAACATGTTTTAAATGCGGTAGCAACTCCTCGAGCAAATGGACAAATTGAAAGATACAACCGCACAGTTCTCTCTGCTCTCAGTGCTAAAAATTTGAATAAGCCCGAAAACATCTGGGATGAGTCGGTGTTAGAAATTCAGTGGGGTATTAATAATACTCTTAATAAAGGCATAGGAAAAACACCAGCTCAAGCTTTATTCGGTCTAAATCTTGTCGGGACTAATGATTCATCTTTAAGTCTTAATACTGGTAATAACGAGTCTTATAATGAAGATAATACTGGAACTATTCGAAGTGAAGTAACAGAGCATATAGCTAGGAATCAACTTAAGCAAAAAGAGACTTTTGACAAGCATCGCAAAAAAGTTAATTACGCTGTTGGTGATTTGGTTAGAGTTGAAAGAGATGTATCTGCTCGTGGCCAAAGTAGAAAACTAGTTCCGAAACTCCGAGGTCCATACCGTATAATAGAAAAATTTGATAACGATAGGTATATGATCGAGGATACCCCTTTGTCTAGGAAAGGCAGTCGTTGTTTCAAAGGAATATTTTCAGTAGATAATATTCACCCTTGGCTAGTATTTAACAGAAACTCAGATGAAACAGATAGTGAGTCTGATCATGATGATCAAAATGTTCACCGTGATATTGTATTAGATAATAATGATGATGAATAAACTTGCTGATTTAATTATGTAGATGATTCTAGTAGTATTTTATATTTGTTACTCTTAACCAATGTTAAAAATAATGTGTGGATTTATAATGAGATGATATAAGGGTTATATTATTTTGTAAGTGGTATATCTACAGAACGATGTTATGCACAATTTAATATTATTGTTTTGATAATGTAAATAAATCAAATTATGAGTCAAGACAGGGGCAAAGACATGAAGGGGCTTTGACCCGATATTTATAAAATTAATTATAGGGGGGGTTATTGTAGATGTTAAGAGGCTGCAGTACCACCCAAGGTTTGACATAGCTAGGGCGAAGACATGAAGGGGCTTCGACCTAACATTAATAATATTGTAGATATGTAGAGGCATGAATTGCTAATAGAAATGTTTTATATTATAAACATTTTCCTTTCATCAATATTTGTGTTTTCTATCGTTTTACATTAGTTTACATTTTTGTTATTTTTACCTTTAATCAATCATGAACTAAGCAAAAACTGTATTTTTTTTTTAATTCACCATTGATTGTTCACGAGACGTGAAATGGTCAGAAAAGGCCGACTGTAAGAAATATTATATCGATTATTATGTCGCGTGAATTTAAAGACTAATTGTTCATCTTCTTTTACACGTTTAACGGAAATGCGGTTAGCGTACATGTGGTATTCCACGTTGCTAGCATATGCTTGTTACACGTGTAAACAAATTGCACTTAATAATTATTTGTTTTGTGAAATTATATAGGTTAATTAATTTAAACATTGTTCTTTTAGTCGTGTTCCCAAGTGAATGTGTTTCTGCATAGTTTTAACGCACATCCGGTTGGCATTCGTAGATTCGTACACGTGCTATTCGTGTATATATAAGCGAGCATTCTTGAGAACACGACAGTAGAACGTTGATAATCGTCGAGTGAAGTTGTGTGTGCGATACTCAAAATAAAGTGATTTCTAAATCTAGTTCGAGTGTGTTTCTATTACTATCACTCCCTGATAGAAGTGGAAAAAACGGCTTAAAATTTTAAAACGTTTAAACGTTGTACTTATTTCAATAAGCGCGCTTGTAAAAAAGCTTTTCGTTTAAACGCTTATTGTTTATTGCGTATAATTATGTTTGGAAAAACGTTTAAGTACAACGTATGCACCGTTCTATTGCTAATGACAAAAACACTATAGGGATAGCTTTATACTATTTAAACGAAAAAACTGCTCTCATATCAATCAATTGAAATATTTTTAGTGATGGAAATATTAATATTCTTATTTTATTACTTAATAAACAATGTTTCTACAAATATTGCATCACGCGACTTAATTGACCAAGTTCCTTTCAAAAAAGTCCCACATTACATTATTACCACCTCTCGACACTAAAACTATCAAATTATATATTTATAAACTTTATTTAATCGCACTTTATACACACACGCATAACAAACGTAAATACAATGCTTATTTATACACGTATTTAAAAAAATAAAACGAAAGTGTACGTAAAAGCAGCCAGCCACAACACAACAAACGCGTACTTATCTCTTGACAGTGAAAAGCTTACTACTTTTTTAAACGAAAAGCGTGGTAAGCCATCCAATTTTGGGATGCGTTTTGGTCGCTTTATAACTCCAGCACGCAGTATAATGCCATCTAGCGGCGAACGTTCTATTTCCGATGCATGTATACAGACAGAGCATGCTTTCAAAGTAGGTAATTTTATTGCGGGAGTACAGATGGCGGGACTAATGTATGTCGGTAAAAAGCAAAGCGTAAGTAAAAGCGTAATGTTTTGATTAGAAAAAGTCTGCTTTTGTACTTTTGTTCAAAAGCAAACTTTTTTAAGTGCTTTTCGTTTAAACGCTCACCTCTACTCCCTGATCAGCTTTTACAAGTGACATCGAAAGAAGCTAATGATACCCTCAGAACAATCAATACCTACCTTTGTAATGAATTTCAGTATAAAGAAGTACCTACTCTGTGAAAATGAATTTATTAAGCAACTAGCGACCCGCCCCGGTTTCGCACGGGTGCAATGTAGATACTAATGTGGGGCAGTTTGGAGTGATTAATAATATTATATGTATATTACATACAAACCTTCCTCTTGAATAGATAGGGTAATCTATTGCTGAAACTGCATTGAAATCCTTTGCATAGTTTGCTACATTTACTGATCTGTGTTAAAGATTTACGCGTACAAACAGAGAGAGCAACTTTGTGTTATTATACTATATTATAATAGATAGATGTTAGTTGTTTATTGATTATATTAAAAACCCTTGCCTTTACTTACATTAATTTTATTTTGTTCTACTTTATCTAATGTTAAGCATAATGTAGGTAACATTTTTCATTCTAACCATGTTTGGTTAGAATGAAAGGTTGGTTAGAAGGAATGGTTAGAATGTTGGTTAGGAATTTTTACTATACTTTCAACTGATAGTGAAAATTAAGTTCAAATGACTAAAATTTAGAAACAAAGGTCATTTCGGACCATTTTTTGTAGCAACCTTTAATTCACAGCTTAGCAAAAACAACCTTTTCTGTTACAGGGTTAGTATCTCTATACACGGTTATTTTTTTATCACCCTGGAAAATTTAAGGGACGCTTCACGACATGGTATTAGAATGATTTAAATATAAATAAAAAAAATAAACCCCCTCCTTAATTTTATATTAATTTTTAAAAAAATACAAAAAATGCTGCACTAGTTGAGAGCAGCATTTTTAGAGATTTTTTTTTTTTAATATTTTTTTTTAATTTTTATTTCATTTTTTTTATTTTTAATATAATATTGTATGTGTCCTGAAGCGTCCCTAAAATTTTCCAGGGTGATAAAAAAATAACCGTGTATAGTTTGTGGTTTTAACAGCTGTTCATCTTTGCACATGGATCATACCAAAATTCAACTGGGGAACCCCAAAATGTTGCTCAACAGACAGGTTTCCCGTTTTATCACAAGAAATTGATGCCATTAACAATGTGCAAATAAGAAATAAATGTGGTTTCCAAAAATATGCTAAAAGAATGTAATGTGTATGAGTTAAGGTGTGTATAATAAAGGCTAATAAGATTCAAATTGTGAACTTACTACCTTACCTACTATGTTCCCATAATGGTGTAGTAGGTTCATTCCTCCTCATCTGTGGAGAAACCTGCACCCAGCGGTGAGTTGAAGTGGTGGTGGCATTACACCAAATTATTAAGGATAAGCATTAACTTTGCAAAATGCTTCTATAGCTTTTACCAAACGTACACATAATATCTTACCATCCTAACTAATATTATAAATGCGAAAGTGAGTTTGAGGCAAAAAGGCACTTCTTGTTCCACAAACAAAATTTCTTTCTGCAGATGTGAATTTAATTTTGTGGCAAAAAAAAATATTATTGTACCTACTAAGTACTTCCTAAAGTTGAAAAATAGTAATAAATGGTTAAAACTCTTCACTTCACTTCACTTCTTTAGGCAATGGCAATCGGTCGCGATTACAACCATTACTGCCAAACTCAAGTTTAGGATAAAACACTGTTTTTAGAGTTTACTGTGTGTAATAAAGCCAAAAGTATTGATTAATTTGTTTTGGGTTACCTGCAAAGGGACAAAACAGAACGTCACAATAACATACAACATATAGCACAGTACGGTTAAAGTTTAACATTAAAAGTGGAAACGTATTTACAAAGGATTTTTAAAATGGGATAATTTAACATGGTTAAAAGTGACTTGACATTGATAGGGCGAGGAATATAGGGAGGTAACATATCATATTTACAAAATAATTAATATGACTGTTCATTAATACCTTCTCAACAATTTTTGTGCTATGGGAAATGATATAAATAATATAAAACTTGAAGTGAGAGCTTTCTATGTATTACATAGAAAAAAACTTACATATATATTAAATAAAAAAAATATTTCAGATGTGCATTGCAGACAGATCTAAGTATATGCACATTGTTGTTAGCATATAATGTTCACACTCAATAAGACACAGAAAGGAGGGCATTCAGTGAAATTAAGCTTTCAATTCTTGAAAGTGGATATCGTCGTTGAAGTTCTATACACACTGCGTATGTCAAAATAGCAACTTTTACGAAGAGTGAAAAAACTGCACAATTATACATAAATATATACTATTTTAATGCCATTTGTTACGCGCCACACCGCCTCAGCCAATCGCAAGCCAGCCAAAGCCAGCCAATCAGAGCCAAGCACGTGCAGCCATGTGCCAGCCAGCCCAAGCCAGCCAATCAGAGCCAAGCACGTGCAGCCATGTGCCAGCCAGCCCAAGCCAGCCAATCAGAGCCAAGCCAAGCTAGCGCCTTACTATCGGAGAAACTATAAAATGCCGCGCCATCTCATATTTAGATCACTTCTCTGTTTTACTGTTGCTAAGACGGAGCTCTGCCCGATTGTAAATCGAAATTAAATCAGTGTGATTCTGCAACGTCTACTTTTTATTTTATCACGTTACATATCAGAAGTGGGATAAATATAAAAAAAAAACCCTAAAACGTAGTTACGTCAATGCGTCGAGTGTAGGCCGCCTGGTCCGTCCGCACGAATGGGGTAAATCTCCGCGTGAAGATTCATCCGAGACAACTAGTGAAAACGAAGACAAAGTTTCGCCACCAGCCTCGCCTTCAGCTCGAAAAATCCTACGCAAGCTTTTGAAATCAGAGGTACAAAAGGCCATGAGTTCTTTAAATAACGAAATACCCTCCGTAACTACAAGAAAAGAACCCCGTGCAGCCTTGCTAATCCCCGAGTTCGACCCGGATAGCGAAGAGTATACTACTGCGACGGCATGGCTCACAAAAAAAAAATTGATTAACTTGGTGAAATTCATATGGATGGTGCGAAAACACGAAGTCGTTTCATCTGCCAGATAGAATAAGGAGGTCAAGCAAGAAGATGGTACAACCGGCTGGATGAATACGATTACTCTTGGGAAGACTGGAAGCAAATGTTGATACGTGCATTTCCCAGACATCGCAAATATGGATTCGATGACCAAATATTATCAGGACAAAGTCGCCATGTGTTTTCGGTGTAAGTTGTCAGACAGGGCATTTGTCTCATGCATCATTCGCGTTCTACCACCACCAGCACAAGCGAATGCGAGAGCATATCATTGCGAGCGACCCGAAGAATTATACGAAGGCTTCCTATGTGTGATGGATGACTACCAGCCACCGTCAATTTGGATTGGAACAAGCCCGTCAAGTAACGATGTCGTCAGCCGACAAGGAAACAAAAAAATGTCTGCCTCGTTAGCAAGAAGCAGAGCGAAGTGCTGAGCAGAGCCACCAGCTGCACTACTACACCGCCTTCGGAGGTTCAGGTTAGCCCACATTATTTTATTGCACTACCTTTGTAGCCAAAATAATCTATTGCACACTCGCCAAGCCAATATTAGCACAATCGGGACATCAAACATAGAGGAAATCAGTTCAGATCTATTGAATAAAAACCGATTATGATTATTTGATTGCTTTACTAATCAATTTCCCTGACTATTTTGCGAGTAAAACACAAGACTTAGGATGTACAGATTTATTAAACATAAAAATAAAGTTAACAAGTGAACAGCCTATATACCGTCAACCTTACAGCTTGTTGCACAGTCAGTAGTTAGATCCAAAGTGTCTGAATTGCTAGACGCAGGTATAGTTCAAGAATCTGAATCATGTTTTGCTTCTCCCGTAATTCGTAAAAAAAAAGAACGGCGATAGTAGACTTTGTGTTGACCCTTGCCTAATATCGATGATTAGGTCTCCAAATTAGCCGTTAAGAATTTCTTTACGAGTCTTAATTTGGCACAAAGTTACCATCAGATCAAAATCGACCCTGCAGATAACCACAAAACAGCCTTTATAACGCCACATTGGTAAATGAATATACGCGTGTTCCGTTTGGCTTAGATAACGCACCGTCTGTTGTTATACGAATAATGAATAAGGTTGTAGATTCAATACGAAATTCCAATCACAAAAGGCGGTAGTTCAAAAACCCACAATGACTTTCCCGATAAATATGAAATTTAAGCATTCTTAGACAATTTGTTGCTACCCTCTTTTGATGTTCAGTCAGGTTTAGATATTTTACAAAAAGTTCTTTATAAATGAAGATCGGAAATTTTAAAGTGAAATGTTAGTGTTCATTTTTATAAAACAAAATTACATACTTAGGACATGAGATATCTTCGAATGGCATTCAACCAGGTGAATCAAAATTGTTAGCAGTGTCACAGTTTCCTACCCCTAGTAGTGTTCATGAAATACGTCAATTTATAGGGCTATGTAGCTATTTCCGTAAATTTATTAAAAGCTTCGCAATTTAATTGCTCGCCCTTTAACAGATTTAACAAAGAAAAATGCAGTTATGGAAATGGGGCACTGAACAAGTCGATAGTTTTCAATAATTAAAACTGTGTTTGTGTACAAGGCCAATACTGGCTTTATATGACCCTGTATTACTAACTGAGATTCACACCGATGCATGCAAATCCGGTATCGCAGGTATTTTTTTTACAAAAATACACTGATAATTCCCTTAGGCCTGTCATGTATTTCAGTAGGGCAACGAGTAAAGAAGAAAGTATATACCACAGTTACGAGCTTGAAACGCTTGCCGTAGTAGAATCTATGTGTAGGTTTAGAGTGTATTATAGTAGGGATACATGTAAAAGTGGTAACTGACTGTACTGCCGTTCGCGCCACCCTTACTAAACGTGATCTTATCCCACGTATTGCTAGGTGCTGGCTGTCAATACAAGATTTTGACATGAGTGTACAATATGGTCTGGGGAAAAAATTTAACACGTAGACGCGTTGAGTAGAAATCCCATCGATGCTATTAATGTCAACCGCCTTGAAGTGTCAGACGGGTTCTATACAGTCCAGTACCAGGATGACAAGTTAAGGGGTATCATTGTTCAGCTTAAAGATAGCTCAGCTGCCCCTGATATAAACAACTATGTGCTCTCAGATGATAGACTCTATAGGAAGACATTGTATGGTAATCGCCTCGTAGTGTCTGCATTGATCAGATAGACTAGTTCAGATGCACCACAATGATATGTCATGTATGCTTTCAAAAATGTATAGATTTAATAAAGAGGGAGTAAATGGTACATTGTTCCCTATTCCGAAACCCACAGAACCCATGGTCATGGTTCATGTCGACCATATGCCCCTTTTGTAGAACAGCAAAAGGTTATCAATATATGTTGGTTACAGACTAGCTTCTGCCCGCGACTTTGTCTGCGTGGACTTAAGGAATCGGGATAAAAGGTAGCCTATGTCACGTTCTTTTCCATGTCAAAGGCTACATGCATGCCAAATTTCATCCAAATCCGTTCAGCCGTTTTTGAGTGATTGAGTAACAAACATCCAAATATCCAAACATCCACACTTTCACGTTTATAATATTAGTAGGAAGTAGGATAATTTCTCTAAATTTGTTATTGCTGAGCCCACCCACGGTCAATTCAGTAAAAAACAATAAGGTGATCATGGCAAAGTTTTTACCAGCATATATTTAAAAAAAAAATTCAACTGACAAGCAATTTAAGTACATTTTGACATCTGTTGCATGTCCACGAGCCAATGGTTAAGTGGAACCGGATCTTACTGAATGCGTTACGTGCGATTGATCCTAGCCAGACTTCTAATAATTGGACCAATAGCTTACATGACATTATTTGGGGTGTTAATAATACTGTAAATGAAAGTACAACATAGTCGTATAGCCCTATGATTTGATGTTATGAAAGTAATAATGAATCGGTTGAAACCAGGCGTAATAATAGATCAAATAATAAAAAAAAGGAAAACTAGTCGAATTTACAGAAAGGGAGATTTAGTTCTCTGGGCGGTAAGCACCCACAAGTAGTGTAACAAGAGTGAGCACTAAGCTTGATGATATTTACTCTGGCCCATATATCATTACTAAGGTGGGGGTAATAACATATACAGAATCCTCAGTATCAAGGGGTTCCGAGGCTACAAGGCCTTTACTAGCCTGGTTGCATCGGACTCTTGAGGCCCTATCACAGAATCACCGTACCCTATATCATACAGTGCCAGTAGCTCTGATGACCAGCTTGAAACCGAAGATCTTATTGACCTACTTGAAAGCTAACCACGTGTTTTTCCATTGCGGGAGCAATGATTGTTTCAGGACGGCCGACTGTTACGCGCCACACCGCCTCAGCCAATCGCAAGCCAGCCAAAGCCAGCCAATCAGAGCCAAGCACGTGCAGCCATGTGCCAGCCAGCCCAAGCCAGCCAATCAGAGCCAAGCACGTGCAGCCATGTGCCAGCCAGCCCAAGCCAGCCAATCAGAGCCAAGCCAAGCTAGCGCCTTACTATCGGAGAAACTATAAAATGCCGCGCCATCTCATATTTAGATCACTTCTCTGTTTTACTGTTGCTAAGACGGAGCTCTGCCCGATTGTAAATCGAAATTAAATCAGTGTGATTCTGCAACGTCTACTTTTTATTTTATCACGTTACACATTCCATTACTTACAGACATTTCATTGGATCCATTAGGAAAAATAAAACCATTACGTTGTGTGGTCTTTTTTCCGCCAAAAATGACTTACGTGGTGTTAGTACTTCAATGACGATATATCATTTCACCATAAAGACGATATATCATTTCCCCATAAAGAGATAATAAACACTTATTAGGTTTCTTATGCTACCTACAAGGGTGTGATTAGTCTTGTCGATCATCAGTTAACCTCACCAGGGTCAACTGATGATCGATTGAGAGAAAGAAATTAACTCGTGAGAAATGCTCGGGCAAAAAAATGCTTAACTGCAACATCACAACAATGTGTGTTGATGCAAATCATCTAGGGTATAATCACGAATCATTTACTTGGACAAATCATCCTCTCATTTAGAAAATTTAAATACACTAGATAATAAAGCTTTATTATTATTAGTGGAAATAAAACGAATAACATTTTTCCAAAATATAATAAAAAGTTAGGCTCAAAACAATGAAATCAAACACAAGAAACAAAAAAATACTACAATGTTAGTCTTAAAATAAAACAATCATTTCAGTTTATTCCCAATCTTTCTTGGCCCAGATTTTTGCCTCTGTATTCACACTATGCAATGAAGCTAATCATGATTAATCCAAGAAGCATTTAACCAAATGTCTACTGCAGTGCATGATCCATCTATTGTGGCAGACATGAAGCAGCAGCCAAAAATGAAATTTGTTCGCTTCTGCGTTGTTCACCAGATATCCTATGACAAATATAGGTACTTCTTCAAATTTAGCTGTCTCTGAGTGAGTTTCTTCAATAAAGCAAACAAAATTCAGGTTTTTAAGATTCAACTTATAATAAAACATTTATTTCTTCACAATAACTGTCTTTTATTCGCATGAGTACTACACATTCAAATTCAATAATTTAGCCCCACATATGGATTGCTTTTCAGTATTCATGGTAATGAGATGACTAAAGCTGGTGGGTGTTGAAGAGTAACATCATAATTATTATTCATTTACTAAACATAAATTGTGCAATGCTTTCCATATCTTTTTCCACTTCTCGCTTGTGCAGACTTATTAAAACCTATATACTGGTTATATGTATTTTACCAGACGTCTTCCAAGTCATGCAAACATCGAAAAAATATCTATAACATTGACGAACCCAGATACCGTTCGCGTTGATTTCATTCAGAAGTAATCAGAGAAATCTCTGGAAGAAATAGGTAGATTTTCTTAGTTCTTATCACAGATTACTATAACTAGTCAGAGACTTATCATTGACGTATATTAAACGTCAATGGTTCTTATTGCTGAGGCGCGTTCAGAGCCTTCGCGCGAAGTACAACTTTTCGCTCTAACCCCGTTCAATGCCTTCGAGCGTGACAACCGGGTGAAACAACCGGCCCGTTCAAGACCTTTGAGTGTCGGCGCGAGTTACAACCGAACAACCATCGAATTTGATGGTTGTAAAACGCTCTGACGTTTATGACTGAAATACTCTTACGTGATTGGATGATATTGGCGGCCATATTCTATAATGTCATATACTAGAAAGAGAGAGAAATAAAACATCATGTGAAAGAGGGAGATAAAAGATTTGGTTGCTGCAATCCATTCAACGCCTTTGAGCGAGTTAAAAAACAACCGGACAACTACACCCAGAGGCGCTGAACGCGCCTCTGTACAAAGCACGACGATGTAAATTACTTGCAAACACTTTGTACAATGAAGAATCAACACAAAAAACTGCCGACACACTTTTCTATCGATTGTTTAAAGAAGAAAATACAAACAAAACATCTGTATTTTAGAACACGATTGGTCGTTGTCTAAAATTATTTTTTGTTTGGTGGTGTTTCCCTTTTGGATTTCCCCAGTATCGAGATTTTTGCTCAGTTTTCGTTTTTCAGAAGGATGGTAATGCCCTTGTAAAACTGCTTTCTTGACATGGATCGTGAAAGTACAATGGGTAGGTGCAGTGTTGCCAGATGGGTTTTAGGTTCCGTTACGCACAGCTCTTAAAAATAGTACGCAAATTCAAGTTTGAGTACGCAGTACATTTTGTCTTTTGTCCTTACCTTTTGTTCTTTTTCAAAATGTGACTTTTGCTCTAGTGAGCAAGCTTATAACAAACACAGACGCATTTTAGTTTTTAAGCAATAGAAATACAGTAGGACCCCGTTTTACTGTAAGGTGAAAATGTATGATACGAAAACAAGTGTAAAATCGCGTATTACGCGAAAAGTTTTATTATTGTTTTAAACTGTCGGCCCGTTCCTGATAAGCATTTTTAGCCATAAATACCAACATTTTTAGCATCTCTGCGTTTCATTAGCCGGTGATGCTAGTTTTTCTTGCTGGTTGTCATGCGTTTCATTTAAGCATTTTTAACACGAAATGCTAGCATCAAATACCCATGTTAATAGATGGGTCCTCTGATACCACTTTTTGACAGCTTTCAAATTTGACGTTTGGAATCTTTTTTTCATGAATCAAAAAGGATTTTCAGCGGATTTAAAAAAAACATTGAAAGATATTTATAGTATTAGCCAATTCTGATTTATATTATTAAAAATTTTAAGTGGCTAGACTAAGTAGGTAAGGTGTCAAAATTCAGCACAAAAAATATTTCTTAAAATAATCGCAAAACGAGGCTAACATCAGATGTTAGCCTCAGAAAGTAGCAGTGCTTTATCTGGAACGCAGGGTGTGTTATGTCTATAATTCACCTATTAACATCCAATCAAATTAAAGAGAATAATGTATAGTAATACTTACGATTGATCCTTTTTTGATCGATAGGCCAACAGCAGAACAGCAAAGCGCGCCCAAACCAAATCATTGAAATCAATCAAAACATTCAAAACTGCGGCGCTGACTTATAATAGTTATAATCATACAGTATAGTCAAATTAAATTAAACTGTAAACTATCAACTTTATGTGTTTATTTTGCATTGATTATTATGGTGGCTTAATGTCATTTGAATTTGTAAACTCGCCTAGCGAGTGTGGCCATTGGTATCGATTCTGGCATGATTCTCTAAACCTAAAACTAAATTTGACAACAGTCTCTCCTTGTCATTTTGTATAGAGTATGACAAGGATAGACTGTTGTCAAATTTAGTTTTAGGTTTAGAGAATCATGCCAGAATCGACACCATTGTCACTTGCTTGTCAGTGCGACAGCCACAGATAATCTATCTAGTTAACATTTTTTGGGTGCGTTCCAAAAATATTTTTTCCATCAAGTGGAGTACCACTAGGCTGTCAGGAGCTAAAATATAAAAATAGTACGCAAATTGACGGATGAGTACGCGAGTACGCAAGACCATAAGATAGTACGCCGTGCGTACTATTGCGTACCCATCTGGCAACGCTGGGTAGGTGTATTTTATACAAAACTTCGAAGATCTGTAATTCTTTAAAATTTTCTGCTACATAAAATAAATTAATGTACATAGGTTAAGTACGTTCATAACAAGCTATGAACATTTCCTTCCACTATCAATAGCTTGGAAAATTCTTGGAGAATGTAGAGTAAGGATGTAATAAAATAAAGACAACTATAAATTATAATAACTCATACCTTAAGAATATAAAACGTTAAAATGAACAACAAAAATAACAAATAATTGTAAATATGTTGAGATATTATCTTTTACCGGTTCAACCGGTTTTTAATCTTTCAATGGTTTTCGAACGCTTCCGAAGAAAAGAGATGTCAGATACAACAGTTGTATAGCGCTATCTCGTTTTAACATTAAGGCAGACAGACCAGAGACAAATAACCGTTCACCTTACGACTCAAGCAATCTATAAGCCGTTCACCTAAACAGGGCTCATAGTACGATTTTATGCAATCCTGTTTAAGGCCTGCTTATGAACTGCACGGATTATGGATGGTTTTATAAAAGCTCATGGTAAGGCCCCAGGAGGAGATTGGGGCTGCCACGCACCCTGGTTAATAATGACGCGCAACGCGAGCGCATCACTGCGTAAAAATCTGGTACACCCGCCTCTGCAAACATAGCAGACGCACTACACCACCGCGGCAGCCCCAACATCGCCCTGAATGCGTTGTTGTACTGTACACGGAGCGCGCAATAATCATTGTTTTTTCTTTATCTCTGCAGTTTATTTAAAATCCAATATTTACACATTTACTAAATATTTGTGAAGATTTAGAAAATGTATAATATTAAATTTTAAATAAACATTTTCTAAAATTAGATTTCAATAGCACCGTTATTGTCATCGAATAAAGGACTTCGGCTTATAGAGATAAAATTCACTACAATACAGGTAAAAATTCACTTGGGCTGGGTAAGTTCATGAATTGAACTACTGATACCGCACTCAATATGGTGCTAAAAGCCCAAAGTTGGTAAGCTTGCTCACAATGTGGAAAAAAGATCTGGCAAAGAACGCAAGATGCCGATGTAGATAGCTGGTTATTCTTAGTTGCCCGTGTTGCCACCCCCAACCTCGCCCCCGCTGGCGGCAACTTGGAAATAGCGCAGAACAAGACCAATTTGTAGATCTCTGAGGAAGATTATGTTCTGTCAAGTACCTATATAATTAATTAGAACCACCTATTCGGTGCATAGAGCTATATCTACATCCTATGTGTTCTTGTTAAATATTCAGACAAAGTAGAGATATAACTTATTTCATTTGGATTAAGCCAGATTACTAGCTATGGCACAAAATTGCTAATAAATCACAAACATTTTCTAGAGGCTGTCTACTCCTCGCCACTCGCCAGCTGTTTTTGGGTGTGGTAAACACGTGTTAAATTGCTTACGTACAAACTCATATGCCTTTGAACTTAAAAAGTGTAAGCACAGCGCGAATTTCCTTAAAGGTTCAGAATACTTTCTTTTGTCAACTCCTAAAAATCTTTTCAGAAAATCTCTATTGGTTCCTCCTACAGTATCTAAAATGTCCAACTACTAATTTTGCATCATTAACTTACACTTTCAATCACTTTACACATTTTCAAGTGTGACTACTTTTTTTCCCAATCGTCTAAGCAATTGACGCACTGGCCGTAGTTTTTTATTTGATGACCTCGCTGATTGTTTCAAACCCAGCATTTGAAGCCGCATTTTTCTCTTTCGGGGCGTATTCAAATTTGAACCGAAATCCAACACCGATGCGTCCTGAAACCATATGTATACAGGTTAAAAATAAAAGCAGGTTCTAATTTTACAACATTAAAAATATTAATTAATACATTTTTAAACTGTATCTGTACTAATCGTAGAAAGAGTATACAATAGAATGCTGGATGTTTGTCTATTCACTCGCACATAAAAGAGACGAAAATATTGAATTACATGCGTAAAAACGAAATAGACTTCGGCATTTTTTGTCCCTCATCGCGTGCTGGTTTTTTTCAAGGTCAGCACATCATGATCTAAACAAAGTTTGACGTTTGTGACGCGTTCAATTTTGTGCTCTCGGAATTTACTATTTTTTCCTAAAATACAGTGTTTATTTTTGTGCACAACTACGTGAATTAACGATACCAGACTGAAGAATGGTGTGGTGTAGTGTTTTTGGTGCAAAAGCAACAGTAGGACGAAAATTGAGGGATTGTCTTTTCACTTGTAAGTAATTGAAATATTTACTTTATTTGAGTTATCATACCGAGGTTTCACTTGCTAAATTGTCTAACCAATTCACATAGTATATACCCTGACGTGTTCCTAAGATAAAATAAGTGTTTATTTCATATTTTATAGGAAAATGTCTACATAACCTGAAACCTCAGGTTGGCCATCATTTTCCATAAATATTACCCCTAATAAGGGGTATATAGTACGCTGTAGAAATAAATGCAGTTAACATGACTATATTATTATATAATTTATTACCTGAAAACATAAATTAAATTGAAGGGAATCCTTTTAAAATAACATAATCAAAATATTTGTACGAAAAATATTGTAATAGCATAAAAGAATATTTATGTAGGTACACTGAATATATTTAATTTATTATTATTATTATATGTTTTTCTATTGTCAAGTAGGTAGGTATGTGTCACAGAGTATAATAATATTGGTGTGTTAAACTTACCTTGAGACTAGATGGAGCTGTCTATATTAATATTTATTATTATTAAGGTTGATCTTAAATATAACTTACAGGTTCCCTGAAAGCCCACAGTTACGCAATTTATGGATTGCGGCTACAAGGAGAATTAATTGGGAGCCAAACGCTAGATGCAGAATGTGTTGTCAACACTTTGACAGAAAACTTTTAATGAAAAAAGGCAATAAAACATACCTTCATCCCGAGGCTGTTCCAATTGAGGTAAAATTAACATTTTAAGGAATTTTTTATTAAAAGTATTTCAGCGACACCAATAGAAAATATTTTTTAATTTAATTTGAAAAAAAAACTGCTGTGATATACAAATCAAATTGTAAATTGAATAATTTTTTACTCAACTGTGCCAGATGGTTTTTGAATGTATCTATGTGAACATGTATATTTCTTTGGCACGTTTAGTATGCTTACTAGCATAAGGTGCATAGTGCTCCCAACACAATGATTTACATGTCATTAAACCCAAAATTGACTATGATTTACATGTCAATTTTGAGTTGAATGACATTACGTATAAACAGCTAGCGATGGGACATTTTAATAATGAGTTTTCGATAAAGAATTGATTATTTTTTGGTTATTTTGAAACATAACATTTGTGTATATATATACTTTTTATCACCCCGGATAATTTAAGGGACACTTCAGCACATGGTAGTAGAATGATTTAAACATTAATAAAAAAATTGCATGTTAATTTACTAAAATATCCAAAAATACTGCACTAGTGTTGTGCAATATTTAAAAAAAATAATGGATGTGTTCTGAAGCGTCCCTTAAATTATCCGGGGTGATAAAAAGTAACTGTATATTTGATGTTATACTACTTCTCTTGAAAATAAATGAACAGTATTTTCCTGTGTTTCCTGTTCCTAAAAAAAAATCAGCTGTTCCATACATTTAGGTTCAGTGAATGTTGAACATTTGTATGGAACAGCTGATTTTTTTTGCGATTTCAAAGTTGGTCCCATAGTGAAAGTTATTCAGTTTGCTTGTCTGAACAAGCACACAAAATTTTTGTCATAACTAAAAAATAAACTTGTATACTTAATATAATACATATTATATTAGTATATATAGTCAGTGGTCTAGTGGAGACCATACCGCCCAGAGGTCATGGGTTCGATTCCTAATCATGGAGATTTATGGAACGATCTGTCTTAAATTGCCGTGGAAGTGTTTTCATATGTATACTAGTAGGTATTATACACATGAAAGTTTGTGAGTATGGATGGTTGGATGTTTGTTTGTTATTATTTCACTCCAAAGCTACAAAACGCAATTTAATGAAATTTGGTACACAGATAGCATATAACCTTGAATTAAGTATTTATGAGTGAGAATAAGTTTATCCATTGACTAAAAACTGTACAACAAGCAACAACAAGTTAGTTTATTATGGGACTAGATAGACTATAAATAACTAAAGGTGGATGGCATGTTCTTGAAATTTTTGTTACTACAGTTCAGCCTCTGTAATATTTAAATTATGTTTATATTTTAGGTGGCGTCGCCGAACTACACACCACGAACTCTAAAGAGGAAGTGGATGAAAAAAAAATGAGTTGTCTGAGCAGCGTTTGAAAAAGCTAAGAGCCCTTTGAGAAAAATCAAGAAGATTATTAAAAAAAGTCGCAAATTTGGAAAACATTTTGGTGGACTTACAATCGAAATTATTTGTTAAATTCGAAGATTGCGAATTGTTATCTACAATAGACACTACTAACAAATACGTTAATGTACATGTGTTATTATAACCATTTACTTTTAGTACCTTGCGGTTGAGAGGACAACTATAGTAATAGAATATTATGTCATTATTTTCAAAATGTTATAATTTAAAATTCTCATTATTTCTATTACACGAATTCTCAAAAAAACGACTATGTCTCGAATTAAGTCTCCTTACTATTATCGTTTCTTTCAATTGTTTCGGAGTTCTGTTTGTAGTATTCTGAACCTTTTTGTATCCAGTCACTCGCCTTTACACTTCGAGATACAGGTTAGTTCCTAGTTCGATGGTGGGTGGCTAGTGGCGGGGTACTAACGAATTAATTATACCGTTCTGTAATTAATAGATTTAATCCTTGATTGAAACGAATCAATAAATTATTTTGAATTTTTGAGTCTCGCCCATCGCGGAAAGTAAGAGTGAACACCTCACGGGGTGTTACCCACATAATATTAGATTTCTCTCAAAATATTGATTCTTGTTGGATAAAAATTAGCCTATATCCTTTCTCATAGTTCTATCTGTGACTACACCAAAAATCATCGAAATCGGTTCAGCCGTTTTGGCCTGAAGAGATAACAGATAGTCACTTTCACATTTATTATATTGGTGGGGGTTCTAGAAAAGTGTCTCGCTTGTTGAAAATTCACATCTTCGTTTTTTGCTACACCACTAAGGTGGTAAAAAGGCAGGCGCACGACACACCTGATAGTAAGTGGTTACTGCAGCCTATGGACGCTTGCAACACCGGGAACGCTTGCGCGTTGCTAATAGTAGATTGTTGCACCAAGCGCTATGTGAGCTATTAATGCCCGCGGGTGTTTGATGCACGAACGCTTGTGTGAGGGCACTAATAACCCAAGGGCATTAATAGCTCACGAGGTGCGTAATCTGTTTTTCTTTCAACTATATCTACATATTAAAAATAAATAAAAAGCTGAAGTTGACTTTAGAAAAACTTATTTCTACTTATATGACAAAAAATTAAATTGTTCTTACTAAATTCCTCAAACATTACGTATTACCCGTGGTTCCACCAACATGTCCCACTGGTAGGTCCACGGGTATTTTTTCCCCCGTAGACCTTTTAACCGTGTTCCCACTGCTATGACCCACAGTGGACCCACGGGTAATTCCTCAGATAATTTCTTTCCCCGTAGACCTACTGCACTAGATATGACAATGACGTCGAGTCATAGTGACAAACAAAAGTTTGTGGATTTTCTACCTCGTCAACTACTTTCAAGATTATCTTGAAGGTGGCGACTGATGAGGTGGAAAATCCGTAAAAAAAACTCGCCGTCATGTAGGTACACCACAAACCGTACCGTACCGTTACCGTCAATATGAATGTTTGTGGACCAAAATAACACCACTTTCACTGCACAATGTTCACTTGAATACAATTTTTGAATTAAAAGTAAAAGCTAACCGTCGCTTGCTTCATCAACAGCCACTTAAACCTCTTTGGAAAAATCCCTACTTTTTGTATGAATCTTATTGCGACTTCTTGTTCTATTAGAAAAAAAAACCGGTTTTGAACAGGTCATTAATAACATTTCATACAACATTATTACCCTCGAGTTTTCCAGGGTAGTAATGTATTGGCGCGCTGGTAGCGGTAGTCGCAGTGTGGAAATTACCATGCGTGCCCACAATGGCACGAAGAACACCGGGGGTTTTCGTGGGTCGGCCTAGAACTTTACCGGGCCAGACGGTACACACACGCACGCCTGCCGTCTAGCCAACGAACGGTGGGTACGGAGCGGTTGAGCATTTCCCCCCCGAAAAAAAAGGGTAGTAATGTATTACGTAGTGGCCTTTTCTGTTGATTTAAGCGTTAAATTAATGAGTGTAGTTGAAAAAAAAAACTTTATACTCTTCTTTAAGAACCCAATGCTGTAGTCTCTTGGAAAAATTTCGACGTTCATTCTAAATCCTGAGCGTGCGCTGAAGGTAATTCATTTTAAAGCATACAGTACGAGACCATTTTAGTTCTAGGGTGTGAGGGTTAATTTCTTGCCAATGGCGAGCTGTGCCATGGTAGAAAGTGGCCGTGGGCATAATGTTTAACAGCTCCTCAGCAGGCAGAGGTATTTTTTTTTAACTTGGGTGTGTAATACCGTTTGTGAGTAGGGGATCGTTAACGAGTCTCATGGCCCGTTTGTGTACCGCGTTAAAAGGTACAAGTTGATTTTAAATATAAGAAGAAGATAATAAAATAAGCACGCTAAATAAATAAAATGATATTTAACAATCTTTTCTGCCTTTTTTGTAGACATTAGGTGAACGTATTAAAAACTTGCGATTCGGGGTAATTTTTATAAAGAGGGTAACCCTAATCATCCATGTACTTGTATTTGCTGTCCCTTACTGCGGCACGCTCATCCGCAGTCTATAGTATTATTTGTCTAAGGTACTAATGGTCAGACTTGTTATATTAATAGAAAATGACCAAAATCAAACCATTAATAATATGTTTCGCCATATCAAAATAGTAGAAAAGGATTTGGTACCTACCCTACCCATGTTAATCCAAAACTGTAAAATAAATTTCGAAATCCCCCATAAAAATAGTTGGGTTTGTGAAAAATAAATTTAAGTTTTGGCTTGATAGGGTATGTACCTTGTAGATATAATATGTAGAAGTTACTGACCTGTAAAAAAAGTTTAGGAATAGCACCACTCCTAAGAAAAGAGCCTTTTTTGTTTTTCTGGATCCACTGTTGTTCAAAATGCTTAGAACACATTCGGGTATGCTTGGTTGGCTGCCAATTCAATCGACCAGTAGCTTTAACCCAACTGTTTTCGAGTAGTTATCTCCGAAGGAAATCTGTTAAATACAGACAAACAAGCTAATGGAAAGTCTCACTTCAAAAGAATTACCTTTGTTATCTAAAATGCTCAAAATTTTATACTTAAATATGTCAATATTAATGTAACACAGAAATTAATATGTGATTTCCTTTTCACGTAACAAATTACCTACGAATCAAGGAAAAAGAGTCGTAGCGTAACTGGTATCATTATAACCCGGCAAAATGTTATACGCGTTGGCTGTATACGTGGCCATATTGTATGGCGACATTCCTAGCTTGTTAGGTTAACAATAACCTTACTACTTAGTTTGAAATTTCATGTTTAATCCCATAACGGGTGATTCACTCAAAACATCGAATTTTGCCTAATTTCCATGGTAATTTTTTTTTGTTCTTTTCATTTAAATTTAATTGGTCAATGGATAGAGGAGTGAAAATTGATTTAATATATTAAAGAGGGGTATTACACAACATTATATAACAAAAGTTATTTGATTATGAAATTCTGCTATCCAAGGAAATTAGGAAAATACCAAGGAAATTATGAGTTTGCCATGGAAATTTAAAAAAAGTGTTACACATATACTTAATCATTTCTTATTTACTTACTTATAAAACTATAACAAAATATTATATATATAATTCAAATCAGTTATTATTCTTAACTAAGTAAAACACAGTAAATAACGTTACGGAAAACAACGAAATAAAAATATGAAGATTATTTAATATGAAAAATCATATCTGGCAAGTGCCAACCTGCAAATTAAAAATGTCACTAAAAAATTTAAAAAAATCTCTAAGCTTGCACATTTAACAAACATAAAATAACCTCTTATTCGGTGTTAAGAACAATAAAAAAATTCTTTATGTTGATTCGAATAATAAATTCAAATTCAATATATAGTATATTCAAGTTGGATTATTACATAATCACTTTTCCACGTCAAAGAAGCTACGCCAATGGTTGACAAGTCTACGGGCGGCCGGGAGACCTTGTACTGGAAAGAACCAGAAAAAAAAACCAGCAGGGGCTATATTTTTTCCATGTATTGTTACAGTAGTCAATTGAAAGCTGACCCTAATGTTTTAATTATTTTTGTTTTTCTTTTTGTATTGGTACTTCCTAAAAGTTGATACTGTTAAAGAAAGCCACTGGAACGTCCGTGGGGACTATAGTCCCCAAAATCTCGATCTTCTCGATCGACCTGGGTACTATGGTACCCAGTTCCCTTTGCGTAAAACCGCGCGGTGTGATAAAAAAATCGCGAAAAATAAAATATTTTCTCTATGGCTTTATTCCTTTGTCAATAGTCTCTTTCATAAGTTGACAGGTCATGTCCAATTTATTTTTAGTCTTAGATTGAAATAAATTTGTCATAGTCTGCGGTTTAACTTACTTGGCCGTATCCATACGTTTCTTACTCCATGACCGATGAGATTTATTGCGTACTTACTTAGTCTGTATTAGTATTTTCGTAGAGTGTTCTATATCAAAATAAACTAGAAGAATTGGGCTACATTATTATGTATGGTTTATGATAGTTTATAGTGTTATATTGCCACACTAAACATTTTTTCAAAAAGTGAGTATTTTTGAAATTTTAAGCACTTTAGTTACTATTCTCGTCATTATTCATTCAATTATGAATCCTTATCTAATTAATTATTATAAGTTCATTCCTTATTAAATTAGCTTTCCATACGTATTTTTTATTTAATTTTAGACACAATAATTTATTTTTTGCATTTTTTTTAAATTTGAGGTCGCGCGTGCGCCTCTCGCGTATACACGGTTATTTTTTTATCATACTGGAAAATTTTAGAGGCAGCTCGGTAGACGCTAGACGACTCATATCAATAAAAAAAACATGTGGTTATATTTTTTAAATTTTATCCGCCAATAATATTAAATTATAGACATTGTTCTTGTTTACTACAAGATAAGGTAAGATTATGAATGAATAAAGCATTTACTACTACGGGCTTAGGAAAATGCGGCAACGTCGCGTTATTAATTCAAGCAAGATCAATCTACAACTCGTTTGAAATAAGAGTTATTATTGCACTAGACACTACAATAGTGAAAGACAGAGACAGTCGGCGCCGGCGCCGAGCGCGGGGCGGCGTTTTGTTGTTTGCTGTCGCTTGTCGGCACGAGCCGGCCGGCTCGCCGGCTTTAGTTCGCCTTTGAGCCCGGCGCGTGTGAACGTATCGCGATGTCGCGCCCGCGCCTGACACGCGGCAATCGGGCGCATTCGAATTTTAGTTTCAATTTAACACATCTCGCGAATACACAGACCTTACTCCGGTAGACCGTAGACTTTTACTTGTGAAGTGAAATTAAGTGTTTGGTGTAAGAAAGTGAACCCACAAACGTAAGACTTGGAAGCGAAAACTGCATTTCGAGACGTTGAACACTAACCAAAGTGATATGTTGTTGTGGTCATGTATAGTTTTAAACGAGCACGACTATGTATGAGTTAGAGGACTTCCTTTAAATTTAGAACTCTTTTGTTATTAGAACTAAAGTTGATTTAAATTGTTTCCTAGGTAGGTAAGTATTTAAAGTTGATTCCAATTTTTTAACTACGCCAAAACAACCTACCATAACCGTAATACCTACCTAGTACTGTTTGTTTTCTTTAAAAACTTTGTTTTGCCGGTCCTAAGTAAGCCCGTAAAGTAGGAAGGTGAAATTGTGATCAACTCAGTGATGACTTTGAATCGGCGACGTTGTTGCCAGTTCGCGTTCATTCAATGTTTTGCCTACAACTTCACTCAGTGTCCATACCAGTGCAGTATTTTTTGGATATTTTAGATAATAAATATCTAATTAAACAGGTGAGTAAATTTTATTATTAATGGTTAAATAATTCTTCTACCGTGTCCTGAAGCCACCCTTAAAATAACCAGGGTGATAAAAAAATAACCGTGTATAATTACGTAATTAATCGTTTTTATTATTTTTTTCTTTTTTCATTAAAAATATTACCCAAAACTATTATATATCAAAATAATCTTCAAGAATAGGGCTATAATAATATATATGGTTATTTAAAGTTTTATAAAATAGTTTTTGTGCAAAAATTTTTAAAAAAAAATTGGGTCTTCCGCGACCTTCCGAACATTTTCGCGCTTCATTCATTTAATTATTAATCCTTATCTAATTAACTGTTATAAGTTCCTTCTATATTAAATTACCTTTCCATACGTATTTTTTGTTCTCTTGTAGACAGTATATGTCACTCTCCGCAATTTTTTGAACACTCCGTACGCGCCGGGGTGAGTCATTCCGCAATGGCGGCACCTTTGATATTTGAGATATACTACTTTTTGCTTTTGAAACCCACCACGCTTCGCGTGGCGAGCGTTCGAGTGGCTAGGATGAAATTGAAAACTGTCGGTTAGGTAAGGTAGAAATTGTGACCACACACAGAATCTTTAATGAAACTGCATATTTCATGCTCTGGGTCCAAATAGCAATCGACTTTTATAGGGTTCCGGGTCCGAATAGACACAGCCAACCTAAAAAAAGGAAAAAGAGAATGGTAGTTTTCCAATTACAGCACTAGAGCGCATTATGCGGCATAATGCTTAATGTTGAATGTTTCAACTACAGCAACACTTCGCACAATCGAGCACTCTCAAAAGTAATGTTTTCGTGTGATGCGTGCAATCGATACCAACTCAGTGACAGAAAATTAACTGTTAAGTGTTTTTTCTTTAAGTTGGTATTGATCGAAATGTTTTATTTATATATAATCGTTAGTAATATTATTTATTGTTGAAAAATGTTTAAAGCTTTCGTTTCATTGTAGTTTTTTTTTGAAATAATCAAAGTTAATTCAAACTGTGTTAAAAAAATAAATATAAGTATGGATGAAGGTACAAAAATTACTCAAAACAAAAAAATGTTAATGAAATAATCAAAATCTAAATTACTTAAAATAACCGTAAATAGTTTTCAACCAATTATTATGTATACCACATTATTTACACATTAATGAGGTTATTGCTAACTCTATGAATATTTCTTTTTTTCAACACTGAACTTAGCGCACTCTGCTGGTGCATTTGAAAACTAATTCACGTTCCAATTAAGCATTAGCATAATTCGGCATTGGTGGCAATTCTGTTGGCACTAATTCGATTAAACTAAACTAAATTTAGTTTTAGTGCTGTCAAATTGTGTTTTCAGTTAAAATTTTCGAACAAAAAACACGATTTGACAGCATTAAAACTAAATTTAGTTTAGTCTATTCCAACAAATGCCAACAGAATTGACACCATTGTGCGCCACTGAGTAGCATTATGCTCTGTAATTGGAAAACTACCACTCTCTCCCATTCCTGAAGTTTTTAATGAATTATTGAGCTATGGGACTAATTCAAATAATGTTAGGTCTATAACGAATACAAAAGTAATGATGCCCATGGTTATTTAATATTAGGTCCAGCTACTATGGGGTTTTGGCCGATGTTCTTTGCGTCCAGTTCAGTCCGCCATTACAAAGCACCGTGTTTGTTGTTGTGCTAAAATATCAGTCGGTGAGCATTATTTGTGAGTGCATTTTACAGTTATACGTTTTTTATTGATTTTTTTAATGAATTCTATAAAGAAAAACATAAAAAGTGTGGAATCTTGGATGCGGCGTCACTAGTTTTTTTCCGCCATCTTAGAGCACCAACCCAAATGCTGGCACGCTTTTTTCGTAGGTATTTCATGTCTATTGGTTTCTATTGTCTAAGGTGTTGGGTATATGTGTTCTGTGGTCTGTGAGTCTGTGCTTAGTGGTGCTTAGTGGAGAGACGTGTCTCTCGTGATTTGTTGTTCGAGACTTCGAGTTTATTTGATTCGAACCTCGATTTATTTATATAAATTATATAAACAAAACTATGCACACGTGAACTTTTTAATAGACAAACTTAAACATATTTCGGTAATACACAGTAAATTTTTATTGAACAGAAATGTGTAAATAACAAAAAAAATATAGTTTGAATCGCTCTCCATCGGATGTAAACAAAGGTTCCTAAATAACAATGCATGTGGTAATTTATTACATTCGGGCTTGAATGAAGAAGATTATTGTTCTATTCAAGACTTTGAAGCGCGGCCATTATTTTAAAATGAGCGTTGTGAGTAGAGACGCTCCTATAGGGGTACAGGTGCTTCAAAAACTTAGTCACACTTTTTGCCCACGGTTGCAAATCAACAGGCTAAGATGGTAAGTCCTTTTAAGTTTTTATATGGAATTTGAAGGTTTTCCAGCATTAAGTCACGAGTAATGAACTCACTTCAATTGCCCGTTGAGTAGATTTAACATAAGTATTTAGTTAAAACAGAATAGTAATGAATGTTAAGAATAGTTATTATCTCGCTTTTGTAAATTGTAATCGAAATCGGAATTTTATTGCGATATTTCTAAATGCTACCACTTTTTGCTTAACACTTACCATTAAGTGAGTTGAAAGCCAAAAGATCTCCTGTTGTATGTAAATAAAATTTGTTTTTTTTTATATTAGACAAATAAGATTCAATAAGTCTTATTGCTTCAACAGAGACACAATAATGCTTAAGTTTATTTACAAGTCTGGTGAGACCAACATAGCCAAAGCCTTTGACAGGTCACAAAATATAATTTACCCGATATCTGACAGTCGAAGATACTTTGCCATTTTTATCATCATGTATACATTCAAACTATTATTAACTGACTTCGTAAAAGGTTCTCATTTTTTTTGTGTGTATGTTACGAAATTACGCCCCCAATTGGATTGATTTCCAAATTCTTTTTGTATTCAATAGAGTATCTGGGGTGGGAACTCCTGGGGTGGTCCCATTGTCACCAAAGTCAGGATCTGATGATGGGATCCAATGAAAATCAAGGGAAACCTTTAAATTTTATAGGTACATCTAACATGTTTAATTTTGCCTGTACTTATTCTTATTTCATTTTAGCTTTTCAGTGTTTTTGTGTGCAATAAAGTATTTATATATCTATCTATCTTGTTTACACTCCTAAGCAACAAATGTGTTTAAGAAGTGCAACTCTAGCATGTGTAGAGCAATGACATTTGGAAAAAACAAATTGATTCATTATGTAAAATACCCGTGAAAGATCAGTAAACTGACTAGATATATTTTTTTTAAATATTTTGGTAGATATTTTGAAGGATCATTTTTATATCCAGTTCTAAAAAAGGTTTTAACATTTTAGTCTTCATGAGGTTGGGGAAGATACTTTTATTAATACATTTATTGAATATCAAAGTGAGTTGCGCAGTTAAGGTTCCTTCCGTCATCAACTCGATTCATGACTATCAGATGCAAATACGTGAATAGCTTCCGAAAAAACAAGAAACATGTTAGACGTACCTATATAGTTTAAGGGTTTCCCTCGATTTTCATGAGATCCTATCATCAAATGCTGACTTTGGTGACCTTGGAACCACCCTAGTATACTATCAAATACGAAAAGAATTTTGAAAATTTGTCCAACATTGGTGGTGTAATTATGTAAAATTTGAATTGAAAACCTCCTCCTTTTTTGAAGTCGTTATTGTTATTATGCAATAGTTATTATGAGATATATGCATTCATAAAAGAGATCCACTTATAAATAAATAATGATGGGTTATTCACCAACTCGACACGAAAGACTGGACACACGTGTGCCCAGTTGGTGAAACTCAAAATTAGTATCACTTATTATTTCGTCATCTGGACACACCTAAATTTTGACGCGTGTCCAGATGGCGAAACTTAAATTAAATCACTTTTATGTTTTCACCAACTGGACACATGTCCGCATTTTACCCAAAACCCTGACAAAACTACAGTCGTGCAGATTAATATTTTCGACACAACCTCGTCGAGTTTAGGCTCATTTGATTCTTAATGACAAGTACTTTATCCTATATAAGTTTCATAATAAATAAATAAAATATATGGTAACCAGGATCTGATGGTGTAACTAAAAGGTAAGGCATAAGAGCTCTGCAATAAAACGACACAACCCCATGGGGTTTGGGCTTGTTTCATTCGTATTCACGAGTACTTTGATCCTATATGGTAACCAAGGTCTGATGCTGGAGTTGGAAGGTGGCCATAGGAACTCCGCAATAAAACAGCACAACCCCATCGAGTTTGGGCTCGTTTGATTCGTATTGGCGAGTACTTTGAACTTTGATCCTATATGGTAACTAGGGTCTGATACTGGATCTGGATGGTAGTCATAGGAACTCTTTAATAAAACAACACAACCCTATCGAGTTTGGGCTTATTTGAATCGTATTGGAGAGTACTTTGATCCTTTATGGTAACCAGGGTCTGATGCTGGAGTTGGAAGGTTGACCATAGGAACTCCGCAAGAAAATGACACAACCCCATCGAGTTTGTGCTCGTTTCATTAGTTTTTATGAGTACTTTGGTCCTAGATAACATCCCTATGCCACCCCATCAACTTTTTTTGTACAACCCTTCCCCAATATAGGTATCAAATGAAAGAACTTGCATTGTTAAATACAGTATATTAAGAAAAACAATCAAAACATAGATGGCCGCCCTCACAAAATGACACAACATTTTTTATACAACCCCTACAATAAATTAAAATACTTTACTTGTAAAATACAGTAACCATGAAAAAACTCAAGATGGTTGCCATCACAAAATGAAAAATATAAAATAAATTAATAGTCAAAAGAGATTTTTAAAATAAAGCTTTTATTTTAATGCCCTAAAAAGAGAAAAATTAAGTTTAATTTATTATATGATACATTTTTTTATGAAAATATAAAATCATTTCGCAAGATTTACCTATTTTATAAAAACACATATGTTTTCTTAGAATTACCAATATATAAGTTTATATTTATCTTGTTATTAATATTAACCTCAAGCGGATAAAAACGGCTTTGGCGGTCAGATATCGAATAGCAAAAATACTCTTTCCGAGATGGGGGGATGAAAAATATATTATAATAAATTATAAGCGAGATTTCGGTAAAACTTCTATTTCAAAAAGGGAATATTTCAAATACAGTTAAAGTTAATTATTAAAAAAAATATAATATTTCTAATGTTTAGTTCCTAATTATTTGGAATGAGAATATATAACAAATTTTTCATTGATATAAATATGCTATATACTTATCATATTTCGTACATCATCAATATATTATTTTATCTACAGCTATATAATGACTTAATGAGATAACATTCTTCTTATCTGTCTACTAATGTATAGTAAATGGCAAGTTAATATTGCCGCTTATATGCAAATAAGAGCTATGTTTATTTATGGAAGATTTGCACACTGATAAATGACAAACTTTGTCATAATCAATAGCTGAGTAAATCGTATCATCATCATCATCAACAGCTCATATACATCCCCACCGAGGGGCTCGAGCCTACCCTAAACTAGGGTGATTAGGCCTTAGTCAACCACGCTGGCCAAGTGCGGGTTGGTCGACTTCACACACAAACTGTAAAGAAATTCTTTCTTCACAGGTGTGTGCAGGTTTCCTCACGATGTTTTCCTTCACCGTAAAAGCGACGAATAAACGTACATATGAATTCGAAATTTGAAAACACATTGGTACGTAGCGGGGTTTGAACCGCTACCTCCCGATTGGAAGGCGACGGCCTTACGCACTACGCCATCGACGCTTTTTGAGTCTCCAATCTCCATTGGCCTTGTCAAATAGTTGTAAAAATTTAGGTTTAATCTAGGTTTGCAAGAAGATTTTTGCCGCGTATGGGTCACTCAACAGATTCCGCAACTTTCTCCCAGATGCTCTTGTGATTGTAAATGATCTTTAAGTCCAAACTACTTTTTGTCATTTGTTTAGACTATTGTTTCCGATGTTTTCCGATGCCCATTATTTATCTCGATGTATTGTACAGTCTCGATGTAAACACACTGCATCATCGCTGCACATGCAATACAGTATCAATACAAATGATTGTATCACAGCTGCAACACATTCGCATCACAATTATTCGCAATGATATTGCTACAAAAATCGCAGTGTGTAAAGGGGTTACAGTCGCAATGCAAACGCCCGTGCGCATGAATGTTAAGGCGCATAGTGCTCCCAATGACCTTGCGTCGATCGTCCCGCACTGATTACATAGGAGTGAGTGAGTGAGAGCGAGGGGAATATTTAAGCAAACCTTTACGCGTAAGATGAATTATATCAATAAAAAATTAATAAAGGCGAATAAGAAAAATCTAAAAAGACCATCCCCTAGAATATAGTTCACTTTATTTATTGAAATCGAAAGTATATGATTTAACCTAATATTTACGAAGCGATTAGGTTTACAGTTTTAAAATCGAGGCATGTTTGGGTCACATTTTAACCAAGTTTTAATTAATTTATCAAAAAATTAGGAAGACCATCCTCTATAGAATGCGTTAAATAGTAACATATCTTTTTTAAAGAATTTTTTATTCAATATTTATGAAGAGAATCGGTTTTTTCTGCAGTGATTTTTTATGATTGACGTTACTATGCGCCTTAAGAGGATATCGTACATACCGTTTTCCATACAAACGTAGTCCCCTGCTTCCTTCCTGGATAATGGCACTAGTTGCTCTATTTTTTCCAATAAAATCAACGATCAGTATATTGAGATAGTTTAATATCAACGAGTTCAGTTTTTTACAGCACATACCTACAAATAAGCTTAGTCATTGATTTACTACCAACGTAGATAGAGCGCTTCACACAAAAACGCGCTTGAAATCTGTCACATAATCGACTATACATTTCGGCGCGTTGACGTGCCGACAGCTAATCATTTACTATGGAAAAGAACTGCACGAGTAGCGATTGGGCAGTTCTTCACCGGCCCACTTTTCGAACGTTCATGCGTCATCTACGTTTGGTAGTAAATCAATGAGCTTAGTACTTAATTTATCAAAAATAAATCTCTATAGGCACATCAAATGTATAACAGTATAACTTTGCCTCCAGATCCTTCAAAAGAGACATTGCAAGAGCGAAGTCGGAGCACATCAGTAGAATTGGCGAGAAACTAGAGCGTCTTCCTTCGGGGTCTCGTGCATTCTGGTCTCTCGCCAAAGCTACCCAGGGAAATTTCTGCACGCCATCCTTTCCACCATTGCACAAGGATGTGCAGGATGTTCCATTGTTAGCCCATGATGCAAAAGAGAAAGCCGATCTTTTTGGGAAACTCTTTGCATCCAACTCGACTTTGGATGACGGGGGACAGGAACCGCCGACCATACCGCGGTGCAAGAGCTTTATGCCAGATATTCGGTTCCACCAAAGCTCAGTGCGTCAAGCACTATTCGCCCTGGATATCCATAAGTCGAGTGGGCCCGATGGTATCCCTCCTATCGTGCTAAAGACGTGCGCTCCAGAGCTGGCACCGGTTTTAACGCGTCTATTTCGGCTCTCTTATTCATTTAGCGTAGTCCCAACCTCGTGGAAGACAGCTTTAGTGCATCCGATCCCTAAGAAAGGTGACCGCTCGAATCCGTCCAACTACAGGCCGATAGCTATAACCCCTTTGTTTTCAAAGATAATGGAATCAATTATCAACCGCCAGCTCCTTCGGTACCTAGAGGATCACCAGCTGCTCAGTGACCAACAATACGGCTTCCGTAGGGGTCGCTCTACTGGTGATCTTCTAGTTTACTTGACTCATCATTGGGCAGAGGCAATTGAAACGAAGGGGGAGGCACTGGCAGTTAGTTTGGACATCGCGAAGGCCTTTGATCGGGTGTGGCACAAAGCGCTTCTCTCAAAACTTCCTTCATATGGGCTTTTCCGAGAAATTATGTAGATGGGTCACTAGTTTTTTAGCAGACAGAAGCATCGAGGTATTAATTGATGGCGAATGCTCAGACTCACTGTCTGTGAATGCTGGTGTCCCCCAAGGATGTGTGCTATCACCTTCACTATTCCTTCTGCATATCAATGATATGCTACAAATCAGCGGCATTCATTGTTATGCAGACGACAGCACGAAAAACACCTTCTATAACGGCCGTGCAAACATTTCTCGGGAAAACGTCATTGAGTGCCGAAATAAACTTGTGTCCGAAATTGAATCTTCATTAGAGAAAGTCTCTAACTGGGGTCGACTTAATTTGGTTCATTTCAACCCTATAAAGACACAGGTTTGCGCGTTCACCGCAAAGAAAATGCCATTTGTCGTATCTCCTCGCTTTCAGAGCATCCCCCTAACTGCCTCAGCCAATATTGAGATCCTTGGTGTCGACATAACGAGCGAAGTCCAGTTCCGTGGCCACTTAGAGGGTAAGGCTAAATTAGCTTCTAAGAAGCTTGGTGTGCTCAATAGATCGAGACAGTATTTCACTCCGGCGCACCGCCTTCAGCTTTATAAGGCGCAGGTTCGGCTTCATATGGAATACTGTTCTCATCTTTGGGCTGGGGCACCCCAATACCAGCTTCTCCCACTGGACCGCATTCAACGGAGAGAATAGAATAGAATAGAAAATTATTTATTTCAGTAAAGTTACACAAAAACACAAAAAGATAAAAAAAATACAAAGACATAACTATACCGAAAAGGGTGAACACTCAGCACATGTCAGGTGCTATTACAGCACCCGACGCTGGTCTTCCGTGAACACCTATAAGGAGTGTAGTTGAGCGCAGCCGCTAAAATCATTATTATGATATCCTGGCGCTAACAATTATACGACAGTAAATTAAAAAGAGGAAATGAAGCAAGCGAGATTCAAATATATACTATATATATTATATATATAAAATAATTATTGAATAAAATACAATAAAATGCAAGGCAGTAAAAAAAAAAAAAGGTCTCATTACCCCGAACATAACTTCTGCTCAGCAAGAAAAAGCTTTTTTAATTTAACTTTGAAGGAGTGCAGCGAAGTGACTTGCTTGTAAGGAGGCGGAATGTTGTTCCAGCATTTCGTGGCGGTGTACTTAAAACTGCCTCGAAATGCTGCTGTTTTGTGTTCAGGGCACACGAGGAGAGTGGATAATCGTTGGTGTTGTAAAAATTTAAGCTTATCGTATAGATATCGTGGTGCTTGAGTCTTCACGAGAGCGACTCGAATCGTCGACTGCCTGGAAATATCAAATCGGCTTGATACTTTGGCGCTGCATAGAGATGTCGCCTCGCTATGCATCTTCTATCGCATTTATCACGGGGAATGCTCCGAGGAATTGTTCGGACTTATACCTGCCGCCTCTTTCCGCCATCGTTCTACGCGACAAAAAATCCATGCCCATCACTTAGATGGTTGGCAGTCCACAACTGTGCGATTCTCCCGTAGCTTCCTGCCTCGCACAGTCAAACTTTGGAACGAATTGTCGCCTGCGGTATTTCCGAACCGATACGACCTTCAAACTTTCAAAAAAAGAGCGTATTCCTTCCTCAAAGGCCGGCAACGCACTTGTAACTCCTCTGGGGTTGCGGGGTGTCCATGGGCGACGGTAATCACTTACCATCAGGTGATACGTCTGCTCGTTTGCCCCCTATATCATAAGAAAAAAAGAATACATTGTAGGTAACACGAGTTAGTAATACAACTGTTCTGTAATTTGAGACTCAGCCTAAACAGCCAAGTGATGCAGTGAATCATACCAACTTCTGATTAATTATCACTATAGTGTTATATGACACGAATGATTCATGACGGAGTTCAATGTAAATACCTAACAATAACATTGTTTTCTAATGTTATTTTTAAATTTTAGTCAAGTTGAGAACGCATTGTATTCTAATCTAGCTGACAGGAAGTCTTCATAGCAGTTGGGCCTTTCTTTTATTACTTATTAATTTTAAAGTTTAACTTTAAAAGAACTTACTTACTTTAAAAGAATTTTGTTAAAATTTTCTTAAATTACGAGTACTTATATTAATACACTCCCGTATACCTAAATCGAGCCACCTTGCACTTTTGGATTATATCGTCCATAACTATTAAAAAATGTTTGGTCGACCAACCCCCGTAGCATGAACACCGAAACACGATATGATAAAGCGAATCATCGATATGAACTGTTAAAATATTTTAGACTAGCTGTGCCCGCGACTTCACGTGGAATAATAATAACTTTTATTGAAGTTGATAAAAAGTACCCTATATTATAGGTACCTTATATAATTAGCTATGTTTATGTAAACATATTTATCAAAAATATGTTTCGGATTGGGGATAGCCGAGCCACACTACAACAAGTTCATTAAAAAGCAGTTAAACAAAGCCATTTCCGTGTTGTATAAACGCTACTATCCTCCACTAATTTGAGGCAACAAAAACGTTCTTGTGATCAATATACAGCATCGTTTTGCTACTTGGCACCATATTAGGGACCTCGCCTCGCGCAATAGACGGCCACGACCACGACCAGGGGCCCAATTCAGCTAATAAGCTACAGCTGAATCGCAACTGAATCGTTGCGGTCGACCAATCGGAGCGCTTATATTGTCTTTCAACTGCTCGATGACGTGATAATGTGGCGTTCTGATTGGTCGATGGCAACGATTCAGTTGCGATTCAGCTGTAGCTTATTAGCTGAATTGGGCCCCAGCGGCCCAATTCAGCTAATAAACTACAGCCGGATCGAAACTGAACCGTTGCGGTCGACCAATCGGAGCGCTTATATTGCCTTTCAACTGCTCGATGACGTGATAATATGGCGTTCTGATTGGTCGATCGCAACGGTTCAGTTTCGATTCGGCTGCAGCTTATTAGCTGAATTGGGCCTCAGTCGTGACGTGACGACCCATTGTTTCATGTTTGTGGCCGTTGGTCGCTGCGAACACGTGCGCGACAGAGATTTAAATCGTTAGATGCGCTCTTCCCATACATAAGGCGCTCAAAAATGTGTCAACGTTGAAAAGAGGAGCTCACTCATTCCGTCATAGTCTGTGGCAGAAAGCACCGAGCGTTGGACGTCAAATGCATTTTTTCTTTTCCCTATAGTGTATCTCTTTTTGTTTCAGAGCTCCTTAACAATCATCAGAATCATTAGTCATCATTGGTGAACAATTCTTTCAAAATTTTTCGTAATTTTTGTTACGTATCTATCTTTCACTTGACGCTGGCATAATTAACAAATTGCCATAAAAGAGGATAAAAAAAAAAAAATTCAAGTGTAAAATAATAAAATATGCCTTCCTGTACCTTTAGAAAGTGTTTTAATAACTCGAGGAATACCAACAAATCTAAGGGAATTACATTTTATGCGTAACTACCTATTTATTAATTATTTTCATCATTTCCCAAATAAATCACTTACTTAATTTGGCGTCCGGTACGTATTTGTACGAGCGAGACCGAACAATACGTGCGTGATCGAGATCGATATACGTGTCATTGTTTTGTCGTTTAAACCCATTGATTTATGTTTAAACCAAATTAGTTTGATCCCTTGCATAATACACCGTTATGGCGGCTGTACACTCTCGCCGAGACACCCCGAGACAGGCCGAGTGCAAGAGTGTACATGGTAGCTCTCGCCTCGCCTCGGGATGTCTCGTGCTTACTCGCCCGCTCTCGCTCCCGTGTCGGTTTTTTGTGCCCGAGTCAAAGGGTCTCGGCATGTCTCACAAGGAACGGCGAGAGCATTGATGACATCAATGCTCTCGCCACTGCACTGGCGAAAGTGTACATCAATTTGATGTACACTTTCGCCAGTGCAGTGCACAGCCAGCAACCGCTCTGAACACACGTGAATTGAGTCGTACTAATCATAATATTTCACATCGGAATAAGTATTTGCACGTCGAAAAATGACAAAATATGTTGGATTAGCTTCTTATAATCATCTCTGTAACCATATTTTTATCCGACTTCAAAAAAGGAGGAGGTTCTCAATTCGATGCGTATGTTTTTTGTTGTGTGTATGTTACGCGATTACGCCGCCAATTGTGGACCGATTTTCAAAATTATTTTTGTATTCGATAGAGTTAACCCCAAGGGTGGTCCCATGGTCACCAAAGTCAGGATCTGATCATGGGATCCCATGAAAATCGAGGGAAACGCTAATTTAATACCAGCTCACTGAAGGTGAGCTGGTATTAAATTCGGGTTTCTTTCACTAAAAAGATTGCATTCACTAAAAAGTTAAAAATAAAAAATATTATATAAAAAATAAAAACCTACTTCAAAAACACTGAGAAGTTAAAAATAATATAAGAATAGGTACAGACCACATCTCACTTCTATATTGAAGTCGGTGCCAAACGATGATCTCCTAGAAAGTGTTAAAATTTGTCACCGACTTCAATATAGAAGCGTGATGTTGTCTGTACCTATTCTTATATTATTTTTAACTTTTCAGTGTTTTTGAAGTCGGTTTTTATTATTATTATTCGATGCATAGCGACCATCCACCATCTTCTTTAACGCCACTCTTTTTTTTTTTTTTTTTTGTATGATATTCGTGTACATTCATATAATAATTAATAGTGCATAGCGAAACAGTGGAAGCGACTTCTAACGCGTCCATCCTCTCGGTGATCAAAACCGCAAATGAATAGACGAGAGTGTACATGGTAAGCACTCGCTGACAGGTCTCTCGGTCGAGACCTCTCGGCGAGACTTGACGAGAGCACTCGTCGAGAGTGTACAGCCGCCATTAGCGATTTTAGGTGTCAAAGTTTTATGGCGCGTCGCGTTGTTGTGTGAATTTGTCATGTAACGCACACAGACATAAAATATGTCCACTTTTTGGAAGCGCAAGGCGCATCTAACGATTTAAATTTCTGGTGCGCGACCGTTCATATGGTTCTATAGTTAACCAGAGGTCCAATTTTAGGAATAATGCAAGGTTTACACGATGCCAGTAACGGTGGCGCCAGTCCTCAGACAAGCCTGCGCTGGCTTGGCCCGTGTTGTTTAGACAAGGCCAATGGATTCACTTCATTCCTGGATTATTCTTGTGATGTGCATACCTTTAAGTCTACAGAGAAGCGCCAGCGACTGGCGCGGTGCGTCTACACGCGTCCTCATGCTGGCGCGGGGGTTGCGGGGCATGCGGGCGGAGGTCACTGGCTTAAAAAATAGGCCGACGCCCTATTCCCGCTAGTGCTGGCAGCCAGCGCTGGCTTGTCTTGAAAAACTGTTTATACGAGGCCAATAGCAAGCCAGCGCTGGCTGCCAGTGTCACTGGCAGCCAACACTGGCTCCGTCTAAACCTTGCTTAAAGGTAGAAACAAACTATTGTGTCGTTGTGTGTTGTGACGCGTCAGAAGCGTATCGGTTTCATACATTTAATATGGTTAGAAACACATTATTACAGTGTGATGTGTTGTGGAGGCATCTGTCGTGGCGCGGACCGCTCGACTGCGATCGCGCTAGAACGGTGGTGGGGGTTCTGGCACGTCACAACACAACACTGTGTGTTTCTATTCTAATTCTAGTAGTGTGTTTCTATTCTAATTCTAGTAGTGTGTTTCTATTCTAAGTTACAGCCGAATCGAAACTAAGCCGTTGCGATCTGCCAATCGGAGCGCATATTGACTTACGCTTGAAACAAACTATTGTGTCGTGTTGTGAGTTGTGACGCGTCAGAAGCGTATCGGTTTCATACATTTTATATGGCTAGAAACACATTAGCGCCACGACACAACACACTGTAATAATGTGTTTCTAGCCATATTAAATGTACGCAACCGATACGCTTCTGACGCGTCACAACACACCACGACACAATAGTTTCGTGCCGCGCTGATTGGTCGAACGCAAGCTGTGGTTCAGCGGTGGCTCATTAGCAGAATTGTCCCTCTGAGGCCTTATTTATGACGTGTCAATAACGCTTCAATAGCACTGCTATTTTTGCTTAACTGATAACTAACTAAAATATTTGTCACTATTGACTTATTAATAAATTGTATACGAATAAATTGCACCACGAAAAGCGTCATAAAAGTGACAAAAGCAATTTTAATGAAACGCTATCAACACATGATAACAACGTTAAGATTAGCAGAATTACACAAGTGACAGCCGAATCGAAACTAAACCGTTGCGAATTGAAATCGACCAATCGGAGCGCACGTATTGAATTTCAGTTGTTCGTTGACGTGATAATTTGGCGGTCTGATTGGTCGAAAGCAACGATTTAGTTTTTGTTCAGCAGTGGCTTGTTGGCGGAATATGGCGGAATTGACCAAATTCAAATTCAAATTCAAAAATCTTTATTCAACTTAGGCCTTTACAGGCACTTATTGACGTCAAAACAAAGCAAAACATTCTAATTTAAAGGAAACATAAATTTAACCTTGTATGTGCATACATCCTGAATATACCTACTCAAGATGTCTGCAAATACAAGTAGTAAAGAAAAAAAAAAAAGTTGAATCTACACCTTCCTTCTGGTCAAGTGCGTGAGGTTCCTTACTGCAGCAGCGATGCAATAGCTGATTGCTATTGCCAATGCTAAAAGCAAATATTACTCGCTAAAAGTATAATAACATTGCCTACTATTATTACCATTGTATATCATTCTTCCCGCCAGCTACCAAGCCAGCGTGCTCCTGCTCACTTTCTTCACATACATGACATACCATCTCACGCGCAAGCCCATCTCCGTGGTGAAGAGCGTGCTGCACAGGAACTGCAGCCAGCTGGTGCCTCCGCCAGGAGTCGACCCGACGAGCGATGACTGGTGCGACTGGCCCCCATTCAGTGTGTATTATTTTACAAATAGACGTCGACAATTGAATATGGTCCTAATAAATACATGAATATGATGAAAAAGCCATCAGCTGACGCTCAATAAAGTTAAGGAAGTATGAGGAAGTATCTTCATTTTAGACCCCTCACGGAAGACTGAAGCCAAAAAAAGTCATTTTGGGCTGTATTTCTACGTGAGTGAAGTCGTCAAAGCTAATGAAATGCCATAATTGTTAATGATAAAACGAATGTAGATGCTTGAAATTTAAAATTGTACATTAACAAAGCGACATTACACATGAAGTGGAATTTCGTAGAGTGAAAAATACGCAATCAAAGTGGTCTGAAGACGTATTTTACAGTAAAATCCTTGACACTAACGTACACGTTCGTTCTAGACACAACAGACGCCAACACGCTGCTAGGAGCCCTCGACTCAGCGTTCCTGTTCTCCTACGCCGGCGCCATGTTCGTATCGGGTGAGTAATTGTTTTTTTTTATTTATGACAGTAAAGGCACTTAACCCAATCGATGGTCTACTTAGTTGTTGTAACCTTCTTTTTCAAATCTTAGTCGGGAGTATGATTTCTAATGGGAGGAAATATTTTTCTGCAGGTTTTGATTGCTGGTCTGATTCTGGGCTGGTAGGGCGACTGGTTAATTTACTACATCTTCATGGCAAAATGTTAATAGAATTGTTATGTTCTGACAATTAGATGTAAGATAACAAGATCATCTGAGCAATCAAGGTGAAACTATCACATGAGATGAAAGCAAAAAACTCTTCTGGTTTATTTGTTTATTTATTATTTAGAAGACCAACAGCACATAAAACATACAATTGACAATCAATAGATAACAGGTGGCCAATAACAGGTCTCCACGTTTAAAGAACTTACTCGAAAAAATGTAGTTAAATTATTTGAGTAAATTTTAAGACGGTTTTTACTATAATACAAGAACGCAAACGTCAGACACATATGAAACATCTGTGCAAATAAACATAGTCTGGGCAAATAAACGTTCGTAAACCATCGTTTGACGTCAGGCGATCGGCCTAGAGAGGACCATGCTCTTCGTCGGACGTTTTAGAACGATACCGCAATTTGTGGCTGTCAAATGTCATTCTGATGTCAAAATAATCTAAAATTGATAAATTTTGCTTCAGTTTTATTAACTTATGAAGTGCGAAAACACTTCGCTCATAGAAATTAGTAAGAAAATATCCATCTCTTAAATAAACTTTGCCATCTTCATCCATAATAATGTGTACATTTTCTGTTACTTCTTCCATTGCCTCCATATTTAATAAAAAACAAATCATATGACTCATTATGTACCTATCTACGAAAACATAAAATGAACTTGGTTACAAATTAAAACAAAAAGGGGGGAATAAAGAACGGACATGTCCTCTGTCAAATAAAGCCCAGCTATTCACCCAGCTATTTCACAGGGCGACCGGTGCGTCGTCGGGCGATGTTTACGAACGGCTATTCATGATCGTCGAGCGATCACATCGAGGGTTTTCGAACGGCCGGTACATCATCGAGCGTTATCGGGCGACGTTTACGAACGCAGCCCAGGGAGCTTTTAAATTACGGTTTTTGTTCAACTTACGGCTCATCTGAAATTAACAGGTTATCGCAGGCTATGGACGCTTCCGATCTATTTGGGCGTTTTCGACCCATAATAACCCCACACTATAGGACATGAGTACCGACAATGTTCCTCTGCTGAGCTCTCGCGACACCTCACCCGCACGCGGGAACAAAACACAGCGTTACTTGGCCCTGGTCTTCTGTCTGATGTTCGACAGGGATTTCTCTAGTCAGGTTGTCCATAAGGCACTAAAGGTTGGCAGTTGCTTGCCGAAGTACTTGGACAATGGATGCGCAATTGAAATGTAGTTCGTCTGTATAAAACATTAGAGCTGTTAATAAATTAACAAGTTTTGGACCCAGGAATGGTGGCTGAGCGCGTAGACCTCCGATACTTCCTTACGCTGGGCATGCTGACGTCAGCTCTCTTCTGCTACATGTTCGGTGTGGGCTACACGTACGGAGTGCACGACATGTCTTACTACATGATTGCGCAGGTCAGTACCAGTCATGACTATTACCTCAGAAGCTGACCTAAACACTAATTTAACCCACTGACACTGATTTCAAACTTTGCTCTGACACTGATCTCAGACTCTGCACCCGCACTGGAACAGACACTGATCTTGGATACTAATCTCGGAAGTAGGTATGTAAGATCAGTTTGCATGTTCACTATCTGAGATCAGGAATTCTCAGACACGAACATCGGACACTGATAGCCAGATTATTAGCGGTGACATCACAATCAGACACAAACCTCAAGCCTCGATCTCGGACTCTCAATCCTACCCTACTACTACTAGGTACTTAGTAGTTAAAACATTTTTTATTACTAGTGGTAATGGCGAGACGCACACAACAATAACACTACAGAACAGTACGTCTAGTACGAGTTTTTAAATCGAGTAAACTACAATAGTTTTCGTTAGCTCGCCAAACTGTCAGTTTACGATGTAAACGGTAGTATGAGTTACTCGTTTCGAATTCACGTTTAAACGATAGCGAGTTAGTTTTACTCGATTAGACGAACTTCACATTATATATTTATATCTCTCTTACACACATGTGAATGGAAAGAGACACGCGATTCTGTCACTGTGACGTTTTCCTAGCCGCTTTTTTTAAAGCGAGTTGAATGAAAGAAAAACATTAAAGTTTTTGTTTGTTGTAAATTATATTTATTATTTTATAATGTCGCGGACAAGTCAGTCGCAATTTATTTTATTGATAGTTTATGGAAAGGTAAAAAATAAATTGTGTTAAACACTTTAGGAATAAAAATAGAATTAAAAATTTCGGTTAAATTACGTGTATTAACACTTTTATAAGGAATGGTGATTTAAGAAAATTGGTTGATGGGGCCCATGGGAGAGTTACTTCATACACCAAGTGGACAGAGTTGGCGAATATCCTCAATTTGGATGCGACACAAAGACACTATACTCCCTTAATGTACCTACTGCAAACATGATGGAAAGCAGCTTTTGTTAGGCGGTAGGTAGCGCTGAGTAAAGTGTGTATCGGAGATGCGGCTTAAACAAAATGATTGTCGCAGCTTAGAATTCTTCCGTCTCTCTTCATGCGCTATTTCGTCTTGCATGGCTCTCCATGCAAAGTACCACCGTGCAGACATAATTTTAATGTTTATAAACACAAAAAAAGTATTTATGTACTAAACTCACATAAAAATGTAAGGTGAGAACCTAAACTACAATAGTTTTCGAGTAAACTGTCAAACATGTAACTCATACTGCCACAAACTCAAAAACTAATCGAATACGTACTTATTGATCGAGTAGTTTATTACTTTGTAACTCATACTGTCAATTCTAGTTTATTATAGTTTCCGATAGAGGCGCTGGTGTGAAATGTATGGAAACAAAACTATTCGATCGTTCGAATCCAAAACTATCAAAACTCATACTAGACGTACAGAAGAAGAAAATCATAATATTAGTTGGGGTATCAAATTGTAGGTATCGATGATGATAGGTAGATCACAAATGCGTTCTTATCACATTTTCAAAATGGCGGCTATTGAAATAATATTATTTTGCCAATTCCTATTTTGTTTACCACTTTGCCGCAATGTGCGCGGGCGCACATAGTCCTATGCTAAATCCAGCCTTGCAAACCTCATACACACACGGACACTGTCCTTGCAAACTGAGGCTAAGCAGTGATTCAGATGCTGATCTAGAATTCTGATGGAACTGTTACTTATTATATTTATTGATTACTTGGAGCAGGCGGGTGCGGGCGTGGCTCAAACCACGGGGTGGCCAGGCACCGTGGCCATCGTCGGCCGCTGGTTCGGTGACACCAAGAAGGGACTTATCTTCGGCATATGGAACTCGCACACCTCCCTGGGGAACATACTGGGTGAGTCAATAAATTACTTTGCTCTCTTGTTGACTTACTGCAAATAACAATTAAAATTAACTTTTCCATTTGCAATGGCTGCTTTTGAAAATGAAGAATCAGCTGACATCTTGTATTGTCACGGGTTTTGTGATGGCACGAAGAGAGTACCTATTACGCAAGAATTTTCTCTTACTGCCGTTTGCCTGACATGAGCGTGTTTGGTTGAATCAAACTAAACAATAAATAGCTGATGGCATGTGGTTTGTCACTTCACCGAACACACGAAAATAATTAATAATAGTTTACATGCTAGAGTCTGGCTATCGGTTCTCTGCACTGAATTTTTCTTTAAAATCTGGTCATGGCAACATTTTTGAACTGTCAAGTCATATTATGGTTTAAATTTTTATGTAAATAAATACTTGAGTAAACCCCTATATTCACTAGGTCAATAAATAAAATAAAATTAATTGAATGAATAAACTTATAGTAAAATGAAAGTATTAAAATATTTTTTTCCATCAATAGTCAGTGTTGTTAGCTCTTATTTTTTTGAATTTACCGCTCTTTTCTTGTGCAGAGAACCGATAGCCAGACTATCACGAAATTTCACAAATATCTTACAAATTCTTAGAAAAGTATCAATGTAGTGCCCAGAAATTAGTATTCATTTTTATTTCAATGTTTTTCGATGTCTGGTCAGACAATAAAAAAAACTTAAAAGCCCGATATCTTAAAAACAGCTCATTTCCGAGTGCTACATAATGGGAGTTAACTTGATGCTATTGAACTTAAATATTACCTCCTTCAAAGAATATGTCGAATCCCCATAAAAATGAATGTTTCTCTGCTATGCGTTCCTAAACCATTGATCAGATCGTTATGAAACGGCGTTGGGGGCCCCCTGAACGCCTTGCTTCGCTGGATTTATTTTGAGTCATATATTTTCACGAATTTTCCACGAAGCAGAAACACACACCCTCATTACTTTCAACCCCCGTATCTTTTGCACCCTTACATCTGTCAGCATACCACCACCATAGTGCACGATTGGAAGCTTGGGGCTACCCACATACAAACACTATTCGCCTGTGATGTCTGGTTTTTGCTGCAGAGTGAAATATACATTCAGATTACTGACCGGGTCATCTAGCTACACAAGGCCATTTTTGGGTCGTTTTAATCCCGTGGCACGATGATCCGTTTTGTGATGAGACCAATGCCGAAATTTCGTACAACATTTTATGAATCGCATGTGAAAAATCATAAAAAAATATTTTTATTTGTTACACCTGCTTACTTCCTTTACTTCTGATTATTCACACTCCTTGAAATCGTAGAACATTCGAATTACAGTTGAGTATTTATTGATTAATTTTCAAAGGTGCCAGGAATTTTTAACATTGTCGGTCCCTAGACTGTACAAGCAAAGTTCATGTTTTAAAAACCTTCCTAACTCACAGCACACGTACGTATAGAGTTTAAATCTATGGACTAAAATGTTAAGAGCCCTGTAAACGATCAATCATGTTTGTCAAACTTGCTTGACAAACTTCACGCTTTCATCAAAGGTGACGTCAATCCAGATACTTTTCAAACACATCAAACACGTAGTTCGTTTGTCAAACGCGTCAAACACAGCCCTACACGAACAAAAAAGTTTGTCAAACACGTAAATTTGACAAACATGTTTGATCGTTTACAGGGTCCTTAACATGTCATAATATAGGTAGCAAATTAGCAATCACTCATCTTGATTAATACTTCATGTTAGAGACAACTGCGAAATAAAAATCATTGCCAGCGAAATTTCTCATGTGAAATCATATGAAATGTAGCAATTATTTTCATGCTTATCGCGACCGTCTTGCCGCGGCGGCGTTAAAACGACTGAAAACTTATCGTGTATATAATAATCGGTATATCGTATAGGGACGCTGCTAGCTGCAGAGTACGTGGAAGGCGACTGGTCCCTATCGTTCATATACCCAGCGCTGGCGATGGGCGCAGTGGCTTTGGTGGTGTTTTTATTCCTACCCCCAACACCCAAGCATGTGGGTATAGTGCTGGCGCAGAACAGCGATCGGTCTTCGGTAAGTCGCCTCTGTTCGATACTGTGCAGTTCAACAAGTCACTTGAAAAGTGCGGGTGGCATTTAAAATATTTATTTGCGTATAGAAATAAGTTTTCCCTTTTTTACTTTAATATTATGGTTCTCGGTGTTACCAGATAACGTATTATTGAATATAAAACATGGACAAAATGAAAGTATATGATTAATAATAATAATAATAATGAAAATTTGCATTCACTCAAAATTAAGATCAGATTAAAAATTAATCTGATCATCACGTGACTTGAATCAAAAATAGAGGTGAGTGATGGTAGATGGTCACTATTTTGTAACAATTCAGTGTCAGGTATAATGGTGTCAATGTCAATATCAATCTTTCAATATGCTAGTTCATTTAACCTCATCGGCGTTTAGAACCTTCATGCTATTTTTCGCTCTAAGCCCGTTCAATACCTTGTGATGCATGCTTGCTTGCATGCTGCAAGCTTGTTTGCATGCTTGCTTCCATGCTGCAGGCTTGTTTGCATGCGTGCTAGCATGCTTGCTTGCTTTGCACAGGGAACAGTCTAAACTGAACTGAATCTTTTTATTATAAACAAAAATGTATGAATTGAGTTTTATATTAATTGATTGTTATACTAAACCTTTTGAATATTATATGAAGATAATAATTTTATTTAAAGTTATTTTTATTTTGAACAATGTTATATGAATAGTTTCTTAGGCGTTATAAGGTTATATCATTACAAAACAAAATTATATTATTGTTGTTATGTATATACGAGTATATCATACATTACACACCTCTTTAAAAACATTTGAGATGACGCGTTGAGGCAATCAAAAAAAACCCACATAGCGAATTTTGTGCCAAGTGATTAGCTGTGCACGCCGCTTAAAAACTATATTCAATTATGCCTGAAGGAAAATAAGTTAAAAGCAATGCGTATAATAATATCGCTTTCCTTAATATTTTTAGCATGTACAGGTTAATGAAAAATTGTCAATAAAAGGGAGAACTATTAGCAAGTGATTTTACAAATATTTTTTTCTTTATTGATAATGCTGGTAGTATTTTGCAAGAAAGAAAAGAGGACTAATTCATCTTGTCGTTTTAGGCATGTTTCGTTCTGCTACATATTGATGCACTGATGAGCGGAATTGAAAATGTAGATTTGGATCAAAGTTTTTATTTGTAGTTTGAATACCCTGCCTAACTTTTTCCATTCGACAACTGAGACATCATAGTTTCGAGCAAAATGGTTCTTATTTTTACTTGAATTGCACTGCTTCAATATGCTTTGAGTGGACTGTTTATAATAAGTTGATTGTTCAAAACCTTTGTACACTTTATCACTATAAACTTTTTTCGCACTAACTTGTTGAAGCTTACAATAAACAAAATTAATAAGTATTAAGTTTCCACATCGTGCAAGCTTAAATTTGTGGGAATTGTAGGTAACTAAAAAGTTGCCACAAAGTAATACATTATGTATTGCCAATACTTTTATAATTTTTGATTCTTTCAGTTTTGCCTGAGGGATTTGCCACCCCTTAGGCAGGTATTATTAAATATTTAGAAAATTTTAATATTTTTTACAGCCGACTAGACAATCCCGGTCTGACGATGAAGAAGACGAACCTGTAATTATAGTCGGAGACCAGGTATCTTATATCTTAAACTTTTATAATAATCCCGTATGAAAATTAAATTTCTTTCACTTACTAACTAACTTATGTGGTTTTTATGTGACAATATTCATTAATAAATTTCCACGCTCTGTAATTGAAAGTATCTAATAGCATAATACATATTACCATTTTCCACTAAATATTCTGTACTAATGATCTCATAAAATAACAGATCGTTCACGTTCGACTGTTAAACCAAGTTTGGACTTTGGAGTACATATGTCGCTGTCGCCTCGCGGGTAGATTTTAGAAATGATCACTATATTGTGTGTCCGACCATTGCATGAAGTTATCAAAGAGCAATGGCAAGCTCCCATACATACATTGTTTTACCTGGAATTGATTAAAAGCGTCTATGTTGGATATTTTGTAAATAATAATAATAGTTTCATTATATATCCTAAATAATCAAAAAGAATTTTATATAGCCGGAAATTTTGAAGTGAGATAGCCAGTTCTAAGTTCGGTGATTTTTCGTTTATTTTTTTATTATATAATAATCCAAATCACTTATTCGTTTAACAGTAGAAAAAAAATTGGCGGTGTGTTTAGATAAAAACAGCATTTTAGAAAATAAAAATTCAAATTTACGATTATCAAAACTGTTTTTTTTTTGTATAATATGTAGGACGTAGTTATATCTTTAGTTCTTCATCCAAATTTTTTGACGCGAATAGTTACAATTTTAATCATTTTTTTTTTATTTCTTAATTGAAAATTATGGTTTTGGTCATATTTTTAACTTTGTCATTTCTTTTTCCATTTAAGCACAGATTTTAATACCACAACCTCTATTAGTTTTTCACTCTAAAACGTCGTATGATTGATAACTTTATACTTTCAAATTTTAAGAAATATCCCTATTCTCTCTTTTTGATAAAAATAACGCGGCTATAATATCTGCTAACATAACTTAAACTTTAAATATCGTTGCGCTCTTGATTCGTTTGTACACAGCGCCTTAAAAATGTCACCTAATACTCAGGCGCAGTTCGCTTCTATATTCTATGGGCTTACCGTTACTAAGCATCAGATGAGATATAGGCCAAGAGTTTTCCTGAAATTATGAAAAATAGTGCCCTTTCATTGGTAATTATCATAAATACTAAGATCTGTCCACGAAATCACCGTCACTAACAGCATGATGTTTTATAGGCAGCCAGCCTGCGACCGAACAGATATTCTGCAAATAACCCTTCGGTGAGTGTATAACACGTTGACTCCGCATTCATTCGGTCATTTTTTTATTGTGTTTCAAATTTTTCACTTAACTTTTTAAAGCTTTCCTCTCGCTGTCGCATCATTGATTTTTTGTCATCAATTATCTTATTTACATTCACTTCAATATTTTCATTCACTCTGTTGCTCTTTCAACCACCACTCTTCAGTCCGTTCAATCCTGTTTCTGTTTTTCCGTTTTTCATTAAGCTTTCCTCTTCCATTACAATAGTTCTCTCATTCCATTTCTCATCATTCATTCTTTTCTTTTCCTTCATTCTTCATATTTTATTATCTTATCTTTATTAAATTTTTGACTAGCTCTTTCTATCACTAAGGGATCTCACGCACTAGCCGGCCACGACCAGAGGCCCAACTCTACTAATAAGTTACAGCCAAATCGAAACTAAACCGTTGAGTTCGAGCAATCAGAACGCCACATTATCACGTCATCGAACCTACAGTCGTGTTAACTGTTCTTTGAGTTTCATCATTCATTCTTCTGACTCGTTCTCAGACTTTTCTTTCACTCTAAACTTTAATCTAGATTAATTTATTGATAAACAAGTGCTTGAAATTTTTATTATTAATAAAAATATTTTTTTTCATTTAATAACTGTTGGCTTGTGCGCTTTCAAGCGAGCTATTGTAACCTTCGCTATAGATTCTCTTACGTTACAAGCTTAGTGTAGGGATCAATGGACTGTAATAATAAATCTCAACATAGACTCACCATCAGCGTGAAAATGTAATAGTGTAGATACCATTGGAATTTTGGAAAAGGGGTTCGTAGAATTGTGTTCGGAGCCCGACTTGTTTCCCGCCGCAATTTTGATTTTTTTTTTAATAGCGACGCACAAAGAAACCTACATTTTCGATTAGGGACACTTATACGAACAAAAGTTCCTAAGTTCCTTTAATCCTAAAGAGTCACGTCACAGAGCTATCTGCAAAAATATCGATTATGAAAATGTTGATCAATTTGTTGTGCTCTGTAATGTAACACTTTAGGAATACAGTGATCACAGAATATTTTGTTCGTTTTAGTGCTCCTAAATGGATATAATTATGAGATGGATCGTGCTCTGCCATTTTGAAAAAAAAAAAACAAAATGGCGGCTGTTGATTCAACCAAAATCTTCGCACCACTTTTGTGTTTACATCCGTCATTTGGATTATTAAAAAATATTCGATATGTATTTTTGCTTTTGATCAAAATTTTAGAGACTATACGTTGATTTAAAATGTTAGTGTAAAAGTGATTTAAAATTTAAAGTGGCGTCACAGCTGGGTACATTTTGTAGCACGTTGTGCCGTGGCGAGCTCACACTGCCTTACTTTAAATCGCTCTAGCTGCGTATTGTTATTTCGACTAAAGCAAAAAAAAGAAGTGTAATGTTTTTGTGCTAGTAATGGAATAGAGAGAGCTAGATGTCCTGTTAATAACATCTGACTTCAGTGCAGCGTTTAAAGGCAGAAACAAACTATTGTGTCGTGTTGTGTTGTGACGCATCAGAAGTGTATCGGTTTCGTACATTTTATATGGCTAGAAATACATTGCCGCCACAACACAACACACTGTTATAATGTGTTTCTAGTCACATTAAATGTATGAAACCGATATGCTTCTGACGCGTCCCAACACAACACGACAATAGTTTGTTTTTGCCTTTAGTCTGTTAAGATTGGCCACCGTGACTGTAGACCGGTTGGTAGGGCTATTATTGTTATTTTCAAATACAGCTTCGTGTTACAGACCCAAGCATCGGAGGACGCGAACGAGGAGACGTCCCTATTGCGCCGTCCCACTCACTCTAACAGTAGCGCCGTCTCCCTCTCGCGCGCTCTCATGATCCCCGGAGTGTTGGAGTTCTCGCTATCTCTGTTCTTCGCGAAACTTGTCAGTTACACCTTTCTGTACTGGCTGCCGCTGTATATCAATAATAGTAGTAAGTTAACAGAACTATATGCCCTTTTATACACTCGCGCCTTTAAATATGACACAGGTGCTCTTAATGACACACAGGCACTTTCTCACCCACACACACACACACACTACACACACCACACATACACACACACACTTTCTGTTATTATTATTACCTACCGAGTATGCGTACAATGATACGTTTCGTCTTCTCCCGCTCTCACTCTCGCACATCCTCTTTTTGACACACACCCACACCACTTTTTGACACACAATCAATGTCCCATTCTAACACGCACACACACACACGTTTTCTTCAAGTGATCGAAAACGCGAACAAAGATACGTTTCGTCGTCGTTTGCTGTGTATCTGCCATAGTCAAAGGTCGATATGCAGTCTCTTCGCGGAATGACTGGTTTATCCTAGGTTTGACCAAAGCATTCGGGCTAACCCCGAAATAAATTCCAATTTCGGCCTTCGATTAAAATATTTTAGTCAAACCTAGAAGTTCCTAACTTTTCAGTCAAACGTCGAAAGTAGAATAATCTGTTTCGGGCTTTGCCTAGTTGATCCTAGAAGCGATTGGTAGACTCGGTCAAACGTCGAATGTACTTGTAAGACATTTAAACAAGTTTATACTTGAGGTGTTCATGCAAGCAAGTTTATGCTTTCTCTGTAAATTATTTTATCATTTCATGTTTCGACATTAAGCGTGCGGGTGTGTAAGATTAAAGATGAGTGAATCAAATAGTGGTGTTACTGAAAAAGTGGATGAAGAAGGTTTAAAAGTGAAGTTTACGGAGAAAATTTATAATTTGAATAAAGATAAGTGTTCATTTCATATAAAAAATAAACAGATGTATGAGTAAATTATCTGTGAGGTAGAATCAGCTAAAGTAGATAAAAAGAAAACGTCTCAACTGTATCGCCGTCTCAAACGCTACGATGTTATGTGTTTTGGGGACAAAAAAAATTGATTAAGCCATTATCAGATACAAAAAATATACAATACTACGTTACAGACGAGTTAAAATAAAAAAATCGTTTTATTATACCTAATTTAAAAAACTAAGACTTTCTAATACCTAATTGAAGTTTGACTGGTCAAACCCCGATTTCATTAAATTGAGTTTTGACGTTTGCCTGACCAAATTAATTTATGCTAGGTTTGACGAAAATTCTTTAATCAGAGGCCGAAAATCTTCATTTGTTTGGGTTTTGACTAAGACTTCAAGTCAGACCTGAGGATTGACTAGTCAAACCTAGGAGCGCCGGAGCTTCGAGGATTGACTATAACATATCAATAATAGTACTAGGTAAATTTTAGTTTGTCACACACAGAGACACACTGTCACACACTCTTATTCAGTATCCCCCTCTTACGATCTTACGCACACACTGACACATATACTCTGTCTCTCGTCCTTGTGGAACACATTTTTGTTAATACTTTTACGCCCACATAGTAGGTATTACAATAAAGTGGTGTACCACTTTTGAAAAAATTTCGCATATAAAGAAAATATCAGTGAATGTCGACCTTAGGATGGTAAACCACTTTTTGCCGACTGTGCATTATTTTTTTCAGTCTATTCAGTTTGGTTTTTTTGTTTGCATAACAAAAAACCAAACTGAATATATTGTGGTACTAATTGGATTGTAGTAAGTAGGTGCTGTCAGAATGCCCGACCAGATACTGTTCGGGCTAGCCCGGGCGCGTGAGTAGTGGTATCGCATTGTGGACCCTACCACACGCACCCAAAAGGGCAGGGGGAACGCCGAGGGGTTTCAGTGGGTAGCCCTGGCACTCTGCCGGGGGGACTACCGCCTAACTTATAGCGATCACTCGCTATCGCTTTCGTGACATTGCGATAGCACAATAAAGAGAACGATACAGTAGCCCGACTCCATATAAAGGGACGAATCGGCGCACGCACACATACAAACGTCGTTTACACGGCCGTCAAGCATGCTCTGAACGGCATAGCAACGCAGTGTCACGTCACGCCGCGCGCCGGCCGAGATTATTGTGCTCCAGGTTCACCGATTTTTTTGTAGGCACCAACCCTTTTTTTTTTTTTTTTTTTTTGAGGCGGGGGAATCTCTTTACGATTCAACTAAGCTAAGTATCGTTCTCTATAGAGTTAGGCGGTAGGGCCGCGGGTTAGCCCCACACACGCTCGCCGTCTAGCCAACGGTGGGTACAGTGCGGTTGCGCATTCCACCCCCCCCCCCCCAAAAAAAAAGGTGCATGTCGGAATTAACTGTCAACTTTGGCTTCGACAGCCCACTTACCCCCCAAGCAATCGGGCGACCTGAGCACTGTGTTCGACGTGGGCGGCGTGGCCGGGGCCATCGCGGCCGGCCTCTTGGCCGACAGGAGTCGCAGCCCCGCACTAGTATGCGGCGCGTTCTACGTGCTAGCCGGGCCCGCGGTGAGTACGCACGGAAAACGGTTGGGCAGGACTTGGATGGGCTGGATTGGGTGATTTCCGTAACTATACTCCACCTGTTACAAATATTTCAATATGTATACCTAATCCTGGGGGGCGGATCGTGAATTTGTGGAACCCGGGGGCTTTATTTTTGAATCATTCGTCCGGCATCGAGCGCTTTTCAAACGTCAACTGTGCTCGATACCTATTGATTTTCGTTTTTCTTGCGATGAAAATCGATAGAACATTACGACGAAGATCAATATTGTTTTGATATTCGTCGAAAACAAAACGAAAATAAGTAGAAATCAAACACTGACGAGCACTCGATCGAGCACTCGATGCCGGAAGAATGATTCAAAAATAGGGCCCCTGGGCTAATACTACTCGGGGGGCCTATTATAACTACATTTACAATTGTCATTTTGTCAAAAAACTGTTTTCTATAGTGATACGGTATAGAAAAAAATGGAGAATCACAAAAACATTTATTTAATAATAAGTGCCGTAAAGTCGTATGACTTTAGCCCTTAGGAGTGACATTGTCCCTAAATCAGAAAAAGTTTGAAAATCCCGCCAGACCCTCCTATAGTCTTTTTCGAAAAAGTGCACGCGGAAATCAATAGATGGCAGTGTAAAGTTGACGGTAAAACAGTGCTTTGAAATTGTAATCTCTGCTCTCATTGGTTGATTTGGCTCCAGCAGAAGTTTGTTTTTGGGCAAAATTTTGTAGTGCAAACTTTTGTCTGCAACGGATAATTTAGGTGAGTTTACTAGTAGGACTAAGGACTAGTACTAGTAGGACTAGTGGTAATAAGAAAGGTGCCGGCGTTTCTTTCCTAATTATTCATAGTCCAACTTCTAATAGTTCCACATTATTATTTTTCCACATTATTTTTTTTCCGCATTCCGAATTTTCCGAATTATTGTTTTAACACATTCTTACTATCACTAATGACTAACATTCCACATTACGTATTTTACATATAGTAGGTACAATTAACAAAAAAAAATCATATCCACTTCCGAAAACTAAGAACAATAAACCTGACTGTCCACATTGATGTTGGAAGCACTAGAGAAGTTACATCAGCTATAATACCAGTTTTTTTCTGCTTGCTGCCTAATAAAAAAGAAGCAACCTATGAAGAAGTATTTCGTGTTTTGCAAGAAAAATTTAATGTACTAATGAAATTTTTTAAATGTGACTGGGAAACAGCCACAGAACACAGAAAGAGGTTAGAAGGGCTATGTGGGCGGGGCACGCGTAGCCACAACTATGACTAAATGCTCATACTTGTGGCCCCGCTACGCGAACGCGTTGTTTAATCACTGACGGACAACTACAGTGAGTGTATCGTGAAGCGCGGCGCTATAAATATAAAAAAATGCCTTCTTGTGCTATAATTACTTGTAAAACAAGAAGTCAGGTGTCAAGTGTAGCTAAAGAAGGAATTTCTTTTCATCGGTAAGTAGTAAATTAATCATAATGACCATATTCCATAGATCATAATGTCAAAATCCACCAAAACTGATCATAACGATAAGTTACATAATATTTTTCTAAAAAATATACATTACCGGCAATGTACGCCCGCGATTCTTGCCATATTACTTAGAGCGCGTAATGTAGTACACTGCTTTCGGCAGTGACGCATTTGGCTTAATGAGCATTAACGCAGTAGTCGCAGTACAAGGGATAGTGCCGTGCTAATCAAAAAACGCACGCATTACATTTTATTGATAAATGTATATTTTAAAATATTTGTATAAAGTAAAAATAACATATTATTTGTCACTTAAAATGCCATAATAATAATTATTACTTATCGATAATACAGAATGTTTGGCGAAGCTAACACCTACCCTTTCTAACATCCTATTCATATAAGTACGGCGATGTAATCAAAGATTAAAATTGTAAAATTAATTTCAATTTTCACGATACAATTAGTTCGATTAGTAAAAAAATTATGGGCAAATTCTAAACTAATTTTACAAGTTAGAATTTTTAATATCACCATAATATTTATATGACTATTTTAGCATAGGTAGGTGGCCATGCAAGACATGAAGATTTGAGTACTTTAAAAAACACAAATTTACAGGTAAATATTTACTTTACAAATATTTACTTCTCCATCCAACTAAAATATCCTAACAACTAAACTACCGCACGTCCGTTTGTCAGATTATCCATTCTAGTTTATGCTTTCAGACCGGTGCATTATAGTATTATACCTAGTTTTTCTTTTATTTTACGTCTAACCTACAACATTTTTGAGCTAAAAAGCTTTAATTTTGTTACATAGAAACAAAATATTACTTGAATATTATTAATTATAAACGTATAATGAAAGTAATAATTATTTTTTGGTTTTCTAAATATTTCAAATGGTTAAATTGCTGGCAATATTTAATATCGATAGCTATTAATCGATGTCAATCACTAAAATAATGTTATTTGTACACGCGGCTCTGGACGTCAGTGAATTTCTATGAATGAGGAGCCCAGTGAGCGTTGTGTTTGGTTCAGCCCGATTTCGCGCGACTTTGCATGGGCGGTGCAAGGAAAAGAAGTGGGAGCAAAACTGGCGACAGTGGTTCCCGTACAAACGGTGCATGATTGCCTTTCTAACCTCTTTCTGTGTTCTGTGGAAACAGCAATAATAAACGCTGTAAAAACTATTTATCCAGATGTCAGATTTAAAGTACAACCAATCCATTAGAAGGGTGGCACTTCCATGTAAACAAAAAAAAACTTATATATTTTTTTAAAGAAAACATCTGGTTTCTTTTTGAAAAAAATTAAGAAGGAACAAGTTTCTGCTGAGCCTAGGGCGAGGCGATCCAAATATATATTAAAAGATTGTAAAATTGAAAAAATAATTGATGACTTGTTAAAAAGAAAAATAACACCTGGCGAGTGCTTGACTAAGTTATGTTGGTTAAAGTGATTTATTACTTTTTATCATTATAATGGCAATATGATTTTAAATAAATAATTCGGGATGTTAAATAAGAAGCATCTCGAACAGCATATTGTGATAATTTCATGTATTCACTTTTTTATCAGTCAGTACATGTTAGGAAAATAGCGAATTTGGAAAATACAGATATTGGAATATTAGGCATTCGGAAAATTCAGAATAAGTAAAATCAATAATTAGGTCTCTTAAGAATATGTACTACATAGAATTTGTAAAATAAGTGGAAAATTCAGAATTAGGACTGAACCGCCGGCACCATAAGAAATTGTATTTTCTTGTCTATAGACATATTTGTGCAGGTTCAATTTAGCCCAGCGTCAAAAACATTGCGATTTTAGATCAGAAAAAAGGGCAGGCCAAAGTAATGCGTGTCCAAGTAAGACTGGCCCAGAGTTTGGAAAAAATACATATACACAATCTTTGACTTGGCAAGCAAATTTTTGTGTGTATAGCTTCCTTATATCCCCTTTAATGCATCTAAGTAACTGACATAAAAATATATCTAAAACCCTTTAAATTGTAAGAAGAACATGAAAATATTGCTGAATAATGGGTCAAAGTCATACGATCAGAAAGTTGGCTAAGTGCGAATATGAGCTTTCTAAAATTAAAATTGATATCGTCTGGGGTAAAATATAATATACCCCAAGCGGGCAATGAGGAGTGAAATTAAATTTTGACAAGTGCTTTCATTTATTAGTTTCGAAAGTGACTTTTATAATAAAACAGTTGACTTTTCAGCTCCTAGTGTACCAGTGGTGGGGAGCATCCGCGTATTGGGCGAACGTGGTTCTCCTAGTGGGCGTAGGGGCGCTAGTCAATGGGCCTTACGCGCTAATCACTACGGCCGTTAGCGCAGAACTAGGTAAGTAAGCAGAAAATTCCGAAATGATAATTTAATCATCCTAATAAATGATAATTATTTTGATGATAAATATAATGATGATTATAATACCTTGTATCACATTACGCGTAATTGCAATTTGTCGCTTCTGTGCGTAAACGTTAGGACGTTTCATGTATGTGGAAAACGTTTAAAGTAATTGACAAAGAAAATGTTGACATTTGCGTCATCAATAAGCAATATCAAAGGTGTCCGGACTCCAAGCCCCCCCAACCTACGTAAATGCATTTCACAGAGATATATTTTAATTCGCAGGCACTCACAGTAGTCTCGCTGGAAACGCACAAGCTCTAGCCACAGTTACAGCTATCATCGACGGAACGGGCAGCGTGGGTCAGTATAAATATGCTGTGGTCCTTCGAGCCAGATGTTCGGATCGAAGGACCGTTATTTGTGATTATGTTCTTCTATGATAAAATTTAACAGTAATATAATTATTTATCGTATTCGAGGATTAGAAATAATAGGTAAATAGATTTTTATGTGAAAACCGCGACATTTTTATTTTATAGTCTGCACTTAGTAATAATATTTCCCTCCTCTTCCTACGCTTATTAATGTGGAAAATCAAATTCAAAACTCATTTAGATATGCAGCAGTGCGAACGAATTACTTTATATAAAAAATATATCGAAATTAAATAGGTTATAGATTAGATTGAACCTTTAAAAAGATGTCTTCTGCGGTCTGAATAAATTTTACAGCTTTATTACCTCTGATTTGATGGAAAATCATAAACTCTTTTATTAGTTGGTGCGTTTCAAAGATAAGCTCTAGCGGCAGATCATGTATTAATTGTAACACTTGTATTCCCCATACTTAGCTTCCTATCTCTCTCAACAATTTCGCTTTCTCCCTCCAATGCCTGCAACGACTATCTCCCGTAAAACACCAAAGATTAATAAAAAAATTTTTTGCTTTAATAGAAGCTCATTCGTATAATAAACAGAAAGAAAAAATCGGTTTTCGAATAACTATTAAAACAACCAAGATATAAGGTGTTAAAGATTTTTCTCCATCGCTTTCTAGCAACACGGCGATTTACATGGTGTTTATTTATATGGCCGTACTCAACAAGGACGTCACGCACGGTTGATGTCGGATCTCTCTGTCTAATCGCTTCCAAATAACCAACTTAAAAAGCTTGTATCTAATGTATTTCTAAGCCGATTTTAATTCAAATTGTACAGGATTGCATCTTTTTCTACGGTATTTCAATATTTTATGACGAGACGTGAAAATTAGAATTCAGTCATCATGCCAATTCTATTGTGAATGATTCTTTCCTTCTACCCGTCAGGCGCAGCGGTAGGCCCGATGCTGGCGGGAGTGGTGTCCTCGTCTGGCGACTGGTCCAGAGTGTTCTACATGCTCATTTTGTGCGACGTGTTAGCTCTACTGCTGCTGTTGAGGTAATCCTGGGGGACTTCATCCTCGTCTATTTGCTGTGTTTAAGTTACAAAATGAGTAATAGATCTAATTAATATATTTACTATATACCGGGTTATTTTTCCAGCAGAAGCCAAATTTGTATGCTTGTTTAGACAAGCAAAATGAACAACTTTTACTATGTGACCAAACTCGAAATCGCGGAAAAAAAAAACAGCTGTTCCATACAAATGTTCAACATCCACTGAACCTAAATGTATGGAACAGCTGATTTTTTTTCGCGATTTCTAGTTTGGTCCCATAGTAAAACTTGTTCATTTTGCTTGTCTAAACAAGCATACAAATTTGGCTCCTGATGGAAAAATAACCCGGTATATGTCTTATTTAATTTAACATCACACAAGTCTTCCTGGTGGTTCTACTAAGAGGACAAATTAGTAGGACTACGGGGAAACGGCCTAATTGATTGGACCTAGCCTCAGTTTACTCGTTAATACACAACCGTCCCGTTTATATTGTTAAGGCGGAACCTTAACTAGTACGGTACTTGTTAGCTAAATGTCCTAATATGGCGCTAAGCTTAACTAACGCGGTAGTCGCTAACTAGATTTTTTTTATTGCTATTAAGTTGGCAAACAAGCAAACTGCCCACCTGGTGGTAAGTGGTAACAGTCACCTATAATACATGTGGCTCCTGTGAGATTCGCAGTAAAACTGCAACCCCCACAAGAGCCACAGTGTACGTTGCCAACTTGTGACTTAAGATGTAGAGTAACGGTACCCAGTAATTTCAGTGCCATATCTTACTATTCAAACCGGAACACAGCAATGCAAGCACTGCTGCTTTGCGGCAGAAATAGGTAAGACGGAGGTACCCAAGCACACGGCCCTGGTACAGAGTCTCCCTCCGGTAAAAAACTATATAGTTGTACCAACTGCATTCAAACTGCATCTCAATTGCATTTCAACTGCAATTTTGCAGTCGGAATGCAGTTGAGATGCAATCCATCTGTCCAGAGCCTAAATAAGCCATTATTTTATTGTCAATGTCAATTATTGTACTATTGATGAGTTTATTTCTCTATTTCAGGATAATAAAAGCCGAGATCGCCAAGATCCGTCAAGACAGGAGATTGAGCAGTCGTGGAGTGCGAATAGAATAATTATTTATTACTGTATGAAAATATAAATAATTATTTATAATTAGTTAATTTACATGTGAGTGCGAGTGAATGTAAATCTTGCATTTGTAAGACACTGCCTTAATGAACCGTTGTATAATAATTGTATCATATACTGTATAATAAGTGTACTAAGGTTTTTATAATTGTATATATTATATTTAAATAGCTGCGCCTCGCGGTTTTATTCTCTGCAATTATACTGTAGAAACTTAGTCTGCCGGAACCTCATCTACATGCAGATTTTCATAAATTTCGTCTTATACTTTTTGCGCAAAGTAGCGACTGACAGCTTTTGATACACGCAACTTTCGTGGATGTAAATGTCCATATAGCGCTTGTATCGATAGGAATTTTTGATGCTCTATCAATTTTAAAATTTGGAGGGTACCTTCAACTATGTGGACAACCCATAAGCAGATGATCACCATCATCTAGTCCTGATTTCGTTTTGCCATGCATAATCTCTGTTTGATTAGCGTTAAGCATTCCGAATCCTCGTGCCAACTTTCATAACCTTATCTAATTCGGTCGCCATAACAATAATATTTAATGTTTATGAATTATTATAAGTTTGTAGAAAATACACTTTTACTCAACAAAAAGTGATGTTATTTTCAATTAATAGTGAAATGATAGCCACAAATCAGTTTCTACACTTGGTTGTATATATATGAATTATGTATTATTTACTTGTAAATATATCAATTTTTAAAATGTGTATTTAAAAATGAAAATGAGGAAATAAAAGATTTTCCATAAATTGAAATTAAGTTTTATTTCATATTAACACTTAATTATATACAATTAACATCGCACAAAATAATGAATTTCAGTTTTAATTACATTATTTCACAATACCTATAAAAATGTACAGTAAACATATAAGGTACCAGTCTGCCTTATGAGTCAGGCTGTTTACAAAGGTTCCCAAGGTTCATGGTTCAAGGTTCAGTTCATGATTCTTGGAGAGCAGATAGGTATAATGATTTGTTATTTTTTACTTCCCAATGTAATAAAAGGTTTATGCATAGCCCCATTCAATAGGCTAAATTTATACTATGTCTCCTATCTCCTCGGGCTGACTCAAAATCACCAAGGTGGTTTTTTAACATCACATTTATCTTACATATAACTTTGTCCGGTAGTTTGTAGGTCATTTTGTGAACGCACTCTATTCTGTCAAAAAATTAAATTTTAATGAAATTTCTCATTTTCAAATTCGTGACCTTGGTGATTTTGAGCCAGCTACCTTCACACTAATTTCACGAAATTTCTCATTTTTAAATTCGTCACCTTGGTGATTTTGAGCCAGCTACCTTCACACTAATTTCCATCGCAATAGATTCAGTAGCTTTTTAATATTATTTATATGTTTATTTATTTTACAATATTATTATCTACACCCCCTCTGGAAGTACTTGCATAGATCTAGGGTTCTAGCTACTATTGTCTTCCCAAAGGTATAATAAAGGATATTGCGTCCCCCATTTCCCCCCAGCTCGCTCGTTTTGTCTGGTACACTGTAATCCAGGAGATGAGTACTATCGCCCAAAAGAGCGACCCAGCACCGCTGAGTGTCACATCTGTATAAAAAAAGAGAGATTTAAAAATCCATTCCACTTCCTCAAATAAAAAGGAATTACGGCATTTATTGTTCCAAAAAGCAGCATAACAAGACTGCAGCAAAGTAACAATGTTTCTATGCACGACTGAGGGTCTGAGGTTGCCAAAGGATAGGCTATGGTAACAGACAGGTTAGTTACACCTTTTGTTGCTCTAGAATGGCTGGACAATTTTTTAGATATTTGAATTTTTGGATATGTCTTTGCACTGAACAGCAGAACAACTATAAAATCATCAAATTAATTTACAATAAAAAATTATTAAGAAAATTCTTTTTCTCTAAGATTTTATGAAATGCCCTTTTTCGTGATATCTCGAAAACTGAATTTTATTTAATTATAAAATGAAAAAACGTTTATTGATTCTGGGGCGATACAAAGCTTGCCAGATCAGGTAGTTGGATAATGTAACCATCATCATTACAAAAACTATCTCTTCTCTACCAAACTTACATTTTCTAATTTGTTTCTGTTCTTCATATGGTGGTTTAATGAATGCTTCCCTAAAGAACCACACAGCATTTACTGCCCAGATGAATGGTAGAAGCAAAAATCCCACTGTAAAAGAAAAAATTAAATAGTAAACATAAATCTTAGACTTTAATTTTCAAAAAGTGATGAAAAATTGGTCTCCATATGTAAGAAAGGATAGTTTCACTTTTAAAATATACAATTGATGCTATACTTTTGATGTTTTACAATGCCTTCAAATTGGCTGCACGGCCAAAGCACTTGGGCTGTACTGCTGCATTAACCTGTCAGCCACCAATGCGACCGGTGTGGCATTACGCTAAGTAATAGTGAAAAATACCCTCACAAAAGGATATTTATAAATTAATACATTTCTTTTTACAAAATGAAAAATATACTTAGGTTCTGAAAAATATTTTTTTAGTGAAAAAAAACAATTTTTGAGGTTATTTTTAAAAACATTTCATAGCGTGACGTTACACCGGTCGCATGCGACCGCCTTGAAAGGAGAGGTTAATAGAAAAAGATAAAATAATGCTATACAGTGCAGGAGCAGTAAAAAGATCAGTTTTATTGTTATACCCAAGTAGATCTCATTTATGTCTTGCACTGGTTGCATATATTGTATAGTCTTAAAGTAAGTGTTAGTAGATTAGAATTCAAATATTCCAAGTATTATTATCTCTTTTTATCTTATTTTGAGTGGCCTTTAATATTGTAAGTAAAGTCCATTCGCTTAGATTCGGTCGATTTTTATAAAAGGAAAATTTGCATAAACTACAATAGTCTTATTTCAGTTGAGCTATTCTTCCAATCATATAATCGTCAAGAAATCATCGCTTTTCTTTAAACAATCATATAGGCCACATCTTTACAGTAGGCGCCCTTAGTAACACTTGATGCATAAACGTTCATTCATTACAAATAATGTTCACCGTGATTTTTTAATCCTTAGATGAGGAAATGTGGACAAGAGTAAAAAGCATTTATTTTTAGCTATTATATACGATACAACCATTAAGTCTCGCAGACCTTGCGCACCCTTTCCATTATCTTAACGCAGTAGATACCATAGAATAAACAATACATTACATACTACTAGATATTTCTAATTTTAACATAAATTACAAATGCGTAAACATTACCTCTGAAATACCATCGACACAAATCAAGTTTTTGATCATTTGGTAACCTGTTAAGATCCATGTTTTATTAATGTAGGCTAGGATAAAATTAATTTATATAAAATACAATAACTTTAGTACATATTCTTATCAATGAATAGAATTTTGATAACGTGACTGGAATTATCGAGGAGAAATGATACACTACTTTAAAATCTGTTTAGAAAAATAGAAATAATCACGAAATCGACGAATTGTCATGTCATGTCAAATGTCAAATTCGGTACTTAGGGCGCGTTCAGAAACGTACGTTTTTTACATCGAGATAGGAATATACATTAAGGGTTGTTACGAATATTCGCATTCGCATAAGCGAATGATTCGCATCACTTTAAACATTCGCATTCGCATCAAATGATGCGAATGTTTTGCGAATGCGAATGTATACGGAAGTCGTGCGTGACGTGTCGTCAATCGCGCGGTCGCCGCGCTCGCTACTGAGCCGTGCGGTGCGGTGCGGCAGGCGTTGGAATCACCCCTATAACTAGCGGGTCGTTAGTGGAGCGGCTCTGAGACAGTCTCCGCCATTTTTTTTGACGCCATTTTGCTTTTGGGTGCATGTGTGTGTGTCGTGTCGTGTCATTTCATCATAGAAGTAGAACGCACACATTTGCATTTCATTTTTCATTATTACATTGTTGGTTTGTTTAAATCTCTAATTTATCTTCAGATTTTATGTGTTTTAAGCATGTTTTTTAAGATTTTTGACACTCACTGTTCTTGATTCAATAACAGTACCTGTGTGTACGAAGGGATTCGGCAGTTTTATCGGTTTGTTTGCTTGTGATTTTCTAAACTTAATAACTTTTTGACCTTTCATTGTTTCATACTATTTCATGCTAATATAGCTGAGCCCACCTGGTTAGCTACCATAATCTTACTTAAGTTTATCAGATCACCATGGTGACAGTACAACTTGTGCAGAGTACAACTTGTTACTCTGATAATCAGACATCCAGCAACTCTCTTGTAGGCAAATCCAGGTGAAGAACGCTTTCATCTTTGGCCTAATAGTTATTTACCAAAATGTATGAAGTTGAACTTTCCCATACTAAAAAACGAGCGAACTTTATATTGTTATGAATCCACTAAAATATTTTACAGACCATCGGCTTCAACAGAGGTTACATTTCTGGATGCACATCAATTTTGAAATCGATAAAAACAACTTATGAACACAGAAAAACTAGTGTTATTTTGAAACACAAATACTTGAAGATGAATATCTTGAGTTGAATATGCAATAAATAACTTCCTCCAAGTGAAATAAATTCAGGAATACTTAAAAATCCAATAATGATAGGTGAGCAAAGTTGTGTAATATTTTTTTCATTAAATAAACAATAGTTTAAAATTAATTTAATATTATGTTTTCCATTAAATAACCTACACTATGTTGTTGTTCAAAATTACATGTAATTTTTTTTTAGATTGAATGAAAATGAAAAACACTTCTTCTCAAAAAGAGTAGCAAAGCTCTGCTAAAATTGATCTTCTGATGGTGCACATGTCTGGGCGCAAGGTGACTTCGGAAGCATAGAGAAGCTCGATATGTTAGAAGCTTTGGTTACTCACCATGGACCTGAATTTCATTTTATCAATTTTATTAATATGCTAAGAACATAAGCCACTGCACAAGCAATGAACAGGACATGAATAACAGAAAGTGGGCTGTCAAAAGGTGATTAATTTGTTTTTGACATAAATATGTTTGCTTATTAACCCCTTGTTTCTGAAAGGCTAATCAGTGATAAAATTAAATATAGTACATTCAAGATAAGAAAGTTCCCTTGACAAATCGATTTTTTCCGTTTCATGCATACTAATTTCCGTGATGAAAAAAATAATTTATCTCCTTAGGTTATTTTTATCAAAAATGTAATAATTAATTCCACATTAAATAAAAACAAGAATATCAGCCTAATTAAATAAAATTATAATTCTAAAGTTTAAAAATAAAATATTTGTGTAAAGTATAAGTTCCGATTCATGACTCAAATAAATACTTAATTAAACAAATATTTTATCAGAATTATAAATAATTATATTTAACTGGATGGGATATTTTGGGATGTTGCCTTGATATTAGGACACCTAATTTTTATGGTTGTATCATATAGAATAGCTTTAAAATTAACACTTTTTATTCATGTCAATTTTCTCTCAAGTCTTATAGTTTGCGAGTAAATAAGCTTTGAAAATCACAATAGTCACGACGAAAAAAAAAATGGGATGTTACGTTGCTATTATAACACCTACTTTTTATGGTTATATCAGAAAATGACTAGAACGTGATGAGCAGATCAATACACACTTGTTCACAGTGGCTTTCTATTTCTTGTGTTTAGATTATGAAATCGAAAATTGGTACCAAAGGTTTTATAATTTTTATAGACAAATCAAATTTTCATAATTAGACTGTTCAGCTTAAATCAATATATTAATTTAGTTAAAAATATTTCTTAGAGAAACCTTTGCTTGTGAATTATAAATAGCACCAACTGAAGTCCAAAAATACTTTCTATACTAGCAGCCGAAACCCAGCAGTAATAGCCAATTACATGACACTGAAAATAACTAAGTAAATTTATCTTGCCGTATCAACATAGTAACATGCTTGAATTGTTTTACTACATATACAACAGAACTAGGTCTGTTCGCGAAGGACTATGTTGATCCCACAAACGTGCATCAAGTGTAATACCCAAAAATTTTGTAACTACAATTGATGAGTTCAACGATTCGATTGTATCCACTTTCCTTACATTTGGCCATGAGAATTTAATAAATCTAGTTTTATTTGAGTTTAGTGAACCAATTTGGAACATTTAACTCTGACACAATTATTTAAGAGAATGTGAAAGTTTGATAAACATAATTTTAAAAGCATTACAAAAGGAATGGGTATGCCATTCCTTTTAAATGCTTTTTCAAACTCTAATTAAAATCATTTATATGAATGAATATCATTAATTTATGGAAAACATTTCTTATTGACCTTAACATATTCATCAAAATTAAAAACTAGATTGATTTGTTTGGTTAGATTACCTACTATAAAATTAATTGCTTTTAATGTTAACTTCTTCAAAATGTATTCAAACGTTTTAAACTATTTGCCATTGTCTGCAGAGTTCAATTCTTCAATCTGAAGTTTTGTAAATAATCAATAAAACAAAATTATTTTCAAAAACAAAGTAATGTCTTATATAATTATCTTTTTTGTATCAACAGGTGTACAGATATTGAGAAGTGGAGAGACTAAGATCAGATGGAGAGGCAGGTTATTTATTTTTACTAGGTTTTTCACTGTTTTTCATTTTAGAGTCGTCACACTTTATACAAATGCTTATTTATCTTTTCAGAATCGCAGAGTAAGCACAGCGTTGCATGGCGGAGAATTGTGGGTTCTAATAAGTTCCATTGTGTACGTTTTTGTCATATTGTATGTTAAATTCAATAAAAAGATAATCGCATTTCGTTGTTTTGATTTTTAATAACCTAAAATATTATCAGAATTAAAAAAGTAGATTAGGGCTGTAAATTTATATCGATAATTTTCAGTATGTCGATAATAAGCAGTCGATAGTTTTGCAGCACTATCATTACGGAGCTGTCATTTCACTACGAAACGGCCGCTAGAGGGGTTGATTCCTATCTGTAACAGTAATATAATTTGTGCGGTGCGGTGCGTGCGGAGCTTGTTGTTGTCTTCCCAATATGGCGTTTTGATTCGTTTTCGTTCGACCAATAGGAAGAAAGCATTTGAAATTTCTTTCACGCGGATTGTATGCATGCAGTTACTTGTTTTGATTTGTTATTTGCGTGTTAGTTATTCGTAATTTAAACATAAAATGAAGTAAACAAGTATATTGTGTTATTTTTTGTGGTGTTTTTAACTAATTGGACAGAGTTTCCCATGGCACCGGGAAAAAAAGTGAAATATGGCGAATACAATATTCCGCTTTTGAAATTTGAGTATTGAATTTGTACCTGTCACTATCACTTAAAGCTAATTAAAACTACCTAAAGTTGTATATTCGTCAGTTTTTTCTAATTACCTAATAAAAATGATTAATAATTCATTTATTTGTTTTTTTTAATTACCTGATTTGATATCAAAAGTAAACATTCGCATTCGCATTCGCAACATTCGCACTCCAAACATTCGCATTCGCATTCGCGAATTTTGAAATTATGACATTCGTAACATCCCTAATATACATGGAGTGGCCCTATTTTATTATACAGTGTGTTTCTGCATAAAGTGCACATACGAGGCAGGGGACAAAAGGGGGTCATTTTATTGATAAAAAATAGAAAAATCTCCGTTCTCCGTTGTGAACCTGACGTGCTTCACGTGCATAAACCATTATGACGCTTGAATGAATAGACAAATATCAATGAAATAAAAGCCAACGTGATCCTTAAAACATCAGTAGTGCTGTCAAAACACAAACAATTATTATCACTCACGATTAATGACAGGATTAAAGGAGAAAAAAGCGTTATTTTTGTTTTTTTTTATTAAATGCAACTTTTATACAAAAAATACTCCCTATATGATATTATTTTCTAGTGCTTATTTCAATCTTTATTATTTAAGCTTTCAAACACTACATAAATCGTGCCTCTAAGTTAATTGTAACAATAGCTATGATTATTCGAATCGGAGTGTTAGAGCCCGCAGTACCGATTTTTCGCACAATCGTGGCGTAGTGAGCATCCGTCCATTTCCTGAATCAAACCTACCCCAATCGCTGGATAGGTCGAGGAGGACATGTGGGATGGCCAGCACGCTCACCTGACATGACACCACTGGATTACTTTTTATGGGGTGTGATGAAACAATGGGTGTACAGCACTACAGTTAATACGAAGGCCGAACTTCGCGATCGCATTGTCCAATGTGCAAAAAATATCAAAAATGACCCCGACATGGTCCGCAGGGCTACGCAACAGATTTCCTTACGTGCAATGATGTGCTTGCAACAGCGTGGTGGCCATTTTGAACATTTAATGCATTAATTTAATAAAAAGTGTTTTTTTTTTTGTAATAATTACTTATTGAGATTTTATTTTTTTGTTTTAATTTAATCAATTTCATTTACACTATAAAAGTTTAGCTTAAGTTTAAAAAATGCTTAAATGTGTTTAACTAAATTCCAATTTAAGAAAAGCTACCTCAGAGGTTGACAAAAAGGCAGAGGCGCGGGCGCCAGGGGACGGCGCGTTAGCAGGCCCCACAATTAAAGCCTCGTAGCTAAGTATGTATTAGAACAGAATGTTGATTTTTTTTTGTTGAAAAGAATGTTTTTCTCCCTATTGACTGCTTTTATGTACTTTTTTTTTATTTACCATACAGCGTTAATCTTTTGGCATCATTACTGTTTTTATTTGAACAAAATCCACGCAGTGGTTACAATGTTACAATTTTACAAACACAAGAGGTCTTAAAAAGATAATAAAAAAATAAAAAATCAATATTAAATACAATTTAATTAAAAAAAAATCTCTTTTTTTTAACGATAAATTGTAGTCTAGTTTCACCCATTCGTTTGTGCACCTTATCCGGGGACACACTGTATTGGGACCCGGCGGCGCACCCCGAGGCCGAATGGCTACTCCGCCCTAAAAATAGAGCTCCTCCATATTTTCTATTTCGATGTAAAATGCGTACGTTTCTGAACTCCCTTTCGCCTGGACTTTTCACTTCTTTACATGCAGAAATCGGAATCGCTTTATCACGAAGAAACTTACTATTAACCATTTTATCTAAAGTAGCAAATTATAGAAAGAATGAACTTATTTTATTCAAAAATAATCATATCAAACTCAATATTTTGTACCTTTCATTGAACTTTCAAAGTATTTTATATTTAAACAGAAGAATTAATAATCTGCGTTTTGATACTATTGTAAACAAAGATGGTGTCCTAATGTCAATTAGAAATAGTGATTTGTGATTGAAAATGTATAAACATTGTAATTGTAACAGTTAATAAAAATGATTTCTTCTCTAATGTATTTGTTATTTAGTTCAATTTTAGTTTTTTTCATACCTCATTCATGTAAGTAGTATTTCTAATGTTATTTTGACTGACAAATTGATACGACATTTGTATGCATTGAATATTTTCATAATTACTACAACTGTTTTGAGCCTCATGGCCTTGTATTATTATAAACCGGGTCCTAAAATCAAATGTTCATCAAAACTAGGCTATTCACGTAACACTCGTCTAAGACTCATTTTCCGTTTAAGTTTTTTTTGTATATTAACAAATTCGCTAATTTGTTTTACAGCTTTCACTTTTCTTCTTTCAACATTTAAACACACAGCAGCAACATTTAAACACGATCTTTAAAATTTATCAATAAGATGACAGTATAAAATATAACATGGGTAGTGATAAAAATACAGTTAAATTATATAATTATACATGAAGCTTCATTAGGAATTGCATGAGCATATAAAATGTATGACTATCATACTTTGTCATTTTTACAAAATGATTTATTTTAAAATAATATACCTATGATAACTTATGAATAACCCATGATAACTTATGAATAACCCATGATAACTTGGCGGCATGTTAGTTAGCAAGAATAATATTGGCTCGAATAGAGGACACTATGATTAATAATCATTTTCATCATCATCATCATCATTTCAGCCGCACAACGCCCACTGCTGGGCATAGGCCTCCCCCATGGATGTCCACAACAATCGGTCTTAAACTGCCCGCATAGAGCGGCTTCCCACGACCTTTGCCTGATCGTTGGTCCCACAGAACAGAAAAAACAGTAGAAGTCGCATGATGACTTATTAGCATGAAAACCGGCGTCGCCAAACTAAACACCTAATGCAAAATACCAAGCTGTAATTGGTCAAATAGAATATCAAATAGACTGACTTATGCCCCGAAATTTATCAATTCAAATTCAATCTTATTACAAAATAAAAACAGCCCAGAATCGATTGATTCCGTAAATAAGCAAACGCCAACTATTAAGTACCAACTACTAAGCGCAAGATGGCGTTACAAATGTTGCTTTTAAATCTACCCGTTTAGTGATGTATGCAGTAGTAATAGGTATTAGCACAGATAATATATCATACTATACAGTCAGAATATTTGATACTGAATAATGAAAAGGACTATCACTTTTTTATGGTTAATAATTGTTTTAAAAGTATAAACGTACAATTGAGCAATATTTTACAATAGACAATGTATCTGCGATTCTAATAATATTAAATTGTTTGAGCTGCCATCGTACATACCACTGTATTTCTCTATCGTAACGGCATAAAAATTACTTCAAAATTGTAAATTAATAAAACACGTTAATGTAAATTTTATACTTGCATGTGATAGTAAACCCCATGGTCGAAAATTTGAGTTACTGGATCGCCTTTTGCAAGAACAAATAATTGCACAATCTACCATTTTTAGGAGCTCTTACTTGCAACACGAAACGACACCAAATGGCAATTCTTCCTTCCACTGTCGATTTTACACGATAACATAACACAATACCGCATTTTACTATATTTTTTTGAGATGATTTCCGTGGCAGTACTAACATGCGACTGAGGTGGTTAGAGATCGAGATGCGCGTAATACGCTTATATGGCCCTACGAGCGTACCGCCCACTTGCGACTTCTACTGTTTTTTCTGTTCTGTGGTTGGTCCACCTGGTCGGGGGGTATACCCACTAAGCATCGTCCGGTTCATGGTCGCCACAAATAATAATAATACTGAAATATTATTGGCCAGAATGAAAATGACATGAAAAGCAGTAACGATTTTTGTTGCACACGAGGGTACAACACACACAGAGTAAAAAAATCTACATCAAAATCTTGCCAAGTTAGGTGCCGGCAACTATACTTACAGTTATTACTTTACACTATTCCTAATTAACCTTCATTCATTAACCATAAGATAAGAAATATAAATAAATATAAATATAACCATAAGAAATATAAGACAGACTTCCAATAATAGAATAAAGACCACCACAAGCAATATATTGTAGATTTTATTTATTAACTGTGTTCTCCTGATTTCCAGGCACATCAGAGTTCATCTCCTCGCCATCATTAGTGCTGTACAGTCCTCACGATGCAGTGTACTTAGATGTGATTGTGAAAAGAGTCGGTGCCAACCTAACATTGGACTGTGAAATGAGAGGAGATACTGCACCCCTGTTTGTGTGGAATTATGTGCCGGCTAATAAACGCCAACTTCCAACACAAATGTGAGTTAGATGTCACAATATAGTTAATGCCAAATTTAAAGGTTCAGTCAGACAGCGGGCGGGGCGTAATGGCGACGGGGCGTCGGCGCGATATAAGCAGTTGTAATGTATTATAAAAGACGTCGCACAGCGCCGTCCCGCCCGGCGTGTCACGTCCCGCCGACGCCCCGCCCGGCGTGCATACAAAAGGCGGGCGTGAGCGCGGCGTCGGCGTGGCGGCGGCGGCGGCGGCGGCGCACGTAGGTCCTTTTTGGCAATCTAGCTGTGCAAAACTGTTTTTTACTATATAATAATACATTCAAACAGATTTTTACAATTTTGAACAAGTTTTTATTCTGTGCTTATATGTGAAAATCATCAGTGCATCAGTTTCTTACTTTAACTAATAGTTTAAATTAAATCAAATTAAATAATCATTTATTTCGGGCATACACCCATATTTTGTTAGTAACAATGATTCTTAGCCTATGTTAGTAATATGACAAAAATTAAAAAATGAAATTAAAAATTTATTATTATTATTTAACATTGATTAAAAATTAGAAAATGATAATTAAAATTTGATTATATAATTAAAAATGGTATAATAAAATAAAAAATTAAACATACTTTTACCTAACAAAAAACATATAGGTTTAATTAAACCATTTTTTATTTAAACTATTCCTAACAAGGTTTAATAATTTATGGTTTATGGTTGATCAGGTGCCTTTAGCAAATTCAACACGGATAGGGGGAGGCTGCCACTAAACTTCAGTTTAATTCTTTTAAGGGATGATATTAATGGATCTGATGAAATCATAAGTAAATAAAACATATATTTTTTTATTATTATGAATGGGCTTACTTTTGATCCCAATCCAGCCTTGAGGCAAGGATGAGTTCTACGGTGGGACGAGTTTGCCCAGAAAGTGCCTATTAACTCTTGCTTTGAAGATTTCCGGGTTGTATGAGTTCGGGAATAATGTATATGTCCTTTCTTTTCTTGAAAATTTCAGAGCGTGAAATTCTCGAAAATTCCTGATGTCCTTATTACGATGCTCTTGCGCTTCTTCCGAGAGCTCGCCGATTGATATTATTAGCCGTTTCTATGGCAAATTGTTCAAATGCGGATATATTTACAGCAAAACCCGAGCAAATTGTACGAAGGATTGTTGCAAGTGAAAGTCAATTTGCTAAATAGCCATTCTTTTTTATGAATTAAAGAAGTGTTGAGCGTTCGGTTACTTTTTTTCCACTTATAAGCAAACTGACCCCACAGGTTCTTTATGATCTTGTCAAATTTTTTCACAAGAAATCAAGTCAAAATCGGTATAATTGGTCGTATTCATAAAATGCGTCATAACTGTATCAATTTTACTACCAGTGGTTACTTCCTTACGCCAAACGTTAAAAACTTCGGAACGTTTTAAGCCGTCCGCCATATCTGAAAAAATTATTCAAAATCTTACGGCGGAAAGCGGCACACAAAACTGACATATAAATCAACTACATAAACCAAAGAAACAAGAAAAAAATATTTCAAGACCAATACGCCCCAATCACAGAATTTCTACTCTGCAGAAATATATTTTTCTTCTTTTACACTTCAATAAATTATACCTACTTATGATGTTCTATAAAATTGGTTATGACACAGGTCGCAAATTAAATAATACGAAATATGCAAAGCCTTACCTGTCCGCTCAATTTCCATGTTAAAATTTTTAGATATTTCTCTCACAACAACACAAGTTCTTCTTTGAAGTGTTCGACGCTGACTGCCGGTTCACAGTTGCGCAATCGAGCGCGTCGACAAGTCGTAACTTGCACACTTGTCAATTCGTGCCTATGCGCATGTTTTATTTTAACAATGAGTGTTTTGATTTGCCTGGCTATCTGAGCATGTAGCTAAATATGTTTTATTAAATTTTGGCCTCATAAATTTTATACCTATTGCACACCTAGATTGCCAAAAAGGACCTACGTGCGGCGCATTACGCGTTGTGTTCTATGAGTTTTCGCTTTCGTGTTCACACTGACTACACGGCTATGTGACGTCCACGCCGCGTCGCCGCTCCGCCGACGCCTCGTCGCCGTCCCGCCCCGCCCGCTGTCTGACTGAAGCTTAAAGTGCACCAAAGAATGAAGGGTGGAAGTGTACAGGCTGGCCTGGGCCTCACCAGCTCATGATAAAATACCATTATAGAACCAGCAAACATAGAGTCAGGGGGTTATTGTCTAAGAAAAAATCTACCACAATCGCCTTGAAATTACTAATCATTGCGGCGTCAATACAAGACTCTAGTGTTGACTGTCTGATAAAAAATAGCAATAGATGCACTTTGACTGTCAAAATACTGCAGTAGATTTTTGTTACACAAACAAGCGGCTGCTCCAGGAGACCATTTACAGCATGTTTGGATTTGATTTAGATTTAATGAAACAACTCATAATCATAATTTTTTTATCAAGAAATAATTAAGTATTTACATCATTAAGTACTATTAGAAATTATTATTGTATTAAATTCTCGAGATGATCCCCTCGTTTTTGTAGGCTGTGCGGAAAAACTATTTGCTGTGTTGCGGGTCGGTTCATTCCGCAGGTCTTCAGCGCAACTCAAAATTTTGACTTGCAGTTAGACTTCTGTGTTTATAGTAGTGCTATAAACACTGCTTTATTGTGCCCCATGGGAAATCGTCGAGAGGTGTCATATCTGGTGATCGCGCAGGCCCGAGGCCACCCAATAGAATAGCCAATCTATCTGTTTGGATATGTCTCATTGAGATATGTCCTGACAATACTGCGAATACTCTTTTCAATATTATTATTTTTTTTTGTATAAAATGAGTGTATTTTTATTATTTACATGTCGAACCTAACTCTATATCGTTGTCTTACATAGATATTATGTGGTGCGACTATCGCCAGTTCGTGCGAGCGTGCATTCAAAAATAAGAGGTACCTACTGATCTTGAAGGTGTCTGAATTGCCGTCCCACATGGTAATCACATCTTTCTTCGGGATCAGAGGCCCAATTCTATTAATAACTTGCAGCCGAATCGAGGCTGAGCCGTTGCGTTCGACCAATCAGAACGCAACATTATCACGTCATCGACTAGTTGAATGGCAATATACAGGCTCCGATTGGTCGATCGCAACAGCTTAGCTTCGATTCGGCTGTAACTTATTGGTAGAATTGGGCCTCAGTAATTGTATTTGAACTGTATTCGCGCTCGCGCGAACTGTCTATGATCGCACCGCATATTAAGCGTTTAATTGGGACATCTATTTATCCATAGCAGGCCGTCAATTTATCGCCTACTTTAATCGACTTTTGATTCTCATCACTATTGTCTATAGAGAGCAGTCGGAATTGCCCCTTCAAAACACTTGAAAGAGTTTTTTGGCGAATTGAATCATTGTACATGGAATTTAAAGTATAAATTTGCTACTCCAAAACATCTTCTTGGTTTATTTCTTACTTTTGTGTCCGTTACTCAAATAGAAATACTGATATGTTCAATAGATGGAATTGCCTCACAGAGGGGCAAAACCGACTATTTCTGACTTTTTTGAGACGTTACTCTTTTTTGTACTTATTAAATGAAAATTTTGACTGAAAAATACGTCTAGAACAATCTCGGCAAACTGTTTTATAACATAGATTTGTCGGATCTGCGATATTTAAGTCATACGTCAGTGTGCACATGGTCAAATTTTATTCTTGCATTTTTATAGTCGAAAATGCCATCGACCTTACATCATTTAATGGCCGAATTCATTCCTCTCCACAGCCGACCAACTGAACCGAAGGATGAAATGAGTCACAATGGTTCAGTTGTCAGCCGAGTGTTCAAAGCGTCCCTCTCAGTCTCCGACAGTGGTCGCTATGTGTGTACTGCGCCTCCGTTCAGTGCCGCTAAGTACATTGTGGTGCAGGAAATTACAGGTGAGTCTAATAGCTACTAAGAGAGTAAGACAGAACGTATAGCATTCGCCATACAGTTACGAAATGAATGTAGGTACTTTTGTAGAGCAACACGGGGAACTCACGGGGAGGCGGGAGGCGCGGATCGTGGCGCCCGATGGCGCTTAGTTGCGCCCTGTAACGTCGTGGGCTGACTTGACCGTGTATATTTGAAATTAAGTATTAAGTTTTGAAGATCAGCACAAATATTTATCGACAATCAATTACGCGGTCTGGGGTTGGATATTGCTATGTACCAATATGTTTTTCGTTTTTCGAATTTCATATGTACATTTGTCCGACGCTCCTTAGGCAAAGGATAACATCGTGAAGCAACCTGCAAACATCTGTGAAGAAACTCAAGCGGTCTTATTACAAAACCTGGTTTAAACCTGGTCTAAAGTTAGTCTTGGTTTAAATGTAGTGCGCTTTCACTTGTATCAATATACATAGATAGAGACAGCGTCAACTAAGTCCTGGACGGAAGGTGTCTGTGACGTCAACCATTCGGCACTGGACCAGCGTGGTTGACTAAATCTAAACTATATCCCTAACTTAGGGTAGGCTCATGCCCCTCGGTGGGGACGTATATGAGTTGTTGATGATGAACGCTGTATTATTGTATGTCTAGGTGTGAAATACTGCACCATGGGTTCATTCGCGTGCGAGAAGCGCTGCGTGCTCGCTAGTAGCGTGTGCGACGGCCGGCCCGACTGTCTGCTGGGGGAGGACGAGCATCCGGATATATGCGGAGTGAGGCCTTGCTCGCGTGAGTACTTGATAATAATGAGTGCGACATCATCTCAAAACATTCGTATTTTTAACAAATTACTAGGTTACATTTCAATTCTTTGAAAAGTAAAGATGGCATCCTCGTAATTTTCACAAAACTTTCACAAAATGAAAATCTATGAAAATGATCAAAAATATACCGGGTTATTTTTCCATCAGGAGCCAAATTTTGTATGCTTGTTTAGACAAGCGAAATGAACAACTATGGGACCAAACTCGAAATCAGCTGTTCCACCTAAATGTATGGAACAGCTGATTTTTTTTTCGCGATTTCGAGTTTGGTCCCATAGTAAAAGTTGTTCATTTCGCTTGTCTAAACAAGCATACAAAATTTGGCTCCTGATGGAAAAATAACCCGATATTAGGTGTTATACAAAATTAGCAATCATTTAAAACCTTAATCAAATCTTTCTAGAAAATAAGCAAAATATATTACTTAAGGTAAAGTTAATTAGATAGTTCGTGCATCTAAAGTATTCTCTGTATTAAAGTAGACTGTACCAGGTTACTCTGTTCGGCTCGTTGGTCGTTTCGGCCTACGATGTTCCGCCCGCGAGCCCATTCGCCCTAATGCATGTTTAAGACCGGTCGATTCGTCCCACTGAGATGATTTAGCAATTTGTACTGTCGCAGTGAAAAGTGTTTTTGAAAGAGCAATGCCCATTTGCCATAATACGCCTGGCCCAGAAGTGGACAGTTAAATATTGAAAAAGTAATGATTGTTTTTTTATCCAATAAAACCAATTTAATTTAAAAATAACATAATGCAATTGAAAAAAAGACACTTTAATTTGAAGTTCTATGCATGTCCTTTCTAACGTTTATTTTTTTACCTATCTTTTTTCCAAAGGTTGTCTGGAAGAAATTGCTTGTCAGCATTAAAGCCGCTTATTGTACTCTAGTATTTGTTTTATGATTGTCTCCTCAGTAATTTATGTTGAATCCTTCAAAGATAATTGAACAACTGATTTATATTTTGTTTTGTGTTTATATTTTGTTTTTAATTATTATAGTGATTTTGAATTAATTAATTTTGATAAAATACATAGGTGTCGAAGATAGTTATCGATTGTCTAACTGTGATGTTTAAATACTTTTAGTTTAGTGTTCTTTGTTGAATACAATAATCGAACGACTGTGATTTTTACACTTTATACAAGACTACGAGTTTTAATCATATAACTTTAATATTTGTAAATTTTTTAAGTTTATTAAACACACTACTCAAAAGACAAGTTTGTAAGACTGATTAAACTTATGAGTATCATCTAATAATGGCGTATCATTTTAGCTCTATGACTGTTTTACTCGACTGTACTTAAACACGAATTTTGCTATTCGTTTCTTGAACGGGCCGAAACTTAGATCATTTAACCTATGGATGCGGTACGCAACAAATCGCAGTGTAAATTTTTCTGCCACTTTCCGCGGGAGGCGAGGTAAATACGCACGCACACTACGAAAATGTAGAATACACTTACAGAGACGTTGTTCTTATGTTTACGAACACACACTATGAAAATATTACCCTACAATGAAGAAACATACACACATCGACAAATTAACGTGTATCTACGCAATCGCCCCACCACAAAGAATTAATGTCCCTAGTGATGTGACACAAAGAATGAGTAACTATTTGGGTCGTCGTGAGTGAATGATTGAAATGTTACAATAAATTGTATTTTTATTACTATACCCTGTTCGGCTAGAGTTGATAAAAATACAATGAAGACAGGGTTTCTTAAATTAGTACAAAGCGAGGCCCGCTAATTATAATTAAAATGCTTTAATTAGTTTTTTGTGTCAAATACAGCAATTTCACTTGCTGTTTAGCTGATCGACTGAAATAAATATATATTCAGTCATAGGCGTAGGTAAAAAGGTTTGGGGGGGGGGGGGGGGGGGGCGTATTTATATTTTCAGTTACAGAAACACAGTAAGCGCTCCGATGCGTAATCATAATTTTTATCAGCTCTCGGGGAACAGACTTTAGCTCTACTCAAACTAGCTCACGACTTTGTCCGCGTTGATTTCTGATTTTAAGTTTGACGTGTCTGTGTTTGTGTGTGTCTGTGGTATCGTAGCTCCCGAGCGGATGAACGGATTTTGATTTTGTTTTTTTTTTGTTTGCAAGGTGAATTAGTCTTGAGTGTTGTTAGCTATGTTTGCTGACTATCGATCCAAGATGGCCGCCGCCACAAAATGGTGGATTACGTATTTTTTCACAACTCTCTTAATATGGGTATCAAATGAAAGGGCTTGACTGGTAGAATACCACACACTATGATAAATGTAACTGGTTTATTTACAATAAAATACGTCAAGTAATTAGTCATGGTCTAAGTAAAATAAAGGTACCATGAAAAGTCAGTAAACAAATAACAGAACGACCCTCCGGAGTGCAATCAAAACAATGACTTGACTTGCGCCGCTTTTACCTAGACACGTCGAAACAAGTTAGCGCGGGGTGCAGTTATACCGGGAATGTCTTAGATGTTTTACGTGAGAGTTGGTAATATACCAAGAACTAATTTCTGATTTTATTATATATCTGCATAGTTATAAACATGTTTAATAGGTAGGTACTTTTTCGTTTAGCTTTGCTCGTATGGTAGTAATTTGCTATCTCGTGCAAGTAAAAAGCACGAGATAGCAATTTACTGCCATACAAACAAAATTAGTATTTTAGAAAACCTTTCATTTGCGATAGGGCCCAACGTGTTATAACGCTTGGGACTTGGCATTTTCCTTTAAGTTGCATATTTAGTTGCATATAAAATTCCTTGCTACACGTATGTGGCGTTAGTTCTACCATTTCAGCTTAGTAGATGTTTACTACTATGAATGTTTTTATTTAGATATAGTAAGACATGTTATTCATTTGTCATAACGTGACGTTGAAAGTGTTTTTGTTTACATTGGCCGTACAAACTTCGAAGCCACTAAAATAAGTAGAAAAAGCTTTATTGTGTGATTTTAATAATTATGTTGCCTTTTTTAAAATTTTCTCTGATGACGACTGATGCTGATGTCCCCAACAACTTGCTGCATAGCAGAGCAGGTGGCATGAAACCGCAATGCAACGCGGAAACGAAACGAAAACGCGGTTAACGGTGACCGCAAACAATAGTTTTTCTATTTTGTCTGCTGTCTGGCAGTCAACGTATAAAATTAAATAGAAGTTCAGTTGAATAAAATATACTTGAGAGTTTATGAACATTTTGCATCTTTTCAGCCTTTCAAAAAAAACTAAAAGTACAAAGAAATAAATTTATTTGTACTTATGACCTCAACTACAACATAAAATTAAGAGGACAGGAAGTATATTGTAAAGAAAAAGTTTTTTAATCTACAAAGCAAAGTTGAAGCAAAATAATAAGTAATATTTTCTTGATATTTTTTTGTTCAATTAAATTCCACTTGAATTTCTATTTTAATCTTATATCTGGTTAAACAATAAACAAACTCCGGAGTGAATGAATGATAAATAAAAATATGAATTAGCATCATTCACTCACGTTGTCCCAGCACTAAGCTAATGCCCGTGTATTGTGTTGAGCTACCATCGCACCATTGTATTTTTCCATCGTAACGGCATAAAAAATACTTCAAAATTGTAAACAAATGAAACACGGTAATGTATATTTTATACTTACATGTGATAGGAAACGCCATGATCTCGAAGATTTGAGTAGCTGGATCGCCTTTTGCAAGAGGACACTGCACAATTAACCATTTTTTGGAGCTCTTAGTGCGACACGAAAACGACACCAAATGGCAGCGGCCGCGCGTCAACTAGTTTTATATAACGTGTATGGTCATATGGTTATGTTTACATCTTATGTCACAAGTTGGCAACGTACACTTGCGGTTCTTGCTGCGAATCTCACAAGAACTACATGTACTATATAATTGACTGTTACCACTTAATATCAGGTGGTCAGTATGCTTGTTTACCAACTTAGTTGTATAATAAAAAAAAATACAGGTCCCGAACGGGTGAACTGTTCGAGTGGTGCGTGTATCCCGCTCGCGGCCTGTTGTCCCAGACCGTCGCCTCTTTGCAATGAGCATGCGTGCTGTGCTGAACATCGCCGATCTATGCCCAGTAAGTGAACGCATCGTGTATCTGGTTTTAACTACCAACGGTATTTGATTCAATACGTATGTATATGTTACGGCCACGGGTAATGCCAAAAGATGCAGTAAACTTAGGGTTACCTGGGTAAAACTAGTGTTACCCAAGCCTTTTAGGTAAAGTCCTTAGCGAGCATGCAAGTAAGCATGAAGACAAGACAGCGGCGTGTAAGAAAGCATGCACATGCAGTTTGATGTATATAGTCTATGTATATTCACAATGTCTAACCTACCCTACATCTTCCGCCCTCCGTTTTCCCCAAGGAAGGGGGCTGCCCTCATATCAGTGTTGGTTAGACCTAGGTGTGTATGGGTAAACGTTGGATATTAATTAAATTCGATTTAATATTCGGACTTTACCCAAAAGGCTTGGGTAGTATTCGTTTTAACCGGGTAATCCTAAATTTTCTGAATCTTCTAGCATTACCCATAAGGCGATTCATACACTGCCACGCACCACGCAGCGTAGCGCGTGAATGCGTGGCATGTATTATAAAGTCGAACATTGAATATCGGTAAGTATTCGCGATAAAAACAATAGAGCGTGATTTTGAGCGTGTATCCGGCGCGAAGGACCAACTTTTTTGAAAACAAGTATGTTTAATGTTTTTAGGAATCGAGAGCTACGAGTTAATACCGCCCGTTGAAGACAGACACGCGCCAGATGATTATGGATTCATACAGTCAACCATTTACACTGTGACTGGTAAGTGCATGCTATTTAAATATTTTCTTAAATAGGTAACAAACGTATACGTGAAGTATTATTAAACTTTGAATTATTATTAGACTGGTGACGCGTGCTCTCACAACGCCTAATATTTTACCTACATTTAAAATCAACATTAATAACTTGAAATTTTTTTATATTGAACATAACATACTACTTTTAGTAAGTGTAACTTTTTTCATCGAACAGCTTGCGCGCTAATCTTTATGATAGCGGTGGTGTTGCTAGTGTCGGCCATATGTAAGATGCACATGAAGAGAGCCGCGTTACGAAGCTACGCTCACGCAGAGAGCAACACCAGGGCACATTATAATATGCACTACGCTCAGGTAAGTAGGAAATCTTAATATATAAACACACATATTTGCGTCGGCGTACAAGCTCTTGGCTGATGGAATATGATAATGTCGTAATATTATTTTTCACACTGCATTTACGCAATAAGGCATTTAATCACATATTATTTATGGAATTACGAGGTTTACGACTATATGACCGGCTCAAAGGACCAAAACCTTTTTTACACTTTTACGCAATATTTAATAATCTTTATGCTTCCCTGGATTCCTCGACATAAGTGGATCTGGCTCCCTTGCCTCTGAATTTTTGACTATTTTGTTATGATGACCAACTAGCTGGAACAAGATATTACTGCGATCACTGTTTCGCCTATATTGTAGTCACTTTAAGTGCTTATTTTTCACCCTTTGAGTTGAATTCTCAGAAACGAAATATTGGTTTGGCTATTTATTTTAGACTGCTACAAGTTTTGAATTTGGAAAGATTTCGTGCCATCCTAATTTTATTCATGACAGGGAAGCTCCTGGCTTCATCTCGCCTCATGGTAAGTGATGATGAGGCCAATGAAATCGGGCTTCACTTGGACACCCAAGAACTGGAAATCTATAATTGTCACAATGTTGTTATTATAATGACAAACTGAAGTAAGACGGTAGCTAGCCAAAGATTCAGAAACCACCTACCACTAACTAAAATTAGGTGTCGCCCTCTGTCTGGTAGGATCCACCGTTTCGATCGTATGGGTGTATCTTGTGATACTGCATATTCTTTTTTATTAGATTTACGACACATACGCTTATTCATAGTTTGGTTCATTCCTGTTCCCGTATCTATTCGTTTTCTGTTCTATCTAGCGCCATCGTTTCCCGCCTTGCTACGAGGCGTCCGACCTTCTGGAACAGGCCGCACATTCTCCGTCTAGTCCTGTGCGGGATACACAGGTAAATTAGAATAGGCAAGATGAATGAAAAGAAATTATTGCTTTAATAGAAGCTCATTCATATAATAAACAGAAAGAAAAAATCGGTTTTCGAATTACTATAAGAACAACCAAGATATACGGTATAAAAGATTTTTCTCCATCTCTTTCTAGCAAAAACGGCAATTTACATGGAGTTTATATGGCCGTACTCAACAATGACGTCACGGTTGATGTCGGATCTCTCTGTCTAATCGCTTCCAAATTAACAACTTAAAATGCTTGTATCTAATGTATATCTGAACCGATTTTAATTTAATTTCACATGATTGCATCTTTTTCTACGGTATGTTAATATTTTATGGCGAGTCGTGAAAATAAGAATTCAGTCATTCATCCCAATTACAATCAATGGACAACATTTTACATCAGATATAGGAATTTTTCTTTATCTAATTATTACTTAGCAATATAATCTGTGTGGAATGCGATATAGGAATTGAGTGCTTTTCTGCTGTTGAATGTACGACGATACACACATTTTGAAATACAATAGGTATTGGAAAGAGAAAATATTTCACATAAATCAACATTAGTATACAAATCGTCACATTATTATATTGAAATCGTTGCTCAATTTTGAAACTTCTCAGTAGATCATCACTAGGCACCAACTGCAATATTAAATGTGATGATTGTTAGTATTCTAATATTTTTAGATTTTTTTATGTTTTTTGGAAGATGGGCATTCATTTTTGTAAAATATAATATATTCAATTCAAAATTTTTGGTAATTTGACATGATGACAGAATAACTTGAAATAAGATGATGAGGGAAAAATACTCTTCCTTTTATGAAGTCAGTAAAAAAGGCATTCCATTTGAAATTCTTATGGCCACTTTCACTAACCTTGTCTTAGCTAAGGACAATCTTAAGTGGCATGCTGTCACACAATTTTCAATAGAAACAAGAAGTGACAGCATATTATTAAGGATTGTCCTAAGCTGAGACAAGGTTAGTGCAATTTGCCGTTAATTTAACGCAACTATTCCCACATACCCTTCCTTTTTTAATGTTGGTTTAAAAATGTTATATTTCAACACTCATTTCCAGCAATGTATGGAGGAGCTGACTCCATCGAGTCCTACAAGCAGTGAACCAAGAAACACAAGGTTATCGGCCCTTGCCTCCGTGTTCTCCTCGCGGTACCGACAGGTATGCTGTTTCTCTCTCTCTCCCACTGCCTTCTCTTTTTCTTGCTACCTCTCTTCCCTTTATTTTCTATTTAACTAGCAGCAAGTGGTATGTGCCAAGGAAAAGTAGAGGGATCGGGTGAGATGTATGTGATGGCAAAGCAACGGACTGTCTCTCCACAAGAGAAGACAGAGCGAGAATGTGTGTGAGAGATGAGTGATGGGACCGAGTGAGGAAGGGCGAATGCAAAGACCGAGTGAGATTGTATAAGACAGATGATGGATGGAAGAGTCATGCGAAAACGAGTGCGAGTTAGGGAAGCGAGCTAGGACGAGTAATTCTTGTGAGTAATTCCTTTCTTTATTGGAATTTTAAATATTTTACCAAGAATTCACATTGAATTGTTCAGGTACCAACACAGTGCACGGAAGTGGAGATGAATTCGGTGGGGAATTACTGTGATCCCACTCCTTGTATGGAAGCCGACAGACACAGGTAACACATTTAATTAACCTTTAGATTTTGGGTCAAGTTTCATCTAAATCATAAACGAGTCAACTATTCTTACGAACCTTCGCATTTATAAGTTTAGTGGAAAGTTAGGATTAAGCCGTCTCTTTCCCACAGGCTGACTCTTCAACTGGGCCGCTTCCATCTCAGCATCCCGAGCTTCCGTCGTTCGTCAATACCCCGCCCCGACACACCGAATGTAGCCGAAATCAATATAGATGATTTAGACTTCGTCAGATTGAACTCCAATGATACGTACACATTGAATGGTCGTACTATACGATTGCTTGGCGGAAACTTCGAGAACTATCCAATGTTGGGCGGCAGCAACCCTCCGCCTTACAATGAAGCTATGCGTCACAAATTATACGGACCGCCACCTGAATATTTAAGCAGAGATCGTCTAAACACACAAAATAGCGTCGACGAACAAGCAAGAAGCAATATAGAAATGCCACCGGGCTATGAAGAGTTGAATGGTAATGAAATGGAAAGGTTGGATGAAGCAACAAATATTGCGGCTCATGTAACGGATAATGTCACTAGTGATAGAGAGTTGAGCGATGTAGCTTGCGGTGTTCAAACTGTGAATAGCGTGGACAGTGCGAATAACGATACTAATTTAAATGCTAGCGTCAATAACGATAACGGTTATAACGTTTGTGAAAACGTTATAAGTGTAAACGGAGAAGTTAATGAAGACAACTCTATCAACATTCGAGGCAACACTGAAGGTGAGTCGTTTGATTTAAAAAATGGTAATAGTGCTGTAACGGGTAGCATTAAGATAGATAACGGTAACGGAGAGAGTATCAACTCTGTCATAGATAACTTGCCAGCTATAGATAGTGATGTGAATGCTAATGATGAAGTCTTATCCAATGTGAACAATAATCCTGTCGCGTGAAAAAGAATAATGCCAGTAATTATAATTAAATGTGGTTTTGTTATGGGTTTCGAGGGAGTTCCAACTGAATTAGAAGTAAATACTGATCTTTTTCTGATCGGATGATATCTATATGAGATCTATATGAGCTGTGATGATGATGATCTTTTTCTGGAATCTTCTGTTACGTCTGTGTTTTGAATATTTGCATGTGTCTAAGTATTATATTGTAAGTTTAAATTACTATTTAAGAGAAGTAACAAAATTTTATTAACGATAAATTATACGATTTTAAAAGCACCATGACACTGGTTAAATAAGACACAAGTTAATTATGAATTATGATTTATAATTTACCAAAAATTATCATATATAGATGAAACATTAAAGAAATAACCTCTTAGTAGCATTTACACTTATTATAGCGTTTGAAATTTGCAACAATCAAAATAACGATTCCATTATATTGGTATATTCTTATGCTATATAATTTTTCTTTCATTAAAAGAGACCGTTATGTGAATAAATCAATTGTGTAATACTATGTCATTAGTTTAAAAGATTGTTGCTTTATTCTTTAATGTTGTTAAATGTTATATCCCCAATAACTTTTGACGAGAGATTCTGATATTCACAATAAATTTAAATTTGAGGTCATGTTCTACTCCTATATCGATTTTATTTTGACTTCATGAAATACCCACAATGAAACCACATTATTTAGCCTGTTTTTCGTCACTTGCTATTTCACTTGTCAATATCCTCTCAGTATCTTATCTGATAGATTGCCTTTTGTTAGTTTCTTGTTTCACAAGTTACTCAATAAACTGGATCAAGCATCGCATTTTCTCCATGATAGGGTATTTAACTTGTGAAACAATTGACATAATAATCGATCAAATAAGGTACAGACAGTTACACCAGTAATTTAGAAAGGTGAAGAGATCTTTTAATCTAGCAGCCTAGTGCCTTAGTAGTTTGTAGGAATATAGTTAAATGTAAATTATAGACGAAAGTAAACCATTTTCAAATTATTTGCATTGAGTAATAAACATCACGTTGTGTTCTTTCGTGAGCAAGACCAGCAGGCCTATTACCAATCTCATGGTTTTCAAATGTAATTATAGTGCAAAACGAAAAGTTAAGATTTTCGGTCAGATTTTTGATAATCCGTTCATTATATCATGATGATTGAAATTATGCCATAGTGATGATATCATTGAAGATCGGTAATACGGAATGAACTATTTCATGACTTCTTTATCTCAAAATTTATACCATGTCATACGATGAAAGATCCATAATTGGCCTGCAGGGCCTGTAGCCAAAGTATCGTTCATGAACGGTTCGTTTACATTGACCGAAAATCTTTATCTTTACATTATGTATCGATCGGCAATGTATGAGAATGATTCATGATATAGAATGATTCCCATATATTTAGTTCCTTACCAACTTCCTGATTGGTTTTGGGGCCTTACCATGATCGCATAGAGCAAGGTTAAAACAACATTGAAACAGAGACACCGCTATTGCAGTGCAGCATATAACGCCATCTCGCTCTCGCCAAGGTAGAGGGGGCCCAGCATCTGGTAAAATAACTGACACGGTCGTTGCGTTGTTTCATTATGTCACTCCCGACCCACAATCCCAATCAAACCATGGTTTTTTCGATTTCATGACGCTAACAAAAAAATAGCTAAGCTCATTTAGAGGTGTAGCACGTAATGTAACTGATACTGTAGCAATCTACAAGTGTGTACGCCTCGTCCATGGCTACCGCGTATCGAGCTACGAGCCCCCGGATCCGCAGTGCTCGCGACGATTTCACTTTATTTATCCATAGCTTGGCTGATATTTTTCCAAGCGTCTTCCTTAGGATTTTTTAAATAATAATGTTATATACATAGGGTCCCAACACGGGACAATTTCTATAATGTTCAATTAAATTGAAAACTATTTCTTCTGTCCACACCATGATGTTCGTTCGAAGCTCGCGCCGACGTACTCACTACGCGTCTTGTCGTATCGCCGTCCACGAGCACGCTGCGAGCGCCTTTGTGTTCGCGCAAAAACCGCCAACACTAGATATTGTATCAGATACGTTACGTGTTACATCTCTAAGTGAGTACGCTGCTTAACACGTAACGTATCCGATACAGTAGTTTGCTGCGAGCCGTTCGTCCGCGGAGTGCAGTGTGATCGCAGCGACCCGCCGATTGGCGGTTTTTGTGCGAACACAGGCGCTCGCAGCGTGCTCGTGGACGGCACGTACACACTTGTAGATTGCTACAGTATCAGTTACATTACGTGATTCACCTCTATGTGAGTACGCGGCTTTTGCGTTAGCGAATGCACGCTGTTACTTTGGATAGAGGCTCTAGGGGTTATCGTTCAAGAATTAATATATCGTAGTGTACGGTATGCTTGTTTGCTACCTAAATTGTATAAAAAAATGAATTGCAAGCCTTGATATGGGTGTAATTTTGCCATTTAAATTTTTGAGAAGGTTTACTTCAACGTCGCTCTGAAATCTCAAGTATTTTATGTATAGATGTTGGAATTGAAATTTTTATTTATTTTTGCGGTCCGTTTTTACGCTGTGAACGCTTTTTATCTTAACATCATACAGTTTAGTGTTTCGGCAATTATATGCACTCATTTGATAGTCGTTTTTGTACAAAGTGTTATGAAAATTGTGTTTTGTCGCTGCGAATCTCCAATAGCAAAAAAAAAAGTTTGTTTATCTGGTTGAGTCGTTTTCAAGTGATGCACTAACTAGCATGAGGCATTGAAAGGTATATATTGCTTCAAGTATATATACATTTTTGTGACAGAGCGTAGTGTTGTAAAATGAGGTGACACTGCAAGTGCTAACCAAACTCAATTATGAGGTTTATAGTCGACTTTATGATCACAACTATTTGGTATCCTTGAATGAAACAAAAGCAACTGCATTTGTATGCATATAAGCTGCGTGATAGTGTTGGAAACGTTTTGAATACTTTATTCTGCTGTATGTCTTTTCAAGACTTGAAAACGTGAAACGTTTGTGTTACCAGTGTTACAAGTTGTGTTACAACTGAGTATTTTTCGGGGTATATACTATGATATAAACTAAGGTAATGGGGAGATTTGCAGTGGCATGACTATGCTATTTGAGCTTTACTTAAGGAGTTGCCATATCATATAATAATTACCATGAATTCATATTAACGATAGTGATACTAGATTATAAGTGTAAATAAATGCATATTTTCGTTTTTGCATTGTATGTATGTATTAAATATAAAGTAAGGCGAAATCGCACAGTAAAATATGTCTCATTATATGGAGTTTAAATATGAAATTGGTAATTTTTTACTCACATTTTTTTGTTATTTTGTATACACTATATGGATAGCAAGCATAGACACAATTTACATTGTGTCTATGATTGTGTAATTATTGTAATGAAATTATTATATTTTCTTTACTTATTGTGTTTTTAGTTTATTGTTTCATTTGCAAAATTGCTAACAATATACTATTTTAGCAAATGAATCACTGCATGCAATTACACAAAAGCCATCTCAGCTGTTTTGAACCCTTTTCCCCTTGCCATAACTTGCCCTAATAATATAAAAATATGACACATAATGTTGGTAGAACAATTAACAATTTCATAGTTAAAACTTATTTTTTCTTTCAATAACAAGTGAGCTTGCATAATATACTACCTCTAAATCAATCCGACCAAATAAAAGTAATTTAACTATAAATAATATATTTTACGTACCTACTTACATACTTGACGGTTTTAAAATGCTTACATTATAAGGGCCTTACTAGTAAACGTTGTATAGTGTTGAATAGGTTACACAATGTATTGTCGTATTCACATGAATGACATGTTTTGTTTTTGTGCTGGAAAATAGACTTTTATGTCAACTACTAGACTAGATAAGTTGTTCAAAAAGCAGTTTATTTATACGCTCGTAATGTTGATACATAGCTCAATATCATTGTCATTTCCTTTATTCTTGTACCACCAGCACAAGTAATACTACCGATTGCCCCCTTCCTACTTTCCGACACCTCTTCTGGCGCCGCCTGCTCGCACTTTCCGTGGTCCAAGACACGGTAATAGTACAGTAGAATGACTTCATAGAAACGGTCGAAACACGCGCTATGCCTGCGTGTCTCGATCTGGGATCGCACTTGGATCGCATAGCTACAAGGGCTGTCACGAATGCAGTTCGCCGCAGGGCATACGCACGAGTCAAACGGAGCGCACGGTCGGTAAGCGAGCGCACGGTCGGTAAGCGAGCGCACGGTCGGTAAGCGAGTGGCCCGCGATAGGGCTTATCGCGGGCCACGTATACGAAGCGATGCCGAGCGGCCGTAGCTATAAAATTTAAGAGGGGCCGAGTCCACATACTGTATTATACTATTACCGTGTCCAAGATGTGCAAACAACACTAACATTACCATCTGTGGAAACGAATACGACGGTAAGTGTACGGTTTGCACGCAATCATTGAGGACCACTTTAAAAACGCTCTTGTGTGCACTCCTGTCGATGTCATTTTATTAAATTATCAGCAGTCACAGCATTCGTTAAACGTGCAGAGTAAAACATTAAAAGCTTTTGTAGTAAACTGAATAAGTTTTTATGAATTCAAAACTTAAGAAATGTTTACTTACTTTTTTCATTAAAAACCGTCTGAACGTGATAATTTGAATTTAACATTTGCGCACACTCACTGCATGCACTACTTCTTTTTTGTGACCACTGATAGTACCGCTTCATGTTGTCACATTGCTTTTGTTGGTGCGTTCAATTCGGACCGGATTGTTTACACGCTATCGGCATCAATGGCGCAGAATAGCTATATTTGGACCACGGCGACTGTGTGACCCGATTTCTCTAGATCTTGTCTAGTGGTATATAAAAGTCTGGCGACAGAATAGTACATTATGATATAAGTGCGCTATGGTTATAACTCGCGTATATCGGATAGTATACGCACGTATATCGGACGACGTTTTTCAACACACTTGTGAGGAAAAATACTTAAAAAACTGAATTTTTGGATTAAATAACACGAAAATAATGGTATGAAAATAATCGTTTGAAAAATAATGTAGTTCGTTGATGTGTTTCATATTACCTATAGCTTTTAAAAAAATAGTACATTACTGCCGCGGCCGGCAAGTGCAGCTTTGCCGGACTCTGTGATACGTGCCTCGGCTATAACACACACGTGTTTTATGAACTGTTTTATGTATCTAAAACCTGTGAAACTAGATCAACTTTACACCAGCAAGTGTGTTGAAAAGAATGTAATTATCTATAACTATTCACCTACCATACATCGGTTTATTAGTAACGAGTTAAGTGTATATTATTCTGTTCAAATATATATTCCAATTTATTGAACTTGGGTACCTGTTAGCAGTTTTGTAAAACATAGTGTAATGACAATCTTACTGAACAAACGCTGTTAGAGTATATGCAGATGGACAATCATACAGGGACTCGGGGCACTGATGTCGTAATCTTTATCTGGAGTACATATTGCAAAGAATAGAGAAAATGCGAATTCATAAGTACTCCGTAGATTACACTGCATGTTTTGTGTAATAGCCTGCAGTATAACAGTAGGTTACACGAACATTCATTACATTTAATATTTCATTTAAGTTGATACTGTCATGTTCTTTCACATAATGCAAGACGACATTAGATTAACGGTGCAGTAAAAAATGGACGTTTCTGCAACTGACTGTGCATGTAGTACGAGGCGTTTGAACTACGCCATAAAAACCAACACTCGCCCGCTAGGCGGTGGACATTTACACAAAGAAGTAGGCATTTACACATTTACATGCTTGATTTGTGCTCGTTGAACGAAGCAGCAGTATAAAACATGCGGTTTTACAATCCATGTGTAAGTTCGTAACTCAACAGGCAGTATTAAGAAATCGTTTTGATCCTTTTATGTTTTTGCTTGTAATATTATGGGTATTGATGTTCCGTATCATGCTATCACAGACATAAATCCAACTAGACGCCGCAAGTGAATGAACTTCGCGTGACAAAAGAAATAGGAATGCTCTTCGCTTCTTAACTGCATTATAGCGCTCCGACCTTAACAGTTTTAGGCCTTAGCGGCCGTTAACTGAAATTCAGAAAATTCATAAGTTATTCTGCCGCATTAAGCGGTTATAAACGCAGAAATGAAGAGGCGACTGAAATGTCGTCCCTATGACGTCACATTCAGAAAAATTCACTTAATCGCTTTTTATAGAGATAAGTTGGTGTTATCTAGTTAGGTTCGTGTCTGTGATTGATATTTGTTTGTACCAATTTTGCCGTGATTGTGTCTCAAATAAATTGGCGTTTTATTATATATTTTTCTAATATTACTTACCTAATAATATTACGAAGTATATGTATGTATTTATGTGTGAAGTACAAAATTTGATATTACAATAAATAAACTCCATAAGTATAATATTTTTTGTCAATAGCATGAACATTTTAAATGTAAATAACCAATGCTGTAATTTTAGAAGTTATTAAGAGATCTGTAAATATTTTGTTGGTAAATAAAATGGCGGGTAATAATTTAGATGTTTGTAATTTGAGTGGCCGGGGTCTATAACAGCTTATTATTTAAACACATCAATATAACGTTAGACGTTGTAAGGTTAATCTGTTTGACGTTGCAACGTTATTTTAAACGTATTAGTTACTTCAATAGAATCTTCAAAGTAATAAGTACTACATACAACCTATCGTTGTAATACAAGAATTTAAGCCATGTTATAAAAATTTAATGATTATATTTCTATGATATTCGCGTCAAAATAATATTATTGTAGCGAACTCTCACAGTCACCCAGTGAACTAAGGAACTAAAAACGGTAACTTCTTGTAACTATGGAAGAAAAATGTCGTAAGTGAGAAAAATCTATAAAATAACTAGCTATGTCGGGGAATTAAATTTCGCAATAATAAAGTTTACAGCTATAATAAATATTCAGGTCAACATCGAGATAAAAACTATCCTATCTTTCGAGTCGGATGTAGTACTATTATTTATTACCATTACAACGTTGTTAAAAATAACGATTATTTTTGTTTTTTTTTCACGTTATTTATTTCAAAACAATAAATTTGATAAATTTCCAAGCCACGATTTCGTTATTGCAAAAAAAAAAATTGTATTTTACTAGATAGATTCTTTATGTGAAAATATATCATCATTGTAGCATATTAAAATATAAATAAGCGTATTTTATTGTTATTAAACAAATGAATTAGATGAATATTTTTGTGATGATCAACCATATATTGTACTTAATTTTTATGTCGTTTTTAATTATTTAGTACCAATTGTATATAGTTAATAAGGTTTGCACGGGGATTGAAATATCCACGTGGGATAACTGATATCGAATTACAAAAAAGCTTTTTGGTTACACATAAACATACTCGCCACTATTAATTATAAAGAAACCATTGGATTAACAAATAGAATGCTTACGTTTCCTTATTCGAAAAATGCTGGTAGTAAGTACTCTTGCTTCTGATAAGTAGCCAGAGTTTGCCTTCTCCCTATTCTAGGTCAGTCTAAAAAGGTGTATCAAGCCGAAAGGGTGAGAACGTACACAAAATAATGAACAACTCTTGTTCTCACACTTTTAATAGAAATTGCTATTATTAGCGTATTGGTTTTTTAATATATCAAAACAAACTACTCTGTGGTAGCCCTAGCCGTCAGCTGCTACTTGTTTGCATCACGGTCATTCCAGGCTTAACGAAATACCCTAATTAATCTCGTCCAAATCTACGCGGCATGTTTAAAAGGATAGATAGACGATAAAGATAGACGATAATCACTTCAATTATGATGCGTAATTTTCGCCCCAAGCCCACTTTCAGGGCTGTCCATTTAAAAAAAATTGTTTTCTGTAATGTAAACGTGTGCATAATATTAGTCAATACTTATACATTAAGAACCCCACCGGCTTGATACACCCATTTCGACTAACCCAGAATAATGAACAAATACAAAGAAATGCTTTTTTTGTAATTTTAACAAAAGATATCATTTGCGGCTACCACACATATCGTCATATTTCAATTCCCCGCTAGTTTAATTAAAACTTTAACGTTAACGAACAAAATACTCTAGCACGTTTCACAAATGGAGTTAGTCTCGGTTAGTCGTTTCGTTGCAATCTCTCATGGACGCCTAAAACATTTTTGCATATCAAAAAATTTGCCACGACGCGTGCGATGGATTTTTTATGTGTTACGTTGTGATTCAGCAATACTAGGGGAAATGTTTGCAAACAAATTGCGTTAGTATTATAGTGGAGCCTAGAATTTTATTAAATGTTTATGTTTATACAGAAATTCAAACTTGGCTGTCAAGTTATCATTTATTCAACCAGAATGATGGTAATTTGGACGAATGGTAATTTGGACCATTTATCGATACGTGAATGTGACTTTTTGTTTGAAAACATTCTCAAAATGGCTGATAGCAATAAGACAATAAGTGATGCTCATGATTTTATGAAAATGTTGAGTTAGGATAATGTTTCTGCTATAACTTGGTATGACACAATATTATGTACCGTATCTTATCCCAGAGAAAATATGTTTTGTACAAGAGATATTTCTCTATTTTACTGGTCAAACCCAATTAAAAGTTGAAAATCTAAAGTTTTACTGTCTTATTAAAATACCTATTTAAATAATAATGTTAAACTTTTTTGTACACTAATGGCCGGTTACACCAAGTTTGACTTAACGTATAAATTAATACGTAAGAATGGGTTTTACAATAATAAGATTAACGCCATGCATTTTACATACATCTGATGTTTTTTGACGCTTAACAAGTAAATGATAAAGTTAAACTAAAAACGTAAGAGTTAAGACTTTTTGGTGCAACCAGATGTTAGTATTGCATTATTTAACACAATAGGGATGTTGACGAATTTTCAGGACTGTTTTCATTTTATAGATATACATGTAATTATTACGAAATATATAAAAAATATTTATTCATTCATTTTAAATAAAAAATCACGTTTAAAAAATTTCGTTTAAATGTTGCGCCTAAACGCTCCAAGCTATCACGTGATCTTGATGACGTCACAATGTGTTGTGTTTGTCAAGACGAAGATCATCTCCATAATAGGATCTTCCCGTGAAGATCTAAAAAAAAAAGAATTCCACTTTTTATAACTTTTACAAATAACCTAAGCTGAAGTCATAAGATGGAGATTTAATAAATCAACAGAACGGAATAATACGACATATTTAAGAATGTTTAATTGTTATTTATTATTCCTTTTAATTCAAAAATGTTACTTACAAAGCACGGATGTAGGTCCATGTCACAAAGATGTTTTCACGTTCGTAAACTCTGCTGAACAAAAATATTTGTTCTTAGTAAATAAACTTGCCACCATCAGTCTATGTCTATTTTATCTATATTTGGTAAATTATTACTGTTTTATTTTCTTTGGTTAATCCAGGCTCCATTGTAACTTACACTTCTCAGCAGATAAGTTAAAAAAGATTGTCAACAAACATGACAGTTTGACAATTTGTCTCGCACCGCGGTCCGCGTTGCGTAAACATTACTAACATTACGATCGGTGCAAACGACGACACGTGGACGGAATTGAATATACGGTGATATTTGTACTGTTTGCATGCAATCATTTCGGACTACTTTAATAGTACGATCGTGTGCACTTCTGTCAATTTTATTAATTAAACAATCTTGTTTAGTGTAATATTGGTCACAACATACAACAAGCTTTTATAGTCAATTAAGTTTTTATCAACTCGGAATTTAATAATCTTTACTTACATTTTCAAATCGTCTTAACATCAAAATTTGAATTTGACGCACACACTGCACTACCTATTTTTCATGAGCACTGATTGCACCGCTTAATGAGTTCACATTGCTTTCGTTGGCACGCATCCGTACGCTACCGGTACCAATAGCGCTGAATAGGTCAATTTGGACCATAGTGTCGGAGTTTTGTCAACACACTGTGACGTCACGCGCTCCGATTGGCGTTTGCAATCACGTGATGCTGTGCATTTTATAAACATTTTTATTTAATTTTAATAAATTTGTAACGCATATTTACAGTTGCAAAATATGATTTTCAGCATTTTAATATTCCCTTCTATGGTATAAACATAACTTTTTATATATTTGTGATCCATGTCAACATCCCTATTACTTTATTGTGCATTATACATAATATCTTTATTACATTAAAGGTTATTGTGTAATGTATATAATGTGTATAATATATTCTTATAATATGTGTATAATTAACAGTAAATGTAAAGGTACTAAATGTTAATGTTATATCAAATTATGTGATCTCTTTAAACATTATCAGTAACTCAGTACAAGTCTGCGTGTCACTCGTCAGTTTCTTATTTGTTAGATCGCCGATTCATTCGTTTTGCTATTGGACAGTTTGTATAAGTTGTCAATTTCTGGCTTTCGTCAGTTTACTAATTTGCGAGTTTCTGTATTCATCAGTTAGGCTGTCAGCAATAAGCAAATAAAAAGATAAGCTGCCCTATGGAATGTAGTCCCTCACAGCACAGGCCAATGTTGTCCTGACGTACATTTACAGTTAAGGAAACTCAGCGCTAGAGGCATTCGATTTGATTAAAAAACCGTAACGAAAAGCGGAAAGGTGTCTACAAATATAGTTTTATATGTTTACTCAAAAATGAAGGGCAAAAATGAAGGGCTGTATCATTGGTTGTTGTAAGTACACGGACGAAAGGAACAATGAACTCAATGATTAAAAATTACAGCTCTGTAAAACTTGTTAATAAAGAAACTAACGAAGTAGAAAATTGACCCAATATAGAGTTTTGACTTATCAGTGAATCTGAAGATTAACAAATAACGAAAACGTTGAATTAAGAAAATAATTATGTTGCTGGTACAACAGTCAGTCTGACGATAGGAAATTGATCAGTGATAGGCGGACTCTGTACACAATTATTTAATTTTATTTTGGTTGAAACAATGTCTACGTAAATGTCAGTACAACACTCTTTCGTCCAGTCTTTCGATGCCTTACCACGCTAGTTGTAAGATTTAATAAATAAATTACATGTTTTAGAGTTTAATTACGTGTTTTTATTAATGTAGGTTATTCAGTAGTACCTACTTACCTAATTATTAACCCCTAATTCCCTTTATTATGTAACTCTATGGTTTTTCATGATTTGGTTGTTCTGAGTCCAATGGAGAATGGAGACGATAATGGGTTTTATCGAGGTATAAGTAAAATATGTATTTTATCGATTTGCTTCACATCACATAAAACAGTAGGTATTTATTGTACTACTTCAAGAACAATAGACTACAATTTTATTGACTCAATATTTGTTTACATAACTTTAAAGCATATAATTCAATAAAATTTAACATTATATACGAGGGTGGGTCAAAAAGTTCGCGGAATGGAGGGTAAAAAGTAAGAAATAAAACACAAAATTATTTTTTCTTCTCAATGTATTCCCCCTTAACTCTAATACATTTATTAAATCTATCAATTAATTTATTAATACCTTCGAAAAAAAATGATTTCTCTTTGTCGTCAAAATAGGCCGAAATTGCGCTCTTCACTTCTTCATCGCTGGAAAATTTCTTTCCTCGAAGCTCTTTTTTCATTTTTGGGAACAAATAATAATCACTTGGGGCTAAATCTGGGCTATAGGGAGGATGTTCCAAGATTTCGAAGCCCACTCTTTGAACTTGCGCCTTGTGCACGGGTGCATTGTCGTGCAAAAGGAGCACACCTTTAGTCAATTTTCCCCGTCTTTTTTCTCTCACAGCATCTCGCAGACGTTCTAATAGTGCAGCGTAGTACTCTCCAGTGATAGAGACACCCTTTTCTTTATAATCAATAAGGAGGATTCCCTCTGAATCCCAGAAAACAGTAGCCATGAGTTTTCCAGCCGACGGAGACACTTTGAATTTCTTCGGAGGTGGTGTGCCCTTTTTGTGCCACTGCATGGAGTCTTGTTTGGACTCAGGCTCATAATAATGAACCCAAGTTTCATCTCCAGTCACAATTCGGTTCAAAACTTCATCCTTTTGTTCACCACAGAGCGCTAAAAACTCGCGACAACACTCAACTCGCCGCTGCTTCTGGTGTGGCGTGAGCATTCTCGGCACCCATCTTGCACACACCTTTGACATGCCAAGATGGTCGTGTAGGATGTTCAAAATGGTTGTAGCTGATACTCCAATCATTTCTGCAAGCTGTTTCTTCTTTAAACGGGCATCTTCCAATATGATTTTTTCAAGTTTTTCGACGTTTTCTGCCGTGGTTGCCTCGACAGGCCGCCCTGGCCTCGGATCATCTTCAATCGAATCCCTGCCTTGCTTAAACAGGTTGTGCCACTTGTAAACCATGGTTTTACCAGTGCAAGAGTCCCCGTAAACAGAAGACATCTCTTCCAAAATAGGGGAGGTTTTCCTTGTTTGGTAAGGAACTTGATGACTGCGCGAAACTCAATTTTCTCCATGTTGCAAATTTTCTTCCGGATTGACTTGTTGATTGATGTGTAGCTCAGGTAATTATGACCTATTTTTTTTGAAACTTAGTATTTATACTCTTAATGAGTGTCACAACTAGTGCAGGTAGTAAAAAGTCACCTTTCCCCCCTCCATGCCCCTCATTCCGCGAACTTTTTGACCCGCCCAGCACCCAACATATTCTGCATCCTAACTTTATAGGGGGCATTATTTAAAAGTGCAGTGCGGAAGAGAATTACCTTCACCACACGTAGGAGGGTAGTTTCAAAAGTTGTGATTCAATGTTTTCGAGGTCGTCAAAAAAACAATTGTTACATAAAATACCTTTTATTGCTGCCTATGTCTATACACACACCTACGTTCAACCTATTGTCTACATTTTCTGGCAATGGCACAGACTCATTCAATAAAAAGATTTGTTCAAAATAATACTGAAACTCAATTATGTTACATACTACTGGTCGCAAATTAAAAAGACTAGTATATGTACTATAAGGATACTGGTAGATAATAACTAACACTACAAATGTTTGATCAATTACAGATTATCCATTCCATTTTTATACCTTCATAAGTTCGTACAGTGCATTAAAACTCTGAGAGTGCCTTTATATGTATGGCAGTAAAGATCACATCTGAATTCAGAGATAAAATAACTGAATACACTGTAGACTAAACACTTTATACAGATTATATTCAATCGTTTCTTGTTTTGAATCGAAAAATAACCCAGTATGAAAACGAAATATATATAAATATTATATATAAAAAATTAAGATAAGGACACCGGCCTAATTTTAAACACGTGAGTTTTATGGATTAATTTGTGGCTGACCCCAGCTGAGCCACACGGGTCTCGAAAACTAAATGACACGACGAAAATCTGTTTGCCGTTATAGGTAAGCGGCAGTTTGTTAGTTTGTCGGACAAGTTTCAGAGTTTGTTGATCTATCGTTTCAGAGCTCACCTGCTGCAAAGTTGCTGCAACTGAGCCAGCTGGATTTCGAAAACAAAGTGACGTAGATAAAATTTGTTTACTGAAATAGAGTAGCGGTAGTTTGTCGAACGAGTTCCAGTTTGTCACTAGCACATTTCGGAGATATGTGTGGCTCAGCTGTAGAAACGTTACCCCAGCTGAGCCACCTGGGGTAGCAGCAGGTGAGCTCCGACAAACTCAGGACATAGCGGCCTACTCAATCTATTTTCTACAGTTTTTTTTGTGGTTCAGCTAGGGTCAGCCATACTGAACATTTTTCATTAATTTAGTAGATATTTTATAATTGTCAAAACCAAGATGCTTACAAACGACTAAATATGTATAAGGCATAAATAGGTAGTAATTACAACATTATATGATTATATGTATACTGCTTGTCATAAAACTCTTGAAATGAAATAAAAATTATTTTATGTCGAAACACATCAACTTCTCTATACAAAAGATTGTAATGTTTTTTTGGTTCAAGCTGTTTTACTTTAAATTTCTTTGCTCTTGACGAACGTCGTCCTTATTCATGTTTTTTGACAAGCTGAATACCTATTTGAATAAACTCAGCCCAGACAGCTGATTGTGTAACTCTACGTTTACTTTTCTTAATTTGACATTCATTGCTAGCAGCGTTAAGACAAGACTATGACTGCTTTTTTTGGAAAGCAGTGATGGATGTTGACAGTCATGAATGACATGACAAAGCGATTGTGACATATTGTCATCAATATTTAAATAAAACTTAATTATTGATCAAGTGTCTACATAAATTATAACAGCAAATAAATATGAATTAAGTACTAATTTACTCGCACATTAGTATAATATTGTATATCTATAGTAATCATATTTTGCCGGTCAAACTAATAATTATTTTCTATAGATAAATAATTAAAAACAAATGTAAGTAAGTATTTATGTGTGTTCACAAGTACTGGATTATTAATATAATCTACTGTTCACGCTCGAGGAAGAGCGAGTGGCAACACTGCATTATAGACGTGGTGGAGTCTACTTTGGGCACCACCATCTACGTTGCAAGAAATGGATACTAAAACATCTTACAAAATCATAGAGAGTAGTACCTTCATATTGAGATTCGCCTTGGATTTTAATAGATAAACCGTTTGGCAAAGGTCACACCGGAGGTGGCAGTCTTAGAGGTTGGCTAGGAGGCAGGCTTAGCGGTTAAAATGCTTCGATAGATAGTGGCCACACTGGCAGCGCGCGCCTGGTGGTCTAAAGTGTATTTATAGACATATATTTTGCTATAGTAAAATGTATCTCTTAAAATTTTCTAGAAAATTGCTTCTTAATTTCGAAGTAATCGAACATGTTGAGTACGTGATATTAATATGTCGACGTCTACTAACTGAGAATTTGAAATTTAATACAAAAAAGTAAAACATAATAATAACATCACTGTAAAACAATTGTAAAATATCGGTTACTTCTTGCCATAATTTTTTAACACACATAAATTGTTTACGTAACTTGTGGGAAGGAGTTTTTATAAACAGAGGGCTATTATCAATCAATTCCTCCACAATGCATCCTAGTAATCGAAGCAAATAACCGACGCGTCCGTTCGCCTCGCTAACCGCTAAGCCGCTATCGAGGCGCCAAGCGTCCCACAAAGCGAGCGGTGGGGCCGCGCGCATAGCGTGCAGTGTGTTGGTTGGTTCACTGGGATGAGTCATCGAAGCGACCAACTAACCTCTTGCCGCTAAGCGTGCCACCTGCGATGTGGCCTTTGCCTTTATGCTTAACCCTCAGATACGATTCAGGTTGTCGATGTTTGTCAAAATTATATTAAAATTATTAATTATTTAATCTGTATAGTATGTACCTTTAGGTAATTAATGTTACATAGGTGTGCACAAGTTCAAATACACGCATAAAATGTTTTTTTTTTATACAAAAAAGAAACTACCTACAAGCTAAAGAAAAACTAACAATAAAAAATGCAACAGGTATTCATAACGTAATTTCGTGAAACCATTTTAGGCCCTTCAGTATTTGTGACAATAATTCACCAACCATTAACATAAGATTTTCATAAAATTATCACAACATTAAACGTGTGGTCCTAACCGAAAACAAACACGACCTACAAAACCATTTGCAATAGAATAAAGAATAAAAGCTGGAATAAATGGCTGGCTCGAAAAAAGAACTTTTTCGAGTTAATTCCATTTATTCAATAAATGGAATTAACTTTTCAAATTATTGTTTTATACATACCCTTTTAGGTAGGCAAAGGTGGTTAGCTATACAGCCTATTTGAATAACAATTTTGATATCAATCAAATGCATAGTTTGAAAATTGAATCAACATAGATAGGTTTTGTTTCAACAGGTCAAAATATTTCTAAAATTGCACACGTAAATTTAACTTATAAGAACTTACGTAAGTAGTAATGTTATTTTTTCGAGAAAACTTTATGTTGAGCTTCTATTGAAGTAATATGGATTAACATAATAATACGCGCACATTTAAATGTATATTACTAGCAAAAATACATACGCTAAAATTACACTCCTAAGACACTTCGCATATTTGTTTTATCAATATCATCTACAATACAACATTACTATGCATTTACAACATTCGCTGAAATTCAATACTTATATGCAATGGAGACGATGAGATGATAATTTGTGATCAATCATTAATATACAGTTAAACGGCTAAAACTACGAAAATTATATACATTTATGTACAAATATATAAGTTCTACTTAAACTATGTACCTACCTACTTATTTAGAGTTACAACAAAATTTAATATTAAAAAGACGCCATGATTTCATATAGCAGCCAAAGGGAACTTAAAAAATAACACTAGAAAGATTGCAATAAACATACTTAACATTAATTTACAATTATCCAAAGATCAAGCAATGAGATTACATTAATCAATTACAATGTTTATCTTAACTTAATACTTGTATCGGGTTAAAATAATTCGCTTTTAATTAATTATGTTTATACAAAAAAAATACATAATCAATAGCGAATTTAATAGACATTTTGTCTTTGAAAATTCAAAGAAAACCTAAAAATACATATAAAGTGTCCCTTGTACTTTGTTACTGTATCAATTTATTTTATTTTAGCGCGTAGATTGCAACCAACCAGCGAATAAAATAATAAAACTTATAATGCTAAACAATTTTATTAATTGTAAACTGATTTTCATGATCAAATTATGGATTTCCATTAACTATCATAGTAAATAAATAATAATAACTTTAAGATATTATCCAACAGTGCCTACTGTTGAATATAATCTAAATTATAATATATCTTTTGGCTGAAAAATTATCATGACGACATTATTTTCATTCAGGTCCGTGCATGACGATTGGTATTGTTCACGGAACTTTGTAAATTACCTCAAGAGAAAAAAAAATATTAGTCTGTCAAATATAATATACACGGTTTTTTTATCACCCTGGTTAATTTAAGGGTGGCTTCAGGACACGGTAGAAAAATTATTTAACCATTAATAATAAAATTTACTCACCTGTTTAATTAGATATTTATTATCGAAAATATCCAAAAAATACTGCACTGGTATGGACACTGAGTGAAGTTGTAGGCAAAACATTGAATAAACGCGAACTGGCAACATCGCCGATTCAATCATCACTGAGTTAATAACAATTTTACCTTCCTACTTTACGGGCTTAGGACCGGCAAAACAAAGTTTTTAAAGAAAACAAACAGTACTAGGTAGGTATTACGGTTATGGTAGGTTGTTTTGGCATAGTTAAAAAATTGGCATCAACTTTAAATACCTATCTAGCTAAGAAACAATTTAAATCAACTTTAGTTCTAATAACAAAAGAGTTCTAAATCTAAAGGAAGTCCTCAGACTCATACATAGTCGTGCACGTTTAAAACTGTTCTGTTTGAGATACATGACCACAAGAACACATCACTTTGGTTAGTGTTTAACGTCTCGAAATGCAGTTTTCATACGTCGCTACAAGACCTTCAAGTCTTACTTTTGTCGTTTCACTTGCGTACACCAAACGCTTAATTTCACTCCAGAAGTAAAAGTCTACGGTCTACCGGAGTGAGGTCTGTGTATTCGCGAGATGTGTAAACTTTGAAACTAAAATTCCTAATGCTTGCGATTGCCGCGCGTCAGGCGCGGGCGCGACATCGCGATACGTTCACGCGCGCCGGAGTCAAACGCATAGAACACATTTACTCAAGAGGTCAAACGCGAACTAAAGCCGGCCGGCGGCCCGTGCCGACAACTCCGCCCGACAAGCGACAGCAAGCAACAATCTCTGTCTTTCGCTATTGTAGTGTTTAGTGCAATAATAACTCTTATTTCAAACGAGTTGTAGATTGATCTTGCTTGAATTAATAATACGACGTTGCCGCTTTTTCCTAAGCCCGTAGTAGTAAATGCTTTATTCATTCATAATCTTACCTTATCTTGTAGTAAACAAGAACAATGTCTATAATTTAATGTTATTGGTGGATAAAATTTAAAAAATGTAACCACATGTTTTTTTATTGATATGAGTTGTCTAGTGTCTACCGAGCTACCCCTAAATTTTTCCAGGGTGAAAAAAAATAACCGTGTATATATAAATAAATGAAACATAATTGACATTATAAAATTTTTATAGTGTCAAGAAAATAATTAATATTATTTATTCAATTCTCCATATTATTATCGTAGGAATAAATATGACAGTTTGACAGCTTTTGTATAGAAAATCTGTCAAACCGCCGCCATATTTATTTTTGTTAAAATATCTCTGACATCTGACAATTGAAAAATTGGCCGTTATCGTATTATTTATGTATTATTATGCCATATCACTATTTCACTGACTCATGATTCTCACGAAATGTAAATCTATTTGATTGTCATTAATTAACAATAAGTATATTTAAATAAAAGAATTACATTTCTTTTAGACATACATATTTTTAAGCATACATAAATAATTATATATCTAACCCAGAAATGAAATGATGAAATACTTGTTCATAATTGTATTATTTATAATATTTTACAATATTCGTTTTTAATATTCAATAATATTTATACCTACATATATATCAGTACATATTATACATTCCTATAAGTACTTAATATTTTTAAATTTTATCCTCAGGTGTATTTTTTATTGTGTAGTAATTTATTATGTACCTACTTGATTTAACGAGAAAACTTCTCTACAACGCTACTTATATATATTAGTTATAAAGGTGTATGGTGTATTTTTGTTAGTTCAAACTTTACATATTTGTTAGGTACTCATACAATAATGATGTATACAAAAATATACAGTACTGGGCAAAAAGTTGTGGTCATATTTTTTAATATACAAAGAAGAGTAGTGCGAACATTTTGAACAGTAACCGTCCAAAGAGCAATATTATCGCCTGAAGTTCCTGTCTTCTATTTGTCGCCACTTGAGTTGAATATTCAGTTCGTTTGTGGGGGGTCATCATCACACTCATCTTTCAGCACAACCATGTCGGGAAGTTTGAAGTGTTGCATGTGGAATGGCGGCTCGGGGCTGGTGCAGGGTTTCAACTGAAAGGTTACTGTTGGTTTTATTATTTTTATTATCCTTACCAAAGACGTCTAGATGATATAATTTTTAAAGTATTGTCGCTTCGAACCGTATATAAGTCCTACTACGCGGCACAGGTTACTGCTCAAACAAGCAGAAATTGACCCACTAACCCACGCTGGCAGACGTATTGCTGAATGGTTTTGCTTCAACTTTTCCAATATCGCTGGGTGCGAAGTACTAGGTGGGGGTAATGACATCTATCGCAGCGCCCATGGAGGCCAAAAGTAGAAATAATGTTAGCTCTGTTATCTGTCATTTGTTAATGTCAAACACAAATTATATATGTCAAAGCAATCTGTGTAGACTTAACTACCTAATTTTAATAATCGCATTATTACGCCAACAAAAATGAATCACAGCAGTTGTTGTGTTGTAAATTGCAAGAATACTGGCAGAAATAGTAAATGCAACTTTTACCGATTCCCGAAAGCTACTTGGAAACTTGAACAACGCAAGAAATGGATAGCTGCCGTCAAGAGAAAAAAGTAACTAACATCTTAAGCTCATTTTAATCCTGTATTTGATATTATGGGTTGGCTTTAGTATCCTGCTGCACTAGTATTTGGCTAATTTTGGCTATAAATTAAAAGATAGTTACTAATTTAAATATTTTCTCACATTGCCGCCATTATTTTTTAAAGTGACAGCCAACAGAGTTGCGGACGCTAGGTGGCACTGAAGTCCGCGTAACTAAGGTGAGCTCCCTTAGTCGGTTCTTACGACATCGACGAAGAAAGAGATCGTCAATGCATGTTTTCTAATATAACCAATAATTAAGTACTTATTATTTCAAATGTACTCACATGTGAACTCCGGCCACGTCGCCGCCTTGGGAGTATGCCTTTTCGCGCCATAAAGAACCTGTGATAAAATAATTGACATAATTATAAACGGTGTATTAATTGGCGAAATTTCAGAGGATGGTCGGGTTAAGTGCCAAGAACTTACTGTTGGTGTTTAATTTTTTACAGCATTGTTAATAAGCAATTGCTCTCACAAATAAAACAGTTACACTGGCTGTTCGGCTTCCTACTACCCAATCAAACGGTACTAATGTAATTATGTTTATCTATACTCTATAGTATACAAATAAATAAAATTGAAGTGTCTGTTTGTAATGTCGAAATAACAAGTTTTTACTAAATGGGTATGAATGTATATCGGATACCAATAACAAAAACACATAAATTTTTTTTTTGTCTGTCTGTCTGTTTGTTCCCGCTAATCTCCGGAACGGCTGGAGCGATTTTGACGGGACTTTCACTAATAGATAGCTAATTATATAAGGTATAACATAGGCTAAAAAGTTACTATTCCACGTGGACGAAGTCGCGGGCACAGCTAGTTTTATATATGTATGTGTGCAACCAAGGTTCGACTTGGTAGATATAAACACGTTGAACTCAGCGCACGCTACAGTCAGATATATTGAACTGAATTGTACAGACGGGTGTCATTAACCTTTTAGTAAAGACACGTAAGATGAATTCACCGCATGGTAAAAAAGAATATGTTGCACTCACTGTTTAGTTGAGACGGATACCTACGTTGCACTCACCGTATGGTAGAGACGGATATGTTGCGCTCACCGTATGGAAGAGACGGATACGCTCTAGTCGCCGTATGGTACGAAGTAGTACGAACGGATATTTTGCACTCGCTGTATGGTAGAAATGGATATGTTGCACTTGTCGTATGGTAAAGACGGATATGTTGCACTCGCCGTATGGTAGAGACGGATATTTTGCACTCACTGTATTATAGAGACGAATATGTTGCACTGGCTGTATGGTAGAGACAAATATATTATACTCAGCGTATGGTAGAGACAGATATGTGGCACTCACCATATGGCAAAGACGGATATGTTGTACTCGTATGATAGAGATGGGTATGTTGCACTCGCCGTGTCATACGGACGGATATGTTGCACTCGCCTTATGGAAGAAGCGGATATGTTGCATTCGCTGTATGGCAGAGATGAATATATTGCTTTTTCCGTATGAAAGACACGGATAAATTGCACTCACCGCATGGCAGAGACAGATAAGTAGCACTCGCCGTATGGTAGAGACGGATATATTAAACTCGCCGTATAATAGAGACGGATATGTTGCACTGACCGTATGGTAGAAACGGATGTGTGTGCACTCGCCGTATGGTAAAGATGGGTATGTTGCATTTGCCATAGCCATATTGTAGAAGTAGGTATGTTGCACTCACCGTATGGTTGAGATGGGTATATTGAACTGCTCGGATACGGTTTGGAAGGTGAACCCGCGGCTGACGCAGTCGGCGGCTTGCCGCAGCACGACCTCGCTGCGGCGGATGCGCTTGTTGATGCTATACTCGGGTTGGTGGACTGGCGCCGTCGCCTAAGGGAGAGTCAATGTTTGAATTACAAAAATCATTTTGCCAGTTGTTTACGCTTGCTTTGAAGGTTGAGATAAGGAATCACTCAGAGATGAAAAAAAGCGAAGTCTTCCCGCTTTATAGTCTAATTTGTGTAGGTTGATAGTGATTAAGAATCGTAAGTGTAATACAACATTTGCAATTGGCGAAATCTTTAAGAGTAATGCGAGTAGGTGTATATTGGGCATTCTAAAACAGTTTTCATCAAAACACCGCAAACGAACGGAGTGAGATTTGAGCTACGCTTCGCTGCGCTCTAGCTCCGCTACGCTCCGCAAATCTCACTGCGTTCGTTTACGCTGATTTGATGAAAACAGTTTGAGATTGCCCAATATACATTATACAGGGTTAAATTATTCATACCATTAAATTGTAATTTTTGATAAATAAAGAGTTATGCGAGTATATTGAATCACCATATTTGTTTTCATTAATAAAACGCAGAAATTTTTGTTAAATTTTTTTTTATTATTATAAAGCAAGTAACAAATATCATCATAGCTAAACTAGAACAATATTTTTAATATAAATTTTCATTCAAGTACAATTTACTGAAGTCATAAATTACATGTGCTTAAGTACCACTTTTTTATGAATAAAACATTCCTTAGAGCGCACTCTTTTTTATGAGTTATACAATTGAAGTTAGCTCCACCTTTAGCATAACTATTGCGCAATGTTGCAAAATTAGGACAACCTTTGCCTTCAACATTTATCAAAAAGCAGTCAGAACATAAATCTTTAATCCATTTTTGCTTTTCAACACCTTTCATTATTATGGTTTGGTCCTTTAAAATTGGAATAATTAATCTCTTAAATTCTCTGAAATCTATATTGCCTTGACTCCAGTATATTCCTCTGTTGCGTTCAATCCAATTGACTGCTCTTTTTTCTTCGGCAGATAATTTTAGATACGAATATGGAGGTTTTATTAAAAAGACTTGCGTAAACTCTTTTGTGGCTAACGCAAATTCCTTAATAATAAAATTATTTTTGCAGTCTTTGAATCCTTGCACATCAACAAAAAGTATCGAACTCTTATCAGCACTCATTGTTTCGTTGTATTCCACTGTTTAACATAAAGTTGAAGTTTGTTCTTTCAAATACCTTTTGATTGCACTTTATTTAGTTAAGATATTTTCTTCACAATATTGCTCAGAGGTTTGTACTCAAAAATGCAGTCATTTAAAATCAAGCAATATGCTGCTGTCTGATCCGGGATTTCTTGGTCTGTTTCAATCTCCACTCTGACATCGATTGATCCCTTTATCATTTCTTGTTGGTGAGAACAATCAATAACAAATAATGGGGCAACGTCTCTGAATTCCTTCAAGCTCATCAACGGCTCTGGTCGCCGTCCATGATAAGACTGTTGGAATCTTGCATATTGTTCGTATAATAAATTAAATTTATCCTCTGAGAAACTGACATTCAATCCTTCATAAGGGTAATACGATGAATTTAAATATACTTTTACATCTCGTACATTGCAGTGATCGAACTCTGCCATTGACATTTCCGCATTGTGCTTGCGATTGGTTTGCAAGGCTATAATAACGAATCTTGGTTTCTCTATCTGTGACGAAGTTTTGATAGACCAAGTGTGTTTACGTGTCTTCGGTAATAATGGATATTCATACAAATCCCAATTTCGAAATGCTAGTGTAATAGGCCTGTCCTTTTCTAGATGTTTCAACAAATTGATTCTTTCACGATCTGATACTTTAACGTGCGGAACTCGCCAAACAACTTTGCTAATAGTTATATCTTCGACCACCTCTCCGACATTTAATTTCAAAGCATTGAGATTCGTATTGCTTCTTAATAGCACCAATTCATGTTTGGAGTTAATTATAACTTTTTCATAATCTTCTGCAAAACCTAAAATTTTCTTCAACGGCACAGAAGCCGAAAAAATTCCTCCGTTAAGATTGTTTGTACCAGAAGTTGACCATCCCCATACACGTGAGCATTTAGATTCATTATCATTTAACGAGAGGTACGATTTTATTGTTGTAGTTATGCCAGCATTTTTTATTTTGTCTATTTCTATTCCGTTTAACTCATATCGAATATCTTGAAATAAATATAGTATTGGATTGTTGATAAAATACACATTTGATATTTTTTCTTTAGTCGAACTATTATAAACATTGGCTTTACCCTCAATATACAAAGTGCTGAGTGAGGGTAACAGACATAGATCTTGTTGATTAATAGGTATTCTTATTTCATCATTCTTGTTGAAACTTGTTACGTACGGTTTATAAGAATGATATTCGAAACTTTCAATACTATTGTCGTATGATGTTGATTGAGATATATTTAAAATATTCATTTTAACAAGCCAATCAACTTCAAAAATTCCTTATTGTTTTTGGTGAGCTTCTTTTTTATGTGAAGCGGTGTGCTTTTATGAGGTGATCTTCTAGTACTAACTTGAATGCAAGCTGTGTTATGATTTTTATTGAAATTTATCATTTTTACGAAAATGTAGATACAGTTGTACTTCTTCGTCTCGTAAATTGATTTGTTTATTCTCGGCGTCTAATAATTGTATAGTTATTGCACTTATAGAACTTTTATTTACAGGAAAATATATTAGATTTTTCGGCACTTCAATGATCCGATAACCAGGTGGTACGTTAGGAACAAACTCGTGAATAATATGACTTGCAGATCCGTTCACGAATGACCCACTAACTACGTCGCATTCGATGCGCACAATGGTTGTTGGCAATATACTGACAGGATACAGAGATTCGGTCCTTTTTAATGCCTTTATTGTTTCTCCACCAAAACCTAAAATCCTTCCAAGTGAGTCACTTTTGTTAAAATGAACATCTTTAGTACAAAAAATTGTAGTTTTTAAGGTATTATTATTACAAGTTAATTTTAACATTGCATTTCTAATGTATGTCTTTAAATAATCACAGATATCTTGAAGTTCATAAGCTCCTTCAGGTATTTCGATTACTTCGTTATCGTCATAGTAGAATTTATTATTTCTTTTATCTATGTTGGGTATAGAATTAAATGTTGAAAAATACAACAATCCACACTCATAGTATCCACTTAATTCCAAAGTAGGTGAGTAGTTTGTTATCAGAGAGGATCCTTTTCCAGTTATAGACACAGTGAAAGACATTTTACTACTGATAAAGAATTTTATTTCAAGCTTTATATAAATGTGTTTTCCAATACTCCTTTAAAAATTTTATACAAAGGTGGCCGCAATTAACAGAGTCAAATGTTTGATATTGCTCATAGTTATAATTTAAAGAAACATTTCTTAAGTAATCAAGTAGTTCTAACGGAGGTTTCAGATTACCAAAACTATCAAAATATTCAGCATACTTATTTTCTTTCACGTAGGCTACCCAATGTGTTCCAATGTTATTTGAAGTATCTAAATTTATAATACCGCATTCTATCTTCCTAGGTTTTGAGGGCAACGTATCCCTCATGAAAACACCACGAAAAAATGGAATATCACTAGCATGTTCTAATATATCCCAATTAGTTAATGCCCGCCTAGGTAGCCGCTTTATTAGTTTTTTGAGGGTTTCAAATATAGACCTGCACCCTTTTTATAAGGTCTAATATATAATCCTTTTCCGAGAGCAACCGCCTCCATCATCTTATTATGTCGTTCCGATTCTTGAAGAGCTTTTTGAGCTGCTTTTGAATCATTAACCGCTTTTGCTATGCCAGCTGCTCCACCAGCCAGTGAACCTAAAGCTGATAATCCCGCGAAAATAGGAATTAACGGTAACAGTCCTCCACATTTTGGAATAGGAATACAACGAGGTAAACTCATTTTATTTTTATTTCTAAATAGTTTTTTTGCAGCGGCGACCGCATATTTAATAGTAGAATTTGTGTCTTTAGATTTTATTTTTTTTAATTTAGATTTGAGTTTTTTCACAGCTGTCATAAACGACCGAGCACCTGCACCTGCTCTTAATTTGGCCTTCATAGCATTTTTTACTATCCATGAAGCAATTTTTTCTTTCTTTCCAGCGTCTTTTGATTTCAATCTTCTTTGAGCCATATTTAATAGATCTAGATCAGCTTTGTACCTTACGTTAGCGTCGTTGTTTATGTAAGCAATATCGTGGTGCATACAAGCGTTATCCAATTTATTAATTCCTCGCTGACCCTTAAGTAATCGTTTCTGAAGCTTTGTGCCGGGTCCGCAATATTGGTAGCCCGGTAAATGTAACTCAAACGGAATCTTATTTATTAAGCTGTTTATGATACCACTTCCTTTCTTCATTGATAAACAAAAAGTGAATCAATAAAGATATCTTGAGCTATTTTATATCATAAAACCAATTTATTCTTATCAACCCAACTATTTTCGCTATTACTTAATCCTAACCATTTTACAAACAATTTGTTTCCTTTTCTTTTTATAACCTTTTCAATGAGGTATAGGTCTGGAAACTTAGTTTTTTGTAACTCGTATGCATAAAATGAGCCGAGGATTCTTTGATTGCGTCTGTCCTCTATTTGATAAGTTGTTGGGTTAGTGTGATTAACTTTTACTATACGAAATATTTCGGTGGACCAGTTTGGCGTATAGCCTTTGTAAAAATCTGCTTTATATCTACTTATGCGAACATAGTCACCAACACGAAATGTATATCCCCGACTTGTTTTATTCTTTTGAGAATTCATAATATAACCTTTGACTATAAGCTCATTTACTTTGTTAACTTCCACAGGCTTAAATTTTGTTATTCTATGCAAAGTGTTATTGTAGTGTTCTACAACGTCCTTTAAAATATTTTTATACCATTGGTAATTTCCGTTCAAACTAAATAGTTTGTAAAGGTGAGATTTAATTGTTCTTATGACTCTTTCTACTATAGATGCTTTTTTAATAGAATATGTTGAATAATGATTAATATTATACTTTTTCATTAATTGTTTAAAATTATCATTGTAGAATTCTGTGCCTAAATCAGTTTGTAAATTTTTAGGTTTTCGTAATGATGTAGTTAAAATACTTTGCATTGCATCTGTAACATAATTTTTCGCTTTTGATTTTAAAGGTCTGATCCATACATCTTTTGATAAAGTGTCAATTACGATAAGAATATATTTATACCCTTTATTATACTGTGAATATTTTTGCAAATCTATGAGGTCGGCTTGCCATAAATCATCTATTCCTTTTATGATCGTACATCGCCGGGAAAAATTCCTTCTTGCTGCTTTGTGAAGCTCATTCACTATGTCTTGTTTGCTCATTATTATCTGGTTTCTCTTGAAGCATGTGATCAATTTCTGTCCTTGTGTAAAACAAGGTGGTTAGCTTATTAAGTATTGAACTTTCAAAATCATTTAAATGAATATTTACATCACTTAAAATATTAGTTCTTAGTTCGTGTGTCTTTTCATCCACGTAAGCTTTATTTGCGGCTTCGTCATCATTGCCTGGCGATATAAGTCCTTTTAATCTTGATGATTTTAAATCATATTCACCTGTTTCTGACTTCACTAATGTATCGTTGAGATTTCCAATATATTCCTCTAATCGTAAACGTTTATGAACGTGATGACCAAATTTATCTACATTCATTTCCGTATCTATGCGGTGTTTGCTGTATAACTACTGATCAGTTTTTTAAAATTAGGTTCCTTATATTTGGTGTTTTTAATGATGCCTGCTTCGTACAGCTCTTCTATAATCGCAATAATTTCATTATCTAAGCCGGTATTGCCAGCATCACGAGATGCAAACAGTAATTTCAATCGATCTACTAATTCATTTGGATCATCCCAATAAACGTAATCTATATCTTTCTTTACACTTTTTAAAAGATTTATTCCTTTTCCTACCGTAAGACTTTCTGTGCTGTCATACTTATTTCTAGAGAACTTAAACAGTGGTTTAATAATATGCATGTACTTAAACCCTTTGTTACTATTAATTGGCTTGCGTGGATCACAATTACGCCTATGTGCATTCGTTTCTATTAGAAGCTCTTTATAATTTTGCAAATCTTCATCTGTGATAACATCCAAATTTGGTGTCTTTTCAAATAGTAATTCTTTTAATCCAAGAGTTTTGTTTAAACTTCGATTTCCAATTTTTATAATTTTTCCGTCGTCGAAAACACGTGTTTGGCCGAGCATAAGTTTTCCTCGTTCATTTTTTATTCCAAAAGGGATATTTGCGTCGGGTGAAGCACACCACGATAAACTATTAAGTGAAACATTTGGTGATGATTGAAAGGACTTAAAGGAAGCATCACTCATATTATTGTTGTCAGAAGGTGATACAACAAGGGTTTTTTCGGAATTAAATTTTTTATAGAACTGTTGTTCCTCTTCTTCATTAAAATCGTCATCAGAAAAATTTGTTGCCTCACTGTCATTATGTTTATTTTTTTTTATTGTATAATGTTCAAACTCATCCTCATCTTCATGAGAAATTTCATTGTTCTTAATGGCTATTTGTTTCAATGGATCGGTTATAGGTTTGAATATGGATTCCAGAGTGGCATCATTTGTATTTTTCATATCCTTTATCATTTCAACCTTTCTTTTTACAGCAGCTGCAGCTTTTACAATTTGTTTTTTAAGTTGCTTTTCCATTTTGACAAGGATTCCGTTCAATGCAAAATCCAGAGTAATAGTGATTGTGTATTGATGAAACAATAACTTATGTATATTAATCTACTACTACAAAAGTATCGAATGCCATCCTATAACATCCTTTATTTCTTTCGCAGTCTTTATTGATCACAACATAATTAAATGGTTTATTCCAAATAGTTGAGCACATTTCACGGAACTGAGACCACGACATATCTGAACCTACATGCTCATCGTAAACGTGTTTTAAATTTACATCGTCTTGTTTAAATAAAATAATGAGGTTAGAATTGTCCCTTATAAGTTGTTTAGGTACTTTACTGTATGTTTGGTTAATGTAAAAACAATCAATATTCTTATGTCGACCCATAGCAAAATAATCCCGAATGCTATTTTGGTTTTCACAAGCTACGTCGTCGAATATTATAATGGAGTTTGGCAAAGCTTCGTGTGGGCTTATGATATCATTATTATGGTTATATTTACTATAAGATATATCTGCAACTAAATCTAATACTTTTTCTAAGAACACATATTTTGGTTGGTATAATGATTTAGAATATACATATAAGTTACGAAAACGAGCACCATTCTCATGTAATAACAAACCTATTACTAAGTTTGTCTTGCCGCAATTTGATGGTCCACAAACAATACATCGTATAGTGCTCGGCAATAAGTTGCCATGTCGCTTTGCTTCACATAATGATGCAGGACAGATATTATAATCTAATTTTAACGTTTCCTTTTGTTTGAGGAACTTCATAGCAACTTGTCCGTTTTGATTCGTGGCTTTTAACAAAATGGATATAACACTTTGCGTTCGTAATAATAAGAGAACTAGCAGTATATTTACTTGTAAGTGCACTCACTCCACCATATAGACTAAGCATTCGACGGCGGTAACAATAGCAAGGAGTAGAAGAATTTGGATACTGTTACCACTCATTATATTAAGTTATTGGACGTGTCTAGAACACACAATGTTAAAGCATCGAGAAGAATGGAGAGAGAAGAAAGAGCTCTCACCCCTCTCGAATCGTGCAATAAAAAATGATATGAGTAAGGAATCGATGCTTAAAAATAAACATTGTTTAATTACTTGCATCCCTACTTTAACAAAGTAATACACTGCGTTCTTTAATAAATAAAACTATATTTTTAATTTTATTACCATTATTTTAAACTATGTATTTGAATTCTAATAAATTTTATCTTAGATTTATTTATAGAGGTAATTCTGAATGAATGTTTTTCAAAATATTTGATTACATTATAGAGGTGTTAAAATAAAAACAAATATTTTCATACAAGTCTTTTTATTTTTAAATAATATTTATTGAAAACAATACAAGACTTAAACTAACATAACTATTTAAAATAAGATAAGTCTTAGTTAGTAAAATTTATAAGCATTACTATAATTTTTCAGAAGAATAATGTTGTTGAAATAATGTATCTCCGTGAGTGTACACGTAACTAAAGATAGTAGGTACGCATCTAGCACATTAGAGAATTTTAATATACATCTACAAATGTTTTAGGTCAGCAATAGTTATTTAAAAACTACTGTAACCACATATTTTCTTAGAGATATTAGTTATAATATTTTCTGCTTGATCCATTATTGGATCAATATGCTCGGTTACCACATATTGTGTTTTTATTAATGGATCATTGCTGGTTGATTCCAGATCTAATATTTCTAATTTAATTAATCGCCGCCCTTTAGTAGGTATTGTTTTAATTAAATAAGAAGGTTCGTTCCCCTTCGTATTCTGCAGTAACTTGCTTCTCCTCTTCATGGGCTTCTTTTTATTAAAAAGACTTTTAACCACCTTGGCATGCAGCGGTGAATCTTTAGCATTCCAATGTGGAAATTCTTCAGAGAAGCCCTCCAACATATCTTGCGCATTTTGCTCAAAGCAAGGAGCATAATCTTCTGTTGCCTCCTTGCTTATGAGTAGCGACTGCGAGATTTCTTGGGTATTCTGAAATTTAATTTATTATGCAACAAAAATAATTTCACATCGAAGAAATGATTGATATAGTGGCGGAGGTAGAAGAGTATCTAGGATCCACAAGGAGGCTGACTATCTTATACGGAACCGATAGAATATGAGAATCACGATAACAGCATCACAACCATAAGGTTTTAACAACAACATTATCTTCCAACTAAATCAAATATACAAATAAACATTAACTAGTGATCTAACCACTACACAAGAAAAGAGTTTGAAGAAAAATAATTTATACGACTTACCATGATGTATTTGGGTGACCGTAGTTGTCACTTGATTAATTATGTGTGAAACAAATTTTAAAAACATTCGACTTTAATAGCTATTTATAGTGTAAATATAATGCTGACATAACAACAAAGCATTCGCACGGAATCGCAATTGGACAAATTACTAATGAACTATAAGTTGGAATACCTAAATCAGCAATAACATGTCCCAACCAGTTTCGAATTGTTCATTGCGTGTGCTATTTTATTAATAGTTTTATATTTTATGGATTATGAAATAAAAAAAACATGGTAGCTGGTTTATAGCGTTATATATTTTCATCGTTACAATACAACATTAAGTATTTGATTAAAACTAGGTAATTAATTTACCTATTTACCATTAAAAAACAATGTATAATACTATTAAACAAATAACTGATGGATAACAATATTAAAATTAAATAACTTTACAATATAAAGTGCCGTGTCGGTACATACTATACAATTTCATGTATGTTTTTATTCTATTAACTTATTCATTACTTAAGTCATATAATAAATAAATAGATGATGGGGTAACATATTTCTCAACTTACAATTTGATTCATGATTACCATTAAAATAATAATAAACTATACAATACGGTGCTTCTAAAGAAAAACTAATGATATTAAACTAAACTATCCCAGTGACCCCATGATAAAGTAGAAATTTTGTTTTTTAATATGATACGTTTATCGTCATTACCTGACAAAGCTATTTTGTTCTGTTCTTGAGTAAATATTTCGTGCTTAAGAGATTTAAATATGATATTTTTTTTCTTCAAAAATGTATTTTCATTTAATACCTTGTAATAATCTTTATATTGTACATCTTTTAATACTTGCTTCTGTATGCCTTTTGCTTTTTTTAATTCATCTTCTGCCGTTTTAATACAGTATAACTTGGACCTTAATCCTACAAACTTCGAAATCAAACTTCCTCCTAGCTCATCTTTAAAGAGACCTGGCACCTTTTTGTTCCGACTAGGAATGTCGTATACGTTATTTACAGAATAATTACTAGTGTCGAAATAGGGAAGAAAATTTGATTTTAAATCAGCATAAAAATCTTTACTTTCTATTGAATACAAAAAACTATCAGTATCCGTATAACAAAGTTTTAACTTTTCCTTATAAAAAGGCTTCATAATAGAATAATGAAAATCAAACATGTGACTCTTAGATATTTCCAAAACGGAAAAACCAATGTATATAGGTTTATCCAAAGTGATTGTTTCAGGCTTCATTTGAATGGCTACCAAGTTTTCAGTGAAAATTGTAACACTGTGAAAATTTGGTCGAGCTATCATTTGCTCTGCACAGAAACTTTTCTTTGTTTTGTTACTATCATCATTCCACTTATTGACAAATTTCACATTAACCCTCTTTTCTGTGTCTTCTAACGTCTTGCCAAATATACTGTTGTTAAGAAGTTTGAAGAAATCTTGTTCAAATGTAGATTTAGCTTTTTTTCGTAATTCAGTATTCATGTCAATATACTGCTTTAAATAAGGACTCTGATTAAATTGAATAACTCTATGTATTTTTTTTAACAACAAACCATGTTTTAAACATGTTTGCAGATGAGCAAAATGTATGACATAGAAATATTTATCGTATAAATTTGGAATCAATTTTGAAGTTTTAGACCCTGGCGGAGTAAATTTTTGAGCACAGAATGGAAAATCGTTATGATCATTATGCAAATGTTCGGGGTATTCTAAATCTACTTCTAGTATATAACCAATGTCTCCGTTAGTTGGCACATTTATAAAATCTATTCCAGCGATTTCCAAGTCATTCAATAACTTAAAATTGGAATGAGGCAAATAAGCACACATTGCATATCCATAGAGATTATTACAATCGATATAAATTAGAAAGTTATTACTTTTTCTTGGATCGTAAGTTTTTAAATACTTGTTATTGGCTTTTGAATACCTTGTCGAACATAAACATATTCCACCGCGAATACCTTTTTGAATCATTCTTATTATTTCCAGGTCGTGTATTAATTCTAATTTAACATCTGTTTTTAATAGCATGGCATCAAAACTGAGACTCGGTGCTGTAACATAAAAGGCTGGGTCTAATTTATAATTTATCTTACATGTCTGGCGAAAACTTTCAAAAACGTCAGCTAATAAAAGAACATCTGACTTAAGATACAAGTCTGTGTATTCACCGAGATTCGATAATTCAAACGTTTGCCAGACTTTTTTTGCATGATCATAATCTACTTTAGATATATTACTATTGCGTAATTTGCTGAAAAAGAACTCCTGAGGCGGAAGTACTTTTTCTTCGTATGAACTCCAAGTAGTCATGTATTCATATGGATACACCCCTTTTCGTTTTATTAAAGCAAAATGCTCATGAGAAGGAAAATAACGCCGCAGATGATTAAAGTCGTCATTTTTTAAGTTTGCGACAAGTTTCTCTAGACTTGTGCCTAAAAATTTAAAAGAATCAACAAATCGAACAGGTATGATATCTTTATCATTAATTTGAAAAATTTTTGTAAAAGATATGTAGTTTTCCTTATTTTTTGCTATTACTTGTATTTTTCCTGATAGTTTTCCCAACTGTCGTATAAAAAGATGACTGTCATAACCCGCTAAATTATGAAAAAATATAGGAACAAACTTAGGCAAACAATATCTAATATTGCAATAAGAATGAGCTGCACCACGATACCGTCCTGTAAGATGGCAATGATCTTTAACTTTATCGTCAAACAATATTTTATCACAAAGAAAACAATTTGTAGCCCGAGCAAAGTTCGCTTTGTCTTCATTTGTTAAACAAATAGCCACTGGCGACTGCAAAACGTTATAAATATCGGTTATATCCAATAATAGACTTTCTAAAAACTTTTCTACACAGGCTGGACCTCGATAAGATACATATTTATTACGCGACTTATCATAAGAACACACAACGTAATAAGCAAATGCTGATGGTACGTGTTTTTGCAATATCTTTGTACAGCCTGATCCAGAATCGAGTTCAGTTGGTTTTAATAATGATTCAAAATCTGCGTATAAGACGAAGGGCATGTCATGCATTCGCTCGTAATGATTAAATTGAATTCGTGTTCCATCACTGGGTAATATTGTCGATACACCACCACAAACATGAGCTTTCAGTTTATCATTACTATCAAAGAATATCATACAATCCTCGCATAAATATATTTAGTTAATGATGTTTAGTTAATTGAAGACGAAGTAATTTAGATAAATCTTTAATAAGACAGTAATGGGTGCGTTTTCTGTTTTCCAGGAAAAGCATATTAATGTGATGATCTTTGCGAATCTCGCTTTTGTATAAAGGTCCGACAATGTTACCATTCTTTTGAATGCCGTAAATATTAATACTTATGCGAGGATTATTCTTTTCAAAAACTTTGATGTCCGCAAACCCAACTGGAAAAATCATATTTTTGATATTGAGTACATTTTTAAAGTGTGGGTAAGCTGACGTTCGATGTGCGTTTCTGTTTATAGGAAATAGTGCTGCCATGACACACCATAAAAAACAATAATTATCAGAATTTTGAATGTTGATACATGCTCGTTTACATTTTATGGACTTTGGTAATTCTATAAAACTGGAGCCTCTTAACGGGTTATATTTGTTTATATTTACTTCTAGATATAGGCTTTGTAAATAGGCCCACCCACTATCTCTTTCTTCAAATTCTTCAATTTTTTTACAAATTAAGTGAATAATTTTTGAAAACATATCTTCAAAATTGAAGTTTTGATGCAAGATGAAGTTTTCCGTTGCAAATGACTTGATTGAAATCGAATCATACTTACTAAGCAGAAAGAATTCACAGAAAAGTTCAAAATTAGCTTTAACATTAGTATGAGCTTGAATTTTCGCTATGAGCAATAGGCGTACGCGAGAGCGCAAGTGCCATAAAAACTCGGCGGGCGGGCGAACACGCGCACTATCATGACCCTCATCTTGATATCGAACACGGTACGATGCTATACGATTACGAAAAGCGCTATGAACTTTTTCAACCCCCTCACTATCAACGACCGAACTGTTGTTCTTATGTAAAATACTTTTCAAATGTGCAGAGAAAACTTTGTTATTTACGGATACGTCACAAACTGAACAGAAAGTAGACCTCGACATTATGATTTGGACAGTACAAATTCTCAAAGTTAAAGTAATAAAGGCTTAAGTATGTAAGTACCTAATCTTTGAGTTTGCTAACGATAAACAATAAGTAAACCAGCTAAAACATAATTTACGCAGAGAGAAACAAAAGAGAACCTATTTTTTAACTTTATCTTTATAAAATATCCCCTCTGTGGTAAACTTTGCCTTAGCTAATTTTACAAATTTTTTTAATGCGTCAAATTCTGGAGATTCTGCTTCGCCTTGCAAGCGTACCCAAACGATAGCGCGCTCGCACCGGTCAAGGCCGCTGAGATTAGATACCTCCTTCTGGTTGTAGAGGCGTAGCTCCACTAGCAAGTCGCCGTCGAGCTGTGCAGTCCGACGCGTTACACCACCAGGTACTCGGCGTGTCAGGATACTGGTGGTCTTGTTTGGCAGGTTTGGCGGCCGCGAAACCTCGCTGTCCGACTCTGAGTCGAACAACCACTCAGAAGTATTGGACGACGATGTATTCTTCACTTCTGCACTCTTCGCCTTCGATAGGCACTTTATCGCCTTGCTTCTCTTCTTTGGACTAGGGAGATAGAAAAAGGATACACGATTATTGTACACATTAAACACTTGAAATTTAGATATATGTAAATATAGCAATAAAAGTACCTGATGTCTTCGTCGTCGGTATCAAAGAAAAGGTCAGATTCACAGCTCTTCTTGGCTGACCTTTTGTTTTGCTTGCTATCCGACCTGAAAATAGTAAATGTTGTAACGGATGCGGCTGATGAAAAAAAAACTGCGGTGGCGAATGAGATTAGAGGTTTAATACGTCGAGACACAAATAGCACAGTCGGTAGAATCGAAGTGGTTTACAAATTTTTGTGCTCCTATTTATAAGATTTCAATAATTTAATTTATATAATACCGTCTAACATAATTAAATACATTTTTTAAATAATTAATATACCTTAACACGAATAAACAAAAAACTTACAACTACACACATACATTTAATAATGGTTCTATCCCCAACAAATGTCATATTAGTATTAAGAGTGGTTACAAGAAAACGAGTTGAAGATTCACATCTTCAATTCATAAGATAAAAAAAATATCATCATCATCAGTCAATCAGCATGCCACTGCTGGGCTTGATGGTCCCTCGTGAAGACAGCACTTGGAGAGGTCACGTCATATACAGCCTGGTCCAACGGCTCAATTTGTTGAAGCATGAAGATGATCAACCACTTATAGACAATTAAAGAATAGATATAAAGTATAGCAATAAAGTATAAAAACTTACGAACATTTTTCAGCTGTCTTGGTCTTGAGATTTTTTGATGAGGAGGTACTGAAGCACTGTTAGTGGTCAGAGATAGCACTGGAGTGTACTGTGACTACAGTTTTTCCGGATTTTATACAAGAAATGTGCAATGCAAGTAATAATTTTACTGAGGTTCTCAACCTATACCTTATCTTTATAATCATTTTTATTTAACATGACTAATCTAAAAAAGAATGCTCATTAATTTTTATATTGTTAAATAAGTAAGTAATATTATAAAATATTATATATATAATCACAAAATTATTATTTTCCGTCCAAATCATATCCACACAAAATATTTATAAGAAAACAAATATGCATTCGCGGATATGATGTCTATACGTTATCGAGAATCCTAATGCATTCACTTCCACTTCCATGGTCAGTGTTCGTTTTTCAAACACTAAAGAACTGACACTTTATTTAGAGAAAATATTTTTTTTTTCGTGATTTTTTTATCACACCGCGCGTTTTAGGCAAAGGAGACGCGAAGCGCTCTGGGTACTATGGTACCCGGGACGTGTGAGTGGAGCAGTTCTCAGGTCTGCAACAAAATTTTTGATCCGCAGTTGCGTATGATCCAAAAACGGTCCGATCATCGGCTGAACTTCGTCAGCTATATAAAAAAAAAAGTACTTACGTAGCAAGAAAAAAACAAAACGACGAACTGACGCAATTACGTGTATTGGATTTTTATTTTCGAGGTAGTAGTAGATCGTTATTCAGCATCACAACATCTAAAAGAAGATTATAGTTTGGTAGTTTACTTTCAAAAAGTCGGTTGCATACTCAAAATATAAAACTTAATAACGTTTTGCACCTCTGACTTTCATGATATTTAGCAAAATTTGATATTTACCCATAATTCTACCAATGTGCAATATGACGCGGAAATAATCAGCAAATTAATTGTTTGTCGTTTATTTCCACAAACTTGCAATACAATACTGTGCATATACAGCAAAATAATTGTTTACCGTTTAATTCTGCTGATGCAGAAATCTCGTGTAAGGCTGCATGCTCCAATTTTTTTTTCATTTCGGGTTTATTATATTTATTTAAATTATACATGTACATACATATTTACAATTACTAAGGAATATTATCTCCAAATTAAAAAGTCTTCTTTATAATAACGTGTAACACTTTTTTTTCATACTAGCTGGAAAGCACAAATTCTTAATTTCACTTTAATAATTTTCTATAATTCTGAAATAAAAACATTTAAAACTACTCAAATAGCATTCATCATTATTATGACAGATCTAACATCTGATGTAGCTTTTTCTAGAAACTTTTTAATTCTATGAGCGTGCAAAGGGAGCTCCATACAGCCTTCCCCTTGTTTCGTCTTGATATGAACATTTTAGTGAACCAAGATATTTGCAACTGGATTATATCCGATTTTATGTTAATATTTTCTTAATTACTTAGTTAATAATAATTCTATTCTCAAGTGGACAAAACATTCAATTTGATCTCCGAGTGAACTTCTGCTTTGGCTAATGTTGAGTCTGTAGATGGGATATTATTGTGTTTTGATCATCCGTGGAGCTAGTGCGACGGTATTAGCATTTTGATCTGTGTATCGATAGTATTTACGGTGCATGAATTGCGGCCCGATTCCTTGATTGACCCCTGTTGTTTCGCTTTGACGTTGTCACTTGTCAATGTCAGGATGAGGTCGATTAAATCCGGCCCTTTCCCGTTTGGAAGCGTGGAAGAGCAGTCGCTCGATATGAGCTGACCTTAATATTTTTTATCCAAACCCATCATGGGATGGACTACTTTAACTCTTAATTTCCTTTTATAAAACCCATGGAGGACATGGTAAGTTGTGGTTTTCAATGTAATTTTGCCATGGCGTAGATCCGCCATTACCTGACCATGTTCTAACCATTGTGTTATTTTGTTTTAGGGTTTTAGGTTTTTGCCTTAGACATTCTTTTTCGTACCATTTGATATTTTACTCTAATAATAAACAAACGGGGGACTGATGCAATTCAAGGAACCTGTTTGTACTTATCCAGAACTTGGGTTGGAGTGAATCCCACTATCGCGAAGAACTTACTCACTGACGTGTCTAGGTAACGTGCCCTGATTTTTCTTACCATTTACATAATCCCCGAGGGAAGGAGCAGTCACCAGCTCTCTAATTTCCACCCAGCGTGAGCAAGGAAGATGGTTCGCTTGTAATGTTATATCAACCCGCTTCTATCTTTACCTATATTTAGTTTATGATAGTGTGTCGTGAGGAGTAAAGCCCCCACCTAATTGTATCTAACTCATATTTAAATAAGCCTTAAGATATTTTTCTTACACTTAAGTACCTACTTATGAGGATGTAAAAAAAAAAGGAAAAAGAACAATAATAATAAATTGCATGAACTAATTAAATTGTGTATACTTTATTGGATCCTTCCCACGTCTGAAGTCTGCTTGCATCTGTATGGAGGCGCCCTTTAAAAATATATCCATACACTTCTCCAGGTAGGCTCTTGTCAATATTATGAAATATCAACCCACGACCTGATGGTAGTTACAATTCTCTCTCATGCTCACCGAAAAAGGTTACAAACGGATGCGATTTCTAATTTTCATTTTTCGATACTACTATTTAAAACAGATAAACAATAGGTATATCGTTCTATTAGGCGAACCGAATGTATCTATAGCATAACGATATTGATACGACATGACGACAGAACCATAGAAGTTTAAGAAAATTATTGTAATAATACATAGGTGGTATTCATCGGTAGCATCTCATACACGTTCCCACCGCACTACCCTATTTAATTAGGATGTTAAGACCTTAGTCAGCCAAGGTAGGTAGTTAAAATGTTCTTAATATTTTTTATATTTTCATTTTTTAAATTATTGGAATATTTATTTTCTATTTTTTATTCGTGTGATGACTGGAACACATCTTTCAGGGATTAGCCCGCCCTTTTAAATATTTTGTAAAAATCAACAATTTTATACTTTGTTTTATAATAAAGAATATATTTAATTGAAGTAATTTAATAAACAAATAAAAGTATTAACGTGTGAAAGAAGCCTTATTATTTGAGTAAGCACTCGTAACTGGATATATGAATAATGTGCAATAAATTTATTGCTGATAAATGAATTTCGTGGGAATGCTTTGAAACTGTATGGCAGGAAGAGTGTCGAACGGTACAGATACTTATCCGAGAGTTGAGTCCTGAAGCTACGAAACCTCAACCTGTTTAATTTCTGTTGTTATTGCACTGCTACCTAGTTGAATGCCTTAATATTCTGAGATAGAAAACCTTGAAAATGTGTCTAGTAAATCGCAATCAATCAAAAGTATACTGTTTACAGTCAAACAACACAACACAATAGAAACATTATGAAATGAAATGAAATAAAAAATCTTCTTTTCCATTTAACCCTATATAATGTATATTGGGCAATCTTAAACTGTTTTCATCAAATCACCGTAAACGAACGCAGTGAGATTTGCGGAGCTAGAGCGCAGCGAAGCGTAGCTCAAATCTCACTGCGTTCGTTTGCGGTGTTTTGATGAAAACTGTTTTAGAATGCCCAATATACACCTACTAATGCGAGTGTTGCTTTACAAGAAAAATACTTAGTGTTAGAAATATTATGCAGATCACATCAACTTTTCGACCACATCATGGTTATCCGCAAGCTAGAATTTTTTTTCGATTTCATCCGACTTTTTGTTTGCTTTGACAACACATTTTATTTTTTACAATTTTATTGTACACATTAAAATACAGAACATAACACAAACAACATACACATGGGCACAAAAGGTTTGGCTTATCTCTTGCGAAATCTCTTCCAGCCAACCTACAATAGGAAAATTTTCGCAAATTAAGAAAAAAAATATAGACGCGGTGTGTACACAAAAACAAATAGTTTTTAAGTACATAATAATAATATATATATATATATATATATATATATATATATATATATATATATACAAGGAAAATAAGCAAAAACAAATACTATTTAATTTACTTACCTATAGATAAAAAAAATACACTCAATTTAAAAATAATTATTTTGTAGAAGCGAGATAAAATTCTTTCACTCTCTTTTTAAATAAAGGAAGAGTTTGAATATCCCGAATGTGAGGAGGCAGCGAGTTCCATAATCTGACGGCATGGACAGTGAAGGACCACTTATAAAACTGTGTGTTAAAGGCGGGAAGATGTAGAAGCGTGCGAAGGTGTGATCTACAAATAGTGTCAGGAGAACGAGCAAACTCAAAACGCTCACGAAAGTAGTACGGAGAGGCAGGATTACGTAAGATATTAAAAAGAAAACAAAGGATGCGTGAATTTCTTCGAAGCCGGATAGGAAGCCACTTAAGTTGTGCACGAAATTGAGAAACATGATCATATTTACGTAACCCAAAAATAAATCGGATGCAAACATTTTGAAGTCTTTCGAGCTTGTTGAGTAATTCCTCCGTGATGTCGAGATAACTGACGTCGGCATAATCCAAGATAGGAAGAATTAAAGATTGAGCCAGTGAAATTCTAGTCTATACCGGTAAGAAGTACTGAAGGGATTTGAGAGTGTGAAAAGAGGAAAATACTTTACGACTTACTTCGTTCACATGATCCTTCCAGTTAAAATTTCTATCAAAGACAACGCCCATATTTTTTGCTGACTTGCAATAAGCTATAATAGATCCATTAAGCATAATAGAAGGCAACCCATTTAAGTCCAATTGACTGACCATATACCTACTGCCTATTATTAGTGCCTTTGTCTTAGAAGGATTGATGAGTAGGATTCGGCCCAACCACTTAGGCGTTCCAAATCCTCATTAATAGCTAAAATTTCACTTTGGGCTTTACTGACAGTGAAGTGGCGAAAAATCTGCAAATCGTCTGCATACAAATGAAAGTTGGATGTTAATATGCTAGTGACAGTATTTATAAAGCAGGAAAAGAGGAGAGGCGAAAGAATACCCCCTTGTGGGACGCCCGCAGATAACGCACACCAATTCGACAGTACATCGGTATCGTCGAATGCACTGAAAACGATCCCGTAAGTACGAATCAAACCAGGCCACAGCTTCAGGAGATACATTAAGTGAACTAAGAATGCCAAGAAGAATATCGAAATCAACAGAATTGAACGCGTTGCTAAAGTCCAACAGTAGAAGCAAAGTGACAGATTTATTCTCCATGGCAAACCTAATCCCATAACACATTTGATAAATCAGAAGACGTTTTAAAATTAAATGACAGAATTACAGGGGATGGTTATGTCAAGTACTCGCAGAACTTACATGTGCAGGTAAAATAGAGAAAGGCTGAATCGACCAACCCTGCTTGATCGATTTTTTAATCGACTTCAAAATATGACGAGAGTATTATACTCAAATTCGGCAGCAGCGATCTAGCTGTGTCTTTAATATTGGCGAAGTCCATGGGCGGCTGTTACCGCTTGTAACGAGGTGCTATATCTCTCTAGATGCAACAGTTCGTTGCATTCCTGCCCAACTTGACTGCATTTAAAATTTTTGTTTGTCATAGTTTCATTCTTTTCATCCCGTCACTCCGTTGCCGAGATCGAGACCTTGTTAGTCTCGATGCCACGATTTATAAAGAAAACTTATGGGCCCGGCAGACGTTTTGTCTTACCGCCATATTACAGCGCCACCTACCTCCAACTGTACGTATAAACCTATGGATTTATTCAAACCAAACACATTCTGACATTCTAACACAGAATATTTCGAGCCATTCAAGAGTTTTTGCGAGACTAACGAATGGGGATTCATTTTCATGTTTAAGATTATTTATCATAATTGACAACAATATCATAATTGATAATAGTTACACTAAGATGTGTAAAGTTGCTATATAAAGTGGATCGCTGTCAATAGGTTGCGACCTTCATTAAATTAATAATAATAATAAGGCATATTAGGTTTAAGTTTGTTATAGTATTTTGTTTTATATATATTGTATTTAAGTGTGTGAATGCTTATTTGTATTGTTTAAAATTAATTAAACCACCATTTGTGCGTAAACCAAATCATTGTATTTTCGTGACATTACATAAACTTCAAACATAACATCTCATAGTGACATAAATTTATAAAAAGTATACAAAATTAATAAGGTTCCTAACAATTTATATACACGGTAATTTTTTTATCACCCTGGAAAATTTAAGGGACGCTTCACGATATGATATTAGAATTTTTTATATATGAATAAAAAAATAACTTGCTTACTTAATTTTATATTAATTTTTTGAAAAATCCAAATATGCTGCACTAGTTGAAAGCAGGATTTTTAGTTTTTTTTTAATTAAAAAAAATAATAAAATGTTTATTTCATTTTTTAAATTTTTTATATAATAATGGATGTGTCCTGAAGCATCCCTGAAATTTTCCAGGGTGATAAAAAATAACCGTGTATAGTAAAAAACATACATTTAAGAATATTTTTGGAATAAATGATAATAATAATAATCGTTTATTCGGTTAAATTAAGGCACTACTTATGTCCAAGTTTATGTATATTTTTGAATAAATCAATTAATAAATTCTTTATTGTAAACAGAAGACGCATATTCGTAATTATGAACAGATAAAACAAGATTTACAAAAGGCGGCCTTATTGCCTACGCGGCCATCTTTGCCAGGCAACCTATAGGTAGAGGAAAGTTGATTTATGAAATGAGAGATAATGACGGGATGTTATTATCATACTAAATAATTACCTAAATAACATGACAATAGAAAACATAAACTACACATATTAAATAAATGTGTTCCGTATACTACATAAAATACATACACTAATTTAGAAGATGAGATGGTATATCTACATGTCCAGATGCAGAAAATGCGTTATAATATAGGTAAGTTTTACATGTTTGAAATAATTCATAAATATTTATCTTATCATAGTGTAGGGGCGGCTCATCATGCATAAATCTTTAGTATAAGTAGTTGTTTAATTTGTTGCAGTGCCTTTTATTATTATATTGTTCACGTGGAAAATATAAAACTTCACCACGTCATACTGGCGCCCAACGTGGGGCCATCACCACGCGACACGATTATCATCAGGTTGGGTGTTTGCTCGCCTGTCTTACAGCAATTAAAAAAATAAAACCTCTACTAACTGAAATACTTAGTACAATTTGGAGTGCAAAGTGCTCACCTGAGGTCTGTCTCCAACATGTATAACGTTAACAGCTTGCACGTACGAGGGTCCAATGGTCATGATCTTGGGCGACACCTCCATGAAAGGCTGCGGAATCGGCTCCTGCTGCGAAAGACCAAACATCGTGAATTTTCGCCATAATGAATTGAAGTAACTGAACATCAAAATAACTTTTAAGGGACATGGAGATTAGATATTAGATGAACCTTAAGTGCTTATCTTAGATCTGGAAACCTAATACTTTCTGAGTGAATCGACTTTAAACTGAAAGCAGAATCTTGAATGTGACAACCATAGTCCAGCTGACTATGGTATTAACACAAAAAAAATGTAAACACTGAACGAAGGAACAAGGGACGCTGACGTAGGGCTGTCGACACTTAGGATCAAAAAATAATTTATTTTGTTTGTATAGAAAAAAATAGCTTGATAAGCCCCAATATTTTTCCTTCAGAATATCCACGTCTGATGGATACATATACCCGTAAATATTATTTCGGTGTTACGTAACACCCTTTATAGCACTCACCTGCAGCTTGGGCACAGGCACATGCTGTATAATAAACGCGGGCGGTTCGTCTCTTGTGTCATATGTGTGGTCGGACTGCGCTGTCCCTCGCTCAGTCTCATCGGCGTCGGCGTCCGCGTCGGAGCTGTCATACTGGCACTGCACGTTGGCGATCGCAAATTCGGACGGCTCTGGGGGTCATAATTTACTGCGGCATTAGTAAATACCTAAAATAAAAAGATGGGTGGCCGACGATCATACTACTTGGCCTCATATTTGCAAACTTAGTCCAATTTGAAATAATACACTTTATATACATTACTGCTATAATATAATTAACGTCACCATAGCAAGAGTATGGACGAAAATAATTATCTATCTATTCAATTAACAGCAAAAGTATAACAGATATTTTTGTTTATTTTTTGATTGACCTGCACTGTTGGCCGCAGACGGCTTTTACAGTTTCATCCTAAATTATTTACGAAGGCGAGAGCTTTGGTGGGTCCTCGAGCTTTGCTGGCGAACCGGTCCCGGTGGTTAGGCATCACCTCGTAGGTGTCTCATTGTCTGCATATAGTCAAGCCGTTAAAGCCGGACAGGGAGCGATACAACATAACCACGCCTTTCTTCCTAAAATTATCTCTAATATTTTGTATTTATTATTATTCAGGTGTTTATTTATACACACTCTGCCGACTTTGTAGAGATGAAGGCGTGACTAGATTATGTATGAAATAGTGGAGCAGCCTGTATCGTGTCCGATCCCCTCCTTGCGCATCAATACCGGTCGGCCGGCCGGCGCATGCGGGTGCGCTGCACAAGTAGCTAGTGTGTATGCATAGGTATAAGATAGTCATAGGAGCTGTTTATGTGTGTTTACCGTTTAGTGTTAAGTAATCTTTTTGCTATCCACATAACTACAAGTGGCACTGGAACAAACCCGTTTGGGGTTTATCAGTGCAATTTAATTTAATAAGTATTTTTGTTTCGTAAATTTATGTTAATAAAAAAAAAAAAAAAAAAAAAAAAGGCGCGGATGCTCAGCTGCGTCGTGTAGTGGGGGGTGGGGAGAAGCGACAGGTACATGTCCCTGGTATGTCGGATAGTAATCGTAGTCTACAGACGCTTGCGACCAGATACACTTGCCAGCAGTCCATCCGAAATCCCAGGCTGCCAGCATAATGGCACTGACAGCGCCCCCCAATTAGCTCTGACGATCTATTCACGCGCACAGCAAATTAACGTCAACTCTGTGTTCCACAGAGTTGACGTTAATTTACTGTGGTTTTATGTAAGGTAGAGGTTACTTCCCCGTTCGGGCTGTTCATAAACGCAATGTTATGTTCAATATCTCTACTTGTTCACAATCAATACGCGAATAATTTATAATAGACACAGTTAATACCTACTATTTATTTGTGGTAATGAGCAGCCCGACTAGGTCACTCGAAGCTAGGATTGTCGGGTCTTAAAAAAAAATGTCAGGGCAGAAGCTTGTAAAAATCGGGATTATCACTTTCGAGTCGGGACAATAAAAAAACTAGATTTTTCGTTGAAAAAGTTAGATAAAGATTTCAACTTTGATTAAACTACCGCACAGCCTAGTCTTATATGATTCATTCATTCTTAATATTTTAGGGATAAATATTCCAAGATAATTTAGTCATTCATAGAATTCAATCAAGAACAAAGCAGTGACATAATACGGAAAATTGAAAAATGTTTGTGTTCTGTTTAAAGATGGTCTTACTGGAGGGAGACTCTGTACCGGGGTCGTCTGCTTAGGTACCTCCGTCTTACCTATTTCTGCCGCAAAGCAGCAGTGCTTGCATTGCTGTGTTCCGGTTTGAAGGGTAAGATATGGCAGTGAAATTACTGGGTACTGTGACTTTACATCTTGTGTCACAAGTTGGCAACGTACACTGTGGTTCTTGTGGGCGTTGCAGTTTTGCTGTGAATCTCACAAGAGCCACATGTATTATAGGTGACTGTTACCACTTACCATCAGGTGGGTAGTTTGCTTGTTTGCCAACTTTCAGCAATAAATAAAAAAAAAAAAGATCGGGACATTTTGCGTCCACATACCTCTTAAAATCAGGACGTCCCGCTTAAATCTGGACACCTACTGGCAACCCTACTCGGAGCCTAGAGTCGTCGCCACGGACACTGACAGGTGTGGTTACGTTCATAGGGAATGTGTGAAAGAATAATTGTTACTTTAGCTGGAGCGCGTTCAGAGCCTTTGCGCGAAGTACAACATTTCGCTCTAACCCCGTTTAATGCCTTCGAGCGTGACGCCCGGGTGAAACAACCAGCCCGTTCAAGACCTTAGTGTCAGAGCGAGTTACAACCGTACAACCATCGAATTTGATGGTTGTAAAACGCTCTGACGTTTATTACAGAAATACTCTTACGTGATTGGATGATATTGGGGACCATAATCTAAAATGTCATCTTATAGAAACAGAGAGAAATAAAAATTCCTGTAAAAGAGTCAGATAAAAGATTTGGTTGCTGCACTCCGTTCAACGCCTCTGAGCGAGTTAAAAAACAACCGGACAACTACACTCCGAGGCTCTGAACGCGCTCCTGTACTGTGTCTGAGCTGTGACTACCGATCTGTGTGAATTAGCCTTTAGGGTCGAGCAGCTATAAGCTTCTGGGGACCGGCAACAAGGCGCGAGGTAACCAAATACGTAGGCTGCTTACTGCTCTGCCCCCTTACCCCCTTACAATGATCGCTTGAAACAGTATAAAAACTGCAGTATGAGCAAGATGGCCTACACGTTGCAGTAGCGGTGTCTTGGTTTCAATATTGATCATTGGTAAGATTAGGGGGCGTAGACAAGTGACAATCGTTTTATAGCGAAATGATATCTACGAGTATATTCGTCATCGTCTCTGAGATAACGAAAGCTACCTAATTCCTTGCTAATGTAAGGATTAGCGATCGCTGTGTCAAATTGTTCTTTTGTAAGAACCATGTAAGGACACAACATATTGTTTATCTATGTACTGAAAACTGAGAAATGGAAAATAAACGATTAAAATTAATATTTCATATCATTTCAATGTAAAGTGTGTTGTTTCGAGAAGAAAGAAGAAGTTACGATAAAAATTCTTTACAAAAAATAAAAACCGACTTCAAAAACACTGAAAACTTAAAAATAATATAAGAATAGGTACAGAGAACATCACACTTCTATATTGAAGGCGGCGCCAAACGATGATCTCCGTGTTAAAATTTGTCACCGACTTCAATATAGAAGTGTCTTGTTGTCTGTAGGTACCTACCTATTCTTATATTATTTTTCAGTGTTTCTGAAGTCGGTTTATATTTTTTGTAAAAAAATAATTTTCAGTGTTTTTGAAGTCGGTTTTTTATTTTTTGTAAAAAAAATATTAAAAATATTTTTAATATTTTTTTAGTGAATGAAATCTTTTTAGTGAAAGAAATTAGTGTTTTCCTCGATTTTCTAGGGGATCCAATCATCAGATCCTGACTGGTGAAGGGTGGTCTCATACCCTTGCAGTATACTCTATCAAATACATAAATAATTTTTGGAAATCGGTTTAAAATGACGGAGTTATGGGGTAACAAACATAAAAAGAGAAAATACAACAGAATTGATAACCTCCTCCTTTTTTGAAGTCGGTTAAAAACAATTCGCTTCAAGGATTCGTCGCGAATCAATTTGTCCACCAACTTACATATCGATGACTGATCGATTCGCCACGTTATTTAGCGAAGGCATATGTCAATCCCATACATTATGTTCTTATCGAACTTCGTTATCGTTTTGGAATTGTCACTAATGTCTAGTCCCCCTGAGCTGTGGCGTGCAGATAGTCGTCAGTACCTACAGTTGTTTCAGTCTCTGTGGCCCAGCCAAGGGACCGCAGACAAATGCGGTTGCGTTGTCTTCCTGTGCGTGCGAAATCAGACGCCCAATTCCACTAATAAGTTACAACCGAATCGAAACTGAACCATTGCGATCGACCAATCAGAACACCACATTATTACATCATCGAACGGTTGAATCTCAGAACAATCATTAGTTATTCTTCTGAGGGTTGAATGGCAATTTACGCACTCCCATTGGTCGATCGCAACGGTTTAGTTTCGATTCGGCTGTAATTTATTAGCAGAATTGGGCCTCAAGCAAAATTCCGATACTATGGTCCAAATTGAGCTATTCGGCGCTATTTGTAATGGTAGCGCACGGATGCGTGCCAACGAAAGCAATGTGACCTCATGAAGCGGTGCAATCAGTAGGGTTTGTAGGCGTTTGTAGGCTGCGACAACCACTTAATAATTAGCCTACTCTCGTTTCTATACCTAATTGAATAAAAAGGTAACTCATTTTTTTTCTGATATATAGCGTTTCATTTTACGCAATTCGATGTAGACTTATCATTTCCCAGTCGCTGTTGGGATGGATGGAAGACGGTTATGTCCCAGCACGCTGGGCTAGTGGAGGTTGGTGGCGACGCATTATATTTAGCAGAAAAAAAATTGACGAGTTACTACGAAAAACATGATACTGTCTCTATCTCCCCCTTTAAAACAAATGAAACAACATCATGTGTAAACAGTGACTAACTTAAACGTCAGCATTTAATTTTTTTGTAGTAACACCGTACAGCTCTAAACGACAATGTCGAAAATCGCCCAACCGATCCGTTGTCACACCGTATTACCACACCGGTGTGACTATGGACAATTTTACTCGATCTAGTCACACCTCATCCACGTCTTGACCCAATTTGTTTCACTGCCATATCTCCATGACCAACAAAGATTTGATTTACGTCATAATTATATGCATATTTTATAACACTCATTACAAATAAGTAAGTATATGTATTCGGTGGACAAATCAAAAATAGTTTAAAGTACTTTCAGAAACAAAACAAAATAAAGTAAAATAAACGAATTGTTATTCTTACCCTTTTTCACTGCTGTTGGTATTGGGGCGAACAATGTATGGACGCAGAGCAATGTCCTTTTTATGTTTTTATTTTGGAGACATACTTAAGTGAACGATTTTTATTTTTTTCATGATTACTTTCTTTACACAGACCTGTTGTGCAATTAAATCTAAGTTTGTTTGTGCGATGTGAAGTCGTCATATTTTGCGCAGAAATAGGAAATAGAGTAGGATAGATAGAATTAAAGAACTCAATCACGACATAATCCTTACTTTTATTAAATTATACAATCACCCGTAAATATAAATATGACAATATTACAGTAGTAATATTTTATAACATGACACCATTTTACGTTTAATATAATTTAGTTTTATAATAATCATTATATATAACGCTTAAGTTTTCCCATATGAAATAATAGTACATAACGATATACTCGTAAGTACGGTATGTTTGTTATAACTCACGAGGCGGAATTTCAGCCCGAGCCGAGCGAGGGCGTAATAGAGCCGAGTGTGTATAACCAATATACGCACGTACCTATATCGTACGATCTTTTTCAACACACTTGAAAAATACTCAATAAACTGAATTTTTGGAATAAATAACACAAATCATTGTCAATTTGTAGACAAAACTAAATAATGGCATGAAAATAATAATTGCCGGACTCTGTGATGCGTGCTTCGGCTATAATACACGCGTGTTTTATGAGCTGCTTTATTATGTATCTAAAACCGGTAAAATAAGATCCACTTTAAGAGCAAGTGTGTCGAAATAAATATTTATGACTATGGTAGATTTATAATTAAATATAAGTACATAATTTAAATTACACATGCCTACATATAAATTACAGCCTTACTACTATCCGTGACCTTAACTTATATTTCGTAATAACTATTAAATTAATATTCGTTTATGTTTGTATTGCATGGCTGTATGTATGCATATTTTCTTTTGTAAATAATTATGATTTAAAAGAATTTTAGGTTTGATGTGTCTATCATATCTCTCAATTTATTAAACTCGTTTTTACCATTGACTTATAAGTACGTAAATGGTTACCTATATGTCAATGGTTTTTACAGGCTTTTGCATTGAGAGATAAATGTTTTAATATATGGATGTAAATAATAAATATTTGATGCAATTAAACACTGCTTGTGTTTTTAAAAATATACATTTCACAATTAACAAATTAACTCCACCAGTGACGGTAGTTCAGGGGGCTTAGACAAGTGGCAATCGTTTCATAGCGAAACGATAACTAAATTCCTTATCGTCTCTGAGATAACGAAAACAAATTCCTAGCCAACGTAAGGATAAGCGATCGCTGTGTCGAATTGTTCTTTCTGTAAGAAAACAAGGTATTGGTTATCTAAGTACTTACTCAAAACTGAGAAATAGAGAAGAAATGTTAAAAATATGTTTTAAATAATAATATATTTATATTTCATTTTAATGAAAAATGAGTTGTTTTGAGTAGTAGGTACTTAGGTATATGAAAGTTACAAAAAAAAATTCACTACTTCATCGCTTCGCTGCGAATCAATTTGTCTACCAACTAACATAACGATGACTTTGATCGATTCGCCACGTTATTTAGCGATGGCATATGTCAATCCCATACATTCTCTGTTCTCATTGAACTTCCTTATCGTTTTTGAAGTGTCACTTTGTTTGTCTAGGCCCCCAAGTAGCATGTGCACATTAGGTCATGGGCATTCTAAGAAGATTCGTTGAAAAAAATGACTCACGCTTATGACTAAATTATCCCAAAACCATGAGACATATAACAAAAAAAAAATATGACTACAAGGGGTACAAAAGTCTGATCCGGTGAATGAGGGTTGGTTGGCCGGGGTTGTGGGGTTGGTTGGTTCTCTTGGAACAGAGTCCACGCATGTACATATGTCCGGAATTACTATCGGCAGGTTAGTATTAAGATTGCATTCCAACCTCGTCAAAAAAGAGAGTACAGAAGTTTAATCCCATGGCGCTCTAAGTCGCAGGGTGGTGGCCCAGGGACGGTTCAGTGAAATTAAATTTAGAGTCCGGATCGTACTGGCGTTGGGCAAGATCGGCATCAGGAGTGATTGGTGGAACCAGAAACCCACCACACAAACATCTATGGACTATTGGCTAGCCAGCAGTGGGGCTAGCACGCAGGAGAATCGAAAATCGAATCGAAATCCGAATCGAGGAGTTTGTATGGCAATTTTATTAGCGCCACGGCGGTGAGTAGCAGAACTATAATAAAATTGCCATACAAACTCCTCGATTCGGATTTCGATTCGATTTTCGATTCTCCTGCGTGCTAGCCCCACAGTACGTACGTTCTATAATAGGATTCCTCCTTCGTAAAAAAGGGGTAAGTATAGAAATTTTATGATTAAAATTATCAACAACAAAATAATATTAAATAATAAATTAAATAAAGACCTACACATATGTAAAAAAAAAACAACACTAAAATTAAGTATCTACGCCAAATCTTTTTCATGATGTTGTTGATATTAAACACAATTTTAATGGTTTATCCACACCACCACAGTATAAAAGGATGAGTCTCGTTCAGTGGAATTCAACAATATTAGTCTCTCATACTAAAAGCATGATTGTCATATCGATACCTCTAAAGTTTGTCTATTCTTTCACAAAATTGATGATTATGTTATTTTGTTGCTCTACAAAAATGCAGTGTGGATGCACCCTAAAGTACTATAAATAAAGTAACAAATGAAATAATATGACATCTCTTTGGTTCCAAGGAACTTTATACCAAAAGAAAAAGAAATAATATAATATTGCATAAAAGCCGGCCGAAATTTCACATAGACACCAGTACAATAAGCTCCTTATCAAGCTATACTGTTTGACATTTGGACCGTTCTTATGTCGTGGCCATTCTTGTGTGTGATCGTAAAGCTTGAATGGGAGCTTATTGTATATAGAATTAGATGATTTTTAATTTGGGTATTATTATTATCTTCCAAAGGTTTGGCTAGATGATTAAGCGCCAAGGCCGTTAAAGTTTTATTTAAAAAAATTCAGAAGGCAGAGCTGATTTCATTGACTAGCTCAGGGCAGTCAAAGTTCAATTACTGGCAATTAAATTATTATTGTTGAAAGTAATCTACATCATAATATAGTATCTGTAACATAGTTTTCTATTGATCAAGATCGGTTTAGATTTTATAAATTTGTCAAGTAAACTATAATTGTGCCGTCATTAATATTATCACACTTTGTATTTTTTATCAAGTAATATATTTTGCCTTAACAATAGGATTACATGTATACATACTGGGTGTAACGGAACACTGAAATAATATTTAAGGGTAGGTATCCATCATAAGTGGAGATTCTGTAGGGAACACATTAGGGTTAGTCAAGCTACTTTGTGCCCATACAATCCAATTTATTTATCCTAAGTATCGGCAGCCCTACATCAGCGTCCATTGTTTCTGCATTCAGTGTTTACATTTGTTTCGTGTTTATTCCATAGTCAGCTGGACTATGGTTGTCACTCGAAAGTTTTTGCTCTCAGTTGAAAGTCGATTACCTCGAAAAGAATTAGGTTTTCAGATCTAAGATAAGCACATAGGGTCCATCTAATATTTTATATATGCCTTTTAAATATTATTTCGGCGTTCAGTTACACCGGGTATATGGTGTTCAGTTACACCGGGTATATTAAATGTTTTTATTTAAAGAGATTGTTCATATCATCAAACTGAATAACTTTTACTATGGATAGAGCTCTAAAAACGCGAAAAACATCGGCATACATTTGGGTCGAGTATCAATATCCTATCTAGGTATATCTGGGTTTGGGTGCGGTCCATAATCAGAAAACAGCGCAAACATTTGTATGCACGCAAACAGCCCGTTCAAATCGTTTGCACTACTGCTCACGGATGTAAGCACTCAGATCTATTTTGGATCGAGCTTTCGTTCTGTGAGCCTGTCAAGTTGACAGTCAATGTCATTTGAAAAAAAATTGGAGGTTGACATGTATTGTGCCTTCAGTGTCTTCACAGAACACTTCCGTATTAATTGTAGATATTCTAATGAAAAAATAAATTCGAACAATCTTAAATATAAATAAAACTTCACGGGAAACTGATTTAGACGTTGACATTGACAGTTCTAGAGACTGCACTACCTCTTCCTGTTAGCATTGTCAGCATCAATCAGTGACGTAATTGATTACGTTATACCGCTTACAAATGAGCAGATGAGCACTTTTGGACCGACTGTTTGCACGTACACGAGCGCTGATAGTAAATTTTGGACCGCACCCTTTGTCTACTGAGGCGCGTTCAGCGCCTCTGGGTGTAGTTGTCCGGTTGTTTTTTAACTCGCCCAAAGGCGTTGAACGGATTGCAGCAACCAAATCTTTTATCTCCCTCTTTCACATGATGTTTTATTTCTCTCTCTTTCTAGTAAATGACATTATAGAATATGGCCGCCAATATCATCCAATCACGTAAGAGTATTTCAGTCATAAACGTCAGAGCGTTTTACAACCATCAAATTCGATGGTTGTTCGGTTGTAACTCGCGCCGACACTCAAAGGTCTTGAACGGGCGGTTGTTTCACCCGGTTGTCACGCTCGAAGGCATTGAACGGGGTTAGAGCGAAAAGTTGTACTTCGCGCGAAGGCCCTGAACGCGCCTCTGTAGATAGAATTTTGACGTATTTTGTATGGAGCTAATGTCAAACACCTATAGCTTGTAACTAAATCCAACGATAGATAGAATATTGGAAGAAGCCATAAGTTTTGCTTTTTGTATGAAATTTTTCTCGCAATTTTACATTTAGTTTTATAGTGAAAGTTGTTCAGTATGATAATTTTAACAAACTCTGAAAATTAACACAACAGTTTTGAATAGCTTATGTTAATATAATATACTTACATTACAGTTAGTTATACACATTTATAAATATTTTTAACGACTACTATAATAATTGCAAACATATTGACTGACATACTTATCTATATTGACTTATTTAAAAACTAATTTATTTGACAATGCCAATTTATCTTTGGCTCCATAGTATACAGTGATAATAATTAATAACTAATTAGAAGATCCCTGTAAAAATATTATATTTGTGGGAAAATGTGAACTTTATGAATTAATATTTGGTCGTGACATTTGAATAAAGGCGAGGTTTCCCACGAAATCTACTCGTGCAAGGCGATGATCGATTGATCCTGCCATGTACCAATGTGTTTTTCGTTTCACGAATTTCAAATGTACCTACATTTATCTGACGCTCACGGTGACGGAAAACATCGTGAGGAAACCTGCATACACCTGCGAAGTAATTCAAGGGTGTATGTGATGTCAACCAATCCGCACTGGGCCTGCATGGTTTGACTAAGGCCTAATCGCCCTAACATAACTAGTTAGGGTAGGCTCGTGCCCGTATATGAGCTGTGATGATGATGATGATGATGACATAAATATTAAAATGTACGGATGATTCTTGTTATGGAATCATACAAAATTGCAAAATACTGCTCTACTCTTCGAGTAAAAGATATTCAGTTTCTTTAATACTCAGTTATTAATTATAACAAAGTATGGTTGAAAATGGTACTTCTATATAGTAGTAGCATTTAAGCTGTCAGTGTCAGTTTGTTGAGATTATCGACTTCACAGTGGCTCTCTATTTCTAGGCATAAAAATTATTGTCATAAAATCATATTCCATAATTTCGATTGAAATAATCGTCAAGACGCATAATAATCAGGAAGCAGAATGGTAATAAGCATAATATTGTGTGGCAGAAAATCATTTGTCATAAGTATTAAAACCCATAAACTCGAAACACAGAACAACTTGACGCATAATTTTTCAAAGCATAATTAATGTTTAGCATATTAATCACAACACGAATAATACGATTACGCAGAATTTCTCTGGGCATAAACTTGCGCGCAAGCATGCAGCGATGTAAGCAAACATGCAGTATACATGCAAGTAAGCATGCAACATACAAGCAAGCATGTACCACGCAAGCAAGCATGCACCTCGCAAGCAAGCATGCACATGCATGGTGTCTGTCACGGCTCCGACGCTGCGGGGCTCCGACGGTCCCACGCGAGCTTATCGTCGCAGATGGTTTTCGCTCACCACCGCAGCTTCGGATTGTTGGCCGGCTTCGCCATCCTCAGCCGCGGCGGCGAGCGTTAAAACCACCTGCTCCTCAGCTCGCGGGCCGCCTCGCCTCTCCGCGCCTACGCGGGTTTGAATTACACTCTAGGGGTAGGACAAACAAGACTACGTGGAGTCGGTTTTGCAGCGATTCGTTTCTGTCACTAGTAGCATGAATGAATTACTTTGTCAAATAAAAAATCAATGTATACTATGAAATATCAAATGAAAATATAGAATATTCGAGTATCATATTTGAATAAAATAATATATGAAATGTTATTATAAAAAGTTTAGTAAAACAGAGTAAACATTATATCCTTTAAAATAAAATCATTTCTAATTATAATAAATGCCCCAAAATATTAGGGATATCATTAATTATGACAGTTAAAATTATGGCAAAACATTTTAGGACTACCAATATTATGTCAAAATAAATTAGGGATTTCATTAAATATGCTTCATAAAATTATGCCTTTAGATAATTGTGCCTTATACAAATAATTCAAAGAAAAAATTATGTGACGTTAATGACGTTAACGACGCTTTTCGGTTATTATGCTTAGTGATTTATGCCAAGCGTATTTATGACAAACAACATTATGCCAAATGAAAGGTCCCCCTTCACAGTAAATATTTTTATGTTCTGTATTAAGACAATCAATGGTAACCATTAATTAAGTATAGTTTAAGTATTAATACTCTTGTTTAATACTTCGTGTATGTGGTGAATAAGTCCTATTTTTTGTTAGAAAATAATAATTTATCCAGTAGTAATTGTATGTACCAATATCACCATTACCAATAAACTAATAAATATTTTACCTATTGTTACTGAAAATTATAATACAAATGTTTTATTTGTTTAAAACCTGTAGAATTGTCTATTGTCTTCAGTTTCGTTTGAAAATTATATAAAGAAAACAGTGTGGTGTCGTGGGACACCCGATAGGAACGAAGTTCTTTATGCTATTCGACAAATATACAGGATGGATTTTTGAGATGGGATTTAAAGGGCAGGTACATTAACCGTTATAGTTACAAGAAAACATTGTTAGGCAACCATCTATAACTTTTTAAGATATTCTAATCTGTATTCACAGATTTTGGAAAAAAGTTACAGTCAACAAAAAAAATGCTGTGATAGCAAAAAAAATTTTTTTATGCCTATCGATCCTATTTCATGTAGGGATCAAAAGACTATGGGACCATATAAGGTATGAGTACTAGAAATGACAGAAATCGCCAAAAACTTTTCCCATACATTTTGTACGGAAAATCCTCGGCTCCTATTTCTTACGGTGATCCCTCTATGAATCCTATTTTTTACTTTTAAGGAAAACTGTTATTTAATTTATTGTTATTTACCTCATCATTGAATTTATACTTATTTATAAAGCTGCGGTTGATAAGCTGTCTAAATCAAAATTAAAATTTAATTATAATCTTTTAAGTAAGTATAAAAATCACCATGAAATATGCGCATAATATTCACATACATAATACTGCTTACTTCAATAGTATTAACTTAAATATTTATAATAGAATCTGTATATTGAGGACTAACACATTTTATTTTAAAATCAATGAACGCGTTAAGTAATTAAGCCTACTTCGTATATTTTGGTAAAGGCAAAAGGTATCCCTTTTAGGGTTCCGCAGTCAACAAGGAACCCTTATAGTTTGGCTAAGTCCGTCTATCCGCCTGCCTACTGTCTGTCTGTCTGCGGTTTAGCTCAGAGACTCTAAGTACTATATAGAAAACTGTAATTTGGCATAGATTTACCTATACATATATTAATTACGTCGACAAGATAGGTAAAATAAAATTTGGAAAAATAAATTCAGGGAGGTACCCAAAATTTATTTTTCCAAATTTCATTTTATCCTACATGTAAAGTGGGGATGATAGTTGTTCACGTCTATCCCACGGTGTGGGGTGTCATTGTTAATGGATACGTTACAAAATTCACAGTTGTAATCTAATGAAATTAAAATGAAATCTATCACAACTAAGTAGGGCTTACAAATTAGTAGTGAGCAACATATAAAATGTACTTGGTGAAGAAATTAATAATATAAAGCCCAGGTCCATTGAAAATTAAGTTGATAAAGTTGTTAGTTAAGTAAAATACGTATTGAAAATAAATTGACGAATCATGTGAAATTATACAATAATAAAACCATAACAGCCCTAGTAATAATAGTATAGAACCCTACATTGCGCGATGTCCGACAACGGATAAGGCTTTTATGGCCTTTGTTCATGGCGTCATCGCGGTTTGTTGAAGTTGCAGGCAATACAAAAAAAACTTGTTTTTCATTCATTCATTAAGATAGCCTCATATTTCGCTAATCAAATATCAAGATTCATTGTATCTTACGACCATAATAATTTTATTGAAATACTAGGTATGTATCAGAAACAAGTCGTATTAAAAGCGATAATCTTTTTAAATACTTAATACATAATCAAAAGGTCGTAGAGAAGGAAGAAAGAATAGAGCTATCATTAAAACAAAGACGGCAAGAGTACAGTGTTTTCTCTGTGATCAAAATAAAATTTATCAGTATAATGTATGTGTTCCAAATAAATAAATAAAATAAAAAGGTGTATCGTCTGCATTATCAATGTTTTGTAAAAATCAACAAACAAGTATAATTAAAATGAAGTACCTACCTATAAGTTAAAATAGTTTTTTCAATTCATTACCGTTGTACGGTGTAGATCTCTGTAACTTCTCAGTGTTGCCTGGTAAAAGTAATTAAACCTAAATGAAAAAATTGTTATTATAAAATATACTGCAATTACGAAAAATGTTGCACAATTTTATTTATTCTACCTTCTACTGTTCTTTTTCAATTAGTTTTAATGTTTTAGCTACAAAACAAACATTTGGCAACGCTTCAAGCTGTTCATTTATACTTAGTCGTTCCGAATTATTTGTTAAATATGTGCTATTTGTGCTTCTAAATATTAAATTTATCAATAATCACAATAAAGTTTTCCGTTGTGAAAACAATAAAATTGTTTACTGAAAACAGTGTTTCTACAGTACTATTATCTATTCTGTGTTTCTACATAAAATGACAGAGGCGCCGTCATTAAATTATCCTCTTTTGTGTTTCCTTGTAAATGGCTACATTTTTAAATAATAAAGCTTCGTAAAAAATACTGTATACTGTAACCATCAAAAGGAAAAGATGCTAGATATGAAGACAAATAGGTACATAATACGAAAGTGGAGAAAATAAAGCCTTCTTGGGAATAAGTCTCGTGTCAATCATGCCAATTTTTTTACGAAATGTTGTTATGGTTCATACAAAAATATGACATTTACACCTGCGCCTTCTTACAGTGGGTCCTCATACCTTTCGGACCTCGTCTCGGTCATTAAATCCAACGGATCCAGTATCTGACCTGTTCTTGTCCCGCGACGCCCTTTAGAGAACTGACTCTTTATGTCATACTTTTCCATCCAATTCCGCAAAGTTTTCCTAGGTACGCCGTACTTGTTAGATGCCGCGTACACACTGTAGCCCTTCTTCACCGCTATTAGCGCGTCCCTGAGGTGTTGCGAGGAGTATTGCTTATAGGATTTCTCTTGGAAGACATCTGTCTCTATGTTGACTATGGCGTTCGGTCTCCTTCCAACGATGCGGGGCCTCGCGTGTATGTTGAGCGGGATCCCGTGATCCACATCAATGAAATGCCTTGTCACTATCTCAGTTGACGTCCTGACTCCTGCAACAAGCAAGGAAAAACTGCCCTTAGTATTAGGGGATTAACTAAATAAGGTGTTTCGTTTGTGGGCGTTTTTCCTTGCTTCTCACAGGAGTGGGACGTGAATCCCCAAGGAATTGGGAAAGCGTAAAAAGCTAGGAAAAGCCGCTCTAGTAGGGTCTTAATAGCTAGCGTATGTTAAAAGCGAGTGAAAGATATATACCTAGTTGTTATTAGTAATCATATATTTAAAAAAAAAATTAAATATTAAATACATTATAAATAAAATATTTGTATAAAGTGGTGAATATGATTAATAATTGTTTTGCCTTAATTATATGACCTTATAATATTTAGTGAAAACAATATATTAAAAATAAACACATCTTGTTGTAATAACTAATGAAGATTTGTTTATAAAAAAATATGTCAGTAAGGAAGGAGTAAAGCAGTAACATTTTGTAGTTTTAGATATATTTTACTACTTATAATACTGATTGTATGAGGAGTGGCTGATTCCAGCTGAGCCACAAAAAAAATAGATTGTTCGAGTGTGGCTCTGTAATGTCGGCTAAGTTTCAGAGTTTGTCGTTTGCGTGTTTTAGAGATGATATGTGTGGCTAAGCTGGGGTAATGTCACCCCAGCTGAGCCACACGGATCTCCAAATCGAACCGCCGCGCCATAGCGAAAATCTGTTTGCTGATATAGATAGGCGCCAGTTTGTCGGACAAGTTTCAGAGTTTGTCGATCTACCGTTTCAGAGCTCGTCTTCAGCAAAGTTGAGCCACACAGCCCCCTTAAACACGACCCCGTCGGACACTGAAACTTGTCCGACAAACTGCCGCCTATCTATATCAGCAAACAGATTTTCGCTATGTTTTTTCGTTTTCGAGATCCTTTTGACCCGGCTGGGGTAACGTTACCCCAGCTGGGCCACACATATTTTTAAAACGCGCAAACGACAAACTCTGAAACTTGCCGACATCATAGCGAAATACTCAAACAATCTATATTTCACAGTTTTTTTGTGGCCCAGCTGAGGTCAGCCACACGACAAACTCTAGATATTATAGTGGCATACTCGAACAATCTATTTTTCGTTTTTTTTTTGTGGCTCAGTAGGGGTCAGCCAAACTTGTATGAGCCATAATAAGGGCATCCACTCATTGACGATATGTCAGGGTACTAAAAGCGTACCAAAAAAATATACATATTTAAACCCAATATTTAAAGGCGCTATTAAAAAAATAATTGAAATTGAAATGGCCTTGCAGAATCCACAGCGCAGCTAAATTACTCCGGCTCCGGATATTACTCTATTCTTTACATTATAACTTCATATGTCTAATAATGAAAAAAATAGCTTTCCAAGATTTCTAAGAAATACAAAATTACTATCACAAGCCAAAGAATATATGTGTTGGACGTGTTTTTACTCGATCTGTAAAATTATTAATTTCAGAAACTGTAGACTAAATATAGTATAATGTAATATGGCTAACTTATAATCATCATAAAAAATACAGGATAATGTCTATATAGGCTTATAGAAAAAAAACGACATTATTCAAATTGTATTTTATTTCATTAACTCTCTCAAGTCATAGCAAACGTTGATATTGGTTCCATAATTATAATTGCTATTACAATATCGCTCACTATTTAACATTAATCTTTATCAATATAAATTATAGTTTCCAAATGGCGGGCGGACGCAGTAATTACAACTTAACAGTAATATATTTATGTATATAATAATAGTAGTAATTAATATTTATAAATATACGTAGTACAAATATTATATATATTCCAATATAAAAAGGCAGTTGATTTAATGTACTAGCTACGTGGACGTGGCATATCCATTGTCAAACGGTAAGACAGAGGTCCACGATTTCTTTAAAGCAAGCGTGCTTTTCTTTAAAAAACCTGCTTAACTAAGCTACATTACTCAATAAATATATACATATACAAGACTTTAAGATCAATACTGTTTTTCGAACAAGTAATACTTCAGTCCAAATGTGGTGTAGGTATATGTGACAGTGAAATCAAATAACCGGATAACGCCACTTTCGACTGGTGAAATCAGTCAAATCTTTAGTCGACTAACCACACCTAAATATAATTTTGACAGGTTAGTCAAAAGTGGTTTAACCGGTCACGAGTTTTAACACACTATAAATAAAATGATAATAATTTGTATGCATGGACATAGGCGTAGGTATAACTTTTCGATGGGTTCCAGATTAAGACTTCAATGCGCCTAGTGATATAAAACCTGCTCCTTTTATCTACTTGGGAGGCAAAGTTCATTCTACCTATTGAGTGTACGTTGATTGTTCCGGGGTGTCCGGACCCCAAGCCCCCACCCTTACCTTTTTTTTAGGAGGGGATTTCTTGTTACGGATTCAACAAGGGGCCGCCCCAAGAATATGCCATTGGACTCGGGTATAAACCCCATACCTGGCTAAAACCCCTCCAGATACTTCTACCTCCGTAGGGACACAATCGGGATCGGCGTTAGCCATTCCCCGATTGCAGCTCCCACCCTTACCTACGCCAATGCGCATGGATAGTATAACATTACTAGTATGATTTGATAGTTTTGGAGCTCGATCAATTGAATCTTCTCTATACACATGGGTGCCGGAAGGGGGGTACAAGGGGGTGCACTTGGTGGGTTAGGAGAGAACATTTATATAGAAAAAATTACATATTTTTTACCCGACTACACCAGTGGGAGGGTAATGTTTTTTCAGTGGGTGTGTGTATGTAATATGTATGTATGTAAGACCATTTCGATGGCACGCGCTACAGCCCAAAGGTCTTGATGGATTTCAGCAAAGGACGTGTCGTTAGATTCGTGAATACCGCGGGAGTGACATAGGGTATATCAGCCCTTTTATAGGGCTGTTCCCAGTAATCTTACCGAGTAGTCTATTGGTTAATAGTATGTGTAGATGCAGATGCACTTCCTTGAAAATAATTCTGACGGCGCCCATATCTATACTGATTGATTTTGGCAAGGCGATCAAAATATTTGTTAACATAATTTATGTTACATAATTAGGACCCGATTTACCTCCGCAATGCAAACTTTAAGCCTTGGACCTCCACCAAGAGTGCTGAAACCGTCCACTAAAAATATATTTATCATTTTGAGCTGGCATATGAGCACGCATTAAAGAAAGTAGGACAGCATTGATTCTCAAAGAACTTGTGTAAAAACTACACTTCATATATAAATAAATAAAAAGGTAATAAAGGGAGCTGTTAAATTATTTCATTTCTTGACTAATAATAATCACCTTCAACTTCCATCACTAGTATTAATGACGCTCACGTTAACAATATTAAGTACAAATTGTATATAAATTAATTATTTTTCATCGACTAACACTTCGTGTGTAAAACCAAATTGTATAACTTTAAGGCGCTTAACACATTGCCGCCGCATCCCGCTGCGGTGTACGGAGGGACGAAATCCGCATCCGCATCCGCAGGCTGCAGGGACATGGAACCGTGCCACCGTACGGTTTGCTCCGTATCTCCGTCCGGAGCTGCGGTGCACGACGCCCCGCATCACCGCATTATCTATGTCGAGATCTATTACGCGTATGCACTTCCTTTCTACGCAAAAATCCGTACGATACTGCGGCACAGTGTGCATACAAATTAAGATTCTTCAGTCAAAATTAAAAACCGCACACAGGAGCGGTGTCAGGTGCAATGTGCTATCCGCCTTAATTAAATAAGAATACAAAGAATGTGTATGCGAAAAATGCTGAAGCATAAACTGAAAAATGTAACATAAGTAAGGAGCAATCAACAGAACACTCGCACAGTTTTTTTTATTTATAATATCTACCGAACTCGATAATTTGTTTTAAAAATAATTAAAGTTTAAGCACGAAAAACAACGTTATCTCTAAAATCAAGGCTTAGTTACCACAACAATGAAAATGTATGAAATACAATTATCAATAGTTTAGGTCCATCCAATAACTATATAATGAAGGTACGCAAACTCTTAAAACTAACAAAAACAAACTTAATAATACTGTATAATATAACATTTGAATATATTGCAATATACTAGTAATAATAATAAAGTATAATTTTATTAATTATTACACGTAGGAATCCTTCGGATGCGTTTTAAACCATATAGACAAACTCAAAAAGCTTTATACAATATAAACTTTACAGGCACTTATTTATAACGCAAAATCTAAGAACATATTATCTAAGATACACTGTATAAGTCACTGGTGTATTATTAATGTAATATTAAAATAATAGTAATAATGGGATTTAATATAAAAACAGTGTGATTGCAAAATATGATAAATGAAATAGTGGCATTTATTTCGCATTATAAGATTTCGAATAAAATTAAAGTAAATTCGCACCTTACCAAACCGATCCCTACAGTCTGTATAATAATAATATATATAAATTAGAAAGTATTACAATAATAATAATACGATTTCATTCTCACCTACAGCCGATTAATGACTATTAGTCTATTAATAATAATAATGTATATTTTTATATTATATTCTAGGAGGCACTTTAGGGGTTACGATAGCGTGTCGTATTATCAGAAAATATACATTATTTAATTTATTAATTACGACTAAGAAGTTGCAACATACTTAACATTTTAGTAGACTCCTATTGATTTGCTTGTAATATGGGTATAAGAAAATTAAAATCAACAGAAAAAGAATGGTTTTTAATTTGAAACACTTTCTTCGATCTATTGATGTATTCGAATAAATTTGATTAGTCATGTAGGTTTTTATTGTACAAATACCGACATTAAACCTTACGATACGCTATCGTATAAGAAAAAAAATTCAAAAAGCTTCTCGCTTATTGGTGTTATATTTGCGATTTTTAAAAAATCTGGGTTCTATACGAATTTTTTGAATAATTTTTCAGTAGACACACTGTGATAGTGAATATAATAGCAATAAATTTTTTATTTCGAAAAAATCGCAAATATAAATTATCTCTAAAGGAACGTTCAACTTAATAACTACTATACAATCGATAAATTTCGATGCTGACACCTACAATTTAAAATAAATTAAATGAACGACTACGTTTTCATGCATAAGACTAATTTTTAATATTACCCGTGACCAATATTTAGCCAGTAAGTACAAATACTGAATTCTGAAAAATAATGAGTCGATTTTTTTATATTACCAACTTATCTTGTTTTACCGCATCACTGCCGTTTATTTAAGGAGTCACATTAAAAATCAGTCGTATATTTATCCATTCCTACTTTAAAAGTACCACTAAAATTTTAAGTCTTTTGTTTGGACGAAGTCCTAAGCACACGATTTTTTCAAAAGGCCAATATTTTCATACGAATTTCATTTTAACACCGTGAGTCTTTATTTGTTAAGGTTAACGACTCAGTTTCGGTATAACATTTTATTTAAAAAAATTAACTAATACTTAACAATAATGTTAAAACGCGAAATTATAAATATATTTTTAAGTACCTAAGTACATCGACTAAACTACTAATTAAGTTGAAACAACCTAGTTTTGTAGATTTTGGTAGAAATATGCATCTGACCGTTTAAGACCATTGCAATAATTTCATATGAATAAACAATCTTTGGACAAAATATTGCAAAATAATATAACTTTTCAAATTTAAATAGTAAAACAATAAATAATTAGAATTCAAATATAAAAATTCTTACATAATTTAATTTTAAATATGATTTCCTTACTAATCTTTGTTTTTTTCTTTGGCAGTTTCTTTTTATATATTTATTTGCATAATATGCCAATACTTTTTTATGTATTGGCTTAAGGACAAATTTAGAGAAAATGTAGTTGAACATATTGGAATAGTGGAAATTATATATGCCAAATCATTATAATTACCTATACGATATATATCTTTGGGTTATAGAGCACACTGATATTTTATTTAATAGAAAAACAATTTAAGTGTGGCTGGGTTCAATTTTATCTATGAAATTAAATAAATATAATTCTAAGTTAATATTTTTACTTATTTTATTACTTAAATTCCAGTAAACTTTTTATTCCGTTAATAATATTTATTAAAAGCAAAATAACTGAATTTACACGCGTAAAGCAAGGTCACTCAGTTTTTTACGGAACTCTTTCATATTGGAAAATATACTATCTCAAATAGCATCACCTATTTTGTTTCAATATTTCCGACATTAGACCCCATATTGTATAATCGAACTTTATAAAGAACACAAGTCATCATAGAATTCCGTGTAGATGGTAAAACCAACGATCACTGTTGATTTTAAAACGAAATGTATGTGTACTGTACATATATTGACGATTTAATGTCTTTACATTACATTTTGTAGTTTTTCTGGATCTTAATACTGACAACTGCTAAGAAATGGATTCAACATTTGGTACCAAATTCTTTACGAAGGTCAAGTATAATTTTCTTAAGTTCTTATTATCTTCCCACGTCAAAACATTTACAACCAACAAATTAAGAACTTGCAAGGTGAGCACTGCCAAAATAACGCCAATCTTTATTCTTTTAATGTTTCCGTTGGCTGCGTGGTTTCAATGTCTTTTGCATTTTCATTTTTACCTTCATCCTCACTAGAGACAGTGCTCATCAGAAAGTGTTTCCCAAAGTCCATTTCAGCGTCGTAAGCTACATCCGTTTCTGTTCCACTTTTGTCGTAGTTTTGAAATTCAGGGTTATCACCAGGTGGAAAATTGTCGAAGCTTTTATACTCCTTTTGTTTTTTGCTGTTCTCGACAAACTGTTTCAACTGCTGCGGCATTGGGAAGGAGGACTTAATGTGGCAACGTTTCATCCAGTTGCGTAGCGATTTTCTCGGCACTTTATGCGTTTGGGCAGCCCTAGAAAAGAAATATATGAGAATATAATATTTCCGTGAATTATTGATCTTAGGAACAGTAACCCAATGTAGGTTATTCATCGATGCCAGCGTTATTGCTATTGTAAAATATTAAACTAGCCATTGTTTTATTATTCCAACAGTGTACCTAGTTAAAATAGTTAGTTCTATAGCCTAATTATAAAGATGAAACTCTTTTCAGCTATTACCCTAAGTTTGACAAGTTAAAGATAGTGACCATTAAAAATGTGTGCCATTGCAGTTTGGAATACTACCTAAGATAGTTTAAATTAGATTAATATGTCTCTTCAAGAATAACAAATCAAAAAATGTTAAAAAAAGCACTAGAAACTACGCATGTATAGACCAAGCCCCTTTACTTTTACATAAATGGTGAATAACAACTCACCTGTAAATACTTCCGCCTTTCTTAACGTCCATCAGAGCCGCCCACATCGCTTCGTTAGAATACCTCCTGTTCGGGTTGAATTTTCCCATCATCACCCTTTCCAGATCTTTCCTTGATAAGCCCGATGAGCTAACCTCCTTACCCTCGAGGAACTGATCGAGATCAGACTTGAGAACGGTCTCGCCTATATCCAAATTCCTATCCTTAAACAGTGGAGGTCTGCCACGCTTTCTTATCTGAGATTTTTCAGCGCATTCCTTTAATTTTGGTATCAGTTCGACTTCCGATTTTGCTTGCGGCTTCGGTTCTCTTCTCTTCTGGCCCGCTTTAAGAAGAGACACTTCTAACTCTCCGTTCTGCTCTAACCATGATTTGTAGTAATCGTTCTCATTTTTTTCTATAATCTTCTGCGTATCCTCTGCGACAGTCGTACTGAAGCCGTATTTGGTGAATTCGTTGCGTATTTCCGTTGGGTTCATTTTAGATAAGCGACTGAGATAGTCATTATTGGCTTTAGCTAATTTCTGTAGCTTGTTCTGGAAGAACAATTCGCTTTCTGGCTTAACTCTGATGTAAGAAGCGTGACGATCTACGAGCAGAAAATATACAGTTAGGTTGATTTTGAAATAGAGTAGTTAAAAATTTTATTATTGCTAGTCGATAATAATGAAAAGAGATATAATCTGTGGCCCTGTTTCACAAATGTCAAAAATATTCGTCAGCTTATTATGCGTCAGCTCTACTCCCACAGCAATAAACTTAATTATACCTAGTAATTCTGTTTAAACATGAAAAACTGATAGAGAACATACTTATCAAGTATTGTAAATTACTAGTTAGTCATAATTTCAAGAAGCTTGACTGGCATACGTGCCACCTTTAAGTACATAATTTTTGTACAAAGGCGGACTTAATAAATGAGGCATTTTCTTCCAGTCAACCTTAGGGTGGTGGAAAAATAGAAAGGCGGTATATGTACCGAGAATGGAACAGCTGATTAAGAATATTATATTATTATTACATACATATAACATAAAATTCTACTACATAAATAAAATAATTTAAATAAACTAAAATATACCTGAAATGCCTACGTGATAATCTCAATGTATTGATTGCCGATGCCTAAAAAAATCAGAAATGTTGTTCTTCAAAATGCAATCGCAATTTATTTTTGAAGCTTAGTTTGCTTGGGGCGTTTTTAACCTCTAGAGCAGAGGTTCCCAACCTTTTACCCTATGCGTCTCACTCAACATTATGCTAAAATACTGCGCCTCCTAGAGGCCGAAATGGGGAGTCAAAAAAATTAAGCAAACGATGAAAATATTGGCGTGTTTAGTTTTATTCAAAAGATGGTTGCAACGTGTCGCTGACTTCGCATAGGTGGCACCGTCCGCATCGCGCGAGTTTATATGAACAGTTTTAATAAATATTCTTTATACAGTATAATTCTAGAGCCGCTCGCTGCTTCCCCCTTGGTTCACTCTACGCCCCCCAAGTGGGGCGCGCCTCACTGGTTGGAAAACCCTGCTCTAGAGGGAGGGCGTTCCAAAAAAGAATAAATTGGACAAAAAAAGGACGAGTGACGACTGAATTATATCAGAGTGATGAGGGGGACATATGAGAATACCATTAAAGGCAAAACGAAGGATTCTATTGTGTGTTAAATGTAAAAGCGTGCGTAAGGGTTATGAAGTACCCCTTACTTCATAAATAAAGTCATTAAGGCTCTCATCTGCCTACGCTGCCGAATAGGTAACCATAAGTGTATTTGGAACGCCGAAACATGATCATGAGAAATAATATTATAATGGTGAAAAAAAAACCACAGATATGTCATACCCAACTGCGAAGCATGCTGTTACTGTCTATTTATAGCAATAAAAGCGAGATGGCACTAGTGCTACATATAAAGCTACACATAGATCAATCATGCGTTTAGAACCATGAATGCTAGTGCGATAGGAAAAAAACGAAAAGTTTTTGAAAATAAAAAACGAAAGGCGCCAAAGACAAATGTCTGTAAGATAGTCCTGTATAGAAAAATAAAAAATATAATAGTAAAAAAAGGAAAACTTTTCCAAAAAATATTTACAAAATAAAAAAAAACAACATTCATGGTTCATCTAGTAGTTCTACTGTTAAATACAAAATTTGTATAATTTATATACTTAATTATCAAAAAGTCAGCCTACCTTACAGACATTTTTTCACAGTTTTGAGATATAGCACTTTTCTTCGAAATTGTTGGTATATGTAAAATCTTCATAAGAATACACAAATGGCACAAGTCACAACAATGTTTTTTTTGTTATAATAAAATTAATCATTATTTATCCATTTTGTTTTAAATCAAACAAAAAAATCCTCTACATTTTCATTTTAAGTTATGGAAACCATTATTTTTTAAGGTCCCAAAAACAACTGTCATAAATAATATTCAAAATTAGATGAATGTTATTTTTGTCTCTATCATTTAGCTTGTGTGACAGAGAAGAATACCTCTGTTGTAACATTTGACAAGCTAATCGTTTTTTAAAACTCATCTTTTTTAATAGCTGAATGACTGAATGATGACCATGTTGAAAACTGCAATAATAGTTACAATTTTTAATGAAGAGGTAATGTTAACTTACCAGATGCTTGCCCAAGACTGCTTCCCGGTTTACTCGGTTCTTCGTCCTGAAAATATTAAAAAGACATTATTATCTAATTGTCCCCCTCCAACTTGCACTGGTTCTGCGTGCAACGAAATGTCTCAAATAGAGATGAAACATACATCCGGTAACTCTCCGGATTAAAAAAACATACATGTGCATAATACCGGCTGCAAGTCCGCGACTTTTTTCGCCCTATCCCTAGGGAACCCTCTATTAGACTAAGAAAATTGGCATTATGAAAACACACCAAGAAACAAAAGTACGTATTTTAATAACCTCAAACAATCGTGTTTGCAAACAGTCTAACAAGTCAACGAAACAATTGCTAACTTTGCTTATGAACGAAAAGACCTGAATTCAACCTAATCCACCGGGTTCATGGTTTCGCAATGTCGTTTAAATGCACTAAAACGGCAATGTTCGGCCAGATATTATTTTATCCAGCTAAAAGGCTGGCTGGATATCCAGTATATGGCCAAACATTTTTTTTTTTTTTTTTTAATCTTTATTTTTTTTAAGGATTTTTGTAATAAAAATACATGTCAGTCCTATCGTAACTCTAAATTATTTTATACCCTTATATTATTCATATTCTTTTAAGCTTTGCGCTATGAATTTGAAGGTCAACAAAGCTTCCTTTGAGTGAGGGTCTGCAAGTATGCTCTGAAAAACGCCAATGTTAAGCTTGTTGACCTTCAATTCATTAAATAATTTGGCCCTTTGTTCTTGATTCTTGACACATTCCGCCAACAAATGAACTACGTCTTCAGTTTTGTCACACACACTACAGTTAGGGGAGCTAACTTTCTTCATGAGATAGCCGAACTTGTTAAGCGGAATGTGTCCAGAACGAAGCCTATGTGCAATAACTATTAAGTTTCTACTAATATGTATATTATTGAACCACGGAATACGAGGAGGTTCACAAGTAATAGTCCTGTACCAAATGCCAGTTGTTGTAGATCTCTCATCGAAATATGTTTTCCATTCATTTTGGCATTTGTTTTTATATACGTGTATGTATTCTACGTAGCCCGGTGTGAGCGGAAGTTGTTCTCCTTCACCCACTCCAAGTTTCGCCATATTATCTACCTGCTCGTTTCCCGCTAAACCAATATGAGATGGAACCCACTGCAATCTCACAAGCTTGTTGTCCTGAGCTAAATGTAAAATTTGTCCTAGTATAGAGTAAGCTGTCGGTGTACCTCTGTGACCAGAGGTACACCCAGCTATATGCTGCAGGGCACTTTTGCTGTCAGTTAATATAACAACATGTTCATATGGAAGGTATTTAATATATTTTAGAGCTTCCAGAATAGCAGCGAGTTCCACAGACATAATGGATATCGAACTTGGGCTAATACAAATTTTTTTACCATATTTACAACTAGAGTCATAGAAGGCTGCCCCAGAGCCCCGAGCGCACTTAGAGCCATCAGTGTATACCTTATGCCATAATTTGTAATTATTATGTAATTCGTGTAATACAGAATTCTTTAAGGTGTTAGGTTCAATATCTTTTTTTGCTGTTTTAATACACTGTAAATCTGATTTAATAATATTCTTTATATTAATATTTGAAATCCAATAAGGTAGCGAAAACATTTGCAATGGATAACACTTATGTATGTTTAAATCTTTAACTTCATTATAGGCTGTTACCAGAAGCGGCTTCTTTTTGTTACGCCAATAGCTGTTGGTACAAAGTGCGCTCAGATCCTGTAGGAACTTACAAGTCACGTTATCAGTTATTGATTTAGATTTAAGGCAATATTTGTATGCTAAGTATTGACGCCTTATAGCTAGTGGGGGGATACAAGTCTCACACTCCATTACCTGAATTGGTGTAGTTCTAATAAAGCCTCCCACAACTCTAAGTGCCTGATTCTGAACCTTATCCAATTTGTAAACGTGAGTCTTCGCGCTATTATCATATAGGAAGCTACCATAGTCTATGCGACTTCTGACAACAGACATATATATTCTGCGAAGTTGTTTTGGATGAATTCCCCATGATGATCCTGCTAACACTTTAAGTATATTTGTAAATTTTTGAGTTTTTTCACAAATTTCATTTATATGTTTAGACCACCGTAATGATCTATCAAGCCACATACCTAAATACTTTACGCTATCTTCGCACTTTAGTGTATTCCCATCAATGATTAGCTTAACGTTACTTTTCTTATGACCTCTACTAAACACACAACATTTAGATTTGGAAGAGGAAAGCTGTAAACCTACATTTACCAGTAATATAATTAATGCATCTAATGCTACCTGAAGTTTTTCCTCGCCATCTTTAAGCTTATCGGTAGAATATAATACAAAGTCATCGGCGTATTGTAATATTGAAACATTGTGAATTGTTTGGCAAATTTTGTACGTAACAATATTAAAAAGTAAAGGAGAAATTGGATCGCCCTGAGCCAAACCTCTATCCGTCCATCTACAAATGTCAGTGTTACTTCTCCCTATCTCTCCTCTAATTTTAAGGTGTCTCTCCGAAAGAAATGAATAGATATATGAACAAATCTCAGCACCTGCGCCCAACTCATTCAAAGTGGTAGCCACTGATTCCACTAACACATTATTATAGGCGTTATCGATATCCAAAAAGCATGCTATTGTGGGTACGCTATTTGAGAAGCCAATTTGTATTTGAGTTATTAAACACGAAAGGGAATCTAGGCAGGATTGACTACGCCTAAAACCTGTAGTATATCTAGAAAGAAACTGATTACTTTCGACAAACCACTCTAATCGCTTAGTAAGCATCAAATGAAATGTTTTACATACACAAGATATTAATGAAATAGGTCTTAGCTTAATTATATTATTGGAATAGTTGATTTTGGGTATTGGAAGAATAACTATGTTTCGCCACTGGTCAGGTATATATCCCGTAGAGTAAATTTGATTATAAATGCTCAGTAGGCAATCTTTGGCTGAATTGGGCAAGTTATAGATCATCGAATAAGAAATATTGTCATCACCAGGAGCGGTGTCAGACTTTTTAAGACAATTATCTAATTCCTGCATATTTATTATTTATATCACTAGTCTCAAGCTCCACTTCTTTGGAGAGGTCTATACTCAGCAGTCGGCAGTGGACGTATTGTGGCGATGTAATCAATGTGGGATTTTTATATTAGCGTCCACGAATAACGGATTCCGTATTCAAAAAACCCATAGATCTAAATATATGACAGATGAACAGAGAGACAATTTTGTTAGCATTCCATGGATTCTCTGTGCGAGTTGCAGAGAAAGGAGTGCGAGGCAGCGTCTGGGACTTGCGACCCAGGTGTAGGTTTAGAGGGCCTTCTTAATATTATGCTGCATTAGTGCTCACCTTCACATCATCATCATTCAATTAGACACATTAAAACTGTACATCGGCAAATAGCAACGGTTGGATAAGTGAAGTTAAATCAGTTGAAATTGATAAGAAATGTAATTAAAGTTTAGTTTAGATCACTATACCGGGTGTAACTGAACACCCCAATAATTTAAGGGGCATATAAGTTAGATACTAAATGGACCTTCGGTGCTTGTCTGACACCTGGAACCCCAATACTTTCAGAGTTATTTGACTTTAAACTGAAAGCGGTGAAGCGCGTCGGTGGCGCTGTGGACTCGGCACTTGCCTTCCAATCGGGAGGTCGGGGTTCGAGACCCGCCATGTACCAATGTGTTTTTCGTTACGAATTTCATATGTACATTTGTCTGACGCTCCTACGGTGAAGGAAAACATCGTGAGGCAACCTGCATACATCTGCGAAGAAATTCAATGGTGTATGTGAAGTCGACCAATCCGCACTGGGCCAGCGTGGTTGACTAAGGCCTAATCACCCTAACATATGAGCTGTGATGATGATGATGAAACTGAAAGCAAAAACTTTCAAGTGACAACCATAATCAGTTCTTAACACAAAAGAAATTTAAACACAAAGTGATACGTGACAGACGTGAGCGTAGTATTCCTCCTACGCTCACGTAGGGTAATCGGCACTTAATACCAAAAAATAATTTATTTAGTTTGTATGGGAAAAAAGCTAGGTTTGTTAGCCCTAATATTTTTCCTACAGAATCTCTACTTCTGATGGATACATACCCTTAAATGTTATTGGGGTGTTCAGTTACAGCCTGTATAGATCATTGTTCTCAAATTTAAACCATACAATTTGAACATTTCCTCACTTGATGAGTCCAGGTAAAGCTTCTAACTTTATTTACATAATAAAGTTAGAAGCTTCTAGATAATTAAGTGGTTTGTATCTTTAATGGTGCTCACTTCATTGTATTCCATGTTCTCATTATCCAATTCGCCGTAGTACAGTCCGTCTTCCTCCACAGTCTCCTCTTTAACATCGCTCGCATCGTCAGATTTGCGTTTCTTGGGTCCGTTGGTTGTGGTCATCGTGTGATTGCTCGAGGGCTTTTGAGGTTGTTGGTGGACAGTGCCTAGGAAGAAGGGAGGAATTTTATTATATGTATATAGATTACCTAACATACCATAACACGTTTTTAACATATTTTTCTTGACATGCACAATTTTTTTTTGATGTGTAAAAAGACAGTTAACTGCGGTTTTTTTATACAACTAAGATGGCGAACATACATACTGCCCACCTGATGGTAAATGGTAACAGTCACCTATAGTACATGTGGTCCTGTAAGATTCGCAGCAAATCAGCAATCCCCACAAGAGCCACAGTGTACCAAGCAAGTGCAATTTTGATTGTAACAATATCTATCTAGTTTCAAGATTTTCTTAAACAACAATACTGGGGACACTCTATTTAAAAAATAATTAACAGATTCTCACCATTACTCGCCGTGTGTTGCGCCTGCGCAACCAACGCCTCGCTAGCAACAGTAAAGTCCTTAGTGTCTGGTTTGGTCCCTACGTCTGATGACAGACTTGAGGTGTCGCTCGAGCAGAGGCCTGGTTAACAAATTGTAATAAAAGGTTAAGGAAACCAGACTTTAAAAAATGACATACAATACAATGATGAAAAATGCTCACAATGTTTACGAGTAGGTCATGGCCCACAACTCATTATCTCCAAGTGAGTGTTGGCAACCTCAATCACACGTGCAGGAACTCAACATGACATCATTTGGCTACAGTCTTCCGCGAGGTGGTGGTACTTCCCCAATAGCACTATTGCCCCCCTAAACAAATACCACACGCTAACTTATCCGCTGTCGTTCCTCAAAAAAATGTATGGAGATGACATGAGCTGCGGAAAGACTGCGGAAAAGTTGAGCGTGTGGCATTTGTCTAGGGCATCTGATTAGAGAATTAAAAGCTGTGTAACCTAACATTGTTAAGTTGTAGAACAGTCTCACCTCGTATCTGCAACGCTTCGGCAGACTTCAGTAGACTAGGGAGCTCCTCTTGAGTGACATTCACCTCACCCTTGTACATAAAGTCTACAAGCGCTTGCATTTCACTGAACCTGGGAACAAACGCATCTTTTAGATTATGTACAGGATAGATAGATAAAAGATTGAGTTGTAGTGTCAGATTATGTATTTGTTACGGTCAAAGTAAATAATCGGTGATTATTAATAATAACCGGTTAAAGTGATTAATAATAACCAACAAAGCCTCCCGCTTCTTCCTAACCTAACCAACTGTGTTCCCCAAGTCGGTTCTGTGTGGTCATAAAAAAATAATTTAACCTATCCGCAACTGTGTTTGAGGTGCCCTGAGTTGGTTCTGGGTGGTCTATCCAACTATATTTGAGGTAATCCGAGTCAGTTCAGGTTAATCACTTTAACCGGTTATTATTAATAATCACCGATTATTTTATTCACTCTGACCATAACATATTTACGAGTTATATTGGATTTCGCCTCATCAAGGAAGAGACTTGTGCCGAACAGTGTAATATAGATGGATAAGCGATGGTGATATTAAACATCATCGGGTAGGTACTCTAAATAGCAATTTGGAATTTCCTAGTCAGGGAAAACTGAAAACTGCGTTTCAAATCAGCGGGCCAATTATGGATCTTTCATTGTATGACATGGTATAAATTTGAGAAAAAGAAGTCATGAAATGCTGCATTTCCTATTACCGATCTCCAATGATATCATCACTATGGCATAATTTCAATGATGTCATCATTAATTAATGAAAAAGTGATCAAAATTCTGACCGGAAATCGTATTTTTCGTCTTGCACTATGATATCATATGATACCATTTGCAAAACCATGACATCGGTAATAGGCCCTCAGAATAGGAATAAATTTTACACCATACTCAAAAGTTTGCTGTCAATTTGAGTCAGTCGGGTAGGGTGAACAAAACATATTTCAATAAATCCATTTTCTAGCAATTATTAAGAGTCTTATTTTGAGTCTAGAATTTCGTTTCCGCTCCTTGGTGCTTCAATACAAAATAGCGTTGTCAAAATAGTTTCATATTATAAATAATTCAGTAGCTAATAATCTATACCGATATTATAGAGCTCAAGAGTTTGTTTGTTTTGTTGAACGCGCAAATGTCAGGAACTACTGATTCCAATTGAAGAATTCCTTTTGTTTGATTGTCCATTTATCGAGGAAGGCTACAGGATCACACTACGACTAATAGGAGCTGAGTATTAAAGAAAAATGTTGCAAAAAGAGGAAAAAAATGTACGACATGTTGATATTTTCCGACATCCACGCGAATGAAGTCGCGGGCACAGAGGCGCGTTCAGCGCCTCTGGGTGTAGTTGTCCGGTTGTTTTTTAACTCGCTCAAAGGCGTTGAACGGATTGCAGCAACCAAATCTTTTATCTCCCTCTTTCACATGATTTTTTATTTCTCTCTCTTTCTAGTAGATGACATTATAGAATATGGCCACCAATATCATCCAATCACGTAAGAGTATTTCAGTCATAAACGTCAGAGCGTTTTACAACCATCAAATTCGATGGTTGTTCGGTTGTAACTCGCGCCAACACTCTAAGGTCTTGAACGGGCGGTTGTTTCACCCGGTTGTCACGCTCAAAGGCATTGAACGGGGTTAGAGCGAAAAGTTGTACTTCGCGCGAAGGCTCTGAACGCGCCTCAGAGTCAATTTGATGGTTGTAAAACGCTCTGACGTTTATGACTGAAATACTCTTACGTGATTGGATGATATTGGCGGCCATATTCTATAATGTCATCTACTAGAAAGAGAGAGAAATAAAAAATTATATGAAAGAGGGAGATAAAAGATTTGGTTGCTGCAATCCGTTCAACGCCTTTGAGCGAGTTAAAAAACAACCGGACAACTACACCCAGAGGCGCTGAACGCGCCTCAGCTAGTTAAGAATAAATATGTCATCGGCAAAGCGGTCAATAGCGGTTTTTTGACGCTAGTTAATTTTCTATTCCTCTTAAGTGACAGTTCGAGATACTCGGCTTACCCATTCTTATGTGAAACGCAGTAATTAGTAAGCTTTTGCCCGGACCGAGAATCAAACCGTGATAAACAGTGGCCCTTGGTGTCCTCTCCTCAATGAGCTCAACCTCACAAGCCTCACCTCATATCCCGCATGAGCACGATGGGATGTTTGCAAGGGTTCTGTAGGAGCAGCCGCTCCAAGTACGCGGAACAGGCCGATAGCACGAGCTTGTGGCATCGCAGCTGGCGGGACTCGCAGGCCAGCGTCACGTCCGCGAACTGCTCCGTCAGTAGCAGTCGCGGGAACACCGCCTGGGAGTACAGGCAACTTTATTAGAACACAGTTACTAATACCACGGTAATAGTATATACAGTATGTCGACTCGGCCCCTATTTGAAATTTTATACCTATACGGCCGCTCGGCCTCGCTTGGTGCGTGGCCCGCTATAGGGCTGCTCACTTACCGACCGTGCGCTCCGTTTGACTCGTGCGTATGCCCTGGGCTGCGTTCGTGAACCATCGCTCGACGTCGGGCGATCCCCTAGAGAGGACAACGCTCTTCGTTTCTATGAAGTCCGTCTACTGTATATACTATTACCGTGCTAATACATAAAGTATTGTTAGATTTGTATGGAAGATGCGATTGATGGTAAAAGTTTATTTTTAATGGTAGATAACTAAGTACTACATTCAAAATCAAATGTATTATGATATGTAGGTCTAAATGCTAAAATCAGCCTGAATTAAGTAATCATGGAGTTAGGAGTCATCGACTCACTCATAATTGCGAGCATATAGGTACTATTGAAACTAGACTTATAACAACAGTGCCTCTAGCGCTAAAGTAACATTCACATTAGTATCCTTCAAACAAATTATGTAAGTCACATGGTTTTTTAAAGTCATTCTTAAACATTGCTGTTCTATACGGTTTTCAATTGAAGTATGGCTTAGGTCCTATGCTGTTGAACACAGATGGCCTTTACAGTGGAATCTTTATTATTTAAAAGAAGGCGAGAACTTTGGTAGGTCCTTAAGCCTTGTTGGTGAACTTATCCTGCTGGATTTCTAGCGGACAGTTATGACCTTTTCTGCACATATCACTTTAAGTGGCTTCTGGCCAATGCTAATAATGCTATACCACAAAATGTTGTTCCCGTAAATAACAACTCCTACAAGGATAACAGTGTACATTGCTAATATAGAAATAGATCACATATTGGATCCACCATCATACCATAATGATTGATACAAGTCACAATTATATATCAGTGTGTGAAAGAAAACATTTATATTATTGCAAAATTTATTTTATATATAAATATTCACAGTACACACAAAAATAACTTGACATAAGCATTTTAAAAATATTTTATTGATATTTTGAAATATAACATATAAGAGAAATACATAAGTGGAAAAAATAATTATGAAAACAGTACTTTTTGGGGATGTAGATTTCACACTAGGCTCTTCATTTAAATATTGGCTACAAAATTGGGCATTGTCCATGTAATGTGTAATTAATGAATGAAAATGAAATCTACATAGTGTGGAATAAGTATGTAAAATATTTTTTTCACTTAGAATATACACATACCTGTAAATTCGTGTGATAAGAGTTCCATCTTACGCAGAACTGCTGTGGAGGTGCTGCAGCCATCTTCCATCAATTCTCAACTCAGTTAATAAACATTATCTATATATATTTATCTTTGGCTTACTATGCTAAATATATTGCACTAAATATACGGTGTATATAAAGGTCCACAAAAGTGTATCACAGTTTTAGGCTATTCAGTTGATTTATATATTTATATATATCTATTTATAAGTATATAATTGATTGATTTTAAGTACCGACAATACTTTTTAAGTAGAAACTTTGGAGACTAGATTGTATTTATTTTAATACTGGAACTTTTTTAGGTCCCGGGTACCTGTAAAAGAATGGAAAGGTGTTATTAGAATATGTTATGCAGTCTTACCAAAGTATGTCACCATAATAACAGAATCCAAAGCATTGTTTTATAAGTAAGACCTATTACTAGAGACATGGTTGTTTAGCAGATATGTGGGCAGCCTTGTAGCGTTAGTTTCGAAAGTCGAAGGGTGCCAAACATTGCTTTAATTGGATGTGGTTGCATTCAGGTCTGAATAGGTCTCTCCTCAGCAGTAAGAAACTTCTTTTCTACAATAAGAAACAAATATTGACACCATTAAAAGGTACTAACATGTTCAAAACATATTAATTATATATTCTTTGCTGTGATCATCAGGTACTATATTATTTACCACAAGTCAATGTCAGAGCCAGCTCCTAACTTGCAGCATAATTAAACACATCTTAGGCCTGAACACACCAGATAGAGGATTTTATGTATTTATAGACAGTTTTGTTGTAGAACATGTTTGTTATGTTATGTGCACTGTGGGCCTGAATTGAACTGGGTGGCACTGCAAAACAGAGATGAGAACTGCGCTTCGCAAAATAACGACAGCACGCAGCGAAGTCGAGAAGGGAGGTGAGCAGTGTGCAGCATCGTTCCACTCTAGCTAGTACACATCTCCACTTAAAAAGGGTGTTACATTTGGCAAAATTCAGGGCACTAAATAAGGAAGAGTCTGAATTTAGGCAAGTGTAAAGACACTCCTTCCACTCCAATTAATCTGCCTCAATTTAGTTCACAGAATTTAGCATAATGTAATGGGCACTTTAGCCAGCACATATCTGTCACATCTCCGCTCCAATCAAGTCAATAAGCATCTCCACACAGCCCAGTGCACTAAATGAGGAAGACTGAATTTAGGCAAGTGTCAGGACACTAAGTGTCCTAGAGAGGCTTCAAAGAAGCTGAATTAATCTGCTTGAATTTAGTTCACAGAATTAGGCATAGTCTAATGGGCTCTTTAGCTAGCACATATCTGTCACAACATCTCCGCTCCAGTCGAGCCAGTAGGTAGGCATCTCCGCACAGCTTCGGTGGAGATACCCCAGCTGAAAAATAAACATCTCTCGTGCACGTTTCTAACACCTCCGCACATCTACACTTTGAAGAAAGATTCAAATGAAATATTATTATTTTTTAAGGTACGTATGGTACATATTTGATTTTGTTTACATACTATTGTTATATAGTATCAATCTGCGTCCTGCAACAGTTACAGAAAATACTGAAATTAGATTTTTTTTTGTAACAAAATTACAAAAAGCAATATTTGACATTGACAGTGATTGACAGATTGACACTTGACACTGGGCTACGTTCCAAAACATCACCAGAGCTGCGTTCTGAGCTGCGTTCAGAACCTACGCTCGAGTGCACTCCGAGTGCACTCTGACAGCAACCAACCCGTTCAGAGCCTCGGGGTAAAAAACGCTCTGACAGGCGGTTAGTACACTTAATATTAATTATTTTTATTAATAGTAATAGTAATTATTTTTTCCTCTAGGTGTAGTTGTCCGGTTGTTTTTTAACTCGCTCAAAGGCGTTGAACGGATTGCAGCAACCAAATCTTTTATCTCCCTCTTTCACATAATTTTTTATTTCTCTCTCTTTCTAGTAGATGACATTATAGAATATGGCCGCCAATATCATCCAATCACGTAAGAGTATTTCAGTCATAAACGTCAGAGCGTTTTACAACCATCAAATTCGATGGTTGTTCGGTTGTAACTCGCGCCGACACTCAAAGGTCTTGAACGGGCCGGTTGTTTCACCCGGTTGTCACGCTCGAAGGCATTGAACGGGGTTAGAGCGAAAAGTTGTACTTCGCGCGAAGGCCCTGAACGCGCCTCTGTGCTAACAGAAAAGAGGTAGTGCACTGTCAGAACTGTCAATGTCACCATCAGTTTCCCAAGGAGTTTTATTTGAGTTTAAGATTGTTTGAACTTTTTTTTCATTAAATTATCTACAGTAAATACAGAGGCGCGTTCAGCGCCTCTGGGTGTAGTTGTCCGGTTGCTTTTAACTCGCTCAAAGGCGTTGAACGGATTGCAGCAACCAAATCTTTTATCTCCCTCTTTCACATGATTTTTTATTTCTCTCTCTTTCTAGTAGATGACATTATAGAATATGGCCGCCAATATCATCCAATCACGTAAGAGTATTTCAGTCATAAACGTCAGAGCGTTTTACAACCATCAAATTCGATGGTTGTTCGGTTGTAACTCGCGCCGACACTCAAAGGTCTTGAACGGGCGGTTGTTTCACCTGGTTGTCACGCTCGAAGGCATTGAACGAGGTTAGAGCGAAAAGTTGTACTTCGCGCGAAGGCTCTGAACGCGCCTCAGATGTTCTCTCTATCTCTAGGGATGGTGGGGGCACAATACGTCTCCCTCCAAATTTTGATTTCAAATAACATTGACTGTCAGCTAGACAGACTCACAGAACGAAAATTCGGTCCAAAATTAATCTGAGCGCTTACGTCCGTTGTCTGATTAAGGGCCACAGTTATAGAGACGGAAGCGGGACGAAGGCGAAGGTGGTTTCTATGTATGTGGCATGTTCCATAGCAACACGGACATTACAAAAAAATCCGCTCCGCTACCTTCCCGCTTTCCGCCTCCATGTGTGGAGAGTTTTAGGGCAGCACTACGAAAATTTATTAATATGTAAAAGCTTATTAAACGTGAAATGATACCTTTTTTAGGGCGGGGAATGTGGTAAGTGATTTAAGATATTTTTAAGTATTTTTTATTAAGCGCAGGCAAAATCCATATTTGTGTTTACTATTAGTCATGAGGTAGGGGAAGAAACCTTTATCAATACATTTGTTAAAAAACGGGAATAACGGGGCAAGTTCTTTTAAGGCTGATTTAATTATGTGGATTGAAATGCCCCAATAATCTTCAGTTTTTTAACCGACTTCAAAAAAGGAGGAGGTTCTTAATTCGATGCGTATGTTTTTTTGTGTATGTTACGCGATTACGCCACCAATTGTAGACCGATTTCCAAATTTCTTTTTGCATTCGATAGAGTATATTCCTGGGGTGGTCCCAAAGTCACCAAGTCAGGGTCTGATGATAGGATCCCATAAAAATCGAGGAAAAACCTTAAATTTTATATATACGTCGAACGTGTTTCATATTTTTTCCGAAGTTATTCACGTATTTGCGTCTGGTAGTCATGAACCGAGCTGATGGTGGAAGGGTTCTTAACTTTTGGACTTGACCTGACCTGACCTGATCTGACCTTGGACTTGAATTTAATACCAGCTCACCTTCAGTGGTGATATTAAATTTACTAAAAAGATAATAAATGAAAATATTTTACAAAAAATAAAAACCGGCTTCGAAAACACTAAAAAGTTAAAAATAATGTAAGAATGTACATGTTGTCTGTACCTATACTTACATTATTTTTAACTTTTCAGTGTTTTGGAAGTCGGTTTTTATTTTTTATTTGTTACTGGTCATACGCAATTATAATAAAACAGTGCCCGAGTCAATGTGAATAATATTGAAGGCTATGATGTACTTTTCTACTCTATTCTAGGAGAACGACAGCTACATTGGGAAACGAGATAAGGCTGATTGTAGTAGGTATTACAAATTAATTCATAAAAATTTAATTTTTGGGGTATTTAAGGATGGAAATTCGTTATTTTTATTCTTCACGAGACATAAATGGACGAATTTCTCCTCATAATCAATTAATTTACTATAGCGTAGCGTAAGCTTTGAAGCGATCTTTATTAGGCAATCATTAGGGTTTTTCTATAATCAGGAACATCTCTTCCTTCATGTACTTTTTGCACTGTATTTCAAACAAATGATGTGATGTAATTATCAAATCGAAATAAAAAGGATAGACTACTGTATATTTTTGTGTATTGTAGTATTAGTGTTTATGTTTATTTCGTGAAATATATCTAGATAAACGTGTCTCACTGTCGAAAAAATGGTAAGTATATTATTGAATATGATTGGTTTATTCACTTGACGACGACTAAACGATTATTGCGGTACCTAATTATTCTGTAAGTACAGTCAGCAAAACCACAAGTTTGCACTTTTCGTTTTGCATTACAAAACCGCCGGTAATACGAACGTCATAAGGATGGTCTCAAAGTAAACATGTGGTCCGAGTTGGCGTGTGTACCTATATAGTTGGGCATGTTTAGGCTTAATGGCTATTATTTCAATGACTATTACTATGTACAATAAGTTATACTCCTTTGTGTCTAAAATGTCCTATTCCCATAAGTCTCAATAGCCATAATAATCTTTTTTTATTACAACATAACGTAGGTACCTAGCGTAGACTTGTAATAATCTCATGCTACCAAATTAGCAATCTTCGATCGTAAGGAACTATACATATCGTAAAGAACATGTTATAAGTTATAGCTATCGTTAAATATCATCCTTATGACGAAGGCGTAGTGTTTAGATTGCTGTATTTGTCGCGTCAAACTTGATATGTTGAACAATCAAGTCTCTCCAGCAGTGCGAGTAGGATAGACGTACGGCGGGAAATCTCCCCCTACAGCTAAAGTTGCAAACAAAAAGGTGGTTGAACATAAAAATCAATAATGGGTGACGCAAAAAGAGGGCAAGTCTGACCCTACGTATTAGTCCGTTGAAATTCTTTAGACGTTTGCTGTAAACAACATTTTCATGAGCTATATGGCATTTTGAAATATGTATGTTTTTGTATTCCACAGATAGAGACTTAAAGGGGTTGTACAATTCATTATTATGTTTTATCGGCTAGATAAATATCTTAGGTGTTCATGATATTTTTAGTACCTATATTTCATCTAGCAGTAGGAAATTCGGGATAAATGTCTATGTGTACGTCCGCAAACATATTCCATCCATACTTATTCACAAACCTCGAAATTATAATACTGTAGAATTAATATTAAAATTTTCGCACATAATCCTCGCGCAAATATACCTAGTTATAGCCTAGATTAGGTAAAGGTCCGGTGCTGATATGCAAGTGGGTGAAGCCACGGGCGTAGTTACACATAAAGAAGTCTAACGCAAATATAAGTACGTTCCGTATACATATATTGGGAATCTTAAGGAAAAACTGGCTAGTTTGATACTCATGTAATTGTTAGATTAGTTTAAATACAAAGGTTTGATTGACCTTTTCAGAGTTAAAATTACTGTTCTGGAATTACCTACTTATAATAGTTTGGTTCCGGTACATTTGGAAGATGAGAAAGTAGGTATATGTGAGTTAGGCCACAGTGGTTATGTATTGACGTATAGTTAAATTTGATTCACTCACAAAATAGGATCGCTAATGTTATGTAATGGACAGTGGACAGTTTAGAAAACTCGGTCTGCGATGAGGAATTTATCATGTCGGCTAATAAATAAAATATGAAAACAGGCCAACACAACAACAATTGATCAGCACATTAACATTACTTAAATCACCCGGCTGAATTATATCAACGGCAGATGGTTTTTATTGTTAAACTGATCCTTACTTTAGCTCTCCTGTGAATGATTAAAGAATTTAGGAGAAGGTTGATGTCGCAGGTTATCAAGTTTAAATAAATGCCCACTACGAACTTTTCAATATTTGGGTTTGAAGTTTTAAATTGTTATTTATTTCAGTATCTACATATCTACATCTAGAATCTTCTGAATTGTCCGTAGTGTTAAGCATCGATAAAACGTAAAATAAAATTTAATAATAATCTATCAATAGTAAGAAAATCTAGCCAGCTGTTTAACGTGAATTAGCATGAGTAGATTCCGAACCCGTGGGATGTTTAAGAAGAAATTGCTTCATTGTAATGTTTTTTTTTGTAATTACAATAATTTCGACAACAGTGGTTAACACCAATTTATTACCTACTTAATTATTAAAGTAAACAGTAAAATTAAATGCCTAAGCATAAAATCAGTCTAGGCATATCGAGCAGAAAGTTAGTAAGCGAGGACGTTATCGACAGATAAGTAAAAAAAGACTCTCCCCAAGGGTCTGGTGGTTCAACGACCCTAGGGGCGCGCCCGAAATAGTCAGCGCGGGGGTCTGTGACACGACCCTGTATTTATACGCAGCAACGCAGTCGATTTGAGGGCAGACATGTTTCTTGGTAGCGCGTTCCAATCGCTCACGAGAATCAAATGACATGCTATTAATTTTTTCTGTCATCTGTTTTAAAGGGACATCGTCTCGTTGCGTTTTTAGATTCTCGTGACTTAATTTCTGTAATGTATGTAACATTTCTGAAATAAATGTAACAAATCTACTGCAAAGTAAACAATACGTTCTCGTTGATTTTCAGTATACCTTAGGTGATATTCAGTATGTAGGTACCTTACCTTATCTAAAAACTATAATGTGATATAAAGCGCTTATCAATAAGTGCCTGTTATGGTCTATACTGATTAAAGATTTTTGATTTTGGGACTCGTTATATTTTAAAACAAATAACTTATTAAATTTTTTATCTTTACTGTTCTTTTAGAATTAATATTTAATATCCTCGTACAGGGAGGAAATTATAGACTTGTATCTTATTGTTTTTAATTGACATTGTTTAAATAATTTATCAACTAGCTACTTATCTATTTACAATAATAAATTATTACCTATGTACTTATAACAAAAAATAACAAAAACACGACTTCATCATATTTATAAAAGGTTAAATTTCAATCAGCAGCTATTTTTAAATATTTTACTTAGATATCGATGTAAAAGGTTATTATTTTCCTTTTGATTATTGTTATTAATTAATCTTCATAAATTTTAAATTCTCAACAGCTTACTTCAAAACGCTCCAGTGAAAATTTTTCAATTGCTACATCTAGTTTGTTGGATTTCCAGTATTTAATACATAAATATATATTTTTATGAATGAGATTAGCTACAGTTGCAATATTTTAGCAACATATAGGTAGAAAAAGGACAAACAAGTTCTTTAAGTAAATACAGTTTATGTTACTGAAAACATCCCTGTAAATCTGGCTTTTAATTGTAATTTAACCTAGTACCTATTAGCTCTAGAAATGACAAACCATCTAACGACATTTTTCTGGAATAATGACTAAGAATAAATAAGAAGCCCAACTCAAGAAATCCAATAAAAGCATTACAATAAATAATAATAATAACCTGTGTTCCTTTGTACCATGTAAGGCATTTCTGAATTGTAAATAACTATCAGCACAGTATAACAATAGAACCAATAAATTTTAAATAGGGCTAATTTTTTTAAATAATTTGATCTATCTCGCTAAATTCAAGAAACTACTATTTATTATGCTAATAAGAAGTTTTAAAAATCGGCCCAAAGTTTATCATACGAGGAGTGTCCTTTGCTTTGCTATTAATTTTAATCAAGACATTTGATTTAAATAGGAGAAGATTCATTTAAAAGTGCGCGACATATTCCCGATACATAGGTATTAAATGTGCATAAAATTCAAAAGATTTTTGTTAGTAAATAAAATGTATAATTAAATAACATTTATGATGTGAAATAAATCAATTAACATTTAAATAGCAAAGCCATGGAATAATTTTTGCATGTTTATGTGACTGTTACTGTACAATCATATTAAATTATAACAAAAAAGGGATACTAGTAAAAACATCTCAAAAATACAAAATATTTAAATATTTCCAAAATAGTCTCTAATTTGAAATTCAATTTATTGGACTGAACAGAAAAAACTTCAAGCTCACACAAGACAAAATAGCTAGGTACATATACCAAAAAAGACGGCTAAATAATTAACTGAAGAGAAACGAATTTTTATCACCTGTGTATGGAAATGATTGTTAAGCTGAGGTTAGACTAAAGAACACTACTCTTTAAGAAGACCAGATACCTACATGAGAATGAAGTGAATGTAAAATCATAATGATACTTTGTTATAATTATAGGTATATACATTATAGCTGATTAATTAAGCAATAGGTGACTGCAGAAAAGATTTAATATAAGCCTGATTAAAAAGTACAAATTATTATTTGAAGAAAAGACTCACTAGGAAATAGAATAACAAAAATGTATGAAAGCTATGTTGATAAGAAGAATACACGAGTAATTTCAAAAGAAAAAAATGGGCCTCAAAGAACCTACATTCCTGCTTGAAATTAATATCTTATCAGATTATGTTTAGGTTTGGTCATTTGACCGATAAGTTTTTTACTTTGGAACATAGCACACCAGAGACTCACCGGAAAAACGCCGAAAATATTCCAAATGTATCACAAGCGAACAGGAAATGTAACACGAAATATTATTGGTTTACTTGGCAAGTACCTCGTGCTCTTACGGGAGCATAATGATGGTTTAAACATGATCACAAAGCCAACATTTGGCCGATCCCAAAATAGTTACCGCAGGCCCCAACTAATGTTATAAACATTGGAGCGAGGAACACACACTGACATGCTTGGCCCCGAAACGAGAAAAAAATCAATAGCAATAATTTAGGAGAAAATTTATCTTGGACTAGGATAAAGTCGGTTAAAAAATATTATACAATGCACCCAAAGACGCAATGGTCGTCGCTATTAACTGAAATTCTGCAATTTTCCCAACTGCAAAACCTCTTAAGGTTGTAAACCACAAAAATAGACTAGTACTCACATTTAAGAACCTCACGACTCGACATCACGTATGCAATTAGCGTCCTCCTATGTTTTTTAACGATGAAAAATCAATATTTTTTAAGAGCACAAAATTGTTCATATTTTTCCATAGGGGCCTCGTTTTCCTCCTGTCTCAGTCTCACTGATACTTAAAAATGGAAAACCTATTGCAAGAAAACTGTGGAAATGAAAGAGATGCATATACGTCGCCGAATGTAAATAATGACAGAGGTAAATCATAACAAAAGAGCGAGACGGCGAATAGATCCTAGGAGGCAGCGTTAACAAAAACAAAAGATTACATAACGATTTAATAAAAGTGAGTACGTACCGGTACAGTATTGTTAATGTGTAGATTATGACAATAAATAGGATATTTTTGAAGTGTTCAACATCGCGTATGCATTTTAGGGGCAAGCGGTCACCCGTCCGTCACGCGACGCCATATGCAATTGTCTGCAATCGACTTGTTCCTAATTTCGGATTGCTCCGCTTAAATGCATTGCGTTATAATATTTCATGGTTAGTTTTATTATTTTACAATATTTATGGTTTAATCATTTATTGCAATACGATACGATTAAAATAAATTCAGCAATAAATCACAAATAAAATTGAGTTATTCTTATTAGGATAAAGAGTTTTAGTTATATGGCAACACTATATTTGACGTAAAATAAATGTAATGGCGGGAGATTCAAAATCACAACAGACACAACATATTGGTCGCCTCGCATTAGTGTTCTGTGGCCTCGCTTCTCCGACGTCGACGTAGCAGGTGGATCGTGCTGAGCATGTGCTTGCTTGCTTTCCCATCATAGAAATTTAACAAAATTCAGGTATACTAAACACTCAATACCACCTCACGATGCGAAAGACTTATGTTCAAAAAAGGTTATTGACTACCTTACCAGTTAAATGAAGGACTGGTCCTGGTCAGCTCAAAAGAGCTGTACAGAGGCCCAATTCTACTAATAAGTTATAGCCGAATCGTAACTGAACCGTTGCGGTGGACCTTTCGGAGCGCTTATATTGCCATTCAACTGTCGATGACGTGATAATGTGGCGTTCTGATTGGTCGATCGCAACAGTTCAGGTTTCGATTCGGCTGTAACTTATTAGTAGAATTGAGCTGGTCACAGTAGCTCGCTGGTTGTCGCTTTCAATTCCCTGCTATTACAGAGAAATAGATAAAATTGATCCATCCAGTAGTGTCGGAACTATAAGGATCAAATTCTGGGAAGTTAGATATGTTAAACAGCAATGAAGAGGAAACTGATTCAAAAAAAATATATTATCGTGTCCCAGATAGCAATGGCAAGTCTGGCAAGTTTGAATCAAACTTTCTAGTGTCCTATTGACAAACTTGCATGATTTTTGTTTTTTCCGACAGTACCTATACAATGTTGCAATATACATACAATATTGCCTCAACAAACTTTAAAAAGCGACTAGTTTGCTGGGGCAATATTGTAAACTTTAAAAAGCGACTAGTTTGTTGGGGCAATATTGTATGTACATTGCGTTATTGAAAAAACAAACATCATGCAAGCTTAAAACAAACATGATGCAAGCTTGTTGGTGGGAAACTAGAAAGTTTGATTCAAACTTGCCTCAAGTGTGGCAAGTTTGAATGCTATCTGGGGTAATAGGACAGCGGCATTGGTTGGCATGGCTGCCCCCCTAGGCAAGACGTTTTTCGATAATCGCTAACGCAATCGCTAGAAGGAAAATGTATGCGATTTGACATATGCTGTCGTTTAGTTTTCGAGCGCAATTGTCAAATCTCATACATTGTCCATTTAGCGATTGCGTTAGCGATTATCGAAAGGCATCTTGTCTAGGGGGTCTGGACTGGATGTTGGCGACTGGCCGCGTCGTCAGCTGTCGTCGCAAACTGACATGACTGAACGGTTGCCCATGATTATGTATGGCACGCTATACTTGACGTAAAATAATAAACGGTACGCTATACTTGACGTAAGCAAATAATAATAAACGACAAAAAAATATAAGTTTCAAAAAAGAGTACTTACAATACCTATAATACCTAGGTACTATGTTTGCTAAGAGATTCTCAAATTTCATTGCACCATTTCTAATAAATAATAAAGTAAATACTATTCTAAATATTTACGATAAACCTAAACGTAAATGCAAGGTATTTCTAAAAGAATGGCTAAGTGTATAAATTAGACTACCAGAGAACAGAGCAATTAATGATTTTATAATAATAAAATCTTTTCATCTTTTATTTAAGTAACATACATTGATACCAAATAACTAATATTTTGCATGATTTACTTATATATTATAATCATAAAATATACATCCTACATAAGTTACAAAAAAAAACAATAAGTACATATTTTTAATTCAATCCAGAATGATATGTACCTATAAGAACAGGCTAGACCTAGTTTAGGTATTTAAGTTTCAATGTGTGTGTAAAACTATATTTTGATCAATAAAATGATTATTATTATATTATTATACTGGTGAAGTAGATACACCACAGTAACACATCGGACAGTCTGAACTGCAGTCCAGTTTTCATATCACACACGCAAAACGAATATTGCCTTTCGGTTCGACGGCCACATATTAGCCGGCCGGTTGACAGTTTGGTTATGAGATCGACGCAACGTCTCGTCGAGATTGTTCGACAGAGGTTGGATTCGTCAAGCGGCCACGAATTATTGGAGGCCGTCGTCAGGTCTAAGTCTTAGGTATATTAGCCGAGCCCACCCTGTTGGTGTGCCTGGCCTGGCGACGCCAGCGCATTGCAGCGAAATATTTTTTTCAGAATTATAAATAATTATATTTACCTGGACTGATATTCTTGTTTCTATTTAATGTGGAATTAATTATTGTATTTTTGATAAAATTACCTAAAAAGATTCTATTTTTATGGAAACTAGTATGCATGGCGATGAAAACTGAAAACATCGACCTGTCACGGGAACCCTCATATTGAATAGATAAAGTCTCATTATCATCATCATCTCAGCTGCACGACGCCCACTGCTGGGCATAGGCTTCCCCCATGGATCTCCACAACGATCGGTCCTGTGCTGCCCACATCCAGCGGCTTCCCGCGACCTTTGCCAGATCGTCGGTCCGCCTGGTCGGGGGCGTACCCACTGAGCGTCGCCCGGATCGTGGTCGCCACTCAAGAACCGTTCGGCCCCAACGGCCATCGGTTCTTCTCGCTATGTGTCTCGCCCACTGCCACTTCAGCCGAGCAATCCTTTGAGCAATGTCGGTTACTTTAGTTCTCCTGCGGATCCCTTCATTTCGGATCCGATCACGCAGGGAGACCCCAAGCATTGCTCTCTCCATTGCCCGCTGAGCGACCTTGAGCCTTCGGACGAGACTATAGTCTACTCTAGGATATAATTTTTGATCATGACTTTCTTTTCCAATAAATAAAATGAGCAATATAAAAGGTGGTGGTTGATTTACATATTTGATAACGCTTTATTTCTTTTCAATTAAATTAGTGTGGCTGACTAGCACAGACATCACTGTTGGAAAGAGAAACGGGAAAGTATGGAACGCCTGCTGCATCTATGCGATTCTCTAGATCGTAAAATGAGCCTCTTTGGGATCGAATAATCAAAAGTAGACGGAGGACTAGTAAAGCAATCCCAATAGCAGTGGTGATGGTGATGGCAATGTATAAACCAATAAGGTCAGGGGGTGCGTTTGGGGAATGGCTAGTCCGATCCCGAGCGTGCCTTCACCGGGGGTGGAGAGGTTACTGGAGGGTGGTTTAGCGCGTATGGGGTTTTTACCCGAGTCCTACGGCATATCCAAGGGACAGCCTTGTCAGCTTCCAGTCCCTTGTAGTACCGTAAAGGGATTCCCCGCCCTAAAAAAGGGGGAGTAGCACTAAAGATTCAAAGGGGTCGAAATGCATGCCTGCAAACCTTACATACTTAATTAGCGTTTCCCTGATTGTCATGGGATCCCATCATCAGATCCTGACTTTGGTGACCTTGGGACCACCCTAGGAGTATACTCTACCGAATACAAAAAGAATTTTGAAAATCGGTCCACAATTGGCGGAGTAATCGCGTAACATACACACAAAACACGCGTTGGAATCACCATAAAATTTAAGTTTTCTTCGATTTTCATGGCATCCCATCATCAGATCCTGACTTTGGTGACCATGGGACCACCCTTGGAGTATACTCTATCGAATCCAAAAATAATTTTGAAAATCTGTCCACAATTGGCGGCGTAATCGCGTAACATATACCCAAAAAACAACATACGCATCGTATTGAGAACCTCCTCCTTTTTTGAAGTCGGTTAAAAATAAGCCCTAATCAAATCATTTATTAGCCGCAGTGCCAGTGCATTGACACATTAACGGGTCTAAGGCTCTGGGTAATTTCAGTTTTTCGTAGACCAGTGACACTCAGTGGCGTAGCTAGCATGGGTGGCACCCGGGGCGGAAATTGTGGTGTCATCCCAGGATGAAAAATTTGGTATTACATAAAGTATGATTTATTAATTGATATACAACTGAGTGTCGTAGGTTTATTAAAACATATATAAACGTCCTATACATATATGCTTAAAATCTTTTCTTTTTTGATGATGTCTTCAAAATTTATATTTTGTGTGGTCTCGTGTTCTATAGTTATTTGAGATTGTTAGTCTTATTTCGGTCATTGTGGCTCGCAGGTAATTTTTAATTAATTTCAGTTTGCTAAAATAACTAATTTCTAGCGCGAAAAGTGCTAAGGTGCACTGGTTAGAGCTAACAACAACAATAAAACTAATTCCAAAATTTTGTAATTCCTAGAATACACTTCCGTGTTATAAGTAATAAATATACATTTAAAAAATAACTAATAATTCATTATTGTTATTTTATTAAAACTTGGTTATATAGCCCTTAAGTCATTGCTTTATTAATGATAAACATTGTCATGATTTGTACAAATTTATTTTTCAACTGTCGGGTGTCACCCCCAAACGGGTGACACCCGGGGCGGTACTACCTACGCCACTCTGACACTCGATATTGAAGAAATACTTAAATAAATATGGTCGAATTAGGCCTCAAAAACCTGGCTCTAGGGTGAGTAAGGCACTAAATGCTTGAATTAGTGTTTCCATATTAAGTAACAAAAGAAGAGTTCAAATGTTGCAAGTCGTATATCAAGTTTGAGCGAAATTAGGGTTATTAGCCCTAGTGGCATGGCCCTAGGTGTAGGTCCTTGGGTGCTAGTATCAGCATCTACATTCTCAGCATCAAAAATCCTGTTCAATAAGTTCATTTCACCACTCATATCTCCCCACCGAAGGGCTCGGGCCTACACTAAGTTAGGGTGTGTAGTGTAGGTCTTAGGCCTCGTTTACGGAGACGCGGGGCGTCGCGCGTCGCGTGTGGCGAGGCGTCTCGCGGCGCGTCCGACGTTGTTTGTGTTTACGGTGGGGCGGCGCGTGAAGCGGCACTCATAATCGCACGCGTAAACACAAACATATGGCAATATACGATGTTGTTCATAGAGATGCGAGACGGGAAGCGTGGCGGTGCCCGCCGCGGCACCCGCGGCGCATCCTCAAGCGTGTAGCGAAGCACGCGGCGGGCATCGCTTCATCGACAATTGTCGCTGCGTGCGCCGCGCCGCCGCGATGAACGCCGCGTGAGACGCGGCGGTGCCATCCGCGGACTCGGCCGTAAAAAACGCGCCATTTCAAGCAAAGGCGTGTAAAATCGCTTCTCCGTAAACACACTCATACAACGCCATATTTTTGAATTCTGTGCGGGCCGCGCCGCGCAACGCCCCGCGTCTCCATAAACGAGGCCTTAGTCAACACACTGGGCCAGTGCGGATTGGTCGACTTCACATACACCTTTGACTTTGCAGATATATGCAGGTTAACTCACGATGTTTTTACCTACTTCACCGGAGGAGCGTCGGACAAATGTACAACCGGCATCAAAAGTAGATAAGCATTTTAGTACCATGTCATACCAACTATTCCTTTTATTTAGTATGGTTACACCTATATTGCATTGTTAATAGTTGGTGTACACGGTACTAAAATGTTCATCTACTTTTGAAGCCGGCTGTACATATGAAATTCGAAAAATGAAAACACATTGGACTACATGGTAATAAATATTTTAATTTATAGTTTTTGAAGTGGTATAGTTTTGACAAGCAGTAAGGTAAAAGGCTAGATGAATGAAAAATTTTTTTACTTTAATAGAAGCTCATTCATATAATAAACAGAAAAAAAATCGGTTTTCGAATAACTATAAAAACTACCAAGATATAAGGTGTTAAAGATTTTTCTCCATCTCTTTGTAGCAAAACGGCAATTTACATAAAATAAGAGTTTATATGGCCGTACTCAACAATGACGTCACGACTGATGTCGGATCTCTCTGTCTAATCGCTTCCAAATTTAAGCTGTTAATTTGTATCAAGTGCTTGTATCTCATGTATTTCTAAGCCGATTTTAATTCTAATTTCACAAGATTGCATCTTTTTCTACGGTATTCACGAGACGTGAAAATTAGAATTCAGTCATCATCCCAATTCATAAACGTCTAACGTATTTTATCATTTTTAGCCAATCTTGAATTGAAGTTCTGAGGGTTATTGAACTTCTTCTGTCTTGAACTATCTGGCTTCAGCCAAAAACCTTCAGTCGGACACTAAAAACGATATATAACATATCACAATCACAATATTTATTGTATGCATTGTGAAAACTAGTTCCCGTCCTTGCCCTTTACATATTTATAAAAAATAATTTATTTTTGATTTTTTAAAAAGCGTCGCCCTAAATATTTAGAAAATTCCAAGCAGAAAAGGTTATTTATATCTGATTTGTCTATTTTTTTTTTTTTAAAAAAAAAAAACGTCGCCCCACACTAGGATTTTCTCCTGTATCGTGGGTGCAGTTACAAACATAGAATATCACATGCACATACGCCCAGACCGGAACAAACTTCTGTAGGCCATACAAAACATCTGTCCCGTGCGGGAATCGAACCCGCAACCCGTTGCGCAGTAGGCGATCACTCGACCTCTGCGCTAACCGTGTCTATGGATGACATCTGTAAAAATTCCGTCAAATTAAAAATCGAACCTTAATCGTTTTAAAAAATGTTGTGTACATTGAGGTGTACATTCTGTAAAATACACAGAAATAAGTCTTACTTATAATTTTATTTTAAATTCTACGTTGCCGTATACAGGGTGGAAATAAGTAATGGGCCCTGAAGGGTAACGACTTTAAGTCCATAAGATAGATAGGTACATTCCTTTATTTTGAAACAGAAAGAAAACTGCATTCACCGATTTGACGAAAAACTTACCCGAACGCCCGAACTGTGAATCGAACCTGCTAAATTTTTTAAAGTAAACGATTTTTATTTTATTCCATTCATCGTAACAGTGAATGGTTAAAGATAAAGAAATATTTTCTCGTCTATCCATATCTATTAAAAATATTTAGAACATAATGGAGTTAATCAACATTACCTAGACTATAACCTTCAACAAGTAAAAGAACACGTTATATTTTTTATAACTCTTACATCCAAAGATATTGTATGAAGGATAAGCTTGCTAATTGATCTCTAAGTACCTTAGAACTCTTAAATAAAAAAATGAGAATCTGTCCTTATGCGAATAATCCAAAAATTCTTTCAATACACATAGACGAAAAAAAATTAAAGATGGAACGTTATCGTTAACGTTAAAACGGATCCTTAATATGGAAATTTCGAAAACGATTCTAAAAACAACTACTGAATCGATTTATATAAATTTTTCATGGGACCATTTGAAAAGTATACCCTTTCAAACAAAAAAAGAATTATTGGGTAATTCTTTTTTTGTTTGAAAGGGTATATCGGTCCAGGCGTCTTCGAGTAATCTTTTAAATTAGAAGCGGGTTTGTGGTTCACCCGTGACACAAGTGGAATTTAGATAATCTTTGAATGCAGTTTTATTTCTTTTTATAAATAAAGGAATGTTTCCTTTAAGCAAAATAATCTATCCTAATGATTTAAAGTAGTTTCCTTTCAGGGCCCATTGATGTTTTCCAACCTGTATATTATGTATATATGAAGAAAGTTTTAGTAAATCATGCTCAATATTTTTATTTGTAAAATCTGCCAGACTGACATTAAAAAAATGTCCGCTTCTCTATTGTTTAGGGGCTACTTTTACCTCGTTTCTTGACTGTATTGAAATAGGTGTGTAAAATGAAACAATTTTTAAGTGTATGTATTACTTTAATATTATTTTTACATTCTGAATCTAACTTCAGAAAACGAATGCAACACAGATACGAGGACCTTAATCACATTATCTTCATAATAATACAAGCAAGCACATGATAGTTATTGAATATAATTTTATGTGAGTGGGTTCAATAGGAAGTATAATTATTAAGTTTTCTTCTTTATTCTTGTTTTTCGAAGACAGACGCGTAAAGGTCGCCACCAATTTGTCTGAAAATAAAAAAAGCATAACATTACTCTATAACATAATCTTCGTATCTATACTAATTATATTAAAGTGGAAGTTTTGATGTTTTTAAAACTGGACTATTGACTCGATGTAAACAATGCAATGTAAATCTGCCTGCCTTAATTGCGGCGTCCAGCCTTTGTAGCCAAGTCTTTGCTCGACAATGACAAGATGAGTATTAAATGTGGATGTTACTGCTCGAGTTGATGTAATATACGGGGATGATAAATGATAAATAAAACTTGGCAGTTGAGTAGTTGCTAAGTGTACACTGATTGAATCACTTAATACTGTTCGAGCGACGCAAAGCAGGCATACAAAAATGCTGCGCATGCAGTTTACGTGAACATGTTGTGTCGTGTGGGCTTGCCCGTACAGGTATTATTGACGGACGATGACATACGGACACATATTCAAACTGAGACAAACATTTAGAACATTTTCTATAAAAAATATAAAATATGTTATATTGATGACGACAAGGACGGCGCGGCGGCGCGACGGCAAAGTGGCTACATCGTATTCGCAGACGCGTTAACATAGAGTTTCATTTGCGAGATATGAAACAAAACAGAAAGATGGATATAATTATCGTCGGAAACAATCCGCGGGAATTTAATTTATGTAATTCCTTTAAAATAAAAATAAGTTGGGGTGTCTAAGATTTTGCGTCACTAAATTAACACCGTGACGAAAATAATGCCTCATCATAACAGCTCATATACGTCCCCACCGAGGGACTCGAATCTACCCTAAGTTAGGGTGTTTAGGCCTTAGTCAACCACGCTGGCCCTGTGCGGATTGGTATGATGTCTATGTATGTGTTATTCCGAAAAAATGTAAGCATTTTGGTAAAGCCACATCAAAGCGTCTCTAGAAAACATAAATTATATTGACGTTTTTTTAGTTACTAAAAAAATTTTGTGTGCTTGTTCAGACAAGCAAACTGAACAACTTCGACTATGGGACCAACTTTGAAATCACAAAAAAAGTCAGCTGTTGCATACATCTAGGTTCAGTGAATGTTGAACATTTGTATGGGACAGTTGATTTTTTTTGCGATTTCAAAGTTGGTCCCATAGTGAAAGTTGTTCACTTTGCTTGTCTGAACAAGCACACAAAATTGTTTCGGTAACTATAAAATAAACTTGTATATTAACAAGTGGTCCTTCGAGCCTGATCGAAGGACCACTTTTTAAAGAGAGCTGGTATTTGTGAGGAATCTAATAAAAGTTTAGGGCTTAGGAAAATACCATATATTATATTTTTAGACAGTGAGCAGATATTGACAAGATATTGTCATATACAGAGTGTAAAAAGACGTATACCGAAGCCCGCGTCTACGCATTCAGACCATTAAATAAGGCAATATAACGAAAAATCAATGATGTGAAACGAAATTAATTTTTAGGCTTTAAAAAAATAACGACAATAAATACTACGCAATGTAACGCGTGCCCGCGCCTGGCTTGGGCGTCCGGATATCGCGTCGATGTTAGTGAGTCAGTGTGAGTGGTTTTGAAACTAATAGTTGCTGAGATATTCAAGGTTAGTTACAATTTTTTTTTCGAGATATTTATACAAAACTGTTCGAAATGTATTTCGATAATTTTCGTCCAATGAAACGTCTTAAAAGTTGGTGCGCACGCTTTTTGAAAGTTTTTAAAAGTTTTACGATCAATTTCACGAACCGGAACGGTGATTTCACGAACCGGAACGCTATTCCGCCGTATTCCACGAGACGGAACGGTAACTTCATAAATTTTCACGAACCGGAACGGCGTTCCGGCGCGTTCCTGCTCAATTCGAGCACTGACTGCATACGTCTTTACACCTGTATATCATAGACATAGAATTAGGCGTCTCGATATAGGTTTGGTGTCGTTGACATGTTCAGCGAGTGTAGTGTAGTGTGCCGTCACACCCAAGGACACTCCATACAACGTTCGCAAATCAATTACCTATTACTACTACTTAAACAAATGACGTTCGTACATGCGCAAATGTGTGCGTGGAATCTAGTAGGGCTGAGTGAGCGATTATCAATGGAAATGACGCGGGAAGTGCAGCGACTGCCTTCTCTTTCACCCGCATAGCGCTGTCTCTGTTATCGCCCGGCGCTCGCGTCTACTCGTCCGAGTGATCGCGCTCGCCCTTGTTTATGTGTCAGTGATGTCTACAACGAAGTACGGGGAGGTGAGTGGCCGTTCTGTATGTACTATTATACAGGGTGTAAATGAACACCCCAATAACATTTAAGGGTATGTATGGGTTAGAAGCTTTATGACGACATCTTGATAAGACTAGGTATTGAATGGACTAGATCTCAATTGGACTAAGTCGTAGTTGGCCTAAATCTTGATTCAACTAAATAGCAAAGTGACTATATCGATATTTGACTAAGTCTCAGTTGGTCTACATAGCGATATGTCGTACAGTTATGTTGAAAATTACAATAAAGGACTACCCTTATAAGTAGGTAGATGGAGTAGGTACTTACGTGTGTACATAATACGTCACCTCTTTAATATTATCTAAGAAGATAATACTAGGCGTAGAGTACGGACATAGATAAAACTTTTTCTATAGCTTTGATATTGTCACTTCGACATTTGCATTTGGCATATTATTGTGAATTTCATTGCTAAAATTTCTAAAATGAAAAATAATCCTGATCTCAAATTTATAAAAAATAAAAAAATAACCTTTTTCAAGAAGAAATATGCAAAAGTATGCTACACTGGGAAAGGTTTTCTTCGGCGATGGCACATTCAAACGAGTGCCTAAGCCGTTTTATCAGTTGTTCTCCTTACACGTTGATGTAGATAGTACCGCAGATACTTCCAATGTATTTCCAGTATTGTATGCTTTGTTGCCAAATAAGCATGAAACAACTTACGTCGCACTATTCACTATAATACGAGACGTCCTGAATGTTCAGATTACAAATTTTAAATGCGATTATGAATTGGCACTCGTTAATTCATTTCGGGTGGTTTTTAAAAACGGAGCAGTAACTGGATGCTACTATCATTTCAATAAAGCTGTTTGGAAAAAAGCATCCGATCTTGGTTTGACTAAAAATGAAGAAGGAAAAGACATCGCCAGAATGACCGCCAATTTGCCTTTTCTACCATCCGCCTGCATACAAGAGGCATGGTCAGCTATCGTTGATGAATTTCCAAAGTCACCTGAGTTGGACGCTTTTAATAGCTATTTTTGTAGGCAATAGTTGAAGGATCCCGTTTTAATTTCATGTGCAAAAGAAAAACACAGAACTAATAATAAATTAGAGGCATGGCATCGCCGCCTTAATGTTCGGATGGAGCATAAACCAACTTTGGTGTTATTTTTATTCAATTTAAAAAAAAAGAGGCTGCGATTCAAGACACTAAAATTCGTAACGTTTTATTTGAAGTTCAAAGGAAAAAAGAAATGACTAGTATTCAATCGCAAATATACACGAGAATTGAATAAATTTGTGGTGAATGAAGTAACGGCCATCGAGTGTTTAAGAAATATTTGTGACTTAATACGTAGATATAAGTAAATTAATTAAACTTAAACAACGTATTTTCATTTCTGTAACTGTACTTCAAATGACAAATGACTATTCAGACGTCAACGCTATCTAGTCCTATCACGATCTAGTCAAATATCAATACAGTCCGACCGCGATGTTGTTCTATTCAGCTTTAGTCTTACAGCGATCTAGTCTTTTTGACAACCTAGTCATATCGAGATGTCGTCATAAAGCTTCTAACCCGTATGTATCCATCAGAAGTAGAGATTCTGTAGGAAAAATATTAGGGCTAACAAACCTACTTTTTTCCCCATACAAACTAAATAAATTATTTTTTGGTATTAAGTGCCGACAGCCCTACGTTAGCGTACGAGGAATACTACGCTCACGTCGTACAAACTAAATAAATTATTTTTTGGTATTAAGTGCCGAAAGCCCTACGTAAGCGTACGAGGAATACTACGCTCACGTCTGTCACGTGTCATTTTGTGTTTAAATTTCTTTTGTGTTAAGAGCTGATTATGGTTGTCACTTGAAAGTTTTTGCTTTCAGTTTAAAATCAAATAACTCTGAAACTATTGGGGTTCTAGGTCTCAGACGAGCACCGAAGGTCCATTTAGTATCTAACTTATATGCCCATTGATTTACTACCAAACATAGATAGAGCGCTTCATACAAAAACGCGCTTGAAATCTGTCACCTAATCGACTATACATTTGTACTCGCTGATATATAGCCCGAATTAAAATTACCATAAAGAAAGTTCCGTATTTACCGAATTCAACCTTATTCTACATTATTATCATTACCGCAACTTTTGAATGAGCACTTCGGCATGTTGACGTGCCGACAGCTATGGAAAAGAACTGCACGAATCGCTATTGGGCAGTTCTTCACCGGCCCACTTTTCGAACGTTCATGCGTTATCTACGTTTGGTAGTAAATCAATGTATATGCCCCATAAATGTTATTGGGGTGTTCAGTTACACCCGGTATACTCTGTGATATAGGTTTGGTGTCGTTGACACGTTCGGCGAGTGTAGTGTAGTGTAGTGTAGTGTGCCGTGCCGTGTGCCGTACCGTCAGCAGAGCAGGTCGGGCGCGGAGCGGTGCAGCAGGTCGGCGGCGGCGCCGACGGCGGCGCGCCAGGCGGCCACGCGCGCCGCCAGCGCCGCGGCGCCCGCGCGGCCCAGCGCGCGCGGCCGCACCCACGACACGCGCACCTGCGAGCTCACCTGCGCACGCGCGCACCGCACGACCAACGCACACTTTAGTACAGGGTTTCTTAAAGTGGGGTCCACCGGACCCCTTAGGGGTCCGCGGCATGTGTATCAGGGGTCCGCAGTAGGTCATAATCTGTAAACATATTTACTTGGAAAGCGTGTAGTAATTGTCGAAGACAATTCCACAATTACTTCACATTCTCATTGAGGTCAACAGCACCCTTCTCATTAACCAAGTAGTAAGTGTAATGAAAGAATCAATAATAGTTTTTTTTAATTAATATAAAGAAGGCTTTTTTCATTTCCAAAAATATTTTTGACTGGGTCCGTGGAATTGTTCAAATTGTGGAAGTGGTCCACGACTGCAAAAAGTTTAAGAAACCCTGCTATAGGACATTCAACATAAGAAAGTTCCCCTGACAGGTCGAGTTTTTCCGTTTCATGCACACTAGACTGCGTGATTGAAAATATTATGTTTCGATACAATACAATTTGTCTCTTTAGGTTATTTTCATCAAAAATGCAATAGTTAATTCCGCATTACTTAAAAACAAGAATATCAGTCTCTAGTTAAATAAAATTACGATTCTGAAAAAATGTCTGGTTTAAAGTTTACAAATAAAATATTTGTGTAAAGTATAAGTTCCGATTCACGACTCAAATGAATACCTAATTTAACAAATATTTTATCAGAATTATAAATAATTATATTAAATGTTTCTATTAAATGTGGAATTGATTGTTGCATTGTTGATAAAAATAACCCAAGCAGATGTTATATTTTTAAAACATAATATTTTTAATCACGGAAACTAGTGTGCATGAAACGGAAAAGTTCGTCCTGTCAGAGGAACCTTCTTATCTTGAATACACGCGATGGGCGATTGTTACTAAAAACAAGAGAATAATTCGATTGTTGTATTTATTCGAAGACATGCGAATAACTATTGGTGTTATTCGAATTCGTTATTATAATTAGAAATTGAATTCAGCGGGGATTTGTCACACACAATACAGTACACTTTCGCAGGATTTTTTTGTCTATACTCTAGTTGTAAAACAAATTGTTAAGGGAGGTTTTTCTTAAGAGAGAACACCATGAAGTTTCAAAGGTTTGACAATTTTCTCTTATAACCAGGTGCATCGTACGCTTGTATCTCATTTAAAATAATATAAAAAAAACCTTTCTTGCTAAAAGTACTAATCAAGCACTACAACTACTAAAAGTTGACTTCATATACCAAATTCTCGACTGACCTGATCAATATGCCCCTTAATAAGATTTTCTGCCAGTGCCTTCATGATGAGCAACTCCACATCGTCCATCGTGATCCTCGCTTCAGAAGCGATCTCAGTGAAGCTCAGCTTACGTTGGGCGGAGTTGCGTTTGAACGCCATCTGTGTGGAGAATGAAAGACTTTGATACAGATTATTCTAGCTTCCACAGTTTGAAGTAGTTAGAGACAAGAAGTAAGATAGCTTAGTTCTATATTGATATACAACGTGTTAAATAAATTATGCACAACATGAATATGGTTTGTTCAGAATCAAGGGTAGAATCTACTTCACTAATAAAAATATGGGTCAGATTTTATCCAAATTAAAATTTTCAACTATGCCGCTTCTTTAATTTGCTTAACTCTATCGTCTTTATCTTTTATTGGCGGCACGACGGCTAAGCGGCAACAGCGCATTTGCAGGCGCGCGACCATAGAGTTTCAAATTTGCAAGAAATGCAACAAAAAAGACAAATGGTAATATCTTCCACAAATAATCCACGAGAATTTTTTTAATTTAGATATTTGAATTAAAATAATAAATCCGTACCTCCATGAGACACAGTAAAGCCACCTTGTGTGTGGTGGCTCGTTCGTTTCTCACAAGATCCGGGTGGTTGGCCTTGGCTCGCACGGCCTCGAATCCTGGGACATCGCCTGAGGCCGCCGTCCGCACCAACTCTACCGCCCAGGCGTCTGCGGTGCCTTCCAACGATTCTAGTATGGGATGTGCTAGCTGGAAATATGAAGTTCATACAGAGTTAATCTAAAGGTGTAACTGAACGCTGAAACAATATTAAAGGGTCACAAAGATGAACCCTAGGTGCTTGTCTCAAGAGCTGGAAACCTATTACAATTTCTTACTTAACAATTTATGTACACAACAATGGAGATACTCGGCCCGTTCCAGATAAGCATTTTTAGCGATAAATACCAACATTTTTAGCATCTCTGCGTTTCATTAGCCGGTGATGCTAGTTTTTCTTGCTGGTTGTCATGCGTTTCATTTAAGCATTTTTAACACGAAATGCTAGCATCAAATACCCATGCTAATAGATGGGTCCTCCGATACCACTTTTTGACAGCTTTCAAATTTGACATTTGGAATCTTTTTTTCATGAATCAAAAAGGATTTTCAGCGGATTTAAAAAAATTATTGAAAGATATTTATAGTATTAGCCAATTCTGATTTATATTATAAAAATTTTTAAGTGGCTGGACTAATTAAGTGAGGTGTCAAAATTCAGCACGAAATATCAGTACCTTGCGTTTCATTTGTAACAATTAGCGCGGCTAAAAATGTCAACATTTCTTAAAAGAAACGCAAAACGAGGCTAACATCAGATGTTAGCCTCAGAAAGTAGCAGTGCTTTATCTGGAATGCAGGGACTGTATATAAATAAATAAATAGAAATTGCTACGAAATGCTAGTTCAGTGGTAGTTACTTTCCCAGTTAATCGATTTTAAACTGAAAACAAAAACTTTCAACTGATAACCATAGTCTAGTCGAGTATGGAATTAATACAAAAATAATGTAAACACCGACGGCCTTATTAATAAAAATTTTACTCCTTGGATCATCCTCAGATTAGTTACACTGTGTTTTGTATTGTTTTGACATATGACAGCCGACATGTGCGGAAACATGACAAAACACAAGAAAAGAAGCAGCTCTGGTACCATCCAAAAAGCTAGCCCGTTTCCTCATCAGACTAAAGAGAAACAAAATCCGAAAAGTTATTATAGCTACTATACTATAACTAGTCTCCTAAACAAACACCTATTCACAATAGGGGTGACAGACAGCCCTCTATGCAGAGGATGCATGGAGGCGGAGGAAACGCCACAGCACGTCCTTATAGAATGCACAAATGTGGCCGGTCAACGGGCGAAACTTCTCCACTCCCCGGCATCCACGCCGGAAGCATGTATTAGCCCATAGAGGCTACTGGCATTCTGGGCGAACCTGGGATGGATGGAGTAGGATGGAGGCTGACGTAAGGTCAGGACGCACAATGGCCCAATCATGAGGCTATGTGCGTAAGAGCCCAGCCAAACTAACTAACTAAGGCCGCGAATGAAGAAACAAGGTACGATGATGTAGGGCTGTCGACACTAAGGATCATAAAATAATTTATTTACTTTGTATGAAAAAAAAAGTAGCTTGATTAGCCTCATTACTTCTCCCACAGAATCTCTACTTCTGATGGATACATATATTATATCCTTATATATTATTTCGGTAATTATACATGAAGACTTAAATTAATACATGGAGACTTCTATGTTTGATTTGTACCAATAAAAATGTTGTGCAGACCAGAGAAATTAGTAGTCAGGTTCGGCTCATGCCTCTAGTTCATAAGTCATTTTGTTGATTGTAAGCATTGATGCGTTGATTTAAATGCGTATTTCGTTCTTTTCGGTCTGTTTGGACAGTTACCTATACATGTACTGATCTCATAAAAGACCTTTTCCCAAAATGTCTGAACTTCTAACCATCTTTATTTTCGAATTTCATAAATAACACTGTCAGTATTAAAAACATTATTTAACAAAATTATCTCATTCATTATTTAAAATTGAATACTCTGTGAAAAAGAAAGTATATTTCGGATACAACTCTAGTGTAGAGGGTACACAGGAAAGATCTATCGTTTCAATTTTATATCGTTAAAATGAATCTTTTCTGCCAGACAATAAGGGCTTATTTCACATGTCCATGTAAGCTTCAAGGATGTTATCTTTTAATTATAATGGCTATTGTTTTGTACTTTACGGAATTTTAAGGAATTACAATCACTTATGAAATAGGCTCTAAGAGCTTTATACCATTAACGAGATATTTATATATTAGATAAATCAACAACTTCTGCTTTAGCCTCTTCTCTTATGAAATCAGGCGTTAAATCCATATCTGAATCAGTTGAACTCATTATGTTAATACAAATCTCTGCTATACGGAAGTATAAATAAAACTCTACAACTCGAAAAAACAAATGAAGATCGGATTACCTCCTTCCTGCCTATTTTGTTTTTATTTTCTTGTGGCTATTCATCCATTATTTTTTATTTTCATCATTGAAAAAATGGTAAATATTATGCCCAAATCTACACTTGCGAGCGAAAGTATGGAATCACTTACTTGGAATTGATTCCTCGCGATCTTGAGTACTAAATAGCTAATTAAGAATTATAAAAATGGCACCATTTTAAAGGCTGTTAACTCTAAATTGATATCAAATTCATTTAAATCACACCAGTATTTAAGGATCTATCCCGGATTAAGTGAAGATGTAAGGAAAAAGACATGTTTCAATTGTTTGATAAGTACGTATGAAATTCGTGAAACGAAAAACACATTGGTACATGGCAGGATCGATCGCAAGCCTCCCGATTCTACTCGGGGAATACTTTTCGAGTATGAGTAATGAAAAAGTATGTTTCATAAGCTTATTTCAACTAAACTATACTCGAAACATCGATTAATGAAGTGTTGCTGACGATATACTTAATTCTTCAGAAAAGTTATTATATATTGATGGTAGATTTTGGTATGTCGAGCACTGAACCAAAGCATACAGGTGGGTCGATTTCATTGCACTTAAGTATATTTGTTTAAGCACCCTTCTAATTATACGAACAAATTAATAAGTCACTGGTGAGTATATGTAATGACTACCATAGTATGAGTTTTATTCACTAGCTTTACGGCAAAGCCAAAATACTTTATCGCATATTAGTAGCATTGACAGGAGAAACGTTATCTCCGCAAAGCAATCAAGTTTTTCATTGGCGCCATGAAAGCAAAGCGATGAAGCAAAGACACAAACATTTGTACTTTCTATAGGGATTTTTGGCTTTGTGCTGTGCCATTGCTACATTTTTCTTTGAATAGAAAAAATCACCCAGTCCCAGTACCGTTAACAGATAAGTGCAAGGAAATTTTGCTCAGTAGTTCAACTTTCACCGGAGGGACTCTGTACCAGTCGTACTATAGATGACTGTTACCACTTACCATCAGGTGGGCAGTGTGCTTGATTGCCAACATTGTTGTATAAAAAAAAATCCATTCAATTGAGATGTTAAGAATCTGTTTCCTTTACAACTTCATCCTGAGTTGAAGTGGCCCAGGAAATCAATGTGCTATTTTTTTTTTCATTTATTAGGGTAAAAAAACAGTGACATAATACAGGGACCTTTCATTTGGCATAATGTTGTTTGTCATAAAGACGCTTGGCATAAATCACTCAGCATAATAATCGAAAAACATAACATTAATGTCACATAATTTTTTCATTGCATAATTTGTATAAGGCACAATTATCCAAAGGCATAATTTTATGAAGCATAATTAATGAAATCCCTAATTTCTTATGACATAATATTGGTAGTCCTAAAATGTTTTGCCATAATTTTAAGTGTCATAAATAATTAATGATATCTCTAATATTTTGGGGCATTTATTTATCACGCAGCTTCTCTATCAGAAATGATGTTATTTTAAAGGATATAATGTTTACTCTGTTTTACTTAACTTCTTATAATAACATTTCATATATTATTTTATTCAAATATGATACTCGAATCTTCTATATTTACATTTGATTAATTTTTTCATTGTATATACACGGTGTTTCATAATAACCAATAAATAATTAATGCGTTATCTAAAACTAATTATTAAATTGTGTTTACACGTAATGTCATTCAACCCAAAATTTTCATGTAAATCATAGACATGACGATGATACTATGATATACATGAAAATTTGGGTTGCATGACATTACGTGTAAACACATTTTAATAATTAGTTTTAGATAACGTATTGATTATTTATTGGTTATTATAAAACACCGTGTATATTGATTTTTTATTTGAAAAAGTAATTCATTCATGCTACTGGTGACAGAAACGAATCGCTGCAAAACCGTTGTCCTACCCCTAGAGTGTAATTCAAACCCGCGTAGGCGCGGAGGGGCGAGGCGGCCCGCGAGCTGAGGAGCAGGTGGCTTCGGATTGCTGGCCATCCTCAGCCGCGGCGGCGAGCGAAAACCAATCTGCGACGAGAAGCTCGCGTGGGACCGCCGGAGCCCCGCAGCGTCGGAGCCGTGACAGAAACCATGCATGTGCATGCTTGCTTGCAAGGTGCATGCTTGCTTGCGTGGTACATGCTTGCTTGCACTGTGCATATCTGCTTGCATGTTGCATGTTTGCTTGCATATTGCATGCTTGCTTGCATGTTGCATGCATGCTTGTATGCATACTGCATGTTACATTGCTGCATGCTTGCGCGCAAGCTTATGCCTAGAGAAATTCTGCGTGAGCGTATTGTTCGTTGTGATTAATATGCTAAACATTATTTATGCTTTGAAAAATTATGCGTCAAGTTGTTCTGTGTTTCGAGTTTATGGGTTTTAATACTTATGACAAATGATGTTCTGCCACACAATATTATGCTTATTACCATTCTGCTTCCTGATTATTATGCGTCTTGACGATTATTTCAATCGAAATTATGGAATATGATTTTATGACAATAATTTTTATGCCTAGAAATAGAGAGTCACATAATACTCATACTAATAATATTTTACTTAATGAAACTGATGTTTTATTTTACTTTCATGTGTAACAAGTCAACTCACCAGCTCGCCTAGATCGTAAACATCAGGCGCAATAACTGCAGCCAAGGCTAGTCTGAGGGCTAGACCTCGCTTTTCTTGTACAGGTAATGATGCTAAGTCACTACAGCCAAGGTAACGGAGAGCCGAGCGGTAGTAACGACCCATTGGTCCGCGGACTCTGGAAAATAATTTAAGGAAAAGTTACTAATAGATGATATGAGAAAACATTTTAGAATTTCTAGTCCTTAGGGAGCCCTAACCCATCGAGGAAGTACAGTCGGCCAAGAAAGTGCAAAACAAAATGTCGTTCAGGTTCACTCTGTAGCTGTCAATACGTCATTGCACAGGAAAGTCATCTGCGTTATTCTAGGACATGAGACTGAACGTCAAGCCTAAGGCGATACACCACTTTTTTGGCCGATTGTACGTCTTTTAGCTGATTAGAAGTCTTTCTTCTGAAGCCATTCTTCAGGCAAGAAACTTTTCAGCTTTATCTGAAGTACGACACTTACAAAAAATGTGTGTCAAATATAGGAAGCACAACATACAACATAAAACAATATTCATCATCTTCAGTTGATTTGTTCGTCAACTGGCAAGTGTTCACCTTCAGATTTTACCATTTTTTTCGTCATCAACTTGCGTGCACATATAAAATACAGCCAATTAAAAAGGAAACAAAAACTTTTATAAAATCTAAACAGATTTAGAACTACTCAAATTCTTTTTCCTAGTTGTCATTAAATAAAAGTCATTACAGAGGAGCCCAGGAGAGTTTGGGGACCAGGAAAACATAAACCACGAAAAGGTATTCCCCGGCGATCGCGACTCGTGATTACACTCTGTTGGATTCGTCCATTGACCTATTTGGGTTTACCGAGCTGGACTTTTTACCTCATGTAAACATACTCTTGAAGAACATCCAGTGTAGAGACTCCAACCAATATTATTATAGACATAATTTTTGACATATCCATGTTTATTTTAAGGTATAGTTGTTGGGAATTATTAGTCATTTAAATATTGTGCTCAAGTCTTTCACAGAAACAATATAACTACAATAATAACATAACAATAAATCCACAGAGCATGCTTCATTGCAATTTTTTTTTAATACGACAGGGTAACTCTTGGCTTTCATCTCACCTGATGGTAAGTGACAATAAGGTCGAAGGTGGAAGCGAGCTTCGCCTGGACTCCTCAACAACTGAGGAACTTGGCATCTTACCTCTAAATTGTCGGAACACAACAATGATATTATGGCGACAAACTTAGGTAAGACTGTGGTAGCTAGCCAGGCAGGCTCAGAAGCTCTACCATCAACCAAACCGAGCAGAAAAATTTCTGCCCCCATGGGGAAGTGAACCCCGGGCCTCCCGATCAACAACCACTAGACCATGGAGGCGGTTGAATTGAAATTTTATTTTTTAAAATAAGGCACATATTGATTTATTTATATTGATTATAGGGACAGGAATTGTGAAGTTCATAAATATTGTTGATAAATATAAGGGGGGGATACATAAGAGACTATAAATTTGTAGGTAACAGTTACAGAGCCACATGTATTACAGGTGACTGTTACCACTTACCGTCAGGTGGGCAGTTTGCTTGTTTGCCAACTAAGTTGCAATAAAAAAAATTACACACCTGTAGTATTCTGATGCAAGCCTGTAGAACCTGCCATGGACTGTGGTCACACCATCAGCATCCTCTAGAGAGCCTTCCAGCGACTCAATTATTTTTTCGGTAGCATCAAGGTCATTGAGGTGTTCTAGGTAGATCTGGCCTTGGAGGACCTGGAATGACATTATTTCTAATTATTATTTTCTATAAGTTCAATCAAATCTTAGTCCAATGAACTTTTCATCAAAGAAATTGGACGACTTCAAATGTGTTAGCAACACTGATATTGATACCAGTTTGTGTTTGGTCTTTCTCATTACAATGCATAACAAAAACCCTGTGAACCTTTTTAGGAGCATGTTCAGAATCAATATACAAAAGTTATGCCCTAATTGAAAATTCAACATTGTAAAATTAATTTTGAAATCTCCCATAAAAATTGTTGGGTCTGTGAAAAAAAAAATGTATTTATAACTTCTTGTAGACAAGTGCTTATAATTTTCATTGTGAAAATCCACTTTTTACCTGTCATTCATTTCAAAGTAAGCACAGTGTAATTCTATGACTTAGTAGGTATTTATTGTTTGTAAGACTCCAATATCAATAGCTTTTTGAGACTGCAACCAACTACCACTGACAACATTAACAAATTAAAAGGATTTAGTTAAATCTGTCTAAACTTAACCAACTAAAATTAGAGAATATTTTTTACCTGTGATTGATTCAAATCCTTAGTTATAGACAAATACTTTCTTTCACATAATTAACAATGAAATAAACCGGTTACAATCATTGGAGGAGGAAATCGTACAGGCCGTTTTTCCATACAAACATAGTTGTTTCCTTCCTGGATAATGGCACTAGTTGCTCTATTTTTTCCAATAAAATCAATCGCCACTTTTGTACAACACAAATTTTTCAAATACCTATTTTGAATTCTTTAGACCTTGGTGTTTTCTCTTAAAGCAAATTAACCTCTATAGTATATAATTCGTATAAAATAGTTCATAAACTCTTGGTAACTTCATCATCATCACATCCTTGAGTTGATAATGCCTGATCGTACCGTACCGGCCATTGGCTAGACAACGATGCGATAACACTACCTATGGGCCCAGGTTAGCTCAATCATACTGGTTGAGCTATTGCCAAGGGGGGCCATTATCTGAGAACACCAGGAAAATAACCCAACAGCAAAAGCCTTACAGCAGTGTGCAAAGAGCCAACTGTGCACTCAGGCCTCCACCAGCAATTTATTTATTTATTTAATCTTTATTGCACTTAAAACTGTACAAAGGGCGGACTTAATGCAACAAGGCATTCTCTACCAGTCAACCGAACGGAAAGTAAAAAAAATAAAAGTATTTGGCGCAAAAAGATGTAACAATATATATGCGTTATTAGATAAAATAACCTATTCCTGAATAAGTATTTACAATACATACATATAAATAATATATATATATATATATACAGATATAAACCTATTAGCTCTTACAATATCAGGTTTGTGAGTTTAAGTAGTGCTCGCGGGCCAGCCTCTTAAATCTGTATTTGCTGGGTGCCGTACGTATGCAGAGAGGCAGATCATTCCAAAGCCTAACTGCTGTGACTGAGAATGATGACGAGGAAAAACTGGAGTAATGAGCGGGAACTTTCAGAATTAGGTTGTTTGATGAACGGAGGTCACGATCGTGTGAGGAACTAAGGAACTGGAAACAGGATTTAAGGTAGAAGGGAGCTTTAGGGTTGAATAGGACATTGTACAGAGTGCAAACAATTCTAAGACTCCTGCGGTGTCGAACAGGAAGCCACATCAACTGCCTGCGATAAGAGGAGATGTGGTCAAATTTGCGTAGCCCGTAAATAAACCGAATGCCGTTGTTTATTAGACGGTCTAATTTGTTTAAAAGGTCTTGATTAACATCGGTGAAACAAACATCGGCATAATCCAGTGCTGGAAAAAGAAGGGCTTGGATGAGCATTAGTTTGGTGTTGGACGGTAAAAAGAACTTTAGTCGGTAAAGGGAAGCAATGTAAAATTTACGCGACGACAAATTTCAATAATGTGCGGCCGCCAGCTCAAAGTATTGTCGATAAACAACCCCAGGTTTTTCACAACCGGCAGGAAAGGTATAACACAATTATCATAAATAAGTGAATCAAGACTATTGTGGTCTAAGAGAGCCAGTTGTTTCGAGCTACCAGTAATAATTGATTGACACTTGATCGGATTAACTGATATGCCGTAGCTCTTAGACCACTCGGAGATTTTAGATAGATCCGTATTCAGTTGTGCGATCAGCTTATTAATATCGTGAACACTACCCTGCACATAAAACTGAAGATCGTCTGCATACAGATGGTGGGATGACGATATTATTTTAGTAATGGAGTTCACGAAAAGTGAAAAAAGAAGAGGGGATAGAATTGCGCCCTGAGGAACACCAGCCGACAGCTCATGCCAATCAGATAAAATGTGGTCAACACGCACTGCCTGCCGGCGCTCTCTAAGATAGGAAGTAAACCAGTTCTGTGCTGATGTAGACAGGCCCAAGGAGGTCAGAATGGACAACAGAACGTCGTGGTCTACGGCATTGAATGCGTTGGAGAAATCAATCAGAACCAGAACCGTTACCTCGGTTCGCTCCATTCCCTCCTGAATGTCCTCAATCACATTTAGCAATAACATTTAATCTTTCGTTACCTTGCACAGTGCCAGCGCTTCATCATTGATTTTGACCTTGGTCTCCATCTTCTCGAGGAAAGTGATTGCATCCTTTTGCTCCTTGAACTGTTTCACTATGTGAGCAACAATTTCGATTAAAGATAATGGGTTGATTCTGAAATAAGATAAAAAGCATTATAGATCTTTTTTCTTTCACATGAAATTTCTTTAGTATTTATTCTTTTCAGTCTCATGTTGGAAAATATAAAGAATCCTATATTCAAAGATTTTGGCAGTGTCAGAATGGTCAATGTGCACATTGTGTAGCATAAATAACAGGAGATAATTAAGAATAGTAGTAGTCTTTAAATCTTAGATAATATTCTCTTCCTACATAGACTATGATGTAAAGTAGTGTTAAATAAATAATTGTAAGACAAAAATACTCAAAAAGATCTCGCTCTTCTCTATGATATCCCTGTTCTTTCAAAATTTTAACAGAAACGTTGCCATTTCATTCATTTTAGTGGGCAAGATATTAGTATCTATCTTGCCCACTAATTGTGCAATTTGGAGTGGTTGCGGTATTAAGACGACTTTTGACAAAAAGCGGTGATGAATGTACATAGTGTCATATGGAAACTTATTGTAATAGTGTTGTACATTATAGATCAAATTGGAAGTTGAAAATCGGTTAACACAAAGTACAGAATATAATGACTTGCGATTCATTACTTGTTCTCAAATGTGATCAAGAAGTTGTTGTATAACTGAATTAGATTGTCGCCTTTCTGTAAGTTTGGGTGGTTGACTAGATCCAGCAACTTTAGCGTTAATTGATGCCATAATCTGAAAACACAATGTTTAGGTTATAGTTGTTTACTAAATAAAATAAAGAAATCATGACAAAATTGCCATTATACCTACTTCTTATTATAAAGCTCTTCTAGATTTGCCCAGTCGGCGGCAATATCAGGTTCGGACGCTTGTTTTTTCGATAGAAAATCGTTGACATCAACAACTGCAAACTTTACGGAGGCCATTTTTCAAAAATTTACGGCACGTAATGGTATGAAGTTTGACAAATAAGGAATGTTGCCAAGAACTAAAGATTTATCTATGGTTTGTCTATGATAACTGAAGTTGGCTTTGCATGGAGTGCTGTCCTCTAGTGTCGAAAAGCAGACCTTTTTATACAAGTGCTTTGCAAAGATTAGATAGTATTATTCGTATAGATGTCGCTAGTAATGAAAACAATGACAAAAGCTAACCGTTAGCTTTCTCAAGTAATGAATAAAAAAAACTAAATAAGTACTGTTTACTTTCATTAAGAAAATGTTGGCCCATTTTTAAATGACCTAATCAAACATGTTGTAATTATTTAGTAAAAGAGATGGCTTTGTACTCTCTACGATCTAGAATATATTTTTATTATTGACCTCACTTCATTAAATGAAAGTGACCTTGAGGGTAAATTAATGTATAAGGTTACCCTGCCTTATATAGGTTACTCACGACTCACCATTAAAATTTTTATTCTTATAAGCTTCGTGTCACCAAGGCGATAAGCAAAGTTTTAAAGTTGTAAAGAATACGTTCTAAGGTCTCGATAGAAATAATACGTTATAAAATGATTTTTTGGACCACCTTTACAGCTTAATAGTTGAGTTACACATTGGGTACCTCCCTACCCGTTTCTTTACTCGTGTGCTACGAGGTAACGTTTTTTAACGAGGCGGAATGCTGTTGCCCACCATATCTGATAGATAGTCGAGGCGAGTGGATCTCGCCGTGAGGTATATCCACTAAATCAGACTCGACGTCTATTTAGTCAGGATGATGCAGGGTCTGGGAAGGCAGAGGGCCAAACTACGATTAGATGCCGGTAGTTAAAATAATAAATCTGATGTTACTTTATGACACCCCCACTACGACCGCTGTAAAGCGTTCGAAACATCGTCGGGCTAAATAATTGAAATGTTTTTAAAAACTAAATAAGTATAGGTACGCGAGTAAGTAAATTAGAAAAGTATAATTTTATTTAAATGTGTAGTACTCGTGCAAATAAAAGACAGTATTGCGAGTAGTACCTAGGTACCATTTTTTACAAAGTGGAATGCCGTTGCATGGTATAACTTACCATGCAACGGCATGGTGCATGCATTTCTATATATATACCTACTTAGTTTGATTTGGTATTAATGAAAACTTCTTTTTTTTTTTATAATACCTAGTCTCTATTGTTTATTTCATGTGCTTTCAAATTCACTACTACTACTGTAAAAATTCTTCAAGTCAATGTGTCATATTACCTAGTTTATGTTATTTAAGTAACACACTGGCTCGTATTAATAAATGCGTCTCAAAGTTGAGAGCGGTCTTGAGCTGCAGTTTTGACGTTTAATGTATGCAACATCTGTCAAAAACAGTATCTCAAGATCGATCTCATACTTGAGAGGCCATTATTAATACGAGCCTAAATCCGTAAACGTTTACTATTGCACATTTACACAAAAAGAATAAATTAATTATTAACACACACAAAGATAATAATTATTAAGAAACCTACTTATAAGTTATTTATAGTTGTAAATTGTCATTATTTTCTTGAATAAAAATTCTATTCTATTCTATTTCTATGGTGGGGCGATCTGTGTTCAGTAAGACTCAAATCAGCAGAAGGACCCTAAATTGGTTCTTTACGTATCTATTGAGAAGAAGACGTCATACAAACTTACTTGCGATAATGTCACATTGACATTTTCATTGTGACATTTTCCAAGTCAAAACTCAGTTTCCTCGTTTCATGTTTAGGATTAAAATTCACAAAATTTGGATTTGTTTCATTGTTGTTACATAAGGACCGTTTCGGACAGCAAATCAACAGAAAGTGACGATAAAGTGACATAGAGAAGGTTGCCATTGAGTAAAAGGCTACATTGTTAATAAATCCATCCAACGTTTGGTGGCTTCTGAAAAGAAATGGTGAACGACCATGTGAGATTACGTCATGCGACTAATCTAACTGAATTATGTAAATATTAGGTACATAGGTAATGTAATGAATTCGTTATAAATTCTTCATTTGTGCATTTTTAAATTGTTGGATGAAGTTATGAATGAATAAAATTTGCGATTGGGAACATTTATTAAGAGGTATCTTAAATGCTATTTCACATTTTTTTACATACAGCAGTAGGGAAGCTCTTGGCCTTCATCTGCCCTGATGGTAAGTGACGATACGGCCAAAGGTGGAATGGAGCTTCACCTGGATATTGCAGGCTATAAATTTAGACTAGAACAAGTTTTGAGCAGTTTTCATAGACCTAGTACCTCAGAATTTAATTCTATGAGTTTCCGCATCTCCCCCTTTAAGGGGGACTTCCTCTCATCTCCCCCACCTCCCCTCCAACCCCCACCCCCCTCCGCCTGCGCAGGATACTAAGGGAATACAGCAACGCTTTTAACATAATACAGCATATATTGTTATCTAGGTGTGCCCTGTGGTTTTACCCGCATGCATAGGGTACCGATCCCGTGATTGTTGCACGATGTCGCTCAGTATAGAGCACAGCTATGAAGAGATGGTAACAACAGTTCCCGAGGAGTCTACAGCTGGTAATCGCACTACGCTCGGTGCTAGAAAAAATTGTGGCAGGTTAGTGCAGGTCTTAACTGGTACCTATGCTTGCTTCGGCAAGAGAGCCTGAAGGGAAAGCGTACTCCAGTATAACGAATGTGGTTGTAACGAACATTGGCGTAGGTAACGGGGAGGGGAGGGGGGGGGGGGGCTTGGGTTGGGCAACGGACACTTGTAGTCCATCCTAAAGTAAGCCTAATATCAGGCGGTTGGCGTCCTACCCTGTTCAAACAGCCACAGAGGTGCTACAACCATTGTGGTAGATGGGGGCTTTCCGCGGTAAACAGAGAATTAGAAATACGGTATATGTTAATGCCGGGTATTCCACTTGGATCCCCTATTTCAATACCCCAGGGGATCGAAAAACACTTGCTATTCCACATCGATCCCCTAATCAAGGGTATCGAAGAGGAATAATATTATTGCTTCCACATGAATCCCCTGTTAGTAAAATTAATAACATAAAGGCCCTTTCATCATGATGACACATTATTCAAACACAACTCTCTCTCTCCCTGGGAGTATTAAGAAAGCTCGATCGCTGGATTCATGTAAGAATCAAGTCCGTAATCATTGCCTGACCTTAAGTTCTTGCTTTGTTCCCACTAGTACCACCGAATAGTACCACCGGCGGTGGTATTTATGATTTTTTGAGAGCACTAGAGTAAACATAACTATTTTTTCCTATTAACTTCTTACGAAGACTATAATTGTCACCCTACAAATTTAGCTCATAGGAAAAATAACAAAATCCATTTTCTCTTAAAGTATAGCTTCTACAAAAACGGATGATATGTCAAGTTTTAGTAAAAAAAATAGTAAATGCATTAATCTACGTAACAAAGACTTATCAATAAGAGTAAAAACATAGGGCCCTCAACTCAGACGTTTTATAAAAATGTTACTTACATTTACTATTGAAGCAATAACTGTTGAGCCACTATTTTTCTTTACTAATTCACATGGGTTAATACTATAAGATCTCAAAGGCAATTTTGTGGATTTCTTCGACATAATTCATATATGCCGGAATGAATCATATAAATAGACCTTTATGCGGTACCGCGCTCTTGGTTTGTATCTCGACACAACCTCGGATGCGGGGGGGGACTAAAAACAAATAGAATTTGTCATGAAAAATTCCGCACATGATACAAAAAGAAATATTAAGAAGGGATTAAAAAAAATGTGACCCTGAAGGGATGAAATAGGGGTTGCAAGTTTGTATGGAAAAATCTTTAAATAAGCAACGATTTTGATGAAACTTGATATTCATGCTCTTAAAAACATTTCATTGAATACCTACGTGTTTCATGGTTAATTAGAATTAACTCTCATAGGGTGGAAAATAGGGGTTGAAAGTTTCTATGGAAAATATTTATAATCTGCTCCAATTTCTATGAAATTTATTATCCGAGCTCCTAAATATAAATAACAGTCTTCTATATAATAGGCTACAAAATTATTTTTCCTGCGGGAAAATATTAAATTCCCACGGGAAAACAATAATAACGCGGGCGAAGCCGCGAGCGAAAAGCTAGTCTATATTATATGTATAAAAGGAAAAGTTCCCATCTATAGACGCACGCACAGCCGTAACCGCTAATAGTGGAAACGTGAAATTTGGACAGTTAAGTATTATAATTCGAAATGCGAACGCACACTAAGAAGGGATTTTAAAAAATTTTACCCCTAAGGGGTGAAATAGGGGTTGCAAGTTTGTATGGAAAAATCTTAAAATTAGCAGCGATTTTGATTAAACTTGAGATTAATGCTTTTAAAAACATTTGAAATTGATGATAACAAACATTGAATACGTGTTTTATGGTTTATTGGAATTCACCCCCTTAGCGTGCAAAATAGGGGATGAAAGTTTCTATGGAAAATATTGAAAATGTGCTCCAATTTCTATGAAATTTACTATCCGTACTCCTAAATATAAATAACAGTCTTCTATGCAATAGGCTAGTAATATTTTTCCTACAGGAAAATATAACATTCCTACGGGAAAACAATAATAACGCGGGCGAATCCGCGAGCGGAAAGCTAGTCGTACGAAATTTCTAATATTGCGTACTACAAGACCCCTTAGACAAAAGCCGCACGCTTTTTCCGTAGTGTTTCCGTAGAAAAATTGTATGGAGATGACATTAGCTGCGGAATAAATTGCGTGAGGTTTTCACAGGCTAATGTCATTCCCATACATTTTGTCTGCGGTGCGAGTGCGGAAAAATTTGTTAGTGAATTTTATTTAGGGGGGGGGGGGGGGGCTGGGACAGAAATCTGCTAACGGAAGAATATTCATGGATAGAACTACGTGGAAATAAGTTCTCATTACTTATATTAAAAGAATTATCTCCTAATTCTAACCTTTCAAAAACCTTCTATCACCAGCTTAGTAGCATGATATGATGACGACCAGATGCAAATACCTGAATATCTTGAGAAAAAATGAATCACGTTGAACGTGCCAATGATATTTAAAGGCTTCCCTCGATTTCCCTGGGATCACATCATCAGATCATCACTTGGTGATAATGGTGACCACCTCGAAGTAAACTCTTTCGATTACAAAATGAATATTAAGAATCGGCCCACAAATGGCGGAGTAGTCTGTGAACATACATAAAACAATAGATACAGTCGAACATAGAACCTCCTCCTTTTTTGAAATTAGATAAATAGCAATGTTATTGAAACGTTATTGACACGCCAGAAATGTGTATTAGCAGAATTTAGCCCATGTACTAACGTGATTAACCCAGTGTGTAAAAGCGCATGAGTCCTACCTAATACAAAATGTTCTAAGAACTCATATCAGTGTACTGAATCGCTATCGGATATTGCAATAGCGTTCGCGATATTAACGACGTATAATAACGCGTTTGTGTGGCCTTAAGAGAGGTTGGCTGAGAAAAACATTTGTCGATTTCTGATTTCATTTTTAATATTAGTTAGGTATTGTAATTTGGATTAACTAATACACTTCACGATGTTACAATCCACTATATAGGAATCTACTTAAATAGGGTGTTTTAAAATAAAACGATGGAATTATTTTTAAATTCTTTAATTAAAATGTTATATTCTTTAACTAGTTAAATTCTTTTACTTTGTTATGATTGGCGATGAGAACGTTCAGATGGAATTGTCGTGTGACTAGCATGGATAAAATTAAGAATGAATATATAAGAGGAAGTTTTAAAGTAAAACCAGTGAGAGAGAGCCTAAGAATAGTAGGTAACAGATTAGCGCGGTATGGGCATGTTGTGGGGAGGCATGAGAGTCATATTACCAGTTATGGACATGACTATGGGCGGACATAAGGGAAGAGATAGTCCTAAGAAAATATGGATGGGTTGCATGAAGAAGCATATGCATACGAGGAATGGCAGTGCTGATCGAGATAACGCATGACAAGGACGTATGGAAGAAAAAGTGTTGCGTCGACTACATTTAAGAGTAAGATATGGGTAGGGTGGGGTGATGATGACGATGACGATTGAATTTTACTAGCTTCTGTTTGTCAAATTTAACATAACGATGCCAAACACAAAATAAAAAACAATGCTAATAAAAAACACAAATGATATTAGTAAGAACATACAAATAGTAATAACAATAAAACTGTTAATAGCACGCAAAGATAAATAAGAACAAGAACAGAAATGTAACAATTGGAGGCCTTATTGCTAAAGAGTAATCTCTTCTTGGGAATTTCAGGAGTGGGAAATATATACACAAAGGCGATTCGGAAGAAGGGTGCAGAAGCTGGAATTAAGAACGTATATGAGATAGGGAAGGACATCAGTGTCACCAAGACAACTAAGGATTCAAGGATAGGAAGTGACTTCGAACTTGGTAGGTATTTAAAAGACGTGCATGCACTTCGATTACTCTCACGGAGAGAGTTCCATAAGTGGACAGCGTAGAATGGGAATGAGCACGACAAGGAATGAGTTGGGTGGGGCGGGATATCAAGAATGAAGTTGAATTAAGGTTGTAAAGTACGAAATAGATGCGATGATGACGAGATTCCAAAAAAAAAACAAAATATAATCTTACAAAAATCTGTGAGTTCGTCATCAATCATTCGTCTGGTTTGAGCGATCGTCATTAAATGATTTTCATCATTTTTTTATGAAAAGTATTTAAATATTACGATGATTTTTGTCGAAAACAAAGCTAATTATAGAACAAATTCAGCGCAGACGATGTTGATGAGGGCTCAATCAATTTCAGACGAATGATAAAAACATAGAGCTGGACCATTCTCTAAAGTCTCGTCATTTAATGTTAAAACCCTACACAGTCGCTGTTCATGGTTTTTTTATTTCATGAAGGAATATGACGAAATACAAAAGAATGTCACAATTATGCCATGAAAACCTTAAAAAAAATATTTATGGAGTACCTACTTACACATACGAAACATGCAACGAATGGTGAAATTATATAATAATTTGCTGTTGCCACCGACTCCGTTTGCGTGGTATTCAGTTATATCGTGAGTTCGTTTATACCACGCGATCCCTAGGGAACTCGTTGAATATCGGGATAAAAGTAGCCTGTGTCCTTCCTTAGGGCTTGACCTATCTTCATACCCAATTTAATTAAAATTGATACAGTGGTTTAGGCCTGAAAGCGTAACAGACAGAGAGAGAGTTACTTTCGCATTTATCATATTAAAAAATAAGTAGGGAATAGTTGAGGAGTAGGGATGAAATATACTAAAGAACTGTGCCCATCAAGAACCCAATTTCACGCTAATGTGGTTCAGTAGTTTTTGAGATAGAGGGTTAACTGAAATTTAAAAAATTCAACATTAAAAAGTAGGTAATTTAAAAACTGAAATCAACTCCAAAACTGTAAAATATTGAATTAATCCGCTTTGGTTAGCACCGACCTCATAAAAATAGTTGGCATATTAACTTAAGATCTCGTAAAAAATGAAACTAATTTCTCCCTTTTTGTTATTAATAAATAAATATCAGTTTTAAAGTTGGTTTAATTTTTTCTAATTACCTTTTTTATTTCATTTTAGGGTTAAGTAAATCTCGATAAACCCTGAAATAGGTATTAGAATCATAAGATTTTGCTACAGGTTTCTCTATAGTTAATATCCTCAAATATGACAGCCAGGCATTTCATACAAAGTGTTTTAGAACCCGAGAACCCATGAATTGGCAGTGTTCATTTTTTGATTGTGTGACGTAGAAATGAAGAGTCCAAATTTTCTAGTTTCTTTGTTAGTTTCTTAATGGCAATACAATAAGACAATTTTTTTATATTTTTGTTAATGCGATAGTTTTGGGTAAGTTTACTGAACTAGCGGACTCGGAAGCCTTTTTTTGAGGCGGGAATCTGTTACTATGCCAAACCTCTCCACCCCCCTAAGTAGTACATTAGGGATCGGGAAGGTCAATTCACCGAACGCACCCCCTGGAGACTGGCCCAGGAGTATAAAAAAGTTGGGACTTCGCTCAGGGAGGGGTCTCCAGGTCAACTAATGCATTAACGCGTTTGTGACCTCCCCCAGATGGGTGATAAGTAAGGGCTATAATTACTCTCAGTCAGATGTCGGTCCGAGTGGGCTAACCTTTCTCTCAGCTGGAGGGTAGCTGGAGAGCGCTTATGAAGGCACGTCTCCTTCCACCCAGCCGCTTGGGACCCAAAAGCGTTACTACCAATTAAACCACATGTAGTTATTTTTTTTTGATTCTTTGATTTTGATTTATTTTTTGATTCTTCTCGTTCAATTTGTTACCAAAAGCAGTTTAAATGCGTTTGGTATTATTTGCCTATTGTAGATGATATAGAAGCAGTTTTCATAGTTACTAGTCTGTTAAAATACCTTAGGTAATTTTAGTGCAATAGGCGAACAAAAAAGTTACGAGTTACATTAGGTTTTTTTAGTTACATTCAGTTTAAATTAAAAGCTTTAAAAAAAGCAGTCCTTAAAAGACATTAAGTAGTTTTCCAACAAGCTTTTAACCCCTATTTCAGCCTTTCGGGTTAAGCTTCGAATTATGTTTCTAGTTTTAAAATAGCAGAGTTTCAAACACATAGATGCCTTATTGGTCAGTTTAGCGGTGGAATTTCCAAAAACCCTTTCATAGTGAATGGTAGCATCATAAAAAGAACCGGCCAAGTTTTATGTTTCTAGATTCTTAGCTTACTCACAGCGATTGTGGTTAATGAGTCCATCAATCAACATATAGTTTTGCATGTTATAATTTCCGCAGTTTTTAGTTTTTTTTTATATGTAGAAATTCAGATAGATCAGTACCCCTAGCACGAACCACTTTCGTATAGTATAGTAATAGTATTTACTTACTATGAGATATAAGATGGACAGGTAGAAACATTATCGTAAGACTATGGCGAGCTCGTAATGTAACTATAGCATAAAATCTAATATCTCTCACTGTAAAATACTCAGTGAGAGATATTACGATAGCTAGTTGTCAAAAAAAACGATACGACATGTCAAAAGTGAGTTCGTGCTGACGATTCTCATACTTTAGGTCTCGTTAACTATACCATTAGGTACTATTGCGATACCATTTAAATCCTAAACGGCCGTATCGGCGCTGCTATAGTTTTCATACAAATAATACAATTACGATAACCATAACTATAGTGATTCGTGCTTGGGGCACAGTTCAGAATATGAAACAGGAGTTTTTAAAGAGCCTTCCTCACAAGATACGTTGAGCAGTTTTATCGTGATACACGTATATAAAACAAACTCTCAACCCCCTTTTCATCCCATCTGGTTAAATCTCCAAAAATCCTTTCTTAGTGGATGATGTGGAGTGTTTCAACCCATATTTATCTCCTCGAACGAGGAACTGTCTTGATACACCACGCCAGAAGAGTTGGTGTAGAGTTTTCTTCGAGGGGTACAACTACGCAAAACCCCTAACGACCGGTATCAATATCCTGTCTATATCTTTTTTCGGGGGGAAATGCGGACAATTTATATATTTGAGTCAATTAAGTTTCTACACTAAATACCCAAGTATTTATCATAGTTTCGACAATAGGAGGTAGGTTGTGTCCATATTTGGTCTCATCTTTACTAACAATGAGATAACATGAAGGCCAAGAGCTCGTGAATAATAAAAATATTCTTTTTAATCCACTCCAAATACTCAAAAGAAAGGAATCTGAAGTACACTTGACAAAAAAAATTGCATGTAGGTTATGTAGCCTATAAAAAAATATTCATTTATAATTTTATTATAAAAATGCTAACAAATAGAAAAGGAAACATGTCACGAAATTGCCATATTGCCAGAGTAGCAATCTCTACTTCAGCGTAGTAGTAGAGATGTAGAGATAGTAAGAAAAATAATGGCGGAATAAATATAACCTATATCGAAAGTGTCTACGTTAATACATAATTTCAATTAAATACGTACACTATATTAAATAAAATAAAATAAATAAAAGCACCATCTTTAATTCAAAATAATAATCGTTCGTATACAAGAGCATATGAATTATGACAAATCAAGTCTACTCAAAATAGGTAACAAAGGGAATTTCGGAATAATATATTTATTTTGAGACTGAGGAAAAGCACGATGCTTTGACATAATAAAACTTTTGTATAATCAGTATATATAGTCTACTATATATATTGATAAATATTCCAACACTCGTGCCTATCCTGTTTTTAATAGGTATGCAGAGAACAGATTCCTCTTGCTAAGGACAAAACATGTCTAGTTTTATATAATAACGCTTTCACACACTCTCGGTTGTTAAATTAGGTACCTAAATTAGGTATCACACCTTTCTGATAATTTTTCTACTTATTTTAATTTGTACAATCATTATATGCCATACATGCCATATGATTTGCCTCCACCCAACAAACACCCAAAAACCAACATTTTGAAATTTTAACATTTTTTGAGAGTATTCCACCATGACAATTTATATTTGTGAACTAGAAATAATTGTAAATAAGGTGTAATAAATACATGGAATTGCTTATTAATTTAAACGTTTTATTTCAAAAAGGAGTTATTTAAAAAACGATTAGATGATTTAGACAAATTAGTAAGAAAATAAATACATTTAATTTTAGTTCTAATAACACTTGAAAATATGTTGTGTAGAACAAATAAATAATTAAAAACACGAATGAAAGCCTTACAGTTTAACACAATAAGTACGTAGGTACCTACCTAGAAAAATTCTTTGAGATTCTTTAGGTATTTTTAAACACGCATTTTTTAGAGGAAGCAAAGAAAAGTGAACTATTTTGAATACACTTTATTCAAAATAATTTTTCTATAACTAAGAAAATGTTATTTCTTGTAATTTAAATTTATGGTCTTTTATTAAAATTAATTACTTTTAGTTTGTTAAAATTATTTACAGTAATTTGCATAAGATAAAGCATTTAGGTACTCATTGCTATTTGAATCTTTCAATATTTCAAACGTACCTATTTCAGAAACTAAAATTTTAGGTAAAATTATAACTATACCTAAACATTATGATGAGTTTAGGCATAAAGCAGCGCAATGTTTCACTTTGAAGAAACCTATAAATCTGGTAAATAAATTCAAAAAACGTAATATTTTACTGTGTTATAAAATTATTGATTATCTAAATTAAAACCAAAACAAAAATAAGTCCTTTTAAAACGACCCTTTTAAAAAATAACCAAATTCTTAACAGAAAATTAAAATACTATAATTTTTGATTAGAAAAAATAGGAAGCATATTTTTTAATGTGCCCCGAAAGTCCCTTTTCAATCCCTTATCAGGGCTGCGTGCCACGAGAATTGGCGAACTGCTTGCACAAGCTTAGTTCAGTTGAGACTCTTGCGCGTAGCCATAGGCCTAAATATACGGAGATCGCTCGCGCGCAACGCCCGACAACGCAACTTCGTTCCAAAATTTCCCAATAAGATTCTTATAGGCCAATTTAAATTTAACCACCTATCGATAGAATGGAACACGCTTCATACGACTGTGTAAATTTTTTCGCGAAATACGAACGTTTTATATATTTTTTTTCGATATTCAGTGATGTGACTGTGATTTTTTATCGTCCACTCCAGTTTTTTGTGATGGAAATTTTCCCAGTGATTTTTTCTGGATAACACCAACGTAATATGTAAGTAGAATGTTTGTTTTAAATTTTGGTATATTATTATATATGCTTAATCTGTTTTTTCATCGAATTCCTGAGCGGCCAACTTATGGCGTCTTGACCACGCCACGTCGCAAAAATTTGGCGATATTGCAAAAACTATGATGTTTACAATACAATTATACACCTAGCGCATTTAAAATCAATTAAATGAATGGTAAATAATATTTAAACTTTATTATTTCACAAATTTAAATAGCAGTTTATACCTTTATATTATAATCTTAAAAGAAACCTCTTAAGTTAATAGGCCTATTCTTTGCTTTATATTACTGACACGTTTCGACGTGAAATATAAAAAATAATATAATAAGTAATATATCAAAAACTTAAAATTATCAAAAAAGTTATAAAAAAAGTAATATTTGTTAATTAAGTACTGGAAATCATTTCATCTTCATTTTTCAACAACAAATTTTGCAGATATAATTGTGATGAATATATAACGAAATATGCTTTATATACCAACATATTCCTTTACAAGTATACAGTCAAATAATCAATTATATTCATTATTGTAAAATATTAATGCTTAAAATAATATTCAGTAGAAAGAGTACTTGTAAAAGTTCGGCGTTTCTTTCGATATTTTGTTTTCAAAGCAAGCATAAGCTTCTTATTAATAAAATTTGATTCAACTTTAAAAATCCAGATAAATATATATTAATCGTCAAATGGTATACTTTTGTATATATTTCAATTGGTTTATTATCATACTAAATACCTAAACTTTACTAGCTACCTATGAAATTGAACGGGGAAGATAAAACATGTTCTCGGGTCAAAATCAGTAGTGATGCAAATATTAATCTTAATATCTAGGTATTCCAAATTTAACCATTTTAAATTTTGAAATATATCTTACAAACTTCTTATTATTAACGAACCGTAGTACTACTTAATTTTTATTGTACTTGTATCTTAATTTTTTTGTAGGATTTATAGCTTTTTTTTTATTTGTAGAGTGATAACATAAGCAGATTTAATAATGTTTTTTGTCCTCACATTTTAATGTTGTATTCGGATTGTTAAAGTTTTTTTTAAATTCTTTGTTATTTACTATTTTCATTGTCTATCTCTTTTTATTTTGAAATATGAACACTTTACAAAGAAAGGAAATGTTGTTTCCGTAAGTCTTTTTTTCTACAATATATTTTCTATTAAAGAATGTTAAGGACATGATTTTTGCTTGTATGTAAACATTTCAGAGGTAAATTAAAACGAAGATTTTCATAGTACCAACTCTTCATAAATTTAAAAAATATTATATTTATTAAAAGTTTCATTTATTTCTTAGTAAAGGATTTTTTGTAAAGTGTATATAATTATGTATAATGCATTATATGTAGCTTATAATAGCATTACTTCTACTTGTTGCAATCTCATAATTGTATCATAATTGAGAAAAGATTGTCTTTTTATATTAGCTTGTGTTTGAACCAAATAATGTTATTAAAATTTAGTACGATAAAGAAAAGAAGTTTTCACTACTAATTCAGGTGTTGACATACAGTTGAATGTGTAGCCTCAATATCCCCCCCCTGTTGGGCATGAAACTCTCCCCAAATGTAGAGGTGTCATAAAAAAATACACTTCTAATAATACGGATGGATTTAGGATTTATATTTTGCATGCGGACAAAATAATGTTATAATAACTTAGTGTCAAATGGTGGTTCAAAAGAAGAGTCATCTTAAATGGTAAATTTAAATTATAAGAAATAATTTTAATTTTATTGACATAATGGTTGGATCTACAGAAAAAAATGTTTATATGCACCTAGGCCTATTTTAGGCCGATTTTTGAGCAAGTACGATTAAACGATTGAATATTTTTTTGCAGCTGAAACACATAAATATGACGCAACATTCATTTAAATTTAGTTCTTCCTTTTCGTTTATTAAAATCATGTTTTTATTAGTTGTATCCAATATATGGGATACTGGATTACAATTAATAAAAAACGAATAACGAACGATAGGTTACGTAGCAGAAACCGCCATTCTATTTTTATCCATTTGGAAAATCTACAGCTTCTTCTTGGGTATAATAATTACATGATATATATATTTAACCGCCTCTGTGGTCTAGTGTTTGAGATTACGTCGTTTCGATATGGAGGTCTGGGGTTCGTTTCCTCATGGGTGCAGAAGTTTTCTGCTTGTTTTGGTTGCTGGCTAGAGTTTCTAAGCTCATCTGGTTAGCTACCACTACCTTACCTTAGTTTATACTAGACATGTTATATAACTAGACATGTTATACTTAGTGTATTTATTTGTGTGTACTAATAAGAAATGTACGGTACGGACTAATAAATGCATTATTAGGATACATTTATTTATTTCAAATATCCTGTGTTTGTAAGGATGCTTGTGTATATATGTGTATGTATGTATATGTAAATGTACAATATACATTTAAATGAAATATTAGCTCCTGTTGGTTACTATTACAAAAGCTGTAGCTTCTACATTGGACTTTTTTGACACAGGGATTAATATCACCATAATCTGTGTTATAGTTTTCAGTTATGCGATATCCCATATCTTACTCTGGGTTTGTTAACTGGATATTGAATTTTGATGTATTTGTATGGAGCCAATGTCAAATACCTATCGCTGTTACCAAATCCGCAGATAATATAATGTTAAAACCGGCCGTTAATGAGGATTGCGAAGGTTTAATGATAGTTATATTTAATGAAAGTTTATGTCCGTAATGTGTAAAAATATTGGTTACGTACTTTTGCCTTTTTTATCCATTGCAACCATTGTTGCAACTGAAATACATTTTGGATTGACTTATTATGAAGTGAATCCCGATTCTTTACCTTTAATTTTGCATTATATTTTTTTTGTTAGTACGACAGAGCATAGATATATTATCCTGATTTTATATTATCAAACTGATTGTCATACCAAACTATTCCTTTACATACCCTGCCATCATTTTAATTCGTAAATTCGAGTCGACGCCTAAAGGAAATAAAAGGTATGTAATAATGAATAATATCACCTGGAAATATGAAATAATGCACAAGTCTTAACGAGACAACAAAATAATTTTTCGTTATCACAAAAATGCAGTACCAGTATAGTTGGGTGTGATACAAGTCTCTTAGGATATTCAATGCTGTCACTGGGATTACGTTATATATCAATTTTTTGGTCATTTTAATATAACTATATTAATACAGATGGAAATTAAAAATATCTACTTAACTAAACCCTATATAAAATAAAACTAATTAAAAACTAAACACGCCCTACAAAAGTTTTTTGGTACATAAAAAAAAGTGATATAAAAATCATGGTTAGTAACCGGCATTCTACTTAGAGCTTCAACTCGTAGACTGCACGATTTCATCCTACATTCACCACCATTTTACCATTTAGTATACTAAACTCTTTGTTAGCCGACGTTTCCTACTCACAATCTATCTTAGTAGCATAAAAGTCACATGACGTATAGCGGTCTCCTGGCTAAGGCACGCTCGCGACCAGAGAAATGGAGAAGAAATAAAACAAAAATGTGAAACAGCTATGAAAATATCTCTACAAATAAAGAAGTAATTGGACGTTGAATTTGCGTTTACAAAAATAATTTCGCTCCGTGCGACGACGACGGCTCAGCGTGTGATGTCACGCGACTCGCGTTCAGTGGTGTTCAGTCATTTGCGTGCTAAAGAGTTACAGTTAGTACAGCATTTTTGATTTTTCTACACATATAGTAATTTCGTGATATCTCAGAGACCTTTGAGGCTAAAAAGCAAGCGTTATATGTGCTGCGCTGCAATCGAGCGACGTCCGAGTGATCGGTGACGTCACGCGGCCGTCAGGACCAGTGAGCAGCTATACAGTCAACCCGGACAGGGGGCCTACCATGATCGCTTGTAGCAAGGTTAAAACAATATTCAAACAGAGCCATCCCGCTCTCAGTGCGGTTTTAATATTGTTTTCAGCAATCATGATTGGGGAGCAGGAAATACTTGAATTTAAATAAACAATTTTTCAGTCATTTACTGATGGTTAAAAAAACACTGACTTATTAGTTTTGATCTATATTTTAATTCTATCGAGAGAAATATAATATTTTCATGCACATGCACTGGCAGTGTTTCACAGTTCTGACTTCCTAACGATACCAAGCAGGTAAGCTGACCTGGGTATGACGTAGGACTCTGGTTCATCAGTAGTATATGTTACACTGGTGTTGGAGACGCCAGTGGAACTGGTGGTGGTGTCCCCATACCCGCCCTAAACTTCCTCCGGTATCTCTCCGGTAGAAGTCACGCTCAGGATCAGGAAATGCCAATTTACTGAACGTACTCCTTGGAGACAGGCCCAGCAGTACAATATTCTTTGACTTAACAGTCAGGTTGCTTACAGTAATAAACTACGTCTACCTTTCCTGATGAAACAAGTACACATGTTGTTTTCGTCAATGTTATACTAAGTATCAAGGTGGGGTTTGTGTACCAATCTCATGAGCAGCACCTCTGCGAACCACTCAGAAGATCCCAGCAAACCAACGAACGTTATGTTGTGGTCCTGAGCGTGAGGTGACCACAGCTCATTTTGGGATGCTCTGTCAGTGGATACTCTTGTGCTGGTGGCATAAGTCAGCTACACTCAGACTGTGGCCACAAGAGTACATGTTAAGGCAGCAGCTTAGTATCAGGTAGAGAGTATGCTTATTTGTCATCCATTCTGAATAAAAAATTTGATTAGCGCGGTATTTTTGTGCTGCTTTTGCAACTTGACAGCCTTAGTTTGAAGACCTGCTATGATCTGGAGTTGCAGAAAAAAGGGAATACGCCAGGATCTTTACACTTAAAATTCTTTTTTTAGAGTATTATAAACCCTCGTTCGTTCTGATGGTACCTGAATTATCCTAATCAGAGAACTAGTTATTTCATCCCTGATTGTCGGGACACAACGCTGTTGTCATAGGTAAGTAAGTACGAGAATGTATAATTGTGGTGGCCAGATAAACTCGTAAGTCAACTCAGAAGAGTAAAAGAGATCTTCAATACTATTCCGACCGACATCTGACTGGGAGATATAATATAGCCCGGTTGCTCGTCTTTGGTTAGGAAAGAATGGCTGAAGATCGTGCTGCAAAAAGGGCATACCTGGGTCGGCCGGCTGGCCGTTGTCCCGTCTGCCGTCCTAGGTACAGCTGGGGCGACGCCGTGGAATCCGATCTGAGGGAGCTGCAAGCCAGTGATTTTCGAAACATTGCGCAAGATCATGTGAAATGGCGTCATCTCGTATCGGAGGTCACGTTTGAAAGACCTATCAAACGATTCAATGGGAAAGACAATTATCATCCTCCTCATTTTAAGTCTAGGGGTACCATCCCTATTTTTTTTTAAACGATGTATAGTTAGATTGAAAGATGAGATATTGATCTATTGGTTATAATACTTGAAAGATAGGGTCCAATACATTGTAACTATATCTCTAGGCTGTAATAATAATAAAAAATAATATATGATTTAAATTCACAGTCACCTCCTATTTCAAAGATCATAAAAAACGTTAAAGGTATGATAATTCTTCTGGCTCGCTAACTAAGATGTATGTGCTGCTAGCATTTAAAAGGGGTGAATTAGATAATTTATCTATTAGCTGTTCCCTTATATCGTCTAGGATTTCTATGTATAATTGAATAAATAGCATTAATACGACAAAATAGTTACAAAATAGTCGAGACTATTCTAAAGCTTATACACATGTAAATTACCTGTTTACAATTCACCCCAATCTTATTTTCGATTTTGTTATTTATGTCGGGGACAGGTAATCCTTTTTCATTCTAATCATGAGAAAGTCCTTCAGTCTCAGGACAAGACATGTGTGGCGAGAAAGGGTTGCGAGACCTTGGCAATGAGACCTTCAGCTTTGCAACATTAGGTGTCTGCGCGCATGCAAGGACAGGGTCTTTTAGACCAGTCTTAAAATATCAACTGCTTTTTTATGTGCCTTCGATAAAAGCAAGCAATGTTATTATCAACTCCCCAACAGCTTATTATTAGCCCAGCTTTCTAGTTTAGAAGTCCACACATAAATTAATTAATAACGTATAAAATACCGTTTTTCCGCCCACGTAAACGACATGTTTTAGGCAGATTTTTTTCATTCTCATTAACTCTTTTTATACATTTGGGTATTCAGAACTCTAATTAGCAACGTCTTTACTTTTATTATAGCATAAATTTACTATAAAAATTTTCATTTCTATGTCTACCCTCCCGGGAGATATAAAATGTTGAGACAGAAAATTTCTAATTGTTACGTGTGATGAATTTCCTACATACCAAATGCACACGTGATAAAGTTCCATGCAAATTTTTACCCATACACCATTTTCTCTTTAGCGAAGTGAACTTACTAAAATCCTGTATTAGCTGACGTCTATACTTACAATCTAACAAGAAATTATTTAAAAAAACTTTCTTAAATGGAAGCTTTTAGTACTCGTCAATACGATCACACGAGCCCAATTTCGATGAGGTTGTGACGTTTTATTGCGAAGCTACTATGACCACCTTCCAGCTCCAGCATTAGATCAGTTTCATGTCATATATCAGTTACATATGCATGCAAAATTTCAACAAAATCGGACGCAGGGAAGTGGGTTAAATTTAACTCATAAGATTTCATTACAGACACCGTGACAGGTGAAAGTAAAATAAAAGCTTGAAATAAGTTCAATTATTTAAAAAATACTTTAAAAATACAAGCTTTTAGTACTCGTCAATACGAATCAAACAAGCCCAAACTTGATGAGATTGTGTGGTTTTATTGCGGAGTTTCTATATTGGCCACCTTCCAACTCCAGCATCAGATCAGCATGTCATCATAATATTGCATTGTCACGCAATATACCTATGCATGCAAAATTTCAGCTCAATCGGAAACCGGAAAGTGGGTGAAATTTAACTTGTAAGATTTCATTACAGACGGGGGGGGGGGGGTGGAAGTAAAAACAAGATAAATTATTAAAAAAACTTTTTTAAATACAAGCTTTTCTCGTAGTACTCGTCAATACGAATCAAACGAACCCAAACTCTATGGGGTTGTGTCGTTTTATTAAGGAATTCCTATGGCTACCTTCCAGCTCCAGCATCAGATCATCTCTATATCATCATAATATTGCATTGTCACGCGATATTCATATGCATGTAACATTTCAGCTCAATCGAAAACCGGGAAGTGGGTCAAATTTAACTTGCAAGATTTCATTACAGACACGGGACAGGTGAAAGTAAATAAAAGCTTGTAAATACACTGTTTTAAATACAAGCTTTTATTACTCTTCAATACGAATCAAACGAGCCCAATCTCGATGGAGTTGTGTCGTTTTATTGCGGAGTTCCTATGGCCACCTTTCATCTCCAGCATTAGATCAGCTCCATGTCATCATAGTATTGCATTGTCACGCAATATACATATGCATGCAAAATTTCGGTTCAATCGCAAATCGGGAAGTGGGTCAAATTGGCTTCAGGATTTCATAACAGACACGGGACAGGTGAAAGTAAATAAGGCTTGTAATAAATTACATGCTTTGAAAAAAAAAAACGATTAAAACCTCTCAACTTTGTGTCTTGCAAATTTCACACATCTTGGTGTCTCAATCTTCGTGCAAAATTACAGGAGCTTTCGTCATATCAAGCTTGAGTGTATTTTTAACCGACTTCGAAAAAGGAAGAGGTTCTACATATGTTTGACTGTATCTATTTTTTTATGTATGTTCACCGATTGCTCCCCTATTTGGGGGTCGATTTTCAAAATTATTTTTTACACTCCCGAGGTGATCCCATTGTCACCATGTCATATCTGATGATGGAATCCCATGCGAATCGCATGCCTTTGAAATTTAAGGGTTTCCCTACCCTTAAATTTCAAAGGCACATCCAGCGTGTTTCATGTTTTTTCTTAAGATATTCAGGTATTTGCGTCTGGTAGTCATCATATCACGTTACTGAGCTGATGGTGGAAGATTTCTGGTAAATTAGAAGTTCGGGAATACTTCTTTCTAAACTGTTTAGAGCGAGAGGCGTTATATTTTAAGTTATTATGGTGTTTAGTTGTTGAGGTCATCTGATATTGACCTAGAGGTTAAGGGTTTCATTTCCCATGGAGGGAGAAGCTGTTTGGTTTGGTTGGCTAATGAGCCAGCCTAGCCGGCTAGCTGCCACCATCTTCTTACCTACGTTTGTCACCATAATAAAAATGTGTTCCGGAAATAAGAGGTAGATAGCCATTCCCTAAGCGGTTGAGGAGTCCAGGTAAAGTTCGTTTCCATTTTCGGCCTTACCATCAGATGAGATGAGGTCCAAGAGTTTCTCTGATGTGTGTAAAATGAATAAAAATGAGATTTTAAGAGGCTCCCAATTTCTCGAAGCTCTAAATATCTCTTCACTTCTCCAATATTGTTCCTGCTGATCACCGGGCGAGGGTTTGTTCCAGGCTTGGTGCCAAATGTCCCAAGTCCCCCGGAGAAAGTCCACCAGGATCCCCTAGCCGGAATTATCTAAGCCTAGCCTAATTATCTCGGGCTGCAATTGATGCCTTACAGCCCTTGGCTACTAATCTACTATTATTAATTTTTCAGTAACAGCTTTCTTAAAAATAAGTCCATTTTTGACTCAAGGACAAACCTAGCCAGACAGAACACGTGTATATTACTGACCCTAGGACATAGTTCTATGCTAATGTGCAGCCTGTGTCGAATATTAAGCGACGGACGTGTCGCCGAATTGTCTATGGACGATTTTTTGTAGAAAGTTCAGGAAAGTTCAGTTCGTAGGCCGTAAGTTGCTCATCAGAATTTAATTCATTTTACACTGAAGAAAAATGTGGTCACAGGCGAAATGGTATTTCAATAAACAATCTATGATGATTGATTGTATTTTTTGTAATCGGATGTTGGTTTCATTGTTTGGTAAATTATTTACTTTTAAAGCCAAAATATTGATTATGTGCGATATAACTAGTATATATTCTGATGAATTAATATACATCGCTATTATTATTGTATAGAGATATTATTCTGACGATGTCAGTATGGGAAGAGCTCATTCCGTATGAATGCGAAAGTTACGTTTGTAATTAGCATTTAGATAAGTATTTACGTCAATTATTGTGTAAATAATGCTGTAAGCTTTCCAAAAACAAAAAAAATCTGTCTGCTTTCTCATTTTTTACAGCTAATCAGCTGAATAATTTTTTATTGTAGGTACTTACCAGGATATTTTGTGCCCTAGAGAAGAATGAAGATTACATATATTAAAACCTGATTATTTCACCTCTTTCAAGTTTAAATAAGTGGTTGGGGTTGAATGTTCCAAAATACTCAAGTTTGTTGGGGTTGAAAGTTCCGAGAACTCTCAATCAGTATTTACTTTCAAATGTTTTGGAGTTGGTTGACTTTAAATTATGTAGAAATACTAAATTTAATTAAATCTTTTCTGAACCCATATTTCTCAACCAAGGTATTGAACACCTATGTTGAAAAATATGGGTTGAAAGATCTGAAGACGAAATGGCACACCGGAACAGCTGTGGCATAAAAATATGGAAATTAACGTATTTTCAGCCTCGTAGACTGTCAGGCGCCCTCGTTCGCACTGATAATAGTCCGATACCTCATGCAGATAAGATACTCGCTTCTGAACTTGTGACAGATAGGTAACGCGATATTTTTCTAGTTATGCGTGTGTTTATAGAACTGTGACCTATACTTTGGTTTTGAATTTTGCTATGACGTTATCAAACAGTCAGTTATCAATATGGCACAATCCAGCCCCCCACCGATATAACCAGCGAACTAAAGTTCCTGGTAGTATAATAATTTACAACAGATTGTACTAGTTTTTGTGTTGTGCAAACATAGAATGAATGAGACCAAAAGTAACAAAATATGATGAAGCGTTTAGTTAAAAGTCAAAACGGTATAGGTGGTCGACAACACATCAAACTTTACAGATGAACTACTAAAGTCGCCATTACGAGGGGCATACCAACCAAATATCAACTGTGAATTACTGTAGGAGTAGCGGTAGTAGGAGCTGTGCCGGCGAATTACGTTTCGCCACAATGAAAAATAGTTTACAAGCTATTCTCAGAACTACTGAATATACACAACAAATTTCATAAAGATCGGTCAAGCCGTTTCGGGGGAGTTCGATAACAAACACTGTGACACGAGATTTTTTTATATCAGATAGATTAGAAGAAGATAGACATAGCTGTGCCCGCAAACCACGATTCGCGATATTAAACTGTAACGCAATAATAAACATTTAAGGTCAATAATTGAGATAAAAACTATCCTATCTTTTTAGTTGGATCAAATTACCTACATACAGTAACATACATTTCATCAAAATTGTGTCGATTAATGAACTCACACTGCCATCTGTTTGAAACTTATGGATCTTACAAATAATTACAAACCATTTAATTCGCAATAATCCTATCTTTTAAGTTGGACTAAATTACATACAGTAGCATAAATTTCATCAAAATCGGTTAAGTAGTTACGGAGTTTATCCCCGACAAACATCATGATGCGAATCTGTATATTCTTTATTATACACGATTTACATAAGAGACATAATTTAAAACAACTACGTACGCTCAGTGGAGGCGTGCTAGGTCCATAACCAGTTAGAGCAGGGAAAAATCAGAAAATCAACTATTTACGAAGTTTTATTCGTCTGACATAGGTACAGTAAGCTCCCATTCAAGCTATACATTTACACTACGAAAACCGCCACTATTACGAGCGACATAAGAACGGTCCAAAGGTCAAACAGTATAGCTTGATAAGGAGCTTACTGTACTTCAATATTTCTTTATACAGCAATAGGTGTGTTCCAGATAAAACTCACCACTTTTCTTGTGCTTACATCTGATGATAGCTTTGTTTGCGTTTCTTTTAAGAAATGTTAGCCATGTTAATTGTTACAAATGAAAAGGTAGGGAGGGACTGATTCATTTTATTTTTGGAATCCTATTTTTTAAAAAAGGTTTCAAATGTCAAAGCTGCCAAAAAATGGTATCAGAGAACCCATATAAAAGCGATTCTGGGTATTTGATGTTAACTTTTCTTGGCCAAAATGTTGAAATGGAAAAGCTAATGAAACGCGTTGATGCTACAAATGTTGAAAATGTTGCAAATCCGTTCTTAACTGGAACGCGCCTTATGGTGAGAGGGCAATCTGATTGTTTGCCAAGCAGATTGCAGATTGATTCACCCGATGGTGGGTAGCTACAGTCGCCAGTACACGTGGTTCCTGTAAGACTTGCATTTCTACAACCCCTTTAAGGATGCCTATGTAGTTGCCAACTTGTGACATGAGATGTCGAGTCCCAGTAACCAGTAATTTCATTCCTGTATGAGTAATACCGGAACACAGTAATTCAAGCACTGGTGCTTTGCGGCAAAAATAGGTAAGATGGAGGTACCCTCGCAGACGTCTCAATACCTTCCCTTTGGTACATCTGACAGAACCCAAGCCTCACCTTCTTTATTTGAAATTGATAATCATTAATTGAAAATTAAACCTATAGAATAATCTCGTATAAATACGAGTATGAACATACAGATAAGATAGCCAGATCTGGGGTCGAGGAGTCCAGATAAAGCGTACTTCTCTCCTCTGGTAAAGTCTCCGTCAGGTTAAACGCAAAAAATCCATACCAATATTATAAATGGGAAAGTGTGTGTGTGTCTGTTTGTTTGTCCGTCTTTCACGGCAAAACGGAGCGACGAATTGACATGATTTTTTAATTGGAGATAGTTGAAGGGATGGAGAGTGACAAAGGCTACTTTCCGTCCCTTTCTAACCTCCCACTTCCCTATAATGGGGTTGGAAGTTTGTATGGAGCATTCCGCAATTTTCAAGGTAGAAAGCTAAAAATTGGTATGCGGACTATTTGTGACTAACAAAAAAATCGTGCATCATTTTTTTTTGGAAATCTGCCCCCAACCCCTTAAAAGAGGGGGTGAAATTTTATATGGGACCTTTTCGCAGTTTTCATAGTAGGAAGCTAAAAATCGGTACACAGACTCTTTGTTACCAACGAAAAATACCTGCCTTATTTTTTTTTGGAATTCTTCCGTGTTACCCCGAATTTAAATCGAGCGAAGCCGGGGTCAAAAGATAGTAATATTTATTAAAAAAAACAAACTAAAACAAATCTGTTGAAACACCAACAAAGGGCGAGTTTATCCCTTAAAGAGATCTTGTCCAGCCAACCTTAGAGGATGTAAGATAATACAAGTATAAATTGAAAATCCTTTTCTTTGAGACTTTGACTATAGCAAATGTAGGTAAAACAATAAAGAATAAATTAGGCACAAGGTCAAACATTATCATATCTATAGGTATATTAGCCGATAAGCGAAAAAATCTAATCGAGCTCTAGAAAATTTGGCATACCTAATTCCGTTAAGTGGAAAGTAGTAGATTATTCAGTCTCAACAGGGAAGCTCTACATCATCACCCAACCTTACGAGTATATTAAAAACTGGCTTTTCTCCCCGCAGTTTTGCCCGCGTCATTTTCGTTATACCCGTGAGAATTAAATGGTTTCCCGTCGTAAAAATATTAATATTGAAAGCCTTTAAAAGTCCCATTGAAATTCGTTAAGCGGTTAAATAATTATTTTTTACAAAAAATAAAAACCGACTTCAAAAACACTGAAAATTTAAAAATAATATACCTCCACTCAGCGTTCAGCGTTTATAGACACTCCACCCCCTTGAGGGTGGAGTGTCTATAAACGCTGAAGGCAAATACCCATTTTTGATCAGTAGTCTAAAAATAAAGTTTCGTGTTTCTTACTTTAAAAATGACCCCTTAGGATAAGGATTTCCGAAAATCCTTTTGAGTGGGTGTCTAGGTCTACTCAATAAAATGACCCTACTAATTAGCAGAGGTCATGAGAGTAACTTCAATAGTTTAGTCTCGGCGATGTTGAGTCAGGCAGTCAGCAAATCAGGACATGTTATTTTTTTGTAAATATAGATAATAATAAAATAATGACAAAAGAAGTAAGCTTTTTACGGACTCCTCAACCCCATCTGACTATCTTACCTGTATGTTTATATTTATGTCATCATCGTCATCATCATCGCAACAGCTCATATATGTCCCCACCAACGGGCTCGAGTTTACCCTAAGTTAGGGTGTTTAGGCCTTTTTATAGCGTCCTAAGTTTAGGGAGTACACTGCACCTGTGGTGTATTCCCCGCCTGACCAAGGCATGTTAGAAGCTGATGCTCGACCGCTGGTGTGGCTGCGCGGACGAGTACTTAGTTCCTCGTACGGTCAATGCCATCTAACGGACAGTTCAAGGATGGTTTTTAGTGGGTATACCGGTTGGGGATTCCCACATAACCTCAGTGTGGCCACCTATCGCGCTACGGTATGCATAAAGCATTTTCCATCCAAAAAAAGGGTGTTTAGGCCTTAGTCAACCACTCTGGCCCAGTTCGGATTGGTCGTCTTCACATACACCTTTAAATTTCTTCGCAGATGAATGCAGGTTGCCTCACGATGTTTTCCTTCACCGTAGGAGCGTCAGACAAATGTTCATATGAAATTCGAAAACGAAAAACATATTGGTACATGGCGTTTTGGAACCCCGGATCTCCCGATTGGAAGGCAAGTGTAGAGTCCACAGCGTTTGTTGACCGCACGCGCCAGTGCGCCACCACGTTCCTCAGTGTAAATCTATTACACATAGAGCCAAAATAACAAACCACTGCTCCTCAAAAGCCTAAACGACGGAACAGGAAGAGAACCCTTGCAGCACCAACCACGGGTGCAGCAGTCTCCGCTCTATCTGCCCCCTCTGCTCTTTCAACCCGGGCAACCCGGCTTTCCGGGCAGCTCCGAACAAGCGCGTCCGACGCTTCACCTACGTGAAGCCTCCGCACTTGTAGAAAGAGTTGCTGCCAGTGGACCTCGAGCTACGGGCTGGGGATGGTCCGTAGCATACCATTAGGTTCCGGGGAGGCAGCGTGCGTGTTCCGTACGCCTTTCTAGCGGCGATCTGGGGGGGAGGGGGCGCTTATAATGCCCTCTCACCTCAGAGGCGTAGCTGCCCAGAAGGTAACTGACTGTATCCAGGGTTGAGTTCCGGACGCCTCTATCAGAACTCCCGGAAAGACCCTCTGGGCTATGTAGTTGCAGGACGCTGCCGGGTTTTTAGTGTGTGCAAGTCCCACACCCCCCCGCTGTCAATCCCCGGCATGCAGGATAGTGCGTCAGGCATTTTCCCGACAAAAAAGGCAGTGACATTACTGAGTACTGCCACTTGCCTTCCTATGTCACAAGTTGTCAACGTGAATTGGGCTCGTAAATCTACAACTACTACAATTTGAAATCCCACAGGAACCATATGTTCTGTGAGCGACTGCAGCCACTTACCATCAGGTACGTAGCTGGTTTGTTTGCCAATTTAGTCCCATAAAAATGTGATTCTTACACTCCAGATTTTGTTGATAGTAATTTTAAATAATCTATACGTACTAAGACATTGCTCTACGGCATTTTTCAAGCCTAGGTAATTCCTAAGGTCAGGGTATAAAAATTTTCCCAGACCTGGATCGCCCTCACGTTTGATAAGATGGACGTCCAGGTAAGTTAAGTGAGTATGCTCAGTCTGTGGGAAGACATCTTCAGACGCCTGTCGACTAGCCGTTGGCCTATTGCGATATGCAATAGTATTTCAGCTCGTCAAAATGTAAGTACGAGTCAAATCCTAAAATATTTACAGGCACTAATATACTCGTACCTTTTCAGGCACTTATTGACGTCAAACAAAACACAAAAATATAATTAAGTAACAATAAAATATTTAATCCATGTCAAAGCCCACCCATAATTGATGCATGCAACTACAAATAAAATTAAAATAAGTAGACCTGGTGAGGTCCTCGAGCAGAACTGGCAAGAAACTCTGAAGGTTACATTTTTAAAGTGAAACTTTTTTACATCACTCAAATTTTTACGTCCATCTATCGCATGTCGCATTACTCAAAAACATAAGATCTTTAAATTCACGCCTTCATATAGGATAGGATTGGTCTTGTGCGTTAGAGCTTCCACTTTAAATCTGAGTGGCAGTGGTTAGAACCCGGTGTTTTAAAAGATTTTTTTTTGAAAATTGTTTTTTAATTTTGTGTTTTTTAACCGCGTTTAAAAAAGGAGGAGGTTCTCAATTCAATGCGTAGCGTATGTTTTCTTTTTGTGTGTATGTTGCACGATTACTCCGCCAATTGTGAAACGATTTTCAAAATTCTTTTTGTATTCCATAGAGTATACTGCTGGAGTGATCCCAAGTTCACCAAAGTCAGGATCTGATGATGGGATCCCATGAAAATCGAGGGAAACCCTTAAATTTTATAGGTACGTCGAAAGTGTTTCATGTTTTTTCGGAAGCTATTCACATATTTGCGTCTGGTAGTCATGTACCGAGCTGATGGTGGAAGGATCCTAAGATCCTTAACTGTTGGACTGAAAATTTTAAGATTTTCTAGGAGATCATCGTTTGGCAGAGACTTCAATATAGAAATGTGATGTTGTCTGAACCTATTCTTATTAAACTTTTCCCTGTTTTTGAAGTCGGTTTTTATTTTTTGTAAAATATTTTTTTATTATTTTGCTTTTTGTTTCCTCTTTTAAATTACCAACATTCAATACAATAATCGAATTTCAGAAACATGATTTCCGTTTCACAAAAATACATATAAGGAAATGCTTATCGGAGTGATTCGAACGGTTAATCAAATACAGTTAAATCGAATACAGTTACCCAATAATCACAATGTGTGCTTCTGAAGAGTACTCAATATCTCTTAAATGTAAAGGGATGTATGTATGTATGGGGTTGTGTATATTGCGGATGCAATGCCATGCCTCATGTACCATCTGACTACCGTACGGATTGAGCCAACCAAAGGACAAGATTCCGGCCTGGCACTCCGTCAATCAGCACTGAGCCAGCATAAAAGCTCAATGCCCTCTTCTTGGGGAGGCTAAAAGCAAGGCCCAGCAAGTTTCTGCGGCTCCGATCATGAGAAACCCTAAAACCGAATCTAAGTCATGCCTCACCATCTCAATGACGGTAGACGACCTTCCCACACTGAAAAACATATTTACAGGCCACCTGCAACACGCCTCCTCACATCTGTGTGTACTCACTCAACAACTGTTCAAATTTAGTACATAACTTACATTTTATAAGATTTTATATCGCTTAGGTAGCCAAATAGCCCCCTCATAGCATAACCTAAAATCTACCTCGGTCGCTTCCAAATTAATAGTCAAGCATTTATTAACCCGTGACACTGCATTATAAAAAAGTAAGATAATCAGAGCAATCACCAGGGGAGATTCTGTATCTGGTTTTCGCGCACGGGTACTTCTATCTTGCCCATTGTTGCCGCAATAAGCAGCAGTGCTTATATTGCTGTGTTCCAGTTCCAATGGTATGGCAGTAACGTGGAGGTATAACCCTTAGTCCAGGGTTTCTTAGTGGGGTCCACGGACCTCTAGGGGTCCGTAGCATGTGTATCAGGGGTCCGCAGTAGGTCAGTCTGTAAACATTTACTAGGAAAGTGTGTAGTAAACTCGACGTAAGCGTAACATGCCGAAGAATATCCCACAACATAACGTTATCATTGAGGCCAAATAACAGCACCCTTCTCATTAACTTAGTTGTACATGAAATGAAAGTACCAATAAAAGCATTTTTTATTCATAAAGCTTTTTTCATTTTCAAAAATATTTTTGACAGGGGCCGTGGAATTGTTTAAATTGTGAAAAGGGTACGTGACTGCAAAAAGTTTAAGAAACCTTGCCCTAGTAGGAGTGCTCAATACGCGACAAATTCTTTACTTTAACTTACGATTAACGGGGCCTTATGCTGCTAGCGTTCACGCATTTAAGACATGTTAATAAAGATTCAATAAGCATTGCTTTTTGAAACAGTTTATTGTTGGTTAACCAATAAGTACGAGTAACACTTTTACTTATTAAGAAATTGTAGTACAAATGAATTTCACTACGAAAAGCGTCTTAAAGTGACAAAAGCAGTTTTATTGAAACGCTATCAAGACACGATAATAGCGCTAAAATTAGCAGACGTTCCTACATACTTACTTACTTACTTACTTACTAATATTATAAATGCGAAAGTGTGTCTGTCTGTTACTTCTTCAGCATTAAACTGCTAAACCGATTTATATGAAATTTGGTATAGAGATAATTTAGGTACCTGGATAGGACGTGGGATAGTTTTAATCACAGAAATCATCCTTTAAGGGAGTGAAAATGGGGTGGAAATCTGTATGGGGTATCAATAGCTGCTGAATTGATTAAGATGAAATTTCGTATGGAGATAATTTGAGTTTTGGGGAAGGATTCAAGAAGATTGGACAAAAAATAAGCTGCCTAAATTACTATTTCCAGGTGGACGAAGTCTTGGGCAAAATACATTTAAAAGTTGCATTGCCCGTTACGCTTTCACGCCTAACTAAAACACTTAACCAATTTTGATGAAATTTGATATGGAGATAGCTCTTGCCATGCAAGGAAGGACAAAGGTTACTTCTTATCCTGATGAGTTCCCATGGGAACATGTGATATATCAAAACTCAAGATATAACTGAACTCCAGGCAGACAGAATCGAGGGCAACACCTAGTTATTATTATATTTTTTGTAGCCCTTCTCCAACTTCAGAGGTTAGGTTCATTTGAAAGAATTGTTCCACTTTGCTACCACTATCAACCAGTATCATAAAAATAAATACAGAATGTCCAACACTTGACAGGTTCGATTCGAATATTAGATGACAAGAGAGGTAAGAGATTTAAAATCTTTGAAAGCAGCTATTTTTATTTATAAAAATAAAGGTACGTTCCCTTCGAGTAAAATTTGCAAACTTTAATATTTGGGACACTTTAACTCGGGGGCCAAACCAACTCAGTCTGTACAAAAATTAACTGTTAGTCTATTGGTCTATACGTATATAATCTATGTTAGATGAGGGGACGAACCAGGCTTGTCTATCCTAGTTGATCCAGTTTTTTATGAGGTGTGCCCCAAAAGGGACCGCCAATAGAACAGCGGCATTTTGTAATTTTGATTTATTTCTGACACAGGCAGGACCCTTCTCTTGATTGTTATCTGTTTACTTATTGTATGCAACATGATAATTATGTAATTTTGATGTTTGACTTATTTAAATTTTCAGCTATGAAAATAATATTTACATAATTATGGATATACTATGTCCCGACTGATTGATTATCAAGTTGAATTACTATTGAAGTTTTTAAAAACATTAAAAGAAGTTTTAAAAATTTCATCCCAAAGTTTTGGAATTTATTACATTTTGTGGGTTCGATTCTCGGTTCAAACAAGCGATTCTTTAATAATCTTCTTATGCAGTTCGAATTACTTTTAAAATCAAAATGAAGTCTTATTTCCGTTAAATGATCTATCTATGATATTTAAAATACTTTTCTTTCAGATGGCATCGTCGTGATACGCCGTATGTTTTATCTTACGCACAATTTTTTTTACCTCTTTTGCTCTCACTCAAACTCTAATGATGAGTGCGGTATGTCGATCCAAGGTCATTGAGATTAGTTAGCTTGAGCCTCTTAAAGTATTCATTCGTAATCACATTTGAATGGTAAAATACGAAGATTCTGGTTAATGTTCGTTTTTGACACTTTGCCAAAATTCCGCGTTGGCAAGGCTATGACATTATTTAAACTGAACCATTTTTTATAATCTGTGCCAATTCAATTAGAGCCGGCAAATATTTTTTATCGCACAATACTACTACAATAAAAGTGTAGTACTTAGGCTATTCTATTATAGTTGTATGAAACTTATGTGTGGCCAATGGACTCTTCTCGTCTTCTCTACTCATAATCTCATAGATTTTTCTCGAATTTCAGAGCGGCTTGTATGGGTTCGACGTAAGGCTCTACCTTAATATTATATTAGAGAGTTCACGCTTGCGTCGTTGAACGCGTCATTCAACGCATCAAAAATAACGCCTAAAAGTAATGGTTACGTCTGCTCAGTAAGCAAAAAGTTATTAAAATTAACATTTAATATATTTCAGTCTCTATTTCAAACAAATGTTAAAAAATAGAAGTATTTCTTATAGACATTTGTTCTAATACATTCATGTATGTTTATTATTTATCCATTATCTTTAACTGTAACACATCTTATAAATTTGAGGATAAATTGGTGTGAATATGAGGAGATCTTTTTAAAATTATTTAAACGTCATTGTTACTAAATTCTATTGTACCTGTATATTCATATTACAAACATGACTGTACGGGTGAAACTATTGTCTGCAGCCTTTGATGTCAAAATCGCTTATCAACAAATCTCTTCCAGTCAACCTTTCACTAAGGCATTGTGCACAAAATAGAGTTTGGAAGTTTGGCGTAGACAGAGCGAGATGGCAAACAGACGGTATGGGGTCTGAAAGGGATGGACTGATGGTGTCTGCTGAGCGAACTGTCTCGGTTGGGTGGGGTGAAAGTATTGGCGAGGTTGATAGAGTTAATATTTTATAAACATACAAATTACATTAACAATATATGAATTGACGAGTTCTGTGTCTGTCGAATTTATATTTTTAAATGTTGAATGAGTGTTGCGCAAGCCAACTTAATGTTGCTAGTAAAAAATATAATAATAATCAGCGAAAGTAATAAATCCGGATGTTATACATAGTATCCAGCCATTTTAATAATATCTACTCAATTTGGACAAAGTGATAATTGACACAGGATTATTCAAATTAACCAGCTATTTTATACACGGTGTTTCAAAATAACCAATAAATAATCAATTCTATAACGAAAACTCATTATTAAAATGTGTTTACACGTAATGTCATTCAACCCAAAAATTTCATGTAAATCATAGACAATGATGATACTATGATTTACATGAAAATTTTGGGTTGATGACACAGTGAGCTTAACACTGCGCTGGCGTCACCAGGTCGGATATACGAATAGGGTGTGCTCTTCCTTTTCAGGGATGGATAGTTCCCCCTGTTCTCGGATTGCGACCCGATGTCGATATATTGCCGTGTGGACATGTGCATCGATATCCCGCCGTGGCTGATCGTGGATTGACTTTATGCCTAAGCTCTCTGATTTACTTATAGTTGCGAGACACATAAATTGGTTTAGCTGAACAATATGGCATGTTACTTACAGTTAAGATTATGAGCCTAAATTAAGCGCTTCAATAACTTTCAAATTATGTAAATTGGACGTTGGCTACAAAATGACAAATATGTGCATTTTTGTAGCAAGCATCCTTATCAGTCAGTAAGTTTTTAAAAATGTGCATTACTGGAAATATTTAGGAAATGTGACAACTAACTTAATAAACAGCTTACACATTATTTTATCTATACTATATAAAGCTTGTCGCTTAGTCATGACAAGACACGTGTCTAGGCGGCGTTCTTGGGCATAGTATATTACTATAAGAATCGCAAAATTTAAAAGGTTGAAAAAAAACACTGAATGCATGATTTTTGTCTATGAAAAAAGTATGTTATTGATAGGTTTTTCACAGATTTGAAATTTTTGTCTTACCCTTTTATGATAAAGCTGAAAAAATATATAACTTGTACTCTGAACAAATACCTACACACACATATAAATTTTGCGTAAGTAAGCAGTAACAATGAAATACAGCAAACAGCACTTGTTTTAATTCAGAAATTAAAATTTTGTTTAGAATAGTTGTTGACCAATTAATCGTGCAAATTTTTAGCTCAATGCGAATTATAGTAAATTGATGTCTATTTTTCAACCTAGCTTCACTGGATTATGTGAGAAGAGGCTGTCTCATTGTGAATAGGTAAAGTGTGACCTGTTGTCGAATGTACCAAGTTTGTCGATTTTATAAGTTGTTTTTGAATGGATGAGTAATAAATATTTATTACTTAATCCTCTCAAAGAAAAGCGCTATAAGATGGATTTTGGTGAAACTCGCTACGAAGATACCACAGGATCCAAATTAACAGAGATATTTAATTTTATCTCGAAATTCTCACGAAATTGACACTTGCGTGGATAAAACTGCAGGACGCTGCTAGTTCATTCATCCATTGAAGTTGTGCTATCGCATTACCCGCTGTCACTCGCACCGCTGAATCGCCACGTCGAGGCAGTTCACTGACCCCGGCCACTTCCGCGTAGGAGCGAGTCCCAGTCAATACACATACAGCCAGCGCAGACGGACTATGCGAAACGGACCGTAATGTTTCGGCTACAGGTTTAATTTGGTACAATTTATCCACTAATTGAAAAGGCAAAGGCATACAACGCAAAACAGCTTCGAATAACATTTTTATATTTGAAGTATTTTAATATACTCCATCTGAATTTCGGTCACAGCAGCCAATCTCAGCAAAGACTAACCATCTGCGCGGGAGACAGTACAGTGCACAGATATCTGCGCAAACAAAAGTGCATACTCTTCATTCACGCGCGTAGCGGAATAGACGTAACGAGTCATATACGTAAATTTTTTGCACTGAAAAATAACATTGAATACCTAAACGACTGATTTTAATAAGTATCCTATCTATATATTTCAGTCCCCCTAGCATGATCATGGAAACACAATATGATAAAACTATATATCGATATAAACTTGATAAAAATTGGATTCTTTTGCTATCTTGAAGTTTTGAGTATGTTTTGAAAATTGATATTGTTATTTTGGACATTTTTAATATATGAATGTCGACAAAATTTCAAGGTAGCCATTATATCCAACATATTTTGGAGAGAAGCTATAGTAGAGCTAGAGTACCTACACCTTGAGACTAAAAATTTAAAAGGAACATTTTTATTATCTGCATTGGCAACACCGCCAATGTCACCAACATTCGCCTTTTTCTATAGTGTAAATTTTGAGAAATAACAAAATAAGTAACTATTGTAATGTTTTTAAACGAAAATATAAATATATATTACAGAAAATAAAAAAGCTGTAAAATAAGGTAAGAAAAATGACAACATCCCTAATTCCCATTGAGATTTAGCGACCAAAACTCATGAGCAGGAGTTCAACGTAACACAACATAATCTTTCTTATATTTATCAAAAAATGTAAAATAAATTGAACTGTGAATAAAACAATGCAAGAAAAAAATTGTCTCGGGCAGGAATTGAACCTGTGTCTTCAACATACCGTGTTGAAGCTTGATCAATTCGGCCACCAAGACAACAACTAGCTAAGTTGTTCAAAGCACACGAAGCCTAGTGCTGCCACTGGAAATTTTCTATCGCGAAACTTTTGTTATTTATTATTTTTAATTTTGTTGATAACAGTTTAAAGAATTAAAAAAGTGTACTTTTTTAAAATTTTGTGATTTAGGAGCCGCTTAAGTAAGCAAATTTTTTCAATTATTAATAATTGAAAAAAAATCTGTCCCCGTCGTCAGCAAAAGTAAGCAAAGCTCTCAGCAGTTATAGTCTAGAAATAAGGAATAGGCTTGGAATATACGACTTTAACACTTCAATAAATACTGCAGACGTAATCACCATCCAGACCCCCCCATCACTCATCAAAAACAGGCGAAGCAATTAACCCCCTCCCCCCGTAGTGCTTATGTGATACTTGAATGGTATGCAATCATTTTTATTATTATTGATATGCACAAAATTAAACGCATAAGTAAACGGTAACGGAGCGTTTCCTAATAAACGTGAAAGTTTGTGAGTATGGATGGATGTATGGATGTTTGTTACTCTTTCACGCAAAAACTACTGAATGTATTTGGATTAAATTTTGTAGGTGGCGAATTACGGCATGGATTAACATATAGACTCCTTATTATCCCGTAAAAGTAAGTAGTTCCCGCAGGAAAGTAGATTTACAGTTTTTTAATTGAAATTTTAAGGTTCAAAGGTTTACAATTTTTTTTATTAAAATTTTAAGGAAACATAGTTCGCGGGCACATCTATCTTCTTTATAGGCTCCAAAATTATTTTTCCTACGGAAAAAATATAACATTTCCACGGGAAAATAAAAATAACGCGGGCGAAGCCGCGACCGGAAAGCTAGTAACTCTCATTTTTTTAATACAACAGGAAAACTCTTAGCCTTCATCTCGCCTGATGGTAAATGACGATAAGGGCAAAGAAGAAAGCGAGCTTTACCTGGATATCTCACAAATTGAGGAACTCTACCTTTCTAAGTGGCAAAACACTATGATTTACATAAAAATTTTGGGTTGAATGGCATTATGGGTTGTTTTGAGGCACCGTGTATATATGTGTGTGCATGTATGTATATATGTGTGTGTGTATCTGTATATGTATGATTATATACAAAAGAACATGTAGAATAGTTCAATTTTAAGTGATGCTCAACTCACCCTAGATATAAGAGTAGAGTACCTAGTCGGACTTATATAAGACATAGATCAATAAGCAAATAAAAATAACAAAGGCACGGACCACAAGTCTGTGGTGGTTTTAATTAAATAATAATAATAAAAAAAGTGGCAAACTACACCTAACATTGTTATTATTGCGTTGAACTTAGCCAAATTAGTCAGCTTGCCAGGTGTCCCAGAAACCCTACCACCAACCAAATCTAACAAAAAAATGGCTGTACCCATGGGGAATCAAACCTCGGACCCCCAGATCAATACTTGGTGGTCTCAACCACTAGATCATGGAGGTAATTAAAATTATGGACAAGAGGGACTAACAGACAATATTCACGTATCTACGAGTATACTAATATTAAAAAGAGGAAAGATTTGATTGTTAGTTAATTTGTTTGTATTGAATAGGCTTCGAAACTACTAAACCGATTTTGATGAAAGTTTGTGTAGAGATAGTTCGAGACCAGAGAAAGGACATAGGGTACCTAATTTTTCTACGGGAAAAAAATCCCACGGGAAAACAAAAATAACGCGGGCGAAGTTGCGAGCGGAAAGCTATACGTTATACTCGTATGTCAATTTGGAGGTGTATTTGTAAAATCGATAAACCTGCTCATTATTATGAAGATGTGTACTTGGGTTTTTTAACCGACTTCAAAAAAGGAGGAGGTTCTCAATTCGATGCGTATGTTTTTTTTTGTGTGTATGTTACGCCGCCAATTGTGGACCGATTTTCAAATTTCTTTTTGTATTCGATAGAGTATAGTCCTGAGGTGGTCTCAAATTCACTAAAGTCAGGATCTGATGATGAAATCTCATAGAAATCGCGGGAAACCTTTAAATTTTATAGGTATGTCCAATTTTGTGTGTATGTTACGCGATTACTCCGTCAATTGTGGACCGAATTTCAAAATTATTTTCGTATTCGATGTAGTATACTCCTGGGATGGTCCCAAGGTAATGATTGATGATGGGATCCCATGAAAACCGAGGGATCTTAAATTTTATAGGTACGTCCAACGTGTTTCATGTTTTTTTCCGAAGCCATTCAGGTATTTGCATCTGGGAGTCATAAACCGAGCTGATGACGAAGGAAGTATCCTAAACAAAAGATATTTTACAAAAAATAAAAACCGACTTCAAAAAGACTAAAAAGTTAAAAATAATAGAACAATAGGTACAGACAACATCACACTTCTATATTGAAGTCGGTGCCAAATTTAAAGACTTTATAGGACATCATAGTTTGGTACCGACTTTAATATAGAAATGTGATGTTGTTTGTATCTATTCTTATATTATTTTTTGGTTTTCAGTGTTTTTGAAGTCGGTTTTATTTTTTGTAAGATATTTTTTTATCACAATCTAATTTGGCAAATGCCCTTAAATGTATGCCTTTTTAATCATAAATGAGACTTTAATTACCAACAAAAATTTCCATAAGCATACACAAAAATCTTGGCAACGATAACGAAATCGATTAGAGTCTCAAACATCATTATTTTAAAATATTAAATTTGACACCATGAGACACGCCACAGACAGCAAGGTCACACATCCCCAATCAAACTGTAACAGGTATTATAGGACCTTTTATACGGATCTTGGCCCCGGTCGAGTGCCTTGTGGTACACCCGATTAAAAAATGAACAAAAATCCTACACTCGCATCTTATCATTTATTCTCAGTCCGGTTTCTTACGACACAACGGATGACGAGCGAACTTCGCCTTTAAATGTAGAGCGTAAAGGTGACAGTCGTGTGCGAAGGAGTCAAAGGCCTCAGTCGGGGCTAAAGTGGGGTTGTCTTGTTGCTAAGTGCTCCGCGTACTTGTATGTAGTTCTTGCGAGTGCAGTTTCGATTTTTACGTAAGGCGTCGTTCTATTTTTGGATGGGCATTTGCAAGCGTAGCTGTGTAGCTTGTTGGTTTCGTCTGTGGGCTTAAAAAGGTTTCTTAAAGAATGAAATAAGGTTTTCGGTACGTTTTTGGTATCAATTCATAAAATCGTGTTTTGATTATTACCCGTAGAGCAAAGCAAATGTTTTGGATTTAAAATGCGCACAATTTTAATGTTAAGATCAAATACGTGAGTAAAATCCAGTAAGTAAAAGTCTTGGTTGTGTTGTGTTCGATATTTTATTTCTGGTTGATTGGTAGTAGTTTCTAGAGCATTAAGGAATATTGAGATGATTTTTGTGTGATTTTTCACAAGAAGTTTCATAAAAGTTTGAAACGTTGTAGAGTAAGCTTTGTATTATAAAGCAGGTCTTAAGTAGTTAGATTATGCAAGTAGAAAGAATAAAATTATACTACGCGTATGATGAATAAAGTAAGATCCAATATTTCATAAAATAGTCTTTTCTTTTATAGGATTCAAACTTTTTCATAGGAGTTTATCCAAACTTTTTTATAGTTTGTGTATTTTTATACAATAGACCAGCGTCTCCCATACATTATTCTGTTATGACCCGGTAATTTTTTATACTGCCACTTCGTAACCCAGTGCCTCAATAGTTTAATAGTTTTACTCCCCCGCTTACTTTAAGTTATATTTCGACATATCTATCTATTAATTACAATTAAAAATGTTTTAACTAGCTTTTTGAACTATATTTCAGTATTTGATATTATATCGATTATCGATACCTAGAATTATTTATAAACGAGACGGGAAAGCGTCTCGTTTATAGTAAGGTGAGTATAGAAGCTCCTTTATAAGCCAATAAGGAATTCAATTATTTCGTTTCCGTCGTAATGCGAATCGATTGATCAAAATAGTCAGCAATTCATTATAAACCTTTATTGGTGCTTATTTTTTAACGGTTGCTTATTTGTCGTAATGGCTATCAGAGTATCAATTTTTAGTTTAATCCATCTAGTAGTTTGAGCTGTATGTTAATAAATTAGTCAGATACGGTTTGCTTTTATATTAATGCACGGTTTCCTTTGACATACTCGTATACATGAGGCGATAACTTAGCATTCCACGGATCGTCGGATCCATCGCGTTGTAAATAAAACCATGAAAAGTGTCTAGAAATTACGATTCAGATGTAAGTTTAAGTAGATTATAATTACGATTCATCAACATTTACTTCCACTACCCTGAGTTCCTCTGCCTAACCATATAATTGTTTTAGGACTAAACCCTATCTTGCTTAATTACATTGTCGATGAAGCAGCAGAAAAGCAGCAGCCTTGAAACAAAACTGTATTGTAACGTGGAGGTTGAATATATTCGTTTTTAATGCCATAGACAAATCTAAGTTATAAAAAATATTATGATGCAATCATTTTTGATTACAGTGATTATCGAGAAAAAGTTATACCAGATTAACGCAAACATTATTACTTCATGGTGAACAGAACCAAATACATTTTCCAGCACACCGTTATTTGTTTTCATGTATTCCAGTTAAGAACCCTGGGGTATTTCCATCCATCTGGCGTAAAGCTATTATCATCCTTCTTCCAAAAATTGCAAGCCCCAATCTACTGTAGCATTTTCAACCCATCTCTATATCATCCTTCTTATCTAAAGTGATTGAAGCTGCTGTTCATAAGCAGCATTCATTTTTATATGCTATAATATTATTCTAAGCATTTTCAATCAGGGTTCCGCTCAGGCCACAGTACTAGACGCACTTTTGAAAGTCACTGATGATATTAGAGATGGTATGGAAAAGTCTCAAATTACAATTCTGGTTCTCATTGAATTTTCTGATACTTTCAGTGCTGTGGACTATTTCATACAAAAGTTCAAGACTCATTGAAAGGAAATGTATGAAATAGTGTTAATTCTAGAAGCCCTAGACAAATGCCCCACGCTAACTTTTGAAAAAATGTATGGAAATGACATTAGCTTACGAGAACCTCACGCTATTCTTTCCGCAGCTAATGTCATCTCCATACATTTTTTCTAAGGAACGACTGCGGAAAAGTTAGCGTGTGGCATTTGTCTAGGGGGGCTGATTTCTAAGTTGATAAGCAAAAGTGCATCATACAAAAACCGAACTTAAAAATAAGGTAAATTTTGTGCAAAACAATAAACAACAAATTAAAATGGAATTTTAGCAGTTAATTAAATATAAAATAGAAAAGCTCAATATCATTCTGGTAAGCAGTTTAATTAGTCTTGGAAGCCTACCAACACATTAAATCATAAGTCGGGACTCCCGGTGAGCATAGCAGGGTGCATGATTCCACAAAGATAACTCATAAATTTTGCTGTTAATCCACCTAAAGTGGAGTTTTCAAAGATGAATAATGCTGGGACCATCAATGCATCGAGAGAAATCACTAGGTGATGATGGATTGAGCATTGAGCATCTGCAAAATTCAGGTGTGCACCTAGCTGTGGGTACTGGCCATGTTTTATAGTTTATGTATTAGTCACAGATATTCACCAATGGAACTCACAAAAAAAATTATTGTGCCATAAAAATAGGACTGCAGATGCACTTGATATTTGATTTTATCGATTAATATTCTTGGCATCAATTATGGCGAAGGTGCTGGACAGTCTGCTAGTTAAATTTTAGCTGATAGTGTGAGCTAAATGACAACCTCTTGTTTTGGTCCTAGGGCCGGCTTATTGACCGAAAGTGCTTATATTCACCTTCAAACAGACAATTTAATAGTGTATGACTTGAAAACACGTTTATTCGCTTGCTTTTTGAGGTATCTGAGGCCTTCGATCTGGTAATTATGATCTACTGCGGCATAAGCTCCTGTGTGAAACAACTGCTCCAAGAGATATTGACGTATTATTTAAATTCTGTTACATACAATACTCAAATAGTCAGTGCGTGATTCTCATGGTGTAATTCTGATATTTATGGGCTATAGTGCGGAGTAAGATGATTAAGTTCACCTAGACAGTTTAATATTTATATGAAGCAACTGATAGGTGAATTTAACATATCCAAGTGGATTGTTATGTAGATGGAGTCAACATTTACAATAATGCTGATAACAGTGCTTTGTTGAGTCCATCTATTACTGAGTTAAAGAAACTACTCTCCATCTGTGATCATTCTTTGTGGGACATGGACTTAAATATAACTCTTCTAAAAGCGAATGGATGCCGTTCTATTACATGCCACACATCTCCTGTGGTATGCCTTTCAAGAGGGTGAACGTTTTAAATTTATTTTAAAATAAATTTTAAAGAAGTCTTCGCATTTGGGCGCTATTTCCACAAGCGAAGGATTCCTGAAAAATTAGAATCCTGAGCGTTAGCGAGGGAATCAAAAGAGCAAAAGTTACGTGTTGCACTCGAGTGTAAAAATCTTTGCACTCGAGTACAACACGTAACTTTTCATTCCCCCTCAGCGAGGAAATGACTAAATGCAAGATACTTTTATTTCAGTTTAGGTACTTATATATTTACTACAACATTATGATAGGTAAGTATTACAGAAAAATATTTATATTATGTATAACAAATACCAGTAATACGTTTTTTTACTTGTTTTAAAGTTTCTTATTTAAAACAATACGACGTTAATAAAACAACATGGCGCGCGCAAGGCAAATTAAATCAAAAGTATACCAAGGAGGTTCAGAGTCTGAGTTTTTAACAAATTAAAAAAAAGTTGTATGGTAAATTCGGCACCATGGAGATGGAAGTAAATAGGTTTAATGATGTTTTGAAATCACATACCTAGTGTGTGTGTAGTTATAAAAAAAACAAAAGAAAAAAAGTTATTTGTTACCTCATAACTCCGTCATTTTTAAAGCGATTTTCAAAATTCTTTTTGTATTGGATAGAGTATACTACAAGGGTGGTCCCATGGTCACCAAAGTTAGGATCTGATGATGGGATCCCATGAAAATCGAGGAATTAAATTGAGGTTTCTTTCACTAAAAAGATTTCATTCACTAAAAAGTTAAAAATAAAAAATATTTTAACAAAAATAAAAACCGACTTCAAAAACACTGAAAAGTTAAAAATAATATAACAATAAGTACAGACAACATCACACTTTTATATTGAAGTCGGCGCCAAACGATGATCTCCTAGAAAGTGTTAAAATTTGTCACCGACTTCAATATAGAAGTGTGATGTTGTCTGTACCTATTCTTATATTATTTTTAACTTTTCAGTGTTTTTAAAGTCGGTTTTTATTTTTGTTAAAATATTTTTTATTTTTAACTTTTTAGTGAATGAAATCTTTTTAGTGAAAGAAACCTCAATTTAATTCCTCGATTTTCATGGGATCCCATCATCAGATCCTAACTTTGGTGACCATGGGACCACCCTTGTAGTATACTCTATCCAATACAAAAAGAATTTTGAAAATCGCTTTAAAAATGACGGAGTTATGAGGTAACAAACATAAAAAAAACAACCGAATTGATAACCTCCTCCTTTTTTGAAGTCGGTTAAAAATCATCTGGAATATGGTCACCCAGTTGATTTGGTGCCGGTTGATTTTAGTACACAAAAATGTGGAATTTGATCACCTGGGTGATATCACCCAGGAGCTCAAAGTGGAATAATCCATTTTTTTTGTTTTTTTTTTAAAACGTTGCCCCACACTAGGATTTTCTCCTATGTCGTGGGTGCAGTTACAAACCCAGACCGGAACAAATTTCTGTAGGCCATACAAAAGATTTGTCCCGTACGGAAATCGAACCCGCGACCCGTTGCGCAGATGGCGACCTCTGCGCTAACCGTGTCGTCAAATTGAACGTGACAAAATTAAATGATTTTTAAGTACTTACTTAATTTTGATTTGAAATTTCTTTTCTTTTTACGTGTGTTATATTACTATGACATAACTCAAATAAACTCCTCTCCTTCAAATTGGCCAAGCGTGTACAACTTTTATTAAATACGTTTGAAGGCTAAACGTTTTTTAAACAGAGATCTGTGTCTATCAATTTGTCAAATGACACAGAAATGAGGATTGTTTAGATGGATGTACGGATGTTTGTTACTCTTTCACGCAAATACTACTGAATGGATTTGGATAAAATTTTATACCTACAAAATTTTATCCATTACGACAGAGATTAACATGTAGGTCATGCCTACCATGCGTGGTAATGGTAGGTCATGCCTTAAAATCAGTGTTTGTTGCGTTGATTCAACGCAAAAGCAATAAGCTGAGGCAATGACCTTTTTGGACTGCACTTATTGTAATTAAGTAAATTGTATATATTTTTGTGTGTGTGTGTGTGTGTGTGTGTGTGTGTGTGTGCGTGTCCAAATGAAGCTTTTCTTTCTTTCTTTCATGTAGGCTACTTATTATCTCAGAAAATTAAGTAGTTCTCGCAGGAAGGTAGATCTACCGTTTTTCTTTGAACTGGCACAGTCAGTAAATAAATAGGATATTTGTTCGGACATCATCACGAGAAGAACAAATAAGAAACATAGACGAACTTCAGTACAATCACGAGCAGGCAATGACTTTACTGCTTATCAGCAGTAAAGTCACTGCCTGCTATCAGTACGTTCAGTTAATTGTATACGTATTGAATAACAGCTGTTATCTCACTTGAGAAAGACTCTCACAGACTACGCCCACGTATTTTAATGTTTCATTGAAGTAGAAAAAATATTTTTTTTTGTAATTAATATTTTCGAAAAACACACCAAGTACGAGTTGAACTAGCGCACCGAGTTCCGTATAAATCTAAGTACCTATATAAGTTTCTTTTACCGGTTTTCACATTTTTTCTCAGCGTGACAATCTAGGTCAACGGGAAGGGAAGTACCCTATGGATTTTAATTCCCTTGTAAAATTGCAAAACATGCGAAATTATGCGACATAAACGATCATATGTTATGATCACGGTAACATACAAGTTTGATTTCTTTACAGCTTAAAAAAGAGACCGTAGACTAACATATATACAGGATGTGAAAAGACCCACAACAAAGACCGAGTCTACGCATTCAGACCATTTAAAATAAGTTTATATAAACAAAATTATGGTAAACGAAATTAATTTTTAGGTTTTAAAAAACAACCGCTAAAAGTAATACGCAATGTAATGCGTGCTCGCGCGCTACGGATCTCGTCACTGCTTGAATCAGCCCCCCTAGCACGTCCACCAAAACACGATATGATAAAGCGGTTTATCGCGGCGAACTGTCAAAATACAATAGGGTTTCGACGTATTTTGACAGTTCACCGCGATAAATCGCTTTATCATATCGTGTTTTGGTGGACGTGCTACGGGGGCAGCAACGGCTCGTGGCGACAATAGACAGCGTCCGTTGTAAATTCGTTGCGTGTTGTAAATTAAAAACTTTTATCGTTAATAAATACTGATTTCTCTTTGATGTTTCTTTGGAAGAAAATTAGCAAATAATTTTCCTGTTTGGAACATTATTTGTTAATTTTCTTGGTATAAAACCCCAAAAAAGCAATTGTCACTTTGAACTTAAATATCTCGCTAATTATTAATTTCCCAGGTAGGTATGGTCTAGAACAAGGGTCTCCAAACTTTGAAGCCTTAGAGCGATCATATTTAATTCAGTATGTTCCAAGGGCTAGAACAGTTTTAATTTTTCTGCCCATAACTATATTTCTAGACCAGTACCTAGCAGAGGGCGCGACCTTAGCAAACATACGTTTTTTTTTTGCGTTTCAATTATTTCGCGCGGGCCGGATTGATGGCATTGGCGGGCCGGATTTGGCCCGCGGGCCGTAGTTTGGAGACCCCTAGTCTAGAAGACAGATATAACGATGGGTTCAATACGTAGGTTTCGGCTTCGCGTTTGGGTTTTTTACACCCTGTATGTAAAAACTTGTATAAATTTTAGTTTTGATTCTCCTACGCGTTCCTGAGAAAAGACTCATTTTCTCTGGACAGACGGACGGACAACAAAGTGATTTTATAAGAGCTCTTTTTCCTTTTGAGATACGGAACCCTAAATAGACGTTTAATAGTCGTAGACAGAGAATTCAAATACTAGTAACGTTTGAACGCAGAGAAATTATTGTTGGTTTCTGCTAGAAAAACCGTGTTAATACATTCAGCAAATGTTATAATTATACTAGTTGTCGCGTGTCCGTGAACTTCGTTTCGCAAAAAAATGGCTTAGCCATCACTTATCACCTAGGGATATAATAATAATAATGTTCTCCTAACCGATATTCGGTCACGGCGGCCAATCTCCACAGAGACTAGCCATCTGCGCAGGAGATATTATAGTGCACAAGTGACTGCGCAAACGCAAGTGCACTCTCTGTTCCTTCACTCGCCTATAGTCCGATGGGACGGTTAACCGACACGACCGGGGCGAGATCAGGCGCAGGACCCACTGTTTAACGTGCCTTCCGAAGCACGGAGGAGCTTGAGATGTTCTTATTTTGGTCACCCATCCTAGGGCTGACCACAGCGAACGTTGCTTAACCTTAGCAATCGTTCGCTGAGCGCAAGCGCCAATGCGCCACCAAGCTCCTCAAACCTAGGGGTATACGTAGCCTACGACCTATTCTCAGACCTACCGAAATTGCATAACAGAAATTCATGAAAATCGGTCAAGCCATTTCGGAGGAGTTCGATAACAAAAACTGTGACATGAGATTTTTATATGTTAGATAAAATATAAAGGTATATGTATAAGACAAGGCATGTATTGTTCAATATTGGCGGTGTAATATTTTATTGCTAAAATTGTAACTTCATCAGAAAGTAAGTTAAGATTTTTAAGCCTGAAACCGAATCGCATATAGTAAAATTTAAATTGTGCACATTTCTTTTCAATAAAAATATTTATTTAATTTTTAACCCCCTAGGTGATAAGGGTGGACCTCGCCAGATTTTTTTTGGACAATTATTATGGCGAAACATAGTTCACAGCTTATGGTATAAAATTTTCGAAGAAAATCGGTTTCTTCTCAAGTGATATTGAAAAGACTAGGTGCCTTTACCCTTAAGAGTTATGATGGCTTACATAATCCTCTACGACTGTAAAGGCTTTTGCTAATAAATAAAAAAATATATTTATTATATTTTTTTGTATAGGCTTTGAATATTAACAAGAAAAACTACGCCTTTAACAACTCACTCTAAGACATAGGATCCTGAAAAACAATACTTATAAAACAAATGAAATGTTATATATCTCTTTTAATACACTATGTTGCCTTTCAACTTGGGTTAGTATAAATAAGTAAGGCCTTTCATAAATCTGTGATGACATTTAAAAAGGTGGTTCAGACCATCACAATCTTTTGGAACACCGTATATCTTTATATATTTAAAACTAGCTTTTTCCCGCGGCTTCGCTCGCGTTAAATTCGGGGTAACACCGAAGATTTCAGAAAAAAAATAAGGCAGGTATTTTTCGTTGGTAACAAAGAGTCTGTGTACCGATTTTTAGCTTTCTACCTTGAAAATTGCGGAATGCTCCATACAAACTTTCTCCCCCCATTTTAGGGAAGTGGAGTGTTAAAAAGAGACAAAAAGTAGCCTATGTCACTCTCCATCCGTTCAACTATCTCCACTTAAAAAATCACTTCAATCCGTCGCTCCGTTTTGCCGTGAAAGACGGACAAACAAACACACACACACACTTTCCCATTTATAATATTATATATATATATATATATAGTATGGATTCATTACACAACATCAGAAGTGGTAAAAAGGCGGACTTGATGCATGTGGCATTCTCTACCAGTCAACTAGTAAAATGTGGGAAAAGTTGATAACGATGTATGACTTTAAAAAAAGCAAGTGAATTTTTTAATGTAAGTAAGCAATTATACGTTTTAATAACCAAGTACACAAATAAATTTAATATTTAATCACATACATATCGATAATAATAAATATTTATATTAATATCATAATTAAAATAATATTTAATATTATATCTGTCCATATACCATCAAATAACTGCAGTCTAGACATATTCAAGAAAGTATCTTCGTGTTCTATCTTAAAAATGGTGCTTTACTTCTTCTTAGTCGTGTTCTTCACTTGGTGAAGGTCGTGTCTAGTCTGACGGGTCTGCCATCACTCTTCGTATGAGACTTTGCCAGGTAATTCTATCCGTTGCCGATCTCATGGCCTCTGCAACTGGCAAGCCGGTAAGGGATCTAATTTGGTCGGTCCAACGCGTTGGTGACCGACCGCGTGATCTTTTTCCATCAACCTTACCGACTACCATCAATTTCTCCAGGTTATCTGGGTCTCTGCGAGCAATATGTCCGAAATAGCTGAGAATTCGCTGGAAACACAGAGTAGAGAGTCTCTTGGTGATGTGTAGCTGGGAGAGAATAGAGACGTTGGTTCTCCGGGCTGTCCATGGAATACGCAGCATTCGCCGCCAACACCACATCTCAAACGCGTCAATTCTTTTTCTGTCCCCTGTCTTAATGGTCCAAGATTCCGCACCGTAGGAGAAGATGGAGAATACCAATGTCCGAACCAGTCTCACCTTTGTTTTACAAGATATGTTGCGATCTCTCCATATCCGAGTGAGTTTTGTCATAGCTGATTTGGACATCTGTATGCGCCTCCTAATTTCTTTCTCGCTGCTCCCGTTATTGGTGATAAGCGAGCCCAGGTATTGAAATTGGTCCACAAATTTTAGGTCGTGAAGTTGGTTTGACCGCATGAGAGTACCTTGCTGGTCTATCACCAGGATCTTGGTTTTGGCCTTGTTTATGCTAAGACCAACTCGTTCGCTTTCCATCTCCACTTTTAAATATTGAAAAGGATTGGAGACAGTATGCATCCCTGCCTGACGCCTTTCTGTGGCTTGAACGGGTGGGACATCACATTATTTACCCTCACAACAGTATTACCCTTGAGACTTGGTGCTTGGTGCTTTACTAGCCGATCTATATTCAGGGGGTAAATTATCACGTAAAGCAGGTGGTGTTAAGGGCCCCAACCATGATCGTCCAAAACAATATTAAAACCGTACTGAGAGCGGGATGGCACTATACGCAGCAAGAGCGGTGTCTCTGTTTCAAATTTCAATATTGTTTTAACCTTGCTATTAGCGATCATGGTATGGCCCAAGGAGTCAGACGCAAACGCTTTGTGTTGGGAACTCTAGCGTGAGTTTTGCCACAGAACGTGTATGGGTATGACCGACTAATAACTTTAAATATAAATCTCTTTAACATAATATACAGGAATTTTGCCGAATCGGCATTGTCTACGAGCGTAGCTATATGTGAATAACAGCAGCATCAGGTGCAATAAAAGCAGAAGTTGAAAGTAGAGATACTTCCATTTTCAAACTGTTTTTGCAAAGAAGAAAAAAGTTTTCCTTCATTGTCAAACACCTCATCGATCACAGCCGTCTAAAATATCGTTTTTGCCTGTTGGCTCGAGCGTCAAATGCTAAGGTACTGTAATTTTACATTATTGCAGTCAAGTTATTATCAAGAAAAAAAAAATCAATTAATTCTAAATCCGTTTTCGTGTTAAAATCAATGTAAGAACATAAAAAGTTAAACATTTTGTTGTAAGTGAGTAGCATCAATAGACCTAGAAGGCAAGCATGTGGCAAAAATTGCGCGTACGAATGACCACTCCCCCTTGCGCGATTTAGGGCTCTGGAGGACAGGAGGATACACGAAAGCGCAAAGCTCTGTAACCCAAAAACTCAGGAGTGTAGCGACTACAAACTAAATAACCAAATTAAATCAATTAATTAGTGAAAACACACAGGGGTATAGTTATACCAGAATGTGATGGCAAATGTAGAGCTGAACTTCAATAATAAAAACAGAATTTTCTCCTTGTAAGAAAATATATATTTTTTGTAAGATTATAAATACGTAACATTTAGATTAACATAAAATGACAAATGATTTTTTATATAATTACCCTTGAATTATTTATCGTATATGTTTTAGCTCTACATGTGCCATCAGATTCTGGCACAACTATACCTACTCTGTTATAAGGTTTGGCACTGCAAGCCCATAATGATTTCTTTTTAGACAACATAAACAACGATCAAGTTATTGTCTTTTGATTCTCTTTCTTTGTTATGACGAGACATGCTTTTTGAAGTCGTTTGATAATTTTACACCAAAATTAAATTTCACAAGAAATTCGATCGCTTTGGGCACTTTATATGACACCTTCTAATAATTGGACACTGATGGATGACCTAAACAAACAATTAAGATTATCTAAGACAAAGGTTTATATAAATTGACTCTACACTAAATTGTATTCCTAGTAACGATATTATTTTTAAGTGTATTCTGATAAATTGTAGAGTGAACTTTTATATGGTTGAAGTTGGCTTAAAATGTACTTAAAATTAGTAAAAGATATTTTTTTCTCCTTTATAACTCATTTGTAACTTAATAACAGTTATAAAGAGATTTTCCAAGCTCAAATAAATGCCTGTGGTTAGAAGGCTTGCTGTTAACGCTATCTTATTCCCTTGTATTAGGGATGCTTTTTGCGAATCAAACACAGGGAAAACATAGGATTTTACGATAAATACTATGTTTGAATTCAATTTATTCATAAAACCTAAACCCTAAGAGCTACTTTCTATATCGGTACGAACAGATGTTATTTTAACAACTTTCTTTATATTGAACAGTTCTTGTGTTGCTATGCTATGTCTGGCTGCGTGCGAATGAGACAGCGATATTCGACTGCAAGCCCTAGGTCAGTCATCCTCGGTGCATCCATGCGAGTGCATTTCTCCACGCGCGCGTCGCATCAGCTAAAAAACTCACAAAAGAAAAGTCGGGAATCAACCTTTAAATCTGCAAGCGTGTAACAAAACATAAACCAGTTGGTAATTAGGGAAAATCTAGGATTTCAGTTTGTGAAGAATCCCTTTGTCAAGACGCCATTTTGCTTGAAGTGAGGTGAGTCCACTTTCCAATTTTGAATTTCCAATGTGTCTTCGATTTTAAATTTCCTTATTCTGAAAGCGTGGCTTGCCATTTTTTTACAAATTAAATGTCGCTTTTTTAAGTTGTTACTATTTTATTGTGTAAAAAAATTTGATATCTTTGTACGCACTTTTAAATCAAATTTATGTAATATATTTATAAGTTATTTAAGCAAGAAGATGTATCTAATTACAAGTAAAAATCATGGCATAATTAGATAATGCTTTCCTTAAATGCCTCATAAGTAATTATTTCATCAGGGCCTTCATTTTTGGAGATTTTACAACATTGTTGCGCTTTGTCTATAAAAAAATATTTTAATTTAGTTAGGTACGTCAAAGCAGCGATCGCCATTTTGCATGAGCGCCCCTCTCTGTAGGTACTGACTTGTCTTTTTGTAATACAAGAACACACCCTTTTGGAGTTTAGAACGTAATGATTTTTGAGTGTTACGCTTGATGGACTCCAAATTTAAAATATATATTTTACGATCTTATAACCCAGATTTGTAAAAGAGGTTGATTTATCGAAATAAATGTAGAGCTCGATTAAAAAAATGGCATAACTTTAAAATATATCTAAAAATGTAGTCTTTATTGCAAATATTCTATTTCGAATCGAAATTAAGAAAATTTACTGTGAAATTTAATACGTATTATAAATTTTCTTTGTTCCGACTTCAAAATCGATAAACGCCTTGAGCTTGTAGAGCGAAATGGAACATTTTCTCGGCGCGAATGAAAGAGAAAGGAATACGTCGAAATATATTGCGTACAGTTTTTTCAAGCTTTTTGAGTTCACTTGATTTGTGTAAAAATTTAAAGTGCTTTTAATTTTCATTCGATCTTAGCAGAAATGTATTCTTGCGTTAGAAAAAGGATTAATTAATTGTTAAATTAGCGTCTAAATTTAAAAAAAAATATTCAAGTTACTGGTGAGTCGAAATTGTCAATAGTTGTGGCTTTAACAATAACTAAGAAAATTTAACAAGTCCTTAGTGATTTACAAGTCTTTGTTATTTTCTGTACTCATAATACAGATAATTATTATAATATTATCTACACTTTAAAAAAAATTACTCGGCTATAATGCTCATATGCGTTTGAATATTGAGATATTCTTTACCACTTCGAATTTTTTTTATACACTATGGAACTTCTTATATACTTTTTTATACTCTATCATGCACTATTACATACAATATGGAAATATAACAAACACCAAACACGGAGGTGTTTATGTCTACTCTGCTACCTCTAGTGTGATTATTTTAGAGATTCAATACAATATAGATAATACCTAGAAAGGACTGTACATTTATTATACATATTTACGGTTTTTGTATTACAACATGTAAGACGGTGAAAAATATAGAGCTTTTTTATATAAAATGTCATATGATCTACAAACATAAAAATAATTTTACACAGTTTATCTTATAATAAACAAATGAATTAATAGAGGATAATCAAGACAAGCTGTAATCATAATTTTCATATGGATATCTAATTATTTTTAAATCGGTATAACTTTAACTATGCAGAGGTAAAAATAATTTTTAGTTTTATCAAGACCACTAATAATTAGTTTTTATCAAGACCATTATAATGATTTTTTATTCATAGTACTGCTATAAAAAATAAGAGGTAATTTATGAGCTGTGTAAAAGAAAAATATCGGCAAATATAAGTATGACTTAAGGAAGTGAGGAATTTTAATGTACTGTCTTCAGGGCTATATGCGAAATTATTTGGTGTAAGCAAAAACCGTGTCAGCATATAAAATGTCGGACATTTTCTATCGATTTTCTTGTTGAGGGTCTTGTTAGGGCGTGGCCTAGCAATCTATGTACTTAGATACTGCGCAAAAGCGCGCGCTGCCAAATTTCCAAGAGAATCCTATTAAGCTTTGAGCGACTGCAAGAAAATTAAAAATGAACATTATCGGTTCCAAAAAACGTGGTCGAAACTTAGTCTATAGGTTTAAATCCGATGCTCTGTCACTTGTGTAAATACACATATGTAGAGAGATAGCGTCAGGTTTAATTCAAGACCAAGCTTAGACAACGTTTTGTAATAAAACGGTTTGAGCCTGTTATAAATAGTAAAATGTGACGTCCTGTTAAAATTATATAGATGTGGTCGAAATCAACTGATTTTGTAATGTAATGTTGTGCCCTCAAATTAATGGTTTTTGAATTATTCAAGATTTCATTGTCTTTAACAATATTCATATTCGACCATTTAGAATAGAAAATAAACCAAAATACAATTTTTTGTTCCCTGTTGTTTAGGTGTCGATTATTGATATACAGCCACTTTCATAATAATGATCTTTTAATGTGATTTTTTTCTGCAATTAAAAAAAAAATACCCAAATTTTCCCCACACTTTTCTGATTGTTTTAAAGGACAAAATGTCGAATTACTCAAGACCCGTTAATGTAAAATTATCAGCTTTTGAGCACAAGGTACACGCACACGTTACACATGACAAAATCAGACCTCATTGTAACAGAATAAGATATTTCCACAGTATTTATTGATGACACAGTTTGAATTTTGGTAATTACATATTTTGTCAATAAATAGTTGCCATACTCAATAAAATTTGTGATTGTTATTATATTTGTTTTTAATTTTGTTATTCTTATGTTTTTTATTTTTATTTTATTATTTTTGTTTTTTATTTTGTTATTCCTATGAGGAAATATTTGTTGTGATTTTAGTTTCAGCTGTAAATTTGTTGTTTGTGTGAAGTAAGTTTGTTTGTAGCTATTTTGATTTTCTTTCGTGTGGAATTGAATTTTATATATTTCGACTCGACAGACACGTATATTATAGAACATAGCACAGAAACTATGTTTCTTCTTTTCCAAGTTGAAGTAAAATTAAAATTTGATAAGCAGATTCGAAGAACTGCGTGGACAAATTGACTTTATTAAAACAAATAGAATTGGCAATTGTCTACTAACACAACATCTGTCACAATAGGTTTAATTATTACTGTCACTGAATAATGTTTACAAGACTATGTCACGATTGTCCCCTATTGATTATTGTCCCAGTTTGATATTTGGAAAAAAAATTCCAATTGACCCAGTTTGATATTTGCAAAAAAATTACGGATGAGTATACTGTGTACATTTATCTGACGCTCCTACAGTGAAGGAAACCATCGTGAGGAAACCTGCATTCAAATGCGAAGTAATTCAAAGGTGTATGTGAAGTTAACCAATCCGCACTGGGTCAGCGTGGTTTGACTAAGGCCTAATCGCCTTAACTAGATAGGATAGGCTCGTGCCCCCCTGTGGGGACGCATATGAGCTGTGATGATGATACAGTCGACAGCACATCAATTGTAACACTTATACTAGGAAAACCCCCGTTATTACGAAGCACATAAAGTCCAGATTCCGAACTGTTAAAGCCTGAATTATTGTCGTATGTAAAACATTGACTTTTAAACTAAAAGCTGTGATAGATTTTGACTATCCAATAATACAGCAGCTATTCATATTTAGTTAGGTTCCATACGTAGGACACCATTTTATTTGTTAGAAGGATGTTTCTTACTAGCTGTGCCTGCGACTACGTTCGCGTGGATTTAATTTTTTTCCCGATTTTGCAACATTTTTCATTGATGCTCAGCTCCTATTGGTCGTAGCGTGATGGTATATACCCTATAGCCTTTCTCGATAAATGGACTATCCAACACAAAAATAATTTTTCAATTTGAATCAGTAGTTCCTGAGATTAGCGCGTTCAACCAAACAAACTCTTCGGCTTTATAATATTTGTATAGAAAAGCAATCCCAACAGACCCTTCTGTCTGCTGATGTCACACCAGGTCAACGATCGCAGTAATACCGTACATAAGTATTATTTACGTACTTTGCATCGACGATAACGCCTTCGCATCGGCAACTGTGTCAGTTTGAATTAATTGCAATGTCTCTACGCAATAGCTTGTTCGAATTCTGTTCATGCAATTGTTTTACAACGTTCTGATATAGCTCCGTTATAGGTTTATGCATTTGTGACTCTATCGAAAATGAAGAGTTTTCAGTGCATTACTGTGTCAGAACGAATTAGCTGCATTGTCTCTACACAATACCTTATTCGCTATTCTGTTAGTGCAATTGTTTTGCAATGTTCTAATATAATAGCACATTTAAAGGGGTGCTTACTCTCTGGCACACCATTTTGTGACACAGAATAATTTCATTCCTTACAGTCACACCAGTGTGACACGAAATAATTTTTTACCCCACAGTCACACCAGTGTGATACTCAAGAATTTGTTTCCTCACAGTCACACTATCATAATATTTTGACGGCAAGGACAAGTAGGTATTGTTAAGTTATTCAACCCCTTTCGGCCCGTTAGGTCCTATTACCGGTATATTCAATCGGTACCATTTGTCACTCCAGTGACAATGTAGAGTTTCCAAAGCATTACTGTACGTATTAGTGATAGGTATGATTGCAATGTCTCTCATCACCTGTTCGCTATTCTGTTGGTGCAATAATTTTACCTTATAATATAATAACTATAATGCTAAACATGCGTAGTTTCCAATGCGTTACATTGTCAGTATAAGTTGAGTAAAATGTCTCTACACAATACGTTATTTAAAGTTATTGCAATTATTTATATAACGATCCTAAAGCTCTAATAGCTCACTTGAATGTGCATCTGTGTATCTCTATCGACAATGTAGAGATTTAAATGCATTACTATATCACAGTGGTTGAGTTGCTTTGTCTCTTTGTATCATTAAAATTGATATGCATTAGGTACAGTGGTAATGACTTACGTATAATTGCATGCAATGACTCTACACAATACCTTGTTCGACATCGAATTTAGCTTTTGTAGGAAACTGTTTTATAGCATTCTAATATAGCTCACTTAAAGGTGCACTTTGTAACTCGATAAACCATTGTCTGTATAGAGCTATAAAGGGCAATGTAGAGGGCAATGCTCGGGGTTTCTTTAGGTGATCGAATCAGAAATGATGAGATTCATAGAAGAACTTAATTCATGACATAGACCAAGCAAGCAAGCTTAAGTGGGTAGGACACATAGCTCGCAGGGGTGATGATGATGATGACTGATCGGCCATGTATCGAGAGACTTAGCATTGGAAGCCCCCCCCCCCCACAACCAAGGTAGACCATTGATCTGATGAAGGTCGCGGAAGCTGTTGGATGCGAGAAGCACAGGACCGATCGTTTGGAGATCTTTGGAGGAAACATATATCCAACAGTAAGCGCCTCTTAGTTGAAATGATGAGTAAATACGTTTCAGTCATTTCTGTCTAAAAATGTGAACTGCCATGGCATTTGATTCCACCAAAAAGTTGAGTTATAAGTTACAGAAGAAATGCGTTCAACAATCAGCAGTTTTTTAGTATAGTTTTAAGTTAAAGTCTAAAGTAGGTATATACATATAAATCTCTTTGATACTTTAAAATTACGTAATTTGTCTTCGATAGCATTTAGGTAGGTACTGCAGAATATTTAAACTACATTTAGTCTAAAGCAATATGTACGGGAATGGACTGTATTTTGTGTTTAAAAGATAAATATTAAGCAAAACTACGAAATTAGTAAGGCAGTGACAAGCTTTAGAGTTATAATAAATTAAAGTCAAAAACATACATTAATAAAAAAGTATAAAAACATAAATATATTAATAAAGGTGTGCAATCCTGCACACGATAAATAAAAATTATTATGAAACTCTGTGTCAAATGGACAGCCAAAAAGTTCTCACCAATAACTTTAAATAACATGATAAATTACTGGCGTGAAGTATGTAGCTATCTATTATTTATTTGATAACAATATTGACCTAACTTAACCACACCCATGCATTTCCTAGAAGAAAAAGAACAAATCGACCAATAGGAATGACGCCCGAAAAAAATCGACCAATCACACGCGTGGAGAATCCCGAAAAAAGGTCGGGCAAACGTATTTTTTTGTTGACAGCTCGCAACAAATTTTAAAATAGAACGAGTTTGGATTCCTAGAAAGAGCTTCGAAATTTGGTAACTGGCCACTTGAGCGTTCGATTCGAAAAATGCATACGAAAGGAGTTGTGATTGGTTGGAAGTGGTTTGGGATAGACCAATAGACTGGTCTATGAGAGTGCAATAGATGCGTCGCTTCCGAATAGCCAATCGCTGCGCGTGAGTCCCTTAGGACGGGACGGCAACGTCGCAAGGGCGTTGTAACTACCCAAGGGTCTTGTGCAATAGCCTCTCATTGTGTATTAAAAATCATTACTATTATTTTCTATTTCACAATCATTTACTATCAAAAAATGCTTTATAACGCAGTGGATCTATTGACTATCAAAAAATGGAAATCATTATGTCCAGTTAGGTACACAATAAAGGGGCTGTCTTTTTGAGCGTGAGAATTTCTTTGGCAAGATAAAAGCTTTGTATATCCTTACCTCTAAAAAAAATTTCTATTACTATCTATCATATTCAAAAGTTCCTTTCGGTTTAAATGTTGCGTTCATAATTTGTATGTAGATGTCATATTAAAATAATTGAAGTTTTTTGGCAAAATTGACACTGACTGCAGAAATATGTAAATTTTCCATGTTAAAATTATAGCTTTTGCAATTCTTTACTAAATGTTGCAAACCCTTTAAGGCCTGGAGACTTCCAGACTCGTCCATTTAAATAAAGAGCATAGTGTCCTTTTAAAAAAATTATACAATTTCGTCTCGTCTACTTGGTAGAGGAGACAATTGCAAAATCTATAATATAAAGTAAAACCACAAATATGTTATTTACACTCATGTTTTAATATTCGAATTTAGATCTCAAAGATAAAATATCGACATACTTTCACGCACAGGTAATTCAAATAAAAATTTAAAAAATACCTGTAACATAATGACCAATAAAGTATCGTTCGACATAATTTTTTTTTCTTAAATAATTAAAAAAACTTATGGCATAAGTGTTTCTTTTATTTATTGGTCAAATACATACATTACACTTATGAAATACTGTACTTAAGGGATGAAAAGTATGAGTCCTGATTTTTAGTTCTATATTTTTTCTTTATTTTTAATTATAATTAAACATAGATCATACATAGTATTAATCATGAATTGTATTCAATTGTGTCAAGCATGCGTTTTTTAATTGCTTTTATTTATTTATTAATTCTTCATGTACAATGTGTAGGTACAAAGGCGGACTTAATGCCTTAGGCATTCTCTACCAGCCAAACTTAGGGTGATGGAGAGAGCAAGTGTGGTAGATGTAGGTACAGAAATATTACTAGATAAATTTTGAATAAAGAATTCTATTGAATATAATTGAAATATATATATAATATATACTAGCATTCCGCTCGCGTCTTCGCCCGCGTTATTTTTGTTTTCCCGTGGGAATTTTTTTTCTCGTAGGAAAATTAGGTACCCTATGTCCTTCCCAAGGTCTCGAAATATCCCTATACCTTTACCTTAACTTTCATCAAAATCGGTTCAGTAGTTTCGAAGCCTATTCAATACAAACAAACAATCAAATCTTTCATCTTTATAATATTAGTATAGATAATATCCTGATACACAAATACAAATAATTATATAAAGTAATATTTATTATATCAACAATAATTGAATATTAGTCACTGCAATGCCCATGAGATCAACCATGCAGGCGACTGCTAAGTTAAGATAAATAAATTTACGAGCTTGGTTTTTGAAACTCAGCCTGAAAGTGCCTGGAAGGAGATCTTTTAATTTTAAGAGGGAAACCGTTCCAAATATGTATGGCCTGAACAAAAAGAGAAATGCATAGTGTTAGAGTGATAAGAAGGACACATAAGATTTTATTGTTTTAATATTTAGTACATATCTCATCTGTAGCTCTGTAGGCAGGCTATTAATTATCTATGGCAGTGTATATTTATAATTTCACATTCCATAATAGTATATTGCGATATAAGTGCGGTATGTTGGTTATTATAACTCACGAGGCGGAATTTCAGTAATATAGCCGAGTGTGTATAACCAATATACGCACGTATGATGTCGTACGACCTTTTTCAACACACTTGTGAGTAAAAAAATACTTAATGAACTGAATTTTTGGAATAAATAACACAAATCATTGTCGATTGTAGACAAAACTAAGTAATGGTATGAAAATAATCGTTTGAAAAACCATGTAGTTCGTTGATGTCTTTTATATTACCTCTAGCTTTTAAAAAATATAGTACATTACTGGCGTGGCTGGCAAGTGCAGCATTGCCGGACTCTGTGATGCGTGCCTTGGCTATAATACACGCGTGTTTTATGAGCTGCTTTATGTATCTAAAGCCGGTAAAGTAGATCTACTTTACGAGCAAGTGTGTTAAAAATGTGTGTTAATACGAGGTATATTTAGGTAGTATATACAAATTGGCACGCTTGCAAATTTTTAATATTTTATTTTTCTTATTAATTTTAAATTACATATATTGTGGTGTTCATCTTTAAGTATGGCTAGTTTTATTTTATTATGAATTGGTAGCACCTGACAATACTTGAACATTTCAGACAGCCAATTTGAGCTACTAATTGACACTTGAAAAACCTAATCGATACTATAAAGAATCTTTAAACGTTAATGCGTGCACAGCGCTAACACAGTGAATTGAATGTAGACTTTGATAAACATTTGTCTCCGCCAGATATTTTGCCAAAAGCCACTGAGATAAAAAATAGTTTGTTGCCAGAAAAATAAAAATAGCATATAAAACTGTTATGAAGGTTTAATGGAATGGAAAATGAAAAAAAAACAAACTCTTTTTCGAAAACCGTAATGTAGGCTTGCCAATTTTTTTTATTAACCGACTTCAAAAAAGGAGGAGGTTATCAATTCGGTTGTATTTTTTTTTATGTTTGTTACCTCATAACTCCGTCATTTTTAAACCGATTTCCAAAATTCTTTTTGTATTTAATAGAATATACTGCAAGGGTGGTCCCATGGTCACCAAAGTCAGGATCGGATGATGGGATCCCATAGAAAATCGAGGAAAACACAAATTTAATACCAGCTCGGGTTTTCTTTCACTAAAAAGATTTCATTCACTAAAAAGTTAAAAATAATTTTTTTTTACAAAAAATAGAACCGACTTCAAAAACACTGAAAACTTAAAAATAATCTTCTTCTATATTGAAGTCGGTGACAAATTTTAACACTTTCTAGGAGATCATCGTTTGGCGCCGACTTCAATATAGAAGAAGATTATTTTTAAGTTTTCAGTGTTTTTGAAGTCGGTTCTATTTTTTGTAAAAAAATTTTAGTATGTATGAATGTATGAGAGTAGATAAAGAAGTATATGTAACTTGCACAAAACGTGGTATTAAAACACTCCTGTGGTATTAATAAACTCGCTAAGGCTCGTTTTTTAAACACCTGCTCGTGTTTTAATTACCTCGATAATTATTACAAAATACTATTTTAGTGCCGAAATTAACGGCTTTATTAATAAAAAAACCGGCCAAGCGCGAGTCGGACTCGCCCATGAAGGCTTCCGTAGGATTTATGACGTAATAAAAATAACTACTTACTAGATCTTGTTCAAACCAATTTTCGGTGGAAGTTTGCATGGTAATGTACATCATATATTTTTTTTAGTTCTATCATTCTCTTATTTTAGAAGTTAAAGGGGGCGGGACACACATTTTACCACTTTGGACGTGTCTCTCGCGTAAACTATTCAGTTTAGAAAAAAATGATATTAGAAACCTCAATATGATTTTTGAAGACCTTTCCATAGATAGGATACGTTAGTATGTAGGGTATGGGTACACGTATGGGTTTGATGAAAAAAAAAATTTGAGTTTCAGTTCTATGTATGGGGAACCCCCAAAATCTATTGCTTTTTTTCTATTTTTGTGTAAAAATCTTAATGCGGTTCACAGAATACATCTACTTACCAACTTTCAACAGTGTAGTTCTTATAGTTTCGGAGAAATGTGGCTGTGACATACGGACGGACAGACAGACAGACAGACAGACATGACGAATCTATAAGGGTTCCGTTTTTTGCCATTTGGCTACGGAAACCTAAAAAAGCACTTGTATCATCCTCGAATTAATTATTATGTGTTTTGTCTTATTTTCACTATTAATAATGACATGTGATAGAACGAGACAAAATACTTAATAGATAATTCAAGGATGATAATAGAATTAAAATTTTATTACGAGTAAAAAGGCCGTAAGAGATTAATTTCAGAAATACATCCGTAAAATTTAAAATATAGGTACCTAATATGAACTAAGATGATTGAAGATACGGTAATGTTTTGTTTCAACAATTACCTAAGAGATAAGATAGTCAGGTTCCCCGTTGGTGAGAGTCTGGTGAAGCTCGCTATCTTTGTCCTTATCGCCACTTACCATCAGCTTCCCTGTTGTATTATAAAAAAAAACACACGATAAATATGGTAGCTATTACATTATTAATATGGCTTCAGCCCTACACATTATCATTATATTTTTGAAAGTGCGAAAAATCCCATGTAATCTTGAAATCTTCAAGCAATTTTACTAATTAACTTAAAAGTAGGACAAAAGAAACATTTCAAAAATTTGCCAACGGTTTCGATGTGCACAAGCGACTGCCGATACCGTGCAGAACGAAGACGTGTGTACTGTATACAGATTGACTGTTTAAATGGGTCAATATAGCAGATTCAGAAACTATAACAGAAAGTAAAAATGTCCCAAGTCACCACGTCATCGATTTCGGAACAATTTCAAGCATTCAATGATTTTCAAAACCCAAACAAGTGCCGGGGTCCTTATCAACCCGAGCTAAGCCACAGTATTGGGAGATTGTCTAATTCCTCCGTTGTCTAGGGGCGGATGATGATACGGCTCGGACAATAATGACGGTGCTGGGAATCAAAATCTATAATTAAAAACACTGATGCTTACTTCAAAATCGATTTGTGTAGGTTGGAAAGAGTAAAAGGTGTTTCTTTTTGCATTACAACGAATATGTATCGCGTGGCTATTACTGTCAGTAGCTGCGTAATATTAAATAGACCCAGTATTCTTGTTTGCAACCTGGCTGTATAAGAAATATTTGAGAACCATATTTGATTCGGTGGCAATGGTTTTAATTGATATTACACTTGATGTGTAATTTCATATTTAACGTCATTAGCCATCATGGCCGCTTTAAAAAGGGCGCGAAAACAAGTAACAAACAATAGTAAATTGATGAAACAACAGAACGCGAACACAACTCAAATATATCGCGATGGTCGGTCGCGCTAAACGAGACCTAATTTCGATAGTGATAAGGCCGCGTGCGCGTGCGCAGGTTATAGCGCGGCGGTCTTAGTAACAGTAGACCGTGAAATAGGTCACGTTTGTGACTAAGTATGTGACGTCACAGCGTTGATACAATGAACCATGCGTAAAGACTGACACGTGCTCACGAAACCGGACTCTATGTGGATGTTATAAAGTATAACGTTACAGCCAAGGGTGGCCGCGAAGATTTTTACGATGCCAAAAATGAGGTTATAATAGTGATTCATCAAGCCTAAATGCTAAATTGTGGACGCTTCGATACGGAAACGTGTCGTCTGATTGTCTGCTACGTTATTTCGATAACAGATATCGCTGGAAAGTAAGTGTTACGTAAACTTGATTGGAAGGAAGCTAGTGAAAAAAATGCAATTATTAAAACTAGCTGCGTCCCGCGGTTTTACTTACACTTTATCGATCCAGTGGAGTTTTAGGAAACGGATCGCTTAATGTTTAAACTGGCTCTTCTACTGTCTTTAACTGCCTTCGCCGTCGACAGACTTTCAGATACGCAATCTATTAGATCGACCTATAGAGGTTAAGTAATCAAATATGGAAAAACCATTGTTTTTCTGGCATCAAAAAAATATGCACCAAATATCAAAAACTTGTTTGTAATTTTATTTAGTCAGATATTTGCGCTTAAATTAATAGCAAATGTAGAGCTGAAATTTGTTTAATAAAAAATATTGCGTAATCACATTCACATATTTAAAAAATCACCCGTCCATAAAACAAAACACTCACACGGATACAAGTGTATGTACACCACTACTGTACTACAATCTGTAACCTTACCACTTAGAGCTACGAGTATTACGCATTGTCGATTGGTCGCCGGTAATTCGATCGACGGCGACTGTGACTTTCAATCTATACTAATATTAAAAAGCTGAAGAGATTGTTTGTTTGTTTGAACGCGCTAATCTCAGTAACTAGTGGTTCAAATTGAAAAATTATTTTTGTGTTGGATAGTCCATTTATCGAGGAAGGCTTTAGGCTATATAACATCACGATATTGTTATTTTCGGATATCCACGCGGACTGTTATTTTCGTAAAAGGAAGTCGGTACAGAGTCTTATGTTCGCGGCGCAATGGCTGACAAATTATAAGCGATCGTGATAGATTTTTCTTAGACAATAACCCACCGGGTCGCTTACAACCAGTCGACGGTGCGTAATAGCTCTTTCCCGTATCGCCTAAAACAGTTTTAGAACCGCAATAAGAGTGAGATGACGCTATACGCCACTATACCGCAATAGACCATTGCCGTAAAATGAGGTGGATAGGGTTTCCGGGGGTCAATAGAGTGAAACAAATATGGGGAACGAATGGAATGAGTGAGAAATGGGGTGGATAAGGTAAAGGGTTTCCGGTGTCAACAGAGAGTGAAACGAAAACTTTTTATTTTCTTCGATATACACGGTGTTTCATAATAACCAATAAATAATCAATGCGTTATCTAAAACTAATTATTGAATTGTGTTTACCCGTAATGTCATTCAACCCAAAATTTTCATGTAAATCATAGACATGATGATGACACTATGGTATACTTACATGAAAATTTTGGGTTGAATGACATTATGTGAAAACACATTTTAATAATTAGTTTTAGATAACGCATTGATTGTTTATTGGTTATTATGAAACACCGTGCATGTGTGATTTTCTCGTTAATTTGTTAGAAAATAGTAAGTTATTTTTAGATAATATCAAACATTTTTTTCGAAATGAAAACAAACACGACTTCTTGGAATTTGGGTTTGTATAAAATAGAAGGTAATTAGAAGTTCCATAAATGGTGGCACTATACGCAACTGTAGCGGTGTCTCTGTTTCAGTATTGTTTTAACCTTGCTCTAAGCAATCATTAATTAATGAATGAATAAATGCTTTATGCACAAAGAAACATAAAATGATTACACATAACAGAAACAAACACAAAAAGCGGTCTTGTTGCTACATAGAAATTTCTGCCAGGCAACCTTAGGGTAAAAGAATTTCAGCATTAGGCTGGTTGACCACTTTTTGGGCCGACTATGAAGAGTATCAAAAATCCATTGGCCCATCCTCACAATCTAAAAACATTACACACTTAAAAACTGTAGGGTTATTAGAGTAGTAGCCATTTTCACCAACCTTTTCTTAGCTTAGGGGCCTCTTAGGTGGCATACTGTCACACTCTTTTCATTAAAGACAAAAAGTGACAGCATACGTCTTGTGTGCGTATGGATTGAGGAGCCACATCACGAAATCAATCGAAATCTCGCCCAGATTTAGTAGCAAATTAGATCCTTAATATGTACACTGATAAATTGTATGTAGTTATTTAGTAGAAATTTCTACTAAATGTTGGCGCCTCAAGCTTTTGACTCCATTGTGATTTCGCGAAGATACAGTCAATCATTTATATGCAAAACGTCTGGATTGAGGAGCCACATATATTGCTTTATATTTTTAATTTCACTAAGTCCTCCAACATTATTTCTATACTACAAATTCTAGCAAAATTACTACTAAATGATCATGCACTCCAAAATAAAATTGCTCAATTAGTTTCGTGGAAATTCACGTTGACAAGTTTTGTACGTGTATGGAGTGAGGAGCCACACATTTTGTATTGTATCTTCTCGAGTTTCAGCAGTATCCGAACCAAATTTTTTGTAAGTTCCAGACAAAATTACTACTAAATGATACTAAATTTTCAAAAATGTACATATAATAGTTTCCGAGTTCTAGGTGGCTCCTCAATCCAGATGTTTGAATTGAGGAGCCACCTTTAAATTGATGTAACTCTTGATGTGTGTTGCTACAAATTCCAGGATTTCGCCTACAAAATTATCTAATTTGCTACTAAATCTGGGCGGGATTTCGATTGATTTCGTGATGTGGCTCCTCAATCCATACGCACACTACGTCTTAGGGGCTTCCTAAGCTAAGTAATGGTTGGTGAAATCGGCCATTAGTGTCTTAAAAATCTATTTATATTTCGGACGTGATATTCATTGCCGCGTCAAACAACTCACGAGTCTATTTTTCTATAAAGTGATGATGTAACGTCGCGTGTCAAGAAAAGCTATGTTGACAGATTTTTAGTAAGACAATCAAGGGGCTGGTTCAAATTAGAGTTTCCGGTATAAATAAAAGGTCCGGATTTACATCCTCCATAGAATTATGAAAATTAATTACATGTGTCCCTACAATAGAAAAGCGGACATTTTTTAAGTCCGTCTGAAAAATTTCTGACAAATATTGCACATGTATTATTTTTTCTTTTTAGGGCTCCGTAGCTCAGAAGGAAAAATGAAACCCTACTTTGTTGTACGTCTGTCAGTCTGTCTGTAAAGATCCTGTCTGTCTGTCTGTTATTATCAAGAGCGCTCAGAGTCAAGTTGAAATTTGTATCAAATACTTGGGTCTACAGTCGTTTTCAGCTGTGAAAAAATTAAACTTGTAAGCTAACCGTGAAAAAAATAAGTAAATAAGTAAAATTTGACGATTTCATCATTTTAACTTACTGGGTACTTTGCGTTGACCTAGAATCATTAATTTGGCGAGAAGTAATTTCTTACAGCACATATTAATAAAAAATTCTGAAAACCGCAAATATGTATACGAACTTAAATTCATACTTAAATACTTTGAACGGAATCTTGGGTGCGCGAGTCCAACTCGCTCTTGACCGGTTTTTATGTAATCAACAACTTGCCACGATATTTGAAATGTTGCATCACATTATACGTAGATAAATATAACTTTAATTCGTCTTATCCCAGTAGTTTTTAAGTATTTTGGCAAAGCAAAAAATAAGTGTCTGTTTTTTTTATTGGAACGAAGTTCCTTATTACTGTAGTATTATATTATCTGTGCTTATGCTAAGGGACCTTGTGGAGACAGGGGTTAGCCGCCAAAAACTGAACGTTACAAAAAAGCGTTTCAAAAAAAGTTACAAGAAAGCGTTACGGCACATTTATTATTAAATAACTATGATTTAATGATTTTTGATTTGCGTATTGAGAATTTTCTATCGATTGAGATTTTTAAATTTTGATCCTAAAAACGAAAATAAATGTATTATTTAATAAAATAAATAAATATCTATAAGTAAATATAACAGGAGAAGTTCCTATCTATAGACGCACGCACAGCCGTAACCGCTAATGGTTGAAACGTGAAATTTGGTGTGTTGTTTTAATTCAAAATGCGGACGCACACTTAGAAGGAATTTAAAAAAAAATTAAAGGAATGAAATAGGGGTTGCTTTATATGGATTTATTAGCAACGATTTTGATAAAACTTGAGATTCATGCTCTTAAAAACATATCATTGGATACGTGTTTCGTGGTTTATTGGAATTCATCCCGTTAGGGTGGAAAATAGGGGTTGCAAGTTTCTATGGAAAATATTTAAAATCTGCCCCAATTTCTATGAAATTTATTATTCGAGCTCCTAAATATAAATAACAGTCTTCTATATAATAGGCTTCAAAATTATTTTTTCTACGGGAAAATGCAAAATTCCCACGGGAAAGCTAGTATAAAATATCTGTCGAATACCGCACGACTTGTTTTATTGTCAATTTGACGGAGTAATTACATTTTCACTTTTTCATTCGACAGGTTTTAATAACCTATCTATGCCTGGAGGTGCTTACTGGAGATATAATTTTTACGTATTTTGTATGGAGCTAATGTCAAATATCTATCGCCAGTTACCAAACCCACAATAAATAGAATATTGAAACCGGCCAATTTTCATCACTTATTTATATATTTAATACTCCCAGTACATTGTGTGTATAGAGGTGGACTTAATTAATGCCAAATGCATTATCTACCAGTCAACCTTTGGTTGATGCAGACTATACAACGAAAAAGAAGTAGATGTACAATATTAAAATAAAACTGGCCGTATATTAATTATAAGCAATTAAATTAACCGATTTTGAGCGTCGGTCGGTGGCGCTGTGAACTCGGCACTTGCATCCAAATTGGGAGGTCCGGAGTTCGAGACCAACATATACCAATGTGTTTTTCGTTTTTCAAACTAAATATGTACTCGTACATTTGTCTGACGCTCCTTCGGTGAAGGAAAACATCGTGAGGCAACCTGCATACATCTGCGAAGAAATTCAATGGTGTATCTGAAGTCGACCAATCCGCACTGGGCCAGCGTGGGACTTAGGCCTAATCACCCTAACATAGGGTAGGCTCGAGTCCCTCGGTGGGGACGTGTATGAGCTGTGATGATCATGGGGATGATGAGTTAAACTAACCGACGCCGACGCTTAGAAGGTTATCTGCCGTTAAGTAACAAGATGATTTGCTTGATACAGCTTCCGCAATTTTTTTTAAACTTAATTTACTAGTAGACGTTTTGACATCAAGAGGGAGAGAATTCCAAAGAAGGATTGACTGGACAAGGAAAGAAGAATGAACGATATCAGATTTATGTGAAGGGCATTTGAGGAGACTTACCTACCAGCAGATAAGCTTCTATTGTGATCAAATAGTATCGTATTTGCAGGTATTGTCCAATTTATTTATATCTTTCAACATATCATACACCGTGTTAAAATAGATAGACATATAGTAATAGATTAAAATATGCAAAGTCTTTTAATCGATCATTCTAGTTGCGACATGCCCCTCATCCGGCAATGGCGCCAAATACAGGGTTGTCGATCTCCGGAAAATGCGTACAGTCGAAAGGTCGAAATTTTTTCATAGTTTTAACTAAATTATTTTAATCAATATGTGAGAAAACATTTGTAAAGTAATTTATGTTACTATCAATTTAATTTTCATTTACAACATCTTAAAAAATAAAAAGAGTGAATTGCATTGAAAAATTGTAGAAAAAAAATCTATACTGTCCTTTATTGTCTTCCTTGATTTGCAGGCAAAATTACAGTACACATGTATAATTTTGATCACCAATGTGTGGTAAATTGTTACCAAATAGAGAAAAAGGAAGTTCATTTTTTTTTGAAGTTAGTCATAGTAACGTTACTTCACTTTTTGGTCGCGACAGTTCTCTTTCTAAACAACGTATTTTATATTTTTGTTTGAAATGAACTAAAGAACTTAAAAGCAGTAATTCTATTTCTCTATAATAACCTCAATGTACAATTGATTCTTGTTTCTTTTTCTTCTTTTTTTCGGTGCCAGAGACTCTGTACCAGAGTCGCCAGCATGGGCATACTTAATTCGGCTGCCAAATAATAATGCTTGCATTGCTGTGTTCCGGTTTGAAAGGTGAGATAGGCAGGCAATTACTGAGTTCTGTGACTTGACATTCTATGTCACAAGTCGGCAATGTACACATAGCAACACGCAAGCCTTTACATGTTGACCTTGAGACCGCCCTTATGTCGCCCGTAATAGCGTCGGCTTTCGTAAAGCAATGTAAAGCTTGACGTGTTGCTGATCGTACATTGGCATCCTGGTAGGGGTAGTAGATTTGCAAGTCTTGCAGGAATCACATGTACTATAGGCGACTGTAGCCACTTACCATCTGGTGGGCAGCCTGCTTGTTTGCCCACGTAGTTGTGTAAAAAAATGAAACCCTTCGAAACTCCTCTCTATTTTGTGTTGTTTTTCTAAGCTCGGCAGCGTCAAGTCCTGTCCAACCCAGGAGATTACTCACCCAAGCCAATTTCTTTCCCCCTCTTCACCTAATTCCTTCTATTCCTCCTTCTATTATACCTCCGAAACTCCTCTCTATTTTATGTTGTTTTTCCAAGCTCGGCAGCGTCAAGTCCTGTCCAACTCAGGACATTACTCACCCAATCCAGTTTCTTCGCTCCTCTTCACCTAATTCCTTCTATTCCTCTTTCTATTATATTTTTAATTACCTTTATTTCTCTTTCCGGTATATGTGTCCAAAGTAAAGTGTTCTTCTTTTATTATTGCCATGAGTTCCCGTTCATTTTCATTTTTCATTGATTCTTCACCAGGACAAAATCTATTTATGTTTATCATCACAGCTCATATACGTCCTCACCATGGGACTCGAGCCTACCCTTAGTTAGAGTGATTAGGTCTTAGGCAAGTACGTTGGTCGACTTCAGATAGGTACACCTTTAAATTTCTTCACAGATGTATGCTGTTCATGTTATGTAATATCATATGCTGTGATCAAAACTCTATTGTGTGAAATAAATAAATTGTTTAACTTAGTTCATATGAAAGTCTATTGTGTAAATTTTTATTTTCTTAATTTATTTATTTTCAATTTACTTTGCATTTTTAAAGAAAATGTAAGGTCACAAATATGAAGCACTCTGTGTAGCTTAAAATCTATCACGATCGCTTTCAATTTGACAGTCAATGTCAATTCAAAGATTGGTCAAGCATCAATGTCAACTTAAGGATTTGACAAGCATCAATGGCTACATAAAAAAGCAGTCAACACAGAGTGTATTGTTGGCTGTATACATACACTCTCCATATTATATACTACTCGTGCATACCAATAAATATTTGATATACAGAAATATCTAAACAAAATAAAGAAGTGCCAGCCCTAGCTGATGTCGGATCTAAGACACCTCGTTATGCAAGTTTTTATGACAAGACTTATATTGTGAATCGCCAGCACTGTTGCCACGAAGCTGGGCTTCGGCTCACAGACGGATGCTTTTTTTATTGACTGTATAGACGAAACCGACAAATCTTAGCCAGTGACACTTATTCCAGGAGCCTGGTCGGGGAAGAACCTCCACATCATAGCTAAACTACGTCACGTGTTCCTGCGTGTTAGGTCAGCACACGTAGGTGGCATGATTATCAAACACGATATGATAAAGTGGTAAACTGTCAAAATAGAAGAAGTGTTTATCGTATTTTGACAGTTCACCGCGATAGACCGCTTTATCATATCGTATTTTAGTGGTCATGATATGGGGGCTGAGTTCAGGGGGTGTAGGGATTCGAGGGACTCTGTTTCAAGCGTCCATGGACTCATGGAACCCCGCTGAGCTCTGACTCGTGACAGTGACACTGTGTGTTTACATTGAGTAATATCGAGTCAGCACTCAGACTCAGACTTAACACCGATTTACACAATGTCAGTATGGGGCCAGCGTTGACGTCGAAATCGACTGGCGCCAGAACTTACCCAATGTGAGCCTTAGATCATAAATACGTGTTCGTGACTCACTACATTGAAGAGTGCATCAACTCTCTCTATTTTAAATAATTACGATTGATGTTAGGATCTTCTATCCTTATTAGACTTTTAGACTATATTGCAATGCCTTGACAATATTTCTACAGAGTGCATGTACCATATGAGGTGATAAATTACCTATACTGACTTCTCTACTTCTCGTAAACTTACTTCAGTGGTATTTTTAATCATTAGGAGAGGCAGAGAAACGCCTCACACCTCACCCCTCTAATGAGCCGCCCCCTGGAGAAGTACCTACCTCACCTTCATTAAAAAAAACAATATAAAGCCATGCTGTACTCATGCGCATGGGTGATGTCATTGGAGCTGATTATATTGTTCCAAGCGTCGGTGTGTTGGAGCGTTGGTAGCTCTGTGGGCTCGGCATTGGCCTTCTAATCTAGTCCAGGTGGGACATATATGCATATGTCTGAGAAGATATTCAAAGGTGTATGTGAAGTAGACCAATCCACACAGGGCCAGCGTGTTTGACTAAGGCCTAAACACTCTAGGGTAGGCTTGAGCCCCTCGGTGGGGACGTATATGAGCTATGATGATACCAATGAGCTGCACAACTGTAGGAAGTAACTCTATCATACAGAAGACCGCAACCCAATAAGGTCATGTTATGTTTCTGTGCTTCAGGAGAACGCCAGAGCTTATTAGTAGAGACGTTATCGATATCTAGTACTGGTATTGTAAGTTTGTGGGTTGTAACTCCAGTTACTCTGGTCGCAAACGTCTATTAGCCGCGGCCCCGCTTCACATTATTTGAGCCGTAGCATTTTGCCATCTGGATTTATAAAAGACTTTGGTGAGTGACTGACTAAGGTATAAACGTAAAGCTAGAGTTTAAACTGCTGAAGCTAGAAGCTTGACATTCGGTACAGGGACTCATTGGCTTATGTAGACGCCCACCATGGAAGGATTTTTCAAAACTTTCACAGAAAGCCTAGAAATCCTCATCCAAAAAATAAGGAAATCACGGCGTTGAGCTTTATTTAAGCGAAACGTAGTTCGCGGGCATAGCTAGTGTTGTCGTAACGCCCTACCTCATATAAAGCCACCGTAAAGTGTTAGCCATCTGTCTTTCTCTTCCTTTCTCCTCCTACCTTCTATAAAACACTTCTTGCTCTTTATCTACATACTGCACTTATCCTCTCCTCACTTTCGGCAAAACCCTCCCAGGCTTTACCCCTTTCAAAATACATGTACCTATTTCTTCATTTCACATCTCGGGAGACGAAGCAAGATTGTATGAATCTCCCTCCCTCCCATCCTCGAACCCCACATCACTTTCACAACTGGAAAAAAGTGGTAAAACGTAGTTTACGAACATAGCAAGTTCAAATCTTGTTCGAGGAGATTTTTTCTTGTATTGATTAATTTATTTACTAACTTTTGCTCGCTACTTCGTCCGGGTGGAATTACCTTTTTTTTTCTCGGGGGGAAATGCGTAACCGCACCGTACCCGCCGTTGGCTACACGGCGAGCGTGTGTGGGGCTCTCCGGGCAGAGTGCCAGGCCTACCCACTAAAACCCCCCGGTGTTCTCCCTGCCCTTTTGGGCGCGCTAGGTAAGGCGCGTGGAATTACCTAGTTATTTGGGTACCTTATTTTTTTACCAATCTGCTTATATCCTTGCCCACAACGTAAACTATATCCATACCAATTTGCATCTTAATCGGTTCAGCGGTCATTGATTCCCCATGCAAACTTCCACCCCTCTTTTTACCCCTTAAAGGGTGATTTCTGCAATAAAAACCATCCTATGTCCTTTCCCGAGACTCAAACTATCAAAGTTACAAGTCTGCGTCCGCGCACGTGAGTGCGGTGACCAGCCCGCCACGGGCGATGCCACGAAACTTTTCCTTATATTTCGTATTTTATCGTTGTTTTTATGCTCTAAAGCGCGCGTAACAATGAAAGGGACGAATGCTGCAGAAATTTAAGGCTTATGTTCACATATGGGTCATTGCCATTCTTTCTGAAGGCCGTGCCCCTGTGATTGAGGTGAAAGGGACCCCAATAACATCTGGCGGGACCCAAGTCTCACCTAGGCTTGTGTTTCAATGGTAGATCTAAGATTTTTTATATGTACAAAATCAAATGATGTCAAAAACATTTAATTAAACGAATAAATATCGACAATCTATACTAATATTTAAGATATTAAAGAGAAAAGATTTGATTGTTTGTTTGTTTGTTTGTTTGTATTGAATAGGCTTCGAAACCACTGAACCGATTTTGATGAAAGTTGGTATAGGGATAGTTCGAGACCAGAGGAAGGACATATGGTAATTTTCCTACGGGAAAAAAATCCCACGGGAAAACAAGAATAACGCGGGCAAAGTCGCGAGCGGAAAGCTAGTGTTATAGATTTTGATCGAGAATACCAATGATAATTAAGATGTACGCAAATACAGGATGAGGAAAAGCTAACTTCACACCTGAAAAGCAGGCCGGAAACTCAGAAGGGCTAAATTTTTGACTTAAAATCATTCAAAATTTCCCTTTATTCCATCTGGTCCTACCAGCAGTTCGACTATCGAATAAAGATTTAATGCTTAAAATTAAATATTACACAAGTTGAATCCGCGGATAGTAAAGTTTGTTTTATATACAAATTTAAATATAAAGTGATATTTAGTAGGCCCTCAGAATAGAAGTAGAGACAGAATTAAGATTAACGAGCAACATAACGCTTGTCGGCTGTGAAACATGCACCCCTTGCAAGAAAATAAAAAACAATACCTACATAATACTGCGTCCAATGTAAGGCGGGAAAAAAGAAATGGTTGAATAGCGAGATGCAGCTATACGTCAGAATAGGACAGAAAATGCTCCCCCACAATAATGTTGACGCTGTTGGAATTTTGAGGGGAATTGTTATGATTCTGCAACTTTCATTTTCCTTCCATGGTTTAATCATGTTTGCATAATATAGTACAAAGGAAATTTAATGCAATGGCGTTCTTTATACGTCACGAAATGGTCACGATTGACTTACCGTCCATTTAAATATGCAAATGCAACGATGTGGAAATTGAATCTTGGAAAATTACATAATGTATATACAGCGTTACTTTTTAAGCAGGAGCCAAATTTTGTGTGCTTGTTCAGACAAGCAAACTAAACAACTTTTACTACGGGACCAAATTTAAAACGGTGAAACAATACAGCTTTTCCATACAAACGTTCAACATCCACTGAACCTAACTGAGGCCCTTGACAAATGCCACACTCAAACTTTTCCGCAGTTGTTTCGCAGAAAAAATGTATGGAAATGACATTAGCTTACGACAAACTCGCGCTATTTTATCCGCAGCTAATGCCATGTTCATACATTTTTTCTGCGGAACGACTGCGGAAAAGTTATCGTGTGGCATTTCTCTAGGGGGGCAGAACAGCCGTTTTTTTGCTATTTCAAGATTGATGCCCTAGTAAAAGTTGTTCAGTTTGCTTACCTGAACAAGTACACAAAATTTGGTTCCTGCTTGAAATTATCCTGTATACCAACATACAAAAAAAAATATTAATTTAACTCCACTCCACACTTCAGCAATTGTTTGATGTATGTGTATAGTTGAAAAAGTGTTAATTTTTAAAAAACAAAGACGACAGTGATAATAAGTGATATAAACAGATTGTATTTTAACAAATACCTACAATAAACATTTTCTGATATGCAAAAAAAAAAATTGGTAAACGAAAAGGTTTTTCACGGGCCTTTAATTTTTGAAACAGGTTGTTTTTGGAACTGGTCATACTTTTGGAAAAGGTTTTTGACTGGAAATAGGATAAAGTGGAAAAAGTTTGTATTTTGCCTGTCCTCGACTACCTCTATGGTGAGGATTCAACACAGAGCCGTTAAGGTTCTGTAAGTCTGTACCGTGTTCAGAACAGAGGTACCGTGGCACGTGCAGACACCAACATGTCTAGTTTTACACATGCTCTACGAAAACTGTCATTATCAGGAGTGACGTAGGTGCAGGTCAAAGGTCAAGTCAAATGTGTGTAATAAAACTGTTGTCAGAGTGTGGTCTATTGGTACATACATGGCCACCATCACGTAGTTTTGGCCGGCGTACCACGGCTGATCTTAAGAAAAAACGGTTTGGCAGACTACGAGGGGGGCGTTAGTTCCAGATACCCAGGAGAAGATGCATGTAGTGATACTCCTAACATCTTATAGACAAATGGCAGACGCGGTTGGTTACGTCGGATAAGGGGCGAGATATATTGTTTCTTCTCAAACGTGGCGTATTGGCTCAGGTGCACTTGGGTCGAGCCGCGCCGAAAATCCTAGATCTACGGTTCAACCGGACTTTGTTGCTTCACAACTGTTCCCTGGGTATGACTGTTTCGATGGTAAGCTACACAGTATAAAACTGGTGGACCGCAGTAGATACGCCTGCGGTGAGTGCGAGGTTGATGATTAGCGCCACGTACTGTGGGAGTGCTCTCTCTTTAGATTCGATCAGTCTTTTACTCTGCTCTTGCTGGGTTTGTGGCGAGTATTTCCTGAGGCTACAGGCTTTTGCACATCGGTGGCATAATATCCAAAGTGGGCCTTAGCAAAAGATGAAGACAGAAGAGAGTAACTAACAGAGTTACATGGCGACCTTGAGTGTGTCATCGAAGACATACGTGTAAACATCCGAACCATAAAGTGGAGAACAAAGGAGATAAAGACAAATGGCTTGTAGGGATATGAGATAAGTGTGCGCAGTGACGTTGTAGATTCCATTGTACATCTCGATTCGGACGGTATAACCAGGATTGGTTGAGTAGGGACGAGAGTGCCATTGTTAGAAGGTGGGTTTGTTTATTCACGTTATGGATGTTTTGATCCTAATCAGTCTATAGAGACGTTCATTCAAATGCTACTAGCTGTTCCCTCGCTTTTCACGTAATTATAGGAATTTCGAGATAAACATTAAATTTACGATACCATAACATTTCTTTCTAATAGTGAAAGGATTTTTAAAAACTGTGCAGTGATAGTAAACAAATCTTCTTTAATGTTGAATTTACACGTGTCAGTCCTAAACTTAATTTTTCATCAAAGATATCTAGACAGGCAGCTGAAAATCCACCTCAGTATTCTAAGTTGTGGCTGAGACTACCGGGTGTTGATCCAGAGGTCCGGGTTTTGATTTCCCATGGTGCAGAAGTTATTCTGCTCAGTTAGGTTGGTGGTAGAGCTTCTGAGTCCATCTGGTTAGCTACCACCATCGTACCCAAGTTTGTCGCCATAATAACAGTGTTAATGTCATTGTCGTTATCCGACAATTGAAGGTAAGCTTTCCAGTTCCTCAGCTGTTGAGGAGTTCAGGTGAAGCTCAGCCTTGTCCTCCGTCACTTACCATCAGAAGGCCAAGAGCCTCTCTGTCATATGTATCATCCAACCATTCACCAAAACCAGCAGAAATTACTTTATATCACACTTCATCATCATCACCACTTCACAACCCATATACTCTGCTTAAGCAAGGAGGAACAGGGGCTCTATTTTGACCCTTGGTCTGGTTTGTTGAGCGCTTGTCGAACATCAACATTTGCTTTTCAACTGATTTTCGATGAAAATCGAAATAATATTGATTTTCGACATAATACCCTAATAATAATGTCGACATAATAACGAAAATCAATAGAAATCAAGTGCAAACTACATTCAACGAACGCTCAATGCCATACGAATGATTTTGAACAGTGAATAGTGCCCCTGGCCTGCCACAGCAGGATGGCCAGACGAGTTGGCGCAGAGATTGTTTTGAGTTTTCGAGTAAGTCCACCAGGACAGGACCCCTAGCCCGATTCCCTAGGGGATCCATCTGATCCGTTCCTCCTCGGTCATCTCTTAAGACAACACAGGAAGAAAGGGAGCATCAACACATGTTTTCTAAATTCGTCACCACACGAATATTATTATTATTTGGCTTACATTCACTTTAAAAAATTTTTCTAGATAATTATTCCTGAGAGGGTGGATTGGGGAGATAATTAATGATTGGAAATGAGTTAAAACGTGATCCTCTTAAATCCCTTAAAGGGCTGAAATAACGGATTTGTTTTGTTAAACTTGACTTTCAGATTTTATCGGGATGCTACATAAGAACTTATGTCGATTTACACAGAGATCTGCAGGGCCTGCAAAGAGGAAGAGGAGAGCATGGAACGCATATTGTGCCACTGCGATTCTCTAGCTCGCAGGAGAATGAGTCTCTCGGGTTTGGATATCCAAAATCCGAGGACTTCAGGGCTATCCCACCCGGATCAATTCTGGGACTTATGAATGAACTCAATTGGTCCATAAATGATGATAGCATCTAATAAACAAGAACTGGGGCAGCACAAAAGATCTTTAGGAGTCGAGTTCTTCTTCCATTATAAGATAAGAAAAGATTATGATTTACCTACCATAGATTACTTTTACTGCCGAAAAATATATTTCAACGGGAAAATCTGTAAAATCGTAGGTGGAAAGTTAGCGATACTTTTCTTATTCGCATAGAACAGTGCATAAATCAACTAAAATTGAAAATTCTATTTTTTCAGGTTCAGGCCAGGGAAATGAAGATTATTCTGAGTAAGTATTTTTTGTATTGGTTAATGAAATTGAAAACTTTTACTGCCTTATTACAAAACATGGACTAAAGTTAGTCCTGGTTTAAACCAGGACTAAGTTGATGCTGTCTCTATCTAATATATGTATATTGACACAAGTGAAAGCGCACTACTTTTAAACCAAGACTACAATAAGACCGTTAGTGACCCTGCGCATGGGACCAAACATCCTGATCGCTTTATCGAAGTACCCATAACACAATATTATATTATTTAAAGGCTTTTTATTTTAAATCTTACGGTATGAAGTTAAACCCAGCTCATCTGTCACTGCTTCTCTTAAGTTCTGAACATAGTTTAGAGCTTTTTCGTTAAAATTTATAATTAAAAGTTACAAAGTCTAAAGTGTATCCTTATATCTAAAGTCTCTCTCAATATGCCGTGCGAATGAATTGATGGAGAGCAACAGGGGGAGTAACCTTTTTTGGGCAAAAACGTTAGGTAATTACTTATTAGTAATATGACCTATATTTTGATCAGTGTCCTAATCCGCGGATATACGGATCAGACCGATATCTGGAACAATATCCGTATCAACGAATATTCGCTGTAGAAAAATATCTGTATCATTGTTCGTGTAGTCGTATTAGCGGATTTCGAATGGTTCTTTGGCATTATTCAGTTTCATTACTTATATACATAAATGTATACACCGTGTACCTGAGGATATGCATTAACTTAGGCCTGTTACTAAGACCATCAAGTTGAACAAATGTCACTATAGGGCTAACTCTGATGAAATCCCGAAAATAAATTTACTGTGTCCTATAATTCGATTTAGTAGGTCTTGAACCTTTTCTATGAAGCAGCTGTTTTTTGTCCGCGATTTTAGTATAAGTCTCATAGTGAAAGTTATTCAGTTTGATGGTCTGAATAACAATAAAATAAAAATAGCCTTTATTCACAACCAATTTTTTTTCTTCCATATATAATGTATTTTTTATGAATAATAGGCTCAAGTCATAGTCTGAATAATAGGCTGAAGTTAATGCATATTCTCAGGAACACGGTGTATAATCGTAAGTCATTGTAATAATAAAATACTGTTAAACCCAATTAATGTTTTTATGTTTTTTAAATATCCACCTGATTGGCATGGCAAAAATTTGTTGTGCATACAGCAACACGCCAGTCAGTACATGTTGACCTTGAGATCTCTCTTATCTCGCTCATAGTGGCGACGGATTTCGTAATGCAAATGAAAAGCTTGACGTTGTGCTCATTGTACTTAGTGAGTTTAGCGTTAATTCTTATAAGTTGCTACTTCACTACAACATAATTCAAATTATCTATCTGTTGGGAGACCCCTCAATGACTTATAACATTTTCTCTATTCATCATCATCATCACCATCAGTCTGTAGCAGTCGACTGCAACACGCCTTCCCCAAGGCGCACACTCAGCCCGGTCTTCGGCTTTTCGCATTAACGCGCTGCCTGAGGCAAGAGTCGCTTCTTTTTTTGCTAGGTGTCGTTACACTTCCCTTTCCCAAACATAGTCTCCACTTCAGTACTCGCCTGCTCCCACGATTGTCGGTCGGCGATAAATTGTTTTCTGTAATTTTCTGTAATCTCTATCAAGAAATCAAAATTTAAATCACCGTATTCATCTCCTATCACATGAGCAGTAGGTACTGCTAAATGGGAACATGAAGATCATAATAATAAAATTACAAATGCCGTAATTAGAAGAAAGTACAGGAGCGAAACTAGAAACACATCGTGTTAAAAGGCAAATAGAAAACGTCAACTGTGGTTTTAGCACATTTTCAACATGACGCGCTGATAGAACAGAGGGATAGGTCCGTATCCTTATTCGCGGATCTGGAATTCTGGACACTTCTTATCCGTGTCCGCGGATATACATTTTGACGATCCGACACACACCTAGTACTTAAATAAAGTCGCCGTAATAAAACATTGTTTTGCTGAGTTATGACAATTACAGGTCAGCTAGGTAGTTCCTCAGTTGATGTGGTGAAGGTGAAGGTCATTACCATATTTGACATATCTTCCCTTTTTTATATTAAAAAATCAGCTCTTGAGAAACCAGTTTAGGCATGGAGTGTGTGATACCCTATCAATGGATTGCCACTGGCAAGGATAACATTTTCATACCCTTTGCTTCATTGGTGACCTCCATCCAGGATGTCAAGAAGTCGATTTCACCGGCCATCCCTTGGCAGATATAGCTCAAACAAATAACTGCAATCTATAAGTCCGTGTCTCTATTCTTGTTGGTTCTGAGTCCGCCTGACTTTATTTTACCTATAACTGTTGCCATATCAACAATGCTTACGCAATTGGCAGACAATTGGGGGTAGGGTAATTATTTTTATGGAGGATCTAGGTAGAGCTTGCTTTATCGTTACTTACTCCTTATCAATTCACAATCGCAGCGTAGTGGCGGAGGTTCCAAATGCCCCCCTTTTCATGGTGAGTGAAAACCCAACAGTGGGCGGCGATTGTAACAAGGATGATGATGAGTACCAGGAGTAGTAGGAGAGATGCAGCCTCAGAATTTCTCTGTTAAAAAGAAATACCTATATATATATTTTTTTTTATGGATGGCCCGGTAAATGACCTCCTCCCGCCTGATGTTAAGCGGTAAAAGAGGCCCAAAAGAGTTGACAGATAGAGTAGGGACAACATCCACTCTCCTACCTGCCCGCCCCTTGCCGGCCCAAAAGATGCTTTTTCACGCCTCTTTTGAAGGAACCCATGTTGTAGGATGGAGGAAACACGTGCGCAGGTAGAGAATTCCAAGTGTGGGATGAACGACAGAAGAAGGAATCTTGGAATTTCTTGGTACGGTGTGAAAAGGAGGACACAGTGTACGGATGACTCCGAAGGCCCTTGCGCGTGTTTCTGTTAAGGAATGGAGAGGGAGGGATAAGGTTAAAGAGCTCCTCAGAGCATTCCCCATGGAACATTCGGTAAAAGGCGCTAAGAGAGGCGATGTCACGACGAAGTTGTAGAGGCTCGAGGGTGTTAGTTGCCTCTACATCGCCAATTATGCGAATAGCGCGACGCTGCAATCTGTCCAGAGCATCGAGGAGGTACTAAGCGGAGCCATCCCAAAGGTGCGAGCAATATTCCACGCAAGACCTAACCTGAGTTTTATACAACAAACATAGTTGGTCCGGCGCAAAATACCTACGCACCTTGTTCAGGACACCGAGTTTCCGTGAGGCAGTAGTTATGACGGATTCGATGTAGTCTCTGGGGTTCAGATCGCAGCGAATGTTCATTCCGAGCAAGGTGATGTTGCTCTGTGTGTGAAGGGTTGTGCCCTGAAGAGAAGGAAGGGGGAGGAAAGGTGACCTTTTCGCCGAGAACACGCACACCTGTGTTTTCTTAGCATTGAACTCAACAAGATTGTTGGAGCCCCATTCGGAGACGAGGTCCAGCGTCCTGTTGAGCTCAATGATAAGATTCTGCCTTTCCCTACCAATATCACCACGAGCAGCCCCTGAGCTTCCGTGATATCCCCCATGCACTGTACTGTCGTCTGCATAGCAATGTATAGCTCCCAAGGAAAGCATATCATTGATATGCAGAAGAAACAATGTGGGGGATAGAACGGAGCCTTGCGGAACACCAGCGTTCACTGCCACGAACCGCGAAGCGCAGCCGTCAACGACAACGCGAATTCTACGCTCGTGGAGGAAGTTGGCAATCCACGTACAGATCTGCGCGGGTAATCCGTATGCCGGAAGCTTGGAAAGAAGAGCCTTGTGCCAGACTCTATCAAAAGCTTCGGCGATGTCGAGACTAATAGCCACCGATTCGCCGCGCTTATCGATAGATTCACCCCATTTGTGCAAAAGGAACGCTAGAAGGTCACCTGTTGACCGTTTAGGACGAAACCCATACTGTCGGTCATTAAGTAACGAGTGACCTTCCAGGTAACGGATCAGCTGGGTATTAAGGATCCTCTCCATGATTTTACACAAAATGGAAGTGACGGCTATAGGACGATAGTTAGCCGGATCAGAACGATCTCCCTTTTTGGGAACCGGCTGGACATTGGCCTCTTTCCAAGATTTCGGCACACAACCAGCAGAGAACGACAGACGGTATAGACGCGTAAGGACCGGAGTCAACTCCGCTGCACACTTCTTAAGAACAATCGCAGGAATGCCGTCTGGTCCACTTGCTTTTCGAGTATCGATTTGAGTCATGAACGTGTAAAAAGATACTATAAAATAGTCAATGATTTTATAACTTTTTATTTACTAAATGTAAATCACTACATACCCTTGGTTCGTGCTCTTTTTTATTTAATGTATTTATATATTATGCCTCTTGCTTATTACAACATTTCCAATCAATTAAAATTATTGCAGGTACTGATAGTACTGATCACTGTCCTCGTGATTGTCGGTCTTTACCTTTAGACCTTTGAACGAAGCAGAATCTGGATCCAGTTTGTCATTTGACTTTCATTTGGCACATATCTACGAGTATTTCCGGAACGTTGATATGCAAAGAGCTTCAAGCTTGTCTCCTGCAAGTAGACTGAAATAGAAGCAAGCTTCACCTGGACTTCTCAACAACTGAGGAACTGGCTATCTTACCTCTAATTGTCGCAAGCAAGTAAACCAAGCAATAAAACTTCTGCCCCCATGGGGTACCCGGGATCTCCACATCCATACCAGGTAGCCTCAACCAGTAGCACACGAAGACGGTTAAAATCCTTAAAATCCTGTTAAATATACTTAGTTGATCTTTCTGGGTAATGTCTGCTCAAGGATATGCTATTGAAATATTGATAATGTAGGCAAGTAGCTTCATCTCTTTTATGGAGACTCTTCTATTTAACTTGGTAATTATCTGGAAACCATTCTTGAAGAACCTATCTTTGTGCCCTTAAAAAAACCGTCAAAATGTCATCAGTACCTGCGTGAGTTTTATTTTCGAGGAAACCTTCGATCCAAAATCATACATGCTTATCACTTTTTTGGTCTACTGGTTAAGATTTTGAGAGCAGTCTAACTGGAAAAGTACAGTCAACAGCACATGCTTCACACTAACACTACGAATATCACTGCTATTACGAGTGACAGGGTGCTCTCAAGGTCATTTAGTGGTAACCTGTTGGACCAGTGCTCATTGGAGAGGATGCTCTCAGTACCTTCTTGCTGGTGATGGTTTTGGGTTGAGACGAGATGTGACTCAACTGCTAGCGTCCTTAAACTACGGCAATAGCTTGAGCACCTCCCTAAACTTAACCATGTTCGCTTGAAACAGTATTAAAACAGAGAGTATAATCATCATCATCATTTCAGTCAAGAGACGCCCACTGTTGGAAATAGGCCTCCCCCAATTTGCAATTCTTTGGGCTATGTCGGTGACTCTAGTTCTTCTACGGATCTCATAATTTCTGATGCGATCGCGTAGAGAAACCCCGAGCATAGCCCTCTCCATTGCCCTTTGAGTAACATTGAGCCTTCTGTTGAGACCCATTGTAAGCGGCCATGTCCCAATTCCGTACGTCATCACTGGCAATATGCACAAATTGAAGACTATATTGGCCAAGAATATGCTGCGTAGCTTCCCAAACGCTGCCTAGCCGAGTTGGATTCGTCGATTTACCTCATTCTGGAAGTTGGACTTACCGAGCTAGACTATTTGCCCCAGGTAAAGATATTCGTCAACAACTTCCAGTGTAGAGCCTCAAAACTTCACAGGAGTGGGTACTACCATAATTTTTGTTTTTTCCATATTCATTTTAAGACCCACTGGTTGGGAAACTCTACAGAGGTCTTCGAGCATTGTGACTAGATCTTCCACGGTCTCAGCCATAGCTACAATATTATCGGCAAAACGAAGATGAGTCATGTACTCGCCGTTTATGTTGATGCCGAGTCCTCACCAGTCCAAAAGCTTAAATACATCCTCCAACTCAGCTGTGAACAGTTTCGGCGATATAACGTCACCCTGTTTCACACCTCGCTGAAGTCGTATTGGTTTCGAGTTTTGGTCCTGAAGGAGAACTGACGTAGTGGCGTTATTGTACAATGACTGCAACACTTGGATGTACCGGTAGTCTATTTCGCACCTCGGAAGTAACCTTAGTACAGCCCAGGTCTCGACAGAGTCAAAGGCTTTCTCATAGTCCACAAACGCCAAGTAAAGTGGCATATTATACTCTTCGGTCTTCTGAATAACCTGCCGCAGCGTATGAATGTATTCTATGGTACTATAGCTTGTTTGGAAACTAGCTTGTTCGGGAGGCTGGAAGTCATCAAACTTGCTCACGAGACGATTCGTGATGACTCTTGAGAACAGCTTGTATACATGACTCAGGAGCGTGATGGGTCTATAGTTGGGCCCTGTCCCCCAATTTGAAGAAAAGTACCACCACACCCCTATGCCATGCTTTAGGCATTTTGCCCTCGAGTATGACGGAGTTAAATAGCCTCTGCAACGCTTTCTGGACTGGTAGTCCATCCGCTTTCAAAGGTCACATTGTGAAGGTGCCAGTAGTTGTAGTCAAATGGAGTTAGATAAATGAAACAAAATCAGCTGTTTCATACATTTTGGTAAAGTACGTAGGAATTTTTTTATAGTACTATCTGTGATTCCTGTAACATTTGCAAATTTAAAAACCTCTACGAATACCTCATAGGAATGATGTCCATTGCCAACTTGTGTTTGTGACCTAGGAAGTGACGTCACAGTACCAAGTTATTTCACTGCCAGAAAAATCAGTACTGCTAGACGACAGAAATACCTTATTATATATTCTTTATTGTGCACAATCAAAACAAAAACAAAATAGTTACAATCAAATGATATACAAGGGCGAGCTTATCTCTTTAAGAGGTCTCTTTCAGCCAACCCTAGATGATGTATGAAAGGTAGAGGTACCCATGCAGAACTCTGTGGTGCAGTCTCCATCTGGTAAGTATTTGGACTTTAGTATGGAACAGCTGTATTTTTTTCTAGATTTCAGAGTTGGTAACTTAGTAAAAATTGTTCATTTTGATAACTCAAATAACCTCATTAAATAGCAACAATTTTTTTTTGTTACACCTTATGTAATAACGAGTCAATTTTTATCTTTAAATTCAGTGATTTAATTTTAAGGTCACGTCGAAAAATATTTCGACGTGATTTTTATTATTTTTATTAGTATAATAACAAAAGTATTAAGTAATTAGAACTTAAGGTGCCTATAGCCGCATAATTTTAGTCAACGAAAACTTGTTTGAAAATCTTGAGGTTTAGACAGTTTTGTTTTGATATACTCGTAGTAAGACTTTTTTTTTCAAATTTTACTATCTTTTCCAAATAAAAAAATGTTTAATTTTATAATTATTTTGATTTTTATAACTGTTACATTAATTATAATAATTTTTCATTAATGAAACGCACCAGCGCATTATTACACATACCTTTAACAAAATTTAGTAAAATTAGCAATTTATTATAATAATTATAGCAATAAATTTATTATAGTAATTATAGCTAATAAGCAATTTTTTTAACAAAAAGATTTTGAGTCAACTTTCTACGTGTTTTTGGATAATATACTCGTAACTGCTCGTAAATATTTTTTCTTTAAAAGTCAATTTAATAAAGAACGATTTTCCAGTCGATAACGTCAGTGGCAGCTATCACTTAGCTGTCTAATGATTTTCAACAACTAACTGCCCATCCCGGCTTTACACGAATAAAGAAAATTAACCTACTTTTTTTCTTTAAAGAAACTAAACTCAAAGAAAGGAAACAATCTGAGCAACTGAACGTCAAGCTGTAATTCTTGACAATACTTTTAAAGATTCCTGGCTCACACACATTATCCATACAAATTTAACAAGAAATTCTTTCGTACAAACTTTGCCTTGGCAATTATTGAAAAAGTGCAGCCGTGCTGAGATGATGTACTTAGGATACCTATTTGGCAATTTATTTTTTTATTTATTTTAAATAAATACTCTTCCTTTCTAACAATTAAAAATAATTCAAAGATGAAACTATTATAGTGTACCACTTTAAGATATCATAATATTTTAAGAATAAGTATAAATTTCAATAAAAAAGTTCGTCAAAATATCGTCTCTACATATATATATTTTTTTTAATTTTCATTTTAGTTTTGTATTTTATAGTACAAACGTTGTTTGAGATATAAATATTTTATTATAATATAATAACGTTAAAAATATATGAATAATGTCAAATACTTAATACGATATCGCACTTAACATACTTACATTTTCGAAATTAATGTCAAAAATAACAAAATAATTGGTAATAATTGAGTGAAATTTTTATATTTACTGGAATTAAAAACATTTTTCATTTAATAACAAAAGCAAATGTAAAATAAATTAGCTTTTTAATATATCGACGCGTAAACGGATCTTGCAACTTGCGTATTAGTGAAATTGTTGAAATTTTTTCACAACATTTTTTTAATTTAGATACAACAACACATTTACTGTGAGGGACCATGAAAATACCTTCATATAATTAAATATATTTATGCCAAAAAGCATCTTATAATAGGTTGCTAATTCTGTCTATGAATTAAACGGGTTTTTTCAGATTTGACAAGATTATAGAGAATACACAACAAATTAGTAATAAGACACAACACTATTACAACATATTATTGCATTATAATGAACGATAATGCAACATTTTCGTAAAATAATAGAACTTATTGTTAAAAAGTGTGAATTGCTTGCGTTGGCGCATAGAGGTTTTAATGAGAATTTGATAGAAGTATTGCTGTCTCGTTTGGATGCGGACCGCCTACCTCACTCCCCCTAAGGCGGTAGACGTGTACTACGATCGATAATTGTTGATACTTTGTCTGGAAAATCAATCAAAAATAATATTGTTAGCATAATAAAAATTCAACTCGTATCTTCATCTATTGTTTAGGTGAAATTATTGGAAAGTAAGTTTTTAAGTGCTTTCTTGTAATAGTTTCTATGAGGGTTTGTTAGCATTTTTCTAGAAATTAGTTTTTAGACGAACAAACTAAATAATTTAACATAGTTTTTAAGCGACTTTAAATGCACCTTATGTAACTTTTCTCAGTTTTTATAGTATTTATTATATTTTTTTTGTTATATTGTGGGTGTACGATGTTTTGATATAAAGTTTATTAAAATTGTTTAACGAACATCGATTAGTTTAGCCTCTATTGAATTGGGTTCGTCGTCAAAGTGTCAAAAGCTCTTGATTTATTGTCTAGAGCGCATTCATTATTAAAATTTAAACATATATGTCCAACATGTCTGTCTCTTGTGTCCCATCCTTCGAAATCGAGTAGAAGTTCAAGTAAGAAGAATGGATACTGTGACACAGTATTGTCAGTTTCTTAAGCAATTAGATCAGTCAGTCGTCGTTATTTGGATGTTTGTATTCCGTAATTAAGTTTATATTGCGTGCAGCAATATTATAACTGTGTTTATAATGATATGTATAAATAAACAATAACTATGTTTACTCTGGATTTAGAAGGCATACAATGATTAATTAATGTGGTATATGACAATGCACGTGAATTACGAGAAGTTATGACTATACAGTGTGACTACATAAAAGAGGAGACCATTTGATGAGGGCACCACTGACATTATATGTATTGACACAGTTTTAACAATTACAGAAAAAAATTGCTGGTGCCGCCATTAATGACTTTGTAGATTTAGAACCACGAAAACTACTGAAAAGCACGGATTAAATAAATCATTTGAGATCAGACTTAGACTGTAAAATAAGCATTTGAAGACAGCGACAAGTGGCGCTAAGAACGGACATTTTTGTTCCGAAAAAAATCCCTGTGTATACTTTTAAATTGGAATGTAAAAGAAGCCTTGAGACATAAGTTATTACTTCGGATGACAACGCGAACCTGTTTAAAATGTACGTTCATTACAGCTCTACTTGATGTAGGTAATTAGGTCAAGCGGTTTTTTGTGCTCTATGCAACAAAACTTAAGAAATAGCATTGCTTATAGGTTCTGTAAGTCAGTGTGAGTATGTGTGTAATTCGTAGAATTCCGTGACCATTAAGTCGCTTTTGTACACAGTAAATTTATAATATAATAATTCACGGACACTGCTATTATGGTTGATAGTAAGCAGAGATGAATAAGAAAAAAATTAATAGCCCTCTTAAAGTTAGCGTAAAAAATAAATCTTGTCATAGATTGAATATCTTTTGAAACGACCGAGTCACATAATATTTTGACTAAGGTATAAAGATTGTGAGGTTAGGTGTGAGAATAGGTCTTGACTCTACATGGGATCTGATAACTCGGTGGTCGATGGCCATGTCTTGGCAACAATTGTCATGAAAATATTTTTGATGGGTTGCTGTTTTCAGGACAATATTAGGCAGGGGCCATGCATAATTCACTACACAATGTTCATATAAAAACTGTTAGGTATTTAGTTATTCCGGTTTTTTCCATCTTCCATACAAAAATGTTCGTTATCTTTTCACATAGTCTTATCTGCCCTAACCCTAGAGTGTTACTTAAAGCTGCATAGGCGCATAGAGGCAAGGTGGTCCGCGGGCTCAGGAGCAGGCTGTGGAGTGAACCTGACTATAGCCAATAAGCCGAAGCTGCGGTAGTGAGTGTGAGTCATCTGTGACGATTAGAAAGCTGTTTGCTTACTTGCATGCTGTCGCGTGCTGACAAACCGATTAAATAATTTACTGTCACTAATCTCAATACTCTAATTATAAAATCTTTTCCCAAAATATATGTTTTTTATGTGTCATCAGTTTTGACTTCTCGTGCTCAAAATGTACGTTATTGTAACGTATTAGAGCGGGGATAAAATAGCATTTTTAGTCCTAGGGAATAAAGTTTTATTTTCTTTTCTCTCTCCCTGTTTAAGGGAAGGCAAAGAAAACAAAGGTCAAATCAGCCTAGTCATTGGTAATTTGTTAAGTTTCTTCAGATTAAATTTTTTATTTCTCATTTATTTTAACTATATAATACATTGCCATTAAATATTTTTAGAAATTTTTATTTTTTAAGACCTCCAAATTTTTCCACAAAAAAATTAAGCATAAGAACTAGGTCAACTAAATACATAGAAAGTAGATTTTATTAAATATTTTTATCAGTTAGAAAAGCGTCTAGAAAAACGAAAAATCATTTCCAAGTAGGTATTCAATATAGAATAATCATGAATAAAGAATCTACTTATTCTTATATGTCTGTTTCGTAAAACAGAAAATTTATTTTTGAAAATGGAACTAAAAGCGGCTATCTTTTCGGTAGAATGCGTGCATTGCTTTGCGTCTCAGCTACTAAATAAATTTAAAAAGATATTGGCTAATTTGTTAGAAATCAAATTAGTGACTAATTTATTTAGTATTGTATTGGATTATTATATTTTTTTTGCAGTCGTAGTGAAAAGTAGTTTACACACTTCTTTTCACAACGATTGCGAGAAAATATACTAATCTCGGAAGTAAAAATCCCTCTTATATAATGGGTTATTTTAGCCCCTTGTTTTTATGTATTTATGATATATATAATCTTCTATTTATATATCCTCAATTATAGTTCGATTACTTTTTTCTAAAAGTACGTCATTGTCGCGTAACAGAGCGGGGCTAAAATAATATAACCCAAACTTTGTTTGGTGACGTTTATGTGTTCATGCTTCCGTCTGTTCAGCTTAGATCTCGGCCCTTCGGCCACTTAGAGACTTCGGGTATTCACTAGATGATATCCAGCATGACTTCCAGCTTAGCTCATTTTGGAAATGTTTAAGTCAAACCCTAAGGTCATGCCACCTAGGGTCAAAAACCTTAATTTTCACATATAAATTCAATATATTATGTATGTATGGTATGTAGCAATTAGGAACTCGTTTAAATGGAATATTTGATGTTGAGTATGGCAATGTTGATACTAGCATCCTAAGAAATTTCGTTTCCTACCAAAGTAATATGGGTATGAAATGAAAGGGCTTGAAGAGCAAATACCATAAAAGTCCTAAATTCAATGTGTTCGCCACTCAAAATGGCGGATAAAATTTCTTTTTAACCGATTTCGAAAAAGGAGGTTCTAGGTTTGACTATATCTATTTTTTTTTATGTATGTTTACCGATTACTCTGCCATTTGTAGGCCGATTTCCAATGGCCTGCGTGCACGGTTAGCCCCGTGCACGCCGCCATAAGGCCCTCCGTCTGGGGATTGCTCTGGTGTTCTCGGGCAATCCCCCCTTGGCGAGAGCCCGACCGTGTAGTCGGGCTTGCCCGGGCGCGTCTCCAATACCCAGTGGAGTCGCAGTGTGGACTTTACCTAGCACGCCCATTAGGGCAGGGAGAACACCGAGGGGTTTTAGTGGGTAGGCCTGCCCGCACTCTGCCGGGTTAGCCCCACACACGCTCGCCGTCTAGCCAACGGTGGGTACGGTGCGGTTGCGCATTTCCCCATGAAAAAAAAGGCCGATTTCCAAAATAATTTTTATTATCGAAAGAGTATACTTCCGTGGTAGTTTCATTGTCACCATGTCATGATCTGATGATGAAATCCTATGAAAATCGAGGGAAATCCTTAAATTTCATAGGCACTTCCAACGTGTTTCATATTTTTGTTGAAGATATTAAGATATTTGCATATACTAGTCATCACATTATGATACTGAGCTGATGATAAAAGGATTCTGGTAGGTTAGGAGTAAGGGGATAGTTCTTTCAATACGGTTTAGAGTGAAAGACGTTTTTATTTAGGTAATTCTGGTGTTTGCATTGACTCAAATTCAAATACGCATGTATTGAATTAACTAAAAAGATTGAATTTTTTAAACAAAATATATAACCGACTACAAAAACACTAAAAAGTCATAAAAATATAGGAATTCAAACAACATCACAGTTTTATATTGAAGTCGATGCCAAGCAATGATCCCCTGGAAAGTCTTAAAAAATCTAGGAACAATTAGTGTAGTTAGTTAAAATTTTCACGGGTTAACTCGTGTTAAATAATTAAATCCTGAGCGTAGCACGGGCCTTAAGACTATAGTTCTGAGTGTAGCGAGGGATTTAAGCTCATCCAAGACTGAGACTTTTTTATCTCCGAGGATAATATTCTGCTAGTCTAGCTATTCTGATAGCAGAAAACCGAAAAAAATACGTAAGAAATACAGCATTTATTCAAAAACATTAATTTATTATTAAATCATAAATTACCATACCTATTAGTTAAAAATGTCACAAAACTTCTGTCCTTAAAACTATACAGAAAAAATGTCCGTGGCTTTAATCCGTTTGCTTTTTAAACTTGGAAAACTAAAACGTACACATGTAAACAACATACTGATATTAAATTTCTATTTGATTTTATTATATTTAAGTGTCTTCACGGAATTTTGAGAGTATATGAAGCCCTTAAACAGTCTTTAATGCTACAGACAACAAACGTTTATCTTAAACATTTGAACATACTACAAATAAAATTACTTGTGAGTTGCATGTTACAAAAAATATCATCCTTTCATTTTATTGCAAAGTGATCAAGCTACATTATGCGTTCGTATGTCGAGCTAACTTTGTATAATTTCTGATGAGCGCCAACAAAAATAGTTCTTAATATAACAGTATTAAAATCTATTTTCTTTGCACGATGGCATGTGAAGGGCAGTCTAGACGGTTAATTGACAGATTCTGATATAAATAGGCGTCTATAAATAGATTTGAGTGTTGCTAAGCTAGAGATCAGGCTGACTGAGCGCCAGATATTCCATTCAGAAGTTTTTTGTTAAGTCAGTAGTTGATAATTTTGTTCTGTTAATGAGTTTGGCATTGTACTGCACACGTTATGGGTAACTGCAAATGTTAATTAAGAAAAACTTTGTGATGAGAAAGTTTTGACTAAGGAAGTTTTTTTAAGCATGACCATAGGACATGTCGGTGTACTTTAAATTAAATCTGCTTGTAAGTAGCATCGTACATAATTACATAAAATGATGTAATGAAGATAACGGAAGTAGAAATTACAATATTTTTAAAGATAGTATAAATTTATCATATAATGTTACCGCACTCAGTCAATCAAGGATTAAATCATGGGTCAAAATGTCATATTTGTGTTTGATAAATTGCAACAAATATGCTAGCAAAAATTATTTAAATCAAACAGGTGGCCTTATTGATACAGAATAATCTCCACAATTATATGTATGATTAGGTGAATAAAAAAGACGATAACGGTTAAATGTTATTTTAATGACATTGATTTTCTTTTTATAAGGACCGAGTCTCGACTACCTATTCTCTACAACGTTTAAAATACCGATATTGAACAATGCAACCGTTAGATAACATAATTATACATAATTATAATACTTACTGAGAATTCAATGAAAATAAAAATTCACAAGTATCAACATCACTCAGTTGCGCTATGACGATCGAAATTCAGAGTTGCGACAAAAAGTGGAACGGCGCGTACGCTCTCGCTTGCGCAGGCGCAGTTCTGGTGCGTTAGAGCGAGACGGAGGATCCTACGCCCGCGCCCACGTCTGGAGGCCGGTACAATGAACTTGGCTGAAGACCGCCAACCCAGGGCTATCTGTCTCGCTCGCTCGAAACCGAACGACTCGCACATTAGGCAACGCGAAATTTAAAATGAGCACCACTGTTTCAACCATCCAGATTGTTTGTCCTTGTCAGCTGTCAAGACCCCTATCGGATTTTGGAAAGTTTAAATTTAAAGCCTGTGCGAATTTCGAAGGTTCGTTAGGAAGTGTTAGTGGTACTAAAAGAATGGCAATTGTCTCTGGATTTGGGTGCAAGAAGAAAAGGAGGTTAGATGCTGAATCTCTGGATCTAGCTGCTTTTCTTTCCACGTAGGTAAGTCTTTCTTCTTTCATTACAGCCAGCTACGGGTATAATTGTGTTTAACTTAAGACAATGTGAGTTTTTTGTGGGTCCACCAAATTGATAGCTCTAGTGGGTTTATTTATTTCAAGTAATGTCATTAAAAACAATATAAAGTAGGAAAATCCAACATTCATTAGGTATGAATTGGGTTCATTACTCACCCTTTTAAATACAAAAATAAAATTAGCTTTGTATGTAACATTTCAATTAGACTCTACATTTACATAGAACAATAGTAAATTCTATTTTTGCTTTTTACGTTTTCAGTTTTTTTATCATATTTTTTTCGATTACTGTTATCTGATTACACTCTGTATTCTTGTATTCTTGTTAATAGCACTTTAATCACCAATATTTAATTTATTAAATTTAAGAAATAAGTAGTAGAAATTAAAATTTTATTAGTACAATTGTTATATAAAGTCTTCGAGACTTCTTGTCTTAGTTGCCTGCTTTTTTCAATTGTCTTTTTAAGTACTTATTATGATGTCATCTACAATAAAATCTACTCTATCAAGAAAAAATATCAATGTTACACATTGGAAAATGGTTATTTTTATGTAAAATTTGATGTAAAATCTATTTTTTAAAATAATGGTCATTTTTCATTTAAATGCATTGAAATCGGAAAATGGCTATTTATGTAAAACTTGATGAAATATCTATTTTTAAAAATAATTGACATTTTTAATTAAAATGCATTAAAATTTAATCAATTTAACAATGTCCTGAACAGTATTACTATGAGTCTTTTAAATTATTATCACAAAACTAATTGTAAACCTACCTAGGTTGATGAGAAATTTTAAAGTTCTGGTTATGACATTTTTATCTATGGAAATTAATGCCATCTAACGGTGATATGGAGCATCTCAAATCATAGAGCGTAACAATGAGGGATTCCCCCAAGTCAAGTTTATATATTGCTTAATTATTACTAGACTTTTAATTTGAGTTAGTGATAAATTAATATCATATCAATGTAGAATTCATTTTCAGAACGCAATTTATATTTTTACCTTGATCCTTTGTTATATTAAAAAAGTTCCTTCTATGACTTTACGCTATATTACCTACTTGCAAGATTTATGAGATGTTTTAAAAATAAAATATTTTATAAAAATCAAATAATTAGTGGAGGCATACAAAATTAATTTTAATATTATGTTATGTTATCTGATTTATTATATACTTACCATCTCTTTAAATCATACACTTATGATTATAGTAAAACTCAAAAGTTACACTACACTCAGTAGACAATATACAGTGTGGTGAGTCTTTATAATGTGTATATGTTAAAATGCGAGGCATTGTGCTTAATTATATCGATGAAAAAAGTATTTTAAAAAGTTTTTTTACATTTTTAATGGCATTTTGAAATGTTTTGTTCTGAACCATTAAGTATTACCATTAGATAGTGGATACCATGTGGAATTATGCAATATAATAAAAGACTTGATTAAAAAAAGTTTCATTGAGTAATTTAACAGTTTGTTAAAAAATTGGCGAAAAAGGAAACAGACTGTTGAAAAAAAAATACCTCAATTTTCATTTTATGCAAACGCTCATGTATTTCTAATTATTATTGCGTTAATTTCGTCGTGATAGATCGTTTAGCTTCAAAGTTACACTGTTGTTTACAGAGGATCACAATAGAGATCTTGAATTTGAATTTTTTAATAATTTTTTTGTCGACAAAATTAAGCATAGTTTCCTCATTTGAATATCTGTTCATCATGAAGACTCACACTGTATATTCCTACAAAACTATACGATATTTAGTGCATCCATAATTAATTCGAATAACGATATAATGTTACGTTATATGAAAATTTTATGTTGTCTTTCCCACATTTTAACAATACATACATTTTTCTTACACAGTAACAGAACCACCTACAATAAAAGATAATTGTAATTAATGAACACGAAAGCTTTCTTTATTTTCGACTAGCTTTACTTTCCGCAGCTTCGCCCGCGTTGTTTTTGTTTTCCCGTGGGAATTTTATGTTTTCCCGTAAGAAAAACAATTTTGGGGCCTACGTTAATCAGGGATAATGTAGCATTCTAATGTAGAAAGAATTTTTGAAATAACTCCAGTAGATTTTGAGTTTATTTTTTACATACATACATACAAACAAATCTTCCCTCTTTATAATAATAGTATGAGAAATGATTTTTATGTTATTGCGTATACTACTCTCTGCTACATAATGTTATTGTAAAAAATAATGCATATTTTAATCATAATTAAGTAAGATCTAATTTAATATTTATTAAAGTTGAGCAATGTATAATTTCATATCACTTCCATAGTTCATTTTCTGATTTATTTATATATAATATCAATTATAATAATAGTAATGTACTCTATTTGTTATATTATTTCCTCTCGGAGAGGATTTGTTCAGTTCGGTAAGTTGTTGGTCTTCTAATGGATCCAGCATCTTACCAAAGCTTAAAGCTGTCGCCATATTAATTTTAACAGCGTTGTCGTGTTAAGAATAAGAGAGTCAGTTTTTGTACGTGTGTGGTGCCCAGGTGAAACTTGGCTCTATTTTGCGCCATATTCCTGCCTTATTTCTGCCAAGCAGCACTGCTTGCATTGCTGTGTTCTGGTTTGAAGGGTAAGGCAGACAGTGAAATTTCTGGGTGCTGTGACTTGACATCCTATGTCACAAGTTGGCAACGTACGAGTATATTGGGGTCTTTGTAGAGGATGTAGATTTGCAAGTGTAATAGGACACACATGTAGGTACTATAAGCGACTGTAGCCAGTACCATCAGGTGGGTAGCCTGCTTTATTTCCAACTCAGTTGTATTAAAAAAAACCGTCACAAAGGTAAACTGCAGGTCCTCCTTTTAAACTAGAAAAACAACCATTTTTTTTTACTTTTGGTAAAGAGATATTGGAGAAAGATATAGGCTGCATTTTCTTGCAAAATTACTACTGCATACTGGTGCAATTGGGGTTGGAATTTGATGTGAAAGATTTTTCTATTTGAGTGGATGATTTCGATGTTTTTTTAGAAATACTCTTAAATGTTCTATGCGTTAATAAGTGGGTGTCAATGTGTATGCTGAATAAACACTCTTAAATTTTTATATATATATATTAAAAACTAGTACCAGATTCGTATTTCAGCGGTTGTCATTATTTAACCTCAAAGCTTTAAATAAGTGTTGAATTAATGCAGGCGAAGCGCAATTTGAGGGAAAAGTTAGTTTTATTTTATACACACAACTAAGTCAGCAAACAAGACGCCTTTACCTAAAGGAAATGACAACATCCACTTTTCTACACTATTATTACGAGTATAAAGAGGAAAGATTTGTATGTTTGTATGTAACGACTAAACTCAAAAACAACTAGACCGTTTTTTAAAATTCTTTCACATTTAGAATTTCACATTATCCCTAATGAATATAGGCTACAAAATATTTTTTCCTACGAGAAGATATAAAATTCCCCCGGGAAAACAAAAATAGCGCGGGTGAAGCTGCGAGCGGAAAGCTAGTAGTAAATAAAGCTCCTGTTGGATTAGCATAAATGCAACCCCCTCAATAATTAGAGTGTATGTCGCCAACTTGTGACTTAGATGTATAGTAGTGGTGCCCACCCAGAAATTAACTGCCTGTCTTACCTCCAAACCGGAACTTGGTAGAGGCTAGTTTGGCAAATCAGTTTGGCTATAAGGATAAGAGAATCTTATTAATGGGTCTACGAGGAACGATAAAGTGTATTCGGTGTAGTCCTATTGGCCAGTGGCATCACGTGAAACCACATTTCCTCGCGGTCCCACTAGTGGTATATGTAGTGGGACTTCGAGGAACAACTCGTAAGGTAAATGTACCTGCGTAAATGACTCGGCCACAACGTCTTCACTGGTAAATAATTCTGCATTCGTGAGAGGGCCTCGTCAACATGCCGTTTTCTTAATAATTGCAATAACAGAAAGTAAGCATGTTCTGTTATTGCGGATTAGTTAGTCCAGTCCACTTTGAAGGCTGGGATAATTCACGATCCGATGAAGAGTTATATTTGAGCTTTCAGTTTAAAGAAATGATATTGAGTTCTTTACTACATTCTACGTTCTCAGATATGTTCGGACAGTAATGCTCGTAATTTGCATATAATTTATTTCTATATGATCCTTTTCGATCCTCCTTTTCATCCAAATCCTTTACTAAGCGAGCTATTTCTTTATGGAAGTCACTACCAGGAATGATCAGAAGTGCGCTTACACAGGATTTATTTAAAAGTTGTAGGGGAATTAAAAGTCACTTTCTCGTGCTGAAATACAAGGAGTACTAGCCATGTCCTTTTTATTTTATTTTATAGGCCATGGTCCATAGGTATACAACGGGTCAAAAAATAATCTATGTGATACTAAGGTTTTCAAATATTGTAAATGGACTCTTTATAAAGGACCATTTAACCAACCCCCTTTCAGCTTTACTGGTGTATTTGTAACACCGTGTTTATTATGCGTGTATGTGTATCTTTATGTATATGTACGTAGTACTATATTATTTTTATTTATTTATTTACCATTTGGAAAGTGGTGGCACTTCCTTTCTCATAGCTTTTACAAGAACTTTCCTTAACCCCAATGTTGCCTGGAAGAAATTCAGCAATAAGGCCGCCTATTGTGACTGTGTTTCTATGTGTGTTATGTCCTGTTTGTTTATTTCATGTACAATAAGTTGATCAATCAATCGTTCTGATCCAGTGTAGTTAAGAGACCAATCGATCAAACAGTCTGATCTAGACACAACAAAACACAATATCTGAATAAATCCTGAATAAATATTGATGAATCCTAAATATCACCATAACTGCCATGACTATGACTAGCCTTTGACTGTTGTGTAATATTCAACGCAATGACATGCATTTTTCCAAAAAAATAGCTTTTAAACCTTAGCATGGCATAGCATAACAGCCGGTTAGATTTGTAATTCGTATCTACTCTGTTTTTATTTAGCAATCAATTGTACCAAAATGTACCAAATAGTGAAAAAGTGGTAACTGAAGGTATACAATAATTAACCACATTGCAATGTATGAGCAACCACTGCAAAAACGTGGTATCGTGAACTGGCCTGACCTTGAGGTAATTTTTTATTCTTTCTTTGGACCTCAATAATTTTACCATCTCCTGGCTATGGGCTTAGGACTTGGTCCGAGTTCATTTCCTGATAGGGGAATAGGGGCTTCTGAAACCAACTGAATAGCTACCACCACCTCATCCAAGATTATTGTCATATTAGTAGTGTTGTCGTATTTTATAATGGGAAGAGGTGGGGCTCTGCATTTCGACCCCGGCCTTTTAATAGTCCCACAATTGGTCCGGGTGCGATAGCTCTGAAGTCCTTTGCTTTTGGATATCCAATTACGAAGAGACTCATTTCTCTGCGAGCTGGAGAATCGCAGTTGCACAATATGTGTTCCATGCTTACCTCTTCCTCTTTGCAGGCCCAGCCGGTCTCTGGGTTTTGATAAGTATCAAAGTGGCCAGTCAAAGCCTCCAACAGGAGTCAGATTTGTGTTTAACCTGCATTCATTGTTAATTTGTTAAAGTTTTGCAGGTCCATGAAACACTTGGTGTGCGACATTATTTTCTGAGCTACCATTATTTTTTAATTTGGTGTTTTCTCCTTGCTTGACCTCTGATAACAGAGTTGATTGAACAGTGTGCCGGATTCCCATCCCTTTCTCGCGAGACTGTTTGCTTTCTCGTTTTCCTAGAAACCTTCATGACCTGGAATCCATATCAAATGTATTGTACTCTTCGCAAGTTTCATCAGCACATTGATGGTGTTCAGGACCAGTTTGGGGTGCACTTAATACGACATCAGTGCCATTAGTGCCGCTTGATTGTAGCTTAATGTATATGATCAGTGAATTGCACCTTTTATCATGTTCAGTGTCGCATACATTTCTAATTGAAAAAAAAAGAACGGCTAATAGCAGTGTTGATTGGGTTTATTATGTACCGACAATTACAAATGATACTGTCAGATCCTTTGGAGGAATTCTTCAGTTAAACTTTGGCTTAATCGTCATTTACTATCAGGTGATATGAAGACCATTTCACTTTTATTAACTACTTCAAGTTTGCTATTATAATCATTCTTATTTATATTGCTTTATTTAGACTTCATACTTATTTATATTGCTTTTTTTATTTTTTCAAACAGTACTTGATACTACTTTATGGTCTTTTACATTAAATTGACGTCATATTATTGCACTATTATTGCGTTTACGAAGCTGGTTAAACAAACAATCATATTTGCTTAATTAATTATTATGATGTAATTAAATTGTAATGTCCCGACAAGAGATAAAAAGTTGGTATTTCTGAGCTTCTTGCCTGATTCCTTTCGTAAGGGTTTCCCAGTTTCCGAAAGGTTAAGAGTCAACATCACATCACTTTAAGAAAGGACGAGATTCGAGGTTGGCCTATTTATATTTTTTTATGTATGTTCATCGATTACTTCGCCATTTATAGCCCGATTTTTCAAATTCTTGTAATCGGAAGTATATATATATTCTGAGGTGGTCCAATTGTCACCAAGTCAGGATTTGCTAATGGGATTCAAGAAAAATCGAGCGAAACCCTTGAATTTCATAGGCACATCCAAAGTATTTCATGATTTTTAACCGTCTTCAAAAAAGGAGGAGGTTCTATGTTAGACTGTTTCAATTTTTTTTATGTATGTTCACCAATTACTCCACCATGTGAAAGCCAATTTACAAAATTCTTTATATAATCGAAAGAGTATACTCCTGAGGTGGTCCCATAGTCACCATAATGTAATCTGATGATGGGATCCCAGGAAAATCGAGGGTTTCCCTTAAATTATAAGCGTCACCGTTTCTTCCCCTTTCCTCTATTTATTAGGGCACAAGACTGAAGCTGTATTACAGTATTACCACGACCTAAACTCAAAGGACCACATCAAAATTGTCGGTGTCAAAACCGCTTCATGAAAACTAGGTGTCTTGAACAAGGTATGGCGGTTCTTTACGGCTCATCAACTGTGCTTGCTGTACAAAGCGTAAGTAGGACCCTGTATAGAATATTGCTTGCACCTCTGTAATGGCACTTACTCGATGCTTTGGATAGGTTGCAGCGGTGCGCAACACGCATCATTGACGATGTAGACGTGACTAACAACCTTGAACCTCTGCAATTGCGTCGCGATGTTGCGTCACTAAGCGCGTTTTATCGCCTATATCCACGGCGAGTGTTCTGAAGAGCTTTTTTCACTTATCTCACTTCGTCCTTTCCTTTTAAGGACCTACTGACCTGCTTTGTCACTGTCTTACTGCTCTACCATTCCAACGCGAACCAAGAAATTAGGCAACTCATTTGTATACCGCAAAAATGGACCTTTCTGCTATAGCATACGTATTTCCTCTCTGCTAGCCCTGGTGAGGTGCTTCAGCAAGGTCATCAAGGTGAGGGTGGCTAGTTCCGCGTCTATACTCTCTCCCGCACTAGCTATCTTCGCATTTGGACTCTACTTCCACTTATCATCAGGTGGAATAGAGTCATTTGCTAGGGGCCTTCTATAAAAACGTATTAAAAGACACGTCCAACGTGTTTCATGTTTTTTTAAAAAAGATATTTAGGTATTAGAATTTGGTAGTCATAACATCAACACCAATATAAAAAAGTGACGTTGTATGTTTTCTTTTATTATTTTTTATTTTGGAGTTTTTGAAGTCTGTTTTTTTGCTACTTGTATTGTCAGACATCTTAATAATTATTGTTAGAATGTATGCACATACAAAGAGAAATAGTGAATATTTTAGCAAAATGCTTATGACATCAATGCGTGCTTGTTTTTTTATTATAGTATTCTTCACATTTATTACATTTTTAGTTTAACTTTACACAGTGATACATAAAGAGTTATTACAGGTTTCACCGAATATGTATATTGAATAAAAGATTTTTGATTTATTTTATTGGTGATAGGTTTTTTAAATCGTATCATATTGCATGAATTCTATTAATTTTATTTGTTCAACACACAAGTACGCATCAAGTGCCGTTATCAACTTCTATTTGTTATTGTTATTAGTACCTACTTTTGAAAGACTGTGCTGTAGAAGATTTTGTAATTGACTTTTATTATGATTGCAAGATTGCAGAGGACGGATTTAGTAGTAGGACATAAAAATACAATTCAAAAATATGGAGAGAAAAATTAGACCTATTGAGAGATTAGAGTGTTCTCGTGAATAACTAAGTATTATAAGAGCCTTACTGATGTCCGAACAAATGTAGTCTTTTTTTCTTTTTGGTTTGTACTTGTAAATGCTTATGCCTTAAATATAGTTGGAGGTATGCACATACAAGGATGAATAGTGAATATTTTAGAAAAATGTTTTAACGTCATTATGTCGTTTCTTCCCCACTACTCAACTCGTTTGCTCAACTCAATAAAGTTGAGCAATGGGTAATACCCACGGCTCAACTGGTAATTGCTCAACTATGAGTAGTTGAGCAGTGGGTAATACCAATGGCTCAATTGTTAATAGCTCAACTATATTTTATTCTCTGTAAATAAAATCTCAAAATATATTTCATCCACTACTAAGCAATCTTAAAATTAAAATAAAATTCTATTTCTTTTTTCTTACAAACGAAATTAAAACAAACTGTTATGTTTGAGGACATGGACGAAAATAGTAAATTGACAAAATTAACATTCTCTTTATAGGGCGTGTCAATATTCATCAATATTAATTAGTTTATTACCACAGGGTCATAAGAGAATTGGAGAGGTTATACATATATAAATATTCATTATATATTTAGAAAATTGAAATGAAAGTCAAGAAAAACATGTCATTGTGGAACTCTGCTCTAACTCGAACAAATTTGATAGATCCTCTTTAAAATTGATTAGCATTCTACTCAATTTTGCGTTTTGTATTTCCCGTTCAGCCTATTATATCAGAAATGTTAGTAAATAATAAAATAAGTTTTTTTTACTAAAACGGCTTTATTGAAAGTAATAATTATTTTATATTATGTAATAATTATACATAACTGCATTGTCATCGGAGCTAAAGGTCTATACCAAATTTTAGCTCAATCGGACACTGGCAAGTGGGTGAAATTTAACTTTCAAGATTGACCCAAACAAACAGGGCAAGCTTAATGAAACCGTTTAAAAAATACTAAAATTATAGAGTGTTTACATTTTTATACTTCTTAATGCAGGAATGTTGAATTCCTCATGCAAATTCCATCCCTCGATTTACCTACGAGTACATCAGGGTATACAGCTCCAAAGATATTCTATAATCTTTTCAGGCAGATTTCTCCAAAGATATTCTATCATTCACCACATTGTCTTTTCAGGTATCAAAAGGTTAATAAGAAACTTTCATATTTATATCTTGAAGAATAATGACATACTCCTAATGTCATCCCCATTTTTACCCCTTGGGGGTGTAATTTTAAAAACGTTGAAATAAAGCAGCGTCAAATGCAATTATTATTAAAATTAGCAGTCTACCAATTTTATTATTTATGCAAAAATTACGAAGTCTCATACAAACTTCCTTCCCCAATTCCACCCCTTTAGGGAAGGGGAGTTCATAATATAATACCACATAATTTTTGAAAGATATTAGAAACCTGATCAACAACTCTCTTATTTACAATTCCTCTTACAACTGCATCTCTGTTTGGTCTTATTTGATGTTAACGTTAAACGTGTGCGTAAAAAATTGTCACCTTGACCAGAAAATTAAAAGCATTTATATGCCTCACACACATACGAAAATATAAATAGTAATAGGTACATATACTCAGTTTACAAATGAACAATTTTAAAAATAGCCTAGGTAATAGGTGCAATTAAACGCAGGTTACAATTACTCACTAAAAGATATAGATTACTTAACAGAGAAATAAATAGAAAGAAATTTAGTGCAAGAGCAATATGTTCCGATCTTAAATAATTATTTCACGAGAACTGACTGTAAAGTCGTAAAGTCGTTGCTGCACAGCAAATAAGAATACGATTTGGAACATCTTACGTTTAGCCTGAAAACACTTGCCACCAGAGTCACTTACGCGTTGTCGCCTACAGCCGATGCTGCCATAAGTGCTGACTGACAGCGTCGCTACCGAAAGAGCTTGGTGACCTCACCAACCTGAACACATCAAGACGTTACCATGCAAGAGGCTGACAACTCTGAGCTGAGCTTATCAGGCCCCACTTAAAATGTTTTTTAGCTAAACCTGTTTAATATACCGATATTAAAAAAATATATGTTACTATTGAACATATTTCTAAGAATATCCATGTCCCCAAAACAAATTTTAAATAAAATTTCTCGTTAAAAAAAATGCAAAAGAAACCCATCAAAAACAGCTTCCAGAAGAAAATTCGAGTTATTTAACAAAGGTTATTTAATGATTTTCAGGGAATTACCTCATACACGTACACTTCATTTGATAATATTGGTGTTTCATATCATCAAAAATGACACTAGTTTCTTCATAAAAAAAATTATTTTGATTTTTCACTCAATTCCAATGACGAAGCGCGCCCGTAATCCAGTACAAACTCCGTCTCAAGTTCGTTGGCGTTACTCAGCCTCTTAAGTTTAACTGCCTCCGTGGTCTAGTAGTTGTGACCACCGGGTGTTTATCGGGAAGTCCGGGGTACGATTCCTGGGCTTCTGAGCTCGCCTGACTAGCTACCATCACCACCATCCTAGCTAAGTGTGTCGCCATAATCACCATGGTAATAGCATTGTTGGATTTCTACAATTAGAGGTAAGATAACCAGTTCCTCAGTTGTTGAGGAGTCCAGGTGAAGCTCGCTTCCACGTTTGTCGTTATCGTCAGTTACCGTCAGGTGAGATGAAGGGCAAGAGCTTCCATGTCGATGTTGTCGTAAGTACTGACTGACAGCGTCGCTCCAGAAAGATCTGTGGCGACCTCACCAACGCCTGAACACAAAAAAAATTAACAAAAAAATAAAACCGACTTCAAAAACACCAAATTTTAAGTAACTATATTAATTGTTCTTTTTATTTTTTAAGTATTTCCAGGTGATTATTGCTTGGCACCGACTTCAATATAAAACTGTGATTTTGTATGTATTCTTATATTATTTACGACTTTTTGGTGTTTTTAAAGTCGATTTTATTGTTTTGTAATTTTTTTTTCAATCTTTTTAGTTTATAATACATGCGTTTTAAAATTTGAGCCAAGGCAAACACCATGTTATCTTAAAATAAAACGTCTTACTAAACAGTACTGAAAGAATTATTCCCGAACTCCTAACCTACCTTCATCATCAGCTCAGTAACATAATATGATGACTACCAGATGTAAATACCTGAATATCTTCAGCAAAATCATGAAACACGTTGGACGTGCCTATGAAATTTAAGGGTTTCCCTCGATTTTCATGGATCCGATCATCAGATCATGACATGGTGACAATGAGACCACCTCAGGAGTATACTCTTTCGATTACAAAAAGAATTTTGAAAATCGGTCCACAAATGGCGGAGTCATCGGTGAACATACATAAAAAAAAATAGATACAGCCGAACATAGAACCTCCTCCTTTTTCGAAGTCGGTTAAAAATGACTTTAAGTGCGGTCCAGATAAGCATCACCACTGTTTTGGTGCTAACTTCTGGTGTTGATCGCGTTTTGCGATTCTTTTAAGATATTGACATTTTTAACCGCTCTACTTGTTATAAATGAAACGGTAGAAATTGATTTTTCGTGCTCAATTTTGGCACCTCATCCACTTAGTCAAGTAAGTTAAAATTACAAATAGTAAAAATCAGAATCGGCTAAAACTTATAAATTTCTTTTTAAATTCTCTGAAAAATCTTATTGCTTCATAAAAAAGGGTTTCAAGTTCACATTTGCAAGTTTTCAACAGGTAGAGTTAGAGGACCCATCTACTAGCATAGGTATTTCATACTTAATACAACAAGAAAAGTTTATACTCGTACCAAAAGCTAATGCAACTCGCTGATGCTAAAAATTTTGAAAATACGGGCTCGCCTCTTATCAAGTTTAAGTCTCTGAAGAGTCTGAAGTGTACGCACTATCTTAAGCAGGCTGCTTACTAGAGCGATTAATGCTGTGCCCTACCCGTGGAACAAAAAATCTTCCATGACTCCCTCCCTTAACGCCTTGTGATACGGCCATGGCGACATATAGTCTTAATCAGTTATTTTATAATGGCAAAGGTTGGTCTGAATTAGTCTCCCAGTGCGTACTTACAAACGTGATTTTAACAGCGCGACGTATCGGTCCAGTGAATGTCGTGAAGTGACCTTGGTAGAGCGGACGCATTTCGCATGTTCAACGGTGATAGCATATGATACATTTTCACCACGTTTTACTAGGCTCTTTTTACTAATCTTGCCTTAATTTTCGGCCACTTTGCGACTAGCTTCAGAGCTGAAATTTTCGAAGAAGCTTTGCTCTTGATAACAATACAATATTTTATACTAAGCCGATTGCTATGCACAGTATTTATTGTAATTATCTAATTAGAAACTTATTTACTTTAACATATATTTGAAACTTAACAACACATAGACAGGACTAAAAAGTACAGTCGAACATAGAACCTCCTCCTTTTTCGAAGTCGGTTAAAAATTACTTTAGGTGCGGTCCAAATAAGCATCACCACTGCTTTGGTGCTAACTTCTGGTGTTGATCGCGATTTGCGATTCTTTTAAGAAATATTGACATTTTTAACCGCTCTACTTGTTATAAATGAAACGGTAGAAATTGATTTTTCGTGCTCAATTTTGGCACCTCATCTACTTAGTCAAGTAAGTTAAAATTACAAATAGTAAAAATCAGAATCGGCTCAAACTTATAAATTTCTTTTTATATTCTCTGAAAAATCTTATTACTTCATAAAAAAGGGTTTCAAGTTCACATTTGCAAGTAACAATACAATATTTTATACTAAGCCGATTGCTATGCACAGTATTTATTGTAATTATCTAATTAGAAACTTATTTACTTTAACATATATTTGAAACTTAACAACACATAGACAGGACTAAAAAGTACAGTCGAACATAGAACCTCCTCCTTTTTCGAAGTCGGTTAAAAATGACTTTAGGTGCGGTCCAAATAAGCATCACCACTGCTTTGGTGCTAACTTCTGGTGTTGATCGCGATTTGCGATTCTTTTAAGAAATATTGACATTTTTAACCGCTCTACTTGTTATAAATGAAACGGTAGAAATTGATTTTTCGTGCTCAATTTTGGCACCTCATCTACTTAGTCAAGTAAGTTAAAATTACAAATAGTAAAAATCAGAATCGGCTCAAACTTATAAATTTCTTTTTATATTCTCTGAAAAATCTTATTACTTCATAAAAAAGGGTTTCAAGTTCACATTTGCAAGTTTTCAACAGGTAGAGTTAGAGGACCCATCTAATAGCATAGGTAATTCATACTTAATACAACAAGAAAAGTTTATACTCGTACCAAAAGCTAATGCAACTCGCTGATGCTAAAAATGTTGAAAATACGGGCTCGCCTCTTATTAAGTTTAAGTCTCTGAAGAGTCTGAAGTGTACGCACTATCTTAAGCAGGCTGCTTACTAGCGCGATTAATGCTGTGCCCTACCCGTGGAACAAAAATCTTCCATGACTCCCTCCCCTCCCTTAACGCCTTATATAGTCTGAATCAAGTATTTTATAATGGCAAAGGTTGGTCTGAATTAGTCTCCCAGTGCGTACTTACAAGCGTGATTTTAACAGCGCGGCGTATTGGTCCGGTGAATGTCGTGAAGTGACCTTGGTAGAGCGGGCGCATTTCGCATGTTCAACGGTGATAGCATGTGATACATTTTCACCACGTTTTACTAGGCTCTTTTTACTAATCTTACCTTAATTTCCGACCACTTCGCGACTAGCTTCAGAGCTGAAATTTAATAATTGATAATAATACAATATTTTATTTGTTAAACACACAAATGTGTCAAGTGCCGTTAATAAGTTTTATTTGTTATTGTTGTTAGTATTTTTTTAGGACTGTGTTGAATAAATATTTTTCACATTGACTTTGAATAAAACATAAAAAATGCAATTTTTAAATATGGAGAGAAAAAATCGACCTTCCGAGAGAATTATACGAGTATTCTTCTCTTTACGACCGATTTCTGAACAAATGTAGAGTCGTTTTTTTCCTTTTTGGCTTCTACGAAGTGCGAAGACCATATGTTCAGCAGGATTAGCTTGAATCTACAACGTGAGGCACGTATTTGCACCTTCTTTGATTGGACATTAGTCGCAGTGGTTGCGTATACGTCAATGGACGCAGTAAGAAAATGTACGTCGTCGTTACCGAAGCGTGTGACGGTCGCATGCGGCCGACAATTGACACCATACATACCACACATACTATCGACGCATCAGCATCGGTGTACGATGATCGATTCCAGGCCACTAGCACAATGAGCGCCCCTTAATAAAGTATTTCTTAAGTTCTACCTCGAGAGGTAAAATAGTGGTTAAAAGTTTGTATGATTCAGACAGATAAAGAAGAGTTTTAATATCCTATACACGTGTTTTAGCGTGTTTTAAATTTCATCATTGAAGGAGAAAAAAAATATGTTGTAGGAATTGAGTTGAATTAATTTATCTACAGCATCTCAAGTTCCTCAATGACATAAATCCATTACAATCCGGCTGCCGTATGAGCCACAGTCTTAAGTAAAATCATTGACTATATTCACCGGGTTATTGAAAACCGTCACCTCACATCTGACACTTTTGGACTTTAGTAATGCCTTTAACTCTGTGGACTACGATGTTCTTGTTAGTGTTCTACGTTCTCTTGGCATAGTTCCTACCTACCGTAGTTGACTGCTTTCGTAGATACCTGTTAGGGCGCTGACAACTTATCTATACTACTCGTAATATTATAAATAGGAAAGATTTGATTGTTTGTTTATTTGTATTGAATAGGCTTCGAAACTACTGAACCGATTTTGATAAAAGTTAGTATAGGGATGGTTCGAGTCCAGGAGAAGGACATAGGGTAATTTTCCTACAGTAAAAAAATTCCCACGGGAAAACAAAAATAACGCGGGCGTAGTCACGAGCGGAAAGCTAGTATACTATATTGAGACTCCATGTCCGAGTGGTGTGGTATTAATGCGGGTGTCCCATAAGGTGGCGTACTGTCTCCGCTTCTAATTCCTATATTTATTAACTTTATTACTCAGTCACTGTCATGTTTCCATCACTTGTATACTAATGACTTGCAGATCTATGCGCAGGCAGCCTTAACTGACCTTTCTCAAGCTGTTGCTGTAACTAACTCTGACCTTGACATAATCGACAGCTGAAGTAAATCATATAGTCTTCTCATTAACCATAGTAAATCTCGAACATTATTATAGGCAGTCCATACTTGATTTCTAGGATCGATCACAGTTTGTTGCGGCCGGTAATATTCGGCAGTACGGCTGTTCCCTTGAGCAATAGTTTGAAAAATTTAGGTTTGATTTTAGACCAGTAGCTGTCATTGAGGCCGCAGGTTGAGACTGTTCCTCAGAACAATCACTTATTCTTCTGAGGACTGTTCGCAAGAAAAAAAATTCCGCGTGTGTGTCACTCAACAGATTCTGTAACTCTCTCGCAATAGGTACTAGAACAGATTTAGCACAATCACTTCTACTATCTCTGCTGGACTATGCTGATGTTGCCTTGGTGACTCTGTCTGAAAGCTCCTAGATATGTTGCAGTGCCTACAGAATGTAGCCGTCAGCAGGCTTATTACCGATCTCATGGTTTTCAAATGATATCATGATGAAATCATAGGGCAGAACGAAAAATAAGATTTTCGGTCAGATTTTTAATCATTCGTTCATAACATCATGATGACATCATTGAAATTATGCCGTGGTGATGATATCATTCGAGATCGGTTATACCAAATGAATCATTTCATTACTTCCTAATCTCAAAATTTATACTATGTCATACGATGAAAGATCCATAATTGGCCTGCGGGTTTATTTTTTTAATTTACTAAAGTTTGAAAACTGCTCAGAAAATCTGATCAGTTTCTGTACCCTTCCCCGATGAATCTCCTCTGTGTATATACTTCCTACTCCCGAGGTTGCCTGGAAGAGATAGAGTAATAAGGCCGCTTATTGTTACATTTCTGTTCTAATTTCTTTTTTTTTCTGATGAACATACTTTGTCTTGTTGTGCAATAAACCGTTTTATTATTATTAATTTACGTTGATACGTTTGTAATCAATTTTTTTTGTATAAAATTGTACTATTTTTATTACAGGAAACTATAGAATTTCCATGGAAAGAACGAAAATGTTTATTGTATCACTAATTAATGCATGAATTATTTGAAGACTCAGCTTAAGGTATAATTAGAGATGAATTTACTGATGAACATAAATGACTGTATAGACTTCTAACCTTTGCTTTCACGAAAATGGGAATAACTTTCAAATCCATGTCTACATATTTAGGGATCAATTAGAGAAATTGGACTTACTGTTTTGAAAAGCCAGATCTGCATTGGATCAACACAACATCTACATTCGATGTTGTCACAAACACGTCGAAATTTATGGCGGTCGACTGTTTCAAACGATTGCATTATCAACATGCGTACGGTGGTAAGCGATCGAAAAAAGATAAAATAAAGCAAAAAAGAATTTTTCGATTAGAAAAAAAATGAAATGGCCGCAACGCTATTGGTCAATTCATTAACAATGTAGAGCAGGGGATGATTTGGCCAATGGCGATGCTTTCACTCTTCACCCCATGTAGGGTCACGTTAGGGGTCTGGTGAAAGTGACGCCCGAGCGCTACTTACATCGCAATATCAGAGATCGTATCTAAATACACTGAGAGAACAGACATAAATATATTTGTCTGTCTGCGTGAGAGTAGTAAATCAGCGATACAATGAAACGTCTGAAAAGTTGTAACACTAATAAAAAAAATTAGATTCAGAATAATATGAGTTTGGTTTGTATGTATTTGTGTTGTTGCTAAGCGCGAAACTCGAAAAAGATTTTTTTTCAAGTATTTATGGGGAAGGTTTTTATGAATAGAAAAAAATAAAAAAATGCTTGTGAAAAATAAAAAAACATTATTTCCAAGCTCACGACACGACGACGCAACGTGACGGACGGCTGCCATCACTTACAGACCTACAGCGTGACGCAGCCGCCATTTTAGCTTTATGAATAGGTACGGTGAAGGAAAACATCGTGAGGAAACCTGCACACACCTGTGAAGAAAGAATTTCTTTACAGGTTGTGTGTGAAGTCGACCAACCCGCACTTGGCCAGCGTGGTTGACTAAGGCCTAATCGCCCTAGTTTAGGGTAGGCTAGAGCCCCTCGGTGGGGACGTATATGAACTGTTGATGGAATAGGTACCGTATTAATTTATGGATAAACATACACAGTAATACCTATATAATTTAAAGTACCGAACATATAGATTCATGACTGGATAAATATCTTGTTCATTACACTAATCTTTGCACCGACCGCGACTCGAACTTGCGGCTTCTAGTTTTAGAGGCAGGGTTTCCACTAGTATACTGAGTAGTCACATCGCGCCGGTTTTAGCCGTCTCGATGCGTCGATATACGCCATTTTATTTTTTACGCTTATGAAGAACTATATTTATTTATATGTAGATAAACATTTACAATAATACATATACGTTTAGGGTAGCGAACATAAAACCTCATGACAGACTGTATAAAAATACATTCGTAAAGTATAGATCTGTTCATAAATAATTTATCTATCATTGTAGTCTTTTACATACTTGTTACATACCTACTTGGAATTTTATTATAGGAGCGTAAAGACTTTTTAAAATATTTTATTATTTTGGAGCTTGGTTAGGGCTGCCAACATTTCCATAGCCGAAATTATAGTATTTTTCAGAACAATCTTTAAAAATATTTAATAAAATATTACACTATTTAATATAAATATTACACTTTAAAAAATATGGAACATTATGGAAAAAATATTTCTTTGAACGTCTTGCATTTGTAAAAGTGCTTCCCTAAATATTTTGAAATGTAAGATTTGCTTTTTAGATTTCAGTGTGGAACACGTATGCCCAAAATATAGTGTTGCCAACCCTAAGCCTGGTACTGGTAGCTGATTAGTATTCGGCAAGCTATTATTTTGTCTAATATTCATTGTGTGGACATCACTGTTTTTATTACATTTTTATGAGCATATGCATATTACATTTATACACGTGTAGTAAGATGCGATCGACACTATTTTGAAAAGTGAATTTACCTCGAATACGTTTTAGTCCTTGCAGTTGTTTGTAGGTCGAGCTCGTCTCTACAATCACAAATCCCACGACGGCGGCGCTGAATCGCGAAACGTCAGGTTACATTATCAGTTCCACTTCCACATAGCATACAAATTTCGCAACTGACGTATAATCCACCATCTTCAGTGCGGCTGAAGGTTTTTTTAGTTGATAATGGGCTGAAATAACATTTCACGAAATTTAACTTGGTATGAGTTTAACGTGACAAAAAAAAAGTCGTGATTTCCACCCCCCGTCTTTAACCCCACCGCTGCCTGGACCGCTGGCGCTCAATACTTGCAGTATTTAATGAAACTATTAATATTATAAGCAACAGCTGATAAAATGACTTTATAAAATGTTTTCAAGCTCCTCTACAAGCATATTATAGTGTCAATGTAACGATTTAAATACTAGGCTTGTAGGCTTAGATTGTAGTTCATTCAACCAGAGCTATCTTGCCACAGATAACAACTGACCTATCTAAAAAGGTTTCGCTTACCCTATGCTTTATATTACCTGTGGATTTGGTCTCGTCTCGTTTCCCGCCAGAAATACACTTTCTCTGCTCGGTTTTGGTGTACTTGCAAAAAATGGCGCGCGGTCATTCACCTACGTGGCTGCGACCGGATTTAGTCCGAGAGACGAGATGTAGATGTGATGTTTTATAGCAAAATGATTTTAGTGACTTTATTTGTTCTATTCTATGTGTGTGTGTGTGTAAATATGTAGTTAAGTCACGATTTTGACAAAACTAGACAAAACGCTAGATCCTGAAATACAGTTTTAACTAGTTCGAAGACTAGAAGATGTCATAAATGTATGTATGTTTATCATTGTTTCCATGCTAATAAGAATATTATTCTTATGAGTTCACATTGTGTTGATAACATTTTTTATTATAGTGAAAAGCATGAATTTTGTTGTCATTCTTCTTGCCAACCATTTTAATACTCGTATTTGTATATTTGCATACAAATCTATGCAATATAAAAAGGCAATGTCCTGATTGACATATGAATGCTCAAACTAAACCACTTATGATAGAAGTTTGAATCTTTGAGAGGATATTGATTTTATATTGCAGAGAGGATTTTTTGAAATTCAACCCTTAAAGGGATAAATTATACTACCCAAGATTTCAAAAATGATGGACTTTCATGCAAACTTTCAATTCCTTATTTACCCCTTAATAGGTTGTCATTAAAGCAAGAAGCATGCTTAATGCTGATTATCAGCTTAAATATATATATATATTTAAGCTGATAATTAGCAATAAGTGAACGTGTTTATGCAATTAAAAAATTAATTTACCCCTTAGAAATATAAAATAGGAGTTGAAAATTTGTTTTTTGTTTGAGTATCCTACTAGCAATTGTTTAATGCATTTCGCTGGGACTTTCTTTGAAAGCTTTTGCTTTAAAATATAGAATTTCTACGGGTTAAACGAAAACAAACAGGTAAACCTCCGGGCGAAAAGCTATTTCTCAAATAAACCACAATTTCTACCCATTTTAACCGGTCATTATTAACCTCACTAAACGAAGAACTTAATAAAATGTTTATGTACTCGTAGTAATAACGCCAATGTTTATATATCAATAGGCAATTCAGCAGATGACCGCAGATAAACAATGTTATATTGTGTTTCTGCGCATGACTGAGTTTGCCAGTGTTTGATGGGTGGACTCTGTCAAAGCCCTTATATCTGCAGTATTTGGGGCTTTAAGTCGGCATTGTGCAAATTAACTGCATAGCTATAAGCTTTTATAAGCTATGGTATCCGCTTGCAATCAAGTAGGCCGTATGCTTATTTAACGCTGCAATCGTATCAAACAGGATATCAATGTTGATATTACGATAAAACATCACGGCATTTGAAGCTTCTTCGAAATTTTAATTAAAGACTAGGTGTGTTAGCTCTTGCTCTATAAGTTCTATTTTTAAATCAACATTTTTGTGACGTATATAGCACGAGCTGCTAGTATTGGGTCAGTGTTTTAGTTCACAGTTCAAATTTAGAGCAATATGATTTTTGATGGAAGCGCAAATTAGCGATTCATCCATCATTGATGAAATTAAGAAATCATTTTGTATCTTTAATCAGAATCTTTCAAATCATATTCTTAAACGAATTAGGTTATTGAAAAAAAACTAAACAAATACCTACCAAATTGCTAAATTTAAAACATTTATAATGGTTATAATAAACGCAATGTTAGCGACCTTTTTTAATTAATTTTAATCTTTTTTAATTAGATAGATAATGAGAGAACTATTAATATACCAACTGCACACCGCGGTCTTTGTGTTAATCCGGATTTTCCTCTCCAGTTATCTACAATCTGACTGTCATTATAACCCGTTCAGCAATTCCTTTGTAATAGAAAAACAAATTTTATATACACCAACCCTATTATATTATGAATGTGAATTTATAATATACTACAATTGGTATTGATAAAATATTGTTATGTACAGTAGGTAGTTATAGTGCTAAATTGCAGATGATCACAGATACAAAATAATTTCTCACAAAAACTTATAAATAAGAAATGCCTATCAGAATATTAAAATTTAAGGGTCTTATTAGAATCTGGTCTAATAAGTGAAAATGTGGGAAAGAATGATTGTCTATTGGCGCTACTGGTTGGTGGCATCCTTCCCTATACCACCTGCGGTCTCTAGTTTGAATCCAGGTCGAAACAAATATTTTTATGTAATCAGTACCGTGACTTTTCTTATCGATATCACTGGTGAGAGGGCTTATCTGTCTGTTCAGTTGAACTATGTAATAAATATAATTTGTCTGATGTTTCTTCTCTTTAACCAAGGAATAAATTATTTATTTGGTATTGCTCCCTGTTCTACATTATACTATCTTAATGGCAGATTTGAATTTTTCCGACCATTCTGATTTTTTTTCATTCTTATGACAGCTCTACATATTGATTGGCTGCGGTTTTGTATGCGGAATAGAAGGAATAAATGATATTGGCTGTTCAAAATTTATCGGCGCTCGTCTGGTATAGTGGTTATAGTGATGCTGTCTATAAAAGTTCAGAGGTTCTGGCTTCATACCCCGGTCGATCGGTGCCAATACCTATTTGAGTGACGAACACAAGTAGTTATTTATTATCGGGCCTTGGATGCATATTTAAATACTATATTATATAAATGCACATTCATATCAATAAAATTAGTTTTTCAGGACCACAAATTCTGTAGAACCCATAATGGTTTTCTAGTTATTATTTCAACGTAAGCTTGCCGTACGCAGCCCCTCGACTAAGTTATCAGACGAGTTTTCGGTGTGTGCGTTTGGCGGACGTCTGCGTGGGGTCTAGACAGGACTCGTGAATAATGCACGGTACTGTGGGCAGCACGTTGGCTGCGACAACTTACTCCTGTCGATTTATATATACACATCGGTGACATACAAACATATACTGCACCTGACCTTTAAGCACAGCATCACGCCATCAAATGAACTAAAACATGTGAAATTTACTATTTTGAGTCGATTATTTTCTTTTTTAATGTTATAAAAAAATCTCCAGTTTAACCCTACTTTTTGGACAAAATGTGTCTGAGTTGTTTCATTACTGCAAGAATCTACGAGTAAACTAATTAATGGAGTTACACATGCAACCAATGAAAAAGTATAAAATGCAGGATTTGCATGTAGAGCTTGGAACACCTTTAAGTACATACATATACATCTACGTATATAAATAAAAAACATACTTTCCACGTCCACAAAAAGTAGTATGAGTGGCGGATTTATTGCCAGTGGGGCTAGCACGCAGGAGAATCGAAAATCGAATCGAAATCCGAATCGAGGAGTTTGTATGGCAATTTTATTAGCGCCACGGCGGTGAGTAGCAGAACTAATAAAATTGCCATACACATTCCTCGATTCGGATTTCGATTCGATTTTCGATTCTCCTGCGTGCTAGCCCCACTGAAGACATTTTTTTGTCACTCAACCTTCAAGTCACTAATATTGAGCTGCATAACCGTAAAATAAAAAGAATCAAAATGCTAACTATGCTCAATATGCTCTTGTATAAAGTGCTAAAAAAATATTTGGCAGCTTGGCACCCTCAATCGTTACCGTTAATTACTTTGGTGTAATTTAAGTTACTGCTTGTCTGCGTTCAAATGTCCTATACTTAAGATGTATCTATGTAGGACTGCATCCGAGATTATTAGGGTTGTCGACAGCACATTTTATCTTTTAATTTAAACGTCTTCATTGTTTAATGGTCGAATGAGACCAACTTTCCAACGGGTTAGGTCTGGAAATAGGGACTGAAGTTTCTCTGCTTGGTTTGCTGGAGCTCGCCTGTTCTTGTCCAGAAGCTCGCCCAATTTCCGAACAGGCGTAAATTCACAGATCACTCCAGTGACAAAGGGCAACTTCGTAGTTAATGTTATTTTCAAACCGTCTCCGGTGGTGTAATGGTTGAGACCATCCGGTATTAATCTGGAGGTCTGGGATTCGATTTCCCAAGGTGGCAGAAGTGTTTCTGCTTGTTCTAGTTGGTGGTAGAGCTTCTGACCTGTACCCGTAGCATGACCACCGAAACACGATATAAAAAAAACGACATATCGATGTGAAAAAAAGTTGGATTTTTCAGCTATCTAGTATGTTTTGGATATTGGTATTGTTATTTTGGGTATTATTATAATATATTATTGTCGATAAAATTTTAAGGAAGCCATTATATGCAACATATTTTGACAGTTCATATCGATTTATCGTTCTATCATATCGTGTTTCGGTGTTCATGCTACGGGAGCTGGCTACCTACCACCGACTTATTGAGTGAGAAAGTACAGGATTTAATATAAATTTAAAAAGCTCTTTGGTTTCAATTAAAAAAAATTGAGGCATGTTTTTCTGATGTAGGATGACTTGTAGAATAATATGTTATTTTTTAATGTAACATTTTCGTGTGATATTCTGTAATGAGGACTAGGTAAAAGCATAAACATTTAAGTAAGTTTTAAGTAATACGTCGTTCGTCTTTTACTTTTCGATGACAGCCCTACGTGAATGAAATTAAGTTCATTGGTTCAGTGGTTGCATGCAGCGAGTAAGTACAGTAAGCAACACGTTGAGTGACGCATTGAATATTTTTTGGAATCCGAAAAGCTACTTTACTTTTAACCGATGAGAAAAAGGAGTAGGTTGATTATTACAAACATTATAATATATTTTTAAAACATTCACACCAATTCAAATAGAATTAATAGAACTTTTGTCGAGGTTATAAGATTACGAATAAACATAATTATATAAAATTCATGATTTTCATATAAAATAAAATCATTCAATAGCCATAAACTACAAACATACAGATATTTACACTTGGATTTGTGCCCGGAACATCTGGTTTCGTCTTAGATCATTTAACCTATGGATGCGGTACGCAACAAATCGCAGTGTAAATTTTTCTGCCACTTTTCGCGGGAGGCGAGGTAAACACGCACGCACACTACGAAAATCTAGAATACACTTACAGAGACGTTGTTCCTTATGTTTACGAACGCACACTATGAAAACATTACCCTACAATGAAGAAACACACACATAGATAATAAAACGTGTATCTACGCAATCTCCCCACCACAAAGAATTAATGTCCCTAGTGATGTGACACAAAGAATGAGTAACTTATTTGGGTCGTCGTGAGTGAATGATTGAAATAATACAATAAATTGTATTTATATTACTATACCCTGTTCGGCTAGAGTTGATAAAAATACAATGAAGACAGGATTTCTTACATTAGTACAAAGCGAGGCCCGCTAATTATTAATAAAATGCTTTAATTTGTTTTTTGTGTCAAATACAGCATTTTTACTTGCTATTTAGCAGATCGACTGAAATAAATATATATTTTCAGTCATAGGCGTAGGTATAATGTTTTGATGAGGGGGGGGGGGGGGGACGAATTTATATTTTCAGTTAAAGAAACACAGTAAGTGCTCCGATGCGTAATCATAATTGGTATTTATTTTTCTGTAAAATGAATATAGTTGGTTAGGGAATTTTGAAAAATGGTCGGGGAAAGTCAGGAAAAGGTCAGGGAATTTTTTTGAACATTAGCAGTGGACACCTGGACACCCTGATAGGCTACCTTTTATCCCGATTCCTTAAGTAGTTCCCGAGGGAAAATCCTACTAATATTACAAATGTGAAAATGTGGATGTTTGGATGTTTGTTACTCAATCACGCAAAAACGGCTGCACGGATTTGATTCAAATTTGGCGTGCATGTAGCCTTTGACATGGAAAAGAACATAGGCTACCTTTTATCCCGCTTCCTCAAGTAGTTCCCGAGTAAAATCCTACTAATATTATAAATGTGAAAGTGTGGATGTTTGTTACTCAATCACGCAAAAACGGCTAAACGGATTTGGTTGAAATTTAGCATGCATGTAGCCTTTGACATGGAAAAGAACATAGGCTACCTTTTATCTCGATTTCTTAAGTAGTTCTCGAGGGAAAATTGAAAATTGTTTACGAGCTAAGCCGCGAGCAGATATCTTTTTTTTGGTATGCATGTCACCTATGCTATGGAAAAGGACATGTAATTTATATTCCTTAATGATCTCTTAAATAGTTCCCGTGGGAAGATTAAAAATTGTTAACGAGCGAAGCTTTAGACCCAATTCTGAAGTCCACACAGACGAAGTCGCGGGCAGAAGCTAGTAAGTGATATTTTCTTGATATTTTTTTGTTCAATTAAACTCCACTTGAATTTCTATTTTAATATTATATCTGGTTAAACAATGAACAAACTCCGGAGGGAATGAATGATAAATAAAAATATGAATCGGCATCATTCACTCACGTTGTCCCAGCACTACGCAAATGCCCGTGTATTGTGTTGAGCTACCATCGTACCATTGTATTTTTCTATCGTAACGGCATAAAAAATACTTCAAAATTGTAAACAAATGAAACACAGTAATGTATATTTTATACTTACATGTGATAGGAAACGCCATAATCTCGAAGATTTGATTAGCTGGAACGCCTTTTGCAAGAGTAAACTAGCACAATTAACAATTTTTTGGAGCTGTTAGTGCGACACGAAAACGACACCAAATGGCAGCGGCCGCGCGTCAACTAGTTTTATATAACGTGTATGGTCATATGGTCAGCGTAAATTGGCAGAGGGGTTCGTCCAGCCTTGCCGTCTCCCGTATGAATGCTCTAAGGGTTTCGTAGTCCGTAATCAAGTAATCAATAACCACTTCGCAAAATTATATGAAAAGACAGTCTGTAACAAATGCGACAAATATTTTACAGACTTAATAATTAATACAGACATATAAAAAACTTACCAAAATATATAAAACTTACAAAAAGTAGGAGCGTCGGTGGCGCTGTGGACTCGGCACTTGCCTTCCAATCGGGGGGTCAGGGTTCGAGACCCGCCATGTACCAATGTGTTTTTCGTTTCGAATTTCATATGTACATTTATCCGACGCTCCTACGGTTAAGGAAAACATCGTGAGGCAACCTGCATACATCTGCGAAGAAATTTAATGATGTATGTGAAGTCGACCAATCCGCACTGGGCCAGCGTGGTTGACTAAGGCCTAATCACCCTAACATAGGGTAGGCTCGAACCCCTCGGTGGGGACGTATATGAGCTGTGGTGATGATGATGATGACACAAAAGTGCCTGAGCTATTAACAAAAATAAGGGGACATGTCGACTATAGACTATAGATAATAAGAATATGTACAGACAACATCACACTTCTATATTAAAGTCGGTGCCAAATTTTAAGACTTTCTAGGAGATCATCGTTTGGCACCGACTTCAATATAGAAGTGTGATGTTGTCTGTACATATTCTTATAATATTTTAAACTTTTCAGTGTTTTTGAAGTAGATTTTTATTTTTTGTAAAATAAATTTATTTTTATCTTTTTAGTGAGTAAAATCTTTTTAGTAAATTAAGATTTTGCTCGATTTTTATGGGATTCCATCATCAGATCCTGACTTTGGTGACCTTGGGACCACTCCAGAACTACATATACTCTATCGAATACAAAAATAATTTCGAAAATCGGTCCAAAATTGGTGTGGAGTAATCGCGTAACATACACACAAAACACGTTGGACACACCTAAAAATTTGTGGGTTTTCCCTCGATTTTTATGGTATCCCATCATCAGATCCTAATTTTGGTACCCTTTGGTCAAAATTATTTTACTACTCCAAGGGTGGTCCCTTGGAGTAGTAAAAGAATTTTTAAAAGCGGTCTACAATTGGCGGTGTAATCGCGTAGCATACACACAAAAAAACATAGGCATCGAATTGAGAACCTCCTCCTTTTTTGAAGTCGGTTAAACATTTCAAAAATGGCGCCAGGTTAGGCAACATGTCACTATATCACTAGAATGATATAAAGTGTGGGCCAGAAAGGAATGCACTTAGTATTGCTCTCTCACTCAAATAACTGATAGTGGGGCGAAAATTGATTGATTGTGGTTTGAACTACTAAAATATTTTGAAGCCCTAACTTAAATTTTTCAGAAGCTATATTCATAAAGGGTGTGTAATATATCAAAACTAAAACTGAGCTGGCTTTGATCAATAATTTGCTTTGTTTTAAATGGACATGAAATATTATTTATTTTTAATTTGTTAAAGATACGGGGGAGACTGTTACGAAGTTTGGAGTCTACGAGGACACTGTACAACAGTAAGTCTACATTCATTCTCTACATTGATTTTCTAGCGATCTTTTTTATGACATATAATGCGAATTAATGCGAAACAAGTTAACTTAAAACTGTTTCACAATAAGAGCATAAAATTAGCAAAGAAAATGACAAGCAGTCTTGATTTTGTTCTAAGTAAGATTTTAATCCTATTGTAATTGTAATTAAAATAGAGTTTGAATATTGTAGTATTATATTATCTGTGATTTGAATAATAGAATTAATTAATTAGTTATACGACTGTTTTTTTTTTATGTTTGTAACCTCGTCATTTATTAACTGATTTAGAAAAAAAGTTTTCGTTTGATAGGGTATACTTTCCAATTGGTCCTGTTGTAATCAAGTCAGGATCTGGTGATGGGATCTCAGGAAAATCGAGGAAAATCCTTAAATTTATAGGCACATTCAACGTGTTTCATGTTTTCTTTGAAGCTATTCAGGTATTTGAGTCTGGTAGTCAAGAGCTGAGCTGATGATGGAAGGATCTTTGACTTTTAAGAGTTAGAAGTTAGTTTTTTAAATACAATCGGCATGAATTCCTTCAAGTTACTGCGGTGAGCTGGTATTAAATTCACTAAAAAGTTTATAACGAAGAAAATACTAAAAACCGACTTTAAAAGCACAAAAAATTTAAAAATATTATAATAATACAATTTTTTTATTTTAAAATCGCTGCCACATTTTAACTCATGATCGTCGATCACCCGCACCGACTTCAAATACAAACAATGTGATGTTGTATGTATTCTTATATAATTTTTAAGTGGCTTGCTGTCACATTCTTTTCATTAAAGACAAAAAGTGACAGCATGCGTCTTAGGGGCTTCCTAAGCTAGGTTGTAGTTGGTGAAATCGGCAATCAGTCTTCCCAAGTAGGTTATGTCGTAGAAGCAGACTAAGAGAGATGAAGTGGACAAGACCCCTTTTTTGAGGCGGGTGATTTTTTTACTATGCCAAGGGGCCAAGTTGACTAGGCCACCAGTTGGGTATGCAGGGCCTCTGGTACACCAACTGCTATTCCCCTGATGTCCCTATACCCAGCTAAACCACCCTCTGAAACCTCTCCACCCCCAATGGACCCTATTTTTCTGGAGGAAATGCGTAACCGCACTGTACCCGTCTTTGGCTAGACGGCGAGCGTATGTGGGGCTCTCCCGGCAGAGTGCCAGGCCTACCCACTAAAACCCCTCGGTGTTCTCCCTGCCCTTATGGGCGCGTATGGTAAGGTCCACACTACGACACCATTCACTGCCAATGTGCTCGGACTCTCTACCAGCCAACCCTAGCAGGTGTAGGAGAGGTTAAAATTGATAGATCATAACATGCCTCCTATTTTTTGCTCAAGTTAATATAGCTATTGCTTAAAAACTCAAAAATTAAAAGTAATTATTCGTAATAAAATTGTATACTGTAGTTCTAAACCTGTCACGATCGATTTATTCCTGATTCGTCATATTCCTGATTGGACATATTCCTTATTGGACACTTTCCTAACTGGTCATATCATATTCCTAATTCGTCAGATTCCTGATTCGTCATATTCCTCACCCGTCATACCATGTACATTTGCTTATACAAAGTTATTATAAAAATCCTCTACTTGTCTATCATGAAGCTAATGTCATTATCACTTTATTATTTATATCGAGTCAATGATATTGTAATATAATTTTGAGAAGATGGCCTTGCAGAATTGTAATAATACTTAGTGCAACCGAGAAATGCATTTTACCGAAATGTTGCATTCAGGGGACATTTCCAGTATTTGAGTTATAACAAGTTTGACAAATAATTTTTCTTATGTGCCAAGTTTATTTATTTGGGTCTCCGCCTTAAGTAAATTATTGTCTATAGTAACCGTAGAACAAAGTATAACTACTTCGCACGTGTTCACGATTTGACTGTACAATGACGAGTTAGGAAAATGACGAATGAGGAATATGACGAGTTAGGAATATGACCAGTTAAGAAAGTGTCGAATAAGGAATATGACCAATCAGGAATATGACGAATCGGGAACAAATCTCACGATCGTAGCTCCAGTGCTGTGTTGACGACACAATAACTGTCACATTTAATTGTGAGAAATGTTAAGTTACACAAAAGGACAAATATCCGTGTCCAAATTCATTGCTATGTGTATGTATCTATTTTCCCTAATACATATAATACAAACATTTTCCCTAATTTTCTACCCAGTTTTTCTGCGCGTTGCAAAATAATGTCTTAGAATTTCCTGATTTGCTTGACGCGCTATTCATGATCCATTAGACCACGAGACAACCTATGTTACCGTAGGTCATAATTTTTAGCTATTCTTTATTCTATTCTATTTGGTCTAGACACGTAAATGACAAACTTTTCAGAGTCAGAACCGCTGAATTAAAAAGCATGGGGATGTCTGTCATAATTGATTGTGAATACGTACATACACGTATAGACTTGTTCCCCTTTTGCCTGTCTGGAACAGAATCGAGGCAGTCTTCAGTACATCGCGAGATCCCGCGAGCTACAGACGTTCTGGGGAATTTATGTCGATTTGTACGGGAGTTACGAAGTTCGTAGACATGAAGTGAAAAAGTTGGCACACGGTTTAGTTTGTGAATTTAAAAATGTGGTTTCGTTTGTGTTGGAATTTTTGCGAGTTATCTGTTAGCAAAGTATAGGTAAGTTTATATAATGTTTTTTTCCAAGCACTAGTTGTTTTACTGTGTTTTGATCGCACCAAAAAAAAAGAGAAGAAAAAATTATACAATTTTCAAATATAGTTTTTTTTTTGTTTTCTTTGGAAGTATTATTATATTGTTAAACTATTTTGTTCGCCCGCTAAAAATATTAAGTTTCATCCTTTCATCAAATCTGTCTACCATATAGGTACATAAGTAATTTACTAGAAGGAATCGTTGCCGTGTAATGATGTGTCATCATCAGCGTAAAAAAAACTTACCTAGTGAGAGTTGGATACGCACTTTATAACTTCTAAAATATATATTCTACCAAGAGTTAAGTTGATATGGCAGAAAAAGAAAATCATTACTAATATTTAAAATTAATAAGAGCAGAGTCAATCATTATCATTAGGGGTGTCAACAAAAAACCGTAAACAAATTTTGAAAGTTATCAGTATGTGCTCTATTTTAAAATTCGTATTTATATGTGTGCATGAATCATTTGACTTGTAAAATCAGGCAGCATGTAAATTTTTTTTATTTATTTTCCCTATACCATACAAACTCTTAGAAGTAATCTTACAGGCAAATGCAAGATATAAATAATAAAAAAATATTTTTTCATACCACCTGCTCGACAATGTTCAATTAGATCCCCCTTAACTTCAACGTAAAGCAAGACATTATATCCCAAGGGATATAATTTTGTACGAAACTCCCAAGGGATTAAAGTGTTTTAAACATGGAACATAAAATTTGTATGAAAATTTAGCATAGATGCTAGCTTAGGAAGGCAAAGGTTCTACACCCATACAGCAGTAGCGTGCATCCACTAGAGACAAAGACATTTTACCTGTGTAAATAATGTTTTTATAAACTCTAAATACATAATTTCTTTACCGAAATTATAAAATATTTATCTACATAACACTGCAACAAACAATTACATTTCACTTTATTTTTTATTGATAAAATACGTTTTATGCAAAAAGCGCCATCTTTTGACGGCCACCATTAACTATCGATAAAAACGAATAAAAGCAGAGTAAAGCAAGAACACTCGCTGCCAGCGGATAAACAGCATATGGAAAAATTACGCGGCATATTTAAAAATAAAGAATGTTTCTACAATTTGTTCCATAATTTGCACCAACAGTATTCCGTTGTATTGTTTTCATAGCTAAAACTTTGCCGCCAACGCCATTACGTATTTCAAAATGGTAATATCTTGTTGCTTACGTTAATAAAGTGCTTAGTGGAATGTGTTTTGTGGCATCAATAATACAGTCTTTTTAGAAGTTTATTCAGTGTTTTATTGATAAAGTTAAAAAACGTAAGTAGGTAAATGTCCAGGAGCTTCAGCTTTTTTTTATTTGGGGTCAATAGGTTGTCGACTATTTGAGATTTATTTCGACAGTTGTGTGTAGTAATTATTTGCTGTTTCAAAAGTAAATATACAACAAACTTGAAAAATAAAAGAATTTCATTTGATACCAATTTATTGTTATCAAATTAATATTAGTCCTGCGTGCTACTAAAGGTATAGAGCCCTGAGTTTTTATTGTCTCGCAGATGGTATGAAAAGTAGAGTATTCACCTCTGGAATAAAGCAGTGTCTTCGTCTTAAGGCGACTTGAACCCCTCGCTTCACTTAGGACTCTACTCATAACTCCCTCGCTTCGCTCAGGAGTTAAACTTTAACTCCCTCGCTACGCTCGGGAGTAAACTCTAGAGTCCCTCGTTACGCTCGGGGTTCAATATGGCGCCCGTGACGTTAGACACTGCTTTAATCCCTTGGTGCATAATCTACTATTACTCGAAAGCTCGCGATATCTGACAAAATGTTTGATGTTTGAGCTTCCAGTGTAATAAAATTATGTCCCCATAATCTTAAAATGATAATATTTTTTAACCAAATTACTAACTTTTTACAAATAGTATATATTTTATTATAATATGTTTGTTCCAAGTGGTCGGATCTAACTAAATAAAGCTACAGTAGTATCACAAAAGCCAAAGTACAGTCCAAAATTTACTACCTTTATTATCTAAACACATGCTCTGTTAATACACAGTAGACAGTCGATATACTAAGCCTGAGATACAGCGCTGGCAGAATTGTTGTCACAAGATAACACATTGCCATTAACAAAAGAAGAAGAAGAAAATTATGTCAAATCCACACAAATTACGGTAGGTGAAAAATGATACAAGGAAACTCGATAACTGGACAGGATGTAGTAAAATAATTTGGTGAACATCACCATAAAATGAATTTTAAAAATCGGTTCACAATTGGCGGAGTGGACATGATATAAAAATAAGACAGTTGTGCACAATATACCGTTAGATTTTAAAAATATTATAAATAAATAATTATGTATCTATATATTTTTTGCGTATAATTATTTTATGAATTTCTAATAAGGTTTCAAAAATTATTATTTTTGAATCCAGTATTTCAAAAAACAATCAAAATTTACTAAATAGTAATGGGACAAAAAGTTCAATTTGGTATCAGCATATTCTTGGCCCATCTAACGCAGTGTCTCGAGATGGGTTTTCAATTCGTGAATGTTGTTAGTTTTGTCTTATGGTGCCAAGACGTTGGTGCTTACAATGGGCCTTATAAGATTGCTTCCTCCTCCTCATTAAGTCGGTCCCTCCCTGCTGAGGATCGTGGCTCCGACGGAAGCGTTGTAATAGGTTTCTCTATGCAATAGTTGATAAGATTGCTTAAAGTCACCCAAAAAGCTTTGCGGCCCTGCGTAACTGAATCAGAAATACCTAATGAGATCTACAGGAGAAACAAGGTCACTGTCCAAAGAATTACGATCTTTAAGTGGCAGTGGGTAGGGCACATAGCTCATACGACTGACAGCTGTTGAGGTGGAAAGATCCTCGAGTGCCATCCGCGTACCGGGAGATGTAGCCGTGATAAGTGTAGCGGGGAGCCAATGGTGGCCAATGCTGGCGCTGCCCGTATCTGTCGATTTGGAGATCCTTGGGCATCCTATGCAGCAGTGAGGTTTTTCGGCTGATATGATGATGATGAAATAGTAATGTTTGGACATGAACCTGGCGAAGCGACAATTCAAAGCATTGCAGTAATCGACCGTATTATAATGCTTCATAATTGTTGGAATTACATAGTGCAGCAGGTAAGTGTCAGTGACGCTGTGGACTCGGCACTTGCCTTCCATTTGGAAGGTCCGGGGCTCGAGTCAGCCGCGTACCAATGTGTTTTTCGTTTTTCAAACTTCATGTATGGACGACAGCACATCAAGTTAAACGCTGTGGGATCTTATGTCGTTGTAATAAGTTCTATTTTGCAACAGAAACGTTTAGTCGATGTTTAGTTGATATGCAGGCGTGTGTAAATTTGTCTGACGCTCATACGGTGAAGGAAACCATCGTGAGGCAACCTGCATACATCTGCGAAAAAATTAAAAGGTGTAGTAGGTAGGTATGTGAAGTCGACCAATCCGCACTGGGCCAGCGGGGTTGACTAAGGCCTAAATACCCTAAGTTAGGGTAGGCTCGATCCCCTCGGGGTGCGATGTCAGATAACCTCCTTGTGGTGCACCCTGGGCAACCCGGCAGATTTTCTGCCGCGGGCTAATAGTCTGACGAGTGGACCCCCATGGAGGGGGGGGCGTGGGATGGCCGGGTTCAACCCGGCGGGCCACTTCATGTGGCCACCCGCTTCATGCGGGGAAGGGCGAAGTACCCTCTTCCTGTGGTAAGAAGAGGAGTGGCTTTCGCAGGAAGCCGGCTCCTGGCGTCTGCCTTTTGTGGTAGCAGGGCAGAGGCGAGTTTCTCGCCATGGCGCTTCGCGCCTGTTGGGGATTTCCCCGAGCTTCGGCTCACCCGCGCGGCGGTGGATTCAGTGGGATCTGCCGTCGGGCAACCCGTTACCCGCACTGAGCGGGCCGGGGGCCCGGCGCACTGAGCGTCGGGCCGCGTGGAAGACAACCACAATTAAAAACCAATCCGGGGTGTAGAGCAGCGCAATTCTGCGCCGCTCCACAAAGCAGCAGAGCTCGGCGGTGAGTCCGGCAACGGACATGTCACGGGCAGGGGGTCAGCGGGAACAAGGCCTGGCTGTACTCCCCTTTCCCCTGTCTTGTGACGGATGGAGAGCTGCTGGGGGGTTTTTAGTGGGTAGGCCCGGGCCGAGTACGGTCTGGGGAGTCCCACATATCCTCGTGGTTTGGCTCAACCACGAGGAATGCGTAAATGCATTTTCCCCCCTCCCAAAAAAAAAAAGGCTCGATCCCCTCTGTAGGGACTTATATGAGCTGTTATGATGACATAGTGCGGGGGAAAGATGGGAATGACAGTATGAATTGGAAAATGTTATAAATATGTGAGTTGGTACTTAGGCTTCTGAAAAACTAACCTCTAACACCTAACTCGATCAGCATTGAAATCTGTGAGTGAACAATAAACCTTCCCTATTTTCCTATCCTTAGGGCAGGATTTTATTTCCAAATTTATATGGGACCAACTATGAGGTATATTCTATCCAATAAAAAAAGAATTATCAAAATCGGACTACTCTGTAAAAAGTTACGCGTAGTCATACATGATTCAGTACAGATTTCAGATTCATCAGTAAGTGAACAATCAATCACCCCCTGTTTTCCTACCCTTAGGGTTGGATTTTTTTTTCAAATTTATATGGGACCAACTTCGAGGTATATCTTTCCAATAAAAAATAATTATCAAAATCGGACTTCACCGTAAAAAGTTATGCGTGGTCATACATAAAAAATATACGCGTCTTTTTGAGAATCTCCTTCGTTTTTTAGCCGGTTTAAAATGGACTTGAGCAAAAAGAAAGTAATCAAAAATTTCTGGATTTATAACAATGAAATTATAACCATACTTGTTATTTGATTTTTTTACGAAAATTTGCTATATGATATATTTGATTTTTATACGAAAACTGAATAGTAGATTATGCACCAAGGGATTAAAGCAGTGTCTAACGTCACGGGCGCCATATTGAACCCCGAGCGTAACGAGGGACTCTAGAGTTAACTCCTGAGCGTAGCGAGGGAGTTAAAATTTAACTCCTGAGCGAAGCGAGGGAGTTATGTAGAGTCCTAAGTGAAGCGAGGGGATCAAGTCGCCTAAGACGAAGACACTGCTTTATTCCAGAGGTGAATACTCTACTTTTCATACTATCTGCGAGACAATAAATATAGGGCTTTATAACCTATTACTTATGTGGTAATTTTCATCATAAACACTGTTATATTATCATTATGACTATAACTATGGTTAAAATTGTCACATTATCATGAAAACCATAAAAAAAAGATTTGTTATTCTCAAGCACAAACACGTCACGCAATAGTTTTATCTTAAGTAAAGCTTGAAACATTATAAAAACTTAAAACATATTAATTATAATATGTATAATAAGTATGATCTTAGTCTACCCACCGATTATACGATTATACGATACGATCAGCTGCTGGACCCTGTCAATGACCTTTAGTAGCACGCAGGACGAATGTTAATTTGTTAACAATAAAATGTTATCAAATTTTCTTTTGTGACTCAACTTCGTGATATACTTACTCGTATTTACTTTTAGAACACCAATTACTTATTAGACACAACTATCGAAATAAATCTCAAATAGTCGACAGCCTATTGAATTGACCCCAAATAAAAAAAAAGCTGAAGCACCTGGACTTTTACTTACGTTTTTTAACTTTATTAATAATACACTGAATAGACTTCTAAAAAGACTGTATTGATGCCACAAAGCACATTTCACAAAGCACTTAACGTAAGCAACAAGACATTCCAATTTTGAAATAGGTTCATAATGGCGTTGGCGGCAAAATTTTAGCGATGCAAACAATATGCAACGGAATATAGTTACTGCACATTATGGAACAAATTGTAGAAACATTGTTTATTTTTAAATATGCCGCGTAATGTTTAAAAATGAAAGCTTTTAGCTCGTTAGTGTTCTTGCTTTACTTTGCTTTTTATTTGTTTGTATCGATAGCTTATGGTGGCCGTCAAAAGATGGCGCTTTTAGCATAAAAACTATTTTATTTAATAAAAAATAAAGTGAAGTGTTATTGTTTATTTTAGTTTGCACTATTATGTAGGTAAATATTTTATAATTTTGGTAAAGAAATTATGTATTAAGATTTTATAAAAACATTATTTACACAGGTAGAACGTCTATTTGTCTCTAGTACGCTACTGCTGTATGGGCGTAGAACCTTTGCCTTCCTAAGCTAGCATCTAAGCTAAATTTTCATACAAATTTTATGTTCCAAATTTAAAACACTTTAATCCCTTGGGAGTTTCATACAACATTATATCCCCGGGGATATAATGGCTTGCTTTACGTTGAAGTTAAGAGGGTTTTAATTGTACATTGTCGAGCAGGTGGTATGAAAAAAATATAACAGCCAAATTAGCTGTACGGTCGGCTTCAGAAGTAGATATTTAAGTACCATATCTCACCAACTATTCCTTTTATTTAGTAAGGTTACGCCTATATTTCATTGTTAATAGTTGGTGTGACATAGTACTATGATGCTTATCTTATTTTGACGCCGACTGTACACGTGGGTAAAATCGCTGGCAGAAAGCTCGCCATTATAAAATTTAAGCCCCACTGAAAGAAATCGTCTTTGATCACTACTCCCAATAAATTAGCCGATCATCGATCCCGGCCGTTTGTCTTAATTTGGCCATTGTTTAAATGTAAATCCTCCTTTCATTTATTTTATTCCTGTGCCGATAAATACTTGAATCAATGAAGCATATGTGCAACGATTGATGGGTTCTTTGAGGATGTTCCGGTTATAGGTAACGTCAATTATAACGGCAGGTAACTTAGTCTGTAATCGTATTTAGCAAGGCGAATTCAGATGTCCAGACTTTCTGATAATAATTGACTTAAAACGTATAAGTTTTAAATAGTTAATATTAGTTTTATAATTTTTGAATTATATAAATATCTACGATGAAACAACGATATAACAAAAAAAAACACGGACACACCTAAAAATTTAATGGCCTTACAAATAAAAAACTTATTCCTAGGAATAACCTCGGAATAGTTATTCCGTGTTTTGTCTTATTTTGACATATTATATCTGACATGTGCTAAAACAAGACAAAACACAATAGATTATTCCGAGGATTATCCTCGGTATAAGTTTTTATTTGTAAGGCCGATAGGGTTTTCCTCGACTTTTATGGGATCCCATCATCAGATACTAACTTTGGTGACCATGGGACTACCCTTGGAGTATACTCTATAGAATACAAAAAGAATTTTGAAAATCGGTCCACAATTGACATTACGTCGTCAATAACATACACAAAAAAACATACGCATCGAATTGAGAACCTCCTTCTTTTTTGAAGTCGGTTAACAAGTTTCACTATCAACTTTCATTTTGCCATTTTGTATTGGAACATTTTTTATACATCAATTTGACAAGCAAGCAAGAATCTACAGTCGCCTATAGTACTACATGTACTATAGGCGACTGTAGCTACGTGCCATCAGGTGGGCAGCCTCCTTGCTTGTTCCTGTTTCTGTGAGACTTGCAAATCTACAATCCCTACAAGAACGCCGTTGTACTCGTACGTTGCCAACGTGTGACATAAAATGTCAAGTCACAGTACCCATTAATTTCACTGCCTGTCTTACCCTTCAAACCGGAGCACAGCCAATGCATGCGCCGCTGCTTTGCGGCAGATGGAAATAGGGAAGATGGAGATACTCATGCAGACGACTTTGGTACAGAGTTCAATGTCAGAAACCTGCCATATAACCAAGCTGGTAACACCTTACCCGCCGTTGGCTAGATGGCGAGCGTGTGTCGGTCTCTCCCGGCAGAGTGCCAGGCCTACCCACTAATACCCCCCGGTGTTCTCCCTGCTCTTATGGGCGCGCATGGTAAGGTCCACACTGCGACACTACTACCAATGCGCCCGGGTAAGCCCAACCAACTGGTTGGGCCGCGCCACGAGGGGATTGCCCGAGAATATTTAACAGGGCAATCCCCAGATGGAAGGCCTTACGGCGGCGTACACGGGGCCAACCGTGCACGCAAGCCATCATGGCAGGGTCATTAAACGGACATCGCTTGTGCGAATCTTTAAGATTGTTCCATCAATTCACTTATAATGTGCAAATAATGTTTGTAAAAGTCATTTTATGCTTCTTAATCGTATGCTTAAGTAACTATGTTTTCTTATTTAACAATAATGTGTGCATAATTAAGTATAGTCACTACGTAATTTTTAAATTACATACGTCCAATAATACCAAGTTACTTCACGAAAGAACTCGCACGGTATACGCCATACGGTATGGTGAATGCAGTTTTTTTGCAAGGAACTTAAATTGAATAATGTGGATATGACTTAACAATTTTAGCTATATGGTTCTGACATAGGTATAAAGCAGATTAAATAATATTAGTAAATCACGATGCCCACGAAATCACAGTTCTCCATTTATGTGCTATGAAAATGAATGTTTGTCCTTGTATCATGTTAAAAAAAGGTAAAAAATCTGTACACAGTGTAACTAGAATCATGTTAACGAAGTCAAAAGTGTCATAATTTACACTAGGGTACTGAACTATTCATTCTTGTGTGAAAATATTCTAATAACAAAAAAAGAGAACATCAAATATTATAAACAAATAAATAAACATTCTGTTCGAAGTATGTAACACAATATTATTATAGAGATTGTGTATGTAATGTCGCCTACGTGCTGTGACCGAACAAAAATGTTACTTTTTACAAGTTTTAATCGATTTGTAGAAAATTGGGGTACAAAATAATAAAATGTATTTTTGAAATTTTCTAGATGACAAAAATGTACGTCTATTGGTAAAACTTTTATGTCATTTATTATTGTATTTTCTGATTCACAGCTGTTTTAAAATATTTAACAGAGTGATCTTTGGATTTTTTTCTATGGAGTGAAATAATATTAATCATATTTCTGTCTTTAGGAATATTTAGATAAAATGTTCAACAATATCATATATGAATTTTAGAACTGTGTGCGGAGTGCGAGTTTTATCGAGCTTTACTCGATCACACGCATCGAACGCGTAAACGCGAATTTGTATGAAATTAGAGCAGTGGCATCTAGAAGTCATTAGATGAAGCTGTCTCATTCCATAGCAGCTACTAGATGGCGCTGCTCTAATTCCATACAAATTCGCGTTAACGCGTTCGATGCGTACGATCGATTAAAGCTCGATAAAACTCGCACTAGGCACTCTGTATGTTTTATATTTGTAGCGGTACAGTCAATCAAAATTGTGCGGAAACGGGAAAGAAGCGCCTAAAATAAATAGATTTTTTATTTTAGGCGCAAAATTAGAGAACGCCTGAAACGATTCGATTTTTATCATTTGTTGGAACCTGGGGGTCCTAAAAGTAAAAAATTGTAAATATCGTTCGGAAAAACAACCTAAATAGTAAATATTTTTTCCAGTGCCGGAAAATATGGGTTATTAACAGAAAGGCATATGCACGGTAATAGTATATACAGTATGTGAACTCGGCCCCTTTTCGAAATTTTATACCTACGCTTTTATACCGCTCGGCATCGCTTGGTGCGTTGGCCCGCGATAGGGCCGCGCGCTTACAGTTTCTGCCTAGATTTGTAATTATACTATTTCAGAATGCATATAGAATTCCTTTGTCGATCTAAAGGAATGAACTAAATAGGTTTTTATGCAATAAAATAGGTTAACGAAACTAACATGTAGGTTGCCTAAAATATACTTAATAAATTAATAATAAATAAGCAAATATATTTTATCTATTTCACTTACTTACTAACCAAATAGGCGAAAGATCGCATGAAGAACCAAGAAAACCCATTTTTGTAAAACGTCAAGCTTATATCCTTACTAATATTTTAATATTAGTACTATACTAATATTATAACGCTCCATTTGGCTTGTGCGATGTAACCTGCGGCGAACTGCGTTCGTTTCGTGACTGCCCTTGTAGATGCGATCCAGTTGCTATCCAGTATTGAGGCGCGTAGGCATAGCGCGTGTTTCGACTGTCTCTATGAAGTCATTCTACTGTATATATTACTAGCTTTTGCCCGCGGCTTCGCTCGCGTCAAATTCGGGGTATAGCAACCACTTTCGAACCACCTCGAGCTGTACTAATTATAGATGCAGAATTATTCCTGATAACTAGGTACTCCTCTCGTCTCGCCGCGCCGCCTGCGCTCGCCTAGGTACCCCATTGACGACGATCGAGATGGCATACCTAAAATGAAAAAAATATATAGAACCCTTATATGGGTGATGATATTTCACGTCTGCCACGTTAGATTTTAAAATTGTTGCTGTTTTCGTAATCAGCGACTCGATTAACCACAAAAAGAATACCCATGTTGATTTTCAGACTTTCTCATCCCATTTCCCTTTTTAGGGGTTGCATTCTGTAAAAACTTAAAACACGTGTTTACTCATTTATTGATAACAGTACTCCTGTGAAATTTCGAATAAAATAGTCTGATTTTGTTTCCTCATACAAATACAAATGTTGGACCTCCGTTTCAAATCCTTAGAGGGTGGTTTTTGAAAAATCCATTCTTTTTGCACTTGCATAAATCTCCAGCCTGAATCCAAAATTTGGAAATCCTAACTTCAAAACTGACGGACTTTCATACAAACTTTCATTCCCATTTTACCCCCTCAGGGGTGGAATTTCCAAAAATTCTTTCTTAATGTACCCCTTCACCTTATAAGGAACCTACGTTCCAAATTTGGAATCTCTAGGCCCAGTAGTTTAGTTGGGCTATGCGTTGATATTATCAATTTTCAGACTTTGACACCCCATATCCTCCTTTTAGGGGTTGAAATTTGGAAAATCCTGAAACAGGTGTTAACTTATTTATCGATTGGAGTACTTATGTGAAGTTTCGATTAAAATAGAGCAAGTAACCTGGTTGCCCCATACAAACTTTGGAGCCCTTTTTCAACCCTTTAGAGGGTGAATTTAAAAAAATCCTTTCTTAGTGCACCCCTTCACCTTATAAGGAATCTATGTGCCAAATTTGGAATCTCTAGGCCCAGTGGTTTGGGCTGTGCGTTGATATATCAGTCAGTCAGTCAGTTTCTTCTTTTATATATATAGATTACCGTGGCATATGTCAGGACAGGACTCAGGCAGTTAAAAATAAAAAAAAACTAAATAATGATTATCCAGTAAACTATCGGCGATAAACCAACAAAACAATGAACGATATATGATGCCATTATATTACAAAAAGTCTTAATATAAAAAAAAATATGTATGGGTGCTGCTTCTTTTTAGATTTGAAACACACAGGCGTCGCGTCGTCGTCCTGATTGGCGAACAGTCATACAACCAAACGATGGGATTTGATAATAATCGTGTGATGGTCAAACACGTGTCTCAATAGATCGGGTGATGTTTATATCTTTAATTTTCCTCGTACGATGAAATCGCATCAATTATGCCTGTTTGGATTGAGTTTACTCATTGTTGTTAGCGCTTGCACTCATTGATAAAATCAGCGTGAACCGATAAAATATTAGCGGAAGGTTTTAAACTTATCTGTATTTATAAGGGTTTGGGGATTGGCCGAGGTATCAACGTTGAGCTCAAACTCCTGGAGCTAGAAACATGAAATTCTGTTCAGGGATTCGGTGCCTTCTGTAAGGATTTTTCCCACAGAAAGCTGTGAGAAATACTCATCCAAATAATATAAGCGAAACATAGTTCGGAGGCACAGCTAGTTATATAGTACTAGCTGACTGTATGCAACTTTGTTTGCATTATAACTAACTTAAATTACCCTATGTCCTTCCCCTGGTCTCTATCCCTATAACTAACTATTACTAACTATCCCTATAACTAACTATCCCTATACCAACTTTCATTAAAATTTGTTCAGTAGTTTCGAAGCCTATTCAATACAAACAAACAAACAATCAAATCTTTGCTCTTTATAATATTAGTATAGATAGATAAAAAAATATGTATATATTAACTATTAGCTGTGCCCGCGAACTACGTTTCACCCTTAAAGTTAAAAAAAACTGTAAATCTACTTTACCGCGGGTACTACATACTTTTCCGGGATAATAAGTAGCCTATATGTTAATCTCTGTCGTAATCAATCTACCTACAACATCCGAATCCGTATAGTAATTTTTGCGTGAAAGAATAACAAACATCCATACATCCATTCATACTCACAAACTTTCGCGTTTATAATATTTGTAAGGATGTATTAGAATTAGTGTCGGCCGCGTCTTTGTGGATGGCGCTGTCTGTATTTTAAAAATAAAAATAACCTGATTCTGAACTGCACACATAAGAAGTAACGATTAGAAACTAGCCAAGTACAAAATAAAGCTAAAAACTGCCGTATCAATATAAATATCAACGCAACAACTAAGCCGTTTGCGAAAAAAGCTTAAAAAAGCGCGCTCATTGTCCCATCCCTTTCGCGTTTACCAAAAAAAAGGGAAAAAAGCGCCATTGTGCGCCCTTCATTGGCGGCGCAGCTGATCCCTTTGCCGGCGGCGTAAAAATTAAAAGTAAACTGTCAATACGTACCAAGCATGGATAATTGTTTCACGGTGTAACAAAAACGTTTATTAATAAGTAGATGGCATTTTTATAAAACAATATTTTAGAGCCAGTTTTTTATAGAATGATATGTTAAGCACAGAATAAGCAATAGTACTAGTTTAGGGTCAGTGACTGTATGTATTATATGCGTTCACTAGTAAGGGTACATGGTACATCAACCTATACGATGTAATTAGCAGCCAGATTACAAAAGTACCTCTTAGAATGCATAATATGCCATGTGGATGTGGCTGGATTTCTGAAAGCTCTGGGATCTCACTCACGAGATTCCTGCTCGATCCCAGAGCTTTTGAATTAAAAGATTGATTTTTTCTTTATTTTTTTGATTTAACATGTAATATTAATACACCAATATATTGCGTCATCGCTGTTGGTCAATCCATGTGAAATAAAACAGTACATAAAATTTTACAAGAGGGAAATGTAGTACTATTAATGTAGTACAGCCGTCTGCGCGTGGAACTTTATCTTAGCTATTTCTGTAGGTAGCAAACTTGCATCGTCACGTTCCGATTTGAAGGGCGTAGGCAGAAATGACTGGGCACTGTACTGTCACCAAACATTTTATAACACAAGTAGGCAACGAGCACTGACAGTACTCTTGGGCTGGTAGTGGCGTGAAAGAAAGAAAGAAAGAAAAACATTTATTGGCCATACACTCACAAACATATAAATAGTACAGGACGAAAGAAAGCAAACAAAAACAACTAAAGCAAAATCAACCAATAAAAAAATACATATAAAAGCAGGAAAGTGTAGAAGGCCCACAAAGGACCCTCTCTTAGTGCAAATGCTTCCAGGTCCCACACTGGTGGGCGGAGTTACCAAGAAGCGCTGTTATTCTGACAGGGTCAAAAAAGGATTTGTACCGCAAAGCCAAGGAAGATAACTAGTTACAATATTTAAAAAAATATACATAATTAACAAATAAAAGATATAAATAAACAAAGCTTGAAGAGAAAAATAAATAAGTAAATTGAAAAAACGCGAGGTTTTGTTTCGAAAATGCATATAAATAACGCTTTACATCATTTGCATCTTGCAAAAAAGCCTTTACCTATATATACCTGAAGGAGTTTGTTCAGATCATGAATCTGAACTAATCTTGAAATCAACCACTCCACACATTTCAGCCAAGATAGGTCTTGAAGTTTTTAACGAAACATAATTTTTAGGTCCCATAGAGAATGTTGTTTAGTTTGATAATCTGAACAATCTTTATAAATAGGAAAACAACATTTGGAACACCTTATTCAATTCACCACACAAAAAGCTCTACACCAACGTCTCACTTGATGGCAAGTGAGACGTGGAAGCGAACCTTCCTCAATTATACAACTAACTTTGTTACCTCTAATTATTAAACTGTATAGCAAATAAATGTGAAAAGTTAAAAATGTAGAGGCGAAAATTTCATTTCTTTTAACCGACTTCAAAAAAGGAGGAGGTTCTCAATTCGATGCCTATGTTTTTTTTTGTGTGTGTATGTTACACGATTACGCCGCCAATTGTGGACCGATTTTCAAAATTCTTTCTGTTTTCGATAGAGTTCCAAGGGTGGTCCCAAGGTCACTAAAATTAGGATCTGATGATGGGATTCCATAAAAATTGAGGAAATTTCTTAAATTTTTAGGTGTGTCCAACGTGTTTTGTATGTATGTTACGCGATTACTCCGCCAATTCTGGACCAATTTTCAAAATTATTTTTGTATTGGATAGAGTATAGTCCTGGGATGGTTCCAAGGTCACCAAAGTCAGGATCTGATGATGGGATCCAATGAAAATCGAGCGAAACCTTAATATAATACCAGCTTTCAAATTAGGGTTTCTCAATTCACAAAAAAAAAATTTTTGCCAAAATAAAAACCGACTTCAAAAACACTGAAAAGTTAAAAATAATATAAGAATAGGTACAGACAACATCACACTTCTATATTGAAGTCGGTGCCAAACGATGATCTCCTAGAAAGTCTTAAAATTTGGCACCGACTTCAATATACTCGTAGAAGTGTGATGTTGTCTGTCCCTATTCTTATACTATGTTTTTTGAAATAATTTTTTGTATAGAAAGTTCGTTTAAAAGCTTTAATGTTAACATAATAAAATTGTGATTAAAGACATATTGCATACAACTAAATTAGGTGGTGTTAATATTCGAACAAGTGAACTCTTCCACTGCTTAACTTTCACGTATTTTTTTAAAATTGTTCACTTTTATCATTACTAAGCTTGGAACTGGAGTTTCTTTTATGTACAGTTGTTTTTTCTTTATTTATATATATATATATATATATATATATATACTGATGGCTACTGATATAATATTGTACAGTTAGCATCAAAAGTAACGAAGCAACTCACGAATCTACATAATGCGACATTATGTCGCATTATGTAGATAGATAGAAGTGAGCATAATTATCAGATTAACAAATGTTGGTTTCAAATATATGTTATGAGTATACCTATATCTAAATAAAATATCTGCTGTTTTTCTCGGTGCATACAAATTTCCGCCAAATTAGTTATGTTCGTTGACTACAATTTGGGGACGTCAGTGTGTAATTTTTTTGTTAAATAATGTATAATTTGAGCACATACTCGTAGCTCGTAAATTCATACGAGTTAAAGTGAGACTTTCCCGTCAGAAGATCTCCCTACTACATCATACATGCACCTTTTTTTTGGAAAATCTTTGGACACAAGGACACAACGCAACAACAACTGAGTGGTAATGCTTTGTAAATTGATGAACAATTTCTGGGATATTTTTGCTGACTTACTTAATAGAGGGACTATTAAGTAAGTACGAATAAGATAAAGTTTAACTAAACAATGATTTATTTTCACAATTTTGAAACAAACATTTTAATATCGTTATAATGAGCTATGTGATTGTTTGCAATACTTAAACGAAATTATACGAACGTTTACTGAACTTAAGCATATATCACAGTGTAAACAAATGTTGGTAAATCTTAAATAAGCATATATCTGTTGCTGAGTGTACAGTTCGCGAAAGATACCTGGATCCGGTTTTGGGGACGAAAAAAATGTCTGAACGCGGTCTACCGAGGTCAGTGACCGCCCCGAGCTTATCCGCGACATGTCTGTACTAGCTTCCGCCAAAAGCTTAAGTAACCATCAAACGGAGATAGGCTTATTGGATTGTATTTAATTGGGGCATGTCCATGTTCGTAACGTATTATAACAGGTTGTTAAGTGCTTTGTTTAAAAAAAAATTCTTCTGTTTTTCTCAAAAGTTAAGGCAGAGACGTATAAAACACTATGCCAGACTCAGAGCTGCTACTGAAAAAGAACTCAATAAACTCTGTCCTGGTATCCCTCCAGCTCCCGTTGTTAAAAGCATATAAACGCCAGCCCCCCGTAGCATGAACACAGAAACACAATACGTTAAAACGATATGAACTGTCAAAATATGTTGCATAATAATGGTTTCCTTGAAATTTTATCTACATTAATATATTATCATTGCCTAAAATAACAAAATTAATTTGGAGAACATACTCAAAACTTTAAGATAGCTGAAAAATCCAACTTTTTTTAACAGTTCATATTGATATATCGCTTTAACATATCGTGTTTCAGTGGTCATACTAGTGGGGCAGACATATCGAGATGACGCTATATTCGTGTCATCACCGCAAATTGGCCGCAGAACTACGATTATAGATTTCACATTTGTTTTGGGAACATAAATTTATTTTTGCGTTTCCCTCGATTCTCTTGGAATCATATCACCAGATCCTGACTTGGTGACAATGAGATCAATCGGTAAGTGTAACCTCACAAACAAAAAAGAGTTTTCCAAATCGGTTAATAGATGACATAATAAAATAAACAGTCGAATTGAGAATCGCATCTTTTTTGTTAAAAAAAATAGCCATACACAAAAACAAAAGTTAACATTTAAGTACTCGTACAGTCAGCATCATAAGAATCTTGGCATCCCACATAGTCAAAAAGATCTGATGGACAAGAATTCAAATTAATATTGTCAGTTAATGTGACCAAATTATTGTACGCATCCAAATTGTTTAAATAATGTAAGCTGCTGAACTTGCCATTAAATGTAAATGGACAATGTGCTCAATATTATATACACGTTCAAACTGCTCACCGGTAACTAGGCAATAAAAGTGGTCAAATAATCTATGCATATGGGAAAAATCGACTTTAAGCCGAGAGGTCACGGTGTATTATGCATGGGGTACTATAATGTAACGAATAAAAAATAATGTTTGCTTTCATAATGTAAGTCTTTCTCTTTCATTTTGTGCATGATGTCAGTGATATGTCTTTTGTTTAGGCAATCTTCATTGACGTTTCATGGTAAATTATTTTTGACATTGAATTCATATATAGGCAACGTAGAACGTAAACAAAGCTATTCCTACGGTTTTACCTGTGTGAATTGGATAATAATATTAAATTTGTATCATTCGATTATGGTAATATCGAGTTTCTTATAACATAGGTATTACAAAACTTAGGTACTATCTTTCTACAATCACACACAAAAAATATTAAATTGCTAAAAGTTTGCAAGGAAAATCGTTATTCTAGAAGCAGTACAACATAAAACCTTGTATTTGGACTAAAATAAGAAACGGTGAAAGAGGTCAAATATGAGCAGAAAGTAGGATTTTGTTGACAAATGAAAACTACTAAACGTAAGTATTTTAACAAATTCAGTTAATTTATTCAGATTTAGATAATACTTACATTTAATATTTTCATATGATTTCAATTCAAACAGATATACTTACAGACAACGTTAGTTACATACACCACGCACATTCGCGCTACGCTGCGAGGTGGGGGGCAATGTGAGAATCGCCTCATGTTTGTGTATCTATTAAAAGTTTTTATTTAATGGTTTTATTGAACTTGCCCCGTTTTTTTTTATTTAATTTGCAATGTATATTTTGCGTATGTTCGGCTCAAATGTTGCAAGTTAAATTTGACCCACTTGCCAGTGTCCGATAGAGCTCAAATTTGGGATACACCTTTCCTTCTGATCAGAATGTAACTGCATTCTTAATACATTCTACATTAATACATTCTGGCGGATTACATATTTTTGTACAACTCCTACAATATGGATATCAAATGAAAAGGCTTGACTTGCCTTGACTTGAAAAATACAGTAGGTAGGTACACGATTAAAAATTAAAACCAAGATAGCCGTCGTCACTAAATAAAAAAAATATAAAATAATAGTGAGAAACAATTTTCAAAATTATTTTGCATTTAAATAAATGTTTGTTTTTACTATAGATTTTTCAGATTTTTTTATTAATGTGGCGGCTGCTTGGTATTGTAACTGACAGGTCATGCCATAATTTTAATAAGATATACAAAATTTCGAAAGCTGACGTAAGCGAGCCATTAGCTCATTGAACACTGGCTAGTTGAATTATATGCCAGAGGCCCGTGGTTCAAACCCCAGCCCAACTTTTGGGTTTTATTGGGTTTTATATATTTGTTTTTTTTTTATAATATGAAAGCAAAAATCTTGAGTGTGAGAAATTCTGGTAAAACCGTTACATTAATTTCATACAGTTGTCAAGTTTTCTTGATCCTAAAAGTTTTTATGTTTGATGATTAAGGCAAGATTTTCCTGGAAATCTACGCGTGCATGGCGATTCCTTTATTGCGAGGTAATATAGTTGATAATCGCATAGCTTCTAATGTCGCTTACGCGTCATGACCGAACGAAAACGTTACTTTTTACATGTTTTATTCGATTTTTGGAAAACTGGAGTACAAAATAAAAAATGTATTTTTGCAATTTTCTAGACATTAAAAATGCACATCTATTCGTAACACTTTTATGCCATTTATTGTTTTATTTTCTGATTCACAGCAGTTTTAAAATATTGAACAGAGTAATCTTTGGATTTTTTTCTATTGAGTGAAATATTATTAATCATGTTTCTGTCTTTAAGAATGTTGTCAAAGTCAAAGTCAATATACTTTATTCAATTAGGATTACATAATCGCTTTTGAACGTCAATGCAGCTACGCCAATGGTTCACAAGTCTACGGCGGGAGACCTTGTACTGGAAAGAACCAGCAAGGGCTATTTTTTTCTCCCTGTATTATTACAGAGTCGTCAATTGAAAGCTGACCTCAAAGCAAAAGTTTGAGCTCAACTTCCATTACAAGATTAGATGTGTCAGTTTTTTTCTTAATGTGTCGTTACCAAAATAATATTTGTTTACATAAATAGTTATACACAACAACATGATTCTTTATTTTTAGGTTAACACCAGGATTTAGCATCATTCAAATAATCTTTGACTTTATAATATCCTTTACTCAATAGAGTATTTTTTACATGCGCTTTAAACTTATGAAAAGGCAAATCAGTAACATTTTGTGGGACTTTGTTGTAAAAAGTTATACATTTTCCCATAAACGAGCCTCTAGTTTTTTGAAGCCTGTATGTTGGAACAGCAAGTTTATTTTTATTTCTTGTGTTCAAATGGTGAATTTGGAAATTGGTTTCAAATGTATTATAATTTTTATGGGCATAAATTAAATTTTCATAAATGTATTGTCCTGCTAAAGTCAATATATTAATTTCTCTAAATAAATCTTTTAGAGAATCTCTTGCTCGTAAATTATAAATAGCGCGAACAGCTCTTTTTTGGAGTACAAAAATACTTTCTATACTAGCTGCCGATCCCCAAAGTAGTATTCCATATGTTGAGATAAAATGTTCAACAACATCATAATTATATGAATTTGAGAACTGCATGTTTTATATTCGTGGCAGTACAGTTAATCGTAATTGTATAAAACGGGAAAGTAGCGCCTTAAGCTCAAATAATTAATAAACTAATCTAAATTAGATTAAAATTAATAGTTATAATATTCTTTAAATATTTTTATCCTTTGTATAACATTTCCATTTCAATCTTTTTAGTGAATTTAATACTAGCTCACAGAAACAACTTTAAAGAATACATCTAAGGCTTAATACCTGCAAGGGTCAATATTTAAAAAAAAATATTTATTATAAGCTTAGCATAGTGGACCAATCTTAATAGTGGACGACGAGATGATGAGTATCAGACGTAAATACCCAGCTTCAGAAAAGGCATGAAAGACGTTGGACGTGCCTATAAACTGACGTCTCCCTTGATTTTCTTGGGATCCTATCATCAGATTCTAACTTGATGACAATGAGACCGCCTCAGGAGTATACTGTTTCGAATACAAAAAGATTTTTCCAGATCAGTTGATAAATGGCGGAAACATACACAATAAAATCTACGAGTCGAATTGAGAACCTCCTCCTTTTTAAAAACTTTTTGTCTATAAATTACCAAATCAGTTCAGCTATCAAAATGCTTTAAATGCCTAGATACCTTTGATCACTTTAGGTGCGTATATAATTTTGAACACGTTGACAGCTTACATTTTTATGAAAGGTCTTGCTTAGATTTATAGAACACTTTGAGTGCTTAGATAATTATGATAGTTTTGAATGCGTACATTATAATGAATTTCAGGAAATGACATAGTTTTGATTATCCTGTAGGCCTAGATATATCTGATGCTGACTGTACCAGAGAGAGAATCGTCGAATTGAGAATCGAGATCGTCTCCAGATTCACATCTTACCTATTTCAGCCGTCAAATAGGCTAGATGACTAAAAAAAAATTTTTGCTTAAATAGAAGCTCATTCATACGAGTATAATAAACAGAAAGAAAAAATCGGTTTTCGAATAACTATAAAAACAACCAAGATATAAGGTATTAAAGATTTTTCTCCATGCCGATAGCAAAACGGCAATTTACAAGGAGTTTATATGGCCGTACTCAACAGTGACGTCACGGTTGATGTCGGATCTCTCTGTCTAATCGCCTTCAAATTAACAACTTAAAATGCTTGTATCTAATGTATTTCTAAGCCGATTTTAATTCTAATTTCACAGGACTGCATCTTTTTCCACTGTATTTTAATATTTGACTCTGTACCAGGGTCGTCTGCTTAGGAACCTCCGTCTTACCTATTTCTGCCGCAAAGCAGCAGTGCTTGCATTGCTGTGTTCCGGTTTGAAGGGTAAGATATGGCAGTGAAATTACTGGGTACTGTGACTTTACATCTTGTGTCACAAGTTGGCAACGTACACTGTGGTTCTTGTGGGGGTTGCAGTTTTGCTGCGAATCTCACAGGAGCCACATGTATTATAGGTGACTGTTACCACTTACCACCAGGTGGGCAAAAAAAAAGACGTAAAAATTTGAATTCAGTCATCATCCCAATTGCGGTGCTTGCATTGCTGTGTGTGTTCCGGTTTGTAGGGTAAGAGAGGCAGAGAATTACTGGGTTCCATTTATAATTACTGGGCAGCGAAAGTACTGGGTTCCTTATGGGTTCTGTGACTTGACATTCTATGTCACAAGTCGGCAACGTACATTGGCGTCTTTGTAGGGGTTGTAGATTTGCAAGCCTTGCAGGAACCGCGCATGTACTATAGGCGACTGTAGCCACTTACCATCAGGTGGGCGTTGGCGGCTTGCTTATTAGCCCACGTTGTTGTGTAAAAAAACATCAGTTTTTTACGACACTTTACCATCAAACCTACATTTCAATTAATGCTTTTATTTTAGATTTATTTTTATTTAAATGACTAAACAAAAATTTTAAAATACTGTTCAAAAATGTAACGGCGCGTTACGAGGGGGTGGAGTGAAAAATCTTCAAAAATTACGTTACGTAATACTTGCACGGCCCTTGGCAATCTTACCTCTAATTGTTGAAACACAACAATGCTAACAATGTTATTATGGCGATAAATTTAGGTAAGTCGGTGGTAGCTAGCCAGGCGGGCTCAAACTCTACCACCAGCGAAACCGAGCAGAAAATCTGCCCCAATGGGGAATCGAACCCCGGACCTTCCGATCAACACCTGGTGGTCTCAACCACTAAACCACGGAGGCGGTTAAAATCATAGTTAATATAACTTAGCCAATAATTTATTTATATGCCACTCTTACCTAAATAAACGTGTATTCACATTTCAAAGTTTCATTGAATTCGTCTACACATGTTTTGGAGACAATTTTCTCGGAAAATGGCTGAAGCTTGAAAGTCTTGAAACATACGTAAATAAGACATAGTTTTCTATATGTATTATGTCCTGTTTAAGTATGTTTCATGTGTATATTTATGTCATCATCATCATCATTTTAGCCAAGAGACACCCAATGTTCGACATAGGCCTCCCCAAGGATCTCCAAACCGATCGGTTCTACGCCTCCTGCATCCAGCGGCTTCCTGCGACCTTCACCAGACTTCTTCGTCAGTCCACCTTGCGGGGGCCTACCAACGCTGCGTCTCCCGGTACGCGGCCGTCATTCGAGGACTTTTCCGCCCTAACGTCGAGCGATGTGTCCTGCCCACTGCCTCTTGAGGTTTGCAATTCTTTGGGCTATGTCGGTCACTCTAGTTTTAGGGATCTTATCATTTCTGATGTGATCGCGTAGAGAAACCCCGAGCATAGCCCTCAGAGTGACCTTGAGCTTTCTAATGAACCCATCGTAAGCGGCCACGTCTCAGTTCCGTACGTCATCACTCGCAAGCTCGCAACACGCACGAATTGAACCATTTATTTATATATACATAAATATTGTACCTATACAATATTTATGTATATATCAATAATTAATTAGCTGAGTAACATTCATTGAGGGTTAAGATGCCAGCAATATTGATTACCCATGTGAGAAATACACATGAAAAGATTTAGAACAAGTTTGTAAATTTTCGTTAAAATTCTAAGTATTTTAAATTTAATTCGAATTTTTAAATCGATCGGCAATATTTTTTTTTAATTTAAACCTAGATTTTAAATTTTTTTTTGCACTACCCTTAACGTCATGTACCTACTGTCTCTAATTTTTATCTTTTGATGGTTGCCTGGAAGAGATTGCTTACTAGCAATAAGGCCGCCAGTTGTACCTTCTCGTGTATGTCTGTGTTCCCGACTACTTATGTTGTAATGTGTGTGCAATAAAGTATATTATTATTATTACATGCTGATTATAGAACGACATCCTAAATTTACGCGAGAGTTAAAAAAAATGCAAATACTTTCACTGTTAAAAATCCTACGCTGGCCTTTTTCCAATAATTTTTATTTAAGTGAGTAATTTATTCTGAAAATAATATAATAATCGTATGATATTGTTCAGGGCGACTAAACTCCCAAATGGTTTCATAACTTTTATAACACAATTTCTTAGGTGTTGTTAAATTTTTATTTTAAACTACAAACGAGTCTTATTTCCAGAAAGTATCATCAAAACAATAATAGTACTAAGTACGATTAGAATCATCGTAAAGAGACAAAGCCGCCACTAGTCAAAATATCACGCCACACCCACCGGAAACGACACAGACCTATAGATAACATATCTACAATATATATAAATATTATTACATAATGTGTCACAATATGAAGTCGTACACTGAGTAGCATTAATAGTCATACTAACTGGAACTAACTTCTGAACTAAACGAGACGTGTTGTTAAAATTAAGATCATACTGTATACTGTAGGCAATTCTTTTGTTATTTATTAAACGTATTCGTCGAGATTTTCTGTTCCGATGTATTTCTATTCAACTTAAAAACGACAACAAACGAAAAAGTTTAAGCGTTCGCGATTTTTTTTTAAAGTTCTGAAATTTTTTGAAACTGTATACCTACTTATAACTTACAATGCATAAATAACGAGTAACATATATTATTATGTGGTAACAAAAGTCAACATTCTAATGGCAAAAGAAAAAAGTTACAAATGTAATTTCAAAAAATAACGGTTTTTAGATATTTTAATCATACCAAATTTGAATATTTCACACTTAGAATAATACCGCGTTATTAGTCTAAGATTTCTTACATATTGTTCTTCTTTCAATACTGTATCTTATTTCGTCTTCAAGTTCTGAGATTAGAACACTTATATTTGTTAACAAGTGTAAGATAAATTTTTAGTGTTCAAATAGCATCTTACGTGTGTTGTTTTAAGAGCTCTTGTCTCTTAATTATTTTGTGAGTCTATTACGCGGAATATAATGATGTGATGATACAGCGATGGAATTCATTGGAAGGATGACGTTTAGTGATTGTTACCAGAAATCTTGCTATCATCAGATAAGCTCAAAACATCCGATGCACCTTTTCTCGTGAAATAGACAACCATTAGTAACGCTAGAGTTTTAAGGCGTTGAGTATAGACATACCATTTCAGAAAATACAAATAAAATAGACTGTCAGTACTGTCATTTTTATATGTACATTTTTAGTAAGTGGGTCAAGTTTTTACATACGCTGCAGAAGCAAAATTAAAAAAAATCTAGGAAGCTCTACTAGAATTTCAGGGCAAAATTTTAAATCTAAATTCTTGCTTTTGCAATATTTTATTATTTTTAATTACGAGAATTTAGATTAAATGATCTTGACAGTAATCCTCTTTGAACATTGATCAACAAATGTACTAATTTAGCATCACGGACAAGAGTAAAATTAATGTGCTTTCGTGTCATGAGATTCTGGTAGATATATACCTACTTTTGTTAAAAATATGTATGCTTTTTGTTAAAATTTTAACTAAACACCCTAATTGAAACTGTTTTGAATATAGTTAAGACTTATTTTGTATACTGTACCATGTTTAGGATTCCGCACTTCAAAAGGATAAAATGGAACCCTTATAGGATCACTTTATAGTCTGTCTGTCAAGACGTTTTCTCGAAAACCCGTCTCTATGCGTTCTGAAATACATAAAACTGAATTTTATATTAAACTAGCTGTGCCCGCGACTTCGTTCGCGTGGATCTCGGAAAATAACAACATGTCGTACATTTTTTCCCGTATTTGCAACATTTTTCATTGATGCTCAGCTCCTAGTACCCGAAGCGTGATGTTATATAGCCTAATTAAAAAAAATCACATTGTGAAATGCTATATGGTAATGTGAGGTTATATAAAAGAGGAAAGAAAAATTAAATCTTCCGAGTTTCTTGTCTGTCCTTCTCCGTCGTCCTTCGGAAGGGTTTTCCGAGTAGATGGTTGAGTTAGCTTTACCTATATGTTTGACGTCAACTGCCTGTAAACAATCTATACTTAAAAGCTAAAAAGTTTGTTGGTCTGTTTGGTTGAACCCGGTAATATCAGGAACTACTGATTCCAACTGAAAAAATTATTTTGTGTTGAATAGTTCATTTCTCGGGAAAGTTACATTACATCACGCTACGACCAATAACAGTTGAGCAGTAATGAAAAATGTTGCAAAAACGGGAAAAAATATAGGTATTCCTTTTCATAGCTTTCGTTGCGTGCGCTACGTAAACGGTTAGTAATGAAGTAACGCAAAAATCATAAATACCGGAATTGTTTTCCTTTAAAAGTTCTAAAAAAAGTGCGCGATAATATGCGTCTATCATTTAAGGTTGGCTCACTATAACCTTTTTTGGTAATTAAATCCTTAAGCAGGTAAATACTCAAGTAAAATCATGCAATTTTGTAAATACTCAAGTAAAATCATGCAATTTTGTAAATACTCAAGTAAAATCATTCAGTTTGTTTGGTTGAACGCGCTAATCTCAGGAACTACTGATTCAAATTCAAAAATTATTTTTGTGTTGGATAGTCCATTTATCGAGGAAGGCTATATAACATCACGCTACGACTAATAGGAGCTGAGCATCAATGAGAAATGTTGCAAAAATGGAAAAAAAATATATGGCGAAACGCAGTTCGCGGGCACAGCTAGTACGGTATTTAATCTGTGACGAAGACTCCACAACAAGCAGACGTCGCTGCCTAAGCTGTATAAATGTGATTATTAAAAACTTTGTAAAAATCGAAGCTTTAAGAAATGGAAAAGTAACCTGATGTTCATGTTTTTATATTACTTTTAAAATTGACAGGTACCTGACACACATCTAGTTGGTTACAAGTGCGACTGCTAACGACAATCAATCAAATTTTTGGTGCCCGGCTCGAAAAGCTTATTGAGCTCATTTTTTGATTATGAAATTCTCAGCGTCTCGGAGTCCAAAAATTAGTGCTCGATCAGAGGCATAGGTTCGATAACGTTGACAGAACTTGAAATGAAGCAGCATTTTATTTAAATTTCAGGCGTGAAAATTTCAAGACATGGGGTACGGAAATCGTTCACCAAGTTACTACAGATTCTGGCCGACAAGAAAATACGTCAAGCCATTGGTGGTCAAGATTTTAGAAGTAAATTTTAAGGTAATTATCGGAATGTTAATTTTCACCTCCATTTTGTTCAGTTGATAACAAAACATAAAACCCGCTTTGTTGTTTAACGGCTGAGACCATCCGGTCTAGATCTGCAGATCCATGGGAAGATTCCCCATGCCGGCTGTCAAAAATTTGCGCTGAACGGGATTTGAATCCAGATTCTGATGTTTCGTGGCCATGGTCTCTAACTACTAAACCATCCAAACACATAATAATATTATATAGTTTTCGAATACACAGATGTAAATATAGCTATATCTATTACTTATTCTAGGAAAAAACATCGAAACAATTTATATTAAACTTATCAGTTACATTGTATAGCATTATTTCGACTGTTCTTTGTCTGTCAATACAATGATAAATTATTTAGTGTGTGAACCTACGTACTTAAATATATCTCTTGATTTAGGTACCCAAATAAGTATTTTACAAATTACGGTACCAATAGACAATAAGCAAGAGTGGTCCAATAAGTTACAATTCCTCTATCTGTAGAATTCCTCTATATGTAACACTAGCTTTCCGCTCGCGACTTCGTCCGCGTTATTTTTGTTTTCCCGTGGGAATTTTATATTTTCCCGTAGGAAATTGACCCTATGTCCTTCCACTGGTCTCGAACTATCCCTATACCAACTTTCATCAAAATCGGTTCAGTAGTTTCAAAGCCTATTCAATACAAACAAACAAACAAACAATCAAATCTTTCCTCTTTATAATATTAGTATAGATAACACGACATATTCTCACGATCCCGGAGTTCTGAGAGGTGAGAATTATAGGTATATGGGTCTCCTACATTTGCCACTACTCGACCGCACTTTATTTATTTTATTCTTTATTTTAAGGAAATACGTCGCCCTACACTAGGATTTTCTCCTGTGTCGTGGGTGCAGTTACAAACATACTCGTAGAATATCACATGCACATACGCCCAGACTGGAACGAATGTCTGTAGGCCATACAAAATATTTGTCCCGTACGGGAATCGCACCCGCGACCCGTTGCGCAGTAGGCGATCACTCGACCTCTGCGCTAACCGTGTGACCTTTGGTCTTGGTGTAGGTCAGTCATCTCGATCACTATGTCATCGTTAACCGTAAAGTAGAGAAGCTTAAATCACGCTAGTATGCTCAAAAGGCACAAGACTGTTCGTTGAGGAGATCATTAGAGGAGACCTATGTCTAGCAGTAAACCTTTTTTCGGCTGTTATATAGTACTAGCTGTGCCCGCGACTTCATTCGCGTGGATGTCCGAAAATAACAATATCATGATGTTATATAGCCTAAATCCTTCCTCGATAAATGGACTATCCAAAACAAGAAGAATTTTTTAATTCGAACTAGTAGTTCCTGAGATTAGCGCGTTCAAACAAACAAACAAACTCTTCATTTGTATATAATATTATTATAGATTAGATGATGATGATGATTATGAGGATAATTCCGGGATAGAATTTAATGAGCTTTTATCAAAATCATACAGCTATTCATTAATGTAAGTTCTTGGACCGAGTCCCTATAATTTTGCCCATTGCCCTTTAGGTACCAATTAACTTTTGAGTATTCGACTTGATTAGAGTCGTCATGGCTACCTACGAGATTATAGGAGTAGTAAAATCGTTAAATTTAATGTCTCTATATAATATATACAGGAGAGAAAGGTATGTGAAATACCTTTCTCTCCTGGATAAATCTTTCTTTTTATGTTTTAATTATTAAGGCATGTGTGTGTATACCTAGTTAAATTTAGAAAAGGAACCTACAGAATAATCTCGGTATCTAACATTATAGCTGCTCTTCGTGAAAAGAAGAGACTTCGTTTGCCATGTTTAATTTTGGGCCGTCAAAAATAGAACTCTTGAATATAAAATAATTAAAAGAAATACATTGACATGCGGAAAACCAAGCTATAATACTCACAGTAACTCATAAAAAAAGCTGGAGCAGATTTTTGGATATTACGAAATGAGTGTTACTTGAAAATTTCCGCAGAATTTCGCTCCTTACCTTAACCCTCTGCAAAAGTTGAAAGAACTGTCTTGGCATAACTGAATGCCACCATCTGCAGTCTCGCCCCCGCGTCTAGACGCGTATTTGCTACCAGCCCACCTATATTTCAAGGGTTGTTGATTTAAAACGTGACTGGTCGTTATCATCTAGGTTACGATAACCACTAAACATCAGGTGGGCGATATGCTTACTTGCCGCCGATGTTGCAACAAAAAGGTTGAGCATCTTGGGACACCAAAATATACTAGTTATTTTATTACTTGTAAGTAAATATTATCATCTGTTCAGGATACAGAATTAGACTTCATTGCATAAAATATCGAGTTGAAAATCTAATATATAAAATTCTCGTGTTACAGTGTTTACCAAACTCCTCCGAAACGGCTTGACCGATCTTTATGAAATTTTTTGTGTATATTCAGTAGGTCTGATAATAGGTCGTAAACTATTTTTTATTATGGCGAAACGTACTCGTAGTTCGCCAGCATAGCTAGTTATACTATGTTATTGACGAATTATTCCCTTATTCCCCCAAACCTGCTGCTTACCTATTTCTAAAGAAATTTCTGCCAGCGGAGCTACTCCAGTTGATTCATGTATAATATGATAAAACACATGCACTTTGTTTCATCACCTACAAAATAAAATCAATATAAACAACAATAATTGTGACATCTAAATAATAAAATGTGGATATACTATATACTCGGTATGGAATGATGTATATAGTATAGTAAGGTTCTCAAGACACTTTCTTCCACATACAATCGCAGATTGTAGAGCGAGCTCCCTTCTCAGATTTTCCATAAGAACTATAAAAAAGGCGTGAAGAGGTTTTTACAGGGTCGGCAACGCGCGAGTGATATCCCAGGATGTCGCGGACGCCATAGGCTGCGCTGACCACTTACCATCAGGCGATCCGCACGATTGTTTGCGACCTTCGTGATATAAAAAAACGTGACTATACATGACTATAGTATAGCCCCTTACTGTAAGAAGTTCAGTCTGTCCGTATAAAAACGAGACAACATCTGTCACCCTTGCGTTTTATTTTACAGTCAATTACATCGATCGCTGCTTTGTAGAAGACCATCGTCACAGAATCTTGTATTGACCTCAAAATGACTGTCAAATTATAAGCGATCGTATACAAAGATATAATGAAAACGGGTTTAATATTATAGATTGTATATATACCGGGTGTAACTGAACACCCCAATAACATTTAAGGAGCATATAAGTTAGATACTAAATGGACCTTCGGTGCTTGTCTGGGACCTGGAACCCCAATACTTTCCGAGTTATTTGATTTTAAACTGAAAGCAAAAACTTTGAAGTGACAACCATAATCAGCTCTTAACACAAAAAAAATTAAACACAAAATGACACGTGATAGACGTGAGCGTATAGTATTCCTCCTACGCTTACATAGGGCTGTCGGCACTTAATACCAAAAAATAATTTATTTAGTTTGTATGACATGAGCGTAGTATTCCTCGTACGTTTACGTAGGGTTGTCGGCACTTAATACCAAAAAATAATTTATTTAGTTTGTATAGGGAAAAAAAGTAGGTTTGTTAGCCCTAATATTTTTCCTACAGAATCTCTACTTCTGATGGATACATATCCTTAAATGTTATTGGGGTGTTCAGTTACAACCTGTATATAGATTGCGGTCGCTGTGGGTCGGTGTGGTATCGTATCGTTGTGGTATCGGTGGCGCTGTAGACTCGGCATTTGCCTTCCAGTCGGGAGGGCCGGGTTCGAGACCGTCATGTACAAATGTGTTTTTCGTTATTGAATTTCATATGTACATTTGCCTGACGTTCCTATGGTGAAGGAAAACATCGTGAGACAACCTGCATACATCTGCGAAGAAATTCAATGGTGTATGTGAAGTCGACCAATCCGCACTGGACCAGCGTGGTTGACTAAGGCCTTATCGTCCTAACATAGGGTAGGTTCGAGCCCCTCGGTAGGACGTATATTTTGAAAACAATAAAGGGAAATTTCATCTGGAAACGTTTTATGACAGTTATAAACAATGAAGAATGTTTAAAATAAATTTAACTTTCATAGTGGTAATTTTTCGTGATCAAACTCGTGGTCCACGTAGTTATAAAACGTCAAATGTATTTGATAATAGCAAAAATGTAGAAAAGCCGGTGTATTTGTGTATATAAGCTTTGCTCTGATAAAGTTTGAAACGGTTACGAATACTTATTGACATTCTCCATATTTTCCAAAGGGCCTATCACACAAATATTTATACAAAACAACCGCGTAACTCTCTCTACTGAGTGTAGTTGCTCTAATAACCTACATCACAAAGGCATGCCCAATTGTTGATTAAATAACCCATATCGCGAAAACGGTAGCCGTTGAAAAATAGTGTTAACAATAAAGAAAGGTAACACCCTCCGGCCAACGGTTTTAAAAAACGCACGACAGGTGCCAACGACCGACTTCCTCTGCGCGAAATTGAAAAAAAAAGCACCCGAGGACAAATTTAAAAAGAATAAAAAGCGCGTGAGAATCGCGAGCAGATGCGAGACGGGAGCGTTTTCGATAAAAAATACGCTAAAAAGTTTTTTTTTACGTACACGCTGCAACGTCTATTACGCCAGTTTTGAAATTTATATATTTTTGGGGTGCACACAATGATGTGCCCTACATATGAGTATTGATAAAACCTACTTAATTACTAAAAGGCAACTTTTCTTAATGTTGAAAACACGTAAAACTGCATCTAAAGACTAAACCGGCTAATTAAAAAAAACCTTTTCCTTTAAGTAATATCTTTAAAATCATCAAACAAACTCGCAACAAGATTTTGCTGCGAGTTTGTTACTTGTTGCAGAAAGCACTTTTGCTATTGCAGCGTGAGTACAAAGTGATTCAAATTTTGAATACAATCTTTTGGATTTACTTGGCATCGAATTATCTTTTTAACCGACTTCAAAAAAGGAGGAGGTTCTCAATTCGATGCGAATGTTTTTTTTGTGTGTATGTTACGCGAATACGCTGCCAATTGTGAACCGATTTTCAAAATTCTTTTTGTATTCGATAGAGTATACTCTAAGGTTGGTCCCATGGTCACCAAAGTTAGGATCTGATGATAGGATCCCATGAAAATCGAGGAAAACCCTTACGGCCTTATTAATAAAAATTTTACTCCTTGGATCATCCTCGGATTAGTTATTCCGTGTTTTGTCTTGTTTCCGCACATGTCGGCTGCCATATGTCAAAGTAAGACAAAACACGAAGTAACTAATCCGAGGATGATCCAAGGAGTAAAATTTTTATTAATAAGGCCGTTAAATTTTAAGGTGTATCCAACGTGTTTTGTGTGTATGTTACGCGATTACTCCGCCAATTGTGGACCGATTTTCAAAATTATTTTTGTATTCGATAGAGTATAGACCTAGGGTGGTCAGGATCTGATGATGGGATCCCATGAAATACCATCCCATGAAAACCCTATGATCGATTTCATAGTTTTCAAATGATATCGTTATGAAATTACACCATGATGACTTCGATGAAATTATGCCCTAGTAATGATATCATTGGAGATCGTCATACCAAATGAAGCATTTCATGACTTCTTTATCTCAAAATTTAAACCATGTCATACGATGAAAGATCCGTAAGAGGACTGTGCTGCAGGAGTCACTCACTCAGGAGTCAGGAGTTAATTTAAGAGGACTGTGAGGTGCCCATTCATGTCTCGAGTATGCACTTTCGAAAATGCAGTTTGTTGCACACCGCTTAGAGTTGAAAGTCCGAGGCAAGTGCCTTCATTTCTTATTGAAATATTGTTTCGGGCAATAACGATTTTACCCCCCTAAACCTTAAGAAAATTAGAAACTTTTTTCATTAGATTCAGTATACCTTAATCTATGTTTGTAAGTTTTGTTTTTTGTAATTCAGTATAATTTAGTCAAAAAAAAAATGCTCGAAGTTTTAAATCAAAAATATAGATATTTACTTTTACTTTACTTTACTTTTACTTTACTTTTACTTTACTTGAAAATCAAAACGTACAAACCTAGATTCTCATTATATCTAAAACATTTCCAAAAATTATGAAAATTGGACTATGTTTAGATGTTTAGAGGAAAAGTGTTATCGCTTTTTATATGAAAATTTACAGCTTCACAATCCTCTTAACAAGTACGTGATTAATCAATACTCACAAAAAACAATTTTGTTCACTTGTTGAAGAAATAATTATTTCCAAAATAACTATGACCCGTACTAGTAGAATTTTCATCGAAATTATTGTGTCTCTTTCTAATTTGGATGATAAAAACGGGACAAATAGACGGCACGCAAGATCTCCGGATATAACACCGTTGGATTTTTTGTCGGGCCATATAAAGGACTTAGCGTATAAAAAACACTAAGGATTAGTGAAGGAATGAAAAAGACTTTAAAGAAGACTTTTTATAAAGCAGCGACAGATTTTATAACAAGGCATTGTCAGTAACACGTCATGCTTTACAAAGTGTAAGAACTACGAAAGTTTCAAAACCTTAACTATCTTATTACAAAACCTGGTCTAAACCATGTCTAAATTTAGTCTTGGTTTAAACCTTGATTTCATTTGTGTTAATACACATAGATAGAGGAGACAGCGTCAGCTTAGTCCTGGTTTAAACCAGGACTATGTTTAGACCATGTTTTGTAATAAGACGGTAAGTGAAAAACCTTTTATGGTTTGTACAGTAAGCTCCTTATAAAGTTATACTGTTTGATCTTTGGACTGTGCTTATGTCGCACGACTCGCACGTAATAGTGACAGCTTTCGTAGTGCAAATGTGAAGCTTTTAAGCTACCAGCACAAGAGCAGTGCGGAAAGATTGTGAAAATAATTACTTTATATTTTTACTTGCGATAGAGCCTAGGTTAGGCAGTATATAAGTTGCTCTAGAAAGTTTTTGATTTATTTCTCATTTTTCTCTTCGGAAATTGGAATAACTATATAGCGTATGTTACTCAATGGTAATGTCTTATTCTATTAATGAAAGAATTTTTAATATTCTTATCTTATTAGAATCTTTAAAACTACTACTTGGTAGTTTTTCAGTGTTTTCATTGCACACAAGAAATGGTAATCTTTTCTCATGATGATATTAGTACAGAAGTATAGATAAATCAAGGTCTGAATATAATAGTATTTTGTCCCAATAATATCATAAGTATGCCCTTTTGATTTAAGATCTTGGGCCACTTTTGCCAATTGTCCTTTATAATTATCATTATTTATTTATATTGATGAACGTTGTTTCTCATTACAGGTTGAAGGAGTGGAAGCGAAAAAACCGGAGCTTCGATATTTTTTTACCCACACCAGGGAAGTTCTTGGCCTTAATCTCACCTGATGGTAAGGGACGATAAGGAGGGAGATGGAAACGAGCTTCACCAGGGGCCCCATAGCAGGGTTAAAACAATATTGAAACAGGGACGCCGCTCTTGCTGTGTATAGCGCCATCCCGCTCTCAAGCGGTCATGGTTAGGGGTTAGGGCGCTGGACTTTTCAACAACTGAGTTCTATTGCGGCTACGAGTATCTTACCTCTAATGTCAGGATACAGCAAGACGGTTAGACGGTGGTCGAATCCAGGTGAAGTTTTTTATACAAAAAGTTAGCTAGCAAGCAGGCTGCCCACCAGATGGTAAGTGGCTACAGTCGCCTATAGTACACGTGGTTCCTGTAAGACTTGCAAATCTGCAACCCCTACAAGGACGCACATGTACGTTGCTAACTTGTGACATAAGATGTCAAGTCACAGTACCCAGTAATTCCACTGCCTGTCTTACCCTTTCCAACCGGAACACAGCAATGCAAGCACCGCTGCTTGGCGCCAGAAATAGGTAAGATTGAGGTAGGTACAGTCGACAAAGTTCGCGGTCTACCAGTAGAGTTTTTTTGGGAAGCATTATTTCAAACAATAAGCGGTATAAAGCAATCATATCATTAAGTACTGTAATAAATAGTTATTAAGTACTGTTTGTTTTCCTAATAAAATAAAATAAAATAAAGAGTTTTTTTGGGAAGCATTATTTCAAACAATAAGCGGTATAAAGCAATCATATTATTAAGTACTGTAATAAATAGTTATTAAGTACTGTTTGTTTTCCTAATAAAATAAAATAAAAAATAAAATCATTTAAATCCTTTTACTTTTTCAAATATCGCTGACCAAAAAAACTCTACTGGTAGATCGGCAACTTTGTCGACTGTACATACTGACGGCTCTGGTACAGAGTCTTCCTCTGGTAAAAAATCTCCTATCCTTCCAGTTTCAGCCCTATCGCCACACAGCATTGTTCTGTTCCGATAAAGAGGTAAAATTGTCAGCTCTCTGGATGAGGAATCTAGGTAAATCAAACAAAAAGTAATTTTTTGTTTTGTTGAGTCAACAACTCATCATACAACTTTTTTTGCCTATTATTAGGTATCTTATATATAAAAATCTCGTGTCATTGTTTGTTATCGAATTCCTCCGAAACGGCTTGACTGATGTTATGATTTTTTTGCGTTGGGTTGGGTTGGTTGCGATGGGTGATGTTGGTAGAAGGGTGAAAATTTTGGGTTATAAGTCTTTTTTTATGCCATTTCATAAAAAAATAACAAGAATCTGGCCACCCTTATCTGCTAGGGGTATCAAAAATAGCCTACGACTTATTCTCAGACCTACCAAATATACACAAAAAATCGGTCAAACCGTGAAACGCGATTTTTGTATATTGTATTTTTTATTTATTTTTAGTTATTTATAACATTAATATAATTCATACATATATTGCCTTTTCCCTAGTTTTCGCTGGCACTGACGACCAAAAACAAGTTTTCAAAGTGGAATTACTACAAAATTATACAAAAAAAATCCTGCTAAGAGCGGGTGCGGGAAGCCTAACTTGCAGAACGATTAACGCTCACTAAAGCTCATTTATTAATTTTAAATTGTCTCTTTATCAACTTTGGCCAGTCTTCTTTGTTAAATCCTCACATTTTAAATTTAAATAAAGCAGGAACAAATAAAAACACCTGAAACAGACAACTCAACAGTTTTAAGTGAATGACATTCGATGTCAATGACATTCGGTGTAAGAAATTTGAAAAAAAAAAATTGCAAATGAAGGTTTTATATCAATTATATCTAGAGTATAAAAGAGCGACTAACTACTTGAATTTGGCCGTCCGTGTAGTATTTAAAAAAAATCATAGACACATGAGCATTTACAGCCCTTTAGAGTCTAAAGGGCCTAAGGTTTAGACAGTAAGTTTGAAGGAACTAGAGCTACCGACATAGCCCAAAGACTTGCAAACCTTAACCTATATAGCTCATAGGACTGACGGCCGTTGGGGTGGGGCGATCTTCGAGTGGCGGCTGCGTACCGGGAGACGCAGCGTTGTTAAGCTCGTCACAAAGTGGAAAGACAATCTGGTGAAGGTCGCGGGAAGCTGCTAGATGCGGGCGGCGCAGGTCCGATCGGTTTGAAGATCCCTGGGGGAGGTCCAACAAAAGAAATGAAGATTATGATATAAAGAGTAAGTTTGAAAGTAGCGTTTAAAAGAGGCGTGAAGAAGCACCTTGCAGGTCGGCAAGGTGAAGGTGGCTAGTGCGGCTTTTAACCTCCCTCCCGCACTAGCATCTGGACTGGATATCTTCGCATTTGGACTCTATTTCCACTTTCCACCAGGTGGAATAGGGTCATTTGCTTGGCCTTCTATAAAAAAAGTAGCACCAGCGACAGCAAAAATAAGAAGTAACAGGTTAGCGTGGTACGGCCAATTAGTGATCAAGTGGGATGAGAGCCATATTGCTAGAAAAGTTAGGGCCATGTATGTGGACTTCAAAGTATACAGGAAGACCTAAGAAAGTGTCGATGGATTGCGTGATGAAGAATTGAAAATGTGCTGCGCCGACCCCACCTACGACTGGGTATGGTGAAATCATTTTAGTTTCAAACCTTAATTAGGCACGTGGGGTGTCATACACCCAAAAGCAAGTTTCCAGGCTTATAACTTTTAAAAATAAGAGTTCATGGCACGGTTTGGGCACCAAGGGCAGAAAAACTAAGACTAAATGGTCTAAGTACACAGTGAACATATGATTGTAGTCTGTCAAGATTATAGTATAGATAGTTAGTATTTACGTTTATTTCGGTTACTTATTTAAAATTTATTAATTATTTTAAAAACAACTTAAAAAGTTGATTAATATCCATGCCTAAATGTGGTCGCCAGTAAAATTGTAAATTGAGTTTATTTTGTATTTTAACTGACTATGGGGTGCTACACACCCTACGCGACCATATACGCAACTTTTTAGGCACGTCTAATTAAGGGTTAACTTTGTTGTTAATTTTAATTGGGGAATAATAAACCGATCAAATAAAAAAACAAGTAGCGACTGATGATGAGATACTATTTTAATAACTTGAGCGGTATGAATTTGAGTAAGCGAAAAATTAACTAAACTGACGACGAATATTAATTAATAATAAAATTCAGAATGAGCTTACAAAAAGTGTGTTTAGAATAATCGATTTTGGATATTAAAATTTAAACGTGCGACTAAATTACTATGTGAGCGACTAGAAATACAGAGACGGCATCTTTTGGTGTAAAAAAGGGCTGGGGATCACAAAAGAAAATAGGGGACAAAATTGCCTACTGTAGGTTTATTAGGTTAGGTTCAGAACATGACCATGCGTAGCGGAGCGAGCGAAGCGAGCGCAGCGTCATGCCTACTATTCTATGGGAACATATACCACTGAAATCATATTATTAAAATCTTCCAATTTTAATATCTGTTAATTCTTCAATAGGTTCAAGGTGCGGCACAAACATGATTAACTTATACACAACCCAACCTTTTCCCATACATTTTGAGATTAGGTTTGTGAAAGTGTTAAAAATTAATATCTCGAAAACTATGCATCGCCGAGAGGGAGGAGAGTGGTACAGGGGGTGGCACCAATCCTCCTCTCGTTATTAATTTTCAAAAATTAATTACAATGATTTAAAAGAAATTAGAGCCAAAGTGCTCTGCTCATTATGGTATTTTTCAATGTGGTTTTTCTATTCGAAACACCTTATTTAAGATAAAATGCCGCTCAACATAAATAAATAATTTGCCAAATACTGAAAAAATGCAGGACATAATATTTGTTTGAATGTCACTCAAACAAATATTAGGTCACTCAAATATTATGAAGCTTCTCATTTTGTATTTGAAGTAACTCGAATGAATGTTTATAAGTTACTGTTCTGTTCATTTATCGTCATTCGCAGTCAGTCGCTCACTTAGTAATACAATAACCCAAATTAATTATTTTTGTATCTTAAAATGTTCATTTACAGTCACTCGTTTAAATACTACCCATTTTAATTTACATTGACACTTAAAAATTTACATATATGTTGACATCATAGGAGTTCCATTTATCTTAAATTAAGATAATTAATGAACTCTCGTAAAATACCTACGCGATCCAATAATAATGAATGATTTAAACAGAATTAAAATGTCAGTATTCTATAGGTACCATCAATTTTATCACTTTTAATTTTTAAACTATTATACTCTCCATTCTCTTCGTTGATTTCTGATAATATCTCTTTACACAAAATTTTAACGATTTGATAATAATAATCGGCCAAGAGGGTTGTAGATAAAGATATGTTTTCTTCAGCTTTTATCCCTAAACCTTGCATGATTTTTCTGTTTTTTTCCGAATATAGCAAATTATTTGTTCATTTATTTTGTTCTCTCACGCCAGCAATAGCCGACTCAACTGGAACCCGTAGATCCGAACTTGTGCGATCTATAGCGACTGGGGGCGTTTCGATGCGGTATTCGTTAGCGATGGACACGGGCAAAGATCAAAGTCAATCGTATTGGCAGTATGGAGGTGACCTAAGTGACAGATTCGATCTGTATAATCTGTGGAAACAGTTTTTTTGACTCCAATGAAAGACTAGCACACGACAGCTATATGTGATGACTAGAACTAGTTCCAATTTTCGTTGTTAGCAAATGGTTTTGCCTGTCTCAATCGCGAAGCGGGCCGCTCGTCCCCACACAAGTTTGGTGATACGTGGGCACAGTTTTGGCGGGAAATCATCGGGACGCCACCAATTTTGTTTATTGTTCGCTTTTGTTTTTTTTACTGTTGTGGTATTGTAGCTTGGCGAAAAAGAGTTTGTAACAGATGACCCACAAATTATATAGTTATAGTTAATCTAACTAGGATCGGCCTTTTCAGTTCGAACTGTTGTCATACTCTTTTTTGCCGCGTGTATTTTGTATTATTAATCGTGTATTTGTTTAAACCGTAAGCTGCATATCGAATTATGAATATGATATTTTTTTTGTAATTTAGTTTGACACATAGGTTCCTATTTTTAACGAGTTGGAATTCTGTTCCACTCCGTACCTGATGATGGTTCTTAGGCGTGTGTAAAACTCTCCACGTTGAGTACGAGGCCTACCCACAAAACAACTTTAAAAGTAACTTCTAAAATTTATCACTCTTTTTAATCAAGTACTTAGCTACTTCAATTATTAGACAGAATGTTGAAAGATAAAATCATTTCTAACCTGACAAATGTTTAATTTGATATGTTGCTTACTGTACTTTAGCAGTAATTAGTGTAGTAATTAGAATAATAACACCTTGAAACCGTATTAATTCTTACAAATACTGATTTGCAGTGAAAGGTTTTGATAACAAATCAAAATCGAAATACTTAATAAAAAATATCATTCCACGTACACCTAACTGCAATGATTAATGTGTATTTTCAAATATGAAACTATAGGCGCTATTATTCTAAAGGCCAGGCTAAACCTAAGCGTATTATACGCCGCACATTTTCTGAAAATTCTGCATAGCATCAAGACAAATACTACGCAGCCGGAAGATGTATGGCGTAAAATATGGCCCGTGCCTGAGAGCTGATTTTTCAATCATGAGATAACTTTAGCTTACATTCTGGTTTTTTTTCATCTTTCGCCTCAATGAGCAGGGGATACTAGGGGTGGTACCTCTACCTCTCAGATGTCCGCTAAACAACATTATGCTGTATTCTGGAGATGATGATATTCTATCTTGGCTCTACCATATTTCGTGTCAACAACGCCTTAATGAATCAACAGGGGGGCCTAGACAAAGTAACAATTTGAAAACGATAGCAAAGTTAGAAATGAACAAAATTTATCGGTTTGACACATGTCATCGCTAAATCACGTGGCAAATCGATCAAAGTCATCGATGTGTTAATTGGTAGACAATGAATCGCGACAAATCGATACAAACAAACAATTCGTTTTTTGACTTTCATATGTTTCATACGCTATAATTGGCGCCCAACGTGGGCGCGCTATTATTTCTTATTTAAGGAAATAAACTCGTAATTGGTGTTCGAAGCAACTGTATTTCAAAATAATATCAGTTAGAATGACAACCGTCAATACCAACGACTTAACATAAAAGGTTACATAGTAGTGAGAGGGCTAGTGGTAGAAACCAAAGTTAGGGCGAGCGGTAGCGATCCGGTGGTCTTCGCGTTCGAGACGATCTCCGCGCTTGACATATGGTAGCCGTTATTTTGTTTTGAGTAGATAAGCAAAATAACAATTCGACACAACGATCGCTACATTCCTATCACGTTGGCTAGGAATTAGTTTTCGTTATTTCAGAGACAATAACCAATGTAGATATCGTTTGCAATGAAACAATTGCTACTTGTTGCAAAAGGACCATAGGCTGCGGTATCCGCTTAACATCATGCGGGCTGTATACTGCGACTTAGAAAAATGGTTTGACAACTTTTTATACTTACTTAAATTCGAATTTTCTATACACGCTAGGTATTTTTTCTTAGAATAAGATTTATCTAATGAATGAAAAATCAGCTGTCAATATATGTACGAATATATATGACAACACGTCAGTCTTTTCATGTTTGAGCGCAATAGCGGTAATTTTTGCAATGCAAGTGTAATGTGTGACATGTGACCACTTTACTTTGTATTTCTATCGTAGTACCTAAGTGTAGTAAGCTTATCTACAAATAGATAACTAAGCACTGTATAGAAATTGGATATTTTTGTTTGTAGAACGTAGTACTGTGCTCATCATTTCTTTTGCTATGCACATTTAGTTTGCTCTTTTGTTTTTGTTCATATTCCAAAGTATTCCTATTTCAGTAGATAATTACGTGACTTACGTAAGTATTCTACTTTTTGTATTCGATGTAGATCTTTGAGTGGGAAGGCCTTTTTTGATCTTGGGCGAATTAGTTCAAAGGTGAACCACTTCGTTGGAGCACGAGTGGTGAATTTTTGTTTGCTGATGTAGTTCTCTCAATAGTCTTTCTTAGAAATTATCGTCACTTACTACCAGGTGCAGCAAAAGCAAAGATAAAGTGCTTTCTTTTGAAAAAATAGTACATCACTGCCGTGGCCCGCAAGTGAAGCATCGCCGGGTCGTCGTGAGTATCACAAAGCCCGGCGATGGTATTTCTGGCGATGTTAAAATAATTTAATAAATGGACAACAATAGACAAATATCGATTAAATTTTTACTTAATTATTTATGTATCGGAGCATTCTTTTTGTCGTGCCAGTTCAAAATTTAAATAAAACTTCTGTGAGTTACTTCTTTAGGATGGTTGTTCAGCTTTAAAAGAGTTCGTCTCATTTTCATATTATTCCGAAGAATGTTGTAAGATATTATAGCCGTATATCGTAGCATGTTAGGAAAAAGGTTTTTATTTATATTAAAAAAAACTATTAGTCACAATTTGTCTATCCTATTATGTTCTATTCTTAAGAATATTTAATTTTATTGTATTCATTTTTACTTTGGGTGTACATTTATGTATATAAATAAACTAAGTAAACGTAACGAAAAAATGTAAATTCACTATATGGAATAGTAATAATTCTTTTTATTTATTAACATGTGATATTGCAGACCCAAAATTGTGAATAAAATTTTTAAGGAATTATTTGAATGTAAACTTGTGATTTAGTGGTCTTATAAAGTAAATACGAGTATATTATTATTACATATGTCTTAACACGTTATTCTATTTAAAGCAGATATGTCATAAACAATTTATCTTATGTGATGTTTTCAATATTGAAGAAGAACCGAATGGAGAACATTTGAACAGAAGCCGCCGCCGAGGTGAGGTAGTAGGTTGTATAGTACTGTATTACACCATTCGGAGAGACTGTATAGCCTGCTAACTTTCCCCGTCGGCGGCAATTCGTCGCAGAGAACATTTGAAGATGAAATGGAGAATTCAGAATATTGTGTAAACATTTCCTTTAATATGTTTCAAGTTTAATAACTGTATTGAGGATAAGTAAGTTCTTATAAATATAGATATTAGAAATTTAGATTTAGGTCTATTGCGTATGTTTTTATTTAGTAATTAGAAGTAGCCTTGACGTCTCTTCATGTCTATAAGATCAATTTCATATTTGATTCTAAAAATGTTAAGTATATTTGTATTATAACATAACTTGCATTATATTTAAAAATGTTGAACAGCTTATATCAGCAAACTACTATAAAGTATAGCTCCTACCAATACTACTTCAATTAACAATAATATTATGAAAACAAACTAATATTATTTTAAAAAATGTTCGAGGGCCGAAGTAGGCTCCTTTCGTCTTTAGCAAAATACTTTGCTTTTCATTATGAGTATAAGGAATATGAAGACTTAATTAGCTTAGAACAGAATCTGATGAATTAATTTTACACTTAAATAAATTTGCTTGACTAAACAACTGACGATCAAATTGACGCGTTTACCCCTCTTTACCCGACTACACAACGCAAGGGAGTGCTAATGTGTTTTTATCTTTTTTTGTGTGTTAAACTCCACCAGCCAGTACTTTTTTATTTAGCCGAACTGTATGTTTTAAAAAAATTGATGATAATGTTTTTACAGCAATGTTCATTAGCAAGCCAAATATAGATGTGGCTGTATAGAAAAGTTTAACATAACTGAATCTAAATATCAAAATAGATTTTTTTACATACGACAGGGAAACTCTTGGCCTTCATCTCACCTGATGGTAAGTGACGATAAGGCCGAAGGTGGAAGCGAGCTTCGCCTGGACTCCTCAGCAACTGAGGAACTGGCTATCTTACCTCTAAATTGTCGGAATACAAGAATGCTATGTTATTATTAACTTAGGTAAGACGGTGGTAGCTAACCAGGCGGGTTCAGAAGCCCTACCACCAACCAAACCGAGCATAAAAATTTCTGCCCCCATGGGGAATTGAACCCCGGACCTCCCGATCAACACCCGGTGGTCTCATCCACTAGACCATGGGTTTAATAATACGACAGCAGGTAAGATCGTCTCCCCAGGAGGGAAGTACTGTTTTCATCTCTCTGTTCAGACAACTCAAGCACTCAAGCGTAAATTCGGAGTATAGAAACTTAGAAATGAAAACGCTTCTTATAATTAGCTTCATATTATTATCTGTGATAATTTGATGTATATATAATCAATTATAATAAAACTTTTTTCTTTTTCATTAAATTTAATTCCGTAAACAGAAAACACTATTCATTTTGTTCATCATCAAGACAAACTTAAGTCTTAAAAAATACTCTTCTCGGCGATCTTTAAAATCATCTACTTTTGAATGACATGTAATTTGAAATAAAAGTTTTTAAGTGAATAAATGTTTGAAAGATAAAAGTTTTTTATTATTTCTTTATCAAATAGGTTATATAAATTACTTGTGATAATTGATTAAAGAATGCTTTTATAAATTCTAAGGTGATCTTGATCCACATTATTATTTTGGCGGAACCCTGATGACTATTCTATGGAACCCCTAGGTTCCGCGGAACCCAGTTTGGGAATCCCTGCACTAGAATGGGAATCACTGCCTTTATTAATCCTGACAAGTAAAAGCAATTTTTTTTCCTTTAAATTTTATTTGGGCCCGCATCTAAGCTATTGGTAAGTGCCAATAGAGCGAAAGATGAAATGGATTATGAGTTTCCATCTGCTGCGCAGGCAATATTTGTTAGGGGATAGGTGGAATTCACAACTTTGTTTTTTAACCAAGCTAATAAATCGGAAAAGGCTTAAGATATAATTTGGCACACGAATAGTTTAAATCTGAATTCTGGAAAAAGATTAATTCCCTAATTTAGTTCAGAGCGTGACGTGACTACCGAAGGACGACATACATTGTACTGAAATTCATGGTAGCACCAAGGTTCTACCCATGGCCACATGGCCATCATAACGGCAACAAACGTCACCTTAGAGAATATAAATTGGCAATGACGACACTCTTGATGTTAATCCCACTTTATGGTGGTAAAACCTGTCTGAACACAACAAAACTGTCCTGTCATTATGGTGAAAGATTCTGATAACATAATGATGGTTGGTCGAGTGGATTCACATCACATACATATTTCTACAGGCCTCAAACATCCTCATAAGTCAAAATCCTCCAACAAGCTTCATGAGTCAAACCAAATCCTCTAGAGCGGGAAAGAGCCATTTGAAATAGTACACGACATGTAATTTAGTTCATGATTTTAGATCAGACCAAGTTGTAGTTTATTTTAATCGAGGTCGACTATATATGTATTTTCGATCACTGGCCCTGGTAAGAAACTTTTGAAAAATCTTTTAATGCAGGTATCTACTTTTTATTTTAAAAAAAAATGTTTCTTTTTGAGTAACATTTACTTAGCAAATGTTACTCAAAAAGGAGTAACATTTACTAAGGACAGGTTTCCTTCAGGGAGCACTGGTTTGAGACAGCCTGTATACCGGGTGGAAAAAAAAGACCGTGGTTGGAGGAAAAGTACTATTAATATTGTTGATCGCAAATTTTACTGAAAGGAAACATTCCTTTATTTTTAAAAATAAATAAAACTGCATTTAATGATTTTTGAAAAATCACCTGCTTGAGCCGGGAATCGAACCGGTGAAATGTGACAAAAAACCATTCTGTATTTTATGGCACCAACCGAAAGAATCATTCATAAGGATCAATTTCTTTTAAACAACAAAATATCTTAAATTAAAGAAAGACCAAGAATTTTTTTTTGTAAAGCTTACTCAGTAGGTATCTAACGGAAATAGTTCACTTAACTTGTGAATTACTCAAAATGAGATTAGTATAGATAAGAGCGCTAGAAGAGGAAATCGTAAAATTCGTTTTCCGAACATTAAACCACTGGCCGATTTTCAATAGTTATCCGAGGAATAAATGTGACAGATTGACAGCTTAAATCTCCGAAGAATAACTTGTTGTTCTGAGGCTTAAATATAGAAAATCTCTCAAATCACCACATTCATACTACAGTTAAGAATAAATCTAACGATTGAAAAATCATCCCTAAGTAGACTACTGTAGCTAGATGGGCCCTTACATGATCACTTAAAGTTAAACCATAAGAATAACTAATAATACGAGTATTAGTTATTCTTATGGTTAAACCTAGGTTAACAATATTGAAACAGAAACACTGCTGGTGCAGTCTATAGCACAGATAAGATAATAGTCCTATACGTCCTATACGTGCTATATACGCTCTCACTACGGATTGCATACTGTAGAGCCCACAATGTAGAAACGTACCATAAATTTTAAATTAATAAAAATACACATCATTTAGTTTTACCAAAGAAATAATAAGAAATACTTAAGTAGATTAACTTATATTCTTTTTTTTATTGCTACTAAGTTGGCAAACAAGCAAACTGCCCATCTGATGGTAAATGGTAACAGTCACCTATAATACATTTGGCTCTTGTGAGATTTGCAGCAAAACTGCAACCCTCACAACAACCACAGTCTACGTTGCCAACTTGTGACATCAGATGTAAACTCACGGTACCTACCCAGTAATTTTACTGCCATATCTTACCCTTCAAACCGGAACACAGCAATGCAAGCACTGCTGCTTTGCGGCAGAAATAGGTAAGATGGAGGTACCCAAACAGATGACCCTGGTACAGTCTCCTCTGTATCGATTATAGGTGACCGTTGCCACTTACCATCAGGTGAGCAGTTTGCTTGTGTGCCAATTTAGTTGCAATAACACAAATATTAAAGTGAATAATAATAATTATTTTTATCTCATAGTATTCATTCACCATTCATTGATGTGAAGTGCGGCCAAAAGCTAAAAGCTCCATGAATTTTATCTCCTCTATCAACGTTAAAAAAAGTGTCATTAAAAAATTGGCGCGCAACGAGATCTCCGCAATTTTTTGCGACACAATAGCTTCATAATAATGCCGTATCGAATAATTCTCTCCCCTTTCAATCCTACCAATTCCCCGTGTGGATTTTTGTCAAAAACCATGTTTTTCAGCAAAAGAACGGAACTCTTTTTAAAGGGTGGCTGTGCAAGGGTGGCCGGTTACATTGTTGTTTTTTTTAATTATCTCTATACTTGCACCTGGGGTCTATCGATTGATCGAAAAATGCCAAATAAAGTTTTGATTGTACGAAATACGAGTATTTTAAAAATACGTACGTACAATGCGTTGAATTTAAATATTCAAAATTCATCCAACTAAACTAATATTGTAAATGCACAAGTTTGACAAGATGAAATGGATATGTTTCTTTATAACGCAAAATATAAGACAACATTATATCTCAAAGTTCTTAGGGCATTTGGACCTACTTACCGCGGACGCAAATAGTTCATTATCGCAATAGTTCAAAATCAAAAATATTTATCCTGCATAGACCCTTACAGCCTTATGACTGAATATTCGTATTAATTCAGACATCTAAATACCAGTTATTGTTATAGTATGCTATGTTAGACTGTGGAGAAAATAAAGAGATTTTATTATTATGTACTTTATTTTAACTTTTTCTTAAATATACGTTTTTTAACAATATAAATATAAAAATACAAATATTATAATAAAACCTAAATTTAGTTATCCATCGGCAGCGAGACAATGCCCAAGCTACCGCTATTAGGGCTGCAGAGAGAGGAACCTCCTGACAATTCGTGCCGTGCCTAGGATTACCGCCTTTTGTAGCAGGTCCTTGATCCTTGATTCACGGATACGACTATCGGGACAATGACTGTCGAGTCCACATCCCACATGGCGGTAACCTCGTGAGCCAAGTTAAGGTACTCCGAGCTAGTCCTTGTCAGCTTTCACGAGGTTCTCGTCATGAGGGATGGTGACGTCGATTATCATTACCCAGCGTGGGATCGGTCAAACAGCACGATGTCAGGTTTATTGGCTGCAATAAACCTGTCCGTGAGTGATGATAGAGCGGTACTAATAGAGCAAGGCACGACCATTGTCAAGAACTGGCAGTGGTGTGTATTTATACGGCACCTCAAACTCAACTAGAGCGTATCGGAGAACAAGTTGCTGGTGAATGATCCTGGCTACCTGGTTAGGTTATGCCTTTCTTTTCTCGGGGGAAATGCGTAACCGCACCGTACCCGCCGTTGGCTAAACAGCAAGCGTGTGTGGCGGCCACGACACAACCATGCTCGGCAGCGAGAGGTCTCCGCCTCCCAGCGCAGCGTTAAGCTCACTACGCTAAAGTCGCCAGGCCGGGCACATTAATAGGGTACTGGAGGGAGACTCTGTACCAGGGTCGTCTGCTTACGTACCTCCGTCTTACCTATTTCTGCTGCAAAGCAGCAGTGCTTGCATTGCTGTGTTCCGGTTTGAAGGGTAAGATATGGCAGTGAAATTACTGGGTACTGTGACTTTACATCTTGTGTCACAAGTTGGCAACGTACACTGTGGTTCTTGTGGGGGTTGTAGTTTTGCTGCGAATCTCACAAGAGCCACATGTATTATAGGTGACTGTTACCACTTACCATCAGGTGGGCAGTTTGCTCGTTGCCAACTTTCTGCAATAAAAAAAATGCTCGGCAATGTCGTCGGGAGCGTCACAGCAGCATAAATTTTACTTACCTCAGTTAATTTGTATGATCAAAAATGATTTCACAACCTTTTGTCCACCCTAATTAAGGCGTCACAGTAAGTTTGTAATAGAAATTAAAAGGTAGTTTTTGATTTTGATATTTTGTGATACATAATGTCGCGACTAAATATCAAAGCATCAGAGCCAACAAAGTTGCGGACGCTAGGTGGCGCTGCCGCTGAAGTCGTGCACACAGCCAATGTACTCCACTCAGTAGAATAACTGAAAGAAAAGACTGGCAACTCGTGTAAATACGTATAATTAAGTTTACCTACTCTTTTATTAAATTATTACTATTAGCTGTTGCCCGCGACTTCGTCCACGTGGAATTCTGTTATTTATTATCAGCAAGTCGCTAATTTAACATCAGATTTCGATGTAACCGAAATCTGACAAACTTTCACTACCTATTCCCTATAGACCCTATAGTTATGTTACGCCCTTGAGGGTAAAATTTTTACAAACTTTGAATGTCATATAATTATTTATTTATACCTAATAATCAACAACCTAAATCATAAGTTTCAAGTTTCAAAAATGACAATACTTCCATACAAACTTTCATCCCCCCTTTCAACCCCTTACAACCCTTTTTTTCGCATTAAAGAGTAACCTATGTCCTTAATTTCTCAGGCTTTAGTCTAGACTATCTGTGTACCAAATTTTATTTAAATCGGTTCAGTAGTTTTGGCGTGAAAGAGCGACAGATAGAGTTACTTTCGCATTTATAATATCGCAGATTTATAAATATGTCCATTAGTCTACCCCTCGTCTCCCCCACCCAATGGCCTCTTTGGAATCTCCATACCAGATGACAGAGCGTATACATTATTTTTACTTTTGGCTACTATGAGCGCTGCGCACCCAGCGAATCAGCGAATAGTAACAAGTGGAGAACAATGCCCAGTGACGGCAGTGAGTGATAGTATCATTCGTAGGCATTAGGTAATCTAGGTATTATCTATATACAGGGTATAAAATAAAAAATGAGCCCTGGAGGGGAAGTACCTTAAATCTTTAAAATAGCTGAATTTACTGAAAGAAAACATTCCTTTATTTTTAAAAAGAAACATAACTGCATTCACAGAATTCTCAAAAAAGCTTACCCGAACCGGGAATCGAACCAACAAAAAAAATATAAAAAAATTACCCTCGCCATTTTACGAAATAGTAGCAAAACAAAACAAAATCGATAAAATTACCAAGATGTTCGTTCGAATTTCAAAATTGCCTTAAATGGCTACACCGTAAACAAATGAAGCAACAATAATAAAATTAAAGATTTGATTTGATTCTAGAGTAAAATAAATGTTAGATTTCATAATGTTTTTTATTTCTAAGAACCTATATTTTTCTTCTATACTATTATATCTTCTATTCTATACTTAGGAGCATCGGTGGCGCTGTGGATTCGGCACTTGCCTTCCAATCGAGAGGTCCGGGTTCGAGACCGCCATCTACCACTGTGTTTTTCGTTTCGAATTTCATATGTGCATTTGCCTGACGCTCCTACGGTGAAGGAAAACATCGTGAGGCAACCTGCATACATCTGCGAAGAAATTCAAAGGTGTATACAATGTGAAGTCGACCAATCCGCACTGGGCCAGCGTGGTTGACTAAGGCCTAATCACCCTAATATGTAGGTAGGCTCAAGCCCCTTGGTGGGGACGTATATGAGCTGTGATGAGGATGATAAAATTCTTTAGAGAAATTTTATCTTTAACATCCACTGCATCGATTAATAAAATGAAATGGCAAGGGTTAATTTTTTAGTTGGTTCAATTCCCGGTTCTGGTAAGCTTTTTGAGAATTCTGTGAATGCAGTTTATGTTTCTTTTTAAAAATAAAGGAATGTTTCCTTTCCGTAAATTGAGCTAATTTAAAGATTTAAGGTACTTCCCCTGCAGGGCTCATTTTTTATTTCCATCCTGTATATAAAAAGAGATGTTCCCATCTATAGACGCACGCACAGCCGTAACCGCTAATGGTAGAAACGTAAAATTTGGATAGTTGTTTTCAAAATGCGGACGCACGCTAAGAAGGGATTTTAAAAAATGTTTACCATAAAGGGATGAAATAGGGGTTGCAAGTTTGTATGGAAAAATCTTTAAATTAGCAACGATTTTAATAAAACTTGAGATTCATGCTGTTAAAAATATTTCATTGAACACGTGTTTCATGGTTTATTGGAATTCATCCCCTTAGGGTGCAAAATAGGGATTGAAAGTTTCTATGGAAAATATTTCAAATCTGCTCCAATTTCTATGAAATTTACTATCCGAGCTCCTAAATATAAATAACCGTCTTCTATATATAGGCTACAAAACTATTTTTCCTACGGGAAAATATAAAATTCCCACGGGAAAACAATATTAACGCGGGCGAAGCCGCGAGCAGAAAGCTAGTAATGACATAAATCATCCTAGTGTTCCCAGCCAGGTTCAAGTCCATAAAAATATAAACAAAAAATCATACTTAGTTGAGATTTACTTACCTTTGTAACTGTAACAAAGATTTTGTAACTAGACCTTATTAGAACTAAGAACTTTTGTAACGTATAGATAAAAATCATACGTCAATGTTAAAATCTTAGTTTTTTTTGCATACAAGTGAAAACTGTGTTTCGTTGATTGACTTACTAATATTATTTAAATGCGAAAGTAACTCTGTCTGTCTGTGTGTTACGCAATCACGCCTAAACCACTGAACCGGTATAGACCGTTTTAAGTCCCAGGAAAGGACATAGGATAGCTTTTATCGCGGAAATCAGCCCTTAAGGGGGCGAAAAGGGAGGTGGAAGATTGTATGGGGAATCAATGACCGCTGAACCGATTTAGATGAATCATTTTGGTATAGGTAGAGATAATTTGAGTTGTGGGGAAGGATAAATAATAATAATAATAATAATAATAATTTCTTTATTCAGGTAAAAAGGCTACCCACACATTTTACACGTCACAACACAAATATACCAAAAATAAAACTCAATTATACAACAAAAGTGCAAAATTAACCTAAATTATTTGATATAGAAACATCACAGTTATTTACGATGAATAATAGATATACCTAGATAAAGAATAGTTTTTATCCCCGTAAAATAGTAGATAAAGAATAGTTTTTATCCCCGAAATCATTTCAAGGGTGTAAAAGGGGGGAATAAATCAATAAAAGAGGACTACCACGCGGGCGAAGTCGCGGGCAAAAGCTAGTTGTACATAAAACATACATAAACAGTAGAAGTACATAACACATAGAAATACACGAACAACATGATAGGCAGTCGTATTGCCGTAGCACAATAATCTGTCAGAAAAAGAATTTGATAATTGTAATTTAAATCGTTAAACGCAATTGCGAACAAGCTCGTTTTTATATATATATACGAATATATACAAAGCTATTTTTTAATTATGACAAACATTTTGTGTGCTTGTTCAGACAAGAAAACTGAACAACTTTTACTATGGCACCAACTTTGAAATCGCAAAAAAATCAGCTCTTCCATACATTTAGGTTCAGTGAATGTTGAACATTTGTATGGAACAGCTGATTTTTTTTGCGATTTCGAAGTTGGTTCCATAGTGAAAGTTGTTCAGTTTGCTTAGTGATTAAACGAACTTACCTGAAGTGAAGTTCTATCATAATTATACGAGTTGCTTCGTCCGAAGAGATTAGGTAATAATTGTAGTAACACGTATCATGTCGCCTTTCATCCACTAAGTTAAAAGTAGGTATTCACACCTTTTTTTTTTTGATGGTGGTACACAAACCTTCCTAGAGACACCAACCATATAGTCGCTCATTTAGTTGAAAGTCCCGCAAAACCTATATATTTCACTTTAAAGGGGGCATATTGGGAGGGAGGGACCTAATCTCTTCGGACGAAGCAACTCGTATAATTATGATAGAACTTCACTTCAGGTAAGTTCGTTTAATCACTAATTATACATTCGTTGCTTCGTCCTTTGAGATTAGGTAATAATTGTAGATTTTGAAAGCAAGTGAAATATTAAAACCAAATAATAATTAAAATATATTATGATATTCATTCTGTAACCAAAAAAATCAAATCTATAAAGGAATCAACGCAACAACAAATAATATCAATTATTTATTGGCATAATGTTAGCTATTGTGTCAATACTGACACCTGCCCTATGCGCCGTTGAGTAGCATGTCTGGTAGAGTGGGCAGAAAATATTGAATATCAACTCCGCTAGTTAATAAGGTGTCCTTAATCCACTTGCTGATTGTATTGGTAGATACTACCTTATGAGGTCTTTTGAAACTTATCAAAATGTCTTTTTTTTTACTTTCCGCTCGGTTGACTGGTAGAGAATACCTTGTTGCATTAAGTCCGCCCTTTGTACTGTTTTTTAAGTGCAATAAAGATTAAATAAATAAATAAATCTGTGGGCGGTCTTTGTAAAATGGTATACACAAATTTGGTTGGCCTGGACGTGATGTTTTAATCAAATCTTTAATTTTAATAATAATTACTTGATCTCTAATAATTATGTTATCTAATTTTATTTTTGCAATCGTCTGTACTCTGTGTGCTGTTACGAGTACAAGAAGTGTTGCAATCTTCTTTGACAATTGCTCTAAACTCAACGTGGTATTTAGATAAGCTTTTGACAGGTAATCTAAAACTAGAGAAGGATTCCAGGTAATGTACCATATTTAGGGGCTGGAGGACGAAGTCTGAAAAAACCCTTAAACAGTCTTGTCTAATGCGGTCATTCGACCTTACTCTCGATCCCAAAATCAAAGATAGAGCAGAGCGATGACTATTATTTTAATCATCCATATTGTAAACCCGAATAAAATATTTGTGTAAGAAAATAAATAACCTGCGGAGAAAGTTGATGCTTCATACACGTCAACATTTTTTTTTGTACAAAAATTTACCCAGCGATGTATTGCGAATAATATTCTTTGATGGAATTTTTTGACAGGGAAACCATCAAGATGTCTAAGGATGACGGTGGTACGCTCCTCTTCAGAAGTGCCTTTCGGATAACTTCCCTGCTATCAATGTGAGCTTGGGCAGGCTGTTAGAAACAGACAACAAAACGTTATCTGAACGGCTGTAATTGTACAGTCTTTGCACAAAGAAGCTCTTGGAATAAAGGAAACCATACTATTCCCTCAGCTTGATCGGTTATTATTTTTCGTAAAACTTTAGTATTACAGCAAAAGGCGGAAATGCATAAAATGAAAGATGTTTCCAATTCAAGGTAAAAGCGTTTACCGCCATAGCCCCTGAACATGGTAATCTGGATCCTTATTTATTCCAAGAAACATACAAGTTGCATTTTTATTGACTCTGGAGGCAAAAAGATCAATGTCAGGCTTGCAAAACGCCTTTAGAATTCGATTAAATGCATGATTTTTTAGCTCCCATTCAGTATCAGGGTGAGATTTTCTTGACTCCGCATCTGCTATTTCATTATATTATCTTTAGAGCTTATGTAACAAGCAAACACAAATGTACCTCTAGGTTCGCACCACTGCCACAGTTTCCTGGTTATATCAGTAAGGTGTGGAAATCGAACTCCATGCAGTTGATATACGAAATAGCAGTTGTGTTGTCAATGAGCAATAATATTAGACAATTTCTCCTTTTGTGAATATTTGAAAGCCTAGACAAGCGGCCAAAAGTTCTAAATAATTTATGTGATGATTTCTCTATACTCGACTGTCCACTAGCGGTCTCACCGCATGCTACTTTTTTGCTCGCATCCGAAAAAATTTCGATATTGTAATAGTCTTGTCTAATAGGATTAAATGTTTTATCAATGGAATTTTTCCACCAGGAAAATGTGTTTGCAATTGTTGTAGCTGTTGTAGCTATTGTTATTGCATAAAGCAAGGTATTTGCATCTCTCCATTTGTTTGGTATACAACCAACCATACTGTACTGCTGGGCAGGATGAGGTGAGGAGTCCCAGCAGTCGAGCGAAACGTCGAATTTTACAATTTGTCTTATGTTGAAAATAAAGCAATTCCTTTTTAATAATATTTCTTTTATCCTATGTACTATAAACATATATAATTTTTTTCGTGTCTATTATAAAACCAATTAATCTAAAACTAGTGTTAGGAATCATACAACTTTTTTTTTTTTAACCGTCGCGCCACACTAGGATTTTCTCGTGTGTCGTGGGTGCAGTTACAAACATAGAATATCACATGCACATACGCCCAGTCCGGAACAAATTTCTGTACGCCATACAAAATATTTGTCCCGTACGGGAATCGAACCCGCGACCCGTTGCGCAGTAGGCGATCACTCGACCTCTGCGCTAACCGTGTCGTTCAATGTTGGTAATAAATCCAAAGGACTCTAAAATATTTTTAGTTTCAGCAATATTTGCTAGACATTTTTGATAATCCCTAGCAATGACACAAATATAGTCTAAGAAAATGGTACACATATATATGGCCTAAGGATCGAAGTAAGTACATCACCGTCTTAAGCAACTTTGTTAATACAAATGGTGCGGTGTTAAGGTCAAAGGGAAGAACGTTAAATTCGTTTAGTTTATCTTCTTCTTCAGATATAAACCCAAAATATTTTTTATGAGCTGGGTGGATTGAAATTAAAAAATAGGCATCTTTTAAATCTATGGTGGCCATTAAACTGGTTTTTGAAACTAATTTCATTGTAGTTCTATAATCTTCAATTTTAAAATGCCGTGTTGTTATGAAAGGTTTTAAAAAAATCTGTTTTTACATATTAGTTGTTTAATAATAAAATAGCTGGACAAGAACTGTTTATTTCACTTGGTTGACAAGGTAAAATAGCTCCTGAATCAATCAATTCAGTAATGGCCACTCTATATTGTAAAGATTCAGAGGCTGACAAGGTCAGCAGTTTAGGTTCCCATAATTTATGAATAGGTCCGGAAAAAGGGATCTTATCCATCATAATATAACCGGGTCATCAGTTAAGAGTTGCCAATTATCGTAAACATTACTTAAACGACCTGCTGAACATACCGAATCTAGCGACATGGGCCTAGGTGCTGCTGCGAGCGCGGCAGCGGTCGCGGCAGCTGCTGTTGTCGCGGCGGGCGCGGTGCCTGCGGCGGGGTCAGCTCCGTCCTCCGCGGTGCTCCCACCTGCCTGGACCTCGGAAACGGAGGCTTCTGCTTTAAAGGACGGGAAGGGCTTTAGATTAGCAACCCACGATTTGGAGGGTGGGGGGTGGAGGGGGGGTAGGGGAAGAGGGGAGCTACCTCCCCTGTACCATTCCCCCCTCTCAGCAATGCGTAGTTTTCAAGATATTAATTTTTAAATTTTTCACAAACCTAACCTCAAAATGTATGGGAAAAGGTTGGGTTGTGTATTAACTCATGTTTGCGCCGCATCTAGAACCTATTTAAGAATTAGAAGATGTAAAAATTGGAAGATCAAAGAATTAATTATATGATTTTAGTGGTATAGGTTCCCAGAGAATAGTATGACGCATGGTCATGTTCTGAACCTAACCTAACCTACAGTAGGCAATTTCGTCACCTATTTTCATTTTTAATGGCGGGGGGCTTCGCCCCCCGAGCCCCCCCGTCCCCCTGCTCTTTAGTCTTCTAGAGTCTTCTAGACAAAAAGATGATTTAAACTTCGCGGCTACGACTGACGTGTTCTGACTTTGACACTTGACAGCTTGAAATCAAAATGGCCGCCATTTCATTGCGTTTTGTTAGTATCAAAGGGATAAAAATATGATAATTAAATTCTTAAAATACTAATTATTTTGCAAATGACATATTTAAGTAACATTATTTTTAATATATTTGTCATTTTAATTAGTTTACAAAACAAAACAAATTGGTTTAGTATCGATGATCAATGTAACGAAACACATCTCACTAAAAAATGGCAAAATCTAAAGGGCCGTTGCCATCAAATACAAGATAGAAGAAACTTAATCGATATTTTTCATACAAAATTACAAACTTTATTTAATTATTACAAATAAACTATAAGTTTCCGAAACGAAAAACTTCACAAATGTACTTAAAAAAATATAGTCTTTCCGATGATAAGTATCTGAATGTGCAAATCGTGGGTTGTTAATCTAAAGGTGAGCCAAAGGACGATTTAAAGGTTGCTTTGGTTTTGTCGCCGCAAGCGTTTTCTTGGTTGATGAAGTAATCTTTATCTCAGCACCAGACTTCGATATCGCCTTTGCGGCTTTGAGAATGTCGGCTAATTTTCCCCCAAATAGAAAACTGATAATTTCAGCATTGTACAGTTGCTCCTTTATGTCATTTTTTACTGCTGAGCAAATAAAAAAGCATCTTGTTTTTTGACTCGGTATGTTGTGCATCGCACATTAAACGGCTGGCCTCGATTAACAGTTTTTAGACTCACTGGTCTTTAGGTCAAAGAAAGAAAATAATGTGGTCCGAGCGTCACCAATGCAAGATATAGCAACTGCCTGCTGTATTTGTTTATTTTCTAATGCTTTATCTTTCTTAACAAGCATTTCCGATAAGGCTGCCTTTATCTCGGGGTTCAACTTTGGTGTGTTTATTTCTGATGAATATCAGGGCACAGTTTTTTTTTTTGGAGGGTGTTTCACCCAAAAGACTTAAAATCTCTTCATCCAATTCAACACGAACTGGTTCACTGCTCACATGTGGAGGTAGTTGGGTAGAATCTTAAGGCTGTAAAGCTGTTGTTGCAGTTGCAGCCATAGAAGTGGATGGATCTGAATTGATCTCTTCTACAATCGAGACTATGTCAACCTCTCATTGCACTTCACTTTCACCTGCAATACGTTTGTGTTGCATACAGGTAACTGTGTGTCCAAAAATACATTTATTTATTTATTTATTTAACAATTTATGCACGCAGAAATTAACATATATATAAACAACACAGAAGAAAAGATGTACAAAGGTACTGCTTATTTCAAAAATGAAATTTCTTCCAGCAGACCCGCGAGAGGAGAAATTGTATTATAAAAATGGTATGCGTGTATAACAGAAGAACAAAAATATATATAATAATAAACATAGTATATTAATAATAGTCAGAAAGATAATAAATAAACGTAAAAAATATATATAAACCAGCAACACAAATATCTATAATTCTAGCGATTAATGTTAGGACCTGGATAGATAGAACTCCCTTAAGCGCCGCTTGAACGAGCAAATAGTTTGGCAATCCCGTATGTTAGGTGGAAGCGAATTCCAAAGTCTAACTGCATGGGCCGTAAATGAATAGGAAAAGAAAGTGGAATTACAGGAAGGAACACTAAGAAGAGATTTAAGGTGGGATCTACAGAGAGCTTTAGACGAGTTAGCGAAGGAAAAGCGCTCGCGAAGGTATGATGGATACATGGGATTGAAAAGGACATTAAAGAGGAAACAAAGTATTCGAGTATTCCTACGGAAACGGATGGGTAGCCACTTGAGATCGTTTCGAAACTCGGAGATATGGTCGAATTTCTTCAAACCGAAAATGAAACGGATACAAAGATTTAGCAAACGCTCAAGCTTGTTTAGTAGCTCCTCTGTGGCATCTAAGTAACAGACATCGGCATAGTCCAAAATGGGCAGAATGAGAGTTTGGACCAAAGTGATTTTAGTTTTTAATGGCAAGAAAGTTTGGAGGCATTTCAAATTATGCATTGCGAAGAATATCTTCTTGCTCACTTCATTGACATGCAAAATCCAGTATAGATTTGAGTCGAATATAACTCCCAAGTTTTTTACTGATTCGGAGTATGGAATCGGAGTATTATCAATAGTAATAGAGGGTAACTCTGCGATATTGATTTCGTTGCGGTAGTATCTACTACCGATCAGTAGTGCTTGAGATTTACCCGGGTTAATTGCGAGGCCATAGGCTTTACTCCATTCGTTAACACGCTGAATGTTATCGTTCATAGCAGCGATAGCAGTCCTAGCATCGTTTAAGCTGAAATGTTGATAGAGCTGTAAGTCGTCTGCATAGATATGAAATCTGGATGTAATAACTCTTGTAGTCGAGTTAATGAAAATGGAGAAAAGTAATGGCGAGAGGACCCCTCCCTGAGGAACCCCAGCAATGACTGGGCACCAGTCTGAGTGAAGATCACCCAGACGGACGCGCTGAGATCGCCCTCGAAGGTAGGACTCAAACCATTGGACAGCAGAAGACGAGACATTAATCAAGCGAAGTATAGCCAAAAGTATATCGGTATCAACCATATTGAATGCATTAGACACAGAAGAATACATCTCTGTCAGATATCCATAACAGCTGCTTAATTTTTTAAATGCGGTTGTATTTCAACGACCAATGTTTGTGAGAATAAACCCTTTAGTGCCGTATGAAACTTTAAAAGGCAACATTCCATTAAAATGTGCACATACTTTATTAGTCATGAAGGTAACATAACATATAAAATGTACACCGTACATAAAAATATTGTGACGGTAACATCCCGCATAGATTTACACTACATACAAGATACCAGTGGTAATTATTTGTGACGGTAGGTAGGTAATATCCCATATAGATATACACATCACTAAAGATTATCTGTTATAGATAACAGGCAGGTACTTTAATATTATTGGGTACCTATAATATTTTGTGCCGGTAACATCCCCGTATAGATGTACACTACACAATATTAAAAACCAGTGGTGGTCTTTCGTTATGAAATAATCCCATATAAATATAGGAACACATTACATCACATTAAGTGATACAAATGGTAACCACTTTTAATAAATAAGTATAATATTATTTAACAACTGCGTACCTTCGTTTCCTGATAGCGTCAGAAGTGCCACCGCCGGTGAGGCTGGGCACAACGAGTACAACTACTTATTGTTTGAAATTATTCGATTGCGCGTACGCTTTTCGCGCTCTTTTAACATCATTTCTATCTTTCTTATTTTCTTGCGTAAGTAATCACTATCTTCCTCCTTATGGCTTCGTTTCGGCATAGTAACGTTTTCTAAGAAATTAAGTAGGATACGTGGTGATCGGCGAAGCACTAAAACGCGAATGAGCGACTATATGGTTGGTGTCTCTAGGAAGGTTTGTGTACCACCATCAAAAAAAAAAGGTGTGAATACCTACTTTTAACTTAGTGGATGAAAGGCGACATGATACGTGTTACTACAATTATTACCAAATCTCAAAGGACGAAGCAACGAATGTATAATTGTCTGAACAAGCACACAAAATTTTTGTCATAACTAAAAAATAAACTTGTATAAATGGGATGGACTGTCTTTATAGACAATTCCACCAACGTCGAGTTCGAAAAAGACACGTTGTGTTTTGTTCTGAGTGTTGTAAACGACTTGACCAGTTGCGTTACCTGGGGACAATGCAAATTATTTTGTTAGTATTGTTGGTAGTGGTAGTAGGTATACATCACATTTGTCGGGTTTAAGTACCCATGTGTATAAAAATATGTAGGTACTCGAATAAAATGTTTAGTTAGATATTTTTTTGTGTGTTATTTTTGCTAAAGGTTTAAATTGAATTTAGTAACTAATACGAGTATATCTAGCTAGTCTATCTATGACTAGAATTCATTCAATAAAGTAATGAGTTCATATTGATTGGAAGAGGAATTTTATTTGGTAACCAGTTATAAAAAGAACAATTATTTTTAAGACAATTAAAAAATATATGATCCGGGGTACCTTCATCTAGTCCACATTCACTTAAGAAGCTAAGCTATCCCGTATGTGTAGTTTAGCTAGGAAAACTGGAGAGCAGTTATGTCCTAGGCGTAATCTAATTATGACAATGGTGGCGCGTTTGTCGCTGTAAACCATGGATTTTAAAAATAAGATCTATTTTTAAAAAACCATGGTTTAACAGGGATTGTTGGTTATATTTTGCCATAAGGCCTATGCCCATAAGCATATCGCTGGTTTGCGTGAATAGCGCACGAATAGCGACGAAACTAAAAATTGTTGATTTTAGAGAATGGCGTTTTTAAATTTCTTTATAAATGTTTTAATGCATACCGCAAAATATAAATGGTTTATTGAGGGTTTGACTTTACTGATTAAAGTAAATTTTATCTTAGTATCGAAACACATAAAAATAGATAAAAACATTTATTGAAATTATAAAAAAAAACCATCCAAGGGGCGATTCAGACATCAGTCTTTATTCATGACATGTCATTAACTTATGTCATTTAAAAATTATTAGCAATTATTGCAATCGAACTCTAAATACGTCGGTATTTATGAGTAAGTAAGTTAATTTATTGAAAAGGTATTTATGAGAATAGACCGTGCGTTCACTCCGGGGCTAGCACGCAGGAGAATCGAAAATCGAATCGAAATCCGAATCGAGGAGTTTATATGGCAATTTTATTAGTTCTGCTACTCACCGCCGCCGTGGCGCTAATAAAATTGCCATACAAACTCCTCGATTCGGATTTCGATTCGATTTTCGATTCTCCTGCGTGCCTGCGTGCTAGCCCCACTGTTTCTATTGGCTTAACTGAGAATGGGTCTGTATTTATGATTTACGTTTTAGTGTTTTGTCTGAAATGCATAATGACGCTATCTCTTTTTAACAAATTTAGACGCGAAATCGTCGTTTCGTCTCTGTTCACGATAAAATATCAAAGATTTATGATCGTTTGGTATACTTAATTCAATTTGACAGAATTTCGAGTTACGTCGATATTCTCGCAAACCAGCGATATAGTAACGACATCTAGTGAGCAATAGAGTAATAAGCTTATTTGAAGGCGCCATCTAGTATCAAGTAGTAATAAACTAATACGAAACAAAATTATTAGAGAAAATAGTTTACTCAATATAATAAATCTAAACAAAGTATTTTTTTACAATTTATTGCTAATATTACATATATAATTTGCATTTATATTTTTTATTATAAGAGGGTCTGTTTTAATCACAGATAATATTTCTAGTTTTGACATTTGAAATCAATTTCGCTTATGGCAACTATGTTATATAAAATTCGATGATTTTATTAGTCCTTCAAGGATTCCGAATATAAACTTTATCTCGTGGCCAGAAGGACTACATTCTTTGTGATTTTATCGTTAATAAGACATTTTATCGTTTGAGTGGGAAGAGAATATAAATAGGATTGCCAACAATTTGAGTGACGTCACACCATGGAGGAACCCGCACATATAAAGTTACAATACAGCTGAAAAATACATTTTTTTCGTAAACGTACAATTTTCTAATTAGCAGTATAGAAAAAAAAACTAGAGCAGTGTCCGTCGCGAGTGTGAAACAACAAATTTATCGACCGAACCGCGCTTGTGAAAAAATTGTGTTATAATTTTGTTTCGTTGAAGTTTCTTGGATACCAGATTTTATAATAATTTGTGAGTATTCTTTGTAGCTGCATTATGCGATCGCTAATTTAAAATTGGCTATAAATTTTATGCCAAGGAGATAAGAATCAATCAGTGCTTAGTAGTACAGTTGGAAAAATCTTGTCATGCACACTGCTAAAAATAACGCGTCTTATTTTTGGATGTGATATTTTGTGATTTTGCGACTGCGAGGCCGGGTGAGTGGTGTGAAAGTAATTATTGCGCCTTTTGTGCCTGAAAATAATCAGAACAGTTCGTCCTTGGATCTCTCAAATCAATTTTACTGTCGCACGGTGTCGTATTTCAAGACAAATACATCGAAAAGTGTCGCCCCCGCTGTTATATGAACTACATTTTACAAAAACTTTTAAAAACTCTCAAATCGAACCAAAATAATAGTCCTTTTAGAAGCCTGTGTACTGCATTATAAGCCTTTTGACCTTGACTTCTAGCACAAATTGGATTAAACTCAATTCGCAGTCTGCTTTTCCTAATAGAAAATCTTTTCCATAGCAATATTCAGAAAAAAGTTAAGTAAGATGATTACAATAGTAGGCAATGTATAAATCTATAGATCTATTTTACAGTCATATTGCAGGCAATTGTCATGTTTCAAGGTCTGTAGCATTATGTTGTCAAATCACAACATAACCTCGAAAGAATCTAATATTGCTGTTCAATTATTCTATAGTATATTGCAAACTGACCAAGAGAATTGTATGACTATCATAACATAATAAATCATTGAAGAATTGTTAATGAAACTGTAAAACTGAATCAATATGACTGCACTATAATAGTAACAAACTAAAATTATGACACAAATTGTATGTGAAAAGCTTTTAGATAAAATTGTTATTTATTAAACAACAAACAGGGACAAACTTTTAATAAAAAAGAGTAATAATTTACTTATTTATGTATTAAAGATTGGCATGCCATTTTCTAGATGTGTGTAAATCCGAGTGTCCAGTTAAGTTATTTGCATACCATGTTTCAATACAATAAGGGCTACCATTTTTAAACTTGCCGACCGGTACCAAAGTGCAAACCGTTCACAAGGAAAATGTACAGACACATTTTGATCACTAAACACAAATTTCTTTAATAATAGAAACCTATGCTGCACTTGCAACTCTAGGGGATAAATCAAAACTGATAGCCCCCATTGATTCTGTACCTCCTAAGGCGTGTTCCATGTTCTAGAAGCACAGATTTGCAGAATTATCATTTTTTTTGTCACATTTTATTAGCCTTTTGTGTTAACTTTTCGTGCTTTCTTTTAACTATCCTGTTAAAATTTCCTATAAGAAACACAAAATGAAGCTAACATCAGATGTCAGCACCAGGAAAGTAGTGATGCTTATTTGGAACACAGCTTTATTTGTGAGTGAGTTGAAAGTAATTCTTCCAAACTTTGAAAAAAATACTATGTTTTTCCATAATAAAGCTTAAGGCAATAATAAATATTGAGTGAGGTTAATTATAGAGATAAAAACTATCCTTATCCTTGCGGTTGGAACAATTTACACATTAAGCCAAATTTTATCAAAATCGGTTAAGTAATTTCGGAGTTTATCCAGGACAAACAATGTAACATTAATTTTTTTGATAAATAGATTAGGATTTTTGAGGGTTCTAGATTTGATTTATTTGAATATTTTATGTGAGATCTTTCTTATGTCTCAAAAAGTAATAAAATGAAAGACAGTAAGAATATGCACTACCTTAATCTTACCTAATTTGTTGTTGTTGTTGATCTTGATTATTGTTACAAAATAACTGTTATTCATAAAAACAAGCAAAGTTATAACTAGCCCATAAAGTGTATAGGTTCATGAATAATGAATAATAGGCTGTGACACCCGGTATGTCCCAAAAAATAGTGTCAAGCAGAAGTCCAGAGATAGAGCACCTCTTGGGCTATCTGAATCACCCCCATGTATGTTCCGCAATTTTTTGTAGTTTTCGAGTTATGATTTCTTTACTGAACTGAAACTTGAAAAAATTTACGACATTGAGAATTTACAACAAAAAAAAATTCAAAAAAAATCATAAAAATTAGTCAGGCTGTTACGGAGGAATTCGGTTACAAGCACTGTGACACAAGATTTCTATATTAGATTAATTTGAAATCATAAAAATGTCACAATGAGACACAAGCTTTTCATAGTGTGTAAATATTATTTGATTAGAACATATATAATTTTCAAACATCTAGAAGTATCCGAAATTTCCTGATAATCATGAAACTGATGCATTAGAATATTTGAACATTATCATAGCAACAAAACATTAACAGTATTGATATACTTTGGTTTTGAGACTAGAAAGAAAATTCTCATTTTAAAAAAGATAGAAAAAGCTTACAATTAGTTTCAGCCTTCACATCACTTACCTATCATCGATTAAGACAAAAGTTTGGTTATCTTGTTAAGAAATCATTGTTTTTTATGTTGTACTAAATTTTAATTCCAATAACACCAGTTGTTATATCTATCTTCTTCTATATTATAAAAGGAGAAGTGCTCATCTATAGAAGCACACACAGCTGTAACCACTAATGGTAGAAAAATGAAATTTGGACAGTTGTTTTAATTCAAAATGCTGACGCACACTAAAAAGGGATTTTAAAAAATTTTAACCCTGAAGGGATGAAATAGGGGTTGCAAGTTTGTATGGATTTTTTTTAAATTAGCAACGATTTTGATAAAAATTGAGTTTCATGCTCTTAAAAACATTTCATTGAACACATGTTTCATGGTTTATTGGAATTCACCCCCTTAGGGTGCAAAATAGGGGTTGAAAGTTTCTATGGAAAATATTTAAAATTTGCTCCAACTTCTATGAAATTTATTATTCGAGCTCCTAAATATAAATAACAGTCTTCTATATAATAGGCTACAAAATTATTTTACAGGAAAATATAAATTCCCACGGGCAAACAATAATAATGCAGGTGAAGCCGCAAGTAGAAAGCTAGTCTACCTATATTTATACTATTCTTTCAATAAAATCTCATTATTAGTATGTGCAATTCATCAATTAAGTGCAGTTCAGATTAGGTAGTGTAATTTTGCAGGATACTATGATGAAATTTAAATGTAGACAAGTAGACATGACTGTTATACCTCTGGATAACAATTTTTCTGTGAGCTGTTTACATTTGAAACTAATCATTTACGTTTTTTTCTATTAAGATTTTATTTTAACGTTAGTTTCACATAAGAGAACGTGCCAAAAAATAACCAAAAAATTACCATGTCTAAAATAAGACATGGTAATTTTTTGGCTATTTTAATTCTGATCTAGGAAAGTCCACTACCTAAAATAATGTTGATTTGTAATTGAAAAACTGACATCTTGAAAAGTGATATTTCAGTCCAGTAAGGCTTGCACTTTTGTATAGATTTATGTTTTATGTAGCAGTCTATCCCGCCAAACAATTACCATGTATGAACAAAAATTGACAGATTGCTTACCCTAACTTGACAGCAGTATATTTTGTAAAAAGTATTTTTAATCCATACTAATATTATAAATGCGAAAGTAACTCTGTCTGTCTATCGCGCTTTCACGCCAAAACTACTAAACTGATTTAGATGAAATTTGGTATATACATAGTTTGAGTTCCAGGAAAAGGAAAGGATAGCTTTTATCGCCTCAAATCACCCCTTAAGGGAGAGAAAAGGGGGGTGAAAGTTTGTATGGGGAATCAAATCAATAACCGCTGAACCGATTTAGATGAAATTTGGTATGGAGATAGTTTGAGGTGTGGGGAAGGATAAAGAATAGTTTTTATCCCCGAAATAATAACTTAAAAGGGGAATTTGTAAAGGGAAACAAAAATAATAAAAAAGGTACAAGGAATAAAAAAGGATTTCCATGCGGACGAAGTCGCAAGCAAAAGCTAGTATGTTATAATAGAAGCTATGCCAATGCCTCTACATAAAAACAAAGTGGCATTGTTAAAATAAATCCTATGCTGCCAAGTGCTCATATTTGAAACATTTGAGGATTTTTATTATAATGAAATCTTTTTTTCTAAAAACAGTATTCTTAATGACCCACCCCACCAAATGGCTTTGAAATTGTCATACCATAATTTAATCCAATCTCTGATTACGTACTTTAAATTTCCCTTGTTATATTAGTTTTATAAATGCAAACCTTTTAGTAGATGGAAGGTCTGCACAAAAGCTAAAGGAAGATTTTAATTCAACACAGGATGTCGATAGCTAGAGAAGCAGATTAAGGCGCATAACACATTGCACCGTACACCGCTGCGGTGTACGGAGGGACGAAAACCGCATGCGGCTGCGGCGGCTCGGAACCGTGCCACCGTACGGTTTGCTCCGTATCACCGTCCGGAGCTGCGGTGCACGACGACGCCCCGCATCACCGCATTATCTATGTTGAGATCTATTAAGCGTATGCACGTCCTTTCTACGCAAAAATCCGTACGATACTGCGGCACAGTGTGGCATACCCCGCGGACCGCACCGCATCACCGTCCGGGAGTGCGGTGCCGTCGCGCGCGCCGCACAATCACACGGTGATGCGGTGCGAGTGTGTTATACCCTGCGGTTTTTGTATACAAATTAAGATTCTCCAGTCAAAATTAAAAACCGCAGCACCGCACACCGGAGCGGTGTCCGGTGCAATGTGTTATGCGCCTAATACAGAGGCGCGTTCAGCGCCTCTGGGTGTAGTTGTCCGGTTGTTTTTTAACTCGCTCAAAGGCGTTGAACGGATTGCAACAACCAAATCTTTTATCTCCCTCTTTCACATGATGTTTTATTTCTCTCTCTTTCTAGTAGATGACATTATAGAATATGGCCGCCAATATCATCCAATCACGTAAGAGTATTTCAGTAAGAAACGTCAGAGCGTTTTACAACCATCAAATTCGATGGTTGTTCGGTTGTAACTCGCGCCGACACTCAAAGGTCTTGAACGGGCCGGTTGTTTCACCCGGTTGTCACGCTCGAAGGCATTGAACGGGGTTAGAGCGAAAAGTTGTACTTCGCGCGAAGGCCCTGAACGCGCCTCAGGCTTGCTTTTAGTTCGATGTCAAAAGTCGGATGCAAAAGTCTTGTAAGTTAACACCTCGTTTCATACCCACTGACTGCGCCCTGCGATCTTATTCTCGTAGGATTGAATTTGTGGGAAAAGAAAATGATTGTTTTATGTTTTCATTCACATATATTTATGTGTATTTAGATGGGTTTGTGTTTTCTTATGTGTGCTAGATGCAATACAGTATTGTAAAATATGGAAACACTTACCAGTTTTGATAAAGATACTTGTTTTGATAGTGTTCAAGAAACTAAATGTTGAAAAACATCTCAGTAGTTATCCTATTATGATAGCACTGTGTAAAATTTTCTTGAAAAATATTTTTTGTATAGTAAATTCTACTGCTTGTAACTACCCCATTGGTGGTGTTCTATCACAATCAATATAATCTTAGTTTCAATTCTGTTGGTAATACAATGAGATCCCGACGCGCCTTTCTCAGTTACACAGGGACAGCTATCAGCAATGTACGACATGATCATACGTTGCTGCGCACCCTGAGACTCGGAGCACAGTGTTTATCGCAACCCACAAGCAAGGCAAAGTACATACCTCCACCCAGCAGGAGCTAACAGCCAAATAACGCAATGTTGATTAAGTGAGGTCAGTGTGTCAATACTGTCAATACTCTTGTGCTGGCAGGGTAGGGCTTTAGCTCGGTTACGTGCAATCAACTCATTGCGGGAATTCACAGCTCGTCGCTTAACATCAAGCGAATCGTAATCTTGTATTACCACACCCACTTTGTGTAAAAAAGACTGACGTGGACATTTGTTTCTTGATTATGAAAGAGATCCTTTGACTTGAAACTCAAATCAATTCTCTTTGTTACAGATACAAGTGACTGAACAAACAAAACATGCAAAGAAAGCGACCGCCGTCCAGAATAAAACACTATATTAACTAGACCTATCTAGTCACTAGGCGATGTTATATATTTATTAGTTTAAGGAAAAGTTTAATATATACCGCAAAAATGCCTGTAGTGTCGCCGTCGAGGTACGCCTCCACTTCCTCAAGCCTTTCGGGGTCATTCAGGTCTACCCTGACGTCCTCATCTAGTCTGGATAAGCCTTACTACCGCACCACTAGCGGAACATACATGTCCTCGACTTTAAGAACCACATGCGGTGATAGAACGACAGAGTATCGGTCGAGATATTCAGACGTGGATGGCAAAAGGGAGAGGAAGACTTCCCTAGTAGAGTACTCAAGGAACTCCCGAGCTCCGAGCGTAACGGACTCTGACAGCGGAATCTCAACAAGGTACAGATCTGAACGCAGCGAATCCAGGTCGAGAGATATTTCTACGACTAGAAGTGAAAGCAGCAAAACATCGAGTGACCCTTTGCCGAGAAACAAAAGAAGTGTTATAAGCACAGCAGCCTTAGCAATGTCTACGGCGGAGCTATACAATAAGTATTCGCCAGCGAACTATGTACCTTTACCGCAACGGCTGAAGGAACAACAGCAAAACCAGAACAGCTATGGCGAAATATCAAGATCCAAGTCCATCTCGAATGACATCGGTAGGCCGCCCACCTCGGACCTCAAGGGCTCGAGACGCCCAAGAAACTCCACGGCGGCCACAATAGCGGAGGTAACTATGACATTACACCCAAGTCAATACGTTTGCGTGTCTGCGAAATTCAATCGACTAAAGCCTTAATATTGACGATCTTCTCGTTATGTAGACTTGTTTTGAGCTACATTACTGTTGCTGAAATCTTAGCGTACAATAATTGTTTTTAGAAAGAGTAACGATTATCTAAATGTTTCAATTCATTTAATACCTATTTATTGCTGTTGACACCTTTGAAAACATTCTGTTGATACATTTATAAATAACTTTACAGTAACATTGGTATTATGAATTTTCGCGCGTTAAACTTAGTATTAATTTTCATTTTTACATTCAAATATACAAGATGTTTAAATTTATTAATTTTACACATAGGAACTAAAGCTTCAAACACCAGTGATGATACAGGGAGGTAAATTTTGTTGTAATAGTGAATAATCCACTAGACTTAGAAGGTGTCATGTGAAATTTTCGAAATGGTGTTAATTCAGATAGAAAAAAAAACTTAAATGTAACATAGAAGAACTAGTGAATTATGTTACTTTGGAAATATATTTGCCAATAGGATTGTGGGAGAATTCTTTAATTCAAACTCAGACAATTTATGGTTATTTTAGATGGTATACATTTGCATGAATATAAATTACTACTTAATTAATTCGCAGCTATCATTTTTATTTATAAAATAGTCGTTGTACCTTTTTGACCAAGCATCGAAAAGGAAGATGAATTTGCTAAGATAAATGAGGATAATACAAGAGTTTGTGAGTACTTGAGTTCGGTGTAATCATTCAAATTTCATTTGACATGTGAATGTAGACAATTATTATTGTATTGTCACTAAGTAATAGATCCATAGATCCACTATCATCGTCATTCAATCTGAATTAACACCAAGGTCAGTGAAAACATCCATTTTGCCATTCCATTCTAAAACTATCCAAGTTTTGATGTTTACATATTTGTCTGTCCATCAACAACCAGATTTTCTAAACTGTCTGGCAAAATTTCGCAGGCACACAAAGTGATGTGTGCAAGTGTGTGCGTGTGTGTGTATTAACAATCGCACTAAGAACTTAAGCAAGGGGGTTTATCCAATTTGACGTGACTTCTGTAAGTTCACTGAGTTGAAGATGAATTCAATTATAATTTCAATGAAAATTTTTAAGTGAAGCTATTTTTTTGATACAGCCTTAAGATATTTAATTGTTATTTAGAGATGTTTTCGTCCTGCAATAATATAATAATAAAATATAATCTCAAATGCATAAACCTCCTCGAAGCTTGCCAGCTTACAGTAGATACGCTTGGCAGGCAATCTTGCGCTTTCTCGTTCCGAAAGGGCATACAATCAATTGATGGTGTCTACAAATTTATAGGAAATGTTTGTCTCAATATTAACAACTCAATCTACCTACAAATATTTCGACGAAAATATCGATCAAGCATCGCAGTTACTGATATTTTTTTTAAACCGTAAACGTGAAGGTTATAAATGGTGCTTATTATTGGATGGTCTGTTTCAATGTAGGTGACATTTAAAATAATATTTATTACTATGATTTATTTTTCAATATATTAAATACAAACTTATTGCAAAATTATTAGTATTTAGCCGCCATATAACAAGAAAAAATACATTCGTAGTTAAAACAGACGGTAATTGTTTTCTGGACATCATCTATTGACGTTTTGTTTTTGAATTATGTCCGAATCTGTAAAAATGTATATTGAGTTACTAAAACTACCCTTTCACGTACTTTTGCGAAGTAGGTTAGATGTTACTACCTTTCGGAGCTTACGGAACTCATATATTATTTTATTATAGGTATCAAGAATATTTTATTAATTTAAATGATTTCTAGAAAAGATTTCAATTAGAAATTATCTTAGAAATGAAATATCACTTACGACAACGTTAATGTTATGAGTTCTTAAGTCTCTGAAGCACGTTGGGTGTATCTACTAACACACACACAATCACACGCCCACAGTTTTGCTATATATTGCTATAGACACCGAAAATAAGTGTTAATTTTGAAACCAGAGACCGGAAGGCAGAAGATATAAGGAAAGCTCACCGAGCTACGCCAAAAGGAACTCTATGACAAATGGCATTAAGGACAATAACGGCAACGAAGTGCCGTCAGTGTCTGAGATACGAAAGAGGTTCGATCAAAAGATGACTGTGACAAAACTGCCCGCTAACGATTCAAAATATTCAAAGAGCTCAGTAGAACAGTACTTGAATCAATTGAAAGACTGCGAGAATGGAACGGTTGGTTACACGAAAATATTATCTAAAGATGACAAACCTGTTCCTGTGCACTCTTACGCTGAGAAAAACGGCATCAGCCACAGATGGGATGTCGCTTCGTCATCTAGGTCCAATTCAGCGTCAGACTTATCAATTAGCAAAACTATTTCGGAGCCAGTGAGCTTATCCAAACCATCCTTTGACAAAACAAACACAATGTCTGCATCTATGACAACAAAACTTCCGTCGGATCGTTTAGCGAGCATCAAAAGTCAATTAGACCCGAACAATCCTATTGGCAAAATTTTAGAAAAGTCCACAGTGATACAAGTTGAAAACGGCGACATAGACCACAAAAAACTTAGGAGTAGTCCCGAAATAGCGAGCAGGAAAGAGAGCTTGAAGAACGACATAGAGAGACAGGTAAAGGTACCAAAACACACATCTAACTTTGCGTCGTATATACAGATATCACAACCGGTCGCGTCTGGTACAGCCGTCACTAACGGGCACGATGACCAGCTAGAAGTGTCAGAGAGAAGAACGAAAGCCAACCTCAAGTACATCGATTGCGACAAAGACGACAGATTAGTTCTCGACAATGACATAGATTCGCCGAGCGGGACTGGTTTCGAAAACAAAACTTTTGAACACGAGAACTTCTTGAAGAAGCGTACGGAGAAAAATGGGCTAGATGAAAACGGTTTGCAAGACGATACGAAATCAATGGAGACCAGTACAGAGAGTACGTTAAGCGAGCCCACAGAAGATTCAAGTCCGGATACGCCGTCATCACGTAGAAGAATGCTGGACGTGAAAAGCTTTGATGACGCCAAAACGGTGAGTAAGCCTTCATTTTGAATAGGATTTTGTGAAAGCATATAATATTGGTCTTATTAAAATTTGCTCTTTGTTTATTATATAAGATGTGCAACATGTTATATTGCTTTTATACTATGATGATGAACTATTACGCGAATCAATATCTTCTTTGTAAAATTTAATTTCTCATTTGAAGCCAAAGTTATTGCCCGCACAAAATTCATAAAATGCATTATTTTTATTTTCTTGTATTTCTTTGGTACTTGTTGGTTCACTTTGAATACATTTTCAAGTTTTTTATTGTTTATAATCTTCACACATGTTTAATTTTATGATAAATTATGAGTAATTCTTAATATAATTTCTATCAATTTCTTATCGCGTTTTGGAGATCATTATTAATTCGCTATTTAAAAAAATCGTTTTTTAAATAGTTTGAAATCCTACACATTTTTGAACAAAGGTAAGTCCAGTTGTTCCTGTTCCTAACAAGTTTTAAGTAAGCATTGTAAGTAATAATAAGTGACGAATAAATCTGTCTTAGATGAAAATAAAGTTTAAAAGCAACACAATGTGGACATACTTATATTGGAATATGTTCGTCCGGAGATACATAACGCTGAATGTAATGAACGCAGAAATGAAATAGACAGAATAAAGGTAGAATGGATATGGCTGTATAGAATGTTTATTTTGTGTTCAGTTTCTAATTTGACTCTAGAATCTTGGAATTGAATCATCTAGTGAAATTACGTCTACGTCTTTATTTATATATTTGTAATGGCGATATACGTACAATACTGCGTTTGAGACAAACGTCATCCCGTGACGTTTCAGGTAGACAAAGTGATTGGTACCGTACGTTACCCCTAGTTTCCCTATTCATTGACGGTGAAAACTCGCGATAAAGACGTTAATCGTGCAAGCTTTTAGCAACAGATACTCCTTTTACATGCAAACTACCAAAGTTATTAAGAGAGGAGACGTCGGATAAGTTATCTTAGATAGGTATGACGCTGAAATAGATAATGCCTCAGCCGAATAGGAAGTTAATGCTGTTCATGATGGACCACACATCGGGACAGAAATAGTCGACCTCATTGCTTCTAATGTCGCTGAACTCTTTCTCACTCATACGACGCTATCTATGTAGGTATTGTGCGTTTTCGACCGAAATAGATTTTTGGCGAAGTGCGATAAATTCGGTCGGAGGATTCCTGTCTAGTAGTTGGGACGCTGACTGGCTCGATTGTATATTATTTCTTATTTTGATCGCGGCTTTGAGTGATTTTTTTATACCATATGGGCCTATGAGCCTACGGAAGCTCGGGTCCAGCGTCACTTCCGCGCTACAATTTCGAAATTCCACATCGTCGCCAGCATAATTATTGCCAGCGTCGTTGTCCCCATTGAGCACTGCAAATCTCACTCACGCGCAGGAAAACTTCATAACAACGTTTAATACCAGTCTCCTGTAACTTGGAGGTACTTCGTAAGTCGATCCGCGGCTGCGCATTGCAAAGATAAACTCTATGCCTCACCTGTCTTATTGATAAATATTTTCATTGTTAAGGTTATGAATAATGTCGAGTTGTGTGTTGGCACTTTTCTGGATTCGCCTGATCGCTTTCTTATCGGATTCAGTGCAGACAATAAGCATACCAGCACGTGCGTTAAAACGCGCGAACGCGAACGCCTTGATTAATCTTCCGCAACAGACCCTAGTACATACGTACATATGCATTACCGTTATATAGTTTAGATTCAAGGTTTTTTTACTGTCAATAGATTTGTGTTAAACCTAAACGTATCTGATGAAAATGAACTACATCGGTCTTACTAGGTAAGAGACTGGTGTTATCTATTTGGTTTTATTAGTTCTGGAACAACAGAAAGGAAAGGAAATCTGCAATGAAGAAAGCTTATATTCATGATTAATTGACAATCGACTTCTTGGTTACAAATATTACAGCCGCACGCTAAAGTTGAAGTTAATAAAATCAACTTCACTCCAACCAATGATCTCTAGCGACTGTACCGTGCCTGCGCGCCGGGTGGAACCCAATATGATAAATTTTAACGTTAGGTAGAGATATAATAAAGTTTCCTCGAACAATGCAAAGTAGAGACTATCTGCCCTCTTTCTAATACCGGCATCTAAAAATATCTCGCAAAATGTAACGCTGCTAATAAAGAACCACATCGCGATCAATCACTGACATTTTTCAATTCATTTGCGATTCTAGCGGTAACAGTGGCCATCTTTTGCGGTTTGCGCGAGATTTTCCGCACGGCATTGTGATAACGCCACAGTAAAATCTGTGCTAAATAGGAATGTAAGGCGTCTAAAAATATCAACGTATCAATATATCGTATCAGTATAAAACTTATGGTCCTATTATAAAATTCAGAAACGTAAAATATTTTTTTGAATCCCCCATAAAATTGTTAGGCCTGTGAAAAAAATATAAGTAACAGTGGCCATCTTTTGCGGTTTGCGCGAGATTTTCCGCACGGCATTGTGATAACGCCACAGTAAAATCTGTGCTAAATAGGAATGTAAAGCGTCTAAAAATATCAATATATCGTATCAGTAACTATAATTCTTATGGTGCTATTATAAAATTCAGAAACGTAAAATAATTTTTTGAATCCCCCATAAAATTGTTAGGCCTGTGAAAAAAAATATAAGGAATTAGAAAATATTAGAATATTAAAATATTAGAAAATAAATATAAATAATATAGTTTCGTTATCAGTTCCTTTTCTAATTCTGATTGCGAAAATAAATATTTTATTAATATAAGATTAAAAATATTGGGATTTTGCGAAGTCGATTGTATTGCCGAATCCCTGATATCGATAAATATCGATATTTTTTGACATCGATCTATAGATATTTTAACATATCTTTTTCTCACTAGTGTGAAATAAGCGAACTAACGTTACGGCTTTCACATGAAATAATCAAACGGAGAAAAAATAGAATGCACCCTGGGGTCTAGCAAATCTTTGCAAAAGAGTAAATGGCAACCCCACAAAACCATTATTATTGCAACACTCATTAATTGTCATTTCTGTCGTGTGAGTATATCTTCCGTCAGTTAAAACATTTTATTGAGTGAATAAATTGAAACCATCATGATGAAACAATACATATAAAAGCGATGTTAGGAACTTACTATCTATGATCGTGAAATAGTATAGTAATAATAGTAAAACAGTCATTTTGCGGGAACGACAATGTGTTCAAAAACCGAAAGGTTGACAGATAAGCTTGTTGAAACAGTTTTGATGCTTTGTATTTTATTCCACTTTTATGTTTTCTTTTTTAAATTGTTCTTATCGAAGTCTTTTAATTCATATAGAATTAAAGAAGAAAGAAAGAGTTTATGTGATGTTTCGATATCAGTCAGTTCCTTTTCTAATTCTGATTGCGTAAATTAATATTTTATCAATATAAGATTAAATCTATTTGTTGGAGAGATATTAATGGTTACGTATACAGGGTGTAACTGAACACCCCAATAACATTTAAGGGTATGTATCCATCAGAACATCACATCTCCCTGGGTCGCAGGACAGGAAATTAGTGGCCTGCTCTGCCTACATGCCCGGAGAGGAGACGGACCCGTCGTTGCAACTGGCCGGCCTGGTGGATTACTGCGAGGAGCAAAATGTGGACCTGCTCCTTGGCTGCGACTGCAACTCGCATCACACATCATGGGGTAGTAGCAATACGAACCCAAGAGGTGAGTTTTTGCATGATTTCATGCTTTCTAGGAATTTGACGGTGCTTAATGAGGGACACAGTCCCACATTCATCACGGCAGCCCGAAGTGAAGTCCTAGACATTACCCTCTGTACGTCGCGCTTAGTGAACCGCATTCAGGGATGGCACGTCTCAGAGGAGGCTTCACTATCCGACCACAGGTACATTAGATTCGACATAGCAGCTAAGCTTGACAAACAAATCGAATCCTATCGTAATCCTAGGCATACAAACTGGGAGGGCTATCGGGAGAGCCTGAAACAGAGCCTGGGGACGATACCAGCCGTGAAAACTGTAGAACAACTAGAATATGCGGCAGGGGCAGTATCCACAGGCATCTTAACAGCCTATGAGAATAACTGCCCCTACACCACCAGGGAAAGTAATCGTAAAGTGCCCTGGTGGAACAGCAAATTGCAATCCCTTAGGCAAAAAGCCCGCTCTCGCTTCAATAAAGCAAAAAGGGATGGGAATTGGGAAGCCTATTCTCGGACCCTAACGGGGTTCAATAAAGAGTTAAGGAGGGCGAAAAGGAGATCTTGGGGTAGGTTCTGTGACATGATCAACAGCACAGCCCATGCCGCAAGGATTCACAAATTGATATCCAAGGCGCCTCCTTCCCATATTGGCTTGCTCAGGAAGCCAAATGGGACTTTCACGTGCGACGCAAAGGAGACCTTAGAACTCCTAGCCCAAGTGCACTTCCCGGACTCGAGGGTAGTTGAATCATCCGAGGAGCTGCGGTCATTCTCCAGGCCTAGGCCGAAAGTGGATGATTGGAGAAAAGCCTCCTTGATTATCGGCCCTCAACGGGTGGCTTGGGCTATTAACAGCTTCAAGCCATATAAGACTGCAGGTGAGGATGGCATTTTCCCGGCCCTACTACAACAGGGTAAGAATATCCTCCTCCCAGTCCTAGTGAGGATCCTCAGAGCTAGTTTAGCATGGGGGTACCTCCCAAGTCTATGGACTAAGGTCAGGGTTATATTTATTCCCAAAGGAGGGGATAAAGATAGGGCCCAACCGAAGTCCTACAGACCGATCAGCCTATCCTCTTTTCTCTTGAAAACCATGGAAAAGGTAATCAACCTATATGTAAGGGAAACGCATCTGGCAGGCGACCCCCTACATTTAAGGCAACATGCCTACCAGAAAGGAAAGTCAACGGAAACTGCCTTAATCGATCTGACCGATAGACTTGAACAAGCGCTCGAAGATAAAGAAATAGCCTTGTGTGCCTTTCTGGATGTTGAGGGTGCCTTCGATAACACCCCAACAAGAGTTATTGTACGATGTCTGCAAAACCGCGGCATCGATCAATTAATAATCTCTTGGATAGAGGCAATGCTCACAACGCGAACAGTGAAAACCACGCTGTTGGACTGCACATTAACCGCCAGGGTGACTAGAGGGTGTCCCCAGGGTGGGGTGCTCTCTCCACTGTTGTGGTGTCTGGTCGTTGACTGCCTTATCCAGGAGTTGAACAATGCGTACCTTCCCACTCAAGGATACGCAGATGACCTGGTGGTCCACATAGTTGGAAAATGTCCTTCAACTATATCAGGTCTCATGCAACTCGCTCTTAATAAGATCGAACAATGGTGCTGCCAGGTGGGGCTGTCTGTGAACGCCAGCAAAACCATAATAGTTCCTTTCACTAGGAGGAGGAATTTAGACGGCCTCAAGCCTCCTAAACTGTTTGGAAGAACTATTGAATTCTCTCAGAATGCCAAATACCTTGGGATCCACCTGGATCAAAGACTCAACTGGGGTATACATATAGGCAACATTATCAAGAAGGCCAAAGCAGCGCTAGGTATCTGCCGTAGGCTAACCAGCTCCAGGTGGGGACTGAAACCCAGTCACCTTCTCTGGCTTTACACCGCTGTGGTAAGACCTATGGTTAGCTACGGGTGTATAGCTTGGTTTAAGCAGACTGCAGTAGGGACCACCATAAAGGCCCTGGAAAGCCTGCAAAGATGTGCCTGCTTGATGATTACGGGGGCTATCTCATCTTCTCCCATCCTTGCAATGGAGGCTATCCTGAACCTCCCACCACTCCACCTGTTCATACAGGGGGAGGCTAGGATGGCAATGCTCCGAGCTGTGGAGGGGGGCAGATCGAGATGGAAATCCCAAACCATGAGGAAGCTACAGGGCAGCCTAATGGTTAATCCTGTCATGGCAATGCCAGCCGATGCCATGATTGAAACTTTGGAGTTCAAGAAGAACTACAAGGTCATGATTCCTAATAGGGATGAATGGGACGAGCAAGTCCCTGAGCCCTTTAGGAAAGCTAACCAGACATGGTACACTGATGGCTCTAGGAAAGAGGGCCAGTCAGGTGCAGGTGTCTTCGGAGGTAGTGCGAAATCCAGGAGAACCACGTGCCTGGGCGCATATGCCACCGTATTCCAGGCAGAAATGTATGCCATTATCGACTGCGTTCACGCAAACATGTCGAATGAGGGTAAGAACATCCTCATCCTGTCAGACAGCCAAGCTGCTCTAAAAGCGCTTGATGCTGTAGAATTCAAGTCCAAAATCACCTTAGAGTGCAAGAAAGCCTTGAATGAATTGGGGACCAGGAACTCGGTAATGATTGGCTGGGTTCCAGGCCACTCCAATATCCGAGGCAATGAAATTGCCGACGAACTGGCGAGGGCTGGTTCCGAGAGCGCTCTCATAGGACCAGAACCAGCTTGTGGCATTTCGAGGGGGATTAAAAAGAGAGTCCTCAGAGATTGGGTACAAACACAAGCCCGACTCCAGTGGGCCCATTCCCCTGGACTACTGCACTCGAAATTGCTCATTAGGGAATTTTCACCCGGAGTTGCAATACAAAACCTCCAACTAAGCAGGAGCCAATTAAGGGCGCTCACTAGAGCCCTAACTGGTCACTGCAAACTCAACAAACATCTGCATAGAATGGGCCTGACTAATGTTCCCACGTGCAGATTTTGTGGTGAGGATGAAGAGACACCATTTCACATTCTTTGTGAATGTCATGCTCTCATCCACACAAGGAGCCGAGCTCTGGGTGGACCTAGTCTGCCACCACATGATGCGAAGGCTCTGTCTCCAAAGAAGGTTATTGGCTTTTTCAACGCCGCGGGCCTATTTGGAGACCTTTAAAATAGAGGGGTCGGCCACAATAGATCTGTACAGGTCGCAGTGGCCCGCTGGGGGACGCCCCTCCGTCGCCCCCAGTATCCCCTCGTACTCCAGATAGATAGATCCATCAGAAGTAGAGATTCTGTAGGAAAAATATTAGCGCTAACAAACCTTCTTTTTTTTCCCATACAAACTAAATAAATTATTTTTTGGTATTAAGTGCCGACAACCCTACGTAGGCGTACGAGGAATACTTCGCTCACGTCATTAAAACTAAATTAATTATTTTTTGGTATTAAGTACCGACAGCCCTACGTATACGTAGGAGGAATACTACACTCACGTCTGTCACGTGGCATTTTGTGTTTAAATTTCTTTTGAGTTAAGAGCTGATTATGGTTGTCACTTGAAAGTTTTTGCTTTCAGTTGAAAATCAAATAACTGTGAAAGTATTAGGGTTCCAGGTCTCAGACAAGCACCGAAGGTCCATTTAGTATCTAACTTATATGCCCCTTAAATGTTATTGGAGTGTTCAGTTACACCCGGTATAATACGCTGGTATATGTTATGTATTATCGGGACCCAGCCATATAACAAAAAAAATATATTTTAGGGTAGAATTTAGTTATTGATATAATATGCTCCATTTTTATAGAATCACAAAGTATCAAGATTACTATTTATGATATACTTGAATAACATTCAAATTTTTTTTTATATACCTTTTCATTTTGGCCTATGCAAAGTAAGAAATGAAATTTAATTGTATGTTTTATTAAAATTAATGTTTTATCATGACTGTCAATTGACGAATTTATAAATTATGACAAAAGATGACTTGCAATTTAATTGTATATTTATTACAATAAAATAATAAGCTTCACCTGACTCTATTGTCATGTTGTTACACAAAAAAATAAGATATATCGACGCCTAAATATATCGATATTTATCAATATCGACGATACGACGATATCGATATATTAGTATCGAAAAACAACTCGATATTGTGACGAAATATCGAAAATCCAAATTAAATACAAAACCGTGAAAAATGCTGTTACTGGCAACACTGGTCTAAAAAATTATTCTGTTCTCGACGCTAATCTATTGTTGTAATCTGTGGTGAGTAGTGTGTGTCAAGGAGATGAACTGTTGAGTCCACAGTGTAGTACAGCGAATTGTCATCCATCATGTTGACTTTACCAAGGAAATTTCTGAATTTCTCTCTAAAACTGTAGTAAACCAGAGTAATGTACTGCGAATGGTCACCATCATAGCCCATCGTATAGAGGGGCTATTAAACTACATTGGATTTGAAAAAGCTTTTAAATAGGAAAAATATCGCTTCATTATCAATATATCGGCGTACTAGACCGATATATCGATATATAAGTATCGACTAAATTCGATATATATCGATATCGATATATCGATATATAAGTATCGACTAAATTCGATATATATCGATATCGATTTTTTTAAAAACGTTGCATCCCTAGCTCTATGCCGGAGACCAAGCTGCATGGTAGGAGGGCGCGGAGCGATCCGCAGTCCGATCTCTTTTTTTTTTTGAGGAACCTATGCTGTTAGCCGCAGATGGCTGTTACAGCTTTACCTCAATTATTTATAAGAAGGCGAGAACTTTGGTGTATCCTCAAGCTTCGTTTGGTAAACCAAACCTGATGGATTTCTATCTCAGAGAGGCATCACCACGGAGGTGTCCCGCTCTCTGAGTAGAATCACCAGGCGGTTATAGCCGGTGCGGGGAACAGTCCGATCTCTACTAGTAAATCGCCCCTAAATATGGAAAATACTTATTATGACAGGTGACGTTGTGACGTACCGTTTCCGGCGCGCGTTCGTGTCTGAGTCAATTGACTCTTTCGAGAGTTTTCTTCACAGGTAACACATTAATTTTAGCCTCGCTGATACACGCTCGCGTTCGTCACTGCACAGATGTATTTTTGAATAAGTCTCATGCGGTGGACAAAGTGCAGAATTAATCGTATATTTATACAGGGGGATTAAAAGAAACATGTATAGTTATGTAACAACGTTTTTAGTAACTACGTATGATACGTCATACGTATGATTAGTACGTGACTCTATCTATACTCAGGAACAAATTTAGAGGAACACTACACTTTTTACATTGATACTTTTCAACATCATATCGATGTGTGATTGACCTTAATGCGTTTGTTTGATTGTTATTCAGGATTCATGACCAAGGCCATAACGGATAATGACAAAATTTCCCTATCTGTTACCTGGAGAAGAACGGTAACGTTTAATGGTGCTTTTTAATCACAATCGTACAACTGGTTTCCGCGGTGAATGTTTTTTTTTTGTAGCGAATCCGATGGCTAGAAAGCTGGTAAAACTAAATATGGTTTCGTATGCTGTAAAACACAGCGTTATCAAAACTAGAAGTGAATTTTTATCGTTCCTCTAAATTTGTCCCTGAGTATATATTTAGTATTTTGCATCAAGAGAGAGAAAGCCCAGTTTGTAGTTTAAAGTTTTAATGAAGTACCTTCATCCACCTCACACGGAACCGTAGTCAATTAATGTTCTTGCGAGTAAGTGAGGTCGCCATCGCCAAAGCGTATTAGGGAAGTCATCAGCACACTGAGTATGCTGGCTGCGGCTCTGTGTAGGTAAAACGCAAGTGTCACGTTCATTTATCGGCTACGGTAACCGCTTAGGCTCTATAGATACCATACATATCAATTTTTCTCCGATGTTTAAACTTAAAGTCAAAATACTCTGTCTGTTGAACCCAATGGTTGACTGGCAGAAAATGCCATATGGCATATGGCATAATTGTGCATTAAAGATTTAATAAATAAATAAATACCATTGCCACGACTGCAATGAAATTGCACGTTACAACACACCGACTGCAATTGAATTACACGTTGATAGGAACTTTCACTGAAGTCTCGCCGACTACATTCAAACTGTATCTTAATGACAATTTCGCATTCAGGGTGCAGTCGAGATGCAGTCCATCTGTTTGTGTGGAACCTTAACATGTGGTTGTATGCCGCCTAAATTGTAAAAAAAGAACTTCTTTTATTCACTTTATGTATTCTTTGCGTTCGAAACAAAAGTAATTATTGTAAGATAAATATAACAAAGAAGTCGAAGCTATTTGTGTGAAACCCAGAATATTGTAACTAGGTCAATGGCGATGATTAGTATTACTGAAGTATGTACTTAAGCAGCTTCAGACTATCACATCGTTGAATAAGAACTGGAAACTAGACTATGCGGAATTGAGTATATTTTAAGGCATAAATAACAATAATAAAAAATAAACAGTTGAAAAGTGGGCCCCCATTGCATATTCCAAGACCTTAGAATATTATTCTAAGACCAAGACGCTGTCGCTGGTTTTCCATTGCAATGAAAACTCGAAAAACGAGGTTGTTTCGTAGAACGAAATTGTATGTGTCATGTGAAGAAACGTCAGGTGTCATTTCGGACGGAATTTTTGCTATGTTTTTCACGTTTACAATAGTTTTGATATTAAAACAAATTATACGTGCATTTCGTGTAGTATTCAGTGCTGTGCGATGAGTTGGTAGTGCTATTTTCCAATTGGGAGAAAAATTCGTCGTTCGTAAATATAAATATAACGTTAAAAGTTTCCGTTTTATAAGTAGGTAGGTACTCGCCGAATCTAGTGCTCGAAAATGACCGCGCTCGATTATATTGGTATTCGTCCATCATCACAATCGGGACAGTTCCCGCTGAAAAGCCTGATATCGTATTGATGGACCGGACGAAGTGTGTATCCCTTATGATGAGAACCTGGTACACGAAGTTACCCGACATGTAGTCAGTGACGTCCATTGAGATCATACCAGATATATAAACTCTTCATAATCGTCTGAAGATATTAGGACTGCGTAACGGACGTTTGATTGTGAGGCTCCAATGTGCTGTGCTATCTTGTCGTCCTGTCCTGATCCTCGGTCGTTTGGCCTCTGCGGATCTTACAGATCTTTATGGGGAATTTATGTCCAACACTAGTGTCTCTCTGGTGGTTAAAATGATTATTATTAGCAATGATTTCGTTAAATACTTCTTTCCGTAATTTCTGATGGCTTAGTGCATGCAAAAATAAGCAATTTATAGTCCATATCAATTTAAAATGCTCAAAATATAAGCAATCCTTTACTCCTTTCTTAATCTTTATTGATTAACACATTTTAATGTATGTATTGTTATAGGTAAAAAAACGCAATGTTTACAGTTTATAATATAATTTTACCAAAGCAATATAATATTCAGTTAGAAACGCTTTCTTAGGTAATGTTATGTATACGTATGTAACTTAATTTCATTTTTGTTAAGACCGTTCACAATCTAACGAAAATATTGATCTGTGAGCTCTTAAGTATTAAGAAATTAATGTATAATTTCTATTACTTACACAAAAATTAAATTATTGAAAAAAAACAATCGAATAATAGAATATTGAAACAGTTGGTAACGCTGCTGTAAAAAAATCCTGCATAGTACCATAGAAATACATATACTTCTTTTTACTATTTCATAATTTTGAACGACAGTGAAATGATTTTTTATTACAAAATAGATACTAGCTATTTTGTCTTCTCAACATACCTATCGTTTGTTATTCAGTGATCCAGTATTCCAAAAATCAGTAAATATATACTTATTAGCATTACTATTATAATTCTTGAACCTGGCGAGCGACTATTAAAGCTATGCAATAAGCAAACCCTATGAAAGAGTAGATTTTGTTAACTTGTCTGGCCTTAATAACTTAATAACTTGTCTGGTCTTAAAAATATGTAGAGGACTACCAATATTATTAAGCTTTTGCGTGTTTTTGATTGAAATGGACTGTGGATGTCGATGTTTGTTGGTTTTGTCAATATACAGACTCCTTTCTGGAGTTGTTCAAAACTCTCGACTACAATGTCGCATTAAGATAAACAATGCTTCTGATTAGCTGAGGACAGGACTTCTGAGTCCGCTTGGCTAGTCACCATCGTCTTATGTTGCCACAAGCACAATCAGAGCCAATCTCTGTTCAATGTCACCAGATCCTATTTTTCTGTTTTTTCGTTCGCACTTATGGTTATGTGGTATCCTCAATTTATCATTTCATTAGGTGAAATAAAAACCAAGACCTTCTATGTTTTGTGAAAACTGTCCTGAAACAACTTTAAAACACGGCGTTAAGTTCACAAATCGCGGGTTACGTCATCTTAAGTTTCTTACGTCAACTAAAGTACCACGCCTCGCATGCTACCTACCGCAACAGAGCAGGCAAATATTGCTCATCCAAATGTTTATTTAGTTCGCCTCAGATTAGATGGCATTTTACAATAATTTAAATGCACGTTCAGGACTGGGAGTTGATCCTTAAAGATTTCAAGTGTAAGGTGAGGCGACTCTTTTAATTCATATTTGATCACCCAAATCATACCCCTTACAGTTATATTTAGACCCATTGAGTAGGTTTTGTTCAATTCCAGCTTTTGGGCTATGAATTATATGTAGTTAAATCCATATACACTGTGAATTTTAACTTATCCGAGTCATTGATGCCAATTTCCTCCTTATGTTACTTCAGTCATTCATGTCGTTTGTAGTCTTTGTATAGTAAAGTTACATAACCCAGTCCGGTGGAACTTTCGATATCAAAATAATTTATTTCTTCAGAATTTATGTCTTCAGCAATCTACATAGCAAGTTTCATAAAAATCTGTCCATTTTTTTTGCAAATGTTGCATTTATGATGTTAGTAGGGTGGCTACAAGAAGCATGTCATATAAAATAGTTGCTGTCATATAGATATGTAGCAATAATCATATCGACCTATTCTAAACCCTGCCCTTTTTGGAATACTTAATATTGGGTGTTGCAGGGCACTGTTCTGGGACCATGATTCGGTATTGTATCAGAAAATACTACTTATCTCTTTATAATCATGCAATTTTAGGTATCAGAGTATATTTCATAAATTTAATTCAAGCTGTATGTATTAGTTTTGACTTAGGTTTTCGAGATGCCATCAAATTAAACGCCGTTTAAAGATGTTTAGACTTAGTAAGATAGGCATGCAATCGTGACTTGTTTAAACACGCTATCTACTATATCAATGCTATCTCTGAAACACGTGGTTTGTATTATACTCTCAAGGTTTTACCATCTGTTTCTGTTATCAAACGTTACTACGGTGCGTAGTTGTAAAAGGCCTTCGAATAAAGCATAGGTACTAAAATATGCGTATAGTATCTTTTTCTATAGATTCTGACAATTTCAGTACCACGTAATGATATTGCAGGCGTATCGATACTTTTTGTCAATGTCATTGACATCTTTAACTTTTTATAATGAAAAGGAAAAAAAATCGATAGATTGTATTGTAAGATAAGTTCTACTTGTACGCGATGGTACTGTATTTTTTTTCGGTCGCAAACTATAATTTAACCGTGTTAACTTTCGTACGATTGTGTAAGTTGGCAATGGTATTATTGGCCGGGGAACGCGCCAGTAGATAGATCAGTGCACGCGTCGCGCCCGCCCGGCGACCAGTGACGTCACGCGACGAAATGCCGTTTTCCGCGGGAATAACGCGCCGCCATCTTGCGCCAACTGTCACTTTGACACGATCAACTTTCGCCGCTTCCGCCTCGGCAGGCCAGCATTTCCACGCGACCATAGATTCCTAATTCGAATGTCTAATGACCTTCGCGCGCATTTAGGTCTTTGCCATATTATCGAAAGTGATAATCGTACAGTGGGTTCGATGACGTAACTTCTACTTGTGTACAAGTTGTAAAGAAACTATAAGACTTTTAAAAATATTTTTTTTAAGAAATCACGAAAGCAATTTGATAAAAACAATAGTGTCAACAATCTACGACTGAATGAGCAATGACAGAAAGATACGTTTGTCTGAAATTGGGTAATGTTACTAACAAAATTGAATTCAAATCCTAAGGTGATTCACACTTTAGGCAAACTAATTATAAGAATTGCTTATCTGCATATTAAAGGGTGCCTATTATTCATATAAATTAGAATTTTAGAGCACTAAATTCATTACTAAGTTCATTTCATATTCTTAGTCGCATTTAACATACGTAGAAGTATTCTAATATTATGAGTAAGAGTTGAACTCTGTGAAAAAATCGTAACATTGTGCGTTGAGCTTACGAAAGTTGACGAGACTCTTCGCTATGTAACAAGGAAAATGAACATCAGGTAACCAAAGTGACAATATCTAACAATAAAGTTGACGTATTAATAATTAATAATACACAATATAAAAAAGTAGACAGTAAAAAAGTGATGCTGCGTATTCTTACAAAAGGCTGTCGCTATTACGAATATTATTGACAAAATTTTTCACGTCTTATCAATAAAAATGACTGAATAAAACTCTTACGAAATCTTCATATTTTCACGGAAATGTGTAGTGATTCGTCGACAAGTAGCTTCGTAATCAAGCAAAACAGTGTCTATTACGTAAAGTTCTGAGATTCTTCGTGTTAACGGACAAAATTATTCGTATCTTATTGATAAACTTGACATTACGAAAAGTGGCAATATTTATCGTGTTCTGACAAAAAAGTGCGTATTAGGAAATCCGAAAAGATACTTTGTTATCTTTCAAAAAGTGTATTACGAAAGGTGACAAATCTCTGTGTACAAACAAAAACGGTGCATTACGAAACTTAACAAAAAACATAAAACACTTTATAATCAAGTGCTTTGCTAAAAGCTATTAGAAGTCACTTCGTCATTAAACATTAGAAGTTACGAAAGCTGACAACATTCATCGTCTCCTCTAAAAAAAACAATATTACGAAAGTTGACGAGATTCCTCGTGAACTAAAAGAACAGTGCATTACAAGACGTGACAAGAAACTTGGGAGTCTGAAGATTGACCTGTCCGTTTGTGCATCGCAAAACGCGTGCATGCTGACGTACTACGCGCTAATCGTGCTAGCATGCGTGACCACGGGGCTGCTGGCGCGGCATGAGTTGTGGCTGCCGGCGGTGCTTCGCGCCGCCACCGCCACAGCGCCGGCCCACCGCGCGGCTAAGAGCGTACCAGGTAATAGGCTTAGGGAATGGCAGTGCAGAGTTTGACGGCAATAGGGCAAAGACTTTTTTGTATACTACTGGGTAGGCTGTGGAGAAATACAATTAGGTCTCAACACGAGCGACAAAGTCTTGTTACGGGCGTGGTCCTAGTTACCTACGGAATAGAGACGCGACCGTTTACAATAGGGTATTTCACACCATGTAAGAAGAAATATAAATATGCACGTTTATGATAGATTTCCTAAAATATAAGCGAGAAACGCCGATATTTCTTCATAAAAATGCAAATATCAAATAATTTAATTTTAAATATCTTATTTTTTAATCTGTTCTTCAAATGTCCAAAACGCCATTCGCCATATTGGGTTCCGACGTGACGTCACTTGGATAGTAAACAAACTTGATAATGATTTTGTCGTGCTCTGTGTTATTTGAAATTTCCTAAGTTATTGTCACATTTCTAGGACTTTTATTTTATTACTTTATTTTATTTAAAATACATAATGGAGGACGGTAAGTCAATATATATCATAGGTACCTATGATGATATATATTGACTTGTACATAGCATAGCTATAAATACATTACAAAATATGCCATTTGTTTTGCAATATTAACGTAAAGTTTTCTTTAATTATTCTATAGTTAGTTTTCCATTTATAAGGGATACTTACATCAAAGTAGTCGTCGCAAAAATACAGTCTTGTCTGTGTGGACAATGATTTTGGATCTCCTCTGGCCAGTTTCAATCAAGTTTTTCTCATTTTGATATCATTTGGCATATGAACCCACAATATTTGTCGCGTTTTTAAACTCATATTCTTGCATTCAGACACAAGACAAAATGATATAGATTATAAATAAGCCATTATTTCAAAAATCTTTTAACATGGTCATCCGCAGAGTCGTTCTCACAGAAAGTAAGTAATACCTATGTCGATCGTACCTATTGTTTGTTGACTAACGGAGTGACGTCACGAATCGAAATAGCATGGCGGCTAGCGTTTTCGCGCGAAAATTCAAAACCATAAATAAAACATTGTTTTTAAGTCATTTTCCGTTTTTATAAAATTTATACAGGTTCATTACGACTTCGAGATTAATTTAAAATAGTTTCCAAAAAAGGGTGTAACACCCTATTGACCCCAAGACATGACTCATAGTTACCCTGAGCATATTAGAGAGGGATTAGCTCTTAGTTTTTCTGCGTGAGCGAATCCAAAATGATGAGGTCCGTAGGAGAATCAAAATCATCTACATAACTCAAAGAACTGTGAGCCTAAATGAATGGCAGTTGCTCGTTTAACGGACGACCATAGTCGGGGCGAATAGTTTTTTGTGTGGCGTTCGCATACCGGGAGAGGCAGTGATGGTGGCCGCCCACATGGTCTCACATGGTGTCATGGTCATCTAATGAAGGTCACAGAAAGCCAAGGGATGCCGATAGTGCAGGACTGATCAGTTTTGAAAATCTTAGGGGCGGCCTGTATCTAGCAGTGGATGTCTCGGCTGATATGCTGAGAGCGCGAAAGAGTGAGGTGAACTACTCGAAATCGAGTATCACTCTTGCTACAAGCAAAAGTAGGTAAAGATGATGGCAATACACAGTTAGGGATATTTAACTATAATAAACTCAGTGAGCAATATATTAGCACCGCACAGCATGTCCATGTGTATACATAGAAGTCTTTTACACTGCGATCCAAATTATTTGTCGTATGCTCATAGGAATTCAAGTGTTGACGAATATTTGTATTTAGTCGTATGATACCAATACGCGAACTACCGATATTTTGACAGTTTTTTTTTTTTACTCCGTAGCGCCTCATTTATATTTTATACTACAACGAAATAAAAAAATCTTTAACCTGTTAAACATTCAAGTTCCGTGAATATAGGTACGTACATGAATAATAATCATTAATTGACATTAAACTATTAAGAAATGTGTTTGATTCACAATATTTCTTATGCGTATGCGTTGAGGAGCGACATCACGAAACCAATCGAAGTTTAACACAACAAAAGTTATAGTGTACTACAAATTCCAGAATTTCGCCTACAAAATGAGTTAATTAGCTACTAAATCAGGGCAGGAACTTCTATTGGTTCGTGATGTGACTCAACAATCCATACGCACACAATTTTTCGAGCCCATTGACAGTGCGCATTGTATATTAAATTCAGAATATATGTATTATTATACGCAATTAGTAATCCAATATTAATTGGATTTGGATTTGTTTGTAAACATCAAAAAGTTTGTGGAGTGGTAGAATCTAGTATATCATATAACTCGTTATAAGTAAAGGTATATGTCCATTCCATGACCATGAATGGTATGCGTAAATCGGAAATGCACAGAGCAAGTTTACTAAGGTTGTAGACCTTGTACGGCCTTTTTTGAATGAATGAATCACACGACAGTTCTAGATGATGTTCTCTTAGAAATAATGAACTATGGATGCTGTCGTTTGACAAGACTTTTATTTCTTGCGTCTAGGCCAGTTACGGAGATGTACTGTTTCACAGAACACATTTTTACTGCGGAAAATAAGCGTGTAGCTTTTTTGCCTTAAACGCAACAATGAGTCGTTAGATAATCTTCGGTTGTACCTACTCTTTGCCCATTCCGGAGTTTTAAGCCGGTGCCGGATAGTCTACCAGTCTTTCTAAACAAATACTTTTTATAATTATTATAAATCTTCGAGAACTCCCTTCCGCCATTAGAATGTCCCCCAGTTTGTATGCATTCTAGAGAAGACTTATTGTGTGCTATCTGAATTAGTCTTCTTCTATTTTCCAATTCAACTTTTTACAAATATGTATGTACTTTAAACATAATTGCGATAAACTATTGATATTTTCATTGAGCCGCTTTACACAACTCATTGGATGTAACCACAAAGTCCCGGGCCTTTCCTAGCGGTTGACCGCGATTTTTGTTTTTATTTCCTTCCGTTGGACAACTGTCCATTCGAATTTCATACTTCTAACTTTATTTTAAGGTGCGAATGCTTACTCGTATTACATTTTTTTGGAGCACTAATCAGCTGAGCGGACTGCTACCGATTGTAAGCAGGTCATATACCGTATCTAACTCTGCTCTTCGGGTCAACCATTACCGCACTTAAATGGAAATCTGCATTAGAAATTGGTAAACTCAAGGATCTTAGTTCAGCATAGAGTTTTAAGAGCACTTACTGACGTCAAACGGCTAGAAGAAAATAAAACTGCTATATTGGCTACCTTCGGCATTTGATTTTATCAAAGTAAATAAATGCGTGTTGAAATTGATTGTAAAAGTTATTCTAATCAAATACATACACTAATGAAGTTTACTGTTTCGTTAAATAACACTTTGTCATATATTTTCGCCTCAGCTGGTAGAGCACTTGCAGTGCTCGAGTCGCGGCGTCGCCTCGCCGCTAAGCTCGCCGTGGCCGCTCTCGCTCGGATGGTGCATACCATACCCACTATTTAAGTACCCACCGCATGGTGTTTGAAACTAAGCTAAATTTATTTCCAGTTCATTTATCAGGTTTTGTGGGTGAATGAACAAGTCGCAAGTTTTAAAACGAATTAATAAGTGAATAGTATAAATTCGAAAGTCTATACAAATTGTTTATTGGCACGTGAAATAGGCATCAAACCCATTTTGCTCAATGCAATGAATGGTGACTACTGCTTTTCGAATGTAACGTTACGTTTATTAGTCAGTTCGGAGAATTTGTAACGTAACGTAAGGTAACGCAGTTGGAGATGGATTGTAACTGTTACAAGTTTTATTTGAACGAACTACGGAATATCTTTATTAATCTGTTATGTAGTGAAACCAACACAGAAACTGCTTTTCGAATGTAACGTTACATTTAATAGTCAGCGTGGAGGATTTGTAATGTAAGAACCTAGTTGGAGATGAGTTGTATGTAACTGTTACAAGTTTTATTTGAATGAACCAGGAAATAATCTCTTATGAATCTTTTGTGCTGTAAACCCAAAACTTAACGTGTTACTAGTAATAGATATTATATGTTCAAAGGAAACCAACAAGTACCGTTATTATATTATATTGTGTATAAATGTGTTTTTAATTATTTTATTATGTACTTTCGTCATGCTTAGATCTAACAATAGTATAGTTTTTGCATGTATGTCTATTAATTTGTTGTGTTGTGCTGTTTTTCTTAATATATTAATATGTTTGGATTTCTTATTATTAAGTATTATTGATACCATATAGATATCATTTATATTATTTGTGTATTTAATTTTCCTTATACAATTCCTTATATTTATTTATTTACCATTATTTTTATTGATATAAGAAAAAATACATTATTAATTGCAATATTTAAAAAATAAATCCATGCAATATAAAAAGACATTATATGTCCACAAAATTGTAAAATACGAAATGGATACAATACATGTTAATTATAAATACTTTTAAGAAGTGTACAAATAACACTTCAGTTTTATTTTAATTGCAATACTATTTATAAGTAGATAGAACACCGTGTGTATAATATGGCCCGATATAAAACTACAGGAGTTGACTACGGTGAAGGCAAGCGGGCTACGGCGTAGCATCGAGCGGTCCGACTCTATTACGGACAACGGGGAGAAGCAGCACAGTCAAACCAGCGGTGAGTAAATAAGAAATTGCTGAAATTGACGGCATATTTTTGAAGATTATTCATATAATTCAAACTAAGGTCGACCGTATAATGAATTGTCAGAATTGAGTTTCAGTTTTTTTTTTGTTAAATTTAATTTAAGTACGTAAGTACATCTTTATAGGGAATAGTTATTTATGATACACGTGCAGAAAGTAGGTCTTTATGCGTTCGTGTTTTCCAGAGGCACGCATTCGGAAAGACCTTTTATGCTCACGTATCATACATTTTTCAATGCTTTTGCGAGTAAATAATAGAATAAAAATTATTTTATGAAACAAAAAAATTAATTTGAAATTATGTCGTATGGTTTTATTAGCTTTATAATTACAAATCAAAGCGGGTTTATTTGTGAATTAAATATTATTTCCACCTTATTTCATTCGACTCCATGCTGCACGGACTGCGTGGTGCAAGATATAAAAAAAATAAAAAAGAACTTCACTGCACGCGTGAAATAAAGAGTTTCCATACTGTTTTACCGCACAGTCTTGTAAAAAGTGACTTTCGGTTAATATCTATACACAAATCAAGACTACTAGACGAGCAACTGCATTGAAAAAGTAGCAATAACAAAAAAAAATATGTTCCTCTTTCAGGCTTGAACGGTCTCCGCAACATAGGCAACACTTGTTTCATGAATTCAGTCCTTCAGTGCTTATCCAACACGCGTCCACTCCTCGAGTACGTCTCCGAAGACAAGTACGCTGGGGAGATAAACACCGCTCTCTCCTGTATGAAGGGCGCTCTCATCAAAGGTGAGAGATGTATTATAATTTATTTATCATACCACTCGAATGACAGACAAGTCAAGAATTGGGTCCATCATTTACAACAGCTATATAGAAGCTATTTATATAGCGTTTATAGAAGCTATCTATCTGGAGGAGGGCTGAGGGCGATAAAAATGACCCCCAACAAGCCCCGTGCGACTGTGCAGATCTTTTGACCGATCCTTATTAAAGTTCTCCAACTAGGCTCGGGTGATAAAATAGCCCGGGCTCTGAACCCACTCAAATCTACTTGCTTTTTGGTGCCCCTCAAAATTTCACATGCTGGCTCTGGTCCGATGGTAATGTTTTTAGAGCCAGCCCTCGCCAGTGCATGGACAATTTCATTGCCTCGGAGGTTGGAGTGACCTGGAACCCAGTCAATCGTTGCCGTGTTCCCCCAATTTATTAAACGCCCGCATGCATTCCAAGGTAACTTTAGGGGGCAATCTCTACAGCAGCAAATTCTTTCGTAACATCGAAGTTCTTGAACTCAAAAGTTTCAAATTGGGGTTGTCTAGCATTGCCTTTACAGACAATTAGTCTATCAAACACGGGATATCAAAAAACCATCAAACATCATCACATAATTTGGGGTTGCCATCTCGATCTGTCTCTATTAACCTCTAGGAGTATTACCGTCCTATCACAATATAAAGAACGATACAGTAGCTTGACTCCATATAAGGGGACGAATCGGCGCATGCACACATACAAACGTCGTTTACACGGCCGCCAAGCATGCTCTGCACGGCATAGCAAATTAGCAACGCAGTGTCACGCCGCGCGCTGGCCGAAATTGTTGTGCTCCAGGTACACGCCGCGCCGCTCACGCGCGGCGTGTACGTATGCGTTCACCGATTTTTTGTAGATACCAACCCTAGCGCCCAGTTCAGCTTTAGGTATACATTTCAAAGACACGCCTGAGTCGGGCTACTGTATCGTCCTCTATATTGTGGTCCTATCATCCGCCTGAATGAACCGACATAGGGATGGGAGGTTCAGGATAATGCATTCCGCTTTTGCAGAGCCTAAGACGAATACGAAGCAGTTAACTATACCAAACTGGCTATACGGTTTTGTGTAGTGTATTGTTTCGAGTTTTCCATCTCAAAGCAGAGTTGTGATCGCGGCTAACTCCCTTAGGCTACGCGCCCACTTTTTTTGGGAATTTTTTTTAGGGCAAACATGGAACGTAGGTATTGATTACAATAGTGAATGGATGAAACATCGGCGTGATTATCGGGCCTAAAAAAAGTCTCACGTGGGCGGGCAGCCTTAGTTTGTTCTTACGACCCATCTGTAGTAAGCTTGCATTTTTAAGTGTAATTCAGCAATCGACTTACGAACTGGGAAATACCTTTTGACGTCAATACGTCTCTAAATGGATCTACAACATGTTTATTAACTAACGTAAAACCTATAACTAAGCTTATTATAATAACAGAATTATATTAATGAATAAATTAAATTCTCACGGAATATTTATGAAGGTATATCCATCTTTCTGCTTTTTGCATATCTTGCAAATTTGAAACTATGGTCGCGCGCCTGCGAATACGATGTTGCCGCTTAGCCGTTTTATTATATTTAAAATACCTTTTTCAATACGATATTGAAAAAATTGGCTTAGTTAGAGCGTCGTTGGCGCTGTGGACTCGGCACTTGCCTTCCAATCGGGAGGACCAGGCTTCGAGACTGCCACTACCGGTGTGTTTTAGTTTTTTGAATGTCATGTGTACATTTTTCTGACGTTTCTGGGGTGAAGGAAAACATCGTGAGGCAACCTGCATACATCTGCAAAGAAATTCAGTGGTGTATGTGAAGTCGACCAAACCGCACGGGGCCAGCGTCGTTGACTAAGGCTTAAACACACTAACTTAGGGTAGGCTCGAGCCCCTCAGTGGTGACGTAAATGAGCTGGGGCCTTATTCTGCTAGCGTTAACGCAATTGTGGCGCGTCAATAACGCTTCAATAGCATCGATTTTTGACTCAGTTATTGTTGGTTAACCGAATACTAACTAAAACATTTGTCACTATTGACTTGTCAAGAAATTGTAGTACAAATAAATTGCACCAGAAAATGCGCATAAAAGCGACAAAAGCAGTTTTATTGAAACGCTATCACGACGCGGACAACGACAAAGATTAGCGGAATTAGGCCCCTGTTATTTAATTTAGGAAAATATCTGACCCATGTATTTTATTAATGAAATCGATTCTTCTCTCGATTCTGAACAAACCATATTCAGGTTTTCCGCTTTTAGTTAACACGTCGTATATTCATAATTAACTAGCTGTGCACGCGACTTCGTTCGCGTGGATGTCGGAAAAAAACAACGCAACGAAAGCTCTAAAAAAGTTTTCCCGTTTTTGCAACATTTTTCATTAATGCTCAGCTCCTATTGGTCCTAGCGTAGCGTGATGTTATATAGCCTATAAAAGCCTTCCTCTATAGACGAACTATCCAACACAAAGAGAATTTTTCAATTTAAATCATATTTCCTGAGATAAGCGCGTTCAAACAAACAAACAAACAAGCTCATCAGCTTTCTAATATTAGTAAGTAAGTGTATAGTATAAATTAATTTAGTTAACTTCACCCGATTAATCCATTTTCTGTCTCCAGCGTTTGCGACAGTAATAAAAGAATTATGGCGCAGCGGTGAAAAGGACTCCGTGGTGAACACGACGACGCTGAAGTCCCAGGTGCAGAGGTTCGCGCCGCGTTTCATGGGCTACAGCCAACAGGACGCGCAGGAGTTCCTGCGGTACCTCCTAGAGGGGTTGCACGAGGATGTCAATCGTGTCACGATCAAGCCCAAGCCCATACTCACGGAGATCGACGACAGTCTAAGGTGAGCGAAAAACAGCCCCTCCTACCGATGAACGGTATCGATAGCAGATCGCAACGAAGGCGTCCTGAGATCCCCTTCGAACACTTTCGAAACTAATGATTCGAACGCAGTTTCGAAAACAGAATTATTTTTCTTTTATCGAAACTCGGTTTCCAATAAAGAAAAATAATTATATTTTCGATGCTGGTATCTAATAAATAACATTGAATCTTCTTTTGAAATTTCCGCGTTGTCCAATAAGATCAATTGAAAGATTCATTGATGGATCTTTTTGCACTCTTTATACTTACCAAACATCTTACTGTTAATCCATGATGAAAAGTGGATTTTTAGAACTAATGTGTGTCTGAAAATCTATTAGATATGAATAAGGAATGGTTCCTACTTTACCGGATTAACCGGGATACACCGATCGGCCGTGTGCGTTCACGCTAATTATTATACTTCTGTTTAATATAAGAAAATAACACGTTACCAAGCTACCTTATACTGAGGATAGAATAAGCAAATGGAACACGATGCTTTTAGAAATTAATTCTCAGAACATCGCGTTTATCTTTACAGCGACTCTGCAAAAGCGTTGGAAGCGTGGGGTCGCTACCAGAGGGCTGAAGACAGCAGGGTTGGCGACATATTTGTGGGTCAACTCAAATCCACCCTCCGCTGCACCCACTGCAACCACGACAGCGTCACATTCGACCCGTTCTGGGATCTCAGCCTCCCTATACCCTCGAGAACCGGCAACTTGAAGTTGCAGCAGTGCCTGCAACACTTCACCAAGGAGGAGGAAATGGACGGGGACGAGAAGCCGACGTGTTCCAAGTGCGGTGTCAGACGCAAGTGCCTGAAGTGGTTCACTGTACAGAAGTTTCCCCAAGTGCTGGTCTTGCATCTCAAGAGGTAAGTTGTCCTTGATGAAGATAAGATTAAACGGATTGGATTTAAAGTCTTTATTCAAAAGTGACTAAATAAATTTCTCTTGTGGCGAACTCATCGCCATATTTGATCGGTCGGTTCGAACTGTTTAAAAAAATTATTGTTTAAAAAAGTTAATAAAAAATAAATACATATTAGGTTGGGGGAAAAAGTCTTTTCGCATTATAGTATGTATAAACTTGTAATAAAATCTCTTTGGCTATACTATTTGTATCTGGCTGGTTTTGGTATCATTGAAAGTTTAAATTTTAAAGAACATAATTCCAAATTCAAATTAGGAAAATGTGTGATTTTCATTTGTTTTTCGTACCGCCAAGATGAGTGAATGTAATGAAGAAACTCGATTCATTTTAAAATTTTACTACAAAAAAGGTAAAAATGCAACGCAAGCCGCGAAAAAAATTTGCGATGTTTATGGACCTAGTGCAGTGTCTGTGAGAGTAGCACAAATTTGGTTTAAGCGTTTTCAATCCGGAAATTTTGATGTCAAAGATGCACGTCGCTCTGGTCGCCCTATTACAGATAAAATGGATGCCATTTTTGAAAAAGTGGAGCAAGATCGGCATGTCAGTAGTTACGACGTAGCTGAAGAACTGGGAATTGACCACAAAACAGTTTTGGCGCATTTGAAAAAAAACTGGGTACACAAAAAAGCTCGACATTTGGGTACCTCACGAGCTCACTGAAAGAAACCTAATGAACCGTGTACTCATTTGTGATTCTTTATTACGACGTAATGAAACCGAACCATTTTTGAAGAAGCTGATAATTGGTGATGAAAAGTGGATCACGTACGACAAGAACGTGCGGAAAAGGTCGTGGTCAAAGGCCGGTCAGGCTTCACAGACTGTGGCGAAACCCGGGTTAACTCGCAACAAGGTGATGCTGTGTGTGTGGTGGGATTGGAAGGGCATTATTCATTATGAGCTGTTACCACCAGGCAGGACCATCGATTCTGAACTCTACTGCGAACAACTGATGAGATTAAAGCAAGAAGTTGAGAGAAAGCGGCCGGAATTAATCAACAGAAGGAGTGTGGTTTTTCATCATGATAACGCTAGACCTCACACATCTTTAGCCACTCAGCAAAAATTAAGAGAGTTTGGCTGGGAGGTGTTAATGCATCCGCCGTATAGTCCTGACCTTGCATCTTCAGATTTCCACCTGTTTCGGTCTCTTCAGAATTCTTTAGACAGTGTCAGGTTAACATCACGAGAGGACTACCAAAACCACTTGTCGCGGTATTTTGACCAGAAGTCCCAAAATTTCTATAGCAATGGGATCATGTCCCTACCTACAAGATGGCAAAAAGTTATCGAACAAAATGGTACCTACATACTTTAGTTAAATGTAAATAAACTATATTAAAAAATGTTTTGAATTTTCTTAAAAAATGCGAAGAAACTTTTTCCCCAACCTATTAGTTTAAAATTATTTGCGGAAATCATTTAACTTACAATAGTATTATCATGCGATGAGTGCTATGTCGCCATATTAAAATTTAAATCAGAACGCTAGAAACATCGATTTTTCGAATAGAATTGGTTTATTATATTATTTAATCGGAATAAAATACAAGAAGGTTCTATGTTCGGCTTAGATCATTTAGCCTATGAATATGGTACGCAACAAATCGCAGTACATTTTTCTGTCACATTTTGCGGGAGGCGAGGTAAACACGTATGGCACACTACGAAAATCTAGCATTCAATTACAGATACGCACACTATGAAAATATTATCCCACTATAAAGAAACACACATACACACATCGACAAATTAACGTATATCTACGCAATCGCCCGCAAATCATGCCCGTGTACTGTGTTGAGCTACCAACGTACCATTGTATTTTTCTATCGTAACGGCATAAAAATAACTTCAAAATTGTACTTAAAACACGTTTATGTATATTTTATACTTACATGTGATAGGAAACGCCATAGTCTTGAAGATTTAAGTAACTGAATAGTCTTTTGCATGAGGAAACTGCACAATTAACCATTTCTTCATCGGCAGCAGCCGCGCGTCAACTAGTTTTATATAAGTGTATGGTCATATGGTCAACGTAAATTGGCAGAGGGGTTCGCCCAGCCTTGCCATCTCCCGTCTGAATGCTCTAAGATGTTCGGCTGTATCCATATTTATTTTTTGTATACATATGTGTACCGATTTTCAATATTACTCACGTTGTCTTTAGATTCTCACCAACCGAGCGCTTCCGCGGCAAGTTGAACGTTGTGGTGGAGTTCCCGCTAAACGGCCTGGATATGTCCCCGTACGCCGCCGCGCGGGGATCCGCCGCCGTCTACAATCTGTACGCCGTCAGCAACCACTCGGGTAAGTCTGGACGGGGGCTCGTACAAATTCGATCGGACCAGGATGAGTTTGAACTCGTGACCGAGATTCATCAACACAGCTTTTTAACCCCCGACTCAAAAAGGACGGGGTGTTATAAGTTTGACGTGTCTGTGTGTGAGTGTCCGCCTGTGGCATCGTAGCTCCCGAACGGATGAACCGAATTTGATTTTTTTTTTGTTTGAAAGGTAAATTAGTCTGGAGTGTTCTTAGCTATGTTTGATGACTATCGGTCCAAGATGGCCGCCGCCACAAAATTGCGGATTACATATTTTTTCACATCTCCCTCAATATGGGTATCAATCAAATGAAAGGGCTGGACTAGTAGAATACTACACACTATGATTAATTTAAAATCCAAGATGGCCGCCATCCCAAAATGGTGAATTACATTTTTTTTACAACTCCATCAATATGGTTATCAAATTACGGTTTACAATTAGACTTACAATTAGACTTCACGATCCATCGGGGACGATTTGCAGGAAGGGCCCTAGCTAGTGTGGTCTAATCGCTGTTAGGCAGTTAGGGTCCCGATATCGTGCGATCGTGGTTGCCCGATCGGCCTAACTCCCTAGTTAGGGCGTAAGTCGGGAGATGTAATCGCTGTTAGGGCGCTCAGTCGCCGCACAGCGCTTGATGTGAGTGGATTGTTGCTGAGTATTGGAAGCGAAATTGGCCTCGTGTGCCAAGAAAATGTCGTCCAAAAAAGAAAAATCTGGTTTAATGAATGTTCTGGACATGTATAAAGCTATACCAAATTTATTTCTCGTCGCTAAAAATTTTAGCGTCACTGCTAATCGTTGTTTAGCACTTACACTTTCTCTAAATAATGTGTCATGTTTCTGAATATAATTATGGTGTCACTTAATTTAAAAGAGATGGGTCAAATTGTGCAGAATTTATTCATAAACAATTTTTGAAATCTTCTGGCTCTAATAAATATAAAATGTTCAGATTTATTTTATTTACATCGCCTCAAATTTTTTTATCTATCTATCGCATTACACAAAAACATGAGATTCATATAGGTCAGGATTGGTCTATGCATCTTCGACTTTAAATCTGTGTGGCAGGGGTTCGATCCTGGTGTAGAGCGTTATTTTTTCATAAATTTGTTTTTATTATTATTATTATTTTTTATTAATTGTTTTTCATTTATAAAAAAAAATTTAAAACGCATTTTTTTAATCGAATAATTTTCAGTTAAATGCCTACCATCCGAAAAAAGTGTAACTTGCATCGTAGTTTCATAAAAGCACACAGTGATTCTCTTTTTTATTTTATTTTTCACATTTACACCCGCAGTTGCGGCAAGGGCGATACCATTTTTTTCATATTTGGAGAGTACAGGAGTCCAGGCCCGCCGTAAGCGGGCGTGCAAAGCGTGCACCGCACACGGGCGGCACGTTCAAGGGGGCGGCAAATCGTGCGAATCATCACGTAATTCAAGTCATTGTCATAATACCCACCCCACCTTACGTTAAGAAATGTCATCGCATGGAAAAAAAATCGACCGAATGCGTAGGACCGAATATCGTTAACACCGCCATCTATTGGCATCCGTTAAAACTAAGATGCACTGTCGAACCACCCGCCCCCGCTTGGTGGCGCCTAAAGTAGGTATTCTATTACCGGCTCCAGACTCACGCGCACGCGAGAAGCGAGGAGGTATCCACACTCAGCGACACTCTAGGAGTAATTATGTTCTGTGCTCAGCGATCTTCTCATTTACATTCTCGGTCGTTATCCGGAATGGACGACAGTGCTGCTGACTTGATATAGTGTGCGTTTATGCGTTAGCACATAATAATCTCGTTAACACGAAAATTAAAAATAAGAAAAAGAAGGCCTAGACGATGGTGGTTTTTTACAAAGTACTTTTTATAGAAAACTTTTTCCATCCCACATAATGGGCTCTGCGTGAAAATATTCTATAAACTTTAACTCTGTTTCATTGTTCCAAATTTTTTACACTTATGACCAAAATTTTTGGCAGTGAAATTACTGGGTACTGTGACTTTACATCTGGTGTCACAAGTTGGCAACGTACACTGTGGTTCTTGTGGGGGTTGCAGTTTTGCTGCGAATCTCATGTATTGTAAGTGACTGCTACTACTTACCATCAGGTGGGCAGTTTGCTTGTTTGCCAACATTCTGCAATAAAAAAAATTACTTAACTAAAAAGATTAACGAAAAATCTTCGTAAATTTAAATTACTTTCTAAATTATATTTATCACAAATTATCGGATGAGAGAATATGTTTAATCAAAGAGTTTACAATAACTGCGTATACTGATTAGCTTGCTACATATATTGATCTGTGATACTGATATGCATATATCACAGACAATATAACTAGTCAAAATAAAATATTGACAGACGACCACAAAGTACTTTTTCAATAGAATAACTGTCACGAGATAACAGCTATCTACGCCACGGTCGCAGTCGTACTGAGAACAAACGAGAATGTGATACCAGTGGGGCTAGCACGCAGGAGAATCGAAAATCGAATCGAAATCCGAATCGAGGAGTTTGTATGGCAATTTTATTAGTTCTGCTACTCACCGCCGCGGCGCTAATAAAATTGCCATACAAACTCCTCGATTCGGATTTCGATTCGATTTTCGATTCTCCTGCGTGCTAGCCCCACGGCTCCAGACTCACGCGAGAAGTCTCGGCGAGAAGTCTCGCCGAGAACTTGCGCGAGAACCGAGAAGCTATCCACACTCAGCGATCTTCTCATTTACATTCTCGGTCGTGATCCGGAATGGACGACAGTGCTACTGCCTTGGTATTGTGTGCGTTAGCACATTATAATCTCGTTAACACGAAAATTAAAAATTACGCCGAGAACACCCGAGAAGCGTGAATGTGATGGGTTTCTCGGCTTCTCGTTCTCGGGCTCGCCTGTTCTCCGATCGGTGTCGGTTTTTTTGTCCGCTTCAAAGGGTTTCTCGGGTGAGAAAAGAGAACACTATCAAGGCGCCTCCAGACTCACGCCGAGAACCCCCGAGAACATCCGAGAAGCGTGAATGTGATGGGTTTCTCGGCTTCTCGTTCTCGGGCTCGCCTGTTCTCCGATCGGTGTCGGTTTTTTTGCCCGCTTCAAAGGGTTTCTCGGGCGAGAAAAGAGAACACTATCACATTCTCGTTTGTTCTCAGTACGACTGCGACCGTGGCGTAGATCGCATGTTATCTCGTGCCAATTATTCTACAAAAAAAATACTTTGTGGTGTCTGATACATATCAGTATCATTTAGATAACTTCACAGTTATTGTATACTCTTTCATTTAACATAGTCTCTCATCTGTGCTATGAGTGCTTAACAAAATAATGTGTGATTAAGAAAATAATTTAAATTCACGAAGATTTTAATTGTTTTGAGATATTTCGTTAGTCTTTATAGTTCAGTAATTTTAGACATACGAGTAAAAAATGTGGAAAAATGAAACAGAGTTCAAATTTAAATAATATTTTCACACAGAGCCCGTTTTGTGGGAAGCAAAACGTTTTCTATAAAAAAGTACTTTGTCAATAACCACCATCGTTTGAGCGATTTTTTCTTAATATTATTTTTAATTTTCGTGTTAACGAGATTATAATGTGCTAACGCACACAATACCAAGGCAGTAGCACTGTCGTCCATTCCGGATCACGACCGAGAATGTAAATGAGAAGATCGCTGAGTATGGATAGCTTCTCGGTTCTCGCGCAAGTTCTCGGCGAGACTTCTCGCGTGAGTCTGGAGCCGGTATCACATTCTCGTTTGTTCTCAGTGCGACTGCGACCGTGGCGCAAAGAGCATGTAACACTACGTTTACCGTGGCGTAGATCGCATGTTATCTCGTGCCAATTATTCTATAAAAAAAATACTTTGTGGTGTTCGATGCATATCAGTATCATTTAGATAACTTCACAGTTATTGTATACTCTTTCATTTAACATAGTCTCTCATCTGTGCTATCAGTGCTTAACAAAATAATTTGTGATAAATATCATTAAGATAATAATTTAATTTCACGAAGATTTTAATTATTTTGAGATATTTCGTTAGTCTTTTTAGTTCAGTAATTTTAAACATACGAGTAAAAAATGTGGAAAAATGAAACAGAGTTAAAGTTATTCTATACTCTTTCATTTAACATAGTCTCTCATCTGTGCTATCAGTGCTGAACAAAATAATTTGTGATAAATATCATTAAGAAAATAATTTAAATTCACGAAGATTTTAATTGTTTTGAGATATTTCGTTAGTCTTTTTAGTTCAGTAATTTTAGACATGCGAGTAAAAAATGTGGAAAAATGAAACAGAGTTAAAGTTTAAATAATATTTTCACACAGAGCCCATTTTGTGGGAAGCAAAACGTTTTCTATAAAAAAGTAATTTGTCAATAACCACCATCGTTTGAGCCTTTTTAACCGACTTCAAAAAAGGAGGAGGTTATCAATACGGTTGTATTTTTTTTATGTTTGTTAACTCATAACTCCGTCATTTTTAAACCGATTTCCAAAATTATTTTTGTATTTGATAGAGTATACTGCAAAGGTTGTCCCATAGTTACCAAAGTCAGGATCTGATGATGGGATCCCATAGAAAATCGAGGAAAACATTGAGCTGGTATTCAATTAGGGTTTCTTTCACTAAAAAGATTTCATTCACTAAAAAGTTAAAAATAATTTTTTTTACAAAAAATAGAACCGACTTCAAAAACACTGAAGACTTAAAAATAATATAAGAATAGGTACAGACAACATCACACCTCTATATTGAAGTCGGTGACAAATTTTAACACTTTCTAGGAGATCATCGTTTGGCGCCACCTATTTTAATATTTTTGTAGATAAATATTTAAATTCTAGCTTTCCGCTCGCGGCTTCGCCCGCGTTATTATTGTTTTCCCGTGGGAGTTTATATTTTTCCGTAGGAAAAATAATTTTCTAGCCTTTTTAAGCCCGGATAATAAATTTCATGGAAATTGGAGCAGATTTTAAATATTTTCCATAGAAACTTTCAACCCCTATTTGCACCCTAAGGGCGAGAATTCCAAAAAACCATGAAACACGTGTTCAATGAAATATTTTTAAGAACATGAATCTCAAGTTTTATCGAAATCTTTGCTAATTTAAAAAAATTTCCATACAAACTTGCAACCCCTATTTCATCCCTTTAGGGTAAAGATTTTTTAAAATCCCTTCTTAGGCCCGTATTAATAAACCGCACTCAGCTCTGAGATAGAACTTGAGAGCAAACTTGAGATACTGTGCTAATTAATACACCATACTTGAGTTCACACTTGAGTACAAAGTATCAGCTGAGTAGCGACGTATTAATAAAAAGATTCCAGGACTCAAGTGCACTCTCAAGATGCTACTTAAGTGCCTGTTTTCTGAGTGTGGTCGGACCATGACTTAAGTGCGCGTTTTGGCGGTTGATTCAAATGTCATTTGGATATTGGGCATTTTACTATGGAACATTTACCCACGGCGAAAAAAAAAATTTGTTAGATGTAGGTAGAGGTACTCGTAATTACATCTAGATTATAATGGGATAGGTCGCATATCTGTGGGTCGTGGGATTAACACGAAAATGACCATAAAAGTATAAAAAAATAATAAGAATAGTATTTTTTTACTTGTTTTCTTGCAAAAATCAAAAAGATAAAGGAAAAAAATATTTTTCGGATCTTTTTTATTCTGCTGCATCCAAACACACAAGGCACAGTGAGATAACAGTAGTTAAACAGATCATACAACGGATGACAAGTGACATCTTTTCGCGCGCGGTCGTCGCTTAGACTATAGATACCAAAAGACATGAAATACCTACGAAAACTGGCGCAAGCGAACGTGACATAACCCGTTTTATGAGACTATGCGAGAGACACAGAGAGAGAGACAGAGGGAGAGGGAGTGAGACGAACAAAACATTCCGACCGCATTACAAGTATTATTCAGATGGTAAAAAACAAACGACGAAGTGATATTTTAATTTGCTGGATGGTCATTTTTATCAAATACTAGCTAAACGCTCGCAGCTTCGCCCGCGTTATTTTTGTTTTCCCGTGGGAATTTTATATTTTCCCTCGGGAAAAATAATTTTATAGCCTATGTTCATCAGGAATAATGTAGAATTCTAAATGTGAAATAATTTTACAAATCGGTCCAGTAGTTTCGGAGCCTATTCAATGCAAACAAACAAACAAATCTTTTCTCTTTATAATATAACGGGTAAGTAGTATATAAAAAACAACGAAATACTCGTATGATTTAAACACTGATAATTTCTAACTACAGAAAATGAAAGCTGAATAAAAGCAGCAGGATCTAAATGAATTTTGGTTTTTGTTCGCGACTTTTCAAAAACCGGGTAAAAATGCCCAATGTCCATCACGTTTGACGACTTTTGTTGTTCACACAAATCGATCACTATGACGAAATAGATTATTAGATATGAGTATATCTTTCAGATAAACGGGCATCGAAATCCAAAAAAATATATAAGAGACACTCAGAATACTTTGAAATACGGAATGAAGACTTTTTGAAACGATATAGATTTCACCAAAACCTTCCATCATCAGCTCAGTAACAATGACATAATGACTACCATACGCAAATACCTGAATATCACATGAAACACGTTGGACGTGCCTTTCAAATTTAAGGATTTCCTTCGATTTGCCTGGGATTCCATTATCCAGATCATGACATCGTGACAATGGGGTCACTTCGGGAGTGTACTATTTCGATTACAAAAGGAATTTTGAAAATCGGTCCTCAAATGGCGGAGTAATCGGTGAACATACAAGAAAAATAAAAAAATAGATACAGTCGAACATAGAACCTCCTTTTTCGAAGTCGGTTAAAAATTACGTTTACTTGAGATCACGCTCTTAAGACCGCGATCTTGATATTATATCTCAAGTGATACGCTGTTGATGTAGGTTTATTAATTAGCGACTATCTTAAGAGCGTGATCACAACTTCAGTGTGACTCGGCTGAGTTCGCACTTGAGAGCAGTCTTGAGATCGCATTATTAATACGGGCCTTAGTGTGCGTCCGCATTTTGAATTAAAACAACTGTCCAAATTTCACTTTTCTACCATTAGTGGTTACGGCTGTGCGTGCGTCTGTAGATGGGAACATCTCCTTTTCATTAGATAGTTTTACACTTCAGTAAACAAAAATAATAAGTACCTAATTAAAAAAAATTTTTAATATTTATCTCACCACCACATTGGTCCGTGCCCTTTTTAATGCTGTATTTTCTTTTTGATCTTTTTTTTTAAACTTAATAAGTCCGTATACTCTACTCTATATCTAGGGTGAGTTATTATATAAATATTTTATCTTCGTTAAGTTGTTTTTCTTTTTTCCCACCATAATGAGAAAACATTAATTATCCCCTTTTTTGACAAAACTCAGAGTAAGTAGTCGTAGGGCGGCATAATTGGTATTGCACGCGGGCGATGAAACAGCTAGCGGCGGGCCTGCAGGAGCCATCCTTCCAACACCACGTTCGGTTGCCTACCGAGTTAGGGAGGCGATCTAGTGCAGTGTGATCAGAACGCCCTAACTGCGCTAACTCCCGATGCGACGCCCTAGCGATCGTGAATTCTAATCGGTGCTTTAGGCCTAGGGTTTGAAAAGTATGATAAAACCTCCAAAAAGAAAATAATAAAATATGTTGGTTGGCCCTTTAACTTTGATATATCTAGTGAAATTTTGATTTGAGCGTCAGCAATTCATATATATAGTAACGCTCTTCATATTCAGTCGGTAAGTAATTAAATAAATAGATATAGTAATTGTGGTCCCCGACAACATGACGACGCTTAAATCAAAATATTACTAGATATATCAAAGTTAAAGGGCCAACCAACACGTTTTAATTTTTACTTTTTGGAGGTTTTTTTTGTCGGTGGTTATTAAAATGTTTAATTCAATTTTTGAAAATATATTTAAAACAAATGCAATTTCAAAAGATATCTATTCTCATTCTCTCTGTATTTGTTCTTTGGTTTCTTCGACGTGGCGAATATAATGTGAATCTAATGTAGTATCCAAATATTTATTACTGTCAATGATCTCTGGTAAGTCTGGACGGGCTCGTACAAATTCCAGCGGGACATGACGAGTTTGGACTAGTGACCGAGATTCATCAACATCGACCCTGTCTTTTTAACGATATTTAAAACAGGTGCAATTTCTTATTCTCTTAGTATTAGTTCATTGGTTGCTTCGAGATAGCAAAGATAATATAAAGCATAGTGGCAGATTATACTCCTGTACATACAAGGTTTAAATAATACATTGTTTATCTGAATAAAGATTTTCGAGTTTGAGTATGACCGGATGGAATTGGCTAGATGACTAAAAAAATTTTTTTGCTTTAATAGAAGCTCATTCATATAATAAACAGATAGAAAAAATCGGTTTTCGAATAACTATAAAAACAACCAAGATATAAGGTATTAAAGATTTTTCTCCATCTCTTTCTAGCAAAACGGCAATTTACAAGGAGTTTATATGGCCGTACTCAACAATGACGTCACGGTTGATGTCGGATCTCTCTGTCTAATCGCCTTCAAATTAACAACTTAAAATACTTGTATCTAATGTATTTCTAAGCCGATTTTAATTCTAATTTCACAGGACTGCATCTTTTTCCACGGTATTTTAATATTTAATGACGAGACGTAAAAATTTGAAATTAGTCATCATCCCAATTGAAGGTGTAATTATACTTACAACATTGATGGAATTACGCTGACTTGCAGCAGAAAAAGTAACAAATGGTAATAGAAATTCAACATGAGTCATAGGTTCTCGGTAGTGTAATGGTTAGCACATTCATCCGGAACGTGGAAGGTGCTGGTTCAATCCCCGCCTGACACCCGAGGCATGTTGAGTTTTTATTATTTATTTTTGACTAGCTTCCGCTCGCGACTTCGCCCGCGTTATTTTAGTTTTCCCGTGAAAAATTTTTTCCCGTAGGAAAATTACTCTATGTCCTTCCCCTGTTCTCGAACTATTCCTATACCAACTTTCATCAAAATCGGTTCAGTAGTTTCGAAGCCTAGTCAATACAAACAAACAAACAATCTCTTTATAATAATATAGATATATATAGTATAGATATCAATTTTAATACTATGACAGGTAAAAAAGTAGGTATTTATTGTTGTTGTTGTTTTTATTTCGTTGTTATTTTTGTAATCAGCCACCCAATAAATCATACAAAGGATACCCATGTTAATTTTCACACTTTAACACCCCATATCCCACTTTTAGGGGGTCAATTCTAAAAAACCTGAAACACATGTTAACTTATTTGTAGATAAGAGTACTCCTGTGAAGTTTCGAATAAAATAGTCTAGCTAATCTTGTTCCCCATACAAACTTTGGAGCCGATTCAACCCCTTAGGCGGTGAATTTTGCAAATTCCTTTCTTAGTGCACCTCTACACCTCATAAGGTACTTACCTATCAAATTTGAAATCTCTAGACTCAGTGGTTTGGGCTGTGCCTTAATATGTCAGTCAGTCAGTTTCTTAATTCATAGATATAAAGATGAAGACATAACACTATGGTCCTTATTAATAATAAACTTTTTCTAGGTCTAGTTTAGTTAATCTATGTTTGGTCTCGTTCCATGTAACAAAATTTGACTTATGTTGAAGAAAGACAAAACATAGTTTTATTTACAATGGCCTTAGGCTGCTAATCCCTGTGCTTTTAAAAAATGTCGAATTAGGATGTGAATGAATCCCGTGCTTTTGGAGAAAAATAAATAAAATTATGTTTTTTTACAGGCACTACCTACTCCGGCCACTATACCGCGTACTGCAAGCATCCATACACAGGCGATTGGCACGAATATAACGATTCTAGGTGAGTAACGATAACAGAATAACACTTAATACTGTACTTTAGTTGCACGAGTACTACACACACAAGTATTGAGTAAACAATCATCCTCGACTTATGGATTTATTTGTATATAAGTTATTTATTAATACATTTTCATATCAACAAACTAAATTCACAGTTACCTTATATTTATATCCGGTGCATTCAGATTAAGGCTTAGAATACATACCTACGCGTATGTATTCTTAGCAGACTTGTTGAATACGGATAGGTAGTTCTGGTTTTAAATGTATTGTACAGCTGATTTTTTTTTCGAGATTTGGTCCCATAGTAAGAGTTGTAGAGTTTGCTTGTCTGAACAAACACGTAAAATTTGACTCCTGTTTGAAAATTAACTCTGTATAAGAAAAGGTATAAGCAAAAAGCGAACGATTCAGACCATCTGCCTCTGTATTATATAACTCCACACCTGTCACAATCTCCTTCAATTTGACTGTCATTTTAAAAATACAGAACTGGGGCCTAATTCCGCTAATCTTAACGTCGTTGTCGCTTCGTGATAGCGTTTTTAAATAAAACTGCTATTGTCGCTTTTATGCGCATTTTCAGGTGCAATTTATTTGTACTACAATTTCTTGATAAGTCGATAGTGACAAATGTTTTAGTCAGTAATCGGTTAACCAACAATAACTGTCTCTAAAAGCGATGCTATTGAAGCGTTATTGACACGCCACAAATGCGTTAACGCTAGCAGAATAAGGCCCCTGTGCTGTGACCAGGATGGACGTACAGGTAAATACATTTGAAAGTGGGCTAATTCAAATCGGTAATTTTCCAAGGAACTGTAATTTATTTTGCTCTTTTGATGGATGTTATCGGTGTTGGCTTGTTCGCTTGATCATTACCATTACCGTCTGACCTATACCGCGGTAATTACCGTGCTTACCGTGCCTATACTGTCGCCATTAGAACAATGTCAGGAGCGTAACATTACGTTGCAACAATTAGCAGTTAGAGTCTGACACACGAAACATGAGCTTGGAAAAAAGCGGCAAATTCAAAAATTCTAGCTCTGGTAATACTGTCTACAGAAGGTAAAATACATTTTGATACTTGAAATATTCTAATATTTTTTTATTTAGTAAATATATAATAGTAATTTAGAATGTTAAATTTGTGAAAGGATTGTCTATTTTTTCCTTGAATATAGTAGGAAAAAAAGGAGTTTATACTTTTTTAAAATTAAATATTAGTTAATGTTTAGTTTCAATGAACTTCCAACAATGAACCTTTTATAAGAAATCGCTGTATTTGGATTTCATGAATGTTAAAATTACTTAATATCTGTAATATTTCGACAGAAATTAAGAAAAAATTATTATGAAATTGTTTATTACAAAGTATCAAAATCACCATGTTGAACTAAACTACATGGGGACATTGTATCAGTGTTGCTACTTGAAAAAATGTCAGGTTCATGTTTCGTTTGTCAGACTCTAGATAGGCAGTTCTGTGATTGAAAAGTCCAGGCGAATTTGAAATCCATCTTTGACTTTATCGTCACTTAGTTCGAGATGAGTGCGCGTTATTAACAATAAAATATACGCCTCACTTAAAGATTATACTCTCTATCTACTTTCTTTTTATTTTATGTACAGGGTATCCCCGATCAACCCAAAGAACGTCGTGTCTTCTGAGGCGTACGTACTGTTCTACGAGTTAGCAAGATCACAGAGCTCATAGCTATGAAACACACACATCACCAAAAATAAAGTCACAATTAATATGTACACGACAACACTGAACAGATTGTATAGTCCGCGGCGCGATATACTGCACGCCTTGTGCAAGTTTTGCCGCGAAAGAATTACGTGTTATGACATTTTCGTGTCAACTTTTGTCGCTATCCACTTGAGTTATATAATTTTCATTGTTTACCTTTGGTTTTACAGGTGATTGTTATTATTTTGCTTTTTTTTAAGTGTTAGTATTATTTTGCGTGATATAATTAGGTTAACACAGATATGAATATTAAATAGATGACGCAAGTGTTGGGCCCGGCAGACGTTGTCCTGTCCGATTACAGCGCCATCTACCGGATCCAACCTTCCTTGGACCTATTCAAACATACACAGAAAATTTCGTAAGAATCGGTCGAGCCGTTTAAAAGTTTTTGCGAGACTAACACACAGCGTTTCATTTTTATATATAAGAAGAAGATATTTTATTGCGCACAATTAAACTTAAATATTAACAAAATTATAGATCGCCTAAAGGCAGACTTAACTCTATATTTGCATTGCCAAAAAAAAACAAAAGTTATAATTAGTATAGATACCGGCAAACATCTTGACAATTTTCACAGATAAAAAATACATGCGCAGTAAAAGCTTTTGTACTATACTGCAACTGCGCGTGTATTTTTTATCTGTGAAAATGTTCAAGACGTTTGCCGAGGCCTGTACTCATCTTTCGTTGCGTTCCTTTCGTTCTATTAGCTCTAAAAAAATCCTTAATCGGGATCGGACCTCATTAAAACAGGGACGATTCAAATTAATAAATACTTGAATAAAAATGCTGACAAAGCTAAAAGAAATATTTAATTTCAATTTGAAATAAAACATAACTGTGAAGTTGCAGAGCTTAGAAAAAGTTACTCGCATAGTTTCCATACTTGCGACGTCTGTTTAGTATTATGTCTGTGTAGGTTACCATTTTGTTATGTAAATTATTTGTTTGTTATAATAAATATACTTATTGTGATTTTATAGCAAATGTTACGTTTTGGTGATATGTCGAGTTGTGAGGTTTAAGATGGTTTTCTTGTTACTTATACTCGACAGAAATATGTTGTAAGTGGTAAAAGCCAAAGAATAGTGATGGTAAAGGAATTTGACGCAATACTGCAAGTGATAGAATCTTTGTTGTAAACTAGAAAATGTAATCCTACCGTCGTAATTGACGTGGCTGTCAAATTGACAACCAAGTGGCTTACTATTATAACTAATGCAACTAACAGCTAAGATTCTATCCTCCCTCGCGACTCCTTTGCGTATTTATACTCAATACCTTAATGCGAGATCCACAAGAAATGCCTTATGTGTACATATTAATTTGTACTTTATTACACCGCTAACATTTTGAGCTGTAAACTGTGTACTTATTTAGATGCCATTTTGTATTACTATAATGCTATTGTATTTTGTTTGATGTTGACGTAAGCGGCACATTAGATTACTCAATACTAATATTTTTGCGGCAATGTGTGCCGTTATACTCTCGGACGTTAGGTTAGTATTACTATGTAAGATAGTGGGTTTCCTTTGTTTTCGTAAATGTCACATCGCGTAGGAGCCATTTTATATTATATCACGGCTTTGGCCACTAGTCTTTTTGCCACATTATCAATTCAATTTAAAATGTTGCATTTATCTCATTGCGTTGTTTCGTGAGTATCTTGTAGATTCACATGCTGATTTTAAGATATTCTAACTTTGGCATTATGCCTCCACAATCAATTGAGTAAAATTAATTTATTATATATTACTTATTTACCTAGAGTTTGAAATTCACTTTAGTGTCTATTACAGTGGGTAATATCTACGATTTACTAAATCGACAAATTTTAAAATTGTGAACTAAAATAATTTGTTGATATACCAACAATTTAAATTAGTTGGTGGCAGCTGGTAGGGCTTCTGAGTCCGCCTGGCTAATTACCAACATCTCACCTAATTCTGTTGCGATAGTAACAAGGTTCACATAATTGTTGTGTTCCGACAACCTTTAAAGTTGAGATAGCCAGTTGCGTGGTTGCAACATTAGGAGGAAGAATTTAGGATAACTGATAAGTATCTTGAATTGTTAGTGTAAACCTCATTTAAAAATCTCAAAATGTTAGCGAGTGCGATATATTTGTTATAACGTGTAATCAATTGTACAAAAACGCAGAATTACGTAAATTATAATGTAGAAGTATATAAATAAATATTTATACATATGTATAATTATATATTGTAATTGACCAGAGATGTGAAATCGTTTATTGCAGTTCACTTGTTATATAATTAATTTAGAATATAACATTATCGTCATATGTTATATATTATAAATAACTATAAATATAATGCTAATGTTGTTATATTGAGAAATTTATTTATTTATTTATTACTCAAATAGTGAATCTAGAATTTTGTTATAGTTTTTAAATGGTATTTAATAATAACAAAGTAATGTTTTGTCCGCTTCTTAATTAAAACTCCACTATATTAATACTTTTTTAATATATGTAATGCATCTGCATAAGTCCAGCAAAAGATTGTCTTCTAAAGAATAAACTTAAATAATACATAAAATTTATTGATAGTTGTAATAGGGATTATATTTATTTTTTACATAAATTGCCATGTTTTCGAATATGCATAGGTTTTGGTTGATGTGATTATTGTTATGTTATATAATGAATGTATATAACACCTAAATAATGTATATTTTTTAGATTTATAAATAAACTCGAATTCATGTCGATTATAAAGTAAATTTGCTTGTGTTCCGCGGTTCAGATGAGACTAAAATACATTTTGTCAGTTGATATTTCATGTGAAATATTATATGCACTGTGACTGTTGTAAAATCTGTCAATAACAACTATGGACAAAAAACTAAGCAAATTTTATTATTCTTATATAACGACACCTGGAATGGTACGAGTAAATTTTTTTCTTATGTAAAATATAAACATCCTCATAAATTATAACATCCAATATTTTGTTATTGCCTAAATTTTTGTTTTCACATTTAAATGTAACATTAAAATGTTCCGACATATTTTCACAAAATCTATGCACGAGCAAGTCATAGTATGTAATAGAAATTGATAAATTAAGTTGATATATTGAAATTCTATTGAAATATATTGAATGTTTTAAATGATTGTTTTTTTTTTTCACCCTTTCCAAGAGAAATAATCGGGTCTATCCCAGGTGAAAGTGGGGTTAGTTCAAGCTTAATGTGTATTATTACACATAGATCGCCCGGTACTGTAAATGTATTCCCGTTGTCAATACAATACACTTGTAGGGTCAGAGGGTGCATTCAGGGAATGGCTAGTCCGATCCCGAGCGTGCCTCCATCTGGGGGCGGAGAAGTTACTGGAGGTTGGTTTAACCGGGTATGGGGTTTTTACCCGAGTCCAACTGCATATCCAAGGGGCAGACTTGTCAGCTTTTCAGTCCCTGTAACAGTCCAGTAACATTTATATGAATGACCAAATAAGCGAAAAGTCAAAAAGACTAATGAGTTAAACTTAAAAATTGGACCACGTGGCCCCTTAAAAATGGCGCTACTGTGCATATGTGTATAGCGCTATGGTCGCATTTTTTTACGATGAAGACGAAATTCTTCCCCTTGGGGTATTGTGTTCTGTGCGACCTAGAAATCCTGCCGCCATTACGTCCACAGAACATAGAAAGAGGCCTTTTTGTGTTCTGTGGTTACGTCCATGTCGTCCATTACCGAAAAGCTTCTTTGTACACACGGAAGTCTTATGGTTATCGTGCAGATACGCCCTCCAAGACATTTACGAATGCAATAGATGGACGTAAGGGGCGATATGAAAGAAGTTTCACTTTAAAACTTCTAAATACTTTTGAGCGAAACGCAACCCAGCGAGTACAGAACACGCTCGAACTTGGTTCGAACGGACCACGGATTTGGTTCGTCTCGGAACCAAATTTAACCGTCTGTAAAGTAGTCCTGCGAACATAATTATTATTAATTGAGTCCGCCTCGACGACATAACGACATTATGACAAACGTGTGCACTTGAAGGCGTACGTGAAGCAACTGTGTGATCCGCTCGTCTGTAGCGAGAACGGATTTGGTTGGTGGATTTGGTCCGCCGAATCAAGTTCAAGTGTGTGTTATACCTATTAGTCCGAAGTTCATTGGCATGTGGCGCTGCGACTCACCAGTATAGGGGCCGTCTTACCCACATTGATTGCTATTGTCCAGCAAAGTCGCCAGATGGTCCAACAGTTGCTGCATCCGGCCTAAACGGTTCTTACCTTCCGCGAGGGGGCGAAGAAGGCATTGTAGCCGGTCCCGAACAGGTCCAGAGGTCCAATTTTACTAATGAAATAAGTTACAGCCGAATTGAAACTGAACCGTTGCGGTCGACCAATCGGAGGGCTTATATTGCCATTTAACTGTTAGATGACGTGATAATGTGGCGTTCTGATTGGTCGATCGCAACGGTTCAGTTTCGATTCGGCTGTAAGTTATTAGTAGAATTCGGCCTCAGTAGGCTGTGGTAGGCTTACCTTGAACCAATTCCGATCGATCGACACTGAGATTGTGATTTTTCATGATTTTTCGTAAGCTTATGTTGCTTACACTGTCGCCAAATTGGACCCGTATTGCGCGGATTTTGTGTGACCTAACCTCGGTGTTAGGTTGGCCTTCCGGCAACATGAGATCCCCAAACATAACAAAAATACACCCACACATACACGTACACACATTAATATCTCATTCACACAGGCGCGGATCCATCACCCCTCAAAAAAGGTTGTGGTCACAGCCACCCGAAAATCGGAATCGGCCAAGTACGAGCCGGAGTCTGGACTCGCTTATGATCGATATAGTGCATTCCTACAGGAGATTTTACAAAACATATCACGCCCTTTCCAAAATGCATTGTTTTTTTTTATATTAAGGCATTAGATATAATATCATCAGCCTATATTGATCTTATTAAACCGTGAAAGTGTGACGTCACAAGTCTATTAGGGTTGTGGGCATGCCCATCGTGCCCACAACGGTGGATCCGCGCTTGCATTCACACAATATATATATATATTACTTTATCTATTTACTTTATATAAAAGAATTGTACGCGCTGCGCACAATTCTTTTTCCTCGGAGGAAACCGGAGTCGAGAAGATGTATCCCATTCGCAGAAGTCGACTCCGGTGGAATCCACACTGACACCACCCGAACACCCCCAGCGAAACTAGTGGTATAAAAGCTTCAAATTAACTTTTATTGCGAACAAACAAGTTTAAAAAAAACCTCGGTGTTAGGTAAGTATTTGATTTTCTCGAGATATGGATCCAATTTGGAACTTTATAGCTGTCTCAGAGTTCCGCGAATAGTCTATGATAAGAGGTGAGTGAGTGTAATGACTGTTTCTGGTTTGTTATAGGAAATATTGCTTTGACATATTATAAATCGAGATAGACAGGAAATCACGCACGGAAGGTACAATTAAAAAAGAATGGATCAACAATAAATAATGAGGGTATTTTGTGTATCCTTGAAAAAACAATAAAATCGAGGTGGAATCCTTATAGACTACAGGCCCGTGGCAAAAATTTATGGGTCATTTGAACCACCAGCATATGGCCAAATGGGTGATACCAGAGCCGTAAAAATAAAATAAAAAAAAACCACCAGCATGTGCAGAGGCGCGTTCAGCGCCTCTGGGTGTAGTTGTCCGGTTGTTTTTTAACTCGCTCAAAGGCGTTGAACGGATTGCAGCAACCAAATCTTTTATCTCCCTCATTCACATGATTTTTTATTTCTCTCTCTTTCTAGTAGATGACATTACAGAATATGGCCGCCAATATCATCCAATCACGTAAGAGTATTTCAGTTATAAACGTCAGAGCGTTTTACAACCATCAAATTCGATGGTTGTTCGGTTGTAACTCGCGCCGACACTCAAAGGTCTTGAACGGGCCGGTTGTTTCACCCGGTTGTCACGCTCGAAGGCATTGAACGGGGTTAGAGCGAAAAGTTGTACTTCGCGCGAAGGCTCTGAACGCGCCTTAGCACAAGGATCGCGAGAGTATTTTCTCGGCCTGTTTCTCTACGCCGAAATGTCACTTTTGACAGTACGGAATGAGATAGCTATTGTTATTTGTTTGGTGTCGAGAAACTCGAGAAAGTGACATTTAATGATAAGACATTTTATCTCGGGGTCCTTGTGCTACGCATGCAGGAGACCTAGGGATAGGGGCATTAAATAATAAGATTCAGCACTATGCCGTCACTTGTAAGCTGTCCAACTGAGTGCAGGTGAGAATTCAAAAGTAGGTACAAGTAGAGGGAGTACATTTTGGTCATATATTTTTGTACGGCATTCTTACCATCGATAGATCCATGAAATATAATAAGAAAACACGTAGTGCCGTACAAAATAGACGGGATTTTTTTTTATTTTCCGGCGATTTTCAGGGTAAAGGTCATTTGATTCTGTACGGCATCGGTTCCATACAGTTTCAATACCTCTTCTAATCCATTATTCGGCAACGCCGTACAAAAATCATGCGACAAGGGGGAAAAATCGAGGGTTGCAACCCTCTCCCCTTCCGTGATTCGGAGGGTGATTTGACACAACATAAAATTAAATTATTTTGAAATTATTTTATGCATAGATAACATTTTTTCACATGCCGTACATTTTGTTGGTCCAAAGGTTTGTAGGGGGGAACTTCCGAACTTCCGAAAAATCCATGTAATGAAATGTACTTTAGGGTGATATTCAGTACGATATTTTTTTTCATACCACCTGCTCGACAATGTACAATTATAACCCTCTTAACTTCAACGTAAAGCAAGACATTATATCCCCGGGGATATAATGTTGTATGAAACTCCCAAGGGATTAAAGTGTTTTAAATTTGGAACATAAAATTCGTATGAAAAGGAAGGCAAAGGTTCTACGCCCATACAGCAGTAGCGTACATCCACTAGAGACAAATAGTCATTCTACCTGTGTAATTAATGTTTTTATAAGATTTAAATACATAATTTCTTTACCGAAATTATATTTACCTACATAATACTGGAAGCTAAAATAAACAATTACATTTCACTTTATTTTTTATTGACAAAATACTTTTAATGCTAAAAGCGCCATCTTTTGACGGCCACCATTAACTATCGATAAAAAGCAGAACACTAACGCTGCCGGTGCATATGTTACCGGCAATGTGTATAATCCGGTATTGTATACAATACCTAGGCAATGTATAGAATACCTAAAACGGGCAGGTAAAGTATGAAATAGAATTTATTTTACACTTTACCTAGGTATTCTATACAATGCCAAACTTGCAGCAGGTAATGTAACACTCGAACGCAATTGTGGTTATTACAAACAAATAAGTACGGTAAGCTTCATAGAACCCTGACACCCTTCCTAGAGGCGCCATTTCAAGCATTAATGGAAGTGAATCGTTTTAGCATGACCGTTCACTCGCGAGTGTACGCCGCACGCGGGTATCCTTTGCAAATAAAATTAAATCCTTTGACAAGAGACGGCACGGCGCGGCGCCAAGGCGGCGCGATCAAAGTAAGTTCGCTTAGATAATGTCGGTACACCCGAACGCAATTGTGTTTAATAAAACAAAATACGAATAAAAATTATCGGGACACACAAGCTAGGTGCAAAGATAATTTTAATCAAAAATATGCGAAAGTAGGTAAATTCAAAGTAAAATTACACCACAATTCTTCATCACTCGAACTGTCAGAGTTACTACCACCCGTATTTTTAATAAGAGAGCCATTATCACGCTCTGAATCCAAAACAAAATATTTAGGTACTTATTTTCTTCTGTAATTGCGTGAACTACGTATACTTATGTTCCACATAAATGTGGAATTACCTTTTTTATTAATACTTCCTTTTAGTTTGACTTACGGCTGGAGCGTTTGTAGGTTGCTACGGAGGTAAGTAAGGTAAACGCTGGTATACTCGTCAGTGTCCCAATACTCGTCAGGTACCTATACCTACACTTTAAAAGGGGCTTATAATATTTCTACCAACCGTAAATGATAGAATTGTGATTGAAATACAATCACAGTACTATAATGTTTTACTATATTTGCAACACTGCATTAAAATTGTAATTGTGTCAAAAATTGGAGGTGCTCAGAGTGTGCGCTCAGAAAAAATCTGTAATAGGTATAGTTTGGCAACTAAACTGAGCAACAACCAGCTCCTATTTTTTACATAATATACCGCTTCAGATATTTATACGGTAAGTGTGTTTGTTTTTTAATAATAGTATAGTACATTTTCTAACACTATACCTATTAATTAGTGCTAAATCTTGAGAATTTATTTTTTTATTGCATGTGACATTCATTGGTACTCGCTTATGCCTGTTTTGCCCAATACTCGTCAAAATTGATGTAGTTCTGACGGATACTGGGGCGAGCATTAACAAAAGTACCTTAACTCGTCATTGTTACCTTATTTCTCGGTATTAAGTTTAATTTTCCTTTGACATTATAAAAATCTTATACTTAGATAACGACGGATATGGAGACGTTCGTTACAATTGTACCTGAGCCCATCATAGAGCTCTTATTACCTTGAATTATGTACGATATTCGTTTGAATTAATTTGTTTTATTATTGGATAAAAAGTAGGTATCTCTATATGTACAGTTTTTTTTAAATTCAAATAATTTCTTGAATTTTAATATTAGTTATAGTTATATCAGTATAATAGTTTCATTATTATGATTACATTTTTATATGGTTCAGTAACATTTATAGACTACGTTTTTATGGGACCTATTTTTACAAAAATAATAAACTGTTCTATGCACTTTGGTCGAGCAGGTATTGAACTTTTCAATGACTCGTGAGATAGGCAGTTTGCTTCATCATCATCATCATTTCAGCCACGAGACGCCCACTGTTGGAGATAGGCCTCTTCCAATGATCTCCATACCGATTGGTCTTGCACCTCCCGCATCCAGTGGCTTCCCGCGACCTTCACCAGATCGTCTCCCGGTATGCGGCCGCCACTCGAGGACCTTTCGGCCCAACGGCCGTCAGTTCTACGAGCAATGTGTCCTGCCCACTGCCACTTAAGGTTTGCAATTCTTTGGGCTATGACGGTAACTCTAGTTCTTCTACGGATTTCATCATTTGTGATGTGATCACGTAGAGAAACCCCGAGCATAGCCCTCTCCATTGCCCTTAGTTCTTAGCCAAACATAGTGGCAGATTATACTCCTCGGTCTTCTGTATAACCTGCCGCAGCGTATGGATGTGTGTGGTCTATGGTGCAGTGAAAAACGCAGATTATTTGTTGAAAATTATATTTGAGGAAGAGTCTCATTGGATAAATATACACGAGCTACCAAAATTAGAGTAGAAGTATGAAATACATGTCAGATTCAAAATTCATATTAGAAAAGTAAACAAGTATAAAACTGCCAGTGTCCTTATTAATGTCATAAGTTTTAACATATGGTACTATAGCCATTTCGGAATCCGGCTTTATCGGGAGGCTGGAAGTCGTCGAACCTACTTGCGAGATGATTTGTAATGACCCTCGAGATCAGATTGTAAACATGACTCAGGAGCGTGATGGGTCTATAATTCTTCAACTGGGCCCTGTCGCCCTTTATGAAGAACAGTGCCACCATGCCCCTATGCCATGCCTTAGGCGTTTTGCCCTCGAGTATGACGGAGTTGAATAGCCGCTGCAGCGCTTTCCGGGCTGATAGTCCATCCACTTTAAGAGTTAGGCTGTAACTCTATCATCACGCGGCGCCTTGTTGTTTTTAGGCTGTTTGAGAGCTACACTAATCCCGTACAGGGGCCTTACCATGAGCTTCTATAAAACCATCAATAATCCGTGCAGTTTTTAAGCAGGCCTTAAACAGGATTGCTTATAATCGTACTATGAGCCCTGTTTAGGTGAACGGCTTATAGATTGCTTGAGTCGTAAGGTGAACGGTTATTTGTCTCTGGTCTGCCTTAATGTTAAAACGAGATAGCGCTATACAACTGTTGTATCTGACATCTCTTTTCTTCGGAAGCGTTCGAAAACCATTGTAAGATTAAAAACCGGTTGAACCGGTAAAAGAGAATATCTCAACATATTTACAATTATTTGTTATTTTTGTTGTTCGTTTTAACGTTTTTTATTCTTAAGATATGAGTTATTATATTTTATAGTTGTCTTTATTTTATTACATCTTTACTCTACATTCTCCAAGAATTTTCCAAGCTATTGATAGTGGAAGGAAATGTTCATAGCTTGTTATGAACGTACTTAACCTATGTACAAGTACAATAATTTATTAAAGGTGGCAGAAAATTTTAAAGAAATAAAGATCTTCGAAGTTTTGTATAAAATACACCTACCCATTGTACTTTCACGATCCATGTCAAGAAAGCAGTCTTACAAGGGCATTACCGTCCTTCTGAAAAACGAAAACTGAGCAAAAATCTCGATTCTGGGGAAATCGAAAAGGGAAACACCACCAAACAAAAAAGAATTTTAGACAACGACCAATCGTGTTCTAAAATACAGATGTTTTGTTTGTATTTTCTTCTTTAAACAATCGATAGAAAAGTGTGTCGGCAGTTTGTGTTGATTCTTCATTGTACAAAGTGTTTGCAAGTAATTTACATCGTCGTGCTTTGTACAGCGATAAAAACGAAGAATATCTACCTATTACTTCCAGAGATTCCTCTGATTACTTCTGAATGAAATCAACTCGAATGGTATCTGGGTTCGTCAATGTTATAGATATTTTTTCGATGTTTGCATGACTTGGAAGACGTCTGGTAAAATACATATAACCAGTATATAGGTTTTAATAAGTCTGCACAAGCGAGAAGTGGAAAAAGATATGGAAAGCATTGCACAATTTATTGTTTAGTCATCTCATTACCATGAATACTGAAAAGCAATCCATATGTGGGGCTAAATTATTGAAATGTCGAACAAATCCAGAAAGTGTAAATTAATTTGAATGTGTAGTACTCATGCGAATAAAAGACAGTTATTGTGAAGAAATAAATGTTTTATTATAAGTTGAATCTTAAAAACCTGAATTTTGTTTGCTTTATTGAAGAAACTCACTCAGAGACAGCTAAATTTGAAGAAGTACCTATATTTGTCATAGGATATCTGGTGAACAACCCAGAAGCGAACAACAAATTTCATTTTTGGCTGCTGCTTCATGTCTGCCACAATAGATGGATCTTGCGCTGCAGAAGACGTTTGCTTAAATGCTTCTTGGATTAATCAAGATTAGCTTCATTGCATAGTGTGAATACAGAGGCGAAAATCTGGGCCAAGAAAGATTGGGAATAACCTGAAATGATTGTTTTATTTTAAGACTAACATTGTAGTATTTTTTTGTTTCTTGTGTTTGATTTCATTGTTTTGAGCCTAACTTTTTATTATATTTTGGAAAAATGTTATTAGTTTTATTTTTACCAATAATAATAAAGCTTTATTATCTAGTGTATTTAAATTTTCTAAATGAGAGGATGATTTGTCCAAGTAAATGATTCGTGATTAGACCCTAGATGATTTGCATCAACACATACATTGTGGGGATTTTGCAGTTAAGCGTTTTTTTGCCCGAGCATTTCTCACAAGCTAATTTCTTTCTTTCAATCATCAGTTGACCCTGGTGAGGTTAACTGATGATCGACAAGACTAAGCAGACACCCTTGTAGGTAGCATAAGAAACCTAATAAGTGTTTATTATAAACGTCTTTATGGTGAAATGATATATCCACTTTCAAGAATTGAAAGCTTAATTTCACTGAATGCCCTCCTTTCTGTCTTATTGAGTGTGAACATTATATGCTAACAACAATGTGCATACATATACTTAGATCTGTCTGCAATGCACATCTGAATAGAAAGCTCTCACTTCAAGTTTTATATTATTTATTTAATTTCCCATAGCACAAAAATTGTTGAGAAGGTATTAATGAACCGTCATATTAATTATTTTGTAAACTGAGTTTTAACCATTTATTACTATTTTTCAACTTTAGGAAGTAGTAGGTATTATTTTTTTTGCCACAAAATTAAATTCACATCTGCAGAAAGAAATTTTGTTTGTGGAACAAGAAGTGCCTTTTTGCCTCGGTGTAAAATTAGACAAGCTATTAGAAAATATTCATATAGTTTTTACTCTTGATGTTCCAATCTTTAAAAAAGGAGCAAATGCTTTTGGTGTCAGTAAAGCTAAAATGGATGCAAAAAAATCGTTGAGATATTAAGGCAAGCCAATAAAATGATTCTTGGATGGAAAGAACTGACTAACGACTAAGGCTAGGAACATAACCTGCACTAGCACCATCAACCGAGCTACCATCTGGCACTGGGCCAAAAGCTGGTGGTCCTCATTATTTACAGCGTTTTTCTACAGAAAAAGTTGTAAGTGTTAACACTACAGCATTCGGTGGTAACACTACACTTGTGTTTGGATTAATTTGCAGGTCCTAAAACTCACTTTCGCATTTATAATATTAGTTAGGATGGTAAGATATTATGTGTAGGTTTGGTAAAAGCTATAGAAGCATTTTGCAAAGTTAATGCTTATCCTTAATAATTTGGTGTAATGCCACCACCATTTCAACTCACCGCTGGGCATAGGTTTCTCCACAGATGAGGAATGAACCTACTACACCATTATGCGAACATAGTAGGTAAGGTAGTAAGTTCACAATTTGAATCGTATTAGCCTTTATTATACACACCTTAACTCATACACATTACATTCTTTTAGCATATTTTTGGAAACCACATTTATTTCTTATTTGCACATTGTTAATGGCATCAATTTCTTGTGATAAAACAGGAAACCTGTCTGTTGAGTAACATTTTGGGGTTCCCCAGTTGAATTTTGGTATGATCCATGTGCATAAAGATAAACAGCTGTTAAAACCCTGTAACAGAAAAGGTTGTTTTTGCTAAGCTGTGAATTAAAGGTTGCTACAAAAAATGATCCGAAGTGACCTTTGTTTCTAAATTTTGAAATTAATTTTCACTATCAGTTGAAAGTATAGTAAAAATTCCTAACCAACTCTGGAGGTAACCAAACATGGTTAGAACGAAAAATGTTACCTACATTATGCTTAACATTAGATAAAGTAGAACAAAATAAATTAATGTCTCTCTGTTTGTACGCTTAAATCTTTAAACTACGCAAAGGATTTCAATGCAGTTTTCAGCAATAGATCACCCTATCTATTCAAGAGGAAGGTTTGTATGTAATATACATATAATATTATTAATCACTCCAAACTGCCCCACATTAGTATCTACATTGCACCCGTGCGAAGCCGGGGCGGGTCGCTACTTGCTTAATAAATTAATTTTCACAGAGTAGGTACTTTTTTATACTGAAATTCATTTTCCTCTGAATCAAAGGTAGGTTTGATTGTTCTGAGGATATCATTAGCTTCTCTCGATGTCACTTGTTTTAACTCCGTGCGGTGTTCACTCTCCAAAAATTCAAATATTTCATTATGGTCATATTACATCTCAAGCAATATCTCAACTTTCAAGAGTGATAAACACTGAAAACTATATAAAAATTCAAAACACTCGGTGTGACTCGGCTATGAATTATACGAAAATTAGGGAGTTAAAATTAGAGAAAAAGTCACTACAGCCGTTTGAAAACATCTTAAATAAAGTCAGTTTTAACAATTTTCTTATGAAAATTCCACCAAATTGGGCCAAATCCACTTAACAATCTTGTTACAGCCGCTGAAGAGCACAAATTATATTACTGTTCTGAAGAGCAACTTTTTAAAGCGTAGACGGAGAAAACTATAGACGGAGGATGAGCGTGGCCACATGCGATAGAAATAGTCTCAGAACCAGTGTTGCCCTATGTACTTATTTACCCCACATTAGTTTTTATTAATTTAATTAATTAATTAAGTTGTGTCTCTGAATCAACACCAATATTAAATTATAAGATACGATTAACTTGTAGAAACTTGCGCCTATGCACCTTCCTGGTGCTACTCTAAGCGACTTTTGTATTGTAGACCCATGATAATAATGCTGGGACTTGCTGAAAAAAATGTAAAAGTACGATTATAACCCACTCTACCCCCGGGGGTAAGGCTAGGGTTATGATGGGTCACAGCGTAGCGGACTTTTGAATGAAAAGGGTAAGGGTGGCTACCGTATCGTCAAATTTCTGCTTTCTATCGAGATGTCCGCAGTGATAGGGAGCGATGAATCGTGATTTTCTAGAAATTTCTAATCAATGATGTTTCTTTATAGTGGACTGGGGAGAGTCTTGGAGGCCTAAAGCTAGCGTTATTGGGGCTCTATTTTTGAATCGTTTGTCCGGCATCGAACGCTGTTCAAACGTCATCTGTGCTCAATTCCTATTGATTTTCGTTTCTCTTGCTATAAAAATCAATAGAATATTACGAGGAAGATCAATATTGTTTTGATTTTCGTCGAAAACAAAACGAAAATAAGTAGAAATCATACAGTGACGAGCGCTCGATATCGGAAGAATGATTCAAAAATAGGGCCCCTGGTCTGTTGTCCGAGCCTAGATTATCTCGGGTATCTAGTTACACCCGATGATCGGTGGCGACCATAGGCGATGGCGGGCGACTGATTATTTTATTTATTTATTTAATTTTTGAAAACCAACGGCGAACATATACAGAGTATAAATTTAGATAGAAACAGTCGGCCAATTAAAGGTCTTTACGTTTAGACCTACTTGGAATATTAAAGTTTAGTTTAGACAGAAGGTCAGGAGTATCAATTTTGTTTTCTTACAATGAACATTCAATAATCTGAAAATGAAATTTCTCAAAAAAGGGTTTGGAAATCTTGGTAGTTTCAAAATCCCAAAAACGTAATAGCCTTCTTTCAAAGTTTCCGGACTTTCACGGCGCCTCTAATCGAGTTCATTTCTGAGGAAATATATTAATAAAAAGACTTTTTTTAAATCATTTATTACTAAACATTAAATCCTAACATTTATTAATCATAATGAAAAAAAATTTATAATATTAATTATATTTTTTTTTCAATATGATTATCCCGGTGTTTCTTATAATCACTCTTTTTTTTCATTTAAGTCTTAGGCTCTCTTTCATTACCTCCAGATAACTTATCTGGCAAATAACCTTCTTTTTCTTAAATAAATAATTAGAATCAAAATGTTGGCTACAAATTTTTGAATATTTTGTGGTGTCCAACTAGTACGCCCAGTCGCTTCAATCCATTTCTGACGTGCAATTTCATCTTCCGGGAAACTGTAAGATAATATAGGGATATGAAGATAATATTACATTGTTATGATAAACAAACTTTATATTCCCCGTTATTGTGGGAAAGTATATATTGAAAAGTTGGAAACACGAAGTCATATATTTTTTAGGTTATGTTATGATTCATTTACATGTTTTTGCTATTTATTAATGTTATACGAAGTTCACATTATAACTACAAGTTTTCAACTCTTTCATACATTGTAATTCCGTTATATTGAGAAGCTGACTACTGTTAAAACACGCAATACTTACGAATGAAAAGATAAGTCCATAAGTTTTCTTTCACTATCATTTTTACATCCTAAAACAGTACAACGAACCATGTTTTTTATTTTTACTGTTAGAAATAATTATGTACTACACGATATTAATACGTTTTGTAGACGTAAATAGTTACTTTTAAAAATTTTCATTTATTTATGCGTTGATGACATATAAACAAACTTCATCTGTCAGAATTGTTTCGCAAAGTAGTTTGCCGACCTTGAAAAAACCGGCACGCAACGCGAAACAAAAAATGCTATAGTTTTGTCTCGCTCTTTTATACGGCGTTCGAATAAGTTGGTCTCTTTCTTGTATAATGCTACCAAAACTATGAATCAGTCTATAGTTTTCTCCGTCTACGTTTTAAAGATTGCTTTATTTGACATCAAGCAGTGTTGCCACCTTGAAATATGTTAGGGCGCCAGATCCACATTAAAATGTCGCCAGTTTCTTAAAATGTGGACAAGAAAAAAACCACCAAATTCCGCTAACTTTTTTTTAATTTAAATAAAATGTCCTCTTATATTTTATTAGTTCATCAACGAAATGGGGTGCCAAGACATTTTAATAACTTCAGTACATTTAGTCCGATGCATTTTTAAATCATCCGTTGCCTTGGAACCGGAGAAAGCCATAGACTTAGAATATACTGGCGTATAGACGTACTGACAGCTCATTATAAAATGAGACCAAAATATTTGAATTGTCAATTCCAATACTATGTGGCTGAATTCCAATATCCAATGTGGCTGATCTGTCCTTCAAAATCGGTTAAAAAGTAGCTAAATGCACTGTCTCTTTCAAACTCTAGAACTAGAGAACTTCATAAGACTTGTGATAAGACTATATACATTCTCGCTCGCACTGTCAGTTGGTCTATATCTATACGACAGTATATTTTAAGTCTATGGAGAAAATGATCAATACCTACAGGAAACGAAACTGCAGGGGCCTTACCATGAGCTCTTATCGCAGGCCTTAAACAGTATTGCTGTCTATTTCCGTACCATGACCGGCTTAAAGCAGCGCGTTTGCAGGCCTGCTTAAAATGACGTCACGAAACCGTTCACCTTTTTTTATGTATGAACTTTCGTACCATGACCGCCCATTTGACAGTTTGAAAACTGCTTTTGAACGTCCTAAATGTCAAATAAAGCAATCATTAAAAAGTTGCTCTTCAGCGGCTGTAACAAGATTGTTAAGTAGATTTGGCCCAATTTGGTGGAATTTTCATAAGATAATTGTTAAAACTAACTTTATTTAAGATGTTTTCAAACGGCTGTAGTGACTTTTTCTCTAATTTTAACTCCCTAATTTTCGTATAATTAATAGCCAAGTCACGCCGAGTGTTTTTAATTTTTATATAGTTTTCACAGTGTTTATTACTCTTGAAAGTTGAGATATTGCTTGAGATGTGATGTGACGATAATGAAATATTTGAATTTTTGGAGAGTAAACACCGCACGGAGTTAAAACAAGTGACATCGAGAGAAGCTAATGATACCCTTAGAACAATCAATACCTACCTTTGATTCAGAGGAAAATGAATTTCAGTATAAAAAAGTGCCTACTCTGTAAAAATGAATTTATTAAGCAACTAGCGACCCGCCCCGGCTTCGCACGGGTGCAATGTAGATACTAATGTGGGGCAGTTTGGAGTGATTAATAATATTATATGTATATTACATACAAACCTTCCTCTTGAATATTGCTGAAAACTGCATTGAAATCCTTTGCGTAGTTTAAAGATTTAAGCGTACAAACAGAGAGAGCAACTTTGTGTTATACTATTTTTTTTTATTGCAGAAAGTTGGCAAACAAGCAAACTGCCCACCTGATGGTAAGTGGTAACAGTCACCTATAATACATGTGGCTCTTGTGAGATTCGTAGCAAAACTGCAACCCCCACAAGAACACAACAACCCCACAGTGTACGTTGCCAACTTGTGACACAAGATGTAAAGTCACAGTACCCAGTAATTTCACTGCCATATCATACCCTTCAAACCGGAACACAGCAATGCAAGCACTGCTGCTTTGCGGCAGAAATAGGTAAGACAGAGGTACCTAAGCAGACGACCCTGGTACAGAGTCTCCCTCCAGTAGATAGATAGATGTTAGTTGTTAATTGATTATATTAAAAACCCTTGCCTTTACTTACATTAATTTTATTTTGATCTACTTTATCTAATGTTAAGCATAATGTAGGTAACATTTTTCATTCTAACCATGTTTGGTTACCTCCAGAGTTGGTTAGGAATTTTTACTATACTTTCAACTGATAGTGAAAATTAAGTACAAATGACTAAAATTTAGAAACAAAGGTCACTTCGGACCATTTTTTGTAGCAACCTTTAATTCACAGCTATGCAACCTTTAACTCACAAAAATATGCTAAAAGAATGTAATGTGTATGAGTTAAGGTGTGTATAATAAAGGCTAATAAGATTCAAATTGTGAACTTACTACCTTACCTACTATGTTCCCATAATGGTTTGTAGGTTCATTCCTCCTCATCTGTGGAGAAACCTGTGCCCAGCGGTGAGTTGAAGTGGTGGTGGCATTACACCAAATTATTAAGGATAAGCATTAACTTTGCAAAATGCTTCTATAGCTTTTACCAAACCTACACATAATATCTTACCATCCTAACTAATATTATAAATGCGAAAGTGAGTTTGAGGCAAAAAGGCACTTCTTGTTCCACAAACAAAATTTCTTTCTGCAGATGTGAATTTAATTTTGTGGCAAAAAAATAATAATTGTACCTACTACTTACTTCCTAAAGTTGAAAAATAGTAATAAATGATTAAAACTCAGTTTACAAAATAATTAATATGACGGTTCATTAATAACTTCTCAACAATTTTTGTGCTATGGGAAATGATATAAATAATATAAAACTTGAAGTGAGAGCTTTCTATGTATTACATATTTATTTATGGCACAGTAACAAAATATAAATTAGTGATGATTAACAAAATGTGAAACAAGTAAAATAACTTTAAATTTGTACCTCGATGACAACTGCGCACAACATGCACTTTTTATATTATTACTAATAGTGTGGCAATCATGGCGGAATCCTTTCTTATATACTATAGATAGATAGAAATATTAAATTCCAACTCTAAATTACAGCTTTAAATTACAACTTCAAATAGAAAAAACATATATACACGGTTATTTTTTTATCACCCTGGAAAATTTAAGGGACGCTTCACGACATGGTATTATAATGTTTTATATATTGAATAAAAAAAATAACTTGCTTACTTAACTTTATATTATTTTTTTTAAAAATCCAAAAAATGCTGCCTTAGTTGAAAGCAGGATTTTTTGAGATTTTTTTTATTTTTTTGTATTTTTTTTTAATTTTTTAATTTTATTTTTTTTATTTATATATAATAATGGATGTGTCCTGAAGCATCCCTGAAATTTTCCAGGGTGATAAAAAAATAACCGTGTATATTAAATAAAAAAAAAAATATTTCAGATGTGCATTGCAGACAGATCTAAGTATATGCACATTGTTGTTAGCATATAATGTTCACACTCAATAAGACACAGAAAGGAGGGCATTCAATTCTTGAAAGTGGATATATCATTTCACCATAAAGACGTTTATAATAAACACTTATTAGGTTTCTTATGCTACCTACAAGGGTGTGTGCTTAGTCTTGTCGATCATCAGTTAACCTCACCAGAGTCAACTGATGATCGATTGAGAGAAAGAAATAAACTCGTGAGAAATGCTAAACATCACAACAATGTATGTGTTGATGCAAATCATCTAATCACGGTCTAATTACGAATCATTTACTTGAACAAATCATCCTCTCATTTAGAAAATACACTAGATAATAAAGCTTTATTATTATTGGTAAAATAAAACGAATAACATTTTTCTAAAATATAATAAATAACATTTTTCTAAAGTTAGGCTCAAAACAATGAAATCAAACACAAGAAACAAAAAAATACTACAATGTTAGTCTTAAAATAAAACAATCATTTCAGGTTATTCCCAATCTTTCTTGGCCCAGATTTTCACCTCTGTATTCACACTATGCAATGAAGCTAATCTTGATTAATCCAAGAAGCATTTAAGCAAACGTCTACTGCAGCGCAAGATCCATCTATTGTGGCAGACATGAAGCAGCAGTCAAAAATGAATTTGTTGTTCGCTTCTGGGTTGTTCACCAGATATCCTATGACAAATATAGGTAGTTCTTCAAATTTAGCCGTCTCTGAGTGAGTTTCTTCAATAAAGCAAACAAAATTCAGGTTTTTAAGATTCAACTTATAATAAAACATTCATTTCTTCACAATAACTGTCTTTTATTCGCATGAGTACTACACATTCAAATTAATTTACACTTTTTGGATTTTTTTGCATATACCTATTTGGTTTCATTTCAATAATTTAGCCCCACATATGGATTGCTTTTCAGTATTCATGGTAATGAGATGACTAAAGCTGGTGGATGTTGAAGAGTAACATCATAATTATTATTCATTTACTAAACATAAATTGTGCAATGCTTTCCATATCTTTTTCCACTTCTTCTTCTTTTTCATTTCATTCAGAAGTAATCAGAGAAATCTCTTGAAGTAATAGGTAGATATTCTTAGTTCTTATCGCTGTACAAAGCACGACGATGTGAATTACTTGCAAACACTTTGTACAATGAAGAATCAACACAATAAACTGCCGGCACACTTTTCTATCGATTGTTTAAAGAAGAAAATACAAACAAAACATCTGTATTTTAGAACACGATTGGTCGTTGTCTCAAATTCTTTTTTGTTTGGTGGTGTTTCCCTTTTGGATTTCCCTAGAATCGAGATTTTTGCTCAGTTTTCGTTTTTCAGAAGGATGGTAATGCCCTTGTAAGACTGCTTTCTTGACATGGATCGTGAAAGTGCAATGGGTAGGTGTATGTATCTCTATATAGTTTGTGGGTGTATTTTATACAAAACTTCGAAGATCTTTAAATTCTTTAAAATTTTCTGCCACCTTTATATTATAAAATTAATGTACTTAAGTACATAGGTTAAGTACATTCATAACAAGCTATGAACATTTCTTTCCACTATCAATAGCTTGGAAAATTCTTGGAGAATGTAGATTAAAGATGTAATAAAATAAAGACAACTATAAAATATAATAACTCATATCTTAAGAATAAAAAACGTTAAAAAGAACAACAAAAATAACAAATAATTGTAAATATGTTGAGATATTCTCTTTTACCGGTTCAACCGGTTTTTAATCTTTCAATGGTTTTCGAACGCTTCCGAAGAAAAGAGATGTCAGGCAGAGATGTTGTATAGCGCTATCTCGTTTTAACATTAAGGCAGACCAGAGACAAATAACCGTTCACCTTACGACTCAAGCAATCTATAAGCCGTTCACCTAAACAGGGCTCATAGTACGATTTTAAGCAATCCTGTTTAAGGCCTGCTTAAGAACTGCACGGATTATGGATGGTTTTATAAAAGCTCATGGTAAGGCCCCTGTTCTGTAATGTAAAGTGGGAGCATTCATAGACTTTAAGCTTATAACTAGGTATAGATTTTCGTGTCTATTCGGAACAGTAGGAAATTTTCTTCTCGAAGAAGTGTTGTCAGATTCCATTCCAGAAAACCGCTAAAAACCACTAAAAAAATAAATACGCTAAATGATGAAAAAATATCGCTAAAGGTCTTGAAAAACCACCAGATCTGGTGACAAAACCACCAAGGTGGCAACACTGCATCTAAGACGTTCAAAAGCAGTTTTCAAACTGTCAAATCGGTCATGGTACGAAAGTTCATACATAAAAAAAGGTGAACGGTTTCGTGACGTCATTTTAAGCAGGCCTGCAAACGCGCTGCTTTAAGCCGGTCATGGTACGGAAATAGACAGCAATACTGTTTAAGGCCTGCGATAAGAGCTCATGGTAAGGCCCCAGGCTGACGTTCGGGATGTCTTCGGTGTAGTGCCGAGTCAATTTGGCTCTAGGATCTGTGGCCAGAATAACAGGTGCCTGTGATGATGCGTAAAGCTGTCCATAGAAGCGTTCGATCTCGACCATAAGTTTAGGTCGGGGTGTAATGACTCTGCCGTCCTCTGTATTCAGCAGACTCTGACCGGGTGACAGATCTCTTGCGAACACTTTGGAGCCTTTGTTCTGCTCGATGGCCTCTTTAATACGTTTCGTATTAAATCAGCGTATCTCGCGAGTCAGACATTAAGGCCCGTGTTACAGAACGCAATAGTCCACTGCTGGACAATCTTTCCCAGCACCAACCCACTGCTGAACAATCTTACCCAGCACCAGCCCACTACTGGACAATCTTGTCCAGCGCCATCCCAGTGTTGAGAATCATGCCCAGCACCAGCCCACAGCTGAACAATCTTGCCCAGCATAAGTCCACTGCTGGGCAATCTTGTCCAGCACCATCCCACTGTTGGGAATCATGCCCAGCAACAGCCCACTACTAATCAATATTTCCCAGCACCAGCCCACTGCTGAACAATCTTGCCCAGCACCAACCCACTACTGGATAATCTTGTCCAGCACCATCCCACTGCTAGGAATCATGCCAAGCACCAGCCCACAGCTGAACAATTTTGCCCAGCACAAGTCCATTGCTGGGAATTTTGTCCACCATCCCACTGCTGGACAATCTTGTCCAGCACCATCCCATTGCTGGAAATCTTTCCCAGCACCAGCCCCATTGATGGACACACTCATCCAGCACCAGCCCACAGCTGGACACTCGCCCAGCATCAGATTTTGGCGTAAATTTCAACTTTATTTGGTAACATAATATGAATTTATTTTCTCAAGAGTGGTTTCGACCATACTTAAGTAATCAAAGATCAAATCTTTACTTGAGCGTACAAGGTACTTCTATAATAAGCAATAACTCAGATGAACAACGATCAATGAATCTCGTTTTAAGAAACATTCAAAAATTAAAGCTCATCTTAAAACTACATAGTTTTAAAACTAGATTCATTACTGAGAATCGTTTTATAATATGGGCCTAAGAGATCTGTTTGTTGAGTCACCGACGAGCATCTTCAGAAGACTGTAGACCCATTCCACGCCATTCCTCCATCAGCTTAGCTCTTGGCTCCGAGATGTTACTTCTTTACTGAGTACGGCTGGGATTGCAAAACTTTGCACCCGCCGAAAAGACAGCTTCCAGAATCCTGTCATGTTGAATGTCCACGTCCGTGCAGTCCTCTAGCTAGACAATCAAAGCGATTTTGTAATTCGAGTTGGAAGCACTCGGGGTTTTGGATCTGGATGGCTTCGGCACGGAGCGATACCTTTCCGCTTTTATGTTAAGATTCAATGCGCCTCTTACCGTTCAGTGATCGCTCCCCATGTTAAACGAATTGATTACTGACGTCATTGAATATACTGGTCTTAATCAACATGATTAAGTCAATCTCATTTTTTGTCACGCCATCCGGACTTTTCCAGGTACACTTTCGATGCAGCCGTTTTTTGAAGAAAGATTTCATGATATAGAGTCCCTCTCTGTCCATGTAATCGGCTAGCATTTGACCTCGGTATTTCCGGATTCCAGCTCAAAATTGCCCCACTTTCAACTCATTATCGCCCCGCTTGCCTAGCCTTGCGTTGAAGTATCCCATGACAACGGTGTAGTGAGTCTTGGAAGCATGTACCTATTGCTCGAGAAATGTTCTCATATATAGCTTTCACTTTCTCGTCGGGGTGGATTGAGGTCGGGGCGTAGACTTGTATGACCTTCAGCGAATACCGTTTGGTGATTCTGAGTTTAAGGTATGCCATCCTATTCGACACACTTTCGATCTGTACCTCGTTGTTCACGAGAGACTTATGGACAATGAACCCGACACCACCTTGGGACAGGTCTTCGCCCTCCCGGAAATAGTGCAGGTTGCCAGATTTAAGGACCATCGTGTTATCACCCTTTCATCGAACTACGAATAGTCCCACAATACTCCAACAAATCCTGCTCAATTCCTCCTGTTGTCCAGCAGCTGCTCCTCAATCCGCAGTGTACGCGCGTTATACGTTGCCAGAGCCAACGTCGTTTGATTGGGGGTTTTCGCCGCCCGGGGATTCTTTGCACCCCAGGTCCCAGCCCTGGGTCGACGATTGTCCCTGCTGACACGGCCTCCGGGACCGCCGGGCACTTGGGGCCTTTGGCTAGTCCGATTTATTTGGGGGGGGGGGGGGAGTTGGACCTTCTGAGGCCATCTGACGTGTGCTGTTCGATCCACTAGTGGAGCATTAAAAAGAAATGAAGTAAGTATCATAGGATCCAGCAAGATCAATGTTGGATCTTAGTGAACTTCAGCGTGCTATTATCAACTGGTGGATCGAGATGGTGGATTCTACTGGACAGAAGGTTTTTTTGAATATGTAACGAATGCTTTTTTACCCATGGGTAAAAAATAACATCTCTTTGCAAAATAATTTTGTTTTTGGATGGCCACTGCTCTCATAGGCAACCACTGAGCAATTTTTGCCGGGAAAAAACATCACTTTGATCTCTATATCTTAATAGGCCCTTCTATCCTAATGCGGCACACTTTTTTAGGGCGAGGGAATCTCTTTACAATTCACAAGGGACTGTAGCTGACAAGGCTGTCCTTTGGATATGCCGTAGGACTCGGGTAACAACCCCATACCCGGCGAAACCACCTTGCGTCCCTCTCTACCCCCGGTGAAGGCATGTTCGGGATCGAACTAGCCATTTTCCGAACACACCCCTTGGGAACAGGCCCAGTGGTATAAACGAGCTGGGACTTGCTAAGGAAGGGGTTACTCGGTTGTGACCCCCCAGACGGGCAACCAGAAAGGTGATGTAATATCTCCCAGCTGGTTGTGGGTTGGTTGGACCTGAATCCTTCCTGGCTGCTTAGGGTAGTAGGTGCGCACCTTAGAAGGCGCGCCTCTTCCTACCTAACCGCCTACGACGGAGCGGGGCGGCTTGAGAGTCCTCCTCCCGCGCCCGCTCCGCTGCAAATACTCCAACCGAAGGATGTGGCAGTTATCCGGCCTTTAAAACAAATATGGAGGCAGGCCGTATATGATTCATCATAATGATAATCAGTTTGTCATACTTAAAAAAGATAATTTCTATTAATACTTTTATATTGAATATACTCTTTGATTTTCGCACACCCTTTAAAGAAATTTATTTATAGTAAATTATTAGTCTGGGATCTGATTTCTTTATGACTATATATAATATGTATAAAATACAAATAAATATTACATTATTTTATTATAACGTAAATACCTATATGAAAAATAAAACGAATATAATTATATATTTTTTTCGTAATGATTATAATGTAATCTTTAACGTATAGCAATAAAGTTCAAGGTAGCGTGAAAAATCGACGACTTTTGGGTCAACATGACGGTTACTAGGACAAACTTGCCGACTACTGGTACAATTGGCTCCTTTTTACTTTTTTATATTACAATAAATTATTTATTTAGTTTATCTAAAAACCACTTTTACCTCTGAAAACTACAATAAATATTTTAGCAAGCTATCGAAGTTTTAGATTATTAAGTCTACAAGGTTTACTGTAACACAGCTCCAAAGTCAGCAAAGTTCAAAACCTGACGAGTACTGGGCCTTTTACCTTACATAGGTGTAATTTATCCAGAATCTTATCAAATGTCGGATTTTTTGAGGATAAATTCAATTGGTAGTACAACAGTTCACAAACACAATCTTTCACTACGGAGGCGCTTCGATATAAAACTGTCAATTTCACTTTCGGGTGTACGTAGGGCATGGATACCGGTATACCGTTATACCGAAATACCGGTATACCGATAAATTTTTTCGGTATTTTGATACCGGTATTTGAGGATAAAATACCGTTATTTCGATATTTCAAAAATAAATATTTATTTTCGCAAGGGTGTTTAAAGATTATGCGGAACGCTCGATTTCTATGGTTTATAATGATGTTCATACCAACCAACCACCGGACCAACGCATTGGGCTGCGTCCAAGTGGCCTTTTCCCATCAACTTTGTCGGTCACGATGAGCTTCTCGAGGTTGTCACTGTCTTTCCTTGCAATGTGTCCGAAGTATTCTAGGATTCTGCGTAGACACTCAGATGACAGCCGCGAGGAGATTTTGAGTTCTCGCAATATGGAGGCCGAAATGCTGTCCACGGGATACGGGCCATCTTTCTCCAGCACCTCTCAAAGTCGTCAAGCCATTTAATTTGCGGTCTGCAACTTTCAGTATCCACGTCTCAGCGTCATACGAAAAGATCGAGAAGACTAGAGTCCGTACCAGTTTGATTTTAGTTTTTACGGAAATGTTGCGATCTTTCCAGATTTTTTCAAGCTGAGACATGGCGCTTTTGCCCATGCCAATTCTCCTGCGCACTTCCTTTTCGCACTAGCCATCGTTACTGATGTTAGAACCCAGGTAGATGAAGTTGTCCTCTATTTCTAGGTCCAGCGCGCCTCGATTCGTCCGGTGTTGGAGGAGTGGCTTGGGCGCCTGCAGGGCATCCCCACGTGCCGCATGGTACAGGTACTGACCGGGCATGGCTGCTTCGGTCACTACCTGCACTGGGTCGCCCGTCGAGAGGAAACGTCGCGGTGTCACCACGGCGACGCTCCCGACGATATTGCCGAGCACACCCTGTTGGTGTGCTCAGCCTGGCGACCCCAGCGCAGCGAGCTTAACACTGCGCTGGGAGGCGGAGAGCTCTCGCTGTGGATCATGGTCGTGGCCATGCTCCGCGGCGGGGGAATAGGAGGCTGTCGCCTCCTTCTGCGAGGACGTCATCTCGCTGAAAGAGGCTGCTGAGAGGGAGCGGGAGGAAGATCCTCAAGCCGCTCCGCTTCGCAGCCGACGGATAGGCAGGCGAAGGCGGGCATTTCCACAAGCAACGCCCGTCTAATGACCCTGCCGTAGAGGTCTGCGTGCACGGTTGGCCCCGTGCACGCCGTAAGGCCCTCCGTCTGGGGATTGCCCTGGTATTCTCAGGCAATTCCCCCTTGGCGATAGCCCGATCAACCTGGTCGGACTTGCCCGGACGCGCTGGTAGTGGTAGTGGTAGTCGCAGTGTGGACCTTACCATGCGCGCCCACAAGGGCAGGGATAACACGAGGGGATTTAAGTGGCTCGGCCTGGCACTCTACCGGGCCAGCCCCACACACGCCAACTGCGGGTACAGTGCGATTGCGCAGTTCCCCCCGGGAAAAAAACGGTCCAGCGCGCCTGTGCGTTCTACCTTCCCAGATCTATATTTACACCATAATCTTGGTTTTGGACCTGTTTATGAAAAGTTCCATCTCCTCGCTAATCCGCTCCATTCGGCTCAGAAGTGACATTTCCGACTCATTTGCTGCAAGGAGGGTTGTGTCATCGGCGTAGCGCAGGTTGGTGATTTTCACGCCACCAACTGTGATGCCACCCTTCCAATTCTCGCAGGTTCGTCTCATTATGTATTCTCCAGAGGCGTTGAATTGAATGGGTGACAAAATACATCCCTGGCGTACTCCTTGGTGAAATTTAAAGGGTTTTGAGGTTGTTTTATCGACTCTTACGACTCCCTGGCTTGAACCATACAGGGTGCGAAGTAGAGATGATATGGTACTCCAAGTTCTTGTAGGACCCTCCATGAGTTGATATATTATTAATATTCTTAATCCTATTTATTTTAACAACTCATTTTGTGGTTTCTAGGAAGATGATAAATATTTTCAGTGTTTCTGCCATAAAGCGTAGAAAACTGCTTTAATCGCTCTCCCCAAACAAGACTTACCAATCGTTATTGGAATCATTTAAATAGTAATCAACAGTAGGTATTTAAAAAATGCCGAAAAAATACCGAAATTTCGGTATACCGGTTTTTGAAATTTCAATACCGGTATTAATACCGGTATGAAAATCATTCCGGTATTCCATGCCCTAGGTGTACGCCGCACGCGGTAGCCTTTGTAAATAAAATTAAATCCTTTGACAAGAGGCGGCGCGGCGCGGGCGGCGTCAATGCGGGGTGCGCTAAAGAGCGGCATTATCTAAGCTAGCGGACTCTTAAGGCGCATATAGCCGATTTACAGGAAATGCGAAAGATTTGAAATGGAAACTGTATGAACAAAAAAAAACATAAATCTAAATTTCAATATTAAACTGTACAATCAATTTATTATTGTTGTTTTTTACGACTCATTGTAGTAAAAAAGTAGTTAGTAATAATTTTATTAAAATTAAATACTTCAAGCTGTTTTTATTAGGGTTCCGTAGCCGAATTACAAAAACGGAGCCCTTATAAATTCTTCATGTCTGTCTGTCTGTCCGTTCGTGCGCCCGTCCGTCCGTACGTCACTGCCAATTTATTCCCAACCTATTAATAATTGGGCCTTGTGTAGGCCATTGAATCTTAGTAGTTTGATGTATTCTGTTAACCGCTTTACAATTTTTATACAAAAAAAATAATAGAGGGGGCTCCCCATACATATACGGCCACAGATATACACAATCTGTGTCACCTTTCATGAGGTAAACAGCTCTGTGACATACGGACGGACGGACAGACAGACAGACCGACAGCAAAGTCTTAGTAATCAAGTCCCGTTTTACCTTTTGGTACGGAACCCTAAAAACTGTCATTTTTGTGTGCGGTGGGTAGCCAACGTAGTTAGTACTTTGCGCCGCGGCAAGTAGTAAGCCAAAACATACCTACTTGCCGTAACACTAGGAGCTAGAATAAGTTTTCCTGATTACAGTACTTATCTAGCTAATAAACCGTGTGTGTCCGCCTTAAGAGCGGCGCGCGGGCGCGGCGGGCGCGGCGGGCGGGCGGCCGGTCAGGTCAAAGGAGCCGCCGCCGCCGCTTGAGAAAAAGGATACCGCGAGCGGGCGGCCTTTCAGGTCAAAGGAGCCGCCGCCGCCGCTTGAGAAAAAGGATACCGCGACACTATTTAAGCAAACAGCCGCATTTCTCCATTTCATTTCGCGACGTGCGATGATACTGTTAACACGTGTATTGAGCTATTTGCGTCATAGTTATTATGTTTGCTAATTTTCGTCAGGTAGGAAAGTAATTTAATTTATTAAAAAATGGCGGCCGAACAACGAATAGCTGAGATGAAAGAAAGATTTTATTCACAATTACAAATAAAAAGAGAAGCAGCAAATACAAAAAATCGCACGTTTATTGAAAAAAATCGTTATGAACAATTGATAGAAGAAACAAAAAATGCAAAAAAGGCTTCTCGGGATTACTGGTTATTGAAGCATTATGATGTTATAACTGTTGGTCAGAAAGATAAGTTGATTTTTCCTGTGGATGCTACTACAAATAACAATATTATATAGGTACTACGTTGCTGATACTGAATTATTTCAAGTACTTCACGACGCACATCAGAGTATCGGCCATGGAGGACGAGACAGAATGCTGAAGGAGCTTTCTTCAAGATATAAGAATATAACTCGCCACGATGTTGAACTATTTTTGCAACTTTGCGAACCCTGCCAGCAAAAACAAAAAGGAATAAAAAAAGGGATTGTCGTGAAGCCCATACTTTCAACAGAATTTAATTCTCGCTGTCAAGTAGATTTGATAGACTATCAATCTCAATCAGACCGGGATTATAAATTCATAATGGTCTATCAGGATCATCTCACAAAGTTTGTCATATTAAGAGCCCTGAAAACAAAACGCGCTGAGGAAGTAGCGTACAATTTACTGGATATTTTTACACTGATTGGTGCACCAGCCATCTTACAATCGGACAACGGTCGAGAATTCGCAAACCGAGTGGTCAGTAATCTTATTACTATTACTGGCCGAACATAAAAATTGTGCATGGCAAGCCTAGACATTCCCAAAGTCAAGGGAGTGTCGAACGAGCTAACCAGGACATTGAAAACATGCTTACAACTTGGATGCAAGATAACGATAGCGAACGTTGGAGTGATGGTCTGCGATTTGTACAACTCATGAAGAATAGGGCGTTTCACTCAGGAATCAAAAGAACACCTTATGAAGCTCTTTTTGGGTCGAAAATAAAAGTAGGCATATCTTTGCCTTTTGAGGATACTCACAACCTGGAGAGCGAAGAAGATTTAGAAAAAGTGATGAAGTCATCTTCAGAATCTGTAATAGATGCGGCTGAGACATCAGAAACTGAAACAGCTGACACTCAACCTCTACAGGTCAGATTTTAAAGTTGATAATAAAGTTTATTTCAAGTAAATACCTACAACATGTTTTATTTGTCCGCTATTTAATAAGTAAGTCTGTTAAGATTTATTGATATTAACCGGCTTACCTAACATTAGTCTTAAGATTTATTTATTTTACACATTACCGGTGAACCAGCAGGTATTCTATACAATCCCTAGGAATTGTATACAATACCTAGGTAAAGTATGAAATGGACAATGATGATTCATGATATTTCATACATTGCCTGGACGCTGGATTGTATACATTACCTAGGGATTGTATACAATACCTGAATTATACACATTGCCGGTAACACATATACAGCGAACTAAATTCTTTCATTTGGAAAAAATACGCGGCATATTTAAAAATAAAGAACGTTTCTACAATTTGTTCCATAATGTGCACCAACGGTATTCCGTTGTATTGCTTTCATACATTTCATAGGTTAAACTTTGCAGCCAACGCTATTATGTATTTCAAAATTGTAATATCTTGTTGCTTACGTTAATAAAGTGCTTAGTGAAATGTGTTTTGTGGCATCAATACAGTCTTTTTAGAAGTCTATTCAGTGTTTTATTGATAAAGTTAAAAAACGTAAGTACCTAAATGTCCGGGTGCTTCAGCTTCAGCACTTATTTTTTATTTGAGGTCAATAGGCTGTCGACTATTTGAGATTTATTTCGACAGTTGTGTATAGTAAATTGGCCTTATAAAAGTAAATATATCACGAAGTTGAAAAATATAAGCAATTAATTTGATTTGATACCATTTTAACAAATTAACATTTGTCCTGCGTGCTACTAAAGGTAATTGACGGGGTCCAGCAGCTGATCGTATCGTATTGTAAATCGATGGGTAGACTAAGTTCATACTTGTTATATTATTATTAATATGTTTTAAGTTTTTATAATGTTTTAAGCTTAACTTAACATAAAATTATTGCGTGACGTATTCGTGCTTGAGAATAACATATGTTTTTGTATTTTATGGTTTTGTATTGGTATTGTTAATCATAAATATCATAATTTTAACCATAGTGATAGTGATAAGTAATGATAACGTGACAGTGTTTATGATGAACATTACCACCTAAGTAATTGGTTATAAAGCCCTGCGTTTTTATTGTCTCGCAGATGGTATGAAAAGTAGAGTACCTATTCACCTCTGGGAGTTAACTCTAGAGTCCCTCGTTGCGCTCGGGGTTCAATATGGCGCCCGTGACGTTAGACACTGCTTTAATCCCTTGGTGCATAATCTACTATTGTACGTCATTTAGATAGTTCATTTGTATTTAATGCAATCGTCTATAAAAAGTCAATGTCGTATAAATCTGAAAGTTCATCTATACTAATATTATAAAGGCTTGTGTTTAAACGCCTACCAAAAATGTACCTATTTTACTACCAATAAAATTCAAAACGCCTACCACAACGGATAAAATGGTCACCAAATTGTGTTTCCTAAAATATTATAAAACAGATTCAATTATTCTTTTTATTGGATGTCATAAAAATATATGAACGCCTATAAAATTCATTTCAGACGAAATATTATACATTGTTACTAAATTCATGTTACCAATATTTTATGTTAGGAGTATTAATTTGGTATTTTTTTCTGAGCCAGAAAAAGTAACGGTTAATCGAATTTCTTTTTAATACCAAATATTATATTGTCGTTCCCAAAAATATGTCGATTGTTTATAGTTATATGAAATTGATTAAAATATGCAGTTTGTTCGTGCCTTGATCTTGCTTGCACAAACACTTTGATAGATAGTTGATAAAAAAGAAGGAAACTTGATTTAAGAACGATGTTTATTTGCACGTGGTAACAGCGGTAATGTATAACTTGATATGATATGTGCGCTTGGCCGCACGACTACTTGCTAACGATGCTAACAGGTAAGTGAAATGACAATACAAATGAATTTAATTATAGAAAATGCTGATTCCGTAAAATGTACGGTGGCGAACCGTACATATTCCGGGCCGCGAGATGAAGATGAGATGAGATTACTTATATAGGTGTAAAAGATGTGCGAGTACAAATAGGAGAAGTAGACTTGTCTAAACTACATTGAACATTGATATTATTATCTCTACAATCGCGAGGACTATCAGACACGCTGTTGCGAATTGAAGACAGCCGCACGCTGGTTAACTCTTGAGCTGGTGCAGCCACTGGGGAGGTGATCTGCCGTGCTCGCCGCACTCGCCGCCACAGGAAAACTGCACCCGTGATGCTCGCAGCGCACACCAGAACGTAAATCGAGACGTAGTGGTGTACGTCGTGATATGATACATTTGTTGCTAGGGGTGTAGAATCTTTCAAAACTTGCAATTTCTTCTCTATGTCTAAGAGTTGCGTATGACGTTCACCAGTCGAATTGTCGATAATGACGGAATTCGGTATTGACACATTAACGATGTTGTTAATTGGGTTGATCTCATATAACTTCACATCTGCGTTCGCTTTAATGATGCTATTGTCAAGGTTATGTGCGTGCAAGGTAAATAGGTCAGACTTGATAATGCACCCGCGTGAAATGCTGACAACGCCGGCCCGCTCCAGCTGAGGCGCCGCAACCTGATCACCGCACATAACTCGCATTTGACACCGGCCACAACAGAAATAAAGAAATGTATTAATGCTTCGTAGTTCCGTCCATTTGTTTTGGCAGGAGTTTACAACAGTTTTGCATTGTTGTTTGTAATTGTCAAACTCGCATAATCTGTCTTCTTGAGTAAGGTGAAATATGGGTTTTTGTAATTGACATAAGTATGTGTTTTCTTGATGTTGACAGACTGTGATATCTTCTGGCTTCAAAATAATGTATGCATCTTTTGTTAAACTTATTGCTAAATACTCTGATATCGGCACTATGCTTATCATCTTGTTGTCTTTACTTGCTGTCGGTACTGAGTGAAGATGAAATATTTCAAAGGAATCTCTGCTTATCAAAGGTACTTGAATTTCAAATAATAAATAGACTTCGCTTGCTCTTGTTTTTACATTTAAAATAAAAGATGATATATATCCCGTAAATTGTTGTGAATGTTTTCAATCGGCAATGTCAAATCCTTAGATATATGATTTGTGATAATGTTAAGCTCATTCCGAAGCTGCTCAGGGCTCAATAGATGAAAGTTGAATCTCCCATGATAGACGTCAGTAACCATGTTCAGTATTGTCTCTTGTATAGTTTGTAGTCCATGAACCATGTTGCTTGCAGTTAGTACACTGAGTGTGTAATAATTAACTTCGGACATGTTTGTCACCTCTGAGTTTAATACATTAATGGAATTTTCTATTTTTAGCAGCTGTTTGTTAATAAGTTTGTATTGTTTATTCATGGCAAATTCGTTTCGTTTCAGCAAGTTGTACTCAGCTTCTACGACTGATGTTTGATTTTTCCACAGCGAGGCCAGATGTTGTTGATTGTCACGTATCAGAGTGATGTCCTTCTGGTACTGTTGAGCGAAGTGTTCATCCAAAACACCAAACAGTGAATTGGCGAGATAACAGATGCCATTTACTAGGCCTCGCCGCCTGCGACGTTTTGCATGTGTTTGAGAATGTTGACTCAGCAAAATTGTATTGTAGTATTTCAGCTCCGAAAAACTGTGATTCAATTGGGCCATGATGACGTCACAGTGAATATTTTCCCTTATTTTGTCACAACTTGTTTGCAAATGACTTAAATATTTTTCGAATGTAGTGATGCCTTGCCAATACGGTTCTATGTTGTAGTACACGACGATTTTCCATTGGTCTTGAACTAACTGCATGTTTGTTATTTTTTCGAAATAAATTCCTTGATTTGATTTCAGTGGCGTATTTGTGAAGGAGCAAGTCGATGTTGTAAAAATGCTTAAAAGATATAGCATTGCAAGCACTATAGAGTATATGCTAACATTTGCTCTTATGCGGCGGTTTCGTTTGTTTTCAGAGTTGGGAGAACAATGTTGATTCCTTGTTTGCTGGGTATCTGATATAGAATTATTATTTGTTGGTAGGAGTGATAACTTGACTATGGGGCGTTTTATATATCCATTTTTAGTTTTCAAAGTAAGAACTCTTACATGGCCATCGGTTCCGGGATGAAGATCTACAACGCGGCCTATCGCCCATCTTCCTGCAGGTACGTTGTCATCGTGTATTATAACAACGTCATTTAGTTTTAAGTTTTCTTGATCCTTTTTCCACTTGTTGCGAACTGACAGTTGAAATGGGTTGCTTCTGCAAGGTGGTAAATCCCCTATGAGCTGGTGTTGCTTGTTGGCGCTATATATCTTGCATTTTGTGCACTGATGTAACCGCTTTTTCACAGCTTTATTGCCTCCAATAATCCAATAGCCCTGCCTTATAAAAGATGACGTCAGACGAGCTCCACCGTGAAAGGTAAGTAAATGAGCTTCATCAATCAGTAGTTCTGTTAAACGATGACTGTGAGGTAGGATTATAGGGTGTTTCATTGCTGTGCTCACTTCCGCATTTCTCAGCCTTCCACCAACTCTGAGAACACCTTCCGAATCAACATAAGGATAAAGGTTTAGTAACTTGCTTTTCGAACTGATGCTGTTATTTTTCTTCAAATCTACGATATCTTGATGAAATACTTCTTGCTGAACATGTTTGATAATTGTTAACTTGGCATCTTTTATTTCTTGAAGTGTAAGATATGATGAAAGTTCTACTGATTTTCTTTTAAAAATAAATCGACGAATCCATGATATGACTTTGACCAATTTGTTGTAGGAGCTGTATTTATTTATAAGTTCACTTATTATGCTACTTGTTTCTGTATATACTGTCGTCATTGTTTGCTTGCTAGTTTTAATTTCTTCAATTGTATGAAAAGTATTTTTAAGTGCAGTGTCTTTGTATGATGATAACCAACTTGGCCCGTGCCACCAAAGAGGATGGTTGATCAATTGAGTAGCTGTGAGGCCTCTACTTGCGCAGTCAGCGGGATTCTCCTGGCTCTTCACGTAGCGCCAGCTGTGTCCAGGTATTATCTCAGTCACTTGTTTGACCCTTTTAGCGACGAAGGTTTTCCACTTGTTTGGTTCACCTTGAAGCCACCCCAACACAGCCGTCGAATCAGTCCACCCATAAACAGTAACTTGATAATCTTTCAAACATTCGAGCGTAATCTTCATTAACTTAGCTAATAACAATGCGCCACATAATTCCTTTCTAGGTAAACTGATGATTTTGCTTGTTGGCATTAACCTTGTTTTGCCAATGACCAAAACCACTGTACTTTGGTCTCCTTGTGTAATGCGGCAATATATGACGCAAGCGCAGGCTTTGATCGATGCATCGCAAAAACCATGCAACTCGATATTGTCACTGAGTTTAGTTTTGATCCATCTTGGAATTTTTATTTTGTCGATGTTTTTGATATCATCTTTGATTTTCAGCCACTTTCCAAGAACGCTTTGTGGTACATGATCATCCCAGTTAATGTCGGCGAGCCATGTTGCTTGAAACAATAATTTAAGTTTGGTAGTTAATGGAGAAAGCCAGCCCAATGGGTCGAAAATTTTCGAAATTTCGGAAAGAAGAATTCTCTTGGTAATTGTTATGTGGGAAGTGTCTATTTTAGATTGAAAGGTCATTATATCTTGTTGTGGGTTCCATCTCAACCCTAATGTTTTTGTGGATTCGCTCTCTTGAAATTCAAAGTTTTCATTTTGACTATTGCGTTCAAGTAATTGTGGCGTATTCGAAGACCATTTTCGGAGGTTAAAACCACCTGACTTCAGTAATTTGATGAGATCTTTTTGAAGGGTTTTTGCTGACATGACACTATGACTTCCATGAATAAGATCATCAGTGTAAAAATTCTCTTGCAATACTTTAATGGCTTCACTCTCTGTATAATTTTGTTGTTCGTCTTTTGCGAGTTGCTTTAATGTCATCATTGCCAAAAAAGACGCGGCCTTGGTACCGTAGGTAACTGTTGTCAGTTCTTGTGATTGATTGTCTCGCCATACAATTTTTTGAAATTTTTGATGGTCTTCACTAAGCCAAATTTGCCGAAACATCTTTTCAATATCTGCGGTGTATGCGTATTTGTATTGGCGCCACTTAAGAATTAATTTTTGAAGGTCTTGTTGTAAATTAGGGCCCCGGTACATAAGGTCATTCAAACTTTTTCCAGTTGAGGTCTTACTCGATGCATTAAAAACAACGCGAAGTGCTGAAGTTGATGATTCAGCTCGCAGAACACAATGGTGTGGCATGAAATATTCTGGTGTCTTCTTACTGTCCGCTAGCTTCATATGTCCCGCTTCTTTGGAATTATTAATAAATGCTTTGTAATCGTCTGCTATTTTGTGTTGCTTATTGAATTTTCGCTCTAATTGCGTAAACTGCGCCACTGCTTTACATTTCGATGCACCTAATTCTTGAATAATGTTTGATTTAAGGGGAAGCTTCAATTGATATTTTCCATCTGAGCATCGAATTGTAGAGCTTGTATATATATCCATGCATGTTTGATCTTCCAATGATAATGTGGGCTCTTCCGAAATGTCCTCTACTTGCCAAAATTTTTGTAAGTCTTGCATATTATTAAGAACAACATTGCATTGTAGAGTGGTTGAAGTAGTACTTCCACTTAATATCCACCCAAAGCGCGTCTGCTGAGCGATCGGCCCATGTTGACCTTCTTTGCAAATGCCATCCAAAATAACATTTGAGTACACATCAGCTCCCAAAAGCATGTCCACAGGGCGACTTCTATAAAATTCAGGGTCTGCTAGCTGTATGTGTTCTAAGAATGCCCATGACGGCCTTGATATAGTGCAGCTTGGTAGATTGCTTATAAGTGTTTTCATGATTAAAACCTCAGTGTTTATAGAGAAATCACTTGTATTTGATTTAATGTTTATGTTCATAGCTCCTTTACAGCTATTTTCTTTCGCCCCCACGCCTGAGATAACGCCTTTGCAGCTAACCCTAAGCAAGGCCAACAGCTGAGCAACCCTTTCCGTTATTATGGATGACTGCGAGCCTTGATCGAGGAGGGCTCGGAAGTTATAGTAGTTACCGTTGGCTGCTTGAACTTTGACTATGGCCGTTGCAAGTAATACTTCTGGCAGGTCCCGCCCTTGAGTAATATGAGTCACATTGCTTTGGTTTTGAGTATTCGAGTTAGTACTTGCTGTTGCATTCATTTTCTGCGTGTTTCTTGATGTACTTAGTTGAGCTATGTTTGTGTTATACGAATATGCGTCATGTAGAATAGTATTGTGAAAACCTTGACACTCACGACAGCGCTTCTGCGAGATACAGTTTATTCCATGATGATCAAATAAGCAGTTTGGGCATAAATGAAGTTTTGATACTGTATTCCGTTTTTGCTGTGGAGACATTGATATAAATTTTGGGCAGAAATAAATTCCGTGTTCATTGTTACACAGTATACATCTTAGATGAAGACTTTTCATTGCTGCTTGTTTGTTGACGTTGTTGTTTGAATATGCTTGATACTTGAAATTGGGATATTTTGATGCTTGAGTTGAAGTTGATTTTTGAGGCTGTGTTTCTTGTTTTTTACGAGATGCTTCTAAAGTTGTAAACCTGGTCTCTAGGAATCCCAAAAACTCTTTTAGCGTTGGTAATTCTCGCGGCTGCTGTAATGATTCATTATAGTCATTGAATGACTCGTTGTCTAATTTTTGAGCTAATAAATGAACGAGCAAAGGATCCCAGGTGCTGATATCAACTCCGAGATTTTTTATGCCGTTTAAAGTTTCAAGGGCGTGATCATGAAGACGTTTGATGTGTGTAACTGAAGTTTGCGACATGACAGGAATATTTAATAAGCTGTTGATGTATGCAGTAAAAATTATTTTCTTGTTGTTATAGCGATTGTTCAAGATTTGCCAACAAACATCATAATTTTCTGAGCTGATAGGTAAATGCCGCAGAAGCCTCTCAGCTTCACCTTGAATCTTACTTTTCAAGAACTGCATCTTTTGAGCGCTTGAAAGTGATGGATTGTTGTGGATGGCTTCAGTGAAGAGGTCTTTGAATGAAACCCAGTGATGGTAATTTCCACTGAAAACGGGTTTGTCCATTTGTGGGGTGGATTTTTCACGGTGAGCGACTGACCACAGCTTGTTATTGATAGAGCGTTTAGTTTGATTGAATATTTGTTCGTATGATGAATATGTTTGCTCATACTCCAAATTCGTACCTTGAATCTCACTGTCGATATCCCAGTGAAGGTTGTCCACGGCCGTCCAACGTGATTGCAGAGTTCGAAGTAAATCTTCGAATTCCCACTTCTCATGAATAGAGTCAAGATTTATGTTTGATACTGTTCTTTGGAAAGCTCTGAAATTGCTCGCTTGTTTTTTGAGCATTTCCTCGGTTTTGCTGCTTATACCGCGTGACTCAGAATAAACAGCGGCTTGCGAGATAGGGAAGGAAAGTCCCCCTATTGGTGTGGCAGGTTTCAGAATTGGTGTTGAAGGACGACTCTCAGATATTGGGTCATACGATTGAATAGCGGCCTTGATTTGTTCATATTTTTCTTTGGTGCTCTCGTACACTTTATCGGTGAAATAAAAATGTGACTTGTCGCGGCAAGACCATAGCTGTATATGGTTATTATGAAATTCTTGCCAATAGCTTTCTAGAGTATTTAATCGCTTGTTAATATAGTCTGCTGTTTTTCTTTCGCGACCATCCTTTTTAAAATTAGAAAATAGCTGGTCTATTGCTTCAATAAGTTGTTGCTGGGTTGCCAATATTTTTTCCATAGCGGTTGACATTTTATTAAGAAAATAATATGATGAAGGTAAGTATGGTATTGAATATATCTTAAAAATTATGCTTGAAAAATGTATAAAAAATATAGATGCTTACAAATGCTTGATAGTACTGCTTGCTTGCTTGATGATGTCTGATTGATGATGCTTGCTTGATGAAAACTTGCTTGATACTTGATTGGAAAATTCTTGTAATGCACTTGCTGGTTGCTGTATACTTTTGAAACCTCAGCACAGATGTGCGCCTTCTCAATCCTTTCGGTGAGACCCGCTGGTGGGAGGCCGAGGGACCGATTCGCTCTGTACAGAAGTTACACAAAAGCACTGCTCGAAGGACCAGTATGTTCGTGCCTTGATCTTGCTTGCACAAACACTTTGATAGATAGTTGATAAAAAAGAAGGAAACTTGATTTAAGAACGATGTTTATTTGCACGTGGTAACAGCGGTAATGTATAACTTGATATGATATGTGCGCTTGGCCGCACGACTACTTGCTAACGATGCTAACAGGTAAGTGAAATGACAATACAAATGAATTTAATTATAGAAAATGCTGATTCCGTAAAATGTACGGTGGCGAACCGTACACAGTTTCTTGAGGCGGGGGAATCTCTTTACGATTCAACAAGGGGCTGAAAGCTGACAAAGCCGCCCCAAGGATATGCCATTGGACTCAAGTATAAACCCCATACCTGGCTAAATACCCTCCAGAGCAACTTCTATCTCCGTAGAGACACTATCGGGATCAGCGTTAGCCATTCCCCGAGTGCGCCCCCTGGATAGTAGGCCTGACGCAAGCGCCAGGTCTTACCTCTACGGGGGGGTCGACAAGTGCCATAATTCGACCCCCCAGACGGGCAAGCCAGGGGAAGAAAAGTGTCTCCCGACCGGTTGTCGGCCGGCCGGGCCATTTCATCCCCAGCTTGCTTAGGGGAGTTGGTGGCGCTCGTCCAGGAACGCGCGCCTAGCCTCCCACGCTGTCGCGCTGGTCAGCATCTCGAGTGCGACGTTGGCCAGCGCGACGGGCGCACCCCTACCTAGGCCCAGCGCGACGCATTAGCCGTCGCGCTGGGGTCGCCAGGCCGGGCACTCCGAGAGGGTGTGTCCGGCCGTGTCGTCGGGAGCGCCGCAGTAGTGGCACTGCGGCGTCTCCTCCCTCCGTGCGACATGGTGCAGATAATGGCCGAAGCAGCCGTGCCCGGTCATCATCTGCACCATCCGGTAGGTGAGGCTGCCCTGCCGGCGCCCAACCCACTCCTCCAACACTGGACGAACGGCCTCGATCGTCCAGTCGCCGGCAGCTGGGTTGGCGAGCGTCTCGGCCCACTGGCGGAGAGCCTCCCTCTGCGCCAGGAGCCTTGTGCGCGCCACCTCCTGCGGGAGGGGGCGCTCCCCCCGACTCCTCGCTGCCACCCGATATCGGTGCACGGTCGCAAGGACGCGTGCCTCGACATCCCACGGAGGCGAGCCCGCTAGAACGCAGGCCGCCCCGTGAGAGACCGTGCGGTAGGCCCGCACGGCCCGGGTGGCAATGACCCTCTGCGGCCTACGCAGGAGGGCCACCGTTCGGGAGGCTAACCTAACCTAACCTACAGTTTTCAGTTTTATCCCATTGAGCGCTCCACATTCACGCGAGATTCTCGGTGAGAGTCTCGGCAAGAATCTCCGCGAGAACCTCGGCAAGAACTTCTTGGGTACACACTTCTCGCGGGCAGGGTTGGCACAAAATCAGTGATTAAATGAAATGTCTTTATTTTTGTAAAAATAAGACTGATTATAAAAACACAATTTCATGATCAGAAATGATAGAGAAGAGAATTCAGACATCGATAAGGACGTTGATTCTGATGACGACTCAGTGGCTGATTCAAATAATGAATAAGTATTAATTTCAAAGGGAAACCTTATATTCTTTCAATTTTGTAAGGATCATTAAAAATACATAAAATCTTTCGATAAAGTTGTAGTAAGTAGTTTTTATTTACACAATTAAACAAATCATATCAATGTTTGAAGTATATTACATCAAAAAGTATACGAAACTGTTGATACTGAGATTGATAGTTTTCAATTTTTGGATATAATATACACACTGCTTCTCTTTAAATAGAGGGCATAATGATTTATACATATTATCAATTGTTCTTGCCTTCCAATCGGGAGGTCCGGGTACGAGACCGCCGTGTACCAATATGTTTTTCGTTTTCGAATTTCATATGTACATTTGTCTGCCGCTCCTACGGTGAAGGAAAACATCGTGAGGCAACCTGCATACATCTGCGAAGAAATTCAATGGTGTATGTGAAGTCGACCAATCCGCAATGGGCCAGCGTGGTTGACTAAGGCCTAATCACCCTACTATAGTGTAGGCTCGAGACCCTCGGTGGGGACGTATATGAGCTGTGATGATCAATTGTTCTCTTCAAAAATATGTTAATGCCGTACAGTATCAATGACCATAAAGCACCTACTCCTGAAATGGTAGTGTCATTTTCATCAGCCAAAAAATATAGTCTGCAATGTACGGCATCATTTTTTCATAATTTATTTACCTGTATACTATTTAAAACAACGATGACATGTAGAAAATTGCTTAATTTCGTTAATCTATGATTTTTGAAACTTTTACAATAGGTACTTAATTGGAAAAATTGCATTTTCTGCTTTATAAATCAAATATACGATGAAATTAAGATAATTATTAATATGCATTCAAATGAACAATAATTTTTTGACGGCATTATTTTTAATTGTACTTTTGAGTGCTACATAATGTTTTGGAACCGATGCCGTACTTTTTCAAATCACCCCCCGGACCACAGGGGGTTGCATGCAACCCTCGATTTTTCCCCCTTGTCGCATGATTTTTGTACGGCGTTGCGGAATAATGGATTAGAAGAGGTATTGAAATTATATGGAACCGATGCCGTACAGAATCATATGACCAAATTAACCCTGAAAATCACCGGAAAATAAAAAAAAAACCCGACTTTGTGGCGCACTATTTTTGTACGGCACTACGTGTTTTCTTATTATTTTTCATGGATTTATCAATAGTAAGAATGCCGTTCAAAAATATATGAGCAAAATGTACTCCCTCTACTTGTACTTTTGAATTCTCACCTGCACTCAGTTGAACAGCTTACAAGTGACGGCATAGTGCTGAATCTTATTATTTAACGCCCTTCTATCTTTATAAATAGGTCTCCTAGTGGTTCTAATGACCCATCAATTTTTGTCACGGCCCTGTAGTCTATTACCGTAATGTTGTAAGTACAACCTTAAGGTATTCAAGTAACTGCCTCTGATACACGGGTAAGTTTATTTATATGTTTATTGGGATTCTCTCGTATACCATGTAATGTAGTTTTGCATAAATGGTCGTTATTACCTGAATAGAATAGACCGATCATGTTAATTCAGTGTATAAAGACTTGATTAATATGCAGGTATGGTATTGTATGTTAAATGATTATGATCAGCTCTTTATTAGGGAGACCTGCAGGTGATTGAGACACCTGCAGTTGAGTTAGATGGTTAAGGATCTATGGGTGGTTGGGCCACCCGCAGATGGCGAATATGCGAGGCATGGGCGACACTAAGGGGAGGTAGGAGGTTTCACTAAATAACCACTATTACATTTAGCTATATCAAGGATGATATAATTCTTCGTCTATGGCTATATGAATCAGGGTCTGCCGTAGTTGGAATAACAAGCAGATTCCTAGTTATAGTGGATAGACAGTCTGCCATAATTGGAATAACAAGCAGACTAATATATCGATGGAAACCCACTATGCTGGTAATGGGTAGAGGGTCTGCCGTAGTTTGAATAACAAGCAGACTAATGTATCGAAGGAAACCCACTACGATGGTAGCGGGTAGAAGGTCTGCCGTAGTTGAAATAACAAGCAGATTCCTATAGTTATAGTGGAACGATGGTCTGCCACAGTTTGAATAACAAGCAGACCAATTAATAAGTTTATACAATATCGTGAAGAACAATATCACTGAATCGGTGTGAGATTTAAAGTAAGGATTTTGTCATCAGTAGGTTAGTAGTTAGTGATTTACAATAAATTGGTTATTATTGCCATTCTATTATTTATTAATACTTTTTTGATTAAGTATATATACTTGTATATAATCAGTGTTGTACCTACCTACCTATTATCCGCTACGCTGTTTCAAAATGCATGAATGAAAGCTGGTTCATTGTTAGAACACATCTCAATAAGCTTCTCATTAATTCAAAATTGACGTGGTCTTGCGTTTAACTGTTCGTTCTTGCTTAACTTTAACCTTTTGGTTGCACTTTAAAAAATCAATATTCACTCTCCTGACGTATCTTGTTTGATCATTCGAAATTGCCGCGTGTGACGTAAACGGCCTTAGCTGACGTCACTGGCTTACCCGCTAGACAGAGACTTATATAGCCATCCTGTTTCATCACAGCTATAATGAATGAGCGTGAGCGGGATGCCAATACCCGCGTAATGTTTCTGAATCAGATATTTTTTTCAAGTCGGGGGGACACACAACTGAATGCTGCATGTATTGATAACGATTTCACTGATAACAACACTAAGATATGTATTTTTTGCTAAAAAGGTAATAAGCAATAATGAGAAAATATTATTTGTAAACTTCATATACTTTGAAATAAGTTATTTGACTAATTTGCAAGTTTGGTTGTACGATTTCATTAATGAAACCTGTGAGCCTTCACATGAATGTCCCTCCTCAAATGACGTGCACGCCACTAGCGCTGCGGCGGCTGATTATGCGAACTATCTGCAGTAGACAAATTTTGCCCGTGAAGTTGTGTTATCGGTCCAAAAACTCTTGAAAATTTTAAAATGGACAGTGATATTAAGCCTAAAATGAAAAGCAAACATTTTCCTATAGACCAGCTAGTGTGTGTCGGAAACTATGAATTGGAAAAGACTATTGGAACGGGAAATTTTGCCGTGGTTAAATTGGCCACACATGTTATTACTAAGAGTAAGGTGCGTACTAAACATCATTTAGTGTTAATTCAGTGTTCTAAGTGTTGTATATGTGCATAGTTTCATATTATAATCTGTCAATAAATATATACAATCTGTCATTGAGATTTGCTGGAGAGATAAAAGATTGAAGTGAAATCGGCAGAACATTTCGTACTTTGTTGAGGCTCGCAAAATAATACTACAAAACCCGTTTCCACTGCTACATAGGGGCAAGATCGTGTTTTGTCAAAAGAATAACATTAACACAACCAGATTCGACGACACATTGTTTACTATCAGACAATAACGAGTTATTAACTTTTATAATCAGTCGTGTACTACATGATAATGTAGCAACCAGACTGAATTACATTTTTTTCCTTTTAAGCTGTTTGTAATGACCTCCAAATTGTTTATGCGACAATTGTTGCCAATTGACATATCTATTGAGTGTCCTCCTGTACAATTATAAGACAAGATCCTATTGGATAGATCTTGGTAATATATCTTAACAATATCTCTTGTTTCATTTCAAAACATGTAAATAGTGTGAAGTTAGCACGGTGAAATCTCTCTATTAAAACAAGTAAATCTTATAAGATTCTGCTATGAACTTAAAACATAAAATTAATTGATATGTTAACAAATAAAATTAATATGACACCTTATAAAGATTATCTTCAGATAAAATACTTGTATGGTGTACATTTTTAAGTGCTTTTATCTGATTTCTGGTCTTCATTTGCTTTTAGATAATTTACCATTGAATATTGATAAACCAACACTGTGAGATTAGTAGAAGATAATAAATTATACAGATTTAAGAATGATACAAAATCTTATGAAAATCCTCAGGGAGAATTTATGACAAAACATAAAATATTAGTTTTTTATTAAATCATTTGCAACAATTAGAGTTGTCCCCCTAGCGCGTCCACCAAAACACGATGATAAAGCGGTTTATCGCAGTGAACTGTCAAAATAAAATAGGATTTCGTCGTATTTTGACAGTTCAATGCGATAAACCGCTTTATTTATCGTGTTTTGGTGAACGTGTTACGGACGTAGGAAAGGTTATTTTTTTTGCTGAATATATTGAACAAAGATTTTCATGTAATCTGTTATGCATTCATACAATAAACAATTTCCAACATTTCAGTTTAAAATAACAGGAGCGCGTTCAGAGCCTCTGGGTGTAGTTGACCAGTTGTTTCTAACTCGCTCAGAGGCGTTGAACGGATTGCAGCAACCAAATCTTTTATCTCTCTCTATCACATGAATTTTTATTTCTCTCTCTCTCTCTAGCAGATAACATTATAGATTATGGCCGCCAATATCATCTAATCATATAAGAGTATTTCAGTAAAAACCGTCAGAGCATTTTACAACCATCAAATTCAATGGTTGTTCGGTTGTAACTGGCTCTGACACTCAACTAAGGTCTTGAACGGGCCGGTTGTTTCAGGTGTTTCATGTTAAGGCTTTGAACTGGGTTAGAGCGAAAAGATGTACTTCGCGCAAAGTCTCTGAACGCGCTCTTGCAAAAGTATTAAGAGAATTATTAGATTATTCAAAACAATTAATAAATAATTAGTTACAAAAATTATTGTTGTTGTTATTTAAAATCAAGTACAGTCAACATTAAAGTATAGTCAGATCTAAAGACTTGCAAAGAATAATATTATAATTTTGTTTATTATTTTCTTAAGAACCCAATGGTCCTTAACTATAATAATAGGTTTATTGACTAACTGTAGGAGGTTACATTTTCATACAAATACATCTTAAAATATTGATCACTAAGCTTTTTCTTAGTATTATGGTAGCCATACACGCTAGGGTGTACCTGACAGGTTTGCCTGCACAGTTACACCCGTCAGGTAAGCTAGAGCTGAGTAGAGGAAATACACGTAACGGTAAACCTGTACAAACTCTCAGTTGAGGCCATGGCACCGGCAGCATATCTCGACGCTGTAGCGCTAATCGGTTTATTATTTGGTTTGTCCTGACCGCCACACACGCTCAGTTTTGCCTGTACAGTTAAACGATACATGTATACCAACGGGTAAAACCACCACACACACTCAGTTTTGCCTGTACAGTTAAACTGCACAGGTATACCAACGGGCAAAAATTACCAAAATTCATATTTTTTTGGAGCGTCGGTGGCGCAGTGGACTCGGCACTTGCCTTCCAATCGGGGGGTCGGGGTTCGAGACCCGCCATGTACCAATGTGTTTTTCGTTTCGAATTTCATATGTACATTTGTCTGACGCTCCTACGGTGAAGGAAAACATCGTGAGGCAACCTGCATACATCTGCGAAGAAATTCAATTATGTATGTGAAGTCGACCAATCCGCACTGGGCCAGCGTGGTTGACTAAGGCCTAATCACCCTAATATAGGGTAGGCTCGAGCCCCTCGGTGGGGACGTATATGGGCTGTGATGATGATGATGATATGATATTTTTTTGGTTGGCTGAACAGGTGTAGAAACCTACACAGTTGTGCAACATACATGCTCCGGTTTACCTGTACAGTTGAACTGTCCAGGCAAACCTGTCAGGTATACCCCAGTGTGTATGGCAAACTTTAGCAATCAAATATGTTTTACAAGAGGAACTTATTTTTAAAAGACTAAAAGATCAAAGTTACTTACAAATCTTACAATACCAATCTATTGTTAATCTTTTGCTTTGGTCAGCAGCGCACAAATGAGTTTGCATAGATTGCACTAACCCCTTAACACTTGAGGCTCTGTATGGCACTATTATGTACAGGATGGCCCAAAAAAACGTTGACAAAGATTTTTTGGAATAATTTTTAATGCTTTCAAGTTTATTACAAAATGAAATTTAAAATAAGAACGCCAGTCATTAAACTATAAAAACACTAACTATGTTCAAAATATCCTCCTTTGGCTTTGATACACAGACGCAAACGTTTGCAAAAATTTTCATAACATGCCGCAGCTCCTCCAACGTTATTTTTGCCCACTTTTTCGTAAAGGTTGCTTCAGAGCGTCAACACTTGTATCTTTAGTGGCGCAGACCCTAATCTCTAAAATTAACCACAACTATAATCCATTGGATTTAAATCAGGCGAATAGGGGGGCCACTCTTTCGAGCTTATGCATCCAGGAAAATTGTCTTTGCACCACTGCTGCACACTAAGGGCCCTGTGAGATGGAGCAGAGTCCTGCTGGAATATCCAATGTTGGTTACCAAAATGTTGCTGACTCCAGGGAAGAACAAGGGCTACAAGAATGTCTCCTTTTTAGATTTCCTGATTTATTTTGACACTTTTTCTATAAATATAAGGGGAGATTTACCAGTAGAGCAAATACCACCCCAAACCATCACTGAATCCGGTTTTTGGCGGTGAGGAATAACTGCGGCCTCTCCAGGACGTCTAGAAGAATATTTTCTGACATTTTGATGATTATGAGGCTGTTCGATACAAAAAAGTTTTTCGTCTGAAAAAAGGATGTTTTACCATTTTTCAGTAGCGGAGCGCTTCCTAATCAAACGACATCTTTGAAGGCGAACTTTTTTATCTTTATTTTCAAGAAGTTGTACTTTACGCAGTTTGTACGCTTTTAATTTGAGGTCATCAACGACAATACGTTGCATCGTCGAACGACTCACACCCAGTTCCAGAGCCAGTTTTCGCACTTTGGTCCGTGGATGGATTGCGACTAAGCCGTTTCTTAATAGTAATACGGAGCCTGGGACTCCTAACAGTCCTCTTTCTTCCTCTTCCTGGGTGGTCTGCATCATGCCCGAGCTCATTAAATCGCTTAATAGTCTTTGACACTAGTTGACGGCTAAGACTAAGGACTCGAACAATCTCACACTGTCGTTTTCAGTCTTCGTGTAAGTTAATTATTGACTTGCGTTGCGAAGACATGGCAAATAACAATAATAATGAAATATTTTTAAATAAACGATCCACTGCATAACATTACTAACATGTATGAAAATATAAGAAAAATAAAAGAACATCGTGCCGTGTTCCATTTCTAAAATTTTTCTTTTTTAATTTTGTCAACGTTATTTTGGGCCACGGTGTATATAAAAAAATCTAGCACTGCCTGCAACATCATAGTAATGGATTATAACATTGTATCATTATTGAGATATTATATTCTAATAGCTATCCTAATCAATCTAGCTATTTTTGCTGAATTGTTGAATTGTTTATAGTATCATAAGGATATTTTTTGATAAGCAATAATTGGATTATGCGGTGCAGTTTAGGGTTACTTAAAACCTCTTACACTATGTTAGTATGGTTGGATATACTTGCATGTGGATATTCCATTGCATTCTATTCTACAGTTGTGGCTTGGTAGGTGCCAATCAAAATATTAAGCCATATTTACTGTCAAAACACAGAATATTGGCTACGATTCAAAATTTCAAATATTCCCTTTGAACTATGGGAATCATTCAAAATATTGTCAATCAAAATATTTATCCTGGAATCTATTTGATAGATTGAATTAAGTGATATCAGGTTAATTGCCACAACTAAATGATGCCAAAGCTTAGTTAATTTAAATAACTATTTATATTAATTTGTATATGAATAGCACAACAACAATAGACAGACATAGTTGTAGTGTTTGTATCTATTCAATAGATATAATACATTGTCTCATGTACACTAGTAAGAGGCATAGCTGTCAATCGGCAGTCTGTGGTTAAACGCGGTGCGGATTGGACGTGCGCTTGCGCTCGGATCTAGTGATAGTAGTGAGCCAGTGATATACATATATATATACAAGTGAATTCCCTTTGTGAGATAGTGATCACTACAAGTGGCGACGAGTATAAAGGTCAGTAAATTACATTTATTTATTTAAAAGGGAAAGAAAGTGACAATAAAAATGGTGAAGTTCTATATTATTATAATCCGTACTAGTATTATTATACCACATTTAATTACATTCACTCACTGAAAGAACCCTATAGACCAATGGAAAAATTATTTGTTAGTTCGTTATGGAATGTTGTTTACGCAAAATAAATCATCCAATGCCAATGAATCATCAATTTCCTTTTCATTTTACTTAAATAGTAGCGATATGCATTAATGAGATAATAAATAATTTAAGCAAAACAATTAGGTGCATAAGTACCTTCAGTGTCATTTAATAAAATTATTACAACAGGAATTACTTCTTATTGGCAATATAAATTGTTCCGTACCTATAGGTAATAAAAGAAATATCGAAGTAGTCGAATGAGTCATCAAAATTCAATAAAGTTAAATGAGATTGCAATGAACTACACATTCATTTTCAACAAATCTTCCTAATGACCTACTAATATTTTTGAAACTTAACTAAATAAAGGTTGCTTAGACTTAGAACACTCTTTCGTAAAGCGTTTTCGCCAATTTTTATTGTATTTTCTGTATGTTTTATATACCAAGCTTAAACCCTTTAGATAGAAGTGCATTGAATTAAATACATTTTAATACCTGTTAAGTAAGTTAAGTAACCTACATTATAGTTTAAACCGAGCATAGCTACTATAGTGAAAAGTAAATCATAACAAAATAAAGGCGCTTTATTCAATTAGATACTATTATATGGTCCAAGTTTAGATTTCTATTATAATTATTATGTTGTGAATATTCTTAAAGTAACTATATATAGTAATTATATTAAGATTCATAGATTTTCATTCGATTGGAAATAAACATAAATTTGATTTCCATTAAATTGGATATATGCAGATACCCACATACACAAGTAAAAACTGTGTACTTAGATTTTCATTCAATTGAAAATAAACTTTAACTCTGGACTTCCATTAAATTGGAATTATGTTATGTTACGACAAATAGTAATTCATTAAATTGAATTATGTCTTCTTTTAAATAAGAGGCACTGTACGTAGACGTTTGTGTGTAACATACTTATTGACTTTCATTAAATTGAAGGATTTCAGACGTCCATTTAATCGGATGTATTTACAGGTCGCCCGCTACGATCAATAATGGCAAATCAGCTACCGCCTCCTGATAAATTGGACATAGAGGGTGATAGTACGTCAATTGGCTTAAAGTGGGAAAAATGGAAGCGGTCCCTTCGAATTTATTTTGAAGCCGCCGATATCACGACCCCGGCTAAAAAGAGAGCTACACTGCTACTTTTAGGTGGAAGTGCACTGCAAGAAATATTTTATAATTTGCCTGGAGCAAACGTAGAACCAGGAGAAGATGTGAATATTTTTGAAGTAGCTATTAGTAAATTAGATGAATACTTCCTACCTAAACAAAATAAGACCTTTGAACGGCACGTTTTTCGGCTTATTCAGCAAGATGAAGGGGAGAGCTTTGAAAAATTTGTTATTAAGCTAAGGAATCAGGCAGCCAAATGTAAATTTGAAAAACCTGATGATCACATAATCGACCAAATTCTTGAGAAATCGCTGTCATCAGAGTTACGAAAAAAAATGTTAACAATGGGTGATGAAATAACATTAGACAAAGTTATTACCGTTGCTAATACATTAGAAATTGTGAATTACCAATTGAATAGCTACGAACAAAAAGACATGATTAAGACAAATGAAGTGAATGCAATAAGAAGTAGAAACAAGGATAATTCAAGATGGACGCAACAAGAAAATGAATCTAATCGAGAGAAAAAGATAGCAAAGTGCACTAGATGTGGAAATTTTGCACATGTGTCCCAAGGCCTTCCGTGTCCAGCAAAAGACAAGAAATGTAACGGTTGTGGAAAATTAGGCCATTACCAAAGATGTTGCAAAACAAAATCATTTCAACAAAAACGTAAGCTCGCAGAAAATCTAGAAAGAGATAGAAACTACAATAAGCGACAACGGAAGGAAAATACAGTTAATTCTCTGGAAAATGAAGAAGTACAATATATATTTAATTTGAACGAGGACGCGACATTAGAATGTGAAATAGGAGGAGTTAATTTAGAAATGTTGATTGATTCAGGATGCAAATTAAATTTAGTGTCTTGTAAAACTTGGGAATATTTAAAGAAAAATAAGGTAATTTGTGAAAATCAAGTGAAAGAACCGAAGAAAATATTACTGGCATATGGAAGCAATACACCTTTACAGATTAAAGGTTCCTTTGAAGCAATTATAAAAGCAAATAGAAAAGAGGAACGCGCCACTATTTACGTTATAGAGGAAGGTTCCCGGAACCTACTTGGCAAAGATACTGCATTGCGATTGGGTGTTTTGAAGTTAGGCGTGGGAGTAAACCAAGTTGAGCAGGAATTAAATAAAACGTTCCCGAAATTTAAAAATATTTTGATTGAGATACCTATTGATATATCAGTTAAAGCAGTTATGCAACCTTACCGGAGAATACCAATACCATTAGAGGACAAGATAAATAAGAAAATTCAAGAATTGCTGGATCTGGACATAATTGAAGAGGTTCAGGAACCTTCACCATGGGTTTCACCTATAGTTCCAATCCTGAAGGATAATGGTGATGTACGCTTATGCGTCGACATGCGACGCGCCAACGCAGCCATTTTAAGAGAAAACCATCCATTACCTTGTATGGAAAACTTATTACCAAAAATAAAAAAGGCACAATACTTTTCCAAGCTTGACATAAAAAACGCGTTCTATCAGGTAGAACTACATCCAAACTCTAGATATTTGACCACTTTTATCACGTCAAATGGTCTTTACAGATATAAAAGACTTATGTTCGGAATCACATGTGCTCCAGAACTTTTCCAGAAAATTATGGAGAGAATGCTTATTAAGTGCGAAGGAGCTACGAATTTTATTGATGATATATTAGTCTGGGGGACCAATGAAACAGAGCATGACTTGCGACTTTCCAAAGTGTTAGAGGTATTAAATCTAAACAATGTTCTATTAAATCAAGAGAAATGTATTTACAAAGTACAGACAATATACTTTTTGGGACATGAACTAAAACCAGAAGGAGTGAAACCACTGCCTAAATATATGAAAAGTATTAATGATTTTCGAGTACCAAAAACAATAGAGGAATTACAAAGCTTTTTAGGTTTAGTAAATTACATAAACAAATGGATCCCGAATTTGGCCACGATAACAGAACCACTAAAACAAATACTAAGACGGAAACTAGGAAAGAAAGCTGACATAGAAGAATACTGGAAAGATAATCACGACAAAGCATTTGAAAAATTAAAAAAGACGCTGGCTAGGATAGAATCGTTGGGATATTACGATATTAAAGACAAGACGCAAGTAATAGCGGACGCAAGTCCTGTAGGACTAGGAGCAGTTTTAGTACAGATTGATAGTAAAGGACCAAGGATTATAGCATACGGAAATCGGACACTAAGTCAATGTGAAAGAAAATATAGTCAGACAGAAAAAGAGGCCCTTGCACTAGTATGGGCTGTCGAACATTTTAATACATTTTTATTTGGTAAAGAATTTGATTTAATAACGGATCACAAACCATTGGAATTTCTATTTAGTCCAAGATCCAAACCATGTGCTCGTGTAGAAAGATGGGTTTTGCGACTTCAGGCGTATCGTTATAACATAAAATATAAACCGGGTAAAACCAATATTGCGGACCCACTGTCGAGGCTATGTAAATCTTCTAATCGGCCAATTGACTTATCAGAAGAGAATTATGTTCATCAGATAGTTGAATTCGCAAAACCTTGTGCAATCTCAATGCAACAAATAATAAAAGACTCCGAAAGCGATCAGGAAATCACTAATGTTAAAAAAGGAATATATAGTCACCAATGGGATGAGTCTGTGAGATCATACAAAATATTTTCAGATGAATTGTGTTTTTATGAGAACATCCTATTAAGAGGAAATAGGATAGTTATTCCACAGATTCTTAGGAAACAAGTTTTACTAGCAGCTCATGAGGGTCATCCGGGTATAGTAGCTATGAAAAGTCGCCTTCGTTCTAAGGTCTGGTGGCCTAGGATCGATAAAGACGTCGAGTCGATTGTAAAAAGCTGCAAAGGATGCACCCTGGTTAGCTTACCAAATCCTCCAGCACCAATGAAACGTCGAGAGCTTCCATCTGAGCCCTGGATTGATATTGCGATGGACCTACTGGGTCCTTTACCAAATAATGATTATATTCTAGTAATTATTGACTATTACAGTCGTTATAAAGAGATCAAGATTACCAGAACTATAACGAGCTCACAAATTATTAAGATTCTGAGAGAAATCTTTAGTCGACTTGGCTATCCATTATCGATCACCGCTGATAACGGCCGGCAATTTATCAGCGAAGAGTTTAAGAATTTTTGTCGAGATTGTAATATTAAACTTTTTAATACTGTGCCATATTGGCCACAAATGAACGGAGAAGTGGAGCGTCAAAACAAAGACATAGTCAAAAGACTAAAAATAGGCTCTAGTGAAAATCGAGATATGAAAGACACGCTATATGAATACCTAATGATGTACAATTCCACTCCTCATTCAGTCACGGGAAAGACGCCGTCAGAACTTTTTTTCAAAAGAATGAACAGAGATAAAATCCCTATGTTGAAAAACATAAACGAGACGGATAATGACGATGAAGTAAGAGACCGAGACAAAGAACGAAAAGAAAAAGGAAAGGAATATGGAGACCGAAAGAGAAGAGCAGAAAATCCAGAATTGACAGAAGGTGATAAGGTGTACGTGAAAGAAATAGAAAAGAGTAACAAGCTATCAACTACTTTCAACCCAACTCCACATGTAGTAGAACGATCAGTGGGAGGGGATATTACAATAAGAAATGAAGAAACTGGACAGAGACTACGAAGGAATGTGATTCACCTAAAGCGTGTGGAAGGAGAATGGAAATCAGTTGAACATGAGAACAATGGAAATGAGGATGATCAAATAAATTAAAACTATTGAAATTTAAATGTAATGTAGGTTTATGTTATGCGTTATGATTAGAGATGATTGTTTTGTACAAGTAAATAATATATGAAAATGTGTATCTTGAATATTGATTACTAAATAAATAAAATTTGTTAAAAAGGAAGGGATGTAGTGTTTGTATCTATTCAATAGATATAATACATTGTCTCATGTACACTAGTAAGAGGCATAGCTGTCAATCGGCAGTCTGTGGTTAAACGCGGTGCGGATTGGACGTGCGCTTGCGCTCGGATCTAGTGATAGTAGTGAGCCAGTGATATACATATATATATACAAGTGAATTCCCTTTGTGAGATAGTGATCACTACAATAGTGTTATTGAATCAAGAGTGAAGCATGGAAATGGCAGCACATTTGTATGTGTGCGTGTCTTGCTCGTCGAGAAATGACGGCGGATTGTCCGACCTGGTGCATCTGATGAGTGTAGGTAGTGTACAAACAAATGAAATTGTAGGACCTTGCATATTTCACATTTGCTTAATGCAATACTACGTCCGTATTTTTTGTAGGGCCATGATGTATAGAGAAATGTTCCTAAAGATATAAAAGATTCAATGGAAGAACTATCATCACATTTCACTCCAAAGCTATGTATGTATTGCCTTCAGCAAAGACAATGAATTTCAACACATGATTATACAAGCACAACACAACACAACAAAGAGGATACAGGCACCATAAACCACATTTTCCCAATATAGCAGATTTAACTGAGGATTGTAATTAACCCTTGTGCTTTACATTTGTGGACGAAGGCATATTACTCAATCAAGTTTAAGAGGCTATTCTAGTAGGCATACTGCGAAAATTTCAAGTTGACTGGCAATATAATCAAGTGTTTAGTTATTGAGGCTCCAATAATTTCTACATAATGTATTTTGCTTTTATACAGCACATTATTATATGGTCTCTAGCCAACCACCATAGCTGTCCAAGTACATAAATACCTGTGCATCAAGGTGAAGGACAAGGAGATGTGATAACCCCCAAGTTGCTCATAAACATAACAGAGAATGTGTAACACTGCACTGGAAAGAACATAGCATTTACATTGATGGTAAGAACATCTCACACTTGCAATTTGCAGATGATGTTGTTGTTGCAGGATGTGTAGTAAATGCAGTACAAGTTCTCCAAGTTTTTTCTCAGACAAATTGTACAGTCGGTTAGATTGGAAAGAACTTTAACTAATGGCCATGAAAAGGCTACAGTTGGGCTGGAAATTTTAACTGGTCTTTACATAGAATTATTCCACAAAGCGTAAAGATGTAGGTAGTCTTCAATCAGAGTGTCTTACCCATCGCGACATACAGAATTGCGACGTGGGTTATCGGTAGAATTTGTCCATAAACTTAAAGGCGACTTATGAAAAGGGCTAGAATCTGGGATTTCCTAGGCATCAAATCTGGAACGAGTTGAGTTGACAGAGAAAGCCGTTGGCATAACTCACCAGATTAGCGAGCTGAGGAGGCAGAGGCTATATTGGCCGCTGAACCAAAAGTTGCTGGGGAAAACGGGGTGTTTGTGGTATCAATCAGCGCCGCACAGTTTTATTGACCCTGTGATAATGTAAGGACAAAAGTACTATTATTCAGAGTCTTCGGGTATCTACATACCTAATTTCCCCTTATTCTGTTTGGATCAACTTTTTTTACGTTAGGAAATACGCTAAGTCACTTAGGTCGATATCGAACTCTTCGTGGCCACTATAAAAAGAGTACTACCCAGGAACCGTGGTCTAAGACTTCTTATACGTTTTAGCATGAAAGAGACTCTGTACCATGGTCATCTGCTCGGGTCCCTCCGTCTTACCTATTCCGGCCGCAAAGCTTGTTGACGTGTTGTTGACTGTATATTTTCATGCAATTATTATTTTTATGGCTTTACCTACATAGGATATTTTATTTTCAATTGACTTTGTTTTTAAAAAAGTATCCGCCAACTTACTTCTGCTAGCCCTATTAAAGTTTTTATTCACTCTTTTTTATTTTTGTATTTAATTAAAAGTGAATTGAATTTTAAGTTTACTGCTCTCTTTTTCATCATAGCAATCTCCTTTCTGCTACCTAATGGAATTGACTGTCTTTTCATTTGTACCCTTGGGAATGCATTACCACTAACAGTTTATTCGATAGAGGGATAGCCGCGTACAGCCCTTTGATTGTGTTACTCAAAATATTGCGATCACTTTCGATTTGAGCAGTAGAAGTGCATCCACCACTGCATCGTATGAGACATTCGGCACAGTATTGTATCGACTCCGCAATGACTATCAAATTAAACGCGATATATATTTTCCTAGACAATAATATCCTGGGGTCTCCCTCCATAGATACAAGTATTTGATCGGAACGGAAAGACCGCCAATTTCATAAAAATCCATCCAAATTGATATTGCTTTTAGGTAAAACGTCCACATTTAAAATGACACAATTTTAAATGTGTTTAAATGTGTTAAAATATTACAATTTTAAATGTATTAGGATCATCGATGCCGTCGAATAATGAGCATTGATTTATTCGGCTCCCTTACAATGTAGTCGGTGATGGTTCCGGGAGGCCACCTTGACCTGCATGGTACGGCCTTGCGCTTGCGAAGGCCTATGAAAAGCCTAAAGGTACAGACGAAACTAATGGTAATATGTAGATATATTATTATAGCACATAGCGCAAAAGTTTCTTTGAATACAACTAGTCTAGATGTTGTCCGGTGTTGATAAATTCAACTTCAGGGAGAAAGTAGGTACAATATCTCCTCTCTATGGTACTGTGGGCAAAGAAAGTGGTGTACCAGTTGCCTTCCAATCGGGAGGTCCAGGATTCGAGACAGCTATGTACCAATGTGTTTTTCGTTTTTTGAACTTCATATGTACATTTGTCTGATGCTCCTACGGTGAAGAAAAACATCGTGAGGCAACCTGCATACATCTGCGAATAAATTTAAAGGTGTATGTGAAGTCGACCAATCCGCATTGGGCCAGCGTGGCTGACTAAAGCTTAAACACCCTAACTTAGGGTAGGCTCGAGCCCCTCGGATGGGACGTATATGAGCTGATATGATGATATTGATAACTTTGGCAGCTGTCTGTACGTTTTTGCAGTTAAGAAAAGTCAAGTGTGTTGCTTTATGTATCACATGACACTGAATTTCAACCTTAGCCCTCATTGGTAAAGCGTTGCGTTAAATCCCAGCGCTTTTATAACGTTCGTTCGTTAAACGATACGATACTCTACGCTCAACGCCCAGCGTTGAAAAGACAACGCTGCTCGGTAAAAAGCGTTGCGTTATAAAAGCGCTGTCGTGTGAACATATACATGGGAATGCATTTGTTCTATTTGTTAGAAAAGCGCTCGTGCGAACAGGCTCTTAACGTGGTAAACCAATTCTATGTTATGTTTAGAAATTGATAGAATATATAAGTCCAATAGCGAGATTCTTAATCATGGCGGTTAATCTCATCAGACTAACCATTGAGGAATGCACGGTGCGCAAACGTATAAGTGTACATTCTGTTTCTTCACTACTTAATTGCCTCCCTCCCTCTCACTGACTAAATGTGTTTTTTTATAATTGAAGTTAGCCAACAAGCAGACTGCCTACCCGATGGTAAGTGGCTATACTAGCCATCTATAATAATAAATTCTGTCTAGCCGATATTCGGCCAAGGCAGCCAATCTCAACAAACGTTAGCCACCTAAACCGAAATTATTAGCCGTAGGTGCACTGTTTAACGTGCCTTCTGAAGCACGGAGGAGCTTGCGATGTTTTACATTTTTGGTCACCCATCAAGGCCACGGACAACGTTGCTACACTAAAGTAATCGTTAGCCGAGTGCACATACCAATGCCCACCCGAGCTCCTCAGCAGTCACCTGTACATGTGGTTCCTGTAAGATTGGTTTTTAGTCACAATGCAAGCACTATTGCTTTGCGACAGAAATAGAGATATAGGGGTGACCTCTATCGTACAGACGACTCTGAGAAATTCCACGGAATAGTAAACCAGTGGAAGTTCGATATTACAATATCATATCACCACGGAGTCCGCTGTCGCCAAATTCTCAAACAATTAACAAACACTTTAATTGACCACATGTAAACAAACATGAACTCTAGTACAGCCAATCTTGGATTTTTTTAGGTCCGACCCTCAAACCCTTTACATATTTACCTATTTAGTTTGAACCTTAGTTATTATTCTAAGGTTTGACGAACTTGTTCAACTGCATTTTTGATGCTGAGTATGGAAATTCTGATACTAGCACCCTAAGACCTACACCTAAATCAGCGACCAGCGAGGTTCGTAGCAGCCTATAGTTTAAGAAAAATTGTGGTTTATTTTCTTATATAAAACCTTATTGATAGGTATTGGAGTCCTTTTCTTTATTCTTCACGTTCCAAACCATGTGCAGCTAAAAGTTTGACAAATATTTATGTTACGAATGTTTATGATTATTAAAAGATTAAAGTTACCACAATTTATATCAACTTACCAGATTTCACCTTATAATTTGCTTTACTAAAAAATCAATCATAATAAAACCAAGATTGCCAGTAAAAGTGAGAGCGATTAAAAAAATAGTCGTTTAAACCGCAAAAAAACTAGAAATAGGAGCACATGCACTTTTTCATACGCTTTTTTTCGAACGCGGCCTTCTAAGAGGTCGGTCATCGATCTTAGATACAATCAGATTTACATGACAAAAAGCTATGTCGTCACTGAGTGGAGAATTTTCTAATGACAACAGGAAAAGCAATGATTTAACAGCCCAACTTTAACTGGATTGGACTAGAATTTTTGAACAATATAGGTGACAAACAATCGTACGGCCCATATAGGGCCCACCACCGCCCTATGATCACTTAGAGCACTGTACGTACTAGTGATGTAACGAATATTCGCATATTTTTTAATATTCGCAATCGCATTCGCAAAATTCAAGCGAATGTTTTGCGAATATGAAGATTAGAAAAAATCATAATTTTAAGATACTATTAGTATTAGGTTAAACGACCTACGTCTACGAAAATGTACTTGATACTGCTTCCGTGTATCTTTTCCGCAAGTGCTCGTTATTTTAATTTTTACCTCGCATCAATTAATATACGATAAAAATCTATAAATTGGTGCACACACAACACAACAATAAGTCTTTTTGACTTCTCTTTTATTTAATTCATTACAATATCGTTAATTTGCTTCGATATTAAGGGTGAATTGAGTCGATCGGAATGTACCTACTTTGTGTGCGATTTTGCAGTGTTTAAAATCGCATGCAGGACAGGCCTCGACCAGGGGCCTTACCATGATCGCTTATAGCAAGGTTAAAACAATATTGAAACAGAGACACCGCTCTTGTTGCGTATAGCGCCATCCCGCTTTTAGTGTGGTTTTAATATTGTTTTGGGCGATCATGGTTAGGGGGCTGTTAAAGGTCGGCGGGCGACCTCGGTTAAAATGCACTGACGTTCAAGGGTGTGGGCCCTTACGCGCCCGGGAACTGACACTGCGAATTTACATAGTTTTAACATAGTACCTACTACTTCATCAGAAAATAATATTCTTGCTTTACACAAGCTTGAATGTTCTTTCCAGCGAACATTAGAATAAAGCGTCGGAAATTCCGCAGATATAATTTTACATATGAGTTAAAAGTTTGCATGTAACTTTGTTGCTTTTCGACATTAAAAGCAGCTGTCCCCGCGAACAACGTTAAGGTTCAATGCTGTAGTTCGTTTTAACAACTATTTGATCCCCTTAAGGCGCATAGTGCTCCCAATGACCTTGCGTCGATCGTCCCGCACTGATTACATAGGAGTGAGTGAGAATGAGGGGAATATTTAAGCAAACATTTACGCGTAAGATGAATTATTTCAATTAAAAATTAAGGCGAATAAGAAAAATCTAAAAAGACCATCCCCTAGAATATTGTTCACTTTATTTATTGAAATCGAAAGTATATGATTTAACCTAATATTTACGACGCGATTAGGTTTAAAGTTTTAAAATCGAGGCATGTTTGGGTCACATTTTAACCAAGTTTTAATTAATTTATCAAAAAATTAAAAAGACCATCCTCTAAAGAATGCGTTGAATATTAACATATCTTTTTTAAAGATTTTTTCATTCAATATTTATGAAAAGAACCAGTTTTTTCTGCAGTGATTTTTTATGATTAATAATTTGCTAGGCGGTATTGACTTGAGAATGTTGCAAATTAACAAACAGACACGTAATTTGGTATTTTTTAATTTACTTTGGGAGCTTAGAGTACCAATAGAGGATTCCATAAAAACTTATCTAAGTATATTAGCTCCTAACTTTGTACATATTTACGGTTTTCAGACTTTTTCCTTAACATGTACTACATATAAGACCTTGCTTCTTCCCAAATTTCATGATTCTAGGTCGACGGGAAGTACCCTTAGGTAGGTTTTATTCCCTTGTGCATTGTGCAATCAGAAAATATGCGCATAAACGGTCATATCTTTTCATCGCGTTGACATACAAGTTCGATTTTTTCACAGCTGAAAGAGAAATTTAAACAGTTGTTTTAATTCAAAATGCGGACGCACACTAAGAAGGGATTTCAAAAATTTAATGAAATAGGGGATGCAAGTTTGTAATGGAGAAATCTTTAAATTAGCAATGATTTTGATAAAACTTGAGATTCATGCTCTTAAAAATATTTCATTGAACACGTGTTTCATGGCTTATTGGAATTCACCAATAGGGGTTAAACGTTTCTATAGAAAATATTTAAAATCTGCTCCAATTTCTAGGAATTTTATTATTCGAGCTCCCAAATATAAATAATAGTAGACTTCTATATAATAGGCTACAAAATTATTTTACGGAAAAATATAAAATTCCCGCGGGAAAACAATAATAACGCGGGCGTCGCCGCGAGCGGAAAGCTAGTTTGGTATACATTTCAGTTTGATATCTCTACGCGTTCCTGAGAAAAAGGGACTGACAGACGGACAACAAAGTGATCCTGTAAGGGTTTCGAGGTTTTCCTTTTGAGGTACAGAACCCTAAAAATGTTTCAAAACCCATAACATAGGTGTTACCCTATGATCCATGTTTACGGACGATGGCATTATTGAAAATGAATATAGAGTAATGTCACTACCAACTGACCTCTTCAAGGCCTTTCATTTCATACCCATACTACTGGGGTTGAAAAAAAAATTTATCCGCTCTACTTTTCAAATTCTTTAATTTAATTACCATATATAACAGAGGCTTAAAATAAAATTTTATATATTATTTAAAGCGGCGGCCATATTGAATTTTGACCATTGAATTTGGATTCAGGTCCATTTATGTGACACCCATAGTACTGGGATTGAACAAAAAAAGTGTAGCCGCCTATTTTGGGCGGTGGCTATAGTTAAAGTCGATAGATTTATAGTGCTCTACACTTCAAGCCCTTTCACATTTATGATATCCATATTACTGGGAAATTTTAGCCACTATTTTTGAGCGGTGGCCATATTGATTCCGGGCAATGTTGCTAGGCGCGTGGTGCTCTACTCTTCAAGCCCTTTCATTCGATACCCATATTACTGGGGTTGGAAACGAAATTTTATCCGTCATATTTAAGCAGCGGCTACGTTCTACGTTCGCTCTTCTCTTGAAGCCCTTTCATTCGATACCAATATTACTAGGATTATAAACTAAATTTTGTAAGTACGCCATTTTTTAAGGGGCAGCCGTAAAATAAGTTTGTCAACGTTGCTAGGTTTCATAGTGGCCTTCTCTTCAGTCAGGCCTTTTCATTTGTACCCATATTATTGGGGATGAAAACAATATAATCGACCATTTTGGAAATTATGGTCAAGGATCTTTGAACCTATATTAGATAGTCAGGCACAATACGATATCGGGCGCGTGGGTAGTGGAGTCGCAGTGTGGACCTTACCTAGCGCGCCCATAAGGGCAGGGAGAACACCGGGGGGTTTTAGTGGGTAGGCCTGGCATTCTGCCAGGAGAGCCCAGCACACGCCCGCCGCCTAGCCCACGGTGGGTACGGTGCGGTTACGCATTTCCCCCCGAGAAAAAAAAGGCACAATACGATATAAATATTAAATAATGTCGGTTTCTAAATTCAAATTGACTTGACTTTTGGTATAAGAGATTCTAGATCTAGAGTATTAGAGAGAATATTGGAACAGGGGAAAAATTCGGTATGTTAGAGGCCCCATATAGGTACTGTACGCTTTATCTTTGCGGTTCGTCATTTCAGACCGATTGAAACGACATATCGTTAACGATTGAAGACGATATCGAGATCACAACAAAAACCTATGCAATCATTAATATCGTAACGATATTTTGACATGTCTCTGCAATCGACGATACGATTTTTGAATATTATACATACTCGTACACTACACATATCATTCTGACTTTCCAAACAAGTAATCGATCGATCGCAATGGCTAATTACTTCGTGTTTGAGCAGCATTTTATGGTGATAAATCGTCACGTCAAGATATTCTTCAGATTCATCGAAGCGACGAATCATGGTGTGTATAGGGCCCTTTATGTTTATTCACGGCCACAAAAACCAAATGAATATTCTTATATTAAAATGGTGATAAGTTATCACTTAAAAGTGATAAAGTTTAAACGGAAATGCTATGTCATTTCCCTTTAAACTTTATCATCCCCTTTTATCACCTTAGCGGTTGAATTTCGCAAAATCCTGTCTTGTGAGCACCTACCTACGTCGTAAAAGGAACCCCCATATGAAGGTTGAGATTTAGGTAGCTCTTGCAGTCATGTATCGCTTAAAAAGTTAAAAAGAATTGCGTCAAAACCACGTCACCTCAGCTTTGTTAAAGAAATGGTAATAAAAATACTTGGATACCAAGATGAAAAACAAACAATCTAAGATGCGTAACAATGCCTAACCTCAGAAACTGAAAATCATTGTCAAGTTTCAGATACAGCGTTACCGTTAAAGATAACAATTCGACGCCAGATTATTATGCAGTGATAAGCGGCATAATCTAAATTGCCCGTGCAATCTGCGTTACTACATTATTTTTTTGTTTTGTCAGAAATATTTGTTTTTCTTTAGTGCTCATAGTAAAGGTATTGTTTTAATCCAACTCGCTTTTTAGATTTCAACATCTCCATTGCCCTTTGGTAGCAATTTCTACAGCGTGTTAAGCTGAGACTTCAATACGTTTACATTCTATTCTACTGACTTAGTGCGACTGCACACGATCGACTATCGGTGACCGATTTTTGGCGGTAGAAAATGAAACATCGAATTCTACGTTGCATCGCACACGAACTAGAAAAACTCGGTCACAACAAAGTGATACACTAACGGTCGTTAGTAACGGCAAACGCAGACGAACGACGTTTTGTTTTAGATCATTTAGCCTAGGGATATGGCACGCAACAAATCGCAGTATACATTTTTCTGCCACATTTTGCGGGAGGCGAGGTAAACACTCATGGCCAACTACGAAAATCTAGCATTCAATTACAGATACGCACACTATGAAAGTATTACCTCACTATAAAGAAACACACACACATCGACAAATTAACGTGTATCGACGTAATCGCCCGCAAATCATGCCCGTGTACCGTGTGGAGCTACCAACGTACCATTGTATTTTTCTATCGTAACGTCTGAATGCTCTAAGCGTTTTATAGGCCCGATATCCAGATACCTCAACGCATACCTTCATCACTTTGTCGATGGCCGACTTTTTCTGCCGCGCTTTCGAAAAACGCATTGACTACCTTTTTAAGTCTGCACTAACTGTAGATAGATGATGCGTTTTTTGGTAAAGCAAATATTAATTTATATCTGATCTAAGAAAACTGAAATAGCGGGTTTTAATAAAAAATATTGAAATGGTCTCTATGGGAAAGCTATAGAGCTTGTTTTCCTGATTTCAAATGTATATCGTACAGAATGCGTTCTTCATAAGCGCGACAGTTTTGTAGTTCGTGTGCGTTGCAACGTAGAACTCCATATGTTTTATTTTCTAATACCGTCAAAGAATCGGTCACCGATAGTCGGTCGTGTGCGTTAGCCGTTAGGTCGATTGGACACAGCGCCACCCAAATAACCGACGATTTTAGTTTCAATACCCTATCTATTTCTGGATTTGTTTACTGGAGATAGAATTTTGACGTATTTTGTATGGAGCTAATGTCAAATACTTATCGCTAGTAAACGAATCCACAGATAGAATATTGAAACCTCAGAACAATAACTAAAGCACTGCTTTAGTTATTGTTCTGAGATTGAAACCGACCGTAACTGACTGCCGCAATACAAATTCATAGATTTTCGGTCACAGATTTTTTTATAGATCGAAGTGGAGCAATTTGTATTGCTGACATTGCTGTAGTCGCTTGGTGACTAAAATCTTCGGGTATTCGGTAAACACTTCAAACGGCAAAAGCACGTATAAATGTTTTTGCACATTGCTCTTGATCAAAAACACCCGAATTCTACCGAGATTCACCACCACGTCCTACGCAAACTCCCTTGGCGGAATATCCGGCTACAAGTTTGGCTGAGTATTCGGTATCCGATCCGGTATAATATACCGGATAAATAATAGTATATTACGATATAAGTGCGGTATGTTAGTTATAACTTACGAGGCGGAATCTCACCCCGAGCCGAAGGCGAGGGCGTAATAGAACCGAGTGTGAATAACTAATATACGCACGTATATCGTACGACGTTTTTCAACACACTTGTAAGGAAAATACTTAATAATAATAAACTATATTCCTGGAATAAATAACACAAATCATTGTCAATTTGTAGACAAATCTTAATAATGGTATGAAAATAATCGTTTGTAAAATCATGTAGTTCGTTGATGTCTTTTATATTACCTCTAGCTAGCTTTTAAAAAATATAGTACATTACTGGCGCGGCCGGAGGTGCAGCATTGCCGGACTCTGTGATGCGTACCTGGGCTATAATACACGCGTGTTTTAGGAGCTGCTTTATGTATCTAAAACCGGTAAAATTAGATCGACTTTACGAGCAAGTGTGTTGAAAATGTAGATTTGTTTAAAACTAAATATACGCCAGTAAATCCAAAAAGTGTTGTTGTTCAATTTAAATTTTGTGACATTGTTTTAAAAAGAATCTGACATCAACTGTTGTGTAACATTGTTTAACTCTGCATAACTTATTGTTTCAGGTGGCAATAAAAATTATAGATAAGTCAAGACTAGACGAAGATAATTTAAAGAAGACTTTTAGAGAAATAGCAATTATGAAGAGGTTAAGGCATCCGCACATAGTTAGGTTATATCAGGTCAGTTATTGGTATTTCTCTCCATAGATATTCTCTAGTCTAAAGGTAGATATACTACGAAAACTGCATGAAAATATTAAATTTTCAGGTCATGGAGAGTACTCACACAATATATTTAGTAACTGAGTATGCTCCCAATGGCGAAATATTTGGTAAGAAAAATTTTTCATTTAAAAGACTCATTTTGAAATATTTTAATGACTCGTGATTACACTACGCACTTCTTTAATCTTGCTGCATTTTTTTACAAAATCACCAGATCACCTCTATGGTGTTACCAGACTAATCGATCGATCGTCGATCGATGGTAGAATGGACTAACTAACCCTCCACCACCCATGGCCCTACTCAACCAATCCTGGTTATACGGGCCGAATCATCGGGAGATGTGCGCGGAACCTACGAATCGTACTCTGCCGCGCCGCACTTCTTGACTCCCTACAAATTATTTATAATTCTACTTCCTTTGTCCCTGTGACCCTCTGCCCTGTTACCGCCGGCTTCGTCTGCCTAATGTCTTCTCTTCTTTCTTCGGGCGGTTGCCCTCTTCCTTCTTCACCTCTCTAGCCTACTCCTGATCTTATGCCACCGATGCGCAAAGCCCCGTAGCCTCAGGAAATTCGCCTCCGTCCCGACGAGACCATGGTAGTAGACCGGACCAACCTAGAATGGACTAGTCGAAATCGATCGAGCTGCTGAGAACGCGCCCCACTCCCCCGCGCGCCCCTATTGTCACCCGCTGCCCGGCCACTGGCCAACAATAACGCGTCCTCTTCTGAATATATTTCGAAAGAAAATGTTGGAATATAGCCGGACGATATGGATAATCGATCAACGTCGATCGCCGGCGATAGATTGGTCGGTCGACGTTTTATGGAACGGTATCCGTCGATCAAACAGAGCTCCCACACTAATCGATCGACGACGATCAATGTCGATCAATGCCATCGATCGCCGATCTATCGATCGGTCTGGTAACACCTTTATCACCTGAAATCAGTTCATTCACTTCATTTCTCTGATATATCGATGGTAATGGCGTTCTAGTGTCCAGTATTGATTGAAAGTAACCTTATTAGTAAGAGTCGATTATACATAAAAGGGGCAGGTTTAATTTGTAAAATTTTGTTAAAAGAGTGATGTTCCTGTTTCACTTCATTTCTTTTGATAACTCTTCCCGCCTCCGGTGACCGTGTTCCGCGCTCGCCTACTAAAGCTAAACGCACATTTGTCAGCATCGCATGCGCCGCATTTTGTTGTCATATGACTATCAAGTGTCAATGTCCGCAATCGCTGACATTGACACTTGACAGTCATATGACAGAACACTCACAACGATCACGATCCGAGGAATGGTCGCCGTAAACGCAAGATGGCGAATGTAATGACGTCATCGATGACGTCAAGTTGGATGCTCTGAGCACGCTCACGGTGATTCGAAACGAAATTTTAGCGCGCCCACATCGATATAATCGCCATTCGGAACCTAAAGTAAATAGTATATCTATTTACTTTGTGTACTGCAAGCGCACCAACCATCGATGCTTTACGGCCTGAAATCATCGACATACTTCCCGCATTTGTATCCACATCTCTATCTTTATTCAGTCTCTATTTCACTTAATTCCTGCATTGTATTTTCAATTCACTTCCAGACCACTTAGTGTCCAAAGGCCGCATGCCTGAATCAGAAGCTGCTCGCGCATTCGCCCAAATGGTGGCTGCAGTCGGCTACTGTCACGCGAACGGTGTCGTACACAGGGACCTTAAGGCTGAGAACTTGCTGCTGGACAAGAACATGAATATTAAGGTGAGAGCTTTTTATAGCCTTATGGGCAATTTCACCAACCTCGTCTTACCAGTGGCGTAACTACGAGTATATACCATCTAAGGCCCGTGGCAAATTCTTTGCATGGGGCCCTCCCAATAAAATTTATCGAAATCTTTTTATTTTGAATGTGTTGAAACCTGAAATCATTTGTATATGGTCTTTAGTTGTATCTGACAAGTACAAAATTTTGTTAAAAAGGTTATTTCTGAGCTCGTGGTCTCTTGGGCCGGGGCCCTCTCGGGTTGGGGCCCTCTCGGGTCGGGGACCCGTGGCATTTTGCCAGCCCTGCCGCTCTATATAGTTACGCCACTGCTTAGGACAACCCAAAGTAGTATGCTGCCACTTCTTGTCTTTAATGAAAAGAATGTGACAGCATGCCACTTGAGATTGTCTTAAGCTAAGACAAGGCTAGTGAAATTTTCCAAAAGCCAAAGACCTAGATATCTTTGATCTCACCTCTAGCTGTCGAAAGACAACAACACGGCCACAGACACGCGGACTTATGGCCGGTCTCAACATCCTATCTATCTGTAGATTTGTTTCCTGGAGATAGAATTTTGACGTATTTTGTATGAAGCTAATGTCAAATATTTATCGCTGGTTACCAAATCCACAGATAGAAAGAACATTTAAACCGGCCGTTAATCCATTCAAAAAGATCTGTTGATGTATCGTTTTGTCCACTTTAACCCTTGATTAAAAAATTCTTCATAAATGTTCACTGATGGATGTTTTTGCACATTTATATGTTTGCTTTAATAAATGATTCAGAACCTTTTGCAAAGTGAATTTCTTACAACTAGCGCGTGTCTGAAAGGTAACCGTCATACAATCGGGAAAACAAGTGAACGTCTAAAAAATCGGAAAAACAAATGAACGTTAGAAAAACGAGTGAAGGTCAAATTTTCCTTAACTTTTCTTTCGCGAGGAATAAAGAAAAAGATAGAGGTCGCTTCCATCTGGCCTCATCGTCATTTAAGATTGAAACCAGAAGTTTCTATTTTGTGAATACCATCTCTATCTCTCTCTGTTTCATATAGGTACACTTACACACACAAACTTTCACTCAAACGCTCATGGGTGAATAAGGCACCATGATTTAATTGTTAATTCACCGGAGGGAGACTCTGTACCAGGGTCGTGTGCATGGGCACCTCCGTCTTACCTATTTTGCCGCAAAGCAGCAGTGCTTGCATTGCTGTGTTCCGGTTTAAAGGGAAAGATATGGCACTGAAATTACTGGGTCCCGTGACTTTACATCTGATGTCACAAGTTGGCAACGTACACTGTGGCCCTTGTGGGGGTTGCAATTTTACTGCGAACCTCACAGGAGCCGCATGTGTTATTGGTGACTGTTACCACTCACCGTCAGGTGGGCAGTTTGCTTGTTTGCCAACTTAGTAGCAATAAAAAAAAATAATACCTACGTACGCAGTTGGCGGATTTCGGGTTCAGCAACGAGTACAGCGCGGGCGCCTACCTCAACACGTGGTGCGGCAGTCCGCCGTACGCTGCACCGGAGCTATTTGAGGGTAGGAGGTACGACGGACCTCGGGCAGATATATGGGTAAGTGAGAGGAACACTATACTTTGGCGAATAGCATACATTTTTTTGGTCAGCGATATTTTAAAAAGTAAAAGCATTAAAACAGGTTTATACCTCTTATTGTTTGAAATAATGCTTTCCAAAAAATATCATTTTTGCAATTTTTCTCTTAATAAGAAACTTCTTTGTAATCCAACAATTGTTTTAAAAAATTAGGCAAATCAGTCCACCCGTCTTCGAGTTTTGCGCTTACAAACACATTTAGTGATCCATTTTTACTATATATATTTCTTTATTTCCAGTCTTTGGGCGTAGTCCTATACGTGTTAGTGTGCGGAGCGTTGCCCTTCGACGGAGGGACGCTGCATGAACTGAGGCAGGTCGTGTTGGGAGGAAAGTTTAGGATACCCTACTTCATGTCGCAAGGTAAACCATTATAGCTTTAACAATGAACACATCTTTGAATTGTTGATCCTATAATTTTAACTATACACCGCGAATTTTGAATTACCCAAGAAACTTAAATATCATCATCTAAATAAAAATAGTGAGAACAGTTATAAATAATAATCGAGCTACACCTTCATACAAAAATATTGATTTATTACGTTTATAAAATATCCTAAAAACGGCGCACATTTGTATACAACGTCGTCTCGTAGTATGTTGCGTTCGTTTATTTATCTATCAATGGCATGCTAGACTATAGCCATCTCAGTCACACACTCTGAAAACGGTAACAATGTGGCGGCTGAGATTGCACTTCGCCGTGCAATCTCAGCCGCCACATTGTTACCGAATTCTTCCTTCACGAATTTTTCCTTCATACTTTTTTCGGGCTCAGCGCCGGTAATATTTCCATATTGCAATACATTGATCATGGAGCATAAATGTCCTCCTAACCGATATTCGGTCACGGCGGCCAATCTCCACAGAGACTAGCCATCTGCGCAGGAGATATTATAGTGCACAAGTGACTGCGCAAACGCAAGTGCACTCTCTGTTCCTTCACTCGCCTAGTCCGATGGGACGGTTAACCGACACGACCGTTAACCGACACGACCGGGGCGAGATCAGGCGCAGGACCCACTGTTTAACGTGCCTTCCGAAGCACGGAGGAGCTTGAGCTGTTTCTTATTTTGGTCACCCATCCTAGGACTGACCACAGCGAACGTTGCTTAACCTTAGCAATCGTTCGCTGAGCGCACGCGCCAATGCGCCACCAAGCTCCTAGCATATTCTCTATTTGAATATAGGAAAGCCATACTGCAAAATCAATCGCGTAGGTACTTCGCGCCCGCGCAGCACTGCCTGCCAGCTAATTTACGTTACGCGTGCTCACTACGGCTGTTCGTGAAATACTGACTGAGGTCACGGCCGACGTCCAGTCGAAAGTTGTGAAGTACGGACGGATCAAAGCGTTGTTGCCAACTTTATCGCTGCTGACAAAGATGGCAATAGCTATATGTCTGAAGAAAGTAATCGGTTTCATTCATATATGTGACCTCGGAGTAATTGTACAATTATTGAGATAACTTTGAAACGTGTCTCACGTTTCAAAATAATTATTTAAAAAAATGTCTTTAGAAATATAAAATTACTGGGTACTGTGACTTTACATCTGGTGTCACAAGTTGGCAACGTACACTGTGGTTCTTGTGGGGGTTGCAGTTTTGCTGCGAATCTCACAGGAGCTCCATGTATTATAGGCGACTGTTACCACTTACCATCAGGTGGGCAGTTTGCTTGCTTGCCAACTTTCTGCAATAAAAAAGTAATCTAAATCGTTGCCTGAATGCACTTCTAAATTTTCTCGGGTAATTCAATATCCACGGTGTATTGACTATAGTTTTAAGATGACGAGGATTAACACAATGTAATCTTGATATATCTTACATCACTAATATACACGTTTATCTGTTACAGAGTGCGAGCATTTAATACGTCACATGTTAGTAGTGGACCCAGAGAGGCGGCTCTCTCTGAGAGCCGTAGCCACACATAGATGGCTGGTATCAGCTGCGCCTACGCAACCTACTGGTACGAACTGTAAATCTATACTAATATTATAAAGAGGAAAGATTTGATTGTTTGTTTGTTTGTTTGTTTTGAATAGGCTTCGAAACTACTGAACCGATTTTGATGAAAGTTGGTATAGGGATAGTTCGAGACCAGGGGAAGGGCATAGGGTAATTTTATATTAGAAAGCTAGTAGTGTATAAGGGAGAAAGGATGTGTTGCGTTAATACATTAAATCGACAAGCTTCGGATTGAATGGTTTACATCTCACAGCTTTCATTTCGACTTTCAGATGCGTCGGAAGGATCGTGCATTTGCCACGGAGGTGAAGGACGACCTACTGACGACGCTTCAACAACAGACACGGTTTTAGCGCAGATGGCTTCTTTACCAGGCCTCTCGGTTCCCGTCGTGTTACAAGTAAGTGTAATATTTTTGTCTGTCTGAATTTACCGTAAAAGTCACTATTGAAACTATATGTTCTTCTACGTCGAATATTAAGTAGATGAACGTCTAATTTTTACATTACTTAGGTGCTAATTATACAAGGCACAGGAATTTTTCGAGCGCAACATGTAACTTTAATGCAACATGTGACATTGGTTTCTATGCTGTATAATTAGGCTGGTTGTATACTCGAAGTGCTTTTTCTTCTACGTTCACTTCAAATGTTTCATATTCTTGTACGGTCTTAATTGTAACGACAGCGATTTCTATACAAGGTACTGCAAATCCTCGAGTGTAACATGTAACATAGTCTCGGTTGTAACGTGTGGTCTCTGTGCAGTCTGTCCAAGAGGAAAGGTTCGACCACATATCAGCGATCTACCACCTACTTATGGACAAACTACAGTCTAGACACAACAGGAGCACAGCGCAAAGAGGTCAGTGATATTGTTCTATTTACAACAGCAAAAAAGCTTTTAACCCACACCTTACAAAAATTGACGTTTTCTTATGTTTGCTTTTTTATGATACTTGTTTAAAATGACATCAGGCACATAAATGCATGTTCTCTTGTAAGTTGTCTTGCAAAAAAAATTTTAAACTATAAAAAATAGCAGACCGGTCACCCCAAGTAGGTGAACGTAATGAGTAATTGCCGCTCTGAATACCTTGATTTTTCCTACCTACGCTATCACACTTCTTAAATAACTGATACCTATAAAAGATGGTTTCTAATATCAATATAAATTCTGTAGCATGAATTGTGTGATATTATAAGATAATGTAACATATGCTTACATAAAATTAAGACCCAATAACTAAGTGGTAAATGTAGTAGGTAATAAAATGAAATGAAATTATATCAATATGCTTATCAGTGGGATATTAATGTAACATGTTCAAAATATAATCTTGGTTTGTTATACCCATGTTATAAAGCGTAATGTTCGTCCGCTGTTGAGGGATATAATGCAAATTAAAGTTAAAATCTTTAATTGTTACATCACAGACCCTGGGTCTAAAGTCTTAACTTTCTTAACTGAGTATGTGATTTGACTGTTTCAGAAAACATAGCGCCTGCGACAGGCCAGCCTTTGGATCTCACTAGCTTTAAGGTACGCATCTTATATTGTGTTATTTATATTTACATTTTTATTGTACTGAAAAATGATGAATAAATCAATAAAGAAAAAAAATTCGTCTCTGGCGGGATTTAAAGAAAATGCAAAGTTACATATAAAAAAAATATAATGTAAGTATGATAAAAATGTAAAATGTTTTATAATTATTCACAAACTTGTTCTTATTGCAACGAACATAATACACTTTAACGTATATATGAAAAAAAACTTTATACTATCATAGTAGTTTGATGACGTCTAGCCCAAACAAATCTGTTGTCGACTTGGTGTTAAACGACCTAGTTTTTGTTGTCCCTCTAGAATACAGAAGAAGAGAAGATGGACGCAGAAGACTCTACTTCCCAAGAGTGCTTGGTAGTTCCCAACGCCAGCGTCGACTACTTGACGCACAGGACTGATAGCTTAGAGAAGGTGGGAATTCATCGCATGACATAATTTCAAATGTTTGGTCAAAATATTGTTTATATATAATCAATGTCAATTATTTTGCTTTTTATATAAAAAAATTAATGCCACTTTTTTTGTTTATACAAGTTTATTTTTTAATTATCACAAAAAATTTGTTCAGCCACGCAAACTGAACAACTTTCACTATGGGGCCAACTTTGAAATCGCAAAAAAAAATCAGCTGTTCCATACATATGTTCAACATTTACTGAACCTAGATGTATGGAACAGCTGATTTTTTTTGCGATTTCAAAGTTGGTCCCATAGTGAAAGTTGTTCAGTTTGCTTGTCTGAACAAGCACACAAATTTTTTGTGATAATTAAAAAATAACCTTGTATACAGGATGTAAAAAGACGTATACCGAAGCCCGCGTCTACGCATTCAAACCAATAAATAAAGCAATATAACGAAAAATCAATGATGTAAAACGAAATGAATTTTTAGGCTTAAAAACAACAACAATAAATACTACGCAATGTAACGCGTACTCGCGTCTGGCTTGCGCGTCCGGATATCGCGACTATCGCGTCGGTGTTTGTGAGTCTGAGACCTGGAGAGTCATTTTACGAAGTGTGAGAGAGACAGATAGTGAAATAAATTAAATACTCAAAAATTGTTTAACATAATTTATTTAAATGTCAAGATTTACAACAGGTGTTCAAACTGTCTTCCTTCAGCTCTAATGCAGGCTCGACATCTTCTTAAAAAAGATCGGGCTATCAAGCGGGCGAATCTTCCATTATTTACAAAATCATTTGCTTCTATTATTCTTTGCCGTAGGTCAGTCACAGTTTCGATTGGCTTTGCGTAAACTTTTTCTTTCACCGCTCCCCAGCAAAAGAAATCTAATGGATTTCAATCTGGGGAACGGGCTGGCCACGAGATAGTACCAGATCGTCCTATCCATCTGCCTGGGTATTCCTCATCGAGATATTCTCTTACTGAGCTGGCATTGTGAGCTGGGCAACCATCTTGTTGAAACCACATATCTCTTAGAATGTTAAGTGGCACATCTTCCAGTAGATTTGGTAAATCATTTTGTAAAAAATGTAAATAAACTTCACCAGTCAAGGCGTCTGGCAGCTCAAAAGGACCTATTATTTGTCCATTTAAAATTCCGGTTCACATATTCACTTTAAATCGATATTGTGATCTATCTTGCCTCATCAAATGAGGATTTTCGATATGCCACTCGTGTAAGTTGTGTAGGTTCATGTAACCATCTTTTTTAAATGTCGACTCATCTGACCACAAATTTTTTTCGAAGAATCGCGGATCTTCTCTGTGTTTTTGTAGCATTGTTTGACAAAAAGCAACACGGGGTCGATGGTCCCGGGGTAGTAGAGTTTGTACTCGCTGTACGTGGTACGGGTGTAGCTGATTTCTTTGCAAAATCCGATGGGCTGTACTTTTGGGTACTCCTGTGCTTCTCTCTATTCCACGTACAGAAATACTCCGATCTTCTTCGACAATGTCTAGTATAACGTCCTCGTAAGGGGGACGAAATCTTCTTTCACTATGTACTTGGTTCGGCAGTCGCCCCTCTGGGAAGAGTAATCGGTGCACATTTGTAAAGACTCGATGATCCGGAAAACGAGCTGCATTTGGGTACCTCTCACGATAAAGTCTAGCTGCAGCGTTGGCATTGCATCTACATTCCCCATAAATTAAATGCATGTTGGCGTATTCTTGTGTCGTGTACGCAGACATGGTGGCACTACACAATTACACAATCAACGATAAGTAGTCCGGAGCAAAGCAAAGATCGTCGGTAGAGAAACTAAACAGTCCGAATCCAAATCACAAGCAATCAAGTCCAATAAACGAAGCAGAAAGTGGCAAGCACGAAATCAACACGAACGAATACAAAAGATGCGCAGTAAGCGAAGGAGTGAAACGTACTGATGTGTATTGTTTGTCCGTTAGCGAATAATTGGCGTCACTATCTGTCTCGCTCATACTTCGAATCTCTCCGTCTCTGTCACGTTAGCGTCACTCTCTCTCTCTCACACTTCGTAGAATGACTCTCCCGGTCTCACTCAAACTAGAATGTTAAAGTTACAACCATAAAGCAAACCATGGGTACATTAGAATAAATTTTAAGTACGTAAGAAAAATTTGTTCAAAACTGCCTGTTTTTGGAAATAAAAATATTGTCTGCAATCGTAGAAATTATCTACCAAGTATCATACCATTTTGGAATCCTTATTGAATGCGCCAACTTTTGCAGTTACTTGCCAAACTCGCATAGTACATTTTTTTCAGTACAGCTTGTTAAAGCTATGCGAAAAATTAATTTTGAATATTGAATTTAGATAAAAATGGCATATTCTTCTAATTTGGAGCAGCTGGCTTTAAATTTTAGATTAGAGTATACAGAAACATTATTCAGGATTACAAAACAAAAGAAAATGTTTAGAAAAGTCAAGATTTGTAGCAACAAGTCACAGGGTGTTAATTATATCGATTTTTTTAAATGTTAGATTTTTTTTAAATAGGTGACTTAGATTTTTTAAAATATTTTTCTGATAACATATATGAGTTAGTCTACCGCCTGCTTTCGGCTTAACGTCGGCTTCTGGGACACCCTGTATATTATGTATTCCTTTAGTATAAATTGTTTGTTGGCAATTATTAAAAAATATATTTCTTATTTTTCATGGCAATTATATTCGTTTTTTAAACTTAATTTATGTTATATATTTTGTCCAGTTTGGAGAGGGTTGCAGCACAACAGTTGAAGAGAGAACTCACCACACAAGTAGCACGGAACCACATGCCACCAGGAGACATACAGTCGGACCCGGAGACTGCAGACATACTCCGGTAAGTCATAACTGCTATAAAACTTAGGTCATGGTGACCAATCTCAACGAAGACTAACCATGTACGTACTTAGAGCATTTAGCCTATGGAGATGGTACGCAACAAATCGCAGTATACATTTTTCTGACACATTTTGCGGGAGGCGAGGTAGACACGCATAGCAAACTACAAAAATCTAGAATTCAATTACAGATGAAAATGAAACGCACACTATGAAAATATTATCTCATAATAAAAAAAACACACACATCGACAAATTAACGTGTATCTACGCAATCGCCCTCAAATCATGCCCGTGTACTGTGTTTGAGCTACCAACGTAACATTGTATTTTTCTATCATAACGACATAAAAATGACTTCAAAATTGTAAACAAGTAAAACACGTTAATGTATATTTTATACTTACATGTGATAGGAAACGCCATGGTCGCGAAGATTTGAGTTACTGGATCGCCTTTTGCAAGAGCAAATTTACACAATTAACCATTTTTACGAGCTCTTACCTGCGATACGAAACGACACCAAATAGCAGCGGCCGCGCGTCAATTAGTTTTATATTATGTGCATAGTCATATGGTCAACTTACTTTGGAAGTGGGGTTCGCCCAGCCTTGCCATCTTCATATGATAAATGCTCTAAGTGTACGTAAGATAATTATAGGTCTCATCTATCAGAGGAAGACTCAGTACCAGAGGCATCAGTGCCTCTGGGTACCTCTATCTTATCTATTTCTGCCGCCAAGCAGCATTGCTTCCATTGCTGTGTTCCCATTTGAAGGGTAAGACAGGCAGTGAATCTACTGGGTACTGTGGCTTGATTGACATTATTTCTGTTACAAGTTGAATATTGCTTAGAATTTTTGTATGATATTTTCAGAGAAAAACGGTTTTGCCTGAAGCGATTTTCGCTAATTGAGACCTTAATGTGTCTTCAACTCTTCACAGAGGACATATTTTCACCTACCTTCAATCAGGAACTACAGTCTGATTTTTAATTCGACGGAATTCTGACATTTCAGAAGTGTTGCCAACATTGAAAAATTCTCACTAAAAAGGGAGAGCATTTTAGCAAAATAAAAAATAAACCTTTCTAGAATTTGAGGTTTCAATTAGAATAACTAAGACTTAAAAAATTACTGATAATTTTAAAATGGTAATTACATTTTTAATTTACAATTGAAGTTACAATAATTATCAAGGAAATTATTTTTCTATTACTGCGATCCCTGTTCAATAATCCATAGGCTACCAACCTTTTTTAGAAAAATATCTTTATTTGTATTGCTTCTTCTAAGAGCCAATATAACAAGATGTTAAATCTAAAATTTAAAAAAACTATTTACGCCGCGTCAAGTGATGATGATTAATAAATATTTTTATTTGAGAAATATGTTGTTTTACTCTGTTTTTCCATTTAACACTTACAAATAGCTCAGCTAGTGTGCATTGAGTACACAAAACAAACACTATTTACAATGTCATTACTTGATCTAATTCTGTTTCATATTGTTTGTTATTAAATATTTAAAAAATTCGAAGCAGAAAAGGTTATTAATATCTGATTTGTCTATGATTGACATCTGTCAGAATTCCGTCGAATTAAAAATCAGACTGTACGGCGAATATTGCTTAACTTTATCGACCTTGAAGCCGAGTGCCATTCACTGCGCCACCTCACATCTCAGTTATTAACGATGTGTTGCAGGGAGGCGAATTGGGGGTCTGTGCTACATCGGCAGATTTAAGAACAGCACCCCTATACGGTTCTGCGCACTTCAATGTAAGTAATCTATATTGTTAAGCATCCAAATTGATGACAGGTTTTGCTGTCAGTTAGCCAAAATGACAGTCACTATGACTGACGAATAATCCATCGTCTACTGTGATGGCTGAGGCTTAAATTAAGGGCGCGTTCCAGATAAGCATTTTTAGCCATAAATAACAACATTTTAGCATCTCTGCATTTCATTAGCGGTGATGCTAGTTTTTCTTGCTGGTTGTCATGCGTTTTATTTAAGCATTTTTAACAAGAAATGCTAGCATCAAATATCCATGCTAATAGATACCACTTTTTGACAGCAGGAAAATATCTTTAATACCTTATATCTTAGTTGTTTTTATAGTTATTCGAAAAACGATTTTTTCTTTCTGTTTATTATATGAATGAGCTTCGATTACAGCAAAAAAAAATTTTTGGTCATCTAGCCTATTAGCACGGCTAAAAATGTCAACATTTCTTATAAGAAACGCAAAACGAGGCTAACATCAGATGTTAGCCTCAGAAAGTAGCAGTGCTTATCTGGAACACAGGATAAGTTGGTTCCTTCAATTCGTCTGTCACCGTCAATCATGACTGATAAAAAAACTGACGCTTGCGTGTAATGCATGCTTTAGAAATCGAAAAGGTAGTTGTTAAAATACAATATACCAACATTTATAGAATTTTATTATTTACATATATCAGAGCCAGTAGCCATAATCAGTTCCAAATCACATCGAATACCCGATAACGTCACCGCATAACGGTCTGTAAACTAATGGACCTAACGATGGCTTATACAGGATTACTTTTTTATCACCCTGGAAAATTTAAGGGACGCTTCAGGACACGGTAGTAGAATGATTTAAATATTTAAAAAATCTCACCTTTTTAATTTTATATTATTTTACTAAAATATCCAAAAAAAGTTTAGTGCAGTATTTTTTAACGATTTTTTTTGTTTTTATTTGTTTATACAGGTTATAAGTGACGGTGTACCATTTCTTTTAACAGTGAGTTCAGACCATGATCCTAATTTGAAAATCACTGAAATTTTCTATAGAAAAATTCATAAAATTTCTAAATTTTTTTTTTCAAATTTTATGGTGTAATATAACTTACACACGGACATCTGTCCTTTCTTATAATTATCAAATCTTACCGTTAAAGTCGTTTTAATTGATTTTTTATAAAAGTTGTAAATATAAATTTGCATTAAATTCATTGAAATCTACAATTACGTTGTTATTTAAACATCACTATAATTCTCAAAAATCAAGTCATCAGAATCTATAAGCAAATTCGACGCCAAAGTCTACATGGTTTGGCGTCGAATTTGCTTATAGATTCTGATGACTTACAAATCAATGATTTGTAAGTTTTAATCTATAAGCAAATTCAATCATGATTACAAATCATTTCTGTAATAAACCACAATAATTACACAAAAAATAAACTTCGCAATGTAAATCGTATTACATTTCCATCATACTGCGCGCGGAATCAGCTGTTTGGGTCGTCGAACGTGTACCGCACAAAATGAAACCTCCTATTTTTTCGCTTTAAAAGCTTTTCCGGAAATAATAAACATCGGTAAACATTTATTAACATTGGTCTGAACTCACTGCTATAAGAAATGGAAAACCGTCACTTATCTATACTTACTATACTTGAACGCGCTAATCCCAGGAACTACTGGTTCGAATTGATAAATTCTTTTTGTGTTGGATAGTCCATTTATCGAGGAAGGCTTTAGGTTATATAACATCACGATATTGTTATTTTCGGACATCCGAGCGAACGAAGTCGCGGGCACAGCTAGTACTATATAATAATGGATGTGTCCCGAAACGTCCCTTAGATTTTACAGGGTGATAAAAAAGTAAGCCTGTATACACGATCGGAAAATGGTGGTAGTTGATACGAAAGTAACAAAATCTTACTAGAAGGAAATATATCTTTATTTTTACAAAGAAGTGAAACAGGTATATGGTATAAAAAATTAAAGACAAAGCTTTAAAGCTAGAGGCTCAGGAATTCAAGTAAACCCTTTTTTCTACCGTCATTTACCATCATTTGAGATGAAATCCCAATAACGCTGTGTCATTCTATGGTAAAAAGTTAAAAGATTTAATTCAATAATCATACTTATTTTTTACACAACAGATGATAAGGCGGAACATGTAAGCGAGGTTTACCTGGACCCCTCAGCAACTGCATGAGGAACTGGTTATCTTACCTCAATTATTATTGTCGAAACACAACTTATTATCATTGTTATTATGGTGACAATGTCAGGTGAAACGGTGATAGCTATCCAGGCGGGCTCTGAAGTCACCACCAACCAAACTCAAGCAGAGAAAACTTCTTTCATCATGCTGAAACAAACCTCTCTATATTAATATCGTGTGATCTCAACCACTGGTGGATCACAGAGATGGTTGGCAGCACAAAGGTTAGTTTGAAGATAGATTGTTATTTAATTTTTTTATATATATCAGGAGGTGGGCAGAGTGTCCCTTCTCCCGCATACAAACCTAGCGGCGAAGCTACCCGCGGTTCAACATCAACCACCGCGATACTTCAGCATCAAGGACCAGCATCTCCTAAAACCACCGCACGCCATGCAAACGCACAGTAAGTGATGTGAAAACCGTGGAAATATTGTAAAAATGCTTATTATTAAAAAAGGAAGGATAAAACTTTATTGGCTTTTTGCATAAGTTAGTAACATAGAAAATAAACAGAAACAGACAAGGAGGTCAAATGAATCACCGTAGCAAAAGCGCTGGTTTTCGCTGCTTACTCTTGAACTAACTCCCTAAACTTGAGAGAGTTAGTCGATCTGTTCCTCCCTCAAGTTTAGGCAGTAAGTCGATCTGTCGGCCTTTACGATCGACAGATCGATCTCAGTTCACATCCAAGGGAAGAAAGGGGCAGGGATTTAAGTCCGAATCCGACAAAATAGATAAATAGGAAGGCAGACTCTATATCGGTTTGGAAATTGGGTGATCCTCCAGCAGAAAAATAAACTAGAATCTCTGGAGGTATGATATTTTGTCACCAAGTGATTGGCATAATTTGAATATTGGCTATACTCGAAATTTTATACTAAAATATTGCTTAATTATGTATAGAATATTAGATTGAATTGATGCCAATCATTTCAAATACATCCTGTATAGTTTAATAATACTACTGCAGCGTCGCAGTTCGGGCGGCGCGCTTCTGATGGTGGCCACGTCGCCAGAGATCACGCCAGGAGATCTCAACCCGCGCATCACGTGAGTGTACTACACAATCTCATCACTACACTATATACACACATATACTACATTCACATCACATTACTACACTAAAGATTTACTACACTTTTGTATTTTTTTTTTAGAAAAACGTCGCTCCACACTTGGATTTTCTCCTGTGTCGTGGGTGCAGTTACAAACATAGTATATCATATGCGCATACGCCCAGACCGAAAAGTTTACAAATCGCATCAATCGCAACGACTGCGTCCTTGTAATATGTCGAAGGCAAATTTTGAAATGACTCGTCTCTATGTGAAATACCTCTAGATATTGCTGACAATTTAAACATCGTTCAAGACAGAAGTTAGTTCTTTTTCTTATGCAAACTCCAAACTGGCACTGTTATTCAAAACAACAAAAGCGGCGTCTACAAGTGGTTTCGTGCCGCAAAAGAATATTGAAAACAATATTGATCTAAAGTGTTGAAAGGGCGTAACGCAAAATTCCAGCAATTTAAATAGTATATTGTGCAACTAGTGAATAAAGGACGGATTTGAAATGAAAAGAACTATATTTCGTAGGTATGAATCATACACTTGAAAACGTCAAAATGAATTAAAAATTAAAATTAAATCTACCACTCGCTCGAAATGCTGACTTCCCCGAGAGGAGCGAGCCAGAAACTCGGGGGTTGCTCTTTTCAAATAATTTATAATGACAAAAACTTACATATACTTAAGTTACATATAGTCAATAAATAGCCTGTTATAGAACCAAGCAAATTAGTATCGTTAAGATAATCCGATACTTTGTAATAAGCTTTGGCGCACAATTTTTGTTTAGTAATTGTTATGAATTTACTAAAAGGCAAGTTTTAAATATCATTAGGAATCTTGTTGTAGAAGCGAATACCCAATTGATGAATCACGAGCAAGCGAAGGATTCTAACGACTGAATTCATGATGATTAAATCACAAGCGCAGCAAGTGATTCAAGTGTTAGAATCCTGAGCCTGATAGAAAATAGACATTTAATATTGAATATTTTTTGTGCAAGTAGGCTGTACAGCATTCAGATGGAGGTCGAATAATCGGTGTGTTCTAAATTCAAACACCAAAACAGTGATTAAAAGTGTTAGGCGGTAGGGCCGCAGATGTCGATTGGTACTCAATATGGCCTTGAAACTCAAATTAACCAGTTAATTTCGCCGGACAAAATCGAAATTTGTAAAAAAACGATTTTAACTTTAACCGGTAAATAATCGGTAAACATAACGTTTGCGGTTTGGGGTCGATGACGTTAACCTAGAAAAATTAGTTTACAATCTATCATTTCATTTTTACTACATTGTTTTGTGTGTTATTATAACATTACAACATTAGCTATCATCCCACAAAATACTGACCTCCGTTTATTTTGTGTGCAGTCGTCAGACAGCGGCACGCCACAAAGGCCAGAAGAGTCTGAACAGACCGACGAGCAAACCTCCGATTCATACAATAGTAATCTGTGCAGGTGAGTTCAAAATATATTAAACTAGTGGTTTTCCGTGGCATAACTCCAACATTGAATCTTTTTTAACATCATTTTTTAATATTAACCTCTACACTACAGGCACTTATTATCGTAAAAAATAACATAACATAACATTTCACTTGAACGTGAACGAGAGCGAGTAATTATCTGAAAAATTGATGTATTATTATTATCAAAATCATGATTCTATTTTGATTAAGATGTATGCAAATAAAAGTAGTAGAAATTTAACGTCACCTATTCGTTGGATTAAAGTTTCATAGGTAACGTAGTAGTGCAAATTAAGATAACATTCTCGAATTGTCTTGTCATAGGTATATGATGACCCGCGGTAGTGGCAAACGTCACACAATCGGAACGCAGGAGGAAGCGAGTGCGGCGACAGCTGTCTGTAGCGCTGGCACTATGGTGAGGGACCCCTTTGCTTATTTTTAGAGTGGGAGCGCATTCAGTACCTTTGAGTGTAGTTGTTCGGTTATTATTTAACTCGCTCTAAGGTGTTCAACGCATTGCAGCAATAACATCTTTCATCTCTCTCTTTCACATGCGTTTTTCTCTCTGTCTAGCAGATGACATAATAGATTGTAACTTCACACAATAGATTGATAGTTGTTAGGTTGTAACTAACTCTGATAGTCTAAGAACTTGAACGGGCATGTTGTTTCATCCAAACGTCACGCTCTAAGGCAGCGTTTCCCATTTGGTGGATCGCGGCCCGGTACCGGGCCATCAAATTAAAACACCGGGTCGAGGCGTAAAGGCTCTAAAGTATCGCTAATCAATATAATATCAAATACTGAAATATAATTAAACAGCTAGTATAAACATTTTTAATTGTACTTAATAAATATAGGTATGTCGAAATATAACTTAAAGTAAGCGGGGGAGTAAAACTATTAAGGCGAGGATTTCCCAAATTTGCCGATCTTAGAACGTCTAGATCTGGATAATATTAGAACCCACAATTCTGAAATTCACACACCTTAAACTTGAAGATATAATCTAGTGAACTGTGAAATCAGAAACACGATTTACTCCATTTCACTCGATAGAAAAAAAATCCAAACATAGGTCTAAATCAAAAACTAAAACCACGATTTGAAATCGAAATATACATAAAACAGTATACAAGTTATACCAAAACATGTAGTTCGTTATTATCTAGTGAACTGTGAAGACAGATTTTTTGATGTCATATAAAATATTTAGGAAAATGACGAAAATTCTATAATTTCGCTTGGTTGCAATCGCGCTCCATATAAGACAGTACTCGCCAAGTCGTCTCAAGGTATGGTCATGTCGCTTCGTGTCGCGGGCGCAAAAAAATATATTACGTGTTTCTTTACGATCGAATTTTAATTTTGCAGTTTGCGTTTATTTTGTTAACTTTCATTATTATTATAGATTAGTGTAGTAATATGGTGAATAGTGTAAATAATGGATTAGGTATTATAAAGGAGAAAACTATTTTAATCCTTCTTCCTAAAATATTTTATGTGTGAAAAAATATGTTTTTCGTTCTTTTTTTCTATAAGTTATTTTATGTGTAAAAATCGCTAATAAAAGAAGTCAAAGACGAAATGTTAAATCAAATGCATACAAAAAATGCTGAAAGAAAAGTGGTAAATATTTATTTCCCAAATGTTTATATTTTATTGCCGCGGCCATATAGCACAGTGCAGTGTTAATAAACCAGTATGATAATTTCTTCAAGTAAATATGCAACGATTTATAGGTTCAAAATCAAACAAACAAACAAACAAACAAACAAATTTATTGTGCATTAATTTTCACAATAGTATCCACATTAATAAAAAGTACAACGATAAGTTTTAAGCTGCATACTTCTAATGTAGGTACAAAAACAATAATCCTTTACTTTCCGCGCTAGTTATTAACTGTGTTACGGCAAAGTAATGATCCTCGTCCTGTCAGTAAAGTACATTTTTAAAACAGCTCATACTATGTTGAGTTTTACTTACAAAACAAAACAAACTGGTTTCAAGTTGACACAGTACAATGTAGACCAATGTGATGTGACAAAGTTACGAAACGCAAGTAAAAATAACTAACTATAAGACTAAAATTGATTGAGCTCAGGAAGATAGTAGTTTTTAAATATATATTTCGATATAATTGCATGATGTATATAAAATATATTTATTTAGTATATCAAAAAAAATCATAATGAAAGTTAATTTGTATAAATATTTATAATCCCTACAACAATTTCTCAATAATACTAAATTAAAAAGATATCTTACTTGAGTATGTGTACCCATATTCATACAATCATTTTAAATAAACTTTCAGTCCCATCATAATCATACAATTGAAGATATTTTTTAAGTGTCTTTTCGCATATATACTTAGTTAAGCCTTCTAACTTCACATGTTTATTGATGCGATTGAATAGAAGTGGACATAAAAATTTAGAAAAACATCTAGCGAAGGCAGTTCTGCAAGCAGGAACCTTATAAACAGTATGTGATCTACGATCCGAGTTATAGTTACGCCGTATAACATGCTGCTTTAAAATAGCAGCCTTAATAAATAGTTGTCTGACTGAGAGAGTCTGAAATTCATTGTACAACTCTGATGTAGGATATCTAAGGCGTTTAAAGAGAATAACTTTTAAGATAATTCTTTGGGCACTTTCTAGTTTTAGAAGTGTAGATTTAGGGGCGCCACCCCAAGCAATAATGCCGTAAATGAGCAAAGATTGGCATAAGCTATGGTATACAATTTTGTTGGTACGACTACATCCTAAATGTCTGATTTTTTAAAAATAGGTATTAATTTACGTATACGATTTTTTAAATTATTGATTTGCTCCTTCCAGTTTAAGTTTTTATCAATAATGATACCTAGATACTTGACGCTATTAGAATCAGCAAGAATGAAGCAATTACAATTGTCTTGATTATGACATACATGTGCCCTCAATGACAAATTATATGATTGTTGCAAATTGGGTGTTCTGATAGAAAAAGGAATGTATTTAGTTTTAGTTAAATTAAGGGTTAAGAGATTATTGTTCAGTAATGTCATTATATCTCGCATGCCAGCCTCAGCTCCCGAACCTACTTCTTCCCATGAGTTCCCAGTAAAAAGCAGGACTGTATCATCTGCATATGATATTATTTTGCAGTTTTGAATTTTTGCATTACATATATTGTTTATATATATCAAAAAAAGGGTCGGACCAAGCACTGAGCCCTGTGGTACGCCATAATTTATTGATTGCCTTGAGCTACATGTGTCTCCAATTCTGACAGACTGTGACCTAGCCGATAAGTAGTCTTTTATTAGATTCAGCGGTACACCCCGAACCCCAATTTCTTCGAGTTTACAAAACAACAAGGGAATCGAAACGGTATCGAAAGCTTTCGCTAAATCTAAGAAAACACCCACACATTTTAGTTTACTGTTAAGGCTTTTGACCACATGAGAGACCAAGGCATCAACTGCATCGGCAGTCGACCTTTTTTGACGAAATCCAAACTGGTTATCTGACAACAAATTATTAGACTCTAAATAATTGACAAGTCTAGCGTTAATAACTTTTTCAAGCACTTTAGCAAGAGTTGGAAGGAGTGATATGGGACGATAGTTAGAAATATCGCTCATGTCACCTTGCTTAAAAAGAGGAATTACCATAGATTCCTTCAATAACTTAGGAAACAAGCCAGAAGTTATACTCAAATTGCAAATATGAGTAATGGGCGTACTTAAAAAATGTAAGAATCGTTTTATAAAACTAGATGATATACCGTCCCAGCCAGTAGAAGTATTATTTTTTAACGAACCAATGATTTTATTTATTTCTTGTTCATCCGTTTCTAACAGCATAAAGGAATTTACTTGGCTGTAGTTAAAATTATATTGTTTAATCAAATCTGACTCAGTTGTTTTTAAATTGTGTAAAATATTTTCAGCATATTTACTTCCCGTAGTAACAAAGAAGCCATTTACAGTATCAAGAGATTCCGTTGGTGTATCTTTAATTTTAAGAAGATTATTTGAAATGTCTGTAGCTCTTTTCGATTTGTTCATTGAACAAACACGTTTGATAGTTCTCCACGTTTTTTTAGTATCCTTTTGATTTTGTACTAATTCTAAAATATCATGTGTCTTTTTAAGATTGTGAAGTATGTTATTACAATGGTTTCTATAGCGTTTATAAGTTAATTGCAAATTTATGTCATTAGGATACTTTTTATGTTTTTTATTTTAGTAATGTATCTCTGAATTTTATACAGCGCAAAAGTCCTGGGGTTATCCAAGACTTTATATTGTACTTCCTATTCGGTAAATTTATCTTTTGTGAGCATGTATCTATAACTTTATTGACAAAATTTATGAATTCCTCAGTAGCAATATTTACATCCGTAATTTTTAAGAAATCAGTCCATTTATTTTGTTGTAAATGAAATGATGCCTTTTTGTAATCTAATTTAGTATAAGTTGAGTTTACATTTTGATACTATTATTGTTATTAGTTAAAGCAACTTCAACATGCAATGTATTATGATCAGTGACTGATGACACACAAACTAAAGTTAAAACTTTATTTTTAGTTTTTATGAAAGAATGGTCCAGACAACTCTTATCACGGGTGGGTAAGAAATGACTCGAAGCAAGACCATGCAATGCCAAATTATCCATATATTCATCTGACCTGTGATCGTTATTATCTTTACTAATATCTATGTTGATGTCACCGATCATAAGAATGTTTGGTGTTTGTTTTAAATTATGTAACAAGGAGTCTAAAGAATTTTGAAAATTAACCACGGAAGCAAAAGATGGAGATCTATACACGCAAATTAGAGAGTAGTTAGCACCAATTCTTACTACTAGACAGTCACAATCATCAATCAGAGGTTCATACACATGGACATTCTTTAAATTTTGCCTGACATAGACTACGACCCCACTATTTTGATTTAAGTGCCTCGTGGTACTATAATAATCATAGTTCTCCAACTCAGGTACAATGTTATTGTTTTGAAGCCAACATTCCGTTAATACGATTACATCGTAATCAATTTTACTTCTTGCTAGAAAGACCTCGAAGTCATTAAAGTTTCTATTCAAACTTCTAATATTTTGCACGACTATTTTAAGTGAGGTGTTAAATTCTGTCCTATATAATTGAAATGAACTTGGATCACCAACCAAAATTGATTCACCGACGTTGATCTGATCAACGTCAGTGATAACTTCTTCTAGATAATTAGCCATTATCATTAGTCAGTACTAAGAAGATAAGTGTTGATGTTTTATATGGTTGGTGATCAATATATCTATTATTTTGTACCATCATGATCAGACTATTAGAAAGAATATAAATGTATAATAGCATATAAATTAGATAAAATATATAGATAGCTTTAGCATATAAAAATCCTTCGCTCAATCGATGGCAGTAAACAAATATAAAGATTAACAGAATAAAATAACAATGCAAAATGATAACACAAACGAGTAAACTAAGGTTTAATAATGTTTCCTATAAAACTTTATTGCTGAATTCCTTTAAATACTTAATGTTACCCCCTTTATTCACAACGCCTTGCATCAAAGCTTTAGAAGGTAGAATCAACAGCACATTATACATGTAGCTAAATAATAGAGTTTTATTCGAGCCTATGTATTATATATGATTATGAACAGTAAAACAGTATTTTAGGAATCTTTTAAATTTCGTAATATTTATGGTCAAGCGTGAGTTGATTATAAAAAAGTAAAAAATAATTAACATAAATTTCCGTTCGATTTATGTAAAGATCACTTCATTGTATTAAAAGAAAATATCTGATCAGCGGAATTTTGTGAAACTTTATAAAATATTTGCTTTTGCCCACTGCTTCGACCGCATAAATGTCATAGAGGTTCCATACAAATTATTATTTTTTAGTTTTACCCCCTTAGATGGCGAATTTCCAACATACATGTCAAATTTCCGCTTTTTGTGCCTTTTAATTACGGCTGTGCGTAATCTGTCAGTCACTCAGTAATGAAAGTGTTTTTATATAAATACGTCGGCCCACACTAGGATTTTCAACTGTGTCGTAGGTGCAGTTTTTTTCTTTTTGAAAACGTCGCCCCACACTAAGATTTTCTCCTGTGTTGTGGGTGCAGTTACGAACATAGAATATCACATGTACATACGCCCAGACCGGAAAAAAATTCTGTAGGCCATACAAAATATTTGTCCCGTACGGGAATTGAACCCGCGACCCGTTGCGCAGTAGGCGATCATTCGACCTCTGCGCTAACCGTGTCATCAAAGTTACAAACATAGAATATATTACATATCACATGCACATACGCCAAGACCGGAACATATTTCTGTATTCCATACATAATATTTGTCTCGTAACTACAAAAAAATATTTTACAAAAAATAAAAACCGACTTCAAAAACACTGAAAACTTAAAAATAATATAAGAATAGGTACAGACAACATCACACTTCTGTATTGAAGTCGGCGCCAAACGATAATCTCCTAGAAAGTGTTAAAATTTGTCACCGACTTCAATATAGAAGTGTGATGTTGTCTGTACCTATTCTTATATTATTTTTAAGCTTTCAGTGTTTTTGAAGTCGTTTTTTATTTTTTGTAAAATATTTTTTATTTTTAACTTTTCAGTGAATGAAATCTTTTTAGTGAAAGAAGTGTGTTTTTAGTGCTTTCCTCGATTTTCTATGGGATCCCATCATCAGATCCTGACTTTGGTGACCATGAGACCACCTTGCTCTATACTCTATCGAATACAAAAATAATTTTGGACATCGGTTTAAAAATGACGGAGTTATGAGGTAACAAACATAAAAAATACAACCGAATTGATAACCTCCTCCTTTTTTGAAGTCGGTTAAAAATATTTGGGAATCGAACCCGCGACCAGTTGCGTAGTAGGCGATCACTCGAACTCTGTGCGCTAACCGTGTCGTCAAATGTAAAGTCATCATGGTAAAGAACGCTAGCTGTGTAGTACTTCTCGAGTTTTCTTACAGGCATAAGGTGGTAGAATATTAATTAATATTTTAAAACCAGTTTGCTTAGAGACTAATACGGTTGCCTGATATTCATAGCGATTTGTGGCTTTCTTCTTGATAATCTTGTTTAGTACATGCACGCCCCTGTCACTCACGCAATGCAGCGTTATAAATACCTACCACTAAGTAGCGCGCCGGCGCGCCGACCGCTGCACACACGTGTAAAGAAATTCTTAGGTTGTGTGTGAAGTCGACCAACCCGCACTTGGCCAGCGTTGATGATGGTAGCACATCAAAAACAGGTTTGAGCTTGTTTCGAATTCATCTAATAATAATATGATGGATGACATACCTGCCAGAGATACCTGTCACAAAAATTGGAATATAATTAAAAACAAAAATACAATCGTTTTTGATGCTTGCTATGGCTAAGGCAAGGATAAAAATACCTCCGTCTTACCTATTTCTGCCGCAAATCAGCAGTGCTTGCATTGCTGTGTTCCGATGTGAAGGGTAAGATATGGCACTGAAATTACTGGGTACCGTGACTTTACATCTGATGTCACAAGTTGGCAACGTACACTGTGGTTCTTGTGGGGCTTGCAGTTTTACTGCGAATCGCACAGGAACCACATGTATTATAGGTGACTGTTACCACTTACCATCAGGTGGGCAGTGGCTTGTTTGCCAACTTAGTAGCAATAAAATAAAACACACAACATTACATTTTTATTTTGAAGTAGTTTTTGTTTTGAAGTGGTGTCGGTATTTTTGTAAAAAAAATATTTTTATTTTTTTCGTGAAATTAATAATAGCTCTCTAAGTCAACTTGAAAGAATATACCTAACTGAGAGTCAATACGTACCTTTTATATCTAAAGACTAACTCCCTAACTCCTTAAAGTTAAGGATCCATCGTAAGCTCAGCATAGTGGAAGAATCCTTGAGATGATGTCTTTCAGACGCAAATACCTGAATAGCTTCAGAAAAAAAAACAGGAAAGTCGTTGGACGTGCCTATTCTCTCGATTTTCTTGGGATTCTAATACTAGATCCTGACTTGATGGCATGGAACCACTTCGGGGGTATACTTTTCTGAATACAAAAAGAATTTTGAAAATCAGTTAATAAATGACGAAGCTATGAGGTATGTGTTACCTCATAACTTCGTGAAGTCAGTGAAGTCGGTTAACAAATCAAATCGAAATAAGTTATAGTACTTATTTATTCAGTACTGTATTAAAATACCTACATATATCTATTAAAATATTTTTCTTCAAACTACTCATTAATTTTACTCTAATCATCGGAAAAGGCAACACTAAGTAATACATTACTACCCTGGAAAACGGCAGTAGTATTGTATGAAATTTCATTAATGACCCGTTCAACATAATTGCCCTGTTGTTTGTTTTTCTAATTTAAAAAGAAATTACAATTCATACAAAATACACATACACATACACATGCGCAAAACAAGTTAGATAGGACCCTACAAAGCCAATTTTATTTAAAAAAGAGAGGCAATTGGCTTTAATGACGAAGATTAGCTTTTATTTTAATAAATTAAAAATTGTATTCGAGTGAATATTGTGCAGTGAAAGTGGTGTTTTTTGGTGCACATTCATGTTGACGGCAAGAAATAAGGGTTTTGTGGTGTACATGACAGTGAGTTTTTTTTTTGTGGATTTTCCACTTCCGTCACCACCGTCAAGATAAGGTTTGGTTTCTTAATAAGAACAATTTGCATTTTTTTTTTGTCATAAATAAATAAGTTTTTCTACAGTCAACTTCAGTTTTTTATTATTTTTTAATAAGTTGAAGGAAAAGCAGATTACACACCTCGTAAGTGAGCTATTAATGCCCTCGAGCAAGTGCTCGTGCACCAAACATCCGCGGGCATTAATAAGTCACTTAGCGCTCGGTGTAACAATCTACTATTTCTAAATCAAACCGAATAGCCGTCGAAGTCAAACAAAAAAATTTAACAGTGCTTTATAATGTATATGCCGCCGCGTCAGTCATATTCTTAGCTTTTGTTTTAAATACTAATTCTAGCTAATCGAGCATTTCTTGTATTCTAGTGATGCATTCTATACTGCACAAAAGAAATATGCATAAAATTTGAATTTACATTTTATTAATAACACATCATAGAAACATTTAAAACCTTTGAAATTGTGAAGAAACGGTCTAATTATGATGAATCTTGAAAAAGTCTAATTATTGATAATTGCTTTACGTCTCTTTCTTATAAAATATATGTTTGTATCGGTATTATAATGGTGGACGAGTACAATGATGTCACTAGCAAATAAAAGCTTTTTAAACTTTGTTATTTTTTAAGTTATTAAAAAAATCACGTGGTTGTTTGTCAAATAAAAATACTATGTAATGTAACAATTAAAAAGTGTCCATATTTACATACAAGTAAAGATACAATACAAACTAGCAATGAAGTCATAAAGCTGTATCTTTATTGGTTGTATTACTGTAGGTACTTACCTCAGTTTATAAATCAATACTTATTTGTAACCTAGCAAAAAGTATATTGCATACAATATAAAACGTCCTTGTTGTACTGTTATATTTTTACTGTGCGGCACATGATGTTGGCGCCTGTTCAGTGGCCGCGTCCGCGCTAACGTCATGTACAAATGAACGGTGTGAAGTGCGGAACATATGGGCTTGCACGTGGAAATTCCTCGCCTTAAACTATTGAGTAGGTTACGAAGTGGCATTATGAAAATTACCGGGTCCTGACTCATGACAGAATAATGCTTGGGAAACGCCGCTGGTAATGAACGGGGTAGTACCTGGCGCGAAGGCTCTGAACACGTCACTGTCAGTCAACAATAGTATTAAATTAAATTCTAAATAATTGTTCTATGTATTCTATATTAAAAGTTGTATCGACACTTGCCCTATGTATTTTGTGTAGAGGTTAGTTAAATAACACGTGATTATGATACTTATGAATTACTAGAATACTAGGTATACTTACTGATATACGAGGTGTAATACAGACTTCTCTTCTTATCTAAGTATACTGGGTGTAACGAACGCCGAAATATTATTTAAGGGGCGTATAGGCTAGATATAAGATGGACCCTAATTGCCTGTCTTATATCAGACTGGAAATCTAATACTTTCCATGTTAATCGACTTTAAACTAAAAGCACAAACTTTCAAGTGACAACCATAGTGCAACTGAAATTACAAAGTTGAAATAATTGAAATATTTTTGTCGAAATAGTTCAACTAGTCGAACTTCCAGTTGAACGTTGTGGAATAGATGACTATGCAATAAACACCAAAAGAAATATAAACTCTGAAGGAGAAAACAAAGAACGCTTGATTATCCCCAATATTTCCCCTACAGAATCTCCACATTTGATAGTTAGATACAAACCCTTAAATATTATTTCAAGGTTCCGTTACGTCCTTTATAATAAATAAAAAAAAATTGCGTCTAAAAATATGTTTTTTATTGAATTTCCTTATAGCCTAGCACATCGCCGTCTTCTACCACCAGTATAAGAGTCAGAAGAACTGGTCTTCTCACCGTCACAGAAAGACCACCAGGTACGTACTAAATAAAAAATAACATATTAATTTAATAAGTATTCTGCCTGTGTGTGTGCTAGAATCCAAACGTTTTCAACTGTGAAGATGGAATTTAATTATTGAAGGTGTATGTTTAGGCTGAAATATTTTCCAGCAAACAATATATATTTTTTTTAATTTAAATAATTTTACATATTTTTACGCCTCTCCTCCGGGGTGCCCTCTGCTTTCATCACTGTTTTTAACATGCTCGTCAGTATTCTTTACCTGACCTGATGATGTCTTCCTTGATCCGGGTTCGCCTAGGGCGTTCATTGCACATTCGGCAATTTGCAATGACCTTATAAATATTTTCATAAGTTTCTTCATCCATGCTTTCTTTATGCCTAAAGCTACTATTTCTTTCTCGATATTTGTCACCGATAATTCATTCTTCCTACATCTCTTCCTTATCTACTATTCCGCAACGTTTAGAGTCAATATAAACTATACTACAGTGCCCGGCACGAAAATAGACCCAAGATGGCGGCTACTGCGCAGGTACACACGTGATCAAATTTACAAGCATAGTTTATAAAAAAAAATCATTCTGTGAGTTTTAGAAATCACGATTCAAGTGAAACTTTTTTCGGATCGTAGGCATGATGGTACTAAGGATACAAAGTTGTATCAGTAAAGTTGTACCATCAATGGTACTAGTCAATGGTACTACTGACATAAAGGCAAATTTTTTGGGAAAATTGGGATGAAGACTGAATTCAAATTTTTACGTCTCGTCATTAAATGTTAAAATACCGTGGGAAAAGATGCAGTCCTGTGAAATTAGAATTAAAATCTGCTTAGAAATACATTAAATACAAGCATTTTAAGTTGTTAATTTGAAGGCGATTAGACAGAGATCCGACAACAACCGTGACGTCATTGTTGAGTACGGCCATATAAACTCCTTGTAAATTGCCGTTTTAATCATAATCATAATCATTTATTTGCAAAATATGGTACACATAAGTTGTTAATTACAAAAATTTCTCCAACATATTTTGTCGAATATTTCGACGTGCAAATATTATTTTTGTTAAATGTCAAGTGCATAAAAATTAAATTAGTATCGAAATATATTATTAATGTCATTTTATATAAACCAAAAAAATATATGTCAAAAATTACATCACAATAAAATTTATCCTAAATGAAATAATAAGAATAGGTATTAATCATTTTGCACACATTAATAAATGTCAAATTATTTTATCGTTTAAAAATTCATTGACACTATAGTAAGTCTTATCTAACAGTACCTGAAACAATTTAACTTTAAACTTATTTATAGGAAGCTCCCGAATACGACTTGGCAAGTTATTAAACACGCGTATTGCCATACAAAAAGAGTTTTTAGAATGTACAATCAATTTCTGGCTGGGAACGTACAATTTATCGCCATATCTACCTCTATAATTGGAGTCATTATTTTTTATAAACAAGACGCTATGTTTTTTTACAAAGATACAAAGTTCGTAAATGTAGAGGCAAGGCAAGGGCAAAATATTTAAGGTCTTGAAAAGAGGTTTACAACTGTCCAAAAAGCCCGCACCACAAATTGTTCGGATACACTTTTTTTGCAATTTAAAAGCCCGGTGCACATCAACTGAGTTTCCCCACAACACAATACCATATCTTAAAACCGATGAGACATAGCCGTGGTAGGCCATAAGTGCTGCTTCCTTAGATGCAATATGTTTCACTTTATACAACACGTAAACGAAACGATCCAACTTGTCTACCATTAGATTTATGTGCGTTTTCCAATTACAACTATAGTCAATGTTAATACCTAAAAATTTTGCTTCTGTCACTTCGTCAATTTTATTGCTATCATGGCTTATGTCCAAATGCTTACATATAGAGTTACGAGTTCTAAATTGTAGTAATTTTGTCTTATTGATGTTAACATTAAGGTTATTTGTTTCCAACCATTTTATCACTTCTTTTAAATTATGATTTGCAATGCCTTCGATTTCGTTTTTGTCTTTGGATTTAATTATAAGGGTAGTGTCATCGGCGAATAAAATACATTGTTGACTGATTGCATTCGGTAAGTCATTTATATATAAAGAAAATAATAATGGACCAAGGATGCTCCCCTGCGGTACACCGCAACCATTATGGCTAAAAGCTGAAACAAAGGTTTTCCTGAAATTATCGGATCGGTTCAAAAAGCCTGTAATCTCTACTCTTTGCAGACGATCCTCTAGATAGCTTTTTATTAAGTTAAATGCGGGTCCTCTTATTCCATACCGTTTTGCTAGAAAAAGATGGAGAAAAATATTTAATACCTTATATCTTGGTTGTTTTTATAGTTATTCGAAAACGGATTTTTTCTTTCTGTTCTATGAATGACCTTCTATTGAAGCAATAATTTTTTTTTTGTCATCTAGCCTATTATTCGAGGTTTTTAATCTTAACTTAAATCTTTTTCTACTGAAAAGAAAATTATAAATAAAAAACAAAAGTAATAAAAACAACAAAATCATAAAAAAAATAAAATAATAAAAAACAAATGTATGAAAAAAATTACAATTAAATTTACGAGCCGTACCACTGCCATACAAAGATCAAAAGCCAGTCAAAGATCTAACGCATACTCGTAGACCGATCCTGACCTATATGAAGTAGTGAAATTAAAGATTTCATATTTTTGTTTAATGCGACATGCGACAGATGGACGAGAAATATTAAGGCGCTGTAAAAAAATGTTTCGCTTTAAAATACTTCATTGAAATAGGAACGTAATCCCTTAATGTTTACTTGTTAAATAAAACAAAAAGTATTACGAATATATTAACCGCCGGTAAAAATAAATAGACATGGCGAATGTTCCGGAAAGATGACGTGTGCGGGCGACGACGGGCGTAGCGTCCATTGACGTATATGTAACCTAGACGCGCTGTCCGGTACAGAGAAACCAGGCACCAGTTGAGCTTTGAGATATAAAGTTCCTTTAAAAAATGACAGTTCTAGTTAGCAATCGAAGTTAGAAAATAGGCCCGCAGGTCTTCCGAAAAAGTATGGATGCTTTGCGTGAAAATGATGAAGGGCTATGCATGCGAAGTATTGCAGTTACCTACGGTAGTTAGAAAATACGCCTGCTGAGATGATTTCATGTCTGCCCTCTTGACCTTTGAAAAAAAAATAGAAAAAAGACTTGATATCTTTTACTATAAGTACGAAACGTTAGCTCTGGTCTGTTAAAAAGTATTCAAATTGAACTAAAATCATCAATATGACAACACATCCATTTCTCTATACAAAATATCGTAGTGTTGGTATTATGGACGGGCTCTATTCGAAAAAAAATGACGCTTCCATTAATTTCAAAATCGGCAAAGCCGCGGTCGTTTAGCTAGTTTTGTTTTTTAAACTTTTCTTTTAAAAACACTTATCCGAAACAATTTGAATCGTACAGAGCAGTTACATCTTCACAGTTGTGTCAATAGATATGTACGCGCAGATATTCTTTTGGCATCTCTCGTTCAGTTTTGTTTCTCAATTACGAGCCTAAAGGTTTATTTTTTGCGCACACCCTGTTTTTTGATGTACCCTTTGAATGATTGTTGAATGTTATTTTTTTTTATAATTTTTCGCTTTGTTCTTATTGAGAATGTCATGATATGTAAAGGAGAATGGCAACGAATTATTAATTATTTTAAATCTAATATTAGAAGTACACATCATGACATTTTTTTTGAAATTGTCATTTATGCAGTGGAGATTTCAGTGAATTATTCAAAACTCATGACAAATAAATCACTTTATTAATTTTGTTGCTGGCAATACACTATTCTTCAACGAAGAAATCCTGAGTTAATAATTATTGTTATACCTAAATGTAAATTTCAAATTGTCAAAATTGTCTTCTATTCGTCCGTCAAGCGAGTCTCTTAAGATGTTGATTAAGACACTTCACTGTCATTAAAAAAGATTATGTATTGAAAATGCACACTGCCTAAATGCTAAATTCAGTAGTTAGTAATATCGCATGATTTATTTTGAGTTTTGGCTAATTTTTGTTTTTTTTTTCCTTCCTTTTTTATCTTTTCTTAGTTATAAGCCCCGAGTTAGTGATGGAAGTGGAGGCTAGAATGAAAAGGAATTACCTACCGCCCTCCATAGGGTACCAGTACCAGAACCAACCGGCTGGTACGAGCGTACCACAGAGTCCGACTCAAGGCTCCATCACCGCCGGTACGAGTTACAACCAACCTAGTCAGAAATGCAAACCAGTCCTCGAAACTATACCTCAAGGAAGCATGATCGGTACCAAAGGCTCTATAATGGCCGGTACGCCTAACACAACGCAGTCGTTCCCATCTCTAAATCAATATACCAGTCCAACAGCCAGTCAAAGCGTACCAGGATCGATAACAAGTGGTACGCCTATCAACCAAGGATCTATAATGTCCGGTACACCGGTCAACTTCGATAACAACTTCGGCACCAACTTTAATACGTTCAACCAACCCAATTTCAGTACGCAACAAGCGAACTTTTCAAATAGCATGACCCAATCGAATTTTGGTACGAATATAAATGCCAACTACAGTGGGAACGCTTTCGGACCGATCGCTGGTACGATGCAGTACCAGAGTCAGATGCAAGGATCCATTACCAGTGGTGTGCCTATGCAAAGTATTCAGGGCGGATCAATAACTGCTGGTACGCCGTGCCAGAATCCGGTATCTGGTACGGGACAATACAACCAGCCGCAGTACAACACTAGGCAAAGGAAATATTCCGGGCCTCAGCGGGTCAAGCTACAGACTTTGGCTACGGTGCAAGAGATGGGTAATTGTTGTTTTTTGACTTGTCCTAATTTTACCGTGACGATTGATTTGGTGGTGGTATTTTATTAATAACATATCGTCTTTGCCAACATTAAGATTGTTTTGTTAGGGAGATATTTATGTGATTGGTACGAGTTTGATTCGAAATGCGCGGAGTAGAGATACCTTAAATACCAATATTTTTCAATCAGTCAGACCCGTAAACTAAAAATAAATTATCTCAATAAATATCATCTCAAAACATGTTACACATCATTCTCACATAAAATTTTTCTTAATATAAAATTTTTATATTTCATATCATAACACATTATCAAAAATAAAAATAATACAGAATTGCCTATTACTTTATACTTTGAAATTTATAGTTATTTGTTTATTATAGTTATTTACTTCATTTTTCTCCAATAATCATCCAATTCGGTAAATTTAATTTTTTACACTCAAATATTACGCAAAAGATATTAAAAACTAATGACCAGTCATAGTTTTAGAAAATTTCTGTTGTTACCATCAGTCCGTACCCATCATTTTTTTTATTTACGCGTAACATTTTGCATTGCGTGTTTTGAGGTAAGAATTTATACTTCAAATGGGTAAGTATTTTGTTTATTGCTTTGAGTGTGCTATTGTTTTTGAATGTAGTGTGAATTCTTGTGTGTGCGTGTGTGTGTTTTAAACTAGTGTAGTGTTCTTTTATTGATATCGCTTATAATCTTTAAAACAACATTTAAGTATTGCAAGTAACATTCGTTTCTTTATCGTACTAATTTCATTATTAAAATGTGTATTTATGCCATATATGTGCGCCGTATTGCACATTAAATTGGGTAGGTTTCGGCTTGATAGAGTATTGACCAAACACGGTATATACAAGGGGCTTGGTATATACCCTTATCAAGCTGGAATCTACCCATGTTAACATAGTCTCATATAAATGTTATGGCGTCACTGAAAATTCGAAATTTTAAAATTAATTTTCTAATTCCCCATGATTCTTTTATACGGACCCAACTATTTGTTTATTACAGACCCAACGATTTCAAATTTAATTTAACAATTTCGAATTTTTTATTGACGCCATAACTTTTATATGACTATGTTTACATGGATTGGTTTCGGCTTGTATACGTTCTATACGTACCAAGTAGGCCTTATCTCTCAAAAAGGTTATTGACAACAAATTGTATTGGGGAATTTACTTATAAGACCAAAACCATGATAGAGTATTATTGTTATAGTCTTATTAATTATGTGTATGTAAATTTAATAATAATTAAATCTTGCTTCAACATTATTTGTTTTTGCATTGTATATGCAATAATGTAGGCAAACAAGCAAACCTAAACCCATGTCCACCTTATGATAAGTGGTTTCAGTCACCTATAGGGCGTCCTATCAACTTGTGTCCATGTTAAGTCACAGTATCAGTGCTGACGACTCTGTATAAACTCTGATGGCCCTATTAATAAGAAATTTACTCCTTCGATCATCCTCGGAAAATTACTCCGTGTTTTGTCTTATTTTGACATATGACAGCCGACATGTGCGGAAACAAGATAAAACACGGAGTCAAATAATCCGATGCTAATCAGAAGATGATCTAAATTTACCACGACAGGAGTTAAATTTTTATTAATAAGGCCGTGTAGGTAAAACATTTTGACGATTTAAAAGAGCTCTCTATCAATTCATATTTAAATAAAGAATATTTTGATTTTGACTCATAAATATTAATAAAACGTCTGAATGTCGTTTTTTAATGTTTAAATTTTCAAACAAACTGTAAATAACTGTGATCAAAAACCTATTTCTATCATAAATGCCTTTGAAATTGTTATTAAAAATTATAAATATTGCACAGCTCGAGAACACGCAGAACGCTATTCGCCGGTGCGAAGGGCCGAATGTTCGCCGCCCAGGGTCGCTCACGACCTCGCGTCAGCGAAATTAGAGTACCAACAGTTGCAGGTGAGTCTAAATAATTGGCCTTCCAAATTTCCCTGGATTCTATAATTATTTTAATTTTCTAAATAATACTAGAGATGCAACGAATACTCTGCAACTATTCGGTATTCGGCCTATTCGGCTATTTTTTTAGATAATACCGAATATCTAAAAAAAAAATACCGAATACAAAAAAAATAATGAAAATAAAGACGTACATATTTCAATCAAAAAAGTATTTATTTAAAACTACGAGTATTTTTTGAGAAAGATCGGTGATTTACTTAAAATAAATAAGAGGCAGATTGTGATGAATAAATACCTGACCCCCTAGACAAGATGCCTTTCGATAATCGCTAACGCAATCGCTAAATGGAAAATGTATGAGATTTGACAATTACGCTCGAAAGTTATACGACAGCTTATGTCAAATCGCATACATTTTCCTTCTAGCGATTGCGTTAGCGATTATCGAAAAACGTCTTGTCTAGGGGGGCAGTTTCTCTGCATAAGCTGGTAAAAGCTGATTTCGTTTATATTCGTACACAAGACCTGCCTCCACATTGGAGACTTTTTGTGTATAACTGAAGCCATTTTTTACTGTTCGTAGTTATAATAATATGATTTAACAAAGTCAAGAAATCTGGAATCACAAAAATGTATAACACAACGCGTCGCGACAAGATCGGCACGCAAATTAAGCAATAATCTGCCGCTTGGCAACAGCCGAATATTCGGCTATTCGGCCGAGAGCGTCGCCGAATATTAAGTATTCGGTATTCGGCCAAATCACTAGTCGTTGCATCTCTAATATACAGGGTGTAACTGAACACCCCAATAACATTTAAGGGTATGTATCCATCAGAAGTAGAGATTCTGTAGGAAAAATATTAGGGCTAACAAACCTACTTTTTTTCCTATACAAACTAAATAAATTATAATTATTTTTTAGTATTAAGTCCCGACAGCCCTACGTAAGCGTAGGAGGAATACTACGCTCACGTCTGTCACCTGTCATTTTGTGTTTAAATTTATTTTGTGTTAAGAGCTGATTATGGTTGTCACTTGAAAGTTTTTGCTTTCAATTTAAAATCAAATAACTCTGAAAGTATTGGGGTTCCAGGTGTCAGACAAGCACCGAATGTCCATTTAGTATCTAACTTATATGCCCCTTAAATGTTATTGGGGTGTTCAGTTACACCCGGTATACACACACTAATATACGAATAACTATATACGATGTTTGTCCGGGATCAACTCCGAAACTGCTCAATCGACTTTGATATGTATTTAAATTTGGTCTAACTTAAAAAGTAGCATACTTTTATCTCGATTATTGACCTCAATATAATTATATTATTGTGATTTAAATTATACAGAGTGGCACATTTAGATCGGTCAATGTGGGCAAGTCTGTAATTATAAGGCATACAAAGATCTGTTCTTAGGAACCATGTCATCGATTTAAGTGACAAGAAAAGCTGCATACATAGATTTAAAAAAAAACTTGAACTCAGTTCGGGAATCGAACCCGGTCGTATTGTAAAAAATAATTTACATTACTTACATTATTTTTATTTGGATATCGATTGTGTAGGTTGTAGGTCATAAGCAGTGAATGTTATTATTAAACATATATCGAAAAATGGTGCCAATAATGATCAAGAACAATTGCAAGTCTAACATTTACTTTAAATACTTTTTGGACTAAACCTTTGGTATCATATTAAATTTATTGAATTAAATTTTGACATATTTACACTTGATCTCTTATGAATATTATGTACCTTTATATCAATGGGAATAGATAGGTTTTAGTGTATACAACTGAAACATTATATTAGGCGAAATTATCTGGAGTGCTGGAGCAGCGCAAGATCTTACACTGCGACAAAAAAGGGTAACTTTTTTTTTGAATTCCTGGCAACACTTGTCACAAATACAGGAGCTGTTAACTTGTAGTCTATCTATATTGTCATGTCTACGTTATATAGAATACGTAGATGAATCCGGAAAGACTTCGATTATTTAGGGTCTTTCGTGTCCTTTGACGCGCACAGGATTAAATTTTAAAGAGTTGTTTTGCTTAAAGCGTGGATTGGAGAGAAGAAGTGGAGGCTCCGTTCCGGGAGCTTCGCCTCCTCTCGCAGACCCCAGACTTCACGCGCCAGCCAGTATGCCAGGTAAAAATACACTCATTGTAATAATACACTCCTCTAGACGTAAAATAAATAAACGCCTGCTGAATAGTCTGACTTCTAAACTATACACGGGTGTTTCATAATAACCAATAAATAATCAATGCGTTATCTAAAACTAATTATTAAAATGTGTTTACACGTAATGTCATTAAACCCAAAATTTTCATGTATATCATAGTATCATCATCATGTCTATGATTTACATGAAAATTTTGGGTTGAATGACATTACGGGTAAACACAATTTAATAATTAGTTTTAGATAACGCATAGATTATTTATTGGTTATTATGAAACACCATGTATAGGATGTATTTTTAAAATAAATAAAAAAGTACTTCGTAGGAAATTGTAATTCATACGAGTTATGGTTCTTATATTAAAGTTACGCTTAAATTTAAATATGAGAATAAGCAAAAATACTTAAATAATGTTTAACAGTGCAATTTATAAATGATAAAAATAAATTAGTTGTGCTAGAATTAAATGATGGTACCCACTCGTTGTTGATTTCTACTAGTAGAATATACGCAACGTAATATAAGTTCCGTTTTACATGCGATTTATTGCTGGTTTTTTAAATAAATGAGTTATTACATGTTACTGCGTACCGGATTTTATTTTTTGTTTTTATTGAAAAATACTGAATTCGAGTGATTCAAAAATCCTTAGAATTGGGAACAGTAGAAAATAATTTCGCACGTGATTTGTATTCGTGTTCGAATTCAAGATTCATTTCTAATGATTCAAAAATGCGTCTCCAGACCATTCCCCGATGTCGCGTCATTTAATTTTAAACTCGTTATCAAAGAACAAAACTAAAAATAATTGTACATATTTTACGATCGAAGACAGAGCAATTGCCAAACTTTAAAAAAAGGTACCTAATTTCAAATGAGTACTGTATTCGTGTAGTACTGTACGACACTGCGATAAAAAAGAGTTACTTATTTTGAAGCTAAATTTTCTTTTCTGGCAACACTTGTCACAAGTATAGAAGCTGTTAACTTATAATATAATCTATATTTTTATATCTGTGCAAGCTTTTCAACCGCTTGATTTTCGTTTTTCCCGTGGGAATTATTTATTTTCCCGAAATTAAAATAATTAAAAATACAAAACAAATGCTTATATGTACCTATGTATAGTCCGCTAGCAATACGTTAAGTAGTTGTTAGTGTGATAATCAAACAAATATAAAAATTTCAACCCCTATTTCACAATTCTAAGGGGGGTTTTCAAACAAGTTTTCACTCATTTCTCATTATAAGCTTAAGAAATGACTCAGTTTCATACAAACTTTCAACCCCTTATTTACCCCCTTAAAGGCTGATTTTTAAGAAACGTGTTCACTCATTTATTTCATGCTTCTTACTTCAAAGGTGACGAGAGTTCCATACAAACTTTCAACCCCTAATTTACCCCCTTACGGATTGATTTTCCAAAAACGCTAGAAAACGTTTCACCCATTTCTTATTATGAGCTTAAATTGAAAATTTCATGCGGCTAACACCTAAACTAAAATGAACGACTTCCATACTAACCCTTATTTTATCCACTTATGGGTTGAATTTCCAAAACGCTATCTCAGTGGATGATAGCATTATAAAAGCTCGGCGAAGATGAAAAAGTCGGAGTATATAATTTTTTGATATAAAAATTAGTAGTTTTATTCGTTCTAAGTATCAAAAATAATCGATGGTGGTGTGGCGCTCGTGGTATAATTAAATTTTGTAATAAAACGAATGTGGCAATCTCTGTGAATGCCATTTTAAAAAGCCTTTCGCTGAGGTTGCCACATTCATGTAACAAATTACATAAACTCTTTTGTGTCGCACCGTAGCTATACGAACTCTTGCAGGTATCAAATTAATTTCGCTCGTTTGAATGTGTATATGCGATTTTATCACAGGGTCGCCAGTTGGCGGGGGAGCGCCAGTATTGGATCTCTCCCAAATATCCACCGAAGCAGCTCGAGCCGTACTTTGTGCTGCAGCGGCTATGAGAGATCCTGTGGCCGCTGAATTGCAGCGGACCAATCAACTCACGCAGGTAACATACACAGCGCGGGTATAGGCGGTTATTTTTTACGACTATCACCCTGGATATTTTAAGGGAGGCTTGAGGACACGGTAGAAGAATGATTCAAACATTAATAAACAGATATACAACGTAAAGTCATCACCTGAAAGATTCCTTTGTTAGAATATAAAAGCGTTTTATGTAAATTAAAATTTATGACTTGTAGTTGTCAGTTAATCAGACTGAGACGTTTCAATATTACTCAGGCGAAGTCAATACGAAGAAACTTGAAATTTTTGCCTCTCTCAAAGAGCACTTTAACATGGAACATTTCTTTCAGTAAGAATATGACAGTTTAAGAGAGTAGAGCTTTCCTCCAATAATATGGTAGATAACTGAGCGGTGAGCGGGGAAAAAAAATCAACATTTCATGTTCTAATTCCTATGACACAGCGCTGGTGAAAAGGGGCTTAATTGTGCGTGCTTTCTGTCAAACAAAATTAGTAAATAATGTGTTCAGTGTCATATAATAAAACAGGTCGTTATACATTTTTCATAACGCTTAGAAACCTACCACACTAGTGAAAAGACCATTTTATCTTAATGATGTCGTTATATAAACAAACCCGTTCTTTACAGGAACTCGCGCTTAAGATGGGCATCAATTTGCACGCACTCTGCTCCCCACATGTGAACGCGTCTCAAGAAATATTAAAAGCGATTCACGCCTTCAACAATTTCCCCTTATTGTCGGGACACACCTCACCTGTCAACCCCGGGTCACCTTTACACCAAATCACCGAAGGCTTGAGTTACTTACACACCGGATCTATCACTAGAGGAACGCCACAAGCAAACGCAACCCCTTTAGACTTGAGAAGTAATGTTGACATGGAAACCCAGCCTTACCCCCAACTTTTACCAATGATACACCCGCAGCTACATATGGTTACGCACAGATCTTTAAACAACTCCCCCATATCAAATCCTGGATCACCTTTAGACATGATTCAGGAGGAAACCGGGAACGGCGGCAACGACGCAAAACTCTCCCAAGAAATGAAGAATCTTCAGTTCCAAAACTATGTCACTACGCATCCTCAGATTAGTCTGACAGATTGCTTAGGCTCTGAGATAACGTTAGTAGCGTCGTCCTCAGAGGACAGTATGGATAGCTTAGAGAATACGAGGTACCCTTTACCGCAATTCGTGATATCAGAACCGGCCGATTTAGACAATAGACCGTCAATAACTAAAGGAATTGGAAGAAAGGTTAGTCAGGACACGGAACCTATTCAAACTGAGCAGCTTAAAGAAGCAGAATCGTGTCAAGATAAAGATACTGAGATGCAATCGCCTAAAGAGAGTGTAGATGAAACCACAAATTTTTTGAGCGAAGATCTGAACTATCTGAGACGGGGCAGCGACAAATCCCTCGGGTTTAGCGATGATTCTCTTAGCAACGATTCGGCAAACGCATCACCAAATTGCGAGCAGAACATCCAGTCTATCTATTCTAATATAGTGTCGATAAGTTCAGGCTTCAGCGAGAACAGGGGCAGCTTTTCGGAGCACAGGGAATCATTCTCGTTTTCAGATCGGGGCAGTTTCTCCGAAAGGGGCGATTTTGGGAGGTCCTCGTTTTCTGAACGCAGCGATTTTGGGAGAAGCAGCTTCTCTGAGCGAGGCGAGACTCCCAGGTCTTCGTTTTCAGCTCAGGGGGCGTTAGGGGAGGTTAAAGAGTACTCTGAAGATGTTTATATGCCAAGGGACAATAGTAGACATTGTTTAGAAAAGTGCGATGAAGAGTCTCCTCAAGGAACTGAAGAAATCGAGAAGTTACAGCGGTCTACAATGGATTTAAGACTGACGGAAATCTGTAGGCCGGAGAAACATAAAATACCCATACTTTTGAGTCCTCAAAAAGTATCGACAGTTGAAGAGTATTATGAGGTTTCGTTATCAACTGTCTGTTCGAAGCTCGACTCTCAGAGCATAGTGGAGCTGTTAAAAGAAGCTATAAACACGAGAGTGCCTCCTCAGAATATATTTGTGGAGACGAGTGGTCAAAGTGATAGTGAGGAGGAAGCTTGGACTGGTTTCCTCAATCTGGAATATTCTGGAGGAATCCAGATTGAACTGGTTGTGTGCGAGAACAAATCGAAGGAAAAGAAAGGCTTGAAGATGAGACGGATCTCTGGTGATCAACGCGAGTACGGCAAACTCTGCCAGCAGCTGATCACCAGTTTGACAGTCTAACTTGACTTGTGTCAATTTTGACAGGTCGCGAAGTAGCTAAAGTAATGCACTGTAAATTATGCACTCATACATTTGTATATGCATATTTTAGAACGACATCTGCTTGTAGTTATTAATTTTATTAAAAACATAGTGTAAAAATAATACGAATGAAAGAATATACAATTGTTTTAAAATTGTGTATATATTTATGTATGTACTGTTTTAAGGTATATTTATTTGATTGTATTTATTCATGTTTGGCAGAATCTGTGGATATTTATCTGTTTGACAGACGCAACTGGAAACTGTCAAAGTTTGACATTGTCATCTACTAAACTTGTAGATAATCGCATTTATGTAAGGACTGACAGGCGTTTTGTAGTCATTCCCCTAAATATTGTTAAATAACATACCGATGTGTATATAATTGAATTCTTAATGTTCGTGTGATTGTAAATAGGTGTGTAATGTCGTCTGACGTTCTCAACTGTCAAACTGACAGTTCAAAGACACATGTGATAATGTGCAATATTAGTTTTGTTTTTATTAGAGACTCAATACGATCATCGAAGTAGCGAATTGGAAGCTAATTTTTACAAAATAATCCTTAGATCCATTCCGATTTGTTATAATAGAGGCAAATTGTTCGTTTAAGAGCAATGAATTTAAATAATCTTCAATTATTGACTTTAAATAATAGTATTTCGGGACTGGGATAAGTATACAACAAAAATAACATACAAAATATCAAGGTGTTACAAAAAGCTGTGACCATATTTAAAGAGGTTGTTCAGACTGTGAAACTAAACAATATTTATTATGGGAACAACTCTGGAATTGCGAAAAATAGAGCTGCTGCATTCATTTCGGGCGAGTACCGTCATGAAGTTTTATATGAAATACCAAAAATTTTTCGAATTGACAGTTGGTCTCATGGTAAAAATTGTTCCGTTTGGTGATCTAAAAAACGAAACAAATTAGAAATATCAAGTTATTTCTAAAAATCGTTAATAAAGTTTTATACTTAACGACCATCCATAAAGTACATCACACGTTAAAGGGAGGAGGGGGTCGACGAAGTGTGACAGGGGGTGGAAGGGGTCCTAAGTTAGGTGACGTCACATTTCAAAATCTAACACATCTAAGTGTTGAAATGCCTTTGAACTATTAACGAAAACTTTAAAAATATGTCCAACTCTATCTGTATGGCTATAAGGTTTAAATTGCAACGGAAATATAAAACAAAATATGTTATTATTATTATAATTATTATTTAACAGGTTGGCAGTTGAAACAACTGATGTTGACCTGTATCCTGTTACTCTTTTGCTAGATATTTGTCCAAACTATTTTTAAATGAGTTAACTGACTGTGCTGATATTATTTCTGCTGGCAGATCATTCCATGTCTTTACAACTCTATTGCCAAAAAAGTGCTTAAAAATATTTTTGTTTGACGACACCTGTGATAATTTTAAATGATGCCCTCTTAAGTGTGTATTCTTCGAGTATTTGAAAATTATTTTATCAAACCCTTCGAGATCGTAGTGCCCATGCAATATCTTATAAACCTCAATTAGATCTCCCCGTTCTCTCCGCTCTTTCAAGGTACAAAGCTTCAAACATGACAACCTTTCCTCATAAGATTTGTTTTTCAGCGACTTAGGCACTTTAGAAAATCTGCGCTGTACTTTTTCCAATATCTCAATATCCTTTTTCAAGTGTGGACTCCAGATCTGGAAAACATACTCCAAAATGGGTCTAATATATGCTTTATGAATTTTCAGCACCATCTCAGGTGTCAGATAACCAAATGCTTTCCTAATGAGGTAAATGAAACTGTTGGCTTTTTTGGTTATTGTTGTGATATGGTGTTCCCACTTAAGATCTTCACTAATTTGTACTCCTAAATCCGCCTGTACCTTTACATCTTTCAAGTTTTCATTGTCGATATGATATTTAAGATGTGGGTTTTTATTTCCAATGTGGAGAACGGTGCATTTAGAAGAGTTTAATTTAATCAGCCATGTCTTTGACCAGTTTGCTATGTGATCCAGGTCCTTTTGGAGGCGTTCGTAGTCAACCAATGGGTTGGCAAAAAATTTTGTGTCATCGGCAAACATACTGACATTGCAATTTAGACATTTTGGTAAATCAAAAGTGTAAACTATATACAACACCGGCCCTAAGACTGAACCTTGAGGTACACCACTATTTATATATCTTTCGTCTGAAAGTGTATCACCAACTCTCACTCGAAAGGTCCTATTGAGCAAAAAAGCTTCTATCCAGCTCAACAGTTTTCCTCGTATACCAACATGCTCCAACTTTTGCAGCAGTCTCCTCCTAGGCACTTTGTCGAAAGCCTTCTCATAATCTAGATATATTATGTCAATGGGGTCACGTCTATCATCACTAGACAGCCAAGAAGATAAACAAGTCAGCAAATTAGAAACTGTTGATCGGTGTGGGCAAAACCATGCTATTGATCACCTATCACTCTGTGCTTGCTAAAAAATTGTCTCATATGCTTTACCACAATCTTTTCCATCACTTTGCAAACTACACTTGTCAAGCTTATAGGCCTGTAATTAGCAGGTTCCAATTTGCTACCTTTCTTATATATTGGAGTTACCGTAGCCATTTTCCATAAATCTGGCAAAATCCCAGTATCATATGATTTTTGCATCACAGTTGCCAAAAAATAATCAAGGTCGCAATTTTTCAAAATTAGATAGGGTATGTCATCAGGCCCAGGTGAAGAGTCCACTTTTAGTTCTTTAATAGCAACCTGGACCTTGGCCGGAGTAAACTCAATGTCCTGTATTGCTTCCGAAACTCGAAAACATGGATCTAGTAAAGGTAAGTTTCCTGGCGGTTCGCACTCAAAAACGCCAGAAAATTGATTTACAAAAGCCTCGGATATTTCTTTTGGCCCAGTTACGACTTGCCCAAGATTGTTACGTAGTACCATTGGCGTGCCAACTTTCGACGAGATCTGGCGTCTAATGTACGCATAAAATTTCTTTGGTTCAGCTTGAAGAAGGTCTTTTTCATACGCATTACGTGATTTACGACTTAGACTTATCAGTTTGTTGTTAAATTTTCTGTATTTTTGGTATATTTCATCAGTACCAGTCAACGAAAACCTCTGCCACAATGTCCTTTTCTGCGATATTAATTCCTTCAAATCATGTTTTATCCAAGGCTTGTTCAGTATTTTGTTTGCTTTCTTCGTTAGTGGTACATGATTATTTATGGCAGTCATTAATGTTTGGTGCATCGTTTCATATTGAATCTTCGCACAACTCAAGTTATCAAAGGATTGCGATAAGCTATTAGATATATGTTCTGTGATTTTATCATAATCGGCCAATTTGTCGTTTAGGATACTTTTTTCTTTCTGAAGATTGTAATTTTGCATTTGCAATTGAATGATAGAGATTAGGCATGTGTAATCACTCTTCCCAATAGCAGAATCATGTTCTATGCTTGTAATAAGTGACTCATCATTAGTGAAAATCAGATCCAAATAGGACGGTTGGTTACCCTGTCGAAATCTGGTACATTTGTCTACAAGTTGATAAAGATTACCGTCTCTATACCATTGTACGAAATTAAATTCCTTTGGCTGCAGGTAACCGCAGTTTTGGAGCGGCCACTTGACACCACCGAAGTTGAAATCACCTACTATTACAACTGTATTTGATTCAGCCACTAGATTAAATTTTTATAAGAGCATGTTATCACATTCTATAGATGACTCGTGTCCTCGATATAGACCGCATAATAGAATCTTGTGCAAACCCAGTTCAATATCAACCCATAAACATTCAGAAAAATGTAATTTTTCGTTGTATTGCTTGTTTAGTTTTGATGACAGATACTTGTTGGTATTCGAAATGTAAATGGCAATTCGACCACTGCGCTTATTGATACGATCATCGCTGTACACATCATAGCCATTTTTATCATTGAGTCGGGTACTTCCGGTTTGAGCCATGTTTCAGACAAAATTATAATAGTTGGCTTCAATAATGTTATTCTTGCAAGGAATAGATCAAACTTCGATGTGATTGATTGAATGTTTGTGTAAAAGATAGTTATAGATAAAAGTGTGGATTGACTAACAATAGATTGGTGGCTGTTAAAGTTGCCTTTGAGTTGTTTAGGTTTCTGGGTATAGGTAGGAGCATCTAGTTTTTTATTTGTTTTGCTGATAATTTTTGGCTGACCCTGGATATACTTGATAGTCAAATCCGTTTCTCCATCATTACTTCGCCTTTCTAATTCTTCACGAAGATGTTTTAGGTATTCACGTTGCAAAGGAGTTTGATCTGGTTTGATAGATGATGGGTTTGGCAGCTTTACTTTGTTACGCAAGATCTCAATAACATCACCCCTGCTCTTCATAATTACTTTCACTGGACGGGGTGGCCCACCAGAATGAGATGCCCCAAGACGAAACACTTTAATGTTATCGGAGCTTACTTTTTTGCTAACAGTATCAAGAATCTTTTTACACTCTTCTCTATCGTATTTTTGACGCTGTGGAGGATTGTCAGATGTAGACTCCGGTATATCGTGAATTATTAGGTTCGTGGCTCTTTTTGTACGTTCTGTCATTTCTTGAACTGCGGATTCAGTAGCTAGTATGTTCTGGCGCATGCGTAAGCTTTGCACTTTCTCTGTAAGCTCGTTGAGTTTTTTGATAATGTTTGGCAATTGAGCCATTGTATTTTTGCAATCTCTGCACAAGAAACTGACTACGCGTGCCACAGTCTTCAATTCAAAAACTCTCACCTCAGTAGGTGATAATCCATGACAGTCATTGCACAAAATATTCTTACAAGAGTCGCACGCTACTGATAGCTTTTTATCATTAGGAAGTTTGGAACATTTTGAACATTTAATGTTTTTGGTAGACATTTTAGTTGTGGCTGCACGAAATAACTTCTTTGCCTTGTTTATAAAAAAAATTTAGTAGGAATAAAAATGCGAAGCAATGAGGGTAAACAGAAAAAAAGTTTGTGGTCGCTATGTTTATCGCATTAATTTTTGCACTTTATCCCATTGATTTACTACCAAACGTAGATAACGCATGAACGATCGAAAAGTAGGCCGGTGAAGAACTGCTCAATCGCGACTCGTGCAGTTCCTTTCCATAGTGAGTGATTAGCGGTCGGCACGTAAACATGCCGAAGTGCGCATTCAAAAATTGTGGTAACAATAGCCAGAAACGGCAGAAAAAAGACGGGATTTCATATTTTCCGTGAGTAAACTCATTACACATCTTATCATGTATTCAAATATTCGTTTTATACGTAAAAACCATTGAAAAACAATTATTATAATCATAAACTTGTCGCTTCGCGTCAGTGTCAGTACATCACAATCGTCTCGCTCGCACGGGCATCGTATTACGATGTGCTATCTCATTCATGCGTTGGAGCGACAACGCGATAAGCAATTTCAAGCATTATGTTTGAGAGTATAAAGTTGATATTTTCAGTAGCAATTACTAAAACGTCGTTTGCTCTGTGGCTAGGTATGAAATGATGTAACTTCCCACGGTTGTACTTAAAATAGTTGCCGTAATAATGCAGAATAAGATTGAATATACGGTACTTTTTTTATGGTAATTTTCATTCGGGCGTGCATATTCAAGTATATATCAGCGAGTACAAATGTATAGTCGATTAGGTGACAGATTTCAAGCGCGTTTTTGTATGAAGCGCTCTATCTACGTTTGGTAGTATATCAATGCTTTATCCGTATAGATTTGTGTAAATAATGATATCACTAAATCTTTGCACTTCTAGCTACACTTTGATAGTTTTTTCACAGTTTAAAACACACTTTTAGAGTTGAAAATCAATAAACTTTGGACAGCACTTTCGCGCGTGAATGCCAACTTCACCAACTTTTTTTTTATGTTATAAGAAGTTTAAAAAGAAAATGTTGATAATATAATAATATCATGTAAATTAGACTTCTCGGCCCATCTACCGCAGTGTCTCAAGACGAAAGTCTTTAATTCGTGCATGTTGGTTTTGCCAGTGATGACGTACGGAACTGAGACGTGGCCGCTTATAATGGGTCTCATAAGAAGGCTCAATGTCACTCAAAGGGTTTCTCTACGTGATCACATCAGAAATTATGAGATCCGTAAAAGAACTAGAGTCACCGACATAGCCCAAAGAATTACAAACCTTAAGTGACAGTGGGCAGGACTGACGGCCATTGGGGCGGAAAGGTCCTCGAGTGGCGGCCACATACTGGTAGACGCAGCGTTGGTAGGCCCCCTCACAAGGTGGACCTAAAATCTGGTGAAGGTCGCAGGAAGCTGCTGGGTTTGCAAGACCGATCGGTTCGGGGGGATGCTATGTCCAACAGTGGGCGTCTCTTGGCTGAAGTGATGACGATGATGTAAATAAGGGTACGGACTAAGAGTCTGTGGAGTAAACAAAATAAAAGGTTGAGATTGTTGCTGTGCCGGCTACAAATAATTTGAAGGAGTGGGAAGTTTTTTTCTATACAATAGGGATGTTGACGAATTTATTCAAACTGTTTTCATTTTATACATATTCATGTAAAAAAATTGTTAAGAAAAAATATATGAAAAGTATTGATTTATTAATCTTCTTCTTCTTATATACAGGGTGTCCCAGAAGCCGACGTCAAGCCGAAAGCAGGTGATAGACTAACTCATATATGTTATCAGAAAAAAAAAAATCTAAGTTACCTATTTAAAAAAAATTAAAAAAATTGATAAAATTTACACCCTGTGACGGTTTTTTTACTGTTGTTGCTACAATTCTTGACTTTCTAAACATTTTCTTTTGTTTTGTAATTCTGAATAATGTTTCTGTATACTCTAATCTAAAATTTTAAGTCAGCTGCTCCAAATTAGAAGAATATGCCATTTTTATCTAAATTAAATATTCAAAATAAATTTTTCGCATAGCTTTAACAAGCTGTACTGAAAAAAAAATGTACTATGCGAGTTTGGCAAGTAACTGCAAAAGTTGGCGCATTCAATAAGGATTCCAAAATGGTATGATACTTGGTAGATAATTTCTACGATTGCAGACTATATTTTTTTTCCAAAAACAGGCAGTTTTGAACAAATTTTTCTTACGTACTTAAAATTTATTCTAATGTACCCATGGTTTGCTTTAAGGCCGTAACTTTAACATTCTAGTTTGAGTGAGACCTGGAGAGTCATTTTACGAAGTGTGAGAGAGACAGATAGTGAAATAAATTAAATACACAAAAATTGTTTAACATAATTTATTTAAATGTCAAGATTTACAACAGGTGTTCAAACTGTCTTCCTTCAGCTCTAATGCAGGCTCGATATCTTCTTAAAAAAGATCGGGCTATCAAGCGGGCAAATCTTCCATTATTAACCAAATCATTTGCTTCTATTATTCTTTGCCGTAGGTCAGTCACAGTTTCGATTGGCTTTGCGTAAACTTTTTCTTTCACCGCTCCCCAGTAAATGAAATCTAATGGATTTAAATCTGGGGAACGGGCTGGCCACGAGATAGTACCAGATCGTCCTATCCATCTGCCTGGGTATTCCTCATCGAGACATTCTCTTACTGAGCTGGCATAGTGAGCTGGGCAACCATCTTGTTGAAACCACGTATCTCTTAGAATGTTAAGTGGCACATCTTCCAGTAGATTTGGTAAATCATTTTGTAAAAAATGTAAATAAACTTCACCAGTCAAGGCGTCTGGCAGCTCAAAAGGACCTATTATTTGTCCATTTAAAATTCCGGTCCACATATTCACTTTAAATCGATATTGTGATCTATCTTGCCTCATCAAATGAGGATTTTCGATATGCCACTCGTGTAAGTTGTGTAGGTTCATGTAACCATCTTTTTTAAATGTCGACTCATCTGACCACAAATTTTTTTCGAAGAATCGCGGATCTTCTCTGTGTTTTTGTAGCATTGTTTGACAAAAAGCAACACGGGGTCGATGGTCCCGGGGTAGTAGAATTTGTACTCGCTGTACGTGGTACGGGTGTAGCTGATTTCTTTGCAAAATCCGATGGGCTGTACTTTTGGGTACTCCTGTGCTTCTCTCTATTCCACGTACAGAAATACTCCGATCTTCTTCGACAATGTCTAGTACAACGTCCTCGTAAGGGGGACGAAATCTTCTTTCACTATGTACTTGGTTCGGTAGTCGGCCCTCTGAGAAAAGTAATCGGTGCACATTTGTAAAGACTCGATGATCCGGAAAACGAGCTGCATTTGGGTACCTCTCACGATAAAGTCTAGCTGCAGCGTTGGCATTGCATCTACATTCATTCATAAATTAAATGCATGTTGGCATATTCTTGTGTCGTGTACGCAGACATGGTGGCACTACACAAATACACAATCAACGATATGTAGTCCGGAGCAAAGCAAAGGTCGTCGGTAGAGAAACTAAACAGTCCGAATCCAAATCACAAGCAATCAAGTCCAAAAAACGAAGCAGAAAGTGGTAAGCACGAAATCAACACGAACGAATACAAAAAGATGCGCAGTAAGCGAAGGAGCGAAACGTACTGATGTGTATTGTTTGTGCGTTAGCGAATAATTGGTGTCACTATCTGTCTCACTTCCACTTCGTAAAATAGTCATTTTACGAAGTGGATGTGAGACTCGCCGTCTCTGTCACGTTAGCGTCACTATCTGTCTCGCTCATACTTCGAATCTCTCCGTCTCCGTCACGTTAGCGTCACTATCTGTCTCTCTCACACTTCGTAAAATGACTCTCCCGGTCTCACTCAAACTAGAATATTAAAGTTACAGCCTTAAAGCAAACCATGGGTACATTAGAATAAATTTTAAGTACGTAAGAAAAATTTGTTCAAAACTGCCTGTTTTTGGAAAAAAAATATTGTCTGCAATCGCAGAAATTATCTACCAAGTATCATACCATTTTGGAATCCTTATTGAATGCGCCAACTTTTGCAGTTACTTGCCAAACTCGCATAGTACATTTTTTTTTCAGTACAGCTTGTTAAAGCTATGCGAAAAATTAATTTTGAATATTTAATTTAGATAAAAATGTCATATACTTCTAATTTGGAGCAGCTGGCTTTAAATTTTAGATTAGAGTATACAGAAACATTATTCAGGATTACAAAACAAAAGAAAATGTTTAGAAAAGTCAAGATTTGTGGCAACGAGAGTGAAAAAACCGTCACAGGGTGTAAATTATATCGATTTTTTTTAATGTAAGGTTTTTTTTTAAATAGGTGACTTAGATTTTTTTTTATATTTTTCTGATAACATATATGAGTTAGTCTACCGCCTGCTTTCGGCTTGACGCCGGCTTCTGGGACACCCTGTATAGAAATGAAACGCTGTGTGAAAGTCTCGCAAAAACTCTGAAATGGCTCGAACGATTCTTACGAAATTTACTGTGTATGCTAGAATAGGTTCAGGGAAAGTTTATACGTATAATTGGACTCGGTAGGTGGCGCTGTAATCGGGCGGGACACCGTCTGCCGAGCCCGCTGTTCTTGTCTTCTTCTTTTTCTTTCTTCTTATATATAAAAATGAAACGCTGTGTGTTAGCCTCGCTAAAACACAAAAACGGGTCGACAGATTCTTACGAAATTTTCTGTGTGTATTTGAATAGGCCCAAGGAAGGTTTAAACGTAAAGTTGGACCCAGTAGGTGACGCTGGAATCGGGCATGAAGTTTATTGTTGCTCCTAAGCGCTCTAAGCTGTCACGTGATCTTGATGACGTCACAATGTGTGAAATAAACAAACTACTGGTAAACTGTCGGTCAAAATGAAGATCATCCCCGTAAGATTCCTGTAAAGATCTAAAATGAAAATAATTCCTCTATTTACTACTTTTAGAAATGACCTAACCTAAACTCTTAAGATGGAGATTTATGTATTAAATCAACAGAATGGAATAATATGACATATTTTGGAATGTTTAATTGTTAATTACTGTTCATTTTAATTTAAATTTATATTATAAAAATGTTACTCACAAAGATCGGTCCGTAAACTCTGCTGCAGAAAAATCTTAGAAAAGAAACTGGATTATTCCACTTTGAACTCCTGGTTGATATCACCCAGGAGCTTAAAGTAGAATAATAATCTTTGTCTATTTTATCTATATTTCGTAAATTATTACTGTTGTATTTTCATTCATGAATCCAGGCTCCATTGTAATTTTCACTTTTAAGCAGATAAGTTAAAAAAGATTGTCACTAAACATGACAGTTTGACAATTTGTCTCGCACCGCGGTTCGATTTGCGACAAACATTACTAACATTACGATCAGTGCAAACGATGCCAAATGGGCCGAATTGAATACGGTAAGATCTGTACTGTTTGCACGCAATCATTTCAGACTACTTTAATAGCACGATCGTGTGCACTCCTCTCAATTTCATTAATTAAATAGTCTTGTTTAATTTAACACATTAGTTAAATACACAGAGCAAAAGCTGCGTAGCTTTTATAGTCAATTGATTAAGTTTTTATGAACTCAGTAAATGTTTACTTATATTTTTTATTTCAAATTAATCTAAACGTCAAAATTTGACATTTACGCATACACTGCACTACCTATTTTTCGTGCACCGCTTCATGAGGTCACATTGCTTTCGTTGTTTATTTTTTTCAAATGTCAAACCCCCCCCCCCAGCTACGCCACTGATAACATGTAAGTCACGGTACCCAATAATTTCACTACCATATCTTACCCCCAAACCGGGGGTAAGATGTAACCGGAATACGGCAATGCTGCTGCTTCGCGGTAGAAATAGGTAAGACGGAGATAGCCAGGCAGGTGATCCTGGTACAGTCTCTGGAGGGAGACTCTGTACCAGGGTCGTCTGCTTAGGTACCTCCGTCTTACCTATTTCTGCCGCAAAGCAGCAGTGCTTGCATTGCTGTGTTCCGGTTTGAAGGGTAAGATGTGGCAGTGAAATTACTGGGTACTGTGACTTTACATCTGGTGTCACAAGTTGGCAACGCACACTGTGGTTCTTGAGGGGGTTGCAGTTTTGCTGTGAATCTCACAAGAGCCACATGTATTATAGGTGACTGTTACCACTTACCACCAGGTGGGCAGTTTGCTTGTTTGCCAACTTTCTGCAATAAAAAAAAATAAAAAAACAGTCTCCCTGTTGCCGCGACGGTGTGGTCTTGGACCGTATGATGATAGGCGCCATGAAGGTGGTTCAAATGATGCAGACACTGATTCGGTACAGCACTATTTATTACTCAATTTCACAATGTTTACAAGATTATGTTATGCACTGTACGATAATTATTGCGGCGTGAATGTTATAATTTTAGGTATAATCGCGAGATTTATATTTACGAAGAGAATTAACCGACAAAAGCACGACACCAGAGGGCACGTGTCTTCCATCTGTGGCAGCAAGTGTTGCCATCACTCCCTCCGTTGAATTCTTAATAACTTTTATATAATTAATAATTTATTGTTTTGTTAATTTTTTAAAATGTTTGATGTTGATTATTATACTCGTATTGAAAAAATAATCGAAATAAAACTTATTTCGGAACTGTTATTTTAATGTAATAATATGTAATTGCAAAATATGTGACGTCACACTATCTCACAAATGTGATCACTTGCGATAAGGACGGGGGAGGGGTCAAAAAATCACGAAATTAGTGTGACGTACTTTATGGGAGACTTATGAAAAACTTTTTTTTTATTAAAATAGCATTTGTTTTATGTCCCTGTACATTTAAATCTGATTATATTCCCTTGTGACCCCCAAGTGAGTAAATTTGGAATTTCATATGCACGTTTTCCTTATCTGGTTTTATCGGAAAAAAATTGTGATAGCAAGGTTAATGTAAAAAGTGCAATATTCTGTTTAACATTTTTAAATTTGATTTATATTTTATTTATCATCTGTTAAAAATAACTGTGTTCGCATACAAGAAATATATAATGTAATGCATTATAATTATTATTCCGTTTTTTTTTTGTCATGACAGAGCTCTACAACAATTTACTGGAACATACTTTACAGTATATCACAGGCTATATTTTTTGTTTTTTTCAATGAACGAGACAACAAATTACAATATTTTTTAATTTGAACGTTGTGATATAGTTGTGTTAATTTATGGATTGCGTTCAATATTGTTGCATTAAATTATCGAAAATTCTTGTACAATGAATGTTAAGACATATCTTTTGTGAAAAGAACAATTGTGATTGGCAACTCGATGGTTATGATAATGTAATAAGGCGTAGATCAAATTCCTATTTGTCCCCTGAAAGGGAGAGATAGGAAAGCTGGTATCCACCTTTCCGCAAGAATCTGTGATGATTATAGACTCGATATAAATAATTAAAACACTAATCCCATAAATAATATAAAAACCAGTACAGGACGCATATCCCCGAAAAAATGGGGGGTAAATCGGCAATGTGATTGTATTCTAATGGACTTTGTAAACGTTTGCTTATACTATTAGAATGTAATTTGTTATCCGTAAAGCAAAAGGCAAAATATTGTTAAACCACCAATAAGCTCATGACTTAACTTAAAAGGCTCATAATATAAAATAAAAAAACAGTACAGGTGAGTCAAACCAATGCCCCGAAGGGAAAGGTATCCTAAATAGAAAATTTTGCTCTAAGGAAATTAACTTATATTTTTTACCGACGAAAAAACGGAGGAGGTACTCAATTCGACGCGTATATTTTTTTTTGTATGATCACGCATAACTTTTTATAGAGAACTCAGATTTTGATGATTCTTTTTTTATTGGAAAGGGTATACCACGAGGGTGGTCCCATTTAAATTTGAAAAAAAAATTCATAACCTGAGGGTAGGAAAACTGGAAATTATTGTTGATTTACTCACTAATTGTGATCAATGACCACGCATTACTTCGTACAGAGTGATCCGATTTTGATGATTCTTTTGTTATTGGAAAGGATTTACCCCGAGGGTGACCCCATATAAATTTGAAAAAGCAATTCCAACCCTAAAGGTACAAAAACGGTGGATTGATGATTCACTCACTGATTGTAAAATTAATAGATGAAAGTCACAAAAAAATATAAAATAAAAACTTTTTAACAAAAGATTGAACCGCCGAAAAAACTAAAAAGCAAAAGCACTGAAAAGTTAAAAATAATTTAAAAATTGGTACAGATAACATCACACTTCTACACTCGCGAGCAAAAGTTTGGAATCAGTTACTTGAAATTGGTTCCGCGTGATCTAAATCTAACTAAATAAATTTTTAATAATCATAAAAATGACATCATGTTAAAGGTCCACTTTAAATCGATATAAAATTAATTCATATCGAGCCCGTAATTGTGGAGTTATCCCGGATTAAGTGAAGGAGGTAGGAAAACAAGGAAATAGGGAAAAATAATGAATGAATAAAACAACAAAAATTATTAAATAAATTCCCACTCCTCACTCAACGCTGATTTCAGCTCATTCAGACATAAAGGAGCAGGAGTTCTGGAACAAACCTTCCTCTTCAGTTCATCCCACACGTGCTCAATGGGATTCAAGTCAGGGCTGAGCACTGGCCAGTCCAATGTGGCAATACCGACTTCTTCGAGGTATTCCGTTGTTACACGGGCAGTGTGACAACGAGCGTTATCGTGCATAAGGAGGAAGTCATCACCGATGTATCCCGCATAGGGAACGACATGTTCCAGGAGAATATCGGAAATGTACCGGTCCGAAGTTAGACCGCCTCCTCGTCCCCCACCAGGCACGAAAACACAAGCTCGGTTTTACCATCGAAGGAAATGCCGGCCCACATCATACAAGAGCCGCCCCCATAAGCCACTGTTTCAGCGACACAGCACTGTGCAAATCGCTCCCCAGGCCGCCTGTAGACCCGTCCTCTTCTGTCGCTACCGTGCAAACACATCCTGCTTTCGTCGGAGAACAGGACTTGCCTCCATTGCTCAACCTCCCAATCAAGATGGGTGCGAGCAAACTGAAGGCGTGCTTGTCGGTGAGCTGCCGTGAGTTTCGGGCCTGTGGCAGGCCTTTTTGGAGTCAGATTCGCTTGCTTGAGTCGTCGACGAACTGTCCACTCGCTGGCTGCTACCCCACGAACATCTCGGAGCTCCTGTTGGACGTCGACACCAGTGAAATGCCGATTTCGGAGAGAGGTTGACACGATAAAACGGTCATCCCTCTCCGATGTGCACCGGCGCCGTCCAGATCTTGGTCTCGAGATAAAGCCACCAGTCTCCCGAACGCGCTTATAAACTTTCGAAACACAGGGTTGGCTTATGTATACAACCCGATGACTGAGCCCTTCTTGCAATAGGGCTACGATTTGTGCTGCTTCTGTAGGTGTTGTCTCCATTGTCGTACAAGGTAAAGGGTCAAAAGTGGCGGAGATGTGTACCGGTCAACGTGTGAAAGTCGACTGATAAAGAAAATCCGATAACAGGTGCTTTTATAGGGGGTCAATAAGTCGCAACTCGTGACGTATCAAACAATTGAAACACGTCTTTTTCGATACACCTTCACTTAATGCGGAATGGCTCCATAAATACTGGCTTGTTTTTAATGAATTCGGTATCAGTTTAAAAGTAAAGAGTTGAACCTTTAAAATGATGTCATTTTTACAATTATTAAAAAAGTATTAACTACTCAAGATAACGCGCAACCAATTTCAAGAAACTGATTCCAAACTTTTGCTCGCGAGTGTATATTGAAGTCGGTAACAAATTTTAACACTTTCTAGGAGATCATCGTTTGGCACCGACTTCAATATAGAAGTGTGATATTGTCTGTACCAATTTTTAAATTATTTTTAACTTTTCAGTGCATTTGCTTTTTAGTTTTTTCGGCGGTTCAATTTTTTGTTAAAAAGTTTTTTAGATATAAAAATTATATTTTTAAAGTATCTAACCGGAGCTGGAAATTGATTGCGAAATGTTAAAATAATTGATTTCAACCGATGATCAGTCATGAGGAACAAATCTTTCGAATAAATATTACCTCAAAATGTTCAACAATTTGTTTAAAAATGAGGTTAAATATTTGAATGCATTTTTAATTCTGAAAAGAGTACGTTTTTTGCTTACTGGAATATTTAGGTGTCACCCTCCAGGGGACATTGGTTTGAACTATTGTGCATATTATAATTTTTTTACAAAATATATAAATGTAAGCCATGGTGGGCATCGAGGTACCGTATTAATTTCAATGAAAATCAACAGATCTAGTGTACTGTTTCTCATTAATGATATAACGTCATCACCACAGGTCAATATATTTCCCCACCGAGGGGCTCGAGCCTACCCTAACTTAGGATGTTTACGCCATAGTCAACCACGCTAGCCGAGTGCGGATTGGTCGACTTCATACGTCGGGCAAATGTATACGACGCTCCTGAGAAATTCGAAAAACGAAAAACACATCGATACTTGGTAGAATCGAGTTCCAGACCTCCCGATCGAAGGCCAGCGCCGAGTCCACAACGCCACCGACGTTGTAAGGTACTGCGGTACTTATTTTTAAGAAATAAAATAAGTAACATGTGTTCAGAGTTTCATCCTTTGAACACTATTACGAAAATATTAACAATGGGTACAGTGGTGAAGCGCCTTATTATATGTATTATATAAAAACAGTGAAGTTTGTAGGAGAATGCTGTTGTAGCATTATTTTAGTCAGAAAAGTGGATACCAATTTCTAGTTAAATGTGTGTAGGAAAATCTAGCCAAAATTGATTTATTTTATGACTGCATAATTTTTTGTATTTAAGTTTTGTTTGAACACGTGTACATATTTAAATATCGTAAAGGAAGAAAACCCGTTTTGGATACTAAAATTAGAGGAATTCGTATAAAGAATTTAGGATAGATATTACCACCTACCTGTATAGCCAGTTTAAGGCGTATTTCTATTTGAACCCCTAGAGTTTTCCCATCGGAACCCCCTTTTTGCTTTTCAGTTCCTAGTTTCAATATTTATGTAATATGGATAGAACGCGAAGTGATATATTATCGCTTCTACCATAAGGGGGTCAAAAGGGAATGTACCTATCCTTAATTTTTATATTAAAGCCGAATTGTCAATTGTTAGTATCCGAAAACGTATCTAGGAGCCTGTAGCATAATAAATCATTTGCCATAAGTGATAGACTAGGGAATGTTATGAAAATTAAATATCTTGTAAATATTATTTTAATAAAATCTGATTCCATTACGATTTTTTGTGTTTGATTTTAAACTACTTTTAGACAAATAAAATCGCTTAAGAGGTACTAAGTTGTTACAGACCCAGCGAAAGTTCTCCGATGGTCTGTTGGTGGAGTGGAGCTACAGAGGATTGATTAATTTTCTCAGACAAGTACTAAAAGAAATACTTGATTAGAGCATTATTTTTACGAAGGTAAAAGAAGGTAAGTGATGTTAAATTCAACAAATGGTTTATATACCGGCTAAGTGCACGGCATCTGCGGGTGCCTCGCCACCGGTACGGTACAAATGCACTCGCAAAAGAGGTTCTTTTTTATGTCACAAGACATCTTGGCTAGGGGGCCCCTCTAGACAAGATGTCTTTCGATAATCGCTAAATGAACAATGTATGAGATTTGACAATTGCGCTCGAAAGCTAAGAGAGGGCTGTCAAATCGCATACATTTTCCTTCTAGCGATTGCGTTAGCGATTATCGAAATGCGTCTTGTCTAGGGGGGCAGGTCACATGTTGCCAAATAACCATATTGATGGCGGTTACCGCTATATCCGTTAGCGTACCGTACCGTCATATTGTCGTGGTCATACAGTACTGGTAGGACTACTCTACCTATTATTAGTTGTATAATTTGTGTAGTATGATGTGTATAGGTACACGATGACGTGTATGTATTAGGGTGGTCCTTATTTTTCGACTATTGAATTATACCCCGGGGCACTTTCTCATTTGATTATATACCTCTAAATATGAAATAAGTTTTTTTTTAAATTTTTTTAGCCAAGCTTTAGAGGTCGCTACCAGCTGTCAAAATTTTTACAAAAAGCGTTGAAGGACAGCTTAAATGATGGTTTCATGAATGTTTCATTTAGTTGTTTATATCACATTTTTACGTGCAAGTGAAACTCGCATGGACAATCGCTTCTTTCTTATCCCTTCCTCCCCTCTACCTCTCGTCTGTACCGATGCGTCGAGATTTAAGGTGCGTCCCCACTAGGGCCGCGCGGCTTACGAGGCCTAGCCGCGAGGCTGAGCCTCGTGAGTGTGGACAAATATACACAAAAAGCTCGTGAGGCCGAGCCTCGCGGCTCCCGCGGCCGCGCGGCTCGTAGTGGGGACGCACCTTTACAAATATACACAAAAAGCTCGTGAGGCCGAGCCTCGCGGCTCCCGCGGCCGCGCGGCTCGTAGTGGGGACGCACCTTTAGACAACTAAGACGACGAAGAACGACAATTTAAGACGTACCTACGCGTGCGCACTAACATCATAATAAGTTAAAAATTGGTTTGTGAGTATGCGTAATTGCATAAGTCTTAAATTGTACGTCTTACCGGTTATGTTTTTGATTGTGTAAACAGTTGAACACCCTCAGCGCGCCCCGCCCTTCAGTTCTAATAAGACATTAACGAGAGCGCACGTGTTTTATTTGAAAAAGTCATAGTAACGTGTTTCAACTTGCAATGGCGTCTACAAGTAGCGAACTCAGTAAAGCTACTAGAAATAAAAGTAAACTTTGGCTTATCGGTCAATTATTATCCGAATTAAGCCGATCAACTTTGCCATCCATCGATGTGAAGTTCTGCGTTTTTTTTTCACTACAAAATGAAGAAAAGAAAAGCAGACAGGATTTCTTTTGCCAAAAAGCAACTGCAAGTCGATCAACCTCGAGATGACTACAAAGAACTGTGGAATCTCAGTATCATTTTCCTAGGAGGTGTTCCTAAAAAAGGCGTTTTATTTAGGAGACCTGCTGGTCTATATCGAGCTAGATGGATGACAAGACCCTTGCACTGTTTGAAAATTTCTTTATTTAAGCATCAGTTTAAGCTAACGAAGAAGGATGAGACGGCTGTGAGAGAAATATGCATTTTCACGGTGATGATTTATGTTAAATATTGGTTTCAAGCGTGTGCATTACCGCAGCAAAATGTTGTGCTTTAGAGAAGTGAGAGTATATCAAATAATTAGTCCATCATGAGGAGAAATTAGTTCATGAATAGCAAAATTTGTTCGCATTGTAGTTTTAAAGTTATTCGAGAAAAACAGATTTTGCTGGAGTAATGTTCGAAACGTTACCCTGGCAAAATCTTTTTTTATAAAATCGTTTCCATCCAGAACCAAATACATGAATAGATAGCTTTTGTTGCGTATTAAATGTTTGTGAATAGCAAAATTTGTGCATGTTGTATTTCTTAAGTTATTTAAGATTTTGCTGCGGTAACGTTTTAGGATATCCCAGATCTCGAAATCGGTTGAACATAGAAGTTTGAAAAAAATACCAATAATAGACCTTAATTTGTTCAAATTTGTTCAAGCATTAGTTTTTGAATTGCTTGATGAATACCAATGTAATTAAATGTTTTCAAAAATCAGAAAAAATTAATTTCTCAGTAAACCAGTACACTTACAATAAAATAAAAGGCTGTAACATGTACCCTTGGTACACCTTTATAACGACAGTAAACTTAGATTATGTAACTTTACGCAATATGAACATATAGAGAAATTTAAAAATATTTTTTTTAAGTCATCGAATACGCAGCTTCCATTAAACAAGGAAACATGGCATACTATGAACAAATTAAAATGTTCCATCAATAAACAATCCTGTTAATTCCAGCTTTGAATTACGGCTATTATGAAAGTTATATCAAAAATAAGATATATCAGTAATTTGTCAATAAGCCGACCGAATTATAAAGGTTACGTAAAAGCGACCGCACCATACATACGGGTATACTTCGCAAATTAGCAGCGTAGAATGCGACGTAGTGTACAGTCGGGTAGAATAGTAATTCGGACAACCGATTTTTAAATATTTCTACCAGTTTTCTTTTTTGTAAATTGCAATCATGATAAACAACAGTATTATTATACAATTTAATGACTTAAGTATACAGTGTGGAAACTTTCAGCGGGGCAGTAAGGAGAAGTACCTTATCCGTTGCAGCTACACGAAAATGGTTTTAGGAGACTATCCATAATTTTTTATGGAATTTTGATCCACATTCACAGATTTTCAAAAAAATGTACAGTTTTTGATCAGTATTAGAAACAGGATCGATTGGCATCAAAAAATGTTTTTATGTAAAATGGCTATTTTCTTGCTAACTGTAATTTTTTTTTGAAAATCTGTGAATGAGGATCAAAATTCCATAAAAAATTATGGATAGTCTCCTAAGACCATTTTCGTGTAGCTGGAACAGATTAGGTACTTCTCCTTACTGCCCCGCTGAAAGTTTCCACCCTGTATATTTAAAACCAAATTAACATTAAAAATGGAAATGTTGCCCCGTTGCCCCAATCATCGCGATAAACAAGACGATAAGTCACCACGCTAACAGGAATTGCCGTAAATGGCTATGTTCTTGCCGAATGAAATGATTGTTGGATTTCAAGCTAGCTAGTAGGGTTTCCTTTTTTAAATTTCATCTAATATTGTGTTACATGGTCATTAATCTAAGATTCTTCGCCAAGTATCAATTTGCGTTGCATGATTTTTTTATACACGGTGTTTCATAATAACCAATAAATAATCAATGCGTTATCTAAAACTAATTATTAAATTGTGTTTACCCGTAATGTCATTCAACCCAAAATTTTCATGTAAATCATAGACATGATGATGATACTATGATATACATGAAAATATTGGGTTAAATGACATTACGTGTAAACACATTTTTAATAATTATTTTTAGATAACGCATTAATTATTTATTGGTTATTATGAAACACCGTGTATAGTTTGTTTCTCAGATCGCACAAACATGGCTCTGTATGAAGGATATTTTCATTGTCTTATTGTTCCCGGGAGTATTACGCGGCTCAACAGATTAATGTCACTCTACCAATCCGATGATTTTATATTCACGTATAATGTGCATGTGTGCCTTATAAAAATTATCTGTGATTTTTAATAAGTAAAAAATATCATTTGTATAAGACTGATTTTTAAATAAAAAAATGTCGTTCTCGTTTCATTATTTTATTATACCCTTTTTTTCGCAACTGTACTAACGAAACATCAATATTATACCGTTCATTTAAAATGGTTAGCCTTATGTATGATGCGGTCGCTTTTACGCAACCTTTATAATTCGGTCGGCTTATTGACAAATTACTGATATATCTTATTTTTGATATAACTTTCATAATAGCCGTAATTCAAAGCTGGAATTAACAGGATTGTTTATTGATGGAACATTTTAATTTGTTCATAGTATGCCATGTTTCCTTGTTTAATGGAAGCTGCGTATTCGATGACTTAAAAAAAATATTTTTAAATTTCTCTATATGTTCATATTGCGTAAAGTTACATAATCTAAGTTTACTGTCGTTATAAAGGTGTACCAAGGGTACATGTTACAGCCTTTTATTTTATTGTAAGTGTACTGGTTTACTGAGAAATTCATTTTTTCTGATTTTTGAAAACATTTAATTACATTGGTATTCATCAAGCAATTCAAAAACTAATGCTTGAACAAATTTGAACAAATTAAGGTCTATTATTGGTATTTTTTTCAAACTTCTATGTTCAACCGATTTCGAGATCTGGGATATCCTAAAACGTTACCGCAGCAAAATCTTAAATAACTTAAGAAATACAACATGCACAAATTTTGCTATTCACAAACATTTAATACGCAACAAAAGCTATCTATTCATGTATTTGGTTCTGGATGGAAACGATTTTATAAAAAAAGATTTTGCCAGGGTAACGTTTCGAACATTACTCCAGCAAAATCTGTTTTTCTCGAATAACTTTAAAACTACAATGCGAACAAATTTTGCTATTCATGAACTAATTTCTCCTCATGATGGACTAATTATTTGATATACTCTCACTTCTCTAAAGCACAACATTTTGCTGCGGTAATGCACACGTTTCAAGCCTCTACCGGATGATCAGCACTAAGAAACGACTTACAATTATTAAAAGACCTTAAAGCCTTTGAAAGCTTTAACAAAAATATAGCTACTGTTGCGCTGAAAAAGATTCTAAATCATGTAGAGGTATATAGACCTAATGTTGTTTATGACATCTTGTCAAGTTACTAATAAAGAAAAAATGTGTAACGAATGTCGTGTATTTATTGAAAGTAAATAATTAGAACTAATAATAGTAGGTACTGATTATAACCAGGCCTCTGAATTTAACAGGTTATGGGCGAAATGCTACGCTGAAATTAAGGGTAATCAAACACACTAAATACTAAAGTAAGTAATCGAAATAAGTCATAAAATGTCGGCGGTGTAAAGTGGATTAGTCACAGAGTTTCCTAAACTTGAAAAAGGTAATTTTAATAATTGGAAATTTCGGGTAAAGCTTATGCTAGAAGAGCAAAAAGTTCTCAATGTTTTATATAAAAATCAGAAGAAATAGATAAAGCACATTATGAAGATACAAAAGCACGTAATATAATAGTACATTCTATACCTGACAAATATTTAGAAATTGTAAAAAATGCGAAAACTGCTAGTGAAATGATGAAGTTGCTCGAAGAGACGTTTGAGAGAAAAAGTGTAGTAAATAAACTGTCACTGCGTCGTCAATTAATTCACTTGAAATGTGAAGGCAGTCTTCAAGACCACTTTCTTATATTTGATAAGCTGATTGCAGAGCTGTCAGCGTCTGGAACAACTATAGAAAATATTGACAAAGTATGCTATTTACTTTGCTCGTTGCCTAGTGAGTATGAACCAGTAGTAACAGCCATTGAAACTATGAATGCACACAATGAGGTTCAATTAGAGTTCGTAAAAGCTCGGCTATTAGACGCGGCGGTTAAATTTAATGATAAAAGTAAAGAGCAAGTAGAATACGAAAATGCCTTTGCCACTATCTGCTTTGGCTGTAATAAGCCGGGTCACGTAATTCGCGACTGCCCGATGAAACGTGGACAATATTTCAGGTGTCCTAGGGGAAGAGGCTATAGGGGTGGATTCAGAGGAGATCGTGCACAAACTAGTCAAGAAAATACACCCCAGGTTAATCAAAATCCAAGAAAATACGAGCAAGGATACGGAACACTCCAATTCAATGATGATTTATCATTTATTACAATGACAGAGACAGCCATGAATGTTGAAGATGATGGGTATATAAAACTTGTTGTTGACTCTGGGTGTACTCAACACCTGATTCAAGAAAAATACGAGAAATTCATGACAGATATTACAGATTTAAGAAATAAGGATATTAGTAGCAAACGGAGATTATGTCATTGCAAAGAAAAAAGGTAAGCTGACGTTTCTTTATCAGGGGGTAAAAATATCATTCTATGCCCTAGTAATCAAAGGATTGTCTCTAAATCTAGTATCTGTTAAAGAAATGGTTGAAAATGGACACAATGTTCATTTTGAAAAGAATAAAGTACGTATTTACAATGAAAAGAGTGGTATAGAACCAGAGTTAGAAGGGAAATTATATGTCAAAAATGGAAAAGTAATAGACCTGCAGAATATCAGATGCAATACAACCGTAAATGACAATGACTTGTGGCATCGACGGCTTGGACACTTAAATAGGAAATCTTTAAGATTGTTAGGTCTACCATTCTCAAAACAAATATGTGATGAGTGTAGGAGAGGAAAAGCTACTAGAACACCATTCCAAGCAACACGTAAGCCAAGATCAAGATCGTTGGCTGAACTTCTACACACTGATATAGCTGGTCCAGTGAAATATGCAACATTGAATGAAGAGTATTGCTATCAGACGATCATTGATGACTACTCGCATTTCTGTACAGTGTATCTTCTTAAAAATAAAAGCGAAGCCACTGAAATTCTTATTAGTCATGTCAAGTTGATCGAAAGACAAACTGGTTGCCGTGTCAAACGCATAAGGTGCGACAATGGTAAAGAGTTTACAGCTAACAAAATTAAAGAGTTCTGTAAAGAAAATGGTATCATAATAGAAACAACTATTCCATATTGCCCTCAAAGTAACGGCTTAGTGAACGCATGAATCGCAGTTTATACAATAAGGCCCGTACTATGATGATTGAAAGTAACCTTCCCAAATATTTATGGGGTGAAGCAATTTACTGTGCAGCATATCAATTGAACCGTTGTCCGAGTTCGGCAATAAATTTTTGGACTCCAAGAGAGATAATGTATGGTGACAGAGATTTAGATAAGCTCAGAATATTTGGATCTAAAGCTTGGGCTTATACTTTACCCAAACAGAGTAAAATTGAAGCCAGAGCCAAAGTCATGCGGTTCGTGGGCTACGGAAGAACAGGATACAGGTTGTGGGATCCAAGCGAGAACACAATAGTAGTTTCAAGAGATGTAACATTTGACGAACAAGATCTTAGATACTATGCTTGCGAGAACGAAGAGTCAAGGGAAAGGCTTTATCTTAAAGAACAAAGTAGACCAAAAGAGAATGAACACACGCGTTTCGAAAATGAAAGAGACATTACCAACGAAAGAGAACAGCGAGAAGAATGCGTGAGAGATCAAGAAAGGTCAATAAATGAAAACATACCAAATGTTACAAGATCTGGAAGAAGTGTGAGAGTACCTAAACATTTAGAATCTTATGAAACTGTGTATTGTCTATGCATGAACGATCCTCTTACTTATGAAGAAGCAATAAATAGAGATGACGATTGGAAAGCTGCAGTCAAAAAGGAACTAGATGCATTAACACAACAGCAGACATGGGAAGTGACAATTTTGCCAAAAGATAGAAAAGCCATAGATACCAAATGGATCTTTAAAACTAAAGGAGATGGGACCAAAAAAGCAAGACTGGTAGCTAAAGGGTTTCAAGAAGAATGTTTAGAGAATGTTTATTCCCCAGTTGCGCGAATGTCAACAGTAAGGTTAATGTTAAGTCAAGCTGTAAATACAAAACAAGAAATAAAGCAGTTAGATGTACCTACTGCGTTCTTAAATGGTATTCTAGAATCAGATGTTTATATAAAGCCACCGAAAGGCACCCATGCAGAAAAAGGAAAAGTATTTAAATTAAAGAAAGCACTTTACGGGTTAAAAGAAGCGCCAAAATGTTGGAATACAAGACTTCACAAATTCTTATTGTCATTGGGGTTTATACAATCGAAACATGACTTCTGTTTCTACATTAAAAGCACTACATGGCTTCTAGTTTTCGTCGATGACATTTTGCTTATGGGAGACTATAAACCAGTTATTGAAGAGTTAAAGAGAGAATTTAATATTAAACTTTTAGGAAATCTCAAAGACTATTTAGGAATGGAAGTACAAAGGACATCAGAAAAATTAGAAATAAAGCAACAGAAAATGATCAACAAAATACTAGAAAAATTCCAAATGATGCAATGTAAAGGATCAAAATCTCCAATGGAGTATAATTTTAAAGTAGAAAATTGTCCAATAGTAAACAATGTACCTTATAGGGAATTGGTTGGATGTCTGCTTTATATCTCTAACACAAGTCGACCTGATATATCGTATGCAACATCCTTTTTAAGTCGCTACCTCGATAAACCTACAGAACAGTTGTGGAAAGCTGCAAAGCGTGTATTGAGATATTTAAAAGAAACTAGTGACAAAAGTTTGGTATATAAGGTTAGTAATTCTAATGAAATATTAGCGTATTCAGATCCAGACTGGGCTGGAGATCAAATAGATAGAAAGAGTATAAGTGGTGGAGTAATATTTCATGGAAATAATTTAATATCTTGGTACTCAAAGAAACAAGGTTGCGTGGCACTGTCAACAGCAGAAGCCGAGTATCTTGCTTCAGCAATGATGGGTGCTGAACTATGGTATATACGAGGTATAGTGTTTGATTTCATGTCTAACTATCCCAACATTCACCTATTGATTGATAATCAGAGTGCCATATCGATGATAGAATCCTTTGATAACAGTCGAAGATCGAAGCATATCGATATTAAAGCACATTTTATAAAAGATATTGTAAGTCAGAAGATACTGACTATATCCTATATTGCTAGTGACAAAAACGTGGCGGATTTAATGACAAAGTTTTTGTCTGTACCGAAGCACAGCTACTTTAGCATGAATATTGGGCTAATTTAACTTATGTAAATTTTGTTAGTTCTTATGAAAACAATTTGTTTTAGTTTTTTTTAATTTGTGTTTACAAAAGCCAATCGAAATAACTATTACGAAGTAATTGCGATTGAGGGGGGATGTAGAGGTATATAGACCTAATGTTGTTTATGACATCTTGTCAAGTTACTAATAAAGAAAAAATGTGTAACGAATGTCGTGTATTTATTGAAAGTAAATAATTAGAACTAATAATAGTAGGTAGGTACTGATTATAACCAGGCCTCTGAATTTAACAAATCATTAGTGGTAGGTATTTGCCGGAAGAGCTAGTTATCGTTTCGTTATCGCGTTTGCCTTTTTCGATGAGGAACTTTCAGTTCAAGAGAAGAAAGAAATGATAGAAGTACTACTGAAAATTAAAGGCACAGAAGATTGCTTAAAAAGAATAAACCTTGATATCACACATATCCACGAAAAAAATATAGAAAACTTCGTGAGTAGTAATTCCTTAAGATTCTTCTAGATCCTAGGTATCTCATAAATTTTTTTGAAAAAAGACGTGGAAACTTCGAATGAAGACACTGATTATGTAGCTGCCAAAATATCGTTCATTCTTTGCGAGTAGTGAACGACATAGCTGAGCACGGTGTTGCTTTAATGGAAGAATATAATAAATTAATTATTTATTAATTTAACAACCAACGAAGAACAAAAGCAATATTTGCTTTTGTTGGTAAAAGAGTATAGGAAAAAGTACCCCAATACTAACAAGGCAACCATTGTATCTTAAAAATAAATGATTCAAATATCTACATGTCTTAATTCATAATAACAACAATAATTTTGTAATATTTTTATGCCTGGCTATTAAAAATAAAAGAATCTAATAAACACAGATTTTGAGTTTTTATTTAAAATTCAAATCCTGGTAGCGACCTCTAAATGTCATTTAAAAAATAATAAAAAAATACTGAAAGGCTTTCTTATGGTATATAATCAAATTACGTGGTGCCCCGCGAAATTAAAGGATTTTTTTTTCTTAGTAATAAGGACCACCCTAGTATGTATATAGTGTGTCATATCAGTATGACCACGAGGATGAGTATCCTCGTGGTCATACTGATTTGACACACTAGTATGACCACGAGGAAACCGCGGCCTGTAGGTGTGGCTGACCCCAGTTGAGTGAGCCACAAAAAAAAACTGTAAAATAGATTTGAGTATGCCGCTGTAATGTCTAGACTTTGTCGCTTGCGCGTTTCAGAGATACGTGGCTCAGCTGGGGTAACGTTACCCCAACTGAGTCACACAGATCTCACACATAATTATGTGGCCACCAACCTGGGGCAATAATTGGTATGTGGCATTGTTAGCAGCGTTACACATTAATATCTTATGTAGCAAATTCCGCAGATGTGGCTACTGTTTTTGGGTGTTATTTTTAACGCGTCAACTAACTAAATTAAAATGCATAAAACTTAAATGTAGTTTGTTCAGAATTAATAGTGGAGTCGATTCCACCAATAAAAAATATGCGTCCCATTTTATCCAGAATTAAATTTTTAACTAGTTACTACGCCGTTTTTTTTTTTCAATTTTCTTAACTCTGCTCTGTCGTCAATTCTCTTCGGGCACCTTCGGATTGCGCGACGACGGCTAACTTAGAGCATTCATTACCTAAGACGGCTAAACGACAACCTCGATGACGACTGTTTTTATTAATGAATCGCACTGCAGTTTGGCAAAAAAGAGTTGGATACGGTGACAGATGGAACTAAAAAGCGATTTCCGTAGTAAAACTTGTTTCACTTCACAACTAGGTAGATAGTGTATTAATGAGACTGTCGATACTTAATTTTCCAAATGTTATGTAAAAATTTCTTAACTTTTTCTTTTGAAATTGTGTCTTTATTTTCGTGTTTTTTATGCGAAACTCGAGGCGCCCTCATTTTCTTTTTCAACTCTTTTGCCAAGCTGTACTCGCAGACGCGCGACCATAGAGTTTCAAATTTGCAAGATATGCAACAAAACAGAAAGACAGACATATCTTCGTAAATAATCCGTGAGTATTTAATTTATAAATTTATAATACTTGATTTAATTTTTTTTTAATAATAAAAATAAGTTGGTGTGTCTGAGGTTTTGCTTTATTTATTAAACACGTTTTATATCGAAACCAGATCAGTTATCCTCTGTAGATGGAGGTTTGAGATGAAACTCTCTGCCATCTTCAATCTTATCGTCCCTTTGCATCGGTGTGATGAAGACCTTCAAATTCAAATTCAAATTCAATATCTTTTATTCAAATTGGATTGTTACAATCTCTTTTGAACGTCAAAGCAGCTACGCCATTGGTTCACAAGTCTACGGCGGGAGACCTTGTACTGGAAAGAACCAGCAAGAAAACTAGCAAGGGCTATTTTTTTCTCCCTGTATTGTTACAGAGTCGTCAATTGGAAGCTGACCTCACAGCAGAAGTTTGAGCTCAACTTCCATTACAAGATTAGATGTGTCAGTTCTCTTCTTACTACTTATTACCAAAAATATTAATATTTGTTTATACAAATGGTTATACATAACAACACGATTCATTATCTGAAAAATTAACACCAGGCATTGGCATCATTCAAATAATCGTTGACTTTATAATATCCTTTACTCATAAGAGTCTTTTTTACATGCGCTTTAAAGTTATGAAAAGGCAAGTCGGTAACACTTTGTGGAAGCTTATTATAAAAGGTTATACATTTCCCCATAAACGAGCCTCTAGTTTTTTGAAGCCTGAATGTTGGAACGGCAAGTTTATTTTTGTATCTTGTGTTTAGATGATGAATATGGAAATTGGTTTCTTATAGACATAAATCAAATTTTCATAAATGTACTGTCCTGCTAAAGTCAATATATTAATTTCTCTAAATAAGTCCCTTAAAGAATCTCTTGCTCGTAAATTATAAATAGCGCGAACCGCTCTTTTTTGAAGTACAAAAATACTTTCAATACTAGCAGCCGATCCCCACAGTAGTATTCCATATGACATGACACTATGAAAATAACTAAAGTAAATCAATCTTGCCGTTTCAACATCAGTAAGTTGTCTTATTTTTTTAACTGCATATGCTGCAGAACTAAGTCTGTTAGCCAAGGACTCAATATGTGGATCCCACTGCAATCTAGAATCTAGTGTTATACCCAAAAATTTTGTAAAGTCGATGAATTCAACAATTTCATTATTCATTTCCACTATGGTATCCACTTTTCTTACATTTGGCAATGAGAATTTAATACATTTAGTTTTACGTGAATTTAAAGATAAATTATTTATAGTGAACCAATGCAATACTTTAGAGAGAGTACTATTTACAACGTCAGTATTTCCATTTCCTCTGTCAACCTTAAATATTAAAGAAGTATCATCTGCAAATAGTACTGTATCGCACAGATTCTTAGTGAAGTGTGGGAGGTCATTAATATAAATTAAGAAAAGCAAGGGTCCCAATATCGATCCTTGTGGCACGCCCATAACTATAGGTGCACCAACAGACTCAGTTTTGTTAATAACAACTTTCTGAACCCTATTGGATAAATAAGACTCAATAACTCTCATTGCTTCTTCAGAGACACCATAATGTTTGAGTTTATTTAAAAGAGTTTGGTGACCAACGCAATCGAAAGCTTTTGATAGGTCACAAAATATACCAATTACATCTTGTTTACACTCCCAAGCAGCAAAAATGTGTTTCAGAAGTGCAACACCGGTATCAGTAGTGCAACGACCTTTGGTAAAACCAAATTGGTTCATATGTAAAATGTTGTTACTTGAAAAATGATCAGTTAACTGATTAGATATAATTTTTTCAAATATTTTACTAAGAGCTGGTAGAATCGAAATTGGTCGACAATTTGAAGGGTCATTTTTATTCCCAGACTTAAATAGAGGTATCAACTTGCTATTTTTCATGAGGTCGGGGAAGACACCTTCATCGACACATTTATTGAATATCAACGCAAGTTGCGGTGCAAGTTCTTTAATTACAGATTTAATTATATGGGTCGAAACACCCCAAAGATCATCCGTTTTTTTTGGTACTGATCATACGAAATGTTTTCAAAACAGTGTTAGCATCAATGTGACAAAAGTTGAACACCTTGTTGCACCTCTCCACACTCCGTCCCAAAAGAGCTACAGCCTCATTGGGACATGAGTTGAGACTACTTGTAGTTTCTATGGGTATATGAGAGAAGAAGTCTTCAAATGCTTTAGCAACCGCATGGTCTGATTTAATAGTTTGGTTATTGATTTCTAAAGAGAAAGAATTCACAGTACTTTTGGGTTTACCTGTTTCCTGGTTAATGATATTCCAGGTGGTTTTTATTTTATTTTTAGATGAACTGATTTTGTTACTTAGTTATGTAAATAGCTTTTGCGCACATGCACACTTTCTTGAATGTTTTAGAGTAATTTCTGACATAATTTATGAAAGCGGGGTCATTGGATGTTCCTTTTAAAGCATATAGTTCATATAGTTTTCTGCGACTTTTATATATACCAGGCGTAGCCCAATCACTAAATTTCTTTCTCCCATTTTTGATTTTAATTACTTTTTCTTTGAATTTATCATTGCATTCATTTTTAACTACATGAAATAAGTTATTATACAAATTACTGGCGTTAGTCCCCTCGATCGGTAAATTTGCAGTTTGACTAATAACATTTCTTGTAAATTTCTCTAGACCACGTTTTGTTATAGGTCTACAAGTAGTCTCACGTATAGAACAAACATGATGGTGCTCAAACGAGGCTAATTGTCCTTCCTATCGTAATTAAAGAAATATCGAATTAAATTATGATACGATTAATGTGAAGTTAACAAACTGGCTTATTTCTCAGATATCAACAAGCCACGTGGAAAAGTAACAGTTTGAAACGGACAAAAAACAGACCGGAAGGAACGATCAATTAAGCGCTTTCTTTGGCGCGAGCCCGGAAACAGCGTCCGTGGGATATCCTCTTTATTGGCGGGAGACCGTCGCCAGACGCTATGTTTGTGCATCCTGCTGTTAATTTTTTTATTGGACGACAAAGGAATAGCGGATGGACATCCCGAAAATAATTGTAGTGATAAAGTAAATAAGGAAATTACGTTAAAGTTATTAGTTAAAGTTCTTTTTCATTACTCATTCTCTGAAAGTAGGTCTGAAGTTGCCTGCGGAGCGGGTTGAAAGTAATACTTTTCAGCCCTAGGGAGAATCACTTTCAACTGACAGCTGCTGTCAAATTTTTAAAAAGAAACTAGTTCTATTTCCATGTTCCGACGTTCTATACAGCCATTCAATTACAGCATGGTGTAAAATTGAAATAAATAACATAATGTTAAGTATTAAAAGAATTTATTTTTTAAATTACTTTATTATTATAATTTATTTTAATTTACTTTCAACTATTTCTTTAAAATAACTTAGATTTGGACAAAATATTTAACATTTTTTCAATGATGAATATGAAAAATAATGGCTGAATTTTTCAGCTGGCCGAAAAAAAAACAAAACAAGCAATCCGATCTTCATTTGTTTTTTGGGTTTTGTTTATAAGAATAATATTATATATAGCAGAGATTTCATACATAAGAGACGAGGCAAAAGCAGAAGTTGTTGATTTATTAAAATAAAATTCACTCATATGTTCTTTATCTGATTCATGTTTTTATTTTTACTTTCCTTGTATTCGTAATGAAAAGCACAGTGATTACCTCGGGTTAAAGACTTATTTAGTCCCTCGAACTATAGGCGCCCTCTCTACGTTCGGGCGCCAAACCCCGTCTCGGGACTAAATAAGTTACTTTCACCCCTGGGGTAACAATGTACTATTTAATACAGTTGCTTAAAAAGTAGTATATTGCAGGGCTATTTAGCGTGCGGGATGACCACCATTACGCACTAGTGCTTTTTCTTTACCAAATGTCAAATGTCTAGAATCTGACACACATTTTGCTTTTTTCCTGCTTTTTTCTAGCATGCTAAGTTAAGATTGCGCTAAATAATCTGACTGGTCTACCAGATTTTGTATTGTAAAAGCATGCCTAAAAGCAAAGTTCAATAAAAAGCACGGCCGGACCTTGCTTTTGAAAACACGGCAGTCAAAGCATAGCACGCATTTGCTTTGTCACTGCTGTGTACCATAGACGAAGAATAATATCATCCTTGTGTGTACGTACGACGACTTATTTGGCGCCATTTTTCTAAAATTTTCTCTGCGTGATTATTGATTGTTGTTATTTGCTTAAAAGTTTAATAATTCTATAAAATGAGTGACTCTGATAACATATTAATTGATTTAACACCACCGGAATTATGTTTAATTGCTGAAAATGCGAGTGTGAGTATTTTACCTGTAAAGTCCAAAAGCAGGTACATTGCTACATATGGTTGCTACGTACTCGTATTTATTGTTTCATTTTTTCGCAACTGTATTAAAAATAGTTGTTCAATACACTTGCGGGACTGTCATTTCCCGCACTTGTAGTGAAAATAACTAGGTATTATACGAATATGTGGGAGTGGGAAGCGTGCGCGGTAGGTAGCGGACTAGACTAGGGAAGTCTAAAGAATAACTTTATACAGTGACGCAATACGAGTAGTCATAAAAACGACAAACGAAATGTTTAATATTATGCTACAAAAGAAAAAGCCTTGCTTGAGTTTTCTTTATAAAAGACAATGTTTACAACGTTTTCTACAAATATTCAAAGTAACAATTAAAATGTACATGCGACTGACAATGAGAAATTAAAATTAATGTTCAAATAGGGTAAAAAGATCTTACTTTAGTTGCTATACTTCTTGAAGGAAGATTACGTGCTGATACGGGTATCGCTGTGATTGCGAGGAAATGCTGTCGTTTTGTAGATGGCAGTTGAATTAAAAAATGTGCTAGCTAGTTCCCTAGCGTCACTCAAGTTTGTCTTCAAAAACAATGCCATTTTTGTGTTTTAAAAAATCTAAAGAGAATGTACTGTAAAAAATATTTTAGGTTTGTAGCTAGCCACTAAGTGACCTAACTGAAAAAAAGACTCATCAATAGTTATCCTATCTGGACATGGAACACTCTCCCTGAGAGTGATATGAGAGCTCGCGCGCTACATTATTTTAAATTGTTCGTAGTCATTTCCTATTCTCAAATCCATACCTAGCTGTTGTATTCAGTTTCCTCCAGTTATATTGTTGTCATTCAGTTTCCTTCCCTATAATAGAAACATTATTTATATGTTGTAAAAAAATGTATTTCTGCACCCTTCCGCTTTGAATTTCCTTTTCGTATTACCCTATTATCCCATGGTTGCCTACAAGAAATTGCCTTTTAAAGACACCTTATTGAACATATTTTTTTTATTGCGTTTTGTTTGTTTGTATAAAATACGTATATAATTTCTTGTTCAGTTTTTAAAATCTTCACATTTTAATGCAAAAATTACAGCTTTAGGTTATATGTAGATCCGCTGATACCTGTATATAACGCTGATCAAGCACATTATGAAAGTACCCACAGTCCAAAAAGTTACCAAATACTCTCGTATATTGAGCTTTTGTTTTTTTCAAAAAGTAAGAAAAACGGTCTATTTAAAACTTATTCCAAATCCAATAAATAAATATTGAATAGGCCCAATACGTGACAGAGCCCGCCAAAAGGACACGTTTAGGCACAAAAGTCAATAATGGTTGTGATTTGTAAAGGAAGCTATTGTGCGCGCCGGACATCCGCTGCGTAACTTTGTCGGTTTCGATTCGAAGTTTTCAATATTTTTCAATGCTCGCGGATGCGTATTGTGTGTATTGATGTGAATTTGGCAATCACTATGGCAATAAGATCCTAAAACAATAAATATTAAATGTATCTTGCGTAGAAGAAATTGAATTAATTCCTGACTCCTGAGAAAGAACATGCTAAGGTAAATATTTACTCTTAGCTTCCTCTTGACGCGATATCCGACACCCACGGAGCTGCACTTATCACCAGCTCGTTTAATATTAAATAACTAGGTAGTCTGTCTCATTAACCGACTTCAAAAAAGGAGGAGGTTATCAATTCGGTTGTATTTTTTTTTATGTTTGTTACCTCATAACTCCGTCATTTTTAAACCGATTTCCAAAATTCTTTTTGTTTTTGATAGAGTATACTGCAAGGGTGGTCCCAAGGTCACGGATGATGTCAGGATCGGATGATGGGATCCCATAGAATATCGAGGAAAACACTAACTTAATACTCGCATAAAATCATAAAATCGTAATATTTGCATTAAAATGTGAAGGTTTTAAAAACTGAACAAGAAATTATATGGGTCATTGTCAAAACGTGGTCCAACTTTTTTCGAAAATAAAAGTTTGTGTTTGTTTTAGAATTTGACATTTATTTAGTAAATTAGAATAAATAAAACACTAATATGTTATTTTCTGAGATCAAAGTTAAAGTTTACACTAGTTATAAAGAAAAAACTATTTTATGGTTCCACCGAAAAGATGTAACTGTCCACCAAATGTACTAAAAGTGCGATTTGCAAATGAAATATCTGAAAAAAATTATTATTTTTCTTGTTTGACCACATAAAACTTCACCTTGCAAAAAAATTAAGAAAAAAATTGCAGTAGAACTTATAGGAGATATAAAAATATATTTTCCATGTGTCCACCGAAAACACTAAGTCTTTTCGATGGGCAATATATTTTCTTTTTGTATTTGATAGAGTATACTAAAAGGGTGGTCCCATGGTCACGGATGATGTCAGGATCGGATGATGGGATCCCATAGAATATCGAGGAAAACACTAATTTAATACCTTAAATTACTGTTTCTAAATTACGGTTTCTTTCACTAAAAAGATTTCATTCACTAAAAAGTTAAAAATAATTTTTTTTTACAAAAATAGAACCGACTTCAAAAACACTGAAAACTTAAAAATAATCTTCTTCTATATTGAAGTCGGTGACAAATTTTAACACTTTCTAGGAGATCATCGTTTGGCGCCGACTTCAATATAGAAGAAGATTTTAAGTTTTCAGTGTTTTTGAAGTCGGTTCTATTTTTTGTTATACTTAATTTAATATAATATGTTACAGCGACAGTAAAAAATCCGGATATTATGCATAATATATCCAGCCATTATAAATTATATCTACCTACTCAATTTAGACAAAGTAATAATTGACACAGAATAAATCACAGCCAGCTATTTTATATAAGTAATATCTTGGAAGACTTAGACAAATTAACAAAACAAGTATAGGTAAAGATTATGCAGTTTTGCCTTAAGCATATGTGAAGCAGTAATATGTTGTTATTTTTAATAGTAATATATCATTATAATTTTTTATTGTACATTTTCTTAATATTTGAATTTATTTGTCGAGAACCAAATACAATTATGTGTAGAGAACAAAATATCGGCACACCTCTATCCGATGGTCCATATTTTTATTGACGCTGCCGAATTAACTCATCCCTTAGCTCTTGGTTCTTGGCTTATTCGCCTAAACTTTTTCACGATATTTTTAGTAAGATATGATTATTAAATAAATTAATTCGAAAAATTTATTTATCATCACTTATCTTGATTAACCTAAATCCTATTATTGCGTTACACGTTACAGTTCTCAGAAGTCTGAGTTCGTAAATTAAATGAGGCTGTCGTAAATTAACAAAACTTCGAAAGTATCAAAATATTTCTTACCCCATGTCTTTTAATATCAATGTTGCCTAAAACTTTGAATACTAATTCGAATGACACGATTCATTAGACAAATTCTAACCACATGAGTAGTTACTCATGTGCTCTAACAGAGTAAAATAATGTTACCTATTTCCAAAGCACTTTGGCTTCGGCAATATCTAAGACAGATTAGGTAGATAATGAAGTAATTCGATGCCGATCGGCAAAAAGCGACCCATATTTCACCCTGCCACGTGCAAGAGGAAGATGCACGCATGCCACACGAGATTATGATAAAAAATGCAGAGGTGCATAACCTTGTCGCTCGTGATGTTTTCATTTAAACACTAGCACTATAAAAATAATAGTTCTTACCCTTATTTATGTTAACAAGTTTGTTGCGTATAACTTAGAATTGTTGAGCCTTATTTGGGGATGTACCTATACTTATTTACTTGCGAACTTCGAGCTTCATAGCACTTTCATAGTTTTGTTTCTTAAGTAACAACGTTTTCTATATTTTTTCCTCTAGAATTCATTGTTTAATCTCGTTATAGCACCGAAAGCAAAAACATTGCATGTTGTCTTAATCTATGAATTTTTCCATGATTATGACAATGTTCGCAACCACTGACTTTTTTGCGGACCCCCAAAACCTGTCACATCCTGACAGCCGACCTTAGCGGATGTAACTAATTTCTATTTTTCACCCCAAAATAAGCTGTTTAGTCCAAATCCGGCTTTACGTAAGGCGGTGAACAAAAATAGGATCTATTTAGAGACTCCATTGTCAAGGACGTGTCTTTTACAAAAACGTATTTTTTGTCAATGGTCTCTCCCGCCTTTTTATTTGACAGTTTTTTTCCCTGATTCGTGGCTGTTTACGATCCTTCAATCAATAGGAATATGTCTGTATCGGTACTGAGTTCCGTCAATGGCTTCGTCCCAAGTATTGGATAGTGATTCAATTCACCTAAAGCAACCACGCAAACTTCTAAATATCCAAAAAAAAAACTAGCATGACTATATGAGTTGGATTATTTTATTGGACTGAGGACGGTCCGTGGTGATTTAGAACTATATCCCAATCGTAGGTCCAATGGAGCAGAAAGCACGAGGGGTTGTTAATAATGAGGTATTAAGCAGCTTTTTCTGTTAAGTAATATTAACAGAAAAAGGGAGGAGGATTTCATAGGAGAAAGTTTACACGAGGCAAATATGATCTATTTTCAAATGGAACGCATGAATTTAGCTGTTAACTTAAAAAACAAATGAAACGCAATGATGCTAAGAATTATGAAAACGCTGCAAATCTACGCTTAGTTTAGATAGAACACGCCTTAATTTATAGGCTCTAGCCAGACTTCTTGATTCTGTCCTTATACTCGATAAAAGCTGCGGTTTTCGTACAAGACTGGGAGGCTGGACTGGAGCCAGCCATATAGTATAGTACTTACTTACTATAGCGACCGGTCGGCGGCGCGGCGACGCAACGCGCGACAATGTGCGCGATCGTATAGTGCGTCTTCTTCTTCTTCTTCTTCTTTTAATTTTGGCGTGCAGAAGTATAGTGCGTCGCGTGCCGTTTTTGCTAACGTTTACGCAATTATGGCGTGCCAAAAACGCTTGGCACGCCATAATTGCGTAAAAAAAAATAAGTATAACGATACTTATTTTTGACACAGTTATCTATCTATAATATATAAAGATAAACTATACTATAAGATACGAGGTGCTCATATGTCAAGAAGCCACTGTATCAGGTAATAGGTTTTTGGAAAGCATAGTATGTCAAAAAGCAATTTTAGAGTCACTCGACATTTTTAGCCGACCCATAGTTTATTTACGATGCCGTCGATCGTGTTAGTTATGAATTAGTATAGAACTATGGCAATGCGCGCATTTACCAATCAAAATCGACCGATCGAACTATTGAAAATGACTGCCCAATACTAATATCCAGTGGCGGCGCTAGACCACATGTGGACGTCGGTGACATCAAGTTCGCGAGGCCTATTTCACTTCGCTCCCGGCCCTTCGGCCCTTTTAAATACTTAATTGCTACGAATTCTGACGCATACAAAACATACTCGAAGGCATTGATCGAAAGGCAAAAAATTTCTATGCTCTCGATAAAAAACACAAAGCGCAGGTTTAAAACTTTTCTCTTTCGGTTTCTATGGAGAAATAGATTATCTATATGTTAGTACTTACCTTAGGTACCTATTTCTTGGTTAATATCAGGAGAATTTACTACTTGCAAAAGATATAAGTAGCTATTGATTTTGACGAAATAATTTTGAAACTCGACAAAACTTAAAACTTTTTTGCGAGGCCCCCTCAAGCGCGGGGCCGTCGGCGGTGGCCGACGTCGCCGACGCCTAGCGCCGCCACTGCTAATATTAAACAACAATCAGTCGCTTGCATAATTTGCATTAAGGACTAAGAATGTAAGCTTGCGCACTGAATTCAACTAAACTAAACTATATCCCACTATGGGTCGACTGCACATTCATTCAGTATGCCATAGTATAGCGCTGTCCACGTGAGTGGCTGATTTATCAAACAGTTAGCCGATTGTTACATACAAGAGCTATAATAGCACAAACGAACAATGTTTTAGGAACCATTTTCTGTTTGCTCCTAGCCTATATTGTGCCTATACCTGTGATTCTATACTATAATCACAAATCGGTGTAGATAGTGCGTGTATCACCACAAGACTACTGAACTATCGACAGATAGTTTGATCGCGGTTGTCGAACGATAACGATTAAACTATCGGTGGATTAAATCCCAAGTACCCGTAAACTCTTACTGAAGTGCTATCGATTCAATTAAACGCCTTGAGTGCACTGATACTCATACTAGTTGGTGATAATTAAAATGGTGAACCATGGTGAAACAAAAACCATTTATTAAAAGAATACTCGAGATGAAAACAATTACCTACCTACAAACTAATTTAAAATCAAAAGATATTCTTCATAATTATCGAAGCATTTTTGAATTAAACAAAGCAAAGGAAACGTTAAGCTCAATCGCAGCCATAGACTAGAGAGGAAGTTATAAAAACTATATTTTTTAAATACATTTTCGCCCTGCAGCATGTTTACAATCCGCTTCCGTTTCCGGAAGGATGGACGGACAAAGCGATCCTTTTGTATTATTCTATTGAATTTTGTTTGTCGTCTGTCTGTTTGTGCTGACTGTGTGTTAGCTACAAACCCTTGTTTCTTTCTAGAGAATTAAATGAATGGGCAATACTGGCTCTAAATAAATATACATTAGCTAATAATGGCTCAGCGAATGGTTGAACTATCGTTTTTTGAGAATAAAAATAGTTAATTTCTAAATATAAAATAACATTAATAAAAAAAAATATTTAACAAAAAATAAAAACTGACTCCAAAACACAAAAGAATTCAAGAATAATGTAAGAATACCAACATCACATGTTTTATTTTAAAGTCGGTGCCAAATCAATCATCCGCACCGACTTCAAAATAAAAAATGTTATGTTGGTATTCTTACATTATTTTCAGCACACTTGCTCGTAAATTGGATCTAATTTGACCGGTTTTATATACATAAAGCCGCTCATAAAACACGCGTGCGTTATTGCCGAGGCACGCATCACAGGGCCCGGCAATGCAACACTTGCCGGCCGCGGCAGTAATCTACAAATTAACAATGATTTGTGTTATTTAATTCAAAAATTCAGTTTATTAACTATTTCTTCCTGGCAAGTGTGTTGAAAATAGTCGTATGTACGATACGATACGTGCGTATATTTGGTTATACACACTCGGCTCTATTACGCCTTCGCCGGTGGAAATTTCGCCTCGTGAGTTATAACCACCATACCGCATTTATATCGTAACTAGCTTTTGCCCGCGGCTTCGCACGCGTAGATTACATGCTTCTCCTTACCATATTTTAACAGTATGTAGAGAAAAAGTAAAAAATAATGATGACAAAAATAATGTAATGTGAAAGTGTTTAGGGTGGTTTAGGACAGACTTAACCTACTTACCAACTTACTTATCATCAATACGCTCAATCCTTGTATCGTCCCTATCCCTTCACTATTTTTGTGTTTATCCATGACTAATAATAAGTTATCATAAGTAATAATAAGTAAGTAATTAATTTAAAGTATTTCCTTATAAACAACATTTTGAACAATTTTGGACGTCGGCGCCAATATCACCAGACTATTTGATGAGCTAACACGTGAACACGCTACATGGAACTGTCCATGGGAAAAGCAATTCTCCCTCAAATCTACACCAGCATACTTCAGAGTTTGTCCTTGAGCCTTATTAATTGTCATGGCGAAGCAGACTTTCAAAGGAAATTTCAGTCTCTTGAATTCAAAGGGAAGATCATTAGGAATCAATGGAATTCGCGGTATGAGCACAGTTTCGCCCTGAGAAGGTCCGGTCAATATACACATGCCTGCAATGAAATCGAGCCACCTTCACGCTTTGGTTTAGAGTTCGACAAATCAAAATCTACCATCAATAAATAATATCTTTTGTTAAACAAGAGCCTATGCTTACATTAGACTAGTTTTTACTGTGACAGATTTAAGTTTATTGATTTTACAAACTGAAAACTAAAATTTAAAAAAATAACTAATTTTTTTTGGGATTTCAACTCAATTTAAAGGGTCAATAAATCTGTAGGAATAATCAATTTTTGAATAAACATTGATTTAATTAACTTTTAACACTCTGTACAGTCACAGAGATTGCGTATAACGGAAAAATGGGAAACAGGGTTTTTCGAAAAAATAAGTCTATTGTCAGCAATACATCTTTTATCCACGTATGTTAAAATAAAGCTTATGAAGTACTTATGCTTTCAAATTGTATTTACAGTTTTTGTTTGTCTAATCTAATTTTTTAACGAATCGACACCTATGAGGTGGTTCGATTTCATTGCAGGTAAGTGTAGTTTGCCTCTACCACACTTTCATACAAACTTTCATCCCCTATTTCACCCCCTTAGGGGTGGAATTCACAAAAATCCTTCCTTAGTGGATGCCTGCACAGTATAAAGTATCTATGTGCAAAATTTTATTACTCCCATGACTTCATCCCCCTTTTCACCCTCATGGGGGTGGAATCATCAAAATCGCTGAGACACGTGTAAATTATTTTTTAGTCTTTAGCCTAAACCCAAAATATGAAGGTCCTGACTTTAAAACTGACGGATTTTCATACAAATTTTCATCCCCTATTTCACCCTCTTAAGGGTGTAATTTCCAAAAATCCTTTCTTAGTGCTCACCTACACTACCAAAGGAACCTACGTGCCAAGTTTCATGGTTGAAGCTTCAGCCGTTTGAGCTGTGCGTTGATGGTCAGTGAGTGAGTAAGTGAGTCAGTCACTTTCTTCTTGTACATATGTTTAGATGTACTATTTCGATTTTTTTGTGACTTTAAAAGCGTTTTTTATTTTTTGTTTAAATATTTTGTTTGATTGTCCTTAATACGTCCTCACCATTGATCGGATTGTGGTGAAATTAGTCGGGGTGTCTCTTCTGATGGATTTTATCCAAAAGTCTTCTTATAATAGAAAATTAGACTAAACATTATTCACAGTAATAAATGGACGGATCAACTAGTAATCAGATATACATTCAAGAAATAAATATGGTAGCTTTTGTGTGGTATCTGTCAAACTAGGTAGGTAAGAAAAACGTACCTTATCTAAATACATTACCTTACCTTACCTTAAATAAATGTTGAACTGGAGATAAATGTTGCATCGAAGAAATGAATTCAGTTCAAAATATGCAATTGTTATTGAGTTTACTTTAAAGTCGGTTAATAAATCAAATTACAGTACTAATTGTTTTTAAGCGACTTCAAAAAGGAAGGAGGTTCTCAATTCGATGCTTGTGTTTTATTTGTGTATGTTACGCGATACTACTCCGCGAATTGTGGATCAATTTTCAAAATACTTCTTGTAATCGATAGAGTAGTATTAGTCCTGCGGTGGTGCAATTGTCACCCAAGTCAGCCTGACCTTGAACTTGAATAAATAGTCAATAAATTCACTAAAAGATAAAAATAAAAAATATTTTACAAAAAATAAAAACAGATTTGAAAAACACTAAAAAGTTAAAAATTATATAAGACAGTACCTATGTACAGACAACATCACGACAGAAGATATAATAGTACTCCGTCATTACACTTCTATATTGAAGTCGGTGTAAGTCTTTCTAAGAATCGTTTGGCATCGACTTCAATATGGAAGTGTGATGTAGTCTGTACCTTCTTATATTATTTTTAACTTTCCTGTGTTTTCGAAGTTGGTTTTTATTTATTTTGAAACCTTTTTTTTACATACAATAGGTACGTATTAACACTTTGTCGTATACCTACTCAATTATCTTTTTTGTAAATTTTGGTGATTCACTAAAAGTATAAAAATAAAAAAATACAAAAAATTAAAACCGACTTTAAAAACACTGAAAAGACAACATCACATTTCTATATTGAAGTATAGGAGCCAGCGATTATCTCCTAGAGTGTTTTAAAACTTGGCATCGAATTCAATTTAGAAATGTTATGTTGTACCTATTCTTCAATTATTTTTAACTTTTCAGTGTTTATGAAGTCGGTTTTTATTTTTGTAAAATTTTCTCTTCTCTCAAGTATTTAACCGAGCTGAATATTATGGAAATTCACTTAGAAGATAAAAATAAAAAAAATACAAAAAACCGACTTCAAGAACACTTACGATTAAGTTAAAAATAATATAAGAATACAGAATACAGACAATATTAAATTTCTAGGTAGTACATAGGTAATATTGAAGTCGGAGCCAAACAATGATCTCCTAGGAAGTCTTAAAATTTAGCACCGACTTCAAAATAGAAATGTAATTTTGTCTGTATTCTGACATTATTTTAACTTTTAAGTATTTTTGGTCAATTTTCATTGATTGTAATTTTTTTATTTACATACAATAATACAATAATGTTATTTAATTTCCTTATTTTAAGACAATGTCCCCGGACAATATCTACAACTACAACACAATATAAAGAACAGTGTTATCTTTGTTTAACAGTATTTTGTAGTCCAATAAATATGCAGCAAATAAAAATTTGTGTCAATTAAGCGGACAAGGTGTTCCGTTACAAAATTTATTGCAGTATAAAAAAGACGTTGGTCTAAAAAACAAAACTTGGCCGCCATGATTGCCGAAAATACATTTTGCGCGGGAAACTGAACGCCGGCGGAAACATACGTCTCTAATTATTGCTTCCATTTCAAAATGTATGCTTGCAAATATTTTTGTTTTAAAAATGAACCGTATTCACGTAAATATAAAATTCAAAATTACCAGCGTATTTGTGTCACATTGGACTGTTGTCAACAGATTATTGATACGGAAGCGATTAGTTTCAAACCGCACGATGACGGCAGGATGCGAGAAAACATTATCGATTCAAAAACAATTGTGTGTCTTGCTCGCACATCAATACGATTCAATACATAAAAATGAGACAAAAAATACCACCCGCATCCGGCCGCAAGAAGCAGCGCATGCTTGCAAATCCTGTCTTAGTTTGATATAGTCGCATTGTGCAACAATAGCACAATCTATTTTTGTCCTTAAGATTATAAACATTAGGAATACTTTGCTTTGCTCGTATCTCGTAGTTACAGCTTTTTTGTTTTAGTAATCAAAGGAACATCTGCATTCATTCAAATAACGACTGAATACAAAAATTCATTCAAACATTCGTTCCGTCCTGTTCCCGTCGTCCGTCATTTCACGTCACGTCAGTCAAAAACCGGTGCTTAAGGAGTGAAGACGTATCGAGTCTAAATTAGAAAGTCACAATATTGCGTTACGTGAATAAATTAGAAGTGCGATTGTTGCAGTGTTTCAGTGCACATAAAAGGAAGCAATTCTGTATTGCCAAAATATCAACAGTGTCATCGTAAGCATTTTTAAATATATCTTGAATCACAATTTATTATATCGATAAAATAAGTGCTCAACTTATAGGTACCTACTAGACAAACCCTTCTTGGCTAGTTAGCAGGATTAAGCAGCTTAGCCTTGATTCTTAGTATGAAAATACACAACTTTATTTTTAAAGTGTAGGTAAATTAGTAGGATAATCCAACATAGTCATCCTAAATAGGTAGGTGTTTAATTTGCGGATAGGAATTAAAAAAGGTTTATCGGTCATTTATCTAGTCTATTATTTTAGTTGTAGCTATTGTAAGTTCAAAAATACCAAAAAGTCATGAATAAATAGGAATACTTACGTACAACATCACAGTTTTATATTGAAGTTGGTGCCAAATTTTAACTAACCTAACTAGGACATTGTTTTAAGACTTTCCAGGTCATGAATCATGATCATTGCTTGGCGCCGACTTCAATATAAAATTGTAATGTTATATGTATTCCTATAGATATTAATTATGAGTTTTTGAAGTTGGTTTTATTTTTGTAAAAAAATACTTATTTCAATATTTTTAGTTAATTTAAAACGTGTGCGTGCCATTAGTATTTGAGCCAAGGCAAGCACCAGAATAACTTAAAATAAAACGTCTATAACTCTAAACAGTATTGAAAGAATTATTCCGGGACTCCTAAGAATCCTTCCATCATCAGCTCAGTATCATAAAATGATGTCAACAAGATGCAAATACCTGAATAGGTATCTTCAACAATTTTTATACAAAAAATAAAACCGACTTCAAAAACACCAAAAAGTCATAAATAATCTTATAAAAATGAAACAACACATTTTTATATTGAAGTTGGTGCCAAATTTTAACTAACTAGGTATAATTAATTGTTCTTCTATTTTTTTAAGACTCCAGGTGATCATTCCTTGACACCGACTTCAATATAAAACTGTGATGTTACATGTATTTTTATATTATTTATGACTTTTTGGTGATTTTGAAGTCGGTTTTATCTATTTGTTGATTTTTTTTAGTTTATAATACATGCGTTTTAGAATTTGAGCCAATGCAAACACCAGAATAACTTATAATAAAACGTCTTTCGTTCTTAACAGTATTGAAAGAATTATTCCCGATGTCCTAACCTACCTTCCATCATCAGCTCCGTAACATGATATGATGACTACCAGATGCAAATAGGTACATACCTGATAATTTTCAGCAAAAGCATGAAACACTTTGGATGTGCCCATGAAGTTCAAGGGTTTCCCTCGATTTTCATGGGATCCCATCATCAGATTATAACACAGTGACAATGGGATCAACTCGGGAGTATACACTTCGATTAGAAAAGAAATTGAAAATCGCTCACAAATGGCGGAGTAATCGGTGAACATAGATAAAAAAATAGATACAGCCGAACATAGAACCTCCTCCTTTTTTGAAGTCGGTTAATAAAACGTCTTCGGCTCTAAATAGTTTTAAAAGAATTATTCCCGAACTCCTAACTTATCAAAAACCTTCCATCATTAGCTCAATAACATGATATGATGACTATCAGATGCAAATACCTGAATAACTTCAGAAAAAAATTAATTAATAGTAAAAAAAATTAAAAAGCTTTTATTATTGCATTGTCACGCGATATACATATGCATGCAAAATTTCAGCTCAATCGGAAACCGGGAAGTGGGTTAAATTTAGCTTGCAAGATTTGATCACAGACACGGGACAGGTGAAAGTAAATAAACGCTTGTAAAAACATGAAACACGTTGGACGTGCATATGAAATTTCCTAAAAATGATGGGCCAATAGCCAATAGATTTTTTTTTTTGTATTATTTTTATTTTCTTTTTCTTAGTACATAGATTTAATGTGTATTTAAAAATCTAGCCTCTAACTCTTAAAAGTTAAGAATCCTTCCATCATCAGCTTGGTTCATGCATGACTACACGGCGCAAAATCCTGAATAGTTTCGGAAAAAACACGAAAAACGTTGGACATAACCTATAAAATTTAAGGGTTTCCCTCGATTTTCATGGGATCCCATCATTAGATCCTGTCTTTGGTGGCAATGGGACCACCTCAGGAGTATATCGAATACAAAAAGAATTTTTCATTACTCATATACTCTGAAAGTAGGTCTGAAGTTGCCTGAGGAGCGGGTTTGAAAGTAATACTTTTCAGACCTAGGGAGAACCGTTATCGACTGACAGCTGTCAAATAATTTCGAGTTGTAGTTTTGTTTATACTTCCGTATAGCAGAGATTTGTATTAACATAACACAATGAGTTCATCTGATTCCTTAGAGATTAAATGCTTAATAAAGTCTCGTTCAGATATGGATTTGACGCTTTGTGGAAAATAAAATTAATTCATTTTTTCTTTAGCTAATTCATGTTTTTATTTTTACTTTCCTTGTATTCGTAATGAAAAGCACAGTGTTTACCTCGGGTTAAAGACTTATTTAGTCCAAACCCCGTCTCGGGACTAAATAGGTTACTTTCACCCCTAGGGTAACAATGGCGGAGTAATCGCGTAACATACACACATAAAAAATATACGCTTCGAATTGAGAACCTTGTCCTCTTTTGAAGTCGGTTAAAAATATGCAACTATCGCTGGAAAGGGTTTAAATATGCAAATGCATAGGTATTGAAATGCAGTAGGTATTTGCATATAATCGTTCCTTTTTTATACTTAGGTAATCCGGTCATTTCTATTAAATACTAGCTGGGCCCGCGAATTACGTTTCGCCATATAAAAGACTTGAACGCGTTTATAGTTATATTTTCTTTATTTTTACCGTTTTAGCAACATTTTTCATTGATTCTTCTCTCATATTGGTCGTAGCGTGATATTACATAGCCTAAAGCCTTCCTCGATAAATGGACTATTCAACACAAAAATAATCTTTCAGTTCGGACCAGTAGTTCCAGAGATTAGCGCGTTCAAACAAACAAACAATTAAACAAACTTTTTAGAATATTAGTGGTATAGATTAGATTACAAATTTTAACGTTACGTCCCTGCGAGCATGGATTTGTCGATCGACATAAGTATATCGATCGACAAAAGAATCTGTCCTTTTCACTCCTTAGGACGAGTATGTCGATCTTAGCTTAGTCAAATTTTGTTTATCGAGAGTTCCATGCTCACAGGGCGTGTCCATTAAAAAGGGAAACCTTCCTTACGGACACTTCGTTGTCCCTCTGTCTGTCAAGGCCCTCCTCGGGAACGCGTTGAGATATCAAGCTGAAATTTATATCCAAGTAGGTACTTGTGTCTCGGTCTCTATCAATTGTGAAAAAAAAATAATATTAATTTGTAAGTCAACGTGATCAAAGGAAATTTTCTCAAGTTTTGCGATTTCACAAGGGAATCAAAAGCTATAGAGTACTTACTTCCCGTTGACCTAGTCATGAAATTTGGACAAAGGCAGTCTTATAGTACATACCTACATGCTATGAAAACCGTAGATATATACCTACACAACCCATTGCTATATTCCTGGCATTCAATCAGTCAATCAATTAATCAAACAATCTTAATGCTGTATTTTTAATTAAATTTTTTATCACACGAAATGAATAGTTCTATGCACTTATGTATATGTATTAACATATATTAAATAAATAAAACCGTATAAATTGTTTAATCCAAATAATAATACACGTTAAAAAGACAAAAAAACATTGTTTACTTTTTAACCAACTTCAAAAAAGGAGGAGGTTCTCAATTCGATGCGTATGTTTTTTTTTTGTGTGTATGTTACGCGATTACGCCGCCAGTTGTAGACCGATTTTCAAAATTATTTTTGTATTCGTTAGAGTATACTCCAAGGGTCCCATGGTCACCGAAGTCAGGATCTGATGATGGGATCCCATGAAAATTGAGGGAAACACTTGGTTTTCTTTCACTATAAAAATTACATCCACTAAAAAGTTAAAAATAAAAAATATTTTACAAAAAATAAAAACCGACTTCAAAAACACTGAAAAGTTGAAAATAATATAAGAATAGGTACAGACAACATCACACTTCTATATTGAAGTCGATGACAAATTTTAAGACTTTCTAGGAGATCATCGTTTGGCACCGACTTCAATATAGAAGTGTGATGTTGTCTGTACCTATTCTTATATTATTTTCAACTTTTCAGTGTTTTTGAAGTCGGTTTTTATTTTTATTTCTGAAATGGACCTATGTACCCTTACAGCCTTATTAATAAAAATTTGACTCCTTGGATCATGCTCGGATTAGTTACACCGTATTTTGTCTTGTTTCCGCATATGTCGGCTGCCATATGTCAAAATAAGACGAAACACAAAAAAAATATTAATAACCCCGTAAGATATTTAAGAATATTCCAATCTTAATGTGGGAAACGCTGAATTCTGAACTTAGATCTTTGTCTTTCATACAGTATGTACTAAGTAACCACAAAACACCAATAATTACACCCATCGGTTCGATTCACACAGGGTTTCCGTAATCTACGTCTGAATGGTCGTTTCCCGCCATTATCGCGCCACGACTGTTTGTTTGTTCTCCAGCCGAGTTCCCGCGCACGCAACGCATCCGCTTTGTATTTCGAACAATCGCGGGAAAAAGAAAGGCTTTGTTCCACTCACACACAACCACAGACAAAATTATAATTAAGAAAATTACTCTTTTTATCAATAGTGAAAAAACTATTTTTCTCAGGAAAGCGTAAAGATATCAAATCGAAATTCAAATTAAATCAAATACTGGGGTCTATACGGTCTCTCTTTCAGCAGCTGTGAAAACTCAATACTCATTACTCAATATTTTATTGCTTATCCACATGAAATTAGATCTTATTTTTGACTAAATTATTAACGGGTGCCACGAAGTGGTAATTTGAGTTTAGGAAAAAGAAAAAAGTACACTGGAGCCATATCAGAAAGAGGTGGTTGTCCGGTGGTATTTATTGAGTTTTTGGTTAAGAATTCGTTCACAATGATGACCTTAAGGCGCATTATAGTGGTGATGCAAAATTCAAGAATTTTCATTCAACAAATCTGGTCTTTTTCGTCAAATTTCTTCTCTCAATGGCCGCATATCGCTCAAATAATATTCTTTTTCTACCGTTTGGCCTTCTGGGCAAGAAATCCGAGTGCAAAATACTCCGATAGTACAAACAGTCAACCTGACTTTGACTTTTAGTCGACTTTAGCCTGGTTTTTTCGGTTTCGGTTAGTTGTAAGGCGCAACTCCGAAGCTTGTTGACTAGTTTGCATGTCAAATTTTAAACCCACGTCTCGTTACCAGTCACAATGCGTTTCATGAATGTTGGGTCCGCATTGATTCGTTTTAGCATAATGTCCTCCCACAGCGACTCATAAGCGTTTGACTTATTGGAGAAAATGTAGGTCTTTTGGGTCTAGCCGAGCAGCAACACGTTTCATACCTAAGTGGTACGGATCAACTTATGAGACACAGAAAGCTCAGCGGCAATCTTTCTCAAACTTGAATGAGGATTTTCAGTTACTATTTGTTTCACTTTTGCGATGTTAACTTCAGTTGAAGACGTTGATGGCCTACCAGAGCGAGGCAAATCTTCCATCGCATCTCGACTGGTTTTGAACGCTTTGTACGGTCGGCGATAAAAGTGGTGTGTCAGTTTTAACACAACTTCGCGTAGAAATAAAATATTGTTAAGGACACCTTGACAACTATATTCAGTGTGTTAATGCAAAGGAGAGTCCACTGTGTTATTTTATGACACGATAATGAATTTGAACCTTGGGGTGATAAAGCACTTTTTTGTCTGTACCACTCATGAGCATGTGTTTTTGATATAATCGATTCACCGTAAGCCTTCTGTAACATTTTCAGTGACTCCGAATCCGATCACGAAATTCCATTGGCGATGCAAACACTATGTGAGACAAACTCTTTGTTCGATGTTCTTGTCCATTATGAAATTCGCAATACACACTAAATATGATCTAACTAAAAACATCACTGTATTTTTAATCTAAACACAGATGCAACTCAAACTCCGCGCCAAAATGGAAAACAGCTGTGCCAATCTAATAACAATAAAAACGAAAAATTGAATTTGGAACCATAAACAAATCATTCATTCCAAATACTTTTTTGACAGAATGATATAGATTAAGTACGGCTACGGCACCCCCTTTTTGCTATTAGCTATCTGGCCGGTTTTTTCTATTACAATCTCACATAACAGTGGCTATTCCAACAGAACACAGAAAGACGTGTTCTGTGGCTATTCCTTTACATGGGACTATACTAACCCCATGAGTAAGACGATTATAATCGACACGATCGGACGATATTCTTATTGCCAATCGAAGCAAGGAGGAGCTTGATATTTCACATTTTTGCGCACCCATCAGGGCTCTGACCACGACGTACGTTGCGCAGCCTCGCTCCACCGAGCTCGTTAAGTTAATGTCTCCTCTTAATAAAGAAAGTAGCTACATGTAAAGTTACTACGAAGTTTAGCAACTGCTTCAAACAGCTGATACAGTGCCAACTGCCAGTTTATTTTTTAAAGACAGTAGATCACCCAGCCGGAAGCGCGCGCGCCGTCTTTCCCGGACGCGCCATATTTGAAATCAACACTTCCGGCCCATTCGAAAGAGGATCTGACGTGTGTCTTTATTATATTTTGATGTCTCTAAAATTGTCGATCTGACCTCCCTATTGTGTAACTATGTATCTATTACGATGGCTTTCATTTTCACAGTCAAGTACATCCGTCACACTGCTTTATACAAGATTCTCGTCACTGAACTTTTTGAACTTATGGCTGTAATGACTGATTTATCTTATTTATTTATAAATTTTCATACTTAAACCTATCTTTATAAGAATTATCGTTCTACGATTGGAAAACCCTAAACTTATATAGGTACTAACATTTTATCGACTATCCTAAATCTACCTTAACTGTATGTAACTATAAAGTAGGTACTTACCCAAATAGATGTCTTTTTAGGTTCCCACTCTATAGCTTACCTACTCTATATAACTAACAACTATCTCTATAACAATCCATAAACATTGCCGCCCCTGTGAATTCATTTAGTGCGCACCAAATATGTCAATGTCATCAGCTATAATGTTAATAGTCCGCAAGGTACCCGTGATTGGCGCATCTTTTAATAACTTTGTTCTTGCGTATGACACCGCCAGCAGCAGGCTTGCGCCTGCGCCACACATGCCTATCCGGTACACACAAAGCCAATTTGTTTAGTTTTTATAGCAATCGTTAACTCGCATTTGAGAGCAAAATGAGTAGTGTATACTCCAAGGGTGGTCCTATGGTCACCAAAGCCAGGATCTGATGACGGGATCTCATGAAAATCGAGGAAAACCCTAATTTCCTGGTCCCGTCCTGGTCAACCGATTGGGGGGTCATCACACCTCATATACGTCCCCCCCGAGGGGCACGAGCCTACCCTAACTAGTTGTGTTAGGACGATTTGGGGAGTCTCATCGTGGTAACCAGGGGCCGTACCATGATCGCTAATAGCAAGGTTAAAACAATATTGAAACAGAGACACCGCTCTTGCTGCGTATAGCGTCATCCCGCTCTCAGCGCGGTTTTAATATTGTTTTGGCCGATCATGGTTAGGGGGTTGGTGACCCCTCCCTTGACGCTAGTCCAAGCTCGTTGCGTCAGTTTCATAACACACCGCTGGGTCTGTCTCCAGGGGGTGCGTTCGGGGAATGGCTAGTCCGATCCCGAACGTGCCTCTATGGGTGTGGAAGTTCCTGGAGGGTGGCTTAGCCAAGTATGGGGTTTTTACCCGAGTCCAATGGCATATCCAATAAGAGGAGCCTTGTCAGCATTTTAGTCCCTTGTCGAATTGTAAAGAGATTCCCCCGCCGCAAAAAAAATGGTCTTGATTTTTCTAGTTTCGTGTGTTCCACATAAACATCCTTGCCGCAAAAAGTTAGCATTAAATACCTACCTAGGCTATTAGCACAGTAATAGTAATATTATTACTGTGCTAATAGATAGGTCCTCTGCTACCACTCATAAATAACAGCTTTGAAATTTGACACTTGAAATCGTTTTTAATGAATCAAGAGGTTTTTCGGAGGATTTAAACAATTACTTGAAAGAAATGTATAGTTGTAGCTGGTTGTAGCCGATTCTGATTTGTACTATTTAAAATTTTAAGTTAATGGACTACCTAATAAGGTGAGGTGTTAAAATTCAGCACGAAAAATTAGTTCCTACCGTTTCCTTTGTAACAATTAGCGCAACTAAACAGTTTTTTTAAAGAAACGCAAAGCGAAGTTAACATCAGATGTAAGCAACAGAAAAATGGTGATTATCTGGAGCACACCTTTCAGTCAGTGTCGATTTTTTTTTAAATTGGCACCATATCGTAGGGATATCTTTCGTTGGCCAGACTCTTCTTACTACGTTTGCGCTCTGTACATCGCGTTCATGCTTTGCACCGGCCAGTAAAAGCTAATAATCCCGCGTAGGATATTGTATTCATCGGCTTAAGAATCAATTATATAATAGCGGCCATATTTAATCGTCCATGTTTAATCCGCCATTAGCGCGGCCCACATCCTGTTTCCGGCGCGACACAAAATGTTGACGTATAGAGCACAAGTACAAATGATCGGTTTCCGCGAATGCCACTATTCAATGCGAAGGCGGACGTCCTTTTTATTTGAGGAGCTCGGTGGTGTGGCGTGTGCTCGGTGTAACGATTGCTAAAGTTAAGCAACGTTCGCAGTAGCCAGACAGGATGATGGGTGACCAACGACCAACTGATGCTACAGGTGTCTCTCTTCTTCTTTGTTCCGAAAGCACGTATTGTGGGCGTGCGCCCCACTCTAGACGCCAGGGATAGCGAATCTTTCCCAAAAATACATTTCTTGAATCTGCTGTTCCAATTGAAATCTCGAGTTCAGTTCGCATTTTTTTAAAGAAGCATTTTTATCACTATATTTAACGATGTTTAAGGTAATTTTGTTAAGAATTTTACTTAGCTACTTGAATAAATTTTTCCTTGCGGGCTTTGAAGCTAAAAAAATACTAGATGACGTCAATCAATCGAAGCCTTAATATGCAAGAAAATTGCTATTATATTTGTATTGCAAAAGAAAAAAATACATATAATGAATAAATAGAGAACAAAATAACAACAATATTTTAATATCACCGTTTCCTTTTTTCTTATATTTATCACTAATAAAGGCGTGTAAAAGAAACTTCTTATTAGGAATAGAAATAGAAAATTCTTGTGTCTTTTTGCGAGGTCTTTTCCCGTGGTCCACTTAGGAGGACCATCGGAAGTCAATTTTTCCCGTGGTCCACCACTCGTATTTATCTCAATTATTTTCGATAAAGAGGTTGCTCTTTATATGCTGGTGGAAATTTAGGTTTTCGTCTATTTGCACGCCAAGGTATTTAATAGACTGAGCTTGACTAATAGTGCTAGTGCTACAGTTACATGTAGATCGGATGGTATCATTAGTAATAGTCGGGCACACACTATGATGGATTGGGATTGGAAGCACAGATCTTGGTTTTGATACCGCGGTTTTGTGGAAGCTTAAGAAATACGTTTTATCTGTGTTGAGCGTAAGTAAAATATTCTCTAACCAGTGCGCTACAACGGCCAGACCAGCTTCAGCATGTTGAAAGACTTGCGACCAAGACAAACCATTAAAGAGGATAGCCGTGTCATCAGCGTAACAAATCACTTCTGAGTTCATCATTGGAAGTACTGGAAGATCATTGATATATATATATATATATATATTAAATAGAATAGGCCCCAAAACACTGCCCTGGGGTACCCCAAAACAGATCTCCTGAGTGTCACTCACAAAATCGGTCACTCGGACGCACTGTGTGCGCTTCATCAGGTAGCTTTCAAACCAGGCCAGGGCCAATCCTCTGACACCACTTCCTTCCAATTTACAAATTAATTTACTCAACTCTCGTGATATCAGTACCTATACTAACATAAAGTTTTGATTTTACAGAAGCTCCAGCCCAGCGGAGACCAGTATGCCTACCCAAGCGCGCTGCGACCGAGTGCCCCCCACAGATGGGACAAAGTGGGACTGCATGGACCTCAGAGTATTGCAGGAGGACGATCTCCCGCTAGGTATGACTTGTGTTTTCTTTACCTAAGCAAACTCTAGTTTTTATCTCACTTGATGGTTAAGTAAGTAGAACTGAATACTAGAACTATACTTACCTGCAATGAAATCGACCCACCTGCGCGCTTTGATTCAGAGCTCAACAAATCAGAATCTACCATCAATAAATAATAACTTTTAACCCTGTTTGTTAAACAAGAACCGTAGCTTACATTAGACCAGTTTTTACTGTAACAGATTTGGGTTTATTGGTTTTACAAACTGAAAACTAAAATTGTTAAAATACCTACAAATTTTTGGGTAAATTTATCTCAATTTCAATGGTCAATAAATTTGGGAATAATCAATTTTTGAATAAACATTGATACAATTAACTTTTAACACTCTGCACTATACACACAGAGATTGCGTAGGTGTAACGTTAAAATGAGAAATAGGGTTTTCTGAAGAAATAAAGTCTCCTGTCAGCAACACTTCTTTTATCCATTTTTAGATTATGTTAAAATAAACCTTATGAATTATACCTTAAAATTTAACATTTTTGTTTATCTTATCTTATTTTTTTATACCGATATTTCCGATTCGAAACCTATGAGGTGGGTCATCAGTGAAGTTCAAAAGAAAAACACTGGACACCCTTTAGTGGTATTAGTCATTAAGTGGTGAATTTTTTTCCCATAGTGTTAGGTATCGTTAGATAGGTCATTCAAAATCATTGCGGGGCTGTGAAGAATTTTACGATTCAGTGATCCATTTGTGAAATCTTTACTTTACGTGCAATTTTTTATCGGCCCCGTGACACTTCACATCCAAGCTAAACGGTTACCTTGAAAAATCTGGAAAAAATATGATTGTATATGTTTAACGGACTTTAAAGAAAACGATCAAAAATTATAAAATGTACTCACCTACTAATTGGAGAAAATTTCGTGCAGAATAGCAATATCCTTCTTTGCACTACTTACACCTACTTGTTTTTTTTAACGAGGCAGAATGTATGCCATTACTGTCGTAGAAATATGCGAGCAGAAATACTGTATGAAAATCCATCCATCCAGGCCGGCTCCACACGTTGGCCCCCCCAACGCCTTGCGCCGCGCCGGCTCCACACGTTGGTCCCAACGATGGTACGAACTACCAACGCTCGCCCCAACGTTGGAGCAAATGCCATTTTCTAGATACTCACGTTGGACGAGTGGCGTTGGGGCCAACGTGTGGAGCAACTGCTGAGCGGGCAAAAAAGTAGGTAGCTATATGCAAATTCATTATTAACGTGGTCGAACGTGGCGTTGACACCACAGCCTTCCTCGAGCGCAGTCTCAAACCAACATTAATCTCCATAGCAAAAGTATAAAAGATTCGCCCACTAACTGTAGCAATTTGAATAGAAACTTTAGTTAGAGAAATCCAATCTAAATTGTTTCTTCCCTGTCTTTGGTTCTTCCTAAGTAATTGTAACAAATGTTATTCGCAGATCCGCGATCGTGGGGTCGCGCAGAAGTGGGACGCTGGGTCTCCCGTCGAGGAGGAAAGCCTGAGCGGTTCCCGATGAACGGGAAGGCGCTCTGCCTCATGACCAAGGACATGTTCGCTACCAGGGTGCCTGGGGGAGGACACGCGTTGCACCAGGTGAGAAATATTTTTATACATTACTGGTGTCAAACAATATTATTTTATACCGCTAAGGTGGCAATCGGCAGTACGGCCCATCTGCTGATAAGCGGTACCTTTTACCGTAGGGTAGCGTTATCATAATATGGAAGCTTCGAACACTGGGGGTATCGCTTGCCCATTGCCGACCCTTTAATGGAAAATTGTGTACCAAGAGCGTAAACATCTATTTAAGGCTATATTCAAGTTCAAAGTACGTCACTCGATCTTAAAATAGTGTTGTTCCCGAGGTGAACACACTACTTTTTATCACCTTCTATGAGAAAATAAGTGAAACTTATGAGTAAGAATGTTTATTTATTTACTTGCATTCAGTCAGGGACAATCACCAGCCATGGTTGTACCAAGGGTCGGTAGCGGAAGAACTAATGAATATAAAACATACACTGTATAGTACCCTGCATTACACCTTGTATAGTACCCTGCATTATATCCTGTATAGTACCCTGCATTACATCATGTATAGTACCGCTACTACTCTTAAGAGGGAACACTAAGGTCGAGAGAATTCAAAAATAGGTATTTGTAAAATGTATTCCTGTGATCGCTTTTAGGAACATGTTCAGAAAAGATATGGCGTCATTGAAAATTCCAGATTTAAAAATTATTTTGATACCATTCCTCCCCTAAAAAGCTAATTTTATTCACTAAAAATAGTGAATAAAAAGCACTTTTAATCACTATTTCGGTGTTTGAATTTAGAACACACCGATATATTCGACCACCATCTCAATGCTGTACCTATATCTACTTGCACAAAAATACTCTATTTAAATGTCTATATTTTCGCTTAAATACCTAAGTGTTTCTTTCTATCGTAGTGATGGTATAAAGTATAGTACCTATGCAACTCTTGAATAAAACGGATTTACACCGAGGGCCATGAATGACTCGCGCTGCTCAGGATTCTAACAGTTGGAATCACGACCGTAGCTCGTGATTCTTCTATGGCCCTCGCTTTAAATCCGTTCTTTATTCACTAGTTGCATAATGTACTATTCTAAATCCCCATACATTTTTTTTCACAGACTCAATTATTTCAATGGGGGATTTCAAAATTAATTTTTCAATTTTGAATTTTCAATGACGCCATAGCCTTTATACATATATCGATTCTCAACATGCTCCCAGGGTTCACAGGATTTTTGTAACATACTGTATAATATCCCCTGTAATATTTAACTTAATAAAAAAAATAAAATCCGACTTCAAAAACACTGAAAAGTTTAAAATACCTAATATAAGAATAGGTACAGACAACATCACACTCCTATATTGAAGTCGGTGCCAAACGATGATCCCTAGAAAGTCTTAAAATTTGTCACCGACTTCAATATAGAAGTGTGATGTTGTCTGTACCTATTTTTATATTATTTTAAACTTTCAGTGTTTTTGAAGTCGGTTTTTATTTTTTGTAAAATATTTTTTATTTTTAACTTTTTAGTGAAAGTAACCCTAATTAAATTAGGGTTTCCCTCGATTTTCATGAGATCCCATCATCAGATCCTGACTTTAGTAATCTTTGGACCACCCCAGGAGTATACTCTATAGAATACAAAAGGAATTTTGAAAATCGTACCACAATTGGCGGAGTAGTAACGCGTAAAACATACACACAAAACACGTTGGACACACCTTAAACTTTTCCCTCGATTTTTATGGGATCCAATCATCATATCCTAACTTTGAGACCATGGGAATGGGACCACCTTTGAAGTATCCTCTATCGAATACAAAAAGAATCATCAAAATCGGTTCATAAATGACGAAGTTATCCGCGAACAAACATAAAAACAAAAAAAGAAATTTATACGGTCGAATTGAGAAACCTCCTCCTTTTTTAGAAGTCTGTTAAAAAGGAAAACATCGGGACATGTTAATATAGTGGCCATAGATTATGACAATACTTGCTCTATTTTTTGAAAAAATAGAGCAACTATTGTCATTATCCAGCAAAGAAACAGGGGGCTGCGATTGTATGGAAAAACAGCCCGTATGATTTCCTCTTAAAGCTACAAATATGGTACTAAGTGAAACTACTCGCACCCATCTCTTACCCCGTGGCACGGTGTGCGTCAAAGAATTCACTTTGTTCATAACTATCCTATGCATTGCCATGAACTAGTGAATATTCCATGGCATTGCGCAGACATGTGAAAAGAAATATAGTAACAGTATAATTTGTCTTTACAGGACTTCAGACGAAGATTAGCAAAAGCGTTGGCGCTCCAGGAGCTATTTGAAAAACTCGCGACAAATTAACAATGAGCATAAGAATGCAATCAAGTCGATCATAATTAGAATACTGTATTGTTAGCAATCGAATTGGATTGCTTGATGAAGAGAAACTGAATTATGTTTATCAGTTGTTGTATTGGTCGACAAATATAACAAGATGGCTCGGACGACCACAATACAAAATTATCAAAATGGCCGAATCGATAAAAAACCTCAAAAAACCGCCCCTGAAAAAAAGAGAAGTAGACATTCGGCCCGTTCCAGATAAGCATTTTTAGCCATAAATACCAACATTTTTAGCATCTCTGCGTTTCATTAGCCGGTGATGCTAGTTTTTCTTGCTGGTTGTCATGCGTTTCATTTAAGCATTTTTAACACGAAATGCTAGCATCAAATACCAACGTTAACAGATGGGTCCTCTGATACCACTTTTTGACAGCTTTCAAATTAGACATTTGGAATCTTTTTTCATGAATTAGAAAGGATTTTCAGCGGATTTAAAAAAATATTGAAAGATATTTATAGTATTAGCCAATTCTGATTTATATTATTAAAATTTTTAAGTGGCTAGACTAAGTAGGTGAGGTGTCAAAATTCAGCACGAAAAATCAGTACCTTGCGTTTCATTTGTAACAATTAGCGCGGCTATAAATGTCAACATTTCTTATAAGAAACGCAAAACGAGGCTAACATCAGATGTTAGCCTCAGAAAGTAGCAGTGCTTTATCTGGAACGCAGGGATTGTCCAAATCAGAGGCAAAGGCGATCAGATTATACAGCCAAATCTTCTTAATTTAGTTAATAATCCAACATGATACAAAATCTCTTTGAATAATTTTCATAATTATTTTTAACCATTATTCGTCAAATGAGGATTTTGAATAAAGATTATTTGTAACGTTTTGGTAGTCCTGGACTATTGAAGATGCTAACTACCACAATACTATAAGGGTTTCATAATAGCTATTTACACACACACTCATATTGTCAGTATTATGAATACCAAATAACTGTATTAATTTCTAATGAAATCGATATTCTCAATATTATTGTGTGTTTAAGATTATTAAATGTAACAAGATTTGTAAAAACTGTTATAGAGTGAATGGGTAGATAGAGGATGTAGGCAAAAAAAATATCCGACAATCTGTCCTGTGTATAATAGAGTGCAGTGGGCGAATCGTCGGCAGCAGTACCCTCAATCCCTCATTACTTTCCTCACATACGATAAGCAGTAGACATGTAATTGACGCAGTAACTTTTTATGCATTTTAAAAGAAAAATCTGTCTCATTTTTACGTTATTAAGAGTTAGTTAAGTAAATAACATGTAAAGTAAGAACTATTCCTAAATACCTTAAGTATTTTTCTATTTTGTAAGGTCTCTAGTCAAGTTGTAAATAAATGGTTCGTTGAATATGTCGTTTTTATTATAGTTCAACTAAGTTAAAAACTTTTATTCAGTATACACACCGCCGATCAGGAGGTCCGGGGATCGATTCCCCATTGGGACAGATTTCTCCTCGCTTTGGTTGGTAGTAGGGCTTCTGAGCCCGCTTGACTAGCTACCACTGTCTTACCTTAGTTTGTCTCCATCACAGAGTACTTTATGTAGTCTCTATAATAATATTAATAGCATTGTTGTGTTCGACGATTAGAAGGACCTAAGTTAGCCAGTTCTTCAGTTGTCGAGGAGTCCAGGTGAAGCTCGCTTTCACCTTCGGCCTTAACGTCACTTACCAACAGGTGAGGTGAGAGCTTCCCTGTCTTATGTAAAAAGCAGATTATTAAGAATCATTCAATTCATCAGAGAAAAGTCTGTCAATTAAATGTGTTTACTTACATGAAAAATAATAAGGACTTTCAAAAACCCTACTTAACCCCACTCAGAATATTGAAAGTCAAAAATATTTACCTCAGAGTAACGTCAATGACATCAGCACGAGTACCACAGACTCGTACTTCAAAGATCGTATAGCAGTAGGTATACGATTTAAAAAAAAAACTAAAAAATGCCGTTTAGTTAAACTTATTCTGAGAGGTAAACACATTTAATCGACAGACTATACAAACCCAACAGGTAAAAAAGTCGAATAATTTTTGACTTAGGTAGGTATGTTACTTTTTGTATAACAGTAGTAGCGGTAATCAGAGGAATCACACATTTTAAAACCGTTAATTAAACTAATTGTTTTTCAAAAAAATATCGGACTGCATAAAACTTTAACTCGTGAAAGCGTTCGGTGACGTCAAAAAGTCAAATTCATCATCATTAAACTTAACTCTCTCTAATAATATTAGTAAAGTGGTGATACATGTGTAACGACATCCACTTAATGAAAAAATAAAACGCCAAAAAACGGTCCGGAGCATTTTTATTATTCCATGATCAGTTCAGAGTCAGAATCATTATTTCTTGGAAAGCGCTTCCTTGAATGCGCTGGCGCCGGCGGCGAACGCGTCCAACAGCTTTGGGCCTTCTATGGCCAGCGTTTTAGTGAGCTCGTCAATGTTTTTCTTCTATAAATAGATTGAGAAAGATTACAAACGAAGGTACGCACACAGAAATGTGAAGATGCAAAGATGCTGTCGCAAAGCCCGTGCACGCAGCGCAGCGAGCGTTTCTGGCGAACTCACGCAGGAACACACACAACATGACCTTATTCGCTGCGGACTGCGAGGACTATTATCTAATGTGTGCTGCGAGATTGTGATACTTCAGTCTAGTTTTTGAAGCTAGCGAGGCTGATAAAACTAGGATAGCAAGCTAGGCGAGTACGCTAACGAAATATAGCTGTATACAGGAAGCCGGAGTAACTAGTAACGCTTACTATCACCCAGCACATAATCATGAGTTTGGTTTATAACTAAAACGTGCCGTTGCGTTCTCCACTGGTTGTGTTCGGTGCTTATTATCCTTGTTTGAAAAGGTGTCCTCGTGTATTACGAGCATTGGAGTGAGAACCGCTGTTATAAGATTTTCCTGCCAGAGACCCCTTACCTGTTCAACGGCCAGCTTGGCCAGCGCCTCCTTGAACTTGTCCAGATCTACGCTCTGCTGGTTGGCCACGTCCTTGAACAGGTCTCGAGCTTTCTTCTCCTTTGTGTCGTCAATTATCTTGGCTGTGTACGTTCACATAGCAATATTACGCATATTTTTTATTTTTGGACTAGTCAATTTGATGGGAACAAATTTACCGCAGGGTGAGACGCACTGTACCAGTCTTCTCCCTGGGTACCTCTATTTCTGCTGGCAAGCAGGTGCTTGCATTGCTGGGACAGGCAGTGAAATTACTGGATACTGACTTGACATCTAAGTCACACGTTGGCAACGTACATTGGCGTCCTCGTAGGGGTTGTAAATTTCGATGTCTCACAGGAACCACGCGTACTATTGGCGACTATAGCCACTTATCATCAGGTAGGCAACCTGCTTGTTTGACAACTCACCTAGTTGTGACAAAACGCGGAATTTGCCCTATACTTGTTATAGTTATACCAAGTTTTTAAATAGATACCAACGTGACGACTTGTTAGTGACTGGAGCTGAACTTCACTTGAGAGGTTGACACCAAGGATCTCAATACTCTTCGCTATGGTAAGGAGTGGGTCGAGGAATTGTGGAGCTACAGCAAATGGGGTTTGGGGGATGATTCACCTGCCCCCTCTAATAAACTAAGAATTGATTGATTGTGTCAATAGAATGAATAGAAATATAACAATCATATTTAAGTCTATTGAAACATTTAATATCGTCATAAAATCATCATCATCATCACAGCTCATATACGTCCCCACCGAGGGGTTCGAGCCTACCCTATGTTAGGGTGATTAGGCATTAGTCAACCACGCTGGCCCAGTGCGGATTGGTCGACTTCACATACATCATTGAATTTCTTCGCAGATGTATGCAGGTTGCCTCACGATGTTTTCCTTCACCGTAGGAGCATCAGTCATAAAATATTATAGTGGATTCAGAAAATTTTATTGATCTATCGATTTACTTAGCAATGATTCATGAAAATAAGAACACAAACAATTTACCATCTTTCATCCACTTGATCAGGTTGTCCACGCTATTTTTCCCAGCCTTTTGTAGTTTTTCAAACGATTCGTCCATTTTAAATTTTGATTATGTTCCTACTGTACTGTGTCACGATCTAGGTAGCTGATTAATTTAATTAAAAAATTTATACCACTTGCTAATTTTTCTGTCTGCTGAATACCGAAAAATATCTTATATATATGAGGACTTATAGCCATCTAGAAATTTTGAGCCATCTCGAAATGTTGTCGGTGACATGACATAATAATATTTTTTAAAAATCATTTCACCTTGAAGTTTTTACTGTCAATGTAAACTCAGGTGTGGCTGACCCCAGCTGGGCCACAAAAACTGCCACCTATCTATATCAGCAAACAGATTTTCGTTATGTTTTTTCGTTTTCGAGATCCGTGTGGCTGAGCTGGGGTAATAACGTTACCCCAGCTGAGCCACACATATCTCTGAAACGCGCAAGCGACAAATTCAGAAATTAGCCCACAAACTACTGCTTTACTATTCCAGCAAACAGATTTTCGCTACGTCGCTTTGTTTTCGAGATCCAGCTGGCTCAGTTGCAACAACTTTGCTGCAGGTGAACTCTGAAACGGTAGATCGACAAACTCTGAAACTTGTCCGACAAACTTCAACAAGCTGCCACCTATGTATACACGGTGTTTCATAATAACCAATAAATAATCAATGGGTTATCTAAATCTAATTATTAAATTGTGTTTAGCCGTATAATGTCATTCATGTAAATCATAGACAGGATGATGATACTATGAGATACATGAAAATGTTGGCTTGAATGACATTACGTGTAAACACATTTTCATAATTAGTTTTAGATAACGCATTGATTATTTATTGGTTATTATGAAACATCGTGTATATCAGCAAACAGATTTGAGCTGGGGTAACGTTACTCCAGCTAAGCCTCACATATCTCTGAAACGCGCAAACGACAAACTCTGAAACTTGCCGACAAACTCTAGACATTATAGCGGCATACTCAAAAAATTTTACAGTTTTTTTGTGGCCCAGCTAGGGTCAGCCACACTAAACTCAGAATAAAGCAACCTTGATGTCTGTAAAAAGGTCAAAGAGTTTCAACACAAAGCGGGTTCCACCATCAAGTAAGAATTTCCCAAAAAACGGGTGAGTGAGTTGGTCTCGCGTACAGAGGGTTCCGTACATAGTTTCACTTCGGGTTCGGACTACATAATTATTTATGGTTTTCAGATTACATTTGCACAGATACAATTGTTGTAAAACTATTGCTTTCAGACAAAAATTTCACGTTTCTAGGTCAACGGCAACATCGCTTATGTTGCTGTTGACCAAGAATATAAGCTACCGATTTAAAATTCTATGATGGACCTCAAAATACTGATAACGTCACATAAAAATTATGGTCCCCCTGTAAAAAAAATACGCCAATGAGCGGGAACATGAAAATCAAAACCTAAAGAGTACTTTTCAGTTTTCAGATTATATTTGCACAGATACATTTGCTGTAAAACATTGCTTTCCAATAAATTTTCACGATACTGGGTCCCCGCTACCTCAACGGGAACGTTTCGGCCGCGTACGGAACTGAGGCTTCGTAACCAGTTACGATGGAATACTTTTTCGTCCTTGCACGAAACCAGTTACGATCATGGACGCAAAAATACTGATAACGTCACACAAAAATTATGGGCCAGGCCCCCCTGAAACAAAACCTAGATACGCCAATGAGCGTGAACAAGAAAATCCAAAACCTAAATGGTTTCCTTCCTTTAGGTTTTGATTTTATTGTGAAATCTCATTATATGCGACATAAACTGGCTTTTCTTTTGATCACGTTGCCTTAAACACCCTTAAAAGTTTGATTTATTTACAACTGAAAGAGACCGTAGAGAATTAAGAATTAATAAAGTTAAGAATTTGATATAAAAAATAAGCAGATGTATAAACAAAAAAAATGAATCCTGTAATGTTCTATAGGCGTAGGTTCACACGTCTTAGCAATAAAAAAATATATATCCTTATAAATGAATTTATTAATGGCCATTTACTATTTTGGCGCGAATTACTGCACCGCCTTTTTTATAAAAAAAACATTTAAACTGATTAAAACGCAGTATAAAGTAGCATTACTGCGTTTGGATTAGTTGTTTTGTCAAGAAACTAAAGTAACATGCAGTAAGGTGAAAAAAATACTGCATGTTAGTTGGTTTTATAGAAAAAAAGTGTTCGTTTTACTAGTGCATTAAGAAAAATAGCTAGGTAATATTTTATAAAACGTTTATTTTTACATAATTAATAACAATAATTCAACTTAATTAAATAAAAATCACATATCAAAAATACAAAAACTTCTTCTAATCCAAAAAAAATGTGTCCGTTTTCACATAATAATAACATAAAGATATTAAATGTTTAATAAGTAATAAAATATACTTACTCAATGTGTAGGTGCGTATTTTTAAATGGTGGGTATTATCTTGAGATCAACGTTACAGTAAATTTAAATCATATACAAAACATCACACGCTTACATAACTACATGTCTACATAGGTAAGTCTTAAATAATTAGTTTCTAGGAATAACTTGTTACTAAACTGGTAATGGTTATCAAACTGTTAAATTTGATACGCTTAAAATAACATTGGTTGAGTAATGAGTTTAGCTTTTGAATCCTTTTAATATTCTTAATACTAGGTTTAAAATAATAAAAAAGTATGTATCAAAATCTAATGCACAGCCAGTCTCATCATTTATATATCATTCATTATAAATCAGGCTTATAATTATAACATTGTATAAATCAGTCTTATAATTATATAAAGAAAGTCAATCGCAAAAATGTACTGTTATTGAAGTAATAAAATCTTATTAAAGTTACCTTACCTTGTTAAAGTTACATACAATTTTCAAAACAGACCAGAAAAAAATATTAAGTTTTTTTGTTGTACGGTCGCGGACAGAAAATATTTACCACCTTAAGGATCACAATTGCATGCACACATTTAGGTCACAAGTTCTAAATGTCTAATTCATAATAATTTGATGGACCATAGATTAACTTTTTTCTAATGATATGACAACCAATCGCTCTAGGAGATGGACTGACTACTATCAATGTTTGATATATTTAAAAAAAACTTCGCTCCACACTAGGATTTTCTCCTATATCGTGGGTGCAATTACAAGATTAAATCTCACATGCACATACGCCCAGACCGGGACGAATTTCTGTAGGCCATACAAAATATCTGTCCCGTGCGGGAATCGAACCCGCGACCCGTTGCGCAGTAGGCGATGACTAACCGTGTCGTCAAAAAACTATAGAAAACTTTTTTTGAAAAAACTAGGTAATATTTAAGTTTTTTAACTAAGAATATGAAGGAATAATAAAATGGAAACTTTAAAAATCTTTATTTAATATCTAGTATAACCTTCCTCCGCAGCTATGACGGCACGTAGCACAGTGTGATCATGAGTGTTTCTTTTATTTTGATAGACCCATCGTTGAACCAAAAGCCCCCATAAATTTTCAATAGGGTTTAAATCAGTAAACCGAGCGGGCTATTGAATGGGACGAATGTCACGGTGTAGGTTCAGCCACGCCATAGCACGGGCCATGTGTATCCGTGCATTATCTTGAACGTAAGTAATGTGTAGGAATTCTGATGCAGGATACACTACGCGCACAGTAGGCAGTATCACTTCTTCCTAAAGCGACATATAATTCTGGCAGTACCTAGCCAGTCCTCCAATGCTCTCCGACGCCGTCGAGGCTCATCGACCTGACATCGTTTTGAGGCACGATATGAGCTTCATCATACCGAGTATTTTAAGCGCCATAAAGTTAATCTTCCGATTTGGCTTGATTTAAAAGCTTTTTCATCGGTAAATATAGTATTCTAACAATTAAAAATCGAGATGTTATCGCGCAGAGTTAAGCCAGGCTGTTTTGTGGTGAGGTTTCAGCTCCACTTTAACAGCATAGTGTCTGTGTAGTCCAGCACTGTGCAAAACTCGTCCGCTCGTCCGAGCACTCACATCATATTTTTTTTTCTCTAGCCTATACTGTCCCACTGCTGAGCAAAGGCCTCCCCCAAATCCCTCGACAAAATCTTGTCTCGAGCCACATGCCACCAATCTTCGTGGAAATTTTTAGTTCATCCCGCCAGCGCTTTCATCATATAAAGCAGCAAAATATCTAGTTGGTGTGAAACCGTTCTTTTCGTAACGACGAATCATTTCTGTAATCAGTAAAATTTTGCTCTTGTCCAAAAGACGTCCAATCATTTTTACGAAATGTCATGTCAACAAATAAAGAAATGAGTTTCATAATCAAAAAGTGATAAATAATTCTCTTTGTCATTCTCGATGCGTCATTTTGCATAATAACTTTTAAAAGGTAATAAGTAACTTGATATGACATTCTGACTTAAGTAAAAAAAGTATGTTAAAGAATCTAATTTCAAAACTGATAAACATTTTCTGACCGCGACCGTACATAATAATAAGTCTTAAGTTACATTTAAGGCACATTATTTCTTAGAATAAACCCGTCAAATCCTTTGAACATAAACAGAAAAATCACAGACTTAGTAATAAAATATAACATTAAAAATTCAACACTATTCATCAATATCAAAAATGATTCTTCTGGTTCTTGTGGTGTAGACCAAACAGAAAGGTTTTTCTGGCAACTGATCAATCATACACAATCGAGCAGTATCCTTTCGGAAGCTCTGTTTCACGCTTCATAAACATTTTAAAACAACCAACTAAAAAGCAGTAATTGCTACTGTTACTACATGAAGCTAGTTTACGAATAAACGTTTATCTATTCAAAACCGATTAAAATACAGTAACAACGCTTGATACTGCGTTATAATTGGTTTGACCTAGTACTATCATTTGTCAAACTTGATCCCAATTAAAACGCAGTATATAAAACATTACTGCACTTTATCTGGGAATAACCATATGTGTGTCATTATGTTATCCAAACTAATCTGCAGTAATGCTGTATTTTACTGCATTTTAGTCAGTTTATAATAATTAAGGAGTGTTAAGTATTCACAACTAAAATGCGGCTAGCTTTGATTTTACTGCATTTTAGTTGGGAGTTCGTGACAATTAATATTTTTTTTCTAATTGTAGTAAATAGTATTGTATGGAGGTAAATTTTACTGCATATTAATTAGTTTTTATTTTTTTTTACAAAAATATAAAACTATCTAAAGGGCCGTAAAGTTTGATTGCTTACTGCATTTTAGATAGGAAACCTTAAAATTTCGTCTCCACTATAATATATACTGCATTTTAGTTGGGAAACCACGCTTAATTGTTAATTTTATTGGTTTTGCAGTAAGAGTAAAACTGTTAATTAAAAACTATCTAATTGTCCGAGAAAAAAATTAGTTAATTCAGCAGAAACCTTATGAAACCCGCTTTCAGAATCACTAATAAAACGAAAAATCATCCAAGGGCTATTACTGCACTTTAGTGTCTGGTGGGCAGAATATTATAAACGCGAAAGTTTGTAAGTATTCGGATGTTTGTTACTCTTTCACGCGAAATGATTGGATTTGGATGAAATGTTGTAGGTAGATGGATTACGACATGGATTAACATATAGGCTTACTTACTATACAGGGTCATTTTTAATGAACCAACAACCTCCCAGAGGCTGATTCTAGTGCTCAGATGCAACAACTTTTTGTATGGGACCAACATCGAAATCGCAAAAAAAAATCCACTTTCCCATACTAAAGTCTTAATCAGCTTACCTAGTTTGTATGGTGGTCTTTTTTTTTGAGATATCGAATTCGGTTGGTCCCATACAAAAAGTTGTTGCATCTGAGCACTAGAATCAGCCCCTGGGAGGTTGTTGGTTCATTAAAAATGATCCTGTATATTTTATTATCCCGGAAAAGTAAGTTATTCCCGCGGGAAAGCAGATTTACAGCTTTTTCTTTGAACATTTATGGCGAAACATAGTTCGCGGGCACAGCTAGTTTGCTGTCAATTGCAATTTGATACGACAGACGGACAGGCAGACATCGAAGTAATCATATAGTATAAAATTTCCGTTTTCTCTTTGGGGGTACGGATTTAAAAAATTCGAATCAACAGATTAATAAATTGCAATAAAGATATATAAAGGCAATAGAATAAAAGACAAAATACATTGTAATAAATGATGTATTTGCATACTTTTCCAAAAAATATATTGTATGTACACAAACATTTGGGTATAAAAATTACTAAGAAGATAATATTGGAGACAATATTAACATTATTACATTAATAATATATTAAATAATTTTGTACAATTCGCGTACCAGGTAATACGTAGATAACTTAAATTATTATTAAAACTAGTTATATACATTAATTATTTATTATACACAGTTGTCGGCCTAGAACATCTAATTTCAACTAAAGAATCTTATATGTAGGCCTTTTTGTACCTAAGTACTACAAAAATCACATTTTTTTGTGAGAAAGTTTTAGGTATGTTTTTTTTCGTAACGATAAACTCAAATATAAATTTCACTGTAAACTACATGATAAAATCTGCAGTTTTTTTTTTGGTAGTCTAATCTTCATTGATTTTTAAAGGTTAATAGTATTAACAATTTTATTATAAATACGCATAAAAACCTGGAAGAATCAAAATTTACAAATAAAGAAAAACACAGGGATAAAAAGCTATATCTCCATCTTCCGTAATTTTGGAATAATTCTTAAAATGAGGTTGGATTTAATAAAATTAACGGTGCTGGGTGAATTTAAGTGTGGCCAAGCAAGGATGGCCAAATCCGAAGCTATTACAGCAAAAAAATACTCTGATAAAAACTAAAACTGCATCATTAATTTTTGCAAAAATTTATTTATTAGCCGGTAATCTTGTAGAGCGCGCTGGATTTATTCCGTTCCGTATCCCACTCAATTTTCTGACAAAAATCAGCCACTTCCTTTAGTTTGCAATTATGTCATTCATTACTTCCCAGAATTTGGTCCTTATAAACGAGACAATACAACAGAAAGTTCTTTTTTTCAAATCCTACGGGTTCGATTACTACCTAAGAAAATAATTTTTTCAAAAATCTAATGATGCCGTTATAGTTGTTATCAAAATCGGTCCCGACACCTCTTTGAGTGCTTTTGCTAACTATAATAGGTTCGAATTTGGCCACATAAAATTCACCTGTAAATCGAGTATTATTGTGATATAAGTTATTATTTATTTTATTTTTATTGTGATATAAGCGAATTACATTTTTATTGACTTTATTAAAATTAATGTAATGTGTTGGAAATACATATACTTAAATTTATAAAAAATTACGGTCTGTGCCATACAATTCCATTTATGATCCAAATTTTTATTTGATACTATTGGGAGACGCCAAGCATTATGTTTTATAGTACCTACCTACTTACTAGTTTAAAAAAATACTAAGACAATAATGGTATACTAATGTGATGTTTTACATACAATCATAATAAAAATGTTTATAATAGGTACATCTAATAATCCCAAGACTGTGTACGCGTAGTAATAATAGCACAGATATGTAACTAGACGTCGTCGTGTGAACATGCACACTCGCAAAATAAAACAATTCATCATCAACCTGAAGGCGGTTTATGCTTGCACCAGCCCCATAATCAATAATACCAACATAATAGTGCAAGATACATTGCTATAACATTTATATGATTTGCCGTTTACTGACGATAATTATTTTCATATACCATCGCGAGAAGTTTCAGGACATAATTTATTGTAAGCGATCCAGAGGAGATTTTGTTTCTTCATCATCATCATCACTGCTCATAATTATGTCCCCACCGAGGGGCTCGTGCCTATCCTAAGTTAGGGTGTTTAGGCCTTAGTCAACTACGCTGGATTTTGTTTCATCATCATCATCATCATCACAGCTCATATACGTCCCCACCGAGGGGTTCGAGCCTACCCTATGTTAGGGTGATTAGGCCTTAGTCAACCACGCTGGCCCAGTGCGGATTGGTCGACTTCACATACATCATTGAATTTCTTCGCAGATGTATGCAGGTTGCCTCACGATGTTTTCCTTCACCGTAGGAGCGTCAGACAAATGTACATATGAGATTCGAAACGAAAAACACATTGGTACATGGCGGGTCTCGAACCCCGACCCCCCGATTGGAAGGCAAGTGCCGAGTCCACAGCGCCACTGACGCTCTTTAGGATTTTGTTTACTTCAATATTTTTTTTATATTTCGACAACGCGACTACTGTGTGGGTTACCGATATAATATAGCTGCAGCATACAACGATATTTTTACCGTTAAACAAAGACATCAGGTAACATTCAAACATAGTTTGCTATACAACAATCACTTTACTGTTACAGTTTAAAAGGCTTAAAGGGGTTCGCGACAAGTTAAACGAACCAATTTAAAAACTGACCCACCCTTTCATTTAGCTAGTGTACTTCGCATATGAAGAACAATTCTCCTATTATAAAACTGTGTCATACCTTCAGCGCTCCACTTTTAACTTGCCGTATCTTTATATAAAACTGTTTCATATCGTCAGAGATGAGCGGACGTTAACTGAAATTGTAAAAAATGCCTTTTTTCGAGGAAGGGGAATCTCTTTACGATTCCATGGAACTGAAGCTGACAAGGCTCACCCTTGGATGTGCCATAGGACTCGGGTAAAAACCCCATACCCGGCTAAACCACCCTTCAGTAACCTCTTCGCCCCCGGTGGAGGCACGCTCGGGATCGGACTAGCCATTCCCCGAACGCACCCCCTGATCGTAAAAAAATACAAGACAGTTAGGTATCGTGAAAAGTCTCGTATTGAACTGTAAAAACACTGAAACGAAAAAAAAAGTAAGTAATATTTGTAACTTTTAACGTTTTAAGCGCTGCTTTTAATGCAACATTCGGCAGATGGGGGGATTAAACGTTGATGTCTGTGAGTAAAATGAAAGAAAGTGATATCTTAAATTATCCACTTTTATATTGACTATTCATGATTGGAAGCTCTTGGCCTTCACCTTAGTATGTGGCGCTAAGGACTAAGATGGAAGCAATTGTCTCCTGTATTACTCAAGCAGAAGTTCTAATACCAACTGAAATCATCCTCACTGGTTATTTAAAATTGGAAAGGTTTTTTTTACTATAATAACGCTTATAATTCGAACTTTTAGATATTCACATCAATCGGAACTCTAGATTTAACATCATAATGAGATACAAATTACAAAGTTCTTTCTACAGGCATTTTCAATAAAAAAATCATGAGTATTACACAAGCTGATTCGAAATTAAATCACGGGCATCTATGATACATGTTCGTCAAGTACCAATAACTCATGGATAGTTTGTGAGTGATATAATGTTTTTTTTTTGTTTGGATTCCTATTATCACAGCTTCAGTTTGTTTAATTTAACGAATTAACGATTGGGGGTATTCAATAAATATTGAATTTGCAAATACTAAATAGAAAAAAAGTAAGAACAGATGCAATAATAGTAAGAATTCAAATAAAACAAAAGTAATCTGAAAAAAATCTCTTCTCCAGAGAGTACTTATCGGTACTTATTCGAATTAGCCATACTCTGAAATCATTTAATTTTAAATCACCGTATATATTACCGTTGCCATATATGCAAAACGGACCACAATTCTTATTACATAACAAAACATACGTATATGTAGTAACAAATAATTGAGAACATAATTTCAAATACAAACTTAAATCTATTGTGACTACATTTTAATTGAGTAATTTAAATTTAGTTACATGAATAGTCTTGCTTGACGGTATCCGCCTAGCCCATTTACTAATTTGTCTAGATTAATTCACTAATATCAATGTATATTTTTAAGTAATAAATATAATATTGATACATATAAAAAAATACTTTAGGTGGCAAAACACGAAGTGATTTTTTGAAGTTACGTCGAACGTGATTATACTATTTATTACCTTATTGTTTAGGGCTAATTTTATCGTCAGATATTTTTTTATATAACAGCAAACAAGCAAACTGACTATCTGATGGTAAGCGGCAACAGTTAGCAATAGGTGAATATATTTTGATGCTGACTGTACTATAATAATTGTTCAGTCGAGTACTATTATTATAGTATAGTCACTATACTATCTATAGTACTGTACTATAATAATAGTACACTCACTTTAATACAATAATAATAATACAGGCAGCATCAAAAGTAGATGTAATGCTCAAGTGGCGCGGCAAATAACTCAAATAGAGCCCCTACAAAAATCACAATTTTAAAAACTATAGCGTGCTGATTCGACAGATTTTCTTAGCACAAGTCTTTGATATTTTTACACCCTGAAAAAAAGTTGCAATTTCGTTAATAAGGATACTATCCTCTATTAGTGTGTAGTTTTACTGGGATATTAATGTTTTAGTAAATATGTCTTCGAGCAGAACATACCTCTATACCAAAATTTCTGTTTAAACATTTTTAAATATTTATATTCTGATTAACTGAACCGAGTGTGCGTTGTTCTATCAAAAGCTTTCTTTGTTGTTGGTGTGATTTGTCCAAAGATTTGCAAAAGCTTTATGCTTTGGCGACGTTCGGGTTCGCGCGTTTTTCTTTCCTAGACAAAAAAAAATGAAAAATTGAATGTGGGTCTGTCGTTCTCGAATTTTGTGCTTTGCAACATATTTAGTATCGTTCTTATTTACTTATACGAGATTATATTTCGAAGCTTGACTCTTAAATGAATTCAAGTCAGTCGACAGTAAATCCTTTCCTTTCATACATATATTCCAAACTCAAAGATTGTCTGGAGAGGTCGCATCTAGATTTAAGGCTGCACTTACCCACATTGAAATTGAGGCTTTTGAATGATGCCATTAAAGTAATTGTGATTTGAGCGCAATACAAGTCTTAATCTATCTACATGAATATTCCAGTCTTAACTATTCAAGCTTGGTTGATCCTTCGTCGGCCTTTTGGGAATGAAAGAGACAGACATGAGGTCATCCTCTTCTTGCAGGAGACACCCGTCATTGGTTTTGCTTCGTTGGAATAACCTGTGCGGTAAAATTAAGTTTATCATTTAAATTATTACGTTAATTTGCCTCCTTTTATAAGTTTTGTATTATTTGTTCAGAATCATAACGCCTAAGTGGCAAACTATCCGACTATGCTAATTAATTAGCAAATTTGTCAAAAATAATTAGTAAGCTTTGGACGTTTTGTGACTTAGGACATTATGACCAAAAATAGTTTTAAAGTACATATAATAACACACACAGAAGCATATAATAATTGGTTAAAAGCAGTTTGAAATAGTTATTTCTTAGTAGTGTTTCAAGCGTGCTAATAACAGAAAAAGACATCTATAATAAATTAACGAAACACTCCAAAAATAATATATTATCATAAGCAACGACGCTTAGTACAAGAATTCTCTTTTTTATTCTCTCTTTTATTATAGACATAGGTCTATATAGATTTTAACTCCTTTAATATATCTTTTATAAATGTGATTAAAAAATTTACATGTCGACAAGTATAGGTTCAGCTATAGTTACAACGAACTAGGTACAAGAATAAATCTTGAACTTTGTCCTTTTTTCTCGCGAAATTTTGGAAAAAAAAACACTCTGTCTACTGTTAAATACAAAAACGAGGACGTCGGCTGAATATAACATTCAACATTATCTTTTCGTCAAAATACAAAAACTATGCGTTGCAATTTATTATTATTTGTTAACCAAATATTACAAGAACAAAAAACGAGTGAAAAGAGAATAAAGCAAAAAAAGACAAATATACATGACACTGCATTCTAAGCGACATACTATGAATCTTTTAGACATGACTGCATTAATACGTAAACATGAGTTATCATATTAATTAGAAAATATACAATATTATGATCCTTCTAGATCTAGATTGAACCCTCAATAAACCTTCTTCATGGTCTTCAAAACCCCGTTTGGAATAATCATAGCTATTGTTACAATTAACCTAGAGACACGATTTATGTAGTGTTTGAAAGCTGAAATGATACAGATTGAAATAAGCACTAGAAAACAATACCATATAGGGAGTATTTTTTGTATAAAAAATGGATTTAATTTAAAAAAAAACAAAATTAACGCTTTATTTCTCCTTTATTTTTTTTATCACTAAAATGACCCCCTTTTGCGCTCTGCCTCGTATGTGCACTTTGAATACTTACTCATATATTACTTAACTTTAATACTACTCGTCAATTTTAATTTGCCATAATTGCAATAAATGGTATAAAAACAATTTGATCATGTTTACATATTTATACAGGACGTTGAATAAATGTACATACAATAATTGTTATAATAACCAGCAAACGCACACAACAAGGAACCCTTACAATTACCAACAGGGCCATTTTCAATTTTTAAAACAGTGAAAAATCACAGAATCCCGTACCGCCCCACCCTAACGCACGCACACAACTAGAACTACAAAATGCAACTACCTACGTAGTAGAGATCCGACTAGACCTTTAAGAGTGCTGTTTTCCATGAGCTCTTCTTGCTGGTGCGACAGAAAACATGTGTGTGAGTGAGACAGATGATGCAGTGCCGTGATAGATGTGTCATCTCGTGGATTGGCAATAGAATATTAGCTAAATACAGATTTTTCAATAGCCGGACAATTTTATGTGCAAAATTAGTGTAGCAGATCCACAGAATACGGAACAGTTTTATTTTCTATAAAAATTGTTCTGTGATATTTATTTTTCTAAAATAATATATCTAGCTTTGGCAAATCGGCTCTTCCACGAGCCATAATAATATCACAGTCGTAAAATAGTATATGTCTGAGAGATCGTGCAGTCTGAAATTGCACATTATTTTTGTACATTTCACATAATTGTTTAAAGTGTGGAAATATGATATTTATTGCAATCATCCACACAAATAAATCCATAAAAATAAAAATTTAATACCGAAGCGCATGTACAAGTATGCTCATTACTTTAGAACGGCTGCACCTTGTTTTTGTTCGATTTGTTGATGGCACAAGGTTCGTAAAGAACATGATTGAAAAATTGTACGAAAACGTTAGAAATTTTCCATTTAAAAAGTGTAACTGACAGATTGACTTTCAGTTGTTCACAGTCTCTTACAATGTTTTTTTTTTGAAAAGGTCTCCAAAAAAGTCTTATGAAGAGCTTCAAGCTCAACCAAATAAACTAAAAATTTCTAGATAATCGAAACGTCTCGCTGAGGTATATACATACAGTGTACTGTTAATTAATTTGGTCAATAAATGGTTCTTTTCTTTTGCCAATCCAGGAAATTTTACATCTATGGTCGGTGTTTAGAACAACACAGAGGGGGACGCCGTGGCATCATAGATTACAATAAAGTTGAATTTTATCAGTTAATTAAGTTGATTACTTCTTAATTCTTACAGCCGGTTGCACCAAGTTTTACTTACGTTATACGATTTCGTAAAAAGTAACAACTTAATACCTAAAAATGGGTCGTTTCACTATTAAATATATGATTCACGCCGTACATTTAAGCTTTTTAAACGTAAAGGATAAAATAAAACTACAATTGAAACTAGATTATGGTGCAATTCATACGTATTTATATTGTTACTTTTACGAAATCGTAAAACGTAAAATATAAAATTTGGTGCAACCTGCCATTAGTGTTTTTCATATATTTATAAAGGACTTTATAAATTTTTTTCAATAGATAGTGTTTACGAGTAGGCCACTTGCAATTTTTTTTATATACTTTTTCTCTGCTTTTTGGTAAATTCCACTATTTCAAACTTTTGGAAGTAGAGGAGATCTATACCAGTGAGGACTTACACTAAGGCAAAGGGAAATATACGCATTCGGCTACTACCATCTGTGTTGTTCTGATAAGAATACATAAAAAAATACTTAAGTATACATATAAAACAATAGAATAAGACAGCTAGTAAAATAGATTTTTTAGACATGCTAACAAATCGAACATTTATGAAAGTGATAATCAAAACTTCAAGTATCTAACTAAAATAAAACTATAGTCTGTGTGAGTTCGTGCACGTCATAGACCAAACAACCGTCACACAGATGACAAAACGATTAATACAACCTAGCAATTTTGTGACATTACATAAATAAGATTTTAGACTTATTTTCGTGGAAAACTCTAAGGCAACAATGGCCTCGGCTCATACCAGTCATTAAAATTGACGTGAATGATTTCGCTTTATTTCGAATTTCACTTTTTCTGTTGACACATTACGAACCTGGAATTAATTATTTGAAAAAAGACCTGAACGTCTATAAAATCCACAAGAATGTAGATAACTACATAAACAATCATATTTGTGCCAAATAGAGAGGATCTAGAATGTTACATGCATAATGTTCCTATTTTCTTATTTTGTCCCTCACAATGCAGCATTAAAATCGGCAAAGATACCAGTACCAGCGCCCACTATACCAGTCATCACACCACTCTATCAATCAATCTAGGGCATATTGATCAGACAAAAAAAATCGTGGGGCGTAGCTTAACCTGAGTAAATGTGGTAATAGCATTTTATAATGATATGAGCGGTTGACTGTTGATAGACATTTCAAGCGCCCCACGATTTTATTATTTTATCTGATCAATGCCCTAGCACACCACAGACACTCCATACAACGTTCGCAAATCAATTACCTATTATTACTACTTAAGCAGATGACGTTTGTACACGCGCAAATGTGTGCGTGGAATCTAGTAGGGCTGAATGCGCGGTTATCAATCGAAATGACGCGGGAAGAGCAGCGGCTGCCTTCTCTTTTACCCGCATAGCGCTGTCTCTGTTATCGGCCGGCGCTCGCGTCTACTCGCCCGAGCGATCGCGCGCACCCTTGATTATGTGTCAGTGATGTCTACAACGAAGTGCGGCGTGGGGCGAGGTATTTGAAATGAGTGCGGGGAGGTGAGTGGCCGTTCTGTTCGTAGTACTATTATATATTCTGTGGCCCTAGATTGATGAGAAGTGTGGTGTGACGTCTGGTATGCAAAAAGGAGCAACGGAATGTATTTTTTAATACCTAATAAGTGACGGATATTTCCTATTTTATACAATTGCAAATCATAGTAAATGTCCAATACTCACTTGCTTAAAGGCGAAGCCCCTAAATCATCAGCTACCAACCGCTCGTCTAAGCCTCTATGGACAGACACCGAGTCCAACTCCTCTATGTGGATGGACTGGAGGTATTCGGGTGTTCTTAGCTGTTCTATCGTTGGCTTCTTGAAGCTGAAACAAAAAAACAGTTGTACATATGCCAATTGTATATTTTAAATTACCTACAATGCAAGTCGATAAAAATACTTTTTTTATCATATTTATTCGATGCGATACTCCCCATTGAAAAATAGAATGAAGTTTACCTCCAAGTATAAAGTCCTGCCCTGCGAGCATGGACTTGTCGATCGACATTATATCGATCGACAAAAGCATCTGTCCTTTTCACTCCTTAGCAATATCTGTCAAATTTATCGATTTTTGTCGAGTATGTCGATCTTAGCTGTCACATTTTGTTTATCGAGTGTGCCATGCTCGCAGGGCTGGTTTTGTATCAGTATACACTAGGCAAATCAAAGATCAAATTATACCGACGTCTATAGGTGCCTTTCGAATGAGCTTAGAGCGATGAGAGCGGTGTGAGCGCTCACAACTGTTTCGAATGGGATATCGCGCTAACATCGACAAATGACAGTTAGCCATTTGGAACGATAGTTTGCGCGCTGACGACGCTGCTGCCGTTTCCTCAGACGTAGACATCCATTAGCTTGACAATTAATTTTCAGCAATAGCACATAATTTTTGCATCTAACCATTTTTAATGGGCACTTAGGTAAACAACAGAAAAATTAGTCCACTACTGTATTATTGGCCTCATCCCCACAATATCTTAATGTTGGTAGTTTATAATGGCTGACATTGACACTTGGGAGTCGTATGACAGAACACTCACAACGATTACGATGCGAGGTATGGTCGTCGTAAACGCAAGATGGCGAACGTAATGCCGTCATCGATGACGTCAGGTTGGATGCTGTGAGCGCGATCACGGTGATTCGAAACGACTTTTAGCGCGCTGATATGTATATCATCGCCATTCGGAACGCACCTTATGACGCATGTATCGAGTTGTATTGTGTATCGTATCAGAGTGGCATATCGATACGCGAATACGTGCGCATACGTATTATGAAACGCGTCGGCGATAGAGGATGGGGCAAATGATACATACTCTGGTTTAACGATTAAAATAAACAAATGCCATAGACAAACTTACGTTTTGAGCAGTAGACTCGAACACACTACGGAGACGGAGCTCATCGCCATTGCAGCGGATGCCATCCAAGGCTGTCAATTATATTGATATTCATTAATCGTAGTGGGGTTATTGAAAAGAAAATGCTTCATATCTATTTATATCAATTATTTGTGTAGCTGGTTGCATCGTCCATAAGAATCCTTACTATCGAAGACTACCATTACTCTTTTGTGTGTATTCTTGTTACAATTCTTGCCATTACAACTTGCAATATACACAAAACAAAAAAATAACACCATAGCAGTGGTATTTAATGTCCTCTTCTTCAACATACCATATCAAAATTGTGTAATATCGTGGCACTGTGGCATACATTTTTTTTTCTAAAAAAAAACCCTCATTTCGATAAAAAAATATCGAAAGCAATGGCCGTGTGGTTTAAGTTTCCCTTGCCTTAAACTCACATAACGTCAAAAAAATCTAAAGCCACGGCAGTAGGGTATCTATTTCATTTGCTCAAAAAAAAAGAGCACCACAAACAATGAAGGTAACGTTAGGCCACGGCAGTATGGCGTACCGTCTCCTTTGCTCAAAATCTACCGGCTGTCACTGTCACTCACCTGCAGCTGCACGCCGAGGGAGGCGAACGCGCCGCTCGCGAGCGGTATGCCGAGCAGGTTGTACACGGACGCGAACAGAAAGTTCAGTCTTATCCTTCTTACGGTCGTCCGGGATAGCTCCAGACATGCCACTACGTCCAGGAGATCGTTCTGTTGGGTTTTAGAGCAGACGGAATAAACATAATGTGAATGTGTGTGTGTGTGTGTGCGTGTGCGTGCGTTCTCACAGTGTGTGTAAGAGGGAATATGTAGGTTTATGCCAGAGCATCAGTGTGTATGGTACGAGTATATGAGTACATCTCTGTCAATGTTAAATTTGTGAAAGGATTGTCTTTTTTTCCTTGAATATAGTAGGAAAAAAAAGGAGTTTATACTTTTTTTAAATTAAATATTATTACCTAATATTTAATTTAAAAAAGTATGTTTAGTTTCAATGAACTTCCAACAATGAACCTTTTATAAGAAATCGCTGTATTTGGATTTCATGAATGTTAAAATTACTTAATATCTGTAATATTTCGACAGAAATTAAGAAAAAAATATTATGAAATTGTTTATTACAAAGTATCAAAATCACCATGTTGAACTAAACTACATGGGGACATTGTATCAGTGTTGCTACTTGAAAAAATGTCAGGTTCATGTTTCGTGTGTCAGACTCTACTAATATTATATAGCTGAAGAGTTTGTTTGATTGTTTGTTTGTTTGATTGTTTGTTTGTTTGATTGAAGGCACTAATCTCAGAAACTACTGATTCAAATTGAAAAATTATTTTTGTGTTGAATAGTTCATTTATCGAGGAAAGCTATGGGCTATATAACATCACGCTACGACTAATTGGAGCTGAGCATCAGTGAATAATGTTGAAAAAACGGGAAAAAAAATTATGGCAAAGCGTAGTTCGCGGGCACAGCTAGTGTATGTATGTTTGTAAGCCTGTTATTATTCAAGTATATTCTATGCGTCTAAGCACTATTTTATCTTGGTGCTACCGGCCGTTAGTATTTCATATAGCAATAACACACTGGTGCATGACTAGATAATCACTCACCCTCATCAGCACAAGGTCTGCCGCTTCCACAGCCACGTCAGTCCCGCTGGCGATGGCTATTCCGACGTCCGCTTGCGCTAACGCCGGAGAATCGTTAACACCGTCACCCACCTGACGAAACAAAGGACACAATGAATATCAACAATCTAAATTAAAATCTATACAAATAAATAAAACTGAAGTGACTGTTTGTAATGTCAAAATAACAAATTGTTACTAAATCGGTATGAATGTATATCGAGTACCAATAACAAAAACACAATTTAAAAAAATGTTGTCTGTCTGTCTGTTTGTTCCCGCTAATCTCCGGAACGGCTAGACCGATTTTGACGGGACTTTCACTAATAGATAGTTAATTATATAAGGTACGAGTATAACATAGGCTACTTTTTACTAAGAGTTACTATTCCACGCGGACGAAGTCGCGGGCACAGCTATCCTACATAAATGTAAACATCGGACATCACTTTTGTTTTCTAAAATCCGATTATGTATTAAATAATATAATCGTTGCAGTTTTAACAACTCTGCAATAGTTGTTAAAATCCCTAATTTGAAATTGTACAATAGCATCTATAGTAAAAATCGAAAGAGAAATCATTAAAATAATTATTGTTTCGACAGCGCGCCTGTGTTTACCGGGCTGTCAGTACTTCGTAAGACAAAGACGACGTTCTACGAATCGTGATTTAACGACTATCCCTTTTCATAGCTTGATGCGCATTATATACAACCGGGTACTGTTTAACAGTATTGACAGAAAAACAAAACCCTTGGGCTATCTCATAAGACAACAATCGCGTATCTGAGCGCACAGAATAGACATTAAACATTAACTACAGTTGCAGCACGCTATGATGGCCGTTTGACATATTACAATCGTGATGTGAAATGTCAATTTATTCTCAAAAAAAATATAATCAAATCTATAAGTTGCTCTATTATGTTGCTCTGAATAGTACAACAATTTGCTCCTTCAAATGTAATTATTAATTAATACGAAACTTCATTAGTGGACAAACGTCAAAACGGCCATCATAGCGTGCCGATATTATAGTGACTCACCATTGCAACTTTCTGCCCTTGCTCTTGCAGTTTCTGTATCTTGGCCACTTTGTGGGAGGGCAACACCTCGGCGTACACTTTGTTTATCCCCACCTATAAAAAGATATTTTTCTATATATTTTTTAAATTAATATTAACACCCTTAGTCTACTAACCAAGCCAAGCCAGAAAGCTTCTGGCACCAAGGGTATTCGAGTACCATGGAGACGTATTATACAAGGTGTTTTGGTCAATATCAAGTCGAATATTTCTTTTGTCAGACCCCAACTATTTGTATGGGGGTTTTAATTTTACAATTTCGAAATTTCAGTGATGCCATAACTTTTATATGACTATGTTAACACGGGTAGGTTTCGGCTTGATAGGGTATTGACCAAGCATTGTGTATATGTTACGGTCAAAGTAAATAATCGGAGATTAATTACCGGTTAAAGTGATTAACCTAAACTCACTCGAATTACCTTAAATATAGTTGGATAGACCACCCAGAACCAACTCGGGGCACCTCAAACACAGTTGCGGATAGGTTTAGTTATTTTTTTATGACCACACAGAACCGACTTATGCAACTTGAAACATAGTTGGTTGGGTTAGGTTAGAAGCGGGAGGGTTTGTTGGGTATTATTAATCACTTTAACCGGTCATTATTAATAATCACCGATTACTTACTCTGACCGTCTTTGAGGTAAGTAAATTGATGAAATAAAAATTGAAGTCACATCTTTCTCGTCGCTAACAGAGATATTTCCAGTCATCCATTCATTTTTACGCATACTTACCTGCATTACTATTGCTACGGCGGTCTTGTTATTGTACCATTGGCAGGACATGTACAGACCAAAAATTGACATTCATTTATTTACTCACTTGCCTCGCCATGGCTACCGTGACCTGACAGTTGGCTAAAGCCACTCATTCATTCATTCACTCACTCACCTGCCTCGCTATGGCGACCGCGGTCTTCCTATTATCTCCCGTAAGCAGGCACACTTGGAGACCCATCTTCTTGAGACAATAGATCGCTAGATGAGCCTCCGGTTTCACTTGATCAGCCACTCCGATGGTGCACACCAGCTGATCTGTGTATGAAATTCGCGATTTAATAGTTATATACTTATATTTACATTAACCTCAATAAAATTAATCATTAATGTTTTAATGACATACGAAAGTTTAAGACGATGTGTGGGTGGGTGTTTGTTACTCTTAAATATACAATATTTGCTTAACAATTTTTACATTACAGACATTATGTCCCCGTTTAATAGGTCACTCACCATTTATAGCAGCTAATACAGCAGTCCTTCCCAACTCCTCATCCCTCATGAGAGCCTCGCACACACTCCTTGGAACAGTGACGCCGTTTCGGGACATCCACTCCCGATTGCCGATCAGGACTATGTGCTCTATTTCCTGGAAACAAACTCAGTTGTTAATCGACTTTAAAATAATTACGATCATAAACGACATCAGGCAAAGTCCTTTGAAAAAAAAACCAAGGATATATAGCAATTCTAGTGTTTATAAAATATAGGTTTTAAATTAGTTATTCATAAAAAATATTTCGTATTGAACAAAGGTTGTACACCTTTGTACAATACGAAATATTTTTGAGAGTTATTTATGTTTAAAACGTTTTTTTTTGTAACCCCGATACTTTAAAACGACGGCGTGGCTATTCGGACCCGGGTTCCTATAGAAGTCTATTGCTATTCGGACCTAATAGAAGCGTTATCGTTTGTTTCATGCTCCGCTTGCAAAAGTCAATTATTTAAATAAAATCCACCTCGTCGCCATTCTTTCTCGCCCGGATCCGAATAGCAATAAAGACTTCTAAAGGGCCCAAGGACCGTATAGTTCGCAAATGCTATGCGAACCATAGTGAATTATTATCGAAAAAACTTTTCGGGATACTTAGGATCAAACTGAAAACTGTAGGTTTGATTAGATATTGTGGGCATGAAACTGAAATGAAACTGCATGTTTCATGCTCCGGGTCCGAATAGCAATCGTCTTCTATAGGGACCCGGATCCGAATAGACACAGCATTTTTCAATAATTTATTTTAGCGAAATTTGCTGCTGTTTTATGATTCATGTAAATACAAATTATTTATAGGAGACAGAATAATGTTTATACACTTTTGGGTCCCATGTACCTGATGTCCTTTATCGATTTGTAGTAGGTAGTTGGGCACATGGCCTTGTTAGCCATGTGCAAGCAAAATTGTTGGGTAATTTTTCTACCCCTATAAGAAGAAAGAACAACTTGATATGGTGTCAATCGAGGTGGTGATCACTTCTATACTCCCTATATCTTCTATACGCCCTATCCATTCCTCATGCTAAAAACTAAAAACATCCTCCGTTCTAAGGCTGTCTCTAAACTATTAAACACTTTAGTTCTCCCTTTTTAATAGTTTCACTTTCCCCTCCTGTTAAACAACCACCGTCCCAATCACAATCGTTACAATACCCCTATTGTCCTCATTCTAAAACAACACTCTCTTCCTCCTCATCAGTATAACACTCCTTTTTAGCTCACTCTGTTAACTGGCTCCCGTCCCCAACCTTTTAAACAACACCTGTTCCAGTTCCATATAACACACCTGTTATTATCAATAAAAAACAACTCCCTATTTTTCCCCATTAATCTCTCTCTCTAGTTCACTCTGTTTAGTGCCCCCCTCCATCAACTCATAATACACAAATTTTTTATCTTCTCCACCTTTATAACACTCTCTAACTTTTCCACTCCTGACATAAAAACCCACTATCCATTTTTATTCTAAATTCACCACACCTACCTCAGGGGAGTCCTCAGTTCTGATGAGCGAAGTTAGTCTGACAGCGGCCTGAGCGGAGCTTAGCGCCGCATCACCGTCACCAGCCACCACTTGGACGGTTACACCCTCCAGGTCGAACGAGGAACCCGCCCTGTTGAATTACACACATAATATATGTATATTATATAGGTGAGTCAATCCATGCCTTAATGCAAAGTTTACATGATAGCATTTTTTTAATGGAAACATTTCGTTACTGATATGAGTGGAGAGACCGAGCGAGGATCTGTGCGAAAGATGAGCGGAGACTAATCGAGGCTGGAGTGACCGAGCAATGGATGAATAAAGGAGGGATCAAGCGAGGTCAAGTGCGAAGGATGAGTGGAGGGACCAAGCTAGGACGTGTGCGAGAACCGAGTAAGGACATGTGCGAGGGCTGAGAGGAGAGAGAGAGAGAGAGAGACTGAGCGAAAGTGTGTGCGAGAAATGAGTGGAAGAGCCGAACAAGATGTGCGAGGCACGAGTGAAGGGACCGAGGATGTGTGCGAGAGATTTTGTGTGCTTGTTCAGATAATCAAAATAAATAACTTTTACTATGGGGTCAATCTTGAAATCGCGAAAAAAATTAGCTGTTCCATACTAATGTTCCACATCCACTCAACTGAAATGTACTGTGTGCGTTGAATAATAACATATCTTTTTTAAAGATTTTTTTATTCAATATTTATGAAGAGAATCGGTTTTTTCTGCAGTGATTTTTTATGATTGACGTTACTATGCGCCTTAAGGATAGACCAGTGTGGGTGTGCGGAGTGCGAGTTTTATCGAGCTTTACTCGATCACACGCATCGAACGCGTAAACGCGAATATGTATGGAATTAGAGCAGTGCCATCTAGTAGTCACTAGATGAAGCTGTCTCATTTCATAGCGGCTACTAGATGGCGCTGCTCTAATTCCATACAAATTCGCGTTAACGCGTTCGATGCGTACGATCGAGTAGAGCTCGATAAAACTTGTACTAGGCACTCAGATGTGCTAATGTATTTCGGGATTTCATGATTGGTTCCATATTAAACTTGTTTAGTTTGATTGTCTGAACTTTTAGAGCAGGAGTCAAATTGAAGCACACACAATTTGACTCGTACTCTAAAAGTAGCCCTGTACTCTAACTGTATAGTTACAAAAAGAGTTCACCATTTATTCATACACACCTGGCGTTGTTAAGCACGTTGGCCATTATATGCGGCACATCCCCCCCGGGCCTGGCCTTGAGTCTCGCCCTTAGCCCGCACCCGGGCGCGGCAACAAAACCCACGCACTTCGGCAGGGTGGCATCTCCCACCACTGCGCTGCACCACTTCACTATCGCTGCGGGATAGGTACGAAAACGTTTTTTAAGCTGAACGTGAACGCACAGTAATTTGTCAGCGTCGTACGCACCGTACGCGCCGCATTTTGTATGAAATAATATGAAACGTCGCACATTTGACCCGCATCAACCGCACCGCGAGCGCCGAATTTCAAAAATGCATGGTAGGTATCATCATCATCACAGCTCATATACGTCCCCACCGAGGGGCACGAGCCTACCCTAACTAGTTAGGACGATTAGGCCTTAGTCAAACCACGCTGGCCCAGTGCGGATTGGTTGACTTCACATACACCTTTGAATTACTTCGCAGGTGTATGCAGGTTTCCTCACGATGTTTCCTTCATCGTAGGAGCGTCAAATAAATGTACATATGAAATTCGTGAAACGAAAAACACATTGGTACATGGCAGGATCGATCGCGGGCCTCCCGATTCTACTCGGGGCAGTTTCCAGTGTCCAGGCCACAGCGCCACCGATGCTCTTCAATCGGGTGCTAACCCGATTACTTTTTTCCGTAATAAGCTTAACGGTAGGTATCCGTTAGTCTCATTACGGTAAAAAGTGGTTACTAAAAATTTCTTAATCAGAATATTGACTTTTTTCGAACCCCAGGGATTAGCCCAATGACCTTGCGAATAGCAATTGCACTTGTGGCAAACATAAATGTGAAATGCAGTGAAAAAAAGTGAACATTTAAATCCAACTTGAAATAGGCTCTCTTTACTCGTTCACATTTTTATACCACCACAAAATGACACCCTTTCACAATTACCTATAGCTGATATGATAAGAACAATGAATACATACAACTCGTGTGATACAATAATAGAACTCACCGGAAGCTACAGGATGTTCAGAATTAAGTTCAGCGCTCAGCAAACAGGACAGTATAAATGGAAGCGAGGCAGGCGAGCCAGTGAGCAAAGACAGTCCAGCCACCGTAGTACACCCGCGAGTTATGGTTCCAGTCTTATCGAATATCACAGTTTTCACCTGAAAAATACAGTAAAATTTTGCATCACTGTTAAACATCATACACTTTTATTAAGATTACTTATTAATTTCTCTTTCAGAATACTTACAATATTGAATTACTTCCTTTATAAGTGCATTCGTATTAAGCCGGCTTTTGACTATGGGATATAATGTAATATATATTACATTTTGAGATATAATATTTTATCGCTTGCCATACTTTTTTACGAGACCGTTCTCACTGTGCTATAATATATATTACACCCCAAACTGTAAATATTTTTTCGCCCGACCGAGCTATATTTGAAGGCGATTTATGCGGTATATATTTTACCTCACGTTCCCGCACACCGCACCTCTGCCCCTGCCTCGCCTTCATTTCGAATCGTGACGGTCATGCGCCTCTCGCCTCTCTTAGCGCCTTTTACCGAATGTTCCATGGGGAATGCTCTGAGGAGCTCTTTAACCTTATCCCTCCCTCTCCATTCCTTAACAGAAACACGCGTAAGGGCCTTCGGAGTCATCCGTACACTGTGTCCTCCTTTTCACACCGTACCAAGAAATTCCAAGATTCCTTCTTCTGTCGTTCATCCCACACTTGGAATTCTCTACCTGCGCACTTGTTTCCTCCATCCTACAACATGGGTTCCTTCAAAAGAGGCGTGAAAAAGCATCTTTTGGGCCGGCAAGGGGCGGGCAGGTAGGAGAGTGGATGTCGTCCCTACTCTATCTGTCAACTCATTTGGGCCTCTTTCACCGCTTAACATCAGGCGGGAGGAGGTCATTTGCCGGGCCATCCATAAAAAAAAAAAAAAAAAAAAAAAAAAAATTAAACCATTCAATTGCTCATTCACTTTCCTAAGTACAAGATAAATGGTACTTAAGAAGAACTCTGTGCAGTTTGTACTGTATTAAGACTTTAATTATTCGTTTGTCTCCCTTCCCTAATGCATTCATTCACTTACCTTATGAGCATTCTCCAATGGTTCGGCGCCCTTAATTAGAAGTCCTTTCTCCGCTCCCACTCCCGTAGCCACCATCACAGCGGTGGGGGTTGCCAGTCCCAGGGCACAGGGGCACGCTATCGCCAGCACCGAGAGCGCGAAGTGGAACGCAGTCTGGACTATCAACTCCCAGCGCGAGAACGATGATAGGTAAGCGTCCTAGTGGAACATCGCAGTAATCATAGCGAGAGTTGTAGAACGTGGTAAGCGAAATGAATGTAGTAATCTTAAAAAGAATTTAGTAATCTTCTGTTTTAACCGATGCATAAAGAGGGGTGTTATAAGTTTGACCTGTCAGTCTGTGTGTGTGTGTGTCTGTCTGTGGCACCGTAGCTCCTGAATCAATGAACCGATTTGAGTGCGGTTTTTTTTAAATCGAAAGCCTTGTTTATCGTGGTGGTTCTTAGGTATGTTTTATGAAAATCGGATTAGCAGTTCAATAGCTACAAGCACTTTGCCATGACGAGGTAGCTATTTTTAATAGCTCCATTTTGGATCAATTGGTATCTATTAGAATTATTTAGAAATTTGAAAAGAATGAAAAAAAAAATTTAAAAAGCCCCTACTTTTAATCAAGTTATAAAAGGAGCTAAAAATAATCTTTGAAATGTTTAATTTTTTTTAAGCCCACATTCTTGGCGATCCGATGAATCCGAAACCGATCCTGCTGGGTTTCTAGCGGACAGCTATTACCTTAAGGGTGTCCTGCTGATCGAATAGTCATCAGGGCACAGATTAGATAATAGCTACTACGTAACAGACACACCACGCCCATAGAAACGCTCGAATCGCTGGGCGAATAATAGCCACAATAGACAGACAAAAGTCGCTGCAAGAATAAACGTACTCTACGGCGCGCGCGGATAATCGACATTACCGTATGCACTGTGTTTGTGCGACATCAAGCGATAGCGGAAGGGTTGTACTTGAATCAAAATGCGACGCGTATCTCTGCGTTCGCGCATGAGTTGTGGGAAGCGTAGGGTACGTGCGCGTTATAATTAGGATTTTATACAGGGTAATAATAAAAAAACCGGCAAAGTGCGAGTCGGACTCGCGCACGAAGGGTTCCGTACCATTGACTAGGTAAACAACAGTAGGTACTCAAATTTCATATTTATTATTGAAGTAAATATACAATTAAGTATTTTGTGAATATTTCAAGGTCCGTACCTGTTACCATTTATTGATATTGAGCAAAAAAGGGCAAAAAATCGCCTTTGTTGTATGGGAGCCCGCCTTAAATATTTATTTTGTTTTGTTTTTAGTATTTGTTGTTATAGCGGCAACAGAAATACATAATTTGTGAAGTTTCAACTGTCTAGCTACCGCGGTTCTTGAGATACAGCCTGGTGACAGACAGACGGACGGACGGACAGACAGAGAAGTCTTAGTAATAGGGTCCCGTTTTTACCCTTTGGGTACGGAACCCTAAAATATTAATAATATCTTGTTTATTTACTTAAACATTGTTTAGTAAATAAAATAGCTTAAGAAATAACAATACCAATATAATAATTGTAATTATTAACCTATATAAAATCCTAGTATATAACACGTGCGGCAACCCTCTGCCGAACAGATCGCCAGCGAGCTACACATCTGTACGTGCACTTATCTCGCCGCATTGCGCGTATGTGGTAGCCCTAATCAGGGGTTCAAGCCGGAACTGGGAGTGACGCAAAGGCCGCGTTCCGTTTCACGATTATAGTGACCATTAGCACTGTGAGCGCGCTAACAGGCGGCCCGTTTCGCGACAACAGCGTTCACGTTGGATGTGATGACGTCATTGATTGCGTCACAAACAATGTTTATAGTGCTCAGGCCGAATTCGTCAGCACCGTGAGTCAAATGTCATTGTCAAGTTGATATTTTGTTTTGGTTCGCTAGTTCGATAGTTAAAAATTAGTCTGTAATACATGTAAATATCCTAAATAATTAATTAAATATAAGAAACAAATAACGACATTAGAATAACCAGTTTTTTTTTGAAGAAGAAAACAAAGCAGTTTACCTCAAACTATCTCCTGAAGACGCTAAAAGAGCAGAAAATGGTAAAAGGTACAAGGCAAAGAAAAACTGCTAAAGCTTTGATATCACAAAATACAATTAAAATTACGTGTTAAATTCTTTTTGAGGTTATGTTTGTTTTGATATTATTGACATAAGCGCGTTCACGATCGTTCCGAAACGATAGCATGCCATTGGCATCATTATTGATTCGGTCCGGGCGTGAGCAGTCTGAGTACTGTGAGTAGTGTAATCTGGAAACGGAACGGGGCCAAACTGAGCGACCTTCTGAGGCTAGGATGCTTACGTTCGTCGTGTAGTGGAGGGCGGGGGGGAAGCGACCGGGTAGTCTGTACCTAGTATATCGCTTATTATGGGTTCTAAAGGATGACATACAAGTTAATTATATTAGCTATCCATCTAGCCTGCGAGGATAGATGGATAGGTTATTTTTAAGCAAAAACTATTGGACGTATTTTAATGAAAGTCGCGGTATGTAGAAAGCTTAAAAATGTCTATCTATGTCCAACTCACCGGAGTAATGTTCCTGATGGTCTGTATGTTAATGGCCCCGCTGATCATCCAGCAGACCAGCGTGAGGAGCGACAGGAACATCACCAAGGGGACGAAGTACCTGCGTAATATCAGGGATGTAAGGACAGGTTTAGGCAGTAGTATAAATTGAAAAATACTCTCGTTACATCTATGCTGGAGTAAGCTTTTAAATATTGTGACGCATGAAGCAGCAAGACAGCTCTCTCCCACTAGCGCTATACAGGGTGTAAAAAGACCGAACTCGAAGTCGAAACCCACTTATTGAACCCATCGTCAATATCATTTTTGATATCTAGACCATATCTGGGAAATTAATAGTTATCCAGATATTTAAGTTTAAAGTGACCATAATTTACGGGGGTTTTACACCAAACTGTTTGGAACATTATTTGTTAATTTTCGTCCAAAGAAACATCGAAGAAAAAATCTGTATTTATTAACAAATAAATATTTTTAATTTACAATGCGTAGTGTATTTACTGCTGACTCACGCAGATGATATCCGTAGCGCGCGAGCGCGCGTTACATTGCGTAGATCTTTTCGCAGTTGTATTTTAAAAACTAACAATAAATTTCGTTTCCCATCAATAATGTTTTTTGTACCTTAATTTTAATGGTCTAAATGCGCAGTCACGGGCATCGTTATGGGTCTTTTTACATCCTATATACATAGAAAAAATAAATGATTGATTACAAATTTTCGTTATCAATAGCTCTCCAAAAAACAGATCAATTTATGCATTGCCACGAAATGCAGTGTCGCATTTTTCAAAAAATATTCTGTACAGGACCTTCTTATAGGTGCAGTCAGCAACACGTCAAGCTTTACATTTGCATTACGAAAGCTGCCGCTATTACGAGCGACATAAGAGCGGTCTTGAGGTCAACATGTAAAGCCTAGCGTGTTGCTATGTGTACAACACGCAGACCACGTTTCAACTCATCGCATCACTTACCCGGCTATAGTATCGGCCAGCCGCTGCACCGGCGCCTTACTGCTCTGCGCCTCCTCCACCAGTCGCACTATTTGCGCGAGAGTACTTGCCTCCCCCGTGTGCGTCGCTCGCATCAACAGGGCGCCGTGTTGATTGATACTGCCGCCTATTACTAGCGATTCTAAAGGAAAGCTTGTTTCATTAGTAAAGGCTCCGATTTATTGAAATTAAGTATCTAAATTATGATCAGAAACATGGCATCAGTAAGGACTACTGAGGCCATGTTTGAAATAATAAAAGTTATTCACATAATAACAAAAAAATATGTTAAAACACTAATATGACATAGGCCAACTGTCACATCCTGGCCCTCTTATCCCCCTCGCACATCTTCGCTCGGCCGCTCCATTCATCTCTCGCACACACTCTTGCTCGGTCCCTCAACTCATCCCTCACACGCAGCTTCAATCGGTCCCTTCACGCATCCCTCGCATGCATCCTCGCTCGGTCCCTCCACTTACCCCTCGCAAGTATCCTCACTCCGCCCTTTCACTTATCCCTCGCACGCATCCTTGCTCGGTCCCTCCACTCATCTCTCACACATGTCCTTGCTCAGTCCCTCCACTTTTCTCTCGCACACATCCTTGCTCGGTCCCTCCACTCACCCCTCGCACGCATCCTCGCTTGGTCTCTCCACTTATCTCTCGCACATGTCCTCACTCAGTCCCTCAACCTATCTCTCGCACAGATCCTTGCTCGATCCCTCCACTGATCGCTCGCACACATCCTTGCTCGGTTCCGCCATTGATTGCTCGCACACATCCTCGCTTAGTCCCTTGACTCATCTCTCGCACACATTCTTGCTCGGTCCCTCCACTCATTTGCAATGCATTGTGCAATTTGACACTTACCTACATTTTTGGCTACAGGCATAGATTCCCCAGTGATGAGGGATTCGTCGCACATACTCTGTCCCGATATCACCTTCCCATCCACCGGGATCTTCGCTCCGGGCACCACCTACACGGAAAGAGTCATAATTTAGTTTTATATAAAAAGAAGAAAAAGAAGAGTTGAAGAATTCAACTTCCATTAACTCAGTTGGCGGTCGCCCGGTTATTAAAGAAGTTTTTCAAGTATTTCTCTTGATTTTCGGAGATTATAAAAAGTTGTATTGTGAAAATTTGTCGGTACTTATTAAATAGCATGTACTGACTGAACGACTGAATAATCATCGCTAAGCATATACTATTGATGCTAGATCTCGTAAAGTAAGGATTTTATTCTACCCTCATAGAGGGCAAAATAGGACATAAAGCTTGTACATACAGAAAATGATTTTGTCTTTTTACTGGATTTTCATAGGCTGGCTGATTTACTTTGAGGAAAAAACCCTAAATCAAACAGCGGGCGGAAACTAGATAAATAAATACACACCTTAAGTACATCTCCCCTCTGCACCAGGTCCACTGGTATGCTCTTCTCACTCAGTACGTTGTCTTGTTCATCCATCGTGACTAGAACTGCTTCCGTCGCCTTTAGGGACAGAAGCTTCGACAAGGCCTCAGACGTTTTACCCTACAATTTTTTAATAATAAATCAATAAATCACGCTTGCTCTACGTAATAAAGAACATATTCTAAACTCTATTAAAACTATTATCGATTATTTTTGCATACTTGCAAATCGGCAAATGTTAATTAATTAATAATTCATTGCTTATTTCAGTTACATTACAACATTTCTGTATGAAGTACTGTTCCCTTTGCTCACCTTTGCGATGTGCTCCAACCATCGGCCCAAAGACACGAAGACTAGCAACATGGGCGGCGTGTCGAAAAACGTCATCGGACTGGCGTCTTGGCGCAACGCCATCGCAGCGATGACAACCGCTAACGAATACGCGTAGCTGACAAATGAAACACAATCTACATAATTCCTTTTTGTGATTGATATTTAGTTAATGATTTTTATGACAAGCTCATGTTAATAGTAATATTTATTTTTTGTACAAATGTCATTACAAGTATTGTAAATTAGAAAACACTAATATAACTTACTAACATTTAAGATAAAAATGCTTAATATGGTTAAAATTAGCCTATAAGACAAGACTGTATGGAACAAGTTCCTTCGCCTTTTTAAAGAGGAAAATATTAAACCAAAATTGCTGATAAGTCGCCACACTCACCTTATTGTGGTCGTGAGAGATATAAGCACATCCATATTAGAAGTTCCGTGTCTTAATGCTTTGTACGCCTGTTTATAGAAATGCCAACCACCTATGAACTGAAACAACAGATTAAATAAAGTCAATAAAGTGATTTGTATGGGAAAAGAAGTGTTGTTTTTACAATTTTCCACCCAATTTTTATGTTTTTTCTCTCCATAAGAATCTTCCTTGTGCCCTAATGAAGATATGAAAAAAAATAGCCGAACACATTTAGCGACACATTTTTATTTAAATAGATAGAAACAATTTAATTATTATGTAAGATTTAAAATAACACTGTCAAAACTGTCTTTATTCGTACTACAATTTCTTGATAAGTCAGTAGTGACAAATATTTTAGTTAGTTATATCAGTTGACCAGTAATAACTGTCTCAGAAAGCAATGCTATTGAAGCGTTATCGACGCGCCACAAATGCGTCGACGCTAGCAGAATAAGGCGCCTGGGTTACCTGGACGGGAGTGGCGAGCAGGAACATGATGAGGTTCTCCAGACTCAGCCCCGGCAGTATGTGCGGCTGGTTGTGATGGTGAGCCATGTCGGACATGAAGTACGCCATCGCCGCCATGCACGGGCCGCCGAACAGTAGCGAAATGAGGAACGCGTTGCGCCATTTTCGTATCTCCTCTCTAAGTACGAAGGCGAGATAGAGGTTGTAATTTTTCATACGCAAATGGCTTGCGAGTAATGCCTTCCTAACCGATATTCGGTCACGGCGGCCAATCTCCACAGAGATTAGCCATCTGCGCAGGAGATATTATAGTGCACAAGTGACTGCGCAAACGCAAGTGCACTCTCTGTTCCTTCACTCACCTAGTCCGATGGGACGGCTAGCCGACACGACCGGGACGAGATCAGGCGCGGGACCCACTGTTTAACGTACCTTCCGAAGCACGGAGGAGCTTGAGATGTTTCTTATTTTGGTTACGCATCCTAGGACTGACCACAGCTAACGTTGCTTATCCTTAACAATCGTTTGCTGAGCGCACGGGCCAATGCGCCACCAAGCTAGTTAAAGAGCAAAGGCTTGCGAGTACACACCACCCGTCTAGCCGCCATATAGCAGCTTACCCCTCTTTCGAAGTAACAATACACCTTCTAATGTATAAAATTGTTTGTAACCGAACTCCTCCGAAACGGCTTGACCGATTTTTATGAAATTTTTTGTGTATATCCGGTTTGTCTGAGAATAGGTCGTAAGCTATTTTATATACCCCTAGGTGATAAGGGTTTTTTTTAGTTTAGTAGTATTATAAAACCGCTGTGTGTCTATCTGTATATTCGAGATAATCTCAAAAACTACTGAACGGATTTTCATGCGGTTTTCACTATCATTAAGATAATTTATTTCGGATGGTTTATAGTTTTATTATTTATAACGAAACCTAACTAATAATAATGATTTTTATTTAAGTGAAAAAAAAAAACTGTTTGCAGCCAAATTTTAAGGATTTACGCAAACCAAACCATAAGAGATACTTGCAACATGATGTACTAGAGAATTGTAGTTTTTCTAAAATCTTGAAAAAAAAACTCCGCGATGGTATATATCTATCTCTTACAGTTAACTCTCAACAACCATTTTTATTTATCAAAACTTTAATTTGCAGAATAAGAATAGAAATCCCAAACTATTTGTAGTTTGGGATATCGATAAATAAATGTATGGTCCACTACGTACTACCCGTAAGAAGCCGGGGCGAGTCGCTTATTTAAAATCGTATTATCGGATTGTCGTCGTATTATTTAAAATCGTATTATCGGATTGTAGGCTAGGCTATATATTTTTTTAGGAAAAACAATGCAATAGCCTATGTTACTTAGTGATAACGTAGCACTCAATTAGTAAAAGAATTTTTAAAATCGGACCAGGAGTATACAAAATCGTGAGCGTTGTAAGCAACTGGTTCAAATTCGGAAGCCCGCAGTTCAGTCGTCGGTGGTGACAGAAATCTTTCTGCTTGGTTTGGTTGGCGAAGGATCCGTTTTTTTTTAATGTCCGTATCATTGTTGGGTACTGATAATAAGAAGTAAGATAGCCAGTTGATTATGTTGTTGAGTTGAGATATCCGTGTGATGCTCGTTTTCATTTGACCATCAGGTAACATTAAAGAAGATGAAGGCCAAGAACTTCCGTAAAAAAGTAAAAATAAAAAGTTTTTAGTAAATCCCTTATGTAGGTACTTTCTTGTGCGGAAGAGGATAATAAACTCACTTGTGTTCCAAATAGTTAGTTGCTCCGCGATTGTGAGGTCCGACGACGCTCGCCTCAAAGCCCAAGGCACTGATGGCTTCGCATATGGTCCTGGGGCCAATTTGCTCTCCGTTGTACTTGATTTTGCCCCTGAAACAAACAAAAAAAATAATAAAAGGTTTAAATGGCTTAATAAAAAATATTCTTTTCTTGATCTTGCGGGCGAAGAAATTTGTGCTAGGCCCAGTTTGTGTATTTTTAATAGGAAAATGATGCTGAAAATCGATTAAGTAAATTTTCAAGTGCACAAAAACGGTATTAATTATATTATTATTCATATAAGACCTATGTTGCTTTAAAATTAATTTCTAGACACATTGTTTCGAGATTGATTTTTCGGTTGAAAAAAGAAGACAAAACAATAGCAAAAATACGTTTGCGATACGTTTAATTTTTTTTACGAATAACACTGTAAATGTGTAACGAGGTGCTATATTCTAGATATAGCAACTCGTTGCATGCCCGCCTAACTTGACTGCATTTTGAATTTTTCTTTGTCTCAATGACATTCTGTTCTCCCGTCACTGATTTACGGACACCGAGACGCTAAGGAGTAGCGATGGCCAATTTTATAATATTTTTATCAGTAAAATTGTTTATAAAATCAGATATCAGAATGCTTATATTGCGTAACGAATATACCTACTAAAAACTATATAGGCACTTATGTGCAAGTCTTGTATTATTCTGGTAAGCTTTTATTATGCTTGTTATCCATAGTTTTACAATAGTTCTTATATTTTTTTACAGAGTGCCTTTTATTACTATTAATTGTAACGGCGTAGAATAATATATTATCGGTGACACAATCCTGGTGCTTCATTTGATCCATATCCGTCCTAACCACTGCACCACTACGTTGCACCACCTCACTTGACGTCACCACGTTACACTGGCGCCCCACGTTGGGCGCCAGTGTTACGTTACAAATTTATGTACTCGTTTAATTAATGTAGAAAATACAGCTAAAATCCTAGTTTCAGTCGTCTAATCATAGGCGTAGGTATAACTTTTCGATGGGGGTCCAGATTAAAACTTCAATTTGCCTAGTGTATATTGATACATGGAAAGAAATGTTCATTCTATGTAGTGTATGTTGATTTTCAATGGGAGATGTAAGGAACCCAAGTCCCCCCCCCCCCCATACCCACGCCAATGAGTCAAACTCAGCAACAACATTGTTTAGTGTGTAAGTTGTTAATCTACCCACAATTATATGTTTTGTCCTTTTGGTTTGAAAAGTTGGTGAAACTCATTTGCACATTTTTTAAATAAATGTAAGAACTTTATTCTGACATTGATTCATTTCGTTAGTACATAAGCTAGCACACTCACTTGGAGGTAGTTAGGGCGACAGCGCACGACACCACACCCGTCAATTTGAGGACAGTCTTCTCGATTTTGTTGACGCACGACGCGCACGTCATTCCCTTTATCTGTTGAGTTTGTCAAAAAAATCGCTAATCATTAAACTGTAGGGTAACATTAATAAATAAAAAACAGCGTGAGTCTTCATCATGCGCACAGATTGAAATGAGTGAAGATATGCCTAATGCATCTAATTGATCGAAAATGTGTGCGAAAGATGTACCTAACATTTTTTTTCTATGTGGCCAGTGAATCTAAATAACCGAGAGAATTTAAAGCAAAAAAAGTTCATCTACTATTTGACGAATCTTAAAGTTTGACCAATATGCAGTTTTGACGAGTATGCAGAAATATGAACTTGACGAATATACAGTAAAAATATTCATCGCTTGACCAATATGCAGTTTTGACGAGTATGCAGAAATATGAACTTGACAAGTAGACAGTAAATACAAGGGTTTTACATTGCTTGACCAATATGCAGTTTTGACGAGTATGCAGAAATATGAACTTGACGAGTAGACAGTAAATACAAGGGTTTTGCATCGCTTGACCAATATGCAGTTTTGTCGAGTGTGTCGTACATCGTGCGAAAACACTTTCATCGTACTAAGTAATATAAATAAAACGTAAATGAATAAGCCAACGTATGACATAAGATGTCAAGTCACAGTGAACAGTAATTTCACTGCCTGTATTACCCTTCAAATCGGAACACAGCAATGCAAGGTAATGCTGCTTGGCGGCAAAAATAGGTAAGGTAGGGGTAGTCGCGCAGACGTCTCTGATACAGAGTCTCCTTCAGAGGGCCAACTGTACTTAAGGTAAACGCACATTAGTCAGCATAGTACGCGTAGTGGTGTGCGCCGTACGCGCCGCGTTTTGAAATTCGTTGTATGAAATTATGTGAAATCCCGCACATTTCACCCGCACCACGCACCGCATTTCGAAAATGCGGTTGGTATTCAAATATTGAAGGACGCGTGCTGATGATTTCATATAATGTGGTGCGTACGACACGTGCTGTTTCTCAATGTTACCAGATACACAGTGATTACCGTAGATGTGTGTTGAGAATCGAGAGTAGAATCGATTATTATAATAAAAAATATAGGTCAGATAAGATTTTATAAGAAAAAATATTCAACGACACCGCTTTTTATTGTGCACTAGCTTTCCGCTCGCGGTTTCGCCCGCGTTATTATTGTTTTCCCGTGGAAATTTTATATTTTCCCGTAAAATAATTTTTCTCAAACATGTTCGGAAATGTAGGTATTATTGTAGTAAAAAGAAGACACAAAGTTTGTAATTCTTGGCTCATGCATTACTTTACCGGCCTAGGCCAGGAAAGTAAGTATGAAAATTCATTTTTGGCCGCTGCTCCAATGTTTTTTAATTTATCTATAACTTGAATTATGTAACTTGTCATACAGCCAATCGCTACCACATTATAAAAAATGCACTCTTCGAGCATATACAACGTGTCTCCCCATAAAAATTATTATATTTGATTTTATTTAAACTATCAAAAGTGCCAACCTAAAACTGTTCTAAAACTGAATTTTCAAAAATTTGACAATTAAATTCGATTGACATGACAAGTTATTAAAGTTGACACATTCTTTTCGGTTAAATGAATATTATAATTTTTATGGGGAGTTATTATGAGACACGTTGTAAGTATTATGAATATGACAACAATTTTATTAAAATGTTGATATGAAATCACACGAAAATATGCTTAATTTTCGTTGCGAGAGAAAAAAGTCATAATCTGCAGTATTACATTTTTTGCGTAAAATATGATTATTGGCTTTGTTTCCTTTGCACTAATTGAAAATTAAAAAGTATTACTAAATGCTAGGCTACTATCGTTAATTAATTAAATGCTTGATTTGTTTTTTTATTCATATTATACTCATTTGTTTCCAATTCAATTCAAAATCTTTTATGCATATCATAATGTGTGAAATAGGTGGTTCACAAAAAATAAGATCATTATGGACCCGTTGGGCACGCAATCGTTGAACAAGAGAGAGGAAGCTTATTATTATTAGGTCCCTACTATTGTCTTATTTACAGATCATAAAGCTTAATTATACGAAGATCACGGCAATTATAAATATTTGAATAAATAGACAACATTCAATATTTTAATATGAAAGGTTTTTATTTACATGGTATTACTATTACACTGAATTTGATAATGAATTCCAGTATTACCTTCTTTCATTATTTCCTCGCAATTATTGAGAAAAGCACTAAGTATACATACCTCGGCGGGAATGGGATTGCCGGAGTCGTAATTATTGTCAAGGCCTCGCTCACACTCGGCCTTGAAAGCATTACTCGTCCGGCAATCCCTAACTTTCCGGCCTCTGCAGTAATGTATTATTGTAGCCTATTATATAGTCTTATGATCTTGAAAATATGAATACCCACCAAAAACGGTTTTATGTAAAATGTTGCCAAGACGAGACCATATGGATCGCACTGTCAAAAAGTTATCAGATCGCATGTAGAGCTAAGCTTGTTACTCTTCATGCCCTAACTCGTTCACAAGTTCTAACTTCACAAACTCTACACCTTAGTCATAGTTATTTGTTATACATGAGTGCAAAGTTGCTTTTTAACCGCGTGCTCAACTTTGATGACCGAGCAAGCGAAGGATTCTAAAATTGAATCACGAGTGCAGTGGGTGATTCCAATATTAGAATCCTGAGCGTTAGCGAGGGACTCAAAAGAGCACAAGGTGAAAAATCTTTGCACTCGAGTGCAACACGTAACTTTTCATCCCCCCTCAGCGAGGAAATGACTAAATGCAAAATAAAACAATCACAAGATACTTTTATTTAAGTTTAGGTACATATTTACTACAACATTAAAATAAACTTCTTCGTCGCTGGAATCACAAATTTTCGTTTTTTTTACTTATTTTCAAGTTTCTTATTTATAACAATACGACGTCAAAACAAAATGGCGCGCGCAAAGCAAATTAATGACAAAAGTACACCAAGGAGGTTCAGAATCTGAATTTTTAACAAATTTAAAAAAAGTTGTATGATAAATTCGGCACCATGGAGATGGAAGTAAATAGGTTTAATGATGTTTTGAAATCACATACCTAGTGCACGCGATGTTCTAAATTCAAATTTACTTTAACCTCAAGCGGATAAAAACGGCTTTGGCCGTCAGATATCGAATAGCAAAAATATTCTTTCCGAGATGGGGGGATGAAAAAATAATTATGTGGCTGTGGTAGTGGTAGCGCACCACAAATTACCTACAGTTACGTACAACCCGTGCGGTTAAAGAATGGGATTAGAAATGGCGGCTCATCGAGCCGGTACCGTCAGCTACCCACGAGTGTGAGTATAGACGGAAATAGTGTGCGAGCGAGAAGTGTATATATGCGCCGCCATTTCTAATCCCATTCTTTAACCGCACGAGTTGTATTTAACTTTGCACAGTGCCGTCCGCGCTGTTGTTATTTATTCTACGAACAAAGTTCCACACCTTTACACATTGGAACTATAAAATATCTATACTCTTGCCGACTGGCGTAGCTTCAGGTCCGGAAACCCCCCCATTGGAAAATCGGGTCGTTCCGAACCACCACCTGACCGTGTACCTGAACTTTTACTAAATAGAATAAAGTTTTACTCTAAGTACAAAAACAGTAAAAGAGAAAAATAAAAGTACCCAACAGAAAATAAATGCAGAAAACATGGAATACCGATGATAAGATTTGTCAGTTTTGAAGGAATTGATTTCTAAGAGAAAACGTTTTAATTTGTTTAATGTTATTTTATTTCAATACCAATCTTATTTAGTAAAAAATTGCAAGAAACTTAATTTAGATGATAGGCACATTCTGCCAAATTTTCTGTTACCCAACTAGGTGTACACCTTCGTATTTTTCTATTTTTAATAGGAGAAGCGCCCTTCCTGGCGCGGGGGGCGAGCTGCTGTATTAGTCAGTACTACGCAGATTGAATTTTGTCATTTGTCTTCAATCAGGACAAACCCCATTGAAAAATTATACCTACGCCAATGTGTTTGCTTTTTAGTCTCAATGGTCTCAGATATCGTGAGAAATTCTTATTATCTGTAGAAATAACCAAAACACTGCGACTTTAGCGCGCAAACGGCATGTACTCAACGCGTGACGTCACACGATGCGCCGTCCTACAACTTCATTATTCGTAGAGATATTCTCATGACTCCTTTACAGTTTTGTTTCATTTGGTTTTAGTTTTAATAATAACGAATAAAAATTAGTAAACTTCCCGATTGTCACGGATTTTGAACATCTGTTGGCATTGTTTTAATAGACTAGATATGTACTTAATTATCAATAGTATTGTTTTTTTTTTATGAATTGTTATTAATTTAATGAATTAAATGTGATATAATTTATATGTGATAGAAAAATGTAATTGTTATTTGTTATTGTAATAATTTGAGCTTATTTAATGTAATGTAATGCATGATTATAATACCTCTTTATTATTGCTACTCCCTTACAGGGTTTCACATAGTATGTTCTATTTTATTTCGACTAAACATCTTTGTTAAACTCGTGACATGCAATAAAGATATTGAATTGAATTGAATTGAATTTAGCATTAGCGTCAACTCACCATAACAGTCAGTTCCTTGAGTCCGCTCCCGTCGCAGTCCTGCAGGACCTCCGCCGGGAAGCCCAGCTCCGTTATAGAGGCGGCTATGTCCACGGCTGAAATCTTGCGAGGTTCGTATTTTACCTCAGCCTTGGCCGCTAGGAGAGCGATCAGTATGGACTGGACACCTGGAGCAAAAGATGGCTAGGCTATGTTAAAAAGGTCATGATTTAAGATCAAATTTAAAAAAAAAAACAAATAATAGAGGACCAATCGAGAAGTGGAACAAATGAAAAAGGGCCAATATGACACAACGGAAAATTGAAAATATGAGATGTAAATTACACTACAACTGCAATAAAAAGTAGACAAAATTAATCAATCGAAAATTATGAGCAATCGATGATATGGGGCAAAAATTATTGTGACCTGACAAGATGTGAAATAAATGTTTTCATTGAGTGGATCAAATACAAATATGGCAAATCAAGTGGTATAGGATAATATTAACACTGATTCGATTACTATTGGTTTTGATTACCAAAACAATAAAAAATGTAACAATAGGTGAAATATTATTTAAAGAATGTTTTTCTAATATTCCTTTTTGTTTTTTCCACAGAATTACCATTTTAGATGTGCACATATGTATTACATATTTCATCACATAGTGTTACACCAAATGAAAACTGAGGGTACTCACCAAACAGTTTCGAACAATGCTTTTCAATGGCGGCTACACAGGATGCGCACGTCATCCCGCGCACTTCTAGCGTACAACGGGACACGTCAGGTTCCCGGGAGGCGATTGCGTTACCCTGCAACAAACAATACAATACAGGGACCAATTATTAAATAATAAGGAAACTCAAACTAGGGGAGTGACCTGATTGTAGATGACGATAAGGCCGAACCTGGATTTCTCAACCTCTGGCTATCTGACCTCCGATTGTTGAAATTCAACAATGTTATAAGACAAGGTGATGGTAAGTTCTGGTCAGGTGTGCTGTATCTAAAAGACTAATGAAAGGAGATCGCTAATAGTCCATACATTTTTGCTTATGTGTGTACCTTGAGGTACATGTGTTTCAAAATGTAGAAAAATTTCGAGAATTCCAAAAATTTAATCATTTCCTTTATTTATTTTGATAAAACTAGGTAAAAAATTAATAAAAGTGTTCAATTGTTTCAACTTCTGCAAAACCTGTATTTTTTACGAAATATTTTATTTTTAGTTTTTTTGCTTAATTTTTGATTTATCGTGCACTTATGCAAAAAAAACATATCTTAATGGGATAGCAACAATCAAAATAATAAAAATAATAATATTGTAACTTCCAAATAGACTGCAGGAAATTATATTGTTATATATAAAGCATAATATGTATTCTGTGGTTATAGCTAAGACGGCGTATTTTTATTCAATCAAAACAGATTTTAAATCGATTCCAAATAAAGGGAAAAAATAGGGTTGCTATATTATTCAGCATATTATAGATTTTTTTTCCATATAGTGTACATCGATTGGGCAGATTTTGGCGACCTCCTTACACTTCAAAATACCAGAAGCGGTTATCGTATAATATGCACGCTTGCAGATAGTTATTTGAGCTTTCACTCACGCTTACACTTTGCTATATGTCCCAATGCTGGTCACGGGACTTTACTTAGACGAAGAGGTATTGATTGGCCGAGACAATACAAGCGACTTATTGTAAAAAATGGCGAAGCTCGAGACGTCCTGTGGCTTAACTGTGGCTGTCGCTCGAGAAATGCTCGAATTCGATTTTTTTTAAAGAATTGTGCAAAAATCAGCCCCCTGCCCCTCTAGACAAATGCCACGCGCTTAATTTTCCGCAATCGTTCCGCAGAAAAAATGTATGGAAATGACATTAGCGTGTGACAACCTCGCGCTATTTTTTCCGCAGCTAATGTCATCACCATAATTTATTTCTGCGGAACGACTGCGGAAAAGTTAGCGTGTGGCATTTGTCTAGGGTGGCTGGCCAGATAGGTGTAGTTTTGTTACAGATAGGTGGAATTTCTCATATCTTCGCATTTAAATCAATTAATTGCGGTAGATTTCCTTAGCGTGATTATTTACGAGTATCCGTCAACGCACGGATATGAGGATAACTGACTCAAAATTCCAGTGTGCCAGCACAAGAGAACTTGCAGCGTCTCCTCCCTCATTGAGCTTCGGTCTTATCATGACACTACGTGACGTTGTTTGGCTGCAGCCCGTAAGGTGAAGGTATAGGTAATAATAATTACTAACTGAAATTAACTTTATGGCCATGAACTGTATAGGCACTTACGTTTGCCTGAGGTTTGGTCTTGGCCAGAGAAGACTTCACGCCATCACCAGTTCCAGATTCATTAATGCTCTGTGAATTCGTTTCTGAAAATATAAACACTAAGATGAGATAATCATATTATTTTCTACTCATTTCTCTACTTCACATCTTTCTCCACATCTCTGCCCAGTCTATCTCCACTCCACTCACTTTATCACTCTCCACCTTTTGCACTACATACTCTCTGTCACCATCTATGTCACTCTCTCCTCCTATTCCACAATCTTTCACTGTCTCTCACTTTCTACTCACCACTAGCTTCCCCGTCCACCTTCAGAATAGTCACGTCGAAGCCTAGATCGTAGACAGTATCGGCCACCTGTTGAGCGGTCACCCTTCCCTTCAAGAATCTCACGACCGCTGTGGCTGCGTTCAGATCGACCGACGCGTGAATTATACCATCTGTGTCCTTTAGGGTACCTAAGAGGAACAAGACGCGTCAAAAACTTCATTTAACAGACATTTACAGGAGGTAAAAACAATACGACTCTATAATGACCTATCGAAATTATTGAAAATCAAAATAGTCTTCGACTACAATACAATCTGGGAGATGAATGGGAAGACGCTGTCAGTACGCTTGTGCTGGCAACTTGGGAGTCGTGGATCGGTACGAAAGACCTTAGTCGCAAACATCCAATATATGTTCCCCGCCAGCTTCTTTGCTACCCATGTCATGTATACGTATAAAATACTCACCCTCAATCGTTTTCACGCACGACTGACACGTCATCCCAATGACTGACAGGAGGGCCTCGCATTCTTCTGAGCTGCCAGACATGTCTATTAGAAGGTCGGTCGGGATTTCCTTTGGCAGGAGTTTGCTGTGAGGAAACAAGAAGACTATTTATCATTACATCACAGTGGAGAATCATTAAGGACTAGACTAAGGAAAGGGGGGATAAAGTGAAATAAACCTTACCTGAACCTGTGGCCCTACTAACTGATAGCGATTGAAGAGGGCGATAGCGAGACACTCGCTATCGTTTTAATTTCACGAGTTTGCTATGAAAGGCGATGAGTCAATTAGGCGGTAGGGCCGCCGCCTATCCACGCCCCGGACACTCCATCGTTCACAAATCAATTACCTATTACTACTACTTAAGCAAATGACGTTTGTACACGCGCAAATGTGTGCGTGGAATCTAGTAGGGCTGAGTGCGTTGTTCTCAATCGAAATGACGCGAGAAGTGCAGCGCCTGCCTTCTCTTTTACCCGCATAGCGCTATCTCTGTTATCGGCCGGCGCTCGCGTTTACTCGGTGAACGTGATGTGTCGCCGCGCCCAAGCGAACGCGCGCGCCCTTGTTTAAGTGTCAGTGATGTCTACAATGAAGTGCGGGGTGGGGGCCGTTCTGTACGTAGTACTATTATATCTTCTGTGGCCTATCATAGCAAACTCGTGAAATTAAAACGATAACGAGTGCCTCGCTAGCGCCATCGTTAATCGCTATGAGTTAGGCGGTAGGGCCGCTGGATTCCTCAACCACAAGACTGGCTATCAAACAATAATACAGCAGTTATTTAATCATGTGTGTAGTTTTAAATTCTACCCTTCTGTGTTTTCAGGTACAAAAATTATAAGAAGGGGTAATTTAATTATAAAATATTTTGTTTATTTATTTTGGACGGTAACTTGTAAAATTCCAAGTAGTCGTATTTTAAGATGAATGTTTCTTTCTATTCATCTACCGACTGTGTTATACGTGTTGTGTCTTGAAGCAAATAAACTTCATTTGCTTAACTTTCCGTGAACTCGCATTTCATCAGCCGCATTCCTTACACAGCTCTTGTAATGTTATTATTAGTACTAGTATATTAGTGCAAATACTGAGGTATGATAGTGAGGAACGGGACAGATAATTATGATGATGATACTTCAGGAGTGTAGTGGGGCGCGGAACTATAATAAGCTTCATCTATGTAGTGGTAAACAGGTGGTGCATCACTGCCGCCCAATATTCTTAGGACAATTTAGCACTTCCTTAACCTTTTGATCACACTGAAACCAGGATCAAGGACAGCCAGGGCCTGTGTGGAATCGAGAATTGATGAATCCAGCTGATACTCGCTGCCATCTTTGGCAATAGCACTGGGATATGTTCACCAGACGAGGAGTTAAGGGCCAAGAGTTTTATTATACCTGGTAAATAACTACTGAAGACATCACTCACTTGGTCTCGTCGTCAGCGGTGTCAGCCGGGACCTCAAACCCCATGTCTTCTATGTGGGACCGTATAGCCTCGACCGAGCACACGCGTGGGTCGAATCTGAAGTAGCCAGCATGCTCCGAAAGCTCCACCTACAATTAAACGTACAGAACTTAGGCGCCATTTAGGAGAGACAGAGTAGTGTCTACATCTCTAACTTAATCAACCAGGCGTGATGTTAAGGTGCTTGTACACGGTGCAACTAGCTAATACAAGCAAATGTGTGGGCTACTTGTGCAAGAACCTCTACATACGCAAGCTGCTTGTGCCGTCTACAAGCAACCACATTTACTGCGTTCTGTGAGTACTTCCCATAATGAGTTATTGCTTTGTTTGTAACCAACAGCTCCCAGTGGTGTATCTCGCGAATTAAAAAAAACAGTTCTTTCAGAATTTGGCGATAACAATCAATTAAGAAAATCGAATATTATTATAGATTAGTAAAGAATATTCGCATTCGCTAAAAATATTCGCATATTTAATGACATTCGGTTTACCAACTGGAGATAGATAGCACAATCAAAAGGAAATATATTTTTAAGGATTTTTTTTTTTTAAAGTAGCACTAGGGTTTTTCGAGGGTCGCCGTCTTGCCTCGCCCACAGCTAAGCGGCGCTGCAACGTCAGCCAGCGCTGAGCTGCTGAACGTCTGTGAGTGACGCCAACTACTCAAAGTTACGTACGCATTCGTTGCGTACTAAAACGCCCTGAACGGCAATGTATAAGATTTGACATTACGAACTCACGGGACATAAATGTCATTCCAATACATTGCTGTTCTATCTATGCGTTATAAATGCAACGAATGCTATGGTGACCTTCACAAGGCCCATAGGTATTTCCAGCTTCACGCGTCGGCGTAAAAAACACTTCTGCACTAGTATAACAGCGCCGCCATGTCGTTAGCATCATTTCGACGATGCGTTGACAATGACGCTCGGATAACGCTAGGCGTGAGGAAGTCGAAGACACCGTCAACACCACAATACTGATAGTGTACCGACACTTATTATTGTTTGGTTGTGAAAATTCAAACATACGCTAAATCACAAATTCACAATGATTTGTAATGTACTTATTTAATCACCTTTACGTGATGCACACCAGGCACCTCCCTGACGGAGCCCTCGATGCTTTTGACGCACGACTGGCACGTCATGCCATTGATCGGCACCCTGACCGCCACCAGCTCCTCGCTGGACTCTCTGTGGACAATGGAAAACATGGTTTATAGGGATTTTACTACAAAGTTGGCAAGGAAGCAGGCTGTCCACCTTATGGTAAGTGGCTACAGTCTCCTGAGATTTGCAAATCTCAGGAGCTCTCCAAGGACCTCTACAAGGACCCCAATAGGTTGCCAACTTGTGGCATAAGATGTCAAGTGACAGTACCCAGTTTCACTGCCTGTCTTACTTACCCTTCAAACCGGAATACAGCGGTGCTTAATCCCCGCTGCTTAGCAGTAGGAATAGGTGAGATAGAGGTTCTAGCCCAGCCGACGCTGGTACTGAGTCTTCCTCTGGTAGGAGTAATCCACAACCGTACCGAGTAACCGAAACTAAACTGTTGCATTGCACTGCAACACCCCCTGTCCCCTTACCGTGACCACTTTAAACAATATCAAGTCGCAGTGTGAGCGAGATAGCACTATACAGGATCTAATGCATTCTACTTGTAAAACTGACCAGGTTTCCCCAAGGAACATTTTTACGTCTAAAAACGACAAAAACTATCGCACTATCCATACAAAATGATATTTTAACATAGGAAATTCTTATGGAAAGTCCAACTTTTTATTTTTCTTCTTTGGACATTCGTTTGTTGGGGAAGTTGTTCAGTTTCACAAGTAGAATTGCGTTCTCTTTTAACCGACTTCAAAAAAGAAGGAGGTTCTCAATTTGATGCGTATGTTTTTTTTTGTGTGTATGTTACGCGATTACGCCGCCAATTGTGGACCGATTTTCAAAATTATATTTGTATTCGATAGAGTATACTCCTAGGGTGCTCCCAGGGTCACCAAAGTTAGGATCTGATGATGGGATCCCATAAAATTATTGAATAGGGATATATTGAAGTCGGTGACAAATTTTAAGACCTTCTAGGAGATCATCGTTTGGCACCGACTTCAATATAGAAGTGTGATGTTGTCTGTACCTATTCTTATATTATTTTTAACTTTTCAGTGTTTTTGAAGTCGGTTTTTATTTTTTATAAGATATTTTTTTTTCGGAAGCGGTTGCATTACATCCTGTATGTAACAATCGCGGTGTCTCGGTTTTAATATTGTTTCGACCTTGCTCTCATGGTATGGACCCTGAACACAACTACCGCCGATGCCACAGCAACGCGCGGAAAGCCAAAAAATCAACTGTGAATCAAATCAATTATTGTTGGATTTCGGTTTCGGCCAGCTTCAGCCCAAACAATATGGCCCAACATTTTCAAAATTTTTTGCATCAACGCCTTTTATTAACTTTTGGTGTTAAATTTTCGTGCTAATTTCGTGTGTTCTATTAAAATATTTATGTTACGAAAAGTTAACATCGAATACAACAGGCTATAAGATGGGTTCTCTGATACCGTTTTTGACATTTGAAACATTTTTTTCACGAATCGAAAAGATTTTGCCGAGGATCTAAAAAAAATGAAAATTATAGTTTCAGCCGATTCTGATTTTTATTATTTGAAATTTTAAGTTACTGGACTAATTGGATGAGGCGTCTAAATTCAACACGAATCATTTATAACAATTAGCGTGGCTGAAAATGTTAACATTTCTTAAAAGAAGTTTTTTCCGTTTCGGTCTAAACTGAGACTGAAATCAGAAACGAAGAAAGGCTGAAAATCCTGTTTTGGTCGAACACTAGGAGGGAATAGAGAATCGATGGAGTTAATGTTTGGTGTCTATTGAGATTGTCCGCAGCCACCGAAAATCGGTGGAGGTCACAATTTGTGAAGATCACAAATAAAGCATTAAATTATCATATTAAAATAGTGACCATCAAGAAAGGGGTGGATAAAACCATTTATTTCGCAGATGTGGGCAGATAAACGTGTTATTGTTAACCCTAGATAGCTAACCTTCTGGTATATTCTATTTAAGCTAACCATCCGTCAAAATGACGGGTATTCGAAAAAAAATTTTTTTTGGATTAAGTTATTAAAAAAGTCGAAGTCTATTTCATTATTTTGTTCACAAATATGATTGTTAATAAAAATGCATTTTGTAAATTGACCTTATTTATTAAGAAATTAAATTATAATAACTTTTCTTAGACCTCCTAAGAAATAGGAACATTTTTAATGTACTACTTTGGCATGCAAAATCACCTAATAAATTAAAATAAAACAATTAGTTTTTGGCTTTATATGGCACGTAGAAACATAATAAAAAATCAAAACATCAAAAAATTATTTCTCTTTAGCGCAAGTGATACAAAAATCTACTTTATGTTTTTACTTCGTACGTTCCTTTGAGCAAGTTGTATGATGCTGCTTGGGGTAGTTTCAGAAGGAGCGGTATGTAAGCTTATTGGCGAATCACGGTCTATGACTGAAGACAAGTCTGGTGGTGGGCTTAGATACCTATCCTCAGAATCTGATGGTTCATAATTTTCATCACTTTGCACATCGTCTTCCACTACAAAGTCTTCCGTCTCACTGGCAGAACTATCGTCCAGGGCATCTATACTAAGTTAATTTTGTAGCAGACTTACATCTTTCATCTTCTTTTAGCGAAGACATAATGTAAATCTAAAAATAATTACAGATTTATTGAAAAATATATACTCACACTCGGATAAGAATACTGCTAACCACCTGTACAATAACAGCTGTAAAGCTAACCACCCGTCGAAACGACGGGCAAAGGTCAAGTATCTCAAAAAATATAGCACTTACCTGTTCACTGCGTATGCCACTGCAAAGACCTCACCGGCGACTGAGTTGATCAGTCGAGACAATACGCTCGGACGCGGCGTTAAAAAGAGACATCGATATTTCTTTGCACTGCCCGTCGAATCGACGGGGGTTAGCTATCTAGGGTTAATTGGCGTGACATATTAAAGTTGATTGGCCGGAAAATGCATTTGCGTTAGGTTTTTACACGTGACCCAAACTTTGTTTGATAATAAGTAGTTACGAGTATGTTCTCACTCAACGAGTTCAGTTCAGTTCTTCATCGAGTTCTCGGCCTATCTCATGATTTACCTATTTTACAAAAACAAATATTCTTTTCTTAGAATTACCAATATCAAGATCAAGTTAAATAGGTATTGTATTATTGTTTATCTCCATTCTTGCGACAAGCTTTTATTTATATTTATAATCATGAAAAAATGAATCGTGTAATAAATTAAAGTTTATTTTCCTCTTTTAAGGGCAATAAAGTAAAAGCTTGTTTTTTTTAAATATATAAGGGCTATAAGTCGTATGTATGTACGAATGTATTAAATTGATGTCGTGAATTTGAAAAAAAAAACGGTCGTCCTGATGTGCATTGTGTGTGAGCAAAGGAGTGGAAGGCCGCCAATTTGACTGATTCGCTAGATAAAAAAACCAGCCAAGTGCGAGTCGGACTCGCCCATGAAGGGTTCCGTACGATTTATGACGTATTACAAAAACTACTTACTAGATCTCGTTCAAACCAATTTTCGATGAAAGTTTGCATGGTCATCACACACATCACATCACACACAGCTCATATACGTCCCCACCGAGGGGTTCGAGCCTACCCTATGTTAGGGTGATTAGGCCTTAGTCAACCACGCTGGCCCAGTGCGGATTGGTCGACGTCACAAACAACATTGAATTTCTTCGCAGGTGTATGCAGGTTGCCTCACGATGTTTTCCTTCGCCGTAGGAGCGTCAGACAAATGTACATATGAAATTCGAAACGAAAAACACATTGGTACATGGCGGGTCTCGAAATGTACATCATATATTTTTTTAGTTTTATCATTCTCTTATTTTAGAAGTTACAGGGACACACACACACACACAAACACACACATTTTATAGTTTAGGAAAAAAGTGACTGTGACATACGGACGGACAGTCAGACAGACATGACGAATCTATAAGGGTTCCGTTTTTTTCCATTTGGCTACGGAACCCTAAAAAGTGGAGGAAGCTGTTCGTGGCAACCGGAGATTGACTTTATATGAAGTTTCGGTGGTGTTCCCTTCCCACACATATCCAGATCAACCAGGGAACAATCAGGGAAATACTCGGTTTTCATAAACTGTTTACGAAATCCGAGAATTTATCAAAATCGACGAATACTTACATTTGATTACTTATTTGATAGATTCAAAATCTCTTACCAGTTGATAGGCACATCTACTTCTCTGTATACACTGTGTGGTCGAAACATCATTTACGTAATTCGCTTAGTGATTTTCACTTCATCAAATCGAAGAGTACCTATATTTCACTGCAGCTTTTAACAGATAAAACAAACGGCCCGTTCCAGATAAGCATTTTTAGCCATAAATACCAACATTTTTAGCATCTCTGCGTTCCATTAGCCGGTGATGCTAGTTTTTCTTGCTGGTTGTCATGCGTTTCATTTAAGCATTTTTAACACGAAATGCTAGCATCAAATACCCATGCTAATAGATGGGTCCTCTGATACCACTTTTTGACAGCTTTCAAATTTGACATTTAGAATCTTTTTTTCATGAATCAAAAAGGATTTTCAGCGGATTTAAAAAATTTCTTGAAAGATATTTGTAGTATTAGCCAATTCTGATTTATATTATAAAAAAAATTAAGTGGCTGGACTAATTAAGTGAGGTGTCAAAATTCAGCACGAAAAATCAGTACCTTGCGTTTCATTTGTAACAATTAGCGCGGCTAAAAATGTCAACATTTCTTAAAAGAAACGCAAAACGAGGCTAACATCAGATGTTAGCCTCAGAAAGTAGCAGTGCTTTATCTGGAACGCAGGGATAGTCAACTGGTAAGATAGTGGCGCCTAAATACGATACAAATACAAATCTACACAATATACTAATATTATAAAGCTGAAGAGTTTGTTTGTTTGGTTGAACGCGCTAATCTCAGGAACTACTGATGCAATTTGAAAAATTCTTTTTGTGTTGGATAGTCCATTTGGAGGAGGCTATAGGAAGGAGAAGGCTATCGATAGGCTATATAACATCACGCTACGACTAATAGGAGCTGAGCATCAATGAGAAATGTTGCAAAAACGGGAAAAAAATCTATCGTCATTGAAGTTCTAACACCACGTAAGTCATTTTTGACGGAAAAAAGACAACACGACGTTTTTCGAATACTTCGCATTAATCACAAATTCGTACTAACATTATAACGGTTTTATTTTTCCTAATGGATCCAATGAAATGTATGTAAGTAATGGAATGGCATTATAATTGCATATTTATGTATAATTGTGCAGTTTTTTCACTCTTCGTAAAAGTTGCTATTTTGACATACGCGGTGTTAGAACTTCAACGACGCTATGGTGAAACATAGTTCGCGGGCACAGGTAGCTCCACAATAAAATCACAAACAAGTCAGTGAGGTCGAAAATCGACCAAAACAACCGGTCTCACTTTCACTGCCGTCAACCAGATGGAGGGAGACAAATGCTGAAGTTATATTACCACAATGACACTGTGCATAGGTCAACGGGCACACGCGTACGCGGCCAAACCACAAAACCACTTGACACGAACTGAAACATGCGTGAAAATATATCAAAGTCAGTGTTTCCACTTTAAGTGTTTCAGTTCCCCTCCACGCCTCAAATGTGTTCCCCTTTTTTCCCCTCGAAAATAAATTGGTAAATACAATATTTAATTCTAAGTCCTTTTTCAAATGCAGCAGTAGAACGGCTGTTTAGTGCTGTTAAGAATATCAAAACTGATCAACGAAACAGATTTGAAAATGAAACTATGGGCTTTCCTTTGCGTACTTGTTTGCTTTGCGTTCCTTTGGTTTACAACGAACAGGGAAAAACCTCGGTATAATTAATAAAATCAAAGCTAGTGAAGCCAGTGAAGCAAGAAAGATAAAATTAAACATTATTTAAAATTTCGAATAAAGTATAATGTTCTTATTATGATTTAATCATATTTTCCCTTCGATTTTCCCTCTCTAGTCATTTCCCCTTTTTCTCCCCCTCTGAAGTCTAAATTCCCCTCAAAAGGAGAACTTCCCCTCATTGTGGAAACACTGATCAAAGTTAACTTAGTTACGGAAACGCGTGCAAACCGCTGTAGCGTGTAGGCACTTTGCACACGATATTAGATGCGAGTTTAAAAAGATAAGTAGATATATATTATATAACTAGACGTGCCCGCGACTTCGGCCGCGTGGAATAGTAACTTTTGGCAGCATTTTGATTTTTGTAGGCAATTTTTTTTAAGATCTTGATAAAAGTAGCCTATGTTATACCTTATATAATTAGCTATCTATTAATGAAAGTCCCGTCAAAGTCGGTCCAGCCGTTCCGGAGATTAGCGGGAACAAACAGACAGAGAAAATTTTTTTTTATTGTGTTTTTGTTATTGGTACCCGATATACATTCATACCCATTTAGTAAAAACTTGTTATTTTGATATTACAAACAGACACTTCAATTTTATTTATTTGTATAGATGTATTTAATTCGTGGTGTCGAAGCCAATAACGGTAGGTAATAAATAGGATCAATTTTATTGATAAATCAGTCAGACCTCATTGGTTAACCAAGTATGGACGTGTGTTTTAATTTCGCAATATCCAAAGTTTGAAAAACAAAAGAACACCAGCCATGTGCGAGATAGACTTGCACACCGAGGGTTCCATATGCACAACTAGGTAGGTACAGAAAGCGCCGAGTCAAGTTATTTTTGCACTACGAAAACCGCCGCTACTATGAGCGGCATAAGAGTGGTCCAAAGGTCAAACAGTATAGCTTGACGCGGCGCTTACTGTACATATTTACGGTTTGAAATTTTTTCCCTTAATAGGTATGTGCTATAACACCTTGCTTTTAGTCAAATTTAATCATTCTAGGACAACGGCAAGTACCCTATCCGTCTTATAACAAAACACGGTCTAAACTTATTTAATCCTGGTTTAAACCAGGACTAAGTTGACGCTATCTCTATCTATGTATAATTAACATAAGTGAAATCGCACTAGGTTAAAACCAAAACTAACTTTAGACGAGGCATAGACAAGGTTTGGTAATAAGCAAGCTGGGGATGAAATGGCCCGGCCGACCAACAACCGGTTGGAAGACATTACTTTTCTACCCCTCGCCTGCCCGTCTGGGTCGCATTATTGCACTTGGCGACCCCTCCGTAGAGTAAGCACCGGTGCTTGGGTCAGTTATGCTGGTTCACCGTCGGGCCTGTCTCCGGGGGGCGCACTCGGGGAAAAGCTAGCGCCGATCCCGATTGTGCCTCTATGGTGGTAGAAGTTGCTGGAGGGGGTTTAGCCAGGTATGGGGTATATACCCGAGTCCAATGGCATATCCTTGGGGCGGCCTTGTCAGTGGGGCTAGCACGCAGGAGAATCGAAAATCGAATCGAAATCCGAATCGAGGAGTTTGTATGGCAATTTTATTAGTGCCACGGCGGTGAGCAGCAGAACTAATAAAATTGCCATACAAACTCCTCGATTCGGATTTCGATTCGATTTTCGATTTTCCTGCGTGCTAGCCCCACAGTTTTCAGTCCCTTGTTGAACCGTAACGAGATTCCCTCTCCTTAAAAAAAAGGTGTTGTAATAAATAAGACCGGTTTTTGATTTGATTGAAATATGCGACATAGGCTGTCATAGGCTATCATGTCTTTTCGACGCGTAGACTTACAAGTATGATTTTTTTTACAGGCATAAGAGAATGTAGTATTTGATATAAAATATCAGTTTGAATTTGATAAATATCTCTACGCGTTCCCGAGAAGAAGGGTCTTGACAGACAGACGGATAACCGAGTGCTCCTATAAGGGTTTGGGTGTTGCTTTTTGCCTTTTGACGTACGGAATCCTAAAAAGGTCTTATCTGATTGATTGATTGCTGAAATCAAAGACATTATAAGAGATAGACCGACAATACGCGCGGCCTCTAAGAAACCCCCTTCAACCACAACAGCGGTCAGGCGGCCGCTTTTCATACTGTATTTGTACTGCATTCGACTGTCGAGCGCGCGTCAAGTTATAAAAATACTTAAACATTCCCAAATAACTTCGTTTTGTAATGTAAAAAATGAACAGTAATAAAAACTAAATCACATTGTAACATTATTTATTACCGATGAGTCTTAATTATGCTTATTTATTTAGCTATTATCATATCAAAATTGGTTGAAGGATACTTCATACATTTCGTTTGCATTGTTGGTCTATTCTTATAATGTCTTTGGCTGAAATATTAGGCAATCAATTTACTTATACAAATAATTTTAACAAAAAAATGCAATAAAGAAAGACCCTAATTAAACAGAGACTGTACCAGGGTCGTCTGCTTGGCTACCTTCGTGTTGTCTATTTCTGCCGCAAAGCAGCAGTAGGTACTTGCATTGCTGTGTTCCGGTTTGAAGGGTAAGGGAAAGGTAAGGGATATGGTCGTGAAATTACGAGCTGTTCCCAGTAGTCTTACCGAGTAGTCTTACCGAGTAGTCTTACCAGTAATACTACTGGGAAGGGTACCGCGACTTTACATCTGATGCCTCAAGTTGGCAACGTATATACACGTTGCAGATTTGCTGCGAATCTCACAAGGTGGTGACTGTTACCACTTACCGTCAGATGGGCAGTTTGCTTGTTTGCCAATTTAGTTGTATATAAAACAGAAAGAATTTTTTCGCGGAAAAAAATGTGATGACTGTTGTAGTTATTTTGCGTTTCAAGAAGAATCAAGGTCGTTAACTGCATTTTTCATCTATTACCTAAATAGAGGAAGATATTTAATAACAGAAAACATCTCAATCATAACAGTATAACCCATTTCAATTGCCCGCATGCAGTGAAGAATAACGATGATGAACACATTTGTTATGCATGCAAATGATCTCGTGTTAGCGATGTGATGTGACCTAGGGCTGAGATCATTTACGATATACAGCAATTTCAGAATAAACAATACTCATATAAAAGGAAAAATAACACTGGCTTACTTGGTAGACATAAAACAAAGGCAAAACTAGATAAAAACCGATTGATCTTGTTAAACAGCGTAATCGATCGGTTAAATCGATATAATGATCATATCGGGCCATCCATAAAGTGGACCATTTTCCTCTTGTGTCAAAGCGGGACGCTTATTAAATTTTGTATATACATCATTTCATAACTATTCATATACATAAATAATTGATAATTTTAATATAATATACAACGTGTTGATTAAATTACGCAAAACCTGACTATAGTTTGATCAGCTCCCTAACCATGATCGCTCAAAACATTATTAAAACCGCGCTGAGAGCGGGATGGCGCTATACGCAGCAAGAGCGGTGTCTCTGTTTCAATATTGTTTTAACCTTGCTATAAGCGATCATGGTAGGGCCCCAGATTCGAGAGTAGAATCGACTCCAATAATAATATATTCTATAATATAATAATTTATACGTCATTTTGGTTCTGTAAAATCAACCAAGCTAATATTTTTTGGATACGATATTAAGAGCCTGTGCGCTTTTGCAACGCGATATATTTACTATTAATAATAATTAAATGGGAATAATTTAATCGAACCGTGATTAGGGCTTATTTAGTGAATTATACATATGAATTTGATGTAGTTAGTGAAGTAAGTATGTAAAGGTTTGTTTGCAAAAGCGGGACATTTTTGCTCTCGCTGGGGACAGCGGGACAAACAGTCCGAAAGCGGGACAATCCCGCCCAAAGCGGGACGTATGGTCACGTTAGCCATACACCACAGCTTATATTGAGATATTCAAATCAAAATTGATAGAACAATACAAAATTAAAATCGAAGAATATCAAACATACCTATCGTGAATTTTACGACACTATTACCGGTTTTCATTATTACCGGTTTATTGCATTATCGGTAAGTTTTTTAGTGCACGAGACGGTCTTTCGGCACGAAGTACGTTTTATTAGAAAGCAAACACCAAGGCAACGTATTTTTATTCACACACAAATAGAAGCACTTGACGTTCATCTCATTGGATCAGATAGTAAAGTAATAAAACCGAACGAACAACTTAATATGGCCGAAAGTATAGAAATCTTCACTAATAGGGTTCCCGAGTAGAAAACCTAGGTATTTTTTTTACATACGACAGGGAAGCATGGTAAGTGACGACATAGCCGAAGGTAGCGGTAACGTGGAAGCGAGCTTCACCTGGACTCCTCAACAGTTGAGAAAGTGGCTATCTTAAGAGGAAACACCAAAGTCGAGAGAATTCAAAAATAGTTATTTGTAAAAAGTATTGCTGTCGAGCTGTGTGCCCAAACAACTGAACTGAACGCAATAGGGGCAACTGCAGCTGGGGCCGAAAATACCTATGAAAAGTACACAAAATATACGTTTCGTAGTCCCCTGTTTTCTCCGCGAAAAAATTTCCGATTTAATAACTTTTTGCGTTAAAAATTAAAACAAGGCTTTTACTGTGTTTCTATGTTTTGCTTTTTTTTCATATATAATATTGTTCAATTTGTTTGCTGGACGTTTGAACACAACAGAAAATTAAGTCGATTTTTTAGGCTTTTGAAGGCTTAATATCTCTTTTAATAATTAACTTAATAAAAAAAGGAAAACATAGGCACATGCTTATAGTGGCCATTGATTTTTTTGGAAAACATAGAGCAACTAGTGCCATTATTTAGAAAGGAAACAGGGGACTACGTTTGTATGGAAAAACGGCCTCTACGATTTCCTCTTAAGGCGCATAGTAAGGTCAATCATAAAAATTCACTGCAGAAAAAACCGGTTCTCTTCATAAATATTGAATAAAAAAATCTTTAAAAAAGATATGTTATTATTCAACGCATTCTTTAGAGGATGGTCTTTTAAATTTTTTGATAAATTTATTAAAACTTGGTTAAAATGTGACCCAAACATGCCTCGATTTTAAAACTTTAAACCTAATCGCGTCGTAAATATTAGGTTAAATCCTATACTTTTGATTTCAATAAATAAAGTGAACAATATTCTAGAGGATGGTCTTTTTAGATTTTTTTTATTTGCTTTTATTAATGTTTAATTTAAATAATTCATCTTACGCGTAAAGGTTTGCTTAAATATTCCCCTCACTCTCACTCACTCACTCCTATGTAATCAGTGCGGAACGAAAGACGCAAGGTCATTGGGAGCACTATGCGCCTTAACCTCTAGTTGTCGGAACACAACAATGTCATAAATATCGATAGCTGTCAACATTGTTATCATAGCGGAGTAGTAGCTTAACATGATGGTCATTGGTTGGTAACCAGGCGAACTTGTGTTTTATGTGGACAAGCACACAGAAAGCTAATAAAAATTGAATTGGGTGGATTGAATTCCGAGCTTTTAGATTTATGTTTTTTTTTTCACTAGAACACTGCGATCCTAAATTATCAAACGGCATCAATACTACAGCAGTACGACATAGTACTAAATTCGGTTTCTTTAAAAAACAACTTTAGAACTGTTCTTTATTTATAATATTTTCACAATAACTAGGTAAATGAAAAAAACAGAAACAAAATATAATAAAATGTATACCTACACATTAAAATCGATATGATATACCAGAAGCAAGCCCCATCACTACTGGCAATCTTTTTACAGTGACAGCTGACAATCAACTTAATAGCGCAATTGTTGATGAGTTGACTGTCAGGTGAACGAGTGTGCAAATGACAATATGGCAGACTTTTATTTAAAAACACCTTTCACAGATTATCTATAACGAACTGCTAGTTATGAATGATGTTTAATGTAACATTGGACTACATATTTAATAAATAGATGCATCGAATCAAAATACATAATAACCTAGAATACATATTGTATTATTTGATTTCCAAAACATGTTTAATATTTATACAATCGATGTAACATCTATGTAAGATAGGGTGACCAAATTACACCCTAAAATGAAGGGACCTACCTAATATGGGCTTTTCGATAATAGGCTAGATGACTAAACATTTTTTTTTGTTTTAATAGAAGCTCATTCATATAATAAACAGAAAGAAAAAATCGGTTTTCGAATAACTATAAAAACAACCAAGATATAAGGTATAAAAGATTTTTCTCCATCTCTTTCTAGCAAAACGGCAATTTACAAGGAGTTTATATGGCCGTACTCAACAATGACGTCACGGTTGATGTCGGATCTCTCTGTCTAATCGCCTTCAAATTAACAACTTAAAATGCTTGTATCTAATGTATTTCTAAGCCGATTTTAATTCTAATTTCACAGGATTGCATCTTTGTCCATGGTATTTTAATATTTAATGACGAGACTTGAAAATTTGAATTCAGTCATCATCCCAATTATAAAAACAGTTAATATCCTTATCTCATTCTAGTTCATTATTTGTCTTTCTCTTGGTTTAATTGTGATATATTTACAATAACAGTAATTTAAATAACAATAAAACAATGAGCTAAACTGGAAAGCAGCAGCAATGCGCACGCACATGACTTCCTTGATTTACCAATAGATGAGATGACGGCAATCATTGATGCATTAACAAAGAACAGATTATGTTTTATCATTATGTTATATTATTTTGCATACACCTGCCGACACATGAAATAAAAAACCGGTCAAGTGCAAATTGGACTCGCGCACCGAGAGTTTCGTAAAAACTTATTTACTTGAGTATAAGTCTCTAATAGCCACTTAGCTTAGGATACTCAAGTGGTATGTTCTCACATTCTTTACTCTCACATACGTCTCAGGAGCTTCGTAAGCTATGTTAAGGATGGTGAAATTGGCCATAAGTATGTATATGTATGTACATATTTACGGTTTTAATTTTTCCTTAACATGTGCTTGCTTTTTGCCAAATTCATGATTGTACGTCAACTAGAAGTTGAGGAACTGGAGTCAAAACACTTATAGGTTTTGATTACTTTGTGAAATCGCAAAGTTCGCGAAAATACCCAACTAATATGACAAAAATGCGAAACTGAGTTTTTTGTTTGTTTGTTACGCTTTCACGTCTAAACCACAAAACCGATTAAAAAATAATTTCACCAATAGAAAGCTACATTATTAGCGAGTATAATAGGCTGTATTTTTTCAATTAGACATCCGTACGACATCAACGTGAGCGAAGCCGCTGATAAAAGCTAGCACGACATAAGCGGTCATTTCTTTTGATAGTGTTGACTTACAAATATGATTTTCTGCAGGCGGAGCACGGGCTGCCGAGACTGGACTTGAGTCACGCATAATTTAACAATTTCAGTGACATAATCTTTATGTCTTAAAGAGTAGCACGAGGGCGCGTATTTAGTGTGACTGACGTGATAAAAATTTCGTGACGCTCGTCAAGGGACACGTGTGACTCAGTTTTATCACAAATTTCTTGGCGTGCCTGTGCTGCGACTGCTGTTGTTGTAGCAGGGGCTTTAATACTTTCGAACATGTAGCAGCAGTCGTAACACAGGCAAGGCAGGCAATTTTTATCACGCCAGTCACACTAAATACGCGCCGCCGGCGCCGTGCTATATACTCTTTAAGACATAGACATTATGTCACTGAAATTGTGAGATAATGCGTAAGTCAAGTCCAGTCTTTCAATTTGACAGTCATTGCAGAGCCGCCACAAAAACTCGGTGACGATGACGACTGTCAAGCAACTGATGCTGGTGTATACAAAGTGAAAGTGATCGTTGTAGATTTAGTTAAGAGTTACACAAGAAGGGGGCTGATCTACCTCCTAATCTTCCACAACTACGAGAGCCAAGATAAGTAGCAGCCGACTCACGGGAAATAAACGAACAAACAATGGTCTCTGAACGGTCAATTTATAATAATGTCTCGCGGCTTCGTTCACGCCATTGTAAAAACCAGATCCGGTACCGCCATTAGACCCTGAACCAGTACATTCTTATACGAATAAAGGGAAAGTTTGTATATGAATACAACTGCTTTGATTAATATTTTTGTAATTTATTTACACAGGTATACACTTCTTTTTTTCTAATATTAATAATTTAAAAAAATATGATTTCATCGCTATTGTCAAAAATTAAAACATTTTTTTTATTATGAAATATAAAGATTGTATTATCTACTGTCAGCTAAATAATGAGACACTGGACTCTGAACTCAATCAAAGAGAAAGGTATGAGACCTCGTGTAGAGTAGGTAGGTAACACGCAGTTTGCCGTAACACCATTGATCTAGTTAACCGAGAGTGACATTGAAAAGTCACTATTAACGTGAAGTTAAACATTAATCACCGATTAAGAACGTAAAACAGTCTTTACCAAAGTCATAATTGTTCATATTATTTTATTAATTATGACATTTTCCAAAGACAGCTGTTGCCAATTATTGCCAAAAGTGGCCACTTTTAGCAATAATTCGGATTATGATTATTCCTATACTTTTAATCTATGCCTGAATAGCTCCCAAAAATCTAAAATATCTATATTGAGTTCGTGACTGTGCTATTTTTTGTAGATACGTCTTTAATTCACCATAATTAATAAAAAACGAATGGCGGCGCTAGAAGTAGGTACTATGCCCTCTTAATTTGTATAAAAAAACCATGCATATGAACTATTTTCAGGCCTACAGCCTAACAAACATTACAATCGCATAAGTAAAAGTTACACGACCTATTTATACATATATTTTATTTAAGCTACTTCAGTCGTTTCGGTATTTCAGAAATTGGTTGTAACATTAACAAATAAATAATAATTTATTTTAATATTAATATTATTATAATAAATTACCTACAAGAAAGCAAGAAATATTTTTTATGTATATTTTTACTAATTTTTCAACTTTTCTAGCAATTACAACGATAATACAATACAAAGTCACAAATATAAAAATAATAAGATATATTAGAAAAAATAAAATTCGCAGGCCTGATGGTTTCGTCGCTAGCTATCGAAAAGCCACAAACCAAATAACGACGAATAATGTGTGTAACTGTGTAGATATAAATGGTAGATATTCATCTCAACCCACACGTGGGTACCAACATTGAATAAGTTGGTTAACTATCAATATTATCTAATCAGATTTTTCTATTTTCACCAAAAATAGCAATAAAATTACTATTTAATTACTTCAAATAAATTCATTATAGTAAAATGTTTTTCAAGTACCTACAATGAACGTCACGCCAAGATATACTGTTTGACATTTGGACAACTCTTATGCCGCTCGTAATAGTGGTGGCTTTCGTAGAGCAAATGTTAAGCTTGATGTAAGGGCAACTATACATACGTAAGATTTGCTTCAAGAGAACCCTTATTTGATCAATATGGTCGAATATAAAAATAAAGAACTAGTGCACAGTATTAAATTAATCGTAGTCTATTGACGCTGGCGACCAGTCATATACCCGTTTCACTTTACTGAAGGCTATATTTGTCATAATAAAAATATTCAAAATCAAACAGTATCGATAACGCAACAATATGACAAGGTTCTTAAAATAGTTGGGATTGTTGATTGATGCTAATTGTAATGACTCAAAATGTTTATTTTTAACTTTTTTGTAATTATTCCTCTTACAGTTCACGGTTTGCTATAGCACTATTGGCCAATAGGCCTAGTTAGCCGAGAGCGCCATAAAAAAGGCCCTAACGTGAAATTAAATAATAAATCATGGATTAAGGGCGAATTCGAAGTAAGCGTCGCCAATTGATATTATATACACTGTTTTTTTCCTAGTAATTTTGATCAAAACTCACAAAAAAACCATGAAACGGGGATTGCTATGAACCTAGTAGTAGATAGCTGAAGAGCCTAGAGACCCTGACATATACAAAAACAAATTCCAGCGTGATCAGAAATACAAGGACAATGGGAATGAACCGGAAGAGAGTAATATGAAAATGTTCTCCATTACATCGACCGAAACGTTTATTATATTATTAGATCTCGTATTCAGCGAGTCATTCAGCATCGTTTAATATCGGAAATTCCTTACGACCAAGTATTCCATTATGAAACAGACTGGTAGGGTGACCACGTGCTCGCGTATAGTAGAAAATTTCCACAACGGACTTGGTCTTAAATTATCTTGGTCTTAATGTTACAATAAAAATAAATGAAACCATACAAAATGAAATATCTTAAAGTTATAATAAAGATTGATAAAACCACTATAAAATAATCTATCTGGAATTTCCAATCAATACTTGGTTCCCAGTTGATTGTTATCAAAACGGTTAGAAGCGATTATTATTGTGTATGACACAAAACAAATAGTTTCGTAGTAATTATAATTATTTCTGTCGCTGGGTTTTTTTTTTATTTTTGAAAGTTACAAATTTATCATTATCATTGAAACATATCTTCACAAATAATAAAATGTCGCTGAGCGCGAATCCGTTAGTAATATGTACAGTAGGCCTCCGTTCCGTTTCATGCAGCGCGTTCGCGTCATACAGTCATACCGGAATATCGACATGTTTATTTTACACTTCATATTCCATTAGCTTCTTTACCCATGTGGACTACTCGACTTTGGTGGTTTTAAGGCTTATTAAAACTCAGAAATAGTTCAACAACTGGGTAATCAGATCAGAAGCAATACAGACGTTTACCACCCCCTAAAGGGGTGTAAATCCATGATCCATATTCGCGGATCCAGGGGACATGCCACGGAGTTTACGGAATCCTTTTAAAAATCTAGGTAGCGGGTACTTGCTTACATAATTTTTTTTTTGTTTTAATTCCATTTTTGTTTTTATTTTTATTATTATTTTGTTTTGTTTTTATTGGCTCACACTCATTTTTTACCAATTTTCCAAACCAAAGGTTGTCTGGAAGAGATCGCTTCTAGCGATAAGACCGCCTCTGCCCTCATTAATATTAAGAACCATTTGGTACCTACTGTATTTAAATTGTGATGAGTGCAATAAAGAATCTATCTATCTAAAAATCTAGGAAAAAAATGGACTACCTACTCGACTTTGATGGTTTTAAGGCCTATTAAAAGTCAGAAATAATTCAACAACTGGGTAATCAGAAGCAATACAGACGTTTATCGCCCTCTAAAGGGGTGTAAATCCATGATCCATATTCGCGGATCCAGGGGACATACCACAGAGTTTACGGAATCCTTATAAAAATCTAGGAAAAAATAAATAGTAGGTACGTAAGTATAACGTTAATCTATTTACAGATCTTAGGCTAAACATGTATTCAAAAGCAAATCGATGCCGACATCGTCAGTGCTATTTCAAAACTGCCACAAAAATAGGTGCACTTGCATTGTTTGCACAATAATGGTGGCTTTGTTTATGATCATGCGGCCATTACAAGAGCTAATGTTGACGACAATGACCAAATCATTACACCAATATTTAAATTAGGGTAAGTAAGTACGGTCACGAGTCACGGCCATCTTTGATTCGGGACCTATAACTTAATATTAGGTATGTAGTACATACATAGAACTCTTGAAATTCATTGAAGTTATATTCCTAAGTAGCTTCTGCCCGCGACTTCGTCTGCGTGGACTTCAGAATTGGGTCTAAAGCTTCGCTGCCCGCGGCTTAGCTCGTAAACAATTTTCAATTTTCCCTCGAGAACTACTTAAGGAATCGGGATAAAAGGTAGCCTATGTTCTTTACCATGTCAAAGGCTACATGCATGCCAAATTTCATCCAAATCCGTTCAGCGGTTTTTACGTGATTGAGTAACAAACATCCAAACATAATATTAGTAGGATGTATCAGGCTTGGAAACCGGTATTTTTTTTGAACCGGTTCGACGAATTTACCTATGGAACTTTTTGATAAAGGTTACGTTCCTCTAAACCGGTTTTTGAACCGGTTTTTAAAAATATGGGTATTTTTACTAACCGGTTATACTTTTCGTTCAGGGAAACGAACTGAAGTTCGTAATGTTTACGTTTCCGACCCATGTTCATGGAACGTGCGCAATGATCAACCATACTCTTCCTACTGCAACTGCGTTTGCGAGCGACGCACACAATGGGTACTTCAACGAGTTACAGCAACTCGCGACCGATCTCACTATAAACCGGTTTATTTAGGTTCCAAGTATCGCTCCTATTTGGTTCCACTCCGGAACGGAACTATATTATAAAACCGGTTTAACCCTTATAATACCGGTTAATGTTGAACCGGTTTCAAGCCCTGGATGTATATTAGGTTTTTACCTATGGAGTGGTCGTTCTACAATACTGGCCATTTAGAATGTATTTATGTATGGCTGGCAATAAATTCTAAATTCAAATGAAATTCATAAAAATATGGAATACTATTTTTAAATTCAGTCATTTGTTAATTGATTAGTGTTTTGTTTTTCACTATATTTTATGGACACAACTTGTTCACTTATTAGTTTGTGATGGACACCATCAAAATACGAGTAATTTTGGAATACGAGTTCCGTTACGGTAGCAATGCGGCACAAGCTACGTGTACGGAAAGAACACATAGATAAAGGCCTTAATATCATTCAATCACCTAAGAGTTTTTCAGTAAAAAACATCAGTACGGGAATATCCGTTTTACAATTATCACCACCGAATTAGATGGTTACCATGAAATAATTCGATGGTTATTCGGTTGTAACTTGCTTTGACAAGGCAGGGTTTCCCAACCATTGAGGCGCGCTTGGGGGGGGGGGGGGGGCGTAGAGTGAACCAAGGGGGGGGGGGGCGTAGAGTGAACCAAGGGGGGGCGCAGCGAGCGGCTCCAGAATTAAACTGTATAAAGAATATATTTTATCAAAACTGCCCTGCGAGCATGGAACTCTCGATAAACAAAATTTGACAGCTAAGATCGACATACTCGACAAAAATCGATAAATTTGACAGATATTCCTAAGGAGTGAAAAGGACAGATGCTTTTGTCGATCGATATATCTCGATCGACAAGTCCATGCTCGCAGGGCTGTTCATATAAACTCGCGCGACGCGGACGGTGCCACTTATGCGAGGTCAGCGACATGTTGCAACCATCTTTTGAATAAAACTAAAAACGCCAATATTTTCATCGTGTGATTAATTTTCTTGATCCATTTCGGCCCCTAGGTAAAAGGTTGGGAACCCCTGCTCTAAGGTATTGAACGGACCGATTGTTTCGCCGAAACGTCACGCTCAAGGTATTGAACAGGGTTAGATCGAAAAGTTCGTACTTCTCGCGAAGGCTCTGAACGCACCACTATAGCCGTAACAGTAACTGTAATCAGCTTAGTAGGTCTGCCTTAACCTCTCAGCGCGGCTGAAACTCTCGATTTATCATGCGAATATTGTTAGACAAAAAGAGCGTATTCCCACCTCAAAGGCCGGCAACGCACTTGTAACTCCTCTGGGGTTGCGGGTATCCATGGGCGACGGTAATTACTTACCATCAGGTGATACGTCTGCTCGCTTGCCCCCTATCCCATAAAAAAAAGACACTATTTACCTACTGCAGAAAAGTGTGTTGGAAACGAAAACGATTATATAAAAACATGGACTTACAAATTTTTTGTAATAACTTTTATACGATTTAGTTAGGCTATATATTAGGAGTTATTCGTTATCTTGATATCATTCGATGAAATAGAAGCTTTACGAGCTTATTCGGTGCCTCGATATCATACGATGAAGTAATAGAATCCGTGATAGATTCAAATCAAAACTCATGTTTAAGATAATAACTTTAATACGATTTAGTTAGGCTAAATATTATGAGTTATTCGTTATCTTGATATCATTCGATGAAATAGAAGCTTTACGAGCTTATTCGCTGCCTCGATATCATACGATGAAGTAATAGAATCCGTGATAGATTCAAATCAAAACTCATGTTTAAGATAATATGTCAAATAGTCGAAAATCTAATGATTAGCGGCTAAACGTCAAAGTTTAATTACTATTGATTTAAGGCAATATTCTTTAAAGAGTTTTGTTACATCGATATCATTCGATTAAGTAAATTAATGGAATCGTATTTACTGATCATAATTTAGTGAGAGCTGTACCATCCTAAGTCACATATTAATTGAAAAATAAATAATTAAAGTTGATACTTAATATGAATTGAGTGTGTATAAGTAACATAATCTCTGTTAATTAGCACTGAACATTCACGGAAACACAATCTATGTAAATAAAAATGAATTACCAAAATGTATGTACGCTCATAACTTGAGGAATACCGCACCAAATTAGTTAATTCGTTTTTCGTTGTATTCGTTATTATTGGAATAATGTTTGTATAAAAGAAAATGTTTGAAAAATTGTACGAAAAAATTAAAAATTAAAAGTAAGTAACCGACATAATTGGCAGATTGTCATTCAATTCTTTAGTTTCTTATATTGTTTTATTGTCAAAAGGTCTCGACAATTTTCTTTTTTTAGTATAGGTACCCGTGCGAGGCCGGGGCGGGCAGCTAGTTTTAAATATAATAAGCCAATTACTCGTCGATTTTCGTTTTATTTTCGGCAAAATTCGATATAAAATCCATCATAATACTCCGATTTTCAATAAAAGCGAAGTTTTCGTAATTATCATTGTTGTAATGTGTAACTTACCCAATCTCGACATCGTCCAGCCGCTGATATTTGAAACCTCTCGACAGCATGTTGTCTCTTTCACACACACAGCACTATCACTGAAATAGTCGCATTGCGTCTCACTTTGATATTTTCAAATCACTATCACTGCTGAATTATCAACAACGATAACGTCACAGCTCCTAAATAATTCAATTAAAATATCGATAACAAACACGAGCTAAAACGGGCACCAATTCCATTTAGACCACAGCAAAGGTAGCTTTACTTCAGTTATCTTATCTATCACAAATGGTGCACACCACGGGCACACTTGTACTGTACGAACAAAATAGCTACTTATTTCAAAAATTCACCTTAAAAATCATAAAAAAAAACAACAATTACGATGATACACAGAATCTGAATATTCTAAATCAGTGATTGTCTACAGACAACAGAAGTTACAGAATAATGACAAATTATCATGGTCTCCAAACCTCTTTTTATCCAATTACAAAGCCCCTGTTTGATTCAATGCAACGACAAGGAGTAAACTAGACGAACACAAAATTCTCACGGTCACCCATCCACAAAGCGACCAGACGTAGAACTCCTTGAAAATGCAGATATCAACAATCTCGTTCCACTTGGATGCGAGCAAACAAGCAATATACGCCGTTAACACTAATTTACTATCTTAGCTGCCGAGTAATCTGCGACTGTGATTAACATTATCAGAAACTGATAAGAGTATAATAATGTGTGGTTTGGAGGCGTGTGCATAGTAGTAGTTACGTCTGCAAAAATATCCAATTATACACATTTATAAAAGGATCAGACTGCTTCTGGCGTTACTCGCTAAAGTGAAACGGCGTTCATTGAGATCACGATCCATTTCTTTCTTCTACTTCATCTCATCTGATGGTAAGTAAATCCGAATCATGCACCACAAGGTATTGGGACATCTCACCTCTTACTATCGGAAGTTCGGAACGGCCCCCTTAGACAAAAGCCACACGCTTATTTTTCCGCAGTCGTTCCGCAGAAAATATGTACGGAGATGACATTAGGCTGTGACAACCTCACGCTATTTTTTCGGCAGCTGGCTGGTCTTAGAATTGATATCGAATAATATCGAAGTCTTTAAGGTCTAACACTTTACATCGGCAGCTTATTACATCGATAGATTATCACATCGAAAGTTTACTGATGTCTTCTAGCGCAACCGTGAACAGTTTCGGTGGTATATACACAGTGCTTCATAATAACCAATAAATAATCAATTCTTTATCGAAAATTAATTATTAAAATGTGTTTACCCGTAATGTCATTTAACCCAAAATTTTCATGTAAATCATAGACATGTGGATAATACTATGATATACTTACATGAAAATTTTGGGTTGAATGACATTATGTGTAAACACATTTTAATAATTAGTTTTCGATAAGGAATTGATTATTTATTGGTTATTAAGAAACACCGTGTATATATATTTTTTATACAATATAGGTATATTTGTGTAATACATTGGAGCGTGTGATCAAATTATTATAGTATCTACTTTGTTATAATGCAATATCAATACTGTGCCAGAGATAGTGACAGCGCCACCAGTATACGCTGTCAACCATGATTTACTGGGAGAGAGAGATAGGTTCTGTCCTAGGGTAGTGCAATGCGTGGAGTTGAAGATATGGCTAGTAAGATATAATAGACTAGCTTCCGCCCGCGACTTCGTCCGCATGGAATAGTTACTTTGGGCTAACGCTAACTTTAACCCGCGACTTCGTTTAGATAGGTGAGTAAGTACTGGGTCTTATAATGTTATATCATGTAGATTATAGGTTATTCTCAAAAAACTAAACTAATGTTATTTTAAAGTACTTCTGCGTACACTATATTTTTAGTTTTGTTTTCTTCCCGCAGAAGTAGGTAGCTAACTGGGGCCACCGCCCTTCCCTCTCATGACTGCCCGCCGGCTTTGCACATTGTGCGCGCAGTACTCGATCATTATTTTGCTGTGATGTTATTTTAAAACTGCTATATCTCCTAAGATATTTATTTAAATCGAATGATGTAAAGGGCAATTTTGTTTTAAATTAAATACTTGTGATGAACAACGTATTTATTTGGATAAGGATTTATATCATGTTTATAAAAACACCTTCGCAAATAATGCATTATTTTAGAACAAATTTGGTTAGCATAAAAAAGGTTATAGTGAGCTAAACTTAAAAGATAGACATATGCTGTCGCTTTTTAGAACTTTTAAAGGGGAACAATTCTGTCATTCTTGATTTTTGCGAAACTTTAACCGTTTACGCAGCGCACGCAGTGGAAGCTCTCAATAGGAAAAAAAATCCCCCGATTTTGAAACATTCTTCATTGGTGCTCCGCTCCTATTGGTCTTGGCGTGATGATATATAACCTATAGCCTTCCTCGATAAATGGGCTATCTAACACTGAAAGAATTTTTCAAATCGGACCAGTAGTTCCTGAGATTAGCGCGTTCAAGCAAACAAACAAACAAACTCTTCAGCTTTATAATATTAGTAAGTATAGATAAGGCTAGATTCAGTGGGATACTTGTGGTTGATTAGGTGGAGTAACAGGAATAGGTACTTAGTGGGGTGTTGTGGTGGCGGAGTTGAGAATAAATATGAGTGATGAATTTGGCGAGGAAGCGGAGACAGTGTGGCTTCAAAAGGAGGTCAGAGATAGAGAAGGGGGCGATATTGTGAAAATGGCAAAAGGACGTGTGATTGTGGCGTTGCATAGAAAATATAGGACAGTCTCGGAGGAGGTAAGTGGGCGTCTGTGAAGATGATAGGTCGCATGGATAACAATCGGATGGTGCGATGTGAAAGCGGTGTAGATATGAGAGGTGAAACCGTGACCAGTTAGGAACTGTGTGAGGTGGAATGAGGTAGGAATGTAAGTGCGGAAGGTGCTGATTGATGAGAGGGAAGCGAACAGTGTGCGCGTGTAATGGTCCTGCTCTGCGGATTCATACCGCATTTGCCATTTTTCTTGAAGTGCGTTTTTTACCTGAATTCGGACGTAGGAAATGGGAAAATGGCAGTAATACGGACTCTTATGGGATTTCGCTGCCTGGCCAGCAGCCTCGTCATCAAGCTCGTTTCCCCAGATGCTGGCGTGGGCTTTGACCCCGCAGAACCGAATACTGCGGCTGGGAAGAAGGGATAGGATAATAGAGTGAATCTAGGAGACATAACGTCGCCCTGTCTAACGCCACGTTGCAGCTGAATTAGTTTGGAGTATTCGTCGGTCCAGCAGGCGTAGCACGAACCGTGGATAAAACGGGACAAGAGACAAATATCATGTTTCTTGTCGCTCTCATATATAACAATGACGCGAGACGGGACGAGGGTTAGTCACTTTCTTTCCTATAGTTCACGCGCCGTGCTAGGCCTACTGGATGCGGAATGACAAAGTCGCGTTTTCGTACATTGAATGCAATACTTTGGATGAATCGATAGTCTATTCAGCCCCTTTGGAAGTTTGGAGTGACCGAAGCACGTTATCATCGTATTCAAGTTATCATCGCTACGTTTGCCTATATAGCCTTGCGTTAAAGTCTCCTAAGACAACGACCGATGTAATGAATCTTGCCCAAGAAATGCGGATTGGTGATGGGCGCCAGAGCCTCGTCTGTTGATTGGCAGGTTGCAACGAATGCTGGTGATATTGGCCCGAGTCTCGTGAGGTGTTACACTCTGGACTCCTTACAAAAGGCATCTTGTAAATTTCGCCGCTCTCGACGCATCTGTTCATATCTAGCTTGAACACTCCATGTTTGGTCTGGATGCTTATTGCACACAAAAAACAGGAATTGGTCTTAAAAGCACAATTATAATGTTGCACATAGGTAGTTTTATTAATATAGGACTGACCGCAACAGTTTTTATCTCCATCACACGAATGCATAGCTCGATGAATTGCTCAAATGTATAAAGTTATCTATTTCTTCAATATTTCGATAAACAGTTTCATCGATAAAATGATAGAAATATGAATTTAATGGACCGTTATTTCATATTCATATTTCATATTAATTTATTTACTCATAAACATAGGTACATTGATGTTAGAATTAAAATTACAAGCTCAGCTATGTTTAACCTTATTGGCATACGAGTAGGTATATAATCTGAAATTATAGTTACTTTATGTCCAAAAATCAAAACATTACATTGTCACAAATTAAATTACAATAAAATATGTACCCAATTACTTATATAAAATGAATGTCAAGAATTATAAATAATACAATACAATAAAAGATTAAAATAATGTCAACTTAATAAATTAAATTAATATAAATTAAATCCATTAATATTACCTATGTCGAATGTTTAAATAATAAAAACAATGTCAATTTGAGGTGCATCATTAATTCATTACATATAGGTAGGTATGTCAATATCAACTTAAAATTTATCTTTTAAAAAATCATCAATAGAATAATATGCTTTGTCGACTAAGAAATTAGAGAATTATTTAAAACATGTCCAAATTCAGTCGTATTATTTATATATCTTATGTAAGACGGCAGCTTGTTATAGATCGTGGGTGCCATACAGAAGACACTAGCCCGAAGATGACGCGTTCGACTCATAATAGTGCACCGTATCAATCCCTGTCTTCTATATCCTTCTGGATATATTTCATAAAGATGAATATTTTCCTTAGCAAATTTAGCTACTTCATATATATAAATGCAGGGGAAAGTTAAAATTCGTAATTGTATAAAACGAGGTCTGCATGATTCTAATTGTTTTATCCGACACATCGCTCTAATGCATTTTTTTTTTTGCGCTATTAACACATCTTTTCTACCTGTTGAGTTTCCCCAGAAAATAACCCCATATCGAAGTGTAGATGACACATGACTATGATATGCCATCAATAATGTAGACATATTGGCTACATTACTTAACTTAGTGAGCGCATAAGAAAAACTACGAATTTTTTTAATAATAATGTCAGTATGAGTATTCCATGTCAAATTATTGTCAATTGTTAAACCTAAAAAACGTGTCGAGTCAACTTCTTTGATGTTATGTCCTAAATAATTAATATCCATGTCATATCGTACAGTAGTTTGCCTATGTCTAAAATTCATTAATAGAGTTTTGTCGAGATTAATTTTCAAATTATTATTATTAAGCCATTGAATCAATTTGACAAGAGAAGAATTTACTTCTTCTTCAATTTCCTGAAGTCGATTACTTATATATAATATTGTGCTATCATCGGCAAATAGTGTCATGTGTTGTGTTATAGATTCAGGAAAGTCATTAATATAGAGTATGAAAAGCAGAGGACCTAACACGCTTCCTTGTGGAACACCATTGGTTACTGTTTTTGAATTAGACGCGTGAGTTTGTTCTGTACATGTCGGCACATTTATTCTATTTATACGGGTGATTTGCATTCTATTACTTAGATACGACTTGATTAGGTCTTGGGCCTTACCTCTAAAACCGTAGTTATATAGTTTTCTAAGAAGGAGGTCATGATTAACACAATCGAAAGCTTTCGACATGTCCATATACAAAGCTGTTACTTTCTTTTGCCTATCTAAATTGGGATACACTTGAAATAAAAAATTATATATGGCCTTATTGATAGACCTATTCTTTCTGAATCCATATTGATTGTCTATAAATAGATGGTTAGTTTCACAAAAATCATAGAATTTACTGTAAAATATTTTTTCAAATATCTTTGTGAATATTGACAATAGTGCAACTGGCCTGTAATTGTTCATGTCTTCTTTATTTCCTTTCTTAAATAGTGGTAGCACAATTGTTTTTTTTAAACCATCTGGGAAAACACCTTCTTTTATGCATTAGTTTATTAGTTCAGACAGTATGGGTGAAATTAGATCTGCGACATATTTTACAATTACAGTTGAGATATCATCCCAGCCAACACTGTTACTATTCTTCAATGATGTAATTGCATTAAATATGTCTTGTGGTGTAGATGGGGTTAAGAATATTGAGTTAGAAATGTCATGATTCAAATTGTAGTTAGTATTAGAATTATTGTTATCAGCTTTTGCTACGTCAATAAAAAAGTCATTAAATAGATTAGCCAGATCTTGAGGGTCAGTAATAAGATTTTCATTGTGTTTAATTCTATTTATATTTTGTTTAGGTAAATTGAACTTTTGTTTGTTTATTATGTCCCATGTTGCCTTAGTTTTATTTTTTGCTCTATATATCTCATAATTATTTTGTGATTTTTGGGTTAATTTAATTATTTTATTGTATTTAGCTGCATAATTTTTGAAAAGAGTTTTGTTTACTTTATTAGGTTTGCAACGAAATTTCCATAAAAGTTCCCTTTTTTCCTTTGAGCACAGTTTGATGCCCTTAGACAACCATTTAGGCTTAGTTTCTGTATTTATTTTTATTTTTTTTACAGGAAAGCAAAGATCGTACATCAATTTGAACAAATCATGAAATCTGTTAAATGCTATATTTGGATCTCCTTCGTTAAAAACATCACTAAATGATATTTTTTTAAGGTAACCTTTAAATTTTATCCTATTTTCCATACAAAGCTCCCTTTTGCTAGATTTAGATTCCCGATTCTAATAACTAAAGCAATTTCCATAATATTTCTGTCCTGAAATTTTAATTTAATTGGACGAAATGGCAATGATTGCTTATTAAAAGTCAAAAAATATAAATACTAAATATTTGGAATTGTTTTCTGTGAAATGAACTTTGATAGAAAAATCTGTGTTTTGATAAATATCCGCAAAGAGACGTGACAGATACCCCAACCAAAATAGGATATACAAACTTGTCGCGTGCTTCTCGGCATAAATGTACTTCGGTAAATAAATATCTTCACATAACGCTCATTAAAATAGACAATAGGAAAGCGATTAATTCTCATATTCACATCAATCCTGAATAGACGGTTCTTAGGTACGTATAATACATATTATCTCTGACGACATGCGTTTGTCCAACAGCAACAGTGTGTCTACATCGAACTGCGTTTCTGACTTATGCTCTGTGAAATGCCTATTTGCTCGTGGATCCCAAACAAGTCATGGCATGTGTCTGCGTATGATTGAGGTTACCAGAGCCTTTGGCGCGCACACTCGCTGTACTAATTGTGTGGAGTTGCCGGAGGTGCCAAGGCACCTAATGGAGTAAATCACATACATTCATGAAGATTTCAACTTCATCAGAAAGTAATCCAAGGTCCAAGCATGCCTCAATGGGCTAGAAGACAAAAAATTTTTTTGCTTTAATAGAAGCTCATTCATATAATAAACAGAAAGCAAAAATCGGTTTTCGAATAACTATAAAAACAACCGAGATATAAGGTATTAAAGATTTTTCTCCATCTCTTTCTAGCAAACCGGCAATTTACAAGGAGTTTATATGGCCTTACTCAACAATGACGTCACGGTTGATCTCGGATCTCTCTGTCTAATCGCCTTCAAATTAACAACTTAAAATGCTTGTATCTAATGTATTTCTAAGCCGATTTTAATTCTAATTTCACAGGACTGCATCTTTTTCCACGGTATTTTAATATTTAATGACGAGACGTAAACTTTAGAATTCAGTCATCATCCCAATTCTTTTTTATTGCACTTAAGTTGGCAAACAAGCAAACTGCCCACCTAATGGTAAGTGGTAACGGTAACCTATAATACATGTGGTTCCTGTGAGATTCGCAGCAAAACGGTAACCCCCCACAAGAACCACAGTGTACATTGCCAACTTGTGACTTAAGATGTAAGGTCACGGTACCCAGTAATTTCAATGCCATATCTTACCCTTCAAATCGGAACACAGCAACGCAAGAACTGCTGCTTGGCGGCAGAAATAGGTAAGACGGAGGTACCCAAGCACACGACCCTGGTACAGAGTCTATGTTTACCAAAAGCTCGGCATATTTTCTTTCTTTTTCATTATGCGCGAGTTTTTTCGTACAAATTCCCCTCATGCGCTCTCACTCATTCTCAACTAATTAGTGCGAGACGTTCGATCCAAGGTCGTTGACACCCCCAAATATCAAGTATGCTCATTGTGAACATGTGCTATACACAAAATCTGCGTAGCGGTAACCCCCCTACAACCCTTGGCATAGATGCGACACATTTTTTCTTTAATCCAATTCTTAAGTGCCATTACTGATTTTCAGTCAATTATCAACAAATACTCCAATTCATTAGGTAATCGAGAAATTGTTGCATCTCCCCCGAACTTTCACTGCTCAGTCGGTCGTGTCGTCAGGAATTATGGTTGCATGAATAATCGTTGCAAAACAAGTTATCGCGAACAGAGGCATGAGTCTACAAGCTGCAAGCATCCGCAATGAAAAAAGAAATACGACTTATGTACGGAGGTAGGGTTCAGCGAATAATATTCTTATAAGCAGTGCCTGATTTAGAGTACTGACCGCCCTAGGCTAACTATGAAAATGCGCCCCCCAGCTTGTTCTTTCCTTCTTTTTCATTCACTTACAGGTGCATCTTATTTAATTACAAGTAGGTACAGAAAAAAGCTTACGTAACCTACGGATTTACATTAACTAACCTAATATTTTTGAATAAAACTTTCAGTAAGTAGGTAAACGAAAGACGAAAGAGACCGAATACCCAATTCCAACACTCATTTTTACAATTTATTTATTTTGTCCCAAAAATATGCAAGGACAAATTTAAAAAAAACGACTACATAAACACTGAAAAGTTAAAAATTATTTACGAATAGGCACAAACAACATCATATGTCTATATTGAATTCGGTGCCAAATTTTAAGACTTTCTAGGAGATTATCGTTTGGCAACGACTTCAATATAGAAATATAATGTTGTCTGTACCTTTTTTTTGTGGGGAATGCTTTGACGCACCGTCCAAGCCCCCGGGTAGGGGCAGGGGTGTGTGGGACTCCACGGCAGAGTGCCGCGGCTACCCACTAAACCCCACGATAGGTATAATATATAGGTACAGACAACATTATATAAAAATTATTTATTACATTTTAGTGTTTTTGAAGTCGGTTTTTTATGTTTTGATTTTTTTAAATTTTTATTTTCGCCAATACATGCCTATTGTATTTAAAGAAGTAACCTCTAACTCCTAAAAGTTAAGGATCCTTCCATCATCAGCTCGGTTTATGACTACCAGACGCAAATACCTGAATAGCTTCGGAAAAAACAGGAAACACGTTGGCCGTACCTATAAAATTTAAGGGTTTCCATCGATTTTCATAGAATCCTATCCTCAGATCCTGACTTTGGTGACAATGGGACTAGCTCAAGAGTATAATCTATCGAATATAAAAGCAATATTAAAAATCGGGCGGAAATTAAAGTGTGGATCCAGGGTGTACATTAAAGGGGGGCGGGGTCGGTGGCGCTGTGGACTCGGCACTTGCTTTTCAATCGGGAGGTCCGGGTTCGAGACCGCCATACACCAATGTGTTTTTCGTTTTTCGAATTTCATATGTATCTGACGCTCTTACAGTGAAAATAAACATTGTGAGGCAACCTGCATACATCTGCGAAGAAATTCAATGGTGTATGTGAAGTCGACCAATCCGCACTGGGCCAGTGTGGTTGACTAAGGCCTAATCACCCTAATAGACTACCCTATAGTCTCGAGATTTTTCAACTGAACTTTGAGACAGTCAATGGCAGCGTAATATTTTTCTACGATGAAAGAGAGATCGTTTACCTCCAAATTCGGTGTGTCCCGCTTTTATTTCGTCAAAATGCAATTTTGGTTTCTTTTTTTTTAATCAATGTTTTTTTTATATTCAGTGATTCCGCACATTTCAATTGCTTCCGATTCCAATTTTTCAAACTCTTTGTCGCCTCGTAACGTTTCAAGATGTGAATATAATGACTCATATAAGGTAAGTTTGATAAATCAACGTAATTTGCTTGAAGCTATACACTAACGTTTTAAAATTAGACGAGCACAGAGATCCAAAAATACGACATTATCGTCATCACACAGGAATTTCATTTTAACGCACGTATTTTTTTAACACAAAATTACCAAATATTATGAGTATTACTAGGTAAGTCTCAGCTCAGCGCAGCGCCCGCCGCCCCCTTGATCCTTGCGCCCTAGGCTCTAGCCTTATTAGCCTGTGGGTAAATCAGGCTCTGCTTATAAGCAACTTGACTAATGAATGACATACCACAGAAATCTGCAGCCAAAAAAGGTCGTATTTTATTCCTGTGTGATATCGTCAGTTTTTTTTTTACATTCTTCATATTCGCTTTTTTTAATTCAATATTTTAGCTTATGCGCGAGTATTTTTGTACAAATACCCCTCATGCGCTCTCACTCGTTGACACCCCCTAACATCAAGTATGCTCATTTGCGACCCATCTATACTAATATTATAAAGCTGAAGAGTTTGTTTGTTTGCTTGAACGCGCTAATCTCAGGAACTACTGATTCAAATTGAAAAATTATTTTCGTGTTGGATAGTCCATTTATCGAGGAAGGCTTTAGGCTATATAACATCACGCTACGACTAATAGGAGCTGAGCATCAATGACAAATGTTGCAAAAACGGGTATAAAATATACGGCGAAACGTAGTTCGCTGGCACAGTTAGTGTGGTATATAGGAAGTAATATCATTTATAATAATGTGCGTAATCAATAATCATGTGCGTGCGTATTGTTGATAAAATTGTTAATAAATAATTGATTAACGCAAAAATCCAATAACAAGGTACGTGGGTCGGAAATACCTAAATAATTTACTTATTAAAGAATGTGCTATTTCTAAGATAAAGCGTTTATAATACACCAAGAAATTGTGAGAACTGAACCGGATGAACGATTTGGAATATAGATATTTAGAATAGGTACCTATTATTAATTTGACGAATCGTTTGTATTTATTACGTGTGTATTTTACGAATCGTTTGTATTGTTATTCCACGTAACTCCTTATTTTCAAAGTCGTAAATCTTTGACAGATAAAACCCACATGAAAAAGTCCCATTAAACCTTCCCCTGTTAATATGTGTAATTTAGTTATTTTATAAATATTTTATTAGTGAGAGATAAGTAGGTACACTTTTTGACATATAAATGTATGGTAATGTATTTTTATACCATTTGTACCATAACGTTAATTATCTATACTAATATTATACTAATATTATAAAGCTGAAGAGTTTGTTTGTTTGTTTGCTTGAACGCGCTAAGCTCAGGAACTACTGATTCAAATTGAAAAATTCTTTTTGTGTTGGATAGTCCATTTATCGAGGAAGGCTTTAGGCTATATAACATCACGCTACGACTAATAAGAGCTGAGCATCAATGACAAATGTTGCAAAAACGGGTAAAAAATATACGGCGAAACGTAGTTCGCTGGCACAGCTAGTTATAAATAAAACTGTTTACAAAATATTTTTATTAACTGTTTACTTGAAGATGCTAGTGAACACGTCGGCTGAAAAATATATATACAACAGTCAGGGCAAACTTCATTGTTTGAAAAAATAATAACAAAACGCGAAAGTCGTGAATCGACGTTATATACGTATACATGAGAGATACATTAAATACCATACGATCGATTAAACAAACATAGGGTTTAGTCGCTATAACACTCGTAAATAGCCCGCCCGATTGGGGAAGTACCTCAACTTCCGGACAGATACGAATCTTGTCCAACACAAACAACGACACCTTTAGTGCGGTCCATAATCAGACAACAGAGCGACAACAGGTCCATACTCAGAAATATGAATTTATATTAGGTTGATTTTTCAATTCCATACCATATAGGATCTTAAAAAGTAGATCTATTTTTACCCCTTTAACGCGACCGAAGCTGGGGGCAAAAGCTAACTGTATAAAATGGTTTAACCGTATTTGTTAACCGTTGTTTAAATTATCTACTATCATTTTTAGGGTTCCGTAGCCAAATGGCAAAAAACGGAACCCTTATAGATTCGTCATGTCTGTCTGTCTGTCTGTCCGTCCGTATGTCACAGCCACTTTACTCCGAAACTATAAGAACTACACTGTTGAAACTTGGTAAGTACATGTATTCTGTGAACCGCATTAAGATTTTCACACAAAAATAGAAAAAAGCAATAAATTTTGGGGGTTCCCCATACATAGAACTGAAACTCAAATTTTTTTTTCATCAAACCCATACGAAGGGATCTATGGAAAGATCTTCAAAAATCATATTGAGGTTTCTAATATCATTTTTTTCTAAACTGAATAGTTTGCGCGAGAGACACGTCCAAAGTGGTAAAATGTGTGTCCCCCCCCCCTGTAACTTCTAAAATAAGAGAATGATAAAACTAAAAAAAATATATGATGTACATTATCATGCAAACTTCCACCGAAAATTGGTTTGAACGAGATCTAGTAAGTAGTTTTTTTAATACGTCATAAATCCTACGGAACCCTTCATGGGCGAGTCCGACTCGCGCTTGGCCGGTTTTTAAGGTATTGATGGTAGAGATATGATTTATTATGCGAATTGAAAGCGATCGGAATAGATTTCAAATTGCAGGGCGATGGTAAATCGTAATGATGTTCCAACCAAGCCGAGCATGATCGCTTATAGCATGGTTAAAACAATATTAAAAATTTGAAACAGAGACAACGCTCTTGCTGCGTATAGAGCGATCATGCGAGCCATCCCGCTCTTAGTGCGGTTTTAATATTGTTTTGAGCAATCATGGCTGGGGGGCAGAAGAACGATATGCACGCTATCGCGGAGATAAACTGAACAAACCAACTGATAAAATGTTCCCATCGCATCGTTCTCGTATCGTGATAGATACGACGGCGGTAAATAAACAGGGCGCGGTGAATATAACAACATAGTATATATGTCTATATTTATGGCCGATGTACGGATGGATGAAAGTTTTTAGTCACACTTTTACAAAATAGAAAACAGGTTAATGAATGGATTTATGAAACTAAACGTATTTTTCTTATACCACATAGGGGGCAAACTACATAGCATGATATCATCACATTCACAGCACATATACGTCCCTACCGAGAGGCTCGAGTATACCCTAAGTTAGGGTGTTTGGGCCTTAGTGGCCCAATGCCGATTGGTTGACCTGACATACACTTTTGAATTTCTTCGCAGATATATTATACAGGTTGCCTCACAGTGTTTTCCTTCACAGTAGAACATCGGATAAATGTACATAGTATAATATGGCTCTAATAAACGATTATTGCAGTGAGATTTCGCACTAGCGATACAGCGACACAGCCACACTAAAGCACTATAAGCATCTCTCCCTCAGCTCTCCAACTTCACTCTTGTTTGGCTAATGCGGTCTTCATGGCAGGGAGCCACTTCTGCAGTCTGCATATTGCTGCTGATTATTATGACAATAAACATTGACAGTGTGCGACTTGTGCGGGCGCAGGGGAAGTCCTGCGTCGCTAATCAGACGCTCGCCTATCCAGCTGCCGGCCAATTGACGGTCGAGAGGAGTGGATGGGCCAACAGCTGGACAGCCTCAGCTTCCGGATGGTAAAGACCTTAATCGTCACTATGTGCACCGTGTCACAACGGGAGGAGACGGCGTTGCCAACAATTCGGTGCTTCCGACGATGTCGTTGAGCACAACGTGTGAAATACGCGGCCTGGCGTACCCTGAGCGATGCGCTAGTCCTCATAATGAGCGAAAACGGAGCCATCTTTGACGTTATCAGAAAGATGTCGACTGGTGGCTGTTGTCTCCTGCGTAGCCTCGCAGAAGGCTGTGGAGCGGGCGGGCGCGAGAAACAGATCCTCTTGCACCCAGCTCCGTCGCAGACAGCAGGTTAGAACATGCTCCAATAAACAGACCGCAGTTCAATGACATAACCAAGAGGCTTTCTCATCAACGGACCTGTGTCAGCATCTTATCCCTACCCAAAAAAGTATATTGCGTCCATTGATTGATTTGCGTTTGGTAGTAAATCAATGATTGCGTCCTGTAATCGTGCTATATTTAGCTAAATCCATTAACTAATTCCGACTTGAAGTCAATGCATGTGCAGTCTGACATGAATTATTTTTTTAAATATTACAATTGGTATTTAGTGATGGGGTGTAACTAAATAATAAAACTATATCAATAAAAGTTATGAGACACAAAATTGACTATTTGGATTGTTGTCTCGTGAATGGAATGGAATCACTTGTAGTCGGCACATATTAATATAGTAGCTTAAGTGCCTGGCCAAGGGTCAATGATCTTAAATTGAACCTGGCGAACTATGTATTAAAAATTATTGTGATGGCAACAAACTTAAGTGAAAATGATGTGGTGGTGGTGGCAAAATGATGGAGCCAAGCGAACGTAAAAGCAGAACGTGTACGATCGTCGAACATCCTTAATATGTAGCATTTAAATATTTTTTTTAAATGCTACATATTAAGGATGTTCGACGATCGTACATTGTGTACAGCAATTTTATACACAATTCCCAATAATAGTAAATAATGTGTACGTGTGACAACTATGAACGAGTATATACACTATATGATCGCAAAGTCAAGAATCGTATGTCGCCACTGGTAATACAACCGATCGCTCCGAGCTTGACTTAAATTAAAACCAATAAATTATATAAATAGTAAAATAAACCACTTAACCGAATTTAATATTTTGAGCACTAACAACCTCTCACAAACCATTCATAATTTGTGATCGGTATGGAAATTTTCCTCAAAAGGAATGCAACATCCAACATCAACCAGTCCTATTTTAGTAGCATGACCAATTCAAAAATTTTCCTTGTTCGTATAAAATAATAAAAACCGGCCAAGTGCGAGTCGGACTCGCACACGAAGGGTTCCGTACCATTGACTAGGAACACAACTAAATTTTTTTCTATTTTAATTTTATTATTTATCATTAAAGTAAATATACAATCTAGTATTTTGTGAATATTTCAAGTGCCTACCTGTTACCATTTATTGATATCAAGGAAAAAAGGGCAAAAATCGCGTTTGTTGTATGGAAGACCCCTTAAATATTTATTTTATTTCGTTTTTAGTATTTGTTGTTATAGCGGCAACAGAAATACATAATTTGTTAAAATTTCAACTATCTAGCTATCGCGGTTCTACAGCTTGGTGAGGGACAGACAGCGAAGTCTTAGTAATAGGGTCCCGTTTTTACCCTTAAGAACAAAACTAGCACACCTTAATGTTTTTACATACAGACATTGCGCGGAATGCCAGTATGATGTATTTTTTATATATATCTTAGCAGAAAACAATCATACTGCCTTTTAGTTTAGTGATTACCGCAACCTATGGCCCCTGGGACTAGCTAGTCATATGCGTCGCCAACGCACAGCCAACCCCACACTGCGCTGTAAGCACAAACAAACACTGCGTCTTCCCACAGAAGTTCGGATAACCACATTCACATACAGAAGGATCTTTCATTGTCAGGCTGCTCATTATAGCGATAATCTTCATAACTTTGGCTTACTACAATACATACAGTAGGTACCGAGTTAAATCGAATGAAATTTAAAAATATTTAATTAGCCCTACTAATAGACGTTTCAGAGTTGGTGTCTCCCCGAGACATGTTTAATATTTACTCCACGAGAATAATAATATGTACAAATGTAACAATATGTTGGTATACATTACATATCATTTAATAATAGGGCACTTCCATCTTACGTTATAGTACAGAACGGTTCCGAGTCTAATTTTCAATCAAACCAATTAACGCGAACAGATGTACGCCAATTGCACGCAAGAACATAGTCATTTCATCACCGGACATAAATACAAACCACTTGCAAGACTCGTCCCATATAAACCATTGAATTGCACTTCGGAAAACCAATTCACAAGCAACAACACCGGCTGCAGGACTTTAAATTCGTTTGATAAGGTCAAACGAATTTAACAACAAAAACATAAGGAAAACTTTTTCTGTGGCAAAACTGGTGTGCACCGAAACGTGATAAGTGACTACCCACAAAGTACACTCTAATCGCTAAGCCGTCGAAATTCGGTGCATAATCTGAACGGGTTTGATTTCAAAACTCGAGCACGCGACGATCGTAATTTAACTTTCGCTTGGAAAGCGGCGAGACGTCAACTGTGGCGTAACCGCGCGCAAAGACTGAATGAGTAGGTTGCTTGAAGGGTTTTAGTGAGGTTCACATTGTTGGATTCGAAATATCGACATCGATTCAAATTCAATATTCTTTATTCAATTGGGATTTTACAATCACTTTTGAACGTCAGAGAAGCTACGCCATCGGTTCACAAATTTACGGCGGGAGACCTTGTACTGGAAAGAACCAGCAAGAAAACCAGCAAGGGCTATTTTTTTCCCTGTATTGTTACAGAGTTGTCAATTGGAAGCAGAACTCAAAGTAAAAGATTGAGCTCAACTTCCATTACAAGATTAGATGTGTCAATGTACGTTATATAGATAATTAGATACATATATCTTTGAATTTGTTTAAATTACGTGATTGATAAAGTGAAATCAACTTTAATATGTAACATTCTTGTGTTTCTGCAGTCAGAATTTCCGAGATCCGGGTGGAAGAGTTATATTTTATATATTATATAATAAGGGAATACGATAAATTATTAATAAGCCCGGTACTCATTTTGGGTGTTATGATCGCATAAACCTTGGCTGGCTGTTATAATGAAATCAAAGACAAAACGTTGTTAAATAGTTGTTTCAAGTAACAAGTATCACGGTTCAAAAGTCAGGCTTTCTCTATCTTTTTACTAAAATGCAACAACACCATTGTTGGTGACCGTTATAAATCTTTTTATACATTTTTTATAAATTTACAGTGTTTTTTGTAATCGGAATGTTTTGTTCTTGACAATCTTTTTGTTATTTAATGTCAGTTAGTTGCCATACAAAATTGTCAGAATAAACATTATATTTGTTCAACTGGTATTATTTAGTGCTCTGTCTTCAACAATCATGTTTTAACCACAACTAACTTTAGACAACGTTTTGCAGTACGACTGTTAATTTATGTAGTTCTGTTTTTGTTTGGAAACTTATTTGTGGTAATTTTGATTATAAAAAGTGTTTAATTTCTACTTTTTAAGTAAAATGTAAAAACAAGTACAACATTTCCCATAAATAAATAACTGCACATTAAAACTTTTCATGTTCTCTTCCAATGCAACTGCTGACTGTGCTTCACCTGTGTATCCCATAGCAGCCTAATCCTTTTAAGACTTCATTATCTTTTGACTCGCCGAAAACTTATTTTCATCAGTCGCAACCGTAGCAAACGTGTTAGTGCTTCGAGCCGGATGTTTCCGGAAAAAAATCTTACAACAACATTTGAAAGTCTATGCCTAGTTAACCAATGCAATTATAAGTAGTAGAATTCTGTAACTGACAAGGAAAAAATAAAAATTGAATCGAAAAGAATAAGCTTGACACAAATGCTCACTTATACACGGTTATTTTTTATCACCCTGGAAAATTTTAGGGACGCTTCAGGACACTTTCAATATTTTATAAAAAATAAAAAAAATGAAATAAAAAATATAAAAAAAATATAAAAAAAATGAAAAAATCTCTAAAAATGCTGCTCTCAACTAGTGCAGCATTTTTTGTATTTAAAAAAAAATTAATATAAAATTAAGGAGGGGGGTTATTTTTTTTATTTATATTTAAATCATTCTAATACAATGTCGCCAAGCGTTCCTTAAATTTTCCAGGGTGATAAAAAATAACCGTGTATAAGTGAGCATTTGTGTCAAGCTTATTCTTTAAGCTAGATATAAGTTTTCAATTCTCAGTAACTGAAGCTACAAGTGATAGCTTATTTCACACTGTAAAGATGTATAGATTTTCTTGTATCAATCAATAAAATATGTGTGCTGGCTGATAGCACTAGAATTAGGAAAAAATTATTTAACTATAAGTTATTTTTCATACTAATTTAAATTCTGCTTAGCTTCGGGCGTCACAATCGTATCACAATGGCAAAAGATAAGCCTCCTTCGTGACACTTATCTTCTAAATATCTTGAAAATACTACTCGTATCATTACTAAACACTTGTTTTTCAAATCTTTAATCAATATCGATTATCGACTTAAATGATATTATGTTCGATAATGAATTGAAATTTCACTGCTGATAACATAGCATAGTCAATATGAATGTCCCGATGGAACACATTTGACTGCGATGTTGTATATCGACATGAATTTCTGTCAGAGTATGGTAGTTAGAAGAAGTAACATAGATGTGACAGAATTGTCACAATGATTCGAAATAACAGCTTGAGTGATGCTTGTGACGATTTACTCTGAATTTAATTTAACTGAATACATATAGAAAAATTTTTAAAAATATGGTAAATAAATTACAACATCAATTGGGGCTGGATCATCATGAACGAAATATGTTTTTCAGTATTTGTGTCATCCATTTTTAACACTTAGACCTCATACTTAATGTCATAATTGACATTTATCTACAACAATTATACGACCGCACGTGCATCGTTTTAGATTGAGTGTATATTGTAAGTTTTAATATAATTGATGGTGTCAGGCGTTATTTTTTGCTATATTTTTGTTTGGAAGTTTTGCTATATACCTACTTCTTAACAATTTGTAAGTTTTAATTAAAAATATGGAAAATTACGTAATACGTAATTGAGAATTGTTGAGTCTTCTTAAGTCTATTTTTCATACATACATATAATAAAAATAAAGGTTAGGTTAAATACGCTGTATAGCAAAATACAGGCTAACGCCTAGTTCAATACTAGGTCAAGGATCTGCTAAACGTCAAAATCCCACAACAAAAAAAGCCAAAACATCGATAATATATTCGTCGTGCATCGACCATATTCCTAACACTAGCCCGATTTAACGTAGTAGATCACTTATCTTGTTCTTAGCGCGAATCAGGTCCAACGTAAACAAATAAACCGCGACCAACTGACGTGGTGATAAACGCCAAATTTGATTGCAATGATTCGAGCACTGGCTGTCCTTATCTAGCCTTAGCGACTGGATAAGGATAAAAGTTTGTTTGGCTATAACGACCCACGGTATGCTGGAGAATTGACTGATTGTGAGGTCTAGAGTGGTCAGCAACAAAATAAATAACTAGTGGTCACGAGTTCGAATCCTGGGCGGTGAAGATTTTAACCTGTTGTTGTATTCCAGTCTGCGCCCGTACCGCCTAACCTAACTCAGAGCGATCACTCGCTATCGTTATTGTGACATTAGATCTATTGTTCTAATGTCACGAAGGCGATAGCGAGTGATCGCTATGAGTTAGGCGGTAGCCACCCCGTTCGGATCACAAGACCCGGGGTTCGATTTCTAATGAAGCATAAATATTTCTGATCGTTTTAGTTAATGGTAGGGTTTCCGAACACGCCCTAGCTACCACCGTCTAACGTAAGCCTGACGCCATGGCAAAAATGTATTAAGAAACTCGAGACAGGCAACTGGCTCTTAAATCCTGTCTTAAATAATAAATACAGTCCTGCTAATAGATATTCGGTCGAGGCGGCCAATCTCAACTGAGAAGTCTGTGCGACTGATATTATAGTGTCAAAGCAAACACATGCACTCTCTATTCCTTCATTTGCGTAGTCCGATGGGACGATTGACCAACACGACCGGTACGAGATCAGGTGCAGTACTCGAAACATGGAGAATCTCAGGATGTTTCACATTTTTGGTCACCCATCATAGACCTGGCCACGATCAGCGTTGCTTAACTTTAGCAATCGTTAGATTTGCGCGCGCACACACATCTCTACGTCACCGAGCGGACCTCAATAATAAAAAAAGAAGTTATCAAACTGAGACATTAGCTAGTATCATTCTACTTATATACGTACTTAATGCTTAAATACAAGGAGGTATTTCAAAAGGTTGAATGTTACATTGACGACGTGTCTTGTCTTTCACCTTTTTATTTTTATGGAGACTCGGTCTCTGAGACTGCAGGATTTCCGTAAGATCAAATTGAAATTGTAATATCTTTCTAGGTGAATAGATCTGTTGAGATGAAATTGGGAGAACCCGCTCGAGAAGAACAGGGCAGAAACTTGGAAGGTCAATTTTTGTCTCCTATTTTTAAGGTCAACATGTCACGTGTCACTCGCAAGGCTCGAAAAAGAACGCAATAGTATTGTTGTGTTACACAATATGTAACACGATCAAGGCTCAATCCTAATTCATGCCATTGACACACCAACAAATGGACATCATGTCATATATTATGTAGGCACTTACCTATTTGAACTTTTAAAAAGGCAAATATTTCGTTGGTTTTTTATTACATCCTAAGTCTATTTGTTAGCTTGTCAATCACGTCAATGATTAATGCAGACAAAAATAGCAAGCGGTTAATAATACTGACCTGATAATTGTAGTTTGTTGAAAAATATAGTACACAATTTGCAAAGCACACACAAAATTGATTTCTAAACACTGTGCAATAAAGGTAACTATTAAAAACTGCTTAAAAGTCGCATTGATTAGAATAATCTGTATAATTATGATTCACGTATCTCCATTTACACAATAGGGCGTACATTGTAGTTAAACATACATGTCTATGCGGGCTAAAGTAATTTGGAGAAACATTCACATAAGGCCGGATTTTCTTGATAATCTATTTACCTAAACTTTCAACTGACTCCACGCATCGGCGAATAATAGAACAGAGACGACATAGCAGAAGACATAATGGCGGGGACGGGAGGTAGAGACACGGGGGCGAAACTTCCAGTCATAAAAATTACAAATGGTAACAAGACCACAGTGGATTCAGCTAGGTTAGGGTTAACCTAGGGATTCAGCTAGGTTAGGGTTGCATTCTTTGCGCTGGCAAACATAGTTAAGAAGATGACGACCAGCAAGAAGATATGGGGGTTGTCGCCTCCTTTGGCTTGGTTCGGTGAATTGCACCTTCCTGCGTCCCAATTCACCCTTCAGGCGAATGAATGGGCCCTATATAGCAGATGGAGAGGCACTGTAGAAATTTTCTTAAATTATCGTTATTAAAATATTTTTTTTTTGTTTAAATATAACATATCATAAAGTTGAAGTTTTTAGTTTAATTCCATTGCACTCTTTCGAAACAGTGGTTAAATTCATAAAGAACATCTCACAGACAAATAAATTAAAATTCAAATAATTGATTGAACTGGTACTTACTCCTTGGGTTTCTCAACCATCTCAGTGGTTTCATCTGAAAAGATAAATCATTGTTATAAAATGGCAGCAAAACTTTTAAAATACTGACAAGCCTTAAAATATTGACAATGCATGATACATCATATTTAGTTTTTACATTAGGGACAAAAATAAACCACCATAGGACTGATGTGTAGAACTAATGAGAATATAGGGAGTTCTTTGTTTAAATACCAGTAAGTGCATCTAATTATGTGACGAACACAAATGTGTATTATTGGGTCAATGAAGGACATCTCAACTCTTGATAACCCACAAGTCTCTCATCGTCTGATTGCTAAATCAATGATATTGCTTTTTCTCTTTTTTTCAGTCAGCCTTATAGCTTTTCTAACTTTAATTAACCTGATGACTAATAAATCCATTCTCTGAATCTTTGTCAGAAAAAACATATTTATATGTACCATTCAGTACTACAGATACAGTCTTAACAATGGAACAAAAGAAGTCTAAAGTAAATTTTTGTCAAACCACATTTAATAGTTTGCATCATATCATTTTCTGATGTTAATGGTCTGGATAGTGGCCAAAAAATTGGTGACATATGGGTGAGTAATAATACAACCCTACTAAATCTTTCTGGAAGATAGGGGGTGTATTAGGATGTTTTAATTCCAGGCAATTTTCTAAATTGTTATAATGCCATTTCTTTCTCTTTGTATAATATATAGGCACTAATAGCAATTCAGAAAACTGGCTCAAATTAAGATGTCACAATACACACCCAGGTGTGATATGTTATGTTTGTATGAATATAATACTATTCTATGTAACAAAGACTAACTTGAGGAATCCATTGCCTTCATTTGTTAGTGTTTAGACATACGATATTAAATATATCATATCATTTTTGTTTCCTGTGTGCCTTAATCCCCCTGAAACAAAGAAAAGAGTATTTTAGTATGCTGTTATTTATTTATCAATAAGACTATTTGGGTCTGGAAAGGGACATAGTGATAACTTGTGGACAATGTCATTAACCCCTTCGATGCTCGTGGGTATCTTAGAAATGGGCTGTCAAACATATGACTCATCTTTGAGGACAGGACTAGTCCTGGTCTTGGTACAACCTAGTTTAGTAGGTAGTACCAGGCCAAACATGTTTTATGCAGTCCTGCTCCAAATTGTCACTCCAAACATGCCTTTTTCCCTAAAATCAGGTTGTGATCATTAGCTTGTTTCCCACAAACTCCACAAATGACACAGCCCTCAAGCCTAAACGGAGGATCTGTTTATGTATTCATTAGTTAGGTAATTTAATTTACACAATAGATAGTATTGAAAGTAAATAAAGAATGAAACAAATAAACATGTTGTGCATATTATTGTTATAGTCTATTGGAATTTATAAATGGAGGAAAAATATACTTACACATTTCTAACACAACATGTTAACCCTTAAAATGTTGCATTCGAAATTTGTATATTTTGTGTTAGAGATTTGCTAAGTCTTTAGTTGGATGTACTGGGTTATATTAAGCTTTTCTATGAAGACAGGGAATGTGTCAATCCCTCTCATGTCTTCCTGTGATATCTGTGACCAGGACAAACCTAATTAACAGAATATACATTTTTAAGTCATCCCAATCCAATCCAATCCAATTACAGATTTGAAATGCAATTGTATGAATGCATTTTAATGCCCAGCAACAGTAAATCAAATCTAATCTATTTATCATTGATATCATATTTCATGTAGTGCTAGTGATATAAAATATTGTCATTTTTACATGACAGTTACAAACATATCTTTGATAGCTGATAATAAATTAAATTAATTCACATTTTTATGGCAACTTATTTTCCTTATAAATAAATTATTTTTCGACTACTTATTTGTCAGGGAGTAGCAGTCTTGAAATTACTTCAAATAGGCTTCGTCCACTATCTGTTGCTAAAGTTGTGAATTAAATTGTCAGAATTTTTTTTTTTTAAATCAGCTGGGAGATGTCTACTGTAGGCCTTTCTCAAGGATCTCCAGACTGATTGGTCCTGCAATGCTCAAAGGAAGAAAATTAAATAACTTCCTATTTTTTTATTATGTAACATTTTTTTAATAGGGAGGCCTTTCCCCTGCAGTGGACATTACAGGCAAGTATAGATAGATAGATTTTTTAATACTAAACATTTCTATAATTTTGTAAATTTTTTTCTTATGTGTGAATATCTGAAATTACAGCTTAACATATGTCTATGACAATAATTATTCATCAAAATGGTGTGTGATTTAGGGAATGAATGTTAAACACAGTGATTCCTTTGTTTGAAAATGTGCATTATTGCCTGTTTATATATTATCAGCTTTGGTACACTTTCTACCTAATTGGCAAGCAAAGGGTCATTGAACTCTAACAAATATATATATCGAAGATTCAGCACAAAAGCACAACATAAATTACATAAATAATTTTCAGATAATATTACTGATGTTTAGCAGGTTTTATAACAGATGTTAAATAAGTAGCATGTGAGGCCTCTTCAATGAAACCGAGTGATACTTACCACTTGAAAAAACTTTATTATGCTAATGACCTACATATAAAACACTCACTGCACTTCAAAACACTACACGTTTAATGTGAAAAGATAAATAACGCTAAATACTGCTGTTTCGCAATATTTAGCCGATTCGAGTTGAATATCTTTCAATGCAAATACATTGTTCGACACATAGTAACGAAGACCTTGAAACAGTTGATTTAAAAAAAATACTGAATTTTAAAGTTTGATTCATGCAAAAATTGGGATTATTTGGGATAATCAAAATTAAGGCAAAACGTCTGTGGGCAATAAATTGAATTGACATAACTTTGACAGTGACGTTTGTAAGGACGGACGGCGGTCGTTGCGCCGCGCTCCGTTTCGCGATTATAGTGACTATCAGGATCGCGTTCAGAGCCTTCGCGCGAAGTACAACTTTTCGCTCCAACCCCGTTCAATGCCTTCGAGCGTGAAACGACCGGGTGAAACAACCGGCCCGTTCAAGACCTTAAAGTGTCGGTGCGAGTTACAACCTAAGAACCATCGAATTTGATGGTTGTAAAACGCTCTGACGTTTATTACTGAAATACTCTTACGTGATTGGATAATATTGGCGGCCATATTATATAATGTCATCTACTAGAAAGAGAGATAAATAAATAATCATGTGAAAGAGGGAGATAAAAGATTTGGTTTCTGCAATCTATTCAACGCCTCTGAGCGAGTTAAAAAACAACCGGACAACTACACCCAGAGGCTCTGAACGCGCTCCTATTGTCGCGAAATGGGTCGCCTGTTAGCGCGCTCACAGTGGAGCGCGCTGAACGCGCTCCGATTGGCGATGATATCGATGTCAGCGCTGTAAAAGTCGTTTCGAATCGCCGTGATCGTGAGCGTGCTCACAGTATCCAACCGACGTCATTACATTCGCCATCTTGCGCTTACGGCGACCATGCCTCGGATCGTAATCGTTGTGAGTGTTTTGTCATATGACTGTCAAGTGTCAATGTCAGTGTTTGAAAACTACTACATTTATTGTGAGGGATGAGAAAATTAATAGATTAATGAACTATTTTTTTTGTTGTCCATTAAAAAATGGTTAAATTCAAAAATTACGTGCTATTGCTGAAAATTTATTGTGAAGCTAATGGACGACAACATTCAAGAAAACATCAGCGTCGTAAGTGCGCAAACTATCGTTCCGAATGGCCAACTGTTATTTGTCGATGTTAGCGCGATATCCGATCATTCATATTAATCAGTTGTGAGGGCTCACACCGCTGTCATCGTTATAAGTTCCGAACTTCTGCGTGTTGATTATAAAAAGCACGAAAATACCACAGACGTATAAAGTTATACGTCTGTTGAAAATACAGGATTTTGCAGTATGTATGTACATACCACACATACTGCAAAATCCTGTATTTCGTAATCCTGTGTTTCGACCGTTTCTATAAAGTCATTCTACTGTATACAGGGTGTCCCAAAAAATAGTGTCAAGCGAAAGTCCAGAGTTAGAGCACCTCTTGGAGTACCCGAATCACCCCCATGTATGTTCCGCGATTATTCGTAGTTTTAGAGTAATAATTTTTTTTCTGACTTTTTGAAAATTTCGATCTAAAGAACTTAAAAATTTTTAATAAATAAAAGTTGAACATATTTTAATGTTTTTCTTTATGCCACTGAATTATCTTTAGTGCTTCTTTTATGTCTAAAATAATCAGCTTCGTAACTGTAGTGGAAATTTAGAAAACAGTAGTGTAAAGTCAAAATTTGAATGTTAGTGAATAATTACTTAAAAATTCATCTTTAAATTAAAAATCTAAACAGGCGAATTCATGATTTCTAAGTATGTGTAAAAACTTCTCTAGACTCTCTGCTTTCATAATAATTTAAAAAAATAGTACTTAATAGGGCTACTTTGGCTTAAATCGGCCATCAAAGACAGCAAGGTAAAAATTTCATAAAACTCGACTTCTGAATAATTTTTTTTAAATTCCAATTATTTATTAATAAACCAAAAATGATTGTAGAAAAGCTAAAAATTTATTATTTGAAGGTCAAAAATAACTGTTCCTGCTGCCATCTTTAATAACCTTTGAAGGTTTATTATAGCTTAATAAATGAAACAAAACATTATTTTCAAAGTATTTATTATTCGATCGCTTAAAGAAAGTTTTCAAAATGACGACCTTCTTGCTCAATACATATTCTACATCGTCTAAAAAAGTTTTCTTTTAAATTTATAAATGCAATTCTGTTGTTTTTTAGTGTTTCTTCCGCTTGTCTTAATTTTGTTCTTAACACTGTGACGTTTGTAATGTCCTTGGCGTATACTAATTCCTTGTAGTATCCCCAGACGAAAAAATCTATGGGGTTCAAGTCGGGGGACCGTGGCGGCCACGCAATGGGCCCTCCACGACCGATCCATCTGCCTGGAAATGTTTCAGACAAATGTTGTCTCACATTTCTAGCAAAATGGCATGGAGCGCCGTCGTTTTGAAAAATCATATTTCTCGTTAATAGGTCTATATCTTCTAATAAGACGCCGAGATCACGTCGTAGAAATTGCAAGTAGGCCTCGCTGTTCAGACGGTCCGGTAGTTCGAACGGACCAATCAGCTGTCCGTTTAGGATGCCTGACCACAAATTGATACTAAATTGTTCTTGGAAATTAGATTCTCTTGTGAGGTGTGGATTTTCAATACTCCACGAATGGTAGTTATGCGCATTAAACACCCCACATCGCTTAAAATGTGATTCATCAGTCCATAGAATATTTTTAAAGAAATTTTCGTTTTCAGCTTGTCTCCGTAACATTTCCTGACAAAATGCCACCCTTCTCGGGTAGTCTGCGGGCTTGAGCTGCTGAACTTTCTGGATGTGATATGGGTGAAAACGCTCTTGATGAAGTATTCGATGTGCTTGTGATTTCAGAATTCCGATTCGACGTTCTATTGTTCTTACACTAACTGATGGATCTCTCACCACTTCTTCGACCACTGATTGGACAGTATCTGGGTCACTCATTTCAGATGGGCGCCCCGATCTTCTACCTGGTAGGCGTCCTTCCATGTAAGAGTTATGTACTCTTAAAATCATGCGATGATCAGGCCAAGTTTCAGGCTGATGTCCACCTCCATTTTGTACTTGCTGCCGGAACAACCTGGCTGCTTCAGAAGCATTTCCTCTTGCATATCCATAAAAGTAATGCATAAGAGCATATTCTTGCGATGAAAAAGACATCACAAAATGAAGAGCTTGAAAAGTCCGTTAAGAATGCCAAATTTGTCAAAATCCCGTATTCACACAAAACCAAATCGTAATCGCACTCAAGGTCCGTAAAGAAAGCAAAGTTCGTCAAATAATCACAAATGAGCGTATCGTACGTAAGGCGCAAACAAAAGCAGGCAAACGACTGGCGCCAGAACACAATAGGCGCTCGGACTACACCCCCCGCCTCATCCCCTTGTCACAAAGAATAGCATTCCTCAGTTACAGTTATCCATTTCGGCAATGAGAGTGAGAGAGATAGCAATAATGCGGTCTCTTTCATATCCTCTCACTCGGGCAATTTTTTAGCAGGTAAGTACTGCGTTACATCCAACACTACAACCGATGTGATCCGCGAGAAAAATATTTAAATATGGGTTTCATGTAGTTAATTTTTGCTAAATTGTAATTAATCTGAACCTTAGAAATTATAAAAAGACCAGATATTTTTTTTTATCATCTGATAGGAATTTGGTAAATTTTATTAAATTTTCACCTCGCTGTCTTTGATGGCCGATTTAAGCCGAAGTAGCCCTATTAAGTACTTCTTTTTTTAAATGATTATGAAAGCAGAGAGTCTAGAGAAGTTTATACACATACTTAGAAACCATGAATTCGCCTGTTTAGATTTTTAATTTAAAGATGAATTTTTAAGTAATTATTCACTAACATTCAAATTTTGACTTTACACTACTGTTTTCTAAATTTCCACTAAAGTTACGAAGCTGATTATTTTAGACATTAAAGAAGCACTAAAGATGATTCAGTGGCAAAAAGAAAAACATTAAAATATGTTCAACTTTTTTTATTAAAAATTTTTAAGTTCTTTGGATCAAAATTTTCAAAAAGTCAGAAAAAAAATTATTACTCGAAAACTACGAATAATCGCGGAACATACATGGGGGTGATTCGGGTACTCCAAGAGGTGCTCTAACTCTGGACTTACGCTTGACACTATTTTTTGGGACACCCTGTATACTATTACCGTGGTAGTGGTCACAAACTAATAAGTGAACAAGTTAAAAGCTAATCCAGCAAAACGAGGCAAATTAAAAAAAATAATCCGCGGTAATCTGGACCCTATTTAATTAATCCGGCACCCCTTATAATCCGACTTGATAGGGCGAGGAATATAGGGAGGTAACATATCATACAGGGAGAAGGGATTTAGTGAACAATTAAATAGAATGTGATCAGTAGTTCCTTCCTCGGTGCAACAATCACATAAAGGAGAGTCCCGTTTAACGATGCTGTAGATGCCTCTGACAAGGATGCGGTTCTGACGGGCTGTAGCGATCATTACAAAGTTTATTTGTACGACCTTTATTCTTTAGCTAGATTGAACCTTATGTATGACAGTGACATTCAAACTGATATTCCATTAAAACCATGGTTTTCCCATTACCCTTGTGTTGACAAACGTACCACTTCAGTTATATGCAAAGTAAGACTTGGACAATTTTGCACCCCCTTCCATCTTTATAAAATCTACATTCGGGACATAAACGGTCATATCTTTTGATCGGTTTGATTTTTTAGGATTTTTTCACAGCTGAAATAGACCGTAGACTCGAATATCTATATACTAATATTATAAAGAGGAAAGATTTGATTGTTTGTTTGTATTGAATAGGCTTCGAAACTGCTGACCCGATTTTGATGAAAGTTGGTATAGGGATAGTTCGAGACCAGGGGAAAGACATAGGGTGATTTTCCTACGGGAAAAAATCCCACGGGAAAACAAAAATACCGCGGGCGAAGTCGCAAGCAGAAAGCTATTTGATATAAATTTCCGCGTTTTACTAATAACCAACTATGTATGCACAATTAGTTGTGTCATTAGGAATATTTTTCAAAAAAAAATCCTATAGGCAAAACTAAATAATTGTCGAACAATATTACGAGTTCCCATATACACAACTAAGTACAGTTGGCACCATATCAAGCTTGTCATTTGCACCACGAGAACTGGTACTATTACAACATGTAAAGTCTGGCTTGTTGCCTTGTGTAAAATCAATATACAACACAGCTTGAACATTAAGGCTATCATCATTTCAGTCAAAAGATGCCTGTTGTGGACTGTATGGTTTAGGTCGGCAAATTCTTTACGATCCGTTCAGGGGTTCGGGGCTGGTTCAGGTACTGGTAGGCACTGGTACTAGTACAAGACACTATTACTTCCGCACTATGAAATAAAACGCAAACTGGATCACTATGCAATACTGAGCAGCAAAACACATGATTTATTTGGATCTAACATTTGTTATAAACCCCGTTTAGGGTCACAAGTAGCGGAGGGCATAACATGCAAATTTCTTAACCTATTTATTCTAAGGGTCGCAAGTAGCGCGGGGTATAAGCGCGTACGATGCGTATCGCCATCCCTCTCGCTCGCGTGTTTGTCGTCCCTTACAATGCCTACTGTTGGACAGAAGCTTTCGATAAGGATCTTCTAACCTATTGGTTCTGCGCTTATCGCGATCTTCACCAGATCACCGCTCCACCTTGTGTCGGTGCGTCACGGCGTCATCCGATACGCGACTACCACTCGAGAAAATTTCCACCCCAACAGTCGTCAGTCCTGCCTACTGCCACATTACGTTCACATTTTTTTTGCTATTTGACTGACTTGATTTAGTGCTTCTACGGATCTCATTTTCTGATTAGATCTTGAATAATATGCTGAATAGCTTCCAAAATGCTACTCAGCCGTGTTGGATTCGTCGATTGACCTCTTGCTCTGGAGTAATTAACTCGGGTAAAAATATTCGTCAACAACTTTCAGTGTAGAGCCTTCAACCATTAAAGGAGCGGGTACTATATAGGAATCCGATATAATTTTAGCCTTGTGCATGTTTATTTTAAGACCCACTTGTTATAGGGAAACTACTCGTATAGAGGTCTTCGAGTATTGTCTCGGTCATGACAACGATGTCGTCAGCAAAACAAAGGTAAATCATGTACTCGTTCTTTATGTTTCCAAGTCCTTTCCAGTCCAAAAGCTTATAATGCATCCTTCAACGCTGCTATGAATACCTTTGGTTATATAACGTCGTCCTGTCACACACTTCCTGAAGTCCTATTGGTTTAGAGTTTTGGTCCTGAAGACGGATTGATATGGTGGTATTTTCGTACAATGACTGCAGCATTTGGATGTACGGTGACGTACCGATAGTATATTTAAATACATACCTCTGAAGTAACGAAGCATGACCGAAGTCTCGACAAAATCGAAGGCTTTTCATAGTCCACAAACGCCAAGCATTGTGGAAGGTTATATCCTCAGTCTTCTGTATAGACTACCGTGGCGTATATATGTGGTTTATGGTACTGTAGCCTTTTCGGAGACCTGCAGGAGGCTGGAGGTCGCCAAACCTGCGTGCGAGATGATTCATGATGATTCACGAGAACAGCTTGTATACATAATTCAGGAGCGTGATGGTTCTATAGTTCTTCAACTAGGCTTTGTCATTCTTTTTAAAGAAAAGTGCCATAACACCTCTGTACCTGCTTAGGCTTTTTACCCTCGAAAATTACAGAGTTAAATAGCTTGTGAAGCGCTTTTCGGACTGGTAGTCTACCTGCTTTCAGAAGCTCGGCTTTTTAAATCTTATTAATTAACCTCTTATTGGCGAATATAAGTTCTTCCTGATGAAGATATAAAAATGCTTACAACCAGGATATACAGACATGCAAGGAAATATGGCAGAAGCGGCCAATATCATTATCAATATCTGTGGAGGTTTGCAATATTATCGTATTTTTTTCCTACTTCCCATTCGACAGTACTTATTTATGTCATAAGGAATCATTATTGTAAATAAGTTGTGCTTTGTTGTGCGTAGTTGTGTCAATAGGAACACATTTTGGGATGGCACAACTAGTTGTGCATACATTATAGTTGGTCCATTAGGAAACTACGCTTCCATAAAAGGGTTCCATTTTTTTTACTTTTGAGGCTCGGAACCCTAAAAATAGGTTTAAAGAAGGGAAATCTAACAACATTGGTGCTCTTTGAAAGCTGAACTGCGGTCGGAAAATCAATAAAAGTTACTATCAGCGGCCGTACCGTCTTACTCAAAATGATCACTCGCTATCTTTATCGTGACATTAGAACAATAGTTTTAATGTCACAGGTGACATTTGAACTATTGTTCTAATGTCACGAAAGCGATAGCGAGTGATCTCTATGAGTTAGGCAGTGGCCCCCCAGCACTATTAGCGTGCTCAAACGCGTCCTTAAATGCTGTGAGCGCGCTAACGTTAGCCGGCATGGAGAGCCGAGGCGCGTTCAGAGCCTTCGCGCGAAGTACAACTTTTCGCTCTAACCCCGTTTAATGCCTTCGAGCGTGACAACCGGGTGAAACAACCGGCCCGTTCAAGACCTTTGAGTGTCGGCGCGAGTTACAACCATCGAATTTGATGGTTGTAAAACGCTCTAAACGTTTATCACTGAAATACTCTTACGTGATTGGATGATATTGGTGGCCATATTCTATAATGTCATCTACTAGAAAGAGAGAGAAATAAAACATCATGTGAAAGAGAGAGATATAAGATTTGGTTGCTGCAATCCGTTCAACGCCTTTGAGCGAGTTAAAAAACAACTGGACAACTACACCCAGAGGCGCTGAACGCGCCTCAGCATGACGTTATCATCGTTTACGTCATATCGGACTTACGGCTTAAAATAGATACTTTCATTTTCAGCCGTAAACACAATTATCAAATACCAGACTGGCAGTTCGCTTACAGTGATTTCACTCCAGAGCATTAGTCTGGAGTGAAATCACTGTAAGCGAACTGCCAGTCTGGTATTTGATAATTGTGTTTACGGCTGAAAATGAAAGTATCTATTTTAAATGAGCAACGGAGTAGCAATGTTGTGATTAAAAATCCACAAAACAAAAGTACTGAGAAGCAATTGGAAAAACAAAATGACCTAACCTAACCAAATTTTAACTAGACGTTTGGTTTGACAAGTTGATATGCTAAAACCCCGGTCCGAAATCGTAAGCATGCTGATAGCATTGTTAGCACTTTTAGTACGCTTTTTAATTCGGACCGAGTGATTATAATCGTCAGCATCTAAGGGTCCCGTTCCGTTTCGAGACTACACTACTCACAGTACTCAGACTGCTCACGCCCGGACCGAATGATGAAGCCAATGGCATGCTATCGTTTCGGACCTTAGACTATGGATACCAAAGGACATGAAATATCTACGAAAAAAGCGTGCTCAGATTTGTGTTGGTGCTCTAAGATGGCGGAAAAAACTTGGGACGTCGCATCCAATATTCCACACTTATTATGTTTTTCTTTATACAATTCATTTAAAAAATCAATGAAAAACATAGAACTGTAAAATGCACTCAGAAATAATGCTCACTGCACTGACTGATATTTTAGCACAACAACAAACACGCTGCTTTGTAACGGCGGACTGAACTGGACGCTTTATTTGAGACATATTAATACATTGCGAGTCTATTGGTGTACTTAGTCTGAGTTTCGGACCAATCGTGAACGCGCTTATGTCAATAATATCAAAACAAACATAACCTCAAAAAGAATTTAACTCGTAATTTCAATTGTATTCTGTAATATCCAAGCTTTAGCAGTTTTTCTTTGCCTTGTACCTACCTTTTACCATTTTCTGTTCTTTTAACGTCTTCGGGAGACAGTTTGAGGTAAACTACTTTGCTTTCTTCTTCAACAAAAACTGGTAATTCTAATGTAGTCATTTTTTTCTTATATTTAATTCAATTTTAGGATATTTGGCTTATTTTTGCCTTCAATTCAAATACAAATTAATTTTCAACCATCTCACAGTGCTGATGGTTAGCGCGCTCACAGTGCTGATGGTCACTATAATCGCGAAACGGAACGCGGCCCTGGACGGCTGTCTTGTCTGTCAAGTGTCAATCTGTCATGTCGTTTCATTCATTTACGTTTTTTTTAATAAAATACTACGACAGTCAGTGTTTATTTTGGTTGTATTTAAAATAATATTTAATATTTCGTAGAGGGATGTCGGCACAAAACGTAAACGTTTGTGATATAGGGGATGATGTGAAGGAAGTTCTCAAGAAGTTTCGTTTTCAGAAACATAATTCCAATAGTGCGCTAATATTGAAGGTAATATTTTATCAAGTTGCATTGTGAGTCACAGAACCAATCAACCGTATCATTGACCGTTTGTTTGTGAACAACAGTTCTAATAGAGTTGTATTATTGTTCATTGTCAATATATTTCATATTTATAATCTACTTGAATTCATGTAAGATTTCATTGTTATTAACATTTCATATACAAAAAGCTAAAGAAGGACCCGCACCAAGCCGACCAAAGGGGCAACGGCACAAGGCGCAACGCGCCCTAACCCGCGAGCGGGTCCCCAGGCGACACACATCCCTCTTCAAAAAGAAGGGGGGGGTGACGCCCCACATGGCCACGTGAAGTGGCCCGCCGGGTTAAACCCGGCCACACCACGCCCCCTCCATGGGGCAGCTGTCAGACTCTTAGTCCGCGGCAGAAAATCTGCCGGGTTGCCCAGGGTGCACCACGAGGAGGTGTTCTGACATTGCACCCCAGGCAACAAAGACAATATAAATTGTAAAAATGAGACAAAAACTGTGTCTAAGGTATCCAGAATTGGTTCTGAATAGTCATAAAAAAATTAACTTAACCTAATCAACTGTGTTTCAAGTGCCACAAGTCAGTTCTGGGTTGTCATAAAAAAATTAACCTCTCTGCAACTGTTTGAGGTGCCCGAGTCAGTTCTAGGTGGTGTAAAAAAATTTAACTTGTTAATTTTTTAATAGATATATAATTTTTTAAGGAAACTAATCTTAAACCGGTGAAGGAAAACATTTTGAGGAAACCTGCATACACCTGCGAAGTAATTCAAAGGTGTATGTGAAGTCAACCAATGCGCACTGGGCCAGCGTGGTTTGGCTAAGGCCTAATCGCTCTAACTAGTTAGGGTAGGCCCTTGCCCCTCGGTGGGGACGTATATGAGCTGTAATGATGAACCTAAAAAATCTAAATTAATATTTTTTCAAAAACAACTTGTTTCCGCATAAAATGCTTTCAGATTATGATTTGGGGCTTCAATGTCTAATCCTAAAGCCAACCCAGACACTAAAAATAATTTTTGTTTTAACAGTTTAAAATATGAAGCAGTGGATGAATGTAGAACAATGCTTAGAATATAAATACCTCATAAGTAAAATGGTAAAGACCTCTTTTGGAATTCAACACATAATATTACTGGCAAAAAATTATATTCAATTAATTCATCTCATTACAATGTATAATAAATATTGAAGAATGTGAATCACAATAGTGATTTCTACTTGAGCATCACTTATTAACTCGGTGCTATCACTTATTTGTTGTAGTATGTAAAGAATATTGTAAAAGATAATGATTGCCTATGACTGATTTACTGGAGGGAGACTCCGTAGCCTGCTACAGAGTCTCCCTCCCGTAAATCAGTCTACTTGGGTACCTTTGTCTTACCTATTTCTGCCCCAAAGCAGCAGTGCTTGCCTTACTATGTTCCGTTTGAAGGGTAAGATACGGCAGTGACATTATTGGGTAACATGACTATTTACATCTTATGTCACAAGTTGGCAATGTACACTGTGGTTCTTGGGGGGTTGCAGATTTGCTGCAAATCACGAGAACTACATGTACTATGAGTGACTGTTACCACTTACCATCAGGTGGGCAGTATGCTTATTTGCCAACCAGGTATACTGCCCACCTGATGGTAACCAGAGGTATAGAAAACCACCCACTTGCATCTGTAGCTGGCCTATTATTCCATAACCATTACTAACTTTGTATTATAGCATATTGTGATTTTTAAATGATAGCACTGAATTAGCAACTGTTATAGTTTCAGACTAGACTGACAGATGGTATGATTAACTCAAAATCTTAAGATCTGGAGGACCGTGACTAAACTTGTCCGAGTGTCAGTTTGATTTCCGCACCGGTCATTCCACCGAGGAAGCCTTGGCCCACCCCAAGAGGTGGATTCAGGGGGCTACGTCGGAGGAGGAGGTTGTCGTATCCGCAAATGCATAGAGGAGGCACTCTACTGCTGTCTACTGAGTGCCCTTCTACCTCCGCTCCCTCATTACCGATTAACTTCGCGGGAGGGAAATCGTGTATTAGGGGGCGGACGGCAGCGTCCACAGGTGGCCAATGGCGGCGGGAGTACCCCAGGGTTCACTGCTGGGCCCTCTGCTCTGAGACTTGGGGTACAGCTGGGTTTTGCGGGGCAACCTCCTACCCAACATGGAGGTTGTCTGCTTCGCCGGCGACACCCTTGCCGTGGCGAAGGTTCGCAGCTATGAGAAGGCGGTCCATCTTGCGATGGTCGTCCGGCGCATCCGGCTCCTCGGGATAGACGTGGCCATCACGTTCTGGCCGCCACGTCGCCGCAGACCCCCAGCGGAGCTCGCGTTTCCGGGTGGAGGGGGTCAAAGTCCAGATTGAGAGCTGGGTGAAGTATCTTGGTTTGGTATTGGATTCCCGATGCGACTTCGATGAGCACTTTAACCCCTCGCCCCAAGGCTGTCTGTCGCCGCGGCAGCCCATGGACGTGTTCTTCCCCACGTGGGAGGGCCGGACGCAGCAAGCCGTCGGCTTTATCAAACAGTGATAAAGGCGATGGCGCTGTAAGGAGCTCCGACTTGGGCGGAACGTCTCGCCCCCCGAACGGTGGCCCTCCTGCGTAGGTCTCAGAGGGTCATTGCCACCCGAGCCATGCGGGCCTACCGCACGGACTGCACGAGTCGTTGCGGCTGACACGATTGCGGCCATGCACCGACATCGAGTGGCAGTAACGAATTGGGGAAGCGCCGCAGGAGATGGCGCGCGTAAGGCACCTGGCGCAGTGGGAGGCTCTGCGCCAATGGGCCGAGACGCTCGTTCACACAGCTGCCGGCCACTGGAAGATCGAGGCAGTTCGTCTAGTGTTGGAGTGGATTGGGCGCCGGCAGGGCAGCCTCTCATCCGGTAGATGGTGCAGATGATGAGCGGGCATGACCTCTTCGGTCATTATCTGCACCATGTCTTACATCGGGAGGAAAAGTCGCAGTGCCACTGCTGCGGTACTCCAGACGACTCGGCCGGACACACTAACGGAGTGCCCGGCCTGGCGACCCCAGCGCGACGCACTAGTCCACGCGCTGGGCATAGATGACGGTACGCCCGTCGCGCTGGCCAGCGTCGTATGGAAGATGCTGACCAGCGCGGATGGCGTGGGAGGCAGCCGCCTCCTGCTGCGAAGACGTGATCTCGCAGAAGGAGATAGTGAAGCGAGATAGTGACTTTTCAAGAAACGAAACCTAACTTATGACTTAAAAACCTTAGCAACACTGGTCAGAGCAGTGTGCACGCGCCTGTGTTGTCGTGACGCGTCAGATGCGCATTGCGCGAGTAGCATTTTTCTTTCATATTAATTTATTATTTATCATAGAAAATATAGACATCAATCTATTAGACCTACTGTTTGGGAGGATCAGAATCGTATTAATCGTAATTTTGTGCACGTGTGAACTTTCGCGGCAAGTGTATTGACTATGGTGATGTGTGCTATCTCGACCTGAATGCAGATCTACTCAATAAACTTGACCGACTTTTGAATAACTGCATTCAATTCGTTTATAATTTAAAAAAGTTTGATCATGTTTCTAAACATCGGCTGCGTTTGAAATGGTTGTCTATACGGCAACGTTGGCACATGAGAACTTTGACTACACTCCATTCATTTATTAATCGTCCCAACAAGCCCAGTTAACAATAGTTTTAAGTTGCTATGTGCCTCACATGATAGATCCCTTCGTTCTACCTTTAATGGTTTCCTCAAATGCCCCACCCACAAATCTGATATCATACACTCTTCTTTCTTAGTCCAGTCAATATTGTTATGGAATGCTCTCTCTTGACGTCAGAAAGTCATCAAGCAAACTGAGTTTAAAAAAGTAATTACGAAAGCTGTACCATGAGAATCATTTTACACCTGTTGATTAGGGATCCTATGCTGGCACACTGGGAAAGGACCCCAGAATCAAACACATAAAAAGAACAAGCAACCAAACATCACCCGATGATGACATCACCCATTGATAGGATTCTGAAGAGATTCAATTTCCAGAAGCACTATAATATACAGCTCGAAGAGGAATCACATGATTACTCAGGCCCAAAAGAGCTCAGAATATACACTGATGGCTCCAAGACCAACTCAGGAACCGGGGCAGGCGTATACTCAAATGAGCTTAACATCAAGATATCCAAACCGCTAGGTAGATTCAATACCGTATTCCAAGCGGAATGCGTAGGTATTATCCTGGCGGCCCTCGCCATAGAATCTAAAGGAATTATGGATTCTCACATCCGCATAATCTCTGATAGTGCTTCGGTACTCAAATCACTAAACAAAACCTATGTCACTTCGGAACTTGTATTGGAATGTTACAATGTGTTAGAACGAATTGTGCCTTCCAACCGGAACACAGTGACACTACAATGGATAAAAGGACACAACGGATCACTGGGCAATGATGCGGCCGACGAGCTGGCTAGGAGGGGATCCGACATAACGGCTTTCGGACCCGAGCCCATCGTACCAATTCCCTTCAGCCAGATTCGCGGATGGCTGCTATACCTGCGCGCAATATAGGCTCGCAACATGACCTCAATATTGTTTGTGTGTATATCCCTCCTGACCGCGCGCTACCAGTACGAATATTAAAATTTACAGAATATTTAAAATCCTTAATAGACTCTCAGCCCGATGATTATTTTATTGTCGCAGGTGACTTTAATGTGACATGTATCGAATGGAGCTTAAATATACCTAAATTAATAAAAAAGGGATCTATTGAATATCAAAATTCGGCTAATGAATTGGTTAATGTGACATCTTATTTGGGTTTGAGTCAATATAATTGTTTTCTGAACATTTATAATAATTTACTTGACCTAATTTTTTCTAATACTCCATTAGTTATTGAAAAATGCGTTACACCGTTGGTGACGGAAGATAATAGTCACCCAGCGATTGAAATCTCTGCTAACGACCTTTTGGTCCCTACTATCAAGCCACCCAATAGAAAAGTTAACCTATTTAGAAAAGCCGACTTCGAAAGTTTGAATACTTATTTCTTAAATTATGACTGGTCCTTTTTGAGATCCCAATATTTGCAAGATGCTGTTGACCAGTTATACACAGTATTAAACTTAGCCATCTCCAAATATGTACCACAAAAAACAGTTTCTTATAATCGTACATATCCTGCATGGTATAGTACAGCTTTAATAAAACTAATAAAAGAGAAAGCAAAGTATCATAAGTTATGGAAGAGATATGGTAACCAAAACGATTATAACTCGTTCTCAACATTACGGTCTAGACTAAAGAAACTTGAGAGACACTGTTATACATCTTATTTAAAGTTTTCGCAAGATAAAATTAAGTCATCACCTAATTTATTATGGAGTTATATCAAATCTAAAAGGAAAAATAAGTCTAACTACCCAAGTTTAATGCAGTATAAAAATAATAGTTTCTATAATCAACAAGATATATGTAACGCTTTTAATGATTTCTTCTGTGACAACTTCAGGCCACCGGCTTCCCAGTATAAAAAGTTTGAGGCGGACAGTGCAGTGTGTTATGACGTCATTTGTAATATACAAATAACTGTAGATGACACAGTCAGATTGCTAAAGTCACTAGACTGCACTAAGGGCCCTGGATGTGACGGCATCCCACCTTATTTCTTTGTAAAGTGTGCTCAATCGTTGGCCAAACCTATGACAATAGTGTTCAACAGATGTTTTTTAGAAGGATACGTTCCAAAAATTTGGAAGATAGCTAACATAGTACCAGTACATAAAAAGGGGACCAAAACAGCAATCGAGAACTACAGACCGATATCAATTCTCAATGTGCTGAGTAAAACAATGGAGAGAATAGTACATAGACATATATATCCATTTATTATCCGCCACATTCCGTCACAACAACACGGTTTTGTGCGAGGACGCTCTACGACTACTAATCTGGCTGTTTTTGCTAATGACGTTCTGAGCGGTATGGATGGTGGTTCTCAGATTGATGTCATATACACTGATTTTGAAAAGGCCTTCGACCGTGTTGATCATATTATTCTCCTACGAAAGCTCCAGGAACTTGGAATTCGTGGAAATCTTCTCCGGTGGACAGAGTCTTACCTTCGCAATCGTTCCCAATATGTAGTGATGGCAGGATGTCGTTCTGAGATCGGAGATGTTATATCCGGGGTTCCGCAAGGATCAATTCTGGGACCCTTACTATACGCGGCGTATTTGTACGATGTGCCTAACTGTTTCCAATTTGCAAAGTTTCTTATGTATGCAGACGATACTAAAATTTACGCGCCCATAAAGACAAACTCTGATGCACAGAAACTACAAAATGATTTAAATAAGCTTTGCAAATATTATCGAGATAATCGTATTGGGGTTAATGTCACAAAATGTATGCAAATTAGTTTTACTCGCAAGATACACAAAATAGATTATAAGTATAGCTTAGATAATGTGACTTTGCAACGTGTAAATGTTGCTAAAGATCTTGGTGTAGTTTTTGATAGCAAAATGTCAATGTCTGATCATGTCACGGCAATGGTTGCAAGAGCATATAAGAACTTGGGGTTTGTCTTACGTGTCAGCCGGCCGTTTGCCGACACTGAATGCATTAAAATGCTTTATTATTCATATGTGCGTAGTGTGTTAGAGTACTGTAGTAGCATCTGGAATCCAAAGTATATACTTTATGTACAAGATATTGAAAAAATACAAATAAAATTTGTTAAAACCTTAAATTATCGTGCTCAGCATGGAAAAAGTGCATATGAGGAGTCGTGTAAACATCACAAACTAATGCCGCTAAAAGATAGACGTATATTGTTGCAGATGTTATTCTTGCATGACATCTGCAATAACAAAGTAGATTGCCCCGAACTAGCTTCTCACTGTCTCTGTATAAGAGCACCCGGTACACGCACTAGACATACAAAATTATTCCATGTTCCCTTAAGTCACACCAACTACGCCCAGAACTCTGTCATTCCCCGTATACTCAACAGTTATAACAGTAATTTCTCATTCCACGACATTTTTCATAACTCAAAAGGCAGTTTCAAAAAACTCATCATCACGTCACTAACTAACACTAACACTTAGCTGGCAAACGCCTTACATGCACTTCATGCACCACACGAGTGCGCGTGCGCGCACTCACACACACACATACACGCACACATATACACGCAAACATATACACGCACACACACACACACATTATATACACACAAATGCGTACCCTACTCCCTATTCTTTGTTTTTTTTTTTCTCTTTTTTGTGTAATTGCTCAAATTATTTATTTGAATAGAATCATTATTATGTATAATTAGCAATTCATTGTTATTATTATTTTTCTGTATATTATTAAACTTTTGTAACATCTACCTCACGACAGTAACTGTCATACGTACAAAGTCAGAATCTATAATTGGCATTAGGTTATAATGTAAATTGTAATAATATTATCTTTAAGTGCTGTTGATTCTGTTAATAAAAAAAAAAAAAAAAAAAAAAAAAAAAAGAGCTCACCCGCACACAAGCACAAGACCACTGGTTCTCGACTCCAGGGTGCAGACAGTCAAAGGAATCCTAAATAACAAACTGACCGGACACATATTGCGTCTGGACAGAAACAGTCTGCGGCTGGTGACGGGAATCATCACTGGACACTGCTCACTAAACAAACACTTCCACACCATAGGCATAGGATAGCCCCCTATGCAGAGCATGTTTAGGGGCCGAGGAAACGGTGTCACATGTGCTCCTTGAGTGCACAGGTGTCACCGAAATACGGAAAAACCCTTGGATCTCCCAATTCTGTTACAGAATCTCTGAAATCGCTTCTGGAGGGAGGTGGGCTGGCTGGAGTGACGGCCGGCCTCACGTACAATGGTCCACCTTAAGGATTAAGTGCGGAAACCGACCCCGATAACATATCATAGGGATCCTATACAGATTATCTTCGAAATATTGTTTCGAAATTCATTTTCGTTTTATAGTTTTGTATATTAATAAAAGGCACGTATATATTAGTTTGATATATTTATAATATGTATGTATTAGTTTAGTATTTTATGTATATGTTACCGGCAATGTGTATAATTCAGGTATTGTATACAATCCCTAGGTAATGTATACAATCCCTGGGGCGTCCAGGCAATGTATGAAATATCATGAATATCATTGTCCATTTCATACTTTACCTAGGTATTGTATACAATTCCTAGGGATTGTATAGAATACCTGCTGGTTCACCAGTAATGTGTAAAATAAATAAATCTTAAGACTAAACTAATGTTAGGTAAGCCGGTTAATATCAATAAATCTTAACAGACTTACTTATCAAATAGCGGACAAATAAAACATGTTGTATTTACTTGAAATAAACTTCATTATCAACTTTAAAATCACAAAAAAATAACAGGAAACTTAAAATTCTTCTTGTTTGTAACATAACATTACAAGTATCTTTTAACATAATATAAGTAATTTTGTAATTGAACTTCACAAACAAAACAATTCTCTTTATAACAAAAAGTAGGTCTAATAGGCATTCACAATTTTAAGTAAAAGTAGGTTTTATTTATTCTTACACGACAAACTATTATGGCACTTTGAAGAGCACAGAGCCTTACTTTTGACACAGGAACACTTTTTAGAGTCAGTTTTTTTTGCAGCTACATTTCACAAAGCCCTGTCCTGTCCCCGTAGATTGCAAAGTCGCAACTGTACGGAGTGTCGTTTCCAGATTGGGGACGTCTTCTTCTTGCAGTAATTTCTGATGGCAAACAGTGAACTGTTGTCTTGAATACAATGTCTTGACAACGCCTTGCTTTGTGCCTAGTTGATATAGATCGTCATCAGTTTTGTGTAATACTACAGCCAGTATATTGCGAGCATCACCACGACCTCTATCGACTTCTGGAACAGAAATGCGTACAGTGGTACCCAACGATACGGGAGGGAATTTTTTTTCAGAAGTTTTAAACATTTTCTGAGCTTGTACTATCAAATTCTCTTTGGCTCTGATGCGGTTTTCTATCGAAAAGGCGTTTTTTGCGCATAAAGGACAAGCAACTTTGGATCCAAAATCTTCTGCAATATTTTCTTCCGGAGCAGCACAAATAGTATGAATAGGCCTATTGCACATTTTGCACGAATGACCACCTGTTGTCTCCTCGGAACAAACACAGCATATAAGTGCACAACTCAATGACTCCTCTCGTACTGATACCAAATTCGGATCATGTAACGCTTGATCATTTACCTCACAAGGAAGATTTTCGACATTCGTAGGCTCAACAACATTCTTAGTATTTGGGATAGCCATGTGTTCATCATGCGCACTTTGGACATTTGAAGCTTCCTTACCGATGTTAAAACTATCGAGTGCAGCGTTTTGTTGATCTGGTGCCTGTAGAGGTTGAGTGTCAGCTGTTTCAGTTTCTGATGTCTCAGCCGCATCTATTACAGATTCTGAAGATGACTTCATCACTTTTTCTAAATCTTCTTCGCTCTCCAGGTTGTGAGTATCCTCAAAAGGCAAAGATATGCCAACTTTTATTTTCGACCCAAAAAGAGCTTCATAAGGTGTTCTTTTGATTCCTGAGTGAAACGCCCTATTCTTCATGAGTTGTACAAATCGCAGACCATCACTCCAACATTCGCTATCGTTATCTTGCATCCAAGTTGTAAGCATGTTTTCAATGTCCTGGTTAGCTCGTTCGACACTCCCTTGACTTTGGGAATGTCTAGGCTTGCCATGCACAATTTTTAAGTTCGGCCAGTATATTTTAAGATTACTGACCACTCGGTTTGCGAATTCTCGACCGTTGTCTGATTGTAAGATGGCTGGTGCACCAATCAGTGTAAAAATATCCAGTAAATTGTACGCTACTTCCTCAGCGCGTTTTGTTTTCAGGGCTCTTAATTTGACAAACTTTGTGAGATGATCCTGATAGACCATTATGAATTTATAATCCCGGTCTGATTGAGATTGATAGTCTATCAAATCTACTTGACAGCGAGAATTAAATTCTGTTGAAAGTATGGGCTTCACGACAATCCCTTTTTTTATTCCTTTTTGTTTTTGCTGGCAGGGTTTGCAAAGTTGCAAAAATAGTTCAACATCGTGGCAAGTTATATTCTTATATCTTGAAGAAAGCTCCTTCAGCATTCTGTCTCGTCCTCCATGGCCGATACTCTGATGTGCGTCGTGAAGTACTTGAAATAATTCAGTATCAGCAACGTAGTATATAATATTGTTATTTGTAGTAGCATCCACAGGAAAAATCAACTTATCTTTCTGACCAACAGTTATAACATCATAATGCTTCAATAACCACTAATCCCGAGAAGCCTTTTTTTCAGCCGTTTTTGCATTTTTTGTTTCTTCTATCAATTGTTCATAACGATTTTTTTCAATAAACGTGCGATTTTTTGTATTTGCTGCTTCTCTTTTTATTTGTAATTGTGAATAAAATCTTTCTTTCATCTCAGCTATTCGTTTTCGGCCGCCATTTTTTAATAAATTAAATTACTTTCCTACCTGACGAAAATTAGCAAAAATAATAACTATGACGCAAATAGCTCAATACACGTGTTAACAGTATCATCGCACGTCGCGAAATGAAATGGAGAAATGCGGCTGTTTGCTTAAATACTGTCGCGGTATCCTTTTTCTCAAGCGGCGGCGGCGGCTCCTTTGACCTGAAAGGCCGCCCGCTCGCGGTATCCTTTTTCTCAAGCGGCGGCGGCGGCTCCTTTGACCTGACCGGCCGCCCGCCCGCCGCGCCCGCGCGCCGCTCTTAAGGCGGACACACACGGTTTATTGGCTAGATAAGTACTGTAATCAGGAAATCTTATTCTAGCTCCTAGTGTTACAGCAAGTAGGTATGTTTTGGCTTACTACTTGCCGCGGCGCAAAGTACTAACTACGTTGGCTACCCACCGCACACAAAAATGACAGTTTTTAGGGTTCCGTACCAAAAGGTAAAACGGGACTCGATTACTAAGACTGCTGTCGGTCTGTCTGTCTGCCCGTCCGTCCGTATGTCACAGAGCTGTTTACCTCATGAAAGGTGACACAGATTGTGTATATCTGTGGCCGTATATGTATGGGGAGCCCCCTCTATTATTTTTTTTGTATAAAAATTGTAAAGCGGTTAACAGAATACATCAAACTACTAAGATTCAATGGCCTACACAAGGCCCAATTATTAATAGGTTGGGAATAAATTGGCAGTGACGTACGGACGGACGGGCGCACGAACGGACAGACAGACAGACATGAAGAATTTATAAGGGCTCCGTTTTTGTAATTCGGCTACGGAACCCTAATAAAAAACAGCTTGAAGTATTTAATTTTAATAAAATTATTACTAACTACTTTTTTACTACAATGAGTCGTAAAAAACAACAATAATAAATTGATTGTACAGATTAATATTGAAATTTAGATTTATAAGTTTTTTTTGTTCATACAGTTTCCATTTCAAATCTTTCGCATTTCCTGTAAATCGGCTATATGCGCCTTAAGAGTCCGCTAGCTTAGATAATGCCGCTCTTTAGCGCACCCCGCATTGACGCCGCCCGCGCCGCGCCGCCTCTTGTCAAAGGATTTAATTTTATTTACAAAGGCTACCGCGTGCGGCGTACACCCGAAAGTGAAATTGACAGTTTTATATCGAAGCGCCTCCGTATTGAAAGATTGTGTTTGTGAACTGTTGTACTACGAATTGAATTTATCCTCAAAAAATACGACATTTGATAAGATTCTGGATAAATTACACCTATGTACTTACCTCCGTAGCAACCTACAGACGCTCCAGCCGTAAGTCAAACTAAAAGGAAGTATTAATAAAAAAGGTCATTCCACATTTATGTGGAACATAAGTATACGTAGTTCACGCAATTACAGAAGAAAATAAGTACCTAAAAATTTTGTTTTGGATTCAGAGCGTGATAATGGCTCTCTTATTAAAAATACGGGTGGTAGTAACTCTGACAGTTCGAGTGATGAAGAATTGTGGTGTAATTTTACTTTGAATTTACCTACTTTCGCATATTTTTGATTAAAATTATCTTTGCACCTAGCTTGTGTGTCCCGATAATTTTTATTCGTATTTTGTTTTATTAAACACAATTGCGTTCGGGTGTACCGACATTATCTAAGCGAACTTACTTTGATCGCGCCGCCTTGGCGCCGTGCCGTCTCTTGTCAAAGGATTTAATTTTATTTGCAAAGGATACCCGCGTGCGGCGTACACTCGCGAGTGAACGGTCATGCTAAAACGATTCACTTCCATTAATGCTTGAAATGGCGCCTCTAGGAAGGGTGTCAGGGTTCTATGAAGCTTACCGTACTTATTTGTTTCTAATAACCACAATTGCGTTCGAGTGTTACATTACCTGCTGCAAGTTTGGCATTGTATAGAATACCTAGGTAAAGTGTAAAATAAATTCTATTTCATACTTTACCTGCTCGTTTTACGTATTCTATACATTGCCTAGGTATTGTATACAATACCGGATTATACACATTGCCGGTAACATATATAGGTACCGTCAACCGCCGTATCTTCGCCTAGTTTTTGCATATTTTTAACACCTTTTTGAATTTTCCCGCCAAATAGTAAAATTTTGAATAGTTGTGCTGAGGGGGATCCACCATTCAGATGAGCGCCTTTCTGATCCTTAAGTGACATTTTTCCTACAAGTCAAAATTTTAAAGATATAGCCGTTTAAAAATTGTAGGCAAAGTTAGGGTCTTTTTCCAAACTTCGCCTGAATCGATTATTTTGAAAAAAAAACTATGGAAACAAAAAAAAACCTATATATATGCTTTTATAATTGAAATTCAAATGTTGTGACTTTTAGCTAACAACCACAGTAGTAGGTACATTTTTTTTAAGAAAGGTAGGCGAAGTTATGCCGGCTTTGATAGGAATCACGAACAAAATCTAGGGTTGTGTGTCGCTAAATAAATATACATTTAAAAATAAATATATTTTGATTACCTATATCAAAATATATTATACACGGTTTTTTTTATCACCCTGGAAAATTTTAGGGACGCTTCAGGACACATCAATTATTATATAAAAAAAAATCAAAAATCTCAAAAAATGCTGCTCTCAACTAGTGCAGCATTTTTTGGATTTAAAAAAATAATATAAAATTAGGTAAGTGAGTTATTTTTTTATTCATATTATATCATTCTAATACCATGTCGTGAAGCGTCCCTTAAATTTTCCAGGGTGATAAAAAAAATTACCGTGTATATCCGCTATTTATAAGTAACTATATTTTGATATAATTCACAATATATTTTATGAATTAATAAATTTAGACAAAAAACATCGAATAGACAGTAAAGCAAAGTATATAATTATCATTTATTGAGACTCATATTTTTAAAGCAAGACTTATTACTAACGAAGTTTACACAAAAATCAGTTATTATTTTAATAGGATATGAAAACAAATAATCAATATAGTTTTTGTGGAAATCATAGAATTTTTCATACTATACATAGGTAGATTCGAACCTTATTTATAAAAAAATATTTTTTGTGTCAGCCCTAGGGGTAGGCGAAGTTAGGAATTCATTGTTCAAGAAACTCTTCCTAACATTGCCTGCTAAGATAATTTATTATAGGTAACAGTTACAATCTTGACTCCAAACTTAACGCGAAGCCAACCATATTAGCAAACTACTGTAGATATTTCATTACCTTACCTCCAGCCAGTTACTCACAATATTGCACTTTTTCGGGAATCTCAAAAAAAACAAGTGCACCCTGGACCACTTTTTTAGCGACTGTGACAAAATGGCGGCTTTGAGAGTGACGGTTGATAGTTGAGTATTGCCACTAATAAATTTTCGGCAGGTGTGCCAATTAACATAAAAGGTTGCTATTAAATATAAAAAGTAATTTTAGGTCAATGGTTACTAGGCGAAGTATGCTATGAAAGGTGAAGTTAGGACGGTCCACGGTACCATGTTGACTGGTAGATAATGTACACAAATTGTACTGGAAGATTAAAAATAAATAAATATTGATTCAACAAATCATCATATGACATCAGGATGCAACATAGATGAGAACACTAGTTGTCACTTCAGAGAACATCACAACACAACACGTCAGACACATATTATAAATCCGGCTTAAAGTCTGTAAAACACAAATAAAGAGAGTATCAGCTGTAAGACAAGTAATGATCATGGCAGTATTCGTGTCATTTTTAGGTCAACAGGGAGAAACAAGCTCTGGAAGTTGACGAAGAGCTGGACAGCGTAGAGCTGGAGGAGCTGCAGGATATACTGCCATCACACCAGCCACGATTCATTGTGTACAGGTGAGATAAGTGTTATAAAATAATAATTTTTTTCATTGTCATAGATTATAGCCCAAATATCATTTGTGATAAGTCTAAGGATCGATTTCTCAATAGTCAGATAACTTTCATCGAATAAATATGTCAGTTTGACAGCTTTTAAATAGAAAATATGTCAAACCGCCATGGTTTATTATTATTACAACTGGTTGTACAGTAGGTATACACTCAGGGACAAGAGGAACGATAAAAAATCACTTCTAGTTTTGATAACGCTGTGTATTTCAGCATACGAAACCATATTTAGTTTTACCAGCTTTCTAGCCATCGGATTCGCTACAAAAAACATTCACCGCGGAAACTAGTTGTACGATTGTGATAAAAAAGACCACCATTAAAAGTTACCGTTCTTCTCCAGGTCACAAATAGGGAAATTTTGTCATTATCCATTATGGCCTTGGTCATGAATCCTGGATAACAATCACACAAACGTATTAAAAGTCAATCACACATCGATATGATGTAAAGGTAGCTTGAATCTATGTAAAAAGTGTAGTGTTCCTCCTAAAGTCCCTGAGTGTATTTACTTCCCAGTACAACCACTTGCGACAAAATTGTTGTCCATCTAGGGTTGCCACCTGCCACTTATTGATTTAAGGGCTACTGGTGTTAAAATACGGGTTATGGTTATTACTATTTTACGGGAGAAAAACAACGGTTTTAGGAAGGTATTAACCTTTTGAAATTATATCTGTTGTTAGAGTAAGCGGCCTTTAAAAGATCTTCAGAAGCATAAAATTCTGTACACTACTGGACATCGGCTAACTTCGTGTTTCCGAAGATGACCGACACATCCAGGCAGTATGATGGTATAGAGCTGCTCTTCTGATTGTAAATGATTTTTAGGTCTTTGATAAGTTAGACGATTGTTTCCGATGTTTTCCGATGCTCATTCTTTATCTTGACGTACTGTATGCTAAAGTTACATTTCACTTGTAATTCCGCTGTTATTGGTGTCAATGTTAAGTTCATTTCGATTATTTGACATAGTAAATATGGGAGCATTGTTCACCCCGTATTTTATTTTAGCAAAAGCAATTTTTATTGTGACCTAGGTCAATTCAAAAAGTAATGTTAAAATACATGTCTTCGCTTTTCCTGTCTAATATTATTTTGTAAACTATCTATTGTATATTATGGAATGCAATAAAGATTTTGAATTACTGTGACTGCATACTCTCGCTCTCTGTTACATACGACTAAAATTAAAAAACCGTCAACACAAAAAAACCTCCAAAAAGTAAAAAAAAATAATGTGTTGGATTGCCTTTTAACCTTAATACATATATTTAGTAATATTTTGATTTAAGCGTCGTCACCACAGGGGGACCGCTATTAATATATCGCTATTTTTTTAATTTTTTCCGACCAAATACTTAACGCATTACTAAATACACTCAGGGACAAATTTAAGGAACACTACACTTTTAAGCTACTTTTACAACATCATATCGATGTGTGATTGACCTTTTAATGCTTTTGTTTGATTGTTATCCAGGATTCATGACCAAGGCCATAATGGATAATGACAAAATTTTCATATTTGTGACCTGGAGAAGAACGGTAACTTTTAATGGTGGTCTTTTTTATCACAATCGTACAACTGGTTTCCACGGTTAATGTTTTTTGTAGCGAATCCGATGGCTAGAAAGCTGGTAAAACTAAATATGGTTTCGTATGCTGAAATACAGCGTTATCAAAACTAGAAGTGAATTTTTATCGTTCCTCCAAATTTGTCCCTGAGTGTATATAAATTATATGTGTATTAATTGCGTTCCCCCGACGACGTGACGACGCTTGAATGCCTGCGCACACGACCGACAATCGGTGATCGATAGTTTGTGCGGTAAGTAACGTATACAATTACGAACGTCCCATTTTTCACCGATATAATCGGATCGGCCGGGATACACCGATATTTTTTGATCGACTGTTTGTAGTGCGTATGCGTTAACCGTAGAACACCTAGGTGAACCAGGGGTACAGAAAGTTAACCGTGGAACACCTAATTAATCCACGTTGGTGTTCCACGGGTCAGAAAGGGTTGCAACATAGAACTCCATGTTTCATTTTCCACCGAGAAAATATCGGTCACAGATAGTCGGTCGTGTGCGCTCGCGCCGAATCAAATATTACTGCATAAAGTTATACTTTTTAAAACCCTATGCCTGTACCAATTTTAAATTTCATAATTTAAATACAAGAAAAAAAAAATAAACTTGCCCTTTCAACGTAGGTACAGGCTCCAAAAAACTAGAGGCTCATTTATGGGGAAATGTTTATCTTTTTACAACAAAGTTCCACAGAGTGTTACTGACTTACCTTTTCATAAGTTGAAAACGCATGTCAAAAAGACTCATATGAGTAAAGGATATTATAAAGTCAATGATTATTATCTGAATGATGTCAATGCTTGGTCTTAATTGTAGACTTAATTTATAGATTTAAATGTATAACGTACACTAACACATCTAATCTTGTAATGGAAATTGAGCTCAATCTTTTACTTTGAGTTCTGCTTCCAATTGACGACTCTGTAACAATACAGGGAGAAAAAAATTGCCCTTGCTGGTTTTCTTGCTGGTTCGTTCCAGTACAAGGTCTCCCGCCGTAGACATGTGAACCAATGGCGTAGCTAGCTTCTCTGACGTTCAAAAGTGATTGTAAAATCCCAATTGAATAAAGTAAATTGAATTTGAATACATTAACTTTGTTAGGGAAGGCTCGAGCATCTCGGTGGGGACGTACATGAGCTGTGATTACTTTTTAAATTTCACACACTACATAATATTATACTACACCGATGTAGGTAAACACTGAAGTTGCAAGTCAGTATCTATTGGAGAGGATGTAGTTGGATTCCCTCATTAACACCATCATATGTCTAACCATAAGGTCGATTTTAATGAAACTGTTACCCTTGTGATAACTTTTATGTATTTTTTGATTAATCCCTGAACGGACGTAATGCACAAACATAACCACAGGACTGAAGTTTGCAAATGTCTTTCGCACGCAATGGCATTAAACATATAGGTAACACATATATTTTTCCATCGAGAGGTAATAAGTGAAGTGTGAAAGCATGATATTTATTTAATTAACATATTCACCAACTATCAAATACATCCTATGAACCTGTTTAAGACCACAACTAAATGACCTATGTATTGTTGTTTCAGTTACAAAATGGAGCATAAAGATGGCAGGACATCATTCCCCATGTGCTTCATATTCTACACCCCTCGAGACGCGCACATGGAGCTTCAGGTAAAAGTTCAGGAATTTCACTTAAAATCTAGTGTTCGTATTCCGTTCGTGTTCGACTAAGGTCCTTCCTACTAACCATAATTAGCGAGCCAAATGGGTTTAGAAGCAAACCAACCTACCGTCAACCAAACCAAGCAGAAAATCTTCTGTCCCCATGGGGGATCGAACCCTGGACTTTCAGATCAGAACAATGTGGGGGTTATAAATCCTAATGATTAGCTCAGGAGTTACTTCTAAGGTATCTCTACTAAATAATCTCATACTATGTCGAGTCCATGAGTGAGGTAGTCAGAGCTGTAAGTTAGTGATATGCAATAGTGTTGTTGAATATTTTTATCAAGAATAAAAAAAAATATTACACATATTCAATAACATTTTCAACCATATCGAATAAAAATATTCATTCAATTCAAGTTAATTTTAACGCGAGAGTAATATTAATTCGTATAGATAAACATAACCGACTGATAAAATTGTCGTATTGAATAATTTAAATCACAGACAGGACTAATAAAAAAATTTACCCCCACGGTGCTAATAAAAATGTCAATGTATTGTTTTTGAATAAAAATATTAACTGATATTTTTACCATTAAATTATCTGATATATTTTATTAAACTATTAACTTTTAACTAATATTTTTTTAACCTTTAACGCCACCTATAAATGCTATGAACTGTTTCTAGGCTACAGAATAAGGCGTATAACACATTGCACCGGACACCGCTCCGGTGTGCGGCGCTGCGGTTTTTAATTTTGACTGAAGAATCTTAATTTGTATACAAAAACCGCAGGGTGTAACACACTCACACCGCATGCCCATGCGGTTGTGCGGCGCGCGCGACGGCACCGCACTCCCGGACGGTGATGCGGTGCGGTGCGCGGGGTATGCCACACTGTAGAAGTGGAAAAAACGGCTTAAAATTTTAAAACGTTTAAACGTTGTACTTTTTTAAATAAGCGCGCTTCGAAATAAGCTTTTCGTTTAAACGCTTATTGTTTATTGCGTATAATTATGTTTGCAAAAACGTTTAAGTACAACGTACGCACCGTTCTAAACACTATAGGGATAGCTTTATACTATTTAAACGAAAAAAACTGTTCTCATATCAATCACATGAAATATTTTTATTGATGGAAATATTAATATACTTATTTTTTTATTTAATAAACAATGTTTCTACAAATATTGCATCATGCGACTTAATTGACCAAGTTCCTTTCAAAAAAGTCCCACTTTACATTATTACCACCTCTCGACACTAAAACTATCAAATTATATATTTATAAACTTTATTTAATCGCACTTTATACACACACGCATAACAAACGTAAATACAATGTTTATTTATACACGTATTTAAAAAAATAAAACGAAAGCGTACGTAAAAGCAGCCAGCCACAACACAACAAACGCGTACTTATCTCTCGACAGTGAAAAGCTTACTACTTTTTTAAACGAAAAGCGTGGTAAGCCATCTAATCTTGCGATGCGTTTTGGTCGCTTTATAACTCCAACACGCAGTATAATGCCATCTAGCGGCGAACGTTCTATTTCCGATGCATGTATACAGAGCATGCTTTCAAAGTAGGTAATTTTATTGCTGGAATACAGATGGCGGGACTAATGTATGTTCGTAAAAAGCATAAGTAAAAAGCGTAATGTTTTGATTAGAGAAAGTCTGCTTTTGTACTTTTGTTCAAAAGCAAACTTTTTTAAGTGCTTTTCGTTTAAACGTCCACCTCTACCACACTGTGCCGCACGCAGTATCGGACGGATTTTTGCGTAGAAAGGACGTGCATACGCGTAATAGATCTCGACATAGATAATGCGGCGATGCGGAGCGTCGTGCACCGTAGCTCCGGACGGTGATACGGGGCAAACCGTACGTACGGTGGCACGGTTCCGTGCCGCCGCAGCCGCATGCGGTTTTCGTCCCTCCGTACACCGCAGCGGGATGCGGCGGCAATGTGTTAAGCGCCTAACATCAGGTATATTTCTTTGCCATCTGTATGTGTGTGTGCCACTCTTGGTATAAAGTAATACTGTACCAGGTAATGTATGCTGGTACTCAACGCGCTTTAGCTGCGGCCGTCGGCGCTCCTCGCCTTCTGGAGGTGAGGGAAATTGAGGAACTGACAGAAGACTGGCTCCAGGACAAACTCGCCAGATAGACGTATCTATACACAGGACTCTCGCAACCAAAATCTGTATTGATGACTCTGTTTTTGTAACTATTAGGCATGCTGGCTCTGGATCAGGGTGTTGTATGTATGGACTGTGATACAAGCTCTCTTACTCTTGTAGGACTAATTAATAGCAAAATATCTAATTTCTTACAGCTGACACGAGGAACAACAATAAACTTTATTCTCGCAATCTTTTCATCTCAAAGTCTTACAAATTTTAGTAAGACTCGAGAAGAGAACCCGAGTTCTAATGTCGTCTGATGCAATTTTGAGACTTTTTTTATTTTGATCGACGTGTGGCAATAATTTTACATTAAGAGTTTCTCGCTTGTTTGTCTCGTGAACTACTTCGATTTTGGAATTAATGACAGTACCTAGGTAGAATCGATTTTTTTCTTACATCATGCTTATAATATAATGAAGATGTCTGCTAATCGATATGATAGGGATGTATGCGTTTACAGGTAATAATCGTTCTATATCTGACACATGCATCATTCTAATGTCCCACTACTGGTGGGAGGTATATGGGATGGTGTAGGCGTAGGTGTGTGTAACTCCCTTAATCTGTTCTTAACGTAATTCGTAACGTAACGTAACACAGGACAACATAGAAATTATGTTGTCCTGTGTTTGTGTTTTATAATACACTAGCTGTGCCCGCGAACTACGTTTCGCCCTAAAAGACTTCAACGCGTTTTTAGTTTCGTATCTTCTATATTTTCCCGTATTAGCAACATCTTTCATTGATTCTTATTGGTCGTAGCGTGATATTACATAGCCTAAAGCCTTTCTCGAGAAATGGACTATCCAACACAAAAATATTTTTTCAATTCGGACCAGTAGTTCCAGAGATTAGCGTGTTTAACCAAACAAACAAAAAAAATATTAATTTTATATTTGCACGCGTACACATTTAAATAAAAAAAATCTCTCTGAATTCAACGCGACGCGAGCTATTAAAACATATGCATAAGGTCCGTGTTGAATAAATTAAATACATACATACATAATTTAAATACATAAGTTTGCATCCATATATTTACAATATTAGTTGTAGTATTGTAGTTACGAAAACGGAGTTAAATACCTCAGTAAGTAATGGGAAAGTGAACAGAAATTATTTATTTAAAATTATATGCTAGAGATGCTAGATATTTTATTTTGTTTATTTTTGTTATTATAAGGTAACCATGTTACAATAATACACCAAATTCTAAAATTAAATTATTTTTACCGTGATTTCATATACTCCGTGTTTGGTCAATACCCTATGAAGCCGAAACCTACCCCTGTTAACATAGTCATATTAAAGTTCATTGGAAATTCGAAACTGTGAAAATTACTTTGAAATTCCCCATACCAATAGTTGGATCTGCGAATAAAATGTAGTGGGTAATTTGAAAATTAATTTTACAATTTCGAATTTTCCATGACGCCGTAACTTTTTTTATATCACTACTAGCTGTGCCTGCGAACTACGTTTCTCGATTATAATTCTGGAGAGGGTCATCGGTATCACCTATGGGTATAAAAAAAAGCCTACGACCTCAATGTCAAACCTAACAAATATGCACAAAAAAATTTTTAAAAATCCGTCAAGCCGTTTCGGAGGAGTTCAATGACTAACACTGTACACAAACACGAGAGGTAGGATCCGGCGTGATGGGATATTGACCAAATTTAAAAAACGTTGTAATAACTAATCAATTTATTGGGTATTGCGTAAGTAATATTACGAACTTATTCAATTTCATAAAAGTTTAGTAGAGGTGTCTATGGATGACTATGAATGTCTTTTGTAACGCGTATACAATAAAAATGTTGTAGGAATAATGGGAAAGTAAATGTTGTCGTGACAAGTTGATGTGGTTTTTCTAAATATTCAGTGCCTGTATATTGCGAAATATAGATTTTTAGAATATAATATGTATTAATCGTATAGGAGATAATTTTTCATTATTTATGCTATCGACAATCAAATACGATTACGTTTTTGTTAGTATTCTTATTTTCTTTGAATTTATAGACAAGAAGGGAAATGCATTTATTTTGTAACAGCTGTTTGGAGTTTCTTTATTGAAGATACAAGGTTACTTTTGAAACAGGAGCCAAATTTTGGGATTATTCCTCGTGGCACTACTAATTTGTCCTACTAGTGGGACCACGAGGAAACCTAGTTCCTCGTAGTCCTACTGCAGAATATAATGTCCTATTAGTGAGACCACGAGGAAGCCTAGTTACTTAAACGAGCCAAATTTTGCGTGCGTGTTCAGACAAGCAAACTGAATAACTTTTACTATAGGACTATACGATAAATATAATCAGCTGTTTTATACAAATGTTCAACATTCACTGAACCTATATAAATGTATTGAACAGATGATTTTTTTCGCGATTTTAAGATTGGTCCCACAGTAAAAGTTAATTCATTTTGCTTGTCTTAACAAGCACGCAAAATTTGGCAATTGTTTAAAAAGTAATCCTGTATACAGGTGACTTTTTTATCACCCCGGAAAATTTAAGGAACGCTTCAGGACAAATTCATTAAGATATAAAAAATTTCAAAAAAAAAATAAACTAATAGAATTTAAATTTTCCAGAGTGATAAAAAGTAGTTCTGTATAAGGAGAGTGTGTGTCAAATGTATTAGCTAAATATTGTAGTCAGGAACAGCAGGCCTATTATGGATCTTTCATCGTATGACTTGGTATAAATTTTGAGATAAAGAACTCATGAAATTTATTTCGTATTACCGATCTGCAATGATATCATCACTACGGCATAATTTCAATGATGTCATCATGATAATTATGATGAACGAATAATCAAAAATCTGGCCGAAAATCTTATTTTTCGTTGTGCATTATGATTTCAATATGATATCATTTGAAAACCATGACATCGGCAACAGGCCTGCTAATCGACTTAATTCAACTAGGTACACGAAAAATCTTCCGCATACTCTAGACTTTCTTCTAAGTATGTTTAGATTATAGAATCAACGTTAAATTAAAACTATTGTCGAACTATTTTAATTTTTTTTGGAAAAATAACACTTGGTCAAATATCTTTTGCGTGTAAAATAGTCATTGTTTTTAGATTTGACCAGAAAATGATAATAATTACAAAGTAAATGTTTTGATATGAATGTAAATGGAGCCTCTCGTATAAGTAATGTATATTTATAGGTATGTACCTATTCATTATATGTATGTATCTATTCATTTTATTTTCAATTTTATTTAATTGGTTGAGACGGACTTGATGCAAAGGTTATTGAAAGATTGCTTTTCAATCCTAAATGAAGATAGTAGATTATTTTTGATCCGAATTAAGTCGGAATAATGGGCAACGGAATATAACACATATTTTTGACTTATGAGCTTACTTCTGTAATTTTTACTGCATCCATGTTAATTTTTCATAATTTGTATAGATTAAGAGCATGTGGTCAGCATGTGGTGTATTTTCAATTTTATACTCATACCATTTTTTGGATCAATATTTTTGGAAGACTTTTGTAATATTATTTACAGTGATCTTTATAGCATTTATTTTATTCTGTAAGTTTGTAAAAGACAGTAATAAAGTCTTAAGCCTTATTTATGTGTGTTTTATTTTAAGATTTAATTCATGTTTTTAAACATTCGTGCACATACCTAGTGGTAGGTTTTGTTCGAGATTTTTTGATATGAGCGGCCAGTTTCCACCCGGCCTTGAGAGTAGAAGTGGATGAAAATATAATGAATAGAATGTGCAGTGAAAGTAATTTTGTCTGAGCGTACAAACATTCCTGTTGATATGCATTTGGCATTGTTTTAATGAGGGTTTCCTAATGTGAGTGAAGGAGAGATATTTTTTTTTATTCCCCATCTCTTCAGACATCACCGTAAAGTGTGCGGTCATTGGTTGTGCGCCAATCCCTCTATTTAATATCAGTGTCGGTCACTTATTTTAATAGAAGTTCAAGAAACAAGATATGGCTGTATATTCTTAAATCCCTTTACTTACTGATATTGTAAGAAATTAAAAAGAAATAAAAATCTAAGTCCTCATACTTTCAATATTTCAATAGAATTCAACAAATAAAACAGCACAATAGAAGCAACTTTGTATATTAAGTACACTAGAAGTTGTATTTGATGCCCATGATTTTAGCCGTCTGTGTTGAGCAGTTGGACAGGTCTATGCCCTGCTCCTTCATGCGACTGTAGGGAAACTCGGCTAGCACCTCGTAGCCGCTCTTAGCTGCGAGCGCCTGGGAGGTGACAGCTGTGAATACTGTGCAGGTAGCTTTGATGCCCAGCGCTTTACATAGTGGCTCCCTGAAAAACAGAAGTCAAAGATCTTTATTTCTTTATCTTGAAAATTTTTATAAATTAGACGGTTATTTTACGGTTAACGCGCCTAACTCCTATCTGCCGTTTAATTTAACCCTTAGTTTGGTCTTCAAAATTTAGTGCACTTGGCCTATTTTGGCCAGGTTGACCCTGGCGCTAATTTTCTTGTGTCAAATGGAAAAGAGTTATCATCAGATGGGTAGCTGTACCTATACATGTGATGGACAGTTGTATAATTAAATAAAAAACCTAAAACGGTTTTATTGAAAAAAAAAAGATACTGATGATCATGTACTTATACTAAAAAGCTAAAATTGAATTAGCTCCTCGCCACCAGTCATCACACCACTGTCCTCTTCAATATAGGGCATTGATTAGGGCATCCCTAAAGGCCCGTGCATGGCTTTATGCATTTCAATGACAATATTAGAGCTCGTATTTATAAATGCATCTCAAACTTGAGATCGATTTTTAGAGGCAATTTTGACGATTAATGTATGTACCTATGGAACATCTGCCACGTAGATCAAGTTAGGGGATGTGCAAGTATTACGTATGTAACGCAATTTTTGAAGATTTTTGACCCTTTCTCCCCTCGTCTCGAAACAGTTTGTATTGTAACACATCCAAGTGACCATTTTCTACATAATAGCACAGATAATATAATACCCAAGTCACAAACGAAAAGTGTTGCCAACTTGGAGGAACAAAATAAAAATGACGTACCTACAAACCAAACGAGGAAGTCACACATTAAGCAAAGGGGTTCCTAACTCATTTTGTTATTTCTGTAAAAAAAAACAATGTTACATAATGCGTAGTTTGAACCCCCCACCCGTAATGCATTGTAACATTGATTTACCTACTACCAAACGTTTGGTAGTAAATCAATACATTGTAACGTTTCACAAGACCCCCTCCCCCCAATTTGCGTTACGTAATACTTGAAGACCCCTTTGCAATCAACTAGCTGTTACTGTAATAATCTTAGGTACCTGGCAGCCATAATCCTAGCGCCGATGTTCTGCCCCCTATGCTCGGGGAGCACCGTCAGACCGCTGGTGCTGAGGTAAGTGTCTATCCCGTATCGAGCAAATACATCCACCATGCTCTCCGCCGTGCCCAGCGTCTTGAATATGTCCTGGCTGCCTTTACCTTTTTGCTGTATGAAGCAGAATTATTCACCGAGAGATTTTTTAACAGTGAAATAAAAATAGTTATCGGAGAGAGACTGTACCAGGGTCGCCCACTGCTTAGGTACCTCCGTCTTATCTGTTTCTACCGCAAAGCAGCAGTGCTTGCATTGCCGTGTTCAGGCACAGAATAGATAATAGTACTACGTACAGAACGGCCACTCACCTCCCCGCACTCATTTCAAATACCTCGTCCTACCCGGCACTTCGCTGTAAACATCACTGACACGTAAACAAGGGCGCGCGCGATCGCTCGGACGAGTAGACGCGAGCGCCGGGCGATAACAGAGACAGCGCTATGCGGGTGAAAGAGAAAGCAGTCGCTGCACTTCCCGCGTCATTTCGATTGATAACCGCTCACTCAGCCCTACTAGATTCCACGCACACATTTGCGCGTGTACAGCCGGGTCCGCAGCGCCAATTTTTTAACAAAACATGTTAACAAAACATGTTAGCAAAACATGTTAAGAAAAACAGCCAGTCCGCTGCGCCAATTTTCTAACAAAACACGTTAACAAAACATGGCGCCTGTTTTTAAAATGTTTTTGTCATTATTTATCAAGAACTAAAAATTTATGATAGGTTCGGTATAATCTATTAATGTAACATCCCACAGCAGCGGTCTCACTCTTATTAGTTGTATTAAAAACGAAATAATGTCTTTATTTCACTCAAAAATAAACCAAAGAGCCTTCAAGCGATACGTGTTCCTCTAGTGAGCGCTAACAAAAAATGCTTAGCTTCCCCTCCCGCAGGCGAACGCGGGGGATGTTATCCATTCGTCGCGGAAAACATGTTATCGTATTTTTCTAACAAAACTGTTAAACCACGCCCCTAATCGGTTAACTAAACAATGTTTTCGTGTTTACAAACACGAAAACATGGCGCAGCGGACCCGGCTTAAAGCCGGGTCCGCAGCGCCAATTTTTTAACAAAACATGTTAACAAAACATGTTAGCAAAACATGTTAAGGAAAACAGCCAGTCCGCTGCGCCAATTTTCTAACAAAACATGTAAGCCCAACATGGCGCCTGTTTTTAAAATGTTTTTGTCATTATTTATCAAGAACTAAAAATTTATGATAGGTTCGGTATAATCTATTAATGTAACATCCCACAGCACCGGTCTCTCTCTTATTAGTTGTATTAAAAACAAAATATTGTCTTTATTTCACTCAAAAATAAACCAAAGAGAATTGTTATAAACTTCAAGCGATACGTGTTCCTCTAGTGAGCGCTAACAAAAAATGCTTAGCTTCCCCTCCCCGCAGGCAAACGCGGGGGATGTTATCCATTCGTCGCGGAAAACATGTTATCGTATTTTTCTAACAAAACTGTTAAACCACGCCCCTAATCGGTTAACTAAACAATGTTTTCGTGTTTACAAACACGAAAACATGGCGCTGCGGACCCGGCTTAAGAACGTCATTTGTTTAAGTAGTAGTAAAGCCGGGTCCGCTGCGCCATGTTTTCATGTTTGTAAACACGAAAACATTGTTTAGTTAACCGATTAGGGGCGTGGTTTAACAGTTTTGTTAGAAAAATACGATAACATGTTTTCCGCGACGAATGGATAACATCCCCCGCGTTCGCCTGCGGGAGGGGAAGCTAAGCATTTTTTGTTAGCGCTCACTAGAGGAACACGTATCGCTTGAAGGCTCTTTGGTTTATTTTTGAGTGAAATAAAGACAATATTTCGTTTTTAATACAACTAATAAGAGAGAGACCGGTGCTGTGGGATGTTAAATTAATAGATTATACCGAACCTATCATAAATTTTTAGTTCTTGATAAATAATGACAAAAACATTTTAAAAACAGGCGCCATGTTTTGTTAGAAAATTGGCGCAGCGGACTGGCTGTTTTTCTTAACATGTTTTGCTAACATGTTTTGTTAACATGTTTTGTTAAAAAATTGGCGCTGCGGACCCGGCTTAATAGGTAATTGATTTGCGAACGTTGTATGGAGTGTCCGGGGTGTGGTTCAGGGTAAGATATGGCAGTGAAATCACGTTGGCAACGTACACAGTGGCTCTTGTGGGGGTTGCAGATTTGCTGCGAATCTCGCAAGAACCACAACCTATAAGGTGACTGTTACCACTTACCATCAGGTGGCTTAAAACTTGAGATTCATGCTCTTAAAAATATTTCATTGAGCACGTGTTTCATGGTTTATTGGAATTCACCCCCTTAGGGTGCCAAATCTGCTCCAATTACTATGAAGTTTATTACGCAGGCTTAAATAGGTTACAAAATTATTTTTCCTACGGGAAAATATAATATTCCCGCGGGATAACAATAATAACGCGGGCGAAGCCGCGAGCGGAAAGCTAGTCACTACATATAAGTCAACAAAGAATGACAATCACTACCTATAAGTCAACAAAGAATAGTTCGTTTAGGCCTTACCGTTCAAAAGATGTGCGTAGGATTCGTTTGTCACTACACTTTACTTACACTTATACACTTGTCGCTTGTAATAGCGACGACTTTCCCTAATGTAAATGTAATGCATGACGTTTTGCTGACTGTACTCACATTGACTAAGTCATCCTCAGGGTCCCCTTTGGTCTTCACGTAGACGATGTTGAAGGCCACCAGCTCGTCAGGCTCGCCGTCCACCTCCGTGAAGCACGCCAGGCTCACCTGCTGGTCCAGCAACGTTTCCCAGTTCTTCCTGATGGTTTCTATCGAGTCTGGCTCGTTCGGAATATCTGGGAACAAGTAGAAGAAAGAGTAATAATAGTGCCGCCACATTATCATTGCGAATATTCGTTTGTTTAATGATAGAACTTCTACTAGGTTATTACGAGTACACTACCAAATTACGAGCGATATAAGAACGGTCCAAAGGGCAAACAGTACCTTTAGCTTGAAGGAGCTTACTGTACTGCGGATTAGGGCATCTCACCAGGAGTCAATGCCAATAGTTCAACCAAACCAAATCTAGGTAAAGGCCCTCAGTAGAACTTTTAACGGGTTTCTACCAGCTTAACAAACATTGTCACAGAATGATATCGTTTCTCGTTTAATCGTAGGTATTCGTGTAGAGCTGTGCAGTACGTCTAGTATGAGTTTTGATAGTTTCTGATTCGAACGATCGAATAGTTTTGTTTCCATACATTTCACACCAGCGCCTCTATCGGAAACTATAATGAACTAGAATTGACAGTATGAGTTACAAAGTAATAAACTACTCTATCAATAAGTACGTATTCGAATAGTGTGGCAGTATGAGTTACATGTTTGACATTTGTTTCACAGTTTACTCGAAAACTATTGTAGTTTAGGTTCTCACCTTACATTTTTATGTGAGTTTGGTACTTAGATACGTTTTTTTGTGTTTCTAAACACTAAAATTATGTCTGCACTGTGGTACTTAGCATGGAGGGCCATGCAAGACGAAATAGCGCATGAAGAGAGCTGTGACAACCATTTTTAAACCGTATCTCCGATACACACTTTACTCAGCGCTATACCGCCTTAAATCACCATTCCTTAAAAAAGTGTTAATAAATACACATAATTTAACCGAGATTTTTAATTCTATTTTCATTCCTAAAGTGTTTAACACAATTTATTATCATTAAAATAAATTGCGACTGACTTGTCCGCGACAATATAAAATAATATAATTTACAACAAATAAAAACTTTAATGTTTTTCTTTCATTCAACTCGCTTTAAAAATAATAAAAACGGCTAAGAAAACGCCACAGTGACAGAAGCGCGTGTCTCTTTCCATTCACATGTGTGTAAGAGAGATATAAATATATAATGTGAAGTTCGTCTAATCGAGTAAAACTAACTCGCTATCGTTTAAACGTGAATTCGAAACGAGCAACTCATACTACCGTTTACATCGTAAACTGACAGTTTGGCGAGCTAACGAAAACTATTGTAGTTTACTCGATTTCAAAACTCGTACTAGACGTACAGTTGTAGTTGGTATTACTCACTGCTCAATTTTATGCAGTTTAGCAGCATACAAGAAGGGGAGCAGATAATGTAGTGAGGATGACGAGATACCACTTCATATTGTATGTGATCTTGTAAGGATTTTGTAAATTGACAGAGGAACCGGTAAACATTTCGTAACAAAACAAAATATATACAAAATATAATAACAAAACGAAATATAGTAGATATAGAAGAACATAGAACTCCTCTATTTTTGAAGTCTGGTAAAACACTTACTTAGGACATGGCAAAGCGGTTCATCTCTTAAGAAGGTCTCCTGCATCAAATCCAGACATACTGTCCTGTATTTCTCAACGAAATCTCTTATTTGATACCTGCAATTAACAATAAGAAAATTAAGCTCATGATGTAACTCTTATTTTTCACTGTGTTGCAAAAATGCAATTGTCATTGACCATATTTTATCGTATTCGCTAGTAATTTTTAAATATGTTAATAGTCATAATATTTTATTTCCATATTAACTAAATTTTGGAAAAGTATAAAAAATGAATACTCCGGCGGAACCCGAACACATACTGGGGCGGATCTACTATACATACCACAAAGTAGGTATACGGGCTTTTAAGCTGCAGCCACGGATCCGTCGATAATAATGGACCATCTTAAAAGGTTTTTAAATATATTCATTTTGAATCTCCTATCAAAGTTGGCAAACCTGAGATTAATTACGCCGTGTCATCATCACAGCTCTTTGATATACGTCCCCATCGAGGGGCTCGAGCTTACCCTAAGTTAGGGTGTGTAGGCCTTAATCAACCACGCTGACTCAGTGCGGATTGGTCGACTTCACATACACCATTGAATTTCTTCGCAGGTGTATGTAGGTTACCTCACGTTGATTGACTTCACCGTAGGAGCGTCGCGTTGGACAAATGTACATATGAAATTCGAAAAACGAAAAATCACATTTGGTAGTAGGCACATGGCAGGGTCAAACCGTGAAAATCGGCGTGCAGTGTTAATCGGAGAAGTCGCAATTTTTAACAAAATCCGAATTTGTTGATTTGCCTCCAATTCGTATTTAACCCAAAGCCCAAGCCCCTACATGAAACAGATATACTCGTAGGTACACCCCGCACGGGCAGGGGACTAGCTAAAAGTTAAACTGGGGGCCTAGACAAAGTGGAAGTTCAAAAAAGGTTAACGTAGTTCGATAGGAACAAAATGTATGGTACTGACATAATTATGCTTTCGCTGAATAACTTGGCGAATCGATCAAAATCATCGATATGTCAGTTGGTAGACAAATTGATTCGTAACGAATCGATGAAGTAGCGAATTGTTTTTTCGGTAACTTTCATATACTACTCAAACAAAACCAGTCATTTTTCAATAAAATGAAAATATTTTAATTTTCATAATTTATTTTACCATTTCATTTCCATTCCTCAGTTTTGAGTACATAGATAACCAATATGTTGTTTACTTACAGAAAGAACAATTCGACACAGCGATCGCGAATCCTTACGTTGGCTAGCGATTTGTTTTCGTTATCTCAGATACGATGACGAATTTAGACATCGTTTCGCTATGAAATGATTGCCACTTGTTTAGACCCCCTGCCACAGATAATATAATACTACAGTCCCCTGCTTAATCTGACCATGTTAAACCACGGGCCTATCCACCATACATACACACTATCTGTCCCTGGGTTTAAGCGCGTATCTTTCACTATCTAGGCCAACAAGATTAACCAGGGGGCTGATTCTCACGGATTCGAAAAAAGTTCGAATGGATTTTTTCTCGAGCGGTAGCCACAGCTCAGCCAATCAGAGGATTAGACAGGTCGAAGTCCGCCATTAATTGAGGGAACGTCGTTTGACTTATCTCGAGTAGTAAGATCGGTTTTTCACTTTTTTATCGTTCTATTATATAATTATTTATTTTAGATAAATAAACATGCAATGAAATTATTTTTTTGGCATATATTATATTTTAAAATATTTATTTAGAGAAACAAAATGCCAAGCTAAATTCTACAATATATGCATAATGTAATTGAAAATAAATTAAAAAATATAAAATGGGATAATCAAAAACGGAAAAAAATATATAAACACCATACCATAAATTTGTAATAATATTGACGTCTCGTGTCGACTACTCCCGAGCACTCGAAACAATACAAGCGACTTTTCATAAAGAAATGGCGGAGCTCGACATGTCCTGTGTTCTCATTGGCTCAATTCTGATTACCGCTCGAGAAAAATCATTTTTACGAATTGTGCGAGAATCGGCCCCCAGCCACATGATTGCGAATATTGCGATTAGGTAGGTAAGTACCTACATATCGCTTTAATCTTTGCAATTGCCTCATATTCAGCGACCACATTGTTCCATCTATCAACACTATGTAAGTTTAAGAGGCAGGGTATATATAATAATATTAGATAACATATCTATACTTTTACTAATACAAGAAAACATTTATGCCTTTGTTTGTAAAAACATAAGAATAAACTCAAAAATTACTGAACCGATTTCACTGAGTAACATAGGCTATAGAATTGTTGTTGTTCCTACGGGAAAATATAGAATTCCCAAGGGGAAAACGAAAACGACGCAGGTAAAGCTGCTGTGAGTGGAAAGCTATCAACATATAAAAATGTCGTGTCACAATGTTTGTCAGGGATAAACTAGGAACCCATTTTGATGAAATTTGACAACGTATTATGTAATTCGGTCCAACTTAAAAGCTAGGATAGTTTTCAGCTCGATTATTAACCTCTATATTATTGCGAATTAAATGGCTTGTAATTTACCGGAGGAGACTCTGTACCACAGAACACATACCCAAGGGCTCTGTACCAGGGTCACCTGCTTTCGTACCTCTGTCTTACCTACCTATCTATTCCTGCTGCAAAGCATAGTACTGCATTGCTGTGTTCCGGTTTGAACTGTGTATATACATTACATCTTATAACTTCTAACATCTTATAACTTGTGACGTTCTTGTGACAAGCCGGCAACGTACACTGTGGTTCTTGTGGCGGTTGCAGATTTGCTGCGAATCTCTCAGGAAGCACATGCACTATAGGTGAATGTTACCACTTACCATCAGGTGGGCAGTATGCTTGTTAGCCAACTTAGTTGTAAAATGAATAAATTCAATAGAAAAAAATTCGTCTCGGGCGCGATTAGAAGTTTTAGAACCCGCTTTGTATAGCATTTTCAAAGAAAACGCAAAGTTCTATATAAAAAACCTAGTTGTATAAAAAACAGATGGCGGTATGTTACAGTGTGTAACAAAAACCCTGTTGTGTTTTACTTACAACAACCAAAGAGAAGTTACAATAAAAAAATAATTGTGTGGTTTTATGAAACCACGATGCAAGTGAAACTTTTTTTCGGATCGTCGATCGGCAATTTAACTGAAAATATTTGGGATAATTATTCGATTTAGGGTTTTTAAATTGCGTTTTTAATCTTAACTTAAATCTTTTTCTTCTGAAAAGAAGAAACAAGTAGGTAATTGCTAAAAAAATAAAAGGTAATACTAAGAAACATTTAAAAAAACAACAAATTAATAAAATAAACATAAAAGCAATAAAAAAAACAAAATAATAAAAAACAAATTCATGAAAATAATTGGAAGTATCACCAGAATCGTATCACTGTCACACAGATTAAAGTCAAAGATCTAACGCATAGACCGACCCCGTACCTCAGGGTGGAAGTTACTAGAGGGTGGTTTAGCCAGGTACCAGGTATAGGGTTTTTACCCGAGTCCAATGGCATATCTAAGGGGCGGCCTTGTCAGCTTTTCAGACAAATGTCGAATCGTAAAGAGATTTCCCCGCCGTAAAAAAAGGGTAACCAGATCTGCCCCCTAACCGTGATCGCTCAAAACAATATTACCGCACTGAGAGCATGATGGCGCTATACGCAGCATGAGCGGTGTCTCTTCCCACTTCCACACTTGCGGCCTTACAAATAAAAACTTATACCGAGGATAATCCTTTATTCTGTGTTTTGTCTTGTTTTAGCACATGTCAGATGTAATATGTCAAAATAAGACAAAACACGGAATAACTATTCCGAGGTTATTCCTAGGAATAAGTTTTTTATTTGTAAGGCCGTTGGAATTCTCTAACTGCGCACGTGTTTCCTCCATCCTACAACATGGGTTCCTTCAAAAGAGGTGTGAAAAAGCATCTTTTAGGGCGGCAAGGGGCGGGCAGGTAGGATAGTGGATGTCATCCCTACTCTATCTGTCAACTCATTTGGGCCTCTTTCACCGCTTAACATCAGGCGGGAGGAGGTCATTTGCCGGGCCTTACATAAAAAAAAATTGTTTTAACCTTGTTTAAGCGATCATGGTAAGTACGGCCCGGCCCTGAGGTGCGATTTTGTAACTTGTCGATTAATCGGTAATGATAATTATATAATCGAACCCGATGATTTGTTCATAAAAAATGAAATTCTGTAACTTGTCGATTTCTATTGGATCGTTATCGTAATCAATGAACGAGTGATAAAGGATAAAGATAAATATTATGTTTATATTTTTCAAGCTATTTTGTTTGTACCTACCGCTTTCCTTTTCTATTTTGATAAATAAAAATATTGAGAATTCACTAACAGATTTGTTATTTTATGGGACATAAGAACGATAGACTTGAGCGTTCAAAGCACGCTACGTTGCAGTGCAGCCCTGCACAAAGTTCTTGCGTCCAGGCTTCTAAGTAAAAACACCAAGTTACGAATATAAAACAATCTATTCCTTCGGTGTGGACCTGGACGCCCACACCGAAGGAAGAACCCAAACTTCTTGTAACGGAACGCAGAGTGCTTCGTAAGATTTTTGGTCCGTTAAGGAGCGCGGATGAGACCTGGAGAGTCCGAAGCAACCGACAACTGGAGGAGCTGGTGGCTGAACCCAATATCATAGGCGAGACAAAATCCCGAAGACTTCGCTGTTTTAGCCACCTAGAAAAGATGGGTGAGGGTGAGGGCCGAGCATACCTGGGACGACTAAGTGGCCGAAGGCCGGTAGGGCGGCCCAGTTACCGCTGGAGGGACAAGGTGGAGCGGGACGTGCTGGCCCTCCAGATACGATCTTGGCAAGAGATAGTACAGCAACGAAAGGCGTGGCGTCTTCTTGTGTCGGAGGCCGAGACTCACTTCAAGTTCGTAAGTAAGTAAGAACGAATATTCGGGATTAAGGTTCAAAATAAGGGACAGCCGATTATTTACGTTTTTCTTCGAAATCGAAATCGTTTTTTACACGAAACCAAGTAACAAAATTAGGTAAGTACTTATTTTCTACAAATATAATACTTGGAGGACTTGGACACACTTCCAGATCAATATTGCGTGGTCCCAACCAGTGCACCACGTAGGCGTTTAAAATATTTTAGTAGCAAACACTCACATTTTGGCAGGCTGCCCATTTCTTTCTCTACCCTTAAACCTGCTCCAGACCTGACCCACAGGAACATTCTTTGGTCGCACCCACTGCATTTTTGATGGTATCTGAACAATTCAATATTACATTTTTTATTTTAATAAATTGGTACAGAGCTTGATAGTTTGACACTAAAGACTTACACGATAAAGGATGTGAGGTATTTCGAATAAGAGAAGATGAGCTTTGTTCGGAGTGTATACTCTGCTGCATTCGATTGCTAAAATTCAGCAGCGATGGCCGTGGCTAGTTCCATAATGGGTGATCAAGACGTTTTAAATTTTGAGCTCCGTGCGGAAGGCACGTCAAACAGCGAGTCCTGCTGTTCTCGCTTCGGTTGCGTGGGTTAACTCGTATTGGCCCATGTAAGTATGCAAGCAAGTGAGGAATAGAGAAAAGTGAATCTGTGCTTGCGCAGAAACTGCGATCCATATTATCCGAATAATAACAAGTATCTATCCGGATAAATTATTCTGCGGATATCCGGATAGCATCTCCTATGCTTGTATGACACACCATTTATACGCCACATTTGAGCTGCAGCCATTTGAATTTAGAATATTAATGTTGCTCTTCAAGCTCTTTTATTTGATACCCACATTACTGGGGTTGAAAACGAAAAATTTTCCGCCTTTTTTCCGTCATATTGAACTTAGGGCAAAGTTGCTGTTCATAGTGCTCTTTCATTACTCTTGCTCTTTCATTTGATCCCCAATAATGACCCTTGGTCTAGGTCTTAGGGTGCATCAGCACGTGTCGAGTATGAAATACTCGACATGAAAAATTCTAATTCAACGAATTGCTACAAACCATAATTATATAGAATTTTTGACTTTATGTGACTTGACATTAGGGTTTGACTTAATTTTTTTTCAAAATACTCACTAGAGGATACGTCAATGACTAGAAGTCATATCATCTAGTGAAATGCCTGTCTTTTGGCTCAGGGGCTGTGATCTCAATGGAACGGACGGACGGAGGGACCGGACCGGACCGACAGACGAACTGGTAGAAACGCGAAAAAATAAGCCTTAGAGGGTGTCATGTCTCTTAGACCTAAACGTTATCAAACAAAGTTTGGGTCACGTTAAAACCATGGACCTTTTTTTCAGTTCCGTGGTTAAAACATTGTACGAAAATTATAAAAACTTTTAAATTACTTAGCCAATACGATGTCATTACAATTATTTTTAATGCGTTTACTTATTATAAGCAAATACACACAAACATAATTTTACAAAAGCCGGATACTGCCAGATTACATCGCAGCAAGCAAGCAACAAAAAAATAAATAACTTACTCCACAAGCTTCCTTGGCGCCCTTGAGCACAGCGCTGCCAACCTAACTAACGAACGCGCATCTATTTTTAAACAGAGTTTAGTTATAGGAGTTATCGACAACAACTGTCAACTAACGACTGCTTTGAAAACAAATATAATACTGACGATTGATATTCAATGATAATTTGCGCGGTTAATTCGCGCAGAGATAAAAATAAGTCTTATCTATTGGAGATAAGGTTCAGAAGATTGATTTTTGTGTACGCACGTGTATTACCGGCGGCGCGGCGCTGTGTCCATTATGTTTATTATTGTGATTCAGATCAGAATTTTTATATTCTATTTTCGTCGTTCGGTTTTGTCATTATTCAAGACACATTAGTTAACATCAACAAGTGGTTGTTTTGTACTTTTGGAGATAACATGATTATAATATAATGTATGTACTTCAGTAGGTAAGTATGTCGCCATAACTAAGGCGGCCAACTTTCTAATAAGTCGATGCGGGACAACCACCCCTAACCACTAGAAGACTGAGGATGTGTTAGTGCCGTTGGTGCCTGGTGGTGCACGCACAACACTACCACAGTTTAACAATCATACAGTTACGAAACGAACGTGTTTTCGCAGAGCAACGGCGGGCGGGGAACTCACGGGGAAGCGGGCGGCGCGGTCCATGGCCTACAAACTCGCCGAGTTTGTTTACTCGAACGCTGAGGGTTAAAGGGAACGACTGTGTGATTGTGTGAAACGCGAGCGAAATTTGCATTGGTTTTTAAGTGAATTTTTTATTACATTATTTATAATGGTGCACACTTGTTCTGTATACGGATGTTTTGCGACCGCAAAATACAATAAGGAATTAAGATTCTATAGATTTTCCCGCGACGCGAGGTATATTTATTCCTATAATTTCTTATTATTACTTAACCAAATTGGTATCGTCTAGTACTATTATTATATTCGTCGTATATAATAATAGTGTAGTATAAATATTATACTAGTAAAAAGGTTAAAGCATAACTTCAAGATTTAAAAAGTTACAATCTGCATCTATGCACTATGAGAGTTTAATGCAATAATAATAAATACTTCCTAGTTAATTCTCAACTATATTTGAATAAACTCTAGAATAAATGTCTCGCCGCTACCTATCTTCCCGTGGATGTCGAAAAACCCGACTAAAATAGTTGTGTAATTTAAAATATAGTTAATTCTGAACTATTAATAAACTCTATAATACATGTATCGCCGCTACCTAGGCATCTTCCCGTGGATGTCGTAAGAGACGACAAAAAAGTTTTATGCAATTTTTTTTACTTTAAAGACATTTTTATACCTTTAAAATATGGCGAACTTAGGTAGGTATTCGATGTCTGTACTTTAATTCACCTACGAGCACCGATCACCTATCTGACGTAGCTACCTAACATAAGTAAATGTAGGTACCTAGTTAGGTATATGGGTACTTCTCGTAAATAAATGACATTATAATCGCATTTAAATTATTTTTCTTTTTGACAACCCTTACACATTTGCGAGTGGCAGCTTAAGTTCCCACGCTGCCGGCGGCATCGTCCGATATCAAACGCGTTTCTAAACTGTATGATTGTTAAACTGTGACACTACCTACTACTGAAGTCGCACACACACACGCTTGATGATGACTCCTACCTAAATAAGTACGGTACAGTAGAGGGTATTAGACCATCCTAAATTTAGGATCCGATATTTAGTCGTTCCAATTCAGAAATCGGACACTGAATATCGGATCTTGAATTTAGGATGGTCTAATACCCACTTACGTCTTGTCTCGTCGTCGGCGTCGTTCGTATTTTAGCCGTTGGGAAACGAATCTACATCTACAAAAAAGATTGAATGCGGGACATGCATTAGACGATTTGCGGGACTATTTTATTAAATATTGCAATGCAGTATTACAACTGTCAATAACGGGATGGTTCCGCAGAATGCGGGACAGTTGGCCGCCTTAGCCACAACAATAACGTTGATAGTATCACAATTTAGCTGACCATCCCACACGTTGCAATTGGCTTGGTTAGTGGTACTCGTTATAGTACGTTGGATCAAAGTTATACTAAACTTTCTATACTTAGTTATTTTAATATTCACTAATAAAGACAAAAACGTTTTCATACAAACAATATAGGTAGTATAAATATAACACGAACATTTATGTAACAGACTGTAAAGAAATTGAATGAAACACAAGTCACAGCGCCCTACTGGAAGGTAACCTAACATAGATAGTGTTGTGTCAATAAATTAATATTGAGGATAATAATCGTGATAAAAACCATCCTATCTTTTAAGTTAGACCTAATTACATACAGTAAGCCAAAATCAAAATCAGTTAAGTAGTTTCGGAATTTATTAATTTATCCCGGACAAACAACATTGCAATGATAGACAGGTTAAGATAATTTAACTTTATGAAAGTGAAGTTTTCTTGTGTGTATGTTACGCGATTACGCCGCCAATTGTGAACCGATTTCCAAATTTTTTTTGTATTCGATAGAATAAACTCCTAGGGTGGTCCCAAGGTCACCAAAGTTAGGATCTGATGATGGGATCCCATAAAAATCGAGCAAAACCCTTAAATGTTTAGGTGTCCAACGTGTTTTGTGTGTATGTTACGCGATTACTCCGCCAATTCTGGACCGATTTTAAAAATTCTTTTTGTATTCGATAGAGTATGCTCCTGGGGTCCCAAGGTTACCAACGTCAGGGTTTGATGATGGGATCCCATGAAAATCGAGGGAAACCTTAATTAAATACCAGCTCACCGATGTCAGCTTACCTAAATTAGGGTTTCTCAATTCACTAAAAAGTTTTAATACGCTAAAAAGATTAAAAAATTTTTTTAATGAAAACTGACTTCAAAAACACTGAAAAGTTAAAAATTATATAAGAATAGGTACAGACAACATTACACTTCTATATTGAAGTCGGTGCCAAATATTAAGACTTTCTAGGAGATCATCGTTTGGCATCGACTTCAATATAGAAGTATGATATTGTCTGTACCTATTCTTATATTATTTTAAAGTTTTTGTTTCAATATTTCAGCACGGAAGTATTTCTCGAATTATTGGGGCAGTGCTTAGTGCATACAAAATAATGTACTCATTGATGACTACAGCGACTTCACATTAGCCCGCTTCCGCTTACTTCGGTTGCCAACCTAACTGTTATTTAATATTCACTATACTCCTATTACTAGTTTACTAAATAGATTACACTACTAGTTTACACCAGGGAGATTGAGTATTAGAGTCGTCCGCGCGGGTATACCTCCATCTTACCTATTTCTGACGCTAATCAGCGGTACTTGCGGTAGTACTATTATCTATTCTGTGCTTGCGGTGAAATTGCCGGGTACCTACCGTGATTTGATATTTTAATTATAATGTCAAGTTGCAACGTATGTACATTGGTGTCCTTGTACGGTTTGTATATTTGTAAATCTTACAGGAACTTTATGTTCTATAGCCGACTATAGACACTTACATTACATACCATTAGGTGGGCAGCTTGCTTGTTTCACAACTTTTTTGTACCAAAAATAAATCTGTTTTGTAATAGTGACGTTCATTATATTCATATTTAATCCAAGACAACTATTGTAGTACCGCCTTTTTCCGCCACACAATACGCGACATTTAGAGACACCACTAAAAATATAAAAGAGAAATACACCTGGCAACTCCACCGTCACCATAGCTCATGCGTTTTTTTGCGCTCTACGCAGCTGACACATATTTTAACTATTGATGTTTTTCAAAGTGATTTATTTTTCTTTAATTTTATAATAAAATCCAGCTTTATATATTATATGTGCTTATATATTTTTATGAACTGCCTGCTTTTCGTGGGAAAGCGTTACCTATCAAGGCAAATAAAAGATGATGTACCTAGGTACCTACTCGATCATGAACTCTGTGAGATATAGGCATAAGCACAAATACTTTTAAAGGAAATTATGGCATAAAGTATACATTTATGACCAAGTTTAGAAAGATTTGCTTGAAAAATATTTTAATTGACGTTGCCTATCTAAGTGTCCTGGTAACTGCAAACTGTTAGATGGTCCATAACATAACATGGAAATTCTTAATATCCTAAACTTGGGACAAATTACTCAAAAAATAAGTCAAAGTGAAGTGAGCTTTGCAATAGCTGTAATATCACAAGTATTGACTTCAATTTCCATAAAATCTTCATAAAATATCTGAGTGATGTGGTGATGTCAACTGATGTCTTTAGATTACTATGCAATAAGTATACAATTTCAGTACACCAGGATCAGAAGGAAACTAATATGACTGCTTTTATAAAAATCTAATAGAAGCTATAAAGAGCAATAAGAGGGATGAATATTTGTACTCCAATAAAACTGTACAATTATTTACAGTCATACAGTCATAAAAAGAATGATAATCATTCTAAAATATAAGTAAGCCATATACAAAAAACCTCAAAAACTTGCTTCTAGTTCAAAAACCTACCAGCAGCTTGTGCGCTACAATAATTTCTAACAATATCCTCCTCGGAGGGCCTCATAGGGAGTGGGCCAACCTCAACTATACCGATACCGAAACGCCAACCAGTAGATAATAACTGATTTAAGGCCTATAAACATATTACCAGCTTTGTCAAAAATAGTTGAAAAGTGTATTAAATTACAACTAGTCCCTTTTTTAGAAAAACATAATGTAATGCCTAAAATTCAGTCCGGATTTCGAAAAAATCATAGTACTATCTCTGCTCTAATGAAAATTATGGATGACATTCTTACAGCATCGGATGAGGGCAAAGGAACGTTTTTAGTGCTCCTTGATTTTAGTCGCGCATTTGATTGTGTAGACATACCGGTTTTACTGGCTGAACTTAAATATTGTGGCCTAGCCGATACTGCTTGTGCATGGTTTCGTTCTTACTTTCAAAACCGCACGCAAAGAGTGCAGTGTGTGGACTCAGAGGGTAGAAAATGTGTATCTAATGCATTGCCTCTTGATAGAGGCGTGATCCAAGGCTCTATATTGGGTCCGATTTTGTTCACGATATATACAGCTAGCATAGCTAAAGCTATTAATTACTCACAACTGCACTTATATGACAGGATGACAGTCAACTTTATATTCACAGTAAACCATCAAAGAGAACCACGGTTGAAGATGCAGTATCTAAGCTAAATGAAGACCTAAATGCTGTAACAGAATGGTCACATAAACACGGTCTAGTTTTGAACCCTATTAAAAGTGTTACTATAACGTTGGGAACAAAAAAGCAAAAAAAAAAATTATTAGAGTCTGTAATACTATAGTTCCGTACAAAGCTTGTGTGCGTAATCTGGGTCTTATTATGGACGAGAATCTTAATGAACAACATGTCCGAACTAAAATAGGCAGGTGTTTTGGTATGCTGAAAACATTATATAAATTCCAACCGTTCCTCAAACCAGCGACAAGACTTTTGTTGTGCAATGCTTTAGTGCTGTCTCATCTAAATTATTGTGATGTTGTTATTGAGCAATATCTCTACAAGAAAACTTCTGCCAGCATGCAGAGGGTGCAGAATGCGTGCATGCGATTTTGTTTGAAGGTCCCAAAAAGAAGTCATATTACACCTGTGCTAATTGAAAATAATATACTCATAATATAAAGCATGTCTAAGCAAACTACATTAAAGTATTCCTGCTTTCTGCACTCTCTGATAAATACTATAACACCGATGTATTTATATAAAAAACTAAGCTATGAAAAGAAAAAAATGTCACTGAGGGATAGGGGTCACCAGTTACAGTTACTTAACACTAAGCTTGCCGGCACGAGGGGCTGCTTCAAGTACGCTGCAGCAAAAATTTGGAATAATTTGCCACCTCCGGTACGTTCCGCTTTGGATTTTTCGCTACCTACTTTCCGAAGAAAGTCCCGCAAATGGCTACTTGATGAGCAGTCCCTGTTGTTAGCATGTTATGGTAATTTAAGAAATAACATCTGTTAAAAAAATTTATTAATTATGATTTGTTTTCGTCGCATCGATGTCGTCTTGCATTACATTAATTAATATAACTGATTTTGGTAAGGCCATGGCAGAATAGCAGGGGTTGTGGATCTTCTGAAACCACTGAGCCATGGACCATTTTGTCTTAAGTTTAATCTATATTGCATTATAACTTACGTATAAATATGTAATTATAAGACAAATAAAATCATTATATTCTATTCTAACTATCATTCTGGTTTTCAGCAGCCAGTCTCGATCCAATTATCCATAGACCCACAGGTTAGCTTCTCTGGTAGATTTTATGTTTATTTTTACCCATCGTGGTAATAAATAACCCAGGTTGCACAATTTAAAAAGTGGATAAAAGACTATGTAATTCCCTTTGTTACTATTTTCAATCAAGTTATAATCCACAGAACAATAATAAATATTGTGAAATGGATAATTAAACAAACAAATTAACAACTGGATAGCAGAAATGCTTGTCCCCCCGTGCAATGTTTTCTAGAGTTTTACAATTCCTAAAAGGATGGCTCCATAGATTTATTTTAAATTAAAATAATGATTATAAGTTTATTGAAAATTGACACTTTTTAATGGAGATTTCATGGTATAGATTTGGTTGAATTAATGCATTACTATTTACATCCAAATTATTAATAACTAAGGAAATACCTAGTTAATTTTTAAGTTTGACTAATTGTATGAATACAATATCTTACCATGTGGGTTAAATACAGTACCATATGCCTTTACCATTTGTCTCAAGTCAATTTTAAGTAATTTTTTTGAAAAAAAAAAGTTTAAATACTTCACATAATATGGATTGAACTTCACTTAAGGTGAGTTCGTCTAATCCTATCATTATATTCATATTTAATCCAAGACAACTATTGTAGATGATAAATAGGTAATTTTTGATAAATAGGTAATCAACTAACTATCAATATTCAATAACATTAAATATTTATTTCAAAAATGTAGACAATGTACACTAGTGTAAACAGTTGTTAAAAATTATAAATTTGATAACATATTCTTTATCAAACTTTCTTAGCATAAACATAAACAGTGTAATTCAAAATATTACTGAACATGTAAGAAATCAAGAACCACCAGCCGTGGCAAAAAGGTTTGCCAATCTAATTGGGGTGGTATGTTATAATATTTAGCAAATGTCGATAATATATTAGATCATCCAATAGTGGGCATTGGGGATATGTCACCCAATGTGTAATCTAACTCTTTGTAAGTTTCGGTCCCCTTTCCTGATTGAAATCTAATGGGATTTCACAGTACAGTATAGAGACTCAATTAATTTTGCCTTAGTGAAATATTTTTACAGAAGTTAATAATGAATATCAAATACATTAAAAATAATTTAGCCTTAGCCTGTTCCACAAACAGACTACATAAACGCCACTCGAAAATGTTATAGAAATCAATCATTTACCTTTATAGGTATCTATTTGTACTTTGGACTGTCCCACGGACAGAGTACATAATCGCCACGCGAAAATGTTATAGAAATCAATCATTTACCTTTATAGGTACCTATTTGTACTTTGGATTGTCCCACGGACAGAGTACATAATCGCCACGCGAAAATGTAGAATTAACAATTCCTTAAAATCATTCATATGCCTGGATATATATAGTTGTCCTTTAACTTGTCCCACGGACAGAGTACCTACATATCGCCACGCGAAAATGTAGAATTAACGATTCCCTAAAAGAATTAATGTGCTTTGATAGATATATGTCCTTTAGCCTGTCCCACGGACAGCGTACATGATCACCACGCGAAAATGTAAAATAGTGATTTACTGAAAATGTTTATTCGCCTTTAGAATATTATCAACAGTTAATCCTGCCCGATATGCATGATAATTTGAAGCATATTGTTCGGAGGATTATGAGTAAATAGAATAATAATATGAAAGATGAATAATTAAATTAACTTTCCTCCATTATGTGCTTTAGCCATCTACTAATGGGTTGAAAAGTAGTATTTTCATCATCATCATCATCATATCAGCCAATAGACGCCCACTGTTGGACATAGGCCTCCCCCAAGGATCTCCATACCGATCGGTCCTGCGCCTCCCGCATCCAGCGGCTTCCCGCGACCTTCACCAGATCGTCGGTCCACCTTGTGGGGGGCCTACCAACACTGCGTCTCCCGGTACGCGGCCGCCACTCGAGGACCTTTCCGCCCCAACGGCCGTCAGTCCTACGAGCGATGTGTCCTGCCCACTGCCACTTAAGGTTTGCGATTCTTTGGGCTATGTCGGTAACTCTAGTTCTTCTATGGATCTCATCATTTCTGATGTGATCACGTAGAGAAACCCCGAGCATAGCCCGCTCCATTGCCCTTTGGCTGACTTTGAACCTTCTGATGAGACCCATTGTAAGCGGCCACGTCTCAGTTCCGTATGTCATCACTGGCAACACGCACGAATTGAAGACTTTCGTCTTGAGACACTGCGGTAGATGGGCCGAGAAAATGCTGCGTAGCTTCCCGAACGCTGCCCAGCCGAGTTGGATTCGCCGATTTAGCTCTTTCTGGAAGTTGGACTTACCGAGCTGGACTATTTGCCCCAGGTAAACATATTCGTCAACAACTTTCAGCGTAGAGCCTCCAACATTCACAGGAGTGGGTACTACACGGGAATTCGACATTATTTTAGTCTTGTCCATGTTCATTTTAAGACCCACTTGTTGGGAAACTCTACAGAGGTCTTCGAGCATTGTGCCTAGATCCTCCACGGTCTCAGCCATGACTACGATATCATCAGCAAAACGAAGGTGAGTCATATACTCGCCGTTTATGTTGATGCCGAGTCCCCTCCAGTCCAAAAGCTTAAATACATCCTCCAACGCAGCTGTGAACAGTTTCGGCGATATAACGTCACCCTGTCTCACACCACGCTGAAGTCGTACTGGTTTCGAGTTCTGGTCCTGAAGGCGGACTGACATGGTGGCGTTTTCGTACAATGACTGCAACACTTGGATGTACCGATAGTCTATTTGGCACCTCTGGAGTGATCTAAGTACGGCCCAGGTCGCGACAGAATCAAAAGCTTTCTCATAGTCCACAAACGCCAAGCATAGTGGCAGATTATACTCCTCGGTCTTCTGTATAACCTGCCGCAGCGTATGGATGTGGTCTATGGTACTATAGCCTTTTCGGAATCCGGCTTGTTCGGGAGGCTGGAAGTCGTCGAACCTGCGTGCGAGACGATTCGTGATGACCCTCGAGAATAGCTTATAAACATGACTCAGGAGCGTGATGGGTCTATAGTTCTTCAACTGGGCCCTGTCGCCCTTTTTGAAGAAGAGTGCCACCACGCCCCTATGCCATGCTTTAGGCGTTTTGCCCTCGAGTATGACGGAGTTGAATAGCCGCTGCAGCGCTTTCCGGACTGGTAGTCCACCCGCTTTTAGGAGTTCGGCTGTAACTCCATCATCACCCGGTGCCTTGTTGTTTTTAAGCTGTTTAAGAGCCACACTAATCTCGTACAGGCTGACGTCCGGGATATCTTCGGTATAGTGCCGGGTCAATTTGGCTCTAGGGTCTGTAGCCGGAACAACAGGTGCCTGTGATGTTGCGTAAAGCTGTCCATAGAAGCGTTCGATCTCGGCCATAAGCTCAGGACGGTATGTAATGAGTCTGCCGTCCTCTGTCTTCAGCTTCGTCAGCAGACTTTGACCGAGTGACAGATCTCTTGCGAACACTTTGGAGCCCTTGTTCTGCTCAATGGCCTCTTTAATACGTTCCGTATTAAATCGGCGTATGTCGCGAGTCAGGCACTTAGAGATCTGTTTGTTGAGTCGCCGACGAGCATCTTCAGAAGACTGCCGACCCATTCCACGCCTTTCCTCCATCAGCTTAGCTGTCGGCTCCGAGAGTATTTTAAAAGTCTAAAATAAATTTATCTAATCTTTATTTCTATGGTCCTTTATTATTTGTTACAACCAAGCAATAACAAAGTTCTCACAAGTAAAATATCTGGAATAATATTTACATAGAGAAGAGACAACTTGCTTGCTTGCTTGTGTTGCTGTCATAGAAATCTCTTAAAATAGCCATCTTAATTTGTGAAAACATTAATTAATACATAAATAATTATGTAGGTATAGGATTTGTAACTTTTTGGGCAGTGGTTTTGCTAATAATAGCAGTTTTTAATGTCAGTTTTCTCAATATCAGATTTCTAGATGTCCCATGCTGAAGGAAATATAAAACTATGGCAGGATTGCATATGCCATATTCCATTGTGCTGGCATACATTAGGATTGCCAGACATAGTTTATTAACTCGTTCGTTTTATCCATTTTTTAATTTTATTATCTGACCCTATTTTATTGCCTATAGTTAGATAATTAGTGAAAGAGCTGAGCAGTGAAAATGTCATGATTGATGTGATGCTCCTGCTTTAAAAATAGATAGAAATTTTAGATTTGAAAAAACTTTGGGTACCTACCTACATTGGATAGATTTGAAACATTAATTATTTCTTTGAAGTAAGCCTGAGTAGTAATGGTCTAACCTGGGCATACTTAGATTCCTTAAGCTCTGCAGAAATTCCAGAATCAAAGTAAATGAGTTTCTTCTCCTTTTATAAAAATATTAATCCTATGGTATACATTTGAAGCATAAGAGTATGCCATGATTTAATGCATATTATAAAATATATATTATTTATCATCTAATCATGTATTGTTTATTGAAATGCGTTACAAATAATTCAATGCATGACAAATCTTTAAATTACATTATGTCCTGCGACAATTTCCAACTTACATCTGAATTGAGACTGCAAGATTCAAAAGCAGCTTAATATTTCTTATCTTTAAATTTTATATATTATAAAGCAAAAATCAGATGCCGCTAGTATCACACCACTGCCAAATGCAAGATCACTTGGATTGAAATTAAACTGAGCTTTTTCTGTTAATATATGTACCTATTGAAAGTGTGGTGTTATCTATTTGTAATAAAATATCACATCTACTTCACCACTCGGTCAGCAAAACATCTCAATGCATAATTATGTATCTAACAGTTCTAAGAAATTGATACTGTCTTCCTTTTTTCCTATAACCAACTACTATAAGTACCTTTTAATTACTGTCAGTTAATAAAAAACCTGAGAAAATTTCTAAAGAAAATGTTTACTGCTCCATGCCGCAGAAGCATTTCATAATACTTTTCTTATACATAAGCATGTTGTAATTGCCCCCCAAACGTTCAAAGCGAAGTATTTAATCCAAGACAAGGAGCATCCCACCCTTCCCTTTTGAAGTAATAAATTACTAACCCAATTATATTTACCTAATACTCTAAACTAATGAGCTATGGTGACGGTGGAGTTGCCAGGTGTATTTTTCTTTCATATTTTTAGTGGTGTCTCTAAATGTCGCGTATTGTGTGGCGGGAAAAGGCGGTACTACAATAGTTGTCTTGGTTTAAATACTTCATATAATATGGATTGAACTTCACTTAAGGTAAGTTCGTTTAATCCTATCATTATAGCGGTAATGGGTGGATATAAAGTGTGTTTACAAATAACAATTTTTTATACTAGCAGGCAGGTTATGGATCGTATGACATGGTATAAATTTGAAATAAGGAAGTCATGAAATGCTTAATTTGGTATTACCGATCTCCAAAGACATCATCACTATGGTATAATTTTAATGATGTTATCATGATATAATAAACGAATGATCAAAATCTAAAAGAAAATCTTATGTCATGTGTTGCACTATGATTTCATCATGATATCATTTGAGAACCATGAGATCGGCAATAGACCTACTGAATTAATATTGACCATGGTTTCGCTATTAATAATGAAATTTTCTTTAATAGGTATTGGATTTTCATAGTTAGGTACCTACATACTTTACGAGAGAAGATGTCCCTCTATGGATAGATTCTAGGTTTAGATCTGAATAGTCTAAATAGATCTTAATAGTCCGGAGTTGTGTGTTCCATGTGTGCTAACACGTTGCAGGAGAAAACCCTAACGTTAAGACGGTTGTTAGCCGACAATGGACACGTAGAACAAAACGTCACAGTCAACCACCGTGTATAGTAAACGCCGCGTCAAGCTATTCTGTTTGACCTTTGGACCACTTTTATGTCGCTTGTAATAGCGGCGGTTTTTGTAAAGCTTGACGTGACGATTACTGTACTATCAAGTAAGGTACCAGTTGTATTGTACGGTCAACAGCACATCTAAAGATTTCACAAATAAATCCAAAGCATAATTATTATATCAAACACGTTGCTTTCAACACTAGCTTCTTGCTTTTAATTAATCAGAATTCTCCAATTAACAACAGCCTTTGTGTTGCAGGTTGACTTTAAAAGTAATCGTTTTTGGTAATGGCGGTATGTCGTTATCAGTACACTGTTATGGCGTCGGCAGCGCTGCCAACATATAAAAAATATAAGGAAGTTAACGTGTGAGATACGCAGTCAGTTATTTGATGTCTGCGCTTAGATTAGAACAATAACCTACCTGCGCATTCTTCGGTGCGGATAATGAAAATTTTAAAAACTTCACCTCTAGCTATCACCCCTTCAGTCGTTCCATTCGTTACCCACCCAAGTAGCAGAAGCTTCTATTGGTTGTGTGCACGACTTCAGCGCCACCTATAGCGTCCGCAACTTTGTTAGCCCTAACAAAATATTAAAATCAAAAACAACCTTTTAATTTATATTAGAAAACTACTGTGATACCTTGATTCGGGTGGACAAAGGGCTATGAAATCATTTTTGATCATTAAAATTAAGTGAACTAAGTAAAATTTAGTCAAAGTGTGTTTTATTTTGGTTATGTCAGGGATTGTTTACTTCATTTTTAGTTGTTGTTTTACCGTAAAACAAGAAGATCGAGCTACTCGCTTATAAATTAAATATCGTTTGTATATCGAATTAAGTTGTGATTGTGAGTACCCATCACAAGCAATATAAAATTTTAACCACAAACCTCTAAAGAAAAATTGTTGGTATCTACTGGACATCCTTTAACCGCCTTCGTGGTCTAGTGGTTGAGATCATGAATGCTTCATGGTTGAGATCACCGGGTATTGATCAGGAGGTCTCGGGTTCGATCCGAATGGGGTAAACAATTTTTTGCTCGGTTTGGTTGGTGATAGGGCTTCTGATCCCGCTTAGCTACCCACCACCACCTTACCTAAGTTTGTCGCCATAATAACAATATTTATAGCATTGTTGTGTTGTGTTTGACACGTTACAAAACGTTTTTAAAGGTAAACAATTAATCTCCATCAGTTTGATTGAGTTTTATTCAATAGACGTAATATATTCATTCATCATTCGCCAATGTTCATTTAATTGCAAGTGTGAAATGTGATTGTTTTATAGATATGACAGATGACAGAGCTTACATTATTTCTACTTTTCCAGACCTTCACCAGATCGTCCGTCCACTTTGTGGGGGATCTACCAACAACACTGTGTCCTGCCCACTGCCACTTAAGGTTTGCAATACTTTGGGCTATGTCGGAAACTCTAGTTCTTCTACGGATCTCATAGTTTCTGAAGTGATCACGTAGAGAAACCCCGAACATAGCCCTCTCCATTGCCCTTTGAGTGACTTTGAGCCTTCTTATGAGACCCATTGTAAGCGGCCACGTCCGTTCCGTATGTCATCACTGGCAACACGCACGAATTTAAGTCTTTCGTCTTGAGACACTGCGGCAGATGGGCCGAGAATATGCTGCGTAGCTTCCCGAACGCTGTCCAGCCGAGTTGGATTCGTAGATTTATCTCTTTCTGGAAGTTGAACTTACCGAGCTGGACTATTTGCCCCAGGTAAACATATTACTACACGGGAATTCGACATTATTTTAGTCTTGTCCATGTTCATTTTAAGACCCACTTGTTGGGAAACTGGATTTATTATCCTCTGTAGGTCTTCGAGCATCGTGCCTAGATCCTCCACGGTTTCAGCTATGATTACGATATAATCACCAAAACGAAGGTGAGTCATGTACTCGCCGTTTATGTTGATGCCGAGTCCAAAAGCTTAAATTTATCCTCCAACGCAGCTTTTCGGCCATGTCAGACCGCCTTCAGGACCAAAACTCGAAACCAGTACGACTTCAGCGCGATGTGAGACAGGGTGACGTTATATGACACCAGTGTGACACAAAAGAATTTTTTTCCTGACAGTCACACTACCTCAATTAGCCTGGTGTGACAGGCAGTAACTAATAGAATTATTAAGACTGAGCGTCACACTATGTACTCGTATGATTAAACAATAATAATAGTTCAAACAAATCATTATATATTTCTCAAACAAAACAGAAAATACCTATTCTTAAAAGTCTTCACGTAAGTATACTAAGGTAGTCCAGGCGAGATCGTTAAAATAACATGTAGGAAATGAAATAGCGCAATCCCTCAGGCACCCCAACTTATGTTTATTATAAATGAATTTGAATGATATTTTTAAATTTTCGCCGATTATTTATGAAGAATTTTTTAACCGACTTCAAAAAAAGAGGAGGTTATATGTTCGATCCGTATGTTGTTTTTTTTATTGCTAACGGTGGCAGACGAGTTAGTGGCCCACCTGATGGTAAGTGGTAACCACCGCTCATAGACATCTGCAATGCCAGGGGCAAAGCTCAGTTACTGCCTACCTGGAGAGAAGTGCTCTTTTTAAACTTCGTTTGAAGTTGGACATATCGTAGCGCTCAGGAAACACCGCAGCTGGAAGCTCGTTCCAGAGTCTGGACGTACGTGGAAGAAATGAACGCTGAAACCGAACTGTGCTAGACAAGATCGGTTCCAGTTGGTACGGATGAACTCTATTGCGGTGGCGGGTGGTGCGATGATAAAAAGGTGACGAAGGCACCATTGCAAACAGTTCCCCAGAGCACTCTCCGTTAATGAGCCGATAGAGCACGCAAAGAGAACCAAAGTCTCTCCTTTGCTCCAGCGTCTCCATTGAGGCCGTAGATGATGATGTGGAATGTACGCCTTTTCAGGGAGTCAAGAGGGTCAACCTGATATTTCGGAGCTCCTGCCCAGAGGTGCGAGTAGTACTCAATATGCGGTCGTTTGTGCTTTATAAAGCATCAGCCGCTGGCTAGGAGTGAAGTACTGTTTGGCTCTGTTCACGACGCCCAGTTTTTTACTCGCCAATTTGCCTTTGTCCTCCAAATGACTCCCAAAATGCACTTTGGCTGAAATTTCTACACCGAGGATCCCAATACCATCGGACATACGAAGAATAACTCCCTGGAACTGAGGCACTACGATAAATAAGAAAAAACTTTTCAGTATTTTTGAAGTAATTTTTATTTTTGTAAAATATTTTTTATTTTTATCTTTTTAGTGGATTTATTATCGGTACCTATTACATTCAGGTCCAAGGTCAGGTTAAGTGCAAAAGTTAAGGATCCTTCCATCATCAGCTCGGTTCTCAAATCATGACTACCAGACGCAAATACGTGAATAACTTCGGAAAAAAAATAAGAACCGACTTCAAAAACACTGAAAAGTTAAAAATATGTAAGAATAGGTACAGACAACATCGCGCTTCTATATTGAAGTCGGTGAAAAACGATGATCCCCTGAAAGTCTTAAAATGCAGAGATTTAAATCTCTGTTAAAATGTGGCATGGCACTAGAGTTGCCAACCGTCCCGCGTCAGACGGGACGTCCCGTTTCCAGGGCTCAAATAATGCGTCCCGCAACACATCTGTGCGGGACGCTAATTTTCCCGCTTTATGGTAAAGCCAGCCCGGTTAGACAAAAATTTATCAGATAATAATAAGTACTCTTTCATAAATCACAAAATAATGGCCCACGTTATACCTCTGCCCAAAATCTACCTGTTCCCATTTCGATCCAATTTTCATCCTTCCATTTTTATCCAAGGTGCTTGAAAGCGCCGTTCATAAGCAACTTTCCCGTAATTGTCTTATGAGTCAGTTTCAAAATGGTTTCCGCCCCTTTCACAGTACGGTTACTGCATTACTGCATGTCAGAGATGATGTCCGTAAGGCTATGGACAGTAGGGAATTTACTATTCTTACTCTTTTGGACTTTAGCAATGCATTTAACTCTGTCGATCACGATATCCTTATAGCTGTTCTTCGCTCTTATAACATCTCGCCTTCCGCAATGACCTGGTTTTCTGACTATCTTCGTGGCCGCCGGCAGTGCGTCAAGCATAATGGTTTATCCTCTGGCTGGGCGCAACTCATTGCTGGTGTTTCCCAGGGAGGCGTGCTTTCTCCTTTACTCTTCTCCATTTTCATAAATTAATGTAGGTACTCACCAATTCCATCTTTTGTCCCTACCACCTGTATGCCAACGACCTACAATTATATAGACACGCAAATCTTGCAAATATTGTATCCACGTTAGTAACAATATAAAAAACAATTAATAATGATCTGGATCATATTCACTCGTGGGCCGATCAATTTGGTCTACTTGTTAATCCTAAGAAGTCGCAGGTTATCATCATAGGCAGCAACAGACGATGGTAAGTTAGTTCTAAACGATATACCAAAAGTTTTTTATAGCGGCATTGTGATCCCCTTTTCGGAAAAAACTAAAGACCTTGGTATTATCATAGATAATATATTATCTTGGATCTCTCAAATTAATGACGTTAGTCGACGCATGCATTTTACCTACCACTCTCTCAAGCGAATTCTTCCTACCTAAAAGTTATGCTAGCTCAGTCTCTCCTATTACCAATCCTTGACTATGCCGATGTATGCTACCTGGATGCCACAGAAGAGCTTCTTAATAAACTGGAGCGTCTTCAAAATTTAGCAATCCGATTTATTTTTGGTCTCCGCATGTACGATCACGTGTCCGAGTTTCGCTCTAAGCTTCAGTGGCTCCCTGTTTGGCTTCGGAGGAACATGCACATCCTTGAGGATGTACCATCATGTACAAAAATTTTACACAATCGTGATTTCCCCGAATATTTGCGGTTCCGTTTCCACTTACTCCCGCCTGGTCCTCGATTCAAACGTTCCCGTGTTTCCGTAAGTCCTCATGATGTCCCCCAATTGAATTCAAAGTTTTTCCTTAACTCCATCTCCATCCGAGTTGCTCAGCTCTGGAATGGCCTGCCTGCCTACATTCGAGAAAGTACCCCCATCATTATATCGTTCAAGCGCAAGTTGAAAGCTCACTTACTTTCAAGTTCATCTTAATTTATATCTCAATTATATTTTGTAAGTATATGATACATGTATATCTATATATTTATTGGTATGTATTTTGGTAGGTAGGCAAAATCATTATTTATTTGTACCATCTTTCAATAAACTTGGTTGGTTAGACAATGATCCCGCTAACTACATTTATTTTTAACTGATGCTAGGGTTGGCTGGAAGAGATCTCTTAAAGACATAAGCTCGCCTATGTACAAATGTTTCTTGTTTTGAATTTAATATCACCTTACATTCCTGACCTGACCTTGGACTAGTTCAGGTCTGGTCAGGTCAAGTGCGGGAAACCGCTGGTTGGTGGAACCAGTAACGGGCGTAGCGATGGCTCGTGGGATCTTCGGAGATAAGGTCCGACTGTGGCTCCGAACCCATGACCCATCGCTAATGACGGGAAACAAGAGGAATTTTTAGTGGATATTCCCAACTGGGCGAGTTCCACACACCCCCGCACCGAATTCTGTCCTCCGGTGCGGTATAGTGCGTAAATGCATTTTCACCTCCTTCATAAAAAAAAAGGTCAGGTCAAGTCCAAAAGTTAGTATCCTTCCACCATCAGCGCGGTTTATGACTACCAGACGCAAATACGTAAATAACTTCGGAAACAAATATGAAACACGTTCGACGTACCTATAAAATTTAAAGGTTTCCCTCGATTTTCATGGGATCCCATCATTACAGGAGTATACTCTATCAAATTCAAAAAGAATTTTGTATTCAATAGAAAAGTCGGTTAAAAATACAAGTGTTTCCCGTGAACTCCTTTTACACTATAATGAGTAACCTATATTCATATTTCATCCGGTTCATAGACAGTATTCAGAAAAGTTGAAATACGCGTTGACATGCATTTAATGCATTTTGAATTGATTTTCCTATAAAAACAATAACTTCACAATATGAATTGTAGGCCTGTAAAAGATTTACATAATACTAACTTTAGTTTTATTATACTTAATAATATTTCAGATAAGAATTGGTGATATTGCATTAAAAATATAATCTAGGTATCAGCTATGATATTGATATGAATGATAAATAACTTCCTCCTTCTCAAAGGAAGATTCTTATCGAGATTTGCTTTTATGAAATGAATTTCTTATCAATATTGCAATCACGGTTTTCTTGTGATAATAATCAGAAAAACAATTTACAACAACTTACTTGTCACTGATTCATAAGATAACCAAAGAGATGAGAATTTAGCCTGTCCTAGCCTGTGTTCGGGCGCAGCTTGAGTTTAGTCAGCTCAGCCCTGGTAACACTGGTGTGACTGTGAGGAAAAAAAATCTTCTGTGTCACACTGGTGTGGCAAAATAGTGTGACAGATAGTAATCCCCCGTAATAATATACATAATATAATTACTTTGTCTCAGCAGAGAACGGATGTCAGTGCTTAGCAACAGAACGCAGCATCCACGGCTTGCAATATTCACTTAGCTCAACTTCTAAGGTTCAACTTCTAAGAAATGATACAAAAAGAAAAAACTTAGTAATAAAATAATTGCTTGTGTGTCGCAAGCAAGCAACCAAAAATTTAATCTTGTATTCCAGTGCGCGACTGCGTGAGAGAGTCAGAGCTCATAGTTACTCTTTTGGTGGCGGCATAGGTTGGCAACGCGCAAGTGATTCTGCCTCTTGATTGCGTAATGCAAAATCTATAGCGATTGCTTTCAGTTTTAACAGGCGCGTGCAACCATCACTGCTTTATAGAAAGAAGTCGGCGCATAGTCTTGTGTTGACGGCGCAATGACTGTCGAAATAAAGGAGATCGTAATTTCTTTTTCTAAACAATAAAACCCGATCGTATATAGGTATTAAGAGTCCGTAGCACCTAAAGTATCGTATGGTGTATCCACCAGAAAGAGGACTGACAGCGTCCGTTTTCTGAACTCTGGCTATATACCTCACTCGTGCAGTCTTGGTCACCCATCAAAGTCCCAACCACAGCTTAGATAGATGCATTACTTTGGCATCCACTGCGTCACCGAGTTTCTTACTATCCTCAATACTTCACAACACGTCACGAGGAAGCAGTAAGACCGGGTTAGGTAAACAAACATGACAACAACCTCGCTGGCGATGATTCGTGCAAAAAAAACATTGAGTACACACAGAAATAGACCTAAACAGTTTCTCCGAACGGAGTTAATGCCAGGTGGGACGGTACGTACTAGTAATGTGATTTTGACAGACGTATCGATAGAACAGTTGTCGATACCCGATTTCGGTATAACGCTGCACAAGGTATTTCCTGTTGGTGAAAAATGTATTTCAAATATCTAGTATACCGATACCATTGTCTTGGTAGTCACTTCCAATATTCCATGTTGGAAAGTAAGAGTGAAAAGGGTGGATTCTCGGTTTATAGGGATAGAAATAAATTAAGCTTATTTTTGACAGATCCGTTCTGATCTGATCAAGAGAAGAATTGATTGTTCTCTTGATCAAATCAGAACGGATAGAGACGGCTATTGAAAACGCACTTGGAAGGATGGAGAACTATGAAGGCAAAGACGAATTATTGTCAGATTACTATGGACAAACTTCGTAGACTTCTAAATGGTAGTGATTATGATCCTGAGTCATAAGGTCCTGGCTTAAAAATGTTTTCAATACATACAGGTACATGCAATATTTCGTTTCAATTCAGAAGTTTCAAATGTCGAGGTAGTGCCAGAGTCAATTTAAGAAACAGTTATTTTCTAACATTTTCTTATCGATAAAATTACATCGACAATCTCAGTGCAATTGAACAACACTAAAGACAGGAGTAATTTTATATTTCCCCAATCCAGAATTACTTTCACGGGATCATAACACGTCGGAGGGGCGTTATATTTTGAATCTCAGATGCGAGTTGTACGTAGCGCGCGGCAGTCGCGGTGGTAAAGCTCCGCCATTTTAAAAATAGATTGTTTGCCGCGTTTCCGTCGCGTTTCGTTACTGCATCGTGACAAACTGTGCTCAATACGTTTAGTTTATACATTAGGTTCTTTTAGTGTGAACATTTTGTTTGGACCATGTACTTGTATGGGTAAGTGAGTATTTTCTTTGTCTTATTTTTGAATTTGGTGCCGTGTGGACAACTGTTAGATTTCGTGTCGTACCTATTTATATTAGAATGTTTACAGGAAATCCTTAATAACCTAGATTATAGTTTAATATTATATTATCTACTGCTGCTATACCTACTAAGTATCGGAATAGTCAAATTATTTATACCGGGTTATTTTCCAGCAGGAGCCAAATTTTGTGTGCTTGTTCAGACAAACAAAATGAAGATCTTTTACTATGGGACCAATCTCGAAATTGAGAAAAAACATCAACTGTTCCATACAAATGTTCAACATCCACTGAACCTAAATGTATGGAACAAGTTTTTTTTTTTCTCGCGATTTTGAGTTTGGTCCCATAGTAAAAGATCTTCATTTTGCTTGTCTAAACAAGCATACAAAATTTGGCTCCTGATGGAAAAATAACCCGGTATAGGTATTTCTGCAGGCGCTGAACACCCAATAAATGTTTTTATGGTAAGAGAATCGCAATTATTCTTGTCACCACTGTAAAATACGGTGCAAAAGGAAAGGCGATTTTCCGGCTGGATATCTCCCAGTTTAATGACAGACTGACACAATGTGCACAATCTATGAATTTGCCGAAACCTGACATAAGGTTGAAAACACTTATCGCGTCTGGACATTTTTAGTTTTTATCCAATCCGCGCCTATCTTTATTGATTATATTTTGTCAAATTTTTCCCGTATGTTATCTTGTATTCACAAGTTTCATCGCAGTTCTGTATATTTTTGTTAAAAATTACACAAATACCCTCACACAGTTTCGCAGATTTTATGGGATAATAATAATAATCGTTTACCTATTTCTCTTTCACAACAACAATATTTTTAAAATTTTACAAACAATCGTGTAACACTTAATTGTAATAAGTGATCCTAAACTAGGCTTTCGCCTTGACTAAGCTCTCCAGGTCCCCTGGCGTGGGTTACAAAACTATGGATAAGTAGAAATTAAGACAATTCTTGTGATGCTAAGCTAGCAAATCCAAATCTATATTACTGTCATTAATGCAGATTATCAATTATTTGGCCATCTTCGATTAATGAGGACCACCAGTGATATGTTAGCGATATCCACATAGTTCTAATGTCGATGGTGGGACTTTGTTCATCCATGTCACAAGTCTATCACCCTAACAACCACGGACCTGAAAAAAAGACTGAGTGTAGGTCGTGTACAAAGTAGTACAAACACATGAAATTGTCGTACCTTGCATGCTTCACATTTGTTTAATGCCACGTACATTACGTCCGTATTTTTTTGTAGGTCCATGCTAACAACATTCAATTGCTAACAGTATTGTTGTGTTCCGACAATCAAGTGAAGGTCACTTACCAACACTTACAGATGAGAGCCAAGACCCCCGCCCCTGTTCCTAATTGCTAACTATAATACGATTGCCAACCATTTCGAATGACAAATATATATCAAATATATTATTACAAAATGAGACTTCTGAGTTGGCCACTGAAGTTAGCTAATACATACAAGAGACCCTGGTGTTTCAAACAGTGATGGTTGGGTTAAAACTCATAGAACGGCACTGGCGCGGTACGGAAATCATAATATTTACGTGGTTTGGTAATGTCATTCCTATACATTTGCCGTTCTAAGACTTCTAAGCCATTGATTTACTACCAAACGTTTGGTAGTAAATCAATGTTCTAGGCGTTTTAATGCAACGAACGTTGCGACGAATGTAGGTAAATTGACTTTAATTAGGCCCCTTCTTGTAAATTTTAGAAAACGTACGCTATCTTTATCCAAACATCATGAAACTTCTTACAGTAAAATAAATTTTAAAGCATGTTAAAACTGTCGTGGATTTTGCGGAAATATTATGCTTTCGTATTGGAACACAGGGCCTGCTTTTACTTAATTATCAATGTTGAATTAGCAGGAAACACAAAAGTACAATTTGCCATTCTGATTCTTATAACAAATTATATTATATAGATTCTTTATTGTACAAAAACAAATATTAAAAAATTACAATATAAATAACGTGTACAAGGGCGGGCTTATTTCTACAAGAAATCTCTGCCAGCCAACCCCAGCAAGTGTGATGAGATGATAGCAGCGGGTGAATGTATAACATAAAAAAATTACAAAAATTATAAAAATAATTATTTAAACAATTCGTTATTTCAAATTCGATACTCCGTAACTAGAAGGGATAACTTTATTTTATCTTAGGTCTTTACATAAGTTCACTTTTTAACGATACGTACTCTTATAATTACAGCGTTTTCATCTTTATATATTAAGTACAAACCCTACATTCTTCTTTTAAAGATTATCGTAATGTTTTTCAGGCGTATTACTAATGTCATGTTTGATTTATTATGTCGATTCGGATTTTATTTTTCTTTGATGTGCCATCAAATGTTGGGAGAAATCTTTAATTAATGGCGTATGTGTAAAAGACTGTGCATAAACAAACTAGGAATAATGATTAATGTTAATCATTTACATAAGTAAAATAAGCGTATACTTAATTTAAAATAGACTGAATTTTATATTATCTTTTACTTGCCTGAATGACTGAATGCCAGAATGACAAGATTTTACTCTAAGGGGATTTATTATATCCACCTACTTAAATGACTCTCTAAAACCACCCAAATAATATCGGAAAAGGCATCTCTGTCTATATTTATGAGAAGCAGAGAACGCTAGCGTTTGTAACTGTCAACACTAGTAGTGTGGCTCTAAAGTCTAAGCGAACCTCTTCCTCACGCACACCCGGCGGCCAATAGTTCCGCGGAGTAACGCTAGAAGTGCTTGTTGTGGTCGAGGTATTGGGTTAATAACGTCCAAGTGACTCTAATCGCGTTCAGACAAACTTGCCATATACTTTATTAGAGCATGAGTTTAAAACAAAAAGTTATAGAATTCAGATGTCCAAGGTTCTCCCACTCAATTCACAAAAACTTTTTTTTTTTCAAACTTTTTTCTCCCACTCAATTCACAAGAACTTCAGAAGAACGGATTTTGTAACACGTTTTGGCGGCCTGCTATAATTGCTAAGAGTGAGATGGCGCTATAGGTACACTGCAATAGTGATGCATCTGTTTACAAACCATGTAGTTTAACCTTGTTCTAGGAGCTTGTGGTAACGCCCCGAGTTCTGAGTCACTCAATACCCACTCATCTGGACAATCTCTTTCATCTGCTATCTTATTAACTCCAGTTTACTAACCTGTTTAAATCACTATTTTGGTCAGTGTTTATCTTGAATTATGTTACGGTTATTTTACGCGTACCTTAAGCTACGTCATCACTTTATTTATTATTGTTTAGTTTAACAAGTGTAGATGTTCTTTTGTCAGTTTTTTTGCGACGAGCCTTCTGAGAAACAGGGCAAGTTACAAATCAAATGTTTTGATGCTTTTGATCTGAATTGTCAGATTTATCACCACATATTATTGATGAGAAAATGTATAAATACATTTGTTTCAGATTAGGCTAGCGGATAGAAATAGAATAAAAGTTTGATGCCCTCGTGAGCAATATTGTCAATTGTCCCTGTTTGGGCGCCAAATAAGTTCTGGAATTCAAGTTGATTTGAGTCATCTGTTAAAGTTGAGTAAACTCTTTGTTCTTGGATAATGTTCGTTCGAACAATTCATCAAGTCAATCATTATTTATTGTTGTCGTAGTTTGAATTAATGTAGTACTGTGTATCACGTATTTACTCTCTACTATATTATTATGCTTTAAAGCAAGATTATTTTTTGTTGTATGGGCGTTATGGGCTATTTTCTACTCAGGTAAAGCGCGTTTCCATCATCAGCCTTTGTCACTTACATACCATCAGGCTTAGAATGTAGTTGGGGTGAGGCACTCGGCTCCCCAGCTGCCGGCCACCGGACGATCGAGGCGATTCGTCCGGTTTTGGAGGAGTGGGTTGGGCGCCGGCAGGGCAGCCTAACATTCCGCATGGTGCAGGTACTTACCGGGCATGGCTGCTTCGGTCACTACCTGCACCGGGTCGCCCGTCGGGAGGAAACGCCGAGGAGATGGAGCGGGAGGCAGATCCTCAAGCCGCTCCCATCCGCCGCAGACCGATAGGCAGGCGAAGACGGGCATTCGCACAAGCGATGCCCCTCTAATGACCCTGCCGTGGAGGCCTGCGTGCACGGTTGACCCCGTGCACGCCGCCGTAAGGCCCTCCGTCTGGGGATTGCCCTGGTGTTCTCGGGCAATCCCCCCTTGGCGATAGCCCGACCAGTTGGTCGGGCTTGCCCGGGCGCGTGGGTAGTGGAGTCGCAGTGTGGACCTTACCTAGCGCGCCCATAAGGGCAGGGAGAACACCGGGGGGTTTTAGTGGGTAGGCCTGGTATTCTGCCAGGAGAGCCCCACACACGCCCGCCGTCTAGCCCACGGCGGGTACGGTGCGGTTACGCATTTCCCCCCGAGAAAAAAAAAGGCTTAGAATGTAGTAAAAAAGGTAACGTTTCACCATGAGAATAAACACCGGATCTTTCTGAAAACAACTGTTCATAGTACGTACTGTTAAAGTTAGCGGGTTTGAGTGTTGTGACAGGTGGTAAATGGGTTAGGTCAAGGTCGCATTCGGACACTGACGGATGCACCAACTCAGCTATTTCTGGGCTATTTGTCGAGCGAACGACAACTATAGCTTCGAAATCCTTCGTGTTATTTATAGCGGAGTATTTATGAGAAAACTGGTGCTTTGTCGTACAAAACTAACTAGAATCAGTCAGTGCGGAAAGAGATAACGATTTGGGATTTGGTCATCCTATATTTTTTTTTAAGTATTGCCAAAATTAAGACATATTTAAAAAATACGGAAAACTCGGTCAAAAGGGAAAAATTTGTTATCCGTCTTATTAAAATAGTAGTAGTAATTCTGTTACTTGGTTTTATTTCATTTTATACTGTTGTTAAAAGAGAAGAAATTGCATTGTTAGCTAGAATTTATGAGAGTGAATATCTTTCACGGCCATTTTCTAAAACTTTATATCTTTATATTATAAATTACAATTAGTTTTTTTTTATTTTTTTTTGTAAAAGCAATAGGTATCATTAGCCTACAAAATCTTTCGAAAGCATTCACGTTAAATACTTATACTTAAATTGTAGAAAATTACAATGTTGAGTGGTTTTGTGTACATATTTTCAAACATAATATTGATTAAACTATATTTAAGGCGCTGCGGCATAATCTTTCTTGCTTAGCTATAACACACAAAAGTGCACATAATTGCCATTTGATCCTTGTTTTGACGATTCCTTAATCTGCGAGTCACTGAAACTGAACTGAAACAAACCCTTTTTTTAAGTAGGGGGAATTTCTTTACGATTTAACAAGGGACTGAAAGCTGATAAGGCCGCCCTAAGGATGTGCCATTGGACTCGGGTATAAACCTCATACCTGGCTAAACCACCCTCCAACAACTTCTACCCCCATAGAGGCACAACCGGGATCGGCGTTAGCCATTCCTCGAGTGCGCCCAAACTGAAACAAACCCTACACCCGTACGATGAACATATCATTAAGGCTATGACAAATGTCAAACGATTGGCGCTTTTTGGGACTACTGTCATTGACTTAAAGCTCACATACATGTCTAATGTAGGAATTATACGAAATGAAGTTATACTGAAGATCAACCGATTTATGTGATTTGAGTGTATGTGTATTTGAGTGCAGTGTGCACAGTATTAGTGTTGAACCCTAACGGGCCGGAGCATTTTGACCCCTTTGAATCCTTCATTCTATTACTGTATCTGGTATATTCACCAATTTTAAACCAATTAATCTTACCAGTCAGTTTGACAATTGCTTAAGTGCAAATAACACTAAAGACTTCTGCCCCCGATTCAATTCGATTCAATTTTTAGTTTGAGTGGGTTCTGTCAGATTTGATAATTTTGCCAATGTAGAGTAGCGAAAACACGGTTTAGATTAAAAGGATCTAGCGGTAATATTTAAATACTTGGCCGGTTGGGCTCCCTGTGGATGCCCCCGATTCGTTAACTGCGGTTGCCAGCTGAGAACTGTCATTGTCAAAAATACTTTATATCCATTACTAGTTTAAGTTACTGTCATTGTCAAAAATACTTTATATCCATTACTAGTTTAAGTTTGTTTAGACGTAGTTCATGACACGGTATTCAAAACCTTTTTTGCCAAGTTGTAGTCTTCCGCATGTCTTCCGTATACACGATCGGAAGCTGTTTTCACGCCCTTGTCAACCCGATAAAGCCCTATGCACATTGCAACGTCTCGACTTACAAACTATCGCGTGTAGTGAAGACCTTTACTCTAGTTTCCCTTCCGGTGTTCCTGAAACGTGCCTACCTACGCATAACCTTCATATCTAAATGCAAGTCTGTCAGGAAATATAATTTTATTGCCACATGAAAAGAAAGATTAACGATAATGCTATGGCTTCTTTGGTGACAAAAGGTGGCTTAGCCTTTTGTTAGCAAAGAAAACAAATGACAAACAGTAAAGAAACTTAATTTGGAACCTTGGTGTGCATACTATTGGGACCGCTTGAAGTTGTTAATTTTTGTATTTGTGAGTTTTTAATACCGCGACATCCTACTCTTATTCATGGCATAAATTCTTGGCATACAAGTAAAGAATCATTAAAAGAAAGATAGAAAGAATTTTATTGACATACACACAACACAACTCTTTTGTACATATTTAAATTAAACAGATATAGGTAGTTAGTGTAGTGAACAAGGACCATACCTCAGCAAAAAGCTGGCATTATGGTAAGACCTTGGGTGTGTGTGACGTAAACATTCTTTAAAAGTGCCTCTCGTGTTATGTATTCCTTAGAACCAGTTTTTTTCTATTCTTGTTAGTAAGATAGTTATGTAAGTTCGCCTGAATAACTACCACTATAGTATAAAATTATTGTGGTCTTCCGATTGTTAAGTAAGGTAATCAGACCTCTGTGATTTACCACTCTATCCAGCTGCCCATATGAATCTAAGCTTCCCCTAATGTATCCGAAGAGAGCGTCCCGTATCTAGCGACTTATAGTGATCTTAACCAAATCGTCAATCTTCCTTGGTAAAGAACATTAAAGCGCTGTGTCTCTTGTGACCGCTGCTTGAGGATGATTCTGCCCCAGCGGCCATAAGTACCTGTTGTGTATAAAAAAATTATCTGCGCTATTATTAATAGTGAAATCATTCAAACTTTACTGCCGGCACTTCAATGAGTTTCAAAGTTCGGTAAACTTTTAAGTTTAAAAGAAGTGTCTGCACTGCGTATAGCGCCACCACGCTCTCAACACTTCCTCTGCAGTTCTATGTGGCACCAAACATTCCGAAAACTATTACACTACCCTAGTCGACTAGATTACTAGCAAGTGGTTACACTTAGATAACGAATCAGACGAGGTACTCTGAATTAGATACGAACCCATCTGCTATGATGTTATGATCATAATTAATAGCCCGGCGGGTGCGCGCCGGGTTTTGGCAAAAACATAAAGATCACAGTATCCACTTCAGCTCCGTCATATTTCACGTGTGAAACCATCACGTGAATGATTATTCACGAACTAGGGGAGCAACGCGGTTTCACCCGGTTTGGATGATTCCCAGTTCCTCTATTGTTGAGAATCCAAGTGGAGCTCGCTTCCATCTTCGACCTTATCGTTACCTTATTATACTTATTATCTAGTGAAATGAAGGCCAAAAGCTTTCCTGTCGTGAATTAAAATAATCTCTATAAGGCACTCGCTATTTATTTTCTGGGGTGGAAAGTGCACCACCGATGGACACTACAGTAGTTTTTAGTGGGTTAGGCACTGCACTGCGGAGAGCCAGGCTGGCTGCTATTGCACTGATGATTTGACTATGGTTCAATCTTAAGAGATTAGTAATTACTGAATCTAAGCCAGATAGTTTCAGTCAGAAACGAGGTGATCCGATAAACACTAAAAAGTCGAGATAGCCCACAAGATTAGCAAGCTGAAGTGGCTGGCTACACCGTTTGCGCAAGGGTAGCAAACGTGTAGATAGAGCGACGATCTGTGACATAGGTGACGGAAAGGTCTGATTCCATTGGATCGGATCGGGAGGTGTAGATATTTGTGTCCACTTAGAGAGGCCAATGATGAGAAGTTGAATGACAGCCTTTACAATCGAAATCGGTTTAATATCTGTAATCAAAATGCTTAATTTTATTGAAGTTTTGCAAATATTCCCTTCTTCATTTTCTTTGTTCAGTTGCCGCTACAATAAAGCATACCAATCATCGTTCATAATGAACACTATAAATATACCTATTTTTAGGTATATAAATAAAGAAAGAAGTGTAAGAAAATTAATGCCGCGGTTGGATGCACTCCAGAAAGAGTGTTGAGAAATCTGGACTCGTTTAACAATCTAAATAAAACTGTTTTCCCTGTAAATAATAAAACATAGGAATCCGGATTGCGAGATAGGTGTTGCGCTCCCATGTTCTCCTGAAATCTGCTCTGATAAAAATTTGATGTTTAAGTGCCATATCATGTCGTATCATGTCGAGATGAGTGAACGTTTTCGTTTTGTTGTAAATTGGTCCCAATTAAGCACTGAAATCTTCCTCTGTTAAGTTCTATGTGAGAACAAGTGGAACTAACTCGAAGGCGTACAAGATAAGGTAACGATGTTTAGCTTGAATATTCTGTGAGATGAAGTGATACTTATTCCTCGGATGATAAAAAAATGAAAACAGTGATAAAAAAATCTATGCTCTACTAACAACTAAACGTGACTTTTAATAACAAAACGTGGGTCTACTATCCCTCAAGCAGTAAAAAATCAAACTTTTAAGCTCGCGCAATTAAAATATATAGCCGTCTATTTTGATTAGATACAAGAAAATTTAAATCTGTACGATACCAAGTAACTAATCTGTGACGATACTTCCCGTTAACTTAGTTTAGAATCATAAAATTTGGCAAGAGCATGTCTCAAATTTATACGTAAAAGAAAAAAAAACGAAAATTCTGAAGTAGTTTTGTTGCTACAACACAAAAAATGCAATTTTAATTTATCCTTACAAATAGATGACTCGTACTTGTCAGGTTAGTTTTCAATATTGCACTAATAAAACTATCAATAATTTTTGAATATTATCATGTTCTAAAGCGATTCGTGGAAGCAGAAAGTAAAGTATTATAAAGAACCTAAACATAGACAAAATAAAAACGACCTATTTAACCGGAAGTGATGTCAAACAAAATAAGTGTCACAATGTTTACACCTTACACCTAGATATGGCGGAAATTTTGAAAAAAGTTCTTCGCACTTTATTAAATTGTACGCAAAAAGGCAGAAGCGTTTCAAAATAGCTTCTGTTACAAGAGATTTATTTCAATACATGCAACTTTTTTTGCGTTGTAGCATTTTTGTTTTCTTAAATTTTCCTTTTAACACAAGCTTGGATTTTTTTTTTTATATATTCATTCAACGTAAATTTTTATTTTTAGAATTCAATCGAAGCATTATTATCATATCTGCTACAAGCTACAATAGCTACACTCCGCGCTGGGCTTGTCTATCGCAGGTTTTTGGAGCGTCAGAGAAGAAAATGATCAGAAAAATCCGAAATTCCGAATGGCTGACTGATGAGATGACTTCGTTTTTTTTGTCTGTATATTAGCTCGCACGATTTGTGCATTTGCCAGTTTTGCCACTACATTTGTGTGTACCTTTTAGGTAGGGAAACGTTTCGTGGGGGTGGGATAAAAGGTTATGAGGATTCGGAAAATTCGAGGAATATTAGGATCAGATATATGTAAACAGTTATTAAGGTAATGAAAGTAATAAATAGTATTTAAAAGCATTCATCTTATTAACAAACAAAAATAGGTTGTAAACACATTGTTATTCAATATTATGATTTGCTAGAGCTTGGAAGTACTTATATGTTATATTTCAAAGTAGGAGGCGCTATTTGAACTTATTGCACAAAAAGCAACTCCACTGATCCTGCTTTTATAAAGTATGTTAAACAATACTCAAAAACTATAAAAAAAGGTTGTTCATCTCTACGATTAAGAATAAAATTAAGACAACGTGGACGTGGGATATTATAAATCAAGAAAAACCGGGAAAGTAAAATGTTCTGCAAACTCATTCTCGTTAGAAATAAACAATAAGATTATTATGTCAGACAATGAAGTTGCTAACGCTTTTGTATATTACTTTTCTCAAATTCCTATTATAACTATCAGTAATCTAAATTCATCTTCTAGAGTGGCGGTCACCCTCCTGGAGTCAAGTGTGGATAAGTGCAACGAAACTTTAAAGTTTAGCCATGTTGATACGATCACTATTTTAAAAACTTTTCGGAAAAGACGGAAGATCATAATTCACTCTATTATAAATGAAATAGCTCCTCAGTTAGCGCTAATTTTTAATACCTACTTGTGTTGATGACTATTCCCGGATCTAATAAAATACAGTAAATTAATACCTTTGTTTAAATCGGGAAATAAAAAAGATCCCTCTAACTTTAGACCTAAGTATTTCAATATTACCAATATTGAGTAAAATTTTCTAAAAAATCATTTATAACCAGATATTAGGTCATTTATTATCAAATAGATTACTACATAGCAAACAGTTTAGCTTCACGACAGGACTTTTCCTGTCGTGAAGCCAAACTGTTTGCTACTACTACAAGCCACTACTGACGCTGGAACTGCACTTTTCAAACACATTTTTGATGCTTGGGAGGGCAAGCATGATGTAGGTAATTGGAGTTTTTTGCGATCTCTATAAAGCATTTGACTGTGTAACTCATGAAACGCTTCTCCATTAACTTAAACATTAAAGTGTTTCGAATGAAGCAATTAGTCTTAAATCATATTTATCTGAGAGATTGCAGAGAGTTGTCGTTAATAAATCGGAGTCTGCTAGCGCACCTATTCTTATGGGGGTAACCCAAAGATCAATATTGGGTCCTTTACTCTTTTTAATTCACAACTTTACAATAATGACCTGCCTTATTACATTAAAAACTTATGTGAGACTTGCTGATTTGCTGATGATACATCTTTATTATTTAAGGTTGACAGAGGGAAGCAATATTCTGGCGATGTAAATAATGCTCTCTCTCAAGTTCGGCTCTGGTTTACAACTAATAATTTATCACAGAATTCTAAGAAAACGAAATGCACAAATTCTTTTTGCCAATTGTGAGGCAGGTTGATACCCATTTAAATATGAATAAGGATGTACTTAGCTGATTTAGGAGATAACACGGAGAATTATCTAGACCTAATTAAGCCAAATTATGATCAAAATTATAGAGATGAGCATTTGTTATTTATTTATTGTTTTATGAGTGTAGGTACGAATATCAACTGATTAAATATGGCTGCCAATTCATCATTCAACACTACCGAAGGCACCTGGACTTTGGCTGAAAATCATTCAGACAACGTGCCAGGATTTAGCTAGCCCAAGAGAACAATAACAGAAATGACTTAGTACTTATAGTTACCACGTTTTAATTGAAAGCGAATAAATCTAATATCGGGTTGACCTACGATACGTCGATAGATGGAACTAAATATAGTATACGGACGGGCATCGACCTAATGACAGATGGTTCGAATGCCAAATACCGAGTCGTCGTAATTAACTGCCATTTATGAGTGGGAATCGTTAGAAGTTATAAGCATGCAGAACGATCATATTATGTCTCTTATGGACAGTTTTTTGATACATGGTCAATTTTAACCATTAGTCAGTGTAATGGTATTCTGATTACTGAGTTAACAAATTGTTAACTTATATGTCATGTCGTGTAAAATTTGACATACCTACTTCAAACAATTTGACAAATAACCAACCGCGCTGCATTAACTGATTGTTAAAATTGAACATGTATGACAATACTGTCCCTCTATGGTTTTAATAAGGTTTTAATGCAAGATTGGCAGGAGAGGGATTAATTCATACTATAGTGGAGATTTCTTAGTGTGTTTCTTGAATATTTTTACTTAGGTTTGATTGGCAATAGAGCTACGGTAGGCTTCATACTACAACCATTTTACCGAAATCTGTGGCCATACTGGCCATAGTAATAATGGTGGAGGGAGTGGAGTTTTACTAGATGATGATGTTTTTACTTTTGTGTCGGAGAAGTCAAGGGGAAGTTCGTTATCGTTATTCTATGGTCCATAGCGACGGCGAATATTGAAATGCAACGAAATCTGAAATGTAAGTAGGTAGGTAAAGCAAAATCGTCGAATTATGATGTGTATTCGATTATTATAAAGATAAGTTTTTCTGTCTAGCGAAAGAACCACGGCGAGGTAAAAGGAGAGAATATTTTGACACAAACAGTCATTAAAAATATATTTTCCAAAAATTATTGATAAAATAGCAGACAAAGGGTATAGGTTTTCTTGGTTATAGGTAGAAGGCATGAACAATACGCGAGGAGCGTGCTGGCACTTGGCAGTCGAGATTTAATTGTTATGAAATTGATTGTTGATAGCAATGTATAGGCGAGATGATTTGATAATTTAAAAAGAAAGGCTTCGTCAAATTGCTTACGTCGATTTCCTAAACTCTTGTTGTATGTCGTACTATGATCTTGTAGTATTTTAAAGATTCATCATACGATTGGTTATAGCTATTATTTCTATCGTTTAATAATTTTATAAACTCCTTTTGTACCTACTCGTTTGATTCTGTCAATATGATTTTTATAATAGGGATTCCACACTTCTGAACTTCACAAAAGTTAATATAATCTTGCTTACTAGCTTTTGTGTGGATCCACTTCTAGTTCCGTAATAATACATATCAGCCAAATCGGTTCAGCCGTTCTTGAGTTATAAATCGTGTAACTAACACGACTTTCTTTTTCCCGCGGGAATTTTATAGTTTCCCGTAGGAAAAATTATAGAAGACTTAAGTATTTATATTTAGGAGCTCGATTAATAAATTTTGTAGAAATTGGAACAGATTTTAAATATTTTCCATAGAAACTTTCAACGCCTATTTTGCACCCTAAAGAAGGCTGATTTCTGAAGGTACATTATTAGTACACCTCCACACCACCTATAGTATAGAGCATACATTTTAAATTTGAAGTCTCTTGCTTCAAAAACATAAGACTTTCATACAAACTTCCAAACCCCGTTTTATCCCCTTTGGGTGGATTTTCGTAAAATTCGTTCTTAGCGGATGTCTACACCCTATAGGGAACCTACCTGCCAAATTTCAAGCTTGTAGGTATTATAGCTTCTGAGATTTCGTGATATGTCAGTCAGTGATATGTCAGTTCGTGATATTATGTAATACAGGGAAAGTTGATCCTCCAGTAAGAGTTGACTCTCCGTAGGTAAAGTCACGGTAATAGTATAATATACTATTACCGTGGTAAAGTCTACTATTACTGGTGTTTGCAGTAAAAGTTTGAAATTTGATCAACATGTCCTAGTCAGAGTTGACTATAGCTAGGTAAAGTACTGTCTTGAGGTAGTAAAAGTAGAATTTTTGCAAGAAACAGATCTACAAGCTAATAAAAAACAAATAAGAAAGGCGAAATCTTTATAAATAATTCATCAAGTGAACATACAAAAGTTTACAAAATATAATGGTGTCGATTCAGACACACAACTTAATTAAACTAAACTAATTTGACAGGTCTAAAAATATAGCCGTCACTTTTAATCCTTTAAAGAAAAAGGAAAGATGACGATAGTTTTAATACTGTCAAATTAGTTTAGTTAAATTAAGTTGTGTGTCTGAATCGACACCATTATCTAACTTAACCTAACCTAACTTTTTTGGGCATCTCTATGGCTACTGCCTCTTGGTAGGGGACTGGGGATAGTCAAAACCAAGATTGGCCTCAGATACAGGTGCAAACCTTCCAGTAAATCAATTTTTACTAAACCACAGCAAAAGTTAACTCTTCCTAGAAAAATAGTGTTTATTCAGTTTAAAGCAACTGCTACTGATGTGATCAGTAAGAGTTGACTCTGCCTAGGAATAGTCAACTTTTACTAACGACCGTCTTTCCCTGTAACTACATAAGTACATTTATAGGTCAGTCGTCTCAACTTTAGCCCAATTCTCTAGTCTTTTGGCCGACGAACAATTAAAAGAGCAAAAGTATTGAATGCGTTCCAAATATCAGGTATTCTGCATTATATTTTTAGTGATATGAACAGTGTGAACAAACTGTAATTGGTGTTAGTGCGAAAGATGACGAATGTATTCTTTTGGTCGTTCAGAGAAGGTGGTGGCCGCCTTTACTTTATGGGTCGTTGTTGATTTCCGTGTTTTAGTCAGCGAAGTCAGGATAAACGATATTTAGATTTATTTTTGGAATCTGAAATTCAGTTTACAGTCTTAAGTCAATAATCTTCCAAATATTACACACTAGTTGCTGTCCACGACTTCGTCTGCGTTCCCTATGGAACTCCTTAAAATTCGGGATAAAATGTAGACTTTGTCCTTCCCAAGGGCTTAAGCTTTATCTATACCAAATATCATTAAATTATAGTTCAGAAGTTTAGGCGTAAAAGCGTAACTCTCAAACAAACAAACTCACTTTTGCATTCATAATATTAAGTTAGGATATACAAAACAAATATGATTGTAAGACAATATTTCCGAGAAACAGTCCACAAGACAACATTTTTTAAATAAAATATACTTACTCAAAAATGCATGTAATGTGGTCATTATTTTGACAACCTTGTTTGAGCAAAGTCGACCTTGCCGTTAATATTTCATAATTGTCATTTTAATTAAATTTCTAGTTAATTAATATATTTTTTATTTAAATTACTTGCTGGTTTTATTTAGATTAGGTACTTGCATTTTTGAGTAAAGCACTATACAAGCCTTGGCCCACAATGACTGCTTCGCTGGTCATGCTATGATTGCCTCGAGCTAACCTAGCTACGCTCTAGGCCTTCCAGCTTGGTCATCATTGCAGCCCTTGCTGTCCTCACTGTAAAGGCCTCGACCTACGGTCTCGGTCAGCTGAGATCAGCTCGTCCATCAAGTGCTGCTCGCTGACCGCGCTGTGTCGGCCGGGCCTGGAGCTGCGCTACGCTGCGCTGTCGGCCATCATCAGCGCGACCAGCAAAGTAGTCATTATAGACCGCGGCAGTAATGTACTAAAGCGAGTGTATGAGCATGAAATTGAAAAGTAAAATAATTCAACTTACAAGTCTGTTTGATTGAAGTTACCTTTGCATCAACAATGAAACGTTCTTAGATTATGTTTTCGCGGTTAAAATTGGCGGGAAGCTTATAATCCGCAAAGACACGACCACGAAGGTCAATGCCGAGCGGCGGCGGCGACGACGTGTGAAATATCCCGAGATTTATTCGGCACTTAATCTGTTTCAAAAATAGAGATTTACCACTTTACACTTTCACGGCCAGGCCTAGGAAGTACTAATAACAATATACCTACACAAACTATTTTAGTATTCATTCGGATCCAAATAAGTATCATGCTAGGTACAAATAGAGAAATAATTGCAAATGATACAGAGGTGACAATTGAAATGTTACAGATTAGGGCTGGGGAAGTCGTTTTATTTAAACTAAGCAATTAATGATTTCCAAAATAGCCATAAGTCCCGGATGATTTCTTTGTTTGATTGTCATAATAAATAACTTATTATAGCCTGCTACGTAAAAAACAAGAAATCTGATTAGGTATTTAACAGTTTAAATAATAGACGTAAATACCTATTTTTGTGCTACTACCCAAACCCCAAACACCAATAGCAAACAACGGGTGGGGGTTATTGCCTAAGAAAAAAAATCTATCACGAATTCACGATCGCCTTTTTGAAAGTCATTGCGCGGTCAACACAAGACTCTGCGCCGACTTCCTTTTCTAAAGCTGTGATGGATGTACTGCGGTTGTCAATTTGAAAGCGATCGCGATAGACTTTGAGTTAGTACAATCAAGGGGCTGGAATGACATTCGTCGACATTCTGATCAAACGTCGCATTACTTTAATAAATTCTACGAAAAATATACATTTTTTCGTCTCAATCCTGTAGGACTTCAGGCCGAAACTCGCCAGTCTCCTTTCTCAACAAGATTAAGAGAAAAAAAGAGTGGAACAGATGAAAACAAGTGTCAGTAATAAGGGAGCCGTAATTAAAAAATGGCAATGCACAATTGCCCGCACATTGCTAGATTTGAGAACCAGGAGAACCTTTAAGTGGCTTGCAATAGTTGCAATAAAATTTGCGGAGCGGAAAACCAGATAAAGGAGGAATGATTGACATTTTGTGGCGAGAAGGCACTAAATCAGTCAAGGTAAATGCAAGCAGATTTTTTATTTGCATACGCCTGGGAAGCTCTTCACCAGATAGTAACTGACGATAAGGCCGAAGGTGGAAGTGAGCTTCACCTGGACTCCTCAACATCTGAGGAACTGGCTATCTTACCTCTAATTGTTGGAACACAACAATGCTATAAACATTGTTATTAAGGCGACAAACATAGGTAAGACGGTGGTAGCTAGCCAGGCGGGCTCAGAAGCCCTACCACTAAACCGAGCAGAAAAATTTCTGCCCCCATGGGGGATCGAAACCTGGATCTCCCGATCAACACCCGGTGGTCTCAACCACTTGACCTACGTTTGGTAGTAAATCAATGACGGAGGCGGTTAAAATAAAAAGACGGTGACAGCAAAGCAGGTGGAGAGTCGAAAAAGAGATTAACATAAGCCGACACGAATAGAAATAGGCTAAAATTGATTACACTATAAAGAATTGAAAATATTTTTAAAAAATCAGGTTACTATGAAAATATGGTATACGTACATATTTCTACAACTCTCCTGCGCGTCAGTATTTTACCGCAAAGGTATAGGTACTTTGTGCGGCCAACAGTGACTAGCAAATGTTAAAAAATAATCAAAATAATCCCAAAAATGTCGCACATTCTGGAGCAGTGGGTCTACGGGGACGAAAAATTACCCGTGGACCCACTGTGGGTCATAGCAGTGGGTCCACGGTTAAAAGGTCCGTATAAAACGCACGTGAGTATGACCGGTGTGCCAGCATTTGGCAAGTGGTTGGCACGTGACGTGGCACGTGACGGCTGAATGTCACACATATTTCGACCGTAATTGTTTTGTTATACGCCTTTTTTTCTCATTACTTCGTCAAAAATGTAATGTCGAAATGACCCTGTTTGGGCGCCAATTTTGGCTTGCAGAATGTTTTTGCAGGCTGTTTGGGCGCCAAGATTGGCTTGCAGAATGTTTTTGCAGAGAAGACAGCTTCTGAATAGTTTTCGTGGGAAGGTTTTGCTATTGCTAACCATTGAACCAACTAACTGTTAAATATACAAACGTTAAGTTAATATTCACATTTTTTGTTAAGTAGGTATATCAAATAAAAGGTAAAGAAGCCCACCTGATGATGTGCGTGTGGTGTGAGAGCTCTTTTTTTAAAAGTTATAATATTTTTACGAAATCAAGGAAGAATTTAGGAAATAATTGTGAAAACAACATGGTGAAGATAAAAAAATTGTGAAATCAATAGGGAGAAAGTTCTGGTCGATTAACTGGAACACTCACTCTGCCAACCAGAGAAAATACGTAACTCCGGTCTCAAAATATATTAGATGTAAATGTTCAATATTTTTATGTGGAATAATTGTGTTGAATTTGTGAAACCTATTCACAAATATTCAAAAGATTTTAACGGTTTATTAGGATTTGGCAAAGGTTTATTTGGAACACTCAGTTCTCTTATGGTACAGACGGAGTGTTCCTAAACTTATCAACTTTGGCTAAATAAATCGTTAATATTCTTACTCTGTTTTACGAGTATAACGCAGAGTCAATTTGTGAAACAAAAACCTTAACGTAAAACATAATAGTTAGAGAATAAATGAAAAAAAAAAACTTTCTTTTCAACATCCCGTGCGAGAGCTCCGTATTTTAGATTTTATTTACATAACCTGAACTTAAATACAAACGGAGGCCACATCAGAAATTGTGAAAATGTTGTCACTAAAGTTTTGACACGTTTTTTATTTCTGAGATTGTTTAATTTAAACAATAATCAACATTATTACATTTCTATGTGAGAAATTTGTTTAGGGTGACCATGCATACATCAAATAAAATATTGTTGTTTGTACTTTTTAATTTTTTTATATTATTTATGCCTAAGGTGGTACATGCTCGCCTAAAAGATGCTTTTTTATTTACATATGTTCAGATTATACTGATCCGGGAAAACAGATTCAAATTCAATATTCTTTATTCAATTGGGATTTTACAATCACTTTTGAACGTCAAAGAAGCTACGCCATTGGTTCACAAGTCTACGGCGGGAGACATTGTACTAGAAAGAACCAGCAACCGCTTTTTTTTTCTCCCTGTATTGTTACATAGTCGTCAATTGGAAGCTGAATTCAAAGTAAAAGATTGAGTTCAACTTCCATTACAAGATTAGATGTGTCAGTGTACATTATACATTTCAATATCTATAAATTAAGTCTACAATTAAGACCAAGCATTGACATCATTCAGATAATCATTGACTTTATAGTATCCTTTACTCATTAGTCTTTTTTACGTGCGCTTTAAACTTATGAAAAGGTAAATTAGTAACACTATCTGTGGAACTTTGTTGTAAAAAAATATACATTTCCCCATAAATGAGCCTCTAGTTTTTTTTGAGCTTGTACGTTGAAACGGCAAGTTTATTTTTATTTCTTGTATTTAAGTTATGAAACTTAAAATTGGTATCAAATGTGTTATAATCCATTTTAAAAGGTGTGGTAAAAGTCCATTATAAAATTTAGAAAGAAAAAGGCTATAAAGAAACACAAGAAGTCATAGCTCAATATACTTTCCTTCAAGGTTTTACTATTTTTTGGAGCCTTTATTAAATGCTTAATAATTTCACTCTTCTCTTAACACATACGAAAACGAAATACTGAACCTTTACTATTATAAAATAAATAAATCGTACTGATGAAGATAGGTACTTACGTTCTTACTTATTACCAGTAAGCGGGAACACACGATTATATAACAACACAATACAAATAAATAATTGCAACGCTCAATGAAATGTTGTGTTTGACAGGAATCTATAGAAATCTATGGAAATATCTACAGGAAAGCTATGCGTGTAAACAGTAAATAGTTAGCATAGCTGGGCACCGTTAATCAAATAGATAACTTCTTTAATCGTTAATCCGTTACTAAAAAAATTAACCTCGTTAAACGTTAAAACGTTACATTTCGGAAGATTTAACGCAAGTTAACGTTAGTCGTTAATCCGTTAACACGTGATAAAAATTGGATTTTTTATATCGTTGTGGTTGTGATCTGCTTACAAAAACTGTTGTTTTGGGTTCTGGAAGTTAATAAGTTAGGTTCAAAAAAAGACAGTGTGTAAATATATAAAAAATAAAAGTGTGTAATTTAATCATCTGGCACAATGTGGATATTCCCCTTCATGAACATTAGTATGTTGAAGTTCTCGTCTGAGAGTGAGGCTCGTTTCGGTGTTAAAATATCTTTGCCGGTGGAAAAAAGACGTTCAACTGCAGCGCTCGAGGGTATAGCAGTATTATATTTAATATATATAAGTAAACAGATTTATAAATATCTGTTCCTCGAGGAATGCCGCATCATTAAAAGAGTCTTTGGATTTCGTGTCTAGCCACATTTTAACGAGAGATTGAGCTTTAGTTTCTCATTGCTGCCTCCGTCACTGAAACTGTCCCTGTCCTTTGAACTTTCTGAAGCTTCTTGGCGTTACGCCTCCTCTACCTTTTTTTCCAAGCATTTAAAAAAATGCGTCCGACAAAAAAATGGTCACCCTATGCATTTCTCGCTTAGAAATGTAATAAAGTTGATTATTGTTAAAATTAAACAAGCTCTGAAATAAAAAATGAGTCAAAATTTTAGTGACAACATTTTCACAATTTCTGATGTGGCCTCCGTTTGTATTTAAGTTCGGGTTATGTAAATAATATCTAAAATACGGAGCTCTCGCACGGGATGTTGTAAAGAAAGTATATTTTTAATTTTATCTCTAACTATTATGTTTTACGTCAAGGTTTTTGTTTCACAAATTGACTCTGCGTTATACTCGTAAAACAGAGTAAGAATATTAACGATTTATTTAGCCAAAGTAAGTAAGTTTTGGAACACTCCGTCTGCACCATAAGAAAATTGAGTGTTCCAAATAAACCTTTGCCAAATCCTAATAAACCGTTAAAATATTTTGAATATTTGTGAATAGGTTTCACAAATTCAACACAATTATTCCACATAAAAATGTTGAACATTTATATCTAATATATTTTGAGACCGGAGTTACGTATTTTCTCTGGTTGGCAGAGTGAGTGTTCCAGTTAATCGACCAGAACTTTCTCCCTATTGATTTCACAATTTTTTTATCTTCACCATGTTGTTTTCACAATTATTTCCTAAATTCTTCCTTGATTTCGTAAAAATATTATAACTTTTAAAAAAAGAGCTCTCACACCACACGCACATACCTGATGTTGAGCGGTTGCTACAAGCTATGAACGCTTGTGGCTAGTCACGTGTATTTCGCCGACCCACAATATTACTCCACCAGCACAAAGCACTTGGTAGCATCCCCTCTCTGAAATTTGTAGGTAGACCTCATTCACGCGCAGGAACATGGAGACGTACATGATTTGAATGCGGTTTTCTGTGAGGTGGAAGTACTTCCCAAATCGGGTTGTATCATATCAAACGTACAGTTGATACCCTGATAATACCATTAGTAGTATGGTCGATATTTTTAATGTATTCCGATTCCTGTCATTCGGAAAATCTCTTAACATTCTATCGGTCAAATCCCACGCTATCTCTTTAAGTATTCAAATCGTGTAGTTTATTACCATTACCTGGTAACCACATGCACGCCCCACACGAGGCTAATTTCGATTATTTGCGCAAAAATTCCGTGAAAACCGAAGTTTATGCTAGTAAGTCGTTGTGTACCAAAATAAACTGAAGCAATCGCGCGGACACAGCTGAGAGACGGGAAACTCGAATTTAATCATTATTATCATATTGCTACAGCTTTTTTGTAGATCAAAGTATCTATAAATGCTTAGCTGTTTCCATAAATTCTATTTATGGGAACAACTAAGCATTATATAAAACTTGATTAAGGCGAAACCTTCAAGAATAATTCACACAGACCAGTGTAGTCACAGTTCCGTTCCTCACCGCCACAGTGATATTATCAGTGATAATTATTATATCATACATTCTTAATGCACGCCACTCAACGTTGTCGTCATAGAGTACAGTCCCCTGGGGGACTAAGCTAGGGCATTCTAGTGGAAAAAGTCGAGACTGATGAGGTATGGTTACGTTCATAGAGAATGTATAAAAGAATAATTAATTATTACGGTGGCGGTAATGTACCGGAACTGTGTGAATCAGCCTTAATCCTAATTCAGTGTACTTAAATATATAAACCGTAACTAACTAATCTGTAACAGAGTCGTCTGCTTGGGTACCTCCGTCTAACTATTTCTGCCGCAAAGCAGAAGTGCTTGCATTGCTGTGTTCCGGTTGGAAGGGTACAAGATATAATAATAATAATAATATGGCAGTGAAATTACTATGGGTACCGTGGCATTAATATCTTATGTCAAAAGTTGGCAACGTACATAACCATAATTCTTGTGGGGTTTGCAGTTTTGCTGCGAATCTCACAAGAGCCACATGTATTATAGGTGACTGTTACCAATACCACTTACCATCAGATGGGCAGTTTGCTTGTTTGCCAACTTAGTTGTATAAAAAAACTAGGTATTCAAAACATGGTGTCATCAGATTAAAGTACCTACCTACCATAATTATGCCTTACTTGAACGGTCACTGAAAATCTTAGAAAAACGAGTAATTTGTCTGTCATAAGTGTGTTATACGCATGGACTTTACGTTTAAACCATCAACCAAACCAAGCACAAACTCTCGCCCAAGGGGATTCGAACCTTCAGATTAGACGACCTTTAATATTATTTTCAGAATGTTTGATTTCTAAGTTATAGTTAACATAATTATTCATTATTGTGAATAGTAACCAGACGAATACAAGCGAATTTCTCGACTGACCTTAGTAACTTATATTCAACTACCAAAACACTCCCGTAACACTGAAAAACCCACCCAGTAGATTGCCTACTTCTCTTTACATTGTTATGTTAACAAACTTTAAATTCGGCAAGAAAGATGGCGACTTAATAACGATTACATAATATATTATCTTGTCCAAAAGCTTCCGTATCCGTACATCAACCTTCCCCCATAGAAATAAAAAAATAATTCGATCTTGAATTCGTGGCAACATCGTAAATAAATTAAATTAATTCATACATCAGTCTACTTACGACATCGCTGTTATATTAACGAAACAAAATACCATTGCATATATCTTAATAGCTTATTCATATCTTAATAGATACTTGTTCAAATCGTTTGTGTTATAATTTTGACGGCAACCGATATAAATTGGACAGAAAAGTCTGTAAAGACTCGCACGTATTTGAATTTGGCGCGGATCCAACCTTGTATCTCCACAGCAACGGAACTATGCGATTTCGCCGCGTTACACACAATACATTAACAGCCAACGATTGCTCTCTTCAATTTGAATTAATACTTTATTGTTATTGTTTACATAAAACGTTGGGGCAACCGTTAGAGTTATTCTTGTATTTATGCAAATGGATTGTTTACGTATATTGTGTCTAATTGTGAGTACAAATAACGATATCGTTACGTTTAAAGTGTCTATTCATGCTGTTTTTCACGGCACAGTATCGGTTTCGGTCTGCGGTCTAGTGGTTCAGACGTCAGACCGTCTGGTACAGATCTGCAAATCTGGTGCTAGATTCCGTTTCGGATAAAAACTTTTCGCACAGAGTCCATTATTATCACACAAGGAAGATCTACGAGAATGCAAGCCTGCGGCGTTACACTAAGCTTATTTACAGTTCTCGAAACCAAACCGTAGTTACCTACCTACCTATCTCGTTCTCAAATGTCAAAAGTGACATATCGATGTAGAACTGTAGACAAACTCAAAGACGTTGCACAAGTAGAACGTCTTTGGACAAACTATAGACCTGTAGGCTATGGCAGGATTTATAGGGTCTAGATAGAACTATCTAGACCCTTTAAAAGGCAGAAAGTCACAGCAGCGTAGGATATCTAGGGTGAACTAGAGATGAAGGCGGGCATTTGCTCAAGCAATGCCCGTCTACGTCTAGTGACCTTGCCGTAGAGGCCTTGTGCCTGCGCGCACGGTTGGTCCCGTGCACGCCGCCGTAAGGTTTTTTCGTCTGGGGGTTTGTCCTGGTGTTTTCGGGCAGTTCCTCTTGGCGATAGCTCGGCAATTATGGTCGACCTAGCCCGAGCGCGTTGGAAGTAGTGTCGCATTGTGGAGCCTACCATGCGTGCCCATAAGGGCAGGGAGAACACCGAGGAGTTTAGTGGGTAGGCCCGGCATCCTGCAGGGAGAGCCCCACACACGCTCGACGTCTAGCCAACGGCGGGTACGAAGCGGTCACGCATTCCCCTCGAAAAAAGAATAAACTAAAGAGGCTGTACGGAGAAACAGGGGTCAGGACTATTCATTAATTTCTCTTTTTTTTTTTGGATAACTACAGAAAACGCAAGAACATGCATATGACATCAACATATGGCCTTGCATATTTTACATCTGAATAACTCATCCAAAAAGCAAGGTAATTTACCTGAAATCATCTTTGAACCACGGTCCGGACGACGCTCAGTGGGTAGGCCCCCGACCAGGTGGACCGACGATCTGGCAAAGGTCGCGGGAAGCCGCTGGATGCGGGCAGCACAGGACCGATCGTTGTGGAGATCCATGGGGGAGGCCTATGCCCAGCTGTGGGCGTCGTGCGGCTGAGATGATGATGATGATGATATCATCTTCGACACCCTATTAGCAGTATATGTAATTAAGATTTAAGTCTAGCTGGTGCTGATCCCCAAACAGTAAATAAGTGACCATAGAAAACTTGACTAGCCAGTTATGTGCCTATAAGACAAGACGGAAGGCCTTGCTTAAAACTTTTAACATAGCTGGAAAAAGCAACAACAATTGGAAATCCTAGGAGCAATCAAAATTTCTGAAATGAGGGTACAGAGTTAAGTTAATGCAGAATCTTTCCCCGTGAAGGAAGACACTTCCGAACAAATGGGTGATCAAAATAAATACGAAGCTCGACGGTGTGATAACTAATTATATGGTTCGATTAATAATCATAACATGAGACTACCACGGCACCTATAGTCTAGCAGCTAGACCATAGGTGCCGTGGTAGTCTCATCCTGTAGTAAGCCTTTTTTTTTTTTTCTCGGGGGGAAATGCGTAACCTCACCGTACCCGCCGTTGGCTAGACGGCGAGCGTGTGTGGGGCTCTCCCGGCAGAGTGCCAGGCCTACCCACTAAAACCCCCCGGTGTTCTCCCTGCCCTCTTGGGCGCGCTAGGTAAGGTCCACACTGCGACTCCACTACCCACGCGCCCGGGCAAGCCCGACCAACTGGTCGGGCTATCGCCAAGGGGGGATTGCCCGAGAACACCAGGGCAATCCCCAGACGGAGGGCCTTACGGCGGCGTGCACGGGGCCAACCATGCACGCAGGCCTTCACGGCAGGGTCACTAGACGGGCATCGCTTGTGCGAATGCCCGCCTTCGCCTGCCTATCCGTCTGCGGCGGATGGGAGCGGCTTGAGGATCATCCTGTAGTAAGCCTACTAATTATATTTGAGTCAAGCTAGACTCTAGCTTGACTCATTTATAATCAGTATGCTTACTCTTAGGATCCAATTTGGCATTATTGTTGCTACTAAAGTCAAGCGTACGATAAATCACAGACCCAATGTCAATCGATAGGAATTGGTTCAAGCTGCCTACTGAGCAGTATTTGAGACCATTCGCTTTTCTAACGTGCGTTAAAAAAGCGTTTAAATAGAAGAAATGCATTCCCATGCAGTGCAGTAACTAGCCTTTTATACGCCTGGTGCAAGCATCTACTTACCCTAAAATCTGTTATCTGACAATTTAATAATATTTGAGTAGGTATATTAGGTCATTAGAGTGCTTGCCCTGGCGATCTCAACATCGCGAGCTACGCGTGGGTTTGAGCGGCGGAGACCTCTCACTGCCAGTCATCGTAAGTAAGATAATGGCTAGCTGGCTGGCTGGTTAGTGAGACAGAATGGGAGGCTATCCACTCCTGCGCAAATATTATCACGCAGAAGGAGGCAGCGGAGAGGGAGCAGGAAAATGACCCAAATGACGTATAGCTGGCCGGGCTGTCCCGGGGCGGTCCGGAGAATCCTGGCCGTGGACAAGACGGACATCGAGATTGGTTTAGTGGGTATGCTCCGTACTAAGGGAGAGTCAACACACGCTTGTCGATTAGTATCGGCAGGTACGATGCGCAACAGAATTCTACGTCATAAAAAATGGGCCAGACAATCTTTCTTGACCCATCGTCGAGCATCCTATCATGATCTCTCACAGGAAGCTACAGTCACTGTAATCGTTGAAAAACTCTTTATCTTAGCAACAACTATGTTAGGAAACATAACCATTGTTCTATTATTATATATTATTATTATTTTGATTAATATTATTATTATATAGCTCTAAGTAGACCCAGACTTGACTGACGGTCACATTCTTCAAACAAAGAAGTCGCTTCTACTTGACTGAGATTTGACTCTTCATAGTTCTGAATTTGGCCCAACCACAGACGTATAACTTCCCTTTATACGTCTGTGGGCCCAACATTGAGTGGCTTTTGAATCTGTAGAATATTTGATACTAAAATCATGTTTATTTTTGTTTCATCCTGTGATTTTTTCAGTTCTTCTAGTGAATAGGCCCCTATTACATTACACTATGTATAAAGCTTCAAGTAAGCAGTTCCAATTTTAGTTCCAACTCTTTTTTTACCGACGAAAAAACGGAGGAGGTACTCAATTCGACGCGTATATTTTTTTTTAATGTATGATCACGCATAACTTTTTACAGAGAAATCCGATTTTGATGATTCTTTTTTTATTGGAAAGGGTATACCCCGAGGGTGGTCCCATTTAAATTTGAAAAAAAAATCCTACCCTAAGGGTAGGAAAACAGGAAATTATTGTTGATTTACTAACTAATTGTGATCAATGACCACGCATTACTTTTTACAGAGTGATCCGATTTTGATGATTCTTTTTTATTGGAAAGGGTATACCCCGAGGGTGGTCCCATATAAATTTGAAAAAACAATTCCAACCCTAAAGGTACAAACCGGGGAATAATTGATGATTCACTCACTGATTGTAAAATTAATAGATGAGTCACAAAAAAATATAAAATAAAAACTTTTTAACAAAAAATTTAACCGCCGAGAAAACTAAAAAGTAGTAAAAAGCAAAAACCACTGAAAAGTTAAAAATAAAAATATAGATGGATTGTGTGGAAAACTAGGTGGAGCTTGTTATGCCCTTAGCAGAATTGCGTCTACCTTGTCAAAAGAAGTGGTGCGCTCCTGCTACTTTGCAAGCGTGCAGTCGCTGCTCCAGTACGGACTGGAGTTTTGGGGCCGTGCTGCCGAATGGGAGCGGGTGTTTAGACTCCAAAAGAGAGCCGTCCGTGTAATGGCACACATCGAGCAGGATGAGTCAGCCAGACCGTATTTTATCGAGCTCGAGATTCTGACATTACCCAGTCTCCTGATTTTACAAGTAGCACTGTACGTGCGAGAAAACATACATTTGTACCAGAATTTGCATTCCAATAGATATAGGCATAAATTGGCATCCGTGTCGCGAACTCTCACAAAATCGGCCAAACAGATACACGTGATGGGACCGAATGTGTACAACAGGCTTCCACAGTCAGTCGTCGTTGATGCTCCGAGCTTCACTTCCTTAAAAAAATAATTAAAAAAAATGGCTTACTACACAAGCATTTTATGATATTGACGAATTTAATAAAATAAAAATAAGTAATAATAATTATTTTATGTATATTTGTTAATTTATAATAATTAATGTAATAATATGGAATGATATAATACTGTTATAATACTGTAATGTAAAAAATTTACCTGTAATTGAATAATTATCAATAAATTATGTCTATGTCTATGTCTAATATAAGAATAGGTTTTTAATATAAGAAATTTTAACACTTTCTAGGAGATCATCGTTTGGCACCGACTTCAATATAGAAGTGTGATGTTGTCTGTACCTATTCTTATATTATTTTTAACTTTTCAGTGGTTTTTGCTTTTTACTACTTTTTAGTTTTTTCGGCGGTTCAATTTTTTGTTAAAAAGTTTTTATTGCCAAACCAAATGTTCTTATATGCATGACACAAGCCACAGATATTATAATACCAAAGTAGGTACACAAGCGAAGAAATCGGGAGCACTTATCTACGAGTAGTACATTGATAAGTCCATGCATGATCTAGTTCTAGTACATGGATTTATTGATAAGCCCATGATCTAGTATCTTTAAGAATACTAGGTACCATTGACATTTTATTTTGAGAAATAGTACCTACTTTGCCCCAAAAATTTTAAATATTTGTAAGTTGTACCTACCTTTGACTGTAGACAGAACGCGTACGCACAAGCAATATTTTTATAAGAAACACTTTGAGTATAAAAAGTAGTGGAAGACACATTGTTTGATTGAAATTGATACATTATGATTAGTTGCTTGATGTCCATGACAAATTACTATATATTTATGTCGATTGGATTGGACGGACTATATATTGATTGTCTATGGCAATAACTATTTCATTTGAAGGTTATTCTCATTTGCCGTTTTGACTTGCGCATAATTAGTAGACTGTAGAGCAATCTGTCTCAGAGTTTGTTTTGACCTGACTTCCAATAAAATAAACATCTCTTTTTTTGTATTATTGTATATTTGTATGTATGAGTACATACTAATATATGATATGAGTACATACATACTCACTACCTCTACATAAATATTCACATACAATGTTAATGTCGGTATGTTTGCGCATAATTCTAGGATGTATATCCGTGCTATAATAGTAAAATACATTACCTTTAATTAATAGTTACATTGGGGTAGGTAGGGGTGAGGGCTTGGGGTCTTGACACCCCCCATTGAAAAGTCAGTTCACACTACATAAAATGAAGTTTTCCTTCACGTAAAAACGCATTCATTATGTACGTTTATTCGACGCTTTTACGGTGAAGGAAAACATCGTAAGGAAACCTGCACACGCCTGTGAAGAAAGAATTTCTTTACAGTTTGTGTGTGAAGTCGACCAACCCGGACTTGGCCAGCGTGTTTGAATAAGGCCTAATTGCCCTAGTTTAGGGTAGGCTCGAGCCCCTCGGTGGGGACGTATATGAGCTGTTGATGAAGCACTGGGCAATTTAAAGTCTTCAATCAGGTGGGTTATTGTCTAAAAAAATCTATCACTATCGCTTATAATTTGACGGTCATTGCGCCGTGAACATAAGACTCTGTGCCGACTTCCTTTTTTAAAGGAGTGATGGATGGACTGCGACCGTCAAATTGTAAGCAATCGCGATAGATTTTTTCTTAGACATAAACCCCCTGGACACCCCCCATTGAAAAATTATACTTAATATCATACATTAAAAGAATGAAATTAATGATAGTAAGTACCTGGGAGGGAAAGTAGGTACTCGTAGCTACACATTTTAAAATAGCAAAAGTCAAAATAATAGCCGTAACAGACGATCCGATTTGGTTGGAGCCAACCGCCCGACCCCGACCAAATTGGAACGTGTGTACGGTTGTCGGCCCGACATAATTATTATTAGCTTGTTGGGTGCTCGACGGCCCGATCGCTCATCCGACAAGTAGGGGCACGACAAAAGACAAAAGTATCGATACTTTGTGGTTTAATTTAATTATGTGTGCTTAAAGTAATAAATTAATAATTTAGTAAACTAAAAGAACTCGACTGCTGTCCTGCCAAACCACAAAGTGGAGAAAAAATGTATTGCAAAAATTTTGTTTTACTCTTTGTTTCACGCTTAGTTACGCATTGTACAGTAAGCTCTTTGTCAAGCTATACTATTTCACCTTTGGATCGTTCTTATGTCGCTTGTAATATACCTTGATATAACTTTGCGGAAAAAAATCATAATTTTAAATTCAAAAACAAATCCAACCGCATTCAAAGACTGCTAAATAATTACCTGTCTGGATCGGTAATCGAACCCGCCAAATGAAGAAAATGAATATCCTGTATTTTTATGATACCGATCGATAGAGTCGGATCACAGGAAAGAAATATATCTAACAAACATTACCTCAAAAACTTAAAGTCTGAAATCTATCTGTACCTATTCATTTATTCTTTAGGTATAAACTTTATAAAATATAAACAAAGGTTTTAATTTATTTGAGTTTCGCAAAGACAAATTGTGTTTTTGTATTGGCCAAAATAGTATTTTGTATCGATATCGATATAGGTACATAATACTTTTTAGGGCATCCCTCCTGTTGGATTGCCAACCGCGTCGGACCGTCTGTAGGCGCGTCGGCTCCTCATTTGGTTGGATCACGTTGGATCCAACCAAATCGGATCGTCTGTTAGCACTTTAAACGTGTTCTATCCTGTATAACCTGATTAATGTCTTTTATCTGTTATTTGTTTAATAAGTACCAACGATCTTTTATTTGCCTTTTTTCCGAAAAGTGTAGTTTTATTAAACTGTAGGTATCTAGGTATACTATATAACCTTATTTTATACAGCAACAAATAAACATTAACGATATACAGTTTTTTGCAAAGACAGAACCTTTATTCGTAGCCAAAACTGTTAATGGCTTTCACATAAAATCTCCCCTTTTGTACTCTTTCTTATGCTTCGAAATGTTAATAAAATTAGTAGATACTAGATAGGAAATTATGTGCATAATTGTTGCCTGTTAAATAAGACAATCGAAGATTGTACCGCCGCGCCGTCCCCTCGAATTCTGCGATGGATTTCAACACGAGTTTTTTTTGTAATTATGATAAAAGTAATTATTATATTGTAAAACTTTTTTATTTGTAACCTGTACAATACACAAGAATTATGATTTTTCTCTCGGAAAAGCTTTTTAGAATTAATATACAACAAAATTTTCTACCGACCCTGGCGGCTGACATGACTAGAGAAAAAGTGGTGGAATGCGTCTCCGTGGATGACACTATCTATCTAAGGATAATTTAACTATATTTTCTTAATTTGTTGAAATTGACCATATCGGAGACTTTGTGAAATAGTTTGGTGCCCCAACGTCGGGAAACTAAAGTTGAATACTTACTTGTGAATGACATATTGGCTTCAATTGGTTCATTTTTTGAGTGGTCTTTCAAAATTTATGAATTAAGAGTAGTAGTCATCCGTTGAGTTTACAGTCTAACTGGGTTTAGCTGGTAAATATCACCGCTTGACATAAACACACTCTTATGAGCAATCTGTCTCAGATTTTTTTAACTGACTTCCAACAAAGTAAACATCTATTTGACTGTATTATTTTATATTTTATTCGTATATATAAGTAATATATGTAGGTATACATACTACCTCTACATAAATATTCACATACAATGTTAATGTACATACAATAAAGAATAAAACAAATGACATTAAGTAAGAAGTAAACCGCCCATATAGGTTTAGATAAGTATTAGGCACCGGAGGAGTAGCAGCGCGTCTATTGCCACTAACACTATGTGATTCCAAATTCCATCCAAGCTGATACTGACAATTTCCTTATAATACTTAATAAACTTTTCGAAGCGGGGGTATCCAACGTGGTATCTTGCGATTACCAGTCTCATTTGTGACAAACTAGTCAGTTTTTCATTTATATCATCATCATTATCATCATAATACTAATTTTACGTTTGTTATGAGTCGCGTGTTAGAAAAAACTGTGTATGTAGTTTATGTTTGACACGTAGCTATTTTCGTCCAGTCAAGTGTAGGTGTAATACATCGCGGAGGAGAGGGTATTCGAAATAAACACAAACGGTCGTCCCAAATGTCTACTTTGTGTCCCAGATATACGCGTGCGATGAGATTTTGACGCGCTGATTGACACGGCCCACTAACAGGAAGGTCTTAATAATTGAGCTAGTCTAGTTCTTTGGCGTTGTCGATGAATGGTGTGGTTCGATATCTGATTCCAGATATAGAATGTGTTACTGAAATCTTGACTATATAAAATCTTATTTATCCGATCCGCATGCTTATTTATTGATGTTGTTATTTAAGTGGTAACAGTAGTCTGAAAGCATTTCATTGCAATTAACGGCCGGTTTCAATACTTTATTTGTGGATATGGTTACTAACGATAAATATTTGACATTAGCTCCATATAAAATACGTCAAAATTCTATCTTCATTAAGCGAATCCAAAGATAGGACATTGAAGCTACTTGAGACCAACTTCTTACGTACAGAAATTTATAACGTGTTACAATAAGAGTCTAACACGCAGACGTTGTTTGGCTGCTATAGGTGGACAATAAGTATTACTATGAGTTTTACTTACAACATTGAAACAGACAACACTCTTACTGCGTATCGCGCCATCTCGATATTAATGTGGTTTTAATATTATTTTGGGCGATCATGGTTAGGTTGCAGGTCAGGTTGCTCGTTCACAGAGTATTCTAATGCAAAGATGAACTGCCTAAAATCAAGCAAACGAAATCTATGCATATAACATACAAATTGAAAAGGAATGCTTAATTAGTGTCATAAAGAATAAGATTCTACTTATAGTTATATTTCTTTTTTTTCAGGTAAAAATACAAGATCAATGAATCCAGTTAAAGAAGTTTCACAGTTGACACAAATAGTACCTTCACCTACACGAAACCTAACGTAGTCTGTTATTGACAAAATAACAGAATTTCGATGGAAAAGGGGTGGTCTTAATGAATGTTATTTGTTAACATTTGGGCGTCGCGTTGAATATAGTGGCTGAGGAAGGACAGAAAATGTCGCTCGTGGCACCAAGAAGAGTCCAATTGGACTGGGCCCATGGAATACCATGGTAAGTTTCATTTTGAATCATCAAACGAATTTTGCTTGACACCCGTTGCCAAAATAAAAACTCATTCCACAAACATATAGGTAGGTACTGGATATTGACACAAAATAAAAATAATAAGTTTATTTAGAATGAAAAACATATAAAACATTACAGTAGAAAATGGAATAAATATAAAATTTAAAAAAAACTACCTATTTATCGCAATGAAAGTCAAGACAAGACATAACAAGGATACGTCAGGAAACCGGTGAATGCTTCTTAACTGGAAAAGTCCCCATGGAAAAGTTACAATCTTTACTTCCTTTGGTCTTGTACAGGCAGTCTAAGAACCCGATGATCTATCTATTTAACGGTGTCAAAATTACAAATTCTCTTTCTTGGCGATAACAGGAATAAGCTATCCAGTTGCAAGGCTCGTTTCCCTTTGTTCTTTCCCACATTTATCTGACTTCCAACCTTCTGACATCTGAGAAATTTCTCCCCAACTGTTATAAAAGTTTCCCAGTCTAATTCTTTGTATTTCTAAACTATTATTTTTTTAGTTTTTGCCATAAATTTTTTAGTTTTTATTATTTGAAAGCTCTTAAATGTTAAGGAGTTGTACTGTGTAGGGGAACCTGTTGTACCCAGGACATTTTTCGAGAAAATATGTATTTTTTATTGTAATTTGACGTAGGTACATACTATACAGAACCCGTATTTGCATAGTTTGGAAGATCAACTATTTGAGTATCAACCTCCAAAATATCAGAAATGTAAATTTCATACTTACACAGGATATTTTAAAAAATGGTAAATAAGGCCAAGGTACAACTCACCTGATGTACCTCAGCCAGTACCACGGTGTACAGTAATCTCCTTATCAAGCTATACTGTTTGACCTTATGTCGCTCGTAATAGAGGCGGTTTTCGTAATGTAAGTGTATAACTTGGATGGGAGCTTACTGTACCTATAGGACACATTGAGCATTTGGGTGTAAATCACTGATATATTTAATCAAACTATTAACTTTTTTCTATTATTATCGCTTTATTAGTTCTAGTGAGATATTTAAATCACAAAATCAACATAACGTTCATAGTATTTTTTTCACATAAGAAACAAAAGTCTTTTAGACTAGTAAGTACATAAATACAGATAGGTACATTCAAACATATCATATATAGCAAATGTACACGAAGGCACACGATGGAATATCAGCATACGTGAAAGGAAACCACCACCTTTGACTATACATATAATCAAAGACCACTACCTACATTAATAGCTTGATTTATTACGAATTAGGTATATAAAACTTTAACCTCCTGCTCAAGGAACAACATCATGGTTGTACCAAAAACACTGAACAAGGTGCAACTGATCGATAGAGACCGAGGTACAACACTCCTTCAATGCTGTAGAAAACAAATATTTTTAGATTTCATATCTCGTAAGTTTATCATTTACTGTAGTATTATATTATCTGTGTCATTGTTTAAAAACGTGTTAAATCAAAGATTTAATCGTATATAAAGTTAAACGACTTTTATAAAACATACAAAACTACCAGACTTCAAAGTATATAAAATATAATTTACTTTTTTCGGCAAAAAAATTTCTACTTCGATAGCACCAAACACGGGCTTATGGACGGTAAGCGACTACTTCATCACAGTTTAACAATGCATTGTAAACTGTGACTTCATCATTGGAAAGTCAGCCATGATGTCCGAATGTCACAGACAAAAGAATTTAATAGCGCAGAAATAATATTAAAACGAGCCAATTGGAGTAGGTACACAGTACCGAAATCGAAGTATTTATTTACAGTCGAGGACAAGTGATTGAGAGAGCACGATAGCTAGCAGAACTATGTTAAAGATAAATAAAAATATCTAACCTGGTCAGGAAGGAGAGAGAGAGAGAGACCGGCGGGTAGCCTCAGATAGCAGACAGGTAGGCAGTTATGGTGCCTCAGGTAGCAGCAGGCAAGCGGCTGGTGTGGTAAGCTTAGGTACTAGTTGTAAGCAGGTGTATTTAGAATTGCAGTCCGGTGAGCGTAGCAAACGAACTGAAAGATTTGCATTATAAACTAGAGTCAAATAATTAGTGCTGAGAGGACAAAGCAAGATCAAAGCAGCGTAAAACGACGTTACAACATACACATAATATATAAAGAATTATACCCTTAATTCTAACCCTCTAGATCTAACAACCTATCACAAGCTCAGCAACATGAGATGATGACACTAGCAAATATCTAAATAGCTTTAGAAAAACCATCAAACACATTGTCTACGCGGTTATAAAATTTAAGGGTATCCTTCGATTTACCTGGGATCTCGTCATCAAATCCTTACTTCTTGATAATGGGACCACATCCAGAACTCCAGGAGTATCCTACTATAGGGTACTAGCTTTCCGCTCGCGGCTTCGCCCGTGTTATTATTCTCCCGTGGAAATTTTATATTTTCCCGTAAAATAATTTTGAAGACTATTATATAGAAGAGTGCTATTTATATTTAGGAGCTTAAATAATAAAATGCAAAGAAATTGGAGCAGATTTTAAATATTTTCCATAGAAACTTTCAACCCCTATTTTGCACCGTAAGGGGGTGAATCCCTATAAACCATGAAACACGTGTTCAATGAAATATTTTTAAGAGCATGAATCTCTCTGAAACCGTGATACCTATTTTCACTAAGGTCAAAATTTGTGGTAAGGAAGGCCATGATGAAGTCTATCTATAGTTACAGGTTTATCCATTGTTTTAGGGACATCCTGTATATAAAAATAAAAAAACATACTAAAATATACAGTTCAATGGAGTACATTCTCCTTTTTAAAGTTGGATAAAATTAAGACAAATCTAATAAATTAATAAATAAATTATATCCATGTCTATACGAACATACTACACCGTTTAGCGCCATCTATCGAGTTTTATAAATTCCAACTTTAGAAGGTGGTCTTAAATTCCCGTGCATTATTTTGTTTGACTTAACTTTATTTATCACACTCTTTGAACTAAGCCCGCAAGGCACCTTAGTAAAATTGTGATGATGGATGATTTATATAAACTTGACTTATAGGTTCATACCTACCAGGTAACAAAAGACTCTAGAGATTAAACTTTTAAAAATGTTTCTTGCATGTAAATATTGCATGGACTGAATGTAATTATTTCATAGAATTTTGTTTTAATTTATTGACATTAGATTATTGTGGCAAACAGGAATAACCTGGCAATAAAATGCAAAGTTCGTTGACCTTATTAAACGAACTGCGACAACTTCATGTGACACGGTAGAAAAACTTGTCCGCCGTCAGCTGAGCGACTACAGCCAACTTCGCACCAGTGAAAAATGAATCTGTCATGGCATCGCGATCGATGTTAGCTCTTTCCAAAAATTACGGGAAACATTGAAAATATGTCGAGTTTTACGCATGATGACGTCGCCGTTCCGTTTCTCACTCTCCAACAATTATAATCAGTGAAACATTTGGCCGTTTCAGTGTTTTTTCTGTGAGTTTTGAGCGTTTCTAAATTTATTCCCTGTCAGACTGAGCGACACATAAAATTTTTCTTGGTAAGTTTTTACATTTCTTTTAGTTTAATGAACGTAGGTGTGCTCAGAGTTTTGGACAATATTTCTGTCTTGTGATTTAATGGATTTATACTTCAAAAGTCCCCCTGTGAATTGGTAAAAATCGATCATATGTGGGTGGGATAGCGGGGAACTATATCCGTCTCATATTTCTATAACCCGGCCGATTTACGGGGTGACGCAACGCAGTTGTATCCGCATAATGCCGTATAGTGATTGACAATCGGCTGAATAACACTATGCATCTTTGTTTAGCGTAAAATAAATGCTTGTTAATTTTTAGAAAATATATAATAGGTAATTTTCTAAATAAAACTTAAACAGGTTTTTAGACAGCCCTTTAGAAGTATACTTATTTACCTTATCCTGTTGTTTCTGCCCAATGATATTTAGTAAGTTAAATTAAATCAATAAAAAAACTGTCATTCTGTAAGGTCTTTACAGTTAGCGTTTGAAACATATTGTAATTGCATAAATATTGCTTATTTACATATCTCTACAGTCTAATTATGTGGGTTACAAATTTTGTTGGAATATATAGGAAGTTTCCATAAAATATGTATATGAAACATTTCTTTGTTGATACCTACAAGCCTTTCCATCTCCAATTACTGGGTTAGTGACATCACAAGCTTTAAAGAATCAGATCATAAGCTTTAGGCCAAAGTGGCACACAAGCGGGCTAGAATGTAATGTAGTTTTCTTCCTTTATAGGCTTTGAGTGTGATTTTTAGTAGTCAGGTTTGCGTTTTAGGACTTACTTTTTAATCTTTATAGAAAATCACAGGTAGCCTTCTAATTACAACTAAATTGTACTCAGAAATTTGTGAGTCAGTTGTCTATCAGAAGTGAACCTCTATTGCTTCTTGGTACTGTTTTTAAAACACTATAATTAGCATAGAAAGAATAATTTATTTAAAGTTTTACATTATTTTTGAAATACATATGCAGCTTCATAAAGTTGATTAATAATTGCTGTCAAGAATTACCTAGTGAGTCGATTTATCTATCAGACGTGAAGAATTAAGGAATGTTAATTGTTAACTGAATGTCATTTGGCTAGCAGCTCTCAGCAATGAAATTGACCTAGATCTGAGGTGTTTGTTCTAGGTGACTGTATTGATTGACTGATTTTGATGAAAAAGTGATACCTATATGAAGGTGATATTTTAAAAATTAGTCTTGTCAAATATTGGCTATACACTAAATCCTCAAGTTTTTACTAACATTTAATTTTATGGACTACTAGCTGACCCGGCAAATATTCTGTTAACTTATTTAGCTAAATTTAATTCAGTTTTTATAAAGATAAAATGAATACTCAAAATGAATCAGGTTCAGTAAATGTACAAAAATCTAAATGAAACTGTTAAAGTATAATGCTCTCTAGATATATAAAAAAAAAGGCATTCCTTACTTATTTTGCTATTCAGGGCAGAGACAAATCCAACAAACCAAAGATAATAAACATCATTAATAGTCATTCTTGAGTTATAAGTGGTGCAAAGTTCGATCCACACATTTCCAGGCCGTGCCCGGGATGTGGACGGGACGTGTTCCGTCGGTGGCTTGAAAAAATAAAAAAATATCATTGCATACTTTTTATATGAACTTGTTCACACACGTCCGTGTCTGGGCCGGCGACGGAACTTCGCACCGATATTACCAGTGCACATCAGAGTTTTATTAAATAAAATGAATGACGAGTTATTAATAGAAGCGATATGCATCTCTGCAGTTTTAAACAAAGTCATAATGCATATTGGTTTCTGTAAATGGTGCTTAAGAGGTACAGATTGAAGTTGGTGGCCCTGACATGGTACGGATCTGCGGTCTTGCCACGGACACGGCCCGGTCACGTCCCGGGAACGGCCCAGATATGTGTGGATAGACCTTAACTAACCAGACTTTGTTTTATATTTGATATGTGTAAATTGTGCAAAACCTGAAATTAGAGTCTTCAGAATTGAGAGTAAAATTGATTTCACTATTACCTTCATAAATGACCTTCTGTACTGTACATACACAAGTGGGGCAGCTTTAGAAGCCTTTCTCTAAATATTAACAGAAGTTTTCCACTTATATCAAATTTCATCTGTCCACCTTGTGTGGCTGAGATGTTGTACAGTCTTGAGTCTTTCATTAGTTCAAATATATCTGAATTTCGTACGGACGTACGAGTGGTTCTCCAAGGTCCTTTTGCAGACCACTTGATGCAACACCTTTTGGTTTTGTCATTATAATTTGAATTTCTGCGATTTTGCAACACATTACTCTCAACAACCGGGTCTATCCGACAATCGCTTTCGTGGACGTCACTCCGCTTTTCTTCCAAATCAGTTAGGGTAGAAAAATGTGACAACGGGACTTGGTCTTCAAAAAAGTTTGTGCCGTGACTTTACATCTTATACCTACCTACCTATCACAAGTTGGCAACGAAGACTGCTTCTTGTGGGGGTTGCAGATTTCCTGCGAACCTTACGAGAGCTACATGTACTATAAAATAGGTGACTGTTACCAACACCACTTACCATCAGGTGGACAGTATGCTTGTTTGCCAACTTAGTTGTATAAAAAAAATTATTTCTCTGAAGAAACACCACAGTCTACTGATAAAGTCATTTTCATCCGCCGACGACTCATTGGAATATTAGATACCTACTAAAAGTAAAAATTCGACGATTGCTTAGTTACTGACATAGACGAAGAATAATATAGACTGCCAATGTCATACAACTATAAGAAAGGTCCTATTCCCGCCTTATATCTAGATGGCGCTGACCTATAAGGTTGCCAACTTAAATTTTGTTGATAATTTATACTGAATCATGCCTGAAAATTAATAAAAAGTTGTTTTAATAATAGTAAATTACAAATAATTCTACAATATTCCGCCAGAACAATTTTAATCTTTATCGAAAAGTTTAATCCTATTACACGGTTTCTACGGTTTCGCGCTAGATGGCGAATACAATAAGCACGGTGCGGTCAGTGCGGTGCTTAGATTGTTATAATACTTTTTTACTAGATGGCGCTTAATTTAATGGATAATGTTACATTCAATAATATATATATTTTTAAATTCTTTCTGTGTATATTATAGGAATTGTAAATGATATCTCATGTACACAAATATTAAAAGAAGTAACAAAAAGTGTATTTTAAGCTGTAAAAAAAGAAAAAATACACGCGGAGAAATTAACTTCGTTATACCCGATGCTCCGATAGGTACATTTTAATTCTATCTTGATTCTATGCACGGTAGGTACCTAAACTTTTAGGTGCTGAGTTGCAAGGCTTCTAGTCTTTTTTTGGAATGCGTTCGGATTTATGTGCCGATCGGTTATTTTTAGAAGCGACCTACTTTTATTATTTTTGTCTAAATGATAAGTTGATGATATCTTTAAAAGACTTCATTTTTGTTGTTAATGATATTATGAGTTAAAACATTATTTCTTATATTTTTTATTAAATGAGGCACATCAAAAATTGAAACAATTTTGCGTTCTTCACTATAGAAAAATATTTTACAAAAAATAAAAACCGACTTCAAAAACACTGAAAAGTCTACAAATAGGTACAGACAACATCACACTTCTATATTGAAGTCGGTATCAAACGATGATCCAGAAAGTCTTAAAAGTCACCGACTTCAATATAGTAGAAATGTGATGTTGTCTGTAACTATTCTTATATTATTTTAAACTTTTCAGTGTTTGTGAAGTCGGTTTTTATTTTTTGTAAAATATTTTTTATTTTTAACTTTTTAGTGAATGAAATCTTTTTAGTGAAAAGAACCCTAAAATAATATAAAGGAAATTTGGGATTTCCCTCGATTTTCATGAGATCCCATCATCAGATCCTGACTTTAGTGATCTTGGGGCCACCCCAGGAGTATACCTACTCTATCGAATACAAAAGGAATTTTGAAAATCGGTCAAAACACGTTGGACACACCTAAAACTTTAAGGGTTTCCCTCGATCTTTATGGAATTCAATCATCAGATCCTAACCATGGGACCACCCTTGGAGTATCCTCTATCGAATACAAAAAGAATCATCAAAATCGGTTAATAAACGACGAAGTTATCTGCGAACAAACATAACAAAAGCATATATACGGTCGAATTGAGAAACCTCCTCCTTTTTAGGGTTCCGTAGTAAACAAGGAACCCTTATAGATTCGTCATGTCTGTCTGTCTGTCCGTGCTTTTACTCAGAAACTATTAGTACTAGAAAGCTGTAATTTTGTATGGGTAATGTATATTAATCATGCCAAAAAAGTGGTAGCAAAAAATATTGAAAAAAAAAATTTTTTTAGGGGTGACTGTGGCTACCATACATAGTATAGTGGGAGTAACATTTTTTTCTCGACTAACCCATCGTGTGGGGTATTGCTGAATAGGTCTTTAAAAAACAATGTACGGTTCAGAATACCATTTTTCGATTTAGGGATTCGTTTCTGAAATATTTGGTTTTAAAGTGCAAATTTTTCTTAGAGGTAAGTGTCCCCCCCCTCTAACTGCTAAACGGTTATACACGGTTATTTTTTTATCACCCTGGAAAATTTTAGGGACGCTTAAGGACACATCCATTATTATGTAAAAAAAATAAAAAAAAATGAAATTGTATAACTACATAAATCTGTGTAATCACTGCTGTGCACCCTAGGAGCGTGTGAGCTTTGTTGCTTTTAGAAATATCGACAAATTTTGGATTTGATACAGCTCGCTCCATCTATTGCTCGTGGTTATAACTAATTTAAGAAATGTTAGACATTGACAATCCTTTCTTTATATCATCCTTGGTTACTGATAATGTTTCGATGTCTTTTTCTCCTTGTGGATGGCCCGGAGGATGAATTAGACTGTTTTGTCCGTGACCGCGATTTCATTTTATCAATAAACAAACAATCATTTTAAATGTCACACTAAAGCCGGGTCCGCAGCGCCAATTTTTTAACAAAACATGTTAAGAAAAACAGTCAGTCCGCTGCGCCAATTTTCTAACAAAACATGTTAACAAAACATGTGCCCAACATGGCGCCTGTTTTTAAAATGTTATTGTCATTATTTATCAAGAACTAAAAATTTATGATAGGTTCGGTATAATCTATTAATGTAACATCCCACAGCACCGGTCTCTCTCTTATTAGTTGTATTAAAACAAAATATTGTCTTTATTTCACTCAAACATAAACCAAAGAGAATTCAATGGCCTTCAAGCGATAAGTACGTGTTCCTCTAGTGAGCGCTAACAAAAAATGCTTAGCTTCCCCTCCCCGCAGGCGAACGCGGGGGATGTTATCCATTCGTCGCGGGAAACATGTTATCGTATTTTTCTAACAAAACTGTTAAACCACGCCCCTAATCGGTTAACTAAACAATGTTTAACACTCACGCTTCGTACCACATACGTCAGGTCGTCAAACGTGTCTAACTAAACACGTGCCACGCACGCGTTCGTTCTCCTCCACCCAGCACTCCTCATGCCTTCAAATTAGTACATATGTATATGATTCTTTCTAATGAGCTTTTATTTTTTATGTCAATAGGTAGGTGCCTGTAAAGGTCTAGTTTCAATAAAAAATGTTGAATTTTTTAATTTGATGTCGACCCGTCGCGAGCACATCAACAACATAAGCGATATCGTGCCAGTAGTGGTGCCGAAAAATGACTTGCGCTGTAACATTGATGCAGAAGATGCGATGCAGTTGCGATGGACGATTCAAAAGAGTTTTGACTAAAGTCTATTTGGATTGATTGATTTCACTGTATTAACTTGAAGGTAGTATCGGATCAGCACTGACCAAATGTAAATCAGCCTTATGAACCTTCTACCACGATATCGCGGGCCGAGTTACAGTCGCATAATAGGTATTTGTACTCAAGCCTACCCTAAGTTAGGGTGCTTTAGGCCTTAGTTAACCATACTGGTCCAGTGTGGATTGGTCGACTTCACATACACCTTTGAATTTCTTTGCAGATGTTTGCAAGATGCCTCACGATCTTTTCCTTCACCGTAGGAGCGTCAGACAAATGTCATAAGAAATAAAATTCGAAAAACACATTGATAAATGGCGGTCTCGAACCCCGGACCTTCCAACTGGAATGCAAGTGCCGAGTCCATAGTGCCACTGACGCTCCATAGCGGCGCCATCGCCATCGACGCAACGTTTAGTAACAATCAATTCACAGTGACTGCTTACCAAAGAAAGCTTTCGAACCTTTCCTTCTATGTAGTAACTCATTTAAATCTCTACCCCAATACTTGATTTATGCAAATTACCCGTCCCCGCGCTACTGTGCCCCTAGGGCAATAAAACAAAACTTTGTGACAACAAATACGCTGATAGGATTATTTACAATCAGACAAAGCGATTCTTCCGTCAGTACATCGTCGCGACATCGTGGAGTTAGTTGGATTGGATTATATTCATTCACTAGTTTTTTGATCGCGTGGAAAAGGTACATACGATTTTGGCCGTTCAAACTTTAAAAGTGACAATTTTCGTATGCCAACTTTCAAGCAATATTCTGCCTTGTTTGGAGGCGACTTTCCTGAAATCTTCTTCTAAATCCGTGCCAAATTTCATCATGATAGGTCAATTTGTTTTTGAGCTCTCGTGACTATTTGTATAGTAGACAAGACAATATAGTGGAGCGTCGATGCCGCTGTGGACAGTGGACTCCGCACTGGCCTTTTTCTCGTTTTTCGAATTTCATATGTACATTTATCCGACACTTACGGTGAAGCAAACCATCGTGATTTAATCTGTATACTCGTACATTTGCAAATAATTTGAAAGGTGTATGTGAAGTTGACCAATCCGCACTTGGCCAGCGTGTTTGACCGAGGCCTAAACACCCTAACTCAGGGTAGGCTCGAGCCCCTCGGTGGGGACGTATATGAGCTGTTATGATAAAACAAACGCCACTCGGACACTTATCACTACTCTGCGAATGATAGGAAGACGAAAGAAATTAAAACTTATTTACCACTTACCACAAGCTGTAGCCAGTGGACAAAAATATTATGAATATAATTAGCATTTTTGCTAATTTGATCTAATAAAACCAACTTATTACATTTTAAAGAATAACCAGACTTTATTCAAAAATTCAGGACTTTTAACCGCCTAACTGGACTGTCAGTTTCTAGCCTTCGTAACCCAAATTATGTTTAACTATGTAATGTTAGCTCGTCTGGGGACATCCACCTCACAATTCGCAAGCGAACATCGTCACGCTGTGCTCCTGCGCGTGAGTGTAGTCGCCAGTAGTCAGCTAAAGGATACTGCCCTACACAAGAAAGAAGAAAGAATCAGAAATTCAGAAAAGAAGAAATAATCAGAATCCCTGTGGCAACTGCCTCTTGGTGGTAAGGTGCTGGGGATAGTCAAAACAAAGATGGGGCTCAGAAACACGTGCAAACCTTCCAGTAAATCAACTTTTACTAAGCCACAGCAGGCACAGTTAACTCTTCCTAAAAATAGTGTTTATTGATTTTAAATAAACTGTTACTGATGTGTTTAGTCAGAGTTGACTCTGCCTAGGAAGAGTCAATATTAAACATAGAACATATTGCCTTCACGGCTGCGACGCATGAGACGAAAGAATTAGTAACAACATTCTTAATCTGATCAACTTAAACAATATATCAGAAAAATCATGTCACAATATTTGTGTGGGATAAACTCAGATACTACTTAACTGATTTTAATGAAATTTGGCTTACTATATGTAATTTGGTCCAACTTAAAAGATAGGATAATTTTTATTTCGAATATTGAGCTCAATATTTATTTTTGCGAATTAAATTGTTTACAATTATTTGCTAGTTCCAAAGGTATCAAACAGATGGCGGTGTGAGTTTGTGTTGTGTTTCGATTTCTTTACGCGTTTTTTTATGGAAATGTTTTTTATCTTTAGGTATATTATTTATTTCATTCCATGAGGAAGTTTAGTATAACATTGATCCAACGTAGGTACATACATCAGATTGGGTTAATTTTAACTATACAAAACAACAAAGGACTCGTTTTCTCTGGAAAACACTGGAGTACAGTGATGACATGTGATCGGCCATGCCGATGGTGACTCACCAAGTGAGTCTATCTGATTACAGTCACCAATGGGACACAGTGACAAGTGGACCATATCACGCTTGTTTCTTAGTCACCCGGCTGTGAATAAAACAATTCCCGATAGCTATCTTCCTGTTGTCTTTCCACGTCTAATATTTAGTATTCCATTGTTCCAGGGAGCAGGAGCCGACCTGCGAGCGAGAATCGCCGTTCCAGCACCAGGCCCATCACCAGTCTAACAGATCAGGTAATGTGCAGTAGTCTCAACTGAGTAGCGTTGCCGCCAAAAACATTCTATACCAATCGGGTACAAGGGACGGTGTCCCTTTTCTTTAAACAGTGAGTTCAGACCAATGTAAATATGCAAACTCAAACTCAAACTCAAAAGTCTTTATTCAATTTAGACCTTTACAGGCACTTATTGACGTCAAACAAAACATAAAAATCTTATTAAACAAGAGTCTAATTTACTAATTATTTAATCCTTGTATGTACATACACCCCAACCATAATTACGATGTAGGTATGCAAATACAAGTAAAATGAAAAAAAAAGTTGACTATTTGTTTACCGATGTTTATTTTTCCCGGAAAAGCTTTTAAAGCGAAAAAAGGGGTTTTCATTTTTAATTTTTATTCATGTTACGCAATGTATGGCGCGCGCCGGCATCATTTTTGTTCCGCTCACACCACCGATGTGCTGACGTTCGATGACCCAAACAGCTGATTCCGCGTGCAGTACGATGGAAAAATTATACGATTTAGGTACATTGCAAAGTTAATTTTTTGTGTATTTATTATGGTTTTTTGACAGAATACGTTTTGACACCTCAAAATTTTGAAAAAAAAACGAAAAAATTATGAATTTTCCAGGAGAAAATTTCAGTGATTTTCTAATTAGGATCATGGTCTGAACTCACTATTAAAAGAAAAGGGATACAGTCACTTATATCCTGTATAGACAAAAGTTGTCGAATGTGTTATTTCTCTTCGAAAACAAGATATTTACATATTTGCAAAAAACGTTTTTGTGACATTAGATTTTTTTTTTCAACATACGACAGGGAAATTCTTAGCCTTCATCTCACGATGGTAAGCGACGACAAGGCCGAAGGTGAAAGCTAGCTTCACCTGGTCTGAAGAACTAAATAACTGCTGATCATAGCCCTTATTTTCAGAACACAACATTGTTATTATGGCGACAAACTTACTCGTAGATGAGACGGACCACCGACCAAACCGAGCAGAAAAACCTCTGTTTCCATCAACACCTGGTGGTATACATACATACCACATGACGCATATGACATTATTTGAGAACTTTTGCACTGTCTACGTCAAAATATGATAAAAACATTACGTAGTGTAGCGGGCAAAAATCGTCGACCGAGGAACATCCTCCTCGATCCCCCCGACCCTATCACACGAGCGAACGACTTTCTCCCTCCGCCTTTCAAACGACTCTCAAACACTGCACACCCACGCACTAGTCCCAAATACCGCACTCGTAGAACAAGAGTGCGAAGGCCCGGTCTACACAGTTTGCGATATACCAGGTACAGATATGTGCCTGGTCGCTTCTCCCCACCCTCCACTACACAGCGAATTCGAGCGTCCGAGCTTTAGAGGCACGCTCGCTTTGCAGCCGCTCCCCGCACCGGCAATAACCGCCAGCCCCCTTAGCACGTCCACAAAAGCACGATATGATAAAGCGATTTATCGCGGTGAACTGTCAAAATACGACGAAACCCTATTGTGTTTTGACAGTTCACCGCGATAAACCGCTTTATCCTCCACTACACGGCGAATTCGAGCGTCCGAGCTTTAGAGGCACGCTCGCTTTGCAGCCGCTCCCCGCACCGGCAATAACCGCCAGCCCCCGTAGCACGTCCACAAAAGCACGATATGATAAAGCGATTTATCGCGGTTAACTGTCAAAATACGACGAAACCCTATTGTGTTTTGACAGTTCACCGCGATAAACCGCTTTATCATATCGTGCTTTTGTGGACGTGCTAGGGGGGCTGGTGACTCCACTCAGAGAGCGGGACACCTCCGTGGTGATGCCTCTCTGAGCTAGAAATCCATCAGGTTAGGTTTGCCAAACGAGGCTTGAGGACCCACCAAAGTTCTCGCCTTCTTATAAATAATTAAGGTGAAGCTGTAACAGCCATCTGCGGCTAACAGCATAGGTCCCTCAATAAAAAAATCGCTAAATAACGTGGCGAATCGATCAAATTCATCGATATGTAGGTTGGTAGACAAATTGATTCGCAACGAATCGATGAAGTAACGAATTGTTTTTCGTAACTTTCATATACTTACGACTCAAAACAACTCATTTTTCATTAAAATGAAATGAAAATATTAAATTTAATTATTTATTGTACCTTTTCTTTTTCGTTTCTCAGTTTTGAGTAGGTACTTTGTTAAAGTTTCGTTATGAAACGATTCCCACTTGTTTTAACCCCCTACTTTCTGGTGTGAGCTTTATCAGGTTACTTTATACACCACACGTTGTCACGGGTGTGTCTGAGTAGAACCAGGAACTCGCAGGCTTTGCAAAAAAAAGGAATGCATGGATTGGATATTCCAAACCGAATGTCTTTAGGGCTATAGCACCAACTCGAAGCTATAATATTAAACTCATTGGAGTGAATTTAACTGGTCCGCTATTAGTGGTGTAAGCGTAGCAAAGAATCGACAAGGAACGCATAATAAAAATGCAAAGGGCTAGTAATAATGTTTCAATCTATACTTACTTACTAATATTATAAAGCTGAAAAGTTTGTTTGATTGAACGTGCTAATCTCAGGAACTACTGATTCAAATTTAAAAACTCTTTTTGAGTTGGATAGTCCATTTATCGAGGAAGGCTTTAGGCTATATAATATCACGCTACGACTAATAGGAGCTGAGCATCAATGAAAAATGTTGTAAAACGGGAAAAAATATATGGCGAAACGTAGTTCGTGGGCACAGCTACACGATAAAGATAAAGTGCTAAATCTAGATTTAACTAGGTTAACCTAAAACTTGGTTTGAAAACGTTTTCCTGATGAAACTCTTGTGTGTTTCAGAGTCGTCATCTTCGTCGGCGGACACCGCGTCACAAGGGTCGGGCTCTGCCGCCGCTCCCGCGCCGCGTCCGAAGAGACATGAGCCCCAGGTACTGACTTTTATATTTCATCGACAAGTACTAAACAGTACTTCACGCAAAATATATTTGAAGGCTGGCAATGGTGCGTCAGACATAATCCCAGTCACTCTTCATTCAAATTAAATATCTTTTATTCAAATAGGATTGTAACAATCACTTTTGCACGTCAAAGCAGCTACGCCATTGGTTCACAAGTCTACGGCGGGAGACCTTGTACTGGAAAAAACCAGCAAGGGCAATTTTTTTCTCCCTGTATTGTTACAGAGTCGTCAATTGGAAGCTGACCTCAAAGCAAAAGTTTGAGCTCAACTTCTATTACAAGATTAGCTGTGTCAGTTCACATTATAGGTATATGGTAAAGACTTTGTTAACACATCAATCAAAAGAAAGTGTAGAGTTCATTCACTTGGGAGTTATTATAATGTTAACTGCAAACACAGGTGTATTCTCTGTTCGTAAATATTTCGTTGACTTTACGATTGAAAAATCTAACCAGGAAATTACTGCGTAAATTTTTCTGTTTAGAACTAAGAAAAGAGTACCTACTGTAAATCCTCTAAATTTCCCCTGGTTTTTGACGTTTTTTAAATTTCTTGCCAAGGGTTTCAATTTTCAGTACATTTTACGTATTCGAAATTAACCAATAGTATTCCACGATTTTTAGCATAAGCAAGCGATTGTCAAATTCGTTAAGCACAGACAAATTTGAAGCTCTTGAAATTACAGTGGCGAAGTTACAGCGTTGTGCAAAACGTCGCCTGTCTCTTTTTTTTGTAAATTATGATGTTTTTTTGCATCTCAGAAACTACAAAATAAATGTTGAACGATTCGAAAATAGTTGTTTGCTCCCTTCGTTAACAATCTACTATTTTAAACCTAGCAAAGAAGCGTGGTCGTTTTTGGTTCTCCTGTAATTTTTTACAAGTGTCCTCTAGTCCCTTATACTTGGTTTTGAAATTGTACAGCTGAGTGGGGGCTGCGACACCTTATGGGTATCGCTCAGGTCGAATCAGTTAACTGTCGTTGTATTAGATTAAGCGAGGGAAGGAACAGAGAGGTTATGTGTTGACACTGGCTACCTTTATTAAAATCGCTTAGATGGACTGTTTTAGTTGTTGGTATTCGTGGTTTTGTAGTATGTTTCGTTTTTGCAGAGGGAAGTGCCACGCGAGGAGACCACCAATGCGCCCAGAGTACAGCCCAACCCGTTATTGAGGTAATGCATTAGTTAAGATATGAATCAACCAAATTCCTTAGGGAAATGTAATCTAATAATGGTTAAGTTTTTATGAATCGATTAAACGGTGTATTTCGTCACAAATCAAATATAAGGGATAAGTAGTGTTAGTGCAAACTGCTAAAGGTAGGTACAAAACGATACTTAAGCGTGAATGCTCATTTTTACACAATATTATTAAAATTTAAAAAAGAATACAGATAGACACTCTGTCTACGCTTACTTTTGCCAGACTCTTTGATGCTGCCAAAAATAGTGTAAATTTACTGATTATCTCAGTCTTCTAATGTGTGTGTTTTGGTGTTTAGTATATAGTGCAGCTGTGATTTCAGATATAACGTGTTTGAGTAGAAACAATATTATTATCAGTGCAGAATTATTAAACTCTGTTTTTGTGAACAATTCTGATGTGAAGAGAGAGACGGCGACGTTGAAAAGATTCCAAACAATATTAAACCTTATACCGAAAGGAACATAACTTAAAATTAAAACCAGGCAGGCCTGATGTAAAGTGGCGACACTCACCTATAAGCATCGCTAACGATAGTTGTTGTATTAGGTTTTTTATACAGTAAGACCATAGCAATGATATTGAAGCGTTAGTATTTCAACTTTTTTATCCACCCGGCCAGTCCAAAGGTTACATCTGTGACATTCGAGATTCGAGATCGCGCCTCGCGCCATACACGATCTCCGTATATATGTTGTGATCAGATCGTAAAATTGCCCACTTCATGATGTGGCCAACCATTTCATGAAATGGCCAATATCGTCTGGCCACATCATGATGTGGTGTGGCCGGATCAATGAATGATCAAACGTTTAATGATATGGACAGCTTCGTTTGGCAACTTCATGATATGGCCAAGAATTTGGTGATCATATCGTAAAATAATTACATTATTCACCGCTAGAGGCACTGATATCATTTTGTTTCGGTGATGCATCATGGCGGCGGACAAATATTTCGATAAATGAAATCTGTAGGTTAGGTTAGGTTTGATATTGTGGCACTCGGGGAATGGCTAACGCCCATCCCGATTGTGCCTCTATGGGGGTTGAAGTTGCTGGAGGGTGGTTTAGCCAAGTATGGGGTGTACACCCGAGTCCTATGGCATATCCTTGGGGCGGCCTTGTCAGCTTTCAGTCCCTTGTTGAATCGCAACGAGATTCCCCCTCCTTAAAAAAAGGTTTGATTTTGTGACAAACTGCATAAATAGGATGACATCACATTAGGTTGTCCCGTCCATGGAAGGAAAAAAATTTTTGAGCTATGGCTACGCAAGAGTTATCGAAAGTTGCGTTTTGACACAGATATTACGATTATCATTAAATTTATAGTACACTAGCTTTTGCCCGCGTCTTCGCTCGCGTCAAATTCGGGGTAAGGCAACCACCTTCCAGCAGCACCTTAAACTGTACTAATTATAGATGCAGAATTATTCCTGAAAACTACTCCTCTCGTCTCGCCGCGCCGCCCGCGCTCGCCTAGGTACCCGATTGACGACGATCGAGATGGCATACCTAAAATGAAAAAATATATAGAACCCTTATATGGGTGATGATATTTCACGTCTGCCACGTAAGATTTTAAAATTGTTGCTGTTTTCGTAATCAGCGACTCGATAAACCACAAAAAGAATAAGTACCCATGTTGATTTTCAGACTTTCTCATCCCATTTCCCTTTTTTAGGGGTTGCATTCTGTAAAAACTTAAAACTCGTGTTTACTCATTTATTGATAACAGTACTCCTGTGAAATTTCGAATAAAATAGTCTGATTTTGTTTCCTCATACAAATGTTGGACCTCCGTTACAAATCCTTAGAGGGTGGTTTTTGAAAAATCCATTCTTAGTGCTCATAGCCCTTAGACCTCATAAGAAACCTACTTGTTAAATTTTGCATCTTTAGACCCGAAGGTTTGGGCTGTACGTTGATATGTGAGTCAGTTTCTTCTTTTCCATATTAAGAAGATAGAAAACGATGATGGTAGTTCACGATCGCCAGGTTGGATTTAGAAATCGTTATTGTTTTTGTAACCAGCGACCCGATAAACCATACAAAGGATATCCATATTAATTTTCAGCTTCGACACCCCATATCCCCCATTTAAAAGGGTGAATTCTGAAAAAAACCTAAAACAAGTGTTGACTCATTTATCGATAGGAGTACTCCTGTGAAGCTTCGAATAAAATAGTCCAACTAATCTTGTTCCCCCATACAAAATTTGGAGCCCCATTTCAACCCCTTAGGGCGTGAATTTTGTAAAATCCTTTCTTAGTACATCTCATAAGGAACCTACGTGCCAAATTTTAAATCTCTAGACCCGGTAGTTTAGGCTTTGCGTTGATATGTCAGTCAGTCGGTTTCTTCTTTTATATGTATATACAGCTAGATAGAAGATAATAAGTAATATGTAGCCGAGACCTATATTTAATAAATCATTTTCATCCCGAGCCCTATTATGTACAGAAATTTAGAGATTTTACAAATATCTCCAAAGTATGCGTCGGAGTTTAAAAAATAACGAAATTGTAGATCCCTGTGATACCCAAGAGATAAATCGGAGGAATCGGTAAAGTGTGAGTTTGATAAAAAAATTCATATATTTTTCCTTCTGGCACTGGCTGCATTGCATTTTTAACCGACTTCAGAAAGGAGGGGGCTGTAAATTCAGTTATGTTCGCTAACTGTGGAACTTCGTTGATTGAGAGTCGATTTCTGTGATATCGCGGGGATGGCATACTGGCGGTCCGGTGCTTTTTGAAAGAATCGACTGGAACAGAATCGACTGGAACAGTAAGGGTGCTTGCCTTGGTTTTTTGGTGTGTCGTTTATATAGATAGTCTAATTTTGTACAAATTTTAGACCTCCGTTTCAACCCCGTAGGGCGTAGAGGGTGGTTTTGGAAAAATCCATTCTTTTTGCACCTGCATAAATCTCCAGCCTAAATCCAACATTTGGAAATCCTATCTTAAAAACTGACGGACTTTCATACATACTTTCATCCCCATTTTACCCCCTCAGGGGTGGAATTTCCAAAAATTCTTTCGTAGTGCACCCCTACACCTCACGAGGAACCTACTAATCATAGTAATCTGGTTTCCCCATACAAATTTTGGAGCCCTTTTTCAAGCCTTTAGAGGGTGAATTTTATAAAATCCTTTCTTAATGCACCCCTTCACCTCATAAGGAACCTACGTGCCAAATTTGGAATCTCTAGGCCCAGTGGTTTGGGCTGTGCGTTGATATTATCAATTTTCACACTTTGACACCCCATATCCCCCTTTTAGGGGTTCAAATTTGGAAAATCCTGAAACAAGTGTTAACTTATATATCTATTGGAGTACTCATGTGAAGTTTCGATTAAAATAGAGCAAGTAATCTGGTTTCCCCATACTAACTTTGGAGCCCTTTTTCAACCCTTTAGAGGGTGAATTTTAAAAAATCCCTTCTTTAGTGCCCCTTTCACCTCATAAGGAACCTACGTGCCAAATTTGGAATCTCTAGGCCCAGTGGTTTGGGCTGTGCGTTGATATTATCAATTTTCACACTTTGACACCCCATTTCCCCCTTTTAGGGGTTGAAATTTGGAAAATCCTGAAACAGGTGTTAACTTATATATCGATTGGAGTACTCATGTGAAGTTTCGATTAAAATAGAGCAAGTAATTTGGTTTCCCCATACAAACTTTGGAGCCCTTTTTCAACCCTTTAGAGGGTGAATTTAAAAAATCCTTTCTTAGTGCACCCCTTCACCTCATAAGGAACCTACGTTCCAAATTTGGAATCTCTAGGCCCAGTGGTTTGGGCTGTGCGTTGATATATCAGTCAGTCAGTCAGTTTCTTCTTTTATATATTAAATATTTGTCATCTTGAGGCCTCTACCGGTCCTTGAAGTTTCTAAAATTTGCCATTTGTAAGTTTCTTAAAGCTGCCGAAAATACTGAAATGAAAACTAATTAAAATGTCATCACTCCTACTTCCTACTAATATTATAAATGTGAAAGTGTGGATGTTTGGATGTTTGTTACTTAATCACGCAAAAACGGCTGAACGGATTTGGATGAAATTTGGCATGCATGTAACCTTTGACATGGAAAAGAACATAGGCTACCTTTTATCCCGATTCCTTAAGTAGTTCCAGAGGGAAAATTGAAAATTGTTCAAAATTTAAGTCCACGCAGACGAAGTCGCGAGCAGAAGCTAGTTGTTCATAAATGACAAGTACAATACACTATACACGGTAATTTTTTATCACCCTGGAAAATTTGAGGGATGCTTTACGACATGGTATTAGAATGATCTAAATATAAATAAAATATTTTATTTTCAATTTTATTTTATATTAATTTTCTAATATATCCAAAAAATGCTGCACTAGTTGAGAGCAGCATTTTTAGTTTTTTTTATTTCATTATTTTTATTTTTATATAATAATGGATGTGTCCTGAAGCGTCCCTAAAATTTTGTATAGTATAGTATAGTATTGCGTATTATTATTTACCAGAGTATGTTGATAAAAAGTCAGTAAGTAGGTGCGAATTTCGAGTTTAAATATCTTTCGTTTAGGTCCCGGACGTTGCCAAACTTCGGCGGTCGGCGGTCGAAGGAGGCGTCGCGGTGCGACACCTCGCGGCGCGCGCACCACATCACCATGGCCACCGAGGACCTGCTGCAGCCCGGGCACGTGGTCAAGGAGCGCTGGAAGGTGAGCCGTGCACTCTCGTCTTGCAAAAAATCAAAGGGTGCTGAGCCGGAGGGAGACTCTGTACTAGGGTCGTGTGCTTGGGTACTCCGTCTTACCTATTTCTGCCCAGTGCTCGAATTGAACATTTTTACGAGACGGAACGCTAGGCTCTCCAAAAAAAATTTCGCGCTTCATGCTGTCTGCTCTGTGTGGGACTATTATAAAGTTATTTAAGTAACTGAGAACACGAGACGGAACGGTAACTTCATAAATTTTCACGAACCGGAACGGCGTTCCGGCGCGTTCCTGCTCAATTCGAGCACTGTTTCTGCCGCAATGCAGCAGTGCTTGCATTGCTGTGTTCCGATTTGATGGGTAAGATATGGCACTGAAATTACTGGGTACCGTGACTTTACATCTTAAGTCACAAGTTGGCAACGTACACTGTGGCCGTTGTGGGGGTTGCAGTTTTACTGCGAATGTCACAGCTATTATAGGTGACTGTTACCACTTACTATCAGGTGGGCAGTTTGCTTGTTTGCCAACTTAGTAGCAATAAAAAAAAGCCCATGCAGCCAAGTCCTTAGGTGGGTTGTTGACAAGATCCAATTTTCTCTTTTGTAAAGAGACAAAGGGATCTGAATACATATATGTAGATAACTCATAATTTTTATTGAATGTGTTCAAGTGTTAAATTTATTCGTTTTCGTAAAAGCGAAGGGGTCTATGCCCATAAGGCCAAGTCATGAGATAGGTTGTTGACAAAAATATTTTGTTTTCAAAATCTTGAACTCAAACAGCTTTTGTTGCGCCATTGACAATAATGATTTTTTTTTTCAATGATGAAGAGGCAAAAGCACACAGTTTTTGCCCTGTATTTGAATTGCCCTTTGCAATAATATTAATGTCATGAAACTCACGTAAAGATTCAATATCCAAACAGAGCAGAAAAATTTCTACCCAAAAGTGTTTTGAGTGAGGGTAATAATGATTGATGTTTTAAGAGTATAATATTGTTCAGGTGGTGAAGAAGATAGGCGGCGGCGGATTCGGCGAGATCTACGAAGGCCTGGATCTGGTCACTCAGGAGCAGGTGGCTCTCAAAGTGGAATCCGCTCGCCAGCCAAAACAGGTTCTCAAGATGGAGGTAGCTGTTTTGAAGAAATTGCAGGGTACATGTATAATTATGTACTCTAAAAGTATTATAGACTTTTATCGGGTATTCCACTTGGATCCCCTATTTCAATACCCCAGGGGATCGAAAAACACTTGCTATTCCACATCGATCCCCTAATCAAGGGTATCGAAGAGGAATAATATTATTGCTTCCACATGAATCCCCTGTTAGTAAAATTAATAACATAAAGGCCCTTTCATCATGATGACACATTATTCAAACACAACTCTCTCTCCCCCTGGGAGTATTAAGAAAGCTCGAACGCTGGATTCATGTAAGAATCAAGTCCGTAATCATTGCCTGACCTTAAACTCTTGCTTTGTTCCCACTAGTACCACCGAATAGTACCACCGGCGGTACTAGCGAGAAATTTAGTTCTCTTTAGTACCACAATTAATCTTAGTGCTACTAGTGAGACTGTGTGAACCCAATAGTACTCGTACTACCGACAGATGGTACTTGCACTTTAAAAGATAATATACATATTATTCAAAATCAAAATTAACTTTATTAAAATATGACTTAATAGAAAGCTCTTATAATTGTCCATTTTCTTTAAGTCATTGGCGTCGTTTTTTTAATTATGATAATTTGATAGGTATTATTTAAGTACAAAAATCTGAGCAACCACAGTAGTCCATACAACATAACACTGTGAAAATAACTAAAGACAATCAAGCCATTTCAACATCGGATTGTCTTATTTTTTACAGCATAAAAACAGTACAATAGCCGAATTGGTTAAGGAATCAGGACGGTTTCCTGGAGAAGCGGATTCAAATCCCGCCCGAGTCGAAATTAGTTTTTCCACAGTTTTTAACAAAATTAAGCATTAATAAAATGCAAAACCACAGTTGAAAAATAAAATAATATGATGATTTTTCGAGAGCACTAAACATAACTATTTTTTCCTATTAGCTTCTTACGGAGACTATAATTGTCACCCTACAAAATTAGCTCATAGGAAAAATAACGGAATGAATCATATAAATAGACCTTTATGTGTAAAAAGGTTGTCATTGCCGTAGGGGATCCTAAAGGAATAGCAAGTGCATTAGAATCCCCTGGGGGATCGTAGTGGAATAGCAAGTTCTTTTCGATCCCCTGGGGGATTGAAATTGGGGATCCAAGTGGAATACCCGACTTTTACAAGTGTTGGCTCGCACGGTAGGTATGATTCAAGATTTGAGATCTACTGATAAGTCAATACAAAATCCATATTCCCATCGATTTACATTTGGTAAAAAAATGGAACTCAAACCAAGGATATTTTTGGCACTCACATGTATATGCTGATAAAGCTCAGGTTTTATTTAATTTACTTTCGCTCATTGTTGAGAGTTTCTCAAAATTAATTATCAATGTCACTGATTTATTGGAGAGGTACTTATAAGATCGAATTTTTTTAAGGATGTTTTATGTATTTACATCAATCATAGGCTCTTTGTTCACACTTACATTATTTCTCATATTTACCTACTTGTCACATTTTACTAGGTGGCATTTTTCAACAATTACTGTCTATCGTTCGCAGGCAAGGAGCACGTGTGCCGTTTCATAGGCTGCGGTAGAAATGCCAGATTTAATTATGTTGTGATGCAGCTGCAAGGAAGGAACTTGGCCGAGCTCAGGCGAGCACAGCCTAGGGGAGCCTTCTCACTATCCACCACACTTAGGTGAAAATTCATTATGTTAACTGAACAGGTTTTATACTGACTACTGATTTTTCACTCTTATCTTGTCTAAGTTGGACTTACAAAACTACATATATACATATATGAACGATGATTTCGATATTTGAGTGATAATATTTATTCCAAGCTGCAAGTAAACGATTGCAATAAATAAATATTTTCTTACATTTCTTACATACTTAGTTATGTAAATTGCACCAAAATCATCTACAGTTCACGCATAATACAAGATGTTGTTTTAGAGGTAATGACGAGGCTGATAGGTTGGCTAAGCGTGCAATAACAGACAGAGTAGATTATCAAATAAAACCTTTTTACTCAGAAGTTCTTCCAAAATTTAAAATAGACTGCTTTGATACATGGAAAGAACACTTTGATCTTCTGTCACTAATAAAAGGTATTTGGTACAAGACTATACAGAGGGAGCCTCCTCATGTACCTTGGTGTACAAGCAACCATACAAGCAGAAAATACATTGTACTTCTACATAGACTGCGTTCCGGACACATTCCGTGCAACAAGTTTGCATACCTAATGAAAAAAATTTAATCACCAAATTGTGTTAAAAATCGCAGGGAAAGACATCTTTTGATGCAACATTTGCACCTGAATGCATCTGACATAGGAGTTTTCCAAACAATCCTGTCGAACCCTATGTCAGCGGCTGCAAAGCTAGTCTGTGGCATGGTAGCAGTTGATAATACCAATTAATGTTAATTAGTTCTAAGTTAAGTTAAGTTATAATTTATAAGTTAATGTATGTTTTTAGGGTACAATGGGACTGGCATACTTCGTAAAAGTCCCCAAATAAAATAAAAGAAAAAAAAAGATGTTGTTTACTGGATGCTCGATACTTCGATGCAATCGCATGCATCATGTCTTCGTGACTAAAGTTTCGGCACGCTATTGGTGCGTTCCAAATAAGCATTTTTAGCCATAAATATCAAAATTTTTAGCATCTCTGCGTTTCATTAGCGGTGATGCTAGTTTTTCTTGCTGGTTGTCATGCGTTTCATTTAAGAATTTTTAACACGAAATGCTAGCATCAAATACCCATGTTAATAGATGGGTCCTCTGATACCACTTTTTGACAGCTTTCAAATTTGACGTTTGGAATCTTTTTTTCATGAATCAAAGAGGACTTTCAGCGGATTTAAAAAAATCATTGAAAGATATTTATAGTATTAGCCAATTCTGATTAATATTATTAGAAATTTTAAGTGGCTGGATTAAGTAAGTAGGTGAGGTGTCAAAATTCAGCACAAAAAATCAGTACCTTCCGTTTCATTTGTAACAATTAGCGCGGCAAAAATGTCAACATTTCTTATAAGAAACGCAAAACGGGGCAACATCAGATGTTAGCCTCAGAAAGTAGCAGTGCTTTATCTGGAACGCAGGGTATGATAGCCGTTTTGACAGCTGTCATCCCCTAAGTTTATCCGTCAGTTTTGACAAATACACTACGGGGATGACAGCTGTCAAAACGGCCATCATAGCGTGGCGCAACTTTAGTTTGTCGATGAAAAATTAGCGAACAGTGGGCTCCGGGTTATTTTTACAATCACAATGGATCTGTCCTTCTTTTCAGACTTGGCATTCAAATACTGAAAGCGATAGATTCAATACACTCGGTCGGATTCCTACATAGAGATATTAAGCCTGTGAGTATTTTTTTTTTTATTTTATGTATGATAAATTGCTTTGAATAATGCTGTGAACATAAAAGAAATGTTCGGTTTGCAGAGTAACTTTAGCGTCGGTCGTCACCCGTCGAACTGCCGCAAAGTGTATATGTTGGACTTTGGTTTGGCGCGGCAGTACACCACAAGTGCCGGGGCAGTTAGACCTCCTAGGGCTGCTGCTGGCTTTAGAGGTATGTCAAAGCATTATAGCATACATTAAGCTTAACTTCTAATCCGCTCTAAACACATCACGATTCGCGTCACACTGTCGAAATATTGGTGTAATTTAATTAAATTATATTGTCTGTCTACATAAGTTATTAGCGATGGATGAATGTAGCGAGGAAGAGGTACAATAATAGATATAATTTAATCAAGTTAACAATGCGATTCAAATAAGAATAGGAAAGCCAATGACCTCCATCTGTCAAATGTCGCTTGAAAAGTATAGTTTGCAAAAAAAAAACATATTCTCAACAACAACGGTGTACTTGTTTTAGTTTGTTTGAAACATTTTACTTTGTTTAAAAATGTCTTAAATATTTTTTTTCTTACTTCGTTTGAATTTAATTATCTTGTCATAATTAGTTTTTTAAAACCATACCATGACCTTTTTTATTTTTTATAATCATTATTATTTCCATTGATTCTGATTAATGTTTTTTCTCACTCAGTGTTAACAAATGCATATTATTAAAAATCTGATGGTTTTATTTCTCTTAATCTTAGTAAAAAAAAATATTTAAAAAATCTGATGTTTTTCTCACAAAATCTTAGTAAATAAATTTTATTAAAGAAAAACTTTTTTTTTGCTCACCCTACCTAACTGGTTTGAATCGACAGTCAAACGTCACAATATGGCGCCAGACCTGTCCTATTCTTAGTGGAATCGTATAGTATTGTCTGTCCACATAAGCTATTAGCGATGGATGAATGTCGCGTCACTGAATAAGTTTTGTGTGTGTGTAGTATGTAACTGAATAAGTGAGGAGGAGGTACAATACCTTTGCGCGAGACAACTTCAGAGCGGTTTAAAAGTTTGGCGCAGTCTGTACCTTATACACGTACACTCTGCACCGTGTAAAATCTTGTAGATAAAAGTTGTATTCAAAGTTCTATACAGTGTACGTGTACACGCAAGTATCCACCAGCGCTGGGACAGATAGTACACTCTGTATGCGACAGTGTACTCAACAATATTCATTACCCGTTACGATTGTAATAGTCATTTCGTACTATTCGCAACGTTGTAACCAAATCAGAAACGTTTCTGTTCCTATACACTTCGACAACACCTTGACAGTCAAAACATAACGCAGCGGTAACAATTTGGTTTTGGTTAAAATATTTGTAAATAGTGCGATACGGCCCCAGATCTCGCAAGTTCACAATGTATGTTACACACTGGGCACTGCAACGGTAACAGTCCTTCTGACCACCCAGAGAAGCTCACACAAATGAGCTGTTATTGAAGTATCTCACTCAACAGATTAATGTAAAACGGGCCAACTATGCTGAGGAGCATCCAATATATATTACTTTTTATTATTGACTAGCTTTCCATTGTTATTGTTTTCCCGTGGGAATTTTATATTTTCCCGTAGGAAAAATAATTTTGTAGCCTGTTATTTATATTTACGAGCTCGGATAATAAATTTTATAGAAATTGGAGCAGATTTTAAATATTTTACATAAAAACTTTCAATCCCTATTTTGCACCCTAAGGGGGTGAATTCCAATAAACCATGAGACACATGTTCAATAAAATATTTTTAAGAGCATAAATCTCAAGTTTTATCAAAATCGTTGCTAAATTAAAGATTTTTCCATACAAACTTGCAAATCCTATTTCATCCCTTTAGGGTAATTTTTTTTTAAATACCTTCTTAGTGTGCGTCCGCATTTTGAATCAAAACAACTGTCCAAATTTCACGTTTCTACCATTAGCGGTTACGGCTGTGCGTGCGGCTGTAGATGGGAACATCTCCTTTCATGCACGGTTATTTTTTTATCACTTTTTTAAAAAAAATTAGGGACACTTCAGGACACATCCATTATTATATAAAAAATAAAGAAAATTAAAAAAATATTTCAAAACATAAAAATCTCTACTAATGCTACTCTCAACTAGTGCAGCATTTTATGGATTTTTTAGAAAATTAATATAAAATTAGGTAAGTGAGTAATTTTTTTTATTCGTATTTAAATCATTCTAATACCATGTCGTGAAGCGTCCTTTAAATTTTCCAGGGTGATAAAAAATAACCGTGTATACACGGTGTTTCATAATAACCAATAAATAGTCAATTCTTTATCGAAAACTAATTATTAAATTGTGTTTACCCGTGATGTCATTCAACCCAATTTTTTTATGTAAATCATAGACACGATGATGGTACTGTGATATACATGAAAATTTTGGGTTGAATGACATCACGTGTAAACACATTTTAATAATTAGTTTTAGATAACGCATTGATTATTTATTGGTTATTCTGAAACACCGTGTAGATAGATAGATACCCACAAAATGCACCTAGGTATGTTGAATAAGTACGAGTTGGTTGACATGTCAAAGACAATGCACCCTCTTTCCCTTTCACCAGGAACGGTCCGCTACGCGTCCATAAACGCCCACAAGAACAAGGAGATGGGACGGCATGACGACCTGTGGTCGTTGTTCTACATGCTGGTGGAGTTTGTCAACGGGCAGCTGCCCTGGAGAAAGATTAAAGACAAGGAGCAGGTATTAACATCATGGATGGCTGTTTAGCGCTATTATTGTATACCTACCTAAGCATATGTCAAGATCACTTCCATTTTTTAGGGTTCCGTAGCCAAATGGCAAAAAACGGAACCCTTATAGATTCGTCATGTCTGTCTGTCTGTCTGTCCGTCCGTCCGTATGTCACAGCTTTTCTCCGAAACTATAAGAACTACAATGTAGAAACTTGGTAAGTAGATGTATTCTGTGAACCGCATTAAGATTTTCACACAAAAATAGAAAAAAAGCAATAAATTTTGGGGGCTCTCCATACATAGAACTAAAACCCAAATTTCTTTTTTTTCATCAAACCCATACGTGTGGGGTATCTATGGATAGGTCTTCAAAAATTATATTGAGGTTTCTAATATCATTTTTTTCTAAACCGAATAGTTTGCGCGAGAGACACTTCCAAAGTGGTAAAATGTGTGCCCCCCTCCCCCTCCCCTGTAACTTCTAAAATAAGCGAATGATAAAACTAAAAAAAAATATATGATGTACATTACCATGTAAACTTCCACCGAAAATTGGTTTGAACGAGATCTAGTAAGTAGTTTTTTTAATACGTCATAAATCGTACGGAACCCTTCATGGGCGAGTCCGACTCACACTTGGCCGGTTTTTTATTTACACAAGTTTTTTTTTAGTTACAAAAAAATTGTGTGTGCTTGTTCAGACAAGCAAACTGAACAACTTTCACTATGGGACCAACTTTGAAATGGCAAAAAAAAATCAGCTGTTCCATATAAATGTTCAACATTCACTGAACCTAGATGTATGGAACAGCTGATTCTTTTTGCGATTTCAAAGATGGTCCCATAGTGAAAGTTGTTCAGTTTGCTTGTTTGAACAAGCACACAATTTTTTTTAGTAACTATGATATCATAGTGCAAGACGAAAAATACGATTTCCGGTCAGATTTTTGATCATTTGTTCATGATTTAATGATGACATCATTGAAATTATGCCAATATAGTGATGATATCATTGGAGATCGGTAATACGAAATGCAGCATTTCATGACTTCTTTTTCTCAAATTTATACCATGTCATACAATGAAAGATCCATAATTGGCCCGCAGGTCGGTCTAATGAAGGAGAAATACGATCACCGCCTCCTACTCAAACACCTGCCCTCGGAACTGCGTCAATTCCTAGAACACGTCCAGCGGCTAGAGTATGCCGACGCTCCGGACTACGCGATGCTTCACGCGTTGCTCGAGAGGTGTTGCAAGCGACGGGGCATAAGGGACGCCGATCCTTATGATTGGGAGAGAGATGTGAGTACAGAACTTTGGACTATATACATTAGTTAGTATTAATATGGTCTAGGAAAATAGTGGAGTGTAAGTGCTCTTGATGTAATTGGTTAGCGGACAGAATACTGCAATATACACTTGTAAGTTACGTGTTGCTTACTTAGCTCCACAGACGTATAAAGGGAAGCAGTTACAGAAGCGGTTACTTTCACTCCAAAGTGACATGATATATCGCTATTTCTGTTTTTCGTCTATGGCGATACTAACGCACACATTAACATTTCCGAAGCCGTGGCAGACGCCACGTGGACGCCATGTTTAGCTTTGTCAAAATAAGAGACAAATGGCGTCGTGACATTGTGTTATGATGTTTTGTTTTGTGATTATAAATAAAAATAACTGCTAATCGGACAAGAACAATGGTAGAGTGCTGTACCCCGAAGTGTTCTAACGCATCATATAATAAAACTCCAGAAATTACAATATAATTAAATTAATATTGTTTGTGTGTGGGTAAAAGTTTACATGTGGTAAAGTTGCCACGCTTTTTGAACGATACGTTTAGTCTGCTTCCCTTATACGTCCGTGCTTAGGTCTAAGTGATAATCAATAAATGCCTGATTAAGCTATAATTTACTTTCATAAACCGCGTAATGTGTGAGGATCCTATTTATCTACACCGGGAGTTACTGCCACTGATCATCAAATTAAAGCAACAATTTAACTTTAACTTATATACTCGTATATATTCTGATCAAAATTAATTACACGGAATTATGAAATTTCCCAAACACTGTCACGTACACTCTAGTGGGCCTTGGTACACTATACTCTGATACATGCGTGCACACGAAGCAAAAACTTTGCTTTTGCTTCGTGTGCGTGCATAAATTAATAATTTCATATTCAGACACATTCAGCCAAATACATAAAGTGCATTTTACATTATTACATAAGTAAAAGAGACAAAATACTGCAAAATGCACTGGTGATGACAACACTTCATGATTTATGATTTATTTCGTTACATTTTTCTACCAATTGCGAAAAATACTGGATTAAGCACCCGACATAGTACATTTATTAAGTATTCAAATTATCGAATTATAGACACTTATTACGTAAAGGTAAAATTAGATTGTTATCTTTGCAGGCGTGGTTATATTAGATGAGATGCAATAAAGGAGTTTAATATACGTTAAGAGGTATATACAAGTGTATATATTTAAGTTTGTATAATGTGGGATTTTGCCAAATTCCTCTGTGGTCATTAATATGAAAATGTCGATATATTATGAAGTAGTTAAAATAACACAGATTCTTAACTTATTTAGTTAATATTAATTTATATGACCAAACGGAATAATTCCATCTGAAAGCTCAATTTTCCGGTTTGTGAAAGTTTGCAATATCTTTCCCGTCTGGAGCAATACGGGGTTAATTTTCGTATGAAAAATATCGACAATCTCATAATGAAATACCATATACATATTAGTTTTCTATTAGAATTTAGTACGACTAAGTTCACACAACAATTTCATTTGTAATAATATAATGCATCTCTCTTATCTCTCTGTCTCAGTGAATGTCTGACGATTTGCTAATTTGTATATATTATATACATAATATTGTGTATTTATAATACACTTGTGAATAATCTATGTTGTTTTTAATGAAATATGTTCATTTAAAAATTGGAATGAATTATTAGTGATGCTGATTTCCTCTTGGTTTGAAAATGTGTTTTAAATATGTTATGTTTTAATTAAATGTTTATAAAAACATAGGTATAATAGAAATAGAAATAATAAAGGAATTAAAAAGTATAGAAAATGACTGTGTTATCGATCAGCGAAAAATTACGAATGTCAGAAAGAGACCGTTGTCGAGCTCACATCCATCTCTCTCTGTGCAGGCCGTATCTGTGTCGCGGACTCGCGCCGCGGTCCACCCTACGCCCGATCACGCTTTGCCGACAGACACACAACCGGACAATGTAAGTATCGTTTACATCCACCATTACAGAATAACATTCACTATAATAGTCTCCCACTACTGTGCATTGAATAGGGAAGCGGACCATTGTTTTCTTTAATGTTCATCTGATTATTTTCAGAAAAAAAGGCTTTTCTCGTTTTTCCCTAGTAAATAAAATATACGCCTTATTGAATTTATTCCTGGATTTTACATGAAATAAGTACTCAATTACAGCTGGGGCATATATGGCCTTATTCATAAAAATATTAAGCAATGTTTAAGTTAAATAATGTTGCTGTCACTTTCAATCTCATTACAAAAGTAAGGACATCAAAAGAGACAGCAACATTACTTAACTTAAACATTGCTTAAATATTTTTATGAATAAGGCCAATACCTTTTAAGTGAGTACTATAGTAAATTTTCGCACCGAGCAAAAAGTAATTTATAGACCGGCTATGCGATGTTCACTGGCTTGCAAAAGGGGTAGCGCTTTTTTTTGTGTTCTGATGAATTAACAGCTCGTTTACTTATTGAGATATTGGTAATGCTGGCAGACCCGCCGCCGCCTGGAGACGGAAATGACCACGGCAATTGCCACAGAGACGAACCTGGTCAAAGACAAGAACGCGGATAAGCGGACGCCTGCCAAGCAGGCGCCGCACCACCTCAACGGATACGTGAGTCACAGATTAGATAATAGTGCGTGACTTACTCTACGTAGTGCGTGAGTGTTCATCGTCTGTGGCTGTTAAAAAAACTGTTGAACGGACAATACGCTGCCGTGCACGCGTAGCACAAGGATTGCTAGAGTATTTTCTCGGCTTATTTCTCTACACCGAAATGTCACTTTAGGGTCACAGTAGGGAATGAGATAGCTATTGTTTGGTGTCGAGAAAGTGACAGTTAATGATAGACATATTTATCTCGGGGTCCCTGTGCTACACGCGCTGTCTTGTCTCTAGTACATTCGCATTTACAAAAAGTGACAAAGATATCTCACTTTTTCTTTGGCTCTCGATCAATCAGGGCGCCAAAAAATAGAAACTCAAGTTTAATGAACATCCTGTGGTAGACATTCGCTTGAAACGATTGTGTCTTTTGTGAGTTACCTTACCGTGAAAGAATAAAAGTGGATCAATAATTCATACACTTCAATTTAATAATGTTTCGCTGCGTGCGTTATCGCTATCGGTTAGTAAGGTGCGAGTTTTACAGAAGAGACGTGGCGCGGTCGTGTGGTGAAGGCGAATAGTCAAAGAAACAATATAATGTCGCTTTTGACAATACTGGCGGGAAGTCGCTTGGAGGCGCGGGCACAATTGGGATGATGACTGAATTCAAATTTTTACGTCTCGTCATTAAATATTAAAATACCGTGGAAAAAGATGCAGTCCTGTGAAATCAGAATTAAAATCGGCTTAGAAATACATTAGATACAAGCATTTTAAGTTGTTAATTTGAAGGCGATTAGACAGAGAGATCCGACATCAACCGTGACGTCATAGGTGAGTACGGTCATATAAACTCCTTGTAAATTGCCGTTTTGCTAGAAAGAGATGGAGAAAACTCTTTAATACCTTATATCTTGGTTGTTTTTATAGTTATTCGAAAAGCGATTTTTCTTTCTGTTTATTATATGAATAAGCTTCTATTAAAGCAAGAAAATTTTTTTAGTCATCTAGCCTATTCTCCTTATGACATAAACGACGCTATGTTACGTTATATTGAGGTTTATATTGCGTTTCTTTGACTATTTGTATTCGTATAAAGGCTGCGTCAAACCAACTGCGTGCGCGTGACGTGACGTGTGCTTGCGCGGGATATTCTAGTTTTTATTTAATGTGGAAGTCATTATTGCATCTTTGATAAAAATAACCTAAAGAGATAAGTAATATTTTTAATCACGGAAACTACATACAAGCGGAAAACTTCGACCTGTCACGGGAACCTTATCTTGAATAGATAGATTATAGTGCGTGCACGCGCACGCAAATGATCTGCTCCACGCTTAAACCGTGCCTTAGGTAATTCACACGTCACGCTCTACTCGGCCGGCATACTATGCGTTTGTAATAAGGACAATTTGTTTTTTTTAACATCTCTGTTAACACAGATTAAAAAAAAATTCTGAAATATTTTTTTGGAATATTACTAACAAACTACTTTCAGACTTCAGTGTGTGCATTATTTCTGTTACTTGTTGTTTAGCGTTTAAAATTAATATTTGAAGAGAGCATTGATTACTCGATTATGTTATAAATAGCATTTAGTAATTCTATATTTTCCAACAGTAAAAAAAAAACTTTTAAAGTTTTATTGAATAATTACATTTAGTAGTGTACCGTTTAAGCGTGATACATTAACAAACAAATTTTTAATACTTTTTTCAAGTTTATTAAACTTTGCAACAAAAAATATATACTACCTATACAAAGTGTCTCGTCTCCAAATATAACCAAAATTGTTTTAGAGGCTTAGCCGTGAATTTAGCAGATTAACAAGCAGTTACTATTTTACACTTGACATTCAATCTAATATTAGTGGAAAGAAGCGATGTCCAGTTTAGTATGAGAAATGCGTTGTCGGTTTGTTTGTAGCCATGTGTTATGTTATGTTCGCAGTCTAGCACAGACAAGCCGACCGCTGACAAGGAGGCTGAACCTAGGACTACGCCCGCTCCTTCGCCGGACAGACATGCCAAGGTAACTTTTTTGATTTAACACATTTTTTTTTTTAATACATAGTTAACTCTCCACAGACTCGTGGTCCGTGCCTTTTTCATTTTTTTAGGTTTCTTTTTGATCCATTTTATATAATATTAAATTATATTAAGACTTACGACTACTCTTATTTTAATGTGAGTTGCGCAACTCAATCAAATTAGCTTAGTTTAAAATTTTATATACACGGTTATTTTTTTATCACCCTGGTTATTCTAAGGGTGGCTTCAGGACACGGTAGAAGAATTATTTAACCATTAATAATAAAATTTACTCACCTGTTTAATTAGATATTTATTATCTAAAATATCCAAAAAATACTGCACTGGTATGGACACTGAGTGAAGTTGTAGGCAAAACATTGAATGAACGCGAACTGGCAACAGCGTCGCCGATTCAAAGTCATCACTGAGTTGATCACAATTTCACCTTCCTACTTTACGGGCTTACTTAGGACCGGCAAAACAAAGTTTTTAAAGAAAACAAACAGTACTAGGTAGGTATTACGGTTATAGTAGGTTGTTTTGGCGTAGTTAAAAAATTGGAATCAACTTTAAATACTTACCTACCTAGGAAACAATTTAAATCAACTTTAGTTCTAATAACAAAAGAGTTCTAAATTTAAAGGAAGTCCTCTAACTCATACATAGTCGTGCACGTTTAAAACTATACATGACCACAACAACATATCACTTTGGTTAGTGTTTAACGTCTCGAAATGCAGTTTTCGCTTCCAAGTCTTACGTTTGTGGGTTCACTTTCTTACACCAAACACTTAATTTCACTTCACAAGTAAAAGTCTACGGTCTACCGGAGTAAGGTCTGTGTATTCGCGAGATGTGTTAACTTGAAACTAAAATTCCGAATGCGCCCGATTGCCGCGCGTCAGGCGCGGGCGCGACACGTTCACACGCGCCGGGATCATAGGCGAACTAAAGCCGGCCGACTCGTGCCGACTGCCGACAAGCGACAGCAAACAACAAAACGCCGCCGCCGGCGCTCGGCGCCGGCGCCGACTGTCTCTGTCTTTCACTATTGTAGTGTCTAGTGCAATAATAACTCTTATTTCAAACGAGTTGTAGATTGATCTTGCTTGAATTAATAATGCGACGTTGCCGCATTTTCCTAAGCCCGTAGTAGTAAATGCTTTATTCATTCATAATCTTACCTTATCTTGTAGTAAACAAGAACAATGTCTATAATTTAATATTATTGGCGGATAACATTTAAAAAATATAACCACATGTTTTCTTTATTGATATGAGTCGTCTAGCGTCTACCGAGCTGCCTCTAAAATTTTCCAGTATGATAAAAAAATAACCGTGTATACACATACACATATACACATCATGGATATATAAATACTTATTTTTTTTTATATCTGTATTATCCTTATTGTACGAGTGTTCTTAAGTAACCTATGCTAACATTTCCCTATTTATGCCTATGTATTCACTTCGGGTTCCAGGGTTGATGTTTGTTATTACACCAAGGTCGCTGCGCTTGATAGGGCTCTGAGCATAATTTTTTCATTATATTCTACCACCTCTTCATCTGTTGCTGTACTGGGATGGGCAATGAGACGTCTATTTGCGTCGTCCTCCTTCAGCTCCCGGTAGAAGTAGGTGCAGGATACTGTGTGTCTCGTTATGGCAACCACCGCGTGGGGAACACTATCATGGACAGGGTTCTTCCTTTCTGCTCCTCTGAGCACAACCACGTGATCGTATGTTAGTCCTTGTGCTTCATGGATCGTCAGCAATCTGGATTGAGATCCGGTACCAAACCCATCCCTCCCATACGCTTCTTTCTCGTCTTGAGTAAAGGTAAGGAAGAGGGTATTTTGGTCGCCCCTTCGTAGTACCGCTTCAGATGCCATTTTGCATGTCATGGACCTTAGCACTTGCCGTGATGTGTAAATGCCCTCGTAGATGTTTTGGAGGGCGTACACTACATCCAGCGGACTTCGGTGTGTGCAGAGAAGCTTTTCTGTTATCGACGTAATGGCGGCAGGGCTTCCATAACACATCTCGAACAAGTTATCTCTGTCTATGAAGGGGATCTGATTCGTGTCAGTCATCAGTACCAATTCTCTTGCCCCGGTCAGCCTTGCTGCCATGACAATAGCTCCAAAATGAACTAGTAGAGCTTCATCCACCAAAAGGCGCTTTGATGTTCCCACCCCATTGATGAGGACCGAGGCAATGGTTCTTACTTTCCCCCTCACGACCGCCCCAAATCGAGTCGTCACTTTGTCCGACAGTTCTTTTGCCGTCTCGAGTGTGCTAGTGATTATCATGTCTTCCTTCATTTGGAAGTTGTTGAGGAGCCACGTAGTCTTCCCGCACCCCGGCACACCGTCCACCCATCTGATCGCCAGTTTACCCCATGGTTCGGAGACCCAAGTTCCGCTCATGGCTTCTGCCATTTCTAGAATTCGGTCCTCCAACATAAAACGGGTGCACCTGGCAATTACCACTATTGGGTCCTCAATTGGTGTGCAGAATGTGAGGACTCCCCTTTCCTCAGTCGCTACATGATCCACTAGCACCATGCCCGCCGTGGCACTGTACGCCGCCATTTGCCTTTTATCTATAGGGTGAGTTCCCGCCACCACAGTTCCGGTGTCGTTGTTATAGACCACAGCCCTCGCCCCTTCCAGGAGCTCCCGCAATAACATGCGGGCGTTTATCTGAAATGCTTCCAGTATCTTGCTACAGGTGGTGTGTTTTACCTGCAGCGTCGTCCGCAGTGTCTCCACGTACTCCAGATAGGCGTTGACTAGGTCGTCTCCGTCCCGATCAGTTATTATTCTGGTTGGCGGTCTCACCCTTCCCATGTCTGCAACTGTGGTTTTTGTTGAGGAAATCGTTTTATATTTGGGGTCTACGTTCGTTAGTGTCTCGCCACCCGTCCTCCTAGGATGAGCTTGGCCCAGGGCAATACATATTCCCCTGACGAGGTCGTCTGTCGGGGATTGTCTTTGTGATTGGAGGCATCTTCTTTCGTTTGCTTCTTGCACCGCCTCCTCATGTTGCCTTTCTGCCCTAGCTGAGCCACTTTCCGTCAGTTCATCGCGTGGAGTCTGCTCATGTTCTTTAAGTAGAAAGTCGAGGTTTTGGCCTCTCCCCTCGTATACGATTATTTTGTGTTTTCGGGAGGCCTCTAATAAGGGTGTGTAATCGGATACATTCCCTTTCTCGAGATCCGCCTTCATGACATCCACGCTGATGACTCTCGGGTCTCCAACCAGGTTTAACAGTAGTTCCCCCGCCCTGGTGAAAGATGACTTATCAATGTCCCAGTCCAGGAGTAGGATCGACTTGTTCCTGGAACGCACGATCCGGCATTTCTGCCCTGCAAGCATCACCTCGGGCATTGCGTCAAAAACCTTCCTTTTGATGGTCGTCCTGGTAGTGCTTCCTTTTAGCAGGACTGCTAAGCCTGGTGATATCGCAACGTCCTTCCTTGTTCTGGACATGCAGAAACTAATGCCAATCCTTTCTCCTGCACTGTCCATGAACAACGCTACACCCCTTGTGAGTAGACCTACTGCTCCTTTTTCTCCGCCGCTCAACCACTGCTCTTGCGTAATATTTGGGGCAACGTAAGTTTCCTGCATTCGTGGCGCCACAATAACCGAATCTCCATCACCTCCCTGCGCTGGTGGAGTACAGTTTTTATTTCGTTGTGTCGCCACATCGGCCACTGCTTCTATAAACTGCACCACAAATGGTTTTGCCGTTTTATCCATCAGTAGCTCATGGATGTTATCTTTACTTATTACTATCTTACCTAGTCTATGTTCTAAATCATGGCGGGCACTAGCGAATCTGGGGCAGTCCAGGATCACGTGCCATACCGATTCAATCTCCCCAGGGTCACATTCACAGTATGGATTGTCCTTTAGTTTGAATCGGTACAGATATTCTGCGAACCCCCCGTGTCCCGTGAAGACTTGTACCAGACGAGATGATGGCTTTTCCTTTCTAACCCAGCTGTATGCTTTTGCCTGATCTGGAAAAAAACATTTTGTCACTCCCCCTGTAGAAGAGGTCACGTGTCTGTCCTGCCATTTTCGGACTGTCTCCTCCCTTATTTTATTCCTCACGAACGACACGGGGATCTCACAGTAGTCCCGCGTTCCATCTACCGCCCTCGCAGCTTTTTTGGCTAATTCGTCCGCTCTTTCGTTTCCCACTGTGCCCACGTGTGCTCTTAAGGGCCCATGGCGCGAAAAATAGCAAAAAGGCCGTTGGCGTTTTTGATATTTTACGTTAACGTTCCAGTTAACTGACCGGGAAAAAATAAATTTAAATTCTTAAATTATGTGTTTACACAATCACCGTCACCATTTTTCAAATTTACATACCATTTCGTTAAAAAATAGCTTCCATTTTACTTAAAATTTAGGTTACACCCACATACCGTTCGTGATTTTTAGCTTCATTAATTAACCCTATTATATTTTAGTTTAACAAATATATAGAACAAAGGTGAGCATAACACTGACACCGTGGTATTTTTTTAAATTATCGTACATTGATTTTTATATGAATTTTTTAACATACATTTATCGATTTTCTTACAAATACTTGGCTCGGGCGCGTCGAAATTCAGTGTGCAATCAAGACTCGAAGTGAGAGCACGTCGCTTTGAGCTAGCTCCCGGTTACGTAATTATTTGTGTATGTATACGACGCGAAGTCCTACGGAGTAATCGGAGAAGTTGATAACTAACAATTTTATTATTTGTGGCTGCCGTACGAAAAACCTTCAACCTTTTTACAAGCTTTTATTTATTCTTTGCATGTTCGGGTCTAATCTTGCGAGTTAAATTTGACTCACTTCCCGGTTTCCGATTAAGCTGAAATTTTGCATGCATATGTATAAATATATTATGATGACGACATGGAGCTGATCTGATGTTGGAGCTGAAAGGTGGCCATAGGAACTTCGCAATAAAACGACATAGTCCCATCGAGTTTGAGCTCGTTTGATTCGTATTGACGAGAACTTTGATCCTATATGGTAACCAGGGTCTGATGCTGGATCTGGAAGGTTGCCATAGGAACTCCGCAATCAAACAATGCAACCCCATCGAGTTTAGGCTCGTTTGATTCGTATTGACGAGTACTTTGATCCTATATGGTAACCAGGGTCTGATGCTGGATCTGGAAGGTGGCCATAGGAACTCCGCAATCAAACAATTCAACCCCATCGAGTTTGGGCTTGTTTGATTCGTATTGACGAGTACTTTGGTCCTATATGGTAACCAGGGTCTGATGCTGGAACTGGAAGGTGGCCAGAGGAACTCCGCAATCAAACAATTCAACCCCGTCGAGTTTAGGCTCGTTTGATTCGTATTGACGAGTACTTTGGTCCTATATGGTAACCAGGGTCTGATGCTGGAACTGGAAGGTAGCCATAGGAACTCCGCAATAAAACGACACAACCCCATCAAGTTTGGGTTTGTTTGATTCGTATTGACGAGTACTTTAGTCCTACATGGTAACCAGGGTCTGATGCTGGAGCTGGAAGGTATCCATAGGAACCCCGCAATAAAACGACACAATCCCATCAAGTTTGGGCTCGTTCGATTCGTATTGACGAGTACTTTGGTCCTATGTGGTAACCAGGGTCTGATACTGGAACTGGAAGCTGGCCATAGGAACTCCGCAATAAAATGACACAACCCCATCAAGTTTGGGTTTGTTTGATTCGTATTGACGAGTACTTTGGTCCTACATGGTAACCAGGGTCTGATGCTGGAGCTGGAAGGTAGCCATAGGAACTCCGCAATAAAACGACACAATCCCATCGAGTTTGGGCTCGTTTGATTCATATTGACGAGTACTTTGGTCCTATGTGGTAACCAGGGTCTGATGCTGGAGCTGAAAGGTAGCCAAAGGAACTCCGCAATCAAACAACGCAACCCCATTGAGTTTGGGCTCGTTTGAATTGTATTGACGAGTACTTTGGTCCTATATGGTAACCAGGGTCTGATCCTGGAACTGGAAGGTGGCCATAGGAACTCCGCAATCAAACAACGCAACCCCATCGAGTTTGGGTTCGTTTGAATTGTATTGACGAGCACTTTGGTCCTATATGGTAACCAGGGTCTGATGCTGGAGTTGGAAGGTGGCCAAAGGAACTCCGAAATAAAACGACGCAACCCCATCGAGTTTGGGCTTGTTTGATTCGTATTGACGAGTACTTTGGTCCTATATGATTTTTCTTGATGAGTACTTTGAGCCTTGCCTAGATAATATCCATACGCAACCCCATCAATTCCTTTTGTGCGACCTTCCCCAATTTAGGTGTCAAATGAAAGAGCTTGAATTGTAGAATGAATTGTAGAACATAGTATATTCTGAAAGACAATCTAATACAAGATAACCGCCGTCACAAATTGACAGATTATTTTTATGTACAATCCCCACAATATTGGTCTGTATATGGGGTATCAAATGAAAGTTCGTAAAATACAGTACACCATGTAAAAAACTAAAACAAGATGGCCGCTATCACAAAAGATTTTTAAAAACAAGCTTTTATTTTAATGCCCTAAAAAAAGAAAATAAACTAATTTATTTTTTTATTACAATCTAGGGAATGGCTTCAATGCACTAAAAAGTGCGTTGAGCACAAGAAAATATTCATTTCATATTTGTTTATTACTAAATTATTATATGTATATTACTTATATAAATTAATTTGTAGATACAACTAACAATAAAGAACTCGGTAGTCATTAAAATATTTCGTATTATTTGAGTAATTAATTTTAAAAAAGTTTTTTTAAAAACAAGCTTATATTATAATGCCTTAAAAGAGGAAAATAAACTTTAATTTATTACAAGATATATTTTCTTATAAAAATATAAAAGCTTGTCCCGAGAATTAGGATAAACAATAAAACAATTTAACTCGATTATTATCTTTATTTTTTGTAATAAATAACAGCATTGTAATAAATTTTGTACAGCATTGTCATACACACATGACAATGCTGTGCAGTTCTGAAATTTAAATGCATATATGATCCCTTTTTTGAAAAACTCGATTTCGTTATAACTGCTGCCTCACGGAAACTCGGTGTCCTGAACAAGGTGCGTAGGTATTTTGCGCCGGACCAACTATGCCTGTTGTATAAAACTCAGCTCGACGAAACTCAACTCAGGTCTTGCGTGGAATATTGCTCGCACTCCGGCTCCGCTCAGTACCTCCTCGGTGCTCTGGACAGATTGCAGCGTCGCGCTATTCGAATAATTGGCGATGTAGAGGCAACTAACACCCTCGAGCCTCTACAACTTATAAGTGACATCGCCTCTCTTAGCGCCTTTTACCGAATGTTCCACGAGGAATGCTCTGAGGAGCTCTTTAACCTTATCCCTCCCTCTCCATTCCTTAACAGAAACACGCGTAAGGGTCTACGGAGTCATCCTTACATTGTATCCTCCTTTTCACACCGTATCAAGAAATTCCAAGATTCCTTCTTCTTTTTTTTATTGCTACTAAGTTGGCAAAAAAGCAAACTGCCCACCTGATGTTAAGTGGTAACAGTCACCTATAATACATGTGTCTCGTGTGACATTCGCAGTAAAACTGCAACCCCCACAAGGGCCACAGTGTACGTTGCCAACTTGTGACTTAAGATGTAAAGTCACGGTACCCAGTAATTTCAGTACCATATCTTACCATTCAAACCGGAACACAGCAATGCAATCACTGCTGCTTTGCGGCAGAAATAGGGAAGACGGAGGTACCCAAGCACACGACCTTGGGACAGAGTCTCCCTCCGGTAAGTCTTCTGTCGTTCATCCCACACTTGGAATTCTCTACCTGCGCACGTGTTTCCTCCATCCCACAACATGGGTTCCTTCAAAAGAGGTGTGAAAAACATCTTTTAGGCCGGCAAGGGGCGGGCAGGTTAGATAGTGGATGTCCTCCCTCCTCTATCTGTCAACTCATTTGGGCCTCTTTCACCGCTTAACATCAGGCGGGAGGAGGTCATTTGCCAGGCCTTCCATAAAAAAACTGTTTAAGTACCTTGCCCGTATGTATTTACTTGGTAAGCCTTAAATAAATAAATATTGGTAATTCTAAGAAAAAAAATATTTGTTTTTTATAAAATGGGTAAATCTTGCGACAAGCTTTTATATTTTATTAAAAACTAGCTGTGCCGGCGAACTACGTTTCGCCATAATATAAAAAATAGTTTACGACCTATTCTCAGATCTACCGAATGTGCACAAAAAATTTCATAAAGATCAGTCAAACCGTTGCGGAGGAGTTCGGTAACAAACACTGTGACACGAGAATTTTATATATGACTAGCTGTGCCGGCGAACTACGTTTCACCATAATAATTGTATAAAAAATAGTTTACGACCTATTCTCAGACCCACTGAATATACACAAAAAAATTCATAACGATCGGTCAAGCCGTTTCGGAGGAGTTCGGTAACAAACACTGTGACACGAGAATTTTATATATTAGATGTATCATGTAATAAATTAAAATTTATTTTCGTCTTATTCGGGCTTTAAAATAAAATCCTAGTGCGGGGCGAATCTTTTTACTATTATTTTATATTTTATCATTTTGTAACCGCATGGCCGCCATTACGAAACTCGACCAAAGTAATCGTCATTACGAATCAAACGAGCCCAAACTCGATGGGGTTGTGTCGTTTTATTGCGGAGTTCCTATGGCCACCTTCCAGCTCCAGCATCAGACCCTGGTTACCACATAGGACCAAAGTCCTCGTCATTACGAATCAAACGAGCCCAAACTCGATAGGGTTATGTCGTTTTATTGCGGAGGTCCTATGGTCACCTTCCAGCTCCAGCATCAGACCCTGGTTACCATATAGGACCAAAGTACTCGTCATTACGAATCAAACGAGCCCAAACTCGACAGGGTTTTGTCGTTTTATTGCGAAGGTCCTATGGCCACATTCCAGCTCCAGCATCAGACCCTGGTTACCATATAGGACCAAAGTAATCGTCAATACGAATCAAATGAGCACAAACTCAATGGGGTTGTGTCGTTTTATTGCGGAGTTCCTATGGCCACCTTCCAGCTCCAGCATCAGACCCTGGTTACCATATAGAACCAAAGTCCTCGTCATTACGAATCAAACGAGCCCAAACTCGATAGGGTTATGTTGTTTTATTGCGGAGGTCCTATGGCCACATTCCAGTTCCAGCATCAGACCCTGGTTACCATATAGGATCAAAGTACTCGTCAATACGAATTAAATGAGCACAAACTCAATGGGGTTGTGTCGTTTTATTGCGGAGTTCCTATGGCCACCTTCCAGCTCCAGCATCAGACCCGGGTTACCATATGGAACCAAAATCCTCGTCATTACGAATCAAACGAGCCCAAACTCGATAGGATTATGTATTTTTATTGCGGAGTTCCTATGGCCACCTTCCAGCTCCAGCATCAGACCCTGGTTACCATATAGGACCAAAGTACTCGTCAATATGCATCAAACGAGCCCAAACCCGATGGGGTTGCGTCGTTTTATTACGGAGTTACTATGGCCACCGTCCAGTTCCTTCATCAGATCAGCTCCATGTTATCATAACATTGCATTGTCACGATATACATATTATTATGTGCAAAATTTCAGCCCAATCGAAAACCGAGAAGTGGTCAAATCTACATACATACATACAGTGCAAGCTAAATAAAAGCTTGTAAAAATAAAAGTTGATCAAACACATCCCTGTATTTACTATAGTATAACACAGTAAATAATAAACACCTATTAAATTTAAAATTAACATCTACGATATTTTGCTAGGCGGCCGTACCGATTGCGCGACCGAGTGCGCTTGTGTGCGTGAGCGACGCACACAAACAGAGACTAGAGAAATTTACCTAAACTAGCTCGGGCTCGCGCGGATGGTGGGCCCTTAACCACAACAGATTTGACACATTTGTATTGCTCAACAATGATCTTTTTTTATTCATTCAATTGTAATGCGTAACGATTTTGGATTCATTATGAATATTTTATTTTTATTTTATTTTTTATTTTATTACTTTATGGGAAACATACAGCAATTCAATATTACATAAATATTACACAATTCTACTAAAACATCATGCCAAAACAGTTTCCACTTAATATTATTTCATAATCGTTGAAGTACAAACACATTCTTTCTAAATTGTGACAAACAAACAATAACGAGGCAAAATGTTGTTTCATATGTAATTTAGATAAATTTCTTCCTTATTTCCGAAACGAAGGTAAACAGTTTACTGTGGAAAATATCAACATTAGAAAACCTTTTGTTATATGACGAACAAGCGCGTACTATGTATCGGTTTTTGGAATAGTTAGTATTGCAAAATGGAATAGCAAAAGTATTACATGATCTGGTTTGAGTACTAGAACATTTAAGATGTATATTGCTAAGCAAATACGGTGAGTCTATCATATTATTGATAATTTTATAAAGAAGCACTAGATCCCGAGTTTCTCTACGAGCTTCGAGGGTGTGCATAGATGAAAGCATTTCGTTATTACAATTTTTAAATCTATATTTTAAATGTTTTATAAATTTTGACTGTATACGATTAATCATATCTTTATATACATGATATTGCGGATTCCACGTAGCTGAGGCATATTCTAAATGTGATCGAACCAAGGAGTTATACAACAATATCAGTGTACGAGGATCTTTAAAATCTTTTGTCTGGCGAAGGACAAAACCAAGCATTCTATTTGCCTTACTAGTTACATGTTCTATATGTGATGCAAATATCAATTGACAATCAAGTTGTACTCCCAAATCTCTAACCTCGGTAACTCTTTCCAAAACCTTGTCATTAATTCTGTAATTATACATTATAAGTTGCTTTTTTCTACTAAATGAAATGACCGAACACTTTTCGACATTGAGATGTAACCTATTTAACACACAATACCTATCCAAACGATATAAATCAGCTTGTAAATTAATGCAGTCTTGTAAAGTTTTGACAGGTGTAAAAATTTTTGTGTCGTCTGCATACAGAAGAGCGTTAGAGTTTATAAAACAATCAATCACGTCATTGACAAAAATATTAAATAACAATGGACCGAGATGAGATCCCTGGGGGACACCAGATGTTACTGGAACGAAACTAGATGTGTATCCCTTAACCGTGACTGCCTGAGTTCTGTTTTTGAGATAAGAAGTAAGCCAACGTAGTAAATCACCGTGTATACCGAAGATCTTTAATTTTTTTATTAACAGTGTGTGACATATTTTATCAAAACATTTAGAGTAATCTGTATAAATGGTATCCACCTGAGCACCCTTTTCCATATTAACCAACACAGTATCTAAAAAGTGGCACAGATTAGTCTCAGTGGAACGCCCATGAATGAAGCAGTGTTGGTTAAAATGCAAGTTGGGCCTAACTAAGGGAGATATTGAGTCATAAATGATTTTCTCGAATAATTTTGGTATAATGGACAGTTTGGAAATACCTCTATAATTTCTAACATCTTGTTTATCACCTTTTTTATGGATCGGTACAATGATAGAACGTTTCCAAATAATGGGCATATTCCCGGTAGCAGAAGATACTTTAAATAATAAATAAATTGGGTAGGATAGTTGTTTACGACACTCTTTAAGAAAAACAGGGTGTACATTATCAGGGCCGCATCCTTTGGAGACATCAAGTTTTGACAAGTATTCTTCAACGGTTTCGACAGAAAAATCAATGCTATTTACATCACAACTACTCTCACCCGAAGACGACAGCTCAACGTCATCAATGTCCCCCTCGAAAACCGATTGAAAAAATCGACTAAAATAGTCAGCAATGGTTTGACCGTCCCTACTAGTTTCACCATCAAAACAAATATTGGCTGGAATGTCGTTATGAGATCGTTTGGATTTGATGAATGACCAAAACTGTTTTGAGCTCTTTTGAATATTTTGTTCAGTCCTCTGTACGAAATCGTTGTAACATTCAGTTTCAGTTGCCTTTATTTGCGAACGTAGGACAGAGAATTGTGCATAGTCAGAATACCTTTGATCAGTTTTCCATTTTTTATGAATTTTTATTTTTTTCTTTATTAAGCTTATTAAAAAACGGGTATACCAAACCGGGTATAAGCGACTACCTTTGACAGATTTTGAAGGGATATAAGTATCAATAATATTATAAATAATCGTGTAAAATTTTTCTACAATAATTTCAATGTCATCACCAGCCAAACAGTTATTCCAATCGATCTTATCTAATTCTTTTCTAATAATATTATAATCTGCGGCATAAAATAGACGAACAGTGCGGGACGCTGGTGTCATGATTGGGGGGGATACTATAAAGGAGGTCTCAAGACAAAAAGCTGGATGATGACCATCTTCAGGCAACGCCAAAGGTTCCGTCCTACTTACGCGACAATTGCAGTTGGATAAGGCTAAATCTAGATACCTATTGTTATTATTCGGGATACAATTAAATTGATGCCAACCAGTAAAGTTCAAAAAATCTAGTAGCTGGGACGAAAGTATACTGCCGGAAAATTTTTCTATTAATAATTTATTATCAGTAGATGACTGCACCCAGGTGATATCGTTAATATTAAAGTCCCCTATTAAAAGGTACATGTCATCTGGATGAGCGACGCTAAAGTCTGCTAAACAATCAAACAGGGATGATTGGGTGTTGGCTTGCATTGGGCTCTGTGGGCAATAACAACATACAATTCTTAATTTAATCGAGCTTGACCCATGTCCCATAGTAATCGTAACACATGTGATATCGGCATCAGGAAATACCGGCAGAGATGGGGCAGACCTCCTGTCAACATTAAATGTGCAGCGTACGGCCACGAGCACACCCCCGCCCAATGAACACCCACGACTCTCATAATCCCGGTCAGAACGGTATACTACATAACGTGAGTCAAAAAGTTCTGCGTCATTGATGCCCGGTAACAGCCAAGTTTCACTTAGACATACGACATCATAGTCGAATTTCAGTAAGTTTCTCAAAAAAATACCAGTTTTCGTTCGCAAACCACGTACGTTTTGGTAAAATATTTTTAAGGTGAATTTTAAAACTTACAAAATAGTAATAATGTATTAACAACAAAGAATTCCAATTCCACACTTATTGCAATATTTTTTACACCGACATTAAAAATATAATTATAGTGACAAAAATTGTATGCATAATGCAATTTTGAAAAACCTACTAATATGTACATATTTCGGTAATTATCCTGTACCAATATTGACCGATAGGTAAAATAAGAGTTTATCAATATTAAGTGAGGTATGACGAGACTAATACCTACAAGCACTGGACTACTTACCGGGTTGGTATAGGCACACACTAAACATAAATAATTTGCTGTAATAGTAAGCAAAATATGTCTACAAAACCTCCAAAATACATGGCCACAAGTTACTATGTAGATTTTAGTGAAATATACCACTATTAGCATCTTAGCAAATAAAACAATTCTAATGCAGGTAATCGTTAAAAATTTACCTTCTACTAACGTATACAACAAACTAAGATAGCTCATTCGTAATGCCGATTGAGAATGCAAGAAGTTCATTGACGTTTTTATATGATAAACACATACATAAAGTAGTACAAAGCACCCGATGTATACCGCCACTGTCATAACAAACGGCAGACTCACATTAACGTAATAGTAAACCGATAAGACCGAAAACAATAGATACGACGACCAGACCCGGATGGCAAACCTTTTTTTCACTGTGGTTTTGTTATATAAATGTATCGGAATAATTATAGTGAAATATTTATAAACATTAACTTCGCTTCGGAAGATAAGTAAAGAACTACTTACCAAAAAGCCATAAGAGTACAAGCTAAATAATATATAATACAGAAAATGATTTATGCTCAAACAGAACCAATAACTATCACTTAACATATTTTTTTTAAAGATTCTTCCGAGTTGATGTGCAGAACCGGTGACTTGTCGTTACGTCGAACCATGATAGTACAGTTTCGTACCCAGCAATAATCGTAATTCAGTTCACTAGCTTTTTTCTTTGCTTGATGTAAAAGCCATTTATTTCGGGCAGACAGATGATCGCTGATAAATATTCTATTGTCAGAAAGTGTTCCTGTAATACCTAAATCTACTGCTTTTAAATTTTTTAATTTTCGTAAACTTGCCAAAAAGTCATCTTTTTTATATCTAGCCTGCATTTTTAAAATTATGGGTTTCGGTTTCTTTTGTTCAGTGTCATTTTTCAATGCTACTCGTGTCACAAAATCAATATCCACGTCGGGATTGAGTGGGTAATTACAGAGGTTTGCGAGTTTTCTAATTACTTCGTTAAGGTTTTCGTTACTTTTTTCAGGTATTCCACTGATTTGTATATTGGACCGACGCACCCATTGCTCAGCCTTCGCTTGTTCATTAGTAATGGTCGCAAGAGTAGTCTTCAGCTCATCAATTTCTGACTTGACTCCTTCTAAAATAGTAACTCTTGTATCAATTTCGGTTATCGCGTTACCCAAGTCATCCAACTTATTGCTGAAAGAGGTTTTCAACTCTGCGAGGTCATGTTTCATCGAGCTGAGGTCAGTTCTAATAATGTTTACAATAGTTAGCTGTTTTTCCAAATCCGATAGCTTGGAATAAATATTACTCAACACCTCTTCCGACGGCGGCGGGCATATAATTGGTTGGACTGGAGGTTCCTCACTGTGTGTCACTTGAGATTGGACTTTGCTAGGTAAACTTCCACTTGTGTCGCTTACGCCCGGTGAAGCTGATGCTGATTCGCGACACGAGTTACATGTCCATCCCCCTCTATTAGTATGGCCCAGCTTGTTGAATCTTCTCTCGGTAATACCACTGCAGTGAAAATGGAACCTTTTTACGCATACTGTACATTGAGGGCCCTGGCCGACGGCTTCATTGCACGATGAACATTCTTCAGTTAACATTATTAAATCAACTATTCGATTGCTATAAGTCAACCAAAGGTTTGTCACCACTGAATGTTATTCGAATGGAGCGCGACGCGAACAAAAGTGAGTGCACACAACGATGGCTTACACCTGACTGATTGCGATCGTGTCAAAACTAAATATTGATTGCGATCGTGTCAAAACTAAATGTTTGCCACGAGTTAAGGACAATAGGAGAAAAAGGGTTAAAGAACGCAAGCTTTTGTAGAAGATAAAACGATTTAATACTTTTATACGCGCAAAATAAAGTTACACTCACAAACACGACGTGTGATTTAAAATTTTATATTATTACTAGCTGTGCCCGCGACTTCGTTCGCGTGCATGTCGAAAAAAACAATATGTCGTACATTTTTTCCCCCGTTTTTGCAACATTTTCATCGATGTTGAGCTCCTAGTAGTCGTAGCGTGATGTTATATTATAGGCTATATCAGGGAGTGCGAACCAATGGCACGCGACACAATATTTTAGGCACGCCACCGATCACAAAATTCACTAAGAGTTTTTAGTTGCTAGTATTTAGTATTATTATTTTCCCAATAATCACGAGGTTAAAATTATATAACGGTGTATATTGCGCCATTAAACATTTCTATAGGAAAAAAATGGCACGTTAATACGTAAAGGTTCGCCACCCCTGGCCTATAGCCTTCCTCGATAAATGGACTATCCAACACAAAAATAATTTTTCAATTTGAATTAGTAGTTTCTGAGATTAGCGCGTTCAACCAAACGAACAAACAGACAATAAAACAACCTCTTCAACTTTATAATATTTGTATAGATGCATCGGAGGGATACACCCCTATAGTTTTTGTCATGTTTTGTGGGTACATAATAAATTACTCTATAATGCACCCTCCTCATCTCTCTGTTCTACATTATCATCACAGCTCATATACGTTCCCCACCGAGGGGTTCGAGCCTACCCTATGTTAGGGTGATTAGGCCTTAGTCAACCACGCTGGCCCAGTGCGGATTGGTCGACTTCACATACATCATTGAATTTCTTCGCAGATGTATGCAGGTTGCCTCACGATGTTTTCCTTCACCGTAGGAGCGTCAGACAAATGTACATATGAAATTCGAAACGAAAAACACATTGGTACATGGCGGGTCTCGAACCCCGACCCCCCGATTGGAAGGCAAGTGCCGAGTCCACAGCGCCACCGACGTTCTACATTAACCTGTTTTTAATTCATTTCTAAAAACCCTGATGCCAGTGGCCCTGAGTGCTTCCCTGTCGTAAATAAATTCAAAAATATTATTGTGTATTGTTGCAGGAGACTAGTAACTCTGCGGTGACTGGTCCAACAGCCGCTCGTCCGGAGAGACAGAGCGTTCCTCCATGCAAGCCTCGGCCTCCTCAGCCTGGTATGTTGCTCATACTTAGTATTAGGTACTGAAAAAGGCTGCAGTATTATTTTTAACCTCATAACATGGGTGTTGTCGCGTGACCCATAATTTATCCTCCATTTTGCGTTGCAGTCATATTGAATTTAGTGCAATATAACAATTCAAAGTGCTCTACTCTTCAAGCTCTTTTGTTTGATATACATATTACTGGGGTTGGAAATGAAATTATATCCGCCATTTTGAGTAGTGGCCATATTGAATTTAGTGCAATATTGCTAGTTTGGTTAGATACCCAGATTACTGGGGTTGAAATGAAAATAGGGTCTACCATTTTGGAGTGGTAACCACATTGAATTTAGAGTGATGTTGCTAGGTAGTGCTCTACTCTTCAAGATCTTTAATTTGATAGGTACGCATAATATTATCGGGATTGGAAACGAAATTTTGTTATAATACTTAGTCCCTGGCCCTTATTACTTCGTGGCATGAACCAAGGTCTAGGTTGTAGGGTGCTAGTATCAGCATTTCCGTAATCAGCATCAAAAATCCAGTTCAACAAATTGTTACAAATCATATATTGAATTATAAATTAAATATATGATTTGTAACAACTTGTTGAAAATTAGGGGTTTTAACCCAAGAAGGCATGGCCTTAGGGTTTGACCTAAAATAATTCCAAAATGGGCTCAACCAGAGGTCATGTTTTATCATTTAGTGAAAACCAGATATCTAGGTTGCCCAGGGGCCACCATCTTAGTGTAACGGACGGACGGAAACCTACGCACATTAGCGTTAGTTCACACTCAAAATATTTTTTTTAAATAATAGCGATGTTGACGAATTTTCAGGACTGTTTTCATTGTATAGATATACATGTAATTATTACGAAAAATATATAAAATAATATTAATTTTAATTAAAAAAAACACATGTTTAGAGTTTGTTGTATAACCCTTCAACGCCAACGTCAGTCACACTAAATACGCGCCACCGTGCAACTCTTTAAGACATAGAGGTTATGTCACTGAAATTGTGAGATAATGCGTGACTCGCGTCCAGTCTTGGCAGCCCGTGCTACGCCTGCTGGTGGAGTGTGAAATAGAAAGAAGGAGATTTAAAATGTTTGGTCCATACATAAGTGTTGACGACAGTTCGAAGTGCCGGGGACCCAGAACTAAGCAGCGGACGTCGGCGAGGCTTATGCGCGCCAAGTCCCCATGAATGAACCATATGCTAAATAAATTCGGCCCCTTTTGATTGGTCCGCGGGCGGGATGTCCCCCCGCGAACCAAGGGATAGTGTATAAATATAGGGCCGAATACTGATAAATTGTAGTCAGTTGTAGTCGGTCAGTGGAAGTCGTCTTGCAAGAAGTAAATAAAGCTCCAAAATTACACAAGAAACCTGCGTTTAACTCAAGAAGTACCTACATACAGTCCACTCTCAACAATAAGCATTATCTATTGTTACACATCTATACTAATATTATAAAGAGGAAAGATTTGTATTTTTGTATTTAATAGGAAACTACTGAACCGATTTCAAAAATTCTTTCACCATTAGTATGCTACATTATCCTTGAATAACATACTACAATTTTTATTTCAAATTTAAAATTCCTATTTTTAAATTTCCTACATTAAAATATAAAATTCCCACGGGAATACAGTAACGCGGGTGAAGCCGCGAGCGGAAAGCTACAAGCTAGTATGCTGATAATTTACTTACGCTCTTTTTTATCAGCTTAGACAGTCAGAGATGTGAAAATATTAGAACTATTCAATACAGCTCATTCTGAAGTCAGATACAAATAAAAGATATGCTGATTTGGATGATGACATATCGTTCTTCTATGTAGGTGCTGGTGGTGGAACCCTGGCTCGTTTGCGCGTTGTGACGGCGCCCCCCACATGCGTACAGGAGTTACAGCATCCACAGGGTGAGTTACTCATGAAGTATGGAAGTGATGAGTGACGGAATGAATGATGGAGTAAAATGACTGAACTAGTGGGGAGTTGAGTGAATGATGGATACTCAAACCAGCCCTGCGAGCATGAAACTCTCGATAAACAAAATTTGACAAATATTCCTAAGGAGTGAAAAGGATAGATCCTTTTGTCGATCGATATATGTCGATCGATAAGTCCATGAAAGTATTTCTCAGTTTTGAAGTATCCATTGCAACAAAGAAGCAATAAGAACAATTATAGCATTGCTGTGTTGAGTTGTGACAATAAGATGTAAAATAGCTAGTTCCTATGTGTATAACAAATCGAAATGAATGTTGCTTAAGCCTTCTATCCTCGTTTCTCATCAGGAGAAACATAGGCCAAGTGACAATCCATAGTAAATTTTTTAAAAAGCTATTATTAATGAATATTTAACCTTTCGCCTCAGGTGAAGCAGTAAGCCCTCGCATAGTGGCCGACGTCGACAGCGTACACTCAGACACTCATTTCAAGAGGGGTTAGTAACCGTTGTCAATTTTTCTGGCTCTATGATATTGTGTTCATAAATGATAATTCTTATTATTTACCGGTTTTTGTTAATTCGCTGGAAACATTAAAAAATACAACTGTTCTAAATAAAAGTAAGAAGAAATAGATGGTTTCCACCATGTACGTCAATTACACGGTTATTTTTTTATCACCCTGGAAAATTTAAGGGACGCTTCAGAACACATCCATTATTATATACAGGGTGTCCCAGAAGCCGACGTCAAGCCGAAAGCAGGTGATAGACTAACTCATATATGTTATCAGAAAAATATTAAAAAAATCTAAGTCACCTATTTTAAAAAAATCGATATAATTTACACCCTGTGACGGGTTTTTCACTGTTGTTGCTACAAATCTTGACTTTTCTAAACATTTTCTTTTGTTTTGTAATCCTGAATAATGTTTCTGTATACTCTAATCTAAAATTTAAAGCCAGCTGCTCCGAATTAGAAGAATATGCCATTTTTTCTAAATAAAATATTCAAAATTAATTTTTCGCATAGCTTTAACAAGCTGTACTGAAAAAAAAATGTACTATGCGAGTTTGGCAAGTAACTGCAAAAGTTGGCGCATTCAATAAGGATTCCAAAATGGTAGATAATACTTGGTAGATAATTTCTACGATTGCAGACAATATTTTTTTTCCAAAAACAGACAAATTTTTCTTACGTACTTAACATTTATTCTAATGTACCCATGGTTTGCTTTAAGGCTGTAACTTTAACATTCTAGTTTGAGTGAGACCGGGAGAGTCATTTTACGAAGTGTGAGAGAGACAGATAGTGACGCTAACGTGACAGAGACGGCGAGTCTCACATCCACTTCGTAAAATGACTATTTTACGAAGTGGAAGTGAGACAGATATTGACGCCAATTATTCGCTAACGCACAAACAATACACATCAGTACGTTTCGCTCCTTCGCTTACTGCGCATCTTTTTGTATTCGTTCGTGTTGATTTCGTGCTTACCACTTTCTGCTTCGTTTATTGGATTTGATTGCTTGTGATTTGGATTCGGACTGTTTAGTTTCTCTACCGACGACCTTTGCTTTGCTCCGGACTACTTATCGTTGATTGTGTAATTGTGTAGTGCCACCATGTCTGCATACACGACACAAGAATACGCCAACATGCATTTAATTTATGGGGAATGTAGATGCAATGCCAACGCTGCAGCTAGACTTTATCGTGAGAGGTACCCAAATGCAGCTCGTTTTCCGGATCATCGAGTCTTTACAAATGTGCACCGATTACTCTTCTCAGAGGGCCGACTGCCGAACCAAGTACATAGTGAAAGAAGATTTCGTCCCCCTTACGAGGACGTTGTACTAGATATTGTCGAAGAAGATCGAAGTATTTCTGTACGTGGAATAGAGAGAAGCACAGGAGTACCCAAAAGTACAGCCCATCGGATTTTGCAAAGAAATCAGCTACACCCGTACCACGTACAGCGAGTACAAACTCTACTACCCCGGGACCATCGACCCCGTGTTGCCTTTTGTCAAACAATGCTACAAAAACACGGAGAAGATCCGCGATTCTTCGAAAAAATTTTTAGGTCAGATAAGTCGACATTTAAAAAAGATGGTTACATGAACCTACACAACTTACACGAGTGGCATATCGAAAATCCTCATTTGATGAGGCAAGATAGATCACTATCGATTTAAAGTGAATATGTGGACCGGAATTTTAAATGGACAAATAATAGGTCCTTTTGAGCTGCCAGACGCAAAATGTAAATAAACTTCACCAGTCAAGTTTATTTACATTTTTTACAAAATGATTTACCAAATCTACTGGAAGAAGTGCCGCTTAACATTCTAAGAGATATGTGGTTTCAACAAGATGGTTGCCCAGCTCACTATGCCAGCTCAGTAAGACGATATCTCGATAAGGAATACCCAGGCAGATGGATAGGACGATCTGGTACTATCTCGTGGCCAGCCCGTTCCCCAGATTTAAATCCATTAGATTTCTTTTACTGGGGAGCGGTGAAAACTGTGACTGACCTACGGCAAAGAATAATAGAAGCAAATGATTTTGTTAATAATGGAAGATTCGCCCGCTTGATAGCCCGATCTTTTTTAAGATGTCGAGCCCGAGCCTGCATTAGAGTTGAAGGAAGACAGTTTGAACACCTGTTGTAAATCTTGACATTTAAATAAATTATGTTAAACAATTTTTGTGTATTTAATTTATTTCACTATCTGTCTCTCTCACACTTCGTAAAATGACTCTCCAGGTCTCACTCAAACTAGAATGTTAAAGTTACGGCCTTAAAGCAAACCATGGGTACATTAGAATAAATTTTAAGTACGTAAGAAAAATTTGTTCAAAACTGCCTGTTTTTGGAAAAAAAATATTGTCTGCAATCATAGAAATTATCTACCAAGTATCATACCATTTTCGAATTCTTATTGAACGCGCCAACTTCTGCAGTTACTTGCCAAACTCGCATAATACATTTTTTTTTCAGTACAGCTTGTTCAAGCTATGCGAAAAATTAATTTTGAATATTTAATTTAGATAAAAATGGCATATTCTTCTAATTTGGAGCAGCTGGCTTTAAATTTTAGATTAGAGTATACAGAAACATTATTGAGGATTACAAAACAAAAGAAAATGTTTAGAAAAGTCAAGAATTGTAGCAACAACAGTGAAAAAACCGTCACAGGGTGTAAATTTTATCCATTTTTTTAATGCTAGTTTTTTTTTTAAATAGGTGACTTAGATTTTTTTTATATTTTTCTGATAACATATATGAGTTAGTCTATCACCTGCTTTCGGCTTGACGTCGGCTTCTGAGACACCCTGTATAAACAAAAAGAATTATTATTTTTTTAATTCTCTAATAATGCTGCTCTCAACTAGTGCAGCATTTTTTGGATATTTTATAAAATTAAGTAAGTGAGTTTTTTTTATTTATATTTAAATCATTCTTATACCAAGTCGTGAAGCGTCCCTTAAATTTTTCAGGGTGATAAAAAATAACCGTGTATAGCCTGATATCAAATTGACCGCAACTCGCTCGGTAGTGTAAGCAAAGAATATATTTTGATAAATTAATTAAGTATGACAAAATAATTTTTATTGAAAAAATTTAAGTTTGAGTTCAGAATTTGAAATATGCTCATTTCTACATCACTTGGTGGCAGGAGGAACTATACTGTCAATAACAATCATTGAGTTCTGGAGAATGCTATCATCAATGAGGACAAGAAACGCAAATTATTGAAAAAAATCCTAATATTGGTCAATAAATTATGATGTCAACAGATTTTCCAACTTAGGGCTAATTTTTCAATTGTCTGATGAAGACAAACAGACTGTCAAAAAAGATAAAAGCTGTGAAATTGTCATATTTATTCCTCGTAAACGAAAATTTTGAAATGACAGTTGACAGATTGATGTTGGCTTTCCTATTTTTATTTGGATGCTTTCCTATTTTCATATGGAACGCATCGTAGTTAGGAAGTTATGTTGAATAACTAATTGTTATTTTTTCATGGTCAGGTAACAGACGCCAGACTAGACCGCGGGCTGACCAAAGTTACACTCAATTTGCTGTCATGGACGATGAGAATGTCTCAGCTTTGCAGCAGGTAATATATTCTAGTGATAATGCACATAAGATAATAAGTTACCACTACATAAGACACAAGGCTGGTTAAAATCTTACATGTGACACTGAATGACATACTACACAAGAGACTGCATTAAATCCAATATATGATAGTATAACACATTGAATAAAATACTACGTTCTAAATTGCCTGTATAGTAAACTGGCTAAAACAATACAGGTGTAACAAAACGCCGGACTAATATTTAAGGGTATGAAGTAGAAAATCTGTAGGAAAAATATTGGGGCATTACAAATCAAATAAATAATTTTTTGATCCCAAGTGTCGACAGCCTTACATCAGCTTACCTTATTTTTTCATTCAGTGTTTACGTTTCTTTTATTTAAGTTCCCTAGTCATCTGCGCTATGGTTGTCACTTGAAAGTTTTTGTTTTCAGATAAAAGTCGATTTACTTTGAAAGAATAAGGTTTCCAGATCTAAGACAAGCGTCTAGGTCCATTCGTTACCAACCTATACATTATTTCAGGCAAGATACGCAAAGGCATCCTCCAGGGATCTCCAAGCAACCTATACGCCCCTTAAATATTATTTTGGCGTTCAGTTTCACCCTGTACGTTATAACACACTACCTGCATAAGACACTGCGTAAATCACTACATAAGACACCGATTCCATAATTCAATGTATAAAACACTTCAAAAGGCACTGCATAAAATCCTATATAGGACACTGTAAAAAACTTTAGCAAGACTGTCTTCTCCTTGTAGTCTCTTATTGTTAAATGTGCTTGTAAATCTCTATTTGCAAACAATAAATATTTCATACTTTCTTAACTTCGCAGGTGACAAAGGGCGGCGCTTTAACACTGGTCTCTCTATGGAAATCCCAATTTGACGACTCTGAAGAAACCACAGACAACGAATGGAAACAGGAGCAATTGCAGGTATGGCTTGCTTTAATATATTTCTGAGGCCATAGATAATAGTAAAAAGACTTTTTATACAAATGACATAAGGAGACGTTTTTTTGTGTTTCATTTTTCATTATAGAAAGTAATGTGTATGCAATTAATGTGCAAGCTATTGTAATAAATAGTCATCACATTACATTCGTGGTTAAACTTTCCAGTTTATCTAAGATTCTGTTTTGAATTTTGTTCCTTAAATTCCCGTGCCACTCCTTTTCGTGTCTCTAATTAGACTTATTCATCCGTGCTGTATAAAATAAGTACTTAATGATTTTTCATTTAAATTGCTTGTTTTGTTTTAATGTTATTTTGTGCACAATAAACTGTGATATTGAAAAGTTGATAAAGATAAAATATCGTCTCAAGCTTCTTTTTTCTTTATTGATTGATTATTTTTTCAATTTATTTAGCATTTTTAAAGAGAATGCAAAGTTTCAGATACATAATAAAAATTTGTACATTCATATTTTTATGCTTAACGCAGTCCCCCGAACATCGAGTGGGAAGGGCTGCTAGCGGCGTGTCTAGTAGTTCCCATGCTCGCACTCAAGTGGCACTGTCCACGCCCAACAATGCCCAGACTGCGCCCATTGCCCAGACATCGCCCAGTGGCCAGAACGCGCCGAACGCCCAGACATCGACCAACGTCCAGAACGTGACGGTTGCCCAGGCGACGCCCGTAGTGCCACCGGTGGCTGTCGAGGTCAGTGTAAGTTAAATAAATCAATTAAAAGGGGTTAGAAGATTTTTGTATGGTGGGTGGCCCTAAAGCCGGCCGCCATTTTAATGTTTTTTTTTTCAAAAACAATAGTTATGTGTCGCTTTAGGACATACAGTCTTTAAAATATTGCTTGAACTCTGTGACAGATGGCTGCGAAACTGACGTAGTAACTTTGATTACAGTTTTATTTTGTTCTACATATATTTTTCTTTACGTGCTAATTTTATCGCAACTAAAGAAAATTATGTTTAGCAATAATTCTACCCCGTATTCCTTTTCGCAATTGCTAGTAATTTTTGTTTTTAATCAAATTGTATTTCTTGTTTTACAGGCACCGGAAAAGGTGACCGAAGCCAGGCCGAAGCATAGGACGTGTTTGCACATCCCAGGAATCGAAGCCTATCCCTCGCTGCAACCCACTCTGCCCAGGTGTTGGAGTTTGCCCACTATCGGTACGTTTATTTATTCATATATGCACGTACTTAAAACATAAAAACTTAGGTGTTTGTTATTCCTTCATACCAAATTGCAAATCAATTTCAAAATTAAAGTCCGTATTTAGGTGTTTGAAGACAGTTAGGCTTACTTGTAATGTCTTACTGAAACTTCCATATAAGGTCATGTTTTCATATAAAAAAAAACATTAATCATAATAAATAAGTCAGACTTTATTTTTAAATGATATACGTTTTGTTAACTGACTTCAAAAAAGGAGGAGGGTCTTTAATCCGTATTGTATTAATTAATTAGCATTGTTTTTGACATTATATCAACTTTCTAGATGCTTGTTCACTTCGTTTAGAAGGTTCTACTATATTTTGTCAATCATTATGTTTCATAGTAACGTTTAGTACTGCTTAGGACCAGCACAACCGATATGCCGATAGAAAAATTATTTGTTTAATTTTTCAATACGACCGGGTTCGATTCCCGAATTAAGTATAAGGCTTTTTAACTTTATGTATGCAGTTTTTTTGTTACTCAAATCGAGGTTGAGAAGAACATATCTTTGTATGTCTTATAGTTACAGACTTGCCCATACTGACCGATCTAAATGTGCCACTTTATAACGTTATCCACTGTGTTGGTTCTCGTTTAATAATACTGTAGCAGGACAATTTTTAAAAATCCTAAAACCCGATTACTAAAACTGAAGTATTGCACACATAATTTTATGCCATCAACAGCTTGCGACGATAACAATGATATGAAATGTCGCATGACGTCATACGTTGGTAAATTTTATACAGACTTGTGACGTAGCGAACTGCCACTCCCTTGACTTAAATCGCTTTATCTCACCGGTTTTTTGTTATAACGTTAAAATAAAGCAACAAATACCGATACTCTGTTATTATTTTACTAATGGACTCGATAGATTGTTTCTGTCACTCATATGAAATGATGCTCCCACATACTGTTATAAAATGTCAACAATGTTAGTATGTAATTAGTAAACATTTTGTTCTTGTTATTAAAACACTAATTTCACAAGTTCCACTTGAATCTTTATTATATTTCAATTATTGCGACCGGTTTCGATACATCATCGTCAGGCAATGTTTGACAAAAACATTTTGTTAACAAACAATTGATCACAATGTTAAAAATGTTTTCATGGTAGGTAATGTTAGTAAACATTTCTAAACAAAATAGTAAAGAAATTGTAACTAAATAAAACATTTGTTATCTTTTGTTTATAAACATTTATACAGGTGACAGCAGGGTATTCAAATCCAGAACTCTTCATCGTTAAAAAATCATGCAACCGTCAATGCCCAAATCCTTGAGATAGTCTGTGGCACTATACTTTTCTCTAACTCTTAGCGTTTGTCTCATTCAGTAAGAGTCCTTTAATTTTTTTTTGAACAAAAAATAAAAGCTGTTCCAATGAACAAATCTTTCATTTTCGTGTAGACGCCTCAGAAGGCAAAACCAAACTGCGAGTCAATGTCATGTTTTCAAATGTTATAAAATGTTTGTAAACATTTTCGATCAGTGTAGGAGCACTCGTAACATTAAACAATTCCTAACAGAATGTAATAATTCCTAACATTTGTTAGTAAATGTTTAAGTGTTAGAAAATGTTTGTAAACATTGTAATTTTCTAACAGCAGTGTGGGGAGCACCAAAAAATGACAAAGATGAAACATATCATAAGAGCGTAATAGCTATCGAAGGTTTATTGTACGATCATCAATAACACCATTACATTCATCATACTCTGTCAGTCCCCACAACACCTATTGGATTAATACAATACAGGTAGCCACGTCCGCGCGTTGCGACCCCCTTTACTCCAGCAAGCGTCGTTCGACGGGGGCTCTGGGGCGCTCCGCTACCAGATGGACGTGATGAGGGGCGTGGCGGCCAGGGACTCGTGCGGGAGCGCCAGGACTCCGCCGCTGGCCAGGGCGAGGAGCTTACCTGTGAGTACTGTATGATGGCACTGTTACCGAAACATTTTTCTTACCCATTTCTGTCGCTAAGCAGCGCCAGCAGAGCTCGAATCGTGAATTGACATCTTATTTCCGAAGTCCACAACGTTCATTGGCGTCCTTGTTCAAATACAAAATACCTGTTGTCTGTTGTCCGGAGAATCCCTCGTTAAATTGGTATATAGACCGTAACTGTAATATAGTTCAATGTGGTCGTTTAATTTTATTTTATTCTTAAGCATTAATTATATACAGGGTTAATTTTGAGGTACCGGCAACCTCGCAGGGTTAGATAGCAAATATCACTAACTACAACGTTTGTTTTACGAGTTTTAAGATAACTCAATAAATTGAACAAAAATCAATTCAAGTTTTTATTGCACTGTCGCGACATTGATAAGTCTATGTTTCATTTATAAACGATGACGGAAGACGACGCTTCGCTCGCGTGTTGTGCGCGCAGAGTTACAAACATTCTAGAGCAGAGGTTCCCAAACTTTTTTTCTCATAGACCACTTTCAAAATTTTGTTGGTTCCGGTGGACCCCCTGCAGCTACATTTCTACTATATTTCTAAGACTCGACAAAAAATGAGAAGATTAGATCGTAATTATGGAAATTTGCGTTGCGGCTGAGTTCCAACCACGAATTGACAGTTTTCGAAAAAAAAAGTGACACGTTGTACTGAATATTTATTATTATTCTTATTGTTGGGGCTATGCAACTTCAATGAAGCTGTACTGAATATGGAATATGCAAGTTTTTACAAGTAACAGTCGATGAGCTTCTTGAAATATTATCTACATTGATAGGTCAAGGCAACATTTTAGTTCTTCACTATTGAAACCAGAAAAATTTTCGTAGATCCTCGCTTACGAAATGTGAACCCCCATTTTTTGTCACGCCAACGTAGACCCCCGTCGAGTCTCCCGTATACCCCCTGAGGGTCCACCTGGACCACTTTGGGAATCAGTGTTCTAGAGGTGTATTAAATTAATATTTATTTTTGTATGAAAGTAAATTCTAATGAATTCTCAAATATTGTAGTTAATGATACTAGCTATCTAATCCTGCGAGGTTGCCGGTACATCAAAATTCACCCTGTATGTGTAATGTACGGTCGGCGGCGCGTCAAGCGTTGCATATGCACTAAGAATACCTGAAGGGCAATCGCACTATTTACAACGTTTGAACCAAATCAGAAACGTTTCCTTCCCTTCAGCTCTATTACGAGCGACATAAGATCTGTCTCATGGTCAATATGTTGCCGTGTGTGCGTTTGTATAGTATAATATAGTGGTGTATCATTATAATTTATGTTTATATAATATATTTACATTTATTTATAAGTTGCGCAAATTTAACAAAAAATGAGTACGTGATAACTGTTTATAAGGAGTTAAAAAAGAAAATGTTAGAATATAATAAAGTACTTAACTTAAATAAGGGCACGGACTAAGTCTGTGGAGTAAACAATAAATAGTATTAAAAAATACAAAATACCACTTGTTGAGCAACTGTCATATAGGAAACCTCTATTAGGTATATGACAAGGGAATAGTAGATTGCTTTATAAGGGTGGAAAGGAATCAATCCCTACGAGGTTGTTAGACACCCGAGCGCAGCGAGGGCGGCTATAGTCCGAGTAGGGTTTGATTCCTTTTACCCGTGTGTAGCACTCTACTTTTCATTTCGAATGCAAGGAAAATAAAAAATAGCTTTTCTAATAAAATTTATTAATAAAAATACTCCTAACATGACATATCGACATCGTGTTTTACACTTAGTGTACTTTTAAGCATTGAATATCTGCTCCATAGCGTAGACGCCTGCACTTTATGAGATAGTTCATTAAAGTATATAAGAAATACATTTTCAGAAAATGATTTTATATTCCTTGCATCTCGCCACTTCATAAAGTCGGAATATGTATTTAAATATCTTGCCTTTGAAATTTTTGGCAAAAGATTTTCGAGTATTGTATTTGCTTCGTTCGTGACTGAATCTGGAGCCGAAATTTCAGAATCGCTTGAATTCATTGTTTTTCTTAAATACCTAAATCACACAATCAAGATTTCGGTACAGCGTAACAGATTCCCGCCAAAATTATCTTTTTCACAGGTATTTTTAAATTTGGAACACATCGCGTTACCTGTTACTGGCCATTCAGCCAAATACTTTTATTATCATTGTACCAAAGATTGTATGTACGTAACCTAATTCAGTTCTATTTTTAAAATTTTACTTTCCGCCCTAAGGAGGGAAGTAAATAGTATGAGAATTTCCCGCCCGCTGGTGGGAACTAGCGTTTTCCTCCCAATACTCAGATCAAGGAAACGCTCCTTTCCGAGCATGAGGAATGAAAAATCTATTACTGCCACAGAGCGTATCGAGTTCGTCGTCGAGTTCCAAGCCGGCGCCTCCGCCGGTCGCGCCCACCGAACCGGAAGGTCCCACGGTCTCTTCCCGGCTGGAGATACGCGTCAGGCCTCCTGACACGGCGTCGCCCGCACACTCAGGTACGTTACCATCTGCTTAAACTGACTAAACACTTATTTTATACACTCAAGAGTGGACTGGCTTCCTTTATATTACTCGTATTTCTCCGCATTATTAAACAAAAACTTGTTTATTTCAACCCTTTAAAGTTTTGATTTGGTTATAAAAAATAGCTCTCATCTTGTTTATAAGCTATATGCAAAGCAACTAAAAAACATAGTTTCGGAAACAGAAGGGTCTTGAATCTAGAGTGATGCTTTCTAAGTACGCAATCAAAGCTTTGAACATCAAAATCGCCATTTTTCTCTGCGTGCTGTCATGAACGTCACCAACGTATACGTGCACTCGATGCGTTGTGCCGCAAACTTCAAGATTAATACTTTGATTTCGGACTTGGAAAGTAACCCTTCTGTTTCCAAAATAGATGATTTTTTTGTCTAGCAAATGTTGATCAATTTTAACCTTTTGACCTTTCCTTTAAAGATATGTTTCACTACGTATATAAAAAGGGTTAGTACGCCTTTTTGCCGTGACGCCTCTCTTTAACTACAGACGCTTTCGGAAATCATACTAAGAACAAACCGTGTCGTATCAGGTTATAAGCGGTCAAACAGCACAGAAGCGGGTCCCACTGTCTCGTCCCGACTCGAAATCCGTGTCTCGAAAACTCCAGAACACGCCACAGGGAACTCTGGTAGCTATCACACTAAGCAAGCTTTTCTATTGGGCATAGCGATTCAAGAATCGAGATCGATAAATCGAATAGGTGTTTCGTTGGACCAAGAAGAATCTATTTTTAAATTGATTAGTATTCAACTATGATTTACAATCATAAAATTATTTATATTAAAAAACTTTTGACAATTGTAGTGGTAAATCGATACCTATTTTTAGTCTTTAATTTTTGGAATACGATACATTTATGACTTCTATAGAAATCCATTTGTCAATCGATTTTTTAATCGATCTTTTTACATTGAATCGCAACGCTTTCTTTCTGTATCGACACCTCTAGAGCTGATGCTTTCACGATTACGGAACAGAGAAAATAATGGAAATGTGATATGATAATTATAATAATAACTTTGAGAACCGTTGTTGGCATACAAAAACTAATACAATATTCCACGACCAGGTAAAATTTCGATTTCCCGTATTTCTTTATCTTTTTTCCAGTAAAAAACTAGCCTGTATGAAACACGAGTGGACATCGTATTACACAGTCATGCAATTAGATAGAATTGACTTCAATTCGGGGAAGATAGTAAAATTAAAAAAGTTAAGCTTTAAAGTTTTGCGTACCTGTGGCACGCGCGGCACGGCCACATGCGACTTCCACCGCTATTCTCTGTTCCGTGGTCACGAATTGTATGTAACGTTACAATTTGACTTCAATCCTGACACTAAACAAGTCAATAAAAGGTTCTATGAAGCATCGAAGCGAAAGGTGAATGTTATTGCTGCATTAATGTCAAACGAACGTCGACAACACGTCACACACGTCAATTAAGTTCACACCGATTCAAGAATACACAAAATCAAAATTGTCCATGTTGATATAAAAAAAATAAGTGTATATTTGTGATTTTGCATTTTCTTTAAAAATGCTCAATGAATTGAAATATGAAACCAATACAAGAAAAAACTTCAATACGTCTTCATGACGCCATTACAAATAACGTTATCAAGGATTTCTCCAATTCGAACTATATTTTAAAATTGTATTGATGTCCTTTTGTTTTGTTGAGCTCAAGTGGACTTTACTCACTATTAATAGCCATGCAAAAAAGCGTCCAATATTATCTCAATATTAGTATTCATAATATTCACCATTATTAGTATTACTTATCAACTTTAATGACAGCTTCCCCCAAAGTAAGCTCTGGGGTGTTGTCACTCACACAGTAACACAATGTAATGTTGTTCCCCAGTAGGGCTGTTCATAAGAACCATAAACGTTGTACTCTACTCTACCCTAAAAAATCTTTCTTCATCAATGTGTTCTGTTATCGATGCTGTATTTGAGAATAGTCGTAATCTATTATGGTAACATAACACGAATTGCCAGATATACTAAATATGGTGTCGATGCGTGCTTTTCGTGCTTGCTTTATGTCTGCTGTATTGTATTATGTCAAATGCTATTAAAATTTACAATTGGCTGCGCTTCTATCTGTCGGCTAACTTCTGTGTTGTTTGTTGCTTTGAGAAACTTTCAATATGTTTACTTAATCCTATGATGTTTTTATATCATAAAAGGGGCCAAGTGCAGCTTAGTACGGATATTCGTAAAATGGTCCACAAATTAGGAATTGCTTGAGTGTCAATTAGGACCATTTTACAAATATTCATAAAAAGCTGTCGAATAAATTAATTGCATAAATAATGAATCGCACTCCATTCATAAAACGAATTGCCAACATGTTGGCCATTTTATGACCAAAATGAGTCATATTATTTCTACCGATTTGGCCTTTTAGTTCCTCAGGTAACAGGGTAGTTATCGCATAATTTTATTTAGTAAATATTTTTATTTAGTACTAGCTTTCCGCTATTTAAGCCCGGATAATAAAGGATCCATTTTTTCTTCCATACAACTATGCCCAAAACATGTACCTCGGGTTTTATTATATTTTTCTATGTAAAAAAAAAACTGAAAATTCATAAAATAATAAAAATAATTTCTTCAAACCATTTGTACCACCTGAAATTATGTCTTAAACATTTTGATTACTGGCAACATAGCATCAATATTAAATAAAGCGTATTAGCTTAGTGTATTCTCCAATCCTGTTTAGTAAAGGTTCTTTAACTATTAAAATAATAAAAATAGGATTTTTACTTAATTATAAACAAATATTACAATAAAACCGTAACAAGTCCAATCCATATTCCAATAAAATGTTAATAAATCTTGTTAATAAGTGTCACATAGTCTGTGGTATGGTGTTTGTTTTGGCAAACAACACCCAATAAAAAAAAGAAGAAAAAAGTGAAAAGTCATTAGGATGTGTATTGTATTGACATATCAAATTCACAATTACTGGTGATTTGTTTGTAGGCGATCGCAATAGATGTTGGCACACACACATAACAAACTGCAGATTTTTAATTAGAAGAACTTCAACTTCTTTAAATACCTATACTAAGAAGAAGATTCTAAGTGAAATATTATCAAGCGACCATAACAATGACTGATTGTCAATGTCAAACCTTGACGTCCATAACTAATCACGTTTCGTTTCACGAAGTTTCGCATTTAGTTATCATTTTTTATCTTATTTTTTTGCAAAATCTATTGAGTTTGAAAAGATTTTAGCCCTTGGGTTATTTTCAACACATTATTATCTTTCATTTCATATAATTTGTACCTCGGTACATGGTTTGGGCAAATACTGAAGACCTCCTTTCATATAAATTGGAGCAGATTTTAAATATTTTCCATAGAAACTTTCAACCCCTATTATGCACCCTAAGGGGGTGAATTCCAATAAACCATGAAACACGTGTTCAATGTAATATTTTTAAGAGTATGAATGTCAATTTTTCAAAATCGTTACTAATAGGGTAATTGACTCATATCAAAATTTATTAAAATATTGTTTATTTCTAACAGTATTTGGCATAAGGTTCCACAATATACCGATTTTAATAAATAACAATGAATGATTACTGTAAAATTTTAATTTGAAAATGCTAGAAATAATCTTTTTTTATCTCACGCCGTAAACGCTTTGATATCCTGTGGTCAGGGCCGTGACGTCACACATATAGTAAACAAAGAAATGTCAAATTTGATTCAACAACTCGTCGATTTGCACTATTCTTTCCTAAAACTGGCAAAAAATCGTTCAAGTCTCCGTTATTATTATTTGTAAATATCGTAAATTATTTGTATTAATAGCAAAATCAACCATTGATGTTGGATTTGTGAGAGCAGATAGTACAAATCTTCCGAAAATAGACAGATTGATGGTCAGGAGATTCTTTGTGTATCGCTCTAAACAATATAAGTACAGTTTCAATACTGTTATAATGAAGAACGGTTACAAGTGTACTTGTCAAGATTGTCACGCGGCAAAAGAGAGTTGCAAACATGCATTTTTGGTGTGGTTGCACCATCACAGTGAGGAGCTATTTTGTACAGCAGTTGAATGCTATTGGATAGAATTCTATCTCTCAAAAGTCAAATAAACACTAAAAATATTTACTTCAAGAGAAATGTTGAAAAGAAAACATCAGGATCATGTGTCAAATACCAGTGTAGTACTGCAAGAATTTGTAAATGAACATAAAAAGAGAAAGATTGGCAGTTGTTCATTTGTCAAGCATGAAGAAAATTACTGGGAGGAAAAATATATATACATTCACAGACACAGATTGTGACATATTTCTTAAAAAATTAAAGACCTCTTCAATGAAGAAAGAATAAAGTGCATAGAAAACTAAACCACGAATCATCAATACAGAAGTGCTCTTTAGTTCGAGCTTCCATGTGCTATAGTCAGCCAGTGCATAACACATGATGGTTCTTTTGTTGGGAAGATTTTTAGTGAGAAATCTTGCAGACACCTACGAGTATAATGAAATGTGGATAAAAGTTGAAAGATGAAGATTTGGGTTGAAATTTGCAAAATGTGACCTCATTTCTGATTAATATCCTGTAATAGTCTATTCAACAAACGGTATCCATAAAATTAGATTAATACAAAATTGTCATGCTCTTTTACTGAAGATAATGTTAATTATCAAAGTCGGAAAACTGTGAACAGTATGCTTAACTCAAGTATAGATAGATGTTTTGTGCTAAAGCAAACAAAACTTATATACTTTTGTGTTGCTAGCAGTATGTCATTTTGAAAACACTCAAAAGGTGACAATATTAGCTATAATAGGTATTTGTTCTAACAATCTGTATGTCAAAAAACTTATTGATCAAATAGTGCCATTTTGGAAACTCTACTACATTTTTCGTAAATCATATGAAAGTATTACTTAATAATAAATCACTTTACTATTATTTTGACTTTTATTACCTGCGACCTTAAGGCAATATATACAAATTAATAAATTTGATCTAACTCTATTCAACCTATTTGTACTTTTGGAACATATATATTTGAGTAACAATGATAAATATGAGCAACAAACCTATAAAATATTATAAATCTTTTAAGGTGTAACGGAAAATAAAACACATGTATTTCAAATTAAAATATTTTGATTCAACTTAAACCTTTACAAGTCATTATTGTCAAATAAACATAGAACATTTTTTTAGTGAAGAACATAATGACTAATGTAGTACAAAAATTTATTGTCATCTTTAGATGTTAGTTATGTATAAAGTAAAGAAAAAAAATGTCTTTATATTATTTATTTAATAAGAAGGGTCTTGTAAATTAAGAAGAGCACAGGCTGACAACACAGCAATCACATTTAATATATTTGTATACGGCTTTAAAATGGATAACTTGCGTAAGCTGTTCTGAAATTTACCAGCCATGGTGGCCAGCAGGTTTAATCAGTGAAGATATAACATCTTTCAGTTTTACCAAACTGGACCTATTTACTTCTATGGTGCTTTGGTATATGAATACTTGAGTTATTAGTGACGGGTCACATTTTGATGTTGTGGCTGAGCATGCACTGCTTTGTATTATGTTGCACAAATTTTACTGCCTTATCAATCTCGTTGTCAAGAGGAGAACAGGTTAGAACACAATAGTTCTCATTAAGTAACCACTGAAAGCAAAAAATTTTAATTAGGTACTCAGTAAATTCAAGTAAAAGTTGTTTAGATAAATAATAGGTTGGGGAAAAAGTTTCTTCGCATTTTTTAAGAAAATTCAAAACATTTTTTAATATAGTTTATTTACATTTAACTAAAGTATGTAGGTACTATTTTGTTCGATAACTTTTTGCCATCTTGTAGGTAGGGACATGATCCCATTGCTATAGAAATTTTGGGACTTCTGGTCAAAATACCGCGACAAGTGGTTTTGGCAGTTCTCTCGTGATGTTAACCTGACACTGCCTAAAGAATTCTGAAGAGACCGAAACAGGTGGAAATCTGAAGGTGCAAGGTCAGGACTATACGGCGGATGCATTAACACCTCCCAGCCAAACTCTCTTAATTTTTGCTGAGTGGCTAAAGATGTGTGAGTTCTAGCATTATCATGATGAAAAACCACACCCCTTCTGTTGATTAATTCCGGCCGCTTTCTCTCAACTTCTTGCTTTAATTTCATCAGTTGTTCGCAGTAGAGTTCAGAATCGATGGTCCTGCCTGGTGGTAACAGCTCATAATGAATAATGCCCTTCCAATCCCACCACACACACAGCATCACCTTGTTGCGAGTTAACCCGGGTTTCGCCACAGTCTGTGAAGCCTGACCGGCCTTTGACCACGACCTTTTTCGCACGTTCTTGTCGTACGTGATCCACTTTTCATCACCAGTTATCAGCTTCTTCAAAAATGGTTCGGTTTCATTACGTCGTAATAAAGAATCACAAATGAGTACACGCTTCATTAGGTTTCTTTCAGTGAGCTCGTGAGGTACCCAAATGTCGAGCTTTTTTGTGTACCCAGTTTTTTTCAAATGCGCCAAAACTGTTTTGTGGTCAATTCCCAGTTCTTCAGCTACGTCGTAACTACTGACATGCCGATCTTGCTCCACTTTTTCAAAAATGGCATCCATTTTATCTGTAATAGGGCGACCAGAGCGACGTGCATCTTTGACATCAAAATTTCCGGATTGAAAATGCTTAAACCAAATTTGTGCTACTCTCACAGACACTGCACTAGGTCCATAAACATCGCAAAATTTTTTCGCGGCTTGCGTTGCATTTTTACCTTTTTTGTAGTAAAATTTTAAAATGTATCGAATTTCTTCATTAGATTCACTCATCTTGGCGGTACGAAAAACAAATGAAAATCACACATTTTCCTAATTTGAATTTGGAATTATGTTCTTTAAAATTTAAACTTTCAATGATACCAAAACCAGCCAGATACAAATAGTATAGCCAAAGAGATTTTATTACAAGTTTATACATACTATAATGCGAAAAGACTTTTTCCCCAACCTAATATATTCATTATGAAACTTTGATATTTTTGTTTGTATTACATACTTTTTAATTAATATTCAATTACATAATTATTCAATTGGACATAAGTACATATTCTTTTCTTTGAAACATCATCTAGTGTCAGTGTATAACTTACATTAAATCAAAAAGGCGTAAATGGTCAAGTTTTCTCTCAGTTTTCTGGTTAAGTTAAAATTTGGTTGGTCGGCTGCAGACAGTTTTCATTCTAACTGAAAGATAAAAATTTAATTAATTTACATACAGATTTGATTTTACATACAACCTAAAAACTTCTATTTTGTTTAAGTTGAAACTGAAGTACCTACACAGATTGAGTTATTCAGTTATAGTACTTACATTAATGTGATTTTCGCAAAAATACATTTGAATTTCAGTAGATAGTTACAGGATTTCTTTAAGCGAGTGTTAACCAAATATTTCGCATGTCTATATCACTGGGTACGTCTAATCCACAGATTTCCTGGAGTCTTATATTCCTGTTCTATTGTCCCGTTCCATATACAGTTTTACTATATTTTGTGATATTTAATAGAAAGCATTGTTTTTGTGAGGTTATTTCGCCCCCGTGCTTTGTTTACTATAAGACTGACGTCATTGCCACAGATAATGAACAGACTATCATGGCTGACCGTGTTTTCGGTCCAAAATTGAAAATCTTAATTTAAAATAGATTTTTTGCACTTTTTAGCCATCGAAAAAAATAATATTCATGTGCTATGGTCTAATACAACAATTATGAACATTTTAAGCCCTACTTTAAAAAAGGGTCAACTAGCCTATTTTAAGATTTTTCCATACAAACTTGAAACCCCTATTTCATCCCTTTAGGGTAATTTTTTTTAAAATCCCTTCATAGTGTGCGTCCGCATTTTGAATTAAAACGACTGTCCAAATTTTACGTTTCTACCATTAGCGGTTACAGCTGAGCGTGCGTCTATAGATGGGAACATCTCCTTTTATATATATAGATTATACACAGTTTCGATCATAACTCTACTGTGTAGGAGAGAAAGGTGCACTTTTGTCATTTCCGATCACGATTTCCAAAATACAAGACAAATATACAATCATTGTCACGTATCCTGTTATATTTTTCTAAATGTAGCAGAGAACTCGTGAAATGCTGTCATTTGCTATCGCATACTCCGAGAAGTATGACAGAAACGATCAAGTACATGTTGTCGCTTGCAGTGAAGATCCATTCTGTGGTTAGCGGCGAGCCGGCGAGACTGGACGAGGCGTCTATCTATTACGACGCCACGGAACACCAGAGGGATAAAAGGTATTGTATTATTTACTAGCTGACCGTATGCAACTTTGTTTGCATTATAACTAACTTTACCCGTAGGAAAACATTTCCCGTCAGATTTTTCCCGTAGGAAAATTACCCTATGTCCTTCCCCTGGTCTCGAACTATCCCTATACCAACTTTCATCAAAATCGATTCAGTAGTTTCGAAGCCAATTCAATACAAACAAACAATGAAATCTTTCCTCTTTATAACATACTAGCTTTCCGCTCGTGACTTCGTCCGCGTTATTTTTGTTATCCCGTGGGAATTTAATATTTTCCCGTAGGAAAATTACCCTATGCCCTTCCCCTGGTCTCGAACTATCCCTATACCAACTTTCATCAAAATCAGTTCAGTAGTTTCGAAGCCTATTCAATACAAACAAACAATCAAATCTTTCCTCTTTATAATATTAGTATAGATGTATGTATAGATTATACTTAAGGTATGGGATGTGAAGGAATGAGTGTGTTAATAAACAAAATCGCCCCCAGGTCTTCTACACGTAGTGGTGAGAAGAGTCAAAGTCCAGCTGTGGAGAGAACTCGCCTTGACACCATACCTGATAAGTGAGTTACTGTTAAAAACTTATACTGATTTGACATTGATATTTGATATTTTAGAAAATGAATTTTATTTGTCTCATAGACCAGCCTACAATTATCGCTTAAACAGTATTAAAACCGTAATGAGAAAGAGATGTATTTATTTGTTTATTTTAATAGATAGAGCAACATACAGGTGTAAAAAGACCGGTACCGAAGCCGAAACCCACGTATTGCTCCCATCAGCACTATAGTTTTTGTCTTCTAGACCATGGTTGTGAAACTAACAGTTGCCGAGATATTCAAGGTTAAAGTTACAATTTTTTTTCGAGATTTTTATACAAATCTGTTCGAAATGTATTTTAATAATTTTCGTCCCAAGAAACATCTACGAAAAAATCAGTATTTCTTAACAAAATTTATGACTGAAGAGAAATCTCTTGCGCGGGAAACTCGTCTTGCTTTCCACGCACTCATACTGACTCACTAACACCGCCGCGATATCCGGACGCGCAAGCCAGGCGCGGGCACGCGTTAGATTGCGTAGTATTTATTGTCGTTGTTTTTTAAGCCTAAGAATTAATTTCGTTTCACATTATTAATTTTTCGTTAATTGCTTTATTTAATGGTCTGAATGCGTAGACGCGGGCTTCGGTATACGTCTTTTTAAATCCTGTATAGTCTGCAATAGCGATGTCTCTGTTTCAATATTGTTTTAACTTTGCTTTAAGCGATCATGTATGACATACATAATTAATATTTAAACATACGATAAGTAATTATAAACCATCTCTTTCTTTGTAGCAATGCAGTGAAAAAAGACTCCAATAGCGGTTCAGGAGACGGTTCGCAGAGTTTGAAAGACGTGAGTATAGGACAGTCTACTGTCTTTTTCATTAACTTGACACTAGTGACGTAACGACTACTTGCATTTGCCTAGATTTGTATAATTCGTTTTTGGAAAAGAGGAGTCTGTTAAACGCTTCATAAGATGTCTTGGGCGTTTTGTGAGATAAGGTTGGCTCAGTGTTCAATTTTTCATGAAATTGAACTCTCGAGACGAGCCAAACTAAGTCACAAGGCAATAGGTGTAAGGCAGAAGGGTACTGCTAGTCACGAGCTCCCAGGATCATGTCCCATGTCCGGCTATTTTTTTTGAGCTTAGAAAAAACAGTCAAAAGGCTAGAAAACATTCAGTAGCAGCTCGGAGACTGGAATTCGTTTCTATACTGTTGCAATAGCCTCGTCCTTTTTACATGACGTTGAACATAATTAGCTAAGTGTATTTATACACCCAATGCCTTACCTTTTGTGAAGAACAGGCAATTGGGATGATGACTGAATTCTAATTTTCACGTCTCGTCATAAAATATTAAATACCGTTGAAAAAGATGCAATCATGTGAAATTAGAATTAAAATCGGCTTAGAAATACATTAGATACAAGCATTTTAAGCTGCTAATTTGGAAGCGATTAGACAGAGAGCTCCGACATCAACCGTGACGTTTGCCGTTTTGCCGTTTCGCTAGAAAGAGATTGAGAAAAATCTTTAACACCTTATATCTTAGTTGTTTTTATAGTTATTCGAAAACCGATTTTTTCTTTCAGTTTATTATATGAAATGAGCTTCTATTAAAGCAATAATATTTTTTCATTCATCTAGTAGCCTGTTATGTTTGATGATTGTGCGTGTTACACAGCGATGGTGGAGCGGCGGGACGTCCCGTATTCCCGTGGCCTTGGGGGAATCCCGCCTCGCCAAGTGCGCCTCTTGGAGTGGGGAGGGACCTCTGGCACCGCCTTGTGCAACTCCTCGGGACGTGCCGGCGCCCCCCACTCCCCCAACCCCCCCACTTCCGGACCCCAACGATCTGACGCCGGGTAAGTGAGCTAGATGTAACTCTGATTGTAAAATCTGTGTGAACGTTGAACATCCAGATCCAGGAACGCGTTGCCCTGACTACGAAACCAGAAATTCCTATTGGTGTTAACGTTTGCGAATAGTCTCCTGTCAGTTTAAAATTGATTAATTCAGAAATTAATATGTTTCCAGATCTAAGACAAGCACCTTATACCAGATACCACCATACCATAGGCACCTTTTTTTTTTTTTTTTCTCGGGGGGAAATGCGTAACCGCACCGTACCCGCCGTTGGCTAGACAGCGAGCGTGTGTGGGGCTCTCCCGGCAGGGTGCCAGGCCTACCCACTAAAACCCCCCGGTGTTCTCCCTGCCCTTATGGGCGCGCTAGGTAAGGTCCACACTGCGACTCCACTACCCACGCGCCCGGGCAAGCCCGACCCACCGGTCGGGCTATCGCCAAGGGGGGATTGCCCGAGAACACCAGGGCAATCCCCAGACGGAGGGCCTTACGGCGGCGTGCACGGGGCCAACCGTGCACGCAGGCCTCTACGGCAGGGTCATTAGATGGGCATCGCTTGTGCGAATGCCCGCCTTCGCCTGCCTATCCGTCTGCGGCGGATGGGAGCGGCTTGAGGATCTGCCTCCCGCTCCCTCTCCGCGGCCTCCTTCTGCGAGATTACGTCCTCGCAGAAGGAGGCGACAGCCCCCCATTCCGCTTCGCCGCGGAGCATGGCCACGACCATGCTCGGCAGCGAGAGGTCTCCGCCTCCCAGCGCAGCGTTAAGCTCGCTACGCTGGAGTCGCCAGGCCGGGCACATCAATAGGGTGTGCTCGGCAGTGTCGTCGGGAGCGTCGCAGTGGTGACACCGCGGCGTTTCCTCCCGACGCGCGACTCGATGCAGGTAATGACCGAAGCAGCCATGCCCGGTCAGTACCTGCACCATGCGGAACGTGAGGCTGCCCTGCCGGCGCCCAACCCACTCCTCCAACACCGGACGAATCGCGTCGATCGTCCGGTGGCCGGCAGCTGGGGAGGCGAGTGCCTCACCCCATCGACGCAGAGCCTCCCTCTGCGCCTGGGTACGAATCCGCTCCACTTCCTCAGGAGCGGATCGTCCCCCCCGTTCACTAACGGCAACCCGATGTCGATACACCTCTGCATGTACGCGTGCATCGACATCCCACGGCGTTTGACCCGCTAGAACGCAGGCCGCGCCATGGCTGACCGTGCGATAAGCTCGCACGGCCCGGGTTGCTATGACCCTCTGCGGACGTCGCAAGAGGGCCACCGTTCGGGGGGAGAGGCACTCCGCCCATATCGGGGCTCCGTAGAGTGCCATCGACCGTATCGCCCCGTGATACAGTCGACGGCACGCCGATCCTGGTCCTCCCACATTAGGGAGGACCCGTCCGAGTGCGGCTGCGGCGGCGCACAGCCGTGGAGCGAGGAGCTTAAAATGCTCCCCGAAACTCCATCGGGGGTCCAGAACCAAGCCGAGGTACTTGAGATGCGCCTCGACCGGTATACGGACCCCCTCCACTCGGACGCGGAGCCCCGGTGGGATCCTGCGACGGGGGGCGTGGAAAAGCATGGCCCTCGTTTTGTCGAGGGCCACGTCTAGGCCCAGGAGGCGGATGCGTCGGACGACTAGTGAGGTGCCGACCGACGCAAGGTGAGCCGCCTCCTCCCCCGTTTTAGCCCTCGCCGCGACAAGCGTGTCGTCGGCGAAGCAGACGACCTTCGTTCGTGGCGGAAGGTCGCCTCGCAGGACCCAGTTGTACCCCAGGTTCCATAACAGAGGACCTAGTATGGAACCCTGGGGTACACCCGCCGCCATTGTCCACGTGTGGACGCGCCCATCCGGCCCCTCGTAGAGGATGGATCTGCCTTGCAGGTAATCCTCCACGATGGCGCGGTACCATAGGCACCTAGACAGACCTCATCTAATATCTAACCTATATGATCCTTAAATTCGGTGTTTATATAGATTTTAGGTCACATTCACGCAGGCATCCTCAGAGAACTCTTCAGCATCATTACAATCTGATCAGTGGTTAAGGAACGCATAGAGGACACAATATAAATACAAATATCCATTTTTACTACAGTAGATAATTATATGTATAATTATTATCATACAATGTATATCTATTTATTTTCTGGTATCCACATGATCGGTTCTTTCGAAGCGCTCGATGGCGCCTTGGCGTGTGCGCTCGGCTTGTGATACGACCTTCATTGGGGTTCATTATGCGCGAGACAATGATGATTATTATTTTTTAACACCCTTGCTCGTAAAGCTGATGTAATTCCACCGGTTTTAAATATGTAAAGCGGGTCATAAAAAACGCGTTTGTGACCAAAGCAAATAGTTAAGTTATAGTCCATACAAATTCCATAAAAGTATTATTTGCCATTTCAAATATGGAACTGATCGCCGCCGCACGACTCCAGCTAGTGAGCAGCGCGCTGTTGCTATTCAGATTTCAAACTAATCGACGCGCGGCGCCAGTCAGTAGGCAGCGCTAGCGCGCTGTTAAAATGGCGGGAAAGCAACAGTGTGCATTCACAGATTGAGTTTATTTAAATGTTTTTTTTTCTGTTTCCTCGCAAATGTGTTAAAAAACGTCGTACGATATACGTGCGTATTGGTTATAACATGCTCGGCTCAATTACGCCGAAATTCCGCCTCGCATGTTATAACCATCTTAACGCACTAATATCGTAATGTACTATTAAAATTGCGTGTATGTTGGTGCGTGTGTGTTAGGTGGTAGTGTGGGTATGTGCGTGCATGCGTGCGAGTGTGTTAGTACTAATGATGAAACTTCATCAATTTTCCCATTCCTCAGGTCTGAGGCGGCGTCGCCAAAACGCCAACGAGAAGTACGCGTCGGACCCCGCCCGGGAACTGAACCTGCGCTTCGCCAGGCTGCGCCACCGCCGACCGAACACTTCGGAACGATCTCCGCCACCACGGTCAGTATACAAATCAAACATTCATACATACATGATATAATCGCAACTCGTAGGGGTACTCCCATGGGGCGGACAGAAATCAAATTTGACGTCTACTAAATTAACCTCAAATCACTATCAGTTTTAAAATGTAGTTCGGGTCAGCTATGTTCGGTTTAAACATCATCGACACGGGATTTTAAATCTGTTAAGTTGGCTCTCCACCGAAAAAAATTGCCAACTTTTGTTGATATGTATTGACACAACACAAAAGTTGACGACTTTTGTGCGGTGGAGACTCGGCCTTCGATTAACTTTTGTTAATAACATGTGTTAACAACACATTGTCATGTTGTTAACGAAAGTTGACAACTTTCATTCGGCGGAGATCCAACTTTAAACATATTGGAATAGTCAACATTCGTGTTTGGATTCTAAAAATATCTGAGTTAATCGTATTCATAATCGCGCGAATCGAATGTAAAATAATCCAATTTTCGTTACGTCTACTATCAGTATCAGTATAATAAGTATACGACTTTTGCGTTTCTCTGAAGAAATGTTAACATTTTTAGCCTCGCTATTTTTTACAAAGGGAACCTAACCTAGATATCAAGATATTGTTTAAATGGATCGCATTACGTTAACATAATTGATGTTAGCAAGCAACAAAAGCTAATGAAACGCGATGATGTTAAAAATGCTGATTATCTGTGCTTAAATAGAACGCGCCTGCCCTACGAGCCTAGAACACTCGATAAACAAATTTTGTAAGATATTATGTCAGTAAAGATCGACATACTCGACAAAAATCGATAAATTTGACAGATATTACTAAGGAGTGAAAAGGACAGATGCTTTGCTTTCCATGCTCGCAGGGCTGATATGTCTGTTTGTCGATTGCAGCGAGGGGAGAGGATCATCGTCTTCAGCTTCGGAGTCGGCCCCACCTCCCCCCACCCCGCACGCGCCCCCTCATAACGCGGCCCGCGCCAGGCGATTTAGACCGTTATCCATAGCGCCATAGAGGTCAGTATTTTTTAATGTATGTACATACATACTTGCTTCTTTTTTCTATGCAAATGAAGTTATATTTTATACTAGCTTTTGCCCGCGGCTTCGCTCGCGTTAAATTCGGGGTAACACCAAAGATTTCAAAAAAAATATAAGTAACAGAGTCGGTGTACCGATTTTTAGCTTCCTACCTTGAAAACTGCAAAAAGTCTCATATAAAATTTCACCCCCTCTTTTAAGGGGTCGGGGGCAGATTTCCAAAAAAAAAATGATGCACGATTTTTTTGTTAGTCACAAATAGTTCGCATACCAAATTTTAGCTTTCTACCTTGAAAATTGCGGAATGCTCCATACAAACTTCCACCCCCCATTTTAGGGAAGTGGGGGGTTAAAAAGAGACAAAAAGTAGTCTATGACACTCCATCCGTTCAACTATCTCCACTTAAAAAATCACTTCAATCCGTCGCTCCGTTTTGCCGTGAAAGACGGACAAACAAACACACACACACACACTTTCCCATTTATAATATTAGTATGGGTTAGTAACAGAACACCTGCCAGTGACGTAGTATACGATTCTTTGCTGTGGGAGCTGTCTTTTTTACAAGCTTTTATTTACTTTCACCTGTCCTGGTGTCTGTAATGAAATCTTGCAAGTTAAATTTGACCCACTTCCCGGTTCCCGATTGAGCTGAAATTTGGCATGCATATGCATATCGCATGACAATACAATATAAGGATAACATGGAGCTGATCTAATGCTGGACCTGGAAGGTGGCCATAGGAACTCCGCTTGAATGAACTGAATTTGAATAAAATGACACGACCCATCGAGTTTGGGCTTGTTTGATTCGTATTGACGAGTACTAAATGCTTGTATTTAAAAAATACTTTTTCTTGTTATTAAAACATCAATAGATGCACTTAAATAGAACGCTATCGTAATAGGGTTTCGAGTTTAACATTAAGGGACTGCTGGATAAAGGTGCTTCCATCTTAGTTCTTCCCATCTAAGCATCCTAGCATCAGGCTCGAAAATTAGTAGCAGTGTATAAAAATATATACTTATATTTCATTCAATTTTATTTTATTTTACCTGACAGGATCTCAACAAAGGCGAGTGTCTCGACGCCGCAGTGTTAAGTACGAACTATATAATTGTTATATATAATCTACGCGTATATTTATAGTCTATATAAAATATGATGGGATTGTTGTCAAACTTAGGTACAGGCTGTTTCGTATTGGCCTTTTATTGTATCGTATTTTGGATGAAATAATTAAAACGTTTCCTCTTCGATCATATTCATGATCATTGTGTGTGAAGCCTTGGCTATTTTGATTAATTTGTTGTTTAAGTTTATTAATTACACAGAGACATTTCTTTTTTTCGTAAAAGTCTGTTCTTGTAACGAACAACTCGATTTGTTTTGATGGTTGTGAGTGATGAAGAAAACGATAAAAATATTTAGTATTTCATAATTTACAAAAGTTTTTATTTAGAGAGTGACTTTATATGTTCCAATTTGAAACACCTGTACGTGTAGTAAAACATAAACATATCTTAATGTTTGTTAATTAAAGCTACACTGTGATCTTAAAGTGTGTTATAGGCCAAGAGATTGGGTGCAGATCGTTGTATGAATATGTTTGTGTGGGAACATGCTTATTAATATGATAATTGTTTGTGTCATTTCCTTAAATTTTCTGTGTTTCAAGCAATATTAGGTGCCTTATGTGTTTTGTGTGTACTCTTAAATGTCTTTAGAGAAGTTTATGTCAATCAATAAATGCAACGTTTGAGACATTCATGAAAAGTACAAATAACCTTATCTCTAAATGTTATAATTATGACAAGTCTTTAATCATTATTTTTTTGGTGTGTGCATACACACAAGACGTCGAATTCACTCGAAACGTAATGAATCCTATCACGCGCTCGGAATGCTGACCTCCCCAAGAGGAAAAAGCCAAAAAATCATAGACCTCAGTATTTTATATGAATTTCAAACTTGATACCTCTTATCCGTTCATGAGATATAGAATTTTGAGGTATGGTACCTTACACATTATAACAGCATTTCATGATATTCGATCAATTTGTGGTACGCATTTTTTGTTGAATGCGGTAAATTTCGAGTATATCAATATTTTTTGTAAAATTATTACTTCGAGTACCCTATCTCTTAGACTATATTATAACAAATTTTTACGGCGAAAAGTACCGCTGCGAGAGATGTACATACATGACAATGTTTATCGAATAAAGAATTATATTATAAATACATATACATATTTACATAAATGTTATTAATATTCTGATTGTATTTTGTCATAAATCATATTTTATATAGATTATTTTTGTTATTATATTAATTATTAGGGGAAGCTTAATTTGTTAGTAGAGATAACATTGTCACAATTTTAAGGCTAGTCTCTCGATAACCATACAATTAAAGTTTTAATTTATTCCCCAAAGATCAATATTTGATTGAATTTTTTAAATTGGCAGACAGGGAAAGATAATAGAATTAAAAGAAATTCATAATTTCCTCTTCAATATACCCTACCTCGAATTTGAACGAATATTAAATATAAATAATTAGAAGAATTTGTCTTATCTTCTCGACTTTGCGTTTAGTTATACATTTAGTTTTTATTTATACTGGAGACGTTTAAATGCATAACAGTGCCGAAGTGTATCAAAATTATCTGCAGTGTAAAATGTATCCTGCAGAAAAAGTGTATCTTTGGGGAATCAATCGAAACTGCGATTGGTGATTATACAAGAATCCATTTTGTGTATTTCATCATCCGTCACAATCGCTTGGACAGCCGTTGTGGCTTTAAGTCTCTGCTATGACTGCTATTTATAAAGCCGTGAAAGATGTACAGTTGGTCAGGCAAGCGGTCTATCTTTTTCTTTTTGGTCGTGTTCCACGAAACTGCGTCTAACCAAAATCTCCAATTATATTTGTACCATACAAACTGTCAGTATGTTATTGCAAGGAACGTACAGGGGGCGTACAAGTATTACGTAACGCAAGTTTTGAAGATATTTTACCCCCTCCCGTAACGCGCTGTGTAACATTTTTAAACAGCTTATGATCTAGACCTCACCTTTTGAAGATATTATAGTATAAAAACAAAATAATGACGTACAATACAGTCGAGGGAAAGCGTACCTAAACGAAAAGAGTTGCTAAGCTGGAAGAGCAAAATAAACGCACCAAAACATTTTACAAGACCGTGTTGGGGTTACTTTATACGTGAATGCTCCCTCACCATGTCTTTTCGTTACGCGAAACGGAATTTTAAACTTTGGGTGCAAACCACTGTTTTGGCTGACCGTACATGGACTGTCGATTTGAACGCGATTGCGATCGATTTTGAGTTAACAATACATTGGCCTGTGGGGCCTTATCGCACTAATTACGAACGTTCCAACCAAAACCAAATCGTTACCATATATTTTGACATCTGACAGCTGTCAGAATGTTGTCAAATTGTATGGAAGGAAACAGAAACGTTTCTGATTTGGTTGCAACGTAAGGAGTGCGAGTGCCTATCTGGTTCTTTAAATCTACAGTCTACACACCATCACAACCAAATCCAATGTTTATGTTGATGAATAATTATTTATTAAATTGTTATATTCATCATATTGAAATTTATATAGAAAATGTTGCAAGTCATACATTTGACTACGGTTGCGTGAAATCGCGTGGATATTATATTTTTAATTTTGCTTATAAGAAAACTCAAAACTGTATTATTTAAATTTTAATTAAGACTTTATCGAGCTCACTCAATTATTTAGTTCTCGTTGTTGTTAAGGTACACTATTTATTTTGTCTATTTACTGTGAAGGTGCGTTGCGTGCGCTTTATTTTATTTAGGTGCTTTTATTTTAAATTAATAAAAAATTATGATTTAAAAAAAATTAAAAGACAACGTTTCTCTCTTTATTTGCAATAGGGGTGATTTTATTCAACCAATGTCTTTTTGGTTAGACCATAAGAATTGTTATGTGATTTTAGAAGACATTACTTTCATCAAAAGGTTTTTGATGAAAGTACTGTCGCCTTTTGCTTTAACGAACTTAATTAAAGTACAAATAAATTAGTTTGTAACTTTAAACTTCATACACAATTTTGATGTACCACTATTTCAAACATGGACGTATATTACTCGTAAACGATCTCTTTAGGTCTTCAAATATTTTATCTTTTACTTTTCTTATTATATGCAACCTATATCTTGTGCAAAAAAATAAGATATCTTATTTTCTTAAATTTCCTTATCTCTCTTCCCTTTGTTCTGAATCACTTTTCATCTCTAAATTCATCCTCGATTGCAAATAGAAAAATATAATTTACCTAATTTTATTTCTATCAAAGTTGTGTGCATTTCATTTAATATTATGTCCTATTATTGACATTTGTATTTTTATTTAGTATAACTCTAAACTGTAACTAGTAACGTAATTATTTATTTATATACATATTATTTTTATCTCTTCCTTTCTTCTCGAATGTCATGTTGTTAGGGTGTTAAGGCAATTGACCGCTTAAAACTCGATTTAAAAATTTTGTTAAGCTTTGCTACAAAGGGTGTAGCAGAAAGGCATTTTAGGGGAATTCTAAATGACCTATGCGGAATACTAGACACCTTATACTTTCCGTATAAAATATATTTGATTACTACGATCAAATTTAGCTTATATTAAAAACAAAGTATTTTGGTTTACCCTAACATTTTGGATTGATACCTCGAAATATTATTTCGCATTTTCCCTACATCCTGTAAAAAGTTTGTAAAATGTGTGTCCTATTTACAAAATAATCGACATTGCCACTAATTTTGATGGCACCGAATTTCTGTACAATTATTATTTTTAATCTCTCTCGGACATAGATTCCATGTTGACCGACTGGTCGAGCAAATAATCTACCAGAACAGAATCTGCGCACTAGACGTCCGTTTGCGCTGTCAACGAAGTTGAATCTAACAAATTGTTGAAACCTTCTCTCTGTAATATAAAGTCCATAGTACATACAACACAGTGCTCTATTTTTATATTGTATCGTAGATATTGTGTAAATATATTGCTTTTTGCGTGCGCGCTCGAATATATTCGCTTTCAAAGGAAAAGTAACTTTATTTGGTGCGATAAATAGGTACATATTACAGTAAATTATGTGATTTTACATTATCTGATTAGTGATCTATTGTTTCTTCTTATAATATCGATTGAATGGGAAGAATGGGTTGGCCATGATTGCCTTTTGTATACTTGCATTGATCATTAACCGATCTAATGAAGAGTAAATTAATTGTTTAAAGCTATTGGAGTACATCTCCGACAACAAGTATCTATGTGGCAACTTGAAAAGCACAGTCTTTTTGTCCTATTTATTCATTACTGCCCTGTAACTAATTTAGATAGGAAACACAGTTCATCTCTCTCTTTCTCATCGAAACGTGACTCCCTTGTAAATTTCATATAATAATTATATCAAAATGCTGAAATATTAGTTTCATTAGTGCATTAGTAATTCGGCTTTGGAGAATCACCGAAGTTGGTAGGTATGTAAGGCATACTATTAGACTAAAAGAGAAACAAGTTGTGCTTTTCAATTTTTCTTTTCGAACCCTTGTATATAGTTTCTAATCCTGTATTTTATTTCCAATTTATCATCAGACGAACTAACTCATAAATCTCTTTAAGTGTTGATGCAATACCGTTGTTGTTATTACATATGACTTGTCATTTAGGCTAGCAAATAAGACACTGAATTTTAGATAAATGAAAATTTATGATAAGCTTAAAAGATATTGTAATACTTGCTTCCATGCGGCGCGGTAATGAATGTTCTGTGGTTGGGTATTCTTTAAATTGCCAAGTTTTTATTTAGATCGGTTCTTTGTTGAGAATTCAAAATTCGTATTTTTTTTATTCGTAATAATTTGTTTAATTTGTAAATAAGAAGGGGATATTTTTGAAAGATTTCGATATTTATTATACAAGACAGCTTGTTATTTTGTCAAACTTTTTTTGTTTTGTTTATATTTTTCAAGACACCTTTGTGTGACAAAGGTTTATTCGGTATTTCTTGTAATGTATATTTTTAAATGGCGTGTTAAAATGATGATTACTTTAATGGATGGTTCTGCGTTAAAATAATGTACAATTTTCTGAGCTATTATTATAACTATTGTGGTATCTGTGAATTGTTAAGTTAAGCATTTTATAAATTTAAAAAACTTCTCGTGATTATCTATCGGTGTTGCACAGAATTTATGGAGGATAATGATTATTTTGGAGCCCTGGAAATGTAGATGTTAGGCTGATTTTGTTTGGTCATAGATAAAATTGTAGATTTTAGTCATAGATAATAAATTTCATAACGTGAAAGGTAATCTGTGCTTTTTTGAGTAGTAGGCACGTGGGCGTGTCTCCTTCGCATGTTTTGTCGAAACAAACTTTGACTCCATAGAAATTTTCAAATATTATCTGTGATTTGGTGTAATGTTTCGATGTTTTCTATAAAAAGCTAGCACAGAAGACTCAGCTTTAGGGCGATTCGAACAACATTCGTATAGTACAGTTAAAGTTTTTATTCTATTTGTGTTAATTTTAACCAAATATGAAAGAGAAAGTAATCACATTTAGCGGCAATAGTATTTGTACTATATACCTAGTATATGTATAGGTAAGTCGCTCGAACTCGGAGTTTGTGAAAGATTCGAAAGAAAAACCAGATTAGTCTAAACAAAAGAAAGCGGATGCATTTTGAAATTTCTGCATACTGCAACATTTCCAGGGTGATGCTATACAAATGTATGATATTAAAATAATATTGTATACATAAATATAATAATAATATGTTTATATATACGAGTACGTTACGTAGATGCCATTAAATTCTAGTCTCTGATGCTGCTTAGTTTAGTTTAAATTGTACGTAGTATAATTATTAATATAATATTGTTTATTGAATAATCTAGATCGTAAGCTATTATTGATATTGATTATAACGAGAGAATCCCGCGTAGGGGGGCGAGCTCTCTTTCTCACAAAAAAGCGTTGCGATTGTGGAAAATTGTTGTCGCTTTATTACAGTGTAAGGTTATCTGCTTAAGGGCCGATTCGTGTGCGGTTCCCGAGCTTTTTGTCCCTTTATTTGTATCTCTCTCTCTCTTTCACACATCGGCAGCCGTGCACGACATCGAGCGCTTGGTGCGTTGCTACTGAAATAGGAATCTCCCGTCCCCACTCGCACTTTGCGATGAACGGACGCGAAGGCAGCGGCAATGTAGGCAAGCTGGTAAATATTCTAGTCTATTATACAGGATAAATTGTGAGGTACCGGCAACCTCGCAGGATTAGATAGCTAACATGATTTACTACAACGTTTGTTTAACGAATTTTAAGATAACTCAATACATTGAACAAAAATCAATTTTCAAGTTTTTATTGCACTGTCGTGACATTGATAAGTCTATGTTTCATTTATAAACAACGACGGAAGACAACGCTACGCTCGCGCGCTGTGCGCGTAGAGTTACAAACATTCTAGAGGTATATCATAAATGAATATTAATTTTTGTATGAAAGTAAAATCTAACGAATTATCATAAGTCGTAGAACAAACGTTGTAGTTAATGATGCTAGCTCTCTAATCCTGCGAGGTTGCCGGTACCTCAAAATTTACCCTGTATATATATATAAAAGATTTCCGTCTCAAATTACAAGATGTTTAGTGAGACAGTTATTTTTGTCATGGTGAAATTTAAATAATAATGTTGTTATTAAATAATAAAATTGTAATTATGTGCCCCGTTTTGATGTTATTATTGTGTCTGAATAAATGCTGGCTCTCTGTTCTACAATAATATGTTCAAGTAAAAATATCCATTTTACTGGCATATATTGGTTTGCGATGGTTTAAGTTTAAATATTAAATTGAGGAGGACATCTTTTAATAAACAGTTAAATCTTTGTGCGAGATAAATATCTCAATTTAAAAAGGTGTATAATATGTTATCCCATCAGTTTGAGAGTCAGCGTATGTTCATGGGGGTAACAATGGGCGCGATTTTCGTTTTGTCAAAAACTGCACGCTCATTTTAGTTTTATTTTGCCATATTTTTTTATATTACCGAATATGCACAATGAAATTTAAATAAAGGTATTTGTCCTTTGAGTGTGGTTTTATTTTACGTTCAATTGCCTCCTGAGATTGAGACCATTGAGAGCGTTCTAAATCGAACAGACACATCATCATCATCATCTCATCATCATCATTACTATAAAATCGGTTGGCAAACAAGCATATTGCTTACTTGGTGGAAAGTGACTACAGTCACGTGTGGTCCTTGTAAGCGTCGTGTCGCAATTTCAATATAGGTTGTGATCTTACCTGCTAATCTTGTCAGTGCCAAGTAAGTAATTCATTGCCCAAGAAACTGGCACACTTTGAAACAAGCACAGCTGCTTTTTGTGCAGAAATAGGCATTTATTACGCGTTGCACAATTTTATAATCCATGTGGCTGACCCCAGCCGGGCCACAAAACAACCCACCTCTGAAAAATAGATTGTTTATGTCTTAGAGTTTGTCGGCAAGTTTCAGAGTTTGTCGCTAGCGCGCTTCAGCGATATGTGTGTGGGCCCGGCTGGGGTAACTTTACTCACTGGGCCACACAGATCTCGTAAACGATGCGACCTAGTGAAAATCTGTTTGCTGATATAGATAGGCGGCAGTTTGTCGGACAAGTTTCAGTTTTCATCGGGCTCGCGTTTATGGGGGCTGTGTGGCCCAGCTGGGGTAACGTTACCCCAGTCGGGTCGCACAGATCTCCAATACAGATACATTTCAGAGATATGTGTGGCCCGGCTGAGGTAACGTTACCCCAGCCGTAACGTTACCTCAGCCGGGCCACACATATCTCTGAAACGAGCAAGCGACAAACTGAAATTTGCCGACAAACTGTAGACATAGCGGCATACTCAATCTATTTTTCACAGTTTTTTTTGTGGTGCGGCTGGGCTCAGCCACACTTAAGTATAATCCCTATAGTTAGGAAACGAATGACTCACATAAAGCAAGGTCGGGGAACTTACGGGGAGGCGGGCTGTGGGTATGCGGCTCCCGATCCCCTTAAGTTTGCGCACTCGAACGATGAGCGGTAACTTGACCATGAATATTTGTGATGTGATCATGTGACTTACATTTAGGTTTTTTTTGCTATTTTGGAGTTATTGGCTGGAAACGACAAGGGGTAGAAGGTAGAACGTTCCGATAAACTGGTAAATATAGCTCAGATATCGTTTTATAACAAAAAACAGATAAAAAAAGGGAGCCACAAAGCGTTTTATAAGAGATCCCCAGTTGCGTCACTGTTTCTCCAAAGGTAAGTAACATACCTACTTGAAGATAATACTCAATCTACTTATTGTAATCTTTTTAAGTTAATTTGTATAATGAAACAATTGTTGGTTTTTATTCGCTTTATCAAAATACACATCTTTAAACGAAAAAATATATCAGAAACATAATAAACTTCATAAGCGTAATAACATAGAAACATAATAAGCGTGAACACCGAAACACGATATGATAAAACGATAAATCGATATGAACTGTGAAATGTTACCGACATTGATATAATTATTAACGTTATCCAAATAACAATAATAATATCCAAAACATAATAATATTTAAAACTTCAAGAGATAACCGAAAATTCCAACTTTTTTGACAGTTCATAGCGATATATCGTTTTATCATAACGTGTTTCGGTGGTCATACTAGGGGGGCTGAGTTGGTAAAGGAAAAGGGAAGATCTTAAAGAAGGACAGGCCCCCCTCACCAGAGGGGCTCACAAATGAAGAACTGCTGAGGAGGGCGGAAGCTAGCGCCGCGGCAATTACCGAGGTTGCCAAGAAGTCTGGTAACCTCAAGGGTACGTGCGTGAGAGACCTCAAAGAGGCCTCCACGTCTATCCTGGGGGTTGCCAGAATTCTGGCTGATAGGAAGACCTCCGAGGAGGTTCGACGGCTACAGGCCGACAAGCGCCGGCTGAAAGGGCAGCTTATGACGCTATTCAGTCGGAGCTTGTCGCCCTAAGGAGGGACTTCTCGGAGCGGGGAGGGGGGGCGAGCCCACCGCCAGTGACGGCACCAGCAGCAACAGCAGCAGTGGGACGTCGTGACCCGGGACGAGTTCATGTCATTCATGGACTCGTTCCAATCGGACATGATGTCCCTTTTTGGGAACATGTGTGCGGCCAGGCTGGATGGCCTGGAGGTGGACGGGCGCCTCCTGCCGGCCAAATCGCACCGGCCCCCACTGGCCAGCGACAAGGCCACCAAGAGACAGCCCGCCGAGCAGGCACCCCCCGCCGCTGTTGCGGAAGCACCGCCAGCGCCCGCGACTGGGGGGAAGAAGAAGAAGGGAGTGACCACCCTGGCCCCTGAGGCGAACCTGCCGAAGAAGGCCAGGGAGGTCAAAGCCAAGAAGACTCCGGCGGCTCCGACCGCTGCGCCAGAACCGGTGGCGGGGCCTTCGAGGCTCGACACCTCCAAACCCCCTGAAGCGGAGGGCTGGAGCACGGTAGTAAAGAGGGGGCGCCGCAAGTCAGCCAAGGCGGCGACGGCGACGGCAGCGTCCAAGGCCGCGCCCCCTCCACCCCCAGCCAACGCCGCCAAGCCTAAGATGCCTACGGCACCTAAGACCTTGGCGGTGGTCATCACCCTTTCGCCGGAAGCGGTGGCAAATGGCGCCACGTACGGCGCTGCCATTGCGACGGCGAAGGGTAACATCAAGCTGGGGGACTTGGGGATAGTAGGAAGCGCCAAGTTCCGGACGGGGATGACGGGAGCCCGTGTCCTCGAGCTCCCGAAAGGCACCTCGCCGGAGCAGGCGGATGCGCTCGCCACGCGCATAGCGGAGGTGCTCGGCGACGCCGCCAGAGTGGCGCGCCCGACCAAGACCGCGGACATCCGAGTCACCGGACTGGATGACTCGGTGACCGCGGAGGAGGTGGGCGAGGCCTTGGCGGCGTTGGCGGAGTGCCCCCGCGTTGCGATCAGGGTGGGCACGGTCCACCCTGGACTCAGGGGCATGGGAGCCGCCAACGTGTCGGCTCCCATCGATGTGGCGAAGCGCCTCGCGAGCGCTGGCAAGGTGACGGTGGGATGGAGCAGCGCCTCCATCCGCCTGCTGGAGCAGCGCCCCATGCGCTGCTTCCGCTGCATGGGGATCGGTCACCCCGTGCAGCGGTGCCCCTCCGCTAAGGACCACAGCGCGCTCTGCTTCCGCTGCGGTTCGGAGGGGCACGCAGCCGCCACCTGCCAAGGGCAGGTGAAGTGCGCCGTGTGCGCGGACGCCGGCAAGCCTTCCACTCACCGGATGGGGGGCCTCAGTTGCAATCCCCCACCGGTGAGGGGAAGACTGATGCCGAGGGCTGCCACAGCGGCGGCTACCGGGCGGGCAGCACTGTCCGCCAGGGAAGAGATTCCCATGGACACCGCCAATGGCCAGTAGGTCCGCAGGGAATCTCCTCCAAGTCAACATCAACCAGTCGATGGCGCAGTGGCAGATAGACCTGGCGGTGGTCTCCGAGCCGTACGCGGTGCCTCAGTCCACGAGGTGGGCTGAGTCCACCGACGGTTCGGCGGCCGTTGTGGTGCTACCCACGAGCTCGGCCCCCCCCATCTCGGTTAGGGAGAGGGGGCCCGGGTACGTGGCCGTCAAGTGGGGAGAAGTGGTGGTGGTATCCACCTACTTCTCCCCGAACCGCAGTCGGGCAGACTTTGAGGCCTACCTGACTGCGGTCGAGGGGGTGGTGAGGAGGGCGGCGCCCCTGCAAGTTTTGGTGGCGGGCGACCTCAACGCGAAATCGCGCGTGTGGGGCTCGCCCGCCACAGACATCAGGGTTGGTTTAGTCGAGTCCTGGGCCACGAGCCTGGGCCTCGACGTCCTCAACCGAGGGTCCACCCCGACGTGCGTGCGGTGGCAGGGTTCGTCGATCGTCGACGTGACCCTGGCCACCGCACCCCTCGCCGCGAGGGTGAGGGACTGGAGAGTGGAGGCAGAGGAGGAGACTATGTCGGACCACCGGTACGTCCGATATTCGGTCTCCCCCTCGCACGCCTCCACGTCTCCAGCGGAAACGGGAGCCGCCTTCCGCCGATGGGCTGTGACGCACCTCCAGCCCGACGTGGCGCTGCACAGAGGGACACGCTCCATACAAGGGCGGTCATAAATAGTTAAAGTCCTGTTACTATCAATACATTGTATTATTTTAGTAACTTATAGTTGTAAAAGTGTTTTAGGAACATTAAAATGAAAGAAGTACATGTATTTACGGAATAAAAAACGTTTACTTCAGTAAAAAACAAATATAAACAATAACATACTTTTACCTAAATTTATCATGAACAAACACTTAAAAATTGGAATGTAAAACATATATTTTAAATAAAATAAGAGTCAAAACATTGATAACATTATTTAATTATAATAAAATAATAGAAATAAATAAATTAAAATTAATTAAATACAAAAAAACAAAACAACTAACAAAATACAAATAAATTATTCTTATTCTAACAATATTAAACATGTAACAATTCTATTACACTTTGTGACAGAGTATTTTTCTTTTTAGGGGGAAGTTTCCGAAGACTTGTAATATAAGGATCTGAATGTAATAATAGTCGTTGTATTAAATCTTGATTGGTAACTTCACGTGACATTTTTCGAGTGTGACTTCGTCTATAAATTTTATTTTTCGTCATTTGATATACTTATTTGTCGCTTCAGCAGCTTCTTCGGAAAGTTCTCCTATAGATAACAATGCATAACTTATAATATCTGATCCATGTACGAGCACCTTGTGGACAGAAGCAGGAAGACTATACCACGGATATTCCTCGACCAGGCTGTATGCTGTTTGTAATGCATAGTCTTTAAACTTGCATTCATTAATTTTATGTCCAGAAGATAACGTTTGTAATATTACACAACAACGATCTATGAGATCCTTATTCAAACCTGTAATTTCAGCAGATACAGCTGATTCCAAAAAAAACTTCCTGGCCGTGTTTCCGTCGTTAGACGTCCCGCTTCCACCACTACGCGGCTTGTCAACTATTAAACCTAATCGTTCCCTAAACTGGGACTGTACATATTGTTTTTTATTTGATAACAATTGTTTATCACTATCTAGCCTAACTTGCCATTTTTTTATGTCTAATCTATATGAAAGATGAATAAAATATTCGAAGAAACGTATCCAAGAATGTAGTGGTGATAATCCAAATTGGTATCTACTCTCTATTACAGGTTTTTGTAAACATTCGTCTATTTTATTCATCTCTTTAGGGGTAGCATTACATATATAACATCTACTTGTAGATGTTTCACTTAAAGCACTACAAATTTTACCATCTACCATTGAAAGCTGCAACTTATGAGAAACGACCAATTCACGATTGTCGATCTGAATAAAAGTAGGTTGCAAACTTTCAATTTTATCCTTAAAATAAGCTTCCTCTTGCAAAGACACTGCTGTGCTTTCTTTCAAAAATTGAAATCGAATAGGACGGCAGTACCTAGTGGAAGAGGGTCGAGGATTTTTCCATAAAATTTTACAATTATCTTCAGCTAATTTTACAATAATTTGAAGGGGTACATAAGATGTTACAAACAAACTACTATCTTCTAAAGTTGAATATGAAGAAAATTGTTTGTATTCACTATGTCCAGTGCTGCCATCGAATCCCCATTTCCCAAGTAAAGAGATATTAGACAAACAATCATCAGGAATCTGATCTAAGACCTCTTTTTGAGATTCAAGGATTCGAGAAGCTGTGTGATCAAAAAGACTTTGTAATTCAACTTCAGCTGAAGACTCGGAAACAGTTATATTAGAAGGGTAACATCTCTGTTTCGCTTTAGTAATTTGTTGGTAACATGGTAATACATTAGGAGAAATCTTACTATTAACAAAGTTTTTAATTAATAAATACTGATGTTTTGTCAACTGAGCATCAGTCACAAGTGACAAGACATCATCAGTGCTAACTCTAGATATACACGAATCGAATGAACAGTCTGAAACATCAAGCAATGCACTCACAGTAGAATCATCAGACTTTGACAAATCAGCTACTCTCCGACGTTTAGTCCTTTTACTACATTGCGTAAAAGGTTTTCGAGGACGACCACGTGAATGACACGGCGACGTTTCAGACGGAGTACATTGCTTATTGTTTTTCACAAGTTGAATTTTTTCAATAACATTAAACCAATCGGAATTCTTATATAAAAGCTTGGTTTTATCCCTATTACATTTTTTCCAGAATCGAGCAATAGCTTTACATAAATTATTAACAATTTTCTCTAAATAATGAATATCAATGTTCTCAGCATCGTCGTTCAGAGTAGTCAACAAACTTTGTAGGACTTGACGACACTTTTCCGAGTCATTATCGGTATTGACAGTTAGCCATATTTCAGGAATATGCATTCTTGAAAACGAGCATATATATAAATTACCTAAAACAAAAAAAAAACGGTTAAAATTCAGTCACAAAACCTACACAAAGCACTAAGACTAAATAAACTAATTTCGTAGCAAATGCTACGAGATAATCTGGCAACCGTAGCACCCTTGTCATCGCCAAAAGGGCAGATAAGGGCAGCCAAGTTTTAATTTTCCTAAGATAAGAAAGTCTAAAGATTATGGTGCAATATACCTCCATAGTCGGAGCGAGTGGGAACATATTTAAAAGTTTATTCAAACTTTGAATATTAAAATATAATACTCCAAGAAAAGTCGCCTCGTAGCAATGACATACTAAAGAAAATATATACTAAGATACAATAAAAATAAAAATATTAATTATTACATACCCTGTTCTTGGATATCCATTTCAGAAAAAACTCACACAGCACTCACAGGTCCCTCCCGCAATGACAACAAATGACGTCACGCTTTTTAATGACTCACTGATAACAGTATTTACGATTGGCGATGCGCTCTCTTTGAATGCACAATAGATAATGAAGGCGCACTCTAATTACTGACCTATTTATAGTTTCAGAAGGTACCGCAACTATCCAATGTAACGACAAGGAATAAAATGTAAAACAAGAAAGCAGGTTTTTAAGATTTATGACCTATGGATGTCCCACAGTGCGCTGGAGGCGGCGATGGTGCGGGAGTGGTCCGAGCTGCCCCCGCACCTCGCCGGCGACGCTGACGGCATGGCGGCGCACTTCGCGGAGGACCTTAGCGTCGTCTGCGACGCCGCCATGCCGCGGGCGAAACCGGCCGCGCGCAAGCGGCAGGTGTACTGGTGGTCGCAGACCATAGCGGATCTGCGCGCCGCCAGCTGGAGGGCGCGGCGCGCCTACCTGCGGTGCAGAAGGCGCGCCACCAGGAGGGCGTCCGACGAGGAGGAAACTCTACGACGGGCATATAGGGAGGCGAGCAAGGCCCTCAAGACGGAGATCTCGAGGGCCAAAACGGAGTCGTGGAACTCCTTTATAGAGCTCCTCGACTCCGACCCCTGGGGACGGCCGTACCGACTGGTGAGGGGGAAGTACGAAAACAGTGCTCCCCCGATACACCAGTTGGACGAGGGGCTCGTGCAGAGGGTTCTAGGGTCGCTCTTCCCCGACCCTGGACCCTTCGAGCCCCCGAGGATGGTCGCCCCCAGCGCCTCCCTCGAAGTGGAGGAAGCGGGCCCTCCCGTGTCGGACCTCGAGTTCGACGCGGTGAGGGAGCGGTTCCGGCGCAAGGGGAAGGGGAAGGCGTCGGGACCGGACGGGGTGCCAGCGAGGGTCCTGTGCCTGGCACTGGGCCCCCTGGAGGAGCGGTTCCGGGCGGTGCTCAATACGAGCATCGCCTCGGGCCGGTTCCCTCAGGGCTGGAAGGTGGGGCGACTCTGCCTTCTGCGGAAGCCGAATCGCCCCGCCGATGCCCCGTCGGGGTACAGGCCGGTGGTGCTGCTCGACGAGGCCGGGAAGTTTTTTGAGAAAATTCTCGCTTCCCGGCTCGTCGAGCATCTGGAGGGCCCGGGACCGGACTTGGCCGAGCGCCAGTACGGTTTCCGCACCGTGGACGCGGTGGCCCACCTCAAGAGGTGGACTGAGGGGGCCACGTCGGCGGGGGAGGTTGTCGTTGCGGTGTCGTTAGACATCCGCAACGCATTCAACAGCCTCCCCCACGAATGCATAGAGGAGGCACTGCATTTCCATGGAATGCCCCTCTACCTCCGCTCCCTCATCACCGATTACCTCCGCGGGAGGGAAATCGTGTATGAGGGGGCGGACGGTCGCGTCCACAGGTGGCCGATTTCGGCGGGAGTACCCCAGGGTTCCGTGCTGGGCCCTCTGCTCTGGAACCTGGGGTACAACTGGGTTCTGCGGGGCAACCTCCTGCCGAACATGGAGGTTGTCTGCTTCGCCGACGACACCCTTGTCGCGGCGAAGGGGCGCACGTACGAGGAGGCGGTCCACCTGGCGTCGGTCGGCACGACGATGGTCGTCCGGCGCATCCGCCTCCTCGGGCTGGACGTGGCCGTCGAGAAGAGGACGGCCATGACGTTCAGGCCGCCGCGTCGTCGCAGACCCCAGGCGGGGCTCCGTGTCCGAGTGGAGGGGGTCCAAGTCCAGACCGAGAACTCCATGAAGTATCTCGGTCTGGTGCTGGACCCCCGATGGGATTTCGATGAGCATTTTAGGCTCCTCGCCCCAAGGCTGTCTGCCGCCGCGGCAGCCCTCGGACGGGTCCTCCCCAACGTGGGGGGACCGGGTGCAGCGTGCCGTCGACTTTATCAGACGGTGATAAAGTCGATGGCGCTGTACGGAGCCCCGATTTGGGCGGAGCGTCTCGCCCCCCGAACGATGGCCCTCCTGCGCAGGCCGCAGAGGGTCATTGCCACCCGGTCTCTCACGGGGCGGCCTGCGTTCTAGCGGGCTCGCCTCCGTGGGATGTCGAGGCACGCGTCCTTGCGGCCATGCACCGACATCGGGTGGCAGCGAGGAGTCGGGGGGAGCGGCCCCTCCCGCAGGAGGTGGCGCGCACGAGGCACCTGGCGCAGAGGGAGGCTCTCCGCCAGTGGGCCGAGACGCTCGCCCACCCAGCTGCCGGCCACTGGACGATCGAGGCCGTTCGTCCAGTGTTGGAGGAGTGGGTTGGGCGCCGGCGAGGCAGCCTCACCTACCGGATGGTGCAGATGATGACCGGGCACGGGTGCTTCGGACATTATCTGCATCATGTCGCACGGAGGGAGCAGACGCCACAGTGTCACCATTGCGGCGCTCCCGACGACACGGCCGGACACACCCTCTCGGAGTGCCCGGCCTGGCGACCCCAGCGCGATGCATTAGCCCTCGCGCTGGGCCTAGGTAGGGGTACGCCCGTCGCGCTGGCCAGCGTCGCACGGGAAATGCTGACCAGCGCGGCGGCGTGGGAGGCTGTCGCCTCCTTCTGCGAGGATGTTATCTCGCAGAAGGAGGCTGCGGAGCGGGCGCGTAAAGACTGTATTTTCCCTCTTGTAAAAAAAAAGGGGGGCTGAGTTGCCACCAAATGGCATAACTTACAGTTGCGACGAACCATGTCCCAGTGACGTTCATAATCAAAGGGCCGCGTAAATGGCTGATTAGACGCTGTCGCACCAATAACAGTGCAATTTTACAGTAAAGCTACAAGGACACCTGGCGCAATGTACCGCAAATCGAAGGAATTTATTATGCTTATTTGTATTTTGTCTCCTTGTACAATCTCACACTTTTAAAATATAATGCGCCCTTAAAGCAATTTTGTGATTTTTGCAGTTAAGTTTCTGTAGTAAGCACCGGATGTGTGGGTGGATTATGGACTTGTAAAAGCATCTGTCCTTTTCTCTCCTTAGTAATATCTGTCTTTATTGATTTTTGTCGAGTATGTCGATCTTAGCTGTCAAATTTTATTTATCGAGAGTTCTATGCTCGCAGGGCGGTGCGGCAGCAGCTTAAAAGTAATAAAGAAACAGTACAAAAACTTTAGCTGTTAATATTTACATTCCTTGTGGGCCGTTCCGAATTGCGATAAAAGGGATAATATCGCGAATCAGACCAAATTAAATCGTCACAAAATATAAGGGCTATTGAATCAGTAGGTTATGTTGTGACTATGGTCGGATTCGCGATATCACTTTTATCGTTTTACGGAACGCAGAAGGCGCGTTCAGAGGCGCGTTCAGGGCCAACTACACCCAGAGGCGCTGAACGCGCCTCGGCGCCTCTGGGTGTAGTTGTCCGGTTGTTTTTTAACTCGCTCAAAGGCGTTGAACGGATTGCAGCAACCAAGTCTTTTATCTCCCTCTTTCACATGATGTTTTATTTCTCTCTCTTTCTAGTAAATGACATTATAGAATATGGCCGCCAATATCATCCAATCACTTAAGAGTATTTCAGTCATAAACGTCAGAGCGTTTTACAACCATCAAATTCGATGGTTGTTCGGTTGTAACTCGCGCCGACACTCAAAGGTCTTGAACGGGCCGGTTGTTTCACCCGGTTGTCACGCTCGAAGGCATTGAACGGGGTTAGAGCGAAAAGTTGTACTTCGCGCGAAGGCGCTGAACGCGCCTTGATCAACAATTAAAAAAAAAAAAAAAAAAAATTTTTGACTTCGGCGGGAACTTTGAACGTGAAAGGCGCCCAAATTTTATACTTTCTGTAAAACATATTAATTTCGTATTTCATTTTATTATAATAGTTGTAACTGTATATATATCATATTAATTGTAAATATAAATAGTATAGTGTACAGTTTAAGTTAAATATGGGAGCTACTAAGAAGCAAAAAAAAAAGAACCCCCACCAGACAAGTGCTCGTCTCCTGGAGAATCTTCTTCAGACTCGGAGGCTGCTGAAAACAGTAACAGCAGAAAATATGAGATTTATAAAGTCCCAGGATATACTAGGAAGTACCCCGAGAATACTTCAAAGTCAGAATTTATTGTTTTCGCATCACACAAAGACGAGCGCCAATTTAATGACAAAGATAGGCTAGCTCTGTCACATGCCATACGCAAGCATTGCGTTACTGGCATACTCCACCTAAAATCTATCAATAAGTTTAAGATAGGTATTACATTTGACTTATCCAACAATGCAAATGTTTTCTTACAAAATAAGAAATTGCTGGAAGAGCTTTCCTTGAAAGCAACGATTCCAGCTAGTGACACCGAGGTCACTGGTGTTATAACGTCAGTACCAATTGACTTATCGAATAAGAATATATCGACTCTTATTGGAAGTTCAAGGAATATAATTCAGGTGAGGCGCTTCATGCGTCGTGTACGTAATGAGGATGGTGCAGTCTCGTTCCAGCCAACTCCGACAGTCGCAGTCACGTTCGCATCGACAGAATTGCCACAGTATGTATACCTGAGCTGCGTTCAGAGCTGCGTTCAGAACCTACGCTCGAGTGCACTCCGAGTGCACCCTGACAGCAACCGACCCGATCAGAGCCTCGGGGTAAAAAACGCTCTGACAGGCGGTTAGTACACTCTGTGCCCGTTCAGAAGCTTCGAGTGATGCAACCAAACAACCGACTCAAGCGTAGGGTGAAAAACACTCTGACAGATTTTATGTCAAAGTCGATGTCAAAAATAAGCTAATTATTTATTATTTTATTAAATAACACTACTTTGAACTCTTTTAAGCCTAATACAAGGGAAATATAGTGATTTCTATGTGATGTAATTATTTTTAAGCAGAAAAATGGATATTGACTGTTAATTTCATAGTAAGGATTAGTAACATTTTGCCCTTTGCTTGATCTTGATCAGCAAGATACAAACTAAAAAAAAAGATTGCAACCGACCCGTTCTGAACCTCGGAGCGAGTGTGAAAAACACTCTCGGTTGCATTACTCTGACCCTCGGAACGCAACTCATAACCTACGCTCGAGTGCACTCCGAGTGCACTCTGACAGCAACCGACCCGTTCAGAGCCTCGGGGTAAAAAACGCTCTGACGGACGGTTAGTACACTCTGTGCCCGTTCAGAAGCTTCGAGTGATGCAACCAAACAACCAACTCGAGCGTAGGGTGAAAAACACTCTGACAGATTTTATGTCAAAGTCGATGTCAAAAATACGCTAATTATTTATTATTTTATTAAATAACACTACTTTGAACTCTTTTAAGTCTAACACAAGGGAAATATAGTGATTTTTATGTGTTATAATTATTTTTAAGCAGAAAAATGGATATTGACTGTTAATTTCATAGTAAGGATTAATAATATTTTGCCCTTTGCTTGATCTTGATCGGCAAGATACAAACTAACAAAAAAGATAGCAACCGACCCGCAGGCTGATTATGTAACTTTGATTGAAATTGTTGCAATCAAAGTTTTGTTGCTAACAGAGAAAAATTTCAATCGATGAAGTGCGATCACGTAAGGGTATTCCGAAAGTTTTGTTGCAATTGCTATCGATAAAACACTGACGTGAAGTTGCCGCGAAATGTGGATAGTCCGACTGATTTAAAAAGTCACATACAGTCGGTTGTTTATAGTTTGTGGTGCGTACTTTGTCATATAATATAGGGGAAACATGTATCTCTAATTAGTCTGTGAAGGGAAATATTAAATTTAGCAGTGTTTTAGTACTCATTATTGTTTTGAAATTGCATGTGTCATTAAATTACTTGATTTGGACCTTTATTTTTTACATTTTTATTAAAATCTACTACAGCAGAAATACAGTAAAAGTAAGTGTACTATTTTGTACATTTTTTGTTGTGACAACTAATCATTCACATCTCAAAGATTAACTTGCATTGTTTGTAGGCTCGCCATGTCTGGCACCGGCAGCTTGAAATGCTGATAGAGTGCCGAAGCAAACAGGCCAAAACCCTAAGACAATATTGGCAAGGGACCCCTTGCTCAGCAAAAAACCAAGAAGACTTGGGACGAGCTGGCCCACCGACTCAATGCCATTGGTGGGAGTGTTGTTAAAACTCCAGTAAATTGGAAACGAGTAAGTAGTTTCTGCTTCTTTCATCTATGAAACTGCTAGGAAAATTGTGTTGTGTGTGTCTGAGCTATTGTCCATTTGGTTTTGCTTCTCAAATATGTATGGTACCTATGTATTGTTGTTGTTATTCAATTCAGTGAATTTTCAGGGTGAATGAATCCTACTTTTAACCTAATTTCCAAAATTCTGACATGTTTTAGGTTAATGTTTTAAACTCATGTGTGTGTACTATGATTTATTGTGTAGTGGGCTTGCGGTTCACATTATATTGACACATATAAAAGTGAAAAACAACAAACATTTGATTGTAGATTGATATATTTATCAAAAAATTCCCATGTATGAATAAAATTGTGAATCTTAAAAACATGGTAATTTTAAGATTATTTTTTTTAATTTAAATCAATATTCAAATTATTTCATGTTTCTGTCATTATGCACCTAAACCTGAAACTGAGAAACTACAATCTACCCACAGCTTCAGTCTACAGCTCATGCTTCATGTTTTCATTGTATGCATTTGATGTTTATTGTAATGAATATTTTATAGAAACTAACTGGTTGTTCCAGTTTAAATATAACTTGATGTCGATTCAGGGGGCCGATTACAGATCTCATGATTACAAATGATATCATGATGACATAAAATTTATTTGCCTTTTTACGGATCAACACTTCATAAATATGTCTTTCAAGGGTTATGGCATGATGACATTATCGAAATTATACCCTAGCAATCATATCAGTAGAGTAAGGACAAGTAAATGAGCATTTCTAGACATTCTAAATATTGCAAATTTATACCATGTCATGTCATAAACGATCTGTAATACGGGGGCAGACACACAACTAAACTAATATTTTTTTTTTTTTTTTTTTTTTTCCAATTATATCTACAATCAGTGTTTACACTTTCAGCAGATTTGTTGTAGGCAATTTTGGCAGTCAGAGTGTGGCTCAAGTGAACCATCTACTCTCAATTAGGTACATCTTTGTATTAGGCTGTAAGTTATATTATGTCGTTCCGCTTTAAGCGCTTCCTGTAGTTTCTGGTCGTAAGAGCAGAGGCAAGGTTGTTGGGATGATTTTTTAGGCGTTCTTTGTACCTATCGTGAGATTGTCCTATTTCATCGCTGACTGTTTTCATCATAAGATTTTCGTGGATTTCGGCGTTACTGACAAACCAAGGTACATCGCTTATTGATCGTAGGATGCCATTTTGTACTCGCTGGACTATGGTTATGTTGGATTTGGATGCACTTCCCCACAGCTGGACGCCATAGAGCCATACAGGTTTTATAATAGCTTTGTAAATGAGGAGTTTATTATCAGTACTCAGTTTGCTGTTTCTGCCTAGTAACCAACGCAAGTTGTTGTATTTTAATTTCAGTTCTTCCCTTTTTTTGCTTATATGATGCCTCCATGTCAATCTTCGGTCCAGGTGAATTCCAAGATATTTTACACTATCTTGGTGCGGTAATGTGGTGTTTTCCAGCTGGACTGGTGGGCAGTTACCTTTTCTCAAAGTAAAGGTAACCTGGACAGATTTTGGCGCACTAACTTTTATTCTCCACCTGTGTAACCATTTTGTGATGTCGTTTAGACCTTTCTGCAATTTTTGTGATGCGATAGCAGGGTCTCTGTCACTTGCCATGATTGCTGTGTCATCCGCGAAGGTTGCAGTTGTTACTCCACTCACTTCAGGTAGATCAGCTGTGTATATGGTATACAACACTGGGCCCAGGACGGAACCCTGTGGTACACCAGCTCTTGCTTTGTAGAAGTTTGAGAATTTTTCATCCTCCCTTACCCGGAATTTCCTGTCAGACAAGTATGACACAAAGAGGAGATGGTATGAGTGCGGTAGGCAGACTTTGATTTTATAGAGGAGCCCCCTATGCCAAACCTTGTCAAATGCCTGCTGTATGTCTAGGAATACAGATGAGCAGTACTCTTTTTCCTCTATTGTCTTTCTTATTTTCTCGCTTATCCTGTGTACTTGCTCTATAGTGGAGTGCTTCTGCCTGAATCCAAACTGGTGGTTAGGGATGTACTTGTTCTGTTCAAGAATTGGTAAGATCCGTCGCAGCATGAGCTTTTCAAGTATCTTAGACAGAATTGGAAGCAGGCTAATTGGTCTATACGATGTGAGTTCGTTAGGAGGCTTTCCTGGTTTGTGAAGCATAAGAATCTGTGACACCTTCCATATCCGCGGAAAATGTTGTACTCTTAAGACACCGTTGTACAGAGTCGTCAGAAAGACAATTGCCTTTTTTGGAAGATGCAGAAGTATTTCCTTTGTTATGAGGTCAAAGCCCGGTGCTTTTTTATTTTGCAGATTTTTGATGATTCTGCACACCTCCCCAAAAGTTACTGGAGGTGGCGGAGGGGACATTTGGTAATCCTCACTTAGAAAAGCATCGAGATCGTCTTCGAGTTCTTCAGTATTTGGTTTGTTAGGTGTAAAAACCTTTTCTAGATGCTCGGCGAATGCTTCAGCTTTCTCTTGCGGTGTTTTTAACCATACACCTTCCTTCTTTAGGACTGGTTTCGCTTCCTGAGGCCTCTCATAGTTTTTTGTAAATTTCCAGAGAGAATAATTACTGGATATATCAGGGTTAAGGGCCGCAAGCTGTGCTTTGAGAGTTTCGTCTTTCCATTGTTGTAAGAGCTCTTTAAGATGTGATGCAGCATGGTTAAACCTTGTTTTATCTTCTCTAATCCCTGTTTGGTGCCAAACTCGTCGTAGACGTCTTTTTTCTAGAAGTGCATTCTTAATCTCGAGTGGAAAGTTTGTATATCGCTTAGTATTATCATCATTGTCAGGAGAACTGACCCAGCAAGCTTCTTGTATTATTTGTGTTATTGACACTGCTGCATTTTCAATATCTTCTCGATTTTTTAGCGCTATTTTTAGGTCAATTTTTTCTTCAATGTACTCTCTTAAGACATTCCAGTCTGTACCTTTGTTACACATGGCATAGTCTTTGGCCCTATCTATCACTTTGGTGCTTATATTCAGTATGACTGGTGTGTGGTCTGACGTGCTGTCATAGCACGGTTCTGCCTTCATATAAAGCTTAGAGAGTCCTTTTACAATAAAGAAATCAATAAGGTCTGGCACTTTTGTTCGGTCAGACGGAAAGTGTGTAGGCTCACCGGTGGAGATAGTGGATAAATGGATTTTATCTATACAGATCTTTAACTGTCTGCCTCTGGTTAGTGTCAGTCTGGAACCCCAAAATGTGTTCTTAGCATTCCAATCTCCTCCAGCCACGAAGCGTTCTCAGAGTGTGCTGAAGAAATGCTCAAACATTTGGCTACCTATTTTGTGTCTCGGCGGGCAGTATACGTCCAAGGTTAGGTCTTGCGTGGAATATTGCTCGCACCTTTGGGACGGCTCCGCTCAGTACCTCCTCGATGCTCTGGACAGATTGCAGCGTCGCGCTATTCGAATAATTGGCGATGTAGAGGCAACTAACACCCTCGAGCCTCTGCAACTTCGTCGTGACATCGCCTCTCTTAGCGCCTTTTACCGAATGTTCCATGGGGAATGCTCTGAGGAGCTCTTTAACCTTATCCCTCCCTCTCCATTCCTTAACAGAAACACGCGTAAGGGCCTTCGGAGTCATCCGTACACTGTGTCCTCCTTTTCACACCGTACCAAGAAATTCCAAGATTCCTTCTTCTGTCGTTCATCCCACACTTGGAATTCTCTACCTGCGCACGTGTTTCCTCCATCCTACAACATGGGTTCCTTCAAAAGAGGTGTGAAAAAGCATCTTTTAGGCCGGCAAGGGGCGGGCAGGTAGGATAGTGGATGTCGTCCCTACTCTATCTGTCAACTCATTTGGGCCTCTTTCACCGCTTTACATCAGGCGGGAGGAGGTCATTTGCCGGGCCTTACATAAAAAAAAAAAAAAAAAAAAAAAAAAAAATTTGGCATTTATAATTTCGCCTGTCACTTGATTCCCAGTAGCTTCGATATCTTCCTTAATGGCACTAGTTGGCGTTGATGGATGAAGATTTTTTATAACTATGCGCATGCACCGAGTGTCTTTCCTTTTGAAGGTATGGCCGATTAGTCCCGTTTTGCGTACTAGCTCTATAACATTTTTGTAGCTGTCAACATCAGCACAGTTTAGTCTTAGCTGGTTTTTGGTAATTATTTTGTAAGAGAATTTCTCTTTTTCCACAGTAGATACCAGTAGTTCTGTTAGTTTGTTGACATCTTCTACTCCATATAATATTATGGGTGGGGGCTTAGTTGGTCTTTTTTCTTTTGGCTGGGCAGCTTCATGCATTTGATCTATATCTAGTAAATCAAAGCTGTTAGAGGTTGTTAGACGGTCTTGAGTTGGGCTGGTAGAACATTTCCTCTTTTTGCTGTTTCTAGTAACAGGAACTTTCTGCCATGAAGGAGGACATGTGTCGCTAGTTGTGAGTACTCCCTTAGGAGCCAAGTTGTCTTCGTTGTTGATAATATTGCTACTTACAGGTGAACCCCCAAGCGAGGATGGGCTCGGTCTTGTCTGTAGCAAACTAGGGTGGAAGACCTGTTGCATTAATTTTTTGGTGCTACTTGGTAGCTTGTTTTGGTCGGAGCTGATATTAGAATTAGTTTTATCCATGTAATTCCCACGAGTAAGGTCGATATACTAAGGTCGCAGGTGAGGTGACGCCTATTCCCACCTGAAGGCAACTACGCATGACGTTTGCCAGGTCCGTCACGGTTAAACTACACTAATATGACATGATTAAAACTATTGCCATCTTTTTTTTCTCCAAAGGATTAAAAGGGACGGCTTTGTTTTTAGACCTGTCAAATTAGTTTAGTTTAATTGTGTGTCTTAATCGACACCATTGTTGAGTTTTAATATTATTAGTATATAAATGTATATAACTCTATTGGCAAATAAGCAATATTTTTGTATTTCTAATGTTATTTTAATCTTTTTAATAGGAATGGAGATTGGGCTGGATTATTTGAATGTGGCTACTTTGTTGGAGAGCGAGGAAATGTAATGTCAGGAGTTTGTTGAATGGAATATCAGCAGATGTTTTCCTGCCAAGACAGCATCTTCTGCTGCACAAGGTTGGTACACTGACAATTTTTAATAAAACTCATTGCCTCATGTCAGGTATACCTAACTAATGTAATTAAACTTTTTGGAATTATTTCAAAAAGTTTAATTACATAGTTTTAAGTTTTTTTTTATTCTGAACTAGCTGTGCCCGCGACTTCGTCCGCGTGGAATAGTAACTTTTGTTGAAGTTGATAAAAAGTAGCCTATGTTATACCTTATATAATTAGCTATCTATTAGTGAAAGTCCCGTCAAAATCGGTCCAGCCGTTCCGAAGATTAGCGGGAACAAACAGACAGACAGACAAAAAATTTTAAAATTGTGTTTTTGTTATTGGTATCCGATATACATTCATACCCATTTAGTAAAAACTTGTTATTTTAACATTACATTTTATTTATTTGTATAGATGTATAGATAAAATCTATAGACACTGACCCCTATTTTACAATAAAAAATGTGTGTTATACTTTCCAGAGCCACCCAGAATTTACTTTGTTTCCAAATAACCCCCACAATATGTATTTTGATTTTGAAAGAAAATTATTAAATTTTATGCGCAGGCCTCTAAAACTGTTTTCTATTCCGTCTTCTATTTCGCACTCTTACAGTAAAAAATTATTTGTTTTTTCTCCAGATCTAGGCGACCCCCTCGCTGCCGCCGGTTGCACCCAAACTATCAAAGCGGCGTATCGTGGTCAAAAAGCGACTGGTTGAAGAGATTGCTGGTTTGAGAGCAATAGACCAAGCCATATTAGGATGTCTGCAACAGCTTGTGCAGCTTGAATAAGAAATTTTTGGGAGCTTGAAGTTTTAGAAAATATTTTGGTAAAATTTTCACTCAACAATTTTAACAAATAAATTTAATGTTATATCAACATTCCATAAATTCAATTTATAAAAATATTTGCATTTTATTTGTGATTTTTATACATATAGATGTTATATTATTGATGGTAATTAATAGTAACAATTAAATTTGCTTTAAATGTTTGCTTCTCTTTTAATTAAAGATCTTTGTCATCTATTTATTTTTACAGCCAACAACAAACGGTCCAAAGGTGAAACTGTAGTCACAGGCTTTAAGCAAAACTGGAATCTAACCTAAAACAAACAATAACATCAGTCACTTATTGCCGTCTCACTATCACTTCTGTCTTCATTTGTCACATTTACATACCCAATAGCCAGCATCTCTCTCTGTTCTGACACAGTTGTTTCATGAATGTTTTCTTCTTGCTTTGTTCCCAAATAAAATTTTCATGAGGTTCTCCCCATATGAAGCAATTTTGTGCATTATATTTTAAAAAATATTACATAACTGAAACAAATGTACTGTATTAATGTTGATGTTACTGAATAGGTTACAACCCCTAAGAAATTGAATAAATGTGATGAAACTATTTTGGTGTTTTTTTTTCTTCAATTTATTACCTTAATCTTTTATGAAAGCTTACCAAATTGTAAAAAAAAATCTTTTGATGAGGAATAATTTATTATGCCTTCTTGTGGACCGCTGCTGGCTGAATAATTGCAATATGGGTCCCTTATGCACCCAATTGTTTCAGACATTTCCATCATGTTCATAAAACTAGAAGAAAAGGATAAAAACATTTATTTACATGGTTGGTACTCAAGTAGGTACCTATTTAAATTCATAATAAAAAATCATTTTTGAAACTAATCCTGTTTCTAGTTTATCTATCCTTTTATTTAGTTATTTATGTAGGTAAATACATATTTTTTGGTGGCAATTGCATACCTCTAAATATAGGTACATTAAATTTATATGTAGGTAGGTACCTACTATGAACAGTAGTTAACTGACTCTGTCATTATTGTCTCCTTTCTTTGCCTTTGTGACTCTCAATCTATTTCCTTAAAATTGATGCTGAGTTTAAGGCGTTTGTTTGTAACATCTTCTATATAGTGAATTAGTACATAACTCTGTCTATGACTTGTTGTGGAAAAAGATATGAATCACGTCTAAGGAAACTCAAGGCTGCAAGGACCTACACAAAAATGAAACAAAACAAATTATGTCGGTGTTTTAAGTAGGTAGGTACCTAGAGATGGATAAAAACGACTCTAACTAACTAACGACGAAGCTTATCACGAATTATAGTGCTTCTTTTGGGAACTCGTAGAAGTGGCATTATTTCGCGATATAGCTCACCAAATCACCAAAAGATTCTTTAGTGAAGTGGAACTTCGCCACAACTCCCTCTGCGGTAGTACTAGAGGATTGCTGCTGTCCTTCGTGGGACGCCAACCAACTGATTTTCAGTCAGCTACTCAGCTCTCTTTTACGCCTTTCCTCCTCCATGTATCTCCACAAAATTGCGCCAGCCTTTGTTGCTGCAATTGAGTTGTATTTATTTACTTAAAAGTTTGTTCTTAATATACAAATATAGAAAATAACGTTATATTTATTTCCGATACTTACATTTTAAGGTTTTGATCACAGAATAATAATATAATACTTTTTATTGCACAAAACAGTAGAAGGAAACGTATAGAAGGTAGGAGAATAAGAAATAACAAACGTTTAATACAATTTATCACAATTTAACCACGTTTTTGATAATTAGAAACTGCATAGAAGTCAATAGAAACAGCTTTCTAATTGTTTCAATTGCAATGAGAATTGTTGCTAATGGGAGCTGTCACTTTGATTGCAACAACCTTACATAATCGGTGTTTCATACGAAAAATTTCTATCGATAGGACAAATTTCGGTTTCAATTGCAATCGCACAATGTTAGCAACTGAACCTGTCAAATCATCCATAGATGATCGCAAAAGTCACTTGAAAGAAACAATTTCATTGATTTCAATCGAGAATTGTTAGCAACAGAGTTACGTGATCAGCCTGCCGTTCTGAACCTCGGAGCGAGTGTGAAAATCACTCTCGGTTGCATTACTCTGACCCTCGGAACGCAACTCTGGACTCTTGGAGGCACGAGGTAAGCGTATACGTTCCTCCAGTCAAAGAGTGTTTACGGTGTATGAAGTTTGGTCACATTGCCAAATTTTGTCGAAATTCAGAAATATGTTCGATTTGCACTGAAAACCACAATTTCAAATCTTGCAAAATAGCGCCTAATAATGCTAAATGCGCCAACTGTGGTGGCGATCACATAGCAATTTCGAATCAATGCCCAATTAAAAAACAAAAAACTGAAGAAAATAGAATTAAATCACGTACAGCAAAATATTCGGACTTGTTAAACGAAAAAGCTTTCCCACAACTAAACGCAAAACATTTTGAAACCCAGATGAAAAATTTGACGAAATCTGACCGCTTTATTAATTTACTGGCAAATGCTATAACACAAATTATTATAAATAACAAAGATCAAAAAACGCCTATAAACTCAAATACTATTTGTGTCTCATTAAATAATACTTTAGAAAAGATATTTAGTCCTTCTTCATAATGGATATTACACTTAATATTATTCATTGGAACGCCCAAAGTATACTCTGCAATAGATTAATGTTAGAACACTTCTTATTTGAACACAAAATACATGTAGCTCTTTTGTCTGAAACTTGGTTGAAGCCTACTCAAACTCTTAATATAAAACAATACAAAATAGAAAGGAACGACTGTGGTAACAACCACAATGGTGTTGCAATTTTGATTCACAACTCTATTGATTACAAAAAAATTACAACTTATTTTGATGACTCAATACAAAACATTTGTGTACGTATAACTTACAATAATAAAGATATTAGTATTATTAGTTGTTATTGCCCAACATACTCCGGTTCTAGGTTTGATAAAAGTAAATTTGATAACTTAGTTAACTCCATCCCCCCTCCAATGGTGATTGGGGGTGATTTCAACGCCCATCATACTTCATGGGGTTGTAATTCTGATTCTCCTCGTGGTAGAGATATTTTAGAAGTCGTGGATAATAACGAATTAGTTTTGTTAAACGATGGACAAGTAACCACTGTTGGATCCATGTCATGGCGTGCTAATGCTCTTGACTTATCAATTGTTTCTTCATCATTAGCCCTTTCATGTGATTGGTCAGTACACGATGATCCTCTTGGTAGCTATCATCTACCTGTTATCATAAAGGTTCTAGTAAATAATGATATACATGAACATAGATTTCAATCGAATAGCAAGCCCTTGCCACATTCTCCTAAATATAAGTTAATAGATTGGAATAAATATGTAAATACTGTACAGTCCTTATTATCTAATTTTAAATATGATGATTACTCACCACTAGAAGCATACAGTGCATTTTGTAAATATATTATATCTGCCACTGAAAGCTGTATTCCTTCACCCTATAATAAACGAAATAATGCATCTCAAATATCCTCTCCTCGTCGCACTCTGAATCATAGGAGATCACCATTACCATGGTGGAATCAAAAGTGTTCTGATGCAGTTTATCAGAGTAAAATGGCTTACATCAATTTTAAGCACAACCCATCTGACAGCAACTTTATAGAGTTCAAGAGATTGCAGGCTGTAAAAAAACGAACTTTAAAAACAGAAAGAGCTAATAGTTGGGCCACTTTATGCAACTCCTTTAACCGCACCACACCTATATCTTTAATTTGGAAATATATGCGTAAATTCAACAAGTCATATATTTCATGCAACAGTACTAGTGATAGCAATTGGGTTTTGGATTTTCTTCAAAAATATTCTCCAGATTTTGTTAAATTTCTCAATATTTTAAATTATCTTTGGGCCCACAACATAATACCTGACAGCTGGAAAACTGATTGTTTGGTTCCAATTTTGAAACCTAATAAACCAAAAGGTATCCCTGACTCTTACCGTCCTATTGCATTAACATCTTGCATAGGAAAAATATTTGAGCAACTTTTAAAACAAAGGTTAGAGTTTTATATTGAACAGAACAAATTGTTGCCATCAAATCAGTTTGGTTTTAGAAAAGGAATATCAGCTCGGGAGAGCATTAGTCAACTTCATTTAGATATTCATAATTCTATAAAGAATAAAAAATTCCTTTTGGCTGTATTTTTTGATGTAGCAGGTGCATTTAACAGTGTTAATATTAATATGCTCTGTAAAGAACTACTATTGATTGGTATCCCCCATAAAATAATAAATTGGCTTAACAATTTTTTGTTAGGAAGGAAAATTTATGTTAAGCATGATAATAGTTTGATTGGTCCTAGATTGTCATATACTGGAGTTTGTCAAGGTGGAATCTTATCACCTTTGTTATTTACACTGTATATAAGGCGTTTAAATTTGATTTTGGGAAGTGATGTCAAAAATCTACAGTTTGCTGATGACCTGGTTGTGTATATATCTGGCGATAATTTAGCTATAGCATCAAATGTAATTAACAACTCTTTAAAAAAGTTAAAATCCTATTTCAATTATTTAAATCTTCAAATCAATCCCTCTAAATCAAAATTAGTTGTATTTGGTAAGAGAACATTCAACATGACACCTATCTATTATAATGGTATTGCTATATCCACGTCACTGGAAGCAAAATTTTTAGGCATCATATTTACTAGCAATCTTTCTTGGAAAAAGTACATTCAAGAAGTTTCAACTAAAGCTAATAAAGCATACAACATTTTAAAATCCCTTACGTCAACGAATTGGGGAGCAGATCCAAAAATATTGTTGCTTCTATTTAAATCAATTGTTCGTAGTCACTTTGAGTATGGCTTTTTATGCTTTGCTGCTGATCTTAAACTTACTGATATTTTAGAGAAAATTCAGAATAAATCTATGAGATTGATCACTGGAGCTTTTAAAAGTACACCTATCATATCTATGCAAGTAGAATGTAATTTACCTCCAATAAAAATTAGATTTATGTACTTAAAAGAAAGATTTATATCTAAAATGTACAGTTTAAAAAATCATCATCTTTTGTCCAACTTGATGTCTTGTTCTTCATCTCTTTCTTCTTCCCAGACTGGATCTTTTTATCTTCTTCAGAATTTCACTTCATTTATTACTTATTTAGATTCCTTGAATGTACATAGATCATCTATTCTTCCTTGTTATGAAGGTTCATATTCCAGCAAATTTCCTGCAATAAAAATAATAATAAAAGACAATATTAAGACAAAAGAGGATGCATATTGCATGTTTGCAGAGTATTCACATTATAAGTTCTTGTATACAGATGGCTCAAAGACTGACACGAATGTGTCCTTTGCTCTATTCGATGCAGGTGCAAAAACTGGGTTAAGCAAAAAAATCAACTGTCATGCCTCCATTTTTACAGCTGAAGCTGTTGCTATATTGGGAGCTTTGAGACACATAAATAATCACAAACAAGAATGTGTGCACTGGGTTATTGTAAGTGATAGTATGAGCGTTTTAAAAAATCTACAAAATAGTAAACTAAAAGCTTCAACAAATTACATAATTCATACTATTAAAGAACTTTATTTTGAAATTGTTAATAAATACAAAATAAACATAATTTTTGTGTGGGTTCCATCTCATGTGGGAATCTATGGAAATGAAAAGGCTGACTTTTTGGCTAAACGTATTTGTACTCTTCCTGATTCAATGGCTCAAGTAGAGACAAGTGTGTCATTACCTTTTACAGATTGTACTCCTCTTTTAACGCAAAGATTAGTAGAAAAATATAATAATCACAGAATTAATGTAAATGAAGTCGAAAATAAAGGATTATGGTACGCTTCACTTAACGTACCAATTAACTATAACCCGTGGTTTTGTCGTAGCTCCATGTACATATGTATGTAGAAAGTTTTATTCGTGTATAAATCGCCTTCGCTTTGGTCATTGCCGCCTCAATTTTCATCTTTCAAGGTTAAATATTATTAATAGTAGTACGTGTAATTTCTGTTCTTCCCATGAAGAACAGACGATAGCTCACATCATATTCTCCTGTTCATCTTATAGCATTCAGCGCCTTGTGCTATTGGATGAGCTCAGTCGTTTGTATGGTTCAAGTTGGTCAGTTCCGCGGAGTGTGCAATCCCTTCTCATGAATACTGAAACTTATCTTCCCTTGTATAAATTCATTATGAACACTGTTCGTGAAATTTAGGCGTTGTTTATAGATTTGGTTTTCGCGACTTTTAGCGTCCATTTTTTCTTCATCTTGTGTAAATTTATTTTTGATAAAATCTTATTAAGTTTTGTAAAAGTTAACTGAAAGTTTATAAAATTTTCTTTTGGCAAGTTCGTTGAAGGTTATGTTTCCATGTTTTTTTTTTTTTTTTTTTTTTTATGGCAAAAGAGAAGTTTTACTATATGCCAGTGTCAGGTAAAAGGTTGGGAAATGGTATATTTTTCAAGGAACGGAACGGAACGCGAATGGAAAGTAGGATCAGTAAAGGATTTTGAAGGTAAGAGATTAGGAATATAATAATATTAGGTATGGAAAATATAAATACATACAGCATAACTAAATCTTAATATTGTTGTGTTTTAGGAATGCAGATAGCATGTCAAAAAATTTATTAGGATACATTAATAAACAAGAAATACGTGTAGGAAGTGGAACCTGATGTTTTATCAATGAGTCCATGAAAGAGGAACGGTCATATAAGGAACAAGAGAAGAATAAATGATCCAAGTCTCCAACGCCAGCCCCACATTCACAAAGATCACTTGGAACAATTTGCATTTTAGCCAAATGGGCCAAAGTACAAACATGACCAAGACGCATGCGAGTAATAATGCTGATAGTAGTTCTACTGGAATTAATCTTATGAAACCATGGCTTGTTTAATATATTTGGTTGGATTCGGAAGTATTGATTTCCTCTCTTGGTACTGCTATCTGTCCAACACCTACTCCAAGAATCTTGAAGATGGGTATCAGCCAGGCTTATCAAATCATGGCAGAAGTTTACATAAGGAAAGACATCACCGGATCTAATTGCTTCTTTTGCTAACTGGTCAGCTTTTTCATTACCACTAATACCTTGGTGGCTTGGAATCCAAGCTAGTGAAACTGAATATCCTAGAAACTGACATTCTAAAAGCTTCGTCCTGATATCGCAAATAACTGGATAACAAGGCTTCATTTTAAATGGGTACTTTTGAATAGCCTGCAAAGTGCTTTTAGAGTCTGTAAATATAACTGTAGTTTTTAGTTTCATGAGAAGAATGTATTCTAAAGCCTTGAAGATTCCAAAACATTCCCCTGTAAAAATAGATGTCTCAGGTGGAAATTTTATTTTCTGAACAATGTTAAATTGTTGGTGATATACACCTATTCCTACATTTTCTAAATTGGATGTTTTAGAAGCATCAGTAAAAATGAAATGTGCATCTTGCCAGAGCTCATTACTAATATGCTTAAATATGTACTTGGCACCAATATCATGTTTCTGAACCCCAACATCATAAAATACAAGCGGATTTAAACATAAGGATTTGTAAGAGTTACAAAACAAAGGTAAAATACGACTGAGGCAAATTGGAGCCTCAAAGGCTAGAAGTTTCCTATAACTAACTATAATACATAAGGAAGGTTTATGAGTCCAGTATTTATTTATTCGTATTTGTTCATCAAGTTTCATTAATTTTATAAAAAGGGGATGATTGGAATATTGGTAGTTTTTAAATAGAAACCTATCACATAATAGTTGTCTTCTTAAACATAGAGGAGGCTCACAGCACTCCACCTGCATGGCATTGATAGGAGACGACTTCATAGCACCTAAGATTAACCTCAAAGATTTATATTGGATAGAATCTAATTTCTTGAATGCAGTAATATTTCCACCTTCTAGTAAGAATGTACCATAGTCCAACAAGCTTCTAATAAGGGCATTATAAATCAATTTTAATGTTGCTGGATGGGAACCCCACCATACACCTGCCAGACATCGCATCATATTAAGGATTTTCTCACATTTCGCTGCAACATAGTCACAGTGTTGATTACCAGAAAGCTTAGAATCTAAAATAACTCCTAAAAATTTTGCACTTGAATTAACAGGAATTTGATCATTATCATAGAAAATCTCAATTATTGGAGTTAATCGTTTCCTACTGAATAAAACAATTGAACTCTTGGAAGCAGATAATTCCAACCCATTTTGATCTAACCATTTTTTAAGTACTTTTAAAGAGTTATTCATTTGTTTAGAAGCATGTTCAACTGATTTGTTAATGGTATATAAAAGTAAGTCATCTGCATACTGTAAAATTCTAATACCATTTAGTGATGAATCAAGATCATAGGTATAGATATTGTATAATATAGGACTTAACACGGAGCCTTGAGGTAAGCCTTTATTAATTGTTCTGGTTATCCTAGAGCCATCTTTGAGATCTAAATAAATATATCTTTCATATAACATAGCCATAATAAACTTAATGATAGAATTTGGTACCTTTAAAAGTATCAATTTTTTGATTAATTCAGAAATAATAACATTATCATAAGCAGCATGAATATCCAAAAATGCAGCTAAAAGGGAATCATTATTTGAAAAAGCTAAACGAATATCAGTTACTAAAATGCTTACACTATCCATGGTACTCCTACCTTTTCTAAAGCCATATTGGCTATTTGCAAGTAATGACTTATTTTCTAAATACCATTCCAAACGATTCTTAATTAAATGCTCTGCTAATTTTGCCAAAACAGAACTGAGTGCAATAGGTCGATACGAAGAAGAATTTGTTGTGTCTTTACCAGGCTTTAAAATAGGTACTACTATTTGTGACCGCCATGAGTCAGGAACTTCTCCACTTTCAATGACCTTATTAACTAAATTTAAAAAGTATGTTAAAGTATCATCACTAGAATGTACAAAAAAAGAATATGGTATTCCATCATCTCCAGGAGAGCTATCATGTACATTGCTAAGAACCCCTTTTAATTCATCCAATGAGAATGGAGCATTAAGATCAGTATCACAAGATTGGTTAATTAAATTAATTTGACATGACTCTACAACCGATGCAGGAGCCAAATTATTCATAAAATTATTAGCCAGTAATGGAGAAATAGTATTGAAACGTATTGGGTTAAATGCGGATCGAAAACGTTTAATATTACGCCAAACAACAGATGGGCATATTGCTGGAGAAAGGGAAGCACAGAATGATCTCCAACCATCACGTTTTTTCTGTTTTAATAAAATTTTTGTATTTTTTATAACACTACAAAGATTTTCATAATTTTCTATCGACATATTTTGACTGTACTTTTTTTCAGCATTTTTTCGGCTCTTAGCAGCATTTGTACATTCACTATCCCACCATGGGGGTGATGGGATTTTACTACTGCATTTATTTTTAATAGGGAATGTTTCATTTGCAGCATCTAAAAGACATGAGGCCAATGCATTAGAACAGTCTGCAACTCCATTTTGAGAAAAATTTGGTAACTCAGATAACTTTGAATTAACAATAAGGTTGAACTTTTCCCAATCAGCATTATATAGTTTATATTTAAGCCGAGGCATGAAAGTGTGTTCAGGGGGCTTTTTAATTGGGCAAGATATTATCAAGGGATAGTGATCACTTCCATAAGTTGAAGAGAGAGGGGACCAGGACATTAATGCAGCTAACGAAGGAGTACATATTGATAAGTCAATTGCACTTATATTTTCGTCTGGGTTTGTTCGTCGAGTGGGAGCACCAGAATTTAATAAGCATAAGTTATGCTTATCAATTATTTCTAAAAGGTCATCACCATTACTGTTTGAAATCCCACATCCCCAAGACTGGTGATGGGAATTGAAATCACCCAGAACAATGTAAGGAGAAGATAAAGCAGTAAAAAGTGAATCTACACCACTAGTTAATATTTCAGGGGTGGGGTGAGAGATATATACAGAAACAATTGAAATATTATTATCCAATCTAATTCCTACAGAGTTATAATTATCTAAGTTATGGGAAGGTAAAATCAGTTGCTTAAAAGGAATGCTATTTTTAACTAATATGGCAACACCACCATATCCATCAAGCCTATCTTCTCTGACACAAGTGAACCCAGGGATATTAAAAATAAAGCCTGGTTTCAACCAAGTCTCAGAGAGTGCAATTATAACAGGGTTATATTTATTTATCATATAGATCAAATCACCTTTTTTAGATGTTATACTCCTGCAATTCCACTGAAGGATTGTTGTATCCATTATTGAACATTAAACTATTAATCAATTCTACTATAATTGCTACGTTGGACGGTTTCAAAGAATTTGTTGAAATAAATGTATTTAGTAAAGTAACTATTGTGTTAATAACTTTATCCTCAGAATTCCCATTTTTCTTATCGCTTAATGCACAACCATCAGCTGGGGAAGGCAATTGCCATTCTTTTATAATAGCGCTATGAGCCGCTTTATCAAATCCCTTTGAAAATGCTGGTATTGTATGAGGCTTTAAATTAACTGTCTTTTTGTATGTTGTTTTATGGGACTCTGATGGTACTTGCCTATGTACATTTTCTTTTTGAGAAGCAACAATATCAGCATAAGGTTTGGATATTGTAGGGTGAAGCTTACTAGCTTCTGCATATGAGAGACAGCTATGAGACATAGAGAGTTTAATTTCTTTTTGTCTGTTGAACTCTGGACATATCTTATTGGTGGCATAATGATGCCCAGAACATATTACACATATTGCACAAGTTTCATCAATATTGCAATCATCTCCTTTATGATCTTGGGCACATTTAAAGCATCTTGGTTTTGAACGACATAAATTTTTTGTGTGCCCATACCGACAACAATTAAAACATTGTATGGTAGGGTAAGTGTATATTTCAACTGGAAGTGCATTATAACAAATGAAAATCCGTTTTGGTAAGACCTGACCATCAAATGTAAATACAACGGACTGTGATGGTTTCCACACCACATTCCCATTGTCAATAGACTTATAGTTAAGCCTTCTTATTTTAAGGATTTGGCCACAACCAAAAGGTACTGTCACATTTTCCTTGATTTCTTCAGGTGTCCATTCTACAGGTATACCTTTTACTAAGCCCAATCTTACAACACTAAAAGTTGGTATAAAAGCACGAAGCTTAAAGTCTGTCAGTTTACTGCTACTTACAAAACTATTTGCATCTTCCGGTGTAGAGAATGATACGGTACACCTATTCCGACCAATCCTTTTAACACTCCCTGAGATAATATTTTTAAAGTTACTTTTTTTTAAATAATTACCAAACGACATAGGGTGTAAAGTTGTACCATCATTTGGAGTAGCAGTTACCCTTTGTACATGGACAACGTAGGGGGATGCATCTGTTGATACATATTCTTTCCTACCAATTCGAGTGATCTGAGGGACTGACGAGGAAGAACTTTGATCAGTTTTATGAGCAGAATTAGTCTATTCTGACGACATTGGCACTGGAACTGGTTCTTTGAAAGCCTCACTGGTTGTTTTTGGGGAGACAGAGTGACATAGACATTGATTTTCAACTTCAGTTTCAATAAGTTTCGAGGTCCTCTTTCTCTTTTTATTACAATGTCGACAAACTCTATTTAATCTGCATCTCTTTCTTGAAACTGATTGTTGACTACTAATTGACGCATCAGTTTCCATTTCACTGTCAGGGATTTGAACATTATACGCCACTGGGGGACTTAGGTCAATACCTAAGTCCCCCAACGCAATATCGGGTGGCTTGCTCATATAGAATTACATTTAAAAAATATGTACAACACTTACCAAATATAGAAGAAACTATACACAAATACAAATAAAATAAAATTACAAAATATTTACACTACAAATACTAAACTGATCCAATTTTAATAGTCAAAATTAAGTAAAAAATTTGCAAGGAAAAAGTTTTCGACCGCCACGTCCAATTTCCCGCGCTTTTTTCTTTCCATGTTTTTTGGATTGGTTTGATTTGATTGATACGTCAAAAACAATTGACGGATGTTTTGGCGACAATTTTTATTTATGGGTGTTATAGCATAAGAATAACTAATAATACTCGTATTGTTAGTTATTCTTATGGTTATAGTTTCAAATTCAAAGCAAATAAAATGAATGTAACTTTTTATGAGTTGTTTTTAGTTTGTTTATTACTAGTAATTTTAAGTTCCTCATCAAAAGGGTAAAAAAAAAAAAAATAATATAATAAAAAAAATAATAAAAATAATGTATGAATATTAAAAAAAAAAAAGGAAAAGTAACAAATGTAATAATAATTAATTTCAAAACGAGATATAATTAATATAATCCAAATACTAAAGACTAGGCTGTATGGACTAAGTTTCCTTTGCCTTCCCCTAACAGGGAGAAAAAAAAAAAAAAAAATTTAGTTCTATCTGTCACTGTCAGTGTCAGGACTAACAGCTGCGGCTCCCCCCCCCCTCTGCAAGTATTTTTGTGGAATGGAATTTGTTATTTTCAGAAATTTCAGATAAATTGCAACTGAAAATAAATCAAAAATGTATACTGAAGTGGATGTTTTCGTCGGTAATTACACATTGATAGATCCTGAAATATATCAGCTATGGATCGAAGGGTGTTCCTGTGAGTAATTTTAAAATCTTATCGGATTATTGTGCCTTGTGTCTATTTTGATCTGAATAATTTGTATATTATTTCCAGCTAGTGAAGCGGTATCTACACTGCATCAGCGATCCGTAAGCAAGCAATCAGGAGCATCCGTAGAATTAATAGCGAGTGATGTTCTCGACCATTATCGGTTTGTAAATATTATCAATATATGTGTAGAACATGACTGTGGTGTTGGTTGGATTTTGTTCAAACACCTACAGTAGACAACAATGTAACATTTACACTACAGAGGCGCGTTCAGAACCTTGAGGAAGGTTCGAAGGTTTTTGTATAAGCCGCCAAACCCTACACCAGCGTCGTCGCAAGATGGTACTAGGTTACGGGTCGGGGGCGGCCCGTAGCTCATTACACGTTTCTTGGGACGCAAGCATGCTTTTTGCAATGCATGTATGCACTATGCATTTCATAGAGAAAACGGGGACTTAGCTAATTATACCGTCACAGGTGAGGTTGTCCAGCAGACGTCCAACCACCACTAGGGGGTAACGTGGTAGACTGCCACAGTTTCCGGGCTCCTAGCTCCTATAACTCCTATGAAAATGGTGGTGGAAGAAATGTAGATGGCTTTTTAGTGGGTGCAAGCCCCACGTACCTTTGTCGTCAGCCACCTGAAGGCATTTTTCCATCTAAAAAAAGGGCTTTCCAGACCAGACACAATCGCAGACCAATACACATCACTGAATAGATTGAAGGGCCAAAGAAATAAATTATTTTTTTGGCTAAATGCACAAAAACGTTATACAAAGCAGCCATTTTTTTTACCGATAACTATAATTTTTTTTTTTTTTTTTTTTTTTTTTTTTTTTTTTTACATAGTACTCTTTATTCACAGACAAAGCTTGCATACAAATCATACACTTAATCTTGTTATTATTGTGGATAAAATAGTCTAATGCCCATTTCTTGCATTAAATGCACGATTTTCATTGCTTACTTTTCACTTCTTCGCAGACATAATTGTTATTTCGGTTAAAAATTATGTGTGCAACAGCAATGTTGAATTAAACTACTCAAAATTTATTTCATTTTTTTGAGATAGGTACCATAAATATTAATTAAAATTTAATTTTATCAAAAAATATCTAAGGAAAATTTGAGTACTTGTGGTGAATTAGAAACATGTGGGCCGCAAAATTATTAGTTACGGGCCTTGCTTTGGACAGCCCTGCCTTCAAATGTGACACTCGGGTGAAACACCAGCCTGTTCAAGACCTTAGAGTGTCAGAGCGATTTACAACCATTGAATTTGATGGTTGTAAAATGCTCTGATGTTTATTACTGAAAAACTCTTTCCTAATTGGATGGGGCCTCTATCTATTATGTCATCTGCTAGAAGGAGAAAGAAACAAAAATTCATATGAAAGATGGAGATAAAAGATATTATTGCTGCAACGCGTTCAACACCTCAGAGTGAGTTACAAAACAACCACACACCAAGGCTTTGAATGCGAGAAATTAATTTGTAAACTTGTGTATTATTAATATAATGTATGAAATGTAGACCAAGTTACTTAGAATACTGTGACCACTGCACTGACTGTCTTTTGTCAGTAAATTTTTTATGTATTGTGGTTTTGAGGGCTTATAAAATAACAATATTTGGTAATATATTAACATTCACAACAACTCACAGGAATTCCTAGAGTCAGGGTTTTAACCAGACAGATTCAGTGCCCAATCCTCTTTTGGGGTTTTAGAGTAGTCTGGTGAATTGCTTTTCCTGATCCCTGATCATTAAACCTGAGATATTATCAATTGATATCATGCTATGAATGAATTGTATGACAATGGAAATTATTTATCTCATTATCTGCAAGTGTTCAAGTCAGTGTTCTAGAATGGGTCAAGCTTTAAAGAACTTTAATGCAGTAAGTATTTTATTTATCAAACAATTTGGTTGCAGAACTTTTGCATTGTTGGAACGTCTCTTGACAGTGCCGTCAAAGTTGTCGGAACAGATGATATTTCAAATTGATGAACCTACAAAACAGATGCTCATCGAAAAGTAAGTCTTTAATAGCCACTTACAATGTTTTATTAGTTTTTACATTATATTTTATGAACATAAAACCTAAAGGAGGTCGCCAATAGTCCATACATTTTTGCCCATGTGTGTACCTTGAGGTACATGTGTACCAAAATGTACAGAAAAATTTGAGGATTCCGAAAAATTATATTATTTCCTCTAAATAATTAGATAAAACTATGTAAATCATAAATAAAATAATTGCGTTTAGTTTCGACTTCTGCAAAACCTGTAGTGTTTACAAAATATTTTATTTACAGTTAATTTTTGCTTTAATGTATCGTGCACTTACACAACAAAATGTAATGTTGCTTGTAAGTATCTCCGTTTGTATGGAAAACACGCACAGTCCAACACACAGAAAACGCATCCACGCGCGTTCATGCAGATCACGCGCTTACAAGCGGTGAAAGACGCACCCACGCTCATAGGTGCGCGCGAGACGCAAGGTATGGCACACCTAGTCTCGCAGTGCCATGCGTGATTTTGGAAGGGCTTTACGTTGATTTTGGAAACGCAACTATGCGCGTGAATGCGTAAAAGGCCCGCATGATGATGCTGATCTGCACTCCCGCAAGTACGCGCGTAGCTGCGTCGACTCGCATGATGCAGCGTAGTGCGTGGCAGTGTGTTAATCGCCTAAGATGCCAAATAAAGATTAAAAGATTAAAAATCTATTCTATGAGTTTGCATTGGCATAATCAAAAAATTGCTCTGACTCAATTCTCAAGTCTCTCAAGTCAACTCAATTACTAAGCAGAAACAATTATGAAACTTTGGAACGGGGTAAAAAGTGATTTCGCGAAGAATTCTGACGTAGCGTCGCGGAACGCGTTATCTGTGGATTTTCTAACCTCTCTCATATTGTCTCATCGCTATCTCCCGGTAGAGAGTATATGTTCTATGATCACTCGCCGTCGCTATCATCTTTATGGATTTGGAGTTAATTGCAATGTGCAAACTTGCTACAATAATTCTTTTGTATTTTCTACAATTTACCACGTCAAGTTAATGTCAACTGTCACTACTGTCAGTTACAGCCATGACAGAATAATTACCACCCCTGAATTTTATAGGATAAATAAATCGCTCTTTCCAGGATCTAATTGACTCGGCAAAGTTGTTCCAAAAAACCTCGATAAAAATCCTCGGATGGGTTTTTGGAACTGGTATTGAGTCAATTTAGTTATTTACCGAGCGAAACTTATACGTTTTGGAACGCAACCTTAATAATTAAAAAAAATTACTTACACATTTTTACCTATTGCAGCCAATTTTTTAAAATCACTAGTGTTTTCTTATTATTACAGGTCAAAAAAAAAGAATGAAGTATCTATTTACTGAATTAAAACTAAAACTAGTTACAGTTTCAATTTTTACTATGTTAAATTATTATTTCTCAGGTACTACGAGCTAGATGATGCAGTGATCAGAGAGTTGCTTGGCCGAAAATTATCATCAAGACACCGGAAAGATTTAGATGAGGTGCGAATAATAATTCTTCCAAATTGCACTTAATGCAAATAATAGCAATGTTGTGCTATGACATAATCATGTCACTGGTGACAGTAGACTTAATATTGAAACCAGTTATTGTGATTGTGATTTTCTATATTCTTGACTTGCAACTCTAGCACCAAATTTGTTCTGTATTCTCTCTATATTTCATGTATAGTGGTGGGCATATACTTAGAAACACTTCCAACCGATCTTAAAATCATACAAGACCATTTGCCTTAACACTTTTTATTTGGAATGAAACAACAAATTAAAAGAATGATTTATTATACAGGGTTACTTTTTTATCACTCCGGATAACTTTAGGGACGCTTCAGGACACCGTAGTTGAATGGTTTAAACATTAATTTAAAAAATAACTCATCTATTTGATTTTATATTAATTTTCTAAAATATCCAAAAATACATCACTAGTGCAATATTTTTTATTTTATTATAAAATAATGGATGTGACCTGAAGCGTACCTTAAATTATCCGGGGTAATTAAAAAGGGGTTTGTCCGTTGTTTTTCAATTAATATGTCAGCAGAAATCTGGAATATAAAATATTCATTCATTTTTTTGATGCGTCAGGTGTCGGAGCGGTCGGGCGCTCCGTTGCGCTGCGTTCGGCGACAATTCGACAACGTGCGCCGCGTATTCCGCGCCGTCGACGAAATGCCCGGCAACCTCGTTGCTAACATACGTGCCACCTTCCTGCTGTCTGAGCCACTGGCAAAGTTAGTCCATGCAATACTAATATGTACTTACCTCTATGATCTGGCTAAGTCAGTTCATAACTTATGGCCAACAGTCGCCGAATAATACAGCCTATGACCTATAAGCCTAGTTCGTTGTACAAATTATAGCCAAGACAGTCCTGAGTTATGCAGCGACAATTTAATGTCGGGCCGCCGTCCTGCGGGTCGAGCCACTAGTCTTCGTATCATTTACTAAAGTCTGGCCTTTCATTACGTAAATGTAAGCTGTGGTCAAGTCCATGATAATATTTTCATGTGACCTGTCAGTCCTTGGCTGTTCACTACCACAGCATATGGCTAATTCGTAACAATTTATATATAGACAACTTCTTGGCTGCAGTAACATTGTCTTTCTTTGCCATTGTCCTTCTATCAAAGTCATTGGACAAGTTACTTTGTTATACAACCTTTTTTTATCCTTTAGAACAGGTTTTAATATTTACCACATTTAAAAACTTCCAGGGTGTTCCGTCAGTCCAATCTTGGGGTGACCTGGGGACTCTGGGTGATCCAAGTCACTAGATTTCCCCCTGCAACTTAGTTATATAACCTACGCCAACTCAGTATACCTGTACCAAACTAGTATACTGTGCTATATTGCTTACACACACACGCTATTATTGTGCTTCTGACAAAATGTAGTACCTATTTTATTATTAAATAATTATTTCAGAAAGTATGGCGCAGTCGTATTCATAGCGTGCATGCGATTTGAGACAGCGAAGCGGAAGCTCCAGTATTTATCGTTCAACGATTTCTATCACTGCGCTCAGGTAATCTTATGTATACGAGGTAGTATTTACATGACTTCCACTAACACACAACAATTACACTTCCTTAGTAGGCGTCTACGTAAGCCAACGGACACCTGTATCGAATTTCAGGCTTCTAACTCCAGTAGTTTAGGCTCTATGTTTACACTTCAGCCAGCCAGTCACCAAAGCCTTTTAGAAGGACAGATTACTATTAAAAGGCCAATATAAAAACGACTACTATTAAGGCAAATATTAATTAATATTGGCCTTTTTATTACAAGCTTTTATTTAACTTGCAATGTAAGTAAGTATGTAAATATGTAAGTATGTATGTTCGGGTGGAATCTTGCAACTCAATTTTGAAGCAGATATTTTTAACCGATTGAGCTGAAATTTTGTATACACGTTCAGTTTGGATGACAATGCATGGTTGACTGTGTGACGTCATTCTAAATCCAAGATGGCGGCATACCCAAGATGGCGGACCAATTATTTTTAATGCACCCCTACAATATGGGTATCAAATAAAAGGTCTTGCTAAGAGTAACTCTAAAAATAATGTGACGTCACTATTAATCAAATATGGCGGACTTCTGAAGCTTGAAAATCAATTTTGAAGTAGATATCTTTAACCGATTGAGCTGAAATTCTGTTTAGACGTCCCGGCAAACGACCTTGCAACAATGATGCGTTGAATGAGATGAACAGAGTGAGAAACGTGTCCAGTGATAACTAAAAAGTAAAAAATAAATTAAATGTAAAAAAAAACCTTTTTAGAAACAAGCTTTTATTTAAATGCGCTAAAAAGAAAAAATAAACTTATACAATAAAACTTTTACTTACTTATAACGTATTTCACATTTGACACAATTTATATGACATAAAAGCTTGTCGCGAGATTTACTTTTGTAGATAAACAAGTAAATTAAATAATTTGATGTAAATAATTTTATACCTTACAATTTTCAAAGTAAGTAAATACAAGTAGGTACTTAAAAGTACTCTTTTAAGTACTTTTAAGTTACTACACACAAGTAAATCTCGCGATAAGCTTTTATGTCATATAAATTGTGTCAAATGTGAAATACGTTATAAGTAAGTAAAAGTTTTAGTGTATCAGTTTATTTTTTCTTTTTAGCGCATTTAAATAAAAGCTTGTTTTTAAAAAGGTTTTTTTTTAAATTTATTGTCGTATTGGCACCTCCACCTTATACAACATGTTAATAAAATTGCGCAAAACCTGAATGTAACATGTGCAGAATCGTGAGTAGAATCGATTCCACTAATTCGATTCCACAAATTAAAAATATGGTTTAAATATCTAAATTTTTTGTTTCAACCGCGCCGCTTTTTAAATTTACTTAACTCTATAAGCAGCGCTTCCCATTTGGTGGGTCACGACCTGGTGCTGGGTCGCAGCGTTCCCGCCTCGTTTATAAATATTTCTAGGTATCGATAATCGGTACTGATTTGTACTGCTTGTATGCAATCATTCATTTCGGACTACTTTAATACACCACGTTCGTGTGCACGTCTGTCAATTTCATTAATTAAATAGTCTTGTTTAATATAACATTGGTCACAACATTAGTTAAGCATGCAGATCAAAATTTAAAGCCTAATAATTTTTATTGTCGATTAATTAAGTTTTTATCAACTCAGAACTTAATAAATGTTTACTTACATTTTTCATTCCAAATCGTCTAAACGTCAAAAATTTGAATTTGACATTTACGCACACACTGTACTACCTATTTTTCATGAGCACTGATTGCACCGCTTCATGAGGTCACATTGCTTTCGTTGGCTCGCATCCGTACGCTACCGGTACCAATAGCGCTGAATAGCTCAATTTGGACCATAGTGTCGGAGTTTTGCCAACACACCGTGACGTCACGCGTTCCGATTGGCGTTTGCAATCACGTGATACTGGGCATTTTTTTTAAACATATTTATTTATTCTTAATTAATTTATAACGTATATTTACACCTGTAAAATAGGATTTTCAGCATTTTAATATTTCCTTTTATGGTATAAATAAATATAACTTTGTATATGTATATTTGCGATTCATGTCAACATCTCTATTCTATTTAGAGGGAGACAGGCGGGCGGGGCAGACCAAAAAACCTAGAATATATAGCCGTAGCCAAGATTCTTTTGGGGACTAGGGGATGGGGGGGGGGTCAAAGAAATATCCCAATATAAGACCTCTTAAGAGGCTGACAACGCTGAGCTGCGCTCATCGAGCTCCACTTAAAACTTTTTTTTAGCAAAACCTGTTTAATACACCGCAGTAAAAAAATATATGTTACTCTTAAACATATTTTTGAGAATATCCATGTCCCCAAAATAAATTAGAATCAAAATTTCTCGTTAAAAAAAATCCAAAGACACCCATCAAAAACAGCTTCCAGAAGAAAATCCGAGCTATTTAACTAAGGTTTTTTAATGATTTTCAGGGAATTAACTCGTTACACTTAATTTTATAATATTGATGTTTCATATCTTCAAATAAGTTACTAGTTTTTTTAAATATATATATTTTAATTTTTTCGCTCAATTTCAATAACGCACCGCGCCCGTTTTCCAGTACAAATCATGTCTCAAGGTCGTTGGCGTTACTCAGCCTCTTAATGCGCTCGGTGCGCTTTTGTACTGCATGCAACATATTAGCGGCGTACGCTCTGATTTCGCGACGAGCCATGTGCATAGGGCCATAGGTATAATCTACATAGCTTACAATTTACAAGATACTTATCAAAACTAAAAAAAAGGAAATATCTTTTAAAATAATCCGAAAATTTATTTTCATGATTTGTGTTATTCTTTTATAATATATTTGTGCTAGGCCATAATGGGCAGCTGGACGTACAGCTGCACGGGCCCGGAGTACTACGACACGGAGATGGACCGCGAGTTCCTGCTCGAGCTGCGGGAACTGCGCATCCTGCTCGACAAGGAGAAGGAACACAAACAGTGAGCCTTTTCCACATTATACAGGGTTACTTTTTTAGCACCCCGGAAAATTTAAGGGGCGCTTCAGGATCAGGACACACTCATTACTTTAAAAAAATGAAAAAAAAGTATTTTTTATATTTTAGCAAATTCATATAAAATTAAATAGGTGAGTTATTTTTTTAATTAATATTCAAACCATTCTACTACCATGTCCTGAAGCGTCCCTTAAATTTTCCGGGGTGATAAAAAAGTAACCCTGTATATAAATAAAATCTTACGTAGGTATATAATATATTATACTGCAATTATAATAATATATATTTTTATCTTTTCAGTCTGATATGTATGCGACTGAAGCCAAAACTACTTGAGAAGTCATATCAAGAGTTGGAGCTGAATTTCAGGTAAGGCTTGCTTTATGTTCTATAATGAAAGTAAGTAAGGTTGAGATGACGCATGACAGCGATGAATGGATGAAGGGAACATATTGCGTCGACCGCACATAACTGTAAGATTATGAATGTATGACTTGGGTTGAAGGAATCAACTGAGCTGGAAGTCACAGCTCCCATAAAGTCGAAGAACAATAAAACAAGTTGTACATAAATAGCTCAATGTAGCTAGCCTTCCGAGAATAGCTTTTATAGTTTACACTCGGTGATAATGAATCGGTCTCTGTGAACGGATATTGGCGTCCGCATCTGCAAAGGCGGAATATTCGCATTAATTCAGACATCTGCATTTGCATCCGCATCAATTAATGCGGAGATCTGCAACAAATAACGACATCTAAAGAAAGGGGCACTGTGGTCCCAGTGGCACAGGCCTTGCGCGTGTTTGCTGTTGTACAAACCACATATTTTAATTTTTTCTCAAAATATGGTTAAATAAAACATTAAAATTAAATCGATTTTCATTTATTTATATTTTTAAAATTGATATATCTTAAAGAAATACTGAAATCCACATCCCCGAATGTGAATTTCTAATAAACCGCATCCGTAACAACCCTATTGTAGACAGATATGAATCCGCATCCGTAAAAGCTCCGCATTAATTGATACGGATGCGAATGCGGATGCAGATGTCTGAATTAATGCGAATAATACGCATTTGCGGATGCGGATGCAAATATCCGTAACACCCCTTTTTTTTTTTTTTTTTTTTGGGAGGGGGGAAAATGCATTGACGCATTCCTCGTGGTCGAGCCAAACCACGAGGATATGTGGGACTCCCCAGACCGTACACGGCCCGGGCCTACCCACTAAAAACCCCCCCAGCAGCTCTCCGTCCGTCACAAGACAGGGGGAAGGGGACAACAGCCAGGCCTTATTCCCGCTGACCCCCTGCCTGTGACACGTCCGTTGCCGGACTCCCCATCTGGCTCTGCTACTTTGTGGAGCGGCACAGAATTGCGCCGCTCTAAACCCCGAAATTGGTTTTTTATTGTGGTTGTCTTCCACGCGGCCCGACGCTCAGTGCGCCGGACTCCCGGCCCGCTCAGTGCGGGTAACGGGTTGCCCGACGGCAGATCCCACTGGATCCACCGCCGCGCGGGTGAGCCGAAGCTCGGGGTAATCCCCAACCAGCGCGAAGCGCCACGGCGAGAAGCTCGCCCTCATCCTCCCTACCACAAGAGGTAGCCGCCGGAATCGGCTTCTAGCGAGAGCCACACCTCTTCTTAACATAAGAAGAGGGGACTTCGCCCTTCTCCGCATGAAGCGGGTGGCCACACGAAGTGGCCCGCCGGGCTAAGCCCGGCCATCCCACGCCCCCCCCTCCATGGGGGCCCTCTCGTCAGAATCCGTAACACCCCTGTACAGACTACGCCAAACTTCTAGTCCGGAAGTTGTCTCGCGTAAAGATACTCTACCTCTTCCTCACGCATATAATATTATCCTGCTAGAACTTATTTAGAGATGTGACGTTCATCCATCACTTTAAAGTTATGTGGACAGAAAATGTTGACAGTGTGACACGAATCGTGCTGTGTTCGGAGCGGACTAAAAGTGACGCAATCGGCTCATTTCGGTAAATAAAGTCCATTCGCTTAGATAGTGTCGGTACACCCGCACACAATTGTGGTCATTGTAATAAAATACGTCATTGTATATATTATAATAATATAAATAATACAGATAAATAAGGTAGCAAAGAGAATTTTAATGACAAATATGAGTAGTGAGAAATTAGACACTATTCTTCATCACTCTTAGTATCACAGTTATTACCACCTGTATTTATTATAACATATCCAACATCATTTTACGTTCCGAATCCATACAAAAAAAATTGATTATTTGGTGTTTTTAATATTGATCCAATGCTAGTTCTTGGCATTCCCACCATTTTTGAAGTAGGTATCTGTGATAGTTGCAGATACATTGATTTACGAGTTTTACAAAACGCCCGTCTATTTTAGTTGGTTCACATAAAGTTTCATCTTGGGGCACGTCACTGTCCTTTCAAATACGAAAAAACATTTTCGGTATACGTAACAGAGTCAACAAACATAACCTGGCGCTTCGATGTAAATTGCCATATTCACTAGCGGGTGTGCGCCCCACGCGGCATCCTTTGTTTACGCGGCGGTATTATAAAAGCCGGCAAGTGCCTAGGCGGCGCAGTACAAAGGCGACCGTATCTAAGCGAATGGACTTTACATCTTGTTTGCCTAGAGTTTGTGACAAATGCTAGGCAAACAAGTTGTGCACGCGCGCGAGTCACAGTACCGGGAACAGGGAACAATTCCCTAGGGAATTCTTTAAAATTTGAGATAAAAGTAGCCCTTGTCCTTTCTCAGGGTTCAAGCTTTTTTATCAAAATTGGAACAGGCATTTCGGCGTGAAAGTGTAACATTCGGAAGGATAGACAAAGTTACTTTCGATTTTATGATAATAGTAGGGATAAGATAATACAAATAAGGCGACAAAAAAATAATATGATAAAAAAAACTGTTACATTTCAGACTGTACACTCGCGCCTTGGTGGGCTTGGCCTGCAACCTCCACAGAGGCAGGGAGCTCAGGTCCCTTTTCATCGACCTCTTAGAAAGGTAAGCATCATAGACAAGTATTAAACTGAACTGTCTATGTCATGCTTCTACAAAACGTTCATTGGATAGATGGCGTTGGAGTTGAATGTTTTTTCAATTGCATTTTCATTTATTGTAGGCGCGATCCAGATAAGCACGAATTTGCAACATTTTCAACATTTGCATACATCTGCGAAGAAATTCAAAGGTGTATGTGAAGTCGATCAATTCCCATTGGGCCAGAGTGGTTGACTAAGGCCTAAACACCCTAACTTAGGGCGGATTCAAACCCCTCGGTGGGGACGTATATGAGCTGTAATGATAATATCAAAAAAATGGTGATGTTTAGCTGGAACACACATTGTGAAGGCAATTTGTAGTTTTGTTTTTGAATTGTTTATTTGATCAACTATGGAAAAATAGCTGAATTCGCTGTTGGGGAACTGAAACACATTCATAGAATCTCTAATCATTTAGAATTTAGAATTTTCCTATCTTGGATTTCTTGTTCTGTAATAAGTAAAAAAAAAATTTAAAAACCCTCGCGACGTGGTAATAGATGTTAAAAGGAAAAATGTTAAGTATAAAGCCTGTTGTCTGCATCCCAATAACTCGAAAAGTAATATCTCTACTAAAAACGTCAAAGAGAGATTAATTTTCTCTATTTTATTACCGCCTTATTAAAGGAGATATTATCCACTTCTAATGGCATTGAGGGAGATATAAATTTTGCCGTTTGCCGCTATGCTAGACATAGGGGAGAAACTATTTTTATCTCTTGCCAAGCAGACATAAGTGATGGAGAGAGATATTTTCCACGGCCCGTGCTAGTGCCTTAATGTTATAAAAATAATAATAAATCTTTATTGCAGATTCAAGGATCCATAAAAAATACAATATATAATTAAAACAATGTTATAGTTAATGCGTTTAAAATTACGCCCTAAATAATTTGCTACAAAGCTTATTAGGTCGGTGCTAATATTTCACAGCCTTTCCGAACAGCCAGCCTGCGAAATATATAAAATCATATTTCACTAGGATTGGGTGAGAATGGTGAGATAGATATTCGGTGGCCTAATGGCGATGGCACGACTTTTGTCCCGAGCGCCAAATCAGCAAGGTGAAATACATATACAAGTTTATTTTTTAGTTATGACAAAAATTTTGTGTGCTTGTTCAGACAAGCAAACTGAACAACTTTCACTATGGGAACAACTTCGAAATCGTAAAAAAAAAGTCAGCTGTTTCATACATTTAGGTTCAGTGAATGTTGAACATTTGTATGGAACAGCTGACTTTTTTTTTACGATTTCGAAGTTGTTCCCATAGTGAAAGTTGTTCAGTTTGCTTGTCTGAACAAGCACACAAAATTTTTGTCATAACTTAAAAATAGTGGTGTATATCTGGTTAAAACAAAACATTATGTTATGCGTTCATAAATTTTAATATTTACAGCGCCATTAACATCTACGTTACTATTAGTAACAAATTACTTGTAAATTAACTGTGTTGGCTGAAATAAACGTCGGTAAACAGCTATTGGAATTAGATGGAACCAGTAAAACCATGAAGCAAATACAAAGAGGAGATGTTATAAGCATCTAGGTCCAGCTCCTATCACCAGAGTCCTGACGTCACGCATTTTTAGTTTCAGCTACTTAACGCCAGAGGCGCTGACATTCGATCTTTTTATCTGTCGGATTAGTACGTCGTACGCTCTTCTTTTATTTTAGTTTTAAATTACCTAAATACAAAATGAAATGTTGTATTCTATCGTGCAAAAGTTACACAGACGACAGAAATAAAGTGAACGAAAAAAAAATCTCTTTCCATTTGTAAGTACATTAAACAAGCATTATTAATTTATTACTTGACGTATTGCTTCTAGAATGTTCGACGCCACATGGACGCTTCTGTCAATGTCCCGATAAAGCACAAAAGGCCCTCTAGGGGCGAGTAAAAATACTAACGAAAACGTAGGCTGTATTAAGGGCGAAAACAAAACACGTGAATTAATATAAGCAGTTTTAACGATTTTTATTTTTAGAATATATTGACACAGCACCTAATAAATTATCTTTCTCCTACGAATGTATCTTTTAACATAATTATCTTTCTCCTACGAATGTATCTTTTACTGCCACCTAGTAATGTATAGCGGAACTTTTATGTTAACGTCAATAATGCTGGCATTTTAGTCTGTACTAGCACTGCTGCCACCTAGTAATGTATAGCGGAACTTTTATGTTAACGTCAATAATGCTGGCATTTTAGTAATTCTACTCGCTATAAGGTGACAGTGGCGTCGCGCACCCTCCCCCCGCACCCCGATTTCCGGCTTCACTTGAGTTCATACGGAAAACGCGATAGGGCACCTCTTTGTATTTGCTTCATGAGTAAAACCATCTTTATTAAACATTGGCTAATTATGTGAGTGAAATGCACATATAAGCATTAGCCTTGCTATCTCAATCGCTTGTTTCGGAATACAAATTGTGCACCACAAAAAATGTGTGAATTTGTTCAACGTTTCAATATTTTGTGAATTTTAACGACAGATGCGTGGAACCTCTCAGACTTGGAAGCTGGCCGAAAACGGACTTGGCTCAGTTCCTCTGCGCCTACGAGCAGTGCGCCTTGCAAATGGATGTGTTAAGGTAAACTTTGAAACATTGGCAACGCCGCGCGGTTTTTCGCGCGGTATAAGAAGAACCCTTATGAGTTTTTTTTGTGTCTTTATCGAGTTTCTTCTAAATTCGTTCATTAGTTTTTGCGTGACAGAAACAAACTTTAACAAATCTATCCACTAATCCTCACTGTTGTTTTTTTCGGAAGAAAGACAAAAATATACTTTAATAACTATACCGCCTCTGTGGTTCAGTGGTCGAGACTACCGGGTGTTGATCGGGAGGTCCGGGGTTCGATGCCCCTTGGGGGCAAAAGTTTTTCTGTTCGGTTTGTTTGGTGGTAGGGTTTCCGAGCCCGCTTTGCTATCTACGAGTACTACCGACATACCGAATTTTGTCGTCATATTATAACAATGTTAACAGCATTGTTCTGTTCCAATTATTAGTGGTAAGATAGCCAGTTCAGTTTCCCACATTTTGAGGTGTAGCTCGCTTCTAGCTTCGGTCTTGACGTCACTTACTGTGCGTGCGCGTTGACACGAGGCGAGCGAGGCAGTGCGCTGCCGAGTGTAACCGGGGGCGTTATTGTCTAAGTAAAAATCTATTGCGATCGCTTACAATTTGACAGTCGCAGTCCGTCCATCGCTCCTTTATAAAAGGAAGTCGGCGAGGAAGGGGAGTCTTGTGTTCACGGCGCAATGGTTGTCAAATTATAAGCGATCGTGATAGATTTTTTCTTAGACAATAACCCACCATTCAAATAAGAATAGGAAAGCCAATGACCTCCATCTGTCAAATGTCGCTTGAAAAGTACGGTTTGCAAAAAAAAACGTATTCTCAACAAGAACGGTGTATTTTACTTTGTTTAAAATATTGTCTTAAACATATTTTTATTTTTTTATTATTAATTTAATTATCTAAAGTCATAATTAGTTTTTTTAAACCATACCGTGACCTTTTTTATTTTTTTATTTTTATTGTTATTTCCATCGATTTTGATTAATTTATTTTCTCATTGAGTCTTAATAAATAAATATTTTTAAAAATCTGATGTTTTTATTTCTCTCGATCTTAGTAAAAAAAAATATTTATAAAAATCTGATGTGTTTTTCTCACTTAATCTTAGTAAATAAATATTATTAAAGAAAAACTTTTTTTGCTCACCCTACCTAACTGGTTTGAATTTACAGTTATGACGTCACAATATGGCGCCAAGTCGATCCTATTCTTAGTTGAATCGCATAGTAGACTCGTGTACGCTGCTTAGTGTAATCGTATTGTTGTTTTTTTAATACACGATCCTGCTCCCTGTTTAACGACCGAAGTGAACAAACAAGGACACCACACTTACCATCGGGTGAGATGAAGGCAAAAGAGTTTGTTTGTCGTATGGAAAAATAGTGCAACTTAGTAAAAAGAGAGGAAAAAATAAATGTAGACGCCACTTTCTTTGCAAAGAATCCGTACCAAATAAATGCCCAAATGATCTTTTGTATGGAGGAGTGTAGGTTAGGTAGCCATTAAATATTTATAGTTTCATTACTATACATTATCTAAATTAGGATAATAATGGACGTTATAACGTGTTTGAACCTATTGGATTATTGATTAAACTCTTATCATTCGAACTTCGAATCAATAGTCTGTAAACTCTGGTTGCTTGTATGTAACCATCAGTCAAGTACGATATTTTCTGAAGTACATTTTCCCGGAAGAAATAAGAAACTTAGTTATCATCCTATTTTAGGCAGACTGAAGACTGTTTGCCATTTACTGTTTCTTATTTTTTTATGGCTGTTACAAAAAGGCAAAGGGAGTGAGTTCAGACGTCCATTATTTTCAGTATTATTTCTTTATAATAATTTACAGATTAAATATTAGGAGACATTTTATCCATACCACTAAATATACCTAGGTCATAATTTCTTGTTACATTTTGCAAAAAAAATGTTATTATTTCTTTTAATAGTTTTTTTTTTCAATTTCAGAGAAGCGGATTTGAAGAGCGTATGGGAGAGATATATGCGCGTAATAAGTCAATGTCTCTTAACTATGTATCATATATAATCCACATACAGGCCGCAAACACCCAGCTGTTAGATACATACCTACTAATCCGCCTTTGAAAGTGTAACCAAATCGAAGTATTTAAAGAAGTTGTCAAATGAATGGTTTTATTGTAAAGTTGTTATATTTTGTGATATAATTAGTGTAATTAAAATTTTAATCTTTAAAATGAATGTATTTTATTTCATGACAGTTAGTTCGCAATTCTACGAAAGGCTCAATTCCCACTTTGTAGGACAAATTAGAATCGAAATAAATCAAATATTGACATTTTAAGAGCAGACAGATAGAGTCAGTTAACAGTCGAGACGCGACGCGACACGACGATGCTTGATTGAAGCGGCCAATGGTTTCTTGCTTCGCAACGCGGCGTTGCGAGATGCATCGTGACGTCGCGTAGCGCATTGTGAAGTCGATGGTAGCGCGGCGTCTCGCTGGGTAGTCCATTTTATAATAATCATAAAATTTGACTGGATAAATGTCAACGTTATCATCAGACAAAGTATGAAAAGCACCATGAATTCTGTTTCCCCATAAATCATGACCCATTTACTCCTGTGTGATGTTTTCTTTTTAATTTTATTTTTGTATTCTACTTCCTCTTCTGCAAGGAGTCCTATTATAACAAGATCCCAGTCTATCATTATCATTTGAGTACTTGACTGATCTAGGCAAAGGTGTCAACTCTATACGGAAGTCTGAACGGAAATGGTAGAGACGAGTCGCCATGAGCAGCGTTGGATTCAGACCCTCACAAAATTATTGTCTCTGGAAATGAAAAATATACTACATGGCAAAAATTATACTACGTTTCGTTTTTTTTGGCTACATGGAGAGATCCAATGGTACAAATAGTATAATTATACTACGAAATCCAACGCTGGCCATGAGCCTCCTGACGCCGCGCTACGACGATGCATCGGGGGGAGGGGGCTACCGCCTAACTCATAGCGATCACTCGCTATCGCTTTGAGATAGGCGGTAGGGCCGCCGGAGGCGCAGCGCCGCTGAAATATTCTCAGGGATAAGTATAAAATGATGCTTCCATGTTATACGTTAAGCTGCCTTTAACAGACGAATATTATTTCGTTTTTTCCACATCACGTCATCAAATTTATTGTGTGGGTAACCCCAGCTGGGCCACAAAAAAAAACTGAAAAATAGATTGAGTATGCCGCTATAATGTCTAGTTTGCTGTTTGTCAGTGTCTGGCGGCAAGTTTCAGAGTTTGTCGTTTACGCGCTTCAGAGATGTGTGGCTTAGCTGGGGTAACGTTACCCCAGCCGGTCCACACAGATATTAGAAACATCTGTGGCAGCGTTGGCTCAGCTGTAGCAACGTTGGCCCAGCTGAGCCATACGGATCTCGAATACGGAACGACATAGCGAAAATCTGTTTACTGATATAGATAGGCGGAAGTTTGTCGGACAAGTTTCGGAGTTTGTCGATCTACCGTTTCAGAGCTCACCTGCAGCAAAGTTGTTGCAACTGAGCCAGCTGGATCTCGAAAACAAAGCGATGTAGCGAAAATCTGTTTGCTGGAATAGTAAAGCAGTAGTTTGTTGCCTAATTTTAGGGTTTGTCGCTTGTGCATTCTAGATGTATGTGTGGCCCAGCCGGGGTTATGTTACACCAGCTGAGCCACACGGATCTCGAAAACGAAAAATCTGTTTACTGATATAGATAGGTGGTAGTTTGTCGATAATTTATTCAAAGATTCAGAGTTTATCGACGCCCCAATCCAAAAAATGTAGGCGATTCGAGAGATCCGTGTGGCTCACCTGAGCCACGCATATCTTTGAAACGCGCAAACGACAAACTGAAATTCGCCGACGAACTCTAGACATTATAGCGGCATACTCAAACTATTTTTCAGTTTTTTTTGTGGCCCAGCTGGGGTCAGCGACACAAATTTGTTTTCGAATGCCGTTCAATCAAGTTGCAAAATCACTACCCCAATTTTTCTTGGGACTGTTCTGGCTCGAAGGACCACCCTTAAGTCGTATTGATATAATATTTATTTAGGTATGTAATTTAATATATAATTGCACAAACATATAATAATAATTTATTTAATTTCCCAGAATACAATTAGGTTAATTTCACAAAAACCTTTTAATCTGTCATCCACACTACAGTCACCCATCATCTCGGCGAATCGTTATGAATGCGTTACCGCGATAAGAAGACATTATTTGTTACAAAATAATAAATAAAAGCACCAAAGGAATATTTTTTAAAGTTTTATTGAAATATTTCATTACTATCTAAAATACAAACCATCAGATAAATTGTCCGATTTAAAATAAGTACAGTACTTTCACATTATTTCTAAATAATTATGTCATTTTTGTACAATGAAGTAGAAAATAAAAATTCCAAAAATGTGACAATTAAGTAATACAATTCAACTTTTATATTTAAATAAGTATACAGTGTGCAACAAAAATCCTGTGAACCCATAAGGGAGCGTATATCTTTACTTATAGGCTTACAAAAAAAAAGTTAGTATTAGTGCTCATCTTACACAAGGGCTCGTTACGCCACCAGCAGCTAGGGTTAACACGCACTACATCCCCCTGACCAAAACTGTTCACTATTAGATTGTTTTTAAAAATACATTTGAAAGAAATGTTTATTTACAAGTAAGCAATATCGGTATAGACGGGGGGGCACCGCCGGCGCACAAAGAGATGAAGAATTGTTGTTACGTGAAAAATGTTGTTGATTAAATATTTTTTATTGAAGAGTTTTTTTTAATACATAAATACGCATGGTATTGATTCTGAACATGCTCCTAAAACGGTTCACCGAGTTTTTGTTACATACTGTTTATAATTATATTGTATGTATGATTAAATTATGACCGATATTTTTATGATTATGTACAAATTAATTTTGAGTGTAGTCTGCAATCTATATTATGTAAGATATTGCACACAAAACTACCTAATTAGTTTAATTTGTATGAAAGTGTTTGTGCCTTCAATACTTATTTATTGTAGTATATATGATATCATCACATCATCATTGTTGATCACTAAAGAAACACTAACATCGCTATCAAATGTAACCTATTAATGTCACAAATTGATATTTAACAGTCTACCTACAATATCCAACAATTCATTATTTGAGTTATAAATTTGATCTTGCCAAACCACGTGATTGTTTCAACGGGGTTCCCTCGGGAATAAAAAAACATTATTAATCACTCTTCTAGAACCATTCTTTGCCGTAGGCGTTAGTCAAAAGCATAGTTTTATGTATATATGGAATGATTTGATTCATAAAAATTGTTGATTGAGGAGAAAAACTCAATTATTTAAGTATATTTTTAATTGCTGATTAAAACATATCACCAATCAATTTCTATTTATCACTTATATATTTTTTTATTATATATATTCAAATACACTGATTGCATATCAGATTTATTTCAACACAAAGCATTTATTTATCAAAACTTACTTTAAATATTGAAATCTTTCTTACACAGGTAACTTAGGTGAATTGACCGAAAGTTAGGTTAGAAGTGTAGGGTAGTTTAGCTGGGTATGGGGTTTTTACCCAAGTCCTACGACACATCCAAGGGACAGCTTTGTCAGCTTTCAGTCCCTTGTTGAATCTTAGAGATTCTCCCGCTCTAAAAAAGATTAGAACTGCGACCACATCGTCGGAACTGAATGCTACCTTTATCATTGGTAAGGAACTTAGAGCAAATAGTTTTTTTATTAACTAACATTTTATTTTGTTCACTGTGCGCTAGTTATTAAATTATTAACTTGTTAAATAAATGGCGATGCGTCCCGAACTCGAAATAATATTTTGAGGAACTATTTAGCTATGCAATCAGTATTTTTGATAAGGAGTGGGATTTTTATTATACAAAAGGAAGATTGGTTGATTTGCAATTAAATACTACCCAAATAATTATCTTATGCTACAGGCGTAGCACGGGCTGCCAAGACGGGACATGAGTCACGCGTTATCTCAATTTCAGTGACATAATCTCTATGTCATAAAGTGTAGCACGACAGCGCGTATTTATACGGTCCGATAACAGCACTCACAGTGCTAACGATTATAATCGCCTGGTTCAAATTAAAAACAACACTAAAAATGCTAATAGCGCTATCAGCATGCTTACGATTCCGGTCCGGGGTTTTAGCGTATCAATTTGTCAAACCAAATGTCGAGTTAAAAATTTGGTTTGAGTAGGTCACTTTGCTTTTGATTGCTTCTCAGTACCTATTTTTGTTTTGTAGATTTTAATTACAACATTGTTTCCCCGCTGCTCATCCAGAACAGGTACAGTCATTTTGAACCGAAAACACAACTTTCAAACGTCAGACTGACAGTTCGCTTAGAGTGATTTCACTCCAGAGCATTAGCGCCGTAAGTTCACGATGGCGTCATGTGGCTCTTCATGCCTGACATGACTGTCTTCAAGGGATACGTGTCATTGAGTCTTATCACAAATTTCTTGGCAGCCCGTGCTACGCCTACTGTGTATTTGTTTATATCATAAAATGATATAAAATATATATTACCTACACAAAACTTATAAATCGCGTTGTAAGTATAGGTTTTATTTATTTTCGTGCATTTGACTATTTACCTCTCTTTCAAAGCTCTCACAATTTATAAATACGCACTTTCTAATGAGACATATAAAAAATGTGTCCACGCACCACAGACTAAAGATACCAAGGCACCTTTCAATCTCACACGGCCATATAGTAAGTTAATTTTAAGGATATCTAGAATAATCTGTGCCATTTAATGATAAAGATATGCGTTGCGTGGTCAAAACGCTTGCGCAAAGTCGAAAAAGTTAAGGAATGTATAAGAATATACAAAAATTCATAGTGTATATTATTTTTGACACCATTTTGTAACCATTCTATCTTACATTTTACTGACGTCATATATTTTTCTGTTGACATTTTTTGATGAGATTAACAAGGACACGACATTATTGTAAAATTTACATGCTTGAAGGTCTTTTGTAGGATATACGAGTACGAGTATATTACCTAAAATTTATCGTTTCACTTTAGGGGCAGAAATATCAAATTATTACATAAAAAATGTTATTTTGGTACTATATATTACGACAAATTGTCTAAAAGTATATATATTCAGGTGTCCATAAAATATGTAACACTGTACAAAAGTACATATTAAAAACATCGCTCGTTGCTTCAAAAAAGATCTCTATTATCATTATATACAGTTTAAATTTTAATACCTTAACACTAGATCACAATTTCAACATTGGGTTCACAAAAAAAACACTTCATTCACTGATTAACATATAAAACCAGTTTTGTTTCATACTTACGCCCTATTGCACAATTGTTACACAAATTAATAATAAAAGAGATTTTGTGACTAATAATAGCGTATTTAAATAATTACAAAAATTCGAAAATGTTATTGTATGCAATAACATTGGTAATAAATATTAGGTATATTTCCTTTAAAAGAGTTGCCAGTGTAAAATATATGTTTTTGATATCTTTTATAAAATAAGACCTGTATTTTTATATTTTCTCATATTTTTGAGTATGTATGTTAAATAGTTAAGATCATATAGCTACAGTTTGTAATAGGGTTTTATTAAGGGCTTTTTTGGAACCTCACTTTACATTGGCAACTTCTCAAAGATTATAAAGGGGTAACGTACACGTAATCAATACTCTGCGATTTTTATAATTTGTATTCGAGTCAGTGAGTAAATAAATGTCAAGAGCACAAATTTAACATTGAAAAAGTAACAGAATTGAGCCTAAATCTGTACAAAACGGCTGAAGAAGAGAAGGGTGACATGCCAGATGAATGAATGTTTTTCAGGACATTATGAAAAACATTCATTTCATATTATTTAGATTAATTTTTCGACTTGATTGATGTCTGTCGATTTCTTCTGTACAAAACGGCTGAAGAAGAGAAGGGTGACATGCCAGATGAATGAATGTTTTTCAGGACATTATGAAAAACATTCATTTCATATTACTTAGATTAATTTTTCGACTTGATTGATGTCTGTCGATTTGTGAACACGTGTAAATTAATTACTTATTGTGAGCAATTCTTAATTGCTTTAATTAAATTAAGCATGATAGTGTGTACTTCGGCTATATTAGTCGAAACGGTGGTAGAAAAATTACAAATAAAATGGTTTTTGTAAAAGAGAAAACGTGATAATGTAGCCATGGTATTACTACAAAACGTTGGTAAACAGTTGTTTAAAGTGCCAGTTACGAAAATTTTTATTTTTAAGTACGTAATTGCCCCGTAATGCTTCCTCTTGGCTATGGTTCACACTTTGATTATAAATATTGATTTGACTATTTCTATTGCTGTCAACTCTGTATTATATTCAAAATATACGTGAAACAGCTATATTGAGGTAGCGAGACAAAGACGGCGAACAGAACAGAGCTGCCAACGTTAAAGCATTTCTGCCAAGACATAACAATTTTTTTTTGCATTCTGACGAGATAATTTTAAACTTAACAATAGGTGTAGCACTAAATTCTACTATAAATTAATGATATATTTACAGAAACTCTTAAAATACAACTGAGCTCATACATTATTTCGCTAGCATAACGTTTGATTCGATTTTGTTAACAATATGAAGTTTTTACGGAAGCCTTTTATCGTACTACATACAGTAAAAAACAATTTTGCTGTTAAAAACAAGATTCTATGGATATTTGGTTTTAAAAAATATGTAACTACCTAATTAGTAAATGAATGAACTTAATGCGTTAAAATTCTCGGTTGTCCACTTCGAACTAGATTACTTTGTCAGGTGTCACAAGTAATAATTTTCAGATGTATAATTAGTAATTATGTTACTGTATTTTATTCAAAATACACAACAAAATTGTTTATACACGTCTGTACAATTAGTATTTAATATATGTTTTTCTAGTAATTTTTTATTTGTAAACAGTTTATATATTATATGGAGTTGTTTTTAATATCTATCAAATAAAACCAAGTTAACATTTTAAAAGTGCAACAAAAATATAACCGTGAAAAACTTATAAAACAAATGATTGTTTTTTTGAGACTTTTCTAAATGATTCTTTTTAAATATTCATTAAACAGAAAAAAAAACAACCGAATCAAACACAACTTTAGCGAAACACATACCACTACACAACACATTTCAGTACTGTCCGTTTTAGTCCAAACTATTTAATTCACGACGACGGTAGTCAGTCACACAAAAAATGTATATAATGTACCCTCATGCACCATCTATCAGCACATTCGACACTAAAAAAACTTTGGTGTGAAACGCAAACTGGTCTGGCGTCATCTGCCGTCTCTGTCGCACTGAGGCGGTTAGGAAGAGACGGCTAGCCTAAATGGTGAGGGCGGCGGTACCCCCTCAAATGTCCACTTCGCAGATCTTCCTTTTCTGGGGTAAGCCGTATTTGTCCTTTTTAACCACCTCTTGTTTGAGGCGGAAGTACGTGTCTAGCCTGGACAGGGCGTATTCCTGTAAAGATATAATCGAGATGCTATTAAAAAGTTCATTCTATCTAGTGTATGTTGATTATCAATCCCCAAGCCTACCTACGCCAATGTCAAGTTGTGACAAAAATGCGAAATAATAATTTCATGTGTTTGCCTTAACCGCAATGTAAATTTCCTTATAAGTAGATATATAAGTTATTAATTGTCATGTAACCATCTTAATAAAAAAAATATATGAATATAATTGGTTTTATAATTTTACAATTTACGCCCCACGTTGGGCGCCATTGTAACGCCCCACGTTGGGCGCCAGGGCAAGTCAAGAGTTCCCATGACCGGCAGCGACGCGACCACCTCGGCGTGCCCTTGAATTTCGATGATAGATGTTAAAAGCGAATTCATTATGATGTGATACTCTTGAAATTAAGTGGTAAATTGTGGCATCGAGACTTACAGCGTCTCGATGTCGGCAAGGTGACAGGAAAAAAGGATTGAAGAATTACAAATAAATTCAAAATTGCAGCCGGGTTAGGCGGGAATGCAACGAGTTGCTATATCGTTAAGGGTGATACTGCACCTCGTTACAAGGGTAGCTTACCCATGAGTTATATTTTATCTCCCACTCACCCAATATCCGAAGGGGATCTGACTCTTGGAAGCATTAACCACGGACCAGAGGCTCCAGAATAGGTGGCTGGCCAGCGCGAACGCGTCTACCTCGCCGAGGAGGTGGTTCACCTCTTCAATCGTAGGGCTCGACGACTTGTCATCGCACATGTTAATGTTGTAATGCTTCAGGTATTCCTTGATGAAGATTTCCTGAAAGATTTCCCTTGGTTTTTATATTTGAACTCTGATTAGATACTAACTTATCTAGTGGATCAAGGAAAAATACTTGGAAGAAATACCAGATTTAACTTTAGTAACTTCAGATAGCGGCTCGAGTTTGAGGAAGTTGATTAAAACTTTAAAAATACAAACGCCTCAAAGTCAAGAGTTGACGTTCATTACAAAAAGTTCAAGGCGATTGATTTTCGTACATCGTAGTTTAAAGCTATCAATTTTATGTCTTAAGTATGAGGCAATTTTTATGTCTATGTTTTTTCAGTGAATGGCTGTTGCATTACCGTATTAAGATAATTTTTTTTCGAGGGGAATGCGTGACCGCACCGTACTCGCCGTTGGCTAGACGACGAGCCTGTATGGAGCTCTTCTACCCACTAAACCCCCCGGTGTTCTCCCTGCCCTTATGGGCGCGCGTGGTAGGGTCCACACTGCGACTGGCCTAAAATATTTTATATGCCTACAAGTTACGAGGTTCTTAATTTGCTTTTCTGTCTGACTAAGAGATATTTATTTTTAATAAATTAATAATAACTAAACGAATAATAGTAAAGTAAATCATTGTCAAAGGTGAAATTCAAGTTACTATTTGGTTAAAGAGTTAATAAGTAGATTTATTTCATATTAAATATTAGAAAAGTATTTGCCTATACCTATTATTATTATATTAGGGGTGTTGATGATAATGATAGCTATGTAGTTCGAAGTTACTTGAATATTTTCACATTATAAACTAATTTTTAATATTTCTTTTGTTCAAATCTTTAGTATTTGTTTTTTTCGTTGAGATCATTATCGCATTTATTGTAGGACGACGTGTTGTATGAGTTATTTTTTTTTTCAACTACACCGAATACTGACTAATAAGGCACTCACAATTCAAGAAATGTAAGTATTAATATTGTAAATTAATGAAACTGATAAACAGATCTTTTGTGGGAAGATTGTTTATAACTTTAAAATGCGAGGCGATATAGTTATACAATAACAACAATGTGTGTTTTCTTCGGGAATTAAAAAACAGTGTTCACTCTTTAAAAAATATTGCGACGACTTTTAGTTTGAAGAAGGGTGCTGGTGAAATAATATATTTTTATGTGAGTAAAATATGTAAACTCACTATTGCATTGAAAAAGGGGGGGTGGGGGGCAGTTACTGCCTAAGTGCCTACAATTACTCTACGGAAATTGCATTTTGTAGCTTGCGCTATCGGATACACACAATATGAATTACTACATCTTGAATATTAGCATTGTCACGATAATTCGAGACAGGTTCTGCGGTCGATGTATCCACAAGCACGTTTCCATCTACGGCCGTATAGTCACTTAGCGTCAGGTGAGATGAAGGCTGAGAGCTTCACTACTGTAAATATAAAAATATCCATAGTATTGGATAACGTTTATATACGGCACGATACAAAGAGAGGAAAGATAGTGTCGAATCATAAGTTATTTCAAATTTCACGGATAATATATCCGCTACCATACAATCGACTGCACTAAGAAACGACTAACTTGATTGACAAAATAAATATAATTCCTGTCTTATACAATTTTTTACATTTCACATATATTAATTTGTGAAACAATTGTCTTATTAATTTTCAGTTTTAAAAGGATAATTCTACTTTCTAAACAAAATCAATCAAATTAGTATTGACTGGTGCAACCCAGTGATGCATATAAATATTATGATAATACCTATAATAACTTCAAATTTTAACAATACTATGACAAGGTTAAGTCTTACACCATTCCGAATATTAAGTCTATAATAAACATTTTTAATAATACAAGATGCTCAGTTTTGACGTCACACGTTGGCAAATAAAGTGGTAACTATTAAAAAAACGTGGGAGCGCAAAACAAAACATCTGGCTCAATACAAATATTATTTGATTCGTCAAATATTGCGTTATTTATATTAAATAATTGTATCTTATTGAAGTTATGAGAAAATAGGCTGTTTTATCAATATTATAATGATTTGATAATTAGACACTGAAATGTTTAAAAAAATATAATAATCAAGTCCGTCGGTTTCATTCCAATGGGAAAGAGGTATTGTGTAGTTAAAATTCAATGACAAAAAAGTCAATTTAACTAGTAACGTGCGGTATATGTTTAATAGGTCAATCGGTATCATATAAATACGATTTGGTTGTTTATTTTCCATATTTCGCAGGTTCCACTCCCGACTCAGACAGGCGATTATTTAAAGAACTTTTTAAAAATCAGTTATTTAAATCAATATAAGGTCTTCATACAGTAAAATTTCCTATTTACGTCGTTTATGTTATATTCCCTCCAGATGGCATCGCCTTGGGTGTCTGTATACTACAATATAAATTTTAATGCTGTGAAAATAATAGTATATAGGTACCAAAATAGTAACACATTACTTGACGAACCAATCCCACGCAGCCTGCGCTAGTTGTGTGCAGCGTGCACACAACGAGCACAGGTTGCCAACTAAACAGAAATAATAACGAAAAAAATTGACTCTCATTTGTACTTTGACAGGAGAGCTTCCTTCCCCGGCAGTGTATAGGTCGACACAGCAGCTCTGTAGTCTATGGGCTGCCCATAGAGCACTGGGGCTAAAAACCAAGCAAACACACACAAGCTGCGTACTGGCTAGGATTGTCTATGGTAAACCCGGTGCAGAATTACATTTTTTTAAATTGTTGATGGCAGCAATGAAATGTTTTCTTTATTTTTCAAATGACTAGTAGCCTCTGTTATTGCACGTAGCATAAAATGATTCATTATTGTTTATATTGGTTTTTACTGATTCGAAAGCATTACGAATAGAGATCGAATTTAAAGAACTCAGATTTGTAAAACAGAGTGACAATATTCATGTGACTGAATACATATTCATGAACAGGATAAAAATATACACTCACAAGGAACTATGTCGGTACCAGTGATCGGAAAAGCGATTTTACTTATCATTAATGTAAAATAAATTATCGTTTTTAACTTATTCATTAGGTAAGTACTTGGTTTCTTGTTATCTATACGAATAAAATGTAGCCCATATCCCGTAATCAAGAGGACGTCCCACACTAACTTGAGGTAGTGCAATTCCGCGTTCTTACGATCTTACGTTTACACTAAACTGCACTATCTAATCCGATCATTGGTAATTGGGCCCACGAGATGGCATGTTAAGACCATAACTTTAATGACTGTACGGAATAAGACATGATGATGATAAAAATTATCTTTTTTGCTTAGCGGGGAACGTAATGCACATATACACGCGGAGATAGGTCAGATGTAACAGTTTAACCCCTGGACCGCATTGTCGTTTGTAATAGCTGTGAGTTTCCTAGTGCAACTGTAAGGATTGTGTTGTTCGACAGTACGATTTTGATATCTTTTTAAATTCCTTTGGGTGAATATACAATTCACCACGGCTTGAAGCACAAGATTAGAATGATTCTTCTCTTTTTTATTACAGCATCACAGCTCATATACGTTCTCTTTTTGCACAAACACAAAATTATGGCAAAAGGAACTAAACTAACTAAATTCAATTGGTATAGGTAAATGTAATGTAATTTGTTTAGGATTTGTAATAAATTTTATAAGTTGAAAAATTCAGGCTTCTTGCAAAAATGTGGATATGGATTTCCATAGACTAAAAATATCAAAATATTCATAGGTTGAAAATATCACACAAATATTGTCACTCCTAACCTCATAGAGTATTTGACTACACATAACAAAATCCTCAAGTATAATAATGATAAATTATGTCATGACTGGAGAATCAACATTAACATCACGATTATGCACAGTGTCGCCATGTTACAACATTTGGTATAAACGTACTCTGTACTAGGGTCGCCTGCTTGGGTACCTCTGTCCTTACCTATTTCTGGCGCAAAGCAGCAGTGCTTGCATTGCTGTGTTCCGGTTTGAAATATATGTCGTAAGATATGACTGTGAAATAACTGGGTACTGTGGCATTACATCTTATGTTAACACACGCCAGGTCCAGGTTGTAGGCCACATGTATTTATAGGTGACTGTTACCACTTACCATCAGGTTGGCAGATTTTATTTATATTATGTAATAATATAAATACTTAAATAACCGAATAGTACTGAAGAAGGCCAACTTCAATTTGAGGGTGCAACCATTTGTGTCGCGTCACAACGCTAGTTTTAAAGCGTTTGTGGTGCCAGGTCCGAACTCTGAGCTGGACACCTTCATGAAGGAGTGTTTAGAAGATTCCGTGGAAGTATTCCTAACACCACTGGAATGGCGCAGAACGCCTATATAATTTTACTAACATAGCCTATTAAGCACTACATGTCATCATCATCATCATCTCAGCCGCACGACGCCTACTGCTGGGCATAGGCCTCCCCCATGGAACTCCACAACGATCGGTCCTGTGCTGCCCGCATCCAGCGCCTTCCCGCGACCTTTACCAGATCGTCGGTCCACCTGGTCGGGGGCCTACCCACTGAGCGTCGTCCGGATCGTGGTCGCCATTCGAGAACCGTTCGGCCCCAGCGGCCATCGGTTCTTCTCGCTATGTGTCCCGCCCACTGCCACTTCAGCTGAGCAATCCTTCGAGCAATGTCGGTTGCTTTAGTTCTCCTGCGGATCTCCTCATTTCGGATCCGATCACGCAGGGAGACCCCAAGCATTGCTCTCTCCATTGCCCGCTGAGCGACCTTGAGCCTTCGGACGAGACCCATAGTGAATGGCCACGTTTCACTTCCGTAGGTCATCACTGGCAACACACACTGGTCAAAGACTTTCGTCTTGAGACACTGAGGTAATTTGGACGCGAAGACTTCTCGTAGCTTCCCGAAAGCTGCCCATCCGAGCTGGATTCGACGAGAGATCTCTTTCTCGAAGTTGGACTTACCTAACTGGACTATCTGTCCCAGGTATACATAACTGTCAACAACTTCAAGTGTAGTGTTCCCAATATTAACTGGAGTGGGTACAACATGGGCATTCGACATGATTTTTGTCTTATCCATGTTCATTTTAAGACCCACTCTTTGGGAAGCACTACTGAGATCTCCGAGCATGGTGTTCAGGTCTTCCAAGGTCTCAGCCATTAGAACTATATCATCGGCAAAACGGAGGTGTGTTAGGTACTCGCCATTAATGTTAATGCCGTGTCCTTTCCAATTCAGAAGCTTGAAAATATCCTCCAATGCAGCGGTAAAGAGTTTTGGAGAGATAATGTCTCCCTGTCTTACACCTCGCTGCAATTGGATGGGATTAGAGCTCTGGTTCTGGAGTCGGACCGACATAGTGGCATTTCCGTATAGGTACCTTAGCACCTCTATGTACCTATAGTCCACTTGGCACCTTTGGAGAGACTGCAGCACCGCCCATGTCTCGATCGAATCGAAGGCTTTCTCATAGTCCACAAACGCCAAGCAAAGTGGCAGATTATACTCCTCGGTCTTCTGTATAACCTGCCGCAGCGTATGGATGTGGTCTATGGTACTATAGCCTTTTCGGACTACATGTATACTAACCAAATTGTATTATAATATATATGTATGTAAGTTTATAAGGTATGTATCTACGGGCCTAAATAGCCCGAGTAAAAATAAATAAAGAATTTTATAATAATGATTATTCAAATATTCACGATATAACAAAGTAAGATTAAATTACTAATTTTAAAGTAATACATTATTGAATAATCTGAATCTTAATTTTATTATGTATGAGAAACACGTCAAGTCAAGAATGCTGAACATTTTAGTAATTTTTTTTCTTTTTTATTGATCGGAATATCGTGTTCTCACTCTTAGACACTACGTACCCGTAGGGTTAACTGTAACCAAAATGGCGGACCGAAAGAATAACTCTTTATCCTTCTGCTCTAACGAAGTCGACAGTAATAAGCGAAATGCCATGATGAGCCGTGTCTTTGGCACGTAGATGGCAGTACAGGTTTCACAAAAGAGGTCTTATGCATGGCATTATTAATGACTTAAGGAAACAAACGAAAAAAATGTTAATGACAATTGTGCGACAAGGACACACTAAGAAAAAGTGAGTCCTTTTCATTCGGATTAGATTTGAGCGTTCCAGTAACAGTATAAACATGCCTTGCTGATGTTATTGGAAGTGTTAGTGCGTAGTTGCTTATTGTTTGGTATAGATTTTTTAAGGGTGAATAATTAAACTAATGAAATATCATTAACATTTAAGATATTACATTGAATCTTATTTATCATTATTATATCAACTCGATACGATGTGTAACGTAAGTAAAATACACAGATTTTGAAATGTAGTCAAACAATCTATTCTATTGTAATAAAAATAAAGAGTTCTTTAAAACAGATGCAACATTACAATCCATGATAGTGTGCGTACGAACCTTCCGGTGTCTCGGTCACAGACCATGTACCATCCTCTGGAACTTGAAGAAAATGATAAAAGCGATACGACAAGCAAATCTGAACTTTATCCCTTATTCAATAATAGCGCGTTGGCTGTCTAGAAGAGAACAGGTAATGTTATTACTTCGATAGCATTTAAGCTTATGATTAAGTAAATTAAACGTTTGATTAGATCAAAGTTACTTGTCTCGAAAGGAAAATGATCACTTAAATTAAGTCTTAATCAAGCCTTTAAGTGAAAATAATTTCAATAGTAAGTTTGGCGTTAGTATAAAAAAAATTATGATACTATAAAAATAGTATTCATTAAAGGTATAATGCAAGGATATGATTGCATAATGGTGTCAAAATACCACGATAATTGTTGGGTTTAGGCGTTATTCTGCGCATTTTACTATTTTTACTATATCTATATAATATTTTAAATATATAAATAAAAACAAAGCAATTAGGTACTACGGGTAACTTTGAATTTTACGATCATTTTTATCAATATCGCTTTGACGATTCCTTAGAACCTAACATTCACCACAGATTAGAAAGAATAGAGAAAAAGAGATTATCTGTGATAGCCAAAGCGTCAGTTTAGTTTTTGGTTGCAACTGACTGACTGACTTTTTTATAATTCTCAATTACTTCAACGTATAATCAGAAAAACAAACCATCACGTTTGTATGTATATTCATCGCTGTTAGGTATGAACATTATCGACTAGGAGTTCTAGTGGTGTGCACGAAAAAAGCATATAATAATGCTATGATACGGGAAGCTAGTTAGACATAATAATTCTTCCAATTGCAAATAATCACATTAATAGTAACCCCATGTGAATGCCTAATTTAGTTTTTTCATTGAATTTAAATTTAAAAATATATTATTCTTTATCATTCAAAACTAAAATATTATTCTATGGATGTTAGATATAAATAATTACTGATTATGCAAATATATAATAATAATTATTAATATTATATAACTGCTTAATAAATAAATGTTAGTCACCATAAAGCGCAATAGTATATTTTAAGTAAATAATCTCCAGATGTTTTTAGAAAAGGTTATTGTTTATCTTAGTGTTGATTTGTCGATAGCATAGATTTAAAAACATACAAAACCGTAGTTATTAAATAAACATAGTAGAAAGCATAAATTGATTATTTATAAAAAGTTCAACAAAGGTATTTTATAAGAATGAGTGTTGCCAGACTATCAATAATATTTAATAAATTGGTAGTCTTCATTATAGAGTGGCAACACTGGAATTGCCCATAGATGCATAACTTGATAGATTGAATAAAACTTATACTGTGATGACAAATTTTCTTTTCAAGCATTTGGCAAAGAGAGATAAATAAAAACTCTTAATTATATTGTTACTGAATGATTTACTTATACGAATTTGTCTTTCTTCTTTGCTCTTATTCAATATAATATACAGGTTTATTATAAAAGTTTTACCCTCGGAATCAGTCTTTTACAGAACACTATAAGCTATACTTATAGTGTTTAAGGAAAATCATTTTTGTATCACAATGTAGCGACAAGTGTCCTCGTGAGGCTTGGACCAAATACTTGCAGTGAACGGCCTCGTAATGTAAGTAGAGTTGACAATCCTTTTAGCTATTCTTCATACATACTAATAAATAAAAATAAAGTAATTTTATTCATACTTGCAAACCTATCAAGCCTGCATCTATATTCTTAAACATTGTTCATTTTATAATTAACAACATATAAAAATCGGTATCAGCTTAAACGATATAGACATATTACAAAAAATTTCGTACCTTCTGCTCCAGCGTGGGACAGTTCTCCTGATTCTCGAAGTAGAATGGGTATTCGGGATTGGTGTAATCGTAGCCCCATTCCTGAAAATGATTCGCTATGTCGAACCCCCTGTAATTGTAGGCGCAGTATTCGAAGTCTATCAGCACCAGTCTCGGTTCACCCGAATCGGAGATGTGGCTTAAGATGCTGTCAGAGGTATTAGCATCCTCGTAATTGGACAGAGGTTCGATCTTGGTCGAACGCAGATTCTGAGCTGTGCGAATTTCATGTGTATGGTTGTTCTCTTTGTCCGACTTTAGAGTGTCGAAAGCGGGGACATATGTCGACGAAACTTCGTCGTCTGACGTTTGGGCGACGTCTTCAAGTAGCAGAATGTTGCCTGAGGGAAAAAAAATAATAAAAATCGGTAGTAAAGACATAACATACAAACATACATATTTAAAATGTTAGCAGTATTACCTTCTTGCAGGTCGTTATGGCAGAAAACAACTGGAGAATCGACAGTAGCTATGAACTTCTTCAGCCAGTCTATCTCCTTCTCAAAATCAACATTTTTAAGCTGCTTTATGATTACTTGTTCTTCGTCGTTCTGTAGTGGAGAATAGTTATTTAATAAAAAGTTCCAGGGGCTCCCTGTGCTTTTTCGAATGGAATTAAAAATGGCAGCTCACCAAGGAAAACTTCTTTAGACTATTGTCGTATGGGCTAAAATCTATTTGCCATCTTGAAAACAAGTACAATAAAAAAAGAGTAAAGGCTAACTGAGACTATGGATGTAAAAGTTTTAAATTAGCGAAAACTAGAGATTAAAATTGCCTAAAATACAAAACTTACTTTTCCGTGCACGTGTCCCGACAGTCTCTCATCTCTGACTGTCTTTAGCCATTTGCCCATAGTTTTCCAAAGCCAATTGGGCTCTTTGGACAAGGGAACATCCATGGAATGTATAGCAGCCATTTTCTCAGCAATCTTCATAGATAGGGCCGGCTCAGCTAATTCTTTAGTGAGCAGGGCCCGGGCCTGGAGGAGAAATAAATAAATATTGACTTTATATCAACTATCTTTAATTTTCGAAATCAGCTGCAAACAAAGAAAATGACAGACATTCGTCCTATCTCCTTTCCTTGTTATATGTCAGAAGGAGAGAGAAGTTAGTGGTAGGGCTTCTGCATTCACCTAGATAATTACCATTATCTTCGATCGAAACAAGGTTCTGCGGCGACTATCTTGTTAAAAAAATAGGCACGGCCATAAGATATTACCTTGTTACAAATTTAGTGATTTATATTTGGCGCCCAACGTGGGTGCATTTGATATTAAACGGTTACGGCACCCTAGACACTGGCAATTAGAAATACGTTAAGAACCCCCAATTAACAGCTGCCAACACAAGAGCAGGCAGCGTAAGCAGACCCCTATACAGAATGATTTTCGAGAATAGCTAAATGGACAATGTGTGCGATTTGACAGTTGCGTTCGAAGCTAAACGAGGGCTTATGTCAAATCCCATACATTTTCCTTTTAGCGATTGCGATAGCGATTATTAAAAGATATCTTGTCTAGGGGGGCTGTACTGACAGCAACAAGTTCTGGCAACCTTACTTACGAGCATGGACATAAAAGGCATTTTTGGCTGGTTGTAAAAATAATCAATATGAAGCTATATGAGCCATCTTCATCCAAGGTATCTGAAACTGAAATGCACAAAAAAAAACTCACAGGAATGTACTCTTCAATTCTGCCACCAGAGAATACGCCATGCAGTTTTGGTCCCAATCTCCTCTCGGACAGCAGCGTGAAGACCACAGACTCGGTCACTATTGCGTCCATGGCTCTTTCGCCGTGAACTTGACCGTAAATCCTCAGCAGAACCTGGAATAAGGTTAGAGATGAAGGTGCTTTATGGTAGCGTCGGTGGCGCTGTGGACGACCAATCCGCATTAGGCCAGCGTGATTGACTAGGGCCTAAACACCCCAACTTAGGGGAGGCTCGAGCCCCTCGGTGGGGACGAATATGAGCTGTTATGATGATAAAAAGAAAAACTTACTTTTTTAGGTTCCTCAAACGTGAACGAGCTGGATCTGATGATGTTCTTCTTCATGATTCTCGAGGCGATGGAGGTGACCGTTTCGGGGTCTTCCTCGGGCGAGCTCTCCCGTGGGTTGTATTTGCCGAGGTGGGTGGTATCTTCGGGAAGGGCTACGTAGTACAGGAAGTTGGAGAGACCGCCGCTGGAAGAGAAAGTAATCACACTTTCTTATTAACTACCCGTTACCGACAAACTATACAGCTCGTCTCAAGGCACTTTGCCTTGGCTTGGATCGATAGTCAGGCTTTAAAAAATTTAAAGTACAGTAGGCGCCATGTCAAGCTTACCATTCACACTACGAAAATCACCGCTATTACGAGTTACATAAGACTGGTCCAAAGTTTAAGCAGTATAACTTAGCGCGGTGGCTCCTGTACAGTACGCGAGAGCTCGGAAGTGGGTGGGGGCGACGTATGAGGTGCGGAGGCCCCCCCCCCCCCTCCGCACCTCATACGTCGTATGGTATATTCAGGTATGTATTTGATCATTTAAGAAAAAAAAGGGTGCTGTCCCGCGGACTTTGACAATGACATCATCATCCACAAGTCAACAATCTATATGTATTGGCGTAAACACAATCCTCCTTGAATGTAAACAGTGAATCATACTTATATTTTGTAATTGCTCGAATGGAATTTACTGATATGCGGATTACTGGAAACTATTGTGATAAATAATAATATAATGTTTGCCAATAATTAATAAAAAAATATCTGTGTACGCATATATAAAAATGAAACGCTGTGTTTTAGTCTCGCTAAAACACAAAAGCGTCTTGACCGATTCGTACGAAAATTTCTGTGTGTGTTGAAATAGGCCCAGGGAAGGTTTATACGTTCAATTGGATCCGGTAGGTGGCGCTGTAATCGGGCAGGACAACGTATGCCGGGCCCACTAGTCTTCTTCTTCTTTCTTATATATAAAAATGAAATGCTGTGTGTTAGTCTCGCAAAATCTCAGAAACGGCTCGACCGATTCTTACGAAATTTTCTGTGTGTATTTGAATACGTCCAAGGAAGGTTTAAACGTACAGTTGGACTCGGTAGGTGCCGCCGTAATCGGGCAGGACAACGTCTGCCGGGCCTACTAGTATGATATATTTGTATAGTAAAAATTACGTTAGTACCTAAATTTCACCAACCTTGACTTAGCTTAGGACACTCCTAGATGTCATGCTGTCACATTCTTTTCATTAAAAACAAAAAGAGACCACATACGTCTTAGGAGTTTCCTAAGCTACTCGTAAGATGAGGTTGGTGAAATTGGCCATTAATATCGAAAGAGGAATTACAAACAAATAAAAAAAAATTAAGAGAGACAAAACAGTCATTATACTTGCCCTCTACATTATTATGACATTAAGACTGGACTTCTGTGAAGTAGAGATTGAGACCACTTCCAGACAATACCGCAAGTATAAGCTAGTTGTAAACCACGGCGATAAATAAGTCTGAGCTAAGTAACAAGCATCTATTTATCGGTGTTTAAAACAAGTTAATATGTTGCTATGCGTTTATCGGGATAAGTGTGTATGCACTGGCGATATTGCACTCAAATAATTATTATAGACGCTTGCAACCTGTGAATCGTGGCTTGCCAATTAGTGACGTCACTAATGTGTGGCACAGCGGCAAAATGTCACGGGCCTCCGGACTGGAGGGGTGCCGGAATGAGAAGGCTGTGAGTACAGTTTGTTTTTTATAATGGGCTTAGTAAATGACTCCATTCCACCTGATGGTAAGTGGAAATGGAGTCCAAATGCGAAGGGAGTTGTTATGGGAGAGAAAGAACACGCTATACTAGCCACCCTCACCATGGGCCTGCAAGGTGCTTCTTCAATGATCCTAGAATTGAGTGTTTTGGTAAATAAAGTTACCCACTAACAAAGTTAGCAAATAAGCCGACTGCCCACGTGATAGTAAGTTGTTAGATTGGCCTTATCGCAGCACCCTTAAAACCAGAACACTGCGATGTAAGCATCTCTGCTTGGCGGCAAAAATAGGTGAGATGGTGGAGGCACCTGTACAGACTACTCAAGTAGTGACCCCCTGGTGAAAGGTTCTTTCTTCTCTGCTATAAAGTTAATCTTCTAGTTATATAATAATTTAAAACAAATTGTGTTTAGAATGTTGTGTTTAGATTTGTAATTAGCAAAAACATCATTATGTCACTATTGATTTATCAACGTTTCATATTGTATGAATAAGTAAAGTAGAACCCCGGAAGGCATAGTATATTGTCAAAAAGTGAATTATATTAAAGTGCTATAGAAACACAACATCTACTTTAAGATATGTACCAGTATGAGGCCTAGGAGGGTTGTATGCGTTTTGTCACCATTGTTGTGGTTAAGATAAAAAAAAAAAACAAAAAAGAACAATATTATTTTTCCTGAACACAGTTAAAATTACTTGTCATTTTTTCACTCCGCACTCACTATTCCAAGTTACAATTTCGAACATGGTTAAAAAAAACTCGTAAAAACTTAATACCGTCATGACAAAGGATCATTACAATCAAAGGGAGGGCAAAAAGTAAAATTCATCTATTTCTTGTCGGCCATTTTCCAGAAATCGTGGAAAAAACTGGTGTGATATTAACAATAGTCTTTTTGCAAGTCGAACAATAAATGGGCGCTGGAGTCGGTGCTATTTTGTGGAGGATTGTACAAGTATAACCTAAATTTGGTCCAAGTTGAAAGAATTTTCTGTTTAATGTCAACAGATTCTTGTCAGTCAAGGTTTTTGTTCAATAAAAAAAAAAGTTTAAATTTGCGTGACAGCAATGCCAATTAACACTGAGCCTTCCTTCACTTGCATTTAATACCAATACAGTTACAGTGGGTACATCTATTCATCTATTTGTGATGAAATTCTGTATTTAGTACTAGATAGTTACTAGTTTTAGACGAGTATGACAATAGTATAAAGGCTGCGCCTGCGCTCCCGCTACCTCTTATGACTCACGACAGGTGGATCGAAGGCCACACAATGTTTATTTACATTTTTTGCGCACTTTGGCGTCTGGCAACCGACGCACGCGCATAACAAAGGGCGAACATTCTACGCTGTTTGAAAGTGAAGTCGAGCACTGAAAACTTCATTTTGTTGACGTTTTGTCTTATTAATATTCTGTTGTTTAGGTTTCTTATTTTGGAATTTGGTCTCAGTTTTCTGTGCAGACCTATCCATTTATATTTATGACAAAATATCTAGAGTGAACGTATATTGTGTATATTGAATCTCGACAAAAGAAATTTATCCAACGGGTTTCCAATGTTATCACATCATCTATTAAGAAAGCATTTCGGAAATTCCAACTTTACGGGGCAAAAATAAGGGATGGACGATCACTTGGAACTTCGTTTGTTTTAAAGATGCAGGAGTTTTATATTTAGGCTACAATTAAAAAAGAATAAACGCATGATTTTAACGTTTTTGTGAAATCAACCCAAAGAAGAAAAACATTTCAATCATACTAAAATTATTGTATTTAACGGATTGGAAGCGTAATTACACATCAAAATCATAATTGGTCATACTTAACACGGCCGGAGCGTGTCAACAGACAGCCTTACATTTTATAAAAAGTATTTTTTTAATTATTTGTATGGAATTGTATATTTTTCAATATTTTGGTTCAAGTATTTTAATACATGTAAATTTTTTTAAACCATGATACTCTAATACGACGTAAGTACAGTCGTAACATTTGTGGTTGGCTATTGCAATATTTGCCATTGCTTCTACAACAATTTAAAAATGACAATTATGTGACAACACGTAAACGGAATTATTACACAATGTTTGTATTTAATTTTAGAAAAATGATTCACTGTTATAAGTCCTAACGCTATCCATTTGCACCATATGGAAATCTACCAGACATCATACGTGACAAAACGATGTTTTTACGTTACAAGCAAAGCTAAACTCGTCTTTCCTTGACGTTTGTCGAACAAAAATAGGACAGGAGATAAGGAATATTTTGGTTTATTTGGTAAAAATACACAAAATTGATAAGAGGTCAACTCTATGAAAAATATTCTCGCCATATCTTCATTGATTGCGTAATGGATAAGGAAGCTGTAATAGATGTTTTTGTTCACAACAAAGAAGCTTGGCTTTCATCTTACGTGACGGTATGTATGTGATGGTAAGGCCGAAGCTGGTAGCGAGGTTCGCTTGGAACAACCAACCGCAGAATTGGCCATTTTACCTCAGTTATCGGAACACAACCATATTGTCGATTTTAATTTGCTGTTATTGGTTTGTGATAGACTTAAGATGGTGGTAGACGATCTCAGGAACACTTTTAAACAAAGAAAAGAGAATTTATTTCGCACTGGATGCCAAATTGGGAGTTTCCAAAGGAGGTCGCCAAAATCTGCCCAATCGATGCACCGAGGTACATTATATGGAAATAAATTCTCTATAATACGCTGAATAATATAACAACCCTACTTTTCTTTCTGGTTATTTGGGAACGATTAAAATCCTTTTTTATTTGTAAGAAAATACGCCGTCTTAGACCCTATAACCACAGATTACATATGCTTTATATAATGTATAACAATATAAATTGCTGCCATCTATTGTCGAATTTTTGAATTTTTATGACGCGGTCAACGAATAAGCACTGGATGTTCTTTTGCAGCCGACTCGATTTGAATTTCATTATTTTATTTTAAAAAGTTATCGAATTTAGTTCGAAAACAATATTTTATTTTAAACTAAAGGATCGAGTAGTTACGATACGTTATTTCTATAAAATGAGTCAATAATTTATAACATTTCCGTTTAACACAAGCTATGCCATCTATGCAGTTTTGGATGGAACTGAAATTATAGATTGTTCCTGTGTCGGTAACCCGTGACCACAGATCGTATTTTAACATTTTTATTACTTGCGCAGAGACAGTTGATTTGCAAGTTCTAATATTATTATTTTTTACTTTTGATTGTTGTGATCCCATTACGATATTTTTTTTCGTATAAGTGCACGATACATTAAAACTTAAGCAAAAATTAACTAAAAATAAAATATTTCGTAAACTCTACAGGTTTTGCAGATGTCGAAACTAAACGCAATTGAGCACTTTTATTTATTGTTTACGTAGTTTTATCTAAATAAATAAAGGAAAAATATATTTTTCGGAATCCTCAAATTTTCCCTACATTTTGGTACACATGTACCTCATGGTACAATCAGCTTCAAAAGTAGATAAACATTTTAGTACCATGTCACACCAACTATTAACAATGCAATATAGGTGTAACCAAAGACATTATAAGAGATAGACCGACAATACGCGCGGCCTCTAAGAAACCCCCTTTAACCACAACAGCGGTCAGGCGGCCGCTACCATACTGTATTTGTACTGCATTCGACTGTCGAGCGCGCGTCAAGTTATAAAAATACTTAAACATGCCCAAATAACTTCGTTTTGTAGTGTAAAAAACGAACAGTAATAAAAACTAAATCACATTGTAACATAATTTATTACCGATGAGTCTTAATTATGCTTATTTATTTAGCTATTATCATATCAAAATTGGTTGAAGGGGACTTCATACATTTCGTTTGCATTGTTGGTCTACTCTTATAATGTCTTTGGGTGTAACCATACTAAATAAAAGGAATAGTTGGTGTGACATGGTACTAAATCTGCTAAAATGTTTATCAACTTTTGAAGCCGGCTGTACATACATGGGCAAAATGTATGGGTTATTGGCGACCTCCTTTGAAGAAGTTACTAGCAATTCGTTCAGAACTTTTCCCTGAAAGAGTAATAAGTAATATGTACATTTTATCGCATAAAAAGCATTTTAGGGGGTCTCGTATATTGTAAGTAAGACTTATTTTCGACAATCAATACCCTGTTACCAGAATGAGAAAGATATACTAAAGGAAGGTTCTTACTAAATACATTTATCAGGAAATTGCTTAGCAACTAAACCTATAAGTATGTACATTATATCTTCACAGCCTTTCTCATTTACTTTTATTGAAACATAAACAGTATTTAAGGGGTCTCGTATATTGTTGTTATTTTCGACAATCATTAACCCTGTTGCCAGTTTGAGAAAGATATACTAAAGACAGGTTTTTACTAAATACCTACATATCAGGAAATTGCCTAGCAACTAAACCTATGTATCTTATAATGAGGATAGTGTTGAAACTGGAAGTGGTCGCTATAAAAAGATCTTCAAAACATAGGTATTTTTTATTCCCGTAAATTTCGCTTATGCAAATCATATAAAGGCCGGTCTGGCTAAATTGTGGTAAGCCCGGTTTACCTTTTATATTTCGCTAAAACCGGTTCGGAGGCCTCTAATGTATCGTGTCTTGCGACGCTAATAACAAGCGACTAGCGTGAACATATGGACGATTGCACATCGAAAATATAAATCTCTATCTCTATTTTCTCACATTTCAAAAAGGAGAAGGTTCTCAATTCTATGTGTATGTTTTTTTGTGTGTATGTTGTTAAAAAATAATAATACAGACAACATCACATTTTTATATTGAAGTCAGTGCCAAACGATGAAATGTGATGTCTGTATTTTTTTTTTGAAGTTGGTTTTTATTTTTTGTAAAGACCAACTCACCAGGCTGTTTAAGGTGAAAGGAAGAGAATTTGACAAGCAACTATTCAGAATATTGTACGCGCTTATAGGTAAGATGCTGACTGGTGAGAGGAAAAGGGAGGCGGTCGCGTCTTTCTGCGTGGGTGTACTCTCAAATAGGGAAGCAGCGGAGAGGGAACGAAATACGATCCTCACGCCGCTTCTCCCTTACGCAGATGGTTGGATAAAGATATTTAAAGCGATAAGGCATAGCTTATGGCTCAGCCTTTGAATAATTAAAGGGGTCAGCCGATGCAAAAGGTGACCGTAGCCTATGTTCGCTTGCGTCCAGAAAAAAACTTGCGCGTTGACCCAAAACCATTGAGTCCAGCGCCCTCCAGGTTCTGAGGCCCAATTCTGCTAATAAGTTTCAGCCGAATCGAAACTAAACCGTTGCGATCGACCAATCAGAACGCCACATTATCATGTCATCGAGCAGTTGCATGCCCCTGGTAGTCGCTACGCGCAGGAACACAACGTAACATCCCTTGGCTGCAGTCTAGTTTTAGGTACTTATAGGTACTTCTCGTTACCTTAGTTAAGTTGGTAAACAATTTTCCCCAACCTCTTTTGTCAAATGTGGGGTAGGTACTAGGTATCCCAAGCAGAATGTGGGGTAGGTATCCCAAGCAGACTGCAGATATCATTAAGCTTCAATATTTTCCATTGATAGTTTCGTAACAATTAGTTAGGTACATTGATCCAATTGTATCTCTTGAACACCGCTCTTGGAGCATCGTTAATTGAGCTTTACACACCTCGAAATAAGACCAACTTTGCTACGGGCACAGCGGTTGCCACGTTATCTTCAAGTGAACTGGAGTTAACTGGCGTATGGTAAACAATCAAACGTTATTGACTGATAAAACGGACGTATGACTGTCATTTGTTTGTAAGTTGAAGTTAATTTGTCTTGGGTCAGTGTGCGATAGCGAATTGGGAATTCCGCGTGTGAAACTAATTAAAAAAGACCATTCATTGATGGTAGAGGGAACGACAGTAAAGTTTAGGTGTGGCGCTTATCGCTGTAATGACTAGCCTGATTGTGGCAGTAAATGAGAAGTACCTTCACCAGATTTTGTCCAGTCCCTCCCCTCTCTTTCTTTTATATACCGGGTGTAACTGAACACCCCAATAACATTTAAGGGGCATATAAGTTAGAAAATACTAAATGGACCTTCGGTGCTTGTCTGAGACCTGGAACCCCAATACTTTCAGAGTTATTTGATTTTAAACGGAAAGCAAAAACTTTCAAGTGACAACCATAATCAGCTCTTAACACAAAAGAAATTTAAACACAACATGACACGTGACAGACGTGAGCGTAGTATTCCTTGTATGCTTAGGGAGGGCTGTCGGTACTTAATACCAAAAAATAATTTATTTATTTTGTATGGGAAAAAGATAGGTTTGTTAGCCCTAATTTTTTTCCTACAGAATCTCTACTTCTAATGGATACATAGCCTTAAATGTTATTGGGGTGTTCAGTTACACCCTGTATATAGACTAGCTGTGCCGGCGAACTACGTTTCGCCATAATAAAAAATAGTTTACGACCTATTCTCAGACCCACTGAATATACACAAAAAATTTCATAAAGATCGGTCAAGCCGTTTCGGAGGAGTTTGGTAACAAACACTGGGACACGAGAATTTTATATATTAGAAGATTTATGTGCATGTACTTTTGATATATTATCAAATTAGGGCGATTGTCGTCATTGTCGCGAAAAATTGGGACAGTTTGCCAGAATCGGAACCGGTGGCAACTCCGATTACATCCGACCAAACGTCTTAAATAATTTTTTATTTAAACTTCGAAATTAGAACCGTTTAGAAAACAGTAGAATGGTCAGTTCTTGCGTGGAATTTATGTGAAACGTGCATACGACTTCGTTTTCAGCTTGAAATAAAGCTCGATGAATGATATACTTCTTACCTGATCCTTTTAAAGTCCAGCTGGGATGGCTCGATGCTCTTCCATGCACCGTGCAGATAGTTCCTGCAGATCCTTGCAGCCACCTCCCTCATCTCGTCCTCAGTTCCGCACATTTGCAGTTTCTGAAATGAGAAGAGCGTTGTAAGTTATTCAGATCGCTAGGTATCTAAGAAAACAGTTACATTTGGTAGTTTCTACAATAAGAGAACATGTTGTCAAGTTGTTCGAATAGACCTCCATCTCTGTCAAGTTACTGAAATAGTTCTCTTTCTCTACATTTATAAAAAAGGCCTTGCTGACTGTTTTTCGACCATGTTGAAATGGCAACATCTGCAGTGTCGTTACCAAATATAATATTTGTTTACATAAATAGTTATACACAACAACATGATTCTTTATCTTCAGGTTAACACCAGGCATTGGCATCATTCAAATAATCTTTGACTTTATAATATCCTTCACTCATTAGTCTTTTTTATATGCGCTTCAAACTTATGAAAAGGCAAATCAGTAACACTTTGTGGGACTTTGTTGTAAAAAGTTCTACATTTCCTCATAAACGAGCTCTAGTTTTTTGAAGCCTGTATGTTGGAACGGCAAGTTTATTTTTATTTCTTGTATTTAAATGGTGAATTTGGAAATTGGTTTCAAATGTATTATAATTTTTATGGGCATAAATTAAATTTTCATAAATTTCTCTAAATAAATATATTAGGTTGGGGAAAAAGTCTTTTCGCATTATAGTATGTATAAACTTGTAATAAAATCTCTTTGGCTATACTATTTGTATCTGGCTGGTTTTGGTATCATTGAAAGTTTAAATTTTAAAGAACATAATTCCAAATTCAAATTAGGAAAATGTGTGATTTTCATTTGTTTTTCGTACCGCCAAGATGAGTGAATCTAATGAAGAAATTCGATACATTTTAAAATTTTACTACAAAAAAGGTAAAAATGCAACGCAAGCCGCGAAAAAAATTTGCGATGTTTATGGACCTAGTGCAGTGTCTGTGAGAGTAGCACAAATTTGGTTTAAGCGTTTTCAATCCGGAAATTTTGATGTCAAAGATGCACGTCGCTCTGGTCGCCCTATTACAGATAAAATGGATGCCATTTTTGAAAAAGTGGAGCAAGATCGGCATGTCAGTAGTTACGACGTAGCTGAAGAACTGGGAATTGACCACAAAACATTTTGGCGCATTTGAAAAAAACTGGGTACACAAAAAAGCTCGACATTTGGGTACCTCACGAGCTCACTGAAAGAAACCTAATGAACCGTGTACTCATTTGTGATTCTTTATTACGACGTAATGAAACCGAACCATTTTTGAAGAAGCTGATAACTGGTGATGAAAAGTGGATCACGTACGACAAGATCGTGCGAAAAAGGTCGTGGTCAAAGGCCGGTCAGGCTTCACAGACTGTGGCGAAACCCGGGTTAACTCGCAACAAGGTGATGCTGTGTGTGTGGTGGGATTGGAAGGGCATTATTCATTATGAGCTGTTACCACCAGGCAGGACCATCGATTCTGAACTCTACTGCGAACAACTGATGAGATTAAAGCAAGAAGTTGAGAGAAAGCGGCCGGAATTAATCAACAGAATAAAAAGTAAAAGTAAAAGAAGGGGTGTGGTTTTTCATCATGATAACGCTAGACCTCACACATCTTTAGCCACTCAGCAAAAATTAAGAGAGTTTGGCTAGGAGGTGTTAATGCATCCGCCGTATAGTCCTGACCTTGCACCTTCAGATTTCCACCTGTTTCGGTCTCTTCAGAATTCTTTAGGCAGTGTCAGGTTAACATCACGAGAGGACTGCCAAAACCACTTGTCGCGGTATTTTGACCAGAAGTCCCAAAATTTCTATAGCAATGGGATCATGTCCCTACCTACAAGATGGCAAAAAGTTATCGAACAAAATGGTACCTACATACTTTAGTTAAATGTAAATAAACTATATTAAAAAATGTTTTGAATTTTCTTAAAAAATGCGAAGAAACTTTTTCCCCAACCTATTATTATATTCAAGTAAGTTAATAAATAGTGTGCATCATTTGCGCCCTAAGAGTGTATGGGGTTGTTATGAAAGCATAGCAGCAATAATATCTTTTTCTCCTCTTCTCACATAATTTTTTATTCTTCTCTCTGTTTCTAACAAATGACGTAATAGATTATGACTCCAAAATCATCCAATCATCTAGGAGTTTGACAGTCATAAACGTCAGAGTACTCGTATTGTTCAACCACCAAATTCGATGGCTGAAACTTGCTCTAGCAGTGTTAAGGTCTTGAACCGGTCGGTGGTTTCATCCAAACGTCACGCCCTAAGGTATATTGAACGGGCTTATAGAGTGAAAACTTTTACTTAGCGACATGGCTCTGAATGCGTCCCTGCTCCCTGCACGGCTGTGTACGCTTACCATTCGACCGTTAACACTTCGCAATGCGATGTGCTCAATTTTAAAATGATTCAAAACACCAAATTCGTGTTACGGATTTTATGAAAATGCTCATGACATGACTGTGTTACAAAAAGACCACATATCAAAATTCTTATCCTATCATGCTATTTACGGGCTAGCTATTACGAGTGATATGAGTCCACATAATTCCAACGTCACCTCGAAACATGTACCAAGAATAAATTAAGGAGTTCGCAAAATCTTCAAGGAGACTGTGATAATAACATTGTGTTGAGGGCAGAAAGAGTCAAGGCAAAGATGCTTATCGTTCGGCATTTAAATGTAATCCTGTTAATTTACCACAATATTGGCCATCATAAAGGGGGATATAGCATCTTATCGTTCTTATCTATTTTTACCTACCTCAAGATGGTTTGTCTTCCCGCGTTCTATCCGTATATATATAGTGATATCGACACTAGTAAATCCATCTCGACAAGTTAATTCCTACTATAATATGTTAATAAACGCATTGCAATGTTCCGACAGTAAGAGATAAGATAGTAAACGCCCCTGTAGGTTGCTGTTTTGAAAAAGAAAAGTAAGCGCTCATTCGCTCGAGCGTTAAAAACGCGTTGCGTTAAATCTCGGCGTTACCGCTTTTATCACGTTCGCTATAGGATCTACGCTCAACGCCCAGCGCTGAAAATACAACGCTGATCGGTAAAAAAGCGACGCGTTGTAAGTGTGAACTCAAAGTTGGCATTTACAACTACGGAACCCTACACTGCGCGTGGCCCGACACGCACTTGGCTGGTATTTCTCCTTTAGAGGTACACCCCAATCGATCGACGTTGATCGAAGTCGATCGATTGGTGTGGTAACACCCTTATAATATCAATATGGGGAGGTGTCTAAAACTATAAATTACATGTGTACTCTTGTCTTGAGCCAGCCAACTATGGCAAACTTGGTTCATGTAGCTGCACTACCAAATACATGCCAGTCATTGAACTGATGGAATTACCTGATATTGGAATGTGAATTGGATAGCATAAGGTGATAAGGATAAAAATGTTATTTATTAGTTTGCTACAATAATCAAATTATGTGGTCCGTTCCACGCACACGAACTCACTGTATTTTTGTTATTTTTATAATAGGCGCGCAATTAAAATGTTTCATTTAAACAGGTCAAAGTTTTAATGCATAAAGGCGAGACTTTATTCCTCATATTATCTATACAATCTATACAAATAAATAAAATTGAAGTGTCTGTTTGTAATGTCAAAATAACAAGTTTTTGCTAAATGGGTATGAATGTATATCGGGTACCAATAACAAAAATACAATTTAAAAAAAATTGTCTGTCTGTTTGTTCCCGCTAATCTCCGGAACGGCTGGGCCGATTTTGACGGGACTTTCACTAATAGATAGCTAATTATATAAGGTATAACTTTTTATCAAGGTCGGTCCAGCCGCACTAATTCCAAGCGGACGAAGTCGCGGGCACAGCTAGTTATATCGAAATACGTACCGACATTAGCTCGTGTGGGAAATTATTTTCATCAAACTCGTGATAAGAACTAAACACTTGCGAGTGTGGTACAGTAAACTCCCATTCAAGCTATACATTTACGAAAACTGCCACTATTACAAGCGACATAAGTACGGTCCAAAAGTCACTATAGCTTGATAAGGAGCTTACTGTACGAGATAAACTAAGCCTTGTTTTATTTTTGAAGAGTATTTGTTACGTCGACGAAGGAAGGTGGGATTTGTGTTTAACGTGAATGTTTATAAATATTTAACAACATTCTATATTACAGTTGATTGGATACGATTTAGAGGGTGCAATGCACTGTGAGTCTTTATTCACGTCGGTTTTGTCATCACATCACATCATAACCTTGAAACTCCTTCAATACAGATAGTAATCTCTATTTACGTAAAGATTGAAATTCCTTCAATACAGATATAGTAATCTCTATTTACGTAAAGATAGTAGAATGAGTGTACCTACTCGTGTAAATCATTAAGAATTCTCGGAATAGCATTTAAAGAACCTAAGGAATATTTCTAGAGCCTTACGTCTTCCAATCAATTAGACAATGCTACGGTAAATTACTTTGATGAGCACAATCAGTGCAATCTGGCGACGACTTAACATTCTTAATGAGTATCGCGTCTAATTAGCAATGTCGACAATAGGCTAATTGATATCAATAAATTCTTTACGGAAGAGCCTGGTGATTGGATGAATAATAGTCCTGCGAATCACCAACTGCAGAACAAGTCTATACTATAGACAAGCTTACTGCGCAGGAGATATTCGTACGAGTGCCTGCGCAAACACAGGTGCAGTATCTGCTCCGTCATTCGTAGACTGTAGTCTCGTAGGACGGTTAACACGAGCGTGTGAAATCAGAAGCATGATGCTTTGAAAACGCTATACTTTGGCTGGCTGTCTTGAAATTATCATAATTATTAGTATATCATTAATTCATCATACATTACGCCTACTGTTGAACCTCCACCATACGAAGAGGGGTATGCATGGGCCGAATTGTGCTGGTTCCCATTGCGCTGTTTTGGTCAATCACCGTTAAGGGAAATAAGCTCAACTCAGGTTTGCTAGCTATAAGAACACTGCAGGTAAGTAGTCGCAGCGTGTGATCCATTTGATCTGACCCCTTAGACAAAAGCCACGCGGTTATTTTTCCGCAGTCGTTCCATAGAAAAAAATGGCTTTTGTCTAGGGGGACTGGTATCGAGGCCTGCGCAGGCGAGAACCACCGTAACATATGTCGCTATAAGGCGTGGGCCAGATAGAAAAGGCGCGGGCACGGCGCACCTGTGGCGCGCCATCGGCGCACCGCTTCTATTTGTTTTGTGCCCGTCCGTTTTCATACAATTAGTATGAAAGATCATTCGACAAGCTTCCAGATGGCGCGCTACGGTTGCAACGACGGGCGCGCCGGCCGTCGCACTGCTGGCGCGCAGCCGCGTACGTACGTACCTCAGTCTATAGTGAGTGATGCGGGGGACCAGACATTTCTTGCAAAAAAAAAAATGCGTCAATTACGTGACGATGTTGATTTTAACATTCAATTTTGCGAAATAATTAAAGAACACCCACCACTATATGATTATAATCGTTCTGAATACTGTAATCGTTACGTACAAGACAAAATATGGCACCAACGTACTCACTCGCTGGCGCACCGTAACATACAAGCGCTGTTCGCGCCCACGGGCGCGCCTGCAGCGCGCTGAAGGCGCGCTGCGAGTGCGCCACCGGGTGCGACTGATGCGCGCCGCGCCGCCTCTGTCTGGCTTGCGCCTAACATTGAGCGATGTATCCCATTCGAATGACTCTTTGAGAATGGTAGGCAAATGTAAAATTTGAACATTAGACATATTTCGTTACCAAAACCCAATCTTTAGAATGTGAAATAAATAAATTTGTATATAAAAAAACTAATGTAAGTAATCAGATGTACTTTACACCCGGGCAAATGAATAGAAAACCTGCACTTAACTGTTTGTGTGAGCCGAATGAACATTCATAATTTCGACACAGTATCGTCTCACTGACATATAATTCCGCAATTGTTCTCACTATCTATCTACGTCAAGATAAACACAACGTAAATAAACTGTAATTATTGTGTCAAAGGAAATTACAATGATAACGTTTCCATTCATCGGTGTGACTGAAGGCCGGTGGGCGGAAAATTTTAAGGAGAAACATCTGGGTTTCACTTAAATACAGCAAGTGCTACACACCTGAGCAAATAAATCTCTCAAAGATTTAATACAGGCTTTAATTACGCAGAATTGTCGAAAGCGTATATTAGGAAGTCGTTTATTTCCTTGCATACAACATATAACGCAAACAAGCAGTCTGCCCTCTTGGAAGAAGGAAGCTACAGTCATCTATAAATAAGTAGTATATGTGGTCTTGTAAGTTTCACGAATTTGCGACCCCTTATTTTAAGGCGGGGTAATCTCCTAAGATATCAATGGACCTGACTGGACCGCCTTAGCTTAGGTATGCCGTAGGATTTTAGATCACTAGCAGCTTTTCCACTGACTTGCCTTTACCCATCCAGTATTGTCCATCCCTAATGGTTCGGGGTCGGGAAGTGCCAAGTCAAGGAACAATCCAGTTATATAAATAAGGTTTGAAACTCTTTTGTGAACCCCAATTCCGATCCCTACCAAGAACTCAGCAAACTTTTCAATATTGTGAGATAAGATTGTCTATAGAGTTCGGTATAGCTTCAAATCAGCCCCCTAACCATGATCGCTTAAAACAATATTAAAACCGCGCTGAGAGCGGGATGGCGCTATACGCAGCAAGAACGGTGTCTCTGTTTCAATATGTTTTAACCTTGCTATAAGCGATCATGGTAGGGCCCCTGAACAATGAATGGAACACAGCTATGAACTTTGAATTCTTTTCATTGAGAGCTTATGATTTATTAATATATTTTTGGTAGTTAATTTAAAAGTTTCGCTTCCTCTGTGTTTCATAAATATGTATAATTTTTCGAAAGAATAATATAACAATAACAAACAATAGTAACACATTCACAGAATAATACATTGTGCAAAAACAAAAATTGTTGGTTAGTCAACTTGTTAGGCTGTCATTAAAAATTACAATATTATGAAAATAATAGAAATTGCATAGATAAAGTTTTTATAAAATTATTTCATAGCAAAATAAATTTTATATAAATATATATTGTTAGACACATATTAAACACATATTTATTGATAAGTTTATGGCTGGTTGTGTATAACAGTCAAAATTATAATGGACACTAAAATTATAAAGATAAAAGGTTTGCAAAATGACAGGGTAGCAAAAAATCTGCAAAATGATGCCTTAAGGAGCCTTATTAGGCATTATGAAACAATGAGTAATAAAATTAATATTGTTTCTTAGCATTTGGAGTCAGTTTCCTTCCCTTTTGATTCACCACATTTGAATTGTTTTTTTTAGTGTTTTGTTTACAAATTCAACAATATTTTTCCTACTATACATATACCATATAGCACACGGTATATTTTCATGTTTAAGACAACCAAAGTCTTCAATGTCAGGTCTTTTAGCCTGAGAGAATCTAGAATCAAAGCGAAATTCACTGCAGCTAACTAGTTATGGAAAAATTTTATGCCCATAGTGTCTGTTGCCTTCAATTTAATTAACATTACTACGAGGAGGAGCAAATGGAAGGAATTTGGGTTCTTCAGTAAAGAGTGTGCAAGTGACTGAATATGGCAATTCCTGGCAAATCATAGCCCTCATTATTAAGCTGTGGTTGGTTCAAGTGGTTTTATCACAATCCTTACTAATATTATAAATGCAAAAGTTTGTGAGTATGGATGGATGTATGGATGTTTGTTACTCTTTCATGCCAAAACTACTGAATGGATTTGGATGAAATTTGGTAGGTAGATGGATTACAACAATGTGACAATGGCCGGCCTTATTGCTAAAGAGCAATCTCTTCTGGGCAACCTCATTGTTTTTTTGTTAATTAATATCAAAACTTTATGAGACAATTTAATCCAAAAATACATGATTGATTACACACAATTAATTCCTTTTCTATTTAAATTCTACCTACTTACTTCCATCAAACCTGCCCCAATACATATTTAAACCGAATTTATTTTTCGTTTCAGTAATTTTTTTTAATATTTGGTATATTGGTAAGAACAAAAATTATTCACTCAGTTTCATCTTACTCAACTCGAGTTCAATTCGAGTTACATGAATATCAACTTGAGTTAGATAGATAAATTCTTTATTGTACATTACAAAATACAAAATTAGGGTTAACAAAATACATAATAATAATGGTACAATGGGCGGCCTTATCGCAATGAGCGATCTCTTCCAGGCAACCCTTAGATGAACTCCATTTACGGAAACGATAAAACTGGGGAAGTTGGCAATGTACAACATCAAACAAACTTAAATATAAGACATACAATATAATACCTCCATACATACAATATACACAAAACATATATACACACAAATAACAAACATATACCGTTGTAATAGATCTACTATGACAGATAGTAGTCATTAAGTGACCTTTTGAAAATGCTTGACTCTGCACGCCTGATAGCTATAGGTAAATTGTTCCATAAGCATGTTGCTTGGACTGCAAAAGACTTATGTTTGAAATTAGTACAGTGTTTTGAAATACTCAGAATCAGGTTCTCTTCAGATCTAAGTGAGTGAGTATCACTAAAAGAAGTAAAAAAATTCTAAAGGTAAGGAGGGGCGGCAGGGCTAAAGAGGATTGTATACAATAAGGAGAATATGAGCATTTCGGCGAAGGCGAATGGGTTTCGTAGTAAGCTCAAGTGGTTGCACTTGAGCTTACTACGAAATTCAGAGACCTGATCATATTTTCGCAGTCCAAATATGAACCGTATGCAAGTTTTGAACTCGCTCAAGTTATTGAGTTGCTCCTCGGTGATGTCCAAGTTAAATCGAGTTGTGTTTATTTATACAGAGTTGGCAAATCTCTAGCTGAGAGTATTATCATTTAAGTAGACGGTACATAACTGAAAGGTTGTTGATATTGCAAAAAATTAAAGCAATAACAAACATGAAATCACTGTAGAGTAGTAAACAGTATTCGTATTTATCAACATTATGGAATGTTGTCTAGACATGTAAAATCAAAAGCTCCAGTTTATTTAGAGGATATTAAAATTAAATAATAGGTATAGAATAAAACCGTAAAATGATGAAATATAAACAAATGATTAGTGAAAACGTACCCAATAACTATTCTTGTATATATCCATAAATCTCTTGTAACTACTCCTTGCTTGTATAAAAAGATTTTTTAAAGAAAAACTCATTTAATCTGCGAATTCAGCCGATTTTTCAAGTAAATAAAACACCCGTACGAGGGCGATCTAATTTAAGCCACTGACAGACAGTTTTTTTCAGATCACGAACTTCACGAAGGTAGGTAGATAACTTAATATTGATTTTTGACATGAGAATGTTGCCTTTATATGAAAACTGAAAGGCGTTCGGTAGATTTTCTAAGTGCTATCAAAAAAATGTTATCAAAATACGACAGGATGTTGTAATTCTAAGGTCAAGTTGACGATAATATTACAAACTATCGGCATATTCATAAGCGTGCAGTTGTTTTTATCGTCATGGAAAAGTATTTTGTATGTATTGTAGATAACAATAATAGTTAAGTATATACGTATCAATGGCTAACACTAAAATTTACAAATCACTAAATCGTGATTTATTTTTTTATTATAATAATTACCTATGTGTACCTGTATGTTGGGATGAATTGTAAACAAAAGTAATATTTGTGTATAAATCTATTAAAACAATAAACATCAACAGTCCTATTTCAGTGTTATTTGCACCAAACGCAAAAGAATGCATCTGCACACCGGTACATTTATAGAATAAATTTATTTTATAGTTAGTTATCACGTCACCGGGTGGCACGATATTCGCTGTGCAAAAAAACAACCTGCCATAAAAAGCGCTTTGTAGGAACACGATGCTACTGTGTAGAAATTACCTTGGCCATTTCAAAAAGAGCTGTCAAAAGTGCTTGTCACAAAACAACTCTGTTAAAAAAATTCTGCGATATTTCCGACCGTGTGATACGTGCGCACTTCACGGGATAAAAATATTACTGGATCAACACAAAATGACTAACGTAGAGAAATTCGATAGGGTGGTACGATGCTGCTTGTCTGTAGGTGCGAGAGAGATAGCACCACCGAAGCGGCGCGATCAATGCCGGACTCGCACGAATGAATGAAGCGTAAAACGTCATAACAAAAGACTGATAGTGTCGTACGTATATGCAGAGCAGTATGCATTAAAGAACTTAAAATGTAAAGCACAAAGAGGTAGGTAGGTATATTTATTTGTTAAGAAGCGGTATAGGGCTATCGTGGACATGTAACCTGCTCTTTAGTACTACTATTTATTCTGTGCCTGTGCTGTGAATACATACATAGGTACTTATTAAAAATACACTTTAAACACCTATCCAATTATAGTTTTTCATTCATTACATGCTTAGCGAAGCGAAATAAACAACTGAATCAGCCTGATTATTATCTATTATAATAAGGACAATAAAAACAGGTTAATAAAAACAGTTGGTTCCAATAGGTTATATTAACACTACAGTAGGTAGGTACCTAGGTACACTTTGAAATTTTAATACCGAGTCCTAATTTAAGCTAAAACTAAATTACTTAGATTCAGATCAAGTTGAAGAGAATTGAAATCCCTTAATTGGCTAGCATTAATATTATGGTTTGATAATTTACATCAACAACAATTTTGTCATGTATCTATGTAAAATAGGGTTGATTTATAGATTTCTGTCGTAGTTGCTACTATTTGAAAGCTGTATGATGCCAACAAAGATTTTAGAATACCTACATAGAAGTGTTTGGTTGCCAGCAGAGTGTTCATCACCATCCTGTCGTGACCTATCTATTAGCTACTAAATCATGTCTAATAAATAATTGCAGGGCTACGAGCTAGGATGTATGCTATTGACTCATCGGCGGGGGTTAGACTAGCCAAAGCCATTTATAAGTAGTTAAACTTTACGGAGCGGAAAAAATATATGGAAATTATTGTTTGTCGTGTGCGAGATGTCCTATTGTACGTTTTTCCTTTTCACAAGTGATAGCATCTCAATAAAAGCATCTAGTGAAGTGAAACGGATCAATTTTAAAATGTGAGAATTGATGACTCTAAGTAGGATGTTTTCAGATGACGTTACTGTGGAGTTGTTGTAGGTAAGTACCATTCGAAAACGAGAAGTGTAGAAGGGATTTGAAAGTGATTATTCTAAAATTGGGGCGCATGGTACCTTTAGATAAGATCATGCTACAGTGAGCATTGACATAAACATGGAATTGTTTTGTTGCTGTTTTTTATATTATACTTATGTTGATTTCTTCTCTCAAATTTTTGTGCACTTAGGTAGGTACATCAAAAACTACTGAAGTGAGATGGACTCACTTTTTGATAATTCAAGGAATACGAATAGAATGTTTGATTGACATGTTTAACATTTTGAATGTAATTTTAAATGTTTTGCCATAAAACAATTTTTTACTCTACTACATATTATCAAAAACAATGGACTTCTATACAATTAGGTAGGTACCCTTATTTTACTCACTTAGAGCTAAACCTATCGAAAAACCTTTATTTAGGGGCTGTCACCGTTATTAGAGGATCTTTTCAAGATTTTTTCTAAATATCGCGTGTGTACTCAACTCAATACTGTAGGTACACGTGGCGATGTTGAGTCAGACAGACAGAGACAGTTTTCTGTTAGTAACATGTAATGTAAAGAATTACAGATTTATGAACAAAAATTACATATAGGCATAGCTGGGCACCGTTAATGAAATAGTTAACTTCGATAATCGTTAATCCGTTACTAAACAAATTAACTTCGTTAAACGTTAAAACGTTACATTTCGGCAGATTTAACGCAAGTTAACGTTAATCGTTAATCCGTTAACACGTGATTAAAATTACATTTTTTATATCGTTGCGTTAGTGATCTGCTTACAAAAACTGTTGTTTTGGGTTCTGGAAGTTAATAGGTTAGGTTCAAAAAAAGACAGTGTTATAAATATAGGGACAGGTGGGGTACAATCACAGAATAGATAATAGTACTACGTGGTACAATGAAACGAAAAAAGCATTTTAATTTTTTAGAAAAACTGTGCTTTATATTTTGATTATATTTGTTTAGAACGATCAACAACGGTTCATAATCTACCTATTAAGAACAAAAATAAGTTAAAAAATTAACCTTAACCTATAAAAAACTGCGTTTTTGCTCAACGCCTCTTCTGTTTTAATGAGCCCCAGGTCTGGGGTACAATGAAACGGTATCTGGGGTACATTGGAACAAGGCTAATAAAGTAAAAAAAATGAAAATTCTATATTCATACCTGCGTCTCTATCTCCGGCTGCTTTGGTTTTTTTTAACATATCGATGCAATTTTACTGGACTTGGCATTTTTAGTTCAGCAGCAGTTCGTTAACTCGTACCATATCCTACAAGTTCAACAGTGCTGCTCGCACATCGTTTTACTATGCAAGCTCTTATCTCTCGTTTTCTTACGACTTTTCACCATTATTACTTCAAAATATGTAACAAAAATCCAATAATCTATCCCGGGCATGTAATAACGGGGCAACAATGAACACTGTCTCATAGTACCCCGTTCCATTGCACCCCATACAGTATCTGAATCTTTTAAAAATATCTTTTAAATGTTGGGTTATGTTTTTCACTGCACATGTTACTGCATTTAATGCGTAAATTGATTAAAAATCATGCAAGAAAATATAGCATACCTCTTATTGATACTTTTCTTGTGAAATCGAAAATTCTTCGTAACGAAATTACAGCTTTGGGGCTCTCAAAACAATTTTTTTCACATTAAAACTTTGTTGTCGAAGACTGGTCATATTGCACCTTCCGAGTTTCTTGCCTGTTCTTCTCGAGAAGGCTCTCCCAATTTCCGAACAGGTGTAGAGTCATTTTTTTTTCATTTGACTTGTATTTGCACACATCTTAATAATGGTTGGGGTGTGTGTATATACAAGGATTAAATTATTTAGTTAATTAGATTCTTGGTTGAAGATTTTTATGTTTTTTTTGACGTCAATAAGTGCCTGTAAAGGTCTATATTGAATAAAGATTTTTGAGTTTGAGTTTATCATGTGCCGCATGAGACGCTCTTATTGATCGAAGCAAAACTGCGTGAATTTGTTGTAAATTACAATAATTATCGTCTTTGTTTTATTGTACCCCGTGTTCCAATGCGCCCCACTTGTCCTATATAAAAAATAAAAGTGTGTAATTTAATTATCTGGCACAATGTGGATATTCCCCTTCAGGAACATTAGTATGTTGAAGTTCTCGTCTGAGAGTGAGGCTCTTGCCGGTGGAAAAAAGACGAACGTACTTGTCAGAACACGTTTTTCGCGACACGGCGCGGTGCCTGTGCGGTATCTTTTTGGTAAATAGTAGGTACCTACTGGATTAACGATTAACGGACTTAGGATAATTTAACGGAAGTTAACGAGTCCGTTAACATTTTTTAAAGTTAACTTAAAAGTTAATCCGTTAATAGAAATGTTAACTTCGTTAATTAACGATTAACGGATTAACGAGTTAATGCCCAGCTATGCATATAGGATAAAAAAGCATATTTGATTTGATTACTTACAGTACCTACAATATTTTTTAAGAGATTGATATGTATAAACATTGTTAGGTCAGAGACCTCGAGCATGTTCTTTTTTTGTGCAGTCTATCCAAGTTTGCAACAAGCGCCAATGTAATTACTGACTACAGGCTCCTTTTTTAGCCAAGAAATATGTACAGTCAATGTTACCAACATGCACAAAGGACGCAATAATAATAATTTATGTGACGTTGAGACGTAGGTACCTCGGTTCGATACAGCAACGCTTACGTTTGTGGATGGGAAACACGTGAGGATTAATCTGATTTTGAAAAAACCACAGGTAGGTACCTGTGGTTTTTTCAACATTCATATAAATATCACGGAAGAACGAGCTATAATAGTCCTAACAATGTACATAAAAATATGTCAATATTATTAAGATTACAAAATTAAAGGTGACATTACGTGTTAACACAGTTTAATAATTAGTTTTTTAGATAACGCATTGATTATTTATTGGTTATTATGAAACACCGTGTATATTGCGAATAGTTTCAAACGGTCTTACCCCCAGTGTTTTATTATTTCAAATAAACCACAAAATCTTACATCTTTAGAGGTACGTACATTATAATTTAAAATAAAGGCCGCGTGAACAATTTCCGTTTTCTACCATAATTCATAAAAATTTGCTATTTCCGGTAGTTTCCCAATACACAATAATTGCCAACATCAGACATGTAATAGCTTAGGTCAATAGTCGAATTCAAAATCCAAAAAAAAAGAGAAAGTAAGAATAATCGTTAATAAAAATCACATAAAATTTAATATAATGAAATAATTTCTTTAGGTAAGTATAATATTAGAGGTTAAAGTATGAAATTGCCGCTTTGTACAAAAAATAGCTTTTTTTGGCGGCATTTAATTTTGAGAACGAGTACTTAGGCCGATATTAGACTATCATTTTTTAATCATTTATATATGATTATAATATCATAATATCTATCAAATACTAGAATCATATTTATATGATGCTGTTCATCATTTTTACTTATTACACTCAGGTCATAAAAACGTCATATTTAATCATGATGAATTCCGATAGCCGCGTTTTTCGTTGGTATGAGTGCAATTTTATTAATTGCTTTAAAGATAAAGAAAACTGTTAAAAATAAAACAAAAAACAAAAGACGTATTTGGGTTAGATCATGGATAGCAAGGCGTTCAGAGAGAAGGATCCATAACACTTTACTCAAGGAACTTAGAAGATATGAAGTCTTACAAAATTTACCTCCGAATGAATGATATAGTATTTAACTATATTCTGTCAAAGGTGGCACCAATAATATCTAAGCAATAAACTCTTTTTAGATGCCCAATTAGTGCAAAAGATCGATTATTAGTAACTCTGAAATATGTAGCTACCGAAGAAACTTTTTCCAGCTTACAGTTTCAAACCAGAATTCCCCAATGCACATTATCATTAATAATACCAGAAACATGTAGTGCATAAAATTGTTGTATATTTTTTCCCGTTCCCGTTTTCCTTGTAAAGACTTATCAATATTTTCGTTATTTCGATATTCCAGTCGAAACTCTTGGGTTTTGAACATGCCATCCTCGAGAGATCTTTCACATATTTCGAATCATAAAGTAAATAAATAGAGATTAAATAGAGATTGTTTGCGATATTTGCATAGTTGAGGTTAAAAATGATCCTAATTGTACACAGACTGTCAAATAGGATACCATAAATATGATCATAGACAATAGGATTCATATTTTGTTATTACACCATCATAGGTTTTTCATTTAAATATGATCCCTACATCTATGATCATATCTAAATGATAGTCTAATATCGGCCTTATAGCCGTAATGCTTTGGCTACACGCTCCGTCTTGCCTGCGCAGTCCAGGACTGTGCAGTCATGACTGTACAAAAAGACGGTACACGGTGTAGTGGCCACACGTGCAGGTAATAGTGCTAATGCCGGCTCCAAACATTCGTCCAACACTCCAACTGTTCGTCCAACCTTCCACGTGTAGAGGGATAGTTTGTGTATGTTGGATGGTGTTGGTTCGTGTTGGCTCGCGATCGGTCCGATGGCGGTAAATTGTACCCAGATCAAAGGAGTTTGCCAACTCGCACGAACATACCCTCCACACATCAGTGTTGTCTGTTTACTCGGGCGAGGCAGACATATCTGACACGCAGCGCTCCCGTTATAAATTAATTTGCGATTAAACTTTAGCATGACTGAGTGGAGTAATGACACCGTACTCTTGTTTTTGGAGTTATATGAAGGCGAACCGGTGCTATGGAATCCGAAGCATCGTCGTCACAAAGATAAAATAGCCTTACACGATGCTTGGTTGAGGATTTCGGAGTCTCTTAATAAACCAGTGGACGAATTTAACTTCATTTACTAATTACTATACTTATTAATATTATAAAGAGGAAAGATTTGATTGTTTGTATTGAATAGGCTCCGAAACTACTAGCCTGATTTCAAAAATTCTTTCACATTGAGAATCCTACATTATCCCTGATGAACATAGGCTATATAAAATTATTTTTCCTTCGGGAAAATATAAAATTCCCACGGGAAAACAAACATACCGCAGGCGAAGCTGCGAGCGGAAAGCTAGTAATTAATAAAAATGTTAATAATTACTCTATTATTATTTTAATTCTTAATTTATATACTTTTTTTCTATAACAATATCTTAAACATCCGCATTCGCATTTGCATCCGCGGATGTGAGCCTTCACAAATCCGCATCCGCATTCACATCCGTGGATGTGAAAAAATCGGCATCCGCAACATCCCTGGTTTGCATATTCGTTTATGGAACGTATTTTTTTTTGTTTTACGTCGGCTATACACTTGTAAAAAATAATAACATGCACTCATTAGGCATAGCGCAGAAGCACCTATCAGTTCAACGTCCTCCATAGTGAATGAGGTTGGCTAGTGGCCTATTGATGTGTGGAGAGTCTGTTTGATCGATCGTGAGTTGGACGATGTTGGTGTCAATGTTGGAGTGTTGGAGTGTTGGACGATTGTTTGGAGCCGGCATAACAGACGATCCAATTTGGTTGGATCCAACGTGATCCAACCAAATGAGGAGCCGACGCGCCTACAGACGGTCCGACGCGGTTGGCGATCCAACAGTAGAGATGCCCTAAAAAGTATTATGTACCTACATCGATATCGATACAAAATATTATTTTGGCCAATACAAAAAAATAATTTGTCTTTGCGAAACCCAAATAAATTAACACCTTTTGTTTATATTTTATAAAGTTTATAAAATTTGTTTATAAAGAATAAATAAATAGGTAGGTACAGATAGATTTTATGGTTGTCCTTAAGTTTTTGAGGTAATGTTTGTCAGAAATATTTATTTCCTGTGATCCGACTCTATCGATCGGTATCATAATAATCCCGATCCAGACAGGTGATTATTTAGCAGTCTGAATGCGGTTGGATTCGTTTTTGAATTTAAAATTATGAATTCTTTTCGCAAAGTTATGTCTACGGTATTTAATGTACTTTTCCTCCATGTGGCATCGCCGTCGGATGCCTTGTATTGTATCACTGAATAGGTCTATTCGTTCCATTCGTTTGGGAACTATGAAGCCACAGCCAGACATCCAGATACACAGACACACAGATACACATGTTAAACTTATAACACCCCTCTTTTTCCGACGGGGGTTAAAAAATTATCGTATTCGTAAAAATATTGAAACAAGAGTATCAATATTTCAAATTCAAAGTGTAGAGTACTTCAACGTCAGTCAGTGACTTGAAAACAGCAACAAATTAAGTAGGTGCGTATAAACAATAATAAAAAAGCATCTGTAAATTCACAAATCAAAGTTTGTTATAATAGGTAGGTAGGTACTCATAAAAGGGTAATGTTTGTTATTGATTATATAACTAATCAACTAGCAGGATGTACAGTAAGCTCCTATTCAAGCTTTACATTGACACTACGAATACCGCCACTATTACAAGCGACATAAGAACGATCCAAAGATCAAATAGTATAGCTTGCTTGACAAAGAGCTTACTGTACAATGCGTAACTAAACGTGCGAAAATAAATAAATAATGAAACACGGTTGCCCTGTTAAAACACAAACAAAAAGTAGAACAACATTTTTGCAATACATTTTTTTCTCTACTTTGTGGTTTGGCAGAACAGCAGTCGAGTCATTTTAGTTTACTAAATTATTAATTTATTACTTTAAGCACACATAATTAAATTAAATCACAAAGTATCGATACTTTTGTCTTTTGTCGTGTCCCTACTTGTCGGATGAGCGATCGGGCTGTCGAGCAGCCAACAAGCTAATAATAATTATGTCGGACCGACAGCCGTACACACGTTCCAATTTGTTCGGGGTCGAGCTGTTGGCTTCAACCAAATCGGATCGTCTGTTACGGCTATAAGCTCTTGCAAACTGGACTGTGCAGTCCTTTAAGTATTTGGATAGCTCGTCACGCATCACGTCAAGATGTGGCCAACAGAGGAGGGTTTTTTATTAAGAGTTTTATTTTATTGTTTGCTGATAAAAAAGCAACAAGCAAACAAGCCGGCAACGATTTGTTAAGTTCTATGGACTGAATTAAAAAATCCTTTGAATAACCCCTTACGTCACTCATTTTTTGATTCGCGATGTGTAGTCGAAAATAATTTCTTCGGACTGATGCGCGGCTTGAATGACCGGCCACACGCTCAAGTAAAACCGTGCAAGCCAAGTTTGCGCAGTCCAAATCTTCAGCAATTCAACGATTGCACAAGCCGCGCTCCCGGGACTGCGCGAGCTACCGTCTTGCCGTCCACACGCACGCACTTACCTGCGCAAACTGGTTTGTTTTGTGCAGGCATGCTCGCTCGCAGGCAAGACGGAGCGTGTGGCCGGACTATAACAGACGATCCGATTTGGTTGGAGCCAACCGCCCGACCCCAACCAATACCAAATTGGAACGTGTGTACGGCTGTCGGCCCGACATAATTATTATTAGCTTGTTGGGTGTTCGACGGCCCGATCGCTCATCCGACAAGTAGGGACACGACAAAAGACAAAAGTATCGATACTTTGTGGTTTAATTTAATTATGTGTGCATAAAGTAATAAATTAATAATTAAGTAAACTAAAATGACTCGACTGCTGTCCTGTCAAACTACAAAGTAGAGAAAAAAATGTATTGCAACAACTACTTTTCGTTTGTGTTTTAGGAGGGCAACCGTGTTTTATTATTTATTTATTTTTGCACGTTTAGTTACGCATTGTACAGTAAGCTCTTTGTCAAGCTATACTATTAGACCTTTGGATCGTTCTTATGTCGCTTGTAATAGTGGCGGTATTCGTAGTGTCAAAGTAAATCTTGAATCGGAGCTTACTGTACATCCTGTTAGTTGATTATTTATATAATTAATAACAAACATTTTTATGAGTACCGACCTAATATAATAAACGTTGATTTGTGAATTTAGTTGGTTTTTTATTATTGTTTATACGCACATATTTAATTTGTTGCTGTTTTCAAGTCACTGACTTACGTTGAAGTAGGTACTCTACACTTTGAATTTGAGGTATTGATACTTTTGTTTCAATATTTTTACAAGTACGATAATTTTTTAACCCCCGTCGGAAAAAGAGGGGTGTTATAAGTTTAACATGTGTATCTGTGTGTCTGTATATCTGGATGTCTGGCTGTGGCTTCATAGTTCCCAAACGAATGGAACGAATGGACCTATTCAGTGATACAATATAAGGCATCCGACGGCGATGCCACATGGAGGAAAAGTACCTTAAATACCGTAGATATAACTTTGCGGAAATAATTCATAATTTTAAATTCAAAAGCAAATCCAACCGCATTCAAAGACTGCTAAATAATCACCTGTCTGGATCGGGATTTACTTTATTTTTTTGTAGGTCCATGTTACCTACCTAATAAAATTCTTACTCGGGGTAGAGTGATTTTCACCCGATAGCGTACGAGAACCACCTGCCTGAGTAACCTGTGTGAGTAACCGATCTTCTACCTACCTACAATAATTTTCGCATGACAGGAGTGAATTTCTAATTTTACCTCTCACATTGACAGTTGTTGATGGTTGGTTCTTTGGCTAGCTGATTTCGTTTTTAAGTCGAAGTTAAAGTTTGTAAATGATAAGTTAAGATTTGTGCAGTTATAAAAAAAAGAAATTTCGCATTGCAAAAGTTTTTGTTGACTTTGACAGGGAACTTCTTTTCGTTTTTAACTGACAGAACTCGTTTGAAAATTTCTGAAATAATGCGAAATCTTTTGTTAGTTATTTACTTATGCCTTTGCGGGGCTCTGGGGGCCTTTTTTTTAACCCGGTGGAAAGATTTTATATCTACCGCAGACAGGGTAAGCTCTGGGGGCCTTTTTTTGACAGGGTGGAAAGATTTTATATCTACCGCAGACAGGGTGGGGCCCGCCTGCGGTTATGTGGGACTCGTCCCTACTGGGCATAACCACTAAAAACACCGGGGCGTTCCGTCCTTCGCCTACTCGATACGCACTGGGAACTCTTCGCAATCGCTGTGCGAGCCGAGGGCGGTGCTGCCTGGCCGTGCCGGGCTCCTCTCTAGGGTAGGGAGTGCCTGCGGAACACTACAGGCACCCCCTCAGCATTAGGATCTTTGTTGCGAGCGACGGGAGTCCAACTCCGTCGCCCGCGACCCATCTGGCGGCTGATCGCCTCCTACTTCCCAGCCGCCGTCGGCGGGACGGGTCCGCGTCGGGATGGAGCCATGGAGCGCACGACTCCCGTGAAGAGGCGGCGGCACCGGTCACCCTGACCTGCAACATAGGGCAGCAGCCGACTTAGCGACGCTGTCGCCTTCGACAGCTTAGGACCCATGAGGCGGAAATGGGGTGTAAACTTCAACCCCGGGTCCAACACGAGTCCCAAGTACTTAAGTGTCGAGCTCACAGGGAGTCGACACTCCTTGAATTCGAGGGCAGCATTTGCAGGTGGTCTCCGCCGTGGGTCGTGAAACAGGATAGCCTGTGTTTTGGTCAGAGACACTCTTAGTCCCAACCGTTCTATGCGGTAGACCACCTGTATTGTACCTACTTTTTTGAGGCGCACCGGTTCGGCGTAGGTGCTGGCGCTCGCAGTTACGAGGTCGAGTGTCGTCGGCGTAGCATATTACACCGACACCCGGCAGCAATGCACCTCTCAGGGCCCAGTCAAACCCTATGTTCCACATGAGTGGCCCCAGTACCGACCCCTGTGGAACCCTGCACGATAACTCTGGGGGCCTGCCCCCTTGATTGTGTAAAAAAAATCTATCGCGATCGCTTTCAATTTTGATAGTCAAAGTGTATCCATAACTAAGTATGTATTCTAGACTACTGCATAATGACTTAGTAATTTCAAGTGGATGATGATAGACTGTTTCTTAGACAAAAACCCCCCCTGGAATCAACAATCTGTGTGGAGGAATTTTGTATTGCTTCAATCAAGCCCCCACTTCATGCATCAGGAATGCAATTTATCTATTTAACTTCTTCTTCTTCTTTAGCCTGTCTTGACTAATTTAGTGTAGGCCTCCTTCAGCATTTTCCATTCTTTCCGGCATTGCGCTTTCTGCATCCAATTGAGCCTGCAATCCTCTTCACGTCGTCCTTCCGCCGCATTTGTGGTCTGCCTTTTGGGCGTTTGTTTCCCCACGGTTTCCACTCAAAAAGACGCTTGCACCAGGAGTTTTTGTTACGGGCGACATGTCCCGCCCACCTCCACTTAAGGTGCGCCACTCGTTCTGTTACATCTGCGACTTTACTTTGCTCTCGAAGCCATTTGTTCGTTTTGTGATCCATTAATGTCACTCCTACCAGCTTTCTCTCTACTGCCCTCTGGGCCACTTCCAATCTCTTGGTTGTATCTTTGGTGAAAACCCAGGTTTCGGCACCATATAGAATTTACCAATTCTAAGAAAAAATATACTTACGAGTTTATTAAATAGGTTAATCTCGCGTCAAGCATATAAATTATTATGAAAATTGGGTCGCCTGCCTCACCGCTCGTACGCAGCTCGGCTTCAACTCGGACGCAGTGCGCGAGCGTTCATACAAATAATATTATGGCTACTTCGGTCCGTCAAAAACTTCTCCGGAATGGAGATTCTAGCTAGAATGACGGAAAGAAATCGGATGACGAAGATCGGATCTCTAGTGCGTAAATTACCATAGAAATAGTTGTACGGCTACTACGGACCATATTTTCACGGGTTCGGATCGGATTCGGATCGGACGTAGTGCGAAACCGTACTTAGGGTTGTCAAAACCTGTTTGATAATGTTTGAAAATAATAAATCACTTTAGCGGTAATCGTTTTTAATACAGTTAGGAACTTATAAGTTCAATTACAAAACATTTATCTAGTCATTGGTAATAAAAATTAGTTTCGATACTTCTGTGAACCATCTTCTTCTGTCAACCGACGTCTTCTTGATTTTCGGCTCTGGAATGCGAGGTTTTCAATACACATTTTCTTGAAAAAAAATGACAATAGTAGATAATGATGATTAGAATGATATAAGAAAATGTGTTGTAACTTTCGGTTTGTTAATTAATGTAGATCGGTACTTATTTAAAAAAATAAATAAACTAATTATACATATAATTAATTCAAAATCTTTGATCATACCTACTCTTAGTAAATGTGAAATGAAAAAGTGGCAGCCCTAGTTATATATCTTAGAGCGGACAAAATTGGCAGATAGTGGCAGCCCTAGTTATATATCTTAGAGCGGACAAAATTGGCAGATATGAGATGCTACGGTTGTATCATCTCATTGATGCTACAATTGTCTACCATCACGATTTAAGCTACTCACTGCAAGTAAATGTTCTTATTGGCTGTGTGCACGACTTCAGCGCCACCTAGCGTCCGCAGCTTTGTTGGCCCTGACGCTTTGATATTTCACCACGACATTGTGACAAAATATTAAAATCAAAAACTACCCTTCTTAATTATATTACAAAATTACTGTGACGCCTTGATTTGGACAAAGGGCTGTGAAATAATTTGTGATCATTCAAATTAAGTGAGATAAATAAAATTTATTCAAAGTGTGTTTTATTTTGGTGATGTCAGGGTTTGTTTACTTTATTTTTAGTTGTAGTTTTACTGTAAAACAAGAAGATAAAGCTAGTACTTTGATGGTTTCATTAAATAAAAGCAAACATAATATATTTAATTGTTCCTGTGCTGTATCACGAGTAATAAATTAAATATCGTTTGTAGATTGAAAAAAAAAATTCTAAAAACCGGGTTTGTGATAATCACTCACATATAACATTTCAACCACAAACCGTTTCTAAAGGAAAATCATTGGTATCTGCTGGACATCTTTTAACCGCCTCCGTGGTCTAGTGGTTGAGACCACCGGGTATTGATCGGGAGGTCTGGGGTTCGGTTCCCCATGGGGGCAGAAATTTTTCCGCTCGGTTGGTTGGTGGTAGGGCTTCTGAGCCCGCCTGGTAAGCTACCACCGTCTTACCTAAGTTTGTTGCTATAATAACAATGTTTATAACATTGTTGTGTTCAGACAATTAGATAGCCAGCACAGCACTTTGAGGAGTCCAGGTGAAACTCGCTTCCACCACCTTCGACCTTATCGTCACTTATCATTAGGTGAGATGAAAGCCAGGAGCTTCCTTGTCGTAAGTATATAAAAAAAACTTGTCCGGGATGTAGAGGAATAAGGAACAAAACAAGGACAGAGTTCTATAATTCAAGCTTGAATCATAAGACAAACATCTATTACTTTGACACCATACAAAACGTGTTTAACGGTGACCAATTAATCTCTGTTTAAACTCACAGCCTTATTAATAAAAATCGCCTATTCCCTCCTTAGTCCGAACGTACTCTCGGAGTAGTTACTACCAGCCTTATTAATAAAAATCGCCTATTCCCTCCTTAATCCGAACGTACTCTCGGAGTAGTTACTACCAGTTTAAGCTAGGAGTAGCGTTGTGTTTTTAACATTATTAATAAACACGGAGTAAGCTTAGACTAACAAAGCCTTCCTTACTCTCGGATTAACGCGTATGTTATGGCAACCCTTGCAATTTAAATGTAAAAAGAATGAGTCGGTGAACGATTTGAGCATCGTGTGACAGACAGAAATACATGGGATGACAGTTTTTTCTGTTTTTTTCACCTTTTTCAGTTTGAGATTGTCTTTCTAGGTTATTTTGTGGTTATTTTGTTATGCGCGGAGCGCTATTTTTAATTTCTTCGATTTCGTCGAATAACATCAAATTATCTAAATAATAGTCACTTTCCATTTTAATACAATACAGAATTAACCACACCAACAAAAAACACAAATTCTACAAATTCGCTCAATTCGACTGTGAAAAATAAAACGGTCGCCATCTAATGACAAGATACGTGTCAAAGTTGACAAATTATATAGATTTACGCAAAGACAACGCTACTCCAACCTTAATCTGTCGCTAAACTAGGTAGCTAGCAGGTATAACATTTACTCCGAGAGTAGAGTTGGATTAGCTTACTCCTTCCCTACTCCGTGTTTATTAATATAAAAAATGTTTACTACTGACTTAATACTCGGAGTAAAGTTACTCCTGCCTTAGTCTATGTTTATTAATAAGACGGTCAGTTTAAGCTAGGAGTAGCTTTGTTATTACATGATTAATAAACACGGAGTAAGCTTAGAATAACAAAGCCTTCCTTACTCTCGGATTAACGCGTATGTTATGGCAACCCTTGCAATTTAAAAGTAAAAAGAATGAGTCGGTGAACGATTTAAGCATCGTGTGACAGACAGAAATACATGGGATGACAGTTTTTTCTGTTTTTTTCACCTTTTTCAGTTTGAGATTGCCTTTCAAGGTTATTTTGTGGTTATTTTGTTCGCGATTTGTGATCGCAATATTGCAAAAACATGACAAAACTTCTTATTAGTGGAGCGCTATTTTTTATGCTTTCCATTTTAATACAATACAAAATTAACCACACCAACAATAAACACAAATTCGCTCAATTCGACTGTGAAAAATAAAACGGTCGCCATCTAATGACAAGATACGTGTCAAAGTTGACAAATTATATAGATTTACGCAAAGACAACGCTACTCCAACCTTAATCTGTCACTAAACTAGGTAGCTAGCAGGTATAACATTTACTCCGAGAGTAGAGTTGGATTAGCTTACTCCTTCCCTACTCCGTGTTTATTAATATAAAAAATGTTTACTACTGACTTAATACTCGGAGTAAAGTTACTCCTGCCTTAGTCTACGTTTATTAATAAGACGGATAGATTGTGAGTCATAATCAGTTTCATTGAGTTTTCATAGACGTAATATTCGAATATTCATTTGATTGCAGGTGAACACAGCACGAGTAATCACACGTGTGAAATGTGATTGCGTGTGAAATGTATGGAAATGTGATTGTGTTTATAGATATGACAGATGACAGAGCGAGCGTAGACTATTTCTACTTTTGGCCACTAGGAGCGCTGCGATAGATTAACTTTGTTTACCTTATACACTTTATTGCACATACAGTACCTACAGTAAAAGTAACCATAACAAGTTTGCAAATTGGTGGACTTATCACTAATAGAGATTTCTTCCAGTCAACCCATGGCGGTGGAAGTGGTCAAATGGTGAGGTGACATTAAGTGTATCGTTAACTTTAATATAATTATATAAATTATACAGTGCAAACGATAATAATATAATAATAATAATAAATACATATACAAAAATACTATATAAAACACTAAAATATATAAATATAGCTTGATGAATATGAGTATTATATGGAATCAAACGTTAATTATACAAAAACAAACACTTACCTTCGCCTCAGTTGTTTTCCAATACTTTGGAAATACTGGAGTCACATTTTGCCCGCAACAAAACACCAGGCACTTCGATAAACTGTGACAGCCAACTATATGAAGTTGGAACCAAAAGCAATTCGTAATTTTGTCATAAATATAACCTGCTTTCTACTTATACAATCAAAAGTTACTCATAATGTATTGTTTTAAATTCAAATTTTAGCTTATTTTCGACTCAACGGGCAAAATATTGGACGGTTTGACGGTACATCCTTGTTTATTATCAGCAAACAACAACTTTACACCATAATACACTCCAAATAAGAAGTCAAAATTTGTGTATATTTCCTATAATAGTAGGTATTACAGCAACCCACAAACATAAACAACAGTGAGTCAGTTAGCCAGTTTAAATTCGAAAACTGGTAAAAACTTTTTTTACAATGGATGAAAAATGAAAATATGATTCGGACGGTGTTGAAAATTGTATCCTACCTCTTCCTTTCCATCAAAATAGATTTTTGTATAAAGATTTCACGGTGAACTTAGCAAATGGGCCCCATGACATCATATGGCACGTCGGATCTCATTGTCTAAGGCAGGGATGGGGAAACTATGACCTCGCGTGCCAATATTTACTAACGAAATTATGGCGGGTCAAGTTGTTACATTTTAGGCTATATTATTTATTGAAATAAAAATTATCGTCATCATCATCAGAGCTCATAATTATATGTCGCCACCGAGGGGCTCGAGCCTACCCTATGTTAGGGTGTTTAGGTCTTAGTCAACCACGCTGGCCCAGTGCGGATTGGTCGACTTCACATATACCATTGAATTTCTTCGCAGAAGTATGCAGGTTGCCTCACGATGTTTTCCTTTACCATAAGAGCGTCAGACAATTGCACATATGAAATTAGAATAAAACGAAAACACATTGGTGCATGGCATGGCGGTCTCGAACCCCGGATCTCCTGATTGGATGGCGAGTGCCGTCTCCACAGCGCAACGGACGCTCTATGAAATAAAAATATTCATATGTATTTTCTGAAACACTAATTTATTGTGCAATATTACAAATAACAATTGAATTAAGAAATAAATTGCAATTAAATTAAACTTTTAAGTTAGCTGCGAAGTAGAAGGTTGAGGAGCGCTGATCTTTTTGGGGATGTCCCCACAAAGATCGTGACATGTGGAACTGCTTTTGTTTTTGTATGATTTCATCATAAGCCGGTTCCATTTGTGGTGCTAAAATTATTAGCCGCCTCCGTAGTTTCGTGGTTGCGACCACCGTGTTTCGACGGTCTGGGGTTCGCTTTCCAGTGGGGCAGAAATTTTTCTGTCTGGTTTGGTTGGTGGTAGGGCTCCTTAGCCCGCCTGGCTAGCTACCACCGTCTTACCTAAGTTTGTCGCCATAATAACAATGTTTATAGCATTGTTGTGTCCCGGCAATAAGGGGTAAGATAGCCAGTTCCTCAGTTGCAGAGTCCAGATAAAGCTCGCTTCCATCTTCCATATTTTTACAGTACCTACAGTATATGTATAAGTACCTAGACAGCAGAGGCGTCTCTACCTATGGTGCAAGGTGTGCGTTGCACCCGGGCGCCGCAGTCTCAGGGGCGTTGCCGAGCGCCACTCGGCGCTCAGCACGCTTGGCGCATAGTAGGGTCAATCATAAAAAAATCACTGTAGAAAAAACCGGTTCTCTTCATAAATATTGAACAAAAAAATCTTTAAAAAAGATTTGTTATTATTCAACACATTTTTTAGAGGATGGTCTTTTTAATTTTTTGATAAATTAATCAAAACTTGGTTAAAATGTGACCCAAACGATTGAGACCCAATGCCTCGATTTTAAAACTTTAAACCTAATCGCGTCGTAAATATTAGGTTAAATCATCTACTTTCGATTTCAATAAATAAAGTGAACAATATTCTAGCGGATGGTCTTTTTAGATTTTTCTTATTCGCCTTTATTAATTTTTAATTGAAATAATTCATGTTACGCGTAAAGGTTTGCTTAAATATTCCCCTCACTCTCACTCATTAACTCCTATGTAATCAGTGCGGGACGATCGACGCAAGGTTATTGGGACCACTATGCGCCTTAAAAGAGGGTGCTAGGGTAATGATTGCATCCGGGCGCTACGTGAGCCAGAGACACCTCTGCTAGACAGGCTTTTGCGAAGAAAAATTGTGCCACAACGCGGGACAGCGCCAGGTGTGAAGGTGAGGCGTTCAAAACAAGTCATGGTTTTTTTTACATTACCACAACACATTTTGGTCATGTGGCATGATGACCATTTGTGACCACAAATTTCGCCATGTGAACTTTCTGCCATTACCACAAAGCGCGAGCGTATTCGTAAGATCCCTATCGAAAATTTCGGAATGTGGATGTTTTACAGAGACCACAACGTGTTAGGAGCTGTTTTTCGCTCAATGAGCCTATTCGGTCTTATACAATTAATTTGTATACAATCTTATAATTTAACAAACGTCATAGAGTTAGATAGTTATTTGTCATACACAATTATTGTATTGCATAATCCTCAGTATTCGTCGGTTACCGCTAATAGTTAATCCAATTTAGGCTCATTGATAAATTATAGGAATATTTTCTGAGCAGGTTGTGGGCAAAAGAAATAGTGTACCCTTCTGTTTATAATCGTTAATCGCTTTCTAACCAAACTCAACAAGGAATAACGTTTAAAATGGCTTGAATATGTTCCTCAATGTACAACAATTTGGTTTTGACAAGAAAGTGTTTACTAAACATATTTTTTAGAACAAACAAATTAAACGTCGTGATTCGCATCACCTTATTGGAATATTTCACACAAGCTAATTGAGTTATAGATTAAATAAAATTAACGTTTTTTTTATTTAGTATGAGCGGCTATGTTTTGTCACTGCGACCTATAAGATCTATTGTGACCGCCACTATTACAGTTCTCCCACAAGCCTAAAATTAACGTTACCTAATTTTAATGTCAACAGAAAAGTTAAACAGTAAACAAAGGATTGACTATGCCCTGCGCTTGGGCTGCTATGCACTTAAATAATTTTTTATGGGCGTCAACCTAACCTACAATGATTTCCCATAAGTTTTTTCTTTGCGGGGGGCTTCCATCTTCTGTGATAGAGGTAAGTAAGTAAGCACCCAATACCACGGCTTTCTTTGGTGAAATGGATAAAACGTTTCACACTCACCTTTGCATCTTTCATGGTCATCGAAGAAAGCAGCTTGTTTTTTTGAATGATAGCCGAATAGTTGCTTTCGCTCTGAAAAATGGAGATTTATCGTCTGATATTATTATTATTCAACAAAATAAGAAATGTAGGTAAATATGAAGGTTATGTTTCATTCATTTCTTTGTTCTTTTACTAAGAGGAGGGGGAAATAGTACATTGTTACCCCAGGGGTGAAAGTAACTTATTTAGTCCCGAGACGGTGTTTGGCGCCCGAGCGTAGCGAGGGCACCAATAGTTCGAGGGACTAAATAAGTGTTTAACCCGAGGTAAACACTGTGCTTTTCATTACGAATACAAGGAAAGTAAAAATAAAATAATGAATTAGTTATAGAAAAAACGTGCAAATTTTCTTTTACATAAATCAACAACTTCTGCTTTAGCCCGCTTTCTCTTATAAAATCAGGCGTTAACTCCATACCTGAATCAGATGAACTCATTGTGTTAATTATTAACACAATGTTATACAAATATAATTAACAGTTAATACAAATCTCTGCTATAAGGAAGTATTAACAAAACTACAAATGAAAAAAAAAACAAATGAAGATCGCATTGCTGCTTTCCCGCTTTTTTGTTTTTTTTTTCTGTGGCCGGCCAGCTATTCATCCATTATTTTTCATCTTCTTAATTTAAAAAATGGTAAATATTTTGCCAAAATCTATGTTATTTTAAAGAAATAGTTGAAAATAAATTATAATAAAGTCATTTAAAAATACATATATTTTTAATTAATTTTACACAGCGCTGTAATTGAGTGGCTGTATAGAAAGTGGGAACATGGTTCAATAAAAATGTGAATAAAGAACTAGTTTCTTTTTTAAAATTTGACAGCAGCTGTCAGTTGAAAGTCTCCCTGGGGCTGAAAAGTATTACTTTTTAACCCGCTCCTCAGGCAACTTCAGACATACTTTCAGAGTATGAGTAATGAAAACGATATTTTCTTATCCTAAGTAGTTTGTTTACTGAGTGATAGTGATAATGTGACTCTTTTTCTTTGATTGGGTTTCCTATGCAATATTTTTTGTAGGTATTTTAATATTATTTTAACTTATAACTGTTTTTAATATTAGTTTTCTATTTTTAACCGACTTCCAAAAAGGTGGAGGTTATCAATTCGATGCGTATATTGTTTTGTGTGTGTACCTATGGTACGCGATACGCCGCCAATTGTGGATCGATTTTCAAAATTCTTTTTGTATTTCATAGAGTCTATTCCTGGGGTGGTTCCAAGGTTACCAAAGTCAGGATCTGATGATGGAATGCCATGAAAATCGAAGGAAACCCTTAAATTATATAGTTATGTCCAACGTGCATGTTTTGTGTGTACTCGTATGCTACGCGATTACTCCGCCAATTGTGGATCGATTTTCAAAATTCTTTTCGTAATCGTTAGGGTATACTCCTGGGGTAGTTTTAAAGTCACTCAAGTCAGGAGCTGATGATGGGATCCTCTGAAAATCGAAAGAAACCTTAAATTTTATAGGTATGTCCAACGTGTTTGGTGTGTATATGTTACGCGATAACACCGCCAGTTGTAGACCGATTTTTAAAATTCTTGTCGTATTCGATAGAGTATACTCCTGGGGAGGTCCCAAGGTCACCAATGTCAGGATCTGATGATGGAATCTCATGAAGATTGAGGGAAACCCTTAAATTTTATAGGTACGTCCAACGTGTTTCATGTTTTTTTCCGAAGCTATTTACGTATTTGCGTCTGGTAGTCATTAATCGAGCTGATGATGGAGGGATCCTTAACTTTTGCACATGACCTGACCTGACCTGACCTTGTATTCGGACTTTAAATTTGATATCAGCTCACCGAATGTGAGCTGGTATTAAATTCACTCAATCCATCACAGAACCTTCTGCGTTGGGCCTCCATCATCCCTCGGAACACTACTAGGTAATTTCAACCACTAGTACACGAAGGTGGATAAAGACTTTTTCGAATACGAAAAGCGTTTTTCAAGTTAAAAAACCGGCCAACTACGAGTCGGTGTTGCGCTTGGAGGATTCCGTAAGTAGGTACATACATATTAACGGTTTTCAGATTTTTTTCTTGACATTTATTTATTTATTTATTTATTTATTTACAGTGTAAACTTACAGCTAGATCTAGCCAACACGCTTACAATGTTACTCACTTAATTAAGTTACTTAAAATTATGAAAACACACAAATATAATTACAAACAACATATAAACTAAATTAAGCAATAATACAATTACACATAACAAATAAACCTCACAAATTTTCTGACTAACGACCCAAGAGTGTCAACAAATATATCGGCATCCGGGACCTCGACAAGGAAATTGTTGAGAAGGCGGAGAGCTCGAGCAGTAGGGCTATTACTAGCATGTCGTGTACGTAAGGCACCCGGAAACGCAAACAATAAGTGTCGCCTGCGACCAGATCCCCGCATATAATTATTAGGTACGTACAATCCTATTCGCCCAACAGTAACAGGGTCATCTATACTGTTTCGCAATATTAAGCAATATTGGACGAATAATTGTACTTTTCGTCTAAGCTGCAAAGTATCCAGGCCCACCATTCCGGCTACGAACAAAGATGGATAAAAAAATGGGTAGCGGCCATGCATCTTTTTGTATAAAAAGCGTGCAAACTTTTTATTAATTTTTTCTATTATTAGTGTATGCTTTGCTGTGCTTGGATCCCAGACTATTGAGCAATACTCCAACTTGCTGCGAACGTAAGCGCTATATAGTAATATAGCTATTCTGGGGTCACGAAACTGTGAGGCTGTGCGCATAATAAAACCCAAGGTTTTGCTGGCTTGTTTTACTATATCAACAATGTGACTAGTGAAGGTTAATTTCTGGTCAAGCTTTATCCCAAGATCACGAACTTCTGCTACTCTACTGAGGGATACTCCTGCCATATTGTAGTCAGACAGGATTGGTTGACGCGACCGAGAGAATGTTATAACATTACACTTAGAAGAGTTTAATGACATTCTGTTTACAGATGTCCATCTTACAACTGCGTCTATATCCTTTTGCAACAGTACACCGTCATTGAGATCTGCCACAGGGAAAAACAGTTTTAAATCATCCGCAAACAACAAACACTTCGCTGAAGATACAACTTCAGGAAGGTCATTTATCATTATGGAAAAGAGAGTTGGTCCCAATGTGCTCCCCTGACTCACACCAGAGCGTGTATAGTACTCTGTGGATTGGCAGCCAAATAGTTGGACATATTGCTTTCGATCCCTAAGATAATGGGCAAAAAAGGATAATAATTTCGGCGCGAAACCTATAGAAGAAAGCATACGCAATAAGATGTCATTGTCCACCAGATCGAACGCCCTCTTTAGGTCGAAATATGCCACATCAACCTGTCGCCCCTTGTCCATTTCAAATGCGATATCATCCACCATACACACCAGGTTAGTTGACGTGGACCTACCTCTCCGAAAACCATGTTGGGCGTCTGACAATCTCGAACTGACTTGGGGGATAATTAATTGATTCAGTACTCTTTCAAATAACTTACCGAAATTAGACATCACAGCTATTGGTCTGAAACATGTAAAATCTTGCGGCGAAACACCCTTCGGTATAGGTGTTACTCTGGATACTTTCCATGATCTAGGAAAAACACCACTTTGCAAAGATAAGTTATAAATGTGAAGTAGGGGGCATTCTAAGGCAGAGATACAATCCTTAACCAAAAAAGAAGGCAAACCATCCGGGCCAGAAACCGTGGATGACTTGAGATGTTTTGCTGCGCGTCGTAATTCGTCAGGGGTTATGACATCGATCCTAACTCGAACATCATCACCATTGCGTGCAGCGCTCTCCTCTGCCAATTGAGCATCCAGAATCGGCAAATCAGGGAGAAAGACAGAACCAAAAAACTTTGCAAAGTGGTTAACTACCTCCTGTTTTGTAAGCTGTGCAGCGAAGTTAGAGAACTGAGAGTCAAATTGGTTGTTTCTGCGCCTTTTGCGAACATAAGTCCAGAATGTTTTAGGGTCGCGCTTTATATTATTTTCCATTGCCTTTATATGAATAGAATAATCTCTACTAATTAATTTTTTTACGACCTGTCTGTAATATTTGAACAGCTCTTGATTAAATTCTAGTTTATTGCATTTATATTTTTTTAAATTGAAATGTTTGAGAGTAATGTAATGTTTCAATTCAGAACTAAACCATTTAGGATATGTATGACCAGCTGGATGAGATGACCCCTGAATACGGTAGGGTACGTATTTTTGAAGAACAGCGTTAATCTCAACATAGAGTGCATCAACCGCCTGGTCAACCTCGGTATGTTGGACAACACTAGACCAATCCAAGCTCAACAAATCCGCATATAATTGTGGAAAGTTGGCTTTGCGAAAATCCCACTGTAAAGTGACTGGTGTATTCGTCGCAGTAGGCGAGTCATTGGAAAGAACAGAAATCCTGTCGTGTGGATATAAAAGTTTCACTTCCAGTGATGGGTGGTACAAATCAATGGGAACCAACGAATCAACTTTCCCAACTGAAACAATGTCAGGTCTTCTATTCGTAAGCACCAAGTCCAGAATGCCTCCATATACATTACAAACATTATTAATTTGACTAACTCTACAAAATTCAAGAAAATTATCAAATTGTAATTTTACATTATTAGAAAATGAATTTAAATTAAAATCACCAATTACTATACAATCCATACAGGGAAACTTGCAAATCGCATTTTCGATACATGTTAATATATTATTATATTGTTCTTCGTTATAACTAGGTGGTATATAAGCAACACAAATCAACAGTTTGACACCTTTGCAAGATACAGTGGCAAATAGCAGTTCCTTGTCTTCCGTTAAACCGTCGATATCAGTAACGGAATGTACTTTATACTTCTATTTTACTGCTAATAAAATGCCACCCCATCCAACATTATTTTTCCTGTCTTTCCGTAGAACAATATAATCAGACGGAAATAATTCACTATTAAAAACAGAATCAGTAAGAAAGGTTTCTGTTAATGCTATAAAATCATAATTGCATGTAAGTAGATTATTATAAAACGCATGAGTTTTACTTCTTAAGCCCCTTACATTCTGGTAGTACATATATGCAGTTTTCTTTTTGTTATGACACCTCTTTATTTTTGGCTCGAAAATTCTGTCTCCATGGCTTAATACATATGTCTTCTACCCAATTCTCCGATGACATCACGGTGTTCGCCAGCTTGGGTGGAACACCAAGCTTAAATGAAGCATAATGGCCGCGAGGCTTGAACAGTACACAAATCACCTGAGCAAATTTTATTTAAATGAGATCTAACTTGTTCTTCAGTAGTACCGACCTTGACGTAAAACAAATGCAGGTATCTTATCCTAGTAGAAGCTTTGTAGAAGACATGTGCTATATAAGACTGCTTCTTGCCTAATTTCACGATTCTAGGACAACTTAGCCTTTAGGTTTTGATTCCCTTGTGAAATCACCAAAGTGAAAACATGCGACGTAAACGGTATCTTTTGATCGTTTTGACTTACTCGTACAGGGCGTGTATTATGATATGACATCTTAATTCCAGCCAGTTTTTTGAATTGCTATTAGTTAGTGCCTTTCTTTTACTCATTATACAAAGAGAAAGAAATGGTATTATAACAAATTAGAAAACTGCCTAGAAGTAAGACGTCATAAAACACCTCCAGGTATGTTATTTTGATAGCTGAAAGAGACCGTAAGCCCGTATATTTGTATTAATTTCAGTTTGATATACAGGGTGTAAAAATACCGGTACCGAAGCCGAAATCCACGTATTGCTCCCATCATCACTATAGTTTTTGTCTTCTAGACCATGGTTGTAAACTAATACCTACATGCCGAGATATTAAGGTTAAAGTAACAATTTTTTTTGAGATTTTGATACAAAACTGTTCGAAATGTATTTTGATAATTTTCGTCCAAAGAAACATCTACGAATCTGTATTTCTTTAAAAAAAAAGAGTTCGGTGTAGATTTTTGCAGTTTATGAGTAACAAACCAGACAAGTTTGGAATCAAGTTTTGGCTTTGCGTTGATGTTGATTCAAAGTACTTGTGTAATGGTTTCCCATATTTAGGAAGAGATGAAAGCCGTCCACAAAATCAAAGTTTAGGCGAGTGCGTTGTATTGCGACTAATGGACCCATACTTGAATACTGGTCGAAATATAACAACTGATAATTTTTTCACCAGTGTAAGTTTAGCTAAAAAGCTAATTGAAAAACGTACATCAATAGTTGGTACGGTAAACAAAACACGAAGAGATATTCCAGCTACTATAAAAAATGCATCCCTTAGTTTATATGAAACACATATTCACAACTCTGAAACCTGCACACTTACAGTTTATCAAGGAAAACCTTCAAAATCAGTTATGATTCTAAGTTCACTTCACTCTAATGTATTTGTTGATCCAGAAGAAGCAAAAAAGAAGCCGAACACGATGAAGTTTTACAATGCTACGAAATTTGGAGTAGACGTTATTGATCAAATGGCCAAGAAATATAGTGTCAAAGCACCTTCTCGTCGTTGGCCCGTGCAAGTGTTTTATAATATTTTGGATTTGGCAGCAATTAATTCTTGGATTTTGTACAAAAAACTATCCGAGAAAAAAATCAGTAGAAAAAAGTTCATTCTTGACTTGGCAAGGGAGTTAGTCGGCCAAGATACCCACTCCCTGATGACACCATCTACTTCACAGCCCGATAATAGCATACCCCCAGAGCCTGAAGAAGAACGTAGTGGAAAGAGAAAATGGTGTTACGTGCAAAAATGCAGGAACAAAACCAATAAATCTTATATTAGTTGTAAAAAGCCTTTGTGTGGCTCTTGTAATGTAAACAAGGAGCTAAAATGTCAAAAATGTGCCTAATATTTTCATTTTTTTATCACGTAATAGATGTTTAATTACTATTAAGTTCTTTTATTTACTATTAGATGTTAATCAATAAAACTTAAAACCATAATACACGAATAAAACATTACAACCCATGAATGAGTCATTTGACCCCACTTAGTCTTTATAGGTAGTTCAAAATTTCGGTCTTGCTAGTGTTAAGCCTAAAAATTAATGTCGTTTCACATCATTGATTTTTCGTTATATTGCTTTATTTAATGGTCTGAATGCGTAGATGCGGACTTCGGTATACTTACGTCTTTTTACACCCTGTATATCGACGTGTTTCCGAGAAAAAGGGTCTTGACAGAGAGATGAACGGACAGACTGATAGACGATCAGACGGACAGACGGACAACAAAGTGATCCTACAAGGGTTTCGTTTATTTCTTTAACCCTGAAACAAGATACAGTTTTTAGAATCCTAAAAACTAGATACAGCTTTTAGAGCCCTAAAAACTAGATACAGTTTTTAGAATCCTAAAAACTTGATACGGTTTTTAGAAGCCTAAAAACTAGATACAGTCGGACCTCTTCCGTTAAGCAACTTCAAAAAGGAGGAGGTTCTGTGTACGTAAACATTCGACTGTATATCTCTTTGTTTTATTCCGTATTCATCATCATCATCGATTTCGTCGCCAATTCAGGACCAATATCCGATATCCTACACAATTATGCCTGTTTGCCAGTGCCATGTTATAATAATATTGATAAATAATGTTAAAAATAGTCATATATTCCATTTTGAACGCTAATTAGGAATAAAAGTGTAGTTTGTAACATTTACATCTGAATTCTTTATTTTAAATCGACAATTAATATTTTACGCTACCTACGCACCGCACCGTATAACCACACGTTTTATTTAACACTACACACTTCACGTTATCATAAAACAATTTATCTGTCAACATCAAAACGTAATTATAAAAATGACGCACAGTATAATCTCTTCGGCATGTTTCCTACAACATTGATACTGCTATCGCAAAATACCAAATAAAATGACTAGGTGGTTACATAAAATCTTAGGTATTATTTACATTAAGATTTCCAATTATGACACGAGTTACGACAGTTTTGAATGGATTTTTTTATACTACGAACTTAGTAAACCAGCAGGGCCGCCCCCTAACCGTGACGCTCAAAACAATATTATAACCGCACTGAGAGCGGGATTACGCTATACGAAGCAAGAGCGGTGTCTCTGTGTCAATATTTTATATTGTTTATAAGGCTTTGTCAAACAGCGAGCGTGGCTGGGCTCGACGCTATAGCGTGGCGTGTCCTTGGCGTGCAACCTTACTATGAAAACGCTAGCGCCGACGTCACCCTGAGAGCGGGGCTCAGGGTGACGTTGGCGCTAGCCAGCGCTAGCTAGCTAGCGTGTTTGGTGTGACGACTTTTATATATTCTCATAGTAAGGTAGCATGCCAAGGACACGCCACGCTAGCGTCGAGCCCAGCCACGCTCGCTGTTTGACAAAGCCTTTAACCTTGCTATAACCGATCATGGCCCCAAGCTGCCAACCTGAAGATAATGTGGCTACATTCGCCTATAGAACTTGTACATGTGGCTTCTGTAAGATGTGCAAGTCCACATCTCCCCAATATACGTTGCCAACTCGTGACAAAAGTTGTCAAGTGACAGTACCCAGTAATTTCAATGCTTGTCTCACCTCACAAACCAGACCACAGCGGTGCAAGCACCGCTACTTGGCGGCAGAAATAGACAAGGTAGAGACAGTGGCATAGCTAGCTCTGTGGGGCCCTGTATCATACATTTTTCTGGGGCCCTTCTATACGACTGCAGTGGAGTCTTTATTCCGGTTCGTATAAAAATATGAATCATTTGTAAAAAAAATAATCTTCATTTTTTCTAGATAATAAAATAATTTCAACAACAAGTTTAAAATTTAAGTGATTTCTTTTTAGTTTTTCAATTGATTCTATTCGTTAGTAGCGAAGGCTGTTGTAAGGTAATTTTACATAATTAACAAAAATACGACCAGCCTCAAAACTGCTGACCTCAAAATATGGAATTCGTTGACTTTTTTAAGCGAAAGATATTTCTATTTTATTATTTGAATAAGAAAGTAAGAATTAGAAAGGAAAATAAGAAAGTGGGGAGTAAAGTAAAAGTTCGATGGTAATGAAAATACAAAATGCAGCGAAAAGAAAAAAAGCTCTTTAAGAATTCCCAAATTTTTGCTCACCGTCAGCGGCCCCTTAAATGTACGGGGCCCCGTATAGTTGATGCGGCTGTAGCAGCGGTAACTACGCCCCTGGATAGAGGCATCCGCGCAAACGTGTTAGATACTACAAACACTCCCTTTGCCAGCGCTTAGCAGGTAACGTGGTATTTTTCGCGCAGATGTTTAATCCTTGTTTTTACTACCGTGATAACAAATTTACAATTTTACATGTCAGTGAGCAAGAATTAAGTCCGGGATCTGTGTAAAAACTATCAGTTTTTGAAAAAAAGCTCGCTAACCCTTGTCATGCGCTCACGTCTCTCAAGGTTTTCAAGTCTTCTCTCCATCATGACCAGCTTTCCATTGAAGTCGGTAGCGATGCATTTGCAGAGGTCCAGGGACTCTCCAAATATCCGCATCTTGCATTTCAGGTCTTCGAAGTCCGTACGAAATCTAGAATAGAAATGTCGTACATTTTACATACTTTACCTTATTACACTGCATATTTTTCATGATTTGTTTACTCTTATTGGGTATAATGACTGTGATTATGGAAAATTATCTACTGGATAATTTCTTAGAATTGTACTTTTGGATTTTTTTTATTTTTAACCGATTTCAAAAAGGACCAATCCGCAATGGGCCAGCGTGGTTAACTAAGGCCTAAACACCAGGGTACCAACTTAGGGTAGGCTCGAGCCCTCGGTGGGGACACATATGAGCTGCGATGATGATGACTGAGACTCCGCTATTTGTGGGTTGATTTTCAAAATTATTTTTGTAATCGAGGGAGTATACTCCTGAGGTGGTCCTATTGTCACCAATTCATGATTATTCATGCTACAGCTTCTTGTTAAGTTAACAATGATGAACGTTGTTATCGTTCAGCTATCCATGACCTGTAAAAGTGAATAAAATTAATGAAAAAATGTTCGTCTCGGTCGGGATTTGAACCGGCGCGGCGTCTTCAACATAGGTACCGTGTTGACGCCTTGACCAACTAGGCCACCGAGGTCTGGTTCACAGAAGACAGAAAGTGGTTTCTGGTATTCTGTGGTCAGATTGGTACTAGCACAGTCTAAATATTTTCGATGTGATACTTATGTACCTAGCAATAGATGAAGTTAATGACACGTCTGATGCCGATGAGACCCTGTAGGAAGTCACCGGGGTCATGTTATGTCTTGACAGCGTTCTTCCGTGTTCTTCAGTAGACGGAATGTTATCTTGACTGCTCGCTGATGGAGCTGGGATAAGGATTTTGGCTCTTGGATTGAAAATATTGTTGCGTTTCATGTTGAACACTGTAATTTTGAATTTTGACTGATGTCAGTGATTTGAAGTTATGCTTTTTAATTTTTTGCTTTGCCTATTTAAGTCGGCTACGTTTGGCCCACTCAGCCGTAGCTTACCTTTGTCTTTGACTATTGGGAAGGGTATTTTTTTTTGTGGGTTCATGTGTAAAATCATTACCCTATTGTTTATTAGTTTGTGCCTATTACGAGTATATAGCCCGGTGGCTGTTGAGCGTGCATACCTATTGTATCTGTATTTTCATTTACATTATTTGATTAGGTGACTTCATTTATTTATAACGAAATGTCCTTTTTGGACAGTTGAGAATGTGAAAGCCATTGTTGGGTGTCGACAAACTGGTATTTCATAATACTCAACTGAAAACCAAAGGACATCAGGAAAAGTCCTTTGAAAAAAAACCCATGAATGTATAGCATTTCTATTTTTTTTCCAAAATATAGGCTTTTAATTAGTAAGTCAATAATAGTAAGTAAAATATAATAATAATAATAATAATAATAAATACTTTATTGCACACAAAAATATAGAAACAGAATTTTTTTAAATCAACACATGTACAACACAGGCGGCCTTATTGCTAAAAAGCAATCTCTTCCAGGCAACCTTGGATCAGGGAAATACAGAAAGGGAATTCAAATCGGGGATGGGTGCAGTAGTAGCTAAATATGGACAACGAAGGAGTGATTTAGCTAAAGATTTAAGGATAGGAAGTGATTTCGAACTTGATTCTTAAAGGACTCCAGTGTACGAGCTCTCTTGATACTCTCAGGGAGAGAGTTCCATAGCCGAATGGCATATGCGGGAAAAGAGTATGAAAGAAAATCAGTACTGTGGGGTGAAGAGTTAAATTAAAATTCGATCGTAAAATACGACACGAAGAAGTGGACCGAAAAGAGAACTGTGACTTTAGATATGATGGGGAAGTTGGAATATATTAAGTTTTTTACAAAGTTGTGTATTTTAAGAGTTATTTACGTTCTATTTTTTTTCTTTTGGCAACCCCAACACTATAATAACAGGAGTACACAGACGTATATACGTCTGTGTGAGATGGTGTAGCATCATCAGCATCAGAATCCGAATCGAGGAGTTTATATGGCAATTTCATTAGTTCTGCTACTCACCGCCGTGACGCTAATAACATTGCCATACAAACTCCTCGATTCGGATTTCGATTCCATTTTCGATTCTCCTGCGTGCTAGCCCCACTGGTGGGTTATTGTCTATGAAAAAATCAATCACGATCGCTTATACTTTGACAGCCATTGCGCCGTGAACATAAGACTCTGTACCGACTTCCTTTTATAAAGGAGTAATGGATGGGTCGCGACTGTCAAATTGTAAGCGATGATCGCGATAGATTTTTTCTTAGACAATAATACCCCTGATTGCTCATGGCGGCAGAAGTCTTTCTGCTCGGTTTGGTGTTGGGCTGCTGAGCCCGCCTGCCCGCCTAGCTACTATCGTTTTACTTAAGAGGACTGTGAAGTGCCAATTCATAACTCGAGTATGCACTTTCAAAAATGCAGTTTGTTGCACACTGCTTAGAGTTGAAAGTCCGAGGCAAGAGCCTACATTTCATATTGAAATATTGTTTCGGGCGATAACTGTTTTACCCCCCTAAACCTTTACGAAATGAGACATTTTTGATCTCATTAGATTCAGTATACCTTAATCTATGAGTACGTTCTGCTTTCTTTGTAATTCAGTATAATTTAGTCAAAAAAGATAAAAATGTTCGAGGTAGTTTTTAAGTCTAAAATATGGATATATATATGCTAATAATTTATATTCTGAGCAATATTACTTCAAATTCAAAACGTACAAACCTAGATCTTCATTATATCTACAACATTTCCAAAAATTATGAAAATTGGACTATGTAAAGAGGGAGAAAAGCGTTATCGCTTTTTGTATGGAAATTTACAGCTTCAGAATCCTCTTAATTTTGTCGCCATAATAACAATATTAATAGCATTGTTGTGTTCCTACTTTTAAAGGTAAGATAGTCAGTTCCGTAGCAGTTGAGGAGTCCAGGAGACCTATTTTTGAATTACGTATGCGATTTAGAAATCACCGCTGACTAAATAGCACTAAATAGTCAGCGATGACTTTGAAGTCACGAATTCCTAAACATCCTATTTTTGAAAGTCGAACGCAGAGCTGCCAACATAGATAAAGTACACACATACGTAAGGGTTCGGTTCCACGCAGAATGTAGCCGTTTTCGTTATATACCGGTTATTATACGGCTAAAAATTCATTGCAACTAGGCCAAAATATAAGAAAATACTGGTCTAAGTTTGTTTGTGACACAAATTTAAAAGATTTTAAACTTATACACGGTTATTTTTTTATCACCCTGGAAAATGTTAGGGACGCTTCAGGATACATCCAATATTATATAAAAAAAATGTAATAAAAAAAAATATAGGTATAAAAAAACTAAAAAAATCTCTAAAAATGCTGCTCTCAACTAGTGCAGCATTTTTTGTATTTCTTAAAAAAAAATAAGAAAATTAAGTGAGTTATTTTTTTTTATTTATATTTAAATCATTCTAATACCATGTCGTGAAGAGTCCCTTAAATTTTCCAGGGTGATATAAAATAACCGTGTTTATTTACTTATTTGACAAATTTTAAAAATTTTAAATCCAACTCAAAATCAACACACATCAACTTCAAACTTGTCAATATGTTCTCTAAACAAAACACAGATAACGTTTCCACAGTTATGTATGACTTGTTTACGAGTGGGTGAGGGCACTCATAATGAAATCACATCCGTGACTAAGGTAGTCACATAGGTAAGTGATATTCAAAAATAAGAATTATTGAAAATCGGTGATTATTAGTCACATCGGTGATTTCGAAGTCGCATACGTAATTCAAAAATAGCTCTCCAGGTGAAGCTCGTTTCCCCCTTCGACCTTATCGTCACTTACCATCAGGTGAGATGAGGGCCGAGAGCTTCCCTGTCCTATGTAAAAAAAAGAAAGTCGACAAAATATTACTTAGAGGTGTGGAAACAGTGCTCTCGTGAAAACCTTGAACCGCAGCGACCTATTTAATAATAAAAATATATCTTAATTGTTTCATGTTTCCTAAAACGGATAAAACCATCCGATCTAGTGTATTGAAGTGGAGTGATAAAAAATAAGTTTTAATTTAGTACAATGTAGGTAGAGTCAGTGCTGCAGGCTGCAACTATAAGAGCTGTGAATTAGTGGCGTCGCCTTAATAGAGACGATAAGAAACGTGTTAATGGATACTTCTTAGAGACATTGATCTTTAGCAAATTAAGTTCCAATTAAATTACTTATTAGCCGTAAAAAAGGCTAGATTGTAATATACTTTGGGATGTTAATAAGCTTTCCATAAAACAAAAAAAAATGTTTCATTGTGGTTTACAAATCGTACTTAGTTGTTAAAAATTACAAGGAAGAGTCTCACAATTAACCTAAATAGGCATACAATAGTTAAAACGGTTAATCTATCTATATGGATACAATAATGTCACATAAACTTTAGCGAAACGGTTATGTAGTTTACACAGACTGCTTCTGTCTTGCTTTTTTCATATAATCTCACAGTTAGCGGTACGTTAGAATAACGCAAAATCTGACCATTTTTTAGGTTTTTGAAAGTTTCTGTCTCTTTAAATTATCTATTTGAGAAAACATAGGAAATTGTTTTAAGAAAACATGGAAAACCTAGGAAAATGAGAAACCGCAGAATTTTTTCGAAAAATATTAGCCAAATTATTGATATTACTCAAATGGCCTAGATAATGTACCTACCTAATAGGTAATTCTAAATCGATAAGGAAGTTCGAAAAGAACTAAATGTATGGGAATGATTCATGAATCATGAATCATTCTCATACATTGCCGTTCGATATAGAACGTAGTACTTATAAACGAACGCGAATGTTATTTTGTTTAGGCCCCCAGGAAGGAAACAGGGAAACTACGTTTGTATGGAAAATGGTAGGTATTACGATTTATTCTGAAATACGTCTTCACTCATTTCCAATTACCAGTTTAAGTAAATACATAGAATGCTTCTAGTTTAAAAATGAATGAAATGAATACAAACTTACCGGAGGGAAACTGTACTGTACATTAAGCTCCCATTCAAGCTTTACACTTAAACTATGAACACCGCCACTATTAAGAGCGACATAAAACGGTCTATAGGTCAAGCATTATAGTTTGACAAGGAGCTTACTGTACCAGGATCGCCTGCTTGGGCAATTCCATCTTACCTATTTCTGCCGCAAGGCAGCATTGCTGTGTTTCGGTTTGAAGGGTAAGATATGGCAGTGAAATTATTGGATACCGTGACTACATCTTATGTCACCATTTGGCAACGTACACTGTGGTTCTTGTGGGGGTTACAGTTTTGCTGTGAATCTCACATGAGCCACATGTATAATTATGTAGGTGACTACTACCACTTACCATCAGGTGGGCAGTATGCTTGTTTGCCAACTTAGTTGAATAAAAAAACTGTCAAACCCCTTTCATCCTCCTGAGAGTTGAATCTCGTAAAATCCATTTATAGCTCATGTCCTATCCACAAACTACCTACCTGCCTAACATATGTCCATAGGTCAAACAGTTTTCGATTTTTCGTGTTCCCGACTTCGTTTTTATATATACTTACTTCGTTTTCAAATAGACTTTTTACAAATTGCATAGAAAGCTAATTTAAGTCGGCCAAATTTTTTACCTACCATCTTGAAAAGCTACTATGATGAGATCCTAACCACGAAAGTTCTAGGGAAATCCCTAAACATAAGCCTGTCGAACGTTTATATTAACCATTGATTAGAGGTGATGTTATTTTAACCGCCTGGATAAACTAGTTAACTAAAACCTATTTTGTGTAGACGCCAAATCAATGAGCCTTATGGCTCATTGAGTTGTGTTTGCCAGTGTAATAGTCATAGGCGTCAGTTCTATCCAGAGGTTATAGTAATATCATCCGGTCAATGGTTATTATAAAAACATTCGACAAGCCTATGTTTAGGGATTTCCCTAGAATTTTCGTGGATTGGATCTCATCACTAGATCCTGACTTGTTGAAAACGGGATCACCTTAGGAGTTGAATGCAAAAGGAAATTTTGAAAATTGATTAATCAATGATGGAGTAGCGAGGTAACATACCTACACAAAAAAAAAACAAATGTATCGAATTCAGAACCTCCTCCTTTTTTGAAGTTGGTTTAAAGTTGCATCTTACGTACATACTCCTTACGTACGTCTATATACGAGTATACCGGGTTATTTTTCCAGTAGGAGCCTTTTGTGTGCTTTTTCAGACAAGCAAAATGAACAACTTTTATTATGGGACCAAAACTTTTACTATGGGTTTTTAATTAATTATTAAATGATCAAACGAACTTACCTGAAGTGAAGTTCGATCTTAATTATCCTGTCTTCGCCGAAGAGATTTATTCCTTAACCATGTAGTAGCCCTGCTACGCGCTAACCCTATCGCACAAGTTTTAAAGTCAGAGAAAGAAAACCACTATATCTTCCTCTGTCTAATCACACCTGACAAGCCTCCGCAGTACCGACCTCATTCTTTTTAGAGAAATAGAGCAACATTGATATATAGGGGGATAAGATTCAGGGAGGGAGGGACCTTAAATCTCTTCGGCGAAGACAGGATAATTAAGATCGAACTTCACTTCAGGTAAGTTCGTTTGATCATTTAATTATCCTGTCTTCGCCTCCGAGATTTATTCCTTAACCATGTAGATGTTCAGAGAGTATAAAATCAATGTTGCGACAAAAAAAAATAAACAACATTACAGTAAAACATCAAAACATAATTATTACGTATTTCAATTTTTTTTTTTTTTTTTTTTTTTGCGCCTCTAGCAAAAATTTCAAAACAACAAAATATTGTTTCAAACAACAAAAAACTAATCAACCGACAGTATTGTTTTAAGTACTTAATAATAATTATAATTGTGACAAAGATTCAATAAAATTGGTTTCAGAACTAATATACCGGTCTGTTATAAAAATCAGCAAATACAGCTGATCTTTCCGAACATCCTGCGGTCTTTCTAATTACATCGACGTTGAGGCCAGCACGAGACGCCGCCTGATGTTGATGCGTGTCTCGCTCGCTCCGAATATTAAGATGTCAATGCCACTATCGCACATGATCTGCTTTATCCAGCGCCCAATGGGTTGAGATGAAGCAGGTCTACATGGTTTCTTATGTGTGAGGATCAGGTTTGTTCTGAATCTGAGCGAATTGAAGATGATACAGCAATATATCTTAACTTAATACCACTGATGCTGGACAAATACCGGGATATTAAAGGGATAAAAAAAGTAAGTTTAAAACCGGTTGAGCTTTGCCAATTGCTTATGTTTTAATTAAATTTGTAAGTGTTATAATTACTCGATCTTCATATGCTTTATTAATATTTCGTATTTTTGTTAGAGAAATTGTGTGCGTCCTTGGTCCAGCTAATAACATGACTGACTTCTTACTCATTTTTTCAAGATTAATTGTATAATTCTCAAATCGTTTAATAGTCTAATACTATAATACCAGGGGGCTACTGCCTAACTAATAACGATCACTTGCTATCGTGACATTAGAACAATAGTTCTACCTAAACTTCAAAATTTCAAAACACATTAACAGAAATTCCAACAAAAATGTAGTATTTACATTTAAAAAAATCTGTTGTATTCTTTTTACAAAATTCTCACCATATCTTTAGTACTTTATACTAGAATTATATTATGACCCGGTGTTATGTGATATCGAAGATAACAACATCTAAGGCTGTTTCTGGCACGTCATGAAAGCTTTCCCGGAAAATACACACGCTGGCAGGGAAAGGTGACGGCGCGAATGGTGAACCATCCTGAAAGGAAGTAAGTAGATCTTTCTTGGAGGAAATATCACAATCTCTGTGACACCCAGGGATATGAAAAGGGGATACCATGGTTAAGAGGGCTATAGTTGAACAACGATAATTCCGGTGGCTTAATCAGTAACTATTTTGTTTATAGTTTTAAAAATTAGTGCAAACGGTGTTATAGCGTAAAAATAAAATTGCGACTAATCTACTGTTTAAACGCGTCAATATCATAGGCAAAGGGATCCCTTTTCCATGAAATATACGCGGGACATTTGCAATAAGTCAATAGATGGTTCACCAAAAAAATGTTTGCAAGACGAGATGCAAATAAGTCAATAGATGGTTCACCAAAAAAATGTTTTATTTTCAAAAGTTGTCTGATACCCAACTGCCACTCTGTGTCGAAGTTTATTTTTCTCGATTCACTGTTAGCTTCTATATTTAACGAGTAACGAATATAAGACGCGAAAATAAATATACCTACTTTTCTCACACCAGTCCCAAATCATTTTAGTAACTTGACTTAAGTGTTGGTATTACACTCTCCCCTTTCGATTTATATAGAATATGGCAGTGGTGTTATCGACACTTAAAAGACTACCACAATTAGCGACATTTTTAGCAAATGAAATTAGCCCACAATATACAGCGAGTAGTTCCAGTCAGTTTATATGATTGGTTCGCTCGACGTTGGTCCAGAAACCACCAGTCTTTTCGTTGGAACAAGCTGCACCCTAGCCTGCTGTCGAAACGTCCGTAAAAATTCCGAAATTGTACCTATGACTTTTTATTCAATTGACTGCCAATGGAATATTGATCTGCCACCAATGGAGATCATCATATTATTATAAAATATCTGTAATTGTAATAAAAACGTCGTAATTGTTAGTATTTCTAAGAAGAGCACTTTTAGTGATTTTGTGTGTATATACTACCCATATACTACAGCCGACATGCTGCCGTAGAAAACGTTCAAAGAACCTTATTCGAATTCTGTTAGATTTAAATATATTTTTTATGTGTATAATAAATTTTTGTGGCTTGAATCTGGTAATTGTATGTTATTTTATTAGAGTTTAAAATAAAACCTAAAAATTTACAAAGCTTTTCTGGTATTAGACTAGTTTTTTTTTTTTTTTAAATTAATAACTAACCCTAATCGTGTCAGACATTAAATAGTTCTTTTTGTGTTCTCTAGGTACTCTCCAGCAGAGTTTGCTAAACACAACATATCATAGATATCTCACTGATAGCAGACCATAAGATCTTAAATGAGTAAGAGCTGGCTGTAATATTTTGTGAAATATATCGCGCGGAACATAGGCTAAACGGGAGTGCTAGAAACTCGTACAAAATATCATGAAAATAAAAGCGTAAACATGTTTTTTTTTTTTTTTTTTTTTTTTTTGATTTGTGAATCGGCAGCAAAAATTAAGCTTCCTAAATATCAATATTAATCACGTATCAGTCTTCGATCATAAATCGAGTAGCCGTTCTGATATCTTCCATTTTGAAATGAGATACCTACTTCGACTTCGAATTCAGATTTTTAGATTTAATATATATAGAGCACACGCTTTTAGGAATAACGAAGATATCATAAACGAATTGTTTTGCTGTCGGGTTACATCTCCTAATAGCTTTTATTTCTAATAAATGATTTAATTCGAGAGAAATTGCTATTCACTAACTTTTTGAAAAAGAACGCCGCGCACGGCTGTATGGTATTTGATAAGGTTCCTCAATAAATGAAATCCTGGACACATTGTCTAATATAAACCTATCGCTAGTGATAGTTCACCACTCATTGACTAAATTAATATTTTAAGCGGCCGGCATGTACTTGCGGCTGCGCGCTCAGGTAGCGCGATTGTTCGATGACCGTTGTGATGCGACGCGACTGGCTGGTGCCTCGGCGGTGCCAGCGGCAGCGGCGGCGGCGGCGGGGCTGGCAGGCGACAAGCTGGCAGCGGTGCGAACGCGGCTGCTCGCCGTCGATTCGCTTGTTAGTATGACGTCTTTGACTGTCCCGGCCCACCGGCTCGATGAGGGTAGGATTGGCCGCTGCTTTGCTGTCGCGTTCGGGACGATGAGCCTTTCAAGTTTAAATGACTCTTAGATGAAATTGGTGTCTGCATCGTTCAACGTAACTACATCTGGAATATTAAGATTTTTCTTTAAAAGACACGATTGTGCCCTTCCCAGTGCTGAAAGTGCTTTACCGAGTTGATTCTGTTGTCTACCAACATAGCACTTACTTCCGAATTAGAGTTCGGCCCTTCGCCATAGGTACTATAGTATACAGTTTTTTTTTTTTTTTTTAATGCTCGTCTTTGGTCACTTTTGGAAACCGTTTTGCAATAGGACTTGAAACCTGGCCGCTACATTGGTTTGTAAGTCATCAGTTATCACCATATTGGTTTGTATGTGAAAGATACTAATAAATATTTAATGAGAATTTAGGCAACACAAAAAATATTTTTAAATAATTCCGATGAATGCAACGGAAATTTTTAAAACAGCGGGGAAAAAAGGACAGCCCCTATATTTTCCATTAAGTACACTCGTTGAATGCAACGAGAACATAATAACAATATGATCCGAAGAATACAACGGACATAAAAGTGATTTCCGATGAATGCAACGGAAATTTTTAGGCAGCGGGGAAAAAAGGATACCCACATTTTCCATTACCAGTATTACTGCACGTGGTCGCGCCGCGCGCGTACTCGGCGGCCCAGGCGAGCGGTGTCCACCCGCTTACTCGTTCAATACAACGAGAACATAATAAAATATTATCCGAAGAATACAACGGACATAAAAATGATTCCTCGTTCAATACAACGAGAACATAATAAAATATTATCCGAAGAATACAACGGACATAAAAATGATTCCCGATGAATGCAACGGGAATGTAAAAAAGTATTCTTCTGGTTGCACATCATTTTCGCCATCATCTGAGTACAAAATGTGCCTCCGGCTTGCCCCTACGTTTTTCCGAATTCAGTTTTTCTTCGTATCTCTTCATCTTCCTTAGCCATCTATCTTCTTCGGGTTCACTGTGTTTTCGTTTAGGCATACTTAACAAATAAGCAAATAACCGTAAATTTATACCTTTTTTTTTTTACGTAGGTTACCTACACTCATGCACAAATTATATTACTGTTACACTCGTGCGAGCGCCGCGCGCGCACGGACAAGAATGAGGTCGGTACTGCGGAGGCTTGTCAGGTGTGATTAGACAGAGGAAGATATAGTGGTTTTCTTTCTCTGACTTTAAAACTTGTGCGATAGGGTTAGCACGTAGCAGGGCTACTACATGGTTAAGGAATAAATCTCGGAGGCGAAGACAGGATAATGATAAATTAAAGACGTTTCTACAAAAAAAAGATCAGTCAAGAACTCAATAGATACAGATTCAATTGCTCAATTCCGAATTATTGCCAAAAGTGGCCACTTTTAGCAATAATTCGAATTATGATTATTCCTATACATTTTATCTATGCCTGAATAGCTCAAAAAATCTGAAATATCTGTATTGAGTTCTATTTTTTGTAGAAACATCTTTAATTTATCATAATTAATTAAAAACGAATGGCGGCGCTAGTAGTAGGTACTGTGTCCCCTTAAGAGCATGTTATCTTAAATATCTCATGGTAGCTCATTTTCGACCCTTAGGTACATTATAGGGGTTAATTTGTTGCTAATGGCCTCAAAAATAATTTCACCGATGTATTTTGTTTTGTTCTCCTTTTAATATGTTTTTAACCAACTTCAAAAAAGGAGGAGGTTCTCAATTCGATGCGTATGTTTTTTTTGTGTGTATGTTACGCGATTACGCCGCCAGACGACACGGTTAGCGCAGAGGTCGAGTGATCGCCTACTGCGCAACGGGTTGCGGGTTCGATTCCCGCACGGGACAGATGTTTTGTATGGCCTACAGAAGTTTGTTCCGGTCTGGGCGTATGTGCATGTGATATTCTATGTTTGTAACTGCACCCACGATACAGGAGAAAATCCTAGTGTGGGGCGACGTTTTTTTTTTAAAAAAAATAAGAATTAATTGTTGACCGATTTTCAAAATTCTTTTTGTATTCGATAGAGTATACTCCAAGGGTGGTCCTATGGTTACCAAAGTTAGGATCTGATGATGGGATCCCATGAAAATCGAGGAAAACCCTTAAATTTTAAGATGTGTCCAACGTGTTTTGTGTGTATGTTACGCGATTACTCCGCCAATTGTGGACCGATTTTCAAAATTCCTTTTGTATTCGATAAAGTATACTCCTAGGGTGGTCCCAAGGTCACCAAAGTTAGGATCTGATGATGGGATCCCATGAAAATGGAGTGAAACGCTAATAAAATACCAGCTTAGAGTTTCTTTTTTCACTAAAATGATTTCATTCACTAAAAAGTTAAAAATAAAAAAATATTTTACAAAAAATAAGAACCGACTTCTAAAACACTGAAAAGTTAAAAATAATATAAGAATAGGTACAGACAACATCACACTTCTATATTGAAGTCGGTGATAAATTTTAAGACTTTCTAGGAAATCATCGTTTGGCACCGACTTCAATATAGAAGTGTGAAGTTGTCTGTATTATTTTTAACTTTTCAGTGTTTTTGAAGTCGGTTTTTATTTTTTGTAAAATATTTTATTTCGTATATTTTTAACCGACTTCAAAAAAGGAGGAGTTTCTATGTTCGACTCTATTTTTTTTGTATGTTATTGTTCACCGATTACTCGGTTATTAATTGCTGGCCGATTTTCAAAATTTCTATACTCTCGAAATTTCTATACTTTCTATAACGAATATACTCTCGAAGTGGTCCCAATTGTCATCAAGTCATGACTTGATGATGGGATTCCAGGAAAATCGATGGAAGCCCTTAAATTTCATAGGCAGGACCAACCTGTTTCATGTTTTTTCTGAAGATATTCAGGCAATTGCACTTGGTAATCATCATATCATGTTTCTGAGCTGATGATGGAAGGTTTCGGGTAGGTTAGGAGTTCGGGATTAATTCTTTCAATACTGTTTATAGCGAAACATGTTTTATTAACCGACTTTTAAAAAAAAGGAGGAGGTTATCAATCGACCCGTATGTTGTTTTTTTTGTGTGTATGTTACGCGATTACGCCATCAATTGTGGACCGATTTTCAAAATTCTTCTTGTATTCGGTAGAGTATACTCCTGGGGTGGTCCCAAGATCACCAAAGTCAGGATCTGATGATAGGATCCCATGAAAATCGAGGTAAACCCTTAAAGTTTATAGGTACGTCCAACGTGTTTCATGTTTGTTCCGAAGCTATTCAGGTATTTGCGTCTGGTATAGTCATAAACCGAGCTAATGATGGAAGGATCCTTAGGAGTTAGAGCTTAGTTTTTATACAATAGGCACCTATTATCAAGGTAATTTAATAACAGCAGTGAGCTGTTATCAAATTACCTTGATAATAAAAACTAATTAACAATTTTTGGTATAAAATCGGTCTGCCTTCGAAGTCTATGGAAAGAAAAGAAGGGGTCCAAGTAGGTACCTATAGATCACTTAGACGGCATATTGGAGCAAAAAATAAATATTAATTTCTTTCTTCAACTTATAACTTTTGCTGCAATCATTCTTTAGCATAAAACTATATTACATAGCACAAGAAATACGAATTTATTCAATAGATTTTAAGAGCACAGGCATACGGCCTATGATTGTGATCCAAAGTAAAACCTACTACTTCAAAAACACCGAAAAGTTAAAAATAATATAAGAATTGGTACAGACAACATCACATTTCTATATTGAAGTCGGTGCCAAACGATGATGTAGAAAGTCTTAAGTTTTGCATTGGCTCAAATTCCAATACGCATTTATTATTATTAACTATGTTTCGCCTTAAAAGACTTTAACGCTTTCTTAGTTATATCTATACTAATACAAACTTCCAACCCCCGTTTTACCCCTTAGGGATGGAGTTTCGTAAAATCCGTTTTTAGCGGATGTCTACACCCTAAAAGGAACCTACCTGCCAAATTTTAAGTTTGTAGGTGTTATATAGTTTCTGAGATTTCGTGATTAATCAGTGAGTGGTATTTCACTTTTATATACAGGATGTAACTGAACACCCCAATAACATTTAAGGGTATGTATCCATCAGAAGTAGAGATTCTGTAGGAAAAATATTAGGGCTAACAAACTTACTTTTTTTCCATACAAACTAAATAAATTATTTTTTGGTATTAAGTGCCGACAACCCTACGTAAGCGTACGAGGAATACTACGCTCACGTCTGTCACGTGTCATTTTGTGTTTAAATTTCTTTTGTGTTAAGAGCTGATTATGGTTGTCACTTGAAAGTTTTTGCTTTCAGTTTAAAATCAAATAACTCAGAAAGTATTGGAGTTCCAGGTCTCAGACAAGTACAAAGGTCCATTTAGCATTTAACTTATATGCCCCTTAAATGTTATTGGGGTGTTCAGTTACACCCGGTATATAGATCTACAAAAAATAAAACCGACTTCAAAAACACCAAAATGTGATAATGTAAGAATACATGCATCATCACAGTTTTATATTGAAGTCGGTGCCAAACAATGATCACCTGGACTGGAGAACAATTAATGTAGTTAGTTAAAATTTAGCACCAACTTCAATATAAAACTGTGATGTTGCATGTATTCTTCTATTATTTATGACTTTTTGGTGTTTCGTTACAAAATATATAATAGGCTAATCAAAAAAGAAAGACCTATTTGAAATTGTCGTCTCGACTGCTCCCGAGCAGTAATACTAGCGACTTTCTTTTAAGAAATGGCGGAGCTGGACTGGACATTTCCCTTTGTTCGCATAAGGACAGATTCTCAAAAAGAATTCTTATATGTTCCAATTGGCTGAACTGTAATTACCGCTCGAGAAAAAACTCGAACGAATTTTTTAATCAGCCCCCTGTTCGAAAACTTTTTAACTATACTAGATACTTGGACACAACGTATTAACACAGTCGTAGTCTAAGCAAGTTACCAAACTAAGTGCGGTAAGATAACTAAAATATGCGTATAGGTAAAATAAATAAAACAATCTTTAAATACCTCCATTTTATATGTTTATTTAATTTAATACTAATTACAACAATGTATTACAGTGCGTTCGATATTGTCGTTGCTATTATTCGCTATAAAAATATGTAATTAAAAATATTGTGTCAATAAAAGGTCACATTATTAAACTTGAATCTTGCTGAAATCAACTGATATTGTCAATTTAACTGCTATTAATTTTCTTAAATATAAATTCACTACCTTAGAGTAAATAATAAGTACAATAACATAATAAAATAAATTTATTGAATGCAATGATGATACAAACTGACTTTTTTTAATAATAAAAAGATTTCGAAAGGGCAGTTCGTAAATTTGAATGTTGGCAGCCGAATAGCAGAATGTATTTCCGCTTTTTCGGTAAAAGTAAAGCTTAAGTTTTATGTAGCCTATGTATTTACAATTTATATAAACATAAATAAGATAATATTTTTAAATGATTCGTCACAAATGTTTTCGTTTTCGGTAACGTCCATTAGGAACTAGCATTCAGCTTTGTACTGTAAGTATTTATAGAGTTTCGGGATCATTACAATTTATTATTATTTTTATGGCACGTTTACTCCATTTGTTACCAATTCAATATTTGTCTCTGAGAACACATCTATCAATAGAGTATTTGACGCAATGATATACTAAGTAAGTACTTACAATATCAATGATTTGACGACGACTTTTTTCTTGACATGATTTTTAATGTCTTTGAAATTTTATAATTGCGTTGTTAAAAACTACTTGATTTTCGTTTAATAGATAAATTGAAAATTTAGCGACAAAATTTAAGAAAGTCTTTATATTTTAATAATAATTTAAGCTTTTGGAATTCTTGCCAGCATACAACACAATTTAATGGTATTAACACTGAAAAAATATTTCAGCTTTAATTATTAAATGGTGAATAGTCAAATACTCTACAGCCAAGATGCTATAAGTTATTAATTTAATTAAATTTAATTATAACGCTCATTTCTTTCCCTTTTCGAGACATTTGCATTGCGCATTGTGTTTATGAAGGCCGGTAATATCTGTGAAGTCTGGGTTGAAAGTAACTCCTGGCGCTATGTATTGAGGGTTAGTACCACTGCCAGAAGTTTCGTATGTGACGATCTGTGGCTTCGTTGTGTACGCCACCAATTTGGGTTTGGTCGTGTAAGTCACAATTTTGGGTTTTGTTGTGAACGTGAAGTATTCTGGCTTCGTCGTAAACGTGACGATCTCTGGCTTGGTCGTGTATGTGATGATTTCTGGCTTTGTGGTGTATGTGAAGATTTTTGGCTCGCTTTGGAACACTTTCTTTTCAGAGTACGAAGCTGAGAAGGTATTCGATACGGGGCCCTTGATTTCAGCACCGAAGGTGCCACTGGCTTGGTTGGATGATTCCGCAAATTTGTTGGTTCCGAACTGACTAAAACCGAATTGCTCTTGACCCTTGAAGCCTTTGACTCCCGATACAGCTGAACCTATTGAACCAGTCACTCCCTTCACTCCAATTTGACCTTTAACGCCCTGGGTATAGGCGTTGCCGCCTTTGGCAGCTGCGTTGAGCTCACTGGAGTATCGGCTCTGCGTGATCTTGGTTCCGACTGTGTATTTGGCGAACCTCACGCTTTCTATGATTCCGATCGCCCATTGATACCATTCCAAGTCGAATTTGTAGAACGCTGCGAGCTGGTTGCCTGTCTGGCAGCCTAGAATTAAAAAATAGGAATTAGAATTCCATTTTAATAGGAAAGAACCTTTCATTATATTTGTTTTATTTGTACCTACTGCTGATGAGTTATAATTATTGTTGATTTCGTAATAAACGAATAGGACATTAAACAATATCTTTTTTCTGTTATGTCGATTTTTTCTGTTATGTTAGTTTCCAGACTTAATTTATGAAATGAGTCTTTTTAAGAAAAGGTATGTCTATTTTGTAGTAAATCATTTTCGGAACAAGTCTCTCAAAACATGAGAGGACCTAAGTTATTTCATAATTTTTTAGGAGATTTAAGATGTAGTTATTGATTTACTATACTACGGAAATATGCTTCATATACCTGAATCCCAAGAGTAGACGCCTCGCAAGACGTAGTGCTGGTTGTCCGTGGTGCAGGCCAAAGCGCTTCCAATATCAACCTGCGAAAGAATTATTTGCGATTAAGACATTTTGATCTCACAATACCTCAATAGAAGTTTTATTCTATATATTTTAACATGTATACAGGATGTAACTGAACACCCCAATAACATTTAAGGGCATGTGTCCATCAGAAGTAGAGATTCTGTAGGAAAAATATTAGGGCTAACAAACCTACTTTTTTTTCCATACAAACTAATTAAATAATTTTTTGATATTAAGTGCCGACAGCCCTACGTAAGCGTACGAGGAATACTACGCTCACGTCATACAAAGTAAATAAATAATTTTTTGGTATAAAGTGCCGACAGCCCTACGTAAGCGTACGAGGAATACCATGCTCACGTCTGTCACGTGTCTTGTTGTGTTTAATTTTTTTTTGCGTTAATAGCTAATTATGGTTGTCACTTGAAAGTTTTTGCTTTCAGTTAACAATCAAATAACTTTGAAAGTATTGGGGTTCCAGGTCTCAGACAAGCACCGAAGGTCTATTTAGTATCTAACTTATATGCCCCTTAAATGTTATTGGGGTGTTCAGTTACACCCGGTATACTAGTGTCAACTGTCTACAAAAGTTTTCTCAGAAAAAGCTGGTTTTCAAAATAGAGACAATCCTATCACTTTTTATATCCACGTCCCCGTTGGTTATGATAAGGCCTTTTTGGTTTAAGGAAGTCTTTCATTATCATTTCTTTCACCACAGTCTCACGCTGGGTATGCTAGGGGCTGATGAAAGCCTTGAAATGTTTTAAGTGGTCTAGAGTCTAGACCAATTTGGTAAAAATCTCAAGATGATGAAATACGGGAGACTGTACCAGGGTAATAAGGGAGACTCTGTACCAGGGTAATAAGGGAGACTCTGTACCAGGGTCGTGTGCTTGGGTACCTCCGTTATACCTATTTCTGCCGCCAAGCAGCAGTGCTTGCATTGCTGTGTTCTGGTGTGAAGGGTAAGATATGGCAGTGAAATTACTGGGAACCGTGACTTTACATCTTGTCACAAATTGGCAACGTACACTGCGGTATTGTGAGGGTTGCAATTTTGCTGCGAATCTCATAAGGGCCACGTGTATTATAGGTGACTGTTACCACTTACCATCAGGTGGGCAGTTTGCTTGTTTGCCAATTTAGTTGTATAAAAAAATACCTTGCAGATATTGTTGACCGGGTTTAGCGGCTGTCCACACGCGCAGCTTTCCTCGTCGTACTGCTCGAGGAGGTGGGGGTAGTCGGAGGACAGCTTGGCCTGGCACTCGCCAGGGTTGATCAGCGACACGTTCAGGCTGTGCATGATGCTACCGGCGAGGTGGGCTGGGGGTGAAGGATTACGTCACTTAAGTATAAGTTGACTCGTCACCTATAATATTATTTTGTTTAAGGGCCAATACTCTTAGGTGGCGTGCTGTCACATTCTTTTCATTAAAGACCAAAAATGACAGCATACTTCTTAGGAAATTCCTAAGCCACACCTAATATAACTAAGCTAAGATAACGTTGGTGAAATTGTCCATAAGAGTTCGTAATATCAGAACCCTGTCACATTGTAGCGGGATCGATTGTCGTTTTTATTACGACAAAGTACGTGCAGCCTGGAAATTATATTGTAACATATATTTAATTGTATAAATCAGGAAGCTAAAAACTTCTAACTGTCAAAGAATATTGAACAAAAATCGCACCAAGAGTCCTAACTGTCTTGATAAATCGTGACAAGCACAATCGATCACTATTATAACATACCCAAGATTACGATTCAAATTAAACGACTGTTCAAAAACAAAACCTCCTCCGTCTTATTACAAAACAAGGACCTGAGTTAGTCCTGGTTTAAACCAGGACTAAGTTGACGCTGTCTCTATCTATGTGTATTGACACAAGTGAAAGCGCACTACATTCAAACCAAGACTAACTTTAGACCAGTAGGGTTACTCTTGAACCGAATCCTATCGATTGGTATTGAGATTGTGATTTTTCGTTCGCTTATTTTTTCGCATTGGCTCTAAATTGACTCCGTATTGTGCGGATTTTAGGTGAACCAAACTCAGTATTATTAAATTTTCTCAAAATACGGATCCAATTTGCGGATAGTGTTGTTACTCAAGCGTATGAAAAACCACAATCTCAATGACGATCCTTCGGAAATGGTTCAAGAGTAACCCTACTGAGCGTCTGTGGATAATATCGCCCTATGGCAAGCGAGCGACGATGTGGTCTGGGATGGAGCACGCTTTTCTAGTGCCAGTTCACTCTACACTTGAGTAATTCTACTGAATTACTTATGTTATTTATTTAATGTAGTAAAATATGTTTTATTCAGACGGAGATAATTTTAGTTAAATGGCCCCAGCGTTCCCACGCAATTTTCCGTCTAAATGCTTAGAAAATTCAAAATTTACACGAATCTCGCTTCATTATCGATAGTCGATACTTAAACCTAAATTCCAAGATGTTAATTACCCAAGTCTCTTGATGATACAATTGCGAGCGCAAATACGCGGTGATTTAAAAAGTGGAATTTTCTAAAAACACATAAGATATAATGTTGCAATTTTAAGCATTTAGTACGAAATTGTAATGAGGTTCATTGAAATTATGATTCGATATACAAAAAGACGTTGTTGCGGCGTCCAGCCTCCTTACTAAGACGATGACTCGACATGACATATTTTGACAGAGGTTTAAAGAAACAGACGACGCTAGACAGACAAGAGAACTAAGACATTGTATAGATGTATTTAGTTCGAATAATTTCATTTTGATAAGGTTTACGACTTTAAAATTGACATTGTATCCAAGACAATATATACATTTTAAACTAAAAAATAACACACCAATACACAAAATATAAAAATACTCAAATACTATATGTACGAAAAAAATAGTCACATTGTTATTCATTAATCTAGAAAAATATTATATAACCGCAAGAGCAAAAATTATCTCAATAAACATACAATTTAAAAAAAAAACTGTTATGATTTCATTTCACTAGAAGTCAATTACTCCTCTATTATTATTTTATATACATTATAAGTATGAGCGTTTCTTTTTAGTGCTATTTAGTTATTGACTACCTTGTGTAGCTTCCGAGTTACGGAAGATAGAGTGAACAGCCACTGACTACTTATTTTTGCTCAACAGTGTAGGCACCTAATTTAATCGAAGTTATGCCGTTTGAGGAGTACACCCGGTTGGCATTTCGTTTGAAGTCCCACGCGTTGAGAAACAACTTAGATAGCAACTTTAAGGCGAGTTTTGCATTTTGCAAAAGCTTATCTTATCTAAGGCGATCGATGGATTTTATTCGCCAACTATAAAGTTGCGTCGCGAGATTTTATCTGCGGAGGAACCGCGATCCCGTGGGAATTCTCTTTTTGGGGAAAATAGTAGTATAATAGTAGAATATGTTAGTCTGGGTCTCCAGCTTGCTCTATGTCGCGTTTTATCAAATCCGTTTTTTAGTTTTTTTCGCTTTCAAAAGCCTTTGCATTCTTCATACGCTGGACGCAATGAAAATATTAGCCTCTTGACCGCTCTACATCTTACAATAAATTGCTACTCTTTTTTAACGAAATTCTGATCGATCCATCATTAAGCGCTCCACACAGAGGCGGAAGCGAGACGGTAGCGGAACTTCCTGTTTTTGCAACATTTCTCATTGATGCTCAGCTCCTATTACTCGTAGCGTGATGTTATAATATAGACTATAGCCTTCCTCGATAAATGGACTATTCAACATAAAAAGAATATTTCAATTTGAATCAGTTGTTCCTGAAATTAGTGCGTTCAACCAAACAAATAAACTAACAAACTGAAATTTTAGCTGTAGCTGTGCCCGCGAACTACATTTCGCCTTATAAAAGACTTCAACGCGTTCTGAGTTATATCTTTTATATTTTTCCCGTTTTAGAAACATTTTTCATTGATTTTCCTCTCCTATTGGTCGTGGCGTGATATTATATAGCATAAAGCCTTCCTCGATAAATGGAATATCCAACACAAAAATAATTTTTCAATTTAGACCATTAGTTCCGAGATTTGCGCGTTCAACAAACAAATAAACAATCAAATCTTCAGCGTTATATATAATATATATATAATAATTATATTATACTAGACTAGCTTTCCGCTCGCGGCTTTACCCGCGTTATTATTGTTTTCCCGTGGGAATTTTATATTTTCCCGTAGGAAAAATAATATTGTAACCTATTATTTAGAAGACTGTTATTTATATTAGGAGCTCGGATAATAAATTTTATAGAAATTGGAGCAGATTTTAAATATTTTCCATAGACACTTTCAACCCGTATTTTGCACCCTAAGTGTATTGTAGATGTGCCGCGAACTACATTTCGCCTTATAAAAAATGTCAACGCGTTCTTAGCTATATCTTTTATATTTTTCCCGTTTTAGAAACATTTTTAATTGATTCACCTCTCCTATTGGTCGTAACGTGATATTACTATTGGTAGTAGCCTAAAGCTTTCGTCGATAAATGGACTATTCAACACAAAAATAATTTTTCAATTCGGACCAGTAGTTTCAGAGATTAGCGCGTTCAAACAGACAAACAATCAAACAAGCTTTATAATGTTAGTAAGTAATTAAGTATAGATAAGTATAGAAGTATAGATTCCCGCAATACGTAGAGAAAAGCCGTGTGTCCACCGCCGCTGTCATCGGGGTCCTATATTTGTATTATTCGCCTGCCGTCGCTATATTTCCACTGATTTTTTTTGGTTTTCGACGAAAATCAATATGATATTACAACGAATATCAAATCGACCAATCACTGCCGCACTGGGCCAGCGTGGTTGACTAACAATGCTTCTGATGCAACGCAAACTTGGAAACTAACACAAGAATACGGTCTCCAAGACCGTATTCTTGTGTTAGTCTTTAGTTTCCAAGTTTGCGAACAACCTATGTTATATACCCAAATTATGTTTCTCCGCCACTGCAGTATTTTTTATACGAATGCTACGACGATTTTTCCTGATTCGTCATATTCCTGATTAGTCATATTCGTTACTTTCCTAACTGGTCATATTCCTTACTCATTATATTCCTCACTCGTCATACCATGTACATTTGCCTGCACAAAGTTATTATAGAAATCGTCTGTGGTAAATGATAAGAACCTCTTTAGATAATTAATAGATGAGTGTAACGTGTCTATAATGAAGCTAATGTTATTATCACTTTATTATTTATATCGTGTCAATGATATTGTAATCACGGACCGTAGGTCCATTATTGTAATATAATTTTAATCGGAGAAGGCTTGTTATATTGGCCTTGCAATAATGTAATAATGGTACGGACGAGGAAATGCATTTTATCGAAAGTGAAAGAGGAAAAAAGTTGCTGTTGCATTCTGGGTATAAATACAGTATTAAAGTTATAACGAGTTTGACAAATAATTTTGCTAATGTGCCAAGGTCATACAAATTTATTTACATGGGACTCCGCCTTAATTGAATTATTGTCTAGTAACCGTAGTACAAAGTATAACTACTACGCACATGTTCGCGATGTCATTTGACTGTACAATGAATAGTGAGGAATGTGACGAATCAGGAATATGACCAGTTAGGAAAGTGTTGAATAAGGAATATGACCAATCAGGAATATGACGAATCAGGAACAAATCGCTACAACTTCCATAGTGACAACGCATAAAAATTTCCACAAAATATACAGAGTGAATATTTTACGATTAACATTGAAATAATAAATAACTAAAGAATTATAAGAGGTTGTCATAAAAAGCAATGAACAGGAAATAATGATTTGCATTAATTACCATGACGTCTTGTTAACAATGAGTTGTTGTTAAAAAGTTTGATGTATGCTGGAAAATTTGCGTTTTTAAGATCAGTGAGTTTGTTGATTTTATATAGGTATAATAAACATAGCAACATGAGTTTGATTTGATTGATTGGCAAGAATTTAATAGCGCACTATCATTCAGTAGTACATATAATTATGTAATTTTGGTGTTATATCGATACTTGAGGTTTGTAGTGACATCGTACATAAGCATTTATCACAGTTCCAGTTTACAATTTAAACACTCCTTTAGCTTCCTCAACTAGCATTAATATTTTCATACATGATCGAAGGTTAAGCGTAGGTACCTATTAACACGACCTTTCTTTAGGAAGTCTTCTATTTTTACAAGCTTTTATTTTACTTTCACCTGTTCGGATACTGTAATGAAATCTTGCAAGTTAAATTTGACCCACTTCCCGCACTCTGATTGAGCTGAAATTTTGTATGCATATGTATCGCGTGACAATGCAATATTATGAAGATATGGGGCTGATCTAATGCTAGGGCTGGAAGGTGGCCATAGGAACTCCGCAATAAAATGGCACAACCCCATCAAGTTTGGGCTCGTTTAATTGACGAGTACTAAAAGCTTGTATTTAAAAAAGTTTTTTTTATAATTTTACTTATATCCACTTGTATCCTTACCAACTTGCCCATTTGCATTCGCCTTATAGATTTCTTTTGTCAGTCATGCTTCGTCCATCCTTCCTACATGCTCAAGCCATCTGCATTCCTTTCTTGATCTTTGTCACTGCATCTTTCACACTTATCCCTTATTATCACAAACACACTATTTGGCAAGTTATCCTACTAGAGTCACTCCAGCCATTCCTCTTAAAGCTCTTATATCCACTGCGCTAATTATCCTTCCTTATTCTTTAGCTACACCCAATATTCACTCTCATACATAATCGTAGAGACCCGCCTTCATGCACAGTTATGCCTTTTTAGGGTTCCGTACATCCGAATAAAAAACGGACCCCTTATACGGAACCCTTATATGTCGGTCACAGTCAATTATCTCCGAATCTACTAGCACGATTAAGTTGAAATTCGGTACACATATCAATCTGTGACCCAAACGCAGAGGTGTGACGTGAATAGATGAAATCTGTATATGGGAGGTCAATTTTGGGGGGAAGGTGTGATTTTTTTTAAACTGCATCGTGTGACATATCGCATTAAGGGCCTTGTTGTGAAGATCTTAAATGTATTTTTTTTTGTAATTTTAAAATAAATAGCTTCCCTAAAATTTTGAAAAACATACAGAAATTAGTTTTCTACTTATAGATTATAGGAAAACCCATAAGAAATCCATGATATTAAAATAACATGGTAAATCACTCAATATTGTGCGTACCAACTTACATTTGCAGGTGGAATGCGTGGGAGAACATATTTTTCAACTCCAATGTTAATTTATCTGGTCAATGGTACGGAACCCTTCGTGCGCGTAATTACCTTTGTACCTTTGTAATTCTAATTACTAATTTGTGTTGTTGAACCACCATTTGTGCGTGAATTAAATTATTGTATTAGAAACACTAATAACAATTCTACGGTGACATAATGTAAACCTATCACATGACAACACATGGTGATATAAAAATTTACAAAATTAAAATAACAAAAATTAATAAGGTCTCTAGCAATGTAGTTACTAAGAGTCCCATTAACTTTGTTCCCCACCATTATACTTCCAGTGTCAAACTCATACTTATCCTAAGATGTTTTGAGTACTTACCCTATCTTGTTTTTATGATAACAAGTTATAACTGCCTATCTAGCATGTATGTACAAGAATCTAGCTCATCTATGATCAAGAACTCGAACAAGATAACGGATATTATGTTGATCACACAAATATTTGCATCTACCGAGATTTAAACTCAGGCTCACCTTTGGTTTCGTAGTCATAATCGCTAACCACCAGACCAGACTGCCGTACCATAGACGAATAAAAAAATAACAATATGGTATTAGTATCGATAATGTGTTTACCATTATAATACTTGTTATTTACCATTACCGTCATTACACAACGTATATATATGTAACTCTCGTCGGTCAAGCAGACCGGTTGAACAGGTAGCGTTGGCAAAACAGCTACAAAATTATGTCAAGAAAGTGCAAATGATACTATGATATGTCACCATCGGGCAATTTGATTATGCCGCTACTTGTTTGAAGTTTATTCATTTCATTTTGATTAAATTGAATTTAAGAGTCTAATTTGAAATTCAATAGGTATCTGTCAAAATAAAGGTCTGTCTTTATGTATATTATTTTTAATCGTGATATTTCTCGAATATTTATCAAAATATTTTCAAAATATACATAATAAATATCTAATACTTAACAATTCCAAAATATGTATCCATAAAATATCTCAAAAACAGCTCTTTTTTACTCGCGGCGAAGTAAGTTGGGTTTTCCGTCCTCCGATGTATTTTAGGTAATGAGATTAGCTTTTCTCCACAAGTTCTTGTTTTGGCGTTGCATAGATAAATAATTAAATTCGACAAAGGATTTTTTTTTGTTTACGTAGATCGGCTATGCTACTGATATTTACGTAATTATTGATAAAAACAAACAAAGTTATAATAACTTTACATACTATAACGACCGGTTGCACCAAATTTACGTTTTACGATTTCGTAAAAGTAACAATATAAATACGTAAGAATGTCACTATAATCTAGTTTCAATTGTAGTTTTATTTTATCCTTTGCGTTTAAAACGGTTAAATGTACGGCGCAAATCATATATTTAATAGTGAAACCACCCATTTTTACGTATTAAGTTGTTACTTTTACGAAAGCGTATAACGTAAAACTTGGTGCAACCGTCTGTAAAAATGCAAATAATATGGATAAATTAATTTAATCCTGTATATTCGCCGAACGAAAGCCGCGGTTCTTTCTCTCCCTAGTTATGTTTCTGTTTAGCAGGTAAAGCAACAGTGCACATTGTAAGTGTCACGATCTTAGAGAATGCTCTAAGGTCACGATCCATATGACCATTCTGTTAACGATTCACCACGAAAAATGGGGCGGCTTCTAGCGTCGATGTTTTAATCCAATGTTTCCAATGTCAAAATTAAACAGGTATCATTAAAATCACAAGGCAAAAGGCAGTTTAGTGACAGTTAGTTAATAAGAAATCTAGGCTACAGTTATGTCAATTTATTCATTATGAGTCCGACTAAGCATCTTTACCTTATAGAAGATCGCAGCCCTTTTTGTATTCCTGTGCATGAGTGAAGTAGCCTTTGGGAAAGAGTTACTTTGATGTTACTCTTCGAGTCAGCGGGGGGTTTTGGTAGCGAGTAAGTGACTCTAGCCGGAAGTCTATTTAGGCTACGTAAAACTTATCTCAACATCAATTGGATCTAGATGAGCTTGTTTGGCTCCCATATTGTATAAGTGTATTCCAGCCCTTTGATTGCATAGTGCAAAATCCATTACGATTGTTTTCAACTTTGACAGTCAAAGATAACGGATAATTATCCGTTACTGTTTAACAGAAGACAGTCGGCATAAAGTTTTGTTGCTATGGAGCAGAATTTTTTGTAATGTTCGTGTTGCTATGGACCATGCCACACAGAAACCGCTCGCGGATGCGGCGCGGCGCAAGTAAGTCACTTACCGCAGTTCCGCTAACGTTCCGCTTCCACCTCTGTGTGTGGAGCGCTTACACAATAAACACACAGGTTAAATTTAAATACAGGAGAGTCTCAGTATCGGTAACACAGACAATCTACGAGGACGATTTTTCTTTTATCAATTTTTTATTTCTATGAATTATTAACTACGAAAACAAAAATAGCCGGTGTTCTTTTTGAGATATTTTGTGAATATTTCGGAATGCATGCTATTCGAAAAATGTTACGATTGAGGTTAACAATTATAAAGGCAGTCCTTTTTGTGGAATCTATATTCCAAATTAGTTCGTTTTTAATTTTATCTTATATATCAGACGCTGTCGTGCCCGATTACAGCGCCACCTATCGAATCCAATTTTACTTATAAACCATTCCTGGACCTATTCAAATACACAGAAAATTTTGTAAGAATCTGTCGAACCGTTTCAGAGTTTGTGCGAGACTAACACACAGCGTCTCATTTTTATATATAAGATGACTATTAGTGGGCCCAGCAGACGTTGTCTTGCCCGATTACAGTGCCACCTAGTAGGTGGCCCAATTTTACGTTTAAACCTTTCTTGGACCTATCCAAATACACACAGAAAATTTCGTAAGATTCTGTCAAGCCGTTTTTGAATTTTAGCGAGACTAACACACAGCGTTTCATTTTTATATATAAGAAGAAGAAGAAAAAAGATGTGTGAGCTCTTAACTCACTACAGTTTATTCATCATCATCTTAATCTCACTACGCCTATAGCGTCTGTAGCATCTGGTCAAAAATGGTAGGTTTAGACCTACTTCCACCACGCTGACCCTATATCGGTATGGAGCGCCAGCCTTTGGCATAGACCGATATTATCATCACGCGCGATTTTCCGTAAGATGTTATTCGGAACCCCTTACACCCCAGATTTCATCCAACAGAGACAATTCTAACAGGCAAGAAACATGAATATTTATCAATGTCCGCATCGCGTACGCATGTTTTGTTCGTCAATCATAGCTGTATGTCAATAGTTCAAGGTTGCGAATTGTCAATAGTAGCCGTAGGTGTGTCGGTTGCTGGCAATACATCTTGCGGACTTCTCGTGTGAAAAGACGAGGTCATAGTTGACTCATTGCCAACGTGCGTAACGTTGCTAGGTATCGACACATTCTTCGTTAATGATAGTTTATATCCTGTACCACTTTTTTGTTGAGCTATGGAATTTACCTTAACGCATCGTGCCGTACAGTCTGGACGTAGGGCGTGTGTGGGTCTGCCTTTCGGAAGCCAATGCCCACCAACCAACCACGTGGGTCGTAATGCCTATCGCATAGGGTAGGTAGACTGGAGAAACGATTACAAAATCCGTTCACTGATTCTTTACGCATTATTCAACGGGATAGATTGATCACTCTATAATGGTTTTTAAAGCGATTTGGTTAGTTAACGAGCCTCCAGGTATGCCAGCTATTCCACTAGATCATATAAGAGGTCTGTACCTATCCATAAAAAGTGATACGTGTTTATTATGCAAAGTATCTTGACTTTGCATTGTTGTCGAGGCTAAAGATGCGTGCTGCCGATAATTATATGTAAACTGCCGTATTAAATGTGACATTTACTTTGTTACATCTTTCAATCTTTGTTGGAGATTAAAAAAACTGGATTGTGTTCACCGTCACGATATATTTTTAATAAGATTCAAGGAAGACCCCGCAGTTGTGTTAGTTGACTGAGTAGTTTATTATGTAGTTCAAACATTTTTGTGTCAACTAATTTAACCAACCTTGCACCAAAAAAGCGAAAACAATTTAGGGTATTTTTATTCGAAAAATTTGAGTTATGCCCCTTTATGTAGTAGTCAATGCACATTTTTTATTTCCTGACTTTCCCTCTCTATCTTAATTATGTGTATTTATGCTATTATGGCCGGGCAGGTAAACGTTATTATTTGCCAGATGTTGGTAGCATACAAACATTTTTGCTTGTATTCCGTATCTCTAGCTCTCTACATACCAAGTTTCAGTAGCATAGATATTTATTTACCTAATCAAATTTTATTTTCGACGTCAATAAATGCCTTTCATATAGAGTTTACAGATCATTTTAAAATTCAAAACACATTTTCTTCGAAAATAATTTCTCTGCCAACAGTACTTCACGACATTGACCCCAAAATACCCCATATTGGCACTGAGGTTTCACTTCGACGGGGCTTTGTAAAAGTTTCTTTGTCGCTACGACAATTAGGGCCACTTTCATACAGCAGCAAATTAAGGATGAGTTTGGATTGCGAAGATAAATTTTTCATCGCAAAATTTCTAGACACACCTCAGTTTTGAGTTTGATATTTAACAAAATTGTAGGGTTTCTTTTTCAAAGTAACAAGTCAAAAACCTTTCACCAATACAGATAAAGTTAAAAGTTACTCACTCACCCTTTAATTACGAAATCAGGAAAAGTGCTAGAGCTTTGAATATGAAAAGCAAGGAGGTACTTTTTGGATAGGACTATCTAAGCTAATATTTTAGCTAAGAACGGATTTTATACAATTTTTATTTAAGCTGATAATAAGAGATGGGTGAACATACGTTTTTGAAAATTGCCTCCTTAGACATGTGAATAAATTTTGTTTTTTGTTTAAGTTCACACAAATAACTGCTTAACGTATTTAAAAGGGATTTTTTAAAGATTTTGCTTTATAGTTTGAATTGTTTCTACTACGGTAAAATATAGAATTCCCACAGGAAAAATTAAAATAACACGGGAAAGCTGCGGGCGAAAAGCTAGTGCTTTTATATTTGAAAAAAAAAACACGAGTATTTTCTTACATATTCCACTTATTTACTTTCTCACACCCAAGTGACTAGCAGTGAGACTTCACAATTTTGGTCACCCATCTATGTCCTAGCCATAGCAAATGTTGCTTCGAGCTCCATATAGATAGAGTCAACTAGCCAAAACTAGTTATTGTCATATATTATTATTATTGTTCTCCATAATGTATTACTAAAAGCTCTTTCGACACGAACCCAAATAAAAAAGCAATTCATATAAGTCAAAAGCGATCTAAATAAACAACATAATATACCTACGTTATGCGATTAACTTGATATGACTTAATAAATGCGAGGTTGCTGTGGATGAATCGGACGATCTTAGTCTAGTGATATTACTCGATATATTATGAACTGTGATATCGAGCGATAACTCACGCAGTCCAGTATTCAAGTATTAAATGTGTGTATATTACTGACGTAGTATATGAAATACTAACTGGAAAAAAAAATGTGGTGGTTGGACCGATTTACTTTTTTTTGTGTATATTTGGTAGGTCTGAGAATAGGTCGTAAACTATTTTTTATATCCCTAGGTAATAAGGGTGGCCCCTCTCCTGATTTTTTTTGACAATTATTATGGTGAAACGTAGTTCGCGGGCACAGCTAGTAATATTTAGGCATCTATTCTCGGACCTACCAAATATACACAAAAATTTCATAAAAATTCCGGTCAAGCCGTTTCGGAGAAGTTCGATAACAAACAATGTCTAACGAGGTTTTTATATAGACTAGCTGTGCCCGCGAATTCCACGTGGAATAGTAACTTTTGGCAGCATTTTGATTTTTGTAGGCAATTTTTTTAAGATTTGAAATCTACACTATTATTATAAAGAGGAAACTTTCTTTGTATGTTTGTTTGGTTGTAATGAATAGGCTCAAAAACTACTGGACCGTTTTTAAAAATTCTTTCACCATTCGAAAGCTACATTATCCACGAGTAACATAGGCTAAATTTTATTTTAGAAAAAAATAGGGTTCCGTAAGATATTTGGGTTTTTCGGACACAAGGTGTAAAAAATCAACCAGAAAAGTAACTTATTTTGCGTACGCTGCCTAAACTATAAAAGATAGAACCATAAAATGTTCTAATTAATTGTAGATCTTATAAATATCTACAAAAAATTCCGGGACACACTATACCTATCTATGTCGAGTGAGGCACAATAATCATTTTTTTATTTTAAAATCTTGAATTTTTTTGGACTACATTTAAACGCATTTATTTTTCTCATGCTATTAATCCTTATCAAAATAAATTATTTCATCACTAAGTACAGTTTATGTAGATAATATTTGGTCTTTGATGGATTAAAATTAGACGTTTGGTTTTGAAGTTATGGCGAAATTAAAATATTACGATTTCTGCTGCACGGTCCGTTGCGAAGTGAGCGTCACCAAGGCGGGGGTGCGCGTGCGGGAGGTTATGGAATAAAATGGAGGAAAAAATTCAACACTGTGTTAAGCATTTCGATGGCGAAACGTAGTTCGCGGGCACAGCTAGTACCTTATATAATTAGCTATCTATTAGTGAAAGTCCCGTCAAAATCGGTCCAGCCGTTCCGGAGATTAGCGGGAACAAACAGACAGACAAAAAGTTTTTAAATTGTGTTTTTGTTATTGGTACCGATATACATTCATATCCATTTAGTAAAAACTTGTTATTTTGACATTACAAACAGACACTTCAGTTTTATTTATTTGTACCTATAGATTACGAAATCGGCGGACATACATAGACCTTCCGAGTTTCTTGCCTGTTCTTCTCGAGAAGGCTCTCCCAATTTCCGAACAGGTGTAGAGTCAACTTTTTTTTTTTTTTCATTTTACTTGTATTTGCATATATCTTAATTATGGTTGAGAATTGAGATGTATGTACATACAAGGTTTAAATAATACATAGCTTATCTTGACTTGTTGCATTTTTTAAATTAATTTATTGATTAAATAGAGTTTTGTAATTTGTTGACGTCAATAAGTGCCTGTAAAGGTCTATGTTGAATAAAGATTTTTGAGTTTGAGTTTGATACCTAATTTGTTTCCATGGAGCTGTAGCAAATTTCCATGCTGCTCAATTTAAAAATAATCTTCTTTATTATGTCTTATTTAATTTAATTGGTATTTAGATACGTATTTGTAATACGGTTAAGTACAATGTAATTATTTATTTATCTTATTAAGTTGTCTTATATGTAAGGCCGTTTTTTTACTTTCTTCTACCTATTTAACTAAACTCTTATTTTTACTGTATTCATTTAGCGGTATTTTCAATCATAAATCAAAAGTAACGACTGGTTCAAGCATAGCACGCCGATTGATTATATCACCGATAAATTGAGTTGAAATAATAGCGTTTGAAGTCAGAGGCTGATTTACGTAATACGACACCAAAACTACTCACAATACAAACGAGATATTGAAATATTGGAGTCAATAAAAAAGTGTATATTACAAACGACCAGGCTGCGTGGACTCATGGAGTGTATCATGTGTGCTTTCTTAACGAGGAAAGAAAAAAAAGTTCAGAACAATAACGACGGGAGGAGGGATTTTGAACATAATGACTGTATGATTTGTTTTCCTTTACGAAAGTTGAATTTAAAAACAAACTAGCGCCTTGATTGGAAACATATTACCTATATCTTTTGACTCTATATTTAAGGATTGTTTGTATCTTTTCTAGATTTGTTTAAATCACATCAGCAGGCCTATTATGGATCATTCATCGTGTGAAATGGTAGAAATTTTGAGATAAAGAAGTCATGAAATGCTTCATTTATTTGGTATTACCGACCTCCAATAATATTATCACTATGGCATAATTTCAACGATGTCATCATGATATACTGAACGAATGATCAAAAATCTGACCGAAAATCTTAGTTTTCGTTTTGCACTATGATTTCATGATATCATTTGAAGACCATGAGATCGGTAATAATGAAGAAAGGTAATTGACACTCTTAAAATACTTTATGGCAAACTTTGATAATGGCCTTCGTAACCTCGATCCTTTTGCTTAAAAATCAACAAAAACTTACCTTGCAACACTTGTTTGCCCCAACCGGTGACTATACATTCCCCTGCACCATTGTAGAAGGCGTCTAGTGTCTCAGACGCTCCTGGCAGGCAAATAGGGTAGATGTTCTTAGCCAGCCTCAGGTTTTCAGTCAGAACTAGGATGGCGGCGTCGTGTTTCAAGCTCCCGGACTTGTAGAAGGGATGTCTCAGTATTGTTTTGACTTGGACTATTTGGAACGGTAGCGGCTCGTCGTCTATGCCCAGCTTCCATTCACCACCCTTGATCAAAACGTTCTTGGCTTCCAATCTAAACAAAGACAATGAGAGAATGTGTTACAGCAGAGGTTCTCAAACTTTTTTCTCATAAACCGCTTTCAAAATTTCGCTGGTTCCGGTGGACCCCCTGCAGCTGCATTTCTACCATATTCCCAAAACTCGACACAAAATGTGAAGATGCGTTGCGTCTGAGTTCCAACCACGAATTAAGAGTTTTCGAAAAAAAGTGAGAATCGATTGGTTAATTAATTAATTGATTGTTATGCAAGTTTTTGCAAGTAACGATCGCTGAGCTTCTTAAAATATTATCTGCCTACATTAATAAGTGAAGTCAAGCCAACATTTTAGTTCTTCACTATCGAAACCAGATAAATATTCGTGGACTCCCACTTACGAAATGTGAACTCCCGTTTCTTTGTCACGTTAACGTAGACTCCCGACAAGTCTCCCATGGACCCCTAGGGGTCCACCTGGACCACTTTGGGAATCAATGTGTAAGAGAGTGCGCGTAGTTTGTCTCATCTTAACACAATTCATAAATAAACCATTATAAGTGCACTGCCAGCGGGAGGCAAGCAAGGACCTGGGGCTATATTTTTGAATCATTTGTCTAGCGCCGAGCGTCTTTGCTTCAAAATAAAAATATTAAAAAAAACGACTTCAAAAACACCAAATAGTCAAAAATATAAGAATACGTACAACATCAATTTTTTTAAATTGAAGTTGGTTCCTCTTAACTATATTAGTTGTTCTTATATATTTTTAACCTACTTCAAAAAAGGAGGAGGTTCTCAATTCGATGCGTATGTTTTTGTTGTGTGTATGTTACGCAATTAAATCGCCAATTGCGGACCGATTTTCAAAATTCTTCTTGTATTCGATATAGTATACTCCAAGAGTGGTCCCAAGACTTGCTGCGAATCTCACAAGAGCCACATGTACTATATAGGTGACAGTTACCACATACCATCGGGTGGGCAGTATGCCTGTTTGCCAACTAGGTTGTATAAAAAAACATAAGATAAGATGAACTGTCGCGCGTTAAAAAAAGAAGCAGTCCAGTTTCTTAAAAAACAAGTCGCCTACCCTTCAACACACGACGCAGAGGTCAAGACGACATCAGGCCTGGTGATCACGCCGCCGCAGAGCAGACTTCTGTTGGTCTGCAGAAGGACCATGGCTTGCCAGGGGATCTCGGCGAAGTCCACCTCCAGGTCGTTTCGGTTTCCGTACGGCTTCTGACCCTGTGACGAAGAAACATCATTTTGAAGCGAGTGTAATGTTCTTTGCGGGAAACTCGGCAGTCGGTCGAGTATACAGACTCCTTAGATAAAAGCCACACGCTAATCCGCAGTCGTTTCGCAGTAAATATGTATGGAAATGACATTAGCTTATGACAGCTTTACGCTGTCTTTTCCGCAGCTCATGTCATCTCCACAATACATTTTTTCTGCGGAACGACTGCGAAAAAATTAGCGCGTTTCTTTTGTCTAAGGGGTCAGGTGTTAATCTCTTTCTGTCGCATAGCTTGTATGACTGTTCGGAACACAAAATTTGAAGGGTGAAAAGGAATATACGAGTACTTAAAGTGTTGTTTTAAGAAGCTAGTTCTGATATCTCGCTGACCTGGGGATGATATCAATACAAAGAAAAATATTAGAGTTAAGATAGTTAGTTCCTCAGCTGTTGAGGAACCGGGTGCATGAAGCTGATTTTCATCTTCGGCTTTTTGTCACTTTACAATCAGGTGAGATGAAGGCCAAGAGCTCTCCTGTTATGTGTAAAAACACCTCTAAGTAATTATCCGAATACAACATTATTGTTATACATAGAAAGATTATCAGATTCCATGACCGTTTTGAAGTTTTCATTACTCATACTTGGAAAGTAGGTCTGAAGTTGCCTGAGGAGCGGGTTGAAAGTAATACTTTTTATCCAGCTGTCAAATTATAAAAAAGAAACTAGTTCTATTTTCACATTTCTTCTGAATCATGTTCCAACTTTCTATACAGCCACTCAATTACAGCGGGATGTAAAATTGAAATAAGATAAAGTTAAGTATTAATTTAAAGAATACATTTTTATGAGTTTATCATAATTTACTTTCAACTATTTCTTTAAAATAACATACATTTGGGCAAAATAATTACAATTTTTTGCAATGATGAAAATGAAAAATAATGGCTGAATAGCTGGTCGGCCTCAAAAAAAAAAAAACAAAATAAGCGGGAAAAAAATCCGATCTTCACTTGTTTATTCTAGTTGTAGAGTTTTAGCTAATTCATGATTTTATTTATTACTTTCCTTGTATTCGAAATGAAAAGCACAGTGTCCCTCAAACTATAGGCGCCAAACTCAGTCCCGGGACTAATTAAGTTACTTTTACCCCTAGGGTAGTAATGTACTAATACAATTTAATCTGTCCGGCCATTTAAAAAAATCTTTGTTATACCTATGAGCACGAGTCATGTTATGAGTAAAGACACAAACCAAATAAAAATACGCATAGAACTTAGCCTTTTGCTTATAATTGAGCAATTATTGATAATGTCAAACATACAATTAAAATTCCACACAATCTTTGCTAGCAAACACATATTTCTACAATCACACAATGTATTATTGCAAGCAATCAAAATCTTCCCGTCTTCATCTATCATACATTAGTATCGTGTGACCTTGTGAAGACGTCGCTAATTTAAATTTAAAAATGCAGTTTTCAATTCACAATCGTGGCCAGCATCCAAATTTCAATGACAAATACTAATATTAACAAAACATCCTATTTTTAAGGTTATTATATCATTCTATCGATCTTTAGTCAGACAGATTAGTTTAAATATACAATTTGGAATCCATCTTGATTCTGAAGAATCTCATTAAAACGGTTCGATATCAGACAATTGCGGTCGGCTACAAAGATTTTAGCCATTTATCATTAACAAGGGTTTTTTTTCATTTAAGAATGGGAACGGAAACATAATCTGCTAAATGAAATTTGTTTTACTTGTTTGCAGAATTATTTAGGAGACGCTTTCGGGCTTTATCTCACCTGAATGAATTCAGGATTTCAGCCGGATGCCGGAACAAAAATGCTGTTAATGCATTATTGTAACAGAAACGTAACGTAATATCATGCCACCTAACCAGACTCAGAACTTCAGCTGTCAAACATATCGAAAGAGCCACTCAATAAGGAAAATCGAAACTCCAGACCTCTAGATGTGAACCACGAAACATGAGAGTTCAATATATTTATTTGTCTAAGCCAGAGATGATTATAAACAAGGTTAATCGCACAAAAATTAGGTTCTTGCTCGAAAATTAATCCTGTATATGTTTCTTGTAAAGTGCAGAAATGGCTTTATATAATATTTTTCTTAGGTTTTATATTTTGCTTACTTATGACAATAAAAATAAACATAAACTTACATTCAGAAGACCACATTCACCGTTGCCTTCGTAGTTTCCTAGCACTACTCTGTACACTTGTTCGGAGGCGCTGGTTTGACCTTCTCCTTGCACTATAGCTTGGCCGAATCCTTGGCGAATGCCAGAGCCAATACCTTGGCTCAAACCTTGCCCTTGCCCAGTAACTACAGCCTGGCCAAAACCTTGTCTGAACCCAGTTCCAAAACCTTGGCTCACGCCAAAGCCTTGCTGGGACACGCCGAACTGTCCTTGACCTTGGATGACTCCAACGCCTTGCCCTTGATTGACGCGTTGTCCTTGTCCACGACTGACGATTTGTCCTTGTCCTTGAGTGACGAGCTGTCCTTGTCCTTGAGTTACGAGTTGCCCTTGTCCATGTGAGACGAGTTGTCCTTGTCCTTGACTGCCGTACTGTCCTTGTCCCTGAGTAACGACCTGTCCTCGTCCTTGACTGACGAGTTGTCCTTGTCCTTGACTGCCGTACTGTCCTTGTCCCTGAGTAACGACCTGTCCTTGTCCTTGACTGACGACTTGTCCTTGTCCTTGCCTGCCGTACTGTCCTTGTCCCTGAGTAATGACCTGTCCTTGTCCTTGACTGACGACTTGTCCTTGTCCTTGATTAACGAGTTGTCCCTGTCCTTTAATCACACCGAACCCTTGTCCCTGAGTCACACCGAATCCTTGTCCCTGAGTCACACCGAATCCTTGTCCCTGAGTCACACCGACTCCTTGGCCCTGAGTCACACCGAATCCTTTTCCCTGAGCCACACCGAATCCTTGCCCCTGAGTCACACCTACTCCTTGGCCCTGATTGACACCCACGCCCTGACCCTGTGTTACCCCGATTCCTTGGCCGAAGGTCTTTTGAGTCTCACTGGAGAATTGGTTAAACTGGCCCTGGGCTCCCTGTGTGAAAGAAAAAGAATACGTTAATGATGTTAATTATTTATTTATTCATTGGACCAACAATAGAGTTTACATCATTTTATAATTTAAAAAAAACACAAAGTGATTAGTTGTTAGATAGGGGCAACTCCAATAATTGGAGTTGTACCTATCTAACAACTAATTACTTTGTGTTTTTTTGGCCTCATCATTCACCATAAACATAACGGTTAACAATAATGTTATCAATACCTCACTGTAAAGGAATACAGTACAATAATTTAATGAAGGATAGCAATAAATACTATTTATAAGTATGGAGTTGATACGTCGAGCGTTATACGTTTGAAAGCTGTTAGTAATGTCCTTTTTGACGATTTCGTCATGTCACTTACACAGTCTAGGAAATAGGGAGTGGTGTCCTAAGTTAGTTCTATATGTCCTATGTGTAAATAAAGACACTGGGTGGCTGTTAATAAATGGTGTTATTGACGACACATATTATGAATATTATAACATTAAATTATTTAGATTTTTGAGTAAGTAACTAGGACACATCCATTATTATATAAAAAATTCAAAAAATTACATAAAAATTTTAAAAAACTATAAAAAAAATAAAAAATTCTCTAAAAATGCTGCTCTCAACTAGTGCAGCATATTTTGGATTTTTAAAACAAAATTAATTAAAATTAATATAAAATAAAGTGAGTTATTTTTTTTATTCTTATTTAAATCATTCTAATACCATGTCGTGAAGCGTCCCTTAAATTTTTCAGGGTGATAAAAAAATAACCGTGTATAAATAATACACATTTCTTATCCCAAAAATTGAAACATGCTCATTATATACTCGTAAAAATAAGCAAGATAAATTATTAAAAAAAAAATCGTCAATACCAATCAAACGAGTCCAAAGTCCAAACTCGATGGGGTTGTATCGTTTTATTGCGAAGTTCCTATGGTCACTTTCCAGCTCCAGCATTAGATCAGCTCCATGTCAATATTACATTGTCACACGATATACATAAGCATGCAAAATTTCAGCCCAATCAGAAATCGGGATGTGGGTCAAATTTAACTTGTAAGATTTCAATACAGACACCGGCACAGGTGAAAGTAATTAAAAGCTTGTAAATAAATTAATAGTAAAAAAAATTAAACAAGCTTTTATTATTGCATTGTCACGCGATATACATATGCATGCAAAATTTCAGCTCAATCGGAAACCGGGAAGTGGGTCTTTAGCTTGCAAGATTTTATTACAGACACGGGACGGGTAAAAGTAAATAAAACCCTGTAAAAAGTAAATGCATCTTATCAATTTTTGCTCAGTCGTTGTAGTTAGTCGTAAGACTGTTCTTTTTTTCAAATTCACGCTTCAGACTACAAATTAAAAAAATTAAATAAAAGAATAAACACTTCCTTCAACGTTTATGGTTTATCTGTTTCTTCATACTGTAAGTTAGGTAAATAGGGGAATTGTTTAACAATGGGAGAATAGTTCAAGATTTTATTGTATTAAAATACTACATGACAACAACATAAAATACAACAATTGTAAGCATAAAAATAAATTTACATTGTTGTAAATTTTCACACATCGTTAGCAAAAATGTTTCCGCATATTTAGATACCGGCCAATCATATTAACATATCCAATAATATTATGTGATTGGTTTGACATTTGAAATTATTCAGATAGATCTAGTTTACCTATTTGGTGGGTGTTGCGTAAGCCCCCCAAAAACGGTTCGATCGTCACAGTAAATTATCAAATATGTCGATAAGGTTGTGCACACACTACGCTGCTAATATGTATAAGTAAGTAACAACCCACAAAGTTGAAATACTTTTTTATACAACCTAGAAGCAGAAAAAAATATTTCACCAATTAGTGTAAAAAAAGTATGAATTTAGATATTTATTTATTTATGCACTATTATAATTAATTTTACAAATATTTAATTTTAATTTTGTGACATTTCAAATTGTATTTCATTTAATACGTATGTAATTTTAAATTGACAATCATTTCTTTCGAGCCATTGTAATTTTTTTATAATGTATATTGTTTTGAAATGAAATAAAATAAATCTAAATCTATAAGTAGGTAGGTAAATATGTAGACATGCTTATACAGTCCGCGTTAAATTGGCAGGATCATATTACTTTCTTATTATTCATGGTATATGATAACTCTAATAACATTAAGTTAACACCAAACCCGGCATAGTGGCAAACCGGTCGATCGCGCCTATCAATCGTGATGGTAAAAGTTAAAATATACTTATATCAGCTTAATATTCATAATTATAATAATATAATTTCAAATAACATAATAATTGGTAGACCACACATGATTCGCTTGATACCTACTGTGTAGCATGGGTAAAAACAAGTTTGATAAACTTGTTTTTACCCTGCTCTATGAATACCTGTAAATAATAACATCGACATTTTTCCTGACTCATATTTGTCATGACAACGTGAACGCAGGTTACCAGCCTTCACGCCAAAGTTAAAGAAGACTCATTTGTCAAGTTCAAGGGGAATTGGACATTTCCATCTTCCCATTTACTAACTTCCACTAACTTGAGTTATTAACAAGATCTGTCATTATTTTTTGAAAGAAAGTTTATATCCATTACTGTTTAGTATTCGATTTGTTATGGCGGCGGTCATTATAGCAGTTTCTTTGAAAAATTACTGTTCTAGTCAGCAACCGAAGTTTTTAAAAAGGGGGATACCTAGACTCTGTTTAATTTTACAAGATTTATTGAACTTGCAATGTATATGTATGTACGACTATAATATGTTCGAGTCGAATCTTGCAAGTTAAATTTGACCCAATTGAAAGTGTCCGATTGAGCTTACATTTGGTCTTTAGTTTTAATGACAATGCAAATTAAGCATAATATTAGTATCGTTGTAAATTCAAAATGGCCGATGGAACAAAATGGTGGATTACATATTTTTTTTGTACAGCCCCTGAAATGTGTTTCAAATGAAAGGCTTGACTTGCAGACTTTTTTTTCATAAAATACTTACTGTTATGAAAAATAATCAACGATGGCCGCCGCCACAAAATGAAAAATTATAAAATGAATTAATAGCAAAAAACATCATAAAAACATGCTATTATGCTAAAGTGCTGAAAGAAGAAAATAAACTCTAATTGCCACAATTTTTTATGATAATAGGTATAAAAGCTTGTCGCGAAATATAAATAATAATATAAAAAAAACCTTTTTAAATACAATCTTTTAGCACTTGTTAATACGAATCAAACAAGCCTACTCAATGGGGTTGTGTCGTTTTATTGCGAAGTTCCTATTGCCACCTTCAAGCTCAAGCATCAGATCAGCCCCATGTCATCCTAATATTGCATTAAATTTGCATGCATATGCGCAATATACATAATATGCATGCAAAATTTCAGCTCAATCTGAAACCGGGAAGTGGGTCAAATTTAGCTTGCAAGATTTCATTACAGACACGGGACAGGTGAATGAAAAAAAAATAAAAGCTTGTAATAAAAATATAAAAGCTTATAAAAACATATATTTCTTCGTAGAATTACCAAGAACAAGTTAAATAGGAATTGTATTATTGTTTATCTACTCGTATATAGGTAAATCAAGCGACAAGCTTTTATGTTATCATAAAATATTGTGTCATGTAAATAGTGCGTTTTGTCTGCCTTAGAAATTTGTGACACTACTTTATAAATTAGTATTAACAAACGTTGGTGTACCTTAAGAAGTATATAAGTAAAGAAAAAAGAAATGAATAGTCTACGACCAACCTAAATAAAAACGTCCATTTCATAACAGAAATAGACCTTGTTGAATGCAAAACATATTATTTCGAGTGATATATGACTCGATCTGTTTTTTATTGTTGAAATAAATGTCATAATCTATAATTAAGCAAGTTTATAATGTTATTATAGTTTTATTGGATGAAATAACGCTTCGAGTTATGTTTTGCACATTTAGATATTGAAAAAAGTCTAAAATAAAAAAGTCTTGATTGATTTTAATTTTGTTTGAAATTTGTTTACTAACGTGAAAAATATAAAAACTCAATTGTTTATTTTGACGTCAGAAGTTAACTAGATAAGTATTAATTGAAGTATTAAATGGAATATTATAAATATGAGAAGTGTAATAATCTGTAGTTAGTCTTCCATAGCTGACAACTACAAAGATACAGTCTCAAAAGTTGAAATGTTACAAACATTAAAAAGGAGATTTCTTCTTGTAACGTTACGTAATCTAGTGTGTTTCTAATTGTTGACTTACCAATTCGAAACTACGTAAAGGAACTCATTTCAAGTAAGACTTTTTGCAAGCGATTATTTATATATGTTGTAACGATGCTGGGTTCAAATAAGGATTGCTGCCAGTGACCTAACTCTGAGATCAAAGACGAGATTGCAGACATCGACTAGTGTGTTTCTAATTGTTGACTTACCAGTCCTTGCACGGTCAATTGTCCTTGACCGCCGACGCCGAATTGACCACGACCTCCAGTCGAGTAGGAGCCCTGGCCTTGTTCGGTGTATTGTCCTTGGCCCTGACTGACAGCTTGACCTTGGCCCTGACTGACAGCTTGACCTTGACCCTTAGTGGCGAACACCTGGGATCTGCTAGTGAACTGTGATCCTTGCGCTTGTTGTGTAGCTAGGGGGAGGGGAATTATTTATTTATTCAGTTTTCTTTGCACAAAAAAACGAACAGAACCTATACTAATATCAAAGGGAGACTCATAGTACTAGGGTTGGCTGCATAGGTATAGGTACCTCTATCATACCTATTTCTGCTGCCAAACAAAAGTGCATTGCTGTGTTCCGGTTCGAAGGGTCAGAAGATAGGCAGTGAAATTACTGGGTTGAGTTTTGACACTTTATGTCACAGGTTGACAACGTACATCAGGGTCTTGTAGGGGTTATATAATTGCAAATTTGTTCCACGTGTATTTTTGGCAACGGTCGCCATATATCATCAGGTGGATAGTCTGCTTGCTTGTCGACATAGTTGTATAAAAATGATAACATAAATTAGGAGGGTATAATCACAGATCTCGACTTGAGTATAGTCATACCTAATTTGTAATAACCTACTGGAATAATATATATTGCAGATTCTCAATGTATAAGGGACCGTGTAGGTAATCTATTTACTGTGATATAATGTTCAATCTATACGTTAGGTATATTCAGAAATGTATAGATATATTGGATTTCCACATGAGTAGCATTAGAGAAATACAAGCTTCAAAAAACATTTTTTCAGAGTACACGTAACGTACGAGTTATTATTCCTTTTTAAATAAAACATAGTATACCTATACTGAAACAACACGTTGACTCGGGTAGATCCAGTATGGATCACAATTTTATTCCCAGAGATGAGTTTATTAATCAACCTTCATCAATGAATTTAAAATAACACACATTTGGTCTCTACTTTGTCACGTTGAACGTTTGAATACGCATCAAAAAAAATTATAAGTGGCATATAATGAGGGTGTGCTACGCCTGCCACTAGTATGCGTAATTCCGTATACTTGAACTTGTATTTGTTTCACTGAATTACAGCAAATTCTCTCTCACTGTATTACTGTCTCCCACTGTGTTACTGTTTCATTTATTTTTCTTATAATTAACACAATAAATACCAGAGATTGGGCAAAATATTTCCTGATAGTGAAATATACACATAATATACACTTTGAGGATATAATTATTGTATTGTAATTATACACACTTCCATAATTTTTTTCTGTTCCGTGACGTTGAACGAAATATTGAATAATTAATAAAATATGCTTTTATCAATATTAATTACTATTTTCGCTACTGATGTAACTCAATTGTTTAAGACAATAAAGCTTATCATTTATCAATATTTTTTATGTTTTATACCATATTATTAAACCCTAGCGAGCAGTACCTAATTACTAATGAACTCGTTAAAATTCCGCGTCTAATGGAAAACTTCGCCGCCCTTTCACTACCTCAAGGTAGCACATCTCGAGAACATCGTAATATCAATAAAATATGCTTATTAACTTTTAATTACCGCGAGTTAATAACCAATAAAGTTGGTCAACATACCTGCTCCTTGTCCGGCGACGCCGATTTGTCCTTGGCCTCCTTGACCGAATTGACCTAGGCCTCCTTGACCGAATTGACCTTGACCTCTGACTTCAAATTGACCTTTGGTGAAAGATGCTACCGTGGAGCTGGGGAAGCCTGGTGTAATTTGGTTTGGTCCGTAAAGTGATCCAGTTGGTGTTGGCGGTCTGGGAAAGAGAAGCTTTCTTTATTTGCGTGATATTTCTATACATCAAAAAACAAAAAAAAATCAAAATCGTTTATTTACTTTTACAAACAGTTAAGTTAGTAGTAATAATGTCGGAGTCTCCTTTTAAGCAAGGGTTATGCCTGTATCAGGAGGCTCCGCTCTTCCATATCATGTTGTGATACAAGGTTAAGGTAAGTGAGTAAATACTATTATTAATAACAATATTCTACAAAGTTTATCTGTGTGTGAGTGTTTGAGTGTGTGTATGGTGTGTGTGTGTTGTGAATGTGAGTGCGTGCGCGTGTGTGTGTGTGTATGTGAATATGCGTGTGTGTATGTGTGTGTGTGTGATACATATATGCTGTCAGAGTTATAAGTGATCATCAAGTCAACTTTTTTTTTACAATATGATCATTTAGTACCACTAGGTCATGTCATGGTAACAGACGTGTGATCTAGCTAATGTTAAGTGTTTATCACTAACATCATAACATGTACCTAAACGTTTGCGATGAGCCTCTTGCTAATTGCATACCCGAAACCCCTTACTGCTAGTGTAAGGTAATGACAATATCTAACGAGCTCTGGCGATATCCCATGCAGTATCTACAGCGGTTGTGCAATATTGCTAAGCACGTTGAGCGTTCCTGGCTAATCATCAATTATTTCCTACTGGATACGAGACTTACATGAAGTTGCCTTGTATGACGCTCCCGGTTACTGGAGGGCGAACTGTGACTTGTGGTCTAGGGTTGTTCCCAGCTCCTCTGCTGTCCGGGACGTATTTTCCATCGTTGCCACCAAACACGCCGGGCACCCATTTCCCGAGCTGGTTCGTCGGCCAAGGGTCAGTGTATGTGGGGTCTCTGCAGCACTTTCCGATGCGGCCAGTCTCCAAGTCCTTGCAATCCTGGTGAAGAAAAAAAAACATAAGTGTATGAAATGACCGTTTGAGCGGTTGACTGATTAACTGATTGTTTGAGCATTGCGATGAATTATAAAAACGCTGCTCCACTGCGATGCACGGCAATGCTACGCACGTTGACTTAGCTTCGCTAATATAACACAAAATATCCTAAATGGCTCCGCTAGGTATGAAAATGGTAGTCATGACATAAGTAACATCCACTGTAACCCACGCTACGCAAGAATTGACGTCATTAGTAAACGCGTGTCCTGTGATCGGATATGTCACGGAACTCAACGCTCCGCACGCTATACAGGGTTACTGGGTAGGATATGCGTGCAGAGGCTATAGACGTTAGCAGTGTGGGTCCATTGGTCTAGCTACGTAAGCCTATCTGTCTACAGCAGCACATGCGGGCTCAAGTGCGTGGGTCAGTCCATTGAACGGGTTAGAGCGAAAAGTTGGACTGCGCGCGAAGGCTCTGAACGCGCTTCTGCTAACGTGATAGTGGAGCATCGCCTTAAAGATAGATACACGTTTAGCTAGCAGGGTCTTTACCAGGATCGCTGAGAGCAAGGTTAAAACAATATTGAAACAAAGACACTGCTATAGCAGCGTATAGCGCCATCTCGCTCTCTCTGCGGCTTTAATACTGTTAAGCGATCATGGCAAGGGGGCGGGTTTTATTTATAAAATGTCGAGCAATTATTGTACACTGTGCAGTCAGCTGACAGTCAGCGTGCAGTGGTCAAAACTACATTCCCATTGTACACCTATGGTGGCGTGGCCATGGTGTGTTGGCAGGTTCATTGAGTCGCGCTTACAGCATTTTTTAGACATAACGGAAAACTGTAATCATAATGTCACTTACCGTCAGAGGTACCCTATACGCCTCTTGGTCCCTTGTAAGGACAACCGTAGAGTTTGATATGACTCCCTCAGCCGTGCAGTACTCAATAGGGGTACATTTCAGCGCAGCTGCGCAGCCAGCAGGGATTTCGCCTGAATGACAAAAAAAAACATAGTTTTCTGACGTGATAAAAGTTCAGTGAGCTTACAAAATAATGTTGCCTAAAAGTAATATAAGTCATGGTTTCGACGTGATTCTGTTTCATTTGTGATAATAAGAAGCAACATGTTTAAACCATGACTATATCATGTGGTGTGTGTGTTAACAGCTTGTTCACTGCTTATAACCACAGGTTTTGGATATCCATCTCAAAAAGACTCATTCTCCTGCAAGTTAGAGAATCGCATTGACATAATATAATAGCTAGGTGTTCCATGGTATCCTTTTTCTCGTTGAAGGTTTGTGTGCTAATCAGACCCATCTTTGCTATTGCTATCAAAGTGGCGTTTAAAAATTCCAATAGGAAAATAGCTTCTAGTCATTATGATTTTTTTACACACGACAAGGAAGCTCTTGGCCTTCATCTCACCTGATGGTAATTGACTATAAGACCGAAGTTGGAAGCGAACTTCACCTTGACTTCTCAGCAGCGAAAGAACACAACAATGCTATTTTGCCAGATGTTCAGTTAAACCATGATTAACTTTCGATAACTGTTAGACAACGTTTCGTTGTAAGGCCGCATATATTTAAACTAGACTAACAAACTTTTTTACACCAAATTAGCATCCTCCATGATGTGTAATTTAGTAATTATCGCAAACACAGTGAATATAACTGTTAGCGACAGCGATAGATCACGTCACATAATAAAGCAGATTACATCTAATTCAACCACATCATTGCTATTGTAAAACTCATAAATAGTTAATATTTCATCGGTTCCGTTAATTGGAATAAAAAAACGGTTCCTTTCTACTTTGGCAGGGCTTCTCAGACCGCATGGCTCGTTATTGCTATCTATTATTCTTGCCCTAATTACAATTTTGAGACCATTGCTGTGTTCCAAAGGTTATGGCCGATATACGGATAGGCTAGTTTAGTTCGCTAGGTCGTTAGTAAGCCAGCAATCTAATCTGCTCCTTGATTGTGTAACTCAAAATCTATCGCGACCGGTTTCAGTTTGACAACCGCAGTATACCCATCACAGCTTTATAAAAGGAAGTCATTTCTCTGTCTTGCCTCCAGGAGACCTATTTTTGAATTACGTATGCGATTTAGAAATCACCGCTGACTAAATAGTCAGCGATGACTTTGAGGTCACGAATTCCTAAACATCCTATTTTTGAAAGTCGAACGCAGAGCTGCCAACATAGATAAAGTACACACATACGTAAGGTTTCGGTTCCACGCAGAATGTAGCCGTTTTCGGTATATACGGCTAAAAAGTCATTGCAACTAGAATAGCCCAAAATATAAGAAAATAGTGGTCTAAGTTTGTTTGTCACACAAATTTAAAACATTTCAAACTTAATTATTTACTTATTTGAGAAATTTTAAATCCGATCCGATTTATAACAGAGAAAAAAAAGCTATTTAAGAAGACTGACTGAAAAATCAACACATATCAACTTCAAACTTGTCAATATGTTATCTAAACAAAACACAGATAATGTTTCCACAGTTATGATTTGTTTACGAGTGGGTGAGGGCACCCCTAATTAAATCACATCCGTGACTAAGGTAGTCACTTAAGTGATATTCAAAAATAAGAATTATTGAAAACCAGTGATTATTAGTCACATCGGTGATTTCGAAGTCGCATACGTAATTCAAAAATAGCTCTCCGGCAGCTTTCGGAAGATGCTCAAGAATCGCGGTACAAAGACTATAAACAGTTCAGACTTTATCATGCAAGATAATGTTCGAGGGCAGCCACTAAAGAAGATGTTCTATTCTACACACACTTTTATATACCTCTGACCCATACAGCTTAAGAAAACCTAATAAAAAATATTTAGAACTTTTTTCTCTTTTTGAAGCAAAGGAGCTCTTGAGTGACTATTAAGCTATTTTTAAGTGTGTTTTTGAATATTACGCAAATTCTTTTTCTTGTTTCTATATAATTTATTATTTATGTATTTTTTATGTATATAGAAATAGGTATTTATGAATAACGGTTATTTATGTATTACTTTATCCTTGTTGTTGTCTACTAGATTTACGTACGCCACCAATGTTATGGGTTGAGTGGAAGAGATCTCTATAAGAGATAAGTCCGTCCTTGCATTCGTACTATGTTTATGTTTTTTTGTACAAACGTTTTTGTTCATATAGACATTTCTTAAACATAAATGTAACTATAAATTTTATATTTTTGTAAGTATTCGTCTATTTTTATAACTATTTAATATAAACTTTTACTCACGAAGTGTACATGATTTAAAAGCACATATATTCAAGATTATCAGGTAAAAAATCAAGTAAATTATCTTTATTAAAACGGAAGATACAGATTTATGAGATGAAAATGAGTCAAAGTTCCCAATGTCTTGTGTTAACCGCGAAATGGTTGTCAAATTAAAGGCGATCGTGATAGATTTTTTCTTAGTCAATAACCCAGGCTTCGTGTGTACCAATTTAGTTCAGAAAGGTAGTAAGTAAGGAAACTAGCCTAAACAAGCGGCTCCAGCTAGAATAGTTCAAAACGGTTTGGGTTTATTTTCGAGGTACTAACATTTCACCGCGTTCATTTTACTATCCTGGCAGTACCTAGCTTCAAGAACTAGCATCGTGTATTTAGGCGTTTGAGGTATTATAGCCAGTTTTGTTGTCCAAGAATCCATACCATCGGGTGAGACGAAAACCAAGAATTTTCATATTGCGGAAAAAATATTATCTAACTTTTTAAACTTACTTGGCGCTGGTATTGGCGCAGGTCTTGCAGTGGTCCTAGTGGAATCTAATATAAGTTCTCCTTCATTATAATTAGGCCCAGGAACCCTGGTCTCCTTTTGATTGCTCGAGTCACTCTGCTCCGGCGGCAGGTATCCTGGTGCAGACGTGGAAGGAACTGGAGGCAGATACGGTGGCTTAGCTGGTCGTACTGTGAACGGTCGTGGAGTGAAGGTAGTTGGTACGACTGTTGAGCTGATAATTGACGGTTGGTTAACACTATCTATCGGAGGTAAGTAAGGAATTCCAGGTTTGAGTCCTGCTCCACTCGCTCCTGGTCTAATAACTCCGGCGGACTCACTGCCAGCTGAGAACGAATCTGTTTCAATGAAGTTTGATTGACTGGTTGATTTGTAAACCTCATTATTGAAGTTACCACCAAATCGGTTAGGAGCAGTAGTAGAGAATCCTGTCGATCCAGATCCAGAAGTTGACGCGAACTTATTTGCGTTGAAGCCTGCTTCGAAACCAGTTGACCCTCTATTCGAGCCACCGAAACTTCCAGAAGCGAAGCTGCTTCCTGATTCGAAGGTGCCTGATCCTTGGCCTTGGCCGAAGTTTCCTTGGGTGCGCGTGCCTTGACCGAAGGTTCCTTTGCTTCCGTAAGACCCGAAGCTGGACTGACCGGTTGTCACGCTGTTTTGGGAGCCAAAACTACCAGAGTTCTGGGAGCCGAAGCTTCCAGAGCCAGCTTGTCCTGATTGCCCGGTAACAAAGAGTCCAGATCCTTGTGCGCCTGAGTTGAATGTGGCCGAGCCAACTCCCAAGGTTCCTTGAACGCCAGCCCCACCAGTCTCCATGCGGCAGCAGATTTCAGTCTTGACATTGCAGTATTGTTTCTGTAACAATATTAAAGAACTATGAATGTCAATGGATATGAAAGTCATTCAGATATTTGTATGATTAATGGCCAACTTCACCAACAGTGCCTTAGCTTAACAAACTCCTAAGGAGGATGTCACTTTTAGTCTTTGATAAAAAGAATGTGACAGCATGTCACCTAATAGAAGTCGAAGCTAAGACAAGGTTGGTAAAATTGGCCATGATTTAATTTTTGAATTTTATGCAGGAACATAGGATTTTTAATAGAGTCTGTGCGAAAAGAAAATTTTCATGTCGAAAAGTGATCTAACGTGACAGCTTTCACGTGCAAGTCCTTTTTCTATACTCTTTTCAATGTTGTGCTCCAACAATGTCCACCATATTATTATTATGAATCATAATTTCAAAGGAACCTCCAAAAACGATCGTTATAGCATTTTGTGCTGCCAAGTCCGAGTGCACAGTGACATTTCGCTGAGAAATGCGGGAAATCCTAATGTGCTTATGACATCAGCCTAATAAAATATTCACTCCATGTTAAGAGACCGTGTTATTTATGCTGTGGTCAGACGGTTACCTGTTTACCAAACTTTGCGTTTTATTCCTTGAAAAGTTAATGTCGAAAAGGTTATTCAACATAATAGGCTTTTTGAGGCACGTTTTGAGAATGTCAATATTCTGTGCGGTAGGGGACTTAGAAGACAATCGTTGCCTGGGACCGAAAGTACAGAATCGTATCATACTTTCACCACCAGAAGTCGCAAAGCAGCATGGAGCATAAAGCAAAATGACTAAAGTGGACTGGAAGAAGTGTATTTACCAAGTGAGTTTATGGCAAGACTCTAAAAATAATTACCCCCTAAAACACTTTAATTTCGCAAAACTATCTGAGTGTCTAACATAGGATATGAAGTAAGTATTTGTTGATTTTGATTCCAGTATAATTTAGGAATGTTAGAAACAATAACTTATTTCTGTGACTCTATGCACTGACGAGCAAAAATAATGTAATCACAAAAGTCTTATATAACACGAAGACTATAGGTACAAGACACAGTCTTATATTAAAAGTGTTCGAAGAAATAAAACTTTCAGATAAATGAAGTGGTGAGTATTTTTTATAATCGTTTTTAAATAATTTAGTTGATTGAGCTACACAATAAATTTAGCTTAATCTGTACCTATAAAATAAAAATCAATCGCCCAATTGTACGCGCATAACTTCCGAACGACAGCACTAAACTGGATATTTTTTATGTGTTTGTTCTTGTCAGGACAAGGTTTGTATAAAAGACAATTTTAAAAATGTTACAGATTGAAAAAATAATCACAATATGAAAAGTAAGTGAATAATTGAGAGAAGACTGTGAGAGATCTTCCAAAACATTGACACTTTGACAACCAAAAAAATATGGCAGTACGAAATTCGTCGGTTCAGCTCTTAGAACACGTTAAAACTATTCTGATAATCTATTTCGTTAAAATTGTTGTATGTTCTACCAATGTTACTGTTTTCTTTAATTATTTATGCATGTAAAATATCAATATTATAATTAATGGTAAATTAGAATTGGCAACAAAATATTTCACCTTCCTTATTTGGTTTGTATCGCGGTGACTCTCGGAACAATATAATTATCATGCTTGTATTTATGTTGGACGCCAATGTTGAATTTTGATCTTGTTGTGTTTATATATTTCAAACTTTATTCAAGTCATTGTCCGAAACAGAACGAAATTTTCCACGAGTTTACTTTTCTATTATTTAACATTAATACCCCATTCTGAGTGAGCATGGGAGTACTTATTTAAGCAAAAGAGTGTACATTTGTAAGTAAGTATTCAGTATCTTCACAAACAGGTTATATTAAACAACCAGACAAGCAAGATTTTACGAATATGTTTCGTAAATCGGCATAATATGTCGTTGGCGGAAATCGAATTGTGACCTCCGCGACCACTGTCGCGATGCAGTCGCTTACTATTGGTCAATCGTGGTACTGCAATAAGCGACCAAAGTGTATTAAGCGAATCACAATAACTAAACTGAAGCAACATTCACCATGGTCAGATTAGGATGGGTGACCATAATATTTCTCAATTGACTTGGAGGTCAAATGTTTACTATGTGAAAAAGTAAATCAAAAAAGATATTTCATAGTTTCCCGTTTCCTCCTCCAAAACAGAGCGATTTGATAACTTTTTACATAAAAAATAAAAAAGGCTTTGGCTTTGTCTCTATGTTTTGCTTTTTAAGGTTCCGTAGCCAAATGGCAAAAAACGGAACCCTTATGGATTCGTCATGTCTGTCTGTCCGTCCGTATGTCACAGCCACTTTTTTCCGAAACTATAAGAACTATACTGTTGAAACTTGGTAAGTAGATGTATTCTGTGAACCGCATTAAGATTTTCACACAAAAATAGAAAAAAAAAACGAGCTTCTTTTCTTTCCGTTTTGTATGCATCTTTAGAAATGTGCTTGAAAGCTTTGGCTTGACTTGAAAACTTTGGTTCTTGATTATTATTTAGTTAATAAGTGCATAAAATATATATATTTTTTCTTTGACAGTTTATTTCAATTGCTCGTCAGTGTACTGCTCATTATAAGCAAGATTACCTAACAAATACCCGGCATAGATATAATATGTGTATTTACACTATGTCAAACGTTGCATTCAAATTGTCAATGATTGAATTTATAGCTGTGTCAGTTAAGACAAACCTGAGAGACAAGCTATCACGTCTTTGTCTCACCTTTAAATCATGAAACAATCACTAAATTCTATCTAGAAGTGTGAAATTAACAGTACCTAATTCTAATCGTACACATTTATTTAAACCTATGCTTATTTTGATACGGAATTTTGGGTTATATAAAAACTAACATAGGCCTAACTCTTGCAAAGTTATTTTCCATTGAGTGTTTTATAAAAGAAAATATAAAAAAAATATGAGACAAGACATGTTATGGAAGTTTTTAGACTTCCGCGTTTTGTAAATATTTTAAATACAATAAAATCGGGTCAATATCTACAAACAGTAAGTGGAAACAGTTGGATGTTAAATATCTGTCACTATCACTACAGTATTGTTATTGGATGAAATAGTTTTTTTGTAAAATAAAGAAATGTGTCGGCAAGTAAGAAACAGAGTTCATAAACAAATTGTTCACAGCCTCTTTAATCTACTGTGATTTGTAGAGACAACTGAATGTAAAAAAAAGCATTTTGCTGATGTCTACTTGTAGCGACCGACTGTAATTGTAGTAAAATAAACAGTGAACTTGTCTATTCAAGAGAAGACATGTTACACTTTTTTATAATTACAATAGAATGCCTGGCAAAAATTACTGAAAGTGAGTATCAATTTCAAAAAGAAGAGAATTCCGGGATCAAAATGACTATATGATGCCACATCAGCTAGGACATGTCCTGAATAGGTAGGTAAAAAATTTGGACGATTTAAAAGAGTTTTCTGTCAAGTTATATTTGAATAAAGAATTTTTGACTTTTAAACAACAGTACATTGTTACCCTAGGGGTGAAAGTCTTTAACCCGAGGTAAACACTGTGCTTTTCATTACGAATACATCGAAATCTATACAAATAAATAAAATTGAAGTGTCTGTTTGTAATGTCAAAATAACAAGTTTTTACTTAATGGGTATGAATGTATATCGGGTACCAATAACAAAAACACAATTTAAATATTTTTTGTCTGTCTGTCTGTCTGTTGGTTCTCGCTAATCTCCGGAACGGCTGGACCAATTTTGACGGGACTTTCACTAATAGATAGCTAATTATAGTAGTGTATTTTATTTATTTTATGGTAAAATTGTAATGGGGAGGGCGCTGATTACCTGAAATACAGGTATGTATTTACCTAGTTCAGGAATCAGAAATTCATTTATGTTTGTAATTATTGTTTGACCAATAAATTATTATTATTATTATTTATTTATTTATGTATTAGGGTTTTTATACATATATTATATATATAATTATTATCTATGTCAATATAAATATTTAAATATCTATATGATTATTTTGAAATATGTTTTTATGTCTTGTTATGTTTTTTGGTACATCTACCACATTGTTTCTCTGCATCACCCGAAGGTTGACCGGTAGAAAATGCCTCAGGCATTAAGTCCGCCTCTGTACAACAGTTTTGTACATAAAGAATTTAATAAATAAATAAATTATATAAGGTATAACATAGCTACTCTTTATCAAGATCGGCCCAGCCGTTACTATTCCACATGGACGAAGTCACAGGCACAGCTAGTTAAAAATAAAAACATGAATATACTGAAGTATAATTAAACAAAACATGACAACTCGAAAAAACAAAAGAAGATCTGATTGCCGATTTCCCGCCTATTTTGCTTTTATTTTCTTTGGCTGGCCAACTACTCAGCGATTTCGTTTTCATTTTCATCATTGAAAAAAATGGTAAATATTAAACCCAAATCTATGTTGTTTTAAAGAAATAGTTGAAAGTAAATTATAGAAAAGTCATTTAAAAATATATATTCTTTAATTAATACTTAACTTTATGTTATTTCAGTTTTACATCGCGCTGTAATTTAGTGGCTGTATAGAAAGTTGAAACACGGTTCAATTGAAATGTAAAATAGAACTAGTATTTTTTAAATAATTTGACAGCTGTCCGTAAAAAATGATTTTCCCTAGGGCTGAAAAGTATCACTTTCAGTCCGCTCCTCGGGTGGCTTCAGGCCTACTTTTCGAGTATGAGTAATGAAAATATAATAAATACATCCATGACTTAATAGCTGGTACTTAGGTCAAAGCTCGACAGCAAAAATTTGGCGTCATCATTCAAAATTAACCTACATCGTCCGGGATTTGAACTCGAGACTTCTAGTTTTGTAGTCAGTGTCGATAGCCATTGCATCAGACTACATAGTTTTATATTCTTACTAATATTATAAAGAGAAAGGATTTGTTTGTTTGTATTGAATAGGCTTCGAAACTACTGAACCGATTTTGATGAAAGTTGGTATAGGGATGGTTCGAGACCAGGGGAAGGACATTGGGTAATTTTCCTACGGAAAAAAAAATCCCACGGGAAAACAAGAATAACGCGGGCGAAGTCGTGAGCGGAAAGCTAGTATCATGTAAGTTAAAAACATGCTTATTAGCATTTATTATAGCAAAATTCAACGTGTAAGGGTGTAAAATAAGGGTTTAACCTTTGTCTACACTGAAGCGTAGCTAGGGCGGGTCGCTGGTATGTACATAAATAATATTCATTTAGACTCAACGGAGGTTTAACTGGCGACTATGTTAATATTTTATCAGCCATGTCGCAACATGTTAACTTAGTATAGGAGTATAAACGGATAGAAAAGTGATAAAGGGTAAAACTACCAATACAAAATTATTTTAACATCGATGTACATATCGAATTTATTGATATTTTCTGAAAATATATAAGTACATAGCTCTGACTTTTATAACTTATTATTAAGAAGATTTATACAAATAGCCCACAGGTCTAAAAGTGTTATATATTTAGTATTTTTAATGAAAATTCAAAGTCACAAATATTTAAAAAAATATTTTACAAAAAATAAAAACAGACTTCAAAAACACTGAAAACTTTGAATTGATATAAGAATAGGTACAGACAACATCACACTTCTATGTTGAAGTCGGTGCCAAACGATGATCTCCTAGAAAGTGTTAAAATTTGTCACCGACTTCAATATGTTGTGTCATTTTAAACTTTTCAGTTTTCTTGAAGTCGGTTTTAAATATTTTTTATTTTTAACTTTTAAGTGAATGAAATCTTTTTAGTGAAAGAAACCCTAATTTCATACCAGCTCACCTAGCGTTTATCTCGATTTTCATGGGATCCCATTATCAGATCCTGACTTTGGTGACCTTGGGACCATCCTAGGAGTATACTCTATCGAATACAAAAAGAATTTTGAAAATCGGTCCACAATTGGCGGAGTAATCGCGTAACACACAAAAAAAAACATACGCATCGAATTGAGAACCTCCTTTTTTGAAGTCGGTTAAAAAAATGTTTTAACGTTTAATATTGCTTTGCGAAAGCAAAATAAACCAAACATCAAGACCTGAGAAACGGTTCATTGTTTATGTCTTTAGATTTTAATATTTAGTTCATGTTTAGATATAATTAATCTGGTTAGTCAGTCAAACGCTGTGATTTTATATGCAAACATTGATCACATTAAACCTAAGCATTAAACATACATAATGAAGAAATAAATTATTAACTAAATATCTACATCCCTGTACTTAACGTCGACATGTAGAGACAAAGTGTACGGCTTTAGGGCATCGTGATAAAATTTCAACATGCTCTATCTAGTAACTAGACTTGTTATAATGTCCCTTTATCCCTTGCTTACTTATTTTTGCATGACATTAATTTGTATCAATCCAAATTCACCTTAACACGCAATAGGTAATACCTGATTTATTTTAACAGAATCTAAATATTAGAATATTAAAAACCAATATTATTTAGTATATTGGTATAATAGAATTTAATTTCCAATTAAAATTTGACATGAAATTTCTGTCAGCAGATCTGCGGTAGATTAATTATGGTAGAGACAGTTTACCTACAAAAACATATAACAATACATTAAGTAATCAGTAAAAAAAGATTATTATAAATACCTATAATAATAACTTTATATATTATGGTGTGATCCATACTCCATATTATATTGGGATATCAAATAGTATTCCTTAGTCGACATATTTTGTTTCTTAAATAAAATTAATTCAGCCCTAGGGAGAATCACTTTCAACTGACAGCTGTCAAATTTTAGAAATCAAACTATTCTATTTTGACATTTTAAAACAGCCACTCAATTACAGCGCGGTGTAAAATTCAAATAACATTAAGTTAAGTACATATTAATTAAAGAATATATTTTTTAAATGACTTTATTATTTATTTACTTTTAACTATTTCTTAAAAATAACATAGATTTAGGCAAAACATTTACCATTTTTTCAATGATGAAATGAAAACTAACGGCTAAATAGCTGGCCGGCCACAGAAAAAAAAACACAATAAGCGGAAAAGCGGCAATTCGATCTTCATTTGTTTTTTCAGTTATACAGCCGGTTGCACCAAGTTTTACGTTTTACGATTTATTAAAAATTTACAACTTAATACATAAAAATAAGTCGTTTCACTATTAAATATACTCGTATAATTCGTGCCGTACATTTAACCTTTTTAAACGTAAAGGATAAAATAAAAGTACAATTGAAATTAGACATTATATGTAGTACAACTCTTACGTATTTATATTTACTGTTACTTTTACGAAATCATAAATCGTAAATTAGGTGCAACCGGCCCGCAGAGTTTTGTTTATACTTCCCAGCAGAGATTTCTATTAACACACTGAGTTCATCTGATTTAGTTATGGATTTAACGCCTGATTTCATAAGAAAAGAGGCTAAAGCAGAAGTTGTTGATATATTAATAGAATCACTTATTTTTTTAGCTAATTCTTTAGCTATTTCATGTTTTTATTTTTACTTTCCTTGTATTCGTAATGAAAAGTAAGTACAGTGTTTACCTCGGGTTAAAGTCTTATTTAGTCCCTCGAGCTATAGAAACCCCGACATGGGACTAAATAAGTTACTTTCGCTCCTATGGTAACAATGTACTATTTTTGTTATATTTCTAAGTAATTAACATTACAAATATCTCATAAAGTTGTGCATCCCAAGCAGAATTTAGTCTCGAACCAAAATTTTTGATTTTCACCAATGGATAAGCTGATTTTATTTCTGGTGAAGTTTTAAAAATTTCGCAATGTGCAACAGTATGAAAGTGAATTTATACAGCATGTTTCATCAGTTAGGCAGTTTAGGAAGTTTATTGTAACCTTTTATCTATAATCATAATGAAGAATATTCGAATATAATTTTTAATTGTAAATCTGTATTCGAGTACATTCTTACTCGTATAATTATGGAGTATTTTTTTATACTTTATGTACACACAGCAACACACTGTGTAAAGTAGTAAAGCCTAGCCTTTACATGTTGACCTTGAGACCGCCCTTATGTCGCTCGTAATAGCGGCGGCTTTCGTAATGCAAATGTAAAGCTTGACGTGTTGCTGACTGCACATAATTTTGGTACACAGGCGGATTTAATGCCTGAGGCATTTTCTTTCAGTCAAACAACTGAGTAGGTACAGTAATAATCAATATTATACGAGTAAGAATGTACTCGTATTCAGATTTACAATTAATATTTTTTATAAAGTCTACGGATTACGAACAAAAAATTATAATATTTTTCCGTAGATTAGATTTCATCCACGCAGTCTGTTGTTAACTTCGGGCCAGTCTCACTAGTTCTATGTTGTTTCATGTTGTTTTTCGTCGAGAAAATAGATTTTTTCTTGACACAACCGATAATGTTAAAGGAAATGGAAGTTTCCCAGTGTCATATGATAGAGTCATGGGTCAGATGCGAAAAAAGGGCAATTTTACGCCGGGCTAAAACCGGGATTTGAACCCGGGACCAGCAACCGCTGATTTTGTGGAAACAGTCGCTAGACATTACACAAAAGTCTTTTATAAACAAGTACAAGTTAAATTCAGACATACACATAATATGTTAGGTAGTAAATGACTGATTTGTAAGTTTGTATGTTGTAAGTACTTAGGGACAAGTGCCCTTTAGGTTTTTATTGATGTCTCGCTTAGACGTCACCGGTCTCGCTCCGCCATTAGTCGTGTTTGTATCCAACTGAGCGTCTATCCAAGTTGTATCTTCAATCAGTCCGACGCAAGATGTCAACAAGATTCACTCTATGAAATTGATGTCGCCATTTCCTCTAAAATTATTTACTATTTTATAAGATGCTCTGTGTGTTACGATTTCAAAATCTAATAAGAATATAAAAATCTCGTGTCACAGTGTTTGATATTTATGACGTTTTTGTGTATATTTGGGCTATGATTTCAAAATCTATATACTCGTATATAAAAGGACAAGTTCCCATCTATAGACGCTCGCACAGCTGTAATTGCTAATGGTAGAAACGTGAAATTTGGAAAGTTGTTTTAATTTAAAATACGGACGCCCACCAAGAAGGGATTTTTAAAACAAATTAACCCTGAAGGGATGAAATAGAGGTTGCAAGTTTGTATAGAAAAATCTTTAAATTAGCAATGATTTTGATAAAAACTTGAGATTCATGCTCTTGAAAACATATCGTTGAATACGTGTTTTATGGTTTATTGCAATTCACCCCCTTAGGGTGCAAAATAGGGGTTGAAAATTTCTATAGTAAAATACTTGAAATCTGCTCCAATTTCTATGAAATTGATTATTCGAGCTCCTAAATATAAATAAGAGTCTTTTATATAATAGACTACAAAATAATTTTTCCTACGGAAAAATATAAAATTCCCACGGGAAAACAATAATAACGCGGGCGAAGCCGCGAACGGAAAGCAACTCTAATATAAAAAAAACTCGTGTCACAGATTTGTTATTGAGCTCTTCCGAAACGGCTTGACCGATTTTTATGTTTTTTTTGTATAATATATTTGGTAGGTCTGAGAATAAATCGTACGCTACTTTTTATAGCCCTAGGACAACTATTATGGCGAAACGTAGTTTACGGGCACAGCTTGTATACAATATTTAAAGGATACATACTTAATTACAAAAAAACCGGATGTCTATTTAAACTAGGAGGCATTTGTCCGCTACAATACGCTATAACACATTAGGGCAGATATCGCGCTTAGAAAGGTAGCGATTAGCGGTATTAGCGGTAGTAGTCGATGATATGAAGTGAGGGGTTATTGGTTATACTGTAAAGAGGTTATCTTAGAGAAAGAGATCGCGCGTGGAACGAGCGCGTGAAGAAGATTCTCTTGCTGCCCCGCTGCCCGTGCCTTTGTAAGGGTCCTTTAAATTACTCTAAACAGCTGGGGAGGGGTAAGTCCAGTTGTACCGACATCACACTGGGATATGTTATAGCCCTGACCTGGTTGCCTATCTGGGGGGCTATAAATGAGTAAGCCTGGTGACCCCTCCCTGTGCGAAGTACTGCTGGGCCTATCTTCAGGGGGTGCGTTCAGTGTATCCGCCTTCCCGATTCGGACCGCACCTTCATCGGGGGCACAGAGGCTTCGGAGGGTGGTCACCTCCATCGGGGGTAGAGGCTTCGGAGGATGGTTTGTCGGGTACGTGGATTGTTTTTACATACGAAAGTGAAGCTCTTGGCCTTCATCTCACCTGATGATAAGTGACGATAAGGCCGATGGTGGAAGCGAGCTTCACCTGGACTCCTCAACAACTGAGGAATTGACTATCTTGCCTCTAATTGTCGGAACACAACAATGCTATAAACATTGTTATTATGGCGATACTTAGGTAAGACGGTGGTAGCTAGCCAGGCGGGCTCAGACGGCCTCTACCACCAACCAAACCGAGCAGAAGAATTTCTGCCCCCAGTGGGAATCGAAACCCGGACCTCCCGATCAGCACCCGGTGGTGTCAACCACTAGACCATGGAGGCGGTTGAAATCCATTGGCGGATATAAGCGGAATAGCCGCTGGTGAACCAGAGTCCAACGGCACAACTACATAGGTGGGCGGCATAGTCAACTTAGTCCCAAGGCACCTTAGATCCCTCGCCTCAAAAAGAGCAAAACTAGACATAGTGACAATTCAGATACGATAACAGAGTTCGATAAGAACAAAATGTATGGGATTGACATATGCCTTCGCTAAATAACGTGGCAATAAAATCGATCAGTCATCGATATGTAAGTTGGTACACAAATTGATTCGCAACGAATCGACGATGTAGCAAATTGATTTTTCGTAACTTGCATATTGCGTAAAAATAAGTTCTTTTGAGTAGTCTCAAAAGAACTTATTTTTATTAAAATGAAATAAAAAAAATAGTTTTGATAATATGTTTTACAATTTCTTTTCCATTTTTCAGTTTTGAGTACTTGGATAACCAATGTGTTGTTTTCTTACAGAAAGAACAATTCGACACAGCGATCGTTAGTCCTTACGTTGGTTAGGAATTTGTTTTCGTTATCTCAGAGACGATGACGAATTTAGTTGTCGTTTCGCTATAAAACGATTGCCTCTTGTCTCAGTCCCCAGATATGGCGGAAATATGCATGCCATTGACTCACTATTTCTCTATAATATTTTGTAACTTTTCATTTAGGTAAAAAAATGGTGTTATTGTTGTATCAAACATCTTCAGACGGCTGTTATAATATTCACAGGAAAAAAGAAATTACAGCATATGTATTCTTAGATTCTTAGTTTGTCACCGCATGGACAAAAAAATAGGATAATAACGAAACAAATTACATAAAATTATCACGCCAATAATAAAATTTTCCTCATAATACAATATTAGGGCAGTGTACATTGTCAATCAATCTGTCACAATAAAAACTGGTCTAATATAAGCAACAGGGTTGTATAACAAACAGGGTTAAAAAATATTATTTACTAGCTGTGCCCGCGTGGAATAGTAACTTTTGTTGAAGTTGATAAAAAGTAGCCTATGTTATACCTTATACAATTATCTATCTTTTAGTGAAAGTCCCGTCAAAATCGGTCCAGCCGTACCGGAGATTAGCGGGAACAAACAAACAGACAGACAGACAATTTTTTTAAAATTGTGTTTTAGTTATTGGTACCTGATATACATTCATACCCATTTAGTAAAAACTTGTTATTTTGACATTACAAACAGACTTCAATTTTATTTATTTGTATAGAGTATAGATAGATGTTAGAGCTCTGAATCAAACCGTACAGCCCCCCTAGACAAACGCCACATGCTAACTTTTCGGCAGTGGATGCGCAGAAAAAATGTATGGAGATGATATTAGCTGCGGAAAAACAAGCGTGAGGTTGTCGCAACGTAATGTCATTTCCATACATTTTTTCTGCGCAACTACTGCGGAAATGTTAGCGTGTGACATTTGTCTAGGGGGGCAGGTGGTTCGAATACATTGCACGTAAGTGTAGGTAGATATCGATCGATCATAGTCAGGGGCCCGACCATAGTAAACGTTGCCAAACATTATCAATAGTAACGTCTTGTACACACACCACATCAACACGAGCTCCTCAAAAGTCAATATGGATATATAGACGATCATAGTTAGGATCTCGACCATGGCAAACGTTGCTAAACATTATCAATAGTAAAGCCACAGTAATACGCCGAGTTCGCACGCCGCACCGAGCTCGTCAAAAGTCAACATAGATAAATATTCGCGCGACATTACCTAAGTATTAGTTTAGTAATTAGATCCTGTCGATTACTAGTTTAATATTAGCAATATCCTAAGCTCGATCGAGATGACATGTTTCGGGGGAATTTGTTTAAGGTTTCTCAACGTAATGTGATTTAGTTTTGCAATGTTGCGATCGCGCGCAGCTTAGGGCGTTTCGAGAGCTGTCCGAGCCAGAAACTTTTCAACATGACTACTGTCTGGTCTAGTAAGTTTGATTCTTGATATATATTTAATAACACTTAAAAGGCCTTAAAGTATTTTATTACTTGAGAAAATTTTAAACGAGAACTTCATTCATGGCAAAAAAGAAACGAGGCTCAGTCTGGGGCGTTGAGATTTTACGCCGCTTCATTTATACTGATCGCTATGCGACGTGTTTTCGACTTAATGTAAACAATGTGAGATATTATAAAATTGTGTTTACTTACAGTGCTATGCGACTGGAGGGGAGCGACGTATATTACCAAAGATTACCCTCAGCCCCTCAGGTAATTTTATGTTTTAGAATACCTATCTGTGATATTATGTTAATGATCTGGCTTGGACCTAAACATAAAATAGGTTTCGAAAAAAAAACTAAACCGGATCTTGGTTTGCAGATAGCTGACGAGGACTTAATTAACATATGGCTGCATTTTATTCCAAAATTCTAATATGCTCGACACCAATCAATGCAGGTTAAGCCGCATGACAAATCTAGTTCACTATTTTCCCTGTTGAACTGCAGCCCGATTAATTTGTGATGACATAAATGGTTTAAACTGAATGACGGTTGCTTAAGCATTACGCGAGCATCGTACAAATATTGTAGTGATGTGTCAAGTATTAGCGATTAGAACATTAGAGTAGTGTGGTAGGGGTAGCCATCTTAATATTTCCCAAGATCTCCAGTTCGCAAATGGAACCCAGTGCGATCTATCAAATAAATACTTTGAAATTTTATTATTATTAGGGGTATTTAAACTGATTTACCATTTTATCTTATTAGGGTTCCGTACCTTGAAAGGAAAAAACGGAACCCTTGTAGGATAACTTTGTTGTCCGTCCCTCCGTCTGTCTGTCTGTCAAGACCCTTTTCTCAAGGACGCGTAGAGTTATCAAGCTGAAATTTACATCAAATACTCAGGTCTACTGTCCCTTAGAGCTGTAAAAAATCAAACTTCTAAGCCAACGCAATCTAAAGATACAGCCGCTTATGCCGCAAATATTTCCTCAAAATTTTCGACACTCGCAAGGGAATCAAAACCTACAGAGTACTTTCCGTGAACTCAGAATCTTGAAATTTGGTACGAGGTAACGTCTTATAGCACAGATAAAGGAAACTTTGCGAAAACCGTAAATTTTTAGTAACATCATATTAATTGAAATATATGGGTGAACTTTTACTTATTTATCTACAGGTTTGTACGGAACCCTCGGTGCGCGAGTCCGACTCGCACTTGGCCGGTTTTTTATTATGATAAACTAAACACTAGCCACGATCGACCGATTGGTTACCACTAGAGGTAGAGTCGTGGGAATTGGTAGTAGTAGAGTCTGGCACACGAAACATGAGCTTCGAAAAAAGCAGCAAATTCAAAAATTCTAGCTCTGGCAATACTGTCTACAGAAGGTAAAATACATTTTGATACTTGAAATATTCATATATTTTTTTATTTATGTAGTAATTTAGAATGTTAAATTTGTGAAAGGATTGTCTTTTTATCCTACTATATTCTACTGAATATAGTAGGAAAAAAAGGAGTTTTTTAAAATTAAATATTATTAATAATTATTTCGACAAAATTAAGATAAAAATATTATGAAATTGTTTATTAAAAAGTATCAAAATCACCATGTTGAACTAAACTACATAGGGGCATTGTATCAGTGTTGCTATTTGAAAAAATGACAGGTTCATCTTTCATTAGCCAGACTGCTAGCCCTTATTTCATTTCTTGTTTAAAGCGACAGGTGTGTTCATGTACAAAACTAGTACTATTAAACTCTTTCACCAATACTTTGAATTTAAGTTTCACCACATTTTAGATCGCAAAACTAATTAGGAAGTATTCGAAATATTTTAATTGGCACCTAAGTACAGTTTAGTGGGGTACCTAATAGAAAATAAAATTGAGCTTTTAAATTAGTAGTATTTTTTTCCAATTTACTCTACATTAAAAACCATACTAAAATATGATCTAGCTCTTCTCTGTAGCAATATGCTTGTTTAGATTTACAAGAACTTCCAAGGTTACAAGGTAACTTTTCAATTATTAGCAGCGAAGATAAAAAATATATAAGCTACGTAAAAAATTTTTAAAATTTAAATTATTCGTTTCAACCGTTCTAAGTTGAAATTGCGCTCTCTCATAAAAAAACGGAAAACCTAGCGAACCGCACAGCGTAACGAACAAAAATTATTTGTCCTAGACGCAAATTTTTTTTGTATATTTTGTGATGCGTGTTATTGAAAAAATGGGATGATCGTAAATGTGATCGTATGTTAATATTAATAATAATAATAATAAAATAATTTATTTTCAGACCATTAGATCCATATTGATCTAGAAAAATATTTTAGAATTCGGCTCCAGGGTTCCGATCCAAAAGTAACTATATGTATTTGTAGGATACATTTAGCTTACCTACCTACGTTATTATTAACCGAAAAATTTGTATACGTCTCAAGGTTGTCTTACGAAATAACAAATTGTCAACACTCATCGCGCCACTTAATAGGTAACGTGGAAGGGTCACTGACCGAGGGCCGTCCGGTTAAATTAACGCGAAAAATAGCACCCTTGCATAAACTTCCAAAAAGCTTGAAAATTTGCATGACTCTGAGGGAAATTGTGCAAAGTCCCCATCGAATCTGTGCGTGCTAAAAAAATCAGAAAATAGGTTTTTTGGATTCTTCAGCAAAACGATAAAAAATGTAAGTTTTTGCTAACCTCGTATAAATGCCCTAACGTTCATGCAAATTTTCAGCTTGTTGGGAATTCAAGCAAGGGTATATATCAATGTTAGTCTGTTCTAGACTAGCATGGAACCGCTGGGGTCGTTCACTGCGGATATTGTGTGAATGTAGCAAGTGTCATGTATGTGAAATGACGGGAACACAGCTTTGGTAGAGATAGTCACTTTATTCATATATTTCTTGAAATTAAACAAGAGGTTTATAATGACCAAGAATAACTCGTACGCGAAATTAGATAGCTAACGCTCACGATACAAACAAAATGTCCGAAATGTCCTAGAGTGACCCCCCTTGACAAGGGGTTTATCACAAAACCATTGTTCTTAATTTAAATTAATAAATTCGCGGACAATGAGTTTGACACTTGCAACTCTTTCGATAAATTATATAATGAGATTATTACAGATTACAGTAGCATTAAAGGGATATTCCTACCATAAAACTGTGCACAAATTCATTAACAATGTGTCTCAAATAATTTCATTAATTACAAGAAATATTTTTTTAAGTTTTCCCGCATCTTATAATAAAAATATTATTTCCTCAATAATATGCATACAATTACAATTTGCAAACGAAATTAACGTATTTTGTACAAAGAATAACTATATAGAATACATTGTAGATTAAAACTCATCATTTACCGAATCGCTCATACAAGAAAACGTAATGAGGAAATTATGACAATTAGTATGTTAATACGTTAACGATACGCAAAAACAAGTAATTATAAGTATCAAGTATGATGTTATTATTCAGTGTAATTTAATAATTCTTGGGTAATTATAACAATTATAATGCCTCAAGGTAATGTTCAATTTTTCATGCGTTCCCGGATTTTGTGTAATATTTTTTTTTTACTAGTAAACTCTGGCCTTTAGGTCACTTGATGTGATGAATTGATGATAAGGCTGATGGAAGTAAGTTTATACCATTGTTATAATGGCGTGAATCTTAAATAAGATTGTGGTGCTTGCTTAGTCATATAAAGCTCACGAAAGGACTTCAGGCAATCTATCCTTGTGTCAGCAATTTACATTAAATACATTAATAAACATAATATTTATATTAAAACTCTTGGCTTTTATGGATCTATTAAAGGGTTCGCGAGCTGCATATATATAGCTTTTAAATATTCCTCTTAAGAGCATCCATCGGATACAATTCACAGAATTAAGTATCAAAATAAATTTTAAGTGGTTATAATTTAAGGTTTTAAATAATCTTTACTTATTCTTGACATTTTGACCCCAGAATTCTGTGTTAATTGCACATGACAGTTAGTGTTTCTGTGAAATTTAAATAATTCGGTTCGTGACGCTAAAATGCAGAATATAATTATTTCCAATAATACGCGGCCAATTATGGGGCTTCGCCGCATTATAAATAATTTTTTTCTAGTAATTGGATATAACAAGCTAAGTTTTCGATTAATTTGCTAATTTAAGAGGATTGTGAAGCTGTAAATTTTCATACAAAAAGCGATAACGCTTTTCTCCCTCTTTACATCGTCCAATTTTCATAATTTTTGGAAATGTTGTAGATTTAATGAAGATCTAGATTTGTACGTTTTGATTTTGAAGTAATATTGCTCAGAATATAAGTTATTTGCATCTAAATATCCATATTTTAGACTTAAAAACTACTTCGAGCATTTTTATCTTTTTTGACTAAATTAAATACTGAATTACAAAAAAAGCAAAACGTACAAACATAGATTAAGATATACTGAATCTAATGAGACCAAAAATGTCTAATTTCGTAAAGGCTTAGGGGGGTAAAACAGTTATCGCCCGAAACAATATTTCAATATGAAATGAACGCACTTGCCTTGAACTTTCAACTCTAAGCAGTATGCAACAAACTACAATTTTGAAAGTGCATACTTGAGCCATAAATTGGCACTTCACAGTCCTGGTAATGCTAAACATTATTGTCGTTATAGTGCTAGTGGGGCGATACATACGAAAACTTAATGGAACAAGGTAGGTGTGAATGGAATAACATTTATTTCTGTTTTATACAACTGGGACCAAATGGTCAATGACATTTTTTACTAGTAATTGAGTAAGTAATTTTTTTTTATTTCACATGCGATGTCGGTATGTTAGCTTATGTCAAATCTTGTAAGTGGAATCAAGACTAATTCTTGACATCTGACTTGACTTGACTGAGTTAAGATTTGCGTGCGCCTAACACCCCGCCTATACGTATCGACAATATACAATGTGCATGGTACACTGGCATTCCGCCACCCGGCTAAACCATAATCCTCTGGAACATCTTCACACCTCTTATGGAGGATCCGTTTTGGATAAGGAAGGCCCCATTTACCGAACGAACTCGCCTGAGACAGACCTAGCTAAACAAGCTGGAATTTCGCCTAGGGAAAGGCACCAGGTTAAAACTCGTTTTTGACCCCCAGACGAGCGACTAGCAGGTCAAGTTAGTGTAGTAAATTACGCATGACGTAAAGGTTTTGTGTTACAGAAAGCGAATTAACACATGGAATTGATAATAAAGTTTTGTTCCCTCAATTCCAAGACCACGCGTTAAATGTAATATAATTTTCATGGAAAAACGTGAACTTAACCCATCCAAGGATCAAGTGGTCCAATTATTTCTTTTTATGCGGATCGTGGGAGAATCGTGCATCATTGTGTATTGTTTCTGCGGTGTGTTTTTTAATCAAATGCCCATTATTTGCGTTTAACTCCGAGAGGAATCCGCTTCGCAGCTTCCGTTGTGCGTGCGCTAATTATTATGGCCATGTTTGTAGTGCCTATTTACATTTTTAATGTTACTTCTGACGTTTGCATACAGTTGACGGTCAAGGTCGGCCATATCTAGGCGTAATACACGCCGCTGATTTTCGGTCGCGTCCTATTTGTATCGATTGCTTCGCGGTGAATTTGCGGACCAATATGAACGCTGTGACATAGTTGTGCGTAATTAAGTGTATATTGCAATTAGCCCGATGGTAAAACAGCGTAAATTACCCTTGAAGTCCAATCCGGCTCAACTTCATAGCTTGTTTAGAGGTATTCTACGGTCAGTAGTATAATATATACCGAAGTACGCCACCTTGCTTGTACGAGTATAATACTATTCTCTCAAATAAATCCAATATACACACGGATAGTACTCAAATTGAATACCATGTGCGTGAAAATCATAATACCTTGGCAAAGAGTTTTGTGAGCTGTCAAACTGTCACTTTGAATGTACTAAGCTAGATATTGTTTTATCAAGCATTCCAAAAAGTTAACTAAGTGTGATCTAATATTTATGTAGAAGCGACAAATTTTTGAATTAATTCCAATATCAGTTCCAGAGATTTCAGGAATTTTAAGATGCCAAAAAAAGTTTTCCGACCAAAACAAATACATTTTTAGTTTTGTCACAATAAATGTAACATTTTTTATTATGAAAATATGTATATAAACGCAGAAATAAGTAATTTTTATGAAACGTGACGGACTAGAATACGTTTCCTTTCTTGAGCCGACTATAGGAGGAGAACTCCTATAATAGGAGTTTTCCGCAATTACATTCAACTTTCGAAAAAGCAGACAGCTATGACGTCGCGAGTCTTTGTGCATTTGGATCATTTTCCTAAACATTCCAAACTATCTTCCAAAGTAATCATCGCATAGGAATATCATCGAATACGTTACTTCTACTTATAATATGACTGTTATTAATATATACAGCGTGTAGAGGAACGTGTAGAGGTAGAGACGTTTTGGGGAGCGTCGGGGGCGCTGTTGGACTCGGCACTGGCCTTCTAATCGGGAAGTCCGGGGTTCGATCTGCCATGTACCAATGTGTTTTTCGTTTTTTCGAATTTCTTAAGTACATTTGTCCGACGCTCCTATTACGGTGAAGGAAAACATCGTGAGGCAACCTGCATACATCTGCGAAGAGATTCAAAGGAGTCGACAAATCCGCACTGGGCCAGCGTGTTGACTAGGCGTTGACACACTACTTAGGGTAGGCTCGACCTTCGGTGGGGACGTATATGAGCTGTGATTATGATGATGTGTAAGGGAACACTTAAATAATATTAAAAGGTATGTATCCATCAGAGGTGAAGATTCTGTAGAAAATTTTTATTGGGGCTGATGAAGTAATTTCTTTATTTTCGTGTACAAACGATATACATTATTCTTTGATCTGCCGTACCTTGTTCCTTCATTCAGTGTTTACATTTCTTTTGTGTTAGTTCCATAGTCATCTGGACTGTAGATGTCACTTGAAAATTTTTGCTATCAGTTTAAAGTCGATTAACTCTACTCGGCTTAAACTATTCGGTTTCCAAATCCAAGATAAGCACTCTCCGTCTAATATCTCACCTTGCCCATTAAATATTATATCGGCGCTCAGTTACATACATCAGCCCCCATATTAAACGATATATCGATATAAGTTTTTAAAAAAGTTGGATTTTTCAGGTATCTATTCTTGATGTTTTGAGTGTGTTTTGGATATTGGTTTTGTTATTTTGGGCATTTCATTTATATATTAATGTCGATAAAATGTCAATGTGTCAATTAGATGCAATATATTTTGACAGTTCATATCGAGTTTTCGTTCTATCATATCGTGTTTCGGTGTTCATGCCACGGGGACTGGTATACTGTTAACAAATGTGTATCTTGAGTACTATTGATGCGCATATATAAAAAGTGTTAACTATCTTATTGACAATGTTCATTGGTATTTGGTGTCCCTATATAAACTTGGGGTTGAGAATTACAAGTTGTGTTGTTTAGATAAATACAAGCTGTTCTAGCGTTCTACATACTAGTCGTGAATCTTTATACGCATATAATAAAAAAGCGTTAACTATCTTATTGACAATGTGTGCTCATTGGTATTTGGTGTGTCTATATAAAATTGGGAAGTAGTAGTTGTGATATTTAGATAAATTCAGACTGTTCTAGCGTTCTACATAATTACTCTTGAATCTTAATACGCATAAAAAAGCGTTAATTATCTTATTGCCAATGTGTGCTCATTGGTATTTCGTGTGTCTATATAAAATTGGGAATTACTAGTTGTGTTATGTAGATAAATACAGGCTGTATTAGCGGACATAATTTTGCTTTGATAAAGTTTTATAAAAGCTGGTCCCAAAAGTTGTATACGAACGATATTTAAATAGGTTGTTCAGACTATTAAATTAAAAGCACTTTCGAAGGGAGCAACTGAGACTCATATTAATTAATTCAACTGTAAAAATAGAATATTTCAATATGGTCACAACTTTTTGGAACATCTTATATCGCAACTTAGTTTGTCCTAGGTACGTACCGATCCCGTAAAAATTTGTTTTATTTTATTTCAGTCAGCCTGACTTCTATACTCGAAGTCGGGTTGATACACCCGACTTTCTTAAATAAAGATTGTAACATATCCATGTAACGAATTGCTGTAACTTTGCGTACGATGTGCTAACTCATTCTGTTGGTTTTGTCTGCAGTACAGTCGGTGGCATTAGTGGCTATATGGTAACGTGTAAGTTCTAAACAACAAAGTATCTCATCTAGGTCAACGGAAAGTGACCTATAGGTTTCGATTCCCTTGTGATTACAAATAAGAGATTTTTAGCTCCATCGGTCTAAAAATATGGCACACCACTGTACACAAAATATACGTTTCGTAGTCGTCCCCTGTTCCTTCCTTTAAATTAGACCAATTTCGTTACTTTTTTCATTAAAAATTAGGAAAAGGCTTGGCTTGGCTGTGTTTCTATATTTTACTTCTTTCATATAATGTCGTCGAATTTGTTTACTGGATGTTCGAATACAACTTAAATTATACGATATTTTTGAAGAATTTGATCCGTTTAAAATCTCTCTTATGACCAATCAGAGCGTCACGTTAACACGTCATCGAAAATTTTAAAGTCACTCTATGCTCTACACGCTTTATAAGCAAAATGTCAACTGTATTGACATAATTTACTTGGTAAAGCCAAAATAGACTTTAGCCACAAATAGGTATTTTTTGTATTGATTTATCTACTTATTGGTTATCGTGTCATCAATGTGTATAAATATGTTTACATAATTGTTGTTAACCCTTAAGTACTGTTATAGGTCTGACAGACTCAAATAGCGAAGAGTAATACTTATTTTTTCGTTCTGTTGCGTCGGATTGTGTCGTAATTTTTCTACCTTCGAGTTTGTAAGTGCGTCGCGAGCCGTAGAGAGAAGAAGCCGCTTTGCGCACTTTTCAGGTCAGTATCAATGTTTGAAATTTTTTTGTACATAGGTCTCACAGACCTATCTCAGTGACTACGTGTGATTTTTCTACAAGTCATGTCGAACAATAACGTACTTCGCGATCACTACAACTTCGTGTATTATATGGGTCAGACCTTGTTTCAAATTCCATATTAGAAAAATGGATTTTGAATGAGGAAGATAGTGAATTGAGCAGCGATTCGGATTTTGTTGAAAATTTTGTTATGCAAGTCATAAAGTCCCAGTTCGATTCTGAATGCAGTTTGTCAAACACGGAGCTCGAGCTGAAAAGTACCTCAGATGATTTCGAGGACCTACGTTATGATGCTGACTTACATACTGCTGGTGCTAGAAAGTCGATATCATGGCAAATGTTTCAAGATAACTTTCAAAAGAAGATCAAGAAGTTGGCTCTGCACTATATTTTATGGTATTTTTGGATATAGCTTCAGCAAATGCCTGAATTTTTTCAGGATAAACATTCAAAAGATCAGAATTCATAAAAAAAATACAAAGGGATTGATTCTTGAACATTTACATATAGGTTGTCTAATCCTTATATCCCGGAAAACATCAAAATCATTATTTCGCAAACAAACCTAACCTAAAGTGAAAAGCTAACCAAACGAAAATATTGCAGTATGTGTGACTATAAAGAAAGTGTAAAACAACATATAAGCACATTTTGCAAGAATCCTTTGCAAGAATTTGAGTGCTCTAAGCCAGAATGCGTAAATTGCTTTGCCAGAAAATTAAGCGAAGTTTAGCATATGTATTTTTTTGTGATTCCTAGAATTATACAATAAAAAGACAAAATATCAAAGAATAGTTATAGAAGAATATTTTTGTAAGTTATGGGAGATTATTTCAGTTTTTTTTTGTTTTTATAGTTTTCTAAGTAAATTATAACCTGAAAGTGATGTTCTTATTAACAATTCGTAAAAAGCTGTTTGTCATTATTAAAATATTTTAAAATTAATGTTAAATATTGCCTTAGGATTGATATAATAGTTTATTAAATAATTTTTGAAGATATGGTAGTTTTTTGTAGAATTTTACCATTTTCTTATATGGGCGTCTCAGAGACCTATATCAGTATTAAAGATATAAAACAATGTCACAGTGTTTAAGGATTAAATATGATACGTATATTTTACTTATTCAGTATCTATAACATAAGCTATTAATGAAACATCCTCGTAGATTAGGCTAGGTGTGATGTAAATATTAAACGAATTTTCATTTTATAATTGGCTTATATATGTATCTGATACTGACTGTACCGCGCCGGTGTCCTTTGAATTATTTGCTTTATGTATTGCCAAATCGACATACTATACACGACCTAAGAGAAACCATGCACGTGTAGATTGTGTGTCTGTTTGTACACATATATCATATACAATATTACAGATATTTTTATTTATTATACACAAATAGATGCGTAATTTAAACATGCATAGTATAGTGGAATTGAATTTAAATAAAATATTATAAAATTTTCGAAAAGCAGCAACAGATGAATCAAGTGCGAGCGGTTGAACGCGATGCGTCATTGCGTAACGAAAAAATTCGTAAGCCGTTGACAGCAGCTGGAAATTTATATATATTTCTTGGAATGTGCTCGTCCGTCGTTACGTCACCCTTGTGATATTGATTGCAAACAAAACTTCGTGTAAAATGTTTGTATACAGGCTGCGATGATGTTAAGTGAATCTGTGCTAAATGAAAACTTAGACCGTGCTTATGTTAACCTAAGTTATGTCTAAATAAGTCGATGACAAAAAACACTTCAAGATCATTTTTTTGAGAAAACACGTCTCAGCAAAACCCGGGTTCGTTAGTAGACGGTCATCAATAAGACGCTAATGCAACACGACGTGCAAATATCGTAACATTTTCATTAAAATAAATTTTAATAGGCACCACATTTAATTTGTGATGCGTTCGAGCATAATTAATACTACGTTCAGTTCTAATCGATGCGTTCTGTGGATGAATCTGATCGCAGCTATAAGTTAAGATGTTTGGTAACGCGCCTTGTACCGGTAGCCATCTTGCAACACATAATTAAAAGCAAATAATTAACTGCAAGCTCCTTGTCGAATAATTTAATACAAGTACAAAATTATTAACTGAATTTTCTAAGTGCTGAGCATATGAATTATGATCATTTAATGATGAATGTAATTATTAATTGGACAACTGAAGTCCGTATAAGTTAAGGTGGCAACTTGCCATTCGATCGTGGGTCAGTTTTCGCACTAAGGCGAACGAGAATAGTACACAGGGCGAGTAAGCTCTGCCGTAAGTATACAATAGTACATTGTTACCCTAGTCTAGCCGACGGCGGGTACGGTGCGGTTGCGCATTTCCCCCCGAGAAAAAAAAGTGGTGTAGGGGTGAAAGTAACTTATGTTGTCCAGGGACGGGGTTTGACGGTATAGTTCGAGAGTCTAAATAAGGCTTTAATCCGAGTGAAATACTGTGTTTTTCATTAAGAATACAAGGAAAGTAAAAATAAAAACATGCATTACCTAAAGAAAAAATGAGTGAATTTTATTTTACTATAGGTGTGCTCGCGAACTACGTTTCGCCATAATAATTGGCTAGATGAATGAAAAAAAATTATTGCTTTAATAGAAGCTCATTCATATAATAAATAGAAAGAAAAAATCGGGTTTCGAATAACTATAAAAACAACCTCCATCATATTAAAAAACTTTCTCCATCTCTTTCTAGCAAATCGGCAATTTACATGGAGTTTATATGGCCGTACTAAATAATGACGTCACGGTTGTTGTCGGATCTCTCTGTCTAATCGCTTCCAAATTAACAGTTTAAAATGCTTGTATCTCACGATTAACTAAGCCGATTTTAATTCTAATTTCACATGATTGCATCTTTTTCTACGGTATTTAAATATTTTATGACGCGATGTGAAAATTAGAATTCAGTTATCATCCCAATTGTCAAATATCACCTAGAAGTATAAAAAATAGCCTACGACCTATTCTCAGACCTACCAAATATACACAAAAAATGTCATAAAAATCGGTCAAGCCGTTTCGGAGGAGTTCGCTTATAAACACTGTGACACGAGAATTTTATATATTAGACTAGCTGTTTCGGCGAACTACGTTTCGCCATAATAAAAAATACTTTACGCCCTATTCTCAGACCTAGCGAATGTACACAAAAAAAATCCTAAAAATCGGACAAGCCGTTTCGGAGGAGTTTGGTAACAAAACACTGTGACAAAAATAGTTTGGCATTTTTTTGCCTTGACTACAGTTAATAAATCATCATCACATCACAATCACATAGTTAATTATCAATCATCGTCCTAAGATTTCAAGCCAACAGCACAAAGTTTATATAATTTTATACACACTTATAATTTTATATTGATTTTTTAAAATTACCAAAAAATACTGCATTAGTTTAGTTTTAGTACATTACTACCCAATATACGCACGTATATCGTACGACCTTTTTAACACACTTCTGAGGAAAAATACTTAATAAACTGAATTTTTCGAATACATAACACAAATCATTGTCAATTTGTAGACAACACTAAATTATGGTATGAAAATAATCATTTGAAAAATCATGTAGTTCGTTGATGTCTTTTATATTACCTCTAGCTTTTAAAAAAATATAGTACATTACTGGCGCTGTGGCAAGTGCAGCATAGCCGGACTCTGCGATGCGTGCCTCGGCTAAAATACACGCCTGTTTTATAAGCTGATTTATGTAACTTAACCGGTAATTTTTTTTTTAAGATTTTTGTATTGTATTGTATTTTTTTATTTTTTCGACGAGACGAGCGCCATCCAAAAAATAAGGAAACTACAGTGCTGAGTTTTATTAAAGCGAAACGTAGTTCGCGGGCACAGCTAGTCTATTTAAATAAAAATGGATCATCGAAATGTATGTACGCCCATAACTTTCGAACGACTGCACCAAATTGGATGATTCTTGGTTTTATGTATTCGTTATTGTTAGGACAAGGTTTGTGTAATATAAAAATTACAATAATTTAAACAAACATTTCAGTAATTTAGTTATAAAACATGGCGATACAAAGTACGCCGGGTCAGCTAGTTTCAAATAAAACAGATCTAAAGGTACAGAAAGCGCTACGTCAAGTTTTACATTTGCACTACGAAAAACGACCGATATAAGAGGGGTCGAAAGGTCAAACCGTATAACTGGTGCGAGACTTACTGTACATATTTCAAGTTCTTTGATTGTTCGGTTGTATCCGTTGTTCGTATTGATCGGACGGTTTGGACAGTAGCTATGATCATTTATAAAGTTTTCAAATGTTATTAACATCAATAAATGCCTACAAAAGCTGATTTTAAATTGGAGTTTGATTTTTAATTATATTATCCCTTTTCTTCATTCATGCAAGATATTTTCAAAGTGTAATAAAATAAAGATACAGGCATAAATGGCAAACTGTATAATAGGTCACAAATTATCCATGATAGGTAGCCTTGACCCCATCGGATAGCCGTAAAGAGCATCCATAATCAAAATACCATCTAATTATAACAATCAAATTATTAACAAAAGAATTAATTCAAATGTCATGTTTCCATTGCGGGGTCTTGACATGTCAAGTATGCAAGCATCTGATTGGAGAACTTAGAGGCAAAAATATTTTAAATTGTTAATCATTCCAATTGTAAACTTTGATGTTTACGAGAAGGAGATTTCGTATATTTATTTGATTGATTTATTGAAAATGTCAAGTTGGTTTCACAGTCTGTTACTCGTAGCTTGTTCGCAAGTTAAAAACTGGGAAACAGATTTTCATACAGTTTTTATCAAATAAAGAGATTTGACCTACTTTCGGGCTTTACTTGGGTCAAATTGATTAATGCCATGATTTTACCTGACGAATAAAATCTCTTTTAGAGATAAGTCCACCTTTGCAGCCTGTTTATCAACTAAGAAATAAAGAGTATATAATAATAATAATAATATATAAATAAAAATGGATCTTCGAAATGTATGTACGCCCATAACTTTCGAACGACTGCACCAAATTGGATGATTCTATTCGTTACTGTTAGGACAAGGTTTGTGTAACATAAAAAATACAATAATTCAAACAAACATTTCAGTAATTTAGTTAAAAAACATGGCGATACAAAGTACGCCGGGTCAGCTAGTATATTATAAAATGTGACAGTATGATACTTAGCTTTGGTATAGAAAATCGGTTAAATTACGTTGTTTATTTCGGAGATAAAACTAATCTTAATCTCTCTAATTAAAGCAAAAAAGTAAGCCAGATTCATAAATTTGACTATTAATAAAAAAAGAAGGTATGAACAAGTTTTATTCAAAAGCTACTAAGCTTGTAGCCAATGTTGCAGCACTTTTCGCTAGACATTTTGAATGGAGCACAAGGTATAATCATTGCTTACTTTTACGCATTAGTTGGACACACAAAATTCACGGACGGACTCAAATTATTTATATGTATCTCTATTAAAGACTTGCTTATACTTTTACGCATGTGTACCTATCTGTATCCCTATTAAAGACACAAAAAAAAAGAAATAAATGTGAAAACTCACCTGTGTCTTGGCGTGTAGAACACCAGCTCCATTCGTGTTGACGACACCGTTATTGCACTGAGATTTATGCACACACACGTAACCTTGTCCAGCACACGTCTGCTGCAGCTCACCACCACTGTGTTCATGAGCGTGGACGTTTCCAGTAGACTGGAAAGCCTCATCTATATTCTGCTGAGTCTGTTGTTGTTGTTCATAATCGTATTCACTAGCTTTTTGCGTATTTTGAATCAAGTTCACGTTAGCGCCAGCGGTCGATGCGGTGAAAGGACTCGGGGTTGAGCCAGCGTAGCCGGAAGATCCGAATTTGGAGCTTCCAGAAAACTGCGCTCCGAAAGCGGTTCCTGAGGTCAAACCGGAACCTTGAGAGCCTTGAGCGAAACCATTGTTTTGTGAGAAGCTGCCTTGACTGCCCTCTCCTCTAGACGCAAAGTTGCTTTGTCCAGAACCGCTAGCACCGAACTGAGAAGATCCGAAACCTCCTTGTGCGGCAAATCCTCCTTGTCCGAATTTAATTCCTCCAGTCAAGAATGGGTTTTTGGATATATCTACTTCCCCTTTGTTAGATGAACTGAAGGATGAGGATTCGAATGAAGATGATTGGAAGCCACTAGGCTTAACTGATTCTGAGCCAGCACCGGCGAATCCTCCAGATACTTTAGAGAACTCTCCGTTCAGGAATGGATTTGCTGATATATCTACTGATCCACCAACACCTCCTCCTATAAAAGGCACTGCACCGCCTCCAGTGCTAGAAAAACTTGAGCTGGACTTGCTGAATTTTTCAAAGCTGCCGCCGTTAGCTGCAGCGTTTTTGAATGGGGAGTTCTCGTTCATCCACCAAAAAGGTCCATTGCCGGATATGCCTCCTTCGAAGATATTGCCTAATGCGCCGCCTGCATGGAATTGGAACTCATTAGAGGTGTCAGCGGCTGCGGCTGCTTTGAATGCGTCGATGTTCCCGAATTTCTCGACTACTCTACCGTCTTTTACTTTGAGTCCAGCGCAGCCTTTATCGCTGGAGCAGCTTTCGTAAGACTGTTGCGTGTGTACTTCTGCGCCTGGTAGTGTCTGAAGCGCTGCGAGCACATCTTTCGGAGACTTAATGCTGAGGTTAAGTACTCCTGATGAGCATGTCGTGCACCGTTCTTTCCGCGCTTGAGGCTCACTTTCTTCAGCTTCTAGTGATAGTTCCTTACCCTGAGGCAGTTGTTTGACTTCCTCGATGTTTTCAGGGTGAGCGTAGGTGGAAAGCGCCAGGCATATTGCCACCACTGCTGGAAGTAGTGGCTTCATGTTACTGAAACAAAGGAGAAGCATCTATATAAAACTTGCTAGTAATAAAGGGTTTAAAATTGGAGAGGTAAGACAAAGTATTAAAATCTTTTAGATATTTTTTTGCAGGATACGAGAAGTATACTCGTAATTTATTTTTTCCCGACATCTTCAACAAATATCGTTAATGTACACAGAAATAAATACAAAAACTTTACAAATTATATACTTAAACCTTCCTCGAGAATCACGCCATCGAGTGGTGAAAACCGCTTGAAAATCGGTGCAGTAATTTTTGAGTTTATCGTGAACAGACAGACAGACAGACAGCCGCGGCGGGGGACTTTGTTTTATAATATGTAAGGATTGTCTATAGAAAATTGATTGTAGTGAGTAAACATTAAATAGTTACGTTAGTACAATGTTTGTTAGTATTAAAATAAGAAATTGTCACAATAGTGTTCGACGAACTCGTTTTAAATTACATTTTCGAATATATATCTACTATCATTGATATCATTTCTTGCCTTGTATTGATAATATTGATTACTGGATTATTTTTATAGAATATTGGTGACAGAAAGATACAACCCACTTGTACGCTTAGGCAAAAGTATTTTTGCAGAACAGAGCTTGTCTTTATGCAGAAAAAATGTATGGCAGTGACATTAGCTCGTCACAATGTCAAGGTATTTTTTTTGCCCAACTAACACCAGTCCATACATTTTATCCTGAAGGAGAGAAGCATGTGGCTCTTCTCTAGACGTGCCGATGTTAAGCGGTTACCAGAATCTCAGCAATGAGCACCGTAACAAGAGTCGGTCACGCGTTGGCAAGTGTCTAATTCACATTTGAATAAATCATATTTCGATTCTGAATATATTTCAATGCATAGTAAGCGATCATCTTATGATCGAAGCCGCTCAATAACGAACCTTACAGAAACATTGGTCATTTTATGACCACATGCGATGATATGCCTCATACGCTTATTGGTATTCTATCCATGTTGGAACGAGTTTTGTGTTAGCCGTCTGCCTATTTACTTACAAAGAATAAAAATTCATACATTATTTAAAATCTGCAGCCTTGAACTTTTAGTGTCGGCAGCTGGCACTGGCCAGTGTAGTGTCAGGAAAATGATAAATATGATAATAGAATAATAGTTTTTGTTAGTCTCTTTATTTATTTAGATATACTTGAAAATTCGTGAAATATGTTATTAAGTACAGCTTTTTATTATTAAAAAAGTTATTAGATATAACACAAGCTTGGCCCCTGCAGTGACAACATAATTGGTCGTCCTGCACCACCACCTAATAACCAAGCGCACCTAAATAATTTAGGTTGTTACAAAAATAATACCATTAAAAAGTAATAAAATAACTATTCTTAAAGTACAGCCCTATTTAAAAAACTAAAGAGCAAACTACATAAAAACGAAAGCACACAGAAAGTCTGTCTATGCTTACTATACCGGGTGTAACTGAACACCCCAATAACATTAAGGGGCATATAAGTTAGACACTAAATGGACCTTCGGTGCTTGTCTGAGACCTGGAACCCCAAAATTTTCAGAGTTATTTGATTTTAAACTGAAAGCAAAAACGTGACAACCATAATCAGCTCTTAACAAAAAAGATAAATTTAAACACAAAATGACACGTGACAGACGTGAGCGTAATATTCCTCGTACGCTTACGTAGGGCTGTCGGCACTTTATACCAAAAAATAATTTATTTAGTTTGTATGACGTGAGCGTAGTATTCTTCGTACGCTTACGTAGGGCTGTCGGCACTTAATACCAAAAATAATTTATTTAGTTTGTATGGGAAAAAAAGTAGGTTTGTTAGCCCTAATATTTTTCCTACAGAATCTCTATTACAGAATATTATCTTCTGATGGATACATACCCTTAAATGTTATTGGGGTGTTTAGTTACATCCTGTATAGCGTTGAAATATCTGTTAGATTTGTGAGCTAATTTCTTTTTAAAGTATTTTTGTAACAATCTCTGTGAGTAATTACTTCCTTATTTAGTTGTTTTTCGCATTGTAATCTACATCTACATACAGTGCGGATGGCTGACCCCTGAGTGTGAATGATGAAGCCGATTTGATTCCCGATTGTTTTTTTTTTGTGAAAATCTTGCTTAAGATGCTGTGCTGCTTTATTTATCTCAAAATCTAGACTTTCCTTATATCTTGTCCCGACTGTACCTAATAATTGTTGTCAATATGTTAATTCATTGTTTTCTTAAAGTGTGTATCGGACTAATAAAAACTTACCTATATTTCAATGGTAACCATCTAAACATATTACAGAATCATAACAGCTATCGATTGTTATCAGTTGTTTTTTATTGATTTTAAGCAGCTCCATATAAATTTTCGTTTTTTGTAATCCATTTTCATATCGCAGCACATAGGTTGAACTAAAATGGCTGCCATCTGCGCAGGAGTAATTATCGTGTGTCGCACTTCGTTTGAGATCCAAAAATCGTAGCAATGAGGCAGATTTAGCAATAGCAATTTAAATTAGGCAAATATTGACATAAAATTTATTTTTTACTGTTGCACCTCCGCAGACGGCAGCCATTTTAGTTCAACTTATGTGCCGCGATCTATACTTGCTCTCCTTTTTTCGTAAACAAAGCGTAATTATTTCAAAACAACATTGCAGTGTCGAGTGTGTAACAGAAAAAAAAATGTTTAAAAGAGCAATTCAAATTTAGATAAGTTTAGATCTAATCTAACAATAGCGTCTCTCTAAGTTAGCGCGGATGACCATATTCGCAAAGTTAGCGCCTACTTAAGCAGACGACCGTGACATCAAATGCTAACAAAGTTCACAACTTTGTTATTTTCGTATGACAACAAGAGGCTATTTATATTGAGGCCCGGAATATCGTAGTTTTGTTTAGATCCGGGTGCGTTGGATGTGCAAGGGGCTCTAAATAACACCTTAACCTTGAACTCTTCCAACCTCATCTTGCCGCGGTATAACCTGCTGAACCAGCGTGGTGGGCGACGGACCAAATCACTCCATGAAGGGTAACATCTATACTCCGCTGTGGGAGATGCAATGATCATGATTAAGATTTTTCGGCATTTTACCCGAAAGTAGTTCGGGAAATCTGCAGTTCGATTCCCCAGAAATCACGTTTCCACTTAGTTTGTTAAGTGGCAGGGCTTCTTCGTAGATGTTTTATGTATTTTCGTTCATCGTTGCATTGCTTAGACCATTTAGTACTAAATGGTCTAAGTTGCATTGGCGTAGAGGCTTGGGGTCCGGACACCTCCCATTGAAGGTTACTCCAAGTAAAAAGGCGCAGGTTCTATATCAGTGTACCTATGCACTAGGCTACACCCACCATTGAAACGTTATTCTAACGCTTAAGCACCTTAGATTTTTTTACTAAAATAAACACACAAACAACACCAGACAAATCAAATGAAATGTTGGTGTAAGTACTAGTTATTGTATGACAATATTGCAGCAGCGATTCCCACAGTAATATTGACCAATCACATTTCTTCCGTCCTCTCTAATTTAACGCTATAATAACAATACTAACAGCATTATTGTTGTGTTCCGATAGTTAAAATTGTGATGGCCAGTTTCATCTCACTCCCTTCCGTCTCGCTCATCGCCACTAAACATCAAGCGAGACACAGGTATATCACCCTCATTGTCAATGAAAAAATAACAACTTGCTTTGACGTCACTCCTTAAAACAGAGATGCAAATGCCTACGATCCTCGTCATTCCGCCTACGATCGCTTTCGCTGTCTTAAGGACCTTGGTGCCCACGCTTAGAGGATCCTTTTTGAACGACATAATAGTAAGGTCTTTTGAGCATGCTTCAACAAGCGAGAGATTGGATAGAATTGACTTTTGAAATTACTTTTTTAAGATCCTATGTAACCTCTAACTGATTTGGGAAGAAAAGTGTTTACACTTAAGGGCATACAAGCCACAGTCCTTCATCGAACCGACAGGTTTTGATCTGTCACGAAAAAAATACAGGGGCTGTTATAGATAAAAGAAGCCCTTTTTCTTCGTTTGTATACGTATTAATCAATATTAAAAAGATTTTATAAGCCTGTAGGCCTCAATTTTGTTTTGACTGTCCAGGACTTCGCTAAACTATTTCTTGTGCATTGTGCATCAAATTACATCGGTGCTATGCTTACCCAATCTCGTGATGACAAAGGGGTGGTTGAAGACAAACTCCACTTAGCTTTATAGCCGAATGTAATAAGCTGTCTAGTTATCGTTCTCTCAGAGGTGCAAAGTGACAACGAGGCATTGTTTCCATACTTGGTTTTTTTAGACAGACCACCATAATGAGTCACCAATGTTAAAAATATACAATAGAGAATGGGCACTATCAAGATTGTCCACTTTGTCTTTTTTGGTTGAAATGTAGAGTATATTAGGTACCTAATAATGTCATCCCAACCGATATTCGTTCACGGCGGCCAATCTCAACAGAGACTAGTTATTGCGCAGGAGATATTATAGTGCACAAGTGACTGCGTAAACGCAAATGCACTCTCATCTGCTCCTCCACTTGCATAGTCCGATGGGATGGTTAGCCGACACGATCGGGACGAGACTAGGCGCAGGACCCACTGTTTGACGTGCGTTCCGAAGCACGGAGGAGTTCGAGATGTTTTGCATTTCGGTCACCCATCACAGAACTGACCATAGCCAACGTTGCTTAACCTTAGCAATCATTCGCTGAGCGCATGCGTCAACGTGCCACCAAGCTCATAAGTACCTAACACAATAACGAACGGGAGATCGGGTAGGGATTATCTCTATACTAGCCGCGCGCAGAATTTCATGACGTCATGACGTCGCACATCAATGGATAGCTTATTGAAGGAAGATGACAGTTGGTTTTTATGCCAACGTGGTATTAAAAGTTTACTACTCAATACATAAATGTATTCTAACTGTTTGCAACGTGCACAAGTTATAATGATCATAGTTGCGTGTCACTCAACCCTTTTAATCAGCTATTGTGTTCAGATCCGGTTTGATTATCAGTTTTTATGATTTAATTCCTGAAACATAGTTATCGTTGACAATATACTATGACTACCACTATTATCGTGCGGAACTAATAACTATCGCCGTATTATCGTATCAATTACATGACAGCGAAAATTCACTTATTTATTCATTCACTACCTAATCACAAAATCTGATCTTGCTTGATTTCTGTAGATCCAATTTAGCAAGCAAGCAGATCATAATACGTAAGAAACGTGAGTTAAGAAAGTATTTCAAATAACTTAATATAAAACGTCTTTCTCTCTAAACAGCTTTGAAAGAATTATTCCCGAACTCCTAATCTACCAGAAACCTTCCATCATCAGCTCAGTAACATGACATAATGATTATACCAGACGCAAATACCTCAATATCTTAAGAAAAGACATGAAACACGATGGACGTGCCTATGACATTTAAGGGTTTCCCTCGATTTGCCCGGGATTCCATCACCAGATTATGACATGGTAACAATGGGACTACCTCGGGACTTCGAGAGTGTACTCTTTTGATTACAAAAATTATTTTTAAAAACGGTCCACAAATGGCAGGGTAATCGGTGAACATATTTTATATGCAAAAAGAGAAAATAGATACAGTCGAACATAGAACCACCTCCTTTTTGGAAGTTGGTTAAAAATACCTTAATGCGTTAGAAGGGGGGTGATTGTTCTAATTTTCGAAGTTGCAATGGCCAAAATCGTATGATCCACGTCAATGGAGTCCCGGAACGTCATAAAGTTACTATTACAAATTTAATACAACTAAATCATTTAAGATGGCTTCATACCATTTGTCAACGCCGACTTAAACTCTGACTCCTTGTGTAAGTGCGGGCTAAAGCTCTGAGTACAGGGGTCAAGTGACCATTGCGGGGTCAATCGGACTCTCGTTTCGGAGTCGACCCAATTTCGTGATGATACCGGCAATGAAATGTAAATGAACATGGAAGCAATTTTATTTCTAGAAAGGTAGGCAGACGGTCAAGTAAATGGAGTGAGTTTAAACCAGCGTCAATAATTACTTGTTCTGGTACATTATAATTATGCATAGAGCGATTTCATTTTGGTGCGAGTGCATCACAAACTAGCAAAGTAGTCTAGCTATAGAATCATAAGCGTGAGTGATTACAATATAAACGGTTGAACACAACATCATTTCAGCTAAGCGACGCCTACTGTTGAACATAGGACCCAGGATTTTCAACAGATAAGCCCAGCGCTTCTCACATGCAGTGAGTGATTAAAAGGTAAGTGGTAAGTTCCGTACGAACTTATATCTATAAGTATATCTTAACTTCATATTTACGGTTTTAGATATAAATTTCAGTTTGGTATCTCTACGCGCTCCTGAGAACAGCCCCCAAATCATGATCGCCCAAAACAATATTAAAACCGCCCGCGCGAGAAATCCAGACTATTTATTTTTTGATGCCCAAACGCATATTAATATTTCGCATTTTTTGCAACTCGGACCACATCATGAGCGATTGATTTATCAACACGACGTTACGTCACTGATAAACTGCGAGCCTCCTTTTTTGCGCGACGAAAAAAACAACAGCACCTCGGAGTATCGGTTTTAAAGTAAGCCTCGATACTTTCTCTGGTAGCGTAACTTGTTTTCATACATTATTGTGTTGCACGATCGCTCCATTGCCGGATGTATGGCCAATGTGAATTTAAATAATGTGCGCGTATACGCAATGTTATAAAGCCTCTTTTCAATGCTAAAGCTATAATGGGTATGTACGTTTTGTTCGTAGGATATCAATGACATATCGAAGAAAAAAAATTACAATAAATAAAAACCGACTTGAAAATCACTTAAAAGTTAAAAAAACAGAATACAGACAACGTTACATTTCTATATTAAGTAGGTTGCAAACGATGATCTTATCAAAGGTCTTAATTCTTAAATGTTTTTGAAGTCGGTTTTTATTTTTCGTTTTTATTTTTTATTTTTATCTTTTTACTAAATTTAATACCAGCTCACCGAAATTACTTGAAAGAGTTTGACATAGGATCAAGGGCTTTCCGCGATTTTTCTGTGATCCCATCATCAGATCCTAACTTTGGTGACAACGGAACCACCGCAGGTATATACTGTATCGAATACAAAAAGATTTTTGAAAATCGGTCTACAATTGCCGGAGTAATCGCGTTACACACACAAAAAAAACATACGCACCGAATTGAGAACCACCTCCTTTTTGATGTTGGGTAAAAAGATATCCAACCGCCTCTATCTATAGCTCTATCTAGTCTCATATTGGTCTGAGGCCCGGGGCTCGATTCCCCGAGGCAAAAGGTTTTCTGGTTGGTTCCGTTGGTGGTAGGGCGCCTAGTCTTGCTCTGTTTTCCGCCATAATACTCGTAAAAATATCGTCTTTAGGATAAAAATGAGGAGCTTGGTGGCGCATTGGCGCGTGCGCTCAGCGAACGATTGATAAGGTTAAGCAACGTTCGCTGTTTTCAGTCCTAGGATGGGTGACCAAAATAAGAAACAGCTGAAGCTCCTCCGTGCTTCAGAAGGCACATTAAACAGTGGGTCCTGCGCCTGATCTCGCCCCGGTCGTGTCGGTTAACCGTACCATCGGACTAGGCGAGTGAAGGAATAGAGAGTGCACTTGCGTTTGCGCAGTCACTTGTGCACTATAGTATCTCCTGCGCAGATGGCTAGTCTCTGTGGAGATTGGCCACCGTGACCGAATATCGGTTCGGAGGACATTATTATTACTCGTAAAAATGCTAAGAGCCCCGTAAACGACCAAACATGTTTGTCAAACTTGCTTGACAAACTTCACGTTTTCATCAAACACATCAAACACGTAGTTCGCTTGTCAAACGCGTCAAACATAGCCTTACACGAACAAACAAGTTTGTCAAACACGTAAATTTGACAAACATGTTTGATCGTTTACAGGGTCCTTTAATAGCATTGTTGCGATCCCATAATCACAGGTAAAATAGCTAGTTTCCTAGTTGTTAAGGAGTTCAGGTGAAACTTGCTGGCATACAACTTGAGGAGCTCAGGCGAAACTTGCTTTCATCTTCGGCCATATTACGTGTGATGAAGGACAACATTGTCCCTGTTGTGAGTAACCAAATATGTATTTAGTGATTCATTATTCATCAAAACGGTGTATATGCACTATTGGGTCGCCTGCTAAACAACTAACAAAAAAGAGAAACCTATATAAATATATAACGCTGTAATTTCCCTGAAAAAGTTATCTTCCCTCACAGACGGTCCTTTCACGGCACAAAGCAGCGGCGCTTGCATTGCTCGGTTTAAAGGGCAGCAGGCATTAAATGACTTGTCAATTGACATCTTTGTCACAAGATGGTTGGAGGTTCATGTAGGTATAACCGTTTTGAAAGCACAGGCTACTCTAAGCTTACAGGAATCACATGCACTATAGGCGATTGTAGCTATTTGGCATCAAGAGAGCAGTACCCTTGTTTGCCAACTTACTTGTATAAAAAACATAGAACCTCTTCTTTGTTGAAGTCGGTTAAAAAGTAGGAGACAGATATACGATTATGATATTCCTCATTAAACAATCAAGATACTTCTCGTAAGTAACATTTCGTCAATGAAATAAAATCAAAAGTTTTTGCTACATATACGAGAGTTTACTTCTAGGAATATCAATAAGAATTAAAGTCTCAATACTTTGTTTTCTTTTTTTTAATGAAACTTGAAACTACTAAGTCGACTTTAATAATTCTCATACTAGTCAAAAAATTACCTAATATAAAACACCTAACATTTTTATTTGCCACATACAACCACATTCTTATTTGCTACATTTTATCAAGTTTTTATTTAAACAAAATTCAACGTTTGGCGAATAATCTTCATAATTTCATAGTAGCTTAATATTGTACGTTATCTTGAGCTGTTTACATTGGACTGAGGTCACTCGCTCTGTCGGCTCATATTTGAATAGATTTTGTAAGCACATGCTAAGGAATTTCAAAGGAAAATCAATTGGAAATCCTTCACTCTTGTTTGATTATCGCGCGAGTGCGTTCAATATGGATTTATTTAAACCTTTAAATCTCATAGTTTTGTGCTGGTACGGCTTTAGGATAACTTTCGCTCGCGGCTCTATGTGCATTAGGCTACACTATTTTGGATGTTAGAACCTCAGAAATCGCGGTATTCCTATACAATTATTAATTTTACCCCTGAGAAATGTAGTTCCAAAACTGTTGAAACAAAATCATTCTTGACTGCGCATACAATAGCCTATCTACCAATTTTCAAAGAAGCATGTGTGTCCAACGTGGCGAAGTTACATACAAAGGACAATGTCGAAAATCGCCCCATGACCAACAAAGATTTGATTTACGTCATAATAATATGCATATTTTATAACACTCATTACAAATATAATGTATTCAATGGACAAATCAAAAATATATAAAAGTACTTTCAGAAACAAAACCAAATGAAGGAAAATATACGAATGGGTTTTGTTACTTTTGCTCGACTGAATAGAATTGAGTCGATTTTATGTAGGTACATGAACATTTATTTATTTGTTTATATGATGTTTTTCATAACTTCTTTCACAATTTACAACGTAAATAAATGAAATTAAAACATACGTTTGTTAGTTGTCGTTTGTTAGTTCGTTGTGTGCTTTATAATTTCCAGATTTCTTGTTCTTTACTAGTTGGCTATAATAACGTTCTGTAATTGATTGCAATATTTATTATTTTAATAATTGTATAGATATGGACTATGTGTATTGCTCTAACGAAATAAAGTGTTACTTAAACTAACCTCAAAATCATTTTGATATATAATTCCATTTCGAAGCTTGTCCGTAGTGATTGATGTCCATATTTTTTACTAATATCTAATTATACGAAAAGCATTTTTTCACTGCTGTTGATATTGTCCTTTTCACAATGATCAAGGAGGCGAGTTTTCTTAATTTATATTTAAGTGATTTTTCCCACCCACTGCGTCGAAAAGTTTTGATAATGATGAGGCCAAATTGATCTGGTTTGCATGTGTTTTCTACCCACGGAAAAAAAACAATGGAAATGGCGTGTATAGGTACGAGTATTTTTGTATTTGCGTAGCTCCCCATACTTAATTTGTACTTTCTTCGCCTTATGGCCGGTACACACTTTGTTTAGTGTTTAATGCGAGTGGCTTGTTTAGTGTTTAGTAAAAAACACGTTCGGACAGCTTCTGTTTAGTGTTAAGTGTTTAGTGTTTAGCGAATAGGAACGCGTTCTATTTTTTCTACGAGTCGCCCCTCCCGCTCTCCCGCCTTCACCCCTCACTTGCAGCTAAACACTCACTAAACACGTCTGGACAGATCTGTTTAGTGTTTAGTCCATATAATGAACAAATAAACTAAACACCGTTTACTAAACAGTGTTGGGACAGCACCTACTAATCACTTAACACTAAACAGTCTACTAAACACTAAGCACTTGACTAAACAAAGTGTATACCGGCCATTATTAAAGTGAGTTCTCACTGTAACTCACTTTACGAGTATGTTCGATGTACACTCTTGTTAAATTTCGGTTAGTAAATAAACAGAAAAATTCGCCAGATCAGGCAAGATGGGCCATACATAGAGAACATGAGTTACTCGTATGTACTCGGTGGGGCCATAGCATGGAATGTGGCATTAGATTTTAGTATGACAATTTGAGAAGTAGCGGGCATATTAATCCATTTTTTAATAAAAATTTGTCTCGTGTTTCTATCTATAGCTTGTTTTAATGCGTCACATTATTTTTGTGTTTTTTTTAAAGATGGTTTCTGTTTTTTATATTTAATTACGATGCATATACAAGTTTAAATATTCGCAACCTTAATCTTTGCAACGGACTTGAGAAATGCAACAAGCCTAGGTCACAAAGGTACGCTGTCATTATTCAAATGTCACACCATCATTATCTGGTGGCACTAATAATTCTATTGTTACATTAATGATTGATAGAACTAAAAATTGAAATCGTATTCCAGCTAATCTTATTCTTCACGCATAACTCAGATTCGTTTTGACATTGACATGTCGAAGCGTATTTATTTAAACATATCCACGGTAAAGAGTTTTTTCTCATGAAAATGGCGTATTTTCCCAAAGTTAAAAAATCCGCACTTCAATGCAGAAGTTTTTAAAGAAAGTCCAGTTAAAATTTGTTTAATACGAGCTTAAGTGCTATACGCGAACAAAATCAAAAACTTTCAACCCCTATTTAAGGCGCATAGTGGTCCCAATGACCTTGCGTCGGTCGTCCCGCACTGATTACATAGGAGTGAGTGAGTGAGAGTGAGGGGAATATTTGAGCAAACCTTTACGTGTAAGATGAATTATTTCAATTAAAAATTAATAAAGGCGAATAAGAAAAATCTAAAAAGACCATCCGCTAGAATCTTGTTCACTTTATTTATTGAAATCAAAAGTATATGATTTTACGACGCGATTAGGTTTTAAAATCAAGGCATTTTTGGGTCACAGTTTAACCAAGTTTTAATTAATTTATCAAAAAATTAAAAATACCATCCTCTAAAGAATGCGTTGAATAATAACATATCTTTTTTAAAGTATTTTTTATTCTATATTTATGAAGAGAACCGGTTATTTCTGCAGTGATTTTTTTATGATTGATCCTACTATGCGCCTTAACCCCGTTTTTGGCTAGGATTTTTGAAAACGCTAAAACATACGTTAAGCCGCTTTGCACACGGCGGCGTGCCGCCGTGTGCAAATGCAAAGCAAGAGTTAATAGGCACTTTCTGGGCAAACTCGTCCCACCGTAGAACTCATCCTTGCTCAAGGCTGGATTGGGATCAAAAGTAAGCCCATTCATAATAATAAAAAATATATGTTTCATTTACTTATGATTTCATCAGATCCATTAATATCATCCCTTAAAAGAATTAAACTGAAGTTTAGTGGCAGCCTCCCCCTATCCGTGTTGAATTTGTTAAAGGCACCTGATCAACCATAAATTATTAAACCTTGTTAGGAATAATTTAAATAAAAAATGGTTTAATTAAACCTATATGTTTTTTGTTAGGTAAAAGTATGTTTAATTTTTTATTTTATTATACCATTTTTAATTATATAATCAAATTTTAATTATCAATTTCTAATTTTTAATCAATGTTAAATAATAATAATAAATTTTTAATTTCATTTTTTAATTTTTGTCATATTACTAACATGGCTAAGAATCATTGTTACTAACAAAATATGGGTGTATGCCCGAAATAAATGATTATTTAATTTGATTTAATTTAAACTATTAGTTAAAGTAAGAAACTGATGCACTGATGATTTTCACATATAAGCACAGAATAAAAACTTGTTCAAAATTGTAAAAATCTGTTTGAATGTATTATTATATAGTAAAAAACAGTTTTTCACAGCTAGATTGCCAAAAAGGACCTACGTGCGGCGGGGCGGGGGAGTCTTTTTGACCGCGAAACAATAAAGACTTTCCGCGAACAAAAAGCACACGAGGAACAGGGGCGGTCAGTTCAGGACATTCCTTCTAGTGAAGAGCACGTCAGTGAAATTGGAGACAGAGAATTCGAGCCGTTGTTTATTACATCTACACAAAAAGGAAGAGAAACTAAAACCGCTGTGAGAGCCAGATAGTGCTATATATTGCAATAACGGCATTTCACTTTTGTTTTAACCGTGCTCTGGGATTTTGGCAAGAGGGCTAAGCGTTAATAAAAGAACCCACTGAATAAATTTCATGTGTTGGTATAGCTTCAATAGTAGGTATACCTATGCTTAACGATAAATGTATCACTCCTTCATTAATTTTAATTTACAAAAAGAAAAGGATTTTCAAAAACACTTAAAAGCCAAAAGTTATATAAGAAAAAGAATACACACAACATCACATTTACATTTTGAAGTCGGTTCCTAATTTTAAGACTTTCCTCGAAATCATTGCTTCGCACCGACTTTAATATAGGTACATCGCACTGACTGAAAATAAAAAAAAGCGGACGATGCTCGTCTCAATTCGACGCGTATTTAAGTAATTTTTTTGTATGTTACGCGATTACTCCTTCAATCCTGGACCGATTTTCAGAACTCTTTTTGTGTTCAAAAGTGAGGTTGTCGTATTTTCACCAAAGTCAGGATATGATATAGAGATTTTAGGTAAATCGAAGGAAACTCTCTCATCTTATAGGTACATATCATATTTTTTTCATATTTTATCTAAAATTATTGCGTGGTTGTCGTCGGTTGTCTTCATCTCATGATGCTGAGCTGACGATGGAAGGTTTATTTAGAATTAAGAGTTAGGGGATAGTTCTTTTAAATAATGATCATAAACTATGATCACTTACACGCGTTCTTTAAAGTTGCTTCTGTGAGCTGGTATTAAAACTGATCGGTACAGCAGTCATTATTCCCTCAAAAATGAAAGAGAAAGTTAGCCTTTTCTAACTATCAAAATAAGCGGGAGGTAAAGTTATATGAAAATCTATTTCTAACGTGTTTTACAGGGAGGAAAAGTTGTACTAAATTTAATTTCTAACCTGTGTGAGCCACCGCGGGGCAGGGGCGGGTGAACGCGCTCCTCCACTCACTACGACCTGCGAGGTGGCTGTATGATCTCGGATCTCTTTGTTATCACAAAAAAAGAAGCGCGAATTTCTCATCAAATCTGTGAATTTATTTATCGTAATTTTTTGTTGCGACGTGAGTTTATTACGTAATAAAAGTTAAAATGTCGAATTCTAGCAGTGAAAGTGATATTGAGATGACACCGATACAAATGTAATAATATTTTCATTCTAATATATTTCTATAAACAATTTCAATCAAACAAGTTTTTAAATGTTCCCCACAGGTGTAGTAATAGAACTATGTAGCACTTGGGAGAAAGACCGATTCCTACCTCGGAAGCTTTGCAGACCTCGGCTGCGCCTTCGTCGGGCTACGAACTACTCCCTCGCTAGTAATCGGTCCCGCGGTGAACAATCTATTATTTTACAAAAAATAATTTTGACTTCAAAAGCATGTAAACAAGATTTAATTTCTATAATTAATATACTAATGAGCTTATATAATATGTGTTTTCAGGCCCCAAATACTTTCTGACCGAGATTGTCCATAAAACATAGACATAGCACCTCCTTTTACGAAATCGTTTAATAAGACCATTAAGTGTTGGTCAATAGAGCCAAATTAGTTATATGTAAATTCCACTGTTATTTTGTCTGTTTTCGTGTCAGGACCTTCGACCTCCCGACCGTTTTCGTCAACGCGCGCGTCAGTATTACGCTAGTAGGTCAGATGATACAACGAGTGGTCGCTAAGTTAAGCAACCCCAAGCGACCAGGCGGAGGATGGGTGGGCAAAAAAAAGCTTTTTCTTTTTTACTTTTACTACTTATTTTGTTTTTCTTTTATGTTTCTGCTCCCATCTCCTATTTAAGTAATCTTTGTTTAAATTGTCGAAATATCCTTAGCCGGAGGCTGCTTGGAAAGATTGCTTTTTAGCAAAGCGACAATGTGCATTCAGTTATTTCTTGTTTAAATATTTAGTATGTGTTTTTAGTTCATTCCTTGTATTTTTTACATAATGATGATATATCTTTTTTTAACTGTACAAGCATTATAAGATTCTAAATTTGTGACTTTGCGTTTTCTTCAAAAATGCTTATTAAAGTGGTCCAGTTGTTAGACGTCAACATTGAACACGCGGGTTCGATTCCCGCCCGAGACGGCATTTTTCTTGTACCTATTGATTTATTCATCGCTCTTCAAACAATATAGATGTCAGATCAACAATAAGGTTCGTGCAACTAAAGCTTTAGATTTAGTTGCACGAGTGTGTGCTTAGACGCATTTGCTGTCTCTCGCCTAAGTTGCATAATCCAATCACTAGGTAATCCTAGTGATCCTGAACCAATTCCAATGGGTCGACATTGAGATTGTGATTTTTGTATATACGCTTGAGTATCCACATTGGCGCCAAATTGGACCCCAGCACAATCCTCTGTGTCTGTCTCTTCCGAAGCATAGAAGCGATCGAGAAATTTTTTTTATCTCCCATCTAATTCTTGACCACCGTGAACGACGCTTTATTTAACAATCGCAATAGTGAAGCCCACGGACTAGCACCTTTTCACAGAATATTGCGACCAGGATATAATATGCTGTTAATTGCCTAAAATTTTTGAAGTCTTAATCATGGTTCTGATGACGCAATTCTTCTGATCGATTCTCAATAGAATCTAAAATAAAGCACAGAACACTTTGAAATTTTGCACACATATACACTAAGCAGTGGAAAATTATGTGTATATGCGCTTTTTTACCTAAACACGATTGTTAAAAAAATTGGCATTCATAACGTATAGGAAGTCGCAGATGTTCAGAGATCCGGCTTAAATATTACAATGTTATGTTAATGCAAAGCCTTGGGTGAGTATAACTTGATAATTTTGGATTATTGCTCATGTTTGCCACAATACCTATTTAATTCGAATTGTGTAGTTTTCTCGAAATATTGAAACTCACATTTATTTAAAAATAATAAGATAATTTTGAAAAAAAAAATGTTATTAAATACAAGAAACTGATTGGCTTTTATAAAATGATACCAAAAAATATTCCTTTTCAAAATTGCTATTTCAGTCATTGTGTTTTTAATTTCATTTTAACAGAACACCTATGGTGTGAGAACAAAACTTTTATGAGCAGTTATTTCCTTAGACATGTTTAAACATGATCACTTATAATATAATATAAATATACTACAGGGCTAAATTTCGATCATCCTCATAAACAAAATGAAACAGCATCATTTTAAATTCATGGATAATTTTTAACAACATTTTGTAGTAAGTTTACTTTTTATCCCTTAATTTTATCGAGGTAGGGATAATCCATTTTTTAATATTGCTAATAAGATAGATAGGTAATATGGGTTTCAGACAGTACGTTACAAAACCCAAGCCCACCACTCTGCACTGGGTAGTGTTATTTTTAGGGCTCTTGCTCATCAGTGGGCGTATTATGGCTGGGGCGATGAAGACCCTATAAAAGAACGTAGACTTCCTTTTCTTCCTAATTTAAAGCTAAGAAGGTGAAGCAAGAGTTAAAACGCTGTATTTAGTTATGCACTAATCGCAAAAGATCGAAGACGGCTTATTTCAAAAGAAATTTTGACCCGTAGACGTTCGAAGTGAATTAGCTCACATTCTGTTACCACACACAGCAGCCACATCAAGCTCAAACATCATTGATTCAGCGTTAACTTCAACTCAAATATGTTAGCAAGAAAGCAAACATCACTACCGAACAGTCACCGCTATTCGACAAACAAATTTCGAACTTAATCCTTAGCTGTGAAGTTCTCGACTTCATCGTACCCGATGCAAATGACGTCACACCGGATTCCAGTCGTTATGTAAATTGTATGTAATACAATGAAATTCGTATGTGAATATTAAGTTTTTCCCGATATTTCAATGTCGTTTGGCCAAATGTAAAGATTGCAGCGAAAAGACTGCGTGATCCATACTTATAGCATGTTAATACCCAGGTGGAAATTAAATGACGTGTACTATGGGACCTTATAAAACAAATTTAACTCAAACAAACAAATTAAATTACAACAAAACATTACTTACATTAATCGATACTTGTCTATATAATCTGTCAATATAATAGGTTCCATGTTAGATTTGTCAAACTTAATCGACTGGCCCAACCTTACCGACTAGAGTCATTAAATCGATATACTAAGTTCCATCATGCTACCTTGTTAAATGTATAGAATTTAAGTATGTATGTTAGTTACGTGTACGTACTCCTAGACAGGTAACGCATTGAAAAATTAATTGTTTTATTTTGCGGTATAGTTGTATTACATATGTACAGAAAATTTATGAAAAATCACTTTTTCAATTTTATCTGTGACAGTAAAATAGGTATCATCAATATTTAGAGTACCTTCAAAACGTAGATAAATATATTAATTTGTAGATAATATCGGAATGGTTCATCGCTGTAATGAGCACCTTAACTGAGATATGCCTCCACCTCATAGAAGTCTGCAGCCAAATAGCATTGTGTTTTGTAGTACCTACTGAACGTTTCCACACGAGAAAAAATATACGGAAAATAAGCCACAGCTGCAAGAAGGATACAAGAACTAGTTATAATAAAATATTTAAATAACAAACTATAAGTTTTCTTGAAAATAACTTCTCAAATTTTTACTTCAGTAAAATTCTACTACATTAACCATCATTCGTTTTTCTAACTTTCTTTATAACTGTCCATTTTCGATCACTTTAATCGACACTAAAAAGCAAAAGCTCTACCTGTAGCATTGCCAAAACACGTGAACAGAAAATTAGTTTCCATTATCAATTCATTCCTCTTTGGATGTAAACATTTTATAAATGTTGAAATGCATTTTTTCATTTCCAATAATGTAGCCTAAATACGATTCATGCTTCCTAGCTTCAAAAATAACGGAGCTCAATGCAATATTTAACCCCTTAATAAATACCGTCAGGAAATAGAATTTTCATTAAGCTTTTCTTAGTATATATTATACAGATAAAAGCAAAATTTTTTGTATATAGATTTCGATAAACTTAGCACTGGAGGCCGAATAATGATACTCTGCCACACATAATATAACACTCAGGAACTTTGCTTTAATTTGTGCCATGAATAGGAAATGAAATAAAAATACTTTATTTCGTAGGTATGAAGCATACACTTGAAAACGACGAAATGCGTATTTATTGAAAAAGAAATAAATAAGTTAATTTTGATTTTGATACTCGCTCGGAATGCTGACCTCTCCGAGAAGAGCAAGACAGGGACTCGGGGGTTGCTCTTTTCATATAAATTACAAAGGTTGCAAATAAGTGACGTACCTATTTAAAGTCTAATGAATTAACAATAAACCAGCCTATCATAGACCCAAACAGATTAGGGGGATGAGGTGTCGTTTCCATAAACGCATACTTAGAATATTAGACAAAATATTGTCAATTTCATACTCACACACACCAGAGAGTCACACTTAAGCATACGATTTAAAGTATGCGCCATGGTGCGCTACTATAAGACAACTCCATCGGTTATTTGTACTCCAATTTCAATATTCAATTGTTAAAGCTCGGCAACGGAGAATCGGCCAGTCTTTTGTAGTACAATCCACTACATCTTTTTTCATCGACCACGCACTCGCAAGAATATGTTGTAGTATATATTTAAATAATGACATTTAGTCTGACATTACATGTGAATCTTAAAAACCGGCTGCCGGCCGTGTTTCCCCAGAATTCCGTGACATCTAGAGACATCGTGAAAATGATAGGTAGCATTATTAAACGACTACGGCATCTCAGGTTTTATTTTATAATTTATTAGTTGCTAACTTATAAATTGCTGATTTTTAATATGAACGTTTATACCGTAGACATGGAATAGTTAGATAACGGTCATCTGATCATCAGTGTAAAAATGGAGCGAAACAGTTAATTTAATCATCAGCTGTGACGTCACAGGGTCATCATTGTTTAAGCAGACCGACCTACCTACCCATGAAATTAAAAGAATGTAGGTACACATTACCCACTGTTATCTATGAAATTTAAAGGGATAAACACTTAAGATACTTGAGATAATTAAAGAGATTTTAACTGATAGTGATCAGTGAAACTCATTAAAAATCTTGAGCGAGGCGGAAATCCTATATCTATTCGTATGATCAGAATCAACGTGTTGTCAGTTTTTTAATTAAATAAATTGTTGGCTGAGGTCATTAACCTTATATATTATCAGAAGATATTTTAAATGTACCTATTGAGTTTACAAATCAAACACGCTGTTTTAAACGTATAAGAAATTATGAACAATTTAAAAAATAGGGAATAAAATAAAATGTTGTTTTGTGGTATAAGCCTTCAAATTGAAGCAAATCTTGCCCTATAAATTGTACCATGCATCGGGGGGTACGGACAGTATACCCGCTACGTCAAGCAAAAAGGCACAGCCATACCAATCTTCTCTCAACGGCACTTAGAACATTTTCGACCCACTGTAACTTCGTTGTGGGTAAACCTTGCGCCCTTTTTTAACTGTTTTTTTTATCAAGAGGGCATAACATGACTTTGTAAATCTATAAGAGAAATGGATTATAAACTTAAGTTTTGCAGTTCGTATGAACTATCAGCCCCCCTAGACAAGACGCATTTCGATAATCGCTAACGCAATCGCTAGACGGAAAATATATGCGATTTGACATAAGCCTTCGCTTAGCTTTCGAGCGCAATTGTCAAATCTCATACATTGTGCATTTAGTCATCTTGACATCTTGTCTAGGGGGGCAGGTATCACACCTAAATAGATGTACCGGTTACTGCAAAGTGTAGGATCACCACATTTCAACCCGCGAATATCGTAAGAGGTGACTAAGGGATAGTAATGCAAGCACTACTGCTTCGAGGCAAAAAAAGGTATTTGTTTATTGTGGAGCTTAATTGCTAAACCACAAATTGTAAGTAAAAATGTATGTTTAATACAGTTTTTTTATAAAGATTTATTGTTATCATGTATTTTGTAATTTTGGGTAGTTTGTTGACGGATCTCACAACTTTTGACAGCGAATCAGTGCGAGATTTGGCAGCATTTTTAACATATTATATTTTTGATGGGATCTAACCTTATATTTTTTACTCCAAAAAGGAGCCTATATCCGTCTACAAAGTCCCATATGTCTCTATCAGAATTCGTAAAAATCACATATCACTCTGAGCTACAATGTGGTGTGTGATAGATAAGTAATCGACAGATACCTGATTACTTTCAGAATTATCATACATATGTTACGTATGTTTAGCTCGTATCAACAAGTTTATTTAAGCACTGTATTTTTAACTAGATTGCTTTACAATCAAATTTACTCAAATCAAAAACTTATTCAATATAGATTTTTACTGGCACTTATATATCTAATTAAATAAGATATGCAATTTATTATTTAACCTTGTATGTAGATACATACAGCTTAATTATAATCAAGGTGTATGCGAATACAAGAAAATTGAAAAAAAAAGATAAAAGTTAACTCTACACCTTTTTAGAAATCGGGAGAGCCTTCTTTAGAAGAACGGGCAAGAAACTCGGAAGGTCCAGATTTTTTGTCTCCTCTTTTGAATTGCCAACATTACAATAATAGAAGGTTTCACAGACATGATTTTGAATTTATAAAACTAATATACTGGGTGTTAGGGTTGGGTCTTTTGATACTTAACCTACGTGATATACATTAAATTTCATCGACAAAAATTAACTTAGGGTGGGGCGCACCCCTCACCCCACGAGAGGGGGGTGGTTTAAAAATTTAGTGTTTCTGTTTTGCCTTATGTTCGTAAAATCAGTTTTTTTTTCATATTTATTGTGTGTATCTTGTTAAATTACATCTCATTTTAAAGCTTATTAAATTTACTATCTTTTAATACCACATACACTTACAAGTCAGAAGAAAAAAAGAGTTAATTTTAATGACTTAGAAAAAAAAACTTACTTTTTTGTCGTATCTTTTTTAGTTTTTTGTCATTAAAAAAAAACCAAGTCGTTAACAATGATTTTTTTTCTTCTTAACTAGTAATATTTGAGTTTAGCTTTCGAACGATGCCAAATTTTACCCAGTAATTTTAATATTTAAAACAGATATCAAGTACAGAACCTATCTCATACATAATCGCTTAACAAAGAAAGAGTGAGTTTGTTCATTATTAACTACATATTTCTTAGAATAACGGTAAATGAGATAGGTTCTGTACTTGATATCTGTTTTAAATATTGAAATTACTGGGTAAAATTTGGCATCGTTCGAAAGCTAAACTCAAATATTACTAGTTAAGAAGAAAAAAAATCATTGTTAACGACTTGGTTTTTTTTTAATGACAAAAAACTAAAAAGGATACGACAAAAAAGTAAGTTTTTTTTTCTAAGTCATTAAAATTAACTCTTTTTTTCTTCTGACTTGTAAGTGTATGTGGTATCAAAAGATAGTAAATTTAATAATCTTTAAAATGAGATGTAATTTAACAAGATACACACAATAAATATGAAAAAAAAAACTGATTTTACGAACATAAGGCAAAACAGAAACACTAAATTTTTAAACCACCCCCCTCTCGTGGGGTGAGGGGTGCGCCCCACCCTAAGTTGATTTTTGTCGATGAAATTTAATGTATATCACGTAGGTTAAGTATCAAAAGACCCAACCCTAACACCCTGTATAGAAAGATACTTAGTTGCAAGAATAAAAAATGATTGTTATGATTCGAGTCCGTTGAGTCCATTTCCAATCTGTCAAGAAAGAAAAAGTCTTGTCGACTCAAGGTTGGTCCTATCAGGATCCACCAGTATCATACAAAGATGATCTAATCTAATGAATATCAAATCTGAATTATTGCTCACAGTTTTTTCATCTTAATAAATCAAACGTGCGTAATGTTTCTACTTTGCGTTGCATCACACTTTGACTTATAGCCGCTCCATCGGACGTAAGGTCAAAGTTTTCGATTTGATTTCATTTCGCGTGACGTATGATTTAATGATAAAATGTTTATTGATCTATGAATGCTGGGCGTACTGCCGTACTGCCCCCCTAGACAAATGCCACACGCTAACTCTTCCGCTGTCGTTCCTCAGAAAAAATGTATGGAGATGACATTAGCTGCGGAGAAAATAGCGCGAGGTTGTCGTAGGCTAATGTCATTTCCATACATTTTTTCTGCGGAACGACTGCGAAAAAGTTTGGCGTGTGGCATTTGTCTAGGGCCTCAGGTTATCGGTCATGAGCTGCGCGACGGTGAGGGAGGTGTCCGCTGTACGGCAGCAGCTAAATCACCTCCCGTGTTCTTGCTTAGAGGTCGCCAGAGTTCAGAGGCGGTACACGGTCAATGTGTATACTGTATGTGTAAATTGAAGTAATTTCTAAGCAGTTCACGACAGGACGAGAATACGACAATTTAATATGGATGTCGAATAGGAAACTACAAGCAACTGCGTGAGAGATATGGAATTCGATAGAACAGTCGATGCGGCTCGTGCAGCACTCTGCACGACCTAACTGCTAAGATGGCAGTGGTGCTTTGCTACCATCTACACCCTATCTAGTGCTCCGATTGCTGTGTTGACCTGTCGCGAAAGAGGAAAGATTTGGATTTTTGTATGTTTTCATTGAATATGCTCCGAAACTATTAGACCGATTCCAAAAATTCTTTCACCATTAGAATGCTACATTATCCCTGATTAACATAGGCTACAAAATTTATATTTCCTACGGGAAAATATAAAATAAATTTCTCTTGGAAAAACAAAAATAACGCGGTCGAAGCCGCGAGCGGAAAGCTAGTATAGTATATTTTGGAAAAAAACATGCATAATGCAGGTTACATTTTGATTTCTTTGGCCTCTCATCTCCCATTTATGTTGAAGTTATTTAGTGATGTTTAAGACTCAAAAATATAAGCAAACAAAAATTATGGAATATAAAAAAACAATTTTGGCATAGATAAGGGTACCTATTTGTAAAGTTTTAATTTATTTTTACTATTCCTTTGGGTTACTTTATTATTTAAATTTTTTTGATTGTTGGAAATATTTATTTTAATATTATTTCATTGTAAAAGCCAAAAGTATGTTATAGGTAAAGTGTTACTGTACTGTTTGTAATCACTCAGGAAATACCTATATATAAAAACCGTACATACTAATATAAATATATAAGTTCCGTACTACATATTTATGGTTTACAAATACTTTCCTTTACATATACTATAAAACCTTGTTTATTGCAAAATTTCATGATACTAGGTCAACGGGAAGTACCCTGTAGGCTTTGATTCCCTTGTGAAAGCGCAAAATTCGCAGAAATGTGCGACAAAAACGATCATATTACTTTTTTCTACAATCTAAAAATTTTATTTTTCACAGCTGAATCAGCTTTTCTCACTCGGGTCTTTGGTCACAGATTCGAATATAATCGATAATAATGATATAAACTTTAGTTCGTTTTATTAAGGCATTCCTGAGAAAAAGGGTCTTGACAAATGTAAAATCCAGAACTGGCTGTTAGTCTAATTTATTATTGTTTATATATTAGTTAAATAAGTTAAAGAGCTGTGGATTTTAGTAAATTAAAAAAAAAAAAACAGACAGACGGATAGCGACGTGATCCTGTAAGGGTTCCGTTTTTTCCTTTCGTGGTGCGGAACCCTAAACAATACTTAATGTAGAGCGAGTAGAAAATTAAGATATTGTTGATTTTGCTTTTTCTCAGTCATTTCTTCAAACAATTGACCGGAAAAGAGTTTGCTATGAGTATTTGAAATGAAATTTTAATAAGATTTTACTTCATTCTTCAAAGTTTGTACCAATGTTTTCTATTTTAGGATTTTATCTTGTGCAGTTCTAGTGTTGAAAATTGTACTTGTGCTGTTGTTATAATTTCCCTTTTTATCATTAATTTTTCGACCTTTCAAAGATCAACTTTTTGACCATTCATTGAATTAACGATTCACCTCATTTTGGGGCAAAAGATAAGAATCGACAAAAAAGTGTTTTAATAAACTGAAATTCGAATACTGAAAAAACATGTTCTAAAAATGGCAAAGCAAGGAAATATTCTCAGAGGAAATGATACAAACTATTCAAAATTTAGCCCCGTGGTCAATATATATGTACTGTTTTGTTAAGGTGGCCACTGGCCATAGTTTACTCAGTAATCGAGTTTTAGTTCTTGAACGTACTTTTTATTAATATTATATTAGGGCTATGACCAGCATGTATGCACATTCAGATCAAAATCATAAAACTCTCTTTTTTTACTTTTTAAGCGTAAAATCACGTGAAAGCCGCAACGTTAGTTCGCATTATGGCGTCGATGTTTTTTTTTACATACGAGTAATATACTTATGTTTATCGTCACTGTATGTGTATATACGTCGATTTTTCGCACGACAAAACTCCGATTTTGACATTCAATAATGTTATTTTACGCAATATTTATATAAAATGTGCGATTATAGATACTCGCAGGTTTTATCAGTGAAATAATTAGCATTTAAAATTAGTTTTTTATATGATTATATACAGAGCAAAGGTCACGACGGTAATACGTTGTTTTTAACACATCCACAAGGCACGTTAATCAGTCAGTTTGTTCGAGAATAAATATTCGAATAAGGCACTTAAAATGCTAAGCTGTAATGGATGAATTTGGAGACAGTTATTTTTATTACAAAATGCATGTCAAATTAAAGCTGCAACTTTTCTCTATCACTTGGGTTGGTCGACAGAGATCTCTTTCATCAATAAGTTCGTACGTGTATATTTTTGACGGACTTCAAAAAAGGAGGAGGTTCACAATTCGATGCGTATGTTCTTTTTTTTGTGTAGGTACGAGTATGTTACGCGAACACTCCGCCAATTGTGGACCGATTGTCAAAATACTTTTTGTATTCGATAGAATATACTCCTGGGGTAGTCTCCGAAAGTCACCGAAGTCAGGATCCGATTATTGGATCCCATGAAAATGGAGGAAAACGGATAAAGATAATTTAACGCACATTAAATTCACTAAAATGATTTCATTCACTAAAAAGATAAAAATAAATAATATTAAAAAAATATTAATATAAGAATTGGTACAGACAACATCACATTTCTATATTGAAGCCGGTGCCAAATTTTAAGGCATGTTTTTTCCGAAGCTATTCACGTATTTGCGTCTGGTAGTCATGAACCGAGCTGATGTTGGAAGGATCCTTAACTTTTGGACTTGACCTGATCTGACCTGACCTAGGACCTGAATTTAATACCAGCTCACCTTTCCATTCACTAAAAAGAAAATAAAAAAAAAATAAATGAAAAAAAAAAAAAAATGAAAAAATAAACACGGTTAGCGCAGAGGTCGAGTGATCGCCTACTGCGCAACGGGTTGCGAGTTCGATTCCCGCACGGGACAGATGTTTTGTATGGCCTACAGAAGTTTGTTCCGGTCTGGGCGTATGTGCATGTGATATTCTATCTTTGTAACTGCACCCACGATACAGGAGAAAATCCTAGTGTGTACGTTTTTTTTAAAGAAAAAAAAATAAACATTTTTGTAAAACATATTTTTTGACCGCTTACAATGGGTCTCATAAGAAGGCTCAAAGTCACTCAGAGGGCAATGGAGAGGGCTATGCTCGGGGTTTCTCTACGGGATCACATCAGAAATGATGAGATCCGTAGAAGAACTAGAGTTACCGACATAGCCCAAAGAATTGCAAAACTTAAGTGGCAGTGGGCAGGACACATAGCTCGTAGTACTGACGGCCGTTGGGGCGGAAAGGTCCTTGAGTGGCGGCCGCGTACCGGGAGACGCAGCGTTGGTAGGCCCCCCACAAGGTGGACCGACGATCTGGTGAAGGTCGCGGGAAGCCGCTGGATGCGGGAGGCGCAGGACCGATCGGTATGGAGATCCTTGGGGGAGGCCTATGTGCAACAGTGGGCGTCTCTGGGCTGAAATGCTGATGAATGATGATATTTTTATCAATACAATAGACACGTTTTATCCCACTGTCGTATTCTTTCAATATAATATTATATATTTCAATGTAAGCTGATATTGCATTCACAAAAAAAATAAAAATAAAAAATTACAAAAATAAAAACCGACTTCAAAATGAAAATATGATTTGTCTGTATTCTTACATTATTTTAAACTTTTAAGTGTTTTTCATCATATATTAATACTAGTACACTTGTATTCTTTACAAATATTTGTTATGACCGGAAATTGAACCTGGGACCTCATGGTCATGGAGAGTCAGTCAGTCAGTTACGGGTACTCTTTAACGATAAGAAAAATAGTTATACGAAAGACAAAAAAAATATGCCCTCCATTTTTTTGCTTGATCCTGTAAAAGCTTCCCTAACTTGCGAATTCATGAATGTAAGCACATTCAGTACCCATGCAGTGTACTGAAAAGTAAGCATGCACAAAGTGCAAATACATAACATGAACACATGATAATTTACGCACGTAACAATTAAAAGTAATAACAAAGATGTACAAAAATTAGGTTAATCAGAACCTAGCCTCAGCTTGTGTTGCCACGATGCGAAATCACATCGCAAGATCACTAGTGTTCGGAGCTAATAGTAGATTGTAGGTGAACGGGATAAACAGTACTGTATTATAGTATAAATGTAAAAGAAACGTAAATAAGAAAACAGAAAAAGAACAACTGTATATAATAGAAACCAAATAAGCGCATAGAGCTTTGAAAAAGAAACGAATTGTTCTTGTGTGTAGGACGTCATGTCTGACACGCATTGTCTGATATAGCAGCCTTATTATGACTAAAATGTACTGTGTGTGGAATCTAAAATAATGTAAATGAAGCGTTTTTATAGTTACTCGAAATTATTAACTATACGAATAAATGTTATTTGCAAGAAGCCAAAAAATTTAAGTAAGTATCTGTTAAATTTATCAATGGCATAAAATTTAATATACATTTATACTGAAAGTCTCTACCCATTTCTACCTCATATCATCATCACAGCCCATATACGTCCCCACCGAGGGGCTCGAGCCTACCCTATATTAGGGCGATTAGGCCTTAGTCAACCACGCTGGCCCAGTGCGGATTGGTCGACTACACATACATCATTGAATTTCTTCGCAGATGTATGCAGGTTGCCTCACGATGTTTTCCTTCACCGTAGGAGCGTCAGACAAATGTACATATGAAATTCGAAACGAAAAACACATTGGTACATGGCGGGTCTCGAACCCCGACCCCCCGATTGGAAGGCAAATGCCGAGTCCACTGCGCCACCGACGCTCACCTACCTCATATGGGGACTACCAAAGATTACTAGAGATTGCCTTGAATTTCAGTTTGCTTAAAAATACTTGAAATCTGCTCTAAAGTATCTATGAAAATTTGCGAAAATTAGCTAACGTTTTTAGGATATTATGAATCAAGTTCGAAAGAACTTCAATGCCAAGGACCTACGCTTTAAAAGGCACTGCAGAAATAGTTAGTTGCAGGAAAATAAATTAATTATTTATTAACTAGCTGTGCCCGCGAACTACGTTTTGCCATCAAAATACTTAACACAGTGTTTAGTTTTTTCCTCCATTTTATTCCATAATGATTCAACTTTAGAAGCCTTTCTTGAGCATCGGCCCTTTCGAAATTAGGACAATTTTCGTAGGTTCGTAATGCTCTTTATCTAACCGTCCACAAAATTAAATACATTACATATTACTATAAACACTAAGTATTATTATTGTTTTAGAGACATTATTGATATTAATAAATTCTTCTTCAGTAGAAAGAACTACACAGTTGCAAGAATAATCTTTATCGTATTCATGTTTCGAATTAAAATAAACAATTTTTAATAAATTAGAACTGTATACGAATAAAGTTTAGATTTTATAATGGGTGTTGGTAACACCAACAAAATATATTTTTTGGATTTGACAACTTGGGCAATTTTGACTGGTCGTACAGTAAGCTCCTTGTCAAGCTATACTGTTTGACCTTTGAACCGTTCTTATGTCGCTCGTAATACTGGCGGTTTTCGTAGAGTTAATGTATAGCATGAATTTGTATTGGGGGGGTTACTGTACAAATACGTTTTCCGTATTCGATATCCGATCACGGAATACAGACACGGAGTTTCGTGAACGTAGCGCAGACGTTCGTTTCTTCTCATTCGGGATTTCTACCATTCTACCTAAACGTACGTACAGAACGTGTTCCGTTCGTAATAAAAACGAACGTGTGCGGCAGACAAAGAGTATTTTGTATAGATTTGATGCATTCGGATGCCCGCATTCAGAAAACGAATGCGAAAAAACGTATTTATGCGGTTAGCCTTAAAATGTATTGAGACTTCCGTTCTTGTAACGTGTACTGTGCGATATAGTGTTGCTGGCATAGTTCAGTTAGCAAACTCGCCGTGATGACTAACATCCAACACACAAACTTGAAGTTATCGTTAGTTAGTTCACGATCGTTGCATTATCACGGTCTCGAAGGACACTAAACACAGGTCTAACATCGAACATCCAATAGGCCCCGAAGCGGTTCTCAAACTTTTTTGGTGACGGTACCCTTTTGGAAAGCGAAATACTTGACGGAACCCTAAAATAAAACAATAGTTTTAAAAAGTGTATTCTTTGTTAATAAGTATAATGAAAGTACGACCAGAGAGGGTGTTTTGATTTTTCTAAATTATTGCGGAAGCCCTTATAGGGGTAGTGTGGAGCCCTAGGGTTCCGCGGAACACACTTAGAGCATGGCTGCTCTAGGTACCCTTCAGGGCCTACTTTCATTTAATACCCCTAAGCAACTGTTATCCGTCTTTTTTGAGCGGCGGCCATGTTGAATTTACGTCAATGTTGGTACGTTCATAGTGCTCTACTGATCAAGGCCTTTCATATGATACCCATATTGCTGGGCTTAGAAACGAACTTTTATCAGTTTTTTTTGAGCAGCGGCCATATTGAATTTTGTGCTATTTTCCTAGGTTCATAGTGCTCTACTCTTCAAGGCCTTTGATTTGATACCTATATTGCTTGGTTTGGAAACGAACTTTTATCCACCTTTTTTGAGCGGTGGCCATGTCGAATTTACGTCAATATTGCTAGGTCCATAGTGCTCTACTCTTGAAGACCTTTCATTTGATACCTATATTGCTAGATTAGAAAACGAACTTTTATCCACCTTTATTGAGCGGCGGCCATGTTGAATTTATTTATGTGTTGCTAGGTTCATAGTGCTCTACTCATAAAGGCCTTTCATTTGGTACCCACATTGCTCGGTTTGAAAACGAAATTTTATCCTTTTTTTTTGAGCGGCGGCCATTTTGAATTTAGGTCGATTTTCCTAGGTACCTAATGCTCTACTCTTCAAGGCCTTTCATTTGATACCCATATTGCTAGGCTTAGAAACTAACTTTTATCTACCTTTTTGAGCGGCAGCCATGTTAAATTTATGTCAATGTTGCTAGGTTCATAGTGCTCTACTCTTCAAGGCCTTTCATTTGATACCCATATTGCTAGGTTTGGAAACTAACTTTTATCCACCTTTTTTGAGCGGCGGCCATGTTAAATTTATGTCAATGTTGCTAGGTTCATAGTGCTCTACTCATCAATGCCTTTCATTTGATACCCATATTGCTAGGTTTGGAAACTAACTTTTATCCACCTTTTTTGAGCGGCGGCCATGTTGAATTTATGTCAATGTTGCTACGTTCATAGTGCTCTACTCATCAATGCCTTTCATTTGATACCCATATTGCTGGGTTTGGAAACGAACTTTTATCCGTTTTATTTGAGCAGCGGCCATGTTGAATTTAGGGCGATTTTCCTATGTGCATAGTGCTCTACTCATCAAGGCCTTTCATTTGATATGCATATCGCTGGGTTTGGAAACGAACTTTATCGGCAGTCATGTCAAATTAAGTCATCGTGGCTAGGTTCAATGTGTTCACTGGTTAGGTTCTTCGTTCGATATCCATGTTCCTTGGGTGGATCCAAAAAATTGTGATCCGTCATTTTAGACATTAGGATCAAGAGTCCCGTCCCGTCCCTCTACGCGTAACCCAGAACATTGCAGTCAGATATTTTTTTAATTATCAATATTAATCTATTACTTTTAATAGTTTTAAATGGATGAAAGAGTTTGATTCCTTAGTCCTAATGTAAAAACATATAACACCTTTCAAAATACCTTGAAAAGAGTATCTTCATTTTTCAACATTTCAAATATTTGAAAAATTGTTGTACCGATTTTGTGAAAATTAGTCAAGAATTAAACCAATCTACAAATTTTATGGTCATTCGATAAGTATTATCATAAAAAAATGCTTTATACATTGGTTGTTTGGCTTGATCTTTTTGCCTTACCACCACGGTACGACATAAGAAAAAGACAATTTGGTTGGCGAAATCCAGTTGGGCACAGCCATTAACAGAAAATATTAAATTTTATTTGTACTATGTGAAACACTTCATTCCTGCCTTAATTTTCGAAATCCAATTACTTAAGATCAGGCTGTATACCTTCCCTCTGTACTATGTGACAGACTTGTCAAAATAATTTCACGTGCGCCATGTTGATTTTCTACCTAGAGCATTGTTCAAAAATTTTATATGGTATTTTTTCACTAAAAATAAAAAGTGAATTTAAACAAACGAAATTATGCCTAAATGTTCTTCCGGAAAATTCTAAGCATTGTGGTGTAAGCCATATCAAATTCTGTCCAGTAGTTTCGGAGATCTTTCCGGACAAACAGACAAACAAACAAACAAACAAACCAACAAACAATCAATTTTTTTAAAAACTATTCTATCGTGTTCTGCTAATGATTTTAAGGCGACCTGTGTATTTTTTTTCTTAATATTTCGCAATTACAGATTTTTGTACCCCTACGATTTTATTATATATAGAGATTAATGTATTTATATTAAAAATCCCCTCAACGATTTCCACCCGTGATACGGTTTGCTAATAAATGTATATGTTTATATATTATTCAATCACACAGGTATTACAAAATGCTTAACATCAAATTCTCAGTGAAGTTAGCATATCTCTATATTCGCTTTTAAAAAGATGCCCACTTTTATATGACTCTTCTTATTGATTCTTTAAAACAAGAGTAATTTATTCAATATAAACAAGGTAGATAATAAAAAAACTAATTTATTATTTTATTAGTATTTATTTTATCGATAAAAAGAACACCTATTATTAAAATACTTGTATCAATTTAATGATTATGAATTAGTTTATAAATTGTCACTATGATTTGTGACTTTTATCGTTTTGTTAATTAATTCCATTTAAGTCACAAGGTTTCAACAAGGATGTAGGAAAAATAGTTTTCACAGTTTAAAAATACTGCTTGCTTTGTTTAAAGAGAACTCAATTTGCTCAAAAGGTACAACTCAAAGCTTCCTTTTTGATAGGTACTAGATTTATAAGTATTCTTTAGTTGTTTTGTGTAAATTATTTTCTTAAATATGTAAGTATTTTAAGAAGACCTTAAAGATTGTCATTAAAGAACTTATTTTTTCACGATTTGAGAGTTGTTCCCGTTGTATTTTTTTTTCAATTTCATGATCTAAGCGATTGCTTTTTAAATTTTAATATCATCACATCTTTTTGGATACATCTACCTATGTCCAGTTTTATCAAGCAACGTAAGTGTTTCGAAATACCTCAAATACTCGATTGTCATTCGGAAAATTCCTCAATCCATAAACTAATCCAATTATCTGATTAGGCAGCCGTCACGAAGGGGTCGCTTTGTTCAACAACAACATAGGAAAGCAGCTCAAACACTAGTAATTTAGTGCAAATAAATCATATCTTAACAACCACTTTGCTTTATGATATCATAAAATAATTTAAAAAAAGTGAAAAAATGTCATGTTTTCTTCAATTTAACCCACCCTTACTCTCTTAAAATGTATGAGGAGGCATATGTATGTTTGTTATTTCTACATAGTTCATCTTGTTAGCTATCGAATGATACCAAATTGTTGCGTATCAATCTGCACACGCAGTCGCTTGTTTTTGAAGTAAAATGTCAAAAACTAAGACAAAATATTTAAGTTCTTGTAATTCGGCGAGGGGGAGGCAGACTATTGATTTCGATAAAATCTTTCATGGATTACGCTCCAAAAGTTTCATCATGACTTCCTCGGACACACTGTATATAAATAAATCTATTCATGCATATTGTCTTCACTTAACCTGCCATTTGAATACGCAAGAGTAAAAGACATCAACGAACTTGCGTGTTTTTGAATGCGTATTGCGTATTGCAAGGACTAATGTATCATTTGGTTATAATAAATTATGATAAATATCATTTAATATTATATTGTTTTTTTCCCAATTATATCTTAGGTACATCTAGTTAATATGTATTTACACCATTTGAATTTAAATGAAACATGGTTATTATAACTTATTAAATTGAATAAATAAAATTTGAAACTGGAGAGTTGAATCGACTTTTATTAAGTAGTAAGTACTTACTGCAATAGAAAAGCGTCATTTCGGAACATGAATTTTTATTGCTATTATTATAGTTTTTTTTGAATATATTAAAAATATATAAACAGTTTAATTATAAATAATATAAATATCAATGTTTCAAAATTAACTCCAGATCGTCATCAAACTCAAAAATTAAACTCAGCATTGAAACCAGAAGAAATTAAAAAAATATACCTAATAATTACAAATATATTCGAAACCACTAGTCCACTATCCATATTTATTGTTAATAAATAAAAACAAATTTGACAACATTATTTTTTAATCCGCCATTTATAAAAAAAATAAAAAACTCACATTATATCCAACACGCAAGTACACACCACAAAGCCAAACCACACACTGTGTCCTCAGATCAGAGATGACTTATATTTAAAAATTTTGTGACGTCACTCCGCGAAGTTATCAAGCTATGTCTCGGTGACGCGCGCGCGCCGAGCGACCCGATCTCGAACAAAAGTGTGTGGGTGATGCGCACGTCTTATATATCGCCGTTTATGAAACACCAATGCAACCTTCCACCGCAAATTTTCCAAAAACATAGCGCAAATGCACCATAATATGCAGCAACACGATACAAAGAAAAACAAAATCAAGATGTCCACTGCATCATAGTCTAAGTGCTCAACTTTATAAGTCAGATAGTATTAAGGCTTTGGTTAATTTCTTTTTGCAAATAAGAAACCCTTCTGCTGAACCATAGTCGTAAGTTTAGTTTTAAAGTACAATTAAGGTCAGGGTATGATGGGGCTGACATATCCATGTGGGTGAAAGCCCCTAAATAAATAAAGAGAAAAAAAAAGATTCCCATGGTACTCGTAACTATATCTTTCTGTTACCTTGTGAGACTTAGAGCCGTTGATTTGATTTTGGTTATTTTAGTAATGGTATGCAGGCAGTATTAGAGGTAGTAGAGCATTATTGGAGTATGAAAGGGACTTAGGAGAAGAATTTAATTCGAAGAAAAGCAGTACTCAGTTTGAGTACTGTTAGTATGTACGAGTATGTTTGTGTGTGAAATCTTGTGATATGTGATATCATTGGGTGTATAAAGGCGGATTTATTTTCAAAAGAGATCTCCCTCAGTAAACCGAAAATGCCTGGCTATTAGGATAGGGTTAGTGTTCATCTCTAACATGCCTAACATGCGTCTCGATCGGGATATATACAGCTGCATCAGTACACCTAGAATCAAGTTGTACCTATAAGTGACAAAATGATTTAATTATATCCGCAATGACGAAAATGTAAATAAAATTATTTAAGTTATACAGTTATCTAGAGATGTTTAATATCATTTGACGATAATGATGATGTTCATTTCATAATTATTGTTTGGTTAGTTGGCAATTAGTTAGTAGCTAAGAGAAAATGGCGAAGCTCTCTACCATCCGATCTTGAAGTCCTTTACCGTTGGCCGTTTTTCATTGCAACACGACAGTCAAACAAAAATGTACGAAATGATTTGTCACACTTTTCTACTCCCCGACGCTGACAACAGTAACGGCAATATTCATATATTTTCGCGAGATTTCGCTTCCATGAAATGAGGGCAAAGAATTTTCCTGTTGCTAATAAAAAGACGTATTTAAAATTGAAAAAATGAGGAAAATAAATCAAATACAAGAAAAAAATTATCGGAGGGAGACTCTGTCCCAGGGTCGTCTGCTTGGGTACCTCCGTCTTACATATTTAGGCCGCAAAGCAGCAGTACTTGCATTGCTGTGTTCCGGTTTGAAGGGTCAAATATAGCAGTGAAATTACTGCGTACCGTGACTTTACATCTGATGTCACAAGTTGGCAACGTACAGCGTGGTTCTTGTGGGGGCTGCAGTTTTGTTGCAAATCTCACAGGAGCCAAATGTGTTATAGGTGACTGTTACCACTTACCTTAAGGTGGGCAGTTTGCTTGTTTGCCAACTTAGTTGTATAAAAAACGTTAATAATTTATTTTGTATTTTTAAAGAAAATGCAAATTCACTATTTCATACATTAAAAGAAAACGTAGGATGTAAAAAGGACATTAACAAGTCTTGGGGATTGGAATAGTCCTATGCCCAAAAGCGGGCGTCTCTTGGCTGAAATAATGACTAGTGTAACCGGCGTGATTGAGCCCACTAGATATTGGTCAGAAGGTCCGGGGTTCGATTTCCCGCGGGGGCGGATGTTTTTTGCTGGGTTTGGTTGGTGGTAGGGCTTCTGAGCCCGCTCGGCTAGCTACCGCCGTTTTATCTAAGTTTGTCGCCATAATAACATTGTTAATAGAATAGCATTGTTGTGTTCCGACAATTACAGGTAAGATAGACAGTTCCTCAGTTGTTGAGGAGTCCAAGTGAAGCTTACGGGGGCGGATGTTTTTCTGCTGGGGGTTTGGTTGATGGTAGGGCTTCTGAGCCCGCCTGGCTAGCTACCAGCGTCTTACCTAAGTTTGTCACCGTAATAACATTGTTAATATAATAGCATTGGTGTGTTTCGACAATTACTGGTAAGACAGACAGTTCCTTTGTTGTAGAGGAGTCCAGGTGAAGCTCGCTCCCATCTTCGGCATTATCGCCAGTTTCAGGTGAGATGAAGACCAAGAGCTTCCTTATCTATACTAATATTATAAAGAGGAAAGATTTGATTGTTTGTTTGTATTGAATAGGCTTCGAAACTACTGAACCGATTTTGATGAAAGTTGGTATAGCGATAGTTCGAGACCAGGGGAAGGACATAGGGTAATTTTCCTATGGGAAAAAAATCCCACGGGAAAGCAAAAAAAACTCGGGTGAAGTCGCGAGCAGAAAGGTAGTTGTGTATAAAAGAATACTTAGTATTCTTAATTGATGCTTGGAAGTTTTTTCTAGTATTTAATAGAACGTTCCAAAAAGGGGGTTCATTTCCTGCCACTACTGCTGGCTCATGCTGGTTGGGGGAGCACCAGAGCCTCGATCATTTAATGGTAAGATGTACAGGATGTAGAGGTCTGTCTGGGTACCAAAAAAAGTTGTTCGGAACGCATTGCCCCAAATACTCTACATGTCCATAGTGGAATGATAGAGACATGAAATTAATACGAATAGAAATATTTTTTCGATCAATGTTAACACGTCAGTGTTGCCCTTATTGAGTCCACTGAATAAAGATATTTGCCACTTGGAGTCATAAAAAGTTTTGTAACCGAAATGAGTCATGGCTTCCCGCGGATTTGCATACGTGCGTTTCGCAGCGTTCCGAATCTATTAGGCGTAGATTTAAATTTATTGTGACAATTTCGACAATAATCTATGCGAACATCAGTTTACCTTCCGAGTTTCTTGCCTGGTTCTCTTAGTGAAGGCTTTCCCTATTGCCGAATATGTGTGGAGCCATTTTTTTTTCTAGTTATATTTACGCATTTATTCACGGAATAAACGTAAGGGTTAAAAATAAATAAAATACTGTTGAAAATAACCCAGCATGTTTGTCAATATAACGCCTGCAAAGTTTGTAGCTAAAATCAAATATGTCAACTTTGTTATCATTACTTGATAAGTATTAACCGTTACAATTTGTTAATAACACTTCTTTATTGATAACATAGTAGCATTCATTAGTAACAACAAAGTAAAATCGACTGCATTTAGCCAATTTTACTAGGTAACTGCTGCAAAGTTACTCGGTTTTCTCAAACAACTTATTAGGCTACTACAACCAGTTCACTCGGTAACAGCTGCAAAGTTACTCGGTTTTCTCAAACAATTTATTGGGTTGCTACAACCGGTTCACTCGGTAACGGCTGCATAGTTACTCGGTTTTCTCAGCCAATTTATTGAGTTACTACTAACGGTTCACTAGGTAACTGCTGCAGAGTTACTCGGTTTTTTCAAACAATTTATTGGATTGCTATAACCAGTTCACTTGGTAACTGCTGCAAAGCTACTCGGTTTTCTCAGCCAATTTGCTTGTATCCCACTAAAAAAATAAGATGAATCATTGAAGTCAAAATGCTCGTTCACAACAGCTTTAATTTCTTCATCATCCCCAAATTTTCTTCCCCGAAGGTATTTTTTCAAATTTTTCAAGAGAAAAAAGTCGCTGGGAGTTAGGCCTGGACTATAGGATGGGTGATTCACTTCATCAAAGCCAGTTTCTCGAAAGGCTTGCCTCGCAATTCGCGCCGTATGGACTGGCGCATTGTCTTGCAAAAACAGAATTTCTTAGCTAATTTTCCCTCTTCTTTTTTCCACAATCAGATTGCGTACTTTTTTTATAAGTGCTGCATAATACGCGGCGTTCATTGTAGTTTTTTTTGGTAAATAGTCAATGAGGAAAATTCCTTCCGAATCCCAAAAAATAGTAGCCGTGAGTTTCGAAGTCGACTTTTCGACCTTAAACTTCTTTGGCGGCTTCTCTCCCTTGTTTAGATTCTGGATCATATTGTCGAATCCACGTTTCATCCACTGTGACAATACGGTTACAAATTTCGTCCAAATTATCATTGCACAAGTCGATAAACTCCATAGAAGTTTCAACTCGACGCTGTTTATCGAGCGGCGTGAGCATTTTTGGAACCCAACGTGCTCTAATTTTATTAATGTGCAAAGGATTACTGATGCCCAACTCTTCTGCTATCTGCCACATTTTTATTCGACGGTCCTCCAGTACAATTTTTTTCACTTTGGCGATGTTTTCGTCTGTGACGGCGGTGCGGTGCGGGGAGAGGGGGGGGGGGGGGGGGTTCTTTCAACTTGTCCACCGTTTGACTGTGGCAGGACGATGGTCCAGATTCTGCTTTACCGTTTTCCCCTTTTTTACGAGGAATTTTATGACGGCACGATGTTCCAATTTCGTGTAATGCAGCGATGACTCAGATATGTTGATGTTTACAGATCTTCTTTCACAAAACACTAGTGACTAGCGCGAGTGAGTTTCTGGTTATGAGTGGGTGCGAGATTGATTTACCGTGGTTGTGTTGTTGTTTTAGCTGAGCAGAGCGGTTATTCCTCTTTTTGATTTCTCTAAAGGTTATTCCCAATTAGGTAACTCGGTTGTTACATAGTTTAGCAATAATGTAGTTTGCTATAACTAACCGATTATATTTACTCATTTAAAAGGAAATAAGTAACATGACTCGAATTAATGAATTCATCTTATATATCAATAGATCAGTTGATGTCTTAAAATCAACCAAAAATTACTCGATTAAAATCAATAAACAATTAGGTTGGAATCAAATAAGTTCTACTCATCTATTATTAAATAAAAATGTTTGTAAAAATCAACCAATTGAAATAACTTGTTTAAAAACAACAGCATACTTATTAAGTGTTGACAAAATCACTTAATACTTTTGGATCATGTTTGAAAGTGTTAAAATTTACCAATTAAGGTATTTGTTAATAATTAATGTTTTATTTGTTATTAGACAAGAATATTTAGCAATACACACAGGTCTGCTTTATACCAAGTTCACTTAGATGTTTTTAGTTAAGTCTTAGTTAAAATTTACCGATGTGATTGTAACCGAGCCAAAAAGGTACTCTGCTAAAATAATATTTTTTCAGTGATGATTTTATTTAGTCAATACTACATTTTGTATTGTATACAACAAACGCAAATAGACATAGTTTAAGAGAAATATGTGCTTACAGTCAACCCAAGATGTCGTATGATAAGACATTTGCGGTGAGCTAGTGTACAGCTGACTTCAAAAGTAGATACGCATTTTTAGCAGATTTAGTAGCATGTCACTCCAACTATTCCTTTTATTTAGTACGGTTACACTTATATTGCATTGTTAATAGTTGGTGCGACATGGTACTAAAATATGTAGTTATCTGCTTTTGAAGCCGGCTGTACATTTGCACAAAATGTAGAAAGTAGTAAAATGCACATAATGATTTTTGCCATTTAAGATACAATTTTCTCGTTAAATGATAATTTCATTTTTTTAGTTCTTTTAACGTGGTACAGTTTGCTTCCCTCATGTGAACATGAATCTATCTATGTTTCTATTACTCTTATATTATATGGTATGGTAACAAATATTGATTTATACTTGTCAGAAAATCATTATTGCTCTTGACTGCATTTCAACCCGGACCCTAAATCTGTGGGTGGATTGCATAGTTTGACAATGAGCCACGGCTGAATTCATGAATCATGTTGAATATGTTCCTGTTATAATCCAATTAAATCATGAGCAATTGAATATATCGACTGCTTTTAGTTTACATTTGCTGTTCCCTCGTAGATAAATTAGCGTAGATACTTTACGTAAACCTATCCTATAAAAAACTGCGATGAGAAGGTACCTAATTATTGAACTTCATTTCACCTAAAGGTTAATAATGATAAGGTTGAATTCTTTAATAACATACTGACTGCTTAGCTTCTTAATGTTATTATAGGAACACGGTTAGATTAGGGTTAGACCATGGTAGCTAGCCTCGCTGGCTCATGCCGAGTGGTCTTCTACTCTCAACCACGGCCGTGGAAGCGGTTACACGTATCTTTCTAATGTGAAAGAATTATGTTAGGAATTTATTAATAACAAAACAAATAGCGAAGCTTTCCTACTAGCATTAGTTGGATTTTATCAAAATCAGAAATCCTTATTAAATTTTTACAGACACTTAGATATCAAACACAAATATAGAATAAACAAGAACGAAATTTTATATGAAATATCTTCTTAATATCCTCTTCTTTTTCTTCTTATATATAAAAATGAAACGCTATGTGTTAGTCTCGCTTAAACTGAAAAACGGCTCGACAGATTCTTACGAAATTTTCTCTGTGTGTTTAAATAGGTCCAGGGAAGGTTAAACGTACAATTGGACCCGGTAGGTGGCACTGTAATCGGTTGGGACAACGTCTACCGGGCCTACTACTCTTCTTATATATAAAAATGAAACGCTTTGTCTAACACACAGCGTTTCATTTCGCAAAAACTCTTGAATGACTCGACCGATTCTCACGAAATTTTCTGTGTGTGTTGGATTAGGTTGAGGGAAGGTTTAAACGTACAGTTGGACCCGGTAGGTGGTGCTGTAATCGGGCAGGACAACGTCTGCCGGGTCCACTAGTTTAAGATAAATCTATACTTACTAATATTATAAAGCTGAAGAGTTTGTTTGTTGGTTTGAACGCGCTAATCTCAGGAACTACTGGTCGAATTGAAAAATTCTTTTTGTGTTGGATAGTCCATTTATCGAGGAAGGCTTTAGGCTATGTAACAACACGATAATGTTATTTTCGGACATCCACGCGAACGAAGTCGCGGGCACAGCTAGTCTTTTATATAATGTTTCCCGTTGTGCCACGAACACATCCCAACCATAACATTTTAACATGAAAATGTATGCAAGTACATGTAGAAGAAGATATACAAATTTCCTTCAGAACTATCGATTTCGAGACTTCAATGGTCGAGAGTTTCGATAGTCTTCGCGAGTCGAACTAAACCTCAAATCTAATTATCTGTCTCAACTTATAAATTGCCAAAAGGATCATTACAATATTGGTAAAGGTTAATAAATTTAATGGGCGTAGTTCGTAGACATATTGATCATCAACATAATACGAATTTTTGTCGATAAAATTAGTCATAAGAATGTCTCGCGGCTTACGCTCGACCCAGTTTCGACACTAAGATGAATCTATAAACATCGCTAGCCCATTATTTCTCACATAAACGTAGACTAATAGTTAATTAAATTAAAATACAAATGATGATTTAGGTGACAACGTTGCGAATTGTCCAAAGGTGCTGGTTATAAGATTTAGTAGAATTCGCAAGCTCTGAATATCGGCTGGAGTAAGCTATTGTATTGTTTTATCCTTTAATTAATCGTTTATGAGAAATGTCAATATTCTAATTAATGTTCATATAAATAAGCACCAGTTTTTAAATTATGCGTAGGCGTCCATAGTGGCGCGTCCGCGTCCTTTTCCCTTGTTTTTTATTATTTTTTTTTTCTTCTTTTCACTTCTGGCTTGCACGGTTTGTGCATTAGCCACAGACTACAATGACATTATGCATTAGCTATACTCGTTGTTTTTCTTTGCCAAGGAGCACAGGATTGGCACTGGAGAGATTATATAATTATGTTCGATCAAATCATAGGTAGAATGTAACTGGAGTATGTACCTATTTTGTTAAAATATCTATGTATAAGTGTTTTTTGACGTCTCGTGGGTTACTCAGGGCTTCTCATAATACCAGCGCTTCTGTGGCATACACCACAGAAGCAATAGCTGAGAGCAGGTCCTATTTGACCAGCAAGTCTATAACATCTAATCAATTTGTTTTAAGTATTGTTTGTATTTCTTTTTTGTTATTTCTTTTCTTGTGCTTTTAAAGATGGTCAAATAAAGTATTATTATTATTATTATCTTCTGACCTCCCGAGTTTCTTGCTTTTCATCAGGGAACGACAACAAAAAACTGGTCTACATCGCATCTAATGTGATGATTCTCGGCAGTTTCATAAGACGAAAGTCTTCAATTCGTGCGTGTAGCCAGTGATGACATACGGAACTGAGACGTGGCCGCTTACAATTTGTCTCATAAGAAGGCTTAAAGCCACTCAAAGGGCAATGGAGAGGGCTATGCTCGGGGTTTATCTGTTATATGTGATCACATCAGAAATGATGAGATCCGTAGAAGAACCAGAGTTACCGACATAGCCCAAAGAATTGCAAACCTTAAGTGGCAGTGGGCAGGACACATCGCTCGTAGGACTGACGGCCTTTGGGGCGAAGGGGTCTTCGAGTGGCGGCCGCGTCCTAGGAGACGCAGTATTAGCAGGCCCTCCACAAGGTGGACCGACGATCTGGTGAAGGTCGCGGGAAGCCACTGGATGCGGGAGGCGCAGGACCGATCGGTATGGAGATTCTTGGGGGAGGCCTATGTCCAACAGTGGGCGGCTCTTGGCTGATATGATGAATGTGATGATAAGGCCGCAGTGAAAGCGAGCTTCACTTGAACGCACGCTAGCCCAGTGCGGATTGGTTGACTTCACATACACCTTTGAATTACTTCGCAGGTGTGTGCAGGTTTCCTCACGATGTTTTCCTTCACCGTAGGAACGTCAGATAAATGAACTTGAAACTCGTGAAACGAAAAACACATTGGTACATGGCATAATCGATCGCGGGCCTCCCGATTCTACTCGGGGCACAGTCCAGTGCCGAGGCCACAGCGCCACCGACGCTCCGTAGCCCTATTGGTCAAGGCGTTTACACGATATGCTAAAGACGCGAGTTCTAATCACGCCCGGGTCATATTTTTACTTGTATTGATTTATTTATATTTCTAGTAATAAACATTATTATTATGGCAACAAACACAGCTGATGGTTGCTAACCAGATGGGCTCTGAAGCCCAATCACACCGAGCAGAGAAACTTCTATCCCATAAGGAATGGAGCTCCGAACCTGCACATTAACACTGGGTAGTCTCTCCACGCTATGAGCGTCAGTGGCGCTGTGGCCTCGGCACTGGACTATGCCCCGAGTAGAATCGGGAGGCCCGCGATCGATCCTGCCATGTACCAATGTGTTTTTCGTTTCACGAACTCCATATGTACATTTATCTGACGCTCCTACGGTGAAGGAAAACATCGCGAGAAAACCTGCATACACCTGCGAAGTAATTCAAAGGTGTAAAGTCAACCAATCCGCGCTGGGCCAGCGTGCTTTGACTAAGGCCTTATCGCCCTAACATAAATACGAGTAGTTAGGGTAGGCTCGTGCCCCTCGGTGGGGACGTATATGAGCTATGATGAAGTCTCTCCACTACACCACGAAGGCGGTTAAATTTCTCCCTCACGACAGACCTTCGCAACTACAGCCTACAAGAGTTAACCGGAGACTTGGGTCAAATGACGCAAGCCCACTGCAAAAAAAAGTCGCTTGTTCAAATGTATTTCCGTTGGTTAAAGTACATATTGTAGATTTAAAGTAATAGAATTGAAAAAATATTATCTTTTTTCATACAGCATCCAGAGGGAGTCGCACATTTAGTCGGCTCGGGTCTCAAGTTAATTTTTGCGGGTTGTACGCGATTAGGTATATATGATAGGATTAAACGAACTTACCTAAAGTGAAGCTCAATCCATATTATATGAAGTAATTAGTCCAAGGTATAACTATTGTAGTAACGCCTCCTCCCGCTACTAAATACGCGAATTTTAAAGACACCATTAAAAATATAAAAGAAAAATACACCTGGCAACTCCACCGTCACCATAACTCATTAGTTTAGAGTATTAGGTATATATAATTGGGTTAGTAATTTATTACTTCAAAAGGGAAGGGTGGGATGCTCCATACCTTGGACTAATTACTTCATATAATATGGATTGAACTTCACTTTAGGTAAGTTCGTTTAATCCTATCATTATATTCGTAATTAGTCCAATGTATAACTATTGTAGATGTTTAGAGTTTTTGATAAATAGGTAAACATTAGTACCTATTTACAACTATGAAATATTAAATATTACTAACTAAACACATATTACTAATTAAATAATAATAACAACTATTAAATATTATAATAAATATTTAATGTTATTGAATACCTATTGAAGGTATTCAATAACATTAAATATTTATTACTTATTAAATATTTATGAATACCTATTGAAGGTATTCAATAACATTAAATATTTATTTCATAATGTAGATAACGTTTACTAGTGTGAACAGTTTCATGTTAACCATATAATAACTATAAATTTCACGAACTACCAGCCGTGGCAAAAAGGTTTGCCAATCTAACTAGCGTGGTATATTATAATATTTAGCAAATATCGATAATTTATTAGATCATCCAATAGTAGGGATATGCCACCCAATGTGTTATCTAACTCTTTGTAAGTTTCGGTTCCCTTTCCAGATTGAAACCTAATGGGATTTCAATGTACAGTACAGAGACTCAATTAATTTTGCCTCAGTGAAATATTTGTAAGTACAGAAGTTAATAATGAATATCAAATACATTAAAAATAATTTAGCCTTAGTCTGCTCCACAAACAAACTACATAATCGCCACGCGAAAATGTAATAGTAATAAAATCCTGAAATCAATCATTTACCTTTATAGGTACCTATATTTGTACTTTGGAATGTCCCATGGACAGAGTACATAATCGCCACGCGAAAATGTAGAATTAACAATTCCTTAGGACTGTCCCACGGACAGAGTACATAATCGCCACGCGATAATGTAGAATTAACAATTCCTTAAAATCATTCATATGGACATATATTTGTCCTTTAACTTGTCCCACAGACAGAGTACCTACATCCTCGCCACGCGAAAATGTAGAATTAACGATTCCCTAAAAAAAACATTAATGTGCTTTGAAAGATATATGTCCTTCAGCCTGTCCCACGGACAGAGTACATAATCGCCACGCGAAAATGTAAAATAGTGATTTACTGAAAATGTTTATTCGCCTTTAGAATATTATAAACAGTTAATCCTGCCCTATATGCATGATAATTTGAAGCATATTGTTTGGAGGGTGATGAATAAATAGAATATTAATATGAAAGATGAACAATTAGATTAACTTTCCTCCATTGTTTGCTTTAGTCATCTACTAATGGATTGAGTAGTAGTATTTTAAAAGTCTAAAATAAATTTATCAAATGTTTATTTCAATGGTCCTTTATTATTTGTTACTTCTAAAGCAATAACAAAGTTCTCACAAGTAAAATATCTGGAATAATCTTTAAATAGAGAAAGAAGAGACAACTTGCTTAAGTGTCGCTGTCATAGAACTTTTAATATCTCTTAAAATGGCCATCTTAATTTGAGAAAACTATAATTAATACATAACTAATTATGTATAGGATTTGTGACTTTTTGGGCAGTGGTTTTGCTAATAATAGCAGTTTTTTTATGTCAGTTTTCTTGAGTCTAGGTTATTTCAATGTCAGGTTTCTAGATGACCCATGCTTAAGGTAATATAAAACTATGGCAGGATTGCATATGCCATATTTCATTATGCTAACATACATTGGCTTTGCCAGCCATAGTCTTTTAACTTGTTTTATCCATTTTTTAATTTTATCATCTGACCTTATTCTATTGCCTATAGTTAGATAATTGGTGTAAAAGCTGAACAGTGAAAATGCAATGATTGATGCGATGCTTCTGCTTTAAAAATAAACATAAGATTTGGAAAAAGAAACTTTTGGTATTAAAACATTAGATAGATCTGAATGAAACATTATTTCTTTGTAGTAAGCCTGAGTGGTAATGGTCTAAAAGGAAATACTTAGATTCCTTAAGCTCTGTCAGTTATAACTCTGTAAAAATTTCAAAATCAAAGAAAAGGAGTTTCTTCTTCTTTTATAAAAAATATTAATCCTATGGTAAAAGTATCAACATTTGAAACATAAGACTATGCCATGATTACATGTATATTATAAAATATAATTTATTTATCATATAATCATATATATATAATTATTTTTTTGTTTTTATTGATATGTGTTACAAATGAATCAATGCATCACAAATCTTAGAAGTACATTATGTCCTGCGACAGTTGCCAACTTACATCTGCATTGAGACTACAAGATTTAAAATCAGCTTTAATATTTTGAAATTTTATATATTAAGCAAAAAATCAGATGCTGCTAGTTTCACACCACCGCCAAATGTTTAGCAAGATCAATTTGATTGATATCAAACTGAGCTTTTTCTGTTGATATATGTATTGAAAGTGTGGTGTTATCTATTTCTAATAAAATATCACATCTACTTGAGAGGTCAGCAAAACATCTTAATGCATAATTATGTATCTAACAGTTCTAAGAAATTGATACTGTCTTGCTTTTACCATTTAATTACTGTCAGTTGATAATACACCTGAGAAAATTTCTAAAGAAAATGTTTAGGAAGTACTCCATATCGCAGAATCATTTTACAATATTTTTCATATACATAAGCATGTTGTAATTGCCCCCCAAACGTTCAAAGTCATAAACTTATATCTATCTGAGCTCTTAGTGTAAACAATTAAACTGCCATTCCTAATGAAATATTGAGCAAAATTGCAAACCAAATTTATTTATAAGTGATGATGACTAATAGTGTGATACATATCCTTTCTATTGCACTTAATCTTTAAGGTCACATCGAAGGAATATATTTTAAAACCTAAAAATTATTTTACATTGAATAAAATTAGTAAAATCTTATTAAAAAAAAAATAAAGCCTAGCTATTGTAAACCGTTATAAGTTATAGTTTAAAATTATAATAACTAACATTTCTTATTGATTTATCAATATTTTAATCAAGTCGTCAAACATTTATTAATTTTAATTATTATTATGTTCTTTATTCAGCTTTTTTCTTAAATATATATTATAATATAAAAATACACCTCTTTTTTTAAATAAAAATACCTGAAATTGACTTGAGACAAATGGTTAAGGTATTTATGTACTGTATTTAACCCGCATGGTAAAAGCAATTGTATTCATACAATTATTCAAACATAAAAACTAACAATTTTCTTCGTTATGAATAATTTGGATGTAAATACTTAGTGCATGCATTAATTTAATCAAATCTATAACATGAAATCTTCATTTGAAAGTGTAGATTTTCAATAAACTTATTATCAACTTATTTTAAGGAATCATTATTTTATTTAAAATAAATCTATGGAACCATCCTTTTAGGAATAGTAAAACTCTAGAAATCTTTGCATGGGGCCAAGCATTTCTGCTACATATGCAGTTGTTAATTTGTTTGTTTAATTATCCATTTCACAATATTTATTATTGTCTAGTGGATAATAAAGTTGATTCAAAATAGTAACAAAATGTATTACATAGTCTCTTATCCACTTTTAAAATTAATTGACCTCGGTTATTTATTCCCACGATGGGTAAAAATATGGGGTCTATGGATAATTGGTTCGAGACTGGCTGCTGAAAACAGAGCATGTTCATTCGTGACCTGAATGATAGTTGAGGTTGGCCCTCTCTCTATGAGCCTCTCCGAGGAGGATATTGTTAGTAATTATTGCAGCACACAGGCTGCTGGTAGGTTTTCAAACTAGAAGCAAAGGACATTGCTCTGCGTCCATACATTGTTCGCCCCAACACCAACAGCAGTGAAAAAATGCTTTTCGTATAATTAGACATTAGTTAATACTGTACGTCCACATCAATTACTACGGACAAGCTTTGAAATCGAATCATATATCAAAATGAATCAGACTTCGAGGTTAGTTGAAGTAACACTTTATTTCGTTAGAACAATACACATAGTCCATACTTATACAATTATTAAAATAATAATTATTGCAATCATTCAGAGAACGTTATTATAGTCACGTAGTAAAGAACAAGAAATCTCGAAATTATAAAGCAAGTCAAAAACACAACGAACTAACAAGCGACAGCGCGTGAGTAGTCAATTGACGTATGTTTTAATTTAATTTATGTTGTAAATTGTGAAAGAAGTTATGAAAAACATAATTTATATGAATAAATAAACATCCATACCTACGTAAAATCGACTCAATTTTATTCAGTCGAGCAAATGTAACAATAACCATTCGTATATTTTACTTCATTTGGTTTTGTTTCTGCAAGTATACTTTTATATATTTTTGATTTGTCCGTCGAATACATATATTTGTTATGAGTGTTATAAAATATGCATATAATTATGTCGTAAATCAAATCTTTGTTGGTCATGGGGCGATTTTCGACATTGTCCTTTTTGAGGTTTTTATACATGGCTTATATTTTAGAATGTTTATCATTCTTTTTATGACTGTAATTAATTTTACACTTTTATTGGAATACAAAATATTCATCCCTCTTATTGCTTTTAATAGCTTCTATTAGGTCTTTTATAAAAGCATAGTCATGTTTCCTTCTGATCCTGCTGTACTGACATTGTAAACTTATTGCATTGTAATCTAAAGACATCACTCAGATATTTTAAGAAGATTGTTTGGAAATTGAAGTCAATACTTGTGATATTACAGCTATTGCAAAGCTCATTTTCTTTGACTTTATTTTTCGAGTAATTTATCTCAAGTTTTAGAAGGATATTAGGAATTTCCATGTTATGTGATGGACCATCTAATAGTTTGCAGTTTTCAAGAAACTTTATCTACATAGGCAACCTCAATTAAAATATTTTTCAATGCAATTCTTTGTAAACTTGGTCATAAATATAAACTACTCGTATATACTATAATTTCCTATAAAGGTATTTGTGCTTTAGCCTATATCCAATGAATAGAGTTCATAATCGAGTAGGTACCTAGATACATCATCTAATTCATTTGCCTTGATAGGTAACGCTTTCCCACGGAAAGCAGGCAGTTTTAGAAAATATATTTCTTATTATAAAATTTTATCTAAATTAATTGTATCTAGGTCCTCTTGCCAAGCTAAATCAAAATTACGACGCATCTTCAAAACAGGTAGGTAGGTACTTACTGTTTCGACATCTTGGGTTATTTTCTTTATGTTAAGATAACCATTTTACTTTCGAACAACTTTTGACATCTTTTCTCCATTTTTATCACTGCGTATCTGGATTTTAGTTTTATTTAGATAATCACTTTGAAAAACATCAACATGTAAAATATGTGTCAGCTGCGTAGAGCGCGAAAAAACGAATGAGCTTGGTGACGGTGGAGTTGCCAGGTGTATTTTTCTTTTATATTTTTAATGGTGTCTTTAAAATTCGCGTATTTAGTAGCGGGAGGAGGCGTTACTACAATAGTTATACCTTGGACTAATTACGAATATAATAAGTGCCTATCGTTCCGTGCACACCGAGAGTCCAAAAGCAGCGGGGCTACCACCGCGCTCCGCTAGAAGTATATTGTTCTGTGTGTCGCGCATACTCACAGGTATAATTCAATTCAATATCGTTTATTCAAATTGGATTATTACATAATCACTTTTGCACGCCAAAGAAGCTATACCAATGGTTCACAAGTCTAAGGCGGGAGACCTTGTTAGGAAAGAACCGGCAAGAAAAACAGCAAGGGCTATTTTTTTAAATAGCAACGTTTCGCACGCTTTCTTGCGCATAAAACAACAGCAGCAACCCTATCGCTTTCGAGCTCGTAGCGCCGTGAGGCTTCAGAATTACCAATGACATACGCTCACGCGTGGCGTTAAGGGGTGATTCAGCTAGTATGCTCAAAGTTTAGTTAAGTATTTCAAAAAATATCGGATTTTTTCAAGTTCAAAAGAGTGCAACTCCTGTAGTACTATTATATTTCTTTTCTATGATCCCGATCCGTCTACCCACTGGACTTTCCGGTGGGTAGACGGGTAATTCACCATTACCCCTCCACCCACTACGCTAGTCTAAACTGAAACAAGTATAAGTACTTAATAATCGAATAATTAAAAAATTCAATAATTTCAAAAAATTGTTTGCTTTAATAATAATCCACACAAATTCTCCCTCAAGAAAATGTCAGCATTAGGTATTATTGTTTTACAACTTCCTGAATGAAAAAAAAGATTCTACTGGGATGTGTGTACTAGGAGTATATAACACCTGAAGAGTTCTGAACTAAAATTTAATTCCATGTAGTTGATTTTGCTTCGTCTTTTGGAAAGAGATGTGTACAGCAACATCTTTATGGAAATCTACTGTTTTATGTTTATTTAGCATTGTCATCAAAATGCTACTTGTCGACACTGCGCATTATTATATGAATGGCGCCGAGAGCCGTTTATGGAAAACAAACATAGGTTAAATTTCATCACCCTGGAATCCAACCTATGACCTCGCTGTTCGAGCCGCCGAACTGTGCCAGCTAGCGTATAATATTTGCATTAATCACAGGTATTGTTTGATATACTTTTTTTGAATAACAACTTAATTATCTAATGTAGATGACTTAAGAGTGTTGCACGCTTGGCATTAATAAGATGCTTTTGACAGATTTATTGTATTACGAATAAGGACGTTCATTATGAGTTTCCACATTTTTTACAATTATTTCTTTCCTGTTTTTATTAACATTATTATCCACCATAACGGATCATTCGCCTAACGTCGCGGGCGTTCATCGCGAGAGTTCGTATGCGCTCGATTGATCGAAAAATGTCCGCTTCCCTATTGCATTGTATTCAATAAGGGATTGAGTAGGTATGGTTGATTAGTGGGATTCACTGGAAGACATAGATTTGCCGTGTCGTTGATCGCGGATCTACAATCACAAGGTATATTAAAAGGTAACTAAAAGTAGAGCTATGCGTACGCTTTAAGATTTCTAAGCTCGTGAGTTTGGAGACGTAGAGTACATCACACGTATCCGACGTAGAATACATAATAAAGTAAGATTGGGACAGAAATGAAGCTGTTACTGCTTGTACGTGGTCCCGAAGCCGCCCCAATTTCAATAATTAATTCCAAGGGGTCTTTTGGACCGCGATCCTGGTCACAAAAGCAGATCCTTCTATTAAAGTACATTCTCGTGAACCACCGAGCACACAACACAACTGGGGCCTAATTCCGCTAACCTTAACGTCGTTATCGTGTCTCGATGACGCTTCAATGAAACTGCTTTTGTCGCTTTTATACGCATTTCCTGGTGCAATTTTTTCGTACTACAGTTTCTTGATAAGTTAATAGTGATAAATGTTTTAGTTAGTTATCGGTTAACCAGCAATAACTGTCTCAAAAAGCGATGCTATTGAAGCGTTATTGACACGCCACAGATGCGTTAACGCTAGCAGAATAAGGCCCCTTTTTTTTTCTCGAGGGGAAATGCGTAACCGCACTGTACCCGCCGTTGGCTAGACGGCGAGCGTTTGTGGGGCTCTCCCGGCAGAGTGCCAGGCCTACCCACTAAAACCCCCCGGTGTTCTCCCTGCCCTTATGGGCGCGCTAGATAAGGTCCACACTGCGACTCCACTACCCACGCGCCCGGGCAAGCCCGACCAACTGGTCGGGCTATCGCCAAGGGGGGATTGCCCGAAAACACCAGAGCAATCCCCAGACGGAGGGCCTTACGGCGGCGTGCACGAGGCCAGCCGTGCACGCAGGCCTCCACGGCAGGGTCATTAGACGGGCATTGCTTGAGCGAATGCCCGCCTTCGCCTGCCTGTCCGTCTACGGCGGATGGGAGCGGCTTGAGGATCATTCTCCCGCTCCCTCTCCGCGGCCTCCTTCTGCGAGATGACGTCCTCGCAAAAGGAGGCGACAGCCCCCCATTCCACCTTGCCGCGGAGCATAGCCACGACCATGCTCGGCAGCGTGAGGTCTCCACCTCCCAGCGCAGCGTTCAGTTCACTGCGCTGGCGTCGCCAGGCCGGGCACACCAACAGGGTGTGCTCGGCAGTGTCGTCGGAAGCGTCGCAGTGATGACAATGCGGCGTTTCCTCCCGACGCGCGACTCGGTGCAGGTAGTGACCAAAACAACCATGTCCGGTCAGTACCTGCACTACGCGGAACGAGAGACTGCCCTGCCGGCGCCCTACCCACTCCTCCAACACCGGACGTATCGCTTTTATCGTCCGGTGGCCGGCAGCTGGGAAGGCGAGTGCCTCGCCCCATCGACGCAGAGCCTCCCTCTGCGCCTGGGTACGAACCCGCTCCACCTCCTGTGGAGCGGATCGTCCCCCCGTTCTCGAACAGTAACCCGATGCCGATACACCTCCGCATGGACGCGTGCATCGACATCCCACGGAGTTTGGCCCGCAAGAACGCAGGCCGCGCCGTGGCTGACCGTGCGATAAGCTCGCACGGCCCGGGTTGCAATGACCCTCTGCGGACGTCGCAAGAGGGCCACCGTTCGGGGGGAGAGGTACTCCGCCCATACCGGGGCTCCATAGAGTGCCATCGACCGTATCACCCCGTGATACAGTCGACGGCACGCCGATCCGGGCCCTCCCACATTGGGGAGGACTCGTCCGAGTGCAGCTGCGGCGGCACACAGCCGTGGAGTGAGGAGCTTCAAGTGCTCCTCGAAGCTCCATCGGGGATCCAAAACCAGGCCGAGGTACTTGAAGTGTGCCTCGACTGGTATGTGGACCCCCTCCACTCGGACGTGGAGCCCCGGTGGGATCCTGCGACGAGAGGCGTGGAACATCATGGCTCTCGTTTTATCGAGAGCCACGTCCAGGCCCAGGAGGCGGATGCGTCGGACGACAAGTGAAGTGCCGACCGACACACCCTCCTCCCCCGTTTTTGCTGTCGCCGCAACAAGCGTATCGTCAGCGAAGCAAACGACCTCCATTCGCAGGACCCAGTTGTACATAGTAGAGGACCTAGTACGGAACCCTGGGGCACACCTGCCGCCATTGCCCACGAATGGACGCTCCCATCCGGCCCCTCGTAGAGAATTGATCTACTTTGCAGGTAATCCTCCACGAGGGCGCGGAGGTACGGAGGCACCCGGTGGAATCGGAGTGCTTCCCTAATGCACTTGTGGGGCAGGCTGTTGAAGGCGTTGCGGATGTCTAGCGACACCGCAACCACAGCCTCCCCACGAGCCGTGGCCTCCTCAGTCCACCTCTTGAGGTGGACCACTGCGTCCACCGTGGACCGACCGGTGCGGAAGCCGAACTGGTTATTAGCCAGGTCTGGCCCCCGGTCCTCTAGGTGCTCGATGATGCGGGAAGCCAGGATTTTTTCCAGGAACTTTCCCGCCTCATCGAGCAACACCACCGGCCGATACCCAGCCGGGGAATCCGCGGGACGGCTCTCCTTTCGCAATAGGCAGAGCCTGCCCACATTCCACCGACTGGGGAAGCGGCCCGAGGCGATGCTTAAGTCTAGCACCGCCCGAAACCGCTCCTCGAGGTGTCCCAGGGCCAGGGCCAGAACCCTGCTTGGGACACCGTCCGGTCCCGGCGCCTTCCATTTGCGCCGGAGCCTATCCCTAAACGTGTCGAATTCCACGTTCGACACGGGAGAGATGGCGACAGCCACTTCCTCCGGAGGAGTGTCCGGGGGGACCATTCTGGGAGGCTGGAATGGACCAGGATCAGGGAACAGAGTTCCCAGTACCCGATCCAGCAGCCCCCTGTCCATAGCGGAAGTAGAGGGAGCGGAAGCTTTAAACTTCCCCCTCACCACCCGGTACGGACGCCCCCACGGATCCCTGGACTCCTCCTTGGCCCTGCAGATTTCGTTCCGCAGGGCCTTCTTGGCTGCCGCATACACCCGACGAAGTTCCGCTTCCTCGTCGGGTGTAGTTCTGGCGCACCTTCGACATCGTACATAGGCGCGCCTGGCCCTCATACTGGTGGTACGCAGGTCCGCTATCTCCTGCGTCCACCAGTACACCTGCCCCCTATCGGGGCAGGCCTGCGCCCTTGGAGCAGAATAAGGCCCCTGGTTGTGTGCGTTGACGTTGCGTAATTGATTGAATTTATTATGTCTTTAATTATATTGATATTTTAGTTAAGTTGGATCAGTGGGGCGATCTTTTTTGTTTTTGTAGCTGAAGCAATTCAGAAATTCATGTTAGTTGTTGTTCATATTTATAATGGCCAATTTGTAATGTTACTTTAATGATTAATTAAGTAGTGTTTATTGAATGATTATAAATATCCTCATGCAAATAATTTTTTTTTTCGGGACTTAACAAATTTTTTGTTAATAAGGGGTGAAGAGTGTGATCCTACCCTTTTTTCCTAGTTGTTTCGCTTCGGTGTGGTGTTGAATCGCAGGATTTTTTTACCTCTATCGAATTTTTTACGGTTTTTTTACGGTTATGCTACAGAAAAAGCTTATATTTGCCTGTGTTAAAGACAAAGTGCCGTTCGTTTTTACGTGCCTTAGTTACCATAATATTGATGACGTTGTATTCCATCAATCCGATGTAGCATAGTTAGTTCTGTTTTGAGGCATGATGGTTGGTTCTGTTAGTAGGCACCTACTATGAAGGGTGACCAAAATATGAAACATCTCAAGCTCCTCCGTGCTTCAAAAGGCACGTTAAACAGTATAGGTCCTGCGCCTGATCTCGCCCCGGTCGTGTCGGCTAACCGTCCTATCGGACTAAAGCGAGTGAAGGAGCGAGAGTGCACTTGCGTTTGCGCAGTCACTTGTGCACTATAAAATCTTCCGCGCAGAGGCCTTTGTGAAATGCCACACGCTAACTTTTCCGCAGTCGTTCCTCAGAAAAAATGTATGGACATGACTTTAACTTACGACCTCACGCTATTTTTTCCGCAGCTAATGTCATCTCCATACATTTTTTCTGAGGAACGACTGCGGAAAAGTTAGCGTGTGGCATTTGTCTAGGGGGGCAGATGGCTAGTCTCTGTTAAGATACCGCCTAAGGGCCGCCTACCGTGACGGAATATCGGTTAGGAGGACATGTTTATTATTAGTATAAAAGCCAAGTGCTTACATACATAATAGTAAAATGAAGAGAAGACATGTTACTTTTATGGCCTTCTTACTAGAAAACGTAAGTTCATTTAACATGCAATTACAACTGAACGCTATAATGAGGTCTTTATAAGTAAGGTCGGGATGCCATTCAGTCTCAATGTTAGGAAATTCAAAGTGAATCACTTCATCACAAGTTAACAATGAAATAGTTTGCACGTGTGCAAGTAACTATATACATATTATAGTGTGTATTGAGATGGAAAAATTGCAAAGTAATATTTATATATTATACATACATAACATTTCATGTTCAATGCTTGATTTGTATTTCGTACGATAATAAAATTTGAAAAAAAAAGCAGTTAGAGTGAATGTACAATACATCTACATATTGACGACTAGCTTTCCGCTCGCGACTTCGCCCGCGTTATTTTTGTTTTCCCGTGGGAATTTTTTTCCCTTAGGCAAGTTACCCTATTTCCTTTCCCTAGTATCGAACTATCCCTATACCAACTTTCATCAAAATCGGTTCAGTAGTTTCAAGGCCTATTCAATACAAATCAACAAACAAACAATCAAATCTTTCCTCTTTATAATATTAGTATAGATAGCAGCAGCAAACTTTACTAAAAAAGTAGGTATGTATTCATTTTTAGGGTTCCTTACATCAAAATAAAAAAAGGGAACCCTTAAAGGATCACTATCATCCAACCTCAATTTCGGTTGATTTATTGAATCCAAATCCAATCCAAGTAGCGGCTAAGAAACTTGGTATCCTATCCAAAGTCCGCAGGTACTACTCCACCAGTTGTTGGACTGAGGTTTGAGCCTGTATGCATCTGGATTACTGCTGCCATCTGGGGGACGGTTCAGCAAAATATCAGCTGGCTGCTTTGGATTCAATAGAGCGGCGTGCAAGAATAATTAATATTAATAAACTATCTTACCTATTTCTGCCGCAAAGTGGCAGTGCTTGCATTGCTGTGTTCCGGTTTGATATGGCATTGAAATTACTGGGAAAGATATGGCATTGAAATTACTGGGAACCGTGACTTTACATCTTAAGTCACAAGTAGGCAAAGTATATACACTGTGGTTCTTGTGGGGGTTGCCTTTTTGCTGCGAATCTCACAGGAGCCACATGTACTATAGGTGACTGTTACCACTTACCATCAGGTGGGCAGTTTGCTTGTTTGCCAACTTAATTGCAATAAAAAAATTATAATAATAGGCGACGAAAAATTTGTGGCCCAGCTGCAGACATTTGAGCACCATCGTAGAATTGCCCGCTTTTCAGTGTTCTACAGGTTACACTTCAGTGAATCGGAATTTTACACCCAGATTCCCCAGCTCCTTTTCACCAGAGGAATTCCAGGCGCACGGCTGGATATCATCTATATTTGGTGGCAGTGCCAACTGCACGGACAAAACGCTTTGCTTCTTCTTTCGTTGTATGCACTGCGACCGAATGAAAATAAATTGCCGGCGTCTGTGTTTCCACAAAATTATAATCAGGTATCCTATTTAAACTTAGAGTGAACAGGCACTATCTAGGAGAGCGCGCTACATCATACACCATATCGGCGCAACGCTCTCTTAGCACAAAGTTAAAAATAACCTCGTCCGTCTGTCCGTCTCTCTGACATGACCCTTTTACTCGGAAACGCGTAGATATATCAAAGTTAAATTGAAGTATATCAAATACTCAGATCTACGGCCTCTTTCAGCTGTGAAGAAGTAAAACTTGTAAGTGTTGACTTAAAGATATGACCGTTTATGTGCCATATTTTCGCAAATTTTCCGATTTCCCAAGCAATCAAAACCTACTAGAGTACTTCCCGCTGACTAACACCCGTATCTATAGTCAAGTCAAAGTAATTATTTGAGTAGAAGTCGTTACTTAAGTTGTGATTTTTATACAATTAGTACTGTGACAATAAAAAATTGTCTTATTATTGCGTTCGGTGGCGCAGTACGAGTAGTTCGCGCGACCGGCCTGTGATAATGGCGATTACGCTTTCGCAATGGTCCATCACGAGATGGATGACCAAAAACTTTGCATCTCGAGCTCCTTCGTCTTTCAAAGGCTAGTTAAGTCGTTCCTCCCAGGTGTATTTGCAATTGTTAAAATGCAACAAGCTGCACTAGGTGACAAGCATAACTTTCTTCACTTCATTTAAATTCTCGTTTATTGTATAAAAATCATAACTTAAGTAACGACTTTTACTCAAGTAATTACTTTGACTTAACTATAGATACGAGTGTTAGAATCATGAAATTTCGCCAGAAGCAACCTCTTATAGCACACGTTAAGGAAAAAATTGTAACCGTAAATATGCACAGACGAGTACCTTAAGTATAGTGTCCCATATTTCGGCATCGTAAGGATCTTACGACTTTACGATTTTTTATTAAAAACTATATTCGATATCAGTTTGAAATATTTTGTGTGATTTGTTTTTCACAATAATTTCATGAATGAATTATATAGTTTTAATTAGAATGCCTTTTTATGTGAATTAATTTGTGGACCTCTTGTTTGAACCCCAATTCGTGATAATATTTGGCTCTGCTTCTAAGTTCGTGACGGCGCGGCCCCTATTTCGGGATAATGTTTTTCACAATGGGTTATATGATAATTAATGATATTTTTTTACATACGATAGGGAAGCCTTCATCACCTGATGGTAACTGACGATAAGACCTGGAGGTTGAGGCGAGTTTTACCTGGCCTATTAATACCTGAGGAATCTGTGAGCTTAAAAATTCTGAGCGCTAAGCTTACAGCGCAGTGCCAAGTAATAAGACGCATGCCGCACAACTGCCCGACTTAGACTTTCGAGTATCGTATTACTCTTAGTTTAGTTTCCAAAATGTTGCCCAGTTAATTTTTAGACAGTTAAATTAATAGAGATTTTGTACAAATAAACGATTGTAGTAAATAATATTTAGGTTGCTTATTATTTGCGCCAGAAACAAAGCAAACGAAATAACGTAGCACGAACTAGGGAACCTTTACCTTAGTTAGAAACTTATTATTTAGATAAGTTTCTACGGAATGGTCGGTGCTCGAGTCCAACTTGCACTTGGCCGGTTTTTAACCGACTTCAAAAAAGGAGGAGTATTGTTCGATGCGTATGTTTTTTTGTGTGTATGTTACGCGATTACGCCGCCAATTGTGGACCGATTTTCAAAATTCTTTTTGTATTCGATAGAGTATACTCCAAGGGTGGTCCCAAGGTCACCAAAGTCAGGATCTGATGATGGGATTCCATTAAAATCGTGGGAAATCCTAATTTTCAACCCTAATTAGGGTTAAATTAGTATTAAGTTAGTATTAAATTAGAGGTAATATAAAAAAATCAACCAACTACATTGATTTTTCAAACGATTATTTTCATATTTAGTTTTGTCTACAAACTAACAATGATTTGTGTAACACAAATCCAAAAATTCAGTTTATTAAGAATTTTTTCTTCACAAGTGTGTTGAAAAACGTCGTACGATATAATAGGTTGGGGAAAAAGTTTCTTCGCATTTTTTAAGAAAATTCAAAACATTTTTTAATATAGTTTATTTACATTTAACTAAAGTATGTAGGTACCATTTTGTTCGATAACTTTTTGCCATCTTGTAGGTAGGGACATGATCCCATTGCTTTAGAAATTTTGGGACTTCTGGTCAAAATACCGTGACAAGTGGTTTTGGCAGTCCTCTCGTGATGTTAACCTGACACTGCCTAAAGAATTCTGAAGAGACCGAAACAGGTGGAAATCTGAAGGTGCAAGGTCAGGACTATACGGCGGATGCATTAACACCTCCCAGCCAAACTCTCTTAATTTTTGCTGAGTGGCTAAAGATGTGTGAGGTCTAGCGTTATCATGATGAAAAACCACACCCCTTCTGTTGATTAATTCCGGCCGCTTTCTGTCAACTTCTTGCTTTAATCTCATCAGTTGTTCGCAGTAGAGTTCAGAATCGATGGCCCTGCCTGGTGGTAACAGCTCATAATGAATAATGCCCTTCCAATCCCACCACACACACAGCATCACCTTGTTGCGAGTTAACCCGGGTTTCGCCACAGTCTGTGAAGCCTGACCGGCCTTTGACCACGACCTTTTTCGCACGTTCTTGTCGTACGTGATCCACTTTTCATCACCAGTTATCAGCTTCTTCAAAAATGGTTCGGTTTCATTACGTCGTAATAAAGAATCACAAATGAGTACACGGTTCATTAGGTTTCTTTCAGTGAGCTCGTGAGGTACCCAAATGTCGAGTTTTTTTGTGTACCCAGTTTTTTTCAAATGCGCCAAAACTGTTTTGTGGTCAATTCCCAGTTCTTCAGCTATGTCGTAACTACTGACATGCCGATCTTGCTCCACTTTTTCAAAAATGGCATCCATTTTATCTGTAATAGGGCGACCAGAGCGACGTGCATCTTTGACATCAAAATTTCCGGATTGAAAACGCTTAAACCAAATTTGTGCTACTCTCACAGACACTGCACTAGGTCCATAAACATCGCAAATTTTTTTCGCGGCTTGCGTTGCATTTTTACCTTTTTTGTAGTAAAATTTTAAAATGTATCGAATTTCTTCATTAGATTCACTCATCTTGGCGGTACGAAAAACAAATGAAAATCACACATTTTCCTAATTTGAATTTGGAATTATGTTCTTTAAAATTTAAACTTTCAATGATACCAAAACCAGCCAGATACAAATAGTATAGCCAAAGAGATTTTATTACAAGTTTATACATACTATAATGCGAAAAGACTTTTTCCCCAACCTAATCGCGCTGGTTTTTGGGACCCGTGATCGTTTCGCCCCCGGGGATGGGGTGTGACTGTCGAAAGTTCAAAAAACAAAATGGCCGCGCCGCCATCTTGGATCGAAAAACCCGTTTCGCCCCGTGTTTGCGACTGAACACGCGTGTGATTTTCGGGATTTCGGCTGATTTTTTTGATGAGTTCCTTTATATATATATATTCTTATATTATTTATGACCATTTGTTGTTTTATTTTTTTGTTAAAAAATTTTTACCATAAAACGGTCAGCGAATTAATAAGAAGACATCGAACTCTCTTAAGGCGAGGTTTTCCTGGAAATCTACGCGTGCACAGCGATTCCTTTATTGCGAGGTAATATAGTTGATAATCGTATAGCTTCTAATGTCGCTTACGCGCCCGTAACCGAACGAAAACGTTACTTTTTACATATTTTATTCGATTTTTGGAAATCTGGAGCACTAAATAAAAAATGTATTTTTGCAATTTTCTAGACAATAAAAATGCACATCTATTGGTAACACTTTTATGCCATTTATTATTTTATTTTCTGATTTATAGCTGTTTTAAAATATTGAACAGAGTAATCTTTGGATTTTTTTCTATCGAGTGAAATATTATTCATCATGTTTCTGATTTTAAGAATGTTTAGATAAAATGTTCAACAATTTCATATATGAATTTGAGAACTGCATGTTTTATATTCGTGGCAGTACAGTTAATCGAAATTGTATAAAACGGGAAAGTAGCGCCTTAAGTAATATAAGCACTTATGACTGCGATCTTTGTTTTATGACTAATACAATGATAATGATAATACAATGATATTGTGTAACACTATCGCATTGGGAGCAAACCTGTAAAGATAGATGTTTTATAGAAATAAATAAATAAAATAAAATAAATAAATAATTAGTCCGTAATTACAATTAAAGACAAAAACAGAACGTAATGAATTCCAGTAATTATTGTGTAATGTATTTGATTCCTATTTAATTCCGCGACAAGGATGTGTAGAGATGAAAAGATGTTTTCCGTAATGCGTACAGATGATGCCAAAACTGTTGACTAAAACAAGTATTATAATGATAATACTTTATAGGCCTATAAGTTTGCAATATTATTTATTATATTTTAGTTGATTTCCAAGTAGGAATGGCATTTCAGATTTAGTTTAGATTCTAGATTTAGTTTAGTTCTGGCATTCGCTAACTATTTTTAGATCAATTTACACTATCTATTTAGTCCAAAGCAACTTTTATAGACCGATCCAGGCCAACCAACTACTCCTGCCATAAATCAAAATCAAAAATAGCATGGTTTGATGGAAATCTTTTTGAATCTCCCAATTTTTTTGTACTAAACATACTTTGTATTACTTAAGGGAATTAGTTTTTTTATAGCATTAAGTCTAATTTTCGGATTTAACAAATAATATTATTAATTTTGATTTATAACATCTCTATGATTATTAATTGCCGGCGAAAAATAAAAAACATGTCATTAGTTTGATGTATGTTTAACTAATTTAGTTATTATTTGAAAGACCAACAGTACATGAAACTGTAATATAATTGACAATAAACAGATAACTGATGGTTAAGGTATTCACGTTTAAATTCAAGTTATGATAATAATTAATAATATATGTTACGTGTCAACAAGACAAATGAATATGTTCTGATAATGTTAAAAAGAAATTTACAAATGTTGAGAATGAATATATTTTTTTATGATTTACACAGGAAACTTTGGCCTAATAAACAATAGTGATGGTGATCTCTATTCTATAATTCAAATAATAAATCCATTTTTAACATGGTGTATTCGTTAGGATACGAATCTATGCTTCCAAAGGGAATCTGATTTCACACGCTTTTTTATATTGCTAAGACATTTTGCGACTGTCTGTACGGATACGAAAAGGACGCATACAGACCGGATACTCGCGCCCTTGACCCTGGAAGACATCGCTGACGGCGATAAGCCCGCCCTCGCATTGCAATCTGCATTTCTATGTGTCAATATGGCGTGACATTACGCAATAGAGGAAACGGTACTTATGTTGGTTATCCCACCTATTGTGTCATTTGATTATTATGTCACATGATTCAAATCAAATCAAAAATAATTTCTTTCCACATATTGGCCGCATTCACCAGAACACATCGATGAGTCATCGATTGCGAATTTTCTTCTGAATGCACACAAAAATGCGATGACTGACAGCGATTGACAACAATCGGACGCCATTTTTTCCATCGCATTTCATTTTCGGTTAGTATCAGCGATTAGTGATTAGTTTTACTGTTGTTTGTCAAATTTGAATTGAATTTTAATAGTTTTTTTATTTTAATAGAAATTCTTTGTGATTTATATGCTTCTTATATGCTCAGTGCTTGTGTTGACACAGGTAGTTTTCGGTTTTCATTTAAAAAATCTAAAACAAACATTAAAGTAGGTAACCTAAATAAAACCCAAAACAACATAAAGACATCACAGAACACTGACTATAAAAATATGCGTTCAGCAGAATGCATCGAAACTGGTAATCGGTCACGTGATCGATGACTTAGCGATGTGTTCGGTGAATGCGGCCATTGTGTAAAGACTGGTTACAGAGGTTAGGACAAGCCTATGTTACAGAACACCAGACTCTCCACCCCATGTACAAGTATAAAATTTATATTGCAAATAATTCCTACATGACACTAGCAACCGTTGTACATTTGAATTATAATCATCATCATCACAGCTCATATACGTCCCCACTGAGGGGCTCGATCCTACCCTTTGTTAGGGTGATTAGGCCTTAGTCATTTGAATACTACTTAGGTATAATAGACTATCACGAGTGTGCCAGTATGTGGTGTATATTGTGTGTGCTGAATATGTGTGTGTGTGTGTGTTTGTGAGAGAGGTTAAATGCTCGCCTGTAAGTGACTGATATGATTATAATATTATTCCTTTATGATCGCGTAGAAATATCAAACTGAATTTTCTATAGTCACTTGAGGCTGTGAAAAAATCATACATGTAGTCAACGCAATCAAAAGTTAAGACCGTTTATGTCGCATGTTTCCACAAGTTTTGCGTTATCGCAAGGGAATCAAAATCTAAAGGGTACATGAAATTTGGCATTTGCATAAACTATAACTTGGATCAGTTTGTACGGAGCGCACTTAGACGGTATTATTTGAAATGTGTTTCTCATTTCTACATTTAATTTACATTTACACTTTACTCTCTACGGAGTCCTGGTACGTGCCTCTTATAGCATTTACATTTTTCTATTTCAATTTATATTTAAATATAGTTTACAACAACGTCAAACAAAGATGTTCCTTTCTCTGTATCTGGGTAGGCAAGGTCTTGCACCATCCTGTCCAACCCCATTATTCACAACATTCGAAAAACAATCGATAATCTACACCTGTCACTTTCTATTGTAGTGCATCAAAGCGAGACGGGACGTAACTTTTCGAATCGAATCCGTGATCCGTCATTTGTGAATATTTGGGCAGCCATGCGAGTCCCTAACTAAAGTTAACAGTCTAAAATTCGACGCTGTGGCAGCGCTACAGCAAGAAAACTGTCAAACTTGGGTGTGAATCGGAACTAAAAGTTTGTCATTTTTCTTTGTGTTTTGGTATTCAGCAAAACAATACAGCGTGGAGCCCGAGCCGTAGCCTGGCTCACAGCCACGATTTTTAGTGTCAAATCAAAAGTGCTCTTCGTCGAAATAAAAGCCGGCTCATCGTCAAGCTCGACAACGAACTCGATGATGACTGTTCTGTTAAAATAATGAATCGCACTACTGGTCGTCTATACTAATATTATAAAGAGGAAAGATTTGATTGTTTGTATGTTTGTTTGTATTGAATAGGCTTCGAAAGTACTGAACGGATTTTGATGAAAGTTGGTATAGGGATAGTTCGAGACCAGGGGAAGGATATAGGGTATTATTCCCACGGGAAAATATAAAATTCCCACGGGAAAATAAAAATAACGCGGGCGAAGCTGCGGGCGGAAAGTATCGTATAAGTCCTATGCATGAGTTTGCACAGACACTCGTGCCCTATAACATCTCTCGCGCAGATGGTTAGTGTACTGTCGAGACTGGTCACTCACTATGACCGATTAGTCGGGGCGGGAGGATCTTTCCTTGACTAATTTAATAGTTCGAACCTAATAAAAGGTTGGTTGAGTTGAGTCAGCCGTCGCAAAACAACCTTCGCATAATATTCATCTGCCTACGTTCACTGACTCAGTTCCTGAGAAATTCGGTAGTGCAAGGTTTGAGGTTATAACGGCTGACGTTATAACAGAACAATGACGTAGTGTATCCTTCGCAGTCACTATACTTTCACGTAAACTATATTTTATTTTTGAACTTACTGTTGGCCGCGACTTCGTTTAGATTTGACTTCGTTTAGAAATCATAGTAGACAGACAGGGCTACATTTGCATTTATAGCATTCAGGATTAGGGGATTTTTTACTGTTTACGCGCCAAATAGGCTTACAATTTATTTGTTTGTATTTTCATCTTGATCACAGACATGAAGGGATATTATGCAAAATTCTCACTTCAATCCACTTGACTCCTGCTATTTCCTAATCTCGTCGTACCAATGTGCCTGATGCCTTCTTTGTGAGCGTTTCTCGCCCCATGGTCTCCACTACCAAAGATCTGCATCACAATCCTTCCTTTCTGGCGATGTGGCCTGCACACTCCCAGTTCAGCTTTCCTAACGTTTCATTACATCTGTTAAGCTCAGGTCACATTGCTAGCGGGCGGGCGGGCGAGCGCGCTGGCGGGCAAAGCGAAGCGATGGAAACTATACAAACTATACTAAGCGAAACTTCGGCGAGTGGTTCACATCGCAGGCGGGCGAGCGGGCGAGCGAGCGGGCTGGCGAGCGACCGGGGAGAGCAGTCTAGTGAGCGAGCAAACAAACGGGCGAGCATCGTTTCACCTCTTTTTAACCGACTTCAAAAAAGGAGGAGGTTATCAATTCGGTTGTATTTTTTTAAAATTTTTTTTATGTATGTTACCTCATAACTCCGTCATTTTTAAACCGATTTCCAAAATTCTTTTTGTATTTGATAGAGTATACTGCAAGGGTGGTCCCATGGTCACCAAAGTCAGGATCGGATGATGGGATCCCATAGAAAATCAAGGAAAACACTAATTTCGGGTTAACTCAATTAAATTCGGGTTTTCTTTCACTAAAAAGATTTCATTCACTAAAAAGTTAAAAATAAAATTTTTTTTACAAAAAATAGAACCGACTTCAAAAACACTGAAAACTTAAAAATAATCTTCTTCTATATTGAAGTCGGTGACAAATTTTAACACTTTCTAGGAGATCATCGTTTGGCGCCGACTTCAATATAGAAGAAGATTATTTTTAAGTTTTCAGTGTTTTTGAAGTCGGTTTTATTTTTTTCATACTTTGGTTCGCACCGCGAACTACAGAGCTATCTTCGCTTCGCTGGAATCGTTGGATATTTCGTTCGCTTCGTTCGCATCGCTGACGTAGCTTAGCTCTGTATAGTTCGCGGTGTGAACCAAAGTATGAAGAGTTGAAACGATGCTCGCTCGGTTCGCTCGCCCACCCGCCCGCTGGCAATTTGGACTGCGCTTCACTTTGTTTTGTTGCCTAAGCCAGTCGTTTTGTTAAATGTCCCTCAGTTTATCACCCCCACCAGTTTCAGCCCTCTGCTGGGCCACTTAAGGTTTATTCAATTGATAATATGTTCAAGTTTACGCTGCTAACATGATGAATCTGTCGGTCAGGATATATCACACACTGCATATAGGCGCATATATAGGCTTGCGATTGTTTTTGGTACCACAGTCTTATTGGAGCAGAAGATATTTTTTAATCCACTGTCTTGATTTCACCTGATGGTAAGTGACGATAAAGCAACGGGGAAATTGAGATACACTACGGATTATCGGAACACAGTACTGCTGTCAACGTTTCTGTGATTGTAATCTGAGATCCCTGAGATTTCCCTGAGATGAATTTGACCGGTCACCCATCTCCGCTTAACCTTGGCGGGCGTTGCTCGACTTTTGCAATCACAATCACAACGAACACGGATCCACAAATAAGTTTCACAAAACACCAAACAGAGTTATTGCGAAAAAGTGAATCAGATAATGTCATAATTTTAATATGGATGACGTTTATAAATTCACGTAATATAAATACCATTAAAATGACTAAGTTTTGTGGAATGGACTTTATCATTCTTTTGGGTATTTGTGCAAGGAAAGCAACATTAACTTTAGCCATGGAATGATTGGTGACAGTCGTTGACGGTCGGTTTTTTATTCAACGTCAGTTAGGTCCAATTTCTTTCGAATGTAAGGGGTTCGAAATAACACCTTGAAGTCTTTTCACCGGTTCACTGGTGTTCTACTAGCCTGCCTAAACCAGCGTAGGGGGAGATGTACTAAATCCCACCCACCCAAACCTTAGGGGAAACCCACCTTAGGGGAGGCCTAATAGCAGTAGGCGTAATACTGATAATCAAAAATATTCTTATTGATAATCTAATTAATTTTCAATCATACCGTTACTTTTAGTTCACAAGTTCATGTTCTTTTCATCTCTGTTTGACTATAAATTTGTATCTCCATAATCTTAGTTACTCCATAGCTAACCGGTTGTCAGAATTCTAGATTCCCAATAAATTAGCTACCACTATTACTTTAGATTAAATATTTGCCAACATAATTTTATTAACATAAATGATTAAATTTGCATTCGTATACATATAAGTTTTAAAACTATTGGATGCCATTCCAAGAATGTAAATCAAGTTTTTTTTGTTTAAAATTAAAATTTCTTATATTTTTGGAGACTATACTAGTCAGTCGATGCTTAAATGACTTCCGACCCGTCCACCTACTGGGCTTTCCCACTGGTGGGTGGACGTGTAAAGGTGCAAACAATCTGGGCTTATGTGTTGCCACGTATGTGATGTTACGTTCATCAGAATACATCGCTCTTAATAGAAAATGTATGAAAAATCATTATTTAATCGCTAAATAACGTGGCAAATCGATCAAAGTCATCGATATGTAAGTTGTTGGTAGAAAAATTTGAATTGTTTTTTCGTAACTTTCATATACTTAGTACTCAAAACAACTCATTTTTCATTAAAATGAAATGAAAATATCAATTTTACCATTTCTTTTTCATTTCTCACTTATGGTACTTGGATAACCAATGTGTTGTTTTCTTACAGAAAGAACAATTTGACACAGCGATCGCTAATCCTTATGTTGGCTAGGAATTTATTTTCGTTATCTCAGAGACGGTGACGAATTTAGTTATCGTTTCGCTATAAAACGATTGCCACTTATCTATAAGCCCCCTGATTCGTAGTCTGACGTATTCAGTTCTTTTCTATCCGATAAGTGAAGGGTTTTTTAAATATTTTTAATAAAGTCTGCCACTATAAAAACAACATTAACAGAATGTTTCAAATCAATGTATCATACAAGTTTTCTATATGATACTTTTCAATGGATTAAGCCAACAATATTTCTTGCATATTTCTGAAGCTAAACTATAACGCAAATGCTTACAAAGAAAATCCCGTGAAAATACGGTAAGTAGATTTTAATATGAAAGAAACGAAACTTTAACCCTATATTTCACCCCATTAATGGTATTTTTTTTAAAAACGTTAAACATAGGTACTTATTATTTCTAATTATTAGGCAAATACGTGTTATTTTTAATTTAGCCCAAATACAAAGTTTCATGCTTCTAGCTTCAAAACTATAGTTTTGAAGCTAGAAGCATGAAACTTTGTTATGTTATGAAATACAAAGTTTCATGCTTCTAGCTTCAAAACTATAGTTTTGAAGCTAGAAGCATGAAACTTTGTATGTGACTTCCTTATAAGGAAGTCACATACAAATTTTCCGCCCCTATTTTACATTCATAGGGGTTGAAATTCCAAAAAATTGCGGATGCATATGACTGTTTTTGTGACAGTTTAAGTCATTCAATTGTTGATGTTGGGCGTTGATAGATCAGTCAGTTCCGGTTTCGTTTATACATGTAAAAAAACCGGTATAGTGCGAGATGGATTCGCTTACCGAGGGTACCGTACAAACTTATCTAAGAATATAATGATCATAATGATATCATCATCACATTTTATGTACGTCCCCATCGAGGGGTTCGAGTCTTCCCAAGTTAGGGTGTTTAGGCCTTAGTCAATCACGCTGGTCCAGTGCGGATTGGTTGACTTCTAATACACCTTTGAATTTCTTCGCATAAAATAAGTCACGTTTGGATAAGTCATAAGGAAAACATCGTGAAGAAATGCATACATTTATGCATTTCTTCACGATGTTTTCCTTCAATTTAGGAGCGTCGGACAAATGTACATATGAAGTTCTCAAAACTAAAAACACATTGGTAGTCATGAAGCAAAAAAAAAGTGTTGGTAGTACATGGCAGGATCGAACTGCGGACCTCCCAAAAACTAGTGCCGAGTTCGCAGAGCCACCGACGCTCTGTCAAGTATTAAGTTATATTTTTTTATGGTTTTCAGATTTTTTCCTAAATATGTGCTGTAAGACATTGCTTCTTGCCAAATTTCATAATTCTAGGTCAAGGGGAAGTAACCTTAAGGTTTTGATTCCCTTGTGAAATCGCAAAATTTTCGATAATATGCAACATAAATCTTTTGATCACGTTAACTTACCAGGATGAATTAATTACAGCTAAAACAGACCGTTTAAATTTATATAAAATACCCGAGTATTTGATATAAATCTAAGTTCAAGGACAGCCGTAGCCCGACATCAAAATACATTGCATGTTAAATAAACGCTTGTTAATATGTATCATCAACTTACAATAATATATTTAATATTATTATATATTTAGATGTTAGGCGAAAAAAAGAGCATTATAACAATATAATCAGTTCATAAACGTGACATATTTTATGAGACTGGATTCTTCAGTATAAATTTGTCGTAAATAATCCATTGTATTTTAGTTAACATAATTGAATTGTGTTTCTTTGCATAATTGTAGAGTATAATACAAATTTTATCGTAATGTATCCGTAAATGGTCACTAACTTTTCGCCTCCAGCTTTACTCGCGTATTTTTTCGTTTTCTTTCTAGAATACCTACGCATTTTTCCCGGTGTAAAATCAATCTATGCGGCGACAAAGATAAAGCTTTATATGAAAGTTCCGTTAAAAATATGATTTATTAGTAGAAGTTTTAGCATTATTCGTCAAAAAATCTAATTTTCATCATTTTACAGGGATCTAATTAAGGACAGCAGTGCCTAAAGAGTATAAACTCTCAACTATTAGTTTTTCATACAATAAAGTTAGCAAGCTGATGGTAAGTAGTTACGTCGCCTGTAGTTTCTATAAGATTTGCAACGGTTTCGGAAGCCGTCGTTGTGATCACACTCTTTGTGAATCACAAAAACCTCTTCATTGATGCTGCTATCCTGGTACTCGTACTTTGTATCGACAAATTCTGTTAAGTCAGTTATAGAAATAATTTTATTAATAAAAATATCGTTATTTAACTTATTGTAATTTTTAGTGCTTTAATTTTTAATTTATTGTAATTTAAGTTTTAGTTCGAATTTCCGCTACATGGTGGGTATATACATCAATACATGGTGGGTACCTATGACATTTGTGTACATGGCTTTAACAAAAAAGCCGTCACTCATACTCAATACTTTCCATACCTTTTAGCATGGTTTGAATCATACAAGAACTTAAATGTCTGTAGTTACTTTTTTGTATAGTTGGCACTGCGAGAGACGCTATGCTGTCGTTTCTAGCATCAATCCATCACAACACGGAAAATTATCCATAGACAATCATAGACAATTAATTAAATCGGTCAGCAAAGACAATGGGCAGAGGATTTATTACGAAATCGAGGATTCGTATTGTAGCGTCATTTAATTACGAGGAAACGTAAATGAGGATCGGATAATTAATTAAACACGCGTTATATAGACATAAATGGCCTGTAGACTTGATAAGGAGAGATAAAAGTCACTTCTCACAATAAACAACATAAAAACCTGACAGTGAGGTTCGATGGCGATAGACAGGCGGACTTAGAAACCTAACCACCATAATTTAAATAAAGTTGAATATATTAAGTCAAATATCTGTATTCAACACTAGCTGTGCTCGCGACTTCGTTCGCGTGGATGTCGGAAAATAATAACATGTCGTACATTTTTTTCACGTTTTTGCAACATTTTTCATTGATGCTCAGCTCCTATTAGTCGTAGCGTAATGTTATAAGGCCTTACTAATAACCATTGTATACACCTGATTTAGTTAAACAGTATTTTGTCACGTTCACTCAAATGACATTTCAAATACGAACAAAAGAGACAAAACACTACTTAACTATACAAGGCTTATACAATGGTTATTAGTAAGGCCTATAGTCTATAGCTTTCCTCGACAAATGGACTATCTAACACAAAAATAATTTTTCAATTTAAATTACTAGTCCTGAGACTAGCGCGTTCAACCAAACTCTTCGGCTTTATAATATTAGTAAATTAAGTAAGTATGTAAGTAAGTAAGTAGATCACTTTTATATGACACTCATTGAAGTTAAGCACAAATTCAAACTGATTAGTCATGAACAAGATGTTAGTAAAATCAATAAGAGAAAAGTCACTCACTCATTAATCACGAAATGTCAAAAACTACTTGCCTTTTGAACATATTTGGCAGTAAAGTAGTTAATGGATAGAACATGTCAGCTAAGAACGGATTTTAAGGAATTCACCCTTCAAGGGGATGAGAAAGGCGTTGAGAGTTTGCTTAGAAATCCGTTATTTTTAAAACTAGAAGCATAGAATTGTCTTGAAGCTGATGATAAAATATTAGTGAACACGTGTTTAATTGTTCTTGAAAATATTCCTTTTTGTTTGAGTATCACACTAACAACTGCTTAACGCAATGCAACGCAACTTTTAAAAGCTTAGGTACTAGCTTGTTTTATAGTTTGAACTACTTATGATTACAACGGAAAAATATAGAATTCCTAGGGGAAAAACTGAAATAACGCGGGCGAAGCTACGGGCTGAAAGCTGTACTTTATATGACTCAGATATTTAATAGTACATTATTAATCTAGGGGTGAAAGTAACTTGGGGGCTGTGGCCCCCTTTTGCGAAGACGTCATCACGCAGAAGGAGGCCGCGGAGAGGAAGCGGGAGAATGATCCTCAAGCCGCTCCCATCCGCCGTAGACGGACAGGTAGGCGAAGGCGGGCATTCGCTCAAGCGATGCCCGTCTAATGACCCTGCCGTGGAGGCCTGCGTGCATGCACGGCTGGCCCCGTGCACACCGCCGTAAGGCCCTCCGTCTCGGGATTGCCCTGGTATTCTCGGGCAATCCCCCCTTGGCGATAGCCCGACCATCTTGTTCGGGCTTGCCCGGGCGCGCAGGTAGTGGTAGTCGCAGTGTGGACCTTACCATGGGCGACCATAAGGGCAGGGAGAACACCGGGGGGTTTTAGTGGGTCGGCCTGGCACTCTGCCGGGCCAGCCCCACACACGCCCACCGTCTATCCAACGGCGGGTACGGTGCGGTTGCGCATTTCCCCCCGGAAAAAAAGGGGTGAAAGTAACTTATTTAGACCTTAGACGGTGTTTGACGCCCGGGCGTAGCGAGGGCGCCAGTAGTGCGAGGGACTAAATAAGTCTTTAGCCCGAGGTAAACACTGTGCTTTTCAATACAAGGAAAGTAAAAATAAGAACATGAATTAGCTAATGAAAAAATGAGTGAATTTTAATTAACATAAGTGAATCAACTACTTCTGCTTTAGCCCTCTCTCATGAAATCAGGCGTTACATTCATATCTGATTCAGATGATAATACAAATCTCTGATATACGGAAATATAAAAAAATACTTCACAACTCGAAAAATCAAATGAATATCGGGTTGTCGCTTTCCCGCCTATTTGGTTTTTTTTTCCTGTTGCCGCCCAGCTATTCAGCCATTATTTTTCAATTTCATAATTGAAAATATTATGCCCAAACCTCTTTTTAATTGTTATTTTAATGAAATAGTTTAAAGTGAATTTTATTATAATAAAGTTATTTAGAAAATACATTTTTTAATTAATTCTTAACTTTATGTTATTTCAATTTTCCATCGCGCTATAATTGAGTGGCTGTATAGAAAGTTGGAACATAGTTCAATAGAAATATAAAAAAAATATTTTACAAAAATAAAAACCGACTTCAAAAACACTGAAAAGTTAAAAATAATATAAGAACAGGTACAGACAACATCACACTTCTATATTGAAGTCGGTGCCAAACGATGATCTCCTAGAAAGTCTTAAAATTTGGCACCGACTTCAATATAGAAGTGTGATGTTGTCTGTGCCTATTCATATATTATTTTTAACCTTTCAGTGTTTTTGAAGTCGGTTTTTATTTTTTGTAAAATATTTTTTATTTTTAACTTTTTAGTGAATGAAGTGAATGAAGTTTCACTAAAAAAGTGAAAGAAACCCTAATATAATACCAGCTCACCGAAGGTGAAATTAGGATTTCCCTCGCTTTTCATGGGATCCCATCATCAGATGCTGAATTTGGTAACCTTAAGACCATCCCAGGAGTATACTCTATCTAATACAAAAATAATTTTGAAATTCAGTCAACAATTGGCGGAGTAATCGCGTAACATATACACAAAACACGTTGGACACACGTAAAAATTTAATGGTTTTCCTCGATTTTTATGGGATCCCATTATCAGATCCTAACTTTGGTGACCATGGGACCACCCTTGGAGTATCCTTTATCGAATATAAAAAAAAATCATCAAAAACGGTTTATAAACGAAGTTATCCGCGAACAAACATAAAAAACAACCATATATACGGTCGAATTGAGTAACCTCCTTTTTTCGAAGTCGGTTAAAAATGTGAGTTGTAAGAAGTTTATAAGGTATAAGCATAAGTCTTTATATTTTGACTTATAATTAGAAATGAGTAAGAATATGGGAAAACACGCATTTTATTGATTTTGAGAAACCACCCTTGAAGTGGTCTACGGGTTAAAAGACTGTTTTAGTTTGAGCATCAGGTACACTAAAGCACAGTAACTGAACGTTTTATAACAAGTCTTTGCTTGATTGAAAACTACTGTTTTAAGAGTCTTGAATGATGTAACTGCAAGTAAATTTATATATATTTTTTACGAATTAAGCGACAACAAAAAAAACATTCACGAGCGAAACACGGAGTTTTTACTTCATCAGTGCGAAAGTTTGTTATTAATTCGCACGCAGAAAGTGAACATCTAGACTTGGTGTAGATTTGGTGACCCGAACACGGATCTGCACTAGATCACATCAAAAATTTATGAGAACAAAGGCTCACCCGTCAACATAGACATGATATAATTATGTGATGACATAGACATAATTATATTAATTTATGCATAGCTCAAAGACAATGCTTTGGGCCGTACCGCCTCAGATTACAGTGTCACTACTGACTCACATGACCTTTCTTGGATCATTTTAAATGGTAATCTATCTTCTAGATAGGCACCGATTTGGATAAGGTCGTCTGAGTGAATTGACTGTATTTATGACTATGTTGCAGATAGATCGTGGATTAGATCATGATTGACTTTTAGATTGACATTTTTTATAAAAGTTCTTATTAAAAAGCAGGTCATGTAACTTCTGGATAATGTAGTCTCCCCAAAAAAAGTGTAGCTTCCTTGTAAAATATCTTTTCTTCTTTTACAAGTAGGTACAATAAGTACAATTATATTTTCTATGCTTTGAACATTCGTCCACAACATGTAGTTCGTTCGCTCCATCTGGAAGACAGCACTTCTGGTACGTTATTGAAATAATATCAAAACAAAAGCTCTTGTGTTTTGAATGTGTTAGTCATTAAACTCAGCATTTTTTTGGGATTCAGTCAATAAGATCCGGCAATTAGGGCCCATAGATCTTTTTAAATGACTTAAGTGTTATGATGATCTATGCCAAAGTAATTTCTCTTATTGAATCTTATTAATCTAATATTATGTTTCACGAAGTTGTCTTAACAAAATTGCGTCCGCTAGTGCACACAGAATTATGGATGTGCGACCGGGATCCATTTTGGGAACATTACTTTTCGCCGTTAATAACTTGTATACTTCACTAATAACTTGTATAATACCGTACTATTTGCAGATATTATACATTTATATATATATATTATATATTTGATTAATATTTAAGTATGACAAAGGAAATACAGATACGTAGTGAATAGTACACTCGTTGGCTTCAACGAATAATGTATAATAAAATTCAAATTAAACTTCATATAATATTTTATGTGTTCATTTCTGTTGCCAAATAAAATTGGTAATTCATTGATAGTATATTTTTAGGCATTACACCAGATTGATTTAGTTAAACTATTTTTCATTACCTAGCTACTCATACTCAGAAAGTAGGCCTGAAGTTGCCTGAGGATAATATTACGTGTAAATTATAATGGTTTAGACGTAAATTAGGAGTTTAGGAACAATTTTAATGACAAATGGTTATGTACTTAAGTATAGTTATGTTTTGTTGTAAGTATTATTTAAACATTTATAAATAAAAATCTATGTTCTGGACTTAAATATACCATGTAACATAAAAATTACCTTGCTGCTTTCAGTCCTTTGATCACTGCGCTCGTAAAATCGAGATTTGATGCAAAATATGCTGACATCATAAATGCATCTATTTTCGGTAGATTATCCGACTGTGCTTTGACAAAACCAGTTTCTGTCATCGTCCTAGATTGATTACAAATATATATACACAAGTAATCACACAGGAATACAGTTTTAAACAATTTTTCTCACAAACACTAGGTACTAACACATGAATATCGACGCCGATAATAGTTATTTGTTATACATGAGTGCAAAGTTGCTTTTTAACCGCGTACTCAATTTTGATGACCGAGCAAGCTTCTAGAGGATTCTAAATTAGAATTAGAATTAGAAAAATTAGAATCCTGAGCGTTAGCGAGGGAATCAAAAGAGCACATGGTGAAAAATCTTTGCACTCGAGTGCAACACGTAACTTTTCATCCCCCATCAGCGAGGAAATGACTAAATGCAAAATAAAACATTAACAATCACGAGATACTCTTATTTCAGTTTAGGTACATATTTACTACAACATTAAAATAAACTTCTTCGTTGCTGGAATCACTCATTTTTGTTTTTTTTTACTTGTTTTCAAGTTTCTTATTTAAGTATAACAATACGACGTCAAAACAAAATGGCGCGCGCAAAGCGAATTAACAACAAAAGTACACCAAGGAGGTTCATAGTCTGAGTTTTTCACAAATTTAAAAAAAGTTGTATGATAAATTCGGCACCATGGTGATGGAAGTAAATAGGTTTAGTGATGTTTTGAAATCACATACCTAGTGCACGCGATGTTCTAAATTCAAATTTACTTTAACCTCAAGCGGATAAAAACGGTTTTGGCGGTCAGATATCGAATAGCAAAAATACTCTTTCCGAGATGGGGGGATGAAAAAGATATTGACGTGAATGACCACTAACGTCACATTCCGTCACACCAATGGTGGCGCGTTTTGTAAGTCTAAATTTCTCTCCCATAATTTTCACTTCTTTATTATTTTTTGGGTTAAAATAACAACTAAATAAAAAATACCTTTTAAGTATAATGTAAGAGACAATAAAGAATCTAGAAAAAAATATTTGAGACAAATTAAAATTTTATGCATATTCCCTATTGAGTGGCTGTATAGAAAGTTGGTTCAACAGAAATATCAAAATATAACTAGTTTTTTTTTAATAATTTGGCAGCCGTCAGTTAAAAGTAATTCTCCCTATGGCTGAAAAGTATTACTTTCAACCTCACTCAAGTATGAATGTTTATATACTTTTTGTCAAAATGAAATTAATACTATATTGCGATTTACATGAACAATTTTCTTTCAGTATTTTAGTTCTTGTTTGTTTCAGATCAGCGGATCAATTCTGCTAATAAGTTATAGCCGAATCGAAACTGAAACTAACTTGCTAACTTTGTTGTAATAAAAAAATCAAAATTTCGTAAAACCGCAATAGAAATAAGCAAGTTCTTTAGATAAGTTTTTGATGAACTTTTGTACAAGTTAGGTTGTTTTAGACCGAATCATCCACTGCTTAATAGCTAATTCCCACTAAGCTGTACATAAATATAGCACACTTACGAGTACGTTATAAAATGATCTTCACAACAAAATACAACCCATAATGGAGATACATTTTCCCTTCTCATCATCTTACACCATTTCTTCGTAATTTCGCATCGCGTGGAATACGAAAAAACACTTTATGGGGTAGGTATATTATTAATATTGTTTTTGCACTGCGGTACCATACAATACTTGTAAAAAGGTTTTTTAACTTCTTCCATGATTTGTATAACAATTAACTGAAATTAAGTCACGAAATAAGTATGTGGGCGCGCTAACGCTATAGACAAAACACGGGACCAATGACAACTAAAACCAATGACGTCATCAAAACGCGCGCAAAATGGTGGCGTTTGAACGGCTCAAATTTATTCGATGTTTTAAATTTCACTTTGAACAATAACTTGACTATTTTCAAGCCTATTTATATTTTTTTCTATGTTATAAAGATGTAATTGATTAGTTTATGAAATAAAAAAATCAGGCATATTCCCTAAATAACATAATATTAAGTATTAAAAGAATATTGTAATAACATAAAGTTAAGTATTAAAAGAATATATTGTTTTAAATGACTTAATTATAATTTACTTCCAACTATTTTCTTTATATAACATGGATTTTGGCAAAATTTTTACCATTTTTTCAATGATGAAAATGAAAAAAAAAGGCTAATTAGCTGGCCGGCCACAGAATAAGAAAAGAACAAAATGGACAGGAAAGCGGCAATCCGGTCTTCATTTGTTTTTTCGACTTGTAGAGTTTTGTTTAGACTTCCGTATAGCAGAGATTTGTTTTAACATAATGAGTTCAACTGATTCAGATATGGATTTAACGCCTGATTTCATAAGAGAAGAGGCTAAAGCAGAAGTGGTTGATTTATCTAATATATAAAATTCTCGTGTTTGTTACCGAACTCCTCCGAAACGGCTTGACCGATCTTTATGATTTTTTTTGTGTATATTCAGTAGGTCTGAGAATAGGTCGTGAACTATTTTTTATTATGGCGAAACGTAAGTTCGCCGGCACAGCTAGTTTAAAATAAAATACACACATATTTTTACTTTAGCTTTCTTTTTAAAAATATGAATTAATCTTTTTATTTTTACTTTCCTTGTATTCGTAATGAAACAAGCACAATGTTTACCTCGAGTAAAAGACTAATTTAGTCCCTCGAACTATTGGCGCTTGACTGAATAAGTTACTTTCACCCCTTTTTTTTTTTTTTTTTCTCGGGGGTAAATGCGTAACCGCACCGTACCCGCCGTTGGCTAGACGACGAGCGTGTGTGGGGCTCTCCCGGCAGCGTGCCAGGCCTACCCACTAAAACCCCCCGGTGTTCTCCCTGCCCTTAGGGGCGCGCTAGGTAAGGTCCACAATGCGACTCCACTACCCACGCGCCCAGGCAAGCCCGACCAACCGGTCGGGCTATCGCCAAGGGGGGATTGCCCGAGAACACCAGGGCAATCCCCAGACGGAGGGCCATACGGCGGCGTGCACGGGGCCAACCGTGCACGCAGGCCTCCACGGCAGGGTCATTAGACGGGCCCTTAGGGTAACAATATACTATTCATTATGCCATATCTTTAGGACTAACTATTATAGGTATCCACTGCAAATATAGGAAAAAAACCCTATAAAAAGCGAAGTTCGTACTGTTTATAATTTAAAAGCAAAAGAATCTCCCAGAGTTTATTAAAAGAAATTAATATACTCGTATAGACATTAGTAACTCACTTTATTTATGAAAATAAAATATTTGTCTATTGGAATTATTAATTATGTGTGAACATTACGTTCTACGTACAGACAGAGGCTTGAGTATGGAGAGACGTATCAATGTTTACAACTTCCACAGTGTTGCTATTTTGTCTTTTCATATATTTCAAAGCAAATATTTAAAATACTTATGACAAAGTAAAATATAAATTAAAATATAAATTACAATGCCTGAAGTGATATGTATAACTTAAGTTACCTAAGTAGAATGTTTTAATGTAAATAAGTTTATTATGTATGCTTACGATATAATCTATTGTTAAACTTATAAAGCTTTATAAATTTCTTTCGCCCATTGTTCTTATTAGGTTAAAGACGCCTTTTTTAACCCAGTCAAAAGAATTTCATATATCCACCACAGGGGGAGAATAAACTATAGCGTGTCATAGTGACAGTCGTAGGTAAAATTTTGGTAGGTAAGACAGGTGAATACAATTTTTGCTACTAGGTATTTTAGTTTAAACATAAAAATTATTGCACTTTTTTCAATCAGGATTAATGTAAATAACAATAATTTAGCTCGTTAACATAAAAACCTGTGTTAAAAGATAGATTTCATGTAAAATATGAGTCAACGAGTGTGAGAAAAGTATTTTACGAATAAAAATGTCTTTACAATATAAAAATATAAACATTACTTTTTTGCTTTTTAATTTAACGTGATGTTATATAAAAAATCATTGTTATTGACTTATTTACATATTTATAAAATAACTAGTGGGCCCGGCAGACGTTGTCCTGCGCGATTACAGCGCCACCTACCGGCTCCAACGTTACGTTTAAACCTTCCTTGGACCTATTCAAACATACATAGAAAATTTCGTGAAAATCGTTCGAGCCGCTTAAAAGTTTCTGCGAGACTAACACACAGATGAAGATATAAGAAGATTTAAGTGTAAACCTGTGAATTTCGTTCCATTAACCATATTTCTAAAAAATGAAATCATCAAGCGTTTTTAATATTTTACCTTCTACAGTTCCTTATTTGTACTATATAAAGTTAAAATATTTCTTTTCTATGGCAATATTATAAAAATACCAATTCTATAATCTGACTAGCGCACCTAGGTTAGTGTTCTGTCTCACAAATATTCAAAACTGTGCAACGATTATGCATAAGATGCTATATTAATAATAAGGTTTGTGCTTTTGAAATCTAGTTCACGTAATCTGTAGATGAGATCACTGTCGATAACAAACAAAAGCATATACCTACATACATGTGATATGGTTAGCAAGTTAACAAATATTGGGTTAAATAAAAAAAAATATTTTCAGTTTATATGCCTGCTGTGTATTTAACCATAATAATCTGTAGTTTGATGGATTGGGTATTTATCAAATGTTGTATGGGTTGCTGGTTGCATTTCTGGATACATAATTGAGTTTTTGGCAAGACTGGCTATGATTTTATTTCATTTCTATTACAAGTTACCATAAATATCAGGAAAAATGCTGAAAGAAATATATGCATAAAACTGTTGATTGTTACATGTTTTGAGTGTAGTATTAGGTACTATAATGATGGTAAGATGCTCTTTGAGCGTTGAATACCCTTTACAGGAATGATTCATTATTTATTAATATAACAGGACTTGTAGCTAAAGTATCATTTACGTTCGTGTAGTTAGAACGTACCGAACTTTCGTAATGTTGAATCATCCTCATACATTGCTGTTCAATACGTGTTAACGAAACAAATCCGAATGTTACATAACTATATAAATTGCTATCAGTGCCTTTCTTTTACTCATTATACAAATAGAAAGAAATAGCATTATAACAATTCAGAAAACTGCCTGGAATTAAGACGTCATAATACACCCCCTGATTCTGGTACAACTATACGACACCTACTCACCTACTTGTAGGTGTAACCAAGGATGATATAAATTCGTCTATGGTGTAACCAATGAACATTTAGCAGCAACATTACCACTCGGAATTAAAAACGATCTATTTTTCGTTCAGAAAGTCAGCGTACAATTTTACAATTCTGCGTTCGGAGACCATTTTAATTTAATTTAATTTATTTATGAATTATAATCCTGAATATATACAAAGTCATATATGAAGCTTTTAAACTGAGAACTAAAATAAAACAAGTATAAAAATAAATATAACGACAATTTTTAAAAGAGCAACTTTTTGTTGCTAATCATAGTCATAATATGTTCTTAGTTGTCTTAGCTCATAAAAGTTTTACGTTACATGTTACAATTCCTTAATCCGCATAATAAATCACATCTAACTGGTTTCAAACAGCTAACTTACATACATAAAAAGATTCGTTAATTCAGCACATTTAACTAAGTGACTCCTAACAGACAATGAACCTACCATAATGAGCTCAGCAACATGATAAGTGTGAAGTTCTCCTTTAACTTCTCTAGGATCCCATTATCAAACCTTTACACGGTGACAATGTTAGCACTTTCGGAGTAGGTATACTTTTCCAAATACAAAGATAGTTTTGGAAATCAGTTGATCAATCACAAATGACGGAGAAAACAAAAAATAAAAAACATACTTCCGTTGTATGTTCTTCTCTCAAATACACTCTATCATAAAACCTCCTCCTTTTTTATTGAAATGGTATATATTTGTAACAGCTGACTTTTTCTCTTTTTATTTTATTTTATTTTATTTTATTTTATTTATAGGAAGGTTTACAGCCACAATTAACAATATATATATTTACTTATTCTACTATACGCCAAAAAACAAACCTCCACATATAGACAAAAAAACTACAAAAAATTAGATCTTGACCATACAACATAAATCACAAACTACACGTCAACAACACAATTTTTTAAAATTCGAACACGTCAACAACACAATTTTTAAAATTCGAACACGTCAACAACACAATTTTTTAAAAGAACACCTAACATGCTTTACTACATATCAGCATCACCACTACTCGTTTGGTCGATTTGCAACCAATTGCCTCGCCAATGCTCGCTTCGTTTTAACGCTCTTAGCGTCAGAAATAGTTATGAGAAGAAGACTCGCACAGACGAAACAGTATCAAGTCTCCCAAATCAATACAAGGTACAGTCGGCCTTAAAGTAGATAAACATTTTAGTTACATGTCACACCAACTATCAACAATGCGATATAGGCGTAACAAAATAATTAAAAGAAATAGTTGGTGTGATATGGTACTAAAATGTCCATCTACTTCTGAGGCCGACCGTACTATTTCGACTTGTTTGTAATTGGAACCCTGAAAACGTCATTGATCCATCATTTTCGATGACGTAAGACAAAATCGAATCTAAATGTGCAAACCATCAAGATATTCAAAGATGTAACGTAAGTCAAAAGAACTACGAATAAAAGTATACAAAACGGAGGCCGAACGGAAAAAAATAACGAAAATTCAATTCATTCACCGTTTCCGGTACAAATCGCATTTTAATGAGCTCATAATCGTTAACAGAGAACTAATGTATTAATTTCGGTGTTGTGCGTGGGATAATTAAGTTAATATAAAATTTATTGTAACGAGGCAATGAGTCATTTATAAATTTTGTTTTGATGTAATTTTCATAATGCGCCTTGTTTGGGATTATTTATTTATCTTACCATTGGAGTAGCATCTTAACATCTGGTCATCCTACCAGATGTTAAGAAGAATCTGATTGTAAGAGCTCCTGTAACCCATTTTCGCAAACTATGTACTCTTTTGACAACATAGAACCAGTAATATAATATATGTGTACATGTATTTCGGAATGATAGATCTGAGTTGGCATCCGAAGTTAGCAAATGGGAGGCTGAGTCCGGTGCCGAGATGTATCAAAATCCGTCAAAAGAATTATTACGCAAAAAGACTCAAATATCATCCACCCATCCATAAAAAATATTCCCTAAAACACTCAACAGCAATGTGTCCGAGTCACGTAAAGATACCTAAAATCTTGAAAACTACACTAACTAAACACTCTTAACGGACATTAGAATACTTAACTGATAGTAACAAAACCGAATTATAGTCCGTTTTTGTTACTTTGATCATGGAGTTTGTACTGTACTTTGATATTCGAGTTCGGGTACAAATAAAACGAACAGGTAACATTTTTATTGAAAAGAATTTATTCAACTAAACTAGCATTCTAAGTTTCCGATTGTTTCAGGTATCTTTATTACTCTCGAGTGTGTTAAGGTATCTCGAAAGACTACTCCCAAATGCAGACTAATAATCCTTTTACTTTCTTTTCTTTAAAAAAAACGTCGCCCCACACTAGGATTTTCTCCTGTGTCGTGGGTGCAGTTACAAACATAGAATATCACATGCACATACGCCCAGACCGGAACAAATTTCTGTAGGTCATACAAAACACTTGACCCGTACGGGAATCGAACCCGCGACCCGTTGCACAGTAGGTGATCACTCGACCTCTGCGCTAAACGTTAATGTCGTATATCTATGCAAATAAAAGAAAAAAGACTAAAGAAAACTCTACATTTCCATTCGGAAATTAAATTTAATGACGAAAGTAAAATCTACAATTCCATTCGGAAATTAAATCTAATGTGTGGAAAACACGAGGCTTGTTTTGCGCAGTTGAGGCATTTAATGCGCAAAAATAAAACAATGGACCTAAGACTTTTATTGTTCCACTTCTAACGTTCTTGAAGTCACCTCAGTAGGTAGGGCAACAAGTTTGCGCATATTCGATTGGATTATTCAAAATTTATTCAAATTTAAATGGCTTGGCAACGCACGAATGGTTGTCGACAACCATTACAAATGCTCGCCATTATTTAAAGGTGTTAGAATAAAACCTACTCACAATCGAAAATCTTGACACAGAGACGCAAAGTGACAAACAAAATACACAATTTGAAGACTTAAATATTATAGTTTTTGGGAAAATGGGAGAGTCTTCTCAAGAAGAACAGGCAAGAAACTCGAAAGGTTTTAATCATTGTATGTGCAAAATGTACATTGTGCATACTTGATATTACTGAGTTTCTTATCTATAAATTGGCTACTTATGCCGCAATTTGGCCTAGTACAGTCAGCAGCACGTCAAGCTTTACATTAGCATTTCGAAAGCCGTCGTTATTACGAGCGACATAAGAGGTGGTCTCTAGGTGCAGTGAGTTTATTGTATTCCTTATAGAGGTTGCATGCAGTTTTGGGAATCTTACAATACCCCAAGCACGAACCACTCTCGTTCATCAACAGCTCATATATGTCCCCACCGAGGGCTCGAGCCTACCCTAAACTAGGGCGATTAGACTTTGGTCAACCACGCTGGCCAAGTGCGGGTTGGTCGACTTCACACACAACCTGTAAAGAAATTCTTTCTTCACAGGTGTGTGCAGGTTTCCTCACGATGTTTTCCTTCACCGTAAAAGCGTCGAATAAACGTACATATGAATTCAAAATTTGAAAACACATTGGTACGAGTACGTGGCGGGGTTCGAACCGCCACCTCCCGATTGGAAGGCGACAGCCTTACGCACTACGCCATCGATGCTTTTTTTACCACTCTCGTTACAGTATAGTAATCGTATTTACTTACTATCCGATAACGATTGCGATATTAAATGGACAGCTAGAAACACTACCGTAAGACTATCATGAGCTCGTAACGTAACGATAGTTCTCTCCCTGTAAAATACTCGGTGAGAGATATTACGATAGCTAGCTGTCGATTAAACGATAGGACATGTCAAAAGTGAGTTCGTGTTGACAATTCTCATACTTTGGCTCTCATTAACTATACTATTACCGAGCTATTACCATTACGATACCGTTTAGTTCCTTAAACGACCGTAGCGGCGCTGCTATACATTTCATACAAATAATACGATTACGATAACCATAACTATAGTCATAATATATGTAGACACATGCCAACAAAAGCACAGTTTGTCTTTTTTGCCAACTTTTTATTATATGAAACAGAAACATCCCGGCCATGATGGTACTAAGAAAACAGTAATAGGATACTCAACCTTTTCGTATAACATGCAGCCCGCGGGCCGCAGGTTGAGTATAACTGCATATTATATATATTATATATTTAAAAAAAAGTCGCCCCACACTAGGGTTTTCTCCTGTGTTGTGGGTGCAGTTACAAACATAGAATATCACATGCACATACGCCCAGACCGGAACAAATTTCTGTAGGCCATACAAAATATTTGTTCCGTACGGGAATCGAACCCGCAACCCGTTGCGCAGTAGGCGATCACTCGACCTCTGCGCTAACCGTGACGTCAATGTCGTATATCTATGCAAATAAAAGAAAAAAAGTTGACTCTACATTTCCATTCGGAAATTAAATCTAATATGTGGAAAACACGAGGCTTATTTTTCAAACTAGGTTACTAAACTACTAAACTACCCTAACTAGCAAGTTAGGGTAGGTTAGTAATCTAGCAAGCTGGTAACTAAAAAGGTTAGTAAAAAGGCTAGTTCTCTATACACGAAGCTAGAGTTACTAGCTTCTTAACACTCAATTCACGATCGATGCGAGTATGATGTAAATAGGTAATACGAACTAAGAAAACAGTAATAGGAAGGTCTTCGACACATAATACACTCATTTGCAAAAAAACGGGCGGTTTTGATTTTCATTCATCTTTAAAAAGGTACAATACAAAAAAGGTTTCAATCGTTTGTACACGTTACTGGCCGGTTTTAAAAATGCCGTGGTTTTTAAAAGAGTACGTTCTAAATTCAAATTTTCATTTGATTCATTTTTACAGAAAACCCCTTTTTATCCTACATTTTTGGCGCGAAGTTCCAGAAGTTAACATCGACTTTCATAACTTTTATTCCATTTTCATCGATTAATTTCATATCCTTGACTGTCAAAGCTTTATTTATTGCTGTTTGGCTGTATCAAAAATGGTAGATAAAGTGGTAAAAGCTACCAAAATTATCGCGCTGCTTGAAGAGGGTTGCAGCCAATGCTTCGTGGCTAGGCTAAATGTTAGTCGCTCGACGGTCCAAAGGACCTAGCAGCGATATCAGGAGACTGGTTCCGTCGAGAGAAGGCCTGGTTCTGGAAGAAAACTATGTACCCAACCACGGGATGATCGTTTTCTTGTGAGTCGCGCATTGAGAAATCGCAAATCTTCGTATGTGGATCTTAAGAACAACCTCCAAGAAGTAAGAAATGTGCATATTAGTCTATGGACGGCCTGGAGGAGGCTTCTCGCTGCCAATATACGCTGTCACCGCCCGGCCCGCGGCCCCAAATTACTCCGTAAGCACCGAGTTCACAGGCTTAGGTTCGCTAGAAATTGTGAATCATGGACTCAAGAAGATTGGAATAGGGTTTTGTTCTCTGATGAAGACAGGATATCAGTGATTACTGCGGAGTGGGAACGTATTCCGCAAGCAAGTATCCGGGATATACTCGCTAGCATGCCCAGACGAATTCAAGCTGTGATTTTAGTTAGAAGGGGTCACACTCGATACTAAACATTTATCTGCTTTTACATTATTAAAGAAAAACAAAAAAAAAACTTTTTTTCAACACACTTCCTCATAAAGTGGCTCTAATCCCATGGCAATTAGGCACATAATGACACCTATAATCAAACTGTGACTTCTTCATTACTATTATTCACGAGTGAGTAAAGTGGACTTAAAAACATACTCGAATTTGTCAGCTTATCTAAAGAGACTATCTGATGGATTTAGAAGCAAAAAATCAAAGGTTTTATCATCTGATGATATTGAAAAATTTATTAAAGATGCTCCAGATAACAAATATTTGGCTACGAAGGTTAGTTAAATTAATTTTAATTAAATATTTAATAGCAGCTTGTGTTGTGTGTTGACCTTAATTATTGTTTCTTTTGTTTCAGGTTGCTTTAATATTTGGTGTAACTGGTGCCTGTAGGATACAAGAATTAACAAACATAACTGTAAAAGATATAGAGAACCATGGCCAGATGCTTTTAGTGAAGATACCTATCACGAAAAATAAAATACCTAGGTCATTCACCATACACGGTCCATTCTATGATATTGTTAAGAAGTATGAAAGTTTGCGTTCGCCAAAAACAAAAAATGACCGTTTCTTTCTAAATTACCAGAATGGTAAATGTACCTGTCAGCCTATAGGTATAAACAAATTTGGTTCTATGCCTAAAGAAATCGCTAAGTTTTTGGGTTTAGTAGATGCTGAGAGCTACATTGGACATAGTTTCAGAAGAACTTCAGCTACATTGCTGGCAAATTCAGGAGCTGATATAATGACTTTGAAGCGACATGGCGGGTGGCGATCTAGCAATTTAGCAGAATCATACGTAGAAGATTCCATACAAAACAAGAAGGAAATTTGTGCAAAAATCACAAAAAGAATTAAACTTGATTCTGAGACGCATCCTACTGGCGAAATACCAAGTACGTCCAATGATTGGATTTCACCTACCTACACGAATAATGAACCATCACAAATAACAATAGAACATGAAAGTATTTCAATAAATAATCTATCTGATGAGACCGCTATGTCATCAAAAATAGTTAATTATAATTTTACTAACTGCACATTTACTAATTGTTTCTCTAAGTAAACTTTTTATCTACTATGTAAAATGGTTTTTTATTTAAGTATTGTTTTATTCAGAAGTGTGTTGAAAAACGTTGTATGATACACGTGTGTATTGATGGTTACCGTCCTCGGCTTCTTAAGACCCTCGCCTGACGGCTCGGGCCTTAATGCGCCTCAGCGGTAATCACCAACATTACACACTTGTACCATAATGTACTATTATTTTTACTTCATGAGCATATGCACTACTAGCGAACATACACTACTAGTGAGGTTTAGCATTATTTCCCATAAATTGTATCAAAATTTTATGAAATACTGATAAAAACGATTATTTTCTTATTAATTTACCAAATTGTGAGGATAAAACTACCTATAATAGGCTAGATGACAAAACATTTTTTTTTGCTTTAATAGAAGCTCATTCATGTAATAAACGGCAAGGAAAAATCGGTTTTCGAATAACTAAAAAAATAACCAAGATATAAGGTATTAAAGATTTTTCTCCATCTCTTTCTAGCAAAACGGCAATTTTCATGGAGTTTATATGGCCGTACTAAACAATGACGTCACGGTTGATGTCGGATCTCTCTGTCTAATCGCTTCCAAATTTACAACTTAAAATGCTTGTATCTAATGTATTTCTAAGCCGATTTTAATTCTGATTTCACAGGATTGTATCTTTTTCTACGGTTTTTTAATATTCTATGACAAGACGTGAAAATTAGATTTCAGTCATTATCCCTATTATAAACCAAGGCAATATTAACATTTGAAATGGTTCATTGCTTAGGTGCCCGTTTTTTTTTGCAAATGAGTTTATAATACATTATAGCTTACTGGCACTACATACAGCTGATATTTATTATTCTGTCAACAGATTGTGAATATTGAAACAAATGTTTGTTTCTAGATATTTGTGTAATGTAATGTTGGATGTTTATTCGCGTTTGTGTATTTGTGTGTTTGACAACTAGTTGCGTGAGTAAATGGTATACTTAACAAAATATGGGCGTCATTTGTTATTTGGCATATTCACCAATACCGAACATGCCTTAACCACTGTCGGTTTTATCGACGCGCCTCAAATGAGCCTAATATTCTAATACGTAGCTAAAATGCAACTACGCATTGGCCTTATTCTGAGGCACGCGCCGCCGCAAGGATGTCTGTTTGTTACTATAGTATCGTCACTATTTGTCATTTGTTTCAAAACTTTATAAATAAACTGCTGTGCCCGCGAACTACGTTTCACCATAATAATTTTTTCCCGTTTTTGCAACTTTTTTCATTGATGCTAAGCTCCTATTAGTCGTAGCGTGATATTATAATATCCTTCCTCGATAAATGGACTACCCAACACAAAATTTTTACAAAAAATAGAACCGACTTCAAAAACACTGAAAACCTAAAAATAATCTTCTTCTATATTGAAGTCGGCGCCAAACGATGATGATCTAGAAAGTGTTAAAATTTGTCACCGACTTCAATATAGAAGAATTAGTGAAAGTTCAATTAGTGAAAGAAACCCTAATTTAATACCAGCTCACCGAAGGGTGGTCCCAAAGTCGGGATCATCCGATCCCGACTTTGGGACCACCCTTGCAGTATACTCTATCAAATACAAAAAGAATTTTGGAAATCGGTTTAAAAATGACAGAGTTATGAGGTAACAAACATAAAAAAAAATAGAACCGAATTGATAACCTCATTCTTTTTTGAAGTCGATTAAAAATAATTGTTTAATTCGAACCAGTAGTTCCTGAGATTAACGCGTTCAACCAAACAAACAATCAAACTAACTCTTTAGCTTTATAATATTAGTACAGATAAAAATTATTTATTTACGCATAATTTCATTGAATAAACTATCCTTACAATAGTTAGAATAGGTAAAATAGCTGTACTGTTGCCAACGTGTTCGTCCGACGTGTCTGCGATTATAGTCTAACACCCAGTTTCTGAAAGGCTGTTCATCGATAAAATTAACTAACAAGCTGTCAATCTAATGTTAACTATGAATTGAGTTGCTGAAAGCTAAATCATCTTATCGCTGTGTTAGTTGACACAGCTGTCAAATTTATTTCAAAAATATTAAGGAAAGACTCATTTTGGGTTTCCAAAATACATATGAATAAAACAAAATATAGGATTTCAGCAATGTGACCGTGTCTAAAAATATTTCTCACGAGAAATCAAATTATTAAAGATAAGTAAATTTTGTCTAACCAACGTTTCGGAAACTCAAATTGATTTGACACTGCTGTTAAGATGACATGGATGTTAGTTGAACAATATTTTGATCAGCCTTTCAGAAACTGGGGGTATGGCCCGTATTAATAAACGCGTCTCAAAGTTGAGAGCGATCTTGAGCTGCAGTTTTGACGTTTAATGTATGGAACATCTGTCAAAAACAGTATCTCAAGATCGACCTCATACTTGAGATGCAATTATTAATACAAACCTACGTATGAAAGGTTGTTTCTATAACGTAGAGTCTATGAATAAAACGGTCCTACCAAAAAACATTGTCTAAAGTTTGTCATGGTTTAAATTATGATGCTATTTCATTTTCATTAATAAGTTAGATAGAGACAGCATTATGTTCAAACCAAGACTAACAAGACAATTACTGTTAGAGTTTTGTAGTAATACCGTTAATGCTTAGCAAGTTGACGATTATTACCGGAGGGAGACTCTGTACCACAGTCGTCTGCTTGGGGTACCTCCATCTTACCTATTTCTGCTGCAAAGCAACAGTGCTTGCATTGCTGTGTTCCAGTTGGAAGGGTAATATGGCGGTGAAATAATTGGGTACCGTGACTTTACATCTGATGTCACAAGTTGGCAACGTACACTGTGGTTCCTGTGGGGGTTGCGGTTTTGCTGCGAATCTCACAAGAGTCACAACATGTACTATAGGTGACTGTTACCACTTATCATCAGGTGGTCAGTTTGCTTGCTTGCCAACTTAGTTGCAATAAAAAAATGTATATTTAGTCGCTTAATACACGAAGTACGGATATTTTGACAGTTTGTTGTATTCTATAGCGCTCATTTGTTTCTATAATCCGAAAAATCTAAAATCCTTAAATCTGCTAAATATTCAAATTCCGTGATTGTGTGATTGTACAATTCAAAAATGGAACTCTGCCTGCACGTGTGTTACCTACTTCGTAAAACCCTGGGTCCTTTTAAAAGAGGCGTGAGGAAGCACCTTGTATGTCGGCAAAGTGAGGATAGATAGTACAGCGTGTATTCTCTCTCCTGGATTAGCTATCTTCGCATTTAGACTCTACATCTACTTATCAATAGGTGTGATGAAGTCATTTGCTAGGCCCACTATAAAAAAGTAGTATTGTATTAGGTTGGGGAAAAAGTCTTTTCGCATTATAGTATGTATAAACTTGTAATAAAATCTCTTTGGCTATACTATTTGTATCTGGCTGGTTTTGGTATCATTGAAAGTTTACATTTTAAAGAACATAATTCCAAATTCAAATTAGGAAAATGTGTGATTTTCATTTGTTTTTCGTACCGCCAAGATGAGTGAATCTAATGAAAAATTCGATACATTTTAAAATTTTACTACAAAAAAGGTAAAAATGCAACGCAAGCCGCGAAAAAAATTTGCGATGTTTATGGACCTAGTGCAGTGTCTGTGAGAGTAGCACAAATTTGGTTTAAGCGTTTTCAATCCGGAAATTTTGATGTCAAAGATGCACGTCGCTCTGGTCGCCCTATTACAGATAAAATGGATGCCATTTTTGAAAAAGTGGAGCAAGATCGGCATGTCAGTAGTTACGACGTAGCTGAAGAACTGGGAATTGACCACAATACAGTTTTGGCGCATTTGAAAAAAACTGGGTACACAAAAAAGCTCGACATTTGGGTACCTCACGAGCTCACTGAAAGAAACCTAATGAACCGTGTACTCATTTGTGATTCTTTATTACGACGTAATGAAACCGAACCATTTTTGAAGAAGCTGATAACTGGTGATGAAAAGTGGATCACGTACGACAAGAACGTGCGAAAAAGGTCGTGGTCAAAGGCCGGTCAGGCTTCACAGACTGTGGCGAAACCCGGGTTAACTCGCAACAAGGTGATGCTGTGTGTGTGGTGGGATTGGAAGGGCATTATTCATTATGAGCTGTTACCACCAGGCAGGACCATCGATTCTGAACTCTACTGCGAACAACTGATGAGATTAAAGCAAGAAGTTGAGAGAAAGCGGCCGGAATTAATCAACAGAAGGGGTGTGGTTTTTCATCATGATAACGCTAGACCTCACACATCTTTAGCCACTCAGCAAAAATTAAGAGAGTTTGGCTGGGAGGTGTTAATGCATCCGCCGTATAGTCCTGACCTTGCACCTTCAGATTTCCACCTGTTTCGGTCTCTTCAGAATTCTTTAGGCAGTGTCAGGTTAACATCACGAGAGGACTGCCAAAACCACTTGTCGCGGTATTTTGATCAGAAGTCCCAAAATTTCTATAGCAATGGGATCATGTCCCTACCTACAAGATGGCAAAAAGTTATCGAACAAAATGGTACCTACATACTTTAGTTAAATGTAAATAAACTATATTAAAAAATGTTTTGAATTTTCTTAAAAAATGCGAAGAAACTTTTTCCCCAACCTATTATTTATGGCATTGTTGTGTGTATTATTTGTATGTCAAAATATTTTGCCAATTACTACGTGAACACGAATAACCATGTGAAGGTTTTGATGATAGTACATCTATCTATCTATCTATCTATCTAGGATATCTATGAGGTGCTTATGAATATACGCATAATGCTATATATTTCATGACATATTTCGCATTGGATATTTGTTGTAATAGAAAAATAACTTATGTAACTCTTTTTCCATTAGATACTTCGCATGTCACACATTGCAGGATTAAAAAACCAGAATATCTGCAAGTTTCAGCTTATGAGCTCTGGCTTCGAAATGACATTTGACAGCTACTTTATGGACTCTTATTTTTTTGAGATGGACTGGATCTCCGAAGAATAACTAAAGCATAGAAACCTAAATAAAATAGCTACTGAACTCAATATATATGACTTACTTTTACCGGAGGGAGACTCTGTACCAGGGTCGTGTGCTTTGGTACCTCCGTCTTACCTATTTCTGCCGCAAAACAGCAGTGCTTGGTAAGATATGGCATTGACATTACTGGGTACCGTGACTTTACATCCTAAGTCACAATTTGGCAATGTACAATGTGGTTCTTGTGGGGGTTGCAGTTTTGCTGCGAATCTGACAGGAGCCACATGTATTATAGGTGACTGCTGACTGTTACCACTTACCATCAGGTGGGCAGTTTGCTTGTTTGCCAACTTAGATGTAATGAAATAAAAAAAAACATTAGGCGCTGCTAATAGAAGTTAAACAGAGACACATATATTCTTCTGAGGACTGGACTGACTACATTCGAGCTGACTATGATATAAAAACCTACGTTATTTACCTTCTTTCATACTTTCTTGTAATTGAAAGCAAATGAACGAGCGACCGATGCCATCCGATTACTATCGACTCGATGACATTAGAACAATTATCGATAAACGATCCGTCGTGTAGGCGGGAACACACGAGACTTTCACTCCCAAAAAACCGCAGCGTGCAAGGACAGGATTAACCGGAACTTGGCAGGCTGTTTAAGGAATATTCAAATTACATCGCGGCTTTCGTATTTTTACTTAACCTTCGTAGCTCGTCGACTTAAGAGAATGAATGAACAGCATACATCGCAAGTTCTAACACTATTTTAATACTTATGAAGATTGATGTGTGTGTGGTTGTTGGTCCCTCACTTGATGAATGTTCATGAAACTAATGGCCGGTTTCCCTACTTACTGATAGTGATGTCCTGATAGCTTAACAGGAACTTAATGTCAGATTAATAACAAATCTTAGTTTTCTAGTGTCAGATAGATTACCGTATATTTCACAAAAAAAGTTACAACATACTCTATGTTAGATAGTCTGTTAGATAGCATTATATATGTCAAATAGCTATCTGAAACTTTATCAGGAACAGCTGAAATTGGCTCTAACGACAGCTAATGACTGACATGGAAACATACTCATATATATATATATGCGAGCAATACGAGTATGTTTCCTAGCATATCTTTTTACTTCGAAATTTATAAAAATTCGTGAGTTACTCCGTTATAGATAGTCCTCGGGACAAGCTAAAAACGACTACACAGTTTTAATATGAAAACATAATATTCCATAATATGAATCAATAATGTATTTGAGATCCGTAATGACATTTCAATTATAGGAAAGGTGGCCAGTGCTTACCCGTGTTATGTTGGTAATACTGGTAGTATTACGGACTTATTACGGACTAAGGTAAAATTTATCCACGCGGCCGAAACCCCGTGCAAAATGTTACCATTAGTAGAAATATAATTAAGTTTTAGTGCAAGATAGGCACTGCTTTTTTAGCTCCTCGGTGTATACAGTAGCGACACAGTGTGAGAATATGGTAAACTTATTAATTTTTGTCAATACTAAGTACAGACGCACGCTGGGGTCATCAGGTTATTCGATCTATTGAATAATGAAAGGCCTGACATTTGGACAGCGTACGAGTCAAGGTCGAGATGCTACTATCAATCATTGCTCGGAGCTTTCTGTGTTGTTATGTAACCAAAGGAATGCACTAGGGCTGCCTACGTTTGGAATTCTCTGAGAGGCTTACAATAACATGTTTTATTTACACACTTACGTGCCGGTAGCGATCCTAAACATGCGGTGACATACTGTGCAGTAGGTTCCTTTTGTATGTCGCGAATGCAATTTTAACGAAACCCCTTAGTATTTTTAGTGGGTACTAAATGTGCCCGCGTACTACCTTTGTTTTAAATTAAACTCAACACCGAATTTCATTCTTCTAGATCCAGTTGTTTGAACTCACACCAAATCCTTTTAAATATTAGTGGGTATAACTCAATTAGCATCGTGAGTCCCGCATGATTGTAGGCAGACCCTACTCCCACTACGGTAGATATAACATCCTTTTAACTGTGTTGGGTTTTTTAGTACATCGTAAATCACGGAAGTTCCTCAATTTCACCTGTACAACCTACATAGCTGATGCGATGTATTTTCTTACATTTATTTGCATATTCTTTCCCTTGCCTACTCCCAGCAGTATAGAGATGGGTAGCAACTCCGCATGTTTGGGACTCTCCTCCGCTTCGTGCGAAAATTAACCTGGTAACCATTTTGTCCCTGGCAGGGTGATCATACATCGTCAAGATCTGATTCACACCCACCAAAGTACCCGCGCCAATACCTAGATCCTAAAGTTTTTAACAAGCTTTCATTTAACTTACAGTGTAAGTAGGTATGTATGTTCGGGTGAAATCTTGCAACTCAATTTTGAAGCAGATATATTTAACCGATTGAGCTGAAATTTTGTATACACGTTCAGTTTGGATGACAAAGCATGGTTGACTATGTGATGTCATTCTAAATCCAAGATGGCAGCATACCCAAGATAGCGGATCAATTATTTTTAATACACCCCTACAATATGGGTATCAAATAAAAGGTCTTGCTAAGAGTAACTCGAAAAATAATGTGACGTTACTATTAATCCAATATTACGGACTTCTTAAGCTTGAAAATTATAACATACGGTGTCCCACAAGGAAGTATTTTGGGTCCCACGCTCTTTCTCTGTTATATAAATGAGCTTTGTAATCTACATATTCCAAACTGTAAGCTTGTGGCCTATGCGGATGACACAGCTCTCACATTTCATGCCGACACATGGGAAGAACTTCTTGTCGTCGCTCAATCGGGATTTAATATGGTATGTCACTGGTTAGCTTCAAACTCATTAACTCTAAATTCCGACAAAACTAAGTATATTGTATACTCAATTCAAAATCGAACCATACCTAATCTATCCCTGTTTGCACATAGATGTTCTTTTCCTCCACGGATTGACTGTGAATGTCCACCTATCGGTGAGACCAGAGATACAAAATATCTCGGGGTCCTGATAGATAAGCACTTAAGCTTTGACCAACATATTCACCTTGTCTCAGTAAGAATTAGGAAACTTACTTATGTATTTAAACAGTTGCGGCATATTGCGGATAGATCATTGTTAATAAATATTTATCTTGCACTTGTACATTCAATTATATCTTACTGTATCACATCATGGGGTGGTGCAACTAAATCAAGGCTTCTTGAGCTTGAAAGAGCACAAAGAATGATACTGAAAGTCATGTTTCTTAGGCCCAGGTTATATCCAACACATAAATTATACAATGATTGCAAATTGTTAACTGTTAGACAGACGTACATACTCTTGACCATACTTCGCCAGCACAGGTATATACATTATGATAAATATGTTGAATCAATTTTAGCCCGAAGACAATGCACCGTTTGCATAGTTAAGACAGTAAGAAGCTCATTTGCTCAACGATTTTTTAAATTTCAGGGAGGGAGATTGTATAACACTGCCAATAAAACTCTTATTATTGTTAATAATTGTAAAAAAGAAATAAAAAATAAAGTTACAGCTTGGTTGATTAACCTTAATTATGATGAAACTGAAAAGTTATTGCATATAGTGAAATAGAGGCCGTCTTATGTACCTAACCTAGTTTATGTGTATATATTTATTTTGTATAAATAAGTCGAGCTTTATATATGTGTGTGTGTACGTATATGCATGTTTAAATCTATGTGTGAGGCATGCACCAATCTTCCAATTTGGTATTCCAATGCAAGCGATATTATTCAATAATTTTATTTCATCCCAGTCATTGTTTATCTTAATTACTGATTAATTTCTTTGCCTCATCTCACAATAATGTAAATTCCACATGATGATTTACCAGTAGCGTAACAAAAAATGGTTTTGTAATCCACGCCGGGGGACCTGGAGACCTAAGTCACAGGCGAAAGCCTAGTTTAGGATCCAGTCTCTCATAACTTGTTACAATTAAGCGTTACACGATTGTTTGTGAAATTATAAAAATATTGTTGTTGTGAGAGAGAAAATAAACGATATTATTATTATTATAGTATTTATTAATGTCTAATTATACGAAAAGCATTTTTTCACTGCTGTTGGTATTGGGGCGAACAATGTATGGACGCAGAGCAATGTCCTTTTGTATACACATACAGTTTGGATGAAAATGCATGGTTAACTGTGTGACGTCATACTAAATCTAAGATGGCGGCATACCCAAGATGGCAGACCAATTATTTTTAATGCACTCCTACAATATGGGTATAGATATCTTTAACCGATTGAGCTGAAATTATGTATAGACCTTCCGGCAAACGACCTTGCAACAATGATGCGTTGAATGAGATGAACAGATTGAGAAACGTGTCTAGTTTTAACTAAAAAGTAAAAAATAAAATAAATATAAATAACCTTTCTAAAAACAAGCTTTTATTTAAATGCGCTAAAAAGAGAAAAAAAATAAACTTTTACACTAAAAGTTTTACTTATAACGTCATTTCACATTTGACACAATTCATATGACATAAAAGCTTGTCGCGAGATTTACTTTTGTAGATAAACAAGTAAATTAAATAATTTGATGTGAATAATTTTATACATTACAATTTTCAATCTAAGTAAATACGAGTAGGTACTGAAAAGTACTCTTTTAAGTACTTTTAAGTTACTACACACAAGTAAATCTTGCGACAAGCTGTTATGTCATATAAATTGTGTCAAATGTGAAATGACGTTTTAAGTAAAAGTTATAGTATAAAAGTTTATTTTTTCTTTTTAGCGCATTTAAATAAAAGCTTGTGTTTAAGAAAGTTTTTTTACATTTAATTTTTAAAAAAGAATCCTAAAGCTTTGGCCGTTAGCACACTTTTCCTCAACCGATCACATTCCGCACAGGCTCTACATATAAATCAAATAAATGCAAACCTTAGGCACAAAAATATTAACAAATCTGTTCTGTTTGTTACTCTTTGAGGCATCTTCCAACCATTGGTGTACAGTAAACAAAATAATTGTATGTCATTTATTAAAAGATCAATACATCACATAAATTTATTCAAACTATTTTGTAAATGTGAACCGAACACTGTTTTGGTCTTGTACATCGATTACGAAAGTGCGGCGTCACTCCTCCTAGTGATAATGGGATTGGTGGGTGCTGAGAATGCTTTAAAAATTTTATTCATTATCAAAGGCGAATAATAATGCTGTAGAACAGACCGATTGGTGAACATACCTACCTCCACCTACAGACCGCAGCCCAAAAATCTCATCTAGTATATCCCTATAATAATTACGTCGTGTAGTTGCAGATGATAAGTGACTACGATCGTTTATCGTACGCGCACGTTCCAAGAACGCCAAGTTCCCAAAAACTGTGTTCACACTTGAACCATTTCCGATGGATCGTCATTGGGATTGTAATTTGTCACACGCTTGAGTAACAACACTAGCGCCAAATTGGATCCGTATTTTGAGAAAATTAATACTGAGTTTGGTTCACCCAAAATCCGCACAATACGGGGTCAATTTGGAGCCAATGCGCAAAAATAAGCGTACGAAAAATCACAATCTCAATGCCGATCGATCGGATTCGGTTCAAGAGTAACCCCACAGGTTTCGAATCTCGGGTTTCGTGGGGCTACCAGCCACTAGACCGAATGGGCTTATTCGGGTCACTAGCTCGTTACGTCAAATCCACCCAAGGTTGCGAATTAGAGATTTTAATATTCGGACTAATAATGAGAACCATCGCGGTGTTGCGAAATGCCATTGCTAAATGTGCCATAGTGTAGGTATATAACGGCGGTAATGTTAATCAAATAACTGTGCTACTTACTAAGCAATTCCTTTGTTTTTTTACATACGACAGGGAAGCTCTTGGCCTTCATCTCACCTGATGGTAAGTGACGATAAGGCTGAAGGTGGAAGCGAGATTCGCCTGGACTCCTCAACAACTGAGGAACTGGCTTTCTTACCCCTAATTGTCGGAGCACAACAATACTATAAACATTGTTATTAAGGCGACAAACTTAGGTAAGACGGTGGTAGCTAGCCAGGCGGGCTCAGAAGTCCTACCACCAATCAAACCGAGTAGAAAATTTTCCGCCCCCGCACTGTGGGACATCCATAGGTCATAAATCTTAAAAACCTGCTTTCTTGTTTTACATTTTATTCCTTGTCGTTACATTGGATAGTTGCGGTACCTTCTGAAACTATAAATAGGTCAGTAATTAGAGTGCGCCTTCATTATCTATTGTGCATTCAAAGAGAGCGCATCGCCAATCGTAAATACTGTTATCAGTGAGTCATTAAAAAGCGTGACGTCATTTGTTGTCATTGCGGGACCTGTGAGTGCTGTGTGAGTTTTTTCTGAAATGGATATCCAAGAACAGGGTATGTAATAATTAATATTTTTATTTTAATTGTATCTTAGTATATATTTTCTTTAGTATGTCATTGCTACGAGGCGACTTTTCTTGGAGTATTAATTCAAATATTTTAATATTCAAAGTTTGAATAAACTTTTAAATATGTTCCCACTCGCTCCGACTATGGAGGTATATTGCACCATAATCTTTAGACTTTCTTATCTTAGGAAAATTAAAACTTGGCTGCCCTTATCTGCCCTTTTGGCGATGACAAGGGTGCTACGGTTGCCAGATTATCTCGTAGCATTTGCTACGAAATTATTTTATTTAGTCTTAGTGCTTTGTGTAGGTTTTGTGACTGAATTTTAACCGTTTTTTTTTTGTTTTAGGTAATTTATATATATGCTCGTTTTCAAGAATGCATATTCTTGAAATATAGCTAACTGTCAATACCGATAATGACTCGGAAAAGTGTCGTCAAGTCCTACAAAGTTTGTTGACTACTCTGAACGACGATGCTGAGAACATTGATATTCATTATTTAGAGAAAATTGTTAATAATTTATGTAAAGCTATTGCTCGATTCTGGAAAAAATGTAATAGGGATAAAACCAAGCTTTTATATAAGAATTCCGATTGGTTTAATGTTATTGAAAAAATTCAACTTGTGAAAAACAATAAGCAATGTACTCCGTCTGAAACGTCGCCGTGTCATTCACGTGGTCGTCCTCGAAAACCTTTTACGCAATGTAGTAAAAGGACTAAACGTCGGAGAGTAGCTGATTTGTCAAAGTCTGATGATTCTACTGTGAGTGCATTGCTTGATGTTTCAGACTGTTCATTCGATTCGTGTATATCTAGAGTTAGCACTGATGATGTCTTGTCACTTGTGACTGATGCTCAGTTGACAAAACATCAGTATTTATTAATTAAAAACTTTGTTAATAGTAAGATTTCTCCTAATGTATTACCATGTTACCAACAAATTACTAAAGCGAAACAGAGATGTTACCCTTCTAATATAACTGTTTCCGAGTCTTCAGCTGAAGTTGAATTACAAAGTCTTTTTGATCACACAGCTTCTCGAATCCTTGAATCTCAAAAAGAGGTCTTAGATCAGATTCCTGATGATTGTTTGTCTAATATCTCTTTACTTGGGAAATGGGGATTCGATGGCAGCACTGGACATAGTGAATACAAACAATTTTTTTCAGATTCAACTTTAGAAGATAGTAGTTTGTTTGTAACATCTTATGTACCCCTTCAAATTATTGTAAAATTAGCTGAAGATAATTGTAAAATTTTATGGAAAAATCCTCGACCCTCTTCCACTAGGTACTGCCGTCCTATTCGATTTCAATTTTTGAAAGAAAGCACAGCAGTGTCTTTGCAAGAGGAAGCTTATTTTAAGGATAAAATTGAAAGTTTGCAACCTACTTTTATTCAGATCGACAATCGTGAATTGGTCGTTTCTCATAAGTTGCAGCTTTCAATGGTAGATGGTAAAATTTGTAGTGCTTTAAGTGAAACATCTACAAGTAGATGTTATATATGTAATGCTACCCCTAAAGAGATGAATAAAATAGACGAATGTTTACAAAAACCTGTAATAGAGAGTAGATACCAATTTGGATTATCACCACTACATTCTTGGATACGTTTCTTCGAATATTTTATTCATCTTTCATATAGATTAGACATAAAAAAATGGCAAGTTAGGCTAGATAGTGATAAACAATTGTTATCAAATAAAAAACAATATGTACAGTCCCAGTTTAGGGAACGATTAGGTTTAATAGTTGACAAGCCGCGTAGTGGTGGAAGCGGGACGTCTAACGACGGAAACACGGCCAGGAAGTTTTTTTTGGAATCAGCTGTATCTGCTGAAATTACAGGTTTGAATAAGGATCTCATAGATCGTTGTTGTGTAATATTACAAACGTTATCTTCTGGACATAAAATTAATGAATGCAAGTTTAAAGACTATGCATTACAAACAGCATACAGCCTGGTCGAGGAATATCCGTGGTATAGTCTTCCTGCTTCTGTCCACAAGGTGCTCGTACATGGATCAGATATTATAAGTTATGCATTGTTATCTATAGGAGAACTTTCCGAAGAAGCTGCTGAAGCGACAAATAAGTATATCAAAATTTATAGACGAAGTCACACTCGAAAAATGTCACGTGAAGTTACCAATCAAGATTTAATACAACGACTATTATTACATTCAGATCCTTATATTACAAGTCTTCGGAAACTTCCCCCTAAAAAGAAAAATACTCTGTCACAAAGTGTAATAGAATTGTTACATGTTTAATATTGTTAGAATAAGAATAATTTATTTGTATTTTGTTAGTTGTTTTGTTTTTTTTGTATTTAATTAATTTTAATTTATTTATTTCTATTATTTTATTATAATTAAATAATGTTATCAATGTTTTGACTCTTATTTTATTTAAAATATATGTTTTACATTCCAATTTTTAAGTGTTTGTTCATGATAAATTTAGGTAAAAGTATGTTATTGTTTATATTTGTTTTTTACTGAAGTAAACGTTTTTTATTCCGTAAATACATGTACTTCTTTCATTTTAATGTTCCTAAAACACTTTTACAACTATAAGTCACTAAAATAATACAATGTATTGATAGTAACAGGACTTTAACTATTTATGACCGCCCGTGTATGGAGCGTGTCCCTCTGTGCCCCGTGGGGAATCGAAGCTCGGACCTCTAAATTAATAGCGGGGGGTCTCAACTACCTGACCACGAACGCGGTTAAACAAAAATCAAGCCTCCTCTAGTTTACCAGGGGGAAACTCAATACCAGAATCACCTACGTGGGTACCTCTATCTCTCCTATTACTTCTAGACAGGAGTGGTGCTTGTATTCTATTGTCTAGCTTGAAGGGTAAGACAGGCAGTGAAATTATGGGTACTGTTACTTGACATCTTATGCCAAAAGTTGACAATGTAACATGGGGTCCTTGCGGGGTTGTGGATTTGCATATATTTCAGAAACTATATGTACTAAAATCAACTTTAGCCACTTCGGTAAGATAGGTCTGCCTGTCAAAAAAACCTAAGCCCCTTTTTTTTCGAGGGGAATGCGTGACCGCGCGAAAGGTAAAAACTGGAAGTTGTTGACATGAATATATACCTAGTTAGGACAAACAGTCAGATCCATGTTTTCAAAAAGAGAAGGTCAATCAACAGATCCAAATTGGCTGGCAGCGTTCGGGACGTTGCGCACATAATAATATTCCCATTCAGTCTTAGGTCATCTACCGCAGTGCCTGAAGTAGACGGCAATCCTTAATTTGTGCGTGTTGCCAGTGATGTCCTACAGAACCGAGACGTGGCCATTTACAGTGGACTTAATAAAGTCGTGGACAACGGAAAGGGCTATGTTATTGTATATGTATAGGCTTGTTATTTCCTAACGTGATGAAATCAGAAATGAAGAGATTCGTAGGAAAACAAAAGTCGCCAACCCATTAGCCCAAAGAATGTATACCCATAAATGAGAGTGGCCAGGCAGAACGCTTGGAGAACTGAACGGCCATTGGGTACACGAGGTTGGCGTCTGACGGCTACTCACCAAGCGACATAGGATCGATCGGTTTGGAGATCATGGGGGGAGACCTATTCAACAGTTGTCTTTCAGCTGTAATCATGATGCTTTGATTATATAATCAAAGTCATGATGATACAGCATATTTAGATGATTCCACGATTGCAAGCAAGCGAACAGAGAACTTAATGTGCCACAAAGATTGAAATTGAAAGAAGTGCTATGCGCACCTAAAATACGTATTTTATTTTCGTGATTTAAGTAAATATTTTTCTTAATTTCAACAAAAAGTATTTTCAAATTGCATAATAAAAAAACACAATTTTCATTTTGCCAAATTCCTTTACCAGTTTTTGCTTTCCCACTTCCCTTTCTCCCTCAATCCAAATGTTTGACTATTGCTCTGAATTAAGTTATATGCATAAACTTTGATTTAACATACTGGAAAGAAGTCAACAATGGTTGAGGAAAACCAGTTCATTTTAACAATATCTTCAATTCTTTATTGTCAGATATGGGCAAGCCCCATATTTTGATGTTAGTCACAGTTCCTTTTACATATTTAAGTTGTAACCGATAGGTTAATTAGGTGAACGGCTGCCGAAAACACGAAATCCGTGTTGGATGTTTTTTCATTGTTTACTTGTTTAAAAACAGTAAGCATTACTTATTTATGGCGTATAGCCCATGACGCCACTATAAAGTGAACATGCCATTTTTTGTTTAATACTTACATACATATTAAAAACGTACTTATAATTTAAAAAGTTACTAGTAGTTACTGAGATAAACATTATTGGATTAATTGCGAAGTTATAATATTATACGAGTATTCTTATTTATATACATAAATGTAAGGATAAACACAAAAAAAACATTTTGCGATTATTTTTCAATATTTGCTTATATCTAAGTCTCTTTATGACAAAAAAAAGTTTAAGAAATCGTGGAGAAATCACAGAAAAAAAGTTGTTGTAATGAAGACTTCCTTAAGGCACAGATAAAATAATACTACAGAGGCTACCTCCCGATGTCTCATTTGCACCATTTGCCTGCACCATCAATGGTGCAAACGAAACTACTATGTCTCGTCTATACAACTTCATTGCTCTGTCCACGGTCCACGATCTGCCTCCCCGACATTATTTATCCTCTTCTTTCTCCCGCACAACATGTTTAAATTGCTACCAATAAGCAACAATTATTTCTTACTCTCTCACACACTTTAATTCATACACACATCCCACTCAAGATACGGAACACAGAAAGAGGAATGACGACTTACTGTGTTCTGTGCCCATAGGCATGGGTTTCGCCTTAGACGAGAAGGAATATTTTCATACAGTTTTTATAAGCATTGCGTATTAAGCAAGGCTGACATTTTTAGTTTACATTTTTACAGGACTTCATTTATTGTCCTTCGACTCAACTATTCTGTTAAGATCCGTATCGAGACGAATCAGTTTGTTACGCTGTTGGTGGTCGTGTCCTTTTAGGATTCCGCATTAAGCAAAAATTAATTTAAAAACCCAATTTCTACCACTAACCACCTTGTGTTGACCAAAAATTTATAGACGCCTGTATGCTGCTAGCTAGAGTCACGCATTACCAATACCAAACCACAACTGCAACTACGCCGCCAGCACGTGCATGCCACTGCCAGCGTCCCCTCGCTGGGACTTGCAACTCAGGAACATGGCGTTACGTTGTTTGGTTTCTATCTGTGTAATAGGTAATAACTAGTATATTTTGATTACATGTATGATAAATATATAATAGAGGTAAAAACTCAACAAGTATTTACCGGAAGGGAGAGTCGTACTGGTCGCCTGCTTGTGAACCTCCGTCTTACCTTTTTCTGGTGTCTACCGCAAAGCATCAGTGCTCGCATATCTGTGTTCCGGTTCGAAGGGTAAGATATTATGACAGTGAAAATACTGGGTACCGTGACTTTATATCTTAAGTCTCAACGCATACCGTGATTCTTGAGGAGGTTGCAGATTTGCTGAATCTCACAAGAGCCACATTTCGAAAAAAACAGGCCAGAAAAATGCGGGTGGATTATTGTCTCTTCTTTAAAATTGCTGTGGGTGTGATTGGAAGAGTTGCTCAAATCAAATATATTTATTAATTACAAGGCTATGCAGGTGTACAACAAACCAAAGCAGTTTTATCTGTCTTATAATCAGACACTTTATAATATGCTTCTTTCATATGTTCATCCTTTATTGTAACTTTGAATTTGTTGTCTAATTTCTTCAACATTAGAAGTTTATTTACATATTGTAGAAACGTAGTAAGATTGTGATGTACTTACGATACAAGTATTAGATTATTATGAGAATGAGAGGTTAGTGTCTGGATGAAGGGGAGGTGAAAATTTGGATGAAACTTTCATCATTACTCATATATATTCCCACCGAGGGGCTCGAGCCTACCCTAAATTAGAATGTTTAGGCCTTAGTCAACCACGCTGGCCCAGTGTGGATTGGTGGACTTTACATAAACCTTTGAATTTCATCGCAGGTGTATGCGCGATGTTTTCCTTCACCGTAGGAGCGTCGGGTAAATGTTCATATGACATTCGAAAAACTAATAAAAAACATAGCCATTGGTACATAGCAGGATTGAACCTCGGACCTGTCGATTAGAAGGCCAGTGAGATTTTAAATTGTTGTAACCATTGGGTAGAGTCACTTGCGGAAAGTTTGTAGTACATTAAAAAATTAGAACACGACACGCTACATCACTAATGTTACATCTTCGTATATAATATTTCTCAAACGATAATTCATAAGGCCAGTAAAATTTTGAAATGTTGTAATTGTTGGGTAGAATCACTGCCGGAAAGTTTTTAGTACAATAAAAAATTACATGAGTCCGCACAGTTCACCGAAATCGCGGTTTCGCGGGAACGTGAAATTGTTGCGGTAAAATTTTGCGGAACCTTCTGCCGTCGCTATTGATGTTCAGCCTTGGCGGATGCGTGTGTCGTGTAGTGTAAGCCGACCAGAATCCGGGTGAGATCCATTTGCATTTATGGCAGTGTGACCTCACTGCGGTGAGATTAAAGTAAGTTCCATCGCGGATTCCGGTCAATGAGCATCTGTAACTCTACAATAACTAATAATATTGATTTGTTTGTTAGTAAGCGAATATCTGTTCCACATCTCCTCTGGCTTCGCCCGCGTGGATAGCTCAATTTTGACTGTTTTATTTTTCCTGTTTCCTCGGGATTAGGACACCAAATTTTTGTAAAATGGCATATACTGGAGTGGTTACATTTTCGGATTTCATCCCCCTTTCATGCCTATTTACCCTCTTCGTGGATGGGGTCCCATAAATACGACCACATTATCTTTCTGAGTAGTCGAATGCCTAATTACAAACTCGCACAGGAACCTATTTAAAAATGACGATTTGCCTAAACAATCCGATTCACATTATGACTTTTAACTCAACATTTTTGAAATACTTTTTATAAAATATTGATTTTAAAAATCGAGATCAAAAACTTTATCTTTCCTTTCAAGTTGATGGTCCCATCAAAATCGGTTTTATAGTTTCGGCGTTTATCCAGCATAAACATCGTGGCAACAGAGATTTAAATCTCTGCGTGGCAAGAGATATTAATTTAAATATATGTAGGAGCGACCAGTCACATCTCTTATGAAGTTACCAGTAGCTAGTAGCCAGTGAGTGCAGCGCTATGTGTGTTCTCGCAGCCGCTCTAAAATGGCCGGAGAGGTGTTCCCGAGGGGTTTAGTGGGTAGTTGCGGCACTCTGCCGTGGAGTCCCACACACCCTGGCCCCTACCCAAGGGCTTGGAGGGGGAAAAAAGGGCTAGCACAAACATTTGTGTCAAAGTATTCTTATCGTCATCGTGAAATATTAGTATGAGAATTGTACAGCGTCCCTACAGGGTGTACTTGGAACTAAAAGTCTCCTACAGAAAACGATGACGTTACAAATACTTTGACGAAAATGTTCATGATAGCCCTACAGGACTTAAGGCACCTAATGCGGTCAATCACAGAAAATAGTATACAAATGTATAAAAAATACGGATCTAGAAGTCCATTACTTACAGGCATTCATCATAGACTAAACACTGAGTTAGTTACTGAGCTCGCGAAACACGATCTGATAAGGTCAATGGTATCTCAAAATAGCCCTGTTTGACTTATGTCTGCAATAATTTTAATAATACATCATTCGTATACATTTAAATGAAATAATAACAGAAATCGCTACACATTTATCACGGGACATTAATAAGTTAGCAAAAAAGACAATATTGATTCCTACTATGAAATTTTGCGATAAAATTTTCCATAATATAGTTACATCTTTATTCGTAAAAGAGTACTTATTACTTCTGCCTTAAGATTCAATTTAAGTTGAAACTGTTAACAGATACTTTATATTAAGGAATATAAGGTTCAAAATATGATGTAAATAATAACAATAGTGACATTCATATTTTATTACTACGGCTTAGGATAGGCACACAGATTTCGCGACTGTAGGTTTAATGAACTTTTGTGTATGTTTAAAGGTCTTTTTGTTGCTATGTCATAAATTATAAATGAGATAAGTCGTATGGAATATTAAGTACTATCTGCAGCCCGCGACTGCGCCTGCCTAGAGAACTCATTAAAATTCGCGATAAAAAGTAGCCCGTGTTGTTTTCACGGACTTGAACTATCCCTATGCCAAATATCATTAACATTAGTTCAGCGGTTTAGGCGTGAAAGCGTAACAAACTGACAAACTCACTTTGCATTTTATAATATTAGGTACCTAGTATGATTTGGTACGACATATTAGCTTGCTGGTCATATTACTTGAAGTTGTCCCTTTACTGAATAGCCCAATCAGCTTATGAAACCAAAAATAAAACACGAATGTAAAACAGACGTAATTCCATTCTAAAGATGTTGATGATGACAACAAAGCCAACAAAGTAATTGCGTTTCTGCAAGCTAATAAACCCGGCCATACAAGCAAACTTTAGTAATTTTAGTGTTAAATACAATCCCAGTTTGCACAGTTAACGTGTAGATGGCAAGGGTAGCAAAATATATGTACACAATGGGTGCACAATTTTGTATCGTGCAGAACGCGTGGCTGAACCATAAGAAAACAAATTCCTATATGTGATTGAGGAATCCAGAGAAGCTCTATTCTTCAATCAAGTGTGATGAAGACCACGACTTCCCCGTTGTGAACATAAAAAACCAATGCCTTACATACAACAAGAAATCATAATACGACGAAGTAACGAACGCCTCAGACATTGCAGATGTCAAGACAGACAATATCCAATCAAACAATTATTACGACTGACAGAAAAACAATGAAACGTGGATTCGCGGCACAAATTGATTGAGAACAAACACAATGATCTATTTAACCACGGTTTTAATTAAGCCAATTATTCGCTTGTTACGGCCGATTTGTGTGAGGCGAAGCAGTGATGGGACATAGCGTTAATGTTTTAATTTGTTAAGCGGTTATCGTAACCTTTGGCTGGTATGTTACTTGCGCATTGCCTGCCTTGCGAATTTGTGCTTAGAGAAAATTAAACAAAATTCGCATCAATCCTGGCATAGTCTTCAGAGATAGTTTTTTTCTCTCAAAATCCCGTGCCCCCTTTAGGGCAACTTCTGTTCTTTATCGTTAATCGATAACTTTTAGAACACGCCACATCACTAATGTTACATCTTCGTCTTTCTCAATATGCGTCAAATGATAATTTAATAAGTTGGCGGTAATGAGGCAGGATAATAATTATGCACAATCTTGATCGAGTTGCATTTTTTTAGCGAGCAGTCAATCTTAAGGCACAAAGTATACTCACTAGATTTCCCTTTGGCTACATGCAAAGGGATCAACATCACACAGACAAGCGCAACTGGCAGCGTCATTGCCTTAAAGCAATCACTTCCAGGCAGACTAAATAAGAAAGGCTGTTAAAAGAAAAAAATCCCGGTCAAGTGTGAGTAGGACTTACGCACCGAGGGTTCGCACAAACTTCTATACGTTCCAAAGTGTGTTACTTAATTACGGTTTTCACATTGTTTCCAATACGTGCTATAAGACCTTGTTTCTTGCCAAAATGATTCTATGTCAACGGAAAATACTCCATAGGTTTTGATTCCCTTGTAAAAAATTTGGGAAAATATGCGTCATAAACGCTCATATCTTTGGAACGCGTTGTCTTACAAGTATGATTTCTTCACGGCTGAAAGAGACTAATGACCCGAGTATTTGATACAAATTTCAGTTTGATATCTCTACGCATTTACGAGAAAAGGGTCTTGACAGACAGACGGACAAACTGACAACTGAGTGATCCTATAAGGGTTCCTTTTTTCCTTTTTAGACTTATTAGGGAAAAAAGCTACCGGTTGTTTGTACAGTCCTTTTGAGGCTTATTAGGGAAAAAAGCAACCGGTTGCTAATTATTGTACAGTCAGCAAGATGTCAGGCTCTACATTTGCATTGCAAATGCCATCGCTATTACGAGCTACATAAGAGCGATCCCAACGTCAACATGTAAAGCTTGGCATGTTGCTGTGTGTACAATGGAAACGCGACCAACGAAGTGTCTAGTGGTCTGTGATCAACATCAAAATTATACAATCGGTTGAGTTATTGTCTAAGAAAAAATATTTTTTTTTTTGAAGGACCTATGCTGTTTGCCGCAGATGGCTGTTACAGCTTCACCTTGATTATTTGTAAGAAGGCGAGAACTTTGGTGGGTCCTCAAGCCTCGTTTGGCTTACCTAACCTTTTTTTTTTCTCGGGGGGAAATACGTAACCGCACCGTACACGCCGTTGGCTAGACAGCGAGCGTATTTCCTCCCGACGCGCGACTCGATGCAGGTAATGACCGAAGCAGCCATGCCCAGTCAGTACCTGCACCATGCGGAACGTGAGGCTGCCCTGCCGGCGCCCAACCCACTTCTCCAACACCGGACGAATCGCGTCGATCGTCCAGTGGCCGGCAGCTGGGGAGGCGAGTGCCTCACCCCATCGACGCAGAGCCTCCCTCTGCGCCTGGGTACGAATCCGCTCCACTTCCTCAGGAGCGGATTGTCCCCCCCGTTCTCTAACGGAAACCCGATGTCGATACACCTCTGCATGTACGCGTGCATCGACATCCCACGGCGTTTGACCCGCTAGAACGCAGGCCGCGCCATGGCTGATCGTGCGATAAGCTCGCACGGCCCGGGTTGCTATGACCCTCTGCGGACGTCGCAAGAGGGCCACCGTTCGGGGGGAGAGGCACTCCGCCCATATCGGGGCTCCGTAGAGTGCCATCGACCGTATCACCTCGTGATACAGTCGACGGCACGCCGATCCTGGTCCTCCCACATTAGGGAGGACCCGTCCGAGTGCGGCTGCGGCGGCGCACAGCCGTGGAGCTAGGAGCTTAAAATACTCCCCGAAACTCCATCGGGGGTCCAGAACCAAGCCGAGGTACTTGAGATGCGCCTCGACCGGTATACGGACCCCCTCCACTTGGACGCGGAGCCCCGGTGGGATCCTGCGCCGGGGGCCGTGGAAAAGCATGGCCCTCGTTTTGTCGAGAGCCACGTCCAGGCCCAGAAGGCGGATGCGGCGGACGACTAGTGAGACCGACGCAAGGTGAGCCGCCTCCTCCCCCGTTTTCGCTCTCGCCGCGACGAGCGTGTCGTCGGCGAAGCAGACGACCTTCGTTCGTGGCGGAAGGTCGCCTCGCAGGACCCAGTTGTACCCCAGGTTCCATAACAGAGGACCTAGTATGGAACCCTGGGGTACACCCGCCGCCATTGTCCACGTGTGAACGCGCCCATCCGGCCTCTCGTAGAGGATGGATCTGCCTTGCAAGTAATCCTCCACGAGGGCGCGGAGGTACGGAGGCACCCGGTGGAAGCGGAGTGCCTCCTTTATGCACTCGTGGGGCAGGCTGTTAAAAGCGTTGCGGATGTCAAGAGACACCGCAACAACAGTCTCCCCACGAGCTGTGGCCTCCTCAGTCCACCTCTTGAGTAAGGCCACCGCGTCCATCGTGGATCGGCCGGTGCGGAAGCCGAACTGGTTGTTAGCCAAGTCCGGCCCCCGGTCCTCTAGGTGCTCGATGATGCGGAAAGCGAGAATCTTCTCGAGAAAGTTCCCGGCTTCATCGAGCAGCACCACCGGTGGCTTACCTAACCTGGTGGATTTCTAGCTCACAGAGGCATCACCACGGGGGTATCCCGCTCTCTGAGTAGAGTCACCAGGCCGGTGCGGGGAGCGGCTGCAACGCGAGCGCGCCTCTGAGGCTCGGACGCTCGAGTTCGCCGTGTAGTGGAGGGTGGGGAGAAGCGACCAGGCACATATCTGTACCTGGTATATCGCAAACTGTGTAGACCGGGCCTTCGCACTCTTGTTCTACGAGTGCGGTGTGTGGGACTAGTGTGTGAGTGTGCAGTGTTTGATAGTGAGTTGGAAGGCGGAGGGAGAAGATCGTTCGCTCGTGTGAGTGGGTCGGGGGGATTAAGAAAAAATCTATCAAGATCGCTTATAAGTTGATAGCCATTGCGCCGTGAACATAAGACTCTCTGCTGACTTCCTTTTATAAAGGAGTAATGGATGGATTGCGAGTGTCAAATTGTAAGCGATCACGATATATTTTTTTCTTAGACAATAACCCCCCGGTCGCTTTGTCCAAGCGTTGACGTGCATTTTTAACCGACTTCGAAAAAGGAGGAGGTTCTATGTTCGACTGTATCTATTTTTTATGTATGTTCACCGATTACTCCGCCATTTATGGACCGATATTCAAAGTTCTATTTGTAATTGAAAGAGTATACTCCCGAGGTGGTCCCATTGTCACCATGTCATGATCTGATGATGAGATCCCATGAAAATCGAGGGAAACCCTTGAATTTCATAGGCACGTTCAACGTGTTTCATGTTTCTGCAGGTATTTGCATCTGATAGTCATCAGTCATGTTACTGAGCTGATGATGGAAGGTTTCTGGTAGGTTAGGAGTTCGGAAATAATTCTTTCAGTACTGTTTAGAGCGAAATACGTTTTATTTTAAGTTGTTCTGGTGTTTGCCTTGGCTCAAATTCTAAAACGCATGTATTATAAACTAAAAAGATTAAAAAAAAATTTTTTACAAAAAATAAACCCGAATTCAAAAACATCAAAAAGTTATAAATAATTTTAGAATACATACAACATCACAGTTTTATATTGAAGTCGGTGCCAAGCAATGATCACCTAGAAAGTCTTAAAAAATGAAAAGAACAATTACTTAATATACTTAGGTACCTACTTAGTTACTTTGGCACCGACTTCAATATAAAACTGTGATGTTGTATGTATTCTAAAATTATTTATGACTTTTTGGTGTTTTTGAAGTCGGTTTTATTTTTTTGTAAATTTTTTTTTTACTTCATCAGTCGCTCGCATGTTATTCTAGTGCAATCCGACGTTCCATTATACGAATTTGCGATGTATAAGCAATAATTGTAAATCGCAGCAATTGCGACTGTCTCTAAAGATCGGTAATAAGCCTGCGGAACCCTAAAAACAAAAGAATGGTAGTACAAAATTTTCTGTGCGATGGATATCCATATGATATCCATGGAAATTAAATCGACCATCTCTAAAGTTTGGTAATAAGCCTGTGGAACCCCAACAACAAAAGAATGGTAGTACAAAATTGTCTGTGCGATAGATGGTAAGTACCTATCCATGGAAATAATACTTCTTCACCAGTAAAGTCGAAGGATGATAACGCTGTTTACTTAAAGCTACCGTTTTTTTCGATTTCAGACGTATTTAGAATTTGACGTAAAAGGTTTTTTCAAGGAAAATCGCAAACTGGCATTATTTAACTAAGATGTTAAATTACTGTGTAGTACTATTATCACAGATTACTAAATAGTTACTACGTACTATTACTAGACATCTCACAAATTGGCAACTTACACTGACCTTTGCGTGCGTTACAGATATGCGAATCTCATATTGGCCAGTTTTCCACTATTCGACCCAGCTCGGTGGGGTACAGCACCGACGAAGGCGCTGGCGCAGCGGCAAGGCTGTTCAACCAGAAACCAGTCGTTATTTTAAGTTTATACTCGCGGCCAAAACAGATTTCTTACTCTTTCTTAACATAAGAGAGGAAAGCTCTTGGCCTTGATTTCACCTGATGGTGACGATAAGGCCGAAGGTGGAAGCATGCTTCACCTGGATCCCTCAACAACTGAAGAACTATCAATCTTGTTTCTAACATTATTAAGGCAAGTCAACAAACTTAGGTAAGACAGTGGTAGCTAGCCAGGCCCAATTACCCTACCACCAACCGAACCGAGCAGATAATCTTCTGCCGTCATGGGGAATACAATCCAGGACCTAGGTACCTCCTCAACCACTAGACTAATTAATCAAACGTACGTAGTTAAAACAGCTTATGCAGGAGTAGGTATGCTATTCACAGAAAAACTGACAGCTTTTGTATCAAGTAGCAACACTCACAAACTTTTGTGTACTTTCAGTGTACCTGACCCCAGCTGAGCCACAAAAAAGCTGTGTAGATTGTTTGAGTATGCCGCTATAATGTCCAGTTTATCGGGTAAGTTGCAGAGTTTGTCGCTTGCGCGTTTCACGAGATCGAGATACCAGCCCCCCTAGCACCTCCACCGAAACACGATATCATAAAGCGGTTTATCGCGGTGAACTGTCAAAATACAATAGGGTTTCGTCGTATTTTGACAGTTCACCGCGATAAATCGCTTTATCATATCGTGTTTTGGTGGACGTGCTACGGGGGCAGCACACAGATTTTCGGTATGATGTTTAGTTGTCGAGATCCCTGTGGCTTTCAGCTGGGGTAACGTTACCCCGCTGAGCCACACAGCTCCCTTAAACGCGAGCCCGAGGGGGGCATTCCTTTCATCGAATTCCTTTAAATGTAGTAGACCGTGAAAGACGTTATGGCGTGCGCCGGTCAGTCACCACCTATTAGGCGAATTGAAAAATAAAACAACGTCCTTTATCAGTTATAAGTATATAATTCAGGTATTCATCATTGCATACATTTACATGCATACTTCAATTTACATAACATCTACAACTAAAACAAAGTTCTTAATTTGATATGCAACTAACACTATATTTACAAAGATCAATGAATAAGGCACTCGTACACAGCGAGGAATGCTACTAACTAATATAATTAATGTAAGTCTGTGTGTTTGTGATGTTTATGACTTCAGCTTCGACAGTCTAGTATCACCCTAAGAAACAAGTAAGGTTGTTAAAATCTGGGGTGAAACCTTAACCACTCCCATACCGCCATAGAGGTAATATCATAACATACTAATAACATTTTGCGTGCTTGTCACATTTTTAAAAACATGCTCTTAAAATAATGAAAATAACATTTTAAATACATTTAGAAAAAAGTGTAGATACCTAATTAATAGTGGTATGTTATTTATGTATGTTTTTTAAATAATATGTGTAACGTAGTGATATATTAGAAATACAGGGGATTTTTTTCAATTCTGGTGGCTCCCCGCTCTAGGACAGGGTAAAAAATCCTAATGTTTTTCCTAGGAGGATTGATACCAAGACACGAAGCCAAAGTGAGAAACGCTAAACAGCCCTCTTATCGAATAACTCAATATCTATCACACTTCTTCAGAAAGAACATTGGGCACTTTGGACCTGATAGTGTCTAGAAATGAAACTTATTTTAATATCAAGGTGATTTTATTGTGTATCGATTCCGCTAACAGCTATTCTTTTTATTCCTTTACGAAAAAATATATTTAAGATACAAGATAATAAGCGTTTTAAAACTCCTGAATGCATCCGAATAGTGATTTTTCTCTCCATTTACTCTATGGCTTGAACATACTTTTTTAAAAACGTTCCGTTTCACGCTTATTTGAAATCAAGATAATATTGTTCAAGTTAAAATATTGAGCAAAGCTTAATGTTATTATAAATAATTCCAAAATCTTTTTATTTTTAGATTAAAATAATTCAACTAAATGAAATAATATTTGAAAATAATTCTTTCTTTTAACACCAACGACATTTCACATACTAGTCACGCTCACGGAACGTTTTTGACGTAATGTTGGTGACATTCAGCGTTAACCGATCTGTCAAATTTGCGTTTTGTTGTGATCCTACTTAAGGCGCGTTCGGATAGCATCACGATGTCAAAAATAACTGTTAAAAATGAAAATTGACACAAGGAGCGTTCGGTTAGAAGAAATGTGATCAAAAGTTGCATTTTTATCTGTTTACGTCAACCGTTCGGATAGCTGAAAAAAATGTCAAAAATGTCATTGTGAACTGCCAATTTCGCCCCAGCTCTCGAACAGGGTCAAAAGTGGAAGTTTTTGACATTTAAGAGTTTTGAGGTTAACGAAATAAATTTTATTTTTATTATTTACCAATGTTATGTTACGCCACCAATGTTATGGATTGACTGGAAGAGATCTCTATAAGAGATAAGTCCGCCCTTGCATACTATATTTATGTTTTTTTGTACAAACGATTTTTTATTATGCAATAAAGAGTATATACACGGTTATTTTTTTATCATACTGGAAAATTTTAGAGGCAGCTCGGTAGACGCTAGACGACTCATATCAATAAAAAAAACATGTGGTTATATTTTTTAAATTTTATCCGCCAATAATATTAAATTATAGACATTGTTCTTGTTTACTACAAGATAAGGTAAGATTATGAATGAATAAAGCATTTACTACTACGGGCTTAGGAAAATGCGGCAACGTCGCATTATTAATTCAAGCAAGATCAATCTACAACTCGTTTGAAATAAGAGTTATTATTGCACTAGACACTACAATAGTGAAAGACAGAGACAGTCGGCGCCGGCGGCGGCGTTTTGTTGTTTGCTGTCGCTTGTCGGCACGAGCCGGCCGGCTTTAGTTCGCCTTTAACCCCGGCGCGTGTGAACGTATCGCGATTCGCGATGTCGCGCCCGCGCCTGACGCGCGGCAATCGGGCGCATTCGGAATTTTAGTTTCAAGTTAACACATCTCGCGAATACACAGACCTTACTCCGGTAGACCGTAGACTTTTACTTGTGAAGTGAAATTAAGTGTTTGGTGTAAGAAAGTGAACCCACAAACGTAAGACTTGAAGCGAAAACTGCATTTCGAGACGTTAAACACTAACCAAAGTGATATGTTGTTGTGGTCATGTATTGTTTTAAACGTGCACGACTATGTATGAGTTAGAGGACTTCCTTTAAATTTAGAACTCTCTTGTTATTAGAACTAAAGTTGATTTAAATTGTGTCCTAGGTAGGTAGGTAAGTATTTAAAGTTGATTCCAATTTTTTAACTACGCCAAAACAACCTACCATAACCGTAATACCTACCTAGTACTGTTTGTTTTCTTTAAAAACTTTGTTTTGCCGGTCCTAAGTAAGCCCGTAAAGTAGGAAGGTGAAATTGTGATCAACTCAGTGATGACTTTGAATCGGCGACGTTGTTGCCAGTTCACGTTCATTCAATGTTTTGCCTACAACTTCACTCAGTGTCCATACCAGTGCAGTATTTTTTGGATATTTTAGATAATAAATATCTAATTAAACAGGTGAGTAAATTTTATTATTAATGGTTAAATAATTCTTCTACCGTGTCCTGAAGCCACCCTTAAAATAACCAGGGTGATAAAAAAATAACCGTGTATATATATATATGGAAATTAATGATCGTTAATCACGAAGCGAGCTTATTACGTCATAATACATCCAGAATCTGGAAAGTATAAATAAATTTAGGTTATAATAGCTTATGACATTGACATATTGATAATGCAGCGTTCGGTTAGGGTGTGGAGCAAAAATGGCAAAAATTTCATAACCTTCTAACCGAACGATTTACATCAACGCCAATTTTGATAATGCTAAAAACGCCACCACAGGCTACTCGAACACGCCTATACTGTGCGATTATCCTACTTTCCCCTGAACCCCGTTATCTTATTCAAGGCACATATCAAGAAAAGTATATTACCTATACTTATTAAAAAATAATGCTGCGAAGGAATATTGGAATACTGCTGTTTTGGTTTGTCGCCGAACCATAGGCTGTTGTGCCCATGTTATGACATTAGTGTTACCTAGCGTGGCCTTGATATGAAGAGAATATCTGTACTCTAGCTGCATTACTTGATAAAGTTGTCGTGAGAGATGATGAATAAAGAAACATTTATATACTACCGACTGGATTTTTATTTTTAGTACCTACTCACTTACGTCTATCATTAATCTGTGTAGCAATAAAATGAATGGTGTGAGTAGTATTTTATGTGTAATTGTTTAACACAAAAAAACTAATATTAATTCATTCTGTTCACATAAAATAATTCCCATTTATCAATAAATTAATCAAAGTACAAGATATAACATCAAAATGAATTACCGTGTATTACGAAATTCCCAGGCCTCTAAACTGTCTTTACAACATAATTTCTTCACCATAGAGCTACCTGTTTTCATACAATTTATCTTTAGACATGATACTTCATTTCAGGTTTTCCAATGTATGGAAAGTGACCATTGTTCTTTGCGACGTCAGTACAACTTATTTTTTTTCAAAGCAGCGATGGTTGTTATCAATAATAAATTGTTAGCGATCGTGAGTGATTTTGAGTTACACAACAAAGAGTAAAAAAGCACGAATATAAACTGGCACACAGACAATTTTTATAACCTGATTAAAGCATAAGACATTATTATCATAAAATACGATACAAAATATTGTTTCACAAAAACTAAAACCTTGTAGAGTAAACAAAACGCATTAATCTCATTCAAATATTGAGACTCTTCCTTAAATTAATCATTTAAATATAATTACGAACGACGACGACGACGACGAAAATGAAAAAGGAATCCAATCTAAAATAAAATACATAATAATATTAAAGTTCAAAGTGTAAAACATTTTATTTTAAACTTACTTTATTTTCCTATAGGAATGTATGGATTTATAAATTATTTATGGAAACAGAGAAAGGATAATAATATGGTTGCTAATTTAAAAAAATCGAAATCATAGTTTAGAATAATAATACTATTTTGGGTAGATGTAAGTATAGACATCATTTTTAAGTGTATGGTAATGTCATTTGAATGAACTAAATTCTATTATTATTCGCCCCCGGACACCTAAATCGAGCCACCTTGCACTTTTGGATTATATCCTCCATAACTTAAAAAAATATTTGGACAACCAAAAAGTTTTTATGCAATTTTGTAGCTTACATAATATTCATGTTCCAGCCATAAAATTGCATAAAGTGTTTTGGTTGACCAAACATTTTTTAAAAGTTATGGAGGATATAATCGAAAAGTGCAAGGTGGCTCGATTTAGGTGTCCGGGAATGCATAAACCGTAAAACCGTGAATTCGCTACTCGACATTTGCGAACTGTCAAATCTGACAGAAGTTACATAATCTAAAATTGAATTGAAAGTGTGTCACACTGCGAAGAATCTTGAGGTTTCCGATTTACTACCTCAAGATTGTGAGCACCAAAAGAGAGAGAAACAATGTGGACGTGTAAGCTGATTCCTCTTGTAAACGTATTAAGTTGCTCAATCAGAGCTTTACTTTCTCAAATATTACAGAAGAGTATCAATTACAGTCAAAACTATTATGTAGTGAAATACGCTAGTCGCTCTTAAGAGTACCAACAATGTTTTACCAGTTTCCAGCTAACTGAGTAGTTATTCGTTTTCGATCTTATTTAGTTTAGTTGAAGTTCTATTGCAGTGAGTCCAAGTGACTTGTGAATACCAATTTTGGAAACGAACTGCGCTTGGGCAACTTTTGGATATCTGCGATATTTGGACAAAAAGCGCCGCCTCAGCTATACTGATTGATCTTAAGACCCTTCTTCTTATGTCCCTCATAATAGCGGCTGTTTTCGTAGTGCAAATGTAAAGCTTGGCGTGGCGCTTACTGTACTATGATAATACGAGTATGACGCGAGTCCGCTTTCGAGCGCCATCATAATCACTAAAATCTAACAAGTACGTAATGTTCACGTTACGATTAGTCGAATTTAAAATATGAATTCGATGTAACAAGTGGAATTGGTCTTTTGTTATTGAGAGCTATTTAATTATCTAAAACAGTCTTAAATCAAGCCTCTACTTATAGGTGAGATTATTGAATGAAATACTCATTGAAAGTATAACACATTTGCTTGTTTTTTTTGGCTTATTTGTAATATGTTACCTATACTTGTCTACTTTAAAATAAATACAAGTATTTATTAATATTGCAATAAATGTTGATAAAAATAATAATAACATTACTTCAATATTATTTGCATGATTTCAAATTACAGCTGTAAAATTTTAAATGCGTAGATCTTGCAGCTCTATTAAATGAAAAGTTCATTAACCCCTATAATATAATATATAGCGTGTCAGAAAAACGCACACTTGAAAGTAATTTGGTTGGAATTGGCTACTGAATCGAATTCAATAAAAAAAAATATATAAAAAAATGAAATGAAATTATCAATCAGTCATCCGTTGGGTCAATATTCTAAGCAAAAGAATATGATGCATAATGCAAGGGGATAAGAGTTATTTTGAAGTGCAGTTGTCTTGGATATAATTTATCGCTATCAGCTGTTTATATCATCACACGTCACACTTTACTCGGCCCCTCTGCGCGGTGCGTGGACCATGCTATGTGATTGTCATGAGGATAATTAGTTTTTACTTTGAAAGTATATCTCTGTTAACTCTGATTTACAAAAATCGTTGAAATTGATCTATTTGCATATTTGTAACAAACTACTTTCAGGGCGTGCATTATTTCTGTTTCACGTTATAATTATAGAGGTCAGTGGGAAAGTTTACAGAACTTTTACTCATATACAAGTTTATTTTTTAGTTATGACAAAAATTTTGTGTGCTTGTTCAGACAAGCAAACTGAACAACTTTCACTATAGGACCAACTTCGAAATCGCAAAAAAAAATCAGCTGTTCCATACAACTGAACCTAAATGTATGAAACAGCTGATTTTTTTTTTCGTGATTTCAAAGTTGGTGCCATAGTGATAGTTGTTCAGTTTGCTTGTCTGAACAAGCACACAAAATTTTTGTCATAACTAAAAAATAACCTTGTATAATTATTAAGGTTAGCAAAAATGTTGTCTAATAAATTAATTAAAATTGATTATTTTCCATTAAGAATATGATTGGCATTGAAACAAAACAATTATATGCCACTTGTTCCATAAAATAAAATAATTGTAATATGAAAATAATATGTCAAGAGATTCTTTATATCATTTCTATATAACATACAAATAATTTTCAGTACTTACTACAAAAACCACTGGCTATACTAAAATTGTAGAATCATTGAGTAAAACATGGATATACTAAATATTAACTTTTCACACACTCGCCCATACAAACAAAAAATTCCAGAAGAAAGGACACTGAACACTATGTTGAGACATTAGTAATTTAAGACGCATTATGACATACAAACTAATTTAAATATAAAAGATTTAAAATAAGGCACTTTTTCGTTTATAGTAAGATCACATTTTCTTGTAAGACACATAAAAGACATAAAAATCAGTTCAACGTTTTTAATTTCACTTTCTAAGTTTGTGCTTTTTCAGATATTAATCAAACAATTCATTATTCAATCACATTAAATTCATTTAAAAAATACTTATAACCTACTGTGATGTACGGTAAAAGAGATTTGTTCCATGCAGCCCCAGCGTAAAGAAATACAACATTATTCATTGATATGCCTAGTATTGACATCGACTCTGTCAGTCATACTTCAATTTAAAAAACTTTAAGAGACGCTTAAACATAACCTTGGAGACATTTAACGAATAAAACATATTATATATTTTTTAAAATATTCAATACTTAATTTTACACACATTTAGGAATAGTATGCAATAGTTTTTTTAATTCATACATTGACATCGATCATAAATACTGGAAGATTCATGTATTTTTTTTAAATCACACTAATGTAGAGTGTGTGGCCTAAAACTGGAGCAAATGCTAAAAATGTAGGCTCTATAAGTCTTCAGTAATTGAATCATTATATTTCCAGTTAATTTAAATCAAAACTTTAGTTCTTGAATTTTTCCCAACAAACTTAATCGTAAATTGATTCAATGAATGCAATGTAAACATTAACGCTCAACATGACGTCTGCATTATGCCTTGTACCACAGCATTGAAAACTTTAGCGATAAGTTAGCGATAATGTCGTTTTGCAATTATACACTGACTATGAATCATAACTTTAAAATGTTTTTGTGTTGAAAATGCATGGCTTTCAGGTAACTATTTCAGAGAAATTGCTAACCTCCGGTTTCAGGTCCCACACTATAATAAGATACAAACCTTGACATGTTTCTAACATTTTGAGATTACTTGTTTTTGTAATTTTATTTTAACAAACGGTCCTACGAATGAAACTATGTAAGCACTTATATGTAGTTAAAAAAATGGCTGTATTAAAAAACTGTACAAACTAAATTCAGTCTATTTAAGCATATTAATCAAAATAAACTAGTTAATCAAATCCCTCAATTTACTTTTTAACAACCTAACTTTTTTATTGACAGCGTTCTTGTAATTACCTTTGTCGACAGTTTTCTGAGTATTGCCATTCCTACTAGCCAAACGTTCGTCGAGCAATCGGTAAAAGTGCGGCAAGGGTGTATCTACCAAATTGGTAGTTTCTTCCGCGTCGATAGTAGTTTTAGTTGTTTTCGGTAGCTCTGGCGAGTGACGCGCGCACATGTTCTGTATGAAGTGATTGAACATGGCGGTCTCCGTGAACCACTCTAGGAAGTACTGGTTCTGTTTTGAATGTATGCTTTTGATGTAGCCCTCTTTCTGTAACAAATAGAAAGATCACATTTTAACTTTGCTACTTCGACGAATTAGTTACAAGTTTAGCATGGCAGAGACATATAGGTATTGGAAAACGGATAATATCGATCAAAGGCCATCAATCATTTTTTCGTGATTTCAGAATTGTTTTCATAGTGAAAATTATTTAGCTTGATGGTCTTAAGAGGCCTATTACAAAAAATAAACAATAAAATTACACGTCACTTCTTACTTCACTTCAATAATAATAAAATATATTATCTTTATATGGCTCCTAAGTGAAGAAAGAAATTATTTCTAACTAAAGAACAATGCCAAACTCCCTTACAATTTTTTGTTGATATGATTTTAGTGAACATGCATGAACAATATGCCAAACTATAGATATTTAATTCCTCAGTAAAATAATAGAAGAATGAATATTCTACGAAGTCTATACAAAAAGTTATAGGTGCATAAACTTTAAATAGTACATTACTGCAGAGGCCGGGAAGTTAGGGACTGACGGACGAGTAATGCTTTACTCAACAATAATTACGAGTCCGGCAATCCCTTTTCCCGCCGAGGTATGTATAGTGCTTTTCTCAATAATTGCGAGGAAATAATTAAAGACGTAATACTGGAATTAATTATGAAATTCAGTGTAATAATAATACCATATACATAAAAACCTGTCATATTAAAATATTGTTTAATGTTGTCTATTTATTCAAATATTTATAATTGCCGTGATCTTCGTATAATTTCGCTTAATGATCTGTAAATAAGACAATAGTAAGTAGGTACCTAATAATAATAAGCTTCCTCTCTCTTGTTCAACGATTGCGTGCCCAACGGGTTCATAATGATCTTATTTTTTGTGAACCACCTATTTTACACATTATGGTATGCATAAAAGATTTTGAATTGAATTGAATTGGAAACAAATGAGTATAATATGAATAAAAAAACAATTGAAGCAATTAATTAATTAAATATAGTAGCCTACCATTTAGTAATACTATTTAATTTTTAATTAGTGCAAAGGAAACAAATCCCATACAGCCCAATCATATTTTACGCAAAAAATGTAATACTGCAGATTATGACTTTTTTCTCTCGCAACGAAAATTAAGCATATTTTCGTGTAATTTCATACCAACATTTTAATAAAATTGTTGTCATATTCATAATACTTACAACCAGGGACCGGACCCGGTTACCGTTATAGCCGGTAACCTTAGGGTTTTGATGGGGTATTTTATAATGCTGGGTTTTTAAACCCTTTGCCTTACGGTAAGCTTTCAAACGGCTTACCGGTTTACACATTAATCCCTTCGATTGAATTAATTCGGGTTACCGCTAACCGATATCAAAAACCCCCAAATGGGTTACCGTTCTAAACGCTGATTAATTTGTAAAAAATATTTTAGACCTTAGGTATATCGCGTGTAGATTGCTTTTGCACCGCATATTTGCCGAAGGTCGCAACCGAACTCTGGCGTTATTGCGCCCGCAGTGCTATTTCAATCGCTCGGTGTGCGTGAGGGAAAGGGTTACCCTAACCCGAACAGTAAGCGGTTAAGCGCATAAACACTAAAAACCTTTAAGATTGGGTAAGCGGTAAATTATTGTTGTGGGTGGTAACCCCTATTTTGCGGGTTATCGTTATTGTTGGGAAACCTGTTGAACGGCTTACCGAGCCCACTGGGTTACCATACGAATGGGTTACCCTTTCGAACGGCTTAAGCAAATGAACGGGTTTTCCGGTCCCTGCTTACAACGTGTCTCATAATAACTCCCCATAAAAACTATAATATTCATTTAACCGAAAAAAATGTGTCAACTTTAATAACTTGTCATATCAATCGAATATAATTGTCAAATTTTTGAAAATTCAGTTTTAGAACAGTTTTAGGTTGGCACTTTTAATAGTTTAAATAAAATTAAATATTATAATTTTTATGGGGAGATATGAGACTCGTTGTATATGCTCGAAGAGTGCATTTTTTGTAATGTGGTAGCAATTGGCTGTATGACAAGTTACATAATTCAAGTTATAGATAAATTAAAAAACATTGGAGCAGCGGCCAATAAGGAATTTTGATACTTACTTTCCTGGCCTAGGCCGGTAAAGCAATGCATGAGCCAAGAATTACAAACTTTGTGTCTTCTTTTTACTACAATAATGCCTACATTTCCGAGCATGTTTGAGAAAAGGTTATTTCTTAAAACCGTCAATAACGTCGTCGAGAATTGTAATCCTTTGGCTAGCAACAGTCAGCAGTCATGATAAGAGATCTCGGTAGTTCGGTAGCAGTCTAGGGTTACTCAAAAGCACGACAAATCAACAGCAAATATTTAAGTACGCAAAGCAACGCACAAACAAAACAAAACAGCGAAGTTCGGACCAATTTCTAATTAGTCTGTGGTTCGGTCGGACGGAACGAGCGAGAACGATGTCATATCAAATGTCAAACAGACAATACGGTCCGTTATATATCGCGTTTCGGATCAATTGTGAGCGCGCTCACGCTAACTGTGACTTAAGTTATTGCCAACATATTATAAGCGCTCCACATTCTCGCGAGAATCTCGCGAGAACGCGAGAACAACACGAGAACCGTGAATGTGGATCCGATTCGCATGTTCTCGCGTAGTTCTCCGACTTTTGTCGGTTTTTTGGCGCGAGACAAAGGCGCGAGAACTATATTGAGAACCTTGTTCCAGGGTTGGAAAAAATCATGATTTTTTAATAAAATCCAATTAATCATGATTTATTTAATAAATCCTAATTTATCATGATTTTTTTGATTTTTTAGTTTTTATCTTTCCTAATTTTAATAAGTAAGCAACTATTTTGCGGAAACGAAAGAGGAAGAGGAAAAATTAAGTATTTACCCAGTTCTGAGGCAACTATTTGGAGCGATAGCCTCCTCAGCATCAGTGGAAAGTTTTTTTTTACATTTGGCATTGTTCACTCGAAATTACGTAACAGACTAGGGACCAAAAAGCTGGAAAATTAGTTTTTTAATCAAGAATTACAATAATGACACTGAAATATGAAATATCAGATTTACTCGGAAAATAGATATTCATAAAAATACATTTTTATTCACAAAAATAAAGGCATTTGATTTAATCACTGATTTTGTGCCAACCCTGCCTTGTACGTTCTCGCGGGAATCTCGCGAGAAGTGTGTACCCAAGAAGTTCTTGCCGAGGTTCTCGCGTACTTCTCGCGTAGATTCTTGCCGAGACTCTCGCCGAGAATCTCGCGTGAATGTGGAGCGCTCATAATAATTTTCGACGTACAGTGATATTTCTGTACTAGGCGTAAGGCGTAGGCGTAATAACTGTAATAGGAAAGATCTGTGACACTAACTACTCTCACCGCAATACTAATTCGAACCGGCATTGACAGGTATCGACAAATCGGACCGCGGTGATTGTCGAAGAAATTCACAACTAACTTTTAGTAATTTGTCGTACATATAAATATTACTTTTTTTTCCAGACAATCACGTTTGTGTTTTTTGGATAAATCATAAGAAATCATTTTAAGCACATTTGTAATGAAGGAATTTGTGGACGCTAAATGATTCTTTCGGATATTACTCTGCCATTGTTCTTTACTAACGTAAAGGCGTCAGATTATGTATGAAGTTCTCCATCGTTAAAACGTAATTTTTATGCTTAAAATGTTTTTTATTATAATCTTTGCTTAAACTGTTGTATTAATTGTATGTTTATCTACTGCTTATATATTTTGCCGTGCCGGCGATGCCAGTTTGGTAAGAAGGTACCGTGCGGCGAGAGGGTGGCCTCTCAATAACAGGTCAAAGTTAATGCATATCCTCTGGATCATGGTATACAGAGATCAGAGTTCATTGAGAGGTTTCTGCCAGATAATCAGTTTTGGTATGGATGGTGGCAGGCCTTCAAAGTCCAATTGGCCAACTACTCCCATATCACGTAAAGAACAATGGTCACTTTCTTGGAGCAATTTTCACAAAAAAAAAAACAAAACAAAAAAAAAGAATTTAAAAACTAGTACCTATAACTCATTGCACTGGTTAAAATATGCATATTGAAATAATTATATTATTTTTAAGCCCCAGGTTAAAGAGATATTCACGTTTTAATATTATTGCGTATTTTACGCATTTCGGAGCATAACTGGTTATCAAAAGATGCGTTCCGAATGGCGATGATATCGATGTGTCGTTTCGTCACCGTCACCGTGAGCGCACTGAAAGCATCCAACTCATTACATTCGCTATATCTTCGCCATCTTTTGTAAATGTACTGTCAAATTATAGATGCGTTCAGGCTCTCGAAGTAGTAAAATGGTGGAAAAAAATTACATAAATGCGTTCAAGAAGATTTTTATTTTATTTTGTAACTTTTTCAATAAAAATAAAAATTAAAAATATTCTAAATTCATACATCGGTTCTATATTTTGTTAGGGTCACATTTATCCATAAATTAATCTCTCTATTTTTCATTTATTTTGGGAACAAAAATGACTATTGTTCTTTAGCCAGCCATCTATGATTTGGAGTGATATTCTTATTTTAACGCTGGGTAAAAATAAAGTGAGATCGAATTCACTGTTTTAATTAACACTAAGAGCGTCTAGACCATGAAGCAAATACAAAGAGGAGATGTTATAAGCATCTAGGTCCAGCTCCTATCACCAGAGTCCTGACGTCACGCATTTTTAGTTTTATCTACTTAACGCCAGAGGCGCTGACATCAGTCGATCTTTTTATCTGTCGGATTAGTACGTCGTACGCTCTTCTTTTATTTTAGTTTTAAATTACCTAAATACAAAATGAAATGTTGTATTCTATCGTGCAAAAGTTACACAGACGACAGAAACAAAGTGAACGAAAAAAAAATCTCTTTCCATTTGTAAGTACATTAAACAAGCATTATTAATTTATTACTTGACGTATTGCTTCTAGAATGTTCGACGCCACATGGGCGCTTCTGTCAATGTCCCGATAAAGCACAAAAGGCCCTCTAGTGGCGAGTAAAAATACTAACGAAAACGTAGGATGTATTAAGGGCGAAAACAAAACACGTGAATTAATATAAGCAGTTTTAACGATTTTTATTTTTAGATTATATTGACACAGCACCTAATAAATTATCTTTCTCCTACGAATGTATCTTTTAACATAATTATCTTTCTCCTACGAATGTATCTTTTACTGCCATCTAGTAATGTATAGCGGAACTTTTATGTTAACGTCAATAATGCTGGCATTTTAGTCTGTACTAGCACTGCTGCCACCTAGTAACGTATAGCGGAACTTTTATGTTAACGTCAATAATGCTGGCATTTTAGTAATTCTACTCGCTACAAGGTGACAGTGGCGTCGCGCACCCTCCCCCCGCACCCCGATTTCCGGCTTCACTTGATTTCATACGGAAAACGCGATACCTCCTCCTCTTTGTATTTGCTTCATGGTCTAGACTTGCGGAAAACATCCATGGGAAAATGCGGCTCATTTACTGAAATAAAGACTTTTTCTCATAGGAAAAAAAATTACTCTTACAAAATGCTACTCACTAAAAGATATTCAAAGACAAAAAACACTCACATCAAAAACAACATTGCCTTTCCCATAATCGCCATCCTTCAACTCTCCGAACGACATGTGCTTCCAGTAATCGCCCAGTATATCCACGAAGAACCTCAGGAACGCTTCGGATATCATCAGGTTCCTCGTCTTGGTGTCCTCGCTTCTGTCTTTGTGCTTGGTCGACTCCATCTGGAGCGAGGTCTTGAGGGTCTTGAAGCTGGACGTCGGCAGGATAGTGGATTCGTCGCCTTGGTAGTAAAGCACTTTCGAGGAATGAGTCAGGTCTATCAGCATACCCTGAAAAAAAAAACGTGACAATGTGGTGAAATTTGTACCGCAGGAAAATGATAAATTGAATATATAAAAAAACATCAAAACATAATAAGATGACTCAATGTCATGGCTGTATAAACGTTAAAATCCTTTTTCAAAATAGAAAAAATTAAAAAAAAAACACCAGACCTTAATTTTTATACAAACTTAACGAGTGATATTCAAAGAGAAAACAAGTTAAGACCACCGCAGTTTGGCCTCGATTCTCTTTGCGGAAAAACCTACAAATTCGATCTCCTGCTTAAGTTATCGAAAATGAGCGCCCATATTTTAATGTAAACATTTTAATGGAAGGTAACTTAAACCCAGGGCAGTATGGTCGCTCCTTTTGCCAAAAACCCGCAAATTCGATCGACAACGTAAAGTGTGAAAGTTCTATTTCAATTTTACGTAACCGAAAGGTTAATTGTTACTAAAATCTCGAGTCGAGAGAGGGGCTCTGTTTTTCTGCGTCCTTTTTTGACGAAGTTGACAACAGCGAACGAAATACTAAATAAATATTGTATGTGACATATTGTGTAGATGACAGGCAGCTCACAATACAAGTTTGACTAAAAAAGAAAAAAATAAAAGTAAAATTTAATAACGACATTATGAACTTTTTCAAAAATTATATACAAACATTATATAAGTTGTCAATAATGATTAACGTTTAAGGTCCATTACTGAAATATACATTCTATTTTTTTTCGTTATGTGGAATTAAAGACAGGTTATGTTATTTAGAGTGCAGGCGGAAAAAATCTTACTGTTTTGCATACTATGACAATACTTTGTCATGAATCTTGATAGCACTGGAAGGACACACAGGAACAAAACAATACATCACTATCTTCTTGTGTGATTTATCGTTATTTGTTGAAGAAATATTCATTTTTTTAAATTGTATCTATAGTAGTTTTATAGTTAATCTTATATCCACATATTAAGAATTCTTTTTTTCCCATGTGAATTATTGTTTGTGACTCTTCCAATTTAAATTACGAAGTATAAAAATTTCTTGTATTTTTTTACCACAACTACAAATTGGAACAAAACAATAAAATGTATAAATTAAATAAAATTTAAGGCTGTATGGTCTAAATTCTCTTTGCTATCTACCAACAAAAACATGCACAATACCGTACTAACCTCCTCAAAAGTGACACCAGACGAGTAATCCACGTTGTTCGTCTTCAGCATGCCTGCCAGCAAGGGCAAAGGAGCTTCTAGCACGTCCCTCTGAATCTCAGCTGGGATGGTCGAGATCAAGGGTTGTTGCCAAACGAAAGGATACAGGGCGCTTTGTAAAGCCTCCATACACGATGACACGACGCTGTAAGAAAGAAAGAAACGTTGTGCTTAACACCTTGTATTAGGCGCGGTCCATTTAAGCACAGATTTGCAACATTTTCAACATTTTTAGCATCATCGCTTTTCATTATCTTTTGACGCTAGCGTTCCATTTAAACAATATCTTGATTATTAGGTTAGGTTCCCTTTGTGAATAATAGCGTGGTTGAAATGTTAACATTTCTAAAAAGAAACGCAGAACATGGTTATCATTTGATGTCAGCGTGAAAAAATGGTGATGCTTAAATGGACAACCGGGAGCAAAAAAATTTCATCTGAAACTAATACCAGACACATTCCAGTTGCGTGTCTATATAAAAATAAATAATCACCTCAACTTATCGCTGATGATGACCACCTTCCTCTCCAGGAGCAGGGAGCTGAACACCTTGATGACCAGGCCAGCCCCGAAGGAGTCCAGCAGCGTCGACAGATTGTCTTCGTCCACCCGAGGATCTATCGGCCGTTTTATAGTTCGCGTCCTGTTAAAAAAGAACTGTCTGTTATGGAGCGGCCATATAATCGCAGATTCGTGTTGCGTTGTCGCGATAATACTTCACTATTAAATTGTAAAGACATATCTATTTACTAATTTAAGACAGGCGAAATAACTACCTTGCTAGAGTTATCGCGACAAACGCGACATTGTTCGTTGTGTTATGGCGATAATGTGACATAAAAACTTCATCAATCAAGAACAATTTGAGCTAATGACCAAGCTGAAATGACGCGCCTCACTACCGTTCTTGCGCACTCAAGCAAATTTAAAATGGGGACACACTAAAAATAAAAATTTCGTTGCAATTCAGTCATTTAGTTGCTGGCTAGAAAATATTAAAATACCGTAGAAAAGGATGTAATCTTGTAAAATTATTTATAAAAAAAAAGCATTTTATGCTGTTGATTTGGAAGCGATTAGACAGAGACATCCGACGTCAACCGTGACGTCATTGAGTACGGCCATATAAACTCCATGTAACTTGCCGTTTTGCTAGAAAGAGATGGAGAAAAATCTTTAATACCTTATATCTTGGTTATTTTTATAGTTATTCGAAAACTGTTTTTTTCCTTCTGTTTATTATATGAATGAGCTTCTATTAAAACAATAATTAATTTTCTTTCATCTAGCCTATTGTCTGAGCGCGACAGAGCGGATGTCTTGTTTCATACAATACAACGCGCCAGTGCTGCTCCATATAGAGAGCGATATCAGATTTATCATTCAACTATTCGACCGTACAGATTCACAGTTCACGGTACACAGGAGCGCGCTTAGAGCCTTTTTAACTCGCTCAGAGGCGTTGAACGGACTGTAGCAACCAAATCTTTTATCTCCCTCTTTCACAGAAATTTTTATTTCTCTCTTTCTATATGACATTTTAGATTATGACCCCTAATATCATCCAATCACGTAAGAGGAGTATTTCAGTAATAAGCATCAGAGCGTTTTACAGACATCAAATCCGATGGTTGTTCGGTTGTAATTCGCTCTGACACTAAGGTCTTGAACGGGCCGGTTGTTTCACCCGCGCGAGACGCTCGAAGTCATTGAACGGGGTTAGAGCGAAAAGTTGTACTTCGCGCGAAGGCTCTTAACGCGCTCCAGTCAACGCTTTCACACAGGTGAAGTGTGGTTATTAATACATGCACTCACACAACTAAATCTACTACTGCAGTAGTGGAGCGCGTCAAGTCTACAAGAAAAGGACGTCTGGCTGTCTTTGGCTGTATTTTCACTACCCGACTCTACCCGGCACGATGGCCGACACCGACAACGGTAGCAACATAAGTAGATTGTGTTACAAGGGACCAAAATAATGTATTGAGGGCGAGAACGATTGTTTGAATACAGAGCGAAGCGATTCTAAAGAAGAATCCTAAGCGTAGTGATTTCGTGGGATTCAATGTACATCGCTCGAGGTTAAATAATTTTGGTACCGCGTGGTACACTCTGCTTTTTATTCCCATCCATAGAAAAAAATAAATAGGAGATGCTTTTAGTAGTGAAGAATATTTATATTTACATAACCAAATCATAAACACAGTCTAAAAATGACTTTTTTAAAATATTTCCATGTAATTAAATTTTAAATTGGCTTTTAGATATTTTTCTCTCGATTTGTTTGGTAGTAAATTGTTTATGACAGTTTCTGCATTTGATTTTACACTGTCTGGTGTTAATATCACACTTTCACTGCCGGAACTCCTCATCTTTTATTCAATTTGTGGGAATCAAATTAAAATTGTCTGTAATATTTTGATAAAAAGTAGTAATTAAAAAATCGAAAATGAAGTTTACGCGTATTTAATTTTTTAAAGATTGCCAATGCCGCGTCGAAAGGCGCGCTTTTTTTATTACCGGCCAGGACTTTATCGAAGCGAATTGCGTTTAAACTTTATAAAATTTACACTACACAATCTCACTTACCTCTGACACTCCAAACTCAACACCACCCTCTTCGGCGTGTTATTGTTCTGAAAATCCAGAATCTTCGGCAGAACCGACGAGGATCCGAGTTCGTCGGAACATTTGACATCGCCCGAGGATTTGTCGAACTCGTTCGAGCTGTCGTGTTGGTTACTCCGCCGCATATCCGGCATAGTCTTGTACTTTCCCCTCCCCTCCATGTCCAGGGTTCTAGTGGAGTCGATGAGGGAGCTGTTCGTGAAGGAGACCGATATCTCTTCGCCGGGGCTCGGGAAGTCCATTTCGAAGAGCTGCTGGAGGACCGCGTTGATTTCTATCTCGGAGCCGCCGTGGTGGGACTCTAGCTCCTGTAGGACCTGGAAGGGAATTCGGGTAGTGAGATCATTCATCCCAACTTCCTAATATTCTTAACTAGCTTTTGCCCACGGCTTCGCTCGCGTTAAATTCGGCTTAATTAGAAGAGAATTCGGAACAGAATATTATTTTAATACGCTACTGTAGACGATATTATAGGAGAGTCTCACACAAATTTCCATCCCCTATTAGGGGCTGGGGGAAGAATTAAAAAAAATAATAAGGCAGGTATTTGTCGTTGGTAACAAAGAGTCTGTGTACAGATTTTTAGCTTCCTAACTTGAAAACTGCGAAAAGTCCCATATAAAATTTCACCCCCTCTTTTGAGGGGTTGGGTGCAGATTTCCAAAAAAATTATGCACGATTTTTTTGTTAGTCACAAATAGTCCGCATACCAATTTTTAGCTTTCTACCTTGAAAATTGCGGAATGCTCTATACAAACTTCCAACTTTTAGGGAAGTGGAGGGTTAGAAAGAGACAAAAAGTAGACCATTTAAAAAATCACGTCAATTCGTCGCTCCGTTTTGGCGTGAAAGACGGACAAACAAACAGACACACACATACACTTTCCCATTTATAATATTAGTATGAATAACGTTGAAAATTAATAAAACATCAAGCCAAGAGCCCAATCTTGGTATCATGCGTCTGGCGTCGAGCGCTCGTCGAACATAGTCGGCGCTCGATATTTATTGGTATTCGTCGAGTTTTCGATGAAATCAACTAATCATTGCGACCAAAATCAATATCATGTTGATTTTCATCGAAAACGAAACGGAAATTACCTACGAACCTAAGTTTGTGCTCTTATCAAGCTAAGGTATAAAGTACTTTCCATCTACAAAAGAAGGATTCATGGGATCAAAGGATTCTGAGCCTCAAACATTCTGCGAGAGTGAGAAAAACCATACCTTATAATAAAAACCCGGTGCCCTATATCTTCCGATGAGGCAGTAGCACAGCGGTAGACAAGTGGAAGCACCTTCAGGTAGAACTCTGCGACAGTATCTGGGGGCAAATGTGTATATTTAAATTAATACCTCTACCAACAATACTAGACTACGAGCACACCCCGGACACTCCATACAACGTTCGCATTTTCGCAAATCAATTACCTATTACTACTACTTAAGCAAATGACGTTTGTACATGCGCAAATGTTTGCGTGGAATCTAGTAGGGCTGAGTGCATGGTTATCAATTAAAATGACGGGAGAAGTGCAGCGTCTGCTTTCTCTTTTACCCGCATAGCGCCATCTCTTTTATCGGCTGGCGCTCGCTTCTACTCAGTGAACTTGGCGTATTGTGTTCTGTGACGCGAAGTCTCGACGCGCCCGAGCGGACGCGCGCGCCCTTGTTTAAGTGTCAGTGATGTCTACAATGAAGTGCGAAGTGGGGTGAGGTATTTGAAATGAGTGCGGGGAAGTGAGTGGTCGTTCTGTATGGAGTACTATTATATATTCTGTGCTACGAGTCTCATTTTCATTGGTTTCTTTCTTTCAGGTGTTATTCCGCATACGGGAAGTCCCCCGAATACCGGATAATCTAATCGTTATCCGGCGGGAGACATCTAGAACGAATGCCATAAGACCCGTATGCGAGGAACCGTTTTCATCGGTACTAACAAATGGGTGCGGGAGATATTTTGATTTTGATGAATTTCATGAGTTTCATGTTTTGACTCCCTGCATGCATGCGGTATAACGACTGAGTTAACGACCAATAATAATGAGCCTTCACTCTCTATACACCATGGAGGTATTCTCCGCTAGCCTTAGGTCCAATGAAATCCATTGGTTGATGTGAAGAACACTATATGACAGAAATCAAGGTTTCCGCATGCGGTCACATTAAAGTTCGCACGCGGCTATTCAAGGCCCCAGGCTGTTAGCACAAGAGTACTGTACGACAATGTCCCCCCAATGATCTCGTGTATCACTCGCGCACAGAAACACAACAGCTGTGTTCCAGATAAGAATCAACACTTTGCTGGTGCTGACATCAGAGGCCTAATGCTACTAATAAGTTACAGCCGAATCGAAACTGAACCGTTGCGGTCGCCCAATCGGAGCGCTTAAATTGCCATGCAACTGTTCGTTGACGTGATAATGTGGCGTTCTGATTGGTCGATCGCAACGGTTCAGTTTCGATTCGGCTGTAACTTATTAGTAGAATTGCGCCTCTGATATTAGCCTCGTTTTGAGTTTCTTATAGGAAAAGTTATTTTTTTTGTCGCGGTAATTGTTACAAATGAAACGGTAGGAACTGATTTTTCGTCCTGAATTTTGACGCTGCTAAGAAATTAAAAATAAATCCGTTAAAAAACCTTTCTGGTTCCTAAAAAAAAGAGTCCCAATGTAAAATTTGAAAGCTGTCAAAAAGTTATTATTATTGAAAGTATTAGCGTGGGTTATTGATACTAACTTTTCTTGATAAAAATGAGTAAAATGACACCCGAAACCAGCACGCAAAGTCAACACTAAAGGCTAAATGAAACGCGTTGATTTTGCAAATCCGTGCTTATTTGGAACGCGCCTAACGTAGCATTGTTTGACTGCGATGTTCTGTGGAATGAAGGTACTTCCTCAGCCGGACGAGTTCATAGAGCGATAAACGCTGTTTCTTACCCCCCTTCTCATATTATATACATATGGAGATATAGAATTCTTACCCATACGCCCTCTCTCCTCTCTCGTCCGTCAATACGAAGGAGTAACACTGAGCGGCAGCCGCATCAGCCGTCCATTCGCCGTTGGACGCAGCGCTCAACGTCTCAGGGAATATCAGGTTCTCAATATGCGGCGGCAGATTCACCTGAAAGACTTCGTTGATTGAAGACCATCTATGAACAGTTCGAGATATGTTGTGCGACTCTGAGAAATTGCCAAGTTTAGAGCAAGTATCTACATACAATTCGTTTAGTTAATTGTGAGTGAGCGAAAGGAGCAGTTGATGCGAATATTGTAGTCGACAAACTTATAATACTCTTTCGCTCATTATCTTCTTATATACATATAAAAATGAATCGCAAAATGTGTTGGTATGCGCAAACATCAGAAACTACTGGTTCGAATTGAGAAACTCGTTTACCATTAGAATGCTACATTGTCCCTGATGGTTATAGGCTATATTATAATTTTTACCGCGGGAAAATATTTCTTTCCTATGGGAAAATTCGATAACTACTGGGCCGATTTTTAAAATTCTTTCACCATTAGAAAGCTACATCCTTCGTGAGTAACATAGGCTATATTTCCCACGGGAAAAATATGACGGGAATACCACGGGAAAAATATGACGGGAAATCTATCGTAAGGCGAAACGAAGTTCGCGGGCACAGCTAGTCACCAATAAAAAAGGGTTGTGTAAAATATCTAATGCCATCTCTTTTACTTTTAACAATATACAGCTGTGCTTACATGACTTCACCACACCTTAATTGAATTGGGATGATGACTGAATTATAATTTTCACGTCTCGTCATAAAATATTTAAATACCGTAGAAAAAGATGCAATCATGTGAAATTAGAATTAAAATCGGCTTAGAAATGCGTGAGATACAAGCATTTTAAACTGTTAATTTAAGCGATTGCGATTAGACAGAGAGATCCGACATCAACCATGACGTCATTGTTTAGTACGGCCATATAAACTCCATGTAAATTGCCGTTTTGCTAGAAAGAGATAGAGAAAAATTTTTAATACCTTATATCTTGGTTATTTTTATAGTTATTCGAAAACCGATTTTTTCTATTTCCTATATGAATGAGCTTCTAATAAAGCAATATTTTTTTTTCATTCATCTAGCCTATTGTGTAAATGTGAGTGTAAATTGAGTGTATGAGCGTATATGCGAGCGAAGGAGAGGGAGAAAGAGATATCTATTCTAATACACTCATTTGCAAAAAAAACGGGCGGTTTTGATTTTCATTCATATTTAAAAAGATACAATACAAAAAAGGTTTCAATCGTTTATACACGTTACTGGCCGGTTTTAAAAATGCCGTGGTATTTAAAAAAGTACGTTCTAAATTCAAATTTTCATTTGATGCTCATTTTTACAGAAAACCCCTTTTTATCCTACATTTTTGGCGCGAAGTTCCAGAAGTTAACATCGACTTTCATAACTTTTATTCAATTTTCATCGATTAATTTCATATCCTTGACTGTCAAAGCTTTATTTATTGCTGTTTGGCTGTATCAAAAATGGTAGATAAAGTGGTAAAAGCTACCAAAATTATCGCGCTGCTTGAAGAGGGTTGCAGCCAACGCTTCGTGGCTAGGAGGCTAAATGTTAGTCGCTCGACGGTCCAAAGGACCTGGCAGTGATATCAGGAGACTGGTTCCGTCGAGAGAAGGCCTGGTTCTGGAAGAAAACCATGTACCCAACCACGGGATGATCGTTTTCTTGTGAGTCGCGCATTGAGAAATCGCAAATCTTCGTATGTGGATCTTAAGAACAACCTCCAAGAAGTAAGAAATGTGCATATTAGTCTATGGACGGTCTGGAGGAGGCTTCTCGCTGCCAATATACGCTGTCACCGCCCGGCCCGCGGCCCCAAATTACTCCGTAAGCACCGAGTTCACAGGCTTAGGTTCGCTAGAAATTGTGAATCATGGACTCAAGAAGATTGGAATAGGGTTTTGTTCTCTGATGAAGCCAGGATATCTCTGTTCGGTGAAGATCGACGTCGGCGAGTGCTAAGAAGACAAGGAGAACGCTTTGCAGAGGCATGTTTCGAAGAAATCACACCTTATGGTGGGGGCTCTGTTATGTTTTGGGCAGGAATAAATTCAATGGATCGTACAGAGTTAGTCTTCATTGAAAACGGCTCACTGACTGGGCATCGATACATAACGGAAGTTCTAATTCCTCATGCACAACCCGCATTGACCGCTCTAGGTGAAGACTCGATTTTTATGGACGACAATGCTCGCGCCCACCGATCTCGCGATGTTAAAGCGTATGTGCAAGAGGTCGGCATTCGTCGTTTGGATTGGCCAGCTCGAAGTCCCGAGCTCAATCCCATAGAGCATGTCTGGGACGTTCTGAAACGGCGTGTGAAATCAGTACAACCAGCTCCGCAGACCAACAGAGAGCTGAAGAATGTGATTACTGCGGAGTAGGAACGTATTCCGCAAGCAAGTATCCGGGATATACTCGCTAGCATGCCCAGACGAATTCAAGCTGTGATACTAAACATTTATCTGCTTTTACTTTATTAAAGAAAAACAAACAAAAAAACTTTTTTATTTTTACTTCATGAGCATATGCACTACTAGCGAACATACACTACTAGTGAGGTTTAGCATTATTTCCCATAAATTGTATCAAAATTTTATGAAATACTGATAAAAACGATTATTTTCTTATTAATTTACCAAATTGTGAGGATAAAACTGCCTATAATTATCAAACAAAGCAATATTAACATTTGAAATGGTTCATTGCTTAGGTGCCCGTTTTTTTTTGCAAATGAGTTTATTATAAAGAGCAAAGATTTGATTGTTTATTTGTTTGTATTGAATAGGCTTCGAAACTACTGAACCGATTTTGATGAAATCTGGTACAGGGATAGTTCGAGTCCAGGGGAATAACATGGGGTAATTTTCCTACGGGAAAAAAATTCCCACAGGAAAACAAAAATAATGCGGGCAAAGTCGCGAGCGGAAAGCTAGTTTTATATATATTCACCTGACTCGGAAACACGCTCTTCACATAAGCCTCCCCGGACATATAATTCAGACCAACCAATAAGCACACATTAAACAGACCCCTTTCCCTGGGCTCAAACGGCAAATCAATATCGACGCATCCCGTCTTCTCGTCTATGCTCAGCTTATCCACACTGTTGCCGTCAAAGTCATCTTTCATAGACAATATGTTGCCCGTAGAGTCGGTGAGATTGAATTTTGAGTCTGTGCTGTCCGCCATCGTGTTGTCTTTGGTCAAGTTTGTGTGAGACTCCCTGAAGCTTTTCCACGAGCGAAAAGTGTTGTATGGATTTTCGATTATTTCCGATTTGTAAGAACACACTGATGTTTGGTGTCTCGCTCTGTAACAGACAAAAATTGTAACAATTGAAATATATTACGAGTTATTTTTTCAACGACAAAGTAGACAAACAAGCACTCAAGTATCTACACATGGAACTTATGTGATTATGAAATCTGTAGCCCTACAACGACTATAGTGTACGTTGCCAACACTGAACAGTACCATAGACCAAGCAGATCTGCTTGGTCTATGACAGTACAATAGGAGAATATTACTGTGGGGACCGCGCCGTGGTCGCCAAATTCGCCACAGGAAGCATTATGTCTAATTTTTCGTATCTTTTCGTGTTTATAGTAGCCTTAACAAAACGAGTATTCATAGTAGAACATACCGTTTAGGTTCATATGGACAGCCGTGTCAAACATATAGCGTCCTACGAGTACATAGAAATAGAATTTACTTTGATTCGGTGAACGCAGTTGTCTTATCACTTAAGATCTAGTCACAGTACCGGAACGGCGCTGGCGACTTAGTACCGAGTCGCGCTCAATCAAGTATTTTTTTTCTGTAATCAGCACAAGCGCTGTAAAAAACATATGCAGCTATTGAACTTCACAGTATTCATGCTATCTCGCTGCTATTTGGGGTCATTGTTAATGAGAAACTTTTTAAAAAGCATCTAAAGTATTTTGACCACACGGTTAGCGCAGAGGTCGAGTGATCGCCTACTGCGCAACGGGTTGCGGGTTCGATTCCCGCACGGGACAGATGTTTTGTATGGCCTACAGAAGTTTGTTCCGGTCTGGGCGTATGTGCATGTGATATACTATGTTTGTAACCGCACCCACGATACAGGAGAAAATCCCAGTGTGGGGCGACGATTTAAAAAAAAAAAGGTCTATGCAGAATAATGCATGAACAATAATGTTTAATCTAGGTTTAAACTTTTAAAACTTTTGGATACACCTAATTAAGTACCGATAACTTTTAGGCAGGCTTACGGTGGAAGATGCCGACAAGAACTCCTTGTCGACTGTTTGCAGCACCTCTATGTAGAACAAATGCTGGTAAACGTTCTCCTCTACATAGGCTTGTGCACACCTACAACGAGTTGTTTCACTCAGTCGACATAATGGCCACTAGACCAAGTGTATACAAGAAGTTAATTCTAGATAACATGTGTAATACATAGAATTGTAATCTTATACTTTTAAGTAGGAAGTTTAATATTTTACCCTGATTTTTATAACTTTAAATTTATTTATCCACTCTCAATTGTACTTAAGCTATTAATACGTGGTAAACGATGCTGGTTGCAAAGTTAATAATGTAATATAAGTTAATAGTATATAAGTTATATGTACTTTGTTTACTGTTTGTTTTCCCAAATAAAGTGAAAAAAAAAAGAAAGTTCTAGTTGTGTAAGTAGATTTGTAAGTGCAAAAACATTGCATCGGCGTAAACAGAGGCACAATCGCTGTAATTAAGTCTAATTCATTTCACCTCACAGCCATACAGCGCTGCATCGTGACGTGGTGTAGCTATTTTCTAATGCTACGGCTCCACCTGCGGTAATGTTACTATTAACGCCTGCCAAAAATACTGGCAGTTTTTCTTTATTTATAACGAAGTTAGAAAACAAGCAGGCTGCCCACCTGACGATGGCTATAGTCGCCTATAGCACACATGGTTTCTGTAAGACCAGCGAGCCTACAATGCCTACATGGACGCTAGTGTACACACGCCTGCACATGAGACTAAACATTTCTGTTGCAAAAATGTCCTTATTACAACGACATAAGGGTTTAGTACATATTGGACCTATTCGCGAAATGACCTGCAGTCGTATTAAGACTTATTCGCGGAATCCCTCATTCTAAATATGCCCTATTCGTAAAATACCCTATTATAAGATGCCACAGGGTTTACCTTGACGTTCCTAACTTGTGGCATAAGTCAAGGTACCCAGCAATTTCCTTGCCTGTCTTACCCATCAAACCGGAATGCAGCAATGAAAGCACTGCTACTTGGCGGCAAAAATAAGAAGATGGAGGTACCCACGCAGACGACACTGACACAGAGTCTGCCACACGCTAAGCTGTTGCCCATAAATGCCTACTTTCGATTTAATACGCTTAACAGCTAAGCATATTAAATCGAAAGTAGGCATGTAATAAAAATACAAAGAATAGTCATAAAACATTTTTTTGTAAATCAACAACCTTAAAATATTATTTCGGTATTCCGTTACACCCGGTATATGTATATTTATTATAATATTTATGTAAATTTATAATTTATTTGTATGTACATTATAGTGTTTATTTGTATTTATGTCTATCATAGTTTGTTTATGTGTATTCTAAATACTTTTAAGTTACCTATCTAAATTTATTTTTACATCTACCTCGTGACTCTCAGAATCATCCTAAGGTCGTCTGGCAGAAAATGCCTATGGCATTAAGTCCGCCTTGTACACAATTGTACTAAAGAATAAATAAACCCACGTATTGCTCCCATCATCACTATAGTTTTTGTCTTCTAGACCATGGTTGTAGAACTAATAGTTGCCGAGATATTCAAGGTTAAAGTAAAAAAAAAATTTCGAAATTTTTGTACAACACTGTTCGAAATATATTTTGATAATTTTCGTCCAAAGAAACATCCACAAAAAAATCAGTATTTCTTAACAAAATTTATGACTGAAAAGGAATCTCTTGCGCGGGAAACTCGTCTTGCTTTACACGCACTCACACTGCCCCCGTAGCACGTTCATCAAAACACGATATGATAAAGCGATTTATCGCTGTGAACTGTCAAAATACGACGAAACCCTATTGTATTTTGAGAGTTCGCCGCGATAAACCGCTTTATCATATCGTGTTTTGGTGGACGTGCTAGGGGGGCTGACTCACTAATACCGACGCGATATCCGGACGCGCAAGCCATATGCGCGGGCACGCGTTACATTGAATACTATTTATTATTGTTGTTGTTTTTAATTAATAGATTTTTCGTTATATTGCTTTATTTAATGGTCTGAATGCGTAGAAGCGGGTTTCGGTATACGTCTTTTTACACCATGTATAATATAAAACATATAAATATCACCTACTCAACTATAACCTAAGTCTTACCATAACAGCATCGTTAGCAGCATTGTTGCGTTACGAAAGTTATACAAACAGTAGAAAAAGGAAAAATACTAAAACTTGTGGCGAAGAACATTGCAAACTCAAACACCACAAACGTATTTATAATCGAACTTTATCCCGAATTACGTCATATGTCTAAGGAAGAACTGGGAAGACTGCTCCGGGGCATGGGGTCACAGGCGCGACCTACCGACATGCTGATAAGAATAGAAAAAAAGGCCGATAAACTATGCAACATATGAAAACTAACCATAGCACAGAAAGAACCTACTATAACTGGAGATCACACATTAACAAATAATAACAATGTTAGTTTGACACTAATTAACCAAAGGGAAAACAAATTATCGGTCGCTGCATGTAGTTCATTTTGATATTACAAGTTAGTCATGCGTTAAATACAATATTATTGCCACTAATCAATTATTTTGAGTACGATTTCTAAAGTTGAACACCGTTGGTTGTGGTCAAGCAAGACCCTGATGGTTGTGCAAAAATGTAAAACACGTCTTCTCGAGCTTCGAGACATGTCAAGCACCAGATCTTGTCTTAGTTATATTAACTGTCCCATCGGAATGCGGGTGAGGCAACTAAAGAATAAATGCAAATGTGTGCGCGATACTAAGTCATCAGCGCGGGTATATCTTTCATAACAATTTCTTTCGCAATACAGCGATTTTTTTTCATTTGCTTTGTTTAGGTTTGATGCGAAGACAGGCAGTGAAATTTCTCGGTGCTGAGTCGACTAGACAGTAGACACCTTATATCACAAGTTGGCGGCGTACACTGTCGTTTTTTGTAGGGTTTGCAACAACCTTATAGTCTGCTGGTTTGCCAACTATTTTGTTTATATAAAATATCTGTAGCGTAGATGGTTGTTGAGCGCCGTGACCGGAAATCGGTTGAAAGCACTGACTTTTGTTCATATCTTACCTAGTAGCTCTTCTGATGTTGGCCTGGTCCAAGTATGCAACCTTGGATGACACTCGGCGCACGTAGTTCTTCCTCTTCTCCGTTAGACTCCTTGTTAACTTCACCGAGTCTATAAGCAAAATATTGTATTATATAGTATCTAATAACACCATTAACAAAGTCGGATATGGTTTGGTTAAGCCTTTTTTTTGTAAGTGCAATCTAAAGCCTTTTCAAATTCAAGCCTACTGTTTATCGCTAATCGCACGATATTGTAGGTGTGACATAGAATTATTCTAAAATACGTCCGCTTTCAAAATATAATGCCAAAGTTATGTTAAATGCGTGGTTCTGTTAACGTTAACCCTAATTTTACAGGTCAATTTGCTTCGATAACACTCCCTTAAGACATACAAATAAAACACAATGTTTTATCAAGAATCCGTAGTGCATTTGTGGATAAAAAGATCCTCAAAGCATAAAACATGTACGATTATTTCTAACGTAAAAATCACATTTAGACGTAGAACAGAATTTCAAAGTCACCGAGAATTCAATGTCTCACACCACCCGCATAGCCACACTGCTAGCATTCCTTCACTGAGTTCTGGTGACGTTACATACTCGTACACACAGGAAAACAGTTCTCGTCCAGATTTCAATGGAGGGTTCAGAAGTTCTCCGCATCGAATATAACAAAGGGTTTGATACGTTTACATTTTAATACGAGATAAGAATGCTGTATCAAGAAATCAGGCAGTGAAACTTACACATATTATTCTATATCACTAAACCTATTCCGACCTACGTCAACGGTCGCGCCTCTGACGCGAATAATTCATTATCTTCACAACCACAACCGATTCTCATGCCACCGAGAACTAACAGAGAACCAAATTCAACCTTGTGCCCCGGAGTAGGTACGGCCAAGCGACAACTGTTATCCTTCATCCTCCTATTAAGATAAAAATGTTCGAAGTTTTGAGAACGTCAAGTCCCGTCCACGCCATTTTTTGTGTACACTCGAAAACAAAATAATCGATACAGACAAAGTTACAAAAATAATTTATATGTAAAAGCCTGTATATTGGTAAATCTAAGTTTTTACCGGTAAATCCTAGGATTTACCAACATGAGTTGGTAAATGTCCGAATTTCTAAAGAATTGTCAATTTTTCGGGCTTTTACCAATAGAGATTGGTACATGCTACGTTTTACCAGGGACGGTTGGTAAATGTTGGTTTTGGGAATTACTTAACAGTTTAACTGTGTGTGGTCACAATATCTAACCTAACCTACAGTTTTCATTTTGATGCTATAAATTTTTTTTTGAAGAATTCACTATTCTGACCCGGGCGAGAAAAAATGGCGACGAGGTAGATTTTACTTAATGCTCCGCTCGCAAAAATCAGTAATTTTTGGGAGCGGAGCATGAAAGATGCAGTTTCATGTGACACTATGTCAAACCTAACCTACAGTTTTCAGCTTTAGCCTATGTATTATTACCATATTTTGAACATTTACCGCGTCTTGGTGGTAGGTTCTAAGATTTACCGAGCATATTATGGTAAAAGTACGAAATGGACAATGAACTTACAACAGTTCGGAGTTTTACCAATAACAGTTGTTAAGTCTTAAGATTTACCATAGTTCGGGCTTTTACAGTAACATATACATTGATAAGATTAATATTATTAAGGTAGAATTGGTAGAGTAGGTATTTTTGTAACTTTGACCGTATTGACCTTTTTGTACTTGAGTGTACCATAAATTAGTTAGAATTGTTTTAGACAATTTACACAATGCAACTTTTTACAGCGATATAGTCGCAAATGCGATAAAGTAGCTAAAGGTGAATTTCGCTAATAAACCACCGTTGCACCGAAATTGAAGCGTTGCTTTCAACCAATCAGAACGCTACTATCACGTGATCAAACATTTGTAAATAAATCTATTCACTCCGATTGGTCGATCGCAACGGTTCAGTTTCGGTTCAGTTGTAATTTACTAGTAGAATTGGACCTCGACCATCTAGCTGCAGCGATACCAGTCATCACGATGAAAATGCGATGATACATTCGCAATGCAAACGCGATACGGTCGCGATAGCGCGTTTGCATCAATACAAACGCGCGTGTGTATCGATACAAGTTACTTTTTTTATTCACAGGGCAACTTTTGTCCTGCATTTCACCTGATGGTAGGTAAGTGACGATAAGCTGGTGAAAATGCGATGATACATTCGCAATGCAATCGCGATACCGTCGCGATGCAAACGCGCGTGTGTGTGTGACGATGACGATACACCATTTCTGTGACGGCATTTCGACCAATAAATAATCAATTCTTCATCGAAAACTCATTATTAAAACGTGTTTACACGTAATGTCATTCAACCCAAAATTTTAATGTAAGTACATGAAAATGTTGGGTTGAATGACATTACTTGTAAACACATTTTAATAATGAGTTTTCGATAAAAATTTATTACTTATTAGTTATTTTGAAACACCGTGTAAGTATATAAAAGCGAAAGTTCACTCATATAGAAATCTCGAAAATCGCTTGACGTACAAAGATGAAATTTCGCAGGGTTTATAGTTAGTAGACGTCCACTAAGTACGGATTTTGCAACAAGGCCGGATTAAATAGGTCTAAGAGCTCTCGCAAGTTTATATAAAAGTCCTTCATTTTTCTGATACAATCTTAAAATTTGGCAAAGAGGTAGTTAGTAGACGTTCGCTAAGAAAGGATTTGCGACAGGGCCGGATTAAGGTGGTCTAAGGGCTCTCACTAGTTTGTATAAAAGTACTTAATTTTTGTGCTAGAAACTTTTAATTTGGCAGGGAGGTAGTTAATAGTTAGTAAACGTTCGCTAAGAACAGATATTGCGACGGGGCCGGATTACGGAGGTCTAAGGGCTCTCACAAGTTTGTACGAAAATGCTTCATTTTTGGGTTGCAAACTTAAAATTTGGCAGCGAGTCAGTAAATAGTGAGTAAACGTTCGCTAAGGATTTTGCGACAGGGCTGAATTAAGGAGGACTTCCAGCCTCCCGAACAAACCGGATTCGGAAAAGGTTATAGTATGTACAATAGACCACACCCATACGCTGATGCAGGATGTATAAACTATCACCCTGCGAAATTTCATCTTTGTACGTCAAGTGGTTTTCAAGATTTCTATATGAGTGACCTTACGCTTGAATGTGTTTATCTATACACAGTTATTTTTTTATCGTCCTGGAAAATTTTAGGGACGCTTCAGGACACATCCATTATTATATAAAAAATAAAAAAAATGAAATAAAAAATTTAAAAAAAAAAAATCTCTAAAAATGCTGCTCTCAACTAGTGCAGCATGTTTTGGATATTTTAGAAAATTAATATAAAATTAAGTAAGCGAGTTATTTTTTTTATTCATATTTAAATTATTCTAATACCATGTCGTGAAGCGTCCCTTAAATTTTCCAGGGTGATAAAAAAATAACTGTGTATACGGGGTTAATTTTGAGGTACCGGCAACCTCGCAGGATTAGATAGTTAACTACGTTTGTTTTATGAGTTTTAAGATAACTCAATACATTGAACAAAAATCAATTTCAAGTTTTTATGCACTGTCGTGACATTGATATGTCTATGTATACAAATAAACATATTCCATACTAGTAAAATTTAGAGGCTGATCTTCTAATGCCGTCACAGAAATGGTGTCAGCGACTTCCTCACAGCGATATCGTTACACACACATTCTTTTTTATTTTACTTGAATAGAGTCCCAGGTCGCAAACGTCAATAGGCTTCGATAACCGCTTATCATTAGATAGACCGTACTTTCGATGGGAGGGACGGAAAATACAGTAAGTTGCTTAGACAGACTACTTTATGAGGTTCATTTTAATCGTGTTTATGAGATTATTGTAATGGGAATCTTACATTGTGTGGATACCCTTAGTTGTCATGTCCACTACAATAAACCACGATGATAATAAATCATAATGTTTATGCCGCAAACTTTTCAATACACCCTGGATGGATTGGAAAGTTTGCATTATAAACATTATTAAAGAACTTTTTTTAAGCCTAGTTTGGTTAATTTATGTTTTGTCCTTTGGGAATAGAACTAAAGTTGAATTGAGCAGTTTCGTACACTTCTAAAAACGTTATATTTTAATAAGTTTTTTATATGTTTATTTCATAAATGTGTGTCTCGTACGCAGCAATAATTTAATTAATTAGTAGTGGAAACTTTATAATGCTAATATATAAATTAGTTTAACACTATCTTATGTATAATTTTAAGCTGTATGTTTCCCAAATAAATAAAATAAAAAATAAAATAACATTAAATGGAACGATACGAAGCATAGATCATGCTTCGTGGTAAACAGTCCAGACCAGGCAAGGAGGTGTGGAAATAAATGGAATCCACAATTTTAAATGCGCACATTATAGTATAACGATTAAACCAAAAGTTTTTGGTAAACATCTGTGGGCGCGAATATACATACAGGCTTTATTCCGTTTGTCGTCATGTAGCGTCGGTGGCGCTGTGGACTCGGCACTTGCCTTCCAATCGGGAGATCCGGGGTTCGAGACCGCCATGTACCAATGTGTCTTTCGAATTTCATATGTACATTTGTCTGGCGCTCCTACGGTGACGGAAAGCATCGTGAGGCAACCTGCATACATCTACGAAGAAATTCAAAGGTCGACCAATCCGCACTGGGCCAGCGTGGTTGACTAAGGCCTAAACATCCGAACTTTAGGATAGGCTTTAGCCCCACGGTGGGGACGTATTTGAGCTGTTATGTGATGACGATGATTCCGTTTGTCCTACCTTCAGTAGTGTTGGAGTCCGATAGGTCAGTGGGAAAGCTGCCCGGCCTCCTGTCCTCCATGATGCACGCCGCTGTCACCGTGTCGTAGATCTCGTTCATTAGCCGGTTCAACTGCAAACAAAAAACAAAAGCCTGTCAGGTGAGGGCACCAGAATCCATTAGGGGACGCGGTTAGTACTTTTGGCAGAGTGAAGTTTTGGTGCAACTGTAAAAAAGAGCAATGTTATGTTGCGTTCCTTTTTTTTTTTGGGGGGGGGTAAAATGTATTTCTGCACTTCTCCGCATCGGAGTACAAATCGGCGCAGTGGTGTGTGAGACTCGCCGGACTAGCCAGGAATACCTCTTGTGTTCCGTCCCCACCGATGGATCGTGGTTTTGGTAACAGCTAGCCTTTGTCTTCGAAGACCCCACGTTTCCGGACCCACCGTCATGTGATCTCGATTTTCGGTTCTCTGGTTGTGTTCCTGGGATCCTATTTTTAGGGTTCTGTACTTCCAAAGGAAAAACGGGACCACTTCGTTCTATCGCGATCGCTTTTCTCAATAACGCGTAAATACTAAATATCAAACTGAAACGGGTCTACGGTCTTTTTCAGCAGTGAAAAATCAAACCTGTTCCCGTTGACCTAGAATCATGAAATTTGGCAAGAAGCAATGTTTGACAGCTTACATTTAAAGGAAAATATCTAAAAATCTTCAATATGTAGTTTTAGGAATTTCTATACTTTAATAAGTTTGTACGGAGCCCTTGGTGCTGGAGTCCAGCTCGCACATGATCGTTCGTCGCCGTCGGGGGGTTATTGTATAAGAAAAATCTAACATGCATGATCGCCTTTAATTCGACATCGACAGCCATTGCGCCGTCAACACAAGACTCAGCGCCGACATCCTTTTATAAAGCAGTAATGAATGTACTGCGATTGTCAAAATTGAAGGCGATCGCGATATATTTGAGACACACAATCAAGGGGCAGGTTCTGCAGGGGCTAAAGCATTTACTACAAATTTATAAAATTATGTTCATCCTTTTAGTCGTTTTTTTTTGGAGTGAGGAAACTTTTGGCCTTCATCACACCGGATAGGGATTGATAACAAGACCAGTGGAAGCGAGCATAAAAACAACAATGTTAAATATAGTTTATTTATTATGGCAGGATACCAGCTGATGATTATGCACTATATACCTATTTGCAACGATTTTAGAAAACGTACGAGATGTTGACACATAAATTAAATTATAATAATATGTAGTTCCTCGACTATCTATCTATGTATCTTTAATTTTAATCTAAATAAAAAACAAATCTTTGTACGTGAACAATGATACGGCATTCCTATCCCTAAAAGAGTACGAAACTTTGCTTTGAATATTTTTGCGGAAAGATATTGGGTATTATTATGTTCAGTAGACCCTAAAAACATCTTTCCTAATTTTGTCATTCACAGTTGCAATTATAGTTTCTTCATAGTTTTGTCACAGTAATGTGAGATTATTACAATCTACTGTTGTAATCTAAACTTCCTAATATTATAAAGCTGAAGAGTTTGTTTGTTTGAACGCGCTAATCTCAGGAACTACTGGTTCGAATTGAAAAAATATTTTTGTGTCGGATAGTCCATTTATCGAGGAAGGCTTTAGGGTATATAACATCACGATTTTGTTATTTTCGAACATCCACGCGAACAAAGTCGCGGGCACAGCTATAATCTCATATTATTGTACCTAACGTTGATAACATTGCTAATCAGGTCAGGCTGTTGGTCAGGGTGGTCCTAGTTACCTGCAGTTCAGAGCTTACCTTAGCCTTTAACCTTTTTTAAGAGCATGAATCTCAAGTTTTATAAAAATCGTTGCTAATTTAAAGAATTTTCCATACAAACTTGCAACCCCTATTTCATCCCTTTAGGGTAAACATTTTTAAAATACCTTCTTAGTGTGCGTCCGCATTTTGAATTAAAACAACTGTCCGAATGTTACGTTTCTATCATTAGCGGTTACGGCTGTGCGTATGTCTATAGATGGGTGGGAACATCTCCTTTTTTATATGTAAAATGATAAATTATTAATTGTGAACCCAACCAATGCAACACTTTAGAGTGAGTACTGTTTACAACGTCAGTATTTTCGTTTCCTCTGGTAATTTTTTCCACTACGGAAATGATCCAATCGAAAACGCACGGCGCGTTTACTAACTAACCGTAAACTTTCCAAACAAAATATTGATAAATGAATGAAAATGAAAGGAAAAAATTTCGATTAAGACGTGATTTAACCCTATGAACTTTGGTTTAAAGTACAAAAGGGGAGCAATAAAGTTCATAATATTTCGCAAGTGCTCAGTGGCCTAATTTGTCAAAGCGTCAACATGGTAGGTATGTTGAAGACGCGGACTCAAATCACCCCTTCCCCCCCTCTCCCCAAGTCAAAATTTTTTCTTATAGCAATTTATTCATTTTTTAAAATATTTGCATTTTTAAAGAAAATGCAAAGTCGCAATAAACACAATATTGATAGTGTGCTGTTTCTGTTGCGTTAATTCTTCGATGGAACTTGTATTCAAAATTAGTCTAATTTTCAAAGTGAAAATGAAAAAAAAAAAACAATTCAAAAGTGAGACAATCGTTGTACATACTTACATTTATTTGAATGTAATGTCTTGTGAAATAAATTTCATTTTGAAATCTCAAATTACACAACACATTTACACATTTAAATTCAAAGTAACCAGTATGCTAAAAGGGCAATTTCATATTTCTCCATTATTATAATAAGTACATATTCCGCCGCCGGATCTGTCCATATGCGCTGTCTCATTTTTTTTTGTTATTCAAACACCTTTTTTTGTTATCACAAAATTTTAATGTTTCCGTGAAAACAATCGTGTAATGATTGATGATACGTTGCCTTATCGATCGAGCGAAGATTGAGTTTAATTTCTTCGTACACACTACGAAATCGCTTCCTATGCGTATGTACTAGAACGACGCCTAAATTACTGTTATCCATAAATCGGCGGAAGTATAACGATGCTTGTTAGAGATGTCGCAAAATATCCCCTTTAGCCATATTCGTAACTGTTTGTTTGATAATTGGTTACTTAAAAAGAAAATTTTTCACCGTTTCGTAACTAGTTATTAAGGGAGAAGATATTTCTGCACTCATAAACAATACTTTGTTATATACAAACGTTATAATAGCTAGCTTATAATAGGATCTCACAGTAACAACAATAGTAATACTTATGATATATATAAACCAAGCAGTCAAGAAAACTACGCGCTAGTGAACAAAAAAAAAATAAAACGATGAAAACAAGACGTTACGTCAAGGCGTACCTCCCAAAAATGTACTAACTGTGAACGAGATAGCGTTATCATAGAATTGTTAGTAAACAAAGAAACAGCTGGCGCAGACCTATGATTAAAAGCAGTAACGAACATTTTCTTCACTGTCGAACATATCGGGGTCAAACGCTATACTGATATCGATTAAGTCAATAATAAAATCACAAAAACACGCTACAGTCACAGGTAATGCCATTTCAACGCGTCACGTGAAATGCTACCAAGACACTCATGTCATAATCGAAGCCTTAGGCCTCGTTTACGGAGACATGGGCGTTGCGCGGCGCGTCCCGCACAGAATTCAAACATATGGCGTTGTATGAGTGCGTTTACGGAGAAGCGATTTTACACGCCTTTGCTTGAAATAGCGCGTTTTTTACGGCCGAGCCCGCGGATGGCACCGCCGCGTCCGTCGGTGTTCCCGTCTCGTATCTCTATGAACAACATCGTATATTGCCATATGTTTGTGTTTACGCGTGCGATTATGAGTGCCGCTTCACGCGCTGCCCCACCGTAAACAGAAAAAACGTCTGACGCGCCGCAAGACGCCACGCCACACGCGACGCGCGACGCCCCGCGTCTCCGTAAACGAGGCCTAAGAGGCGTTTGAATGATTAGCACATTCTAGCCAAAAAAATGGAATATTTAAGCAAGTACCAAACATAGTAATGATTTTTAAAATATGGAAGAGTACTCTTAAAATATTTAAAAAATATTTTTTTTAATATTTTAGAGTACTCTTTTACCTACTCGACTTTTTGTTTGGAGTGACACAAGGTATCCTCTTAGTACCTACTATTAACGCAGTCGGATATTCTAAGGATATATCTATTCATTTATAAATACATATTAATTAATATGACAAGAACTCTTGATTGATCATTTCAATGCAAGTTATTGTTGATTACTATTTAATTACTCTTACTGGCCATTAGTGAACAAAATTAAATAGTTAAATTACCTACCTACACATTAAATTTCATTAACATTCAATATTGATTACTAAATAAATAAGTAAAAATGTGTCTTTAATTTAATATACACGTTAAAGAAACAAAAAAGGTTATATTTGCTAATTTTTTTTTGAAATTGACAAAAAAATAACGAAAGGGGTCATTTTCATTTACAAATGTTGAACTGTTACTGCATCATATTTTTATTCTATGATTAGTAGCAGTATAAAAATACGTTCATCAGGTGTTAAAATGTGTAGTTTATCGGTGCATGCATATTTAAACACATAAATAGACAAAAATATAGATATTTAAAAAAATGATAACGAAAATCACGCGCCGTGGTATATTATCCCGGTTTTGTAAACATTTAGGTTTATCATTTGAAAATTGGTTCACTTTTGGTCTTACTTTTGGTACTTTTGTTCCATTGCTCAAAAAAATGTAAGTTGCATTAATCTAATAATTTCATTATTTTAAATATATTTATAAAATACAATCAGGTTCTAGACAATCTTGTTATTACTTTCTGTAATCACAAACGTGGCCGCACTTGTTTTGTTAATAATTGTGGTGGGATTCTATTTTTCATTATTGGCAACTTTTTTCCTAGACGTCAAACTGCAGCTAAAGTGCGTTTCATCAAATAGTTCCTATGCCGTCATGTTGGCATCCCTGTCTATCAACAGTGTGAACACGCTAAGACGTATCTCTGGGATTTTCAAGGTTTTATTCGGATTTCATAGGAAAATCATGCCTAAAACGTTAAAAAGTGGTGAGAGAGTGATGGTGTCGAAAGTGAAGGACTTTTGTGAAAGGGAGAAACGTAACGAAGCACCACTTATTCCATTAAGATGTGTACAAGCTCGGGTTGCCGCCATTACAGGTTAGTAAAATAGGGTTACCAGCATTCGTTTGATTTTACATAAACTAAATTAACATTTTTATATATATTTTTTTAGTTGGACAATCGCTACCAGTTATCAATGGTTGGCTAGGAATGTAAAAAAAATAAAGGGTTTATTTAAAATGATCGATGTTAAAAAAAGACTGTAACAACAAACCAACTGTATCAGTGAATGAATAGTTATTAATTTGTATTTAATTATGTTTTAGGAATATCTGAAAAAACTGTATCGAAGGTGAGGTTGCACCAAAGAAGGTGAGGTTGCAGCTTCAACATCGAAAAAAATTTCTACACCGCGCAAAAGTGGTCCTCGACGAAAAATTCACGAATTCGATGACTTCGATCGATGTGCTATAAGGCATAAGATCCATGAGTTTTATGCCGTAAGAAAGGAATTGCCTACATTGACGAAATTACTACATGAAATGCGTAATGAGATAGACTTTAAAGGAAGCCGCAACACTTTGTGGAGAGTAATAAAAGAAATGGGGTTTCATTTCAAAAAATGCAAATCCAAAAGAAAGGTTTTAATGGAGAGATACGACATCGTTGCTTGGCGTTATCGATACCTAGAAGAAATGAGAAACAATCGCCTTCGAACTTAGCGGCCAGTTGTGTATTTAGACGAGACATACATACACGCTACATATGGTGCTGGGAAATGCTGGCAAAGCGAAACGAAGAAGGCGTTTTATCCTCAGATTCAAAAGGACCACGGTGGATAATCGTTCACGCAGGTGGCGCCATGGGCTTTGTACCCAATGCTCAGCTAATTTTTAGATCAATGTCGAAATCAGCTGATTATCATGATGAGATCATCATCATCATCACAGCTCCTAAACGTCCCCACCGAGGGGCTCGAGCCTACCCTATGTTAGGGTGATTAGGCCTTAGTCAACCACGCTGGCCCAGTGCGGATTGGTCGACTTCACATACACCATTGAATTTCTTCGCAGATGTATGCAGGTTGCCTCACGATGTTTTCCTTCACCGTAGGAGCGTCAGACAAATGTACATATGAAATTCGAAACGAAAAACAAATTGGTACATGGCGGGTCTCGAACCCCGACCTCCCGAATGATGAGATGAATAAGGTAAATTTTAATAAGTGGCTTAAGGAAAAATTAATACCGAATCTCCCTCCACAGTCAATAGTTGTCATGGATAATGCCTCCTACCATACTGTGCAGATTGATAAGGCACCCACAATGTTAAGCACTAAGTCAGGAATGCAGTCCTTATTTACCGAATATGATAAAAGCACAGCTGTATGAAATTATAAAAGAACACAAACAGCCACCTGTATATGAAGCAGATGTGATGTTGGAAGATAATGGGCATAAAGTGGTAAGGCTTCCACCTTATCACTGTGATTTAAACCCCATTGAGCTTATATGGAGTGTATTAAAAAAGCGAATAGCAGAAAAAACGTGGGCCAAGAAGCTAATAAAATAGTACAAATTACTGAAGAAGCATTTGCGACAATTACGGAAGAAGAATGGAAGAAAGAATGTGAACACGTAATAAAAATTGAAGAAAAATATTACGCTGATGGCACAGTTATCGATAACGAAATGGATAAGTTTATAGTAGAAGTAGGCGTTAATAGTGATACTTCTGATGACAGCGAAGATGAGGAAGAAATGTCAGCTATAGATATGTTAGATGAACATAATTATTGTAGAAAGTCATTATTAAAATAAATTTTCGAACTTTTTACTTATTTTTTCTACTTTTTCTAGTTCCTCCCTATGTACTCTTTCTTATATTATCTGCATACGTAGAGATATAAATAACTCGAATTTCCTAATTTCGGGAAAAGGCGACATACTGTTCTTTTCTTTTGTTGTTCTGCTCATATTTCAAAAATAATATATTATTTTAATCTTTTATGATCATTACTAACATTAGGGCTATTAATATTGGGATTTAAGCCATTTGATATCTACAATTTTTCAAATAGAAATAAGTTCGGAAATAAATAACCTATAGTACGTAATCTCCCTGAGGTTAAGGTAGCACAGGAAAGGTAATATGGCAACACTTATTTCCATTACTACCAACATAACGGCATAGGACTTATTTGATGAAACGCACTTGACTGTCGAGATAAGCAACAAAACAGAAAGGAAAGAAAAAATATTTTCTGTTTGTGATGATGCATCAACGACGTGCTTATGATTAAAAAAACATATTATAAAGTGTCTGATTATATGACGGACAAAAAAGCTTGAAATTGAACTCCCATTTGTAATATTTAATAATGTACTGCGTTGTTTCAAAGAAACGTTCAGCGATAGCAATTTCTAAGCTTATTTCACGCACTTCTCTCAGAGATAGATTTAAAAAGATAGTTTTATTATCCAAATAATCATAAATAATATAATATATTTATGATTTATTTCGATAATAAAACTATTTGGACATGTGGTCAACTCTACACTTTCCTTTGTTTGATATGTTAATAAAGTCTTTATCTTATACCGGGTGTAACTGAACGCCCCAATAACATTTAAGGGGCATATAACTTAGATACTAAATGGACCTTCGGTGCTTGTCTGAGACCTGGAACCCCAATACTTTCAGAGTTATTTGATTTTAAACTGAAAGTAAAAACTTTCAAGTGACAACCATAATTCCTCCTACGCTTACGTGGGGGCTGTCGGCACTTAATACCAAAAAATAATTAATTTAGTTTGTATGACGTGAGCGTAGTATTCCTCGTACGCTTACGTAGGGTTGTCGGCACTTAATACCAAAAAATAACTTATTTAGTTTGTATGAGAAGAAAAAGTTGGTTTGTTAGCCCTAATATTTTTCCTACAGAATCTCTACTTCTAATGGATACATACTTTTAAATGTTATTGGGGTGTTCAGTTACACCCTGTATAATGTGAATTGACACATCTAATCTTGTAATGGAAGTTGAGCTCAAACTTTGCTTTGAGGTCAGCTTCCAATTGACGACTCTTTAATAACACAGGGAGAAAAAAATAGCCCTTGCTGGTTCTTTCCAGAACAAGGTCTCCCGCCGTAGACTTGTGAACCAATGGCGTAGCTGCTTTGACGTGCAAAAGTGATTGTTACAATCCTATTTGAATAAAAGATATTGAATTTGAATTGGAATATAAACATATTGGTGTTTTGTAATAACCTATTCGTTTGTTCAGAAGTTAGGCAAACTAGTCAAAATACCTCTCACCAATTATGAGGCTGAATGATTATATTTTACGCGGCATGTTTCAAAAATATCACAAACGTGGACATCCAAAACGTGGCTATTTTGGCCACGTCTGTAATACGATGACCACGTTTGCGATTCTTTGAGTATTAGGGATTAGATATTTGTTTTTATTATAGATTACCAAATAAGATGAAACCTGAAGAGCGAAAAAGAAGAAAAGGGGACGCTGAACGAAGACAGAGAGAAATAATAACGGCTGACAAAGTGAAATATGAATTGCATAAAGAAAAATTATAATTATAATTATATATTTTTTTATTATTTCTGTTACTATGAGATAAGTATTTCTTAAAAAGGAATGAAAAGGTAGATTGGTATTTTTTTAAAATTAAAAGTTAAAAATCAAACATTTGTTTTATTCAAAATATCACAGACATGGCGAAATGTCACATTTCGTAGAAAGTATACACTTCCAAGCTTTACTATTTAAATCACCCTTCTCTATATTGACCCCTTAATAGATATAAAATGTGCAACAAACAAATAAAAAAGTGTACAAAACACCTAAAATGAAAACGACCCAAAAAATCTTTAACTAAAACTAAATCTCTTTACTTTAAGGTTTAATAACATGCCAAGGTATTTGGCCAAATAAAATAAAATTACCTTTCTCCATGTTGTACGATTAAAAACAACTCCGCCCAATTCACCTATTGTCACGAAACTATTTATATCCAATTAAAGGGAAAAACAAGTCACTTATTCTGGCAATATGGACCACTATAGCGGTAAGTATGCACTATTTTCCAAGGAAACTATCACAACAAAGACTATTTGAAATATTTTCCGAAGGGATTCTTCGGATTTATCAATATGCACTTCTTTTCAAAACAGTTACTAAGAGATATGCACTAGTTTCTAAGGAAACTTATGTAAATTGTAGTCAGGAAAACTCTTGACACAGACACGCGTCCTATGCATAGGAATGATCTAATTCGTTTAATCACAACATGTAGTTTCTTGTAGATATGAATTTACGACTGATAGGTTCCAGATTATGCGAGAAAGAACCAACCGAGAAATTTAATATTTTTATCAAGGATTACCATTGGATTTTAAATGATAGTAAGAGTAGACAATAATGTTTTTGTTTTGCTGTATTTAAGCGACCTAAAGCAACCACAACATGCAATATTAATTTATTACAAATGAGGATTTGCTACTTTTTGGGATCAGAATTTGAGATTTGGAACAAGTGTTCGATTTTTAGATTTTCGTTCACTCGTTCATTAGTTCTTTTATGGAATTCATAGTTCGCTGTTAAAGTTTGTCAAAATCTACGAGTAAATACGGTAGCCAGCTTATTTAGTTGAATCCCTTTGTGGTTGAAGAATCCCATTGATACAAGTTTCCGCATCCGACCTTCATAATCACTCGCTTACGGAAATCGTATTCAATTCTGAATATCCAAATTACATTCAAGTAACAATTACTTGAACGATGTTTTTCAGAATAAACAAAGGCTTGTGTTTAAACGCCTACCAAAAATGTACCTATTTTACTACCAATAAAATTCAAAACGCTTACCAAAACGGATAAATGGTCGCCAAATTGTGTTTCCTAAAATATTATAAAATAGATCCAATTATTCTTTTTATTGAATGTCATAAAAATATATGAACGCCTATAAAATTCATTTCAGACCAAATATTATACATTGTTACTAAATTGATGTTACCAATATTTTATGTGACGAGTATTTGTTATTTTATTCTGAGCTAAAAAAACTAACGGTTAATCGAATTTCTTTTTAATACCAAATATTATATTGTGGTTCCCAAAAATATGTAAATTGTTTATAATTATATGAAATTGATTAAAATATGCAGTTTCTTTTCTGTGTGTGGTCACAATATGTAACCTAACCTACAGTTTTCAGTTTTATTCTATAAGTTATTTTTTGATTACGCTTCTATCGGGTCCGCACTCGTATGGAATTTTTATGAATGTTTTATTAGGTATATTCGTAGGTACTTATAACATTAATTTGTACTAAAGGAATAAAGGAAAGCAATTATAATTTTAGTTTTACATTAAAGTAATCTGGGTTTAATTTATTAATTTTGAATGACAGTCAAACAAATTTGAAGTAATGTTTTTGGTAGAAATATTAATCTTTTTGTAAGACATTATTTGGTGACCATTTATCCATTTTGGGAAGCAAAAAGAATATTTCGACAAAACGTGCAATTATTCGTTTGTGTTTATTTATTTTGGAAAATATCATATATTTTAGGACCCTTTTTATAAAGTCATTTTAATTTTTTTGAGGCTTTTTATTTTATTTGGTAGTTCGGCTTAGGGTCCTTAAAATATTTTTGGTAACCATTTAAATTATACCCATAAACAAATACCACTCCAACATAGCAAAGAGCAGCAATGTGATTTTCAATGGCAGTTTCCAAAATGACATTTCACAACATACGGAAAAAATTGGAAATGGATAAAATATTTTAAAATGCGTTTAATTATGTAAGCGTACGTGATTTTCATTCAGTAGGCAATATCCATACTAACTAACTAACTCTGTCTGGCTGTCTGTCGCGCTTTCACGCCAAAACTACTGAACCGATTTAGATGAAATTTGGTATAGACATAGTTTGAGTCCCATATGATACGCTTTTATCGCAAAAATCACCCCTTAAGGGGGAGAAGATTGTATGGGAAATCAATAACCGCTGAACCGATATACGAGTAGATGAAATTTGGTATGGAGATAGTTTGAGTTGTGGAGAAGGATAAAGAATAGTTTTCATCCCCGAAATCATTCCTTAAGGGTGTAAAAGGGGGGGGGATTTGTAAAGGGAATTAATAAAAAACGACTTCCACGCAGACGAAGTCGCGGGTAAAAGCTAGTATGTATATATATTAAGAATATTTGACAAAAAAACCAAAAGGTCATTTTTTACCTAGAATGAAATCTGATGAATTTTCATGGCTTATTACATCATAATGTGATCCCGAGGGCATAAACATGTTACTTTAGGTCATTACAAAGCATAGCAACGTCTGATAACAAACTGTGTACACGAAAAGTGATGTACGCGCCACATTGTCAGTATCGATATATTTATACCAATATAATATGTTTATTATTATGCAACATTATACAACATTATACAGTTTTGGCATCACACGACGACTAACACCAAAATAATTTTTGTACCTATTTGTTGTATTGTCTTCTGTTTATTTTTTGTGTTTTTGTCGTGTGGTGGCAAAATAAAAATTTTTCTTTCTTTCTTTTCAAAACATATTTATATACATACACATCCCAAAAAATATGTGTCACTTTCAAATTAGATTCAACAGTACGAAAGTGCGTACTTAGCGGCTACTGAAAGCAAAGACTTCCGGAATTTAGAAGAGGTAAACATTCATCAATAGACTACTACCTAGATAGTTTGCATCTTATTCATGCAAGGAAGAGTTAAGCTATACATGTAATGTAAAGAATTGAAGTAAAACGATATCATATTCTGTTTTATAACTAGTGGTGGGTTTATTACAGTTCGGAGACGACTGAAAAGCTAAAGTGGGTGGTTCAGTTAATGGAGCTTATCCTGACCTTAAATGGAACCGTGAGACGTAAGGCAAATAAAGGAGGATTAGTAAGTTATGGTTACCAATGGAATAGGCACTGGTCGAACGGGAGTCCCGCATACCACAGTGTTGCTTTTCAGTAGTTATTCCTGTATAAAGATAGGACTATGTTTATATAAATTATGAGTACAAAAAATCGGCAATGTATCGATAGTTTCTCTGGTCTTCACTAAAACTTTAGGTATGTGAATCTCAGTTAATTGCCGCAAGTATGTACCTACTTAATTAAAATTGTCAGATCAAACCACTTAATTGCTTAATACCTGAGGACGTTAATTAACGTCTGGGAAAACAGGACAATTATCTAGAAACATTGAACCAAAAGATTTACAGTAGGAGTACTACCTTTCCGCCCGCAGCTTCGTCCGTGCTTTTTTCCCGAGAGGAAGCTTTTTACAAAACTAAAAATCGACTTCAAAAACACTGAAAAGAGTATTATAAATCAAAAGTAATATAAAAAAACTTACAACATCACATTTTTATATTGAAGTTGGTGCCAAATTTTAGCTTACTACATTACCTCATTGGTTTTATATTTTTTAAGACATTCCAAGCGAACATTGCTTGGCACCGACTTCCATATAAAAATGTGATGTTTTTTGTATTCTTATTGCATCTGCTATTGCCGTGATGTCTTTTATTGTCATTACTTTCATGACGATCTTTCTCTATATGCAATTGAATGTACTTTTCATGAATTTTCATTAATGAAATTATGTATTTTTTCATATGATTTTCCATGTGAAATTTTACACGCAATGAATGATAAGCTAATTTACAAGCTTGGGATCAAAAATATGAAAGTTCGAGATATCTTTAAGAAAAATCATCTTTAAATTCTTAAATAAAATGTGAACGATCTGCGATTTCGCAGAGAAACGCAGTTTTAAATGTATTTTCAATACAATAAATAATTATATAAAAAAACGGCTAAGTGAGAGATGAACTCGCGCGCCGAGGGTGCTATACAAACTTATCTAAATAATCTTATAAGTTCTTAATTATGTACATATTTACGGTTTTCATATTTTTTCTTAATATGCTTTCTGCTTGACCTTGCTTTCTGACAAATTTTATGATTCTAGATCCAGCAGTCCATGTTAAGGGATGTAGCAGGTAGAAGGAAAGTAGCAGGTGTGTGAAATATATGAAACGATTCATATATTTCACATGCTATTCAGTAAAAAGGTATCATTTCTAATCGTTGTATAATGCCGGATCCCTTTGACTTTCAGAAAATAAGAGCATTAAAAAAGCATATATCTTTTATTCGTTTCTTCATCTTGATTTGTGCCAACCAACACTAATATTTACTAAGCATACTCGAGCCACGAGTTGACACTTCACAGCCCTCTTAAGTAAGTCCAGCTGTTGCAGTTATAGTGGTCCATCCGATAGTCTGTAGTTTTAATTTTATTTTTTTTTGTAGTTTTATATATTGTGTGTAATGTGCGTATATGCATGTGTATGTCCGTATACATGCGTATATATGAATGTACAAGGAAGACAGAAAATCATGTTGTGTGCAGTAATTATTGGGTTATAGTTGACCACAATACTTATTTTAATGTATATTTGTTTTATATGATTTAACTATAATCTGTGCGGTGTACCGTCTATTAAATAAAAAATAAAAAAAATAATAAGAATGACCAAAGCTTCACTTGGTATAGTCCACCAAAAGATGGTTTACGGTTTACCACCCCTAGCTTGAAAATCAGTGTTGCGTCATAAAACAAAGCAACACAGTTGATTTTCCTTTGCAATAAAACAACATACAGACAGTTGCTAAGGTTAGCGTAGAGATGATTTGTTTTCACTAGAAGTTTTGTAAAAAATGGTAAACCACTATCTTGGTCGACTATATACATACATAACCAAATGATATAACATTATTTCACGACTTTTCACAACAGGAGATTTAACAGTGACAGCTCGAGTTGTTTCTTATTATCATTTCCCCTTGAATCATCGTTTTCCGAGGGCTGTGACGTCGGTGAGTGAAGCCGATACGATTTGAGACTATTTTTAAACAGTGACGTCACTGCATAAGTGTACACATATAATTTATTGTGATAACAACAGCCTACAGCACACTCAGTAATTTGTTTTAATTTTTGTGGTTGTGTCTTTAGCAAATGCGTTGCATTGCAAACAAGCTTTCGACCAGCCTGGGGCTTTCTGCTAATTTTAACATTGTTTATAGTGTCTTGATAGCGTTTCAGTAAGACTGTTTCTGTCACTTTTATACGGTTTTCGTGGTGCAATTTATTAATATTACAATTTCTTGATTAGTCCAGAGTGACAAGTGTTGTAGTAATTTGTCGGTTAACTAACAAAAACTATCTTTTTTAGACAACTAAGTTGGCAAGCAAGCAAACTGCCCACCTATAATACATGTGACTCTTGTGAGATTCGCAGCAAAACTGCAACCCCCACAAGAACCACAGTGTAGTACGTTGCCAACTTATGACATCAGATATAAAGTGACGGTACCCAGTAATTTCACTGCCATATCTTACCCTTCAAACCGGAACACAGCAATGCAAGCCCCGCCGCTTTGCGGCAGAAATAGGTAAGATGGAGATACCCAAGCAGACGACCCTGGTACAGAGTCTCCCTCAAAAAGCAATGTTATTGAAGCGTTACTGACACGCCATAAATGAATTTAAAACGCTAGCAGAATAAGGCCTCTGATGAAGTGGTTTTTGAGAAGTATGTCACTTGCGTGTTGCTCTGACAGCATCTCCCCAGTGAGCTCTGGCGCTATGGGGCTATGGGGGCGTGTTATGGATTTTTGATCTATCTTGTCCAGGCAGTGCCTCGTGCCTTAAATTAATCATAATTAACCGTTCGCGTGACGGTCTTTGGCTGCAATCTGTGTAAGAAGCCTTGCAGTCTGACTGAATCACTAAAAATCACTCGAGAGGAAACTGTTTCCACGAAAATATCTAGATATTATAAAAATCCTCAAAAATAATTATATTATTATACAAGTCATGTTTGATATTGTACTTGTGATAATATTATGAAGTTGTGAACCAAACTAGATAACTTTGCTTGCTTGAAAGCAAATCGATTGTTGTACCTATTTGAAGTTTAATCATGTATCTACTTAATTTCAATACATAAAGTGAACAATGTCCAGTGGATTTCATTTGTAACGACTTTTTGGCGATAGCGACCTAACACCTAGGTCCCTTGACTTTAAGCACACTGCTACTATAGCTCATGCCGGCGAATGAAATGGAATAAGGAGCATATTTGGAATATCCAAAATGAAGATTTTGAATGTGACAGGTCCTGATGTCAAAAACGCATTCTCTCGGCGCGACTGAACTGTAAAGGAGTATAATTTGGTTATTTACGACTTCGGATGTAACGCCGGTTTCGGGTACGAGACTAGTTTCAACGAATCAATCGTAACAAGTTCCCAGAAATCCCATTCAGTCAGATGATGCGGCCAGTCCACACGCAAACACAAAGGTTCAATGATAATATATCATAAAGCTTTCTTATCTTTTGTTTTTATCCAAAGATTCATTAGATGTAATATTACACTTTTGTTTAGCAGGTAAAGGCGAATCTAGGAAGCAGTTACACAATAATTTTCAGTGTTACCCAGTAATAGTCGATATAAATATGCACATATATATAGCGACGGAATTGTATGTGTACTATAAGTGCAGTACAGTACGACCAGGTGAAGGTTGTTTGAAACACTTATTTCTTTTTATTTACAAACCATCATCATCATAACAGCTCCTATACGTCCCCACCGAGGGACTCGAGCCTACCCTAAGAGGGTGTTTAGGCTTTAGTCAACCACGCTGGCCCAGTGCGGATTGGTCGACTTCACATACACCATTGAATTTCTTCGCAGATGTATGCAGGTTGCCTCACGATGTTTTCCTTCACCGTAGGAGCGTCAAACAAATGTACATATGAAATTACAAACCTTACGCAGAAATGACTTATTTTCTATAAATTCCAGTCATATGCTTTAGTAGTGCGAGATGATCGATCCAAGGCTCTCACACAGTAATGCTGTTCATTACAGTGATACTATCATATGCCCTAGCACTCTCCAAGAAAGGTTTTGTACATACAATTATTTACTTATAAAGCATCAGTGAATAATATCCAGCATCGATTTTGCATACGCTGGCGTGACCCATCAGCCAGCATTTGGGACCGCTCCCAACTAACGCAATAGTCTATTTCGGGATGCCCAACCCCAACGTAAAAGCTGTATACGGAAAGGTCAATGTTAATGCAGGTTGACATTATTATCTTTACATAGTATAAAACAAAGTCACTTTCGCTGTCTCTACGCTGAGATCTTTTAAACTATACGCAACGAATTTTAATGCAGTTTTCAGTAATGGATAAAGTAATTCAAGAAGAAGGCTTATATGTATAATACATGCATACTAAGCGTCGATGGCGGAGTGCGTAAGGCCGTCGCCTTCCAATCGGGAGGTAGTGGTTCGAACCCCGCCACGTACCTACCAATGTGTTTTCAAATTTTGAATTCATATGTACGTATTTTCGACGCTCTCACGGTGAAGGAAAACATCGTGAGGAAACCTGCACACACATGTCAAGAAAGGAATTCTTTACAGGTTGTATGTGAAGTCGACCAACCCGCACTTGGCCAGCGTGGTTGACTCAGGCCTAATTGCCCTCAATCGGGGAATGGCCAACGCCGATCCCGATTGTGTCTCCACGGAGGTAGAAGTATCTAGAGGGTTTTTAGCCGGTAGTGGGTCTTCTACCCGAGTCCTGCATATCCTTGGGGTGGCCTAGTCAGCTCAATTCCCTTGGCGAATACCGTAAAGACTGTATTTTCCCTCTTGTAAAAAAAAAGGGCCTAATTGCCCTAGTTTAGGGTAGGCTCGAGCCCCTCGGTGGGGACGTATATGAGCTGTTAATGATGACATGCATATTATAGTAGAGAAAAACCGAGAAATTAAAAGAGATTTGTCATCTGTTATATATAAGGTAATACCGCCCTTCAGCCACTTTGAAACTAATTATTTGAAACCAGTTTCGAAAACAGAAGCCCGGTTTCCAATAAAGAAAAATAATTCTGTTTCTGGTTGTTGTGTGTTCCCTTCACACAACAACAACAAACAAAATTATGAATTGAGAGAAAATATGCAATAATTTTAGAATTTATTCATTAATAATGTATAACTTTAGTAACCATACAAAAAATATCCAGTTTATTACAGAGCATTTACTGTTGAACCACCCGGCGGCGCCACCTTGCACCCTTTTGACAAACTCGCGAAAGCCGCGTCATAATTACTCCTACATATTGCCTATTAAACGACATTTCAAACATCACTTTTTTTATAAAAATAAAGACGTGTCGCGTCATTATTTTTATGAAAAAAAATCACTTTTCATGGGAGCACACTTTATTAATTACTATGACAGACCAGTTAAAGGGTAGTTTTTATTTTTATCCCAATAAAGATAAAGTTGAACTCGGAAGCTAGCGTCACTTGCATTCATCAACCATAGAACAGGAACAACAATGATTGTCGGAACTGAGGTCGGAACACAACAACGCTGTAAGCGTTGTTATCATAGCGGAAAAACTTAGGGGAAATTGGACTAGCAACTCCGGTGGACTCAAAATCTCTATTAAGCAAAAGTTTGTACTCGAACTAAACTGTTATAAGTTGTTATTTCAAAAGGAAAGTTTAAAAGAATTGTAATTGCACAAGTGCCTGCTCAAAAAAGTAAATGAATCGTCAATTCGTCAAGTTTTGTTTCGTGTAACTACTGAAAATCGGGTTTCCTAATTTGTTTTCGAAAGTTGTATAATCGCAAACATACTTTACGAGGATCGAAGAACGAACTCTTTGTAACGGTAACATTGTGATCACTCAACCGAATCAAAGTTCAATACTGTACTGTTAATAGGTCAAGTTAGTAACCCGACCTAAAGTCAATTACCTTCCTCAAGTGACTCCATTCGCCGTACTTATTTAAATGATTTCCAAAAAATACAACTGTTAATTACTTATCACCAGTGATCACGCCATCATAGACTAAATCAATTATCGAAAACAACCACCCATGTCCAAGATGCAGACGGATTTAAATTTTACATCGCGAAACTCACAATTTAAAGATCTTATTCCATTTTTATAATTTTGACAGGGGGCAATGTAGAGCTAGCTTCTTGTAGTTGGCACGATACTAAAATACGTACTTACTACTCTACTTACTAAGAAGCTATTGGTATGTTAGCGAAATCAAAATCAATCACCTACCTCCCTCAAGTGACTCCATTCATCGTGTACTATTTAAACGATTACCAAAAACTACAATCACTCACTGATCACTTATCAGTATCACAGCTCATCACATGACCATAGAATAAACGTTGTGCAAAAACAAACCTTTGTCTGTGACAAAATCTAGTTTAAATTTTGAATCGCGAAACTCGCATTTGCAATGAGAAAGCGTATTCTATTTTCCAAGTTTTGACAGACCACGGACAAAAGAATTGCACAATGAGATTTTTAGCTGCAAATGGCGCGAGCAGCGTTACAGAGTTCGTCTGTAGTTGGGACGAGACTAAAATACCTACTAGATCCAAGCGTTCGACTGAACGAAAGCGCGGTTTACATGGCGTCATCGCCGAGATAAATAAAACAATGTTTATTCTTAAATTCTCTAGTTTGGCAAGATGTTGACGTAAGATAATCATGGTTAGTAATTAGCACGCATAAGTTGGTATATTATAAGAGTTCGGATGGTTAAACTGACTTTTTTTCGTTGCTGACTTTGAATGTGTAAACAGAATTGGTGTAGAGAAATAAAAGTCATTTTTTACACGCAACTGGGAAGCTCATCTTGCTTGACGATATGGAAGTAAGTTTTACCTGGACTCCTCAACAGCATAGGAACATGCTATCTTACCTCTAATTGTCTTACGTAATTATTATCAAGGTATTTTTTCCATAATTGCAAAATTAAGACAACATTCGACTTAATTAAAAAATCTTGACTTTAGATCCAGATGAATGGCCAAAACTTTAAAAAACTTAAAGGTTTGACATTAATTTAGGAAGATACTAGTGTTGTGAAACCCGCAATTCAGCATATTCCGTTCCAACGTGTAGATTTTATCCCATGGACTGTGAGAATGAATAGTACACCTGTATTTGTATCGTAGGGACATGACATGTAGGTCATTATCATTACACAATGTAACGCGCAGCCTGACTTAGACCTTCACCTGACAAACCACCGCCAAACTAGTTACGTTGTCTTCCCGAGTATGCGAGGCTGTCACACCTCACCGGAGGGAAGTTGCGTTAGCGTGAGATTTAAGGACGTATAAGTGATTCTTGTCATAAGGGAACTAATATAACCATTACCATTTTTGTCTTTTCATAGCCCAGGACGGGAACGTGAATGTATCAAATCGCACTCGAACTCCTCCTTTTCCTCCGCGACCCGATCTCATTTAATTTGCGATAAACTCTACACTAAACACGATAAACTCTAAAAACTAATAAAATGCATCTACCGGCTACGGTAACCGCTTAAATAATGCTTGTCGATCACCGATGTAGTATAAATAATTTTGACAATATAAAACGCAGCGCCATGTGAGCCCTCCGCGCAATTATACCGTGACGGCCCGCAACCGGTGACTCACTGCAATTACTTAATGAGAATCGGAATCACTGTTTGTTTGTTTGCAGCTAGTTATCGCGAACATTATAGCGGAGGCGAGACAAAGCGAGTGCAAGTGGCATTGCTAACAGCAAAAAAATACTAGTCAGTTTTTACAAAGATGCGGTATAGATAGAGCAAACCGAATTTCTAGCAGACTCCAGAAAAGAAAGAAGGTTCCTAAACTTTTTCATTTTTTACAAGCCTTTATTTAACTTGCAATGTATGCATGTATGTTAAAATCTTGCAAGTTAAATATTAGATCCACAAGCGGTAACCTTTACTACCACTACGACTAAGAAGTGGAACCGCTACTACTTCGAATGTCGAAGCGCTCGGTATCGATATCGTTTCCAGGCAATAAGGAAACTACTGCGGTGTCGAGTGGTACAATGGGAAAGAAATTACGGCGGTAATACAAACAGTCCCTCAAAGCACCCACTGTAAAAAATCGGTAGAGCACAGTGAGATCCGAAGGCATCCTCTGACTCCAGCGACTTTAATGAGTCCGTCAAATAAGTAAATATTTGCTCTCGTGCTCGTAACTAGAACTCAGAGCTCTAGATCTGATCCAGCTGGTTTCAACCATAAGACAATGTGGCAAAAGCCGACGAAACTCCCTTTTAACAGTGTGCTAAGTTGTATATGATATTCATCAACAAGATAAGTTTATTTTGATGGCTTAGCTCAGTGAAAAGGGGGTTTTTCGAAGGCATTTTTTATGGAGATGTGTGCTTAGGTTAGGACTTAGGAGCAAAGCATTAGTTGAGGAGGTGCAAAATGGAGCTTACAATGCACCGAGACAGGGGAAATACCTTCACATCATAAAGACCATATCCAATGAGCGTTACGTCCCAGTTTAACAATGGTTACGTTGTGTTCTTGCGCGTGAATGAGGCATTCGGTGGTCATTGGTGGGATGATGTCAGTAAGCAGGTGGCATGGGGCGGTGGATTGACAACGTGCAGGTCTCTAGGTCACCAGGGTCCACAAACTATGTTAATTAATCACTATTCACTTATATATTATGAGTTATTATTATATACATCATACAACATAACAACACACAACAGGCCTGTTTGGCTCTGCGTCGATGTAAAGGATCACATAGATATATATGTACAATAAAGGATTTATGACAATAGATTGATAGTTTGGCTTCGACATCAATCCTGGCTCATAAGTTAGCAACTACCCTCGCACATCTTAAGTGGAAAAGCACCCTAAAACTGCTAGTTGCGTCTAGCGATGATGAAGTCCGCTACATGACCACAAAAAACGACAAAAACCAACCAAATAACAAACAGCATGCAAACATAAAATTACAACAAATTCACTCCGTTTCTAGCTACTAAGTAGTGACAGACCGACTGACTCATTCTGATAATGAGCGTGCCAGTGGCATTAATGTTTTTCTAACAATCGCAACGCGACAACCGACGTTATTCCAACTGCATAAGACACCAGTACCGTTATTAAAGCAAGGACTGTCTCACAAAAAAGTATATTATGTCCAATTTTTGTTGTGTTTATCTAAACGAGCGGAACTCCACTTTGAAAGTTGAATACGTACATAATAATATATAAAACGAACCTTGTCTGACCGTATGACATGATATATTTACATTATCGAAAAGATTAGGTACTATCCATTAGAGTTACACGTATTTATTCTAATTATTTTTGCATACTCACATCTTCTTTTATATGAGTAATTTAAAGGATTAATAGATATTTTGTGGAATAAGATTTTGACTTTGACAGGAAATATAAGTAGGTACACATAGGGCAAATATAGTACAGTACATCAAGATAAATAATGGACATTGGAAATCTTCGGAAAAAATCGTCTCTAACTTATCAAAGACAATTGACAAAAGTAGTTTGGCCTAAAAATCATTTACAATCACAAGAGCAACTCTATATCATTATAGCTCAAGTGGCAGTGGGCACTTGGGCAGGACATAATGTGTCTTGCCCGATGTGAGAAGCACAGGACCGATCGGTCTAGAGATCCTTGGGGGAGGCCTATGAGCCTATGACCAACAATTGGCGTCTCTTGGCTGAAATGGTATGGTGAGTGAGATGATTGTACTTAGGCACGTCCAAATCTGAAACAGTACGTACAAATCTGAAAAAGTCACTCGCCGGCAAAAGATTTGAGTCGAATGATAAAGATTTGAGTCGAATGATGAGGTCATCGCCGCCACAGATACCTATTTTGAAGACCTCGGGAAATCGTATTTTTTGGACGGGTTAAAAAAGTTGGAGCATCGCTCGGCCAAGTGTATTGAATTGAAAGGAGACTATGTTGAAAAATAAAACTCTACTTTCTTAAAATTTTCGTTTTTATTTTGTAGGCTAAATATTTGTTGAATCGCCCTCGTAGCTAAGTCTCTGTGAGTTGCGACGTCGTCGCGCAGACGCCGGCAAAAAATGAGGAAACACTTCCGTACATAATAGTTCTTGCGGGGTTCCTTTCGCTCTTCAGGCAAAATAATCATTGCATCTATCACGACGACCTCAGTCAACAGAAAAACTTTGAACTTTAATTAAAAAATGTTCCCAGTTTTATTAAATACCTACCTATTGTCAATTCTACTTTGACATAAATATGACATAGTTGTAATTATAGCTATACTATTAATCATTTTAAGGCGCGGTTTCCCAGGAAATCTACACGTGCTCGGCGACTGCTTTAATGCAAAGTAATAAAGTTGATAACAGCAAAACTTCTAAATGTCGCTTACGCGCTGCGACCAAAGGAATAGTAAAACGTTAAGCCGGATTTACATTTGTCTGACGCGACGTGTTGTGATGCTCTCTGACGTGACGGCTAGCGTTCACATCTATGTGTCGCATTCTGATGTCTTATGACGATTTTTAATCAATACAGTTGTAGCTCACGGAGAGGTTACATGTTCGCAATGTTTTTCTATGAATCCTCAGATTCTCATTCGGATTTTGAAGAAGATATTCAGTTTTTGGTAATGGCAAATCTTCTAAAAAAAGAAAGAAAGACAGACGATATTGGGTTCATACAGTGTTTTCTAGTTTTATTTTTTCTCCTATCTCTTCCCAAACAACTGATCTAATGGACTGATCTTTGTATTCTTTATATTTTGTATCATAAATCACTTTATATTCTTTTACTTTTTCGATCGTCGTCCATACTTTCAAATTTAATTTTAATAAATATTTAGAAAAAATAGTTTACCGTCACGTCACAACAACACAGGCGCGTGCACACTACTCTCGCCGGCGCCGCCGCTTCCTCGCTTTCCTCACCTCCCCCACCCCAGGCACTCTGACGCGATCATGAAGCAAATACAAAGAGGAGATGTTATAAGCATCTAGGTCCAGCTCCTATCACCAGAGTCCTGACGTCACGCATTTTTAGTTTTAGTTACTTAACGCCAGAGGCGCTGACATCAGTCGATCTTTTTATCTGTCGGATTAGTACGTCGTACGCTCTTCTTTTATTTTAGTTTTAAATTACCTAAATACAAAATGAAATGTTGTATTCTATCGTGCAAAAGTTACACAGACGACAGAAACAAAGTGAACGAAAAAAAATCTCTTTCCATTTGTAAGTACATTAAACAAGCTTTATTAATTTATTACTTGACGTATTGCCTAGAATGTTCGACCTCGACGCCACATGGACGCTTCTGTTAATGTCCCGATAAAGCACAAAAGGCCTTCTAGTGGCGAGTAAAAATACTAACGAAAACGTAGGATGTATTAAGGGCGAAAACAAAACACGTGAATTTTTAACGATTTCTATTTTTAGATTATATTGACACAGCACCTAATAAATTATCTTTCTCCTACGAATGTATCTTTTAACATAATTATCTTTCTCCTACGAATGTATCTTTTACTGCCACCTAGTAATGTATAGCGGAACTTTTATGTTAACGTCAATAATGCTGGCATTTTAGTCTGTACTAGCACTGCTGCCACCTAGTAATGTATAGCGGAACTTTTATGTTAACGTCAATAATGCTGGCATTTTAGTAATTCTACTCGCTACACGGTGACAGTGGCGTCGCGCACCCTCCCCCCGCACCCCGATTTCCGGCTTCACTTGATTTCATACGGAAAACGCGATAGGGCACCTCCTCTTTGTATTTGCTTCATGGACGCGATCGAGATCGCTTCTGATGCGACACAACACAAGCCTTCACAACACATCGCGTCACGCTAATATAAATCTCACCATAATAAGTATGTAACCCATACCATTATGACGCGTCACAACACGTCGCGTCAAACAAATATAAATCCAGTCTTACTTTTAGCACGTTTCAATCGATTTTTGGAAAACTTGTTATAAAATACTGAACAGAGTGATCTTTGGTTTTTTTTTTCTATCGAGTGAAATATTATTAATCATGTTTCTGTCTTTGGGAATGTTTAGATTAGGGGTTCCCAAACTTTTCCAAGTCGTGGCACACTTAGAAAATTTAAATTTTCTCACGGCACCCTAGTAATTTCTATTTCTTTTTATTATTTTTGTTGTATCTTTTTTGGAATTTTGCTTTTTCGCACAGATATCAGGTGCGCCTCGCGGCACACCTGACCTCTCTCATTGACACCTCAGGGTGCCGGGGCACCCACTTTAGGAACCTCTGGTTTAGATAAAAAGAAATTTTGGAACTGTATGTTTTATATTCGTGGCGGTACAGTAAATCGAAATTGTTCGAAAACGGGAAAGTAGCGCCTTAATTAATAACTTTGTTTTTTTTGCGACGAAGCGCCGCGTCATTCTTGAACCACTCTTATAACGGCGGTTCTCATAGATAGCGCACGTGTAAAGCTTGACGTGACGCTTACAGTACCAGCCCGGAACAATTCTGAGAGGTTTGACACAGAATGTGCATTGTACACTTTGTAAAATGACTTGTAATGTGAGAGTTTGATTTTATTGTTAAAATTTATAGTTCGTTTCATAGCTCGCTGAGCTACTTTAAGCTTGTGGGCCGATCTTACTGTCAGTGTCCATGTCTCGGCTCCGTAGGTCATAACAGGCAGGTCAAAAACGTTGGTTTTTAAATTTTGTGGTATCTGCGACGTTAAAATATGTCGCAACTTCACAAAACGCTGCCATCACAGCTGAATCCGCCTGTAAATTTCCACCTCATGGTTGTGTCTGCCTAGTTGCAATATTTGGAAGTGACTGGATGCGTATTACTAAGGACCGGTTTATGTGACGCGCCTTGGGAGAGGCCTATGCCCAGCAGTGTAATGTATTGGGTTGATGATGTTAAAATGACAATGCCAGATTCTGACCCACCATTTACAGTAATATGAAATATATGAAAAAATCTATATGATTTTTTATCTCGTACTGATTTCATTATTACTTTTTAAAACTTGCGGATATTGACAACGAAGAAATGACAAATGTGTTTTGTATCACAATCAAGTTAAGTTACAGAATAAAATATCAATCAAGTTTTCGAAAAATATCGTTCTCTTTTTTAACATTAGGGATCTTATGCGCATATCGGTTGTAGGTTATTAATGTTTATAAATAAGTTTTTAACAATTCTAGTTCCTTTAATTTTTTATGTGCAAACGCATAATTAAGGAGTACCTAAGTGAAACTAAACGGCTTCTTCCTCGTCGTGCCACCAACTTGTTTCACCAGTAGCACGACAAGGAATTGTCATTCCTCGTCGTACCACTGAATGATTGTTTCTCTACTAGTAATAAAAAAATCTAAAGACATAAATTTAGTTTTAATCAATCCCGGTCCTACATAGCATAACAAATAGCATAACAAACAACAAAATCACAACTTCTATATTAACAAAATTATCTTAATTTTTCCAAAAAATGACCGATACTTATTACATGGTTTACTAATTCCATTTGCGTCTGTAAAACAAATTCATCTTTTTTTGGTGCAGTGCCAGTCTGCCAGTAGAAATATTTAGTCCAAACTGCATTTTTGCAAACGGCATCATTTAACAATGCATTTAACAGTCTGGTCAATGACATATTTTTATTAATAGTCCTATTAATTTTACTATTCCAGGCCTCTACCACGTTATTCGTACGGTGGCGTTCCGAGTATATGCACCATTCGTCAATAAATTTTTCATCCAATATTTTTGCATATAGTTTATAAATTTATTTACTTTTGATAGGTCCGGACATTCATCTTGTATATATTTCCAACCATCCGTAATCATCTCTCGCGGCAATAGAGGTAACGCACTACAAAGGCCTACGACTCGTTTTTCAATTTTGTGTTTTAGCCCCAGAGATTTGGACTTCCTCCATAGTCTGTTAGTCATGTGATAATAGCATCTTCTTATTTTAATATCAGGAAAAAATTTACGAATAGCATTTGTAGATGCAGTTTCAAAATCAGCATGAATTGTAGTAGGTTTCCACGCTGGTATTTGTGATGTTATAATGTTTTTTATGTCACTTGTCACAGTTTTTAAATTATTTCTGGCACCATGGAGATTCAACAACATAAAGTACGAGTACATAATACTAAAGTTGCCGTTACAGGAAAATTGTGTTAAAGACAACAATTATTTATAGAGTGATATCTAAAGGGGAATTAAGTAGAGCCACCTTTACTGCATATATCTGCATTCAGTGGTACGACGAGGAACGACAATTCCTTCTCGTGCCACTGGTGGAACAAGTTGGTGGCACGACGAGGAACAAGGGAACTAAACGCCAATTCTGGATTAATGTTTGACATTTACTTTTTCTTAAGACTCTGTGGTGTGGTGAACTTATGACAAATGACAAAATAAATGAAACAAAGACGGTTTTGCTTTACCAATATTGCTTATTTAAAAGATGTCGCAAATAGGGAATATAAGGTTATTTTTTAATTATGACAAAAATTTTGTGTGCTTGTTCAGACAAGCAAACTGAACAACTTTCACTGTGGCACCAACTTTGAAATCGCAAAAAAAATCAGCTGTTCCATACATTTAGGTTCAGTGAATGTTGAACATTTGTATGGAACAGCTGATTTTTTTTGCGATTTCGAAGTTGGTCCCATAGTGAAAGTTGTTCAGTTTGCTTGTCTGAACAAGCACACAAAATTTTTGTCATAACTAAAAAAATAATTAACTTGTATATGATATACCTATTCGTTAATAACGATAGATATTTTGTTAATCGGTATTGCAATTTTTTATTTAAGTACATTTACATTATATCAAGACGAACGATTGGTAAGTTTGTTTGTAATGAATAAACTCAGAAACTGCTTAACCGATTATAAAATGATTTTACCATTAGAAATGAAGTGTAATATATTAGGTATATCTCTGATATCCCACAAGATCGGAACCTATGTGGGAATAGGTAATCTATTGTAATAGGCTTAATAATTTATCGACAATATCGATTGATTTATCTCAACAATTAATAATGGGCTATAAGATTAATATATTTACCTACTTTAATTATCGTAAAACGGACGAATAGGTACCTAGTCACTATTTATTTATTAGAATTATGAAAGCGCCTAACTATTAATTTATTGCAATTACAGTTTTCTGCACAAATGCAGTTCGAGAAACGTAAGATAATTGTTCTCGTTTTAGTATATTATAAACAAACCGGAACATCTAGAGAATTTAAAACTTTTATGTTCTTTTAATGACCAATATTACAGCTATCAAATGTCGTTTATCGCATTCGTGTAAATCAATTTTATGGGGTGGAGCAAACTTCTATAGAACTTCTGGCATTGTCTTTTATAATTAATATTTTCATCTCTACAAAACGCTTAGTTTTATTTCAGCATTGTGTAGAGCAAGGTAGAGCCAGTAGGTTTATCTATCTATCTGAGAAGCGCACCAGGCAGTCACTCAGTTACTTCATATGGCATCGTTACAACACACAACAAATACAAAATAGGTCACATCGCATTTCCCGAAAGTGGACATTTCGCACAATGTTACAATTTGCACAATTGGCATTTCCGAATGTGTAAATAATATACACGACAAGAGGCCAGTGTTTACATATTGACCCATAGAACACATTTCGGCCGTTGGGTCGCTATTATGTCGCTAATAATAGAGGCGGTTTTCGTAATGCCAGTATTGAGGAGTTTTCAACAGTCTACTCCGCAGTATTTGCCCTTCTCAGATTGCATGCTTTTGGAGATCATTTAGATAATTAAAAAAGCTATTAATTACTGCCTATACGTCATAATATACTGGAAGTCCTCCCCGTGGGCATGGGCAAAAGTCCCAAGTTTTCATTGGTTGCGTGCCAATTCAGGATGTTATTCTGATTGATTCAAATATGTGCGCCTGGGTCGACCATAACCAAGAACTTTTCGGTAAGTAAGGCTTAAGAGGAAATCATACAGGCCGTTTTTCCATACAAACGTATTCCCTGCTTCCTTCCTGGATAATGGCAATAGAACAGTTGCCCTATATTTTCTAGAAAAAAGTTATGGCCACTATAAACTTTTCATAGATATCTTCGGACCGAGCTGCAGTTGTCTCTATCGCGCTCAGCAGGCGTAGCACGGGCTGCCAAGACTGGACGCGAGTCACGCATTATCCCACAATTTCAGTGACATAATCTTTATGTCTTTAAGAGTAGCACGGTGTCGCGTATTTAGTGTGACTGACGTGATAAAAATTTTTCACGTATCTTGATGACGTAATTATTATTATAGTGACACATTCGAAAAACACATCGCATTATTACAAATACACAAATTTCATAATGCTCATATTACTGTAAATTTTTCAAAGTGCTCCTTTTTCCGCTAAGAACTTAAATATTTAGGATATATATTGTTAATGAAAGTGGCTTACAAACTGACCCTGACAAGGTCAAAGCCATTCTAGATATACCAGCTCCAACAACCCCTAAGGAGGTTAAAAAATTCCTTGGTACAGCAAGTTGGTACAGACGTTTTGTACCAGACTCTTGTCGCACCGCTTACTAAACTCGCATCCACCTCAAAGAAATCTCCCCCTTTTAAATGGTCAACTGAGTGTGATGAAGCCTTTAAAAGGATTAAAGAAGCTCTCGTATCTACTCCGATTCTTGCTTGCCCTGATTTTTCAAAACCATTTGCAGTACATTGTGACGCATCAAGCTTCGGTGTCGGTGCCATGCTTACTCAGGAGTTTGATGGCGTTGAAAAACCAATTGCATACATGAGTAAATCATTAACAGACCCGCAGAAAAACTACTCTATTACCGAAAGAGAGTTGTTAAGCGTTATCTTAGCTCTAGAACATTGGCGTTGTTACTTAGATAACGGCCAAAAATTTATAATATACACAGATCACTCAGCTCTACAATGGTTTCTAAATCTTGATAATCCAAGCGGTCGCTTAGCCCGTTGCTTGGAGTATTCGCCTATCTGCTTTTAATTTTGAAATTAAGCATAGACGCGGCAAAGATCATTTAGTACCAGATGCTTTGTCACGTTCAGTTCCCATCAGCATCATCAACTATGACAGCACACATACACAAGACGAATGGTATCTTTCTATTTATTCTAAATGTAGTAATAATTCAAATTCAACGCCAGATTATATTATTAAATCCAGTAAATTATATAAATATTCAAATACTAACTCCTTACTACACTCTGAATATAACTGGAAAGAAGTCATACTATTCCTAAACCATCTTAGGATTCCATTTTCTAACTTTGTCACTATACTTTCATGTACCCCACATATCTCTCTAATCATACTATTTATATATTGTAATTTAATCTTGACTATTGCACTACATAGGGTACTTAATGCAATAAGGCATTCTCTTCCAGTCAACCAGAAATGAGCTCGGGCAGGATTCGAACCGACGGACGTCTTAAATATGCCGTGTTGACGCCATAACCAATACATACACCACCGAGGACTTAAGCCCGACTCGAGAGTTACGACTGTATTGATATTTCTTTATAGCCTTGTTAAGCCAATGTAAACCTTATAATTATAACCAAAATTGTAAAGTAACCAAAGTTACCACTGTTATATATAACAACTATAATAATCAACACCCAATTTAGAGATCGTAGATAAATTATCTATCCATGAAAAATATATAAAAAATGGATGTAAATATACTCACATTCTCTCTGTCTACGTCCAGCTGAGAGTTGCACTTCGTACTCGTTCCGGTATCAATACGATTCCGACACCTCTTAGTTTCGGTACCGAACTTCTTCTCCACTGCTCTTTTGACCGCCTTGTAGTCTTCTGTTAAATTCTCTGTTGACTTTGACAGTTTCTTCGTGTAGATATTAGGCTTTGAAGTCAACGGAGCCGGTTTGGTATTGAAATTACGCCTGCCTACGTTAATGATGTCCGGTATCTCTGTACCGAATCTACGAACATCGGTATCGGTATTTTTGGTATCAGATATGTTAGCATCTCTGTTAATATCGATAGATTGTTCGTTCTCGTCGATTCTCGACATTCGATTGCCACAGAAGCCATGTTCGAAATTTTCGCGCAATCTCTGGAAATCAGACTTCGGACTAGATGTGGCTTCAGGTCGTTCCATGCACGGTGTGTCATAGATTTTTTCTTCCTGAAGCAAAAAATGTTATAATTATAGCACACAATAAATACAGGTAAGTACTTAACCCATAAAAATAATCAAATAAAATTACAGACAAATTTACTTATAGGTACACAAAGCTGCTTTCGTTATAATTTATTATCAAGTGAGTTGAATATTTTAAGTTAAGAAACATATATTTTTTCTCTTAATAAATACCTACTATTGGAAGTTATGACCATGAAGATCGATATTGTGATGTTAGTATTAACATATTTAGTAATATATCCTGTAGTTTTATTTTTTTTTATTAAGAAATTCAGATTCTAAAAAGTATAAAGTAAAACAAGAATTAAATAAACAATAATATAGTACACACACAATATATCCTGTATTTAACAAGATTTTTTTTATTTCTGACTCATATTTGCTATTGCTATAATATGAATAAGGTAGACAATGTTTTCTTATTAAATGAAGATAGCGTATACCTACTACATATAGGCGCCATGATAATCCCAAGACAAGTTTGTAGTAAGCAAATACAATGTTGCATAATGGTTACTTCATAAATTGATCATACAAAAGCTTACTTCCGGTATCTACCGAGACAAGAACTATTAATCTCTTTAATAAAACAACTAGCAAAAATCGACTTTATTCTCAAAGCAATAATAGTTAAAGTACGTGTCACAAGTTATTCACAAGTGATATGTAGTACTTTATGTATTCTCGCAAATTTCGACTTTATTCGCAAGGTAATAAAAGGTTATAAGTGGTTTACTCTAGCTAGTATATATATACACTCTCAGTTTGCAATTACGGTCACCTGTCTAGCTTCATTTAATATACTACGTAACGACAGGTAAGGTATAGTGTTGGATATATGAAAGAATTACATACGTCCCAGGAATAATGGTTCGAAAAAAATATCTGTAAGAGGTCTGAATATACGAAGACACATATTCTACAAATACACGTCCCTTATAAAATAAATCTTTCGTTAGTCTCGCTAAAACTCATAAACGATTTGACCAATTCTTTAAAAAAATCTGTGTATTTGAATAGGTTCAGGGAAGGTTTATACGTACAATAAAATTGGACCCGGTAGGTGGCGCTACGTCTGCCGGGCCCCCTATAGGATTAAAATAAATCGCCATTCGTAAGTCTCGCTAAAATTCAAAAACGGCTTGACTGATTTGAATATTTATTTTTGTCTTTTGTTCGCCATAATACATGGGTGGCTTGTATCGGAATCTCATTAAATCTATACTTTACTTACATTATAAAGTTGAAGAGTTTGTTTGTTTGTTTGTTTGTTTGGTTAAACGCGCTAATCTCTGGAACTACTGGTCCGAATTGAAAAACTATTTTTGTGTTGGATAGTCCATTTATCGAGGAAGGCTTTAGGCTATGTAATATCACGCTACGACTAATAGGAGAGGAGAATCAATGAAGAACGTTGCTAAAACGGGAAAAATGTAGAAGTTATAACTAAGAACGCGTTGAAGTCTTTTATAAGGCGAAACGTAGTTAGCTGACACAGCTAGTTTTAAATATACGGAGTACCTACAACATACAACATTTATATTTCTTCAATCGAACGTAAGATATATTTTGTGCTACATCGCACCTAATGGTGAGTGACTTTAAAACTGAAGTTAGAAGCGGACATAAACTGGATTCCTCAACTGTAGAGCTGGCTATCTCACCATAATTTGTCGGAACACAACAGTGGTGTTAACGTTGTTATAATAACAACGGATATATTATATGGTGGTAGAGTCTGACACACGAAACATGAGCTTGGAAGAAGGCGACAAATTCAAAAATTCTAGCTCTGGTAATACTGTCTACAGAAAGTAAAATACATTTTGATACTTGAAATATTCTAATATTTTTTATTTATGTAGTAATTTAGAATGTTAAAGGAGATATTTCAATTTCGGCTATGAACATGTACAGTACATTAAAAAATGTAAAAAAATGAATAAAACTACTACAAATTACATTGCCTGATATTTTCAGCCGTTAAACCGTGTACAAAAATATTTTATAGCATCGAAATAAAACCAAACCTGGCAATAAAGGATGCCATACTGTTTCTGTAATCTGTGGCTGTGTTCTGTGAATAAGCGCGAGTGCACACGACCGATAATCGGTAACCGATTTTTTGTGTGGTAACGTATACATTTACGAACGTTCCATTTTTCATCTATAATCGGGGTGGCTGCGATACACCGATATTTTTATGACCGACTTTTTGTAGTTTGCGTGCGTTGCAACGTAAAAATCCATGTCTCATTTTCCACCGTCAATAAATCGGTCACCGATAGTCGGTCAAGTGCGAACGCGCCAAGTCTGTCAGTGATATATTTCTTGACTTGATGACCTGGCTTTATTTCTTATTTATTATTTTGGACTTTTGTATGCTGCTAACTTGTTTACCACGGCTTAAGGATTATTTCAACGAACTACGATATAGCTCTAACGACTTGGATTTTGACGATTATCATCATTTCCTTTAGCTTTGAAAACGGTGAGTATTCTTGTGTAAATGTGTAAAAAAGTTAACAAATACTTGACCACAATAGTTTCAAAACGTATTTAAGTTTTATCTTAACGATTTAATTGCGATTTCAAATAAATATTTATTACTCTTTTTAGTTCATGTACATAATAGATATTAACGTTTAATATTGGTGGGGAGTTTAACGATAACTACTACATGTGTTTATTTTCAGGCTCACAATAACTCGCTGTGTGAATTGTGACTCCCTTTTCAATGAAAATGGTAACCAACATATTTATCTTCTGACTGATATTGGAGCAGAATTAGTTTCCATCATAGAGCAAAAAATGGGTCATGAGGTAATTAGTGTTTACTAATCACCCTTAATTTTTCACAATATGTATAATATTAAAGTGTATCTGAAAAAATGGTTTTTGTTTTTTTAATATGACATTGCTTCATTCTTTTATTTTTAGATCGATCTTGCTGGTGTTTTGTCTGAAAACTGTTTTAATTCGGCATTACAAGAATTGCAGACTGTATCAACAACATCTCACACACATCAATTGCCTGAAGTGCAGTCTGCACCAGTATATCATGACAGATATGTTTGTGTTTGGTGCAGGTCAGTCATCATATCAGAGAAGAACTCGATTCTCTTTTAAGAAGGCCCAGAGAGAAATGAAATCACTTCAAGGATATATCCTATAGTGGTCAGTTGACTTATGATAGCATTGCCTGCAATTCTTTGCAAGATGTCACACATGTACAGTAAGCTCCTTATAAAGCTGTTTGACCTTTGGACCGTTCTTATGTCGCTCGTAATAGTGGCGGTTTTTGTAGGGTAAATGTATGCTTGAATGGGAGCTTACTGTACCTACAAACAAATCTGTATCTCAAAATATTAATCATGTATTTGTGCAAATTATATTCATTGTATAAGGTTTTTTTTCTATTAATAGATTCCAGATAATGCATATATCACGTTGGGTCCGAGTTAGATGAATTGTGCAGCAACACATGAAAATTGAATCAACATCAAGTCAATATTCAGTCAGTTACACCAACTCATAATATTAATGTATGTGTATGTTGTGGAGTAGCACTAGTCAATGGCGATCACATGCTCTGCCAGATGGCTCTGAGTGGAATGTAATAGCATCAAGAATTTTTCCCAGAGAGGTATGGGGTAATTTTAAAAAAATCATGCATGCATGAGTGATTTAAAAATTCATGGAATATTGTTTTGATCTGAATTTGTTTTTTGTATTTCTTTAGATAGCAGAGTTTGCTATGCATGCTGGGTGTCTGCTCAGCGGAATGCTCATTGATAGACTGTCCAAGACGAACAGGGTAACTAGAGTCCACTACAATAAGATCAAAATAGGAATAATTGTGTTTGGTGGAGGTCTTCATTGATTCGAAGGCGTACACATTTATTGCGACCTGGACTTGAGATAGATTAAATTGCCACAAGGATTTTTCCTAGAGAGGTAACACTGTTTAATTTAGTCTAACCAAAACACTAACATTGCCAAATAACTAAAGAAACACTGTACTTATACTATACTTTTGAAATTCACTTTGCCTAACATTAAGTTCGTTAAGTTTTTAGATGTCAGTTATTAAGGAATGTCATTTATTTCACAGGTAGAAGATAATGCACTTGCAAGTAGTGAGTGTTGGACCCAAGCTCAACAAAATATACTTCTTCACAATGTGGCACAGGAGGACAATATACCCACAGATTATATTGATTTGGATAAGTTCACACACGCCTGATTCCAGTAGCCAGTGTTTTATTCCTGGGTGTTCACAACCGGAAAGATTAAATGTTCCAGATTATTTAAGAAAGAGAGTTGACCACAAATAAAATATTTATTACTAAAACTGCTAGTCTATGCCGAACATCAGTCAGAGTATAATTGGAACATTTTGGATGAACATATATTTAGTAATTCTTTCAGTAAAAATACTTTGGAGGCAATTTTAAAATTAAGTATCTAAGGGGGTAGATACTTATCTTTAAAATTGCCTCCAAAGTATTTTTACTGAAAGAATTACTAAATATATGTTCATCCAAAATGTTCCAATTATAATATGCAATGATTTGATGAGTGACAGTATTTTGGTACTTTGGGTGGGCTCGGCATCAAGCTAACATAGAAGGGCCGGCATCATTTCTAGATGGCATATTAATAAATGAAATAGAATAAACATTTTTAAAACAATGTTTTATTTATCAGACTGAACCCTAACACTTTACACACTTTACTACACTTAAAAGGCAATCACTCGACTTCAATTTTAAACCTTCCCAATAACACAGGACATGCAAACAACTTTTAACAAAACTGAATATAATCAACACAATCTGCCTGTTGTGTACCATATTATTATAATATAAGGCTTCTTTAGCATTCACATACTTCAATTAGAACTTTGCCCTGCGTTCCAGATAAAGCACTGCTACTTTCTGAGGCTAACATCTGATGTTAGCCTCGTTTTGCGTTTCTTTTAAGAAATGTTGACATTTTTAGCCGCGCTAATTGTTACAAATGAAACGCAAGGTACTGATTTTTCGTGCTGAATTTTGACACCTCACTTAATTAGTCCAGCCACTTAAATTTTTTTATAATATAAATCAGAATTGGCTAATACTACAAATATCTTTCAATAATTTTTTTAAATCCGCTGAAAATCCTTTTTGATTCATGAAAAAAAGATTCCAAATGTCAAATTTGAAAGCTGTCAAAAAGTGGTATCAGAGGACCCATCTATTAGCATGGGTATTTGATGCTAGCATTTCGTGTTAAAAATGCTTAAATGAAACGCATGACAACCAGCAAGAAAAACTAGCATCACCGGCTAATGGAACGCAGAGATGCTAAAAATGTTGGTATTTATGGCTAAAAATGCTTATCTGGAACGGGCCGTTGGTTATTGGGTTCAAGTTATGCACTAAAAATAGATTTAAGTACACTTTTCTGAGTGCTGGATCATTACTTGATCTTTTATAGTTTTGCGCTATAACTTTTAATAGAAGCACAAGCTGCTTTTCTGTAGACATAATATTGGCTAAGGTGGTTTTGAATAACTAGTCCTATTTCATCATAAACACTTTTTACTACACTTGAAAGGCAATCACTCGACTTCAACTTTTAACCTTCCCAATGACACAGGACATGCAAGCCACTTTTAACAAAACATTCAATATAATCAACACAATCTGCCTATTGTGTACCATATAATATAATGCTTCTTTAGCGTTCACTTACTTCACTTGGAAGTTTGGTTATTGGCTTTTGGTTATGCAGTATAAATAGGTCTAAGTTCACTTTTCTGTGTTGGGTGATTACTTGATCTTTTGCAGTTTTGCACTCAAACTTAATAGAAGCTTAAGCTGCTTTTTCGTTCACATATCGTAAGGTTGTTTCGTATTCGTAATAGTCACAAGAACTGTTTAGTCATATTTCAGGAAGCTCATAAAGAAATCCGTTGATATAGGTATTGATAATGATTAATTATATAAATAATTGTATCTATTTACGTTCAATTCAGTTCAATTATAAGAATACGGAATTGTTTGTAAACTCTGTAGTGTCGTGTGTTAGTTTTTTTTTTCCAATTATTTTTTTACGTTACTGTGTTGCCATTATATTGATGTTATAAAACTGTCATTGATCATCAAAAAGTATAATGTACACGAAAACAACAAAAAAATAACAAAAATTAATTGCAAAGTAATGTTTTATTTTTATTTCCCTAGCATAAAAACCACTGTACATACTCATGGCCGGGACTCCATACAAACCTGAAACATCTCCTTTGTGAAAGGATTGTCTTTTTTTTTCCTTTCTTTCCCTACTATATTCTACTGAATATAGTAGGAAAAAAAGGAGTTGATACTTTTTTAAATTAAATATTAGGTAATGTTTAGTTTCAATGAACTTCCAACAATGAACATTTTATAAGAAATCGCTGTATTTGGATTTCATGAATGTTAAAATAACTTAATATCTGTAATATTTCGACAGAAATTAAGAAAAAAATATTATGAAATTGTTTATTACAAAGTATCAAAATCACCATGTTGAACTAAACTACATGGGGACATTGTATCAGTGTTGCTACTTGAAAAAATGACAGGTTCATGTTTTGTGTGCCAGACTCTAGTGAGTCGGGCGCTCTCAGAAGCCTACTACTCACTAATTCTGCTACCGAATCCACCACAACCCTTCCACCTGGCTTACAGGTGGTGCAAACACCACACCACCGCGACCGAGGCGATTAAGCGTCCGTTCGTTCTATGTCTTTCATATTTAAATATAACAAAGGCTATCAGAAACACCGAACCGCTAACTCGACCCCTATTGACCAACAGCAGCAAAACCCAGTCAGCCGTTGACAGATTTCCGTTAATTATTCTACCATTTTTTATCGATTTCCACATCCATCACTCGCATAATCGATTCTTAGGCGTTTGCGCAATCGGCCGTCTGACACTTGGGACACAGATTTTAAAGCGATTCTCCGCCTAATCGAAAATAAAAATGTTTGTTGCGCCATCGAACGGTAGGGAATTGAATCATTTTAATTAAACATAATAAAAATATTTGCGCACTGCCCTGCCAGTACCAGGGTTGATTTCACTTACAAATCAAAATAAGCACAGTGCGTTCCGATTGGTCGAAACGAAACGCTGTTGACTGTCAAATTGACATTAATATAAGATTTCATATATTTCAACACAATACAAATTAAATTTAACGTTTATTTGTGACGACACTAATATCTGATAAAAAATATAAGAAATAAAATACTTACAATACTAGTTATAGTTACACAGTTCAGACAGTTCCTTGAGTGAAAAATTTAAAGATATTGGTATTATGACCGTCGCGTCGCAATATATTTACGAGAATATAGTATATGTTCATAAAAATATACATTCGTTTTGTAAAATCAGTGATATTCATTCAGTAAATACTAGGCAAAAGAATATGTTAGCGTTACCAAATACTAGGCTTAAAAAAATTAATAATTCTTTCAAAGGCCTTTGTGTACGTTTCTACAATAAAATCCCAAATAATATTAAAGCACTTAACTTGAATAAATTTAAAGTCACTATCAAGGGCGCACTTATGAAAAAAGCATATTATAAAGTGTCTGATTATAAAACAGATAAAACTGCTTGGGATTGACAAAAAAATGTGATAATTGACGTTCAAAGGGTGTTAACACTTTGTGATAATGGGATAAATTTCATTCGAGTAACTGTTCCACTCACACCGACAGGCATTTCTATATTATAAAAAAAAATGTCTGTGAAATATAATATTGTAATGTTGGCATTTTAAAAGAGGAGACAAAAAAAATACAAGACTTTCCGAGTTTCTTGCCTGTTTTTCTCGAGAAGGCTCTCCCAATTTCCGAACAGGTGTAGAGTCAATTTTTTTTTCATTTCACTTGTATTTGCACACATCTTAATAATGGTTGGGGTGTGTGTACATACAAGGATTAAATAATTTAGTTAATTAGATTCTTGGTTGAAGATTTTTATGTTTTTTTTTGACGTCAATAAGTGACGTCAATAAAGGTCTATATTGAATAAAGATTTTTGAGTTTGAGTTTGAGACAGAGCGTAGTATAGGTACATAGAAAGTGAAACGTGTTCTCTTTGAACCGATGTCGCTACGCTACAAACAACCCATCCTATTATATTATAATAAAAAAAACAACACCACAGTTTTATATATTGAAGTCGGTACCAAGCAATGATCACCTTGAAATTCTTAAAAAATATAATATACATACATCACATAAAACTGTGATGTATGTATTCTTATATATTATTTATGACTTTTTGGTGTTTTTGAAGTCGGTTTTATTATTTTGTAAAAAAAACTTTTTTCAACCATTTTAGTGTTAATTTTATAATATATGCGTATTAGAATTTGAGCCAAGGCAAACACGAGAATATCTTAATATTTTTTTTAAGTCGTAAACGTCTTTTCTAGCTCTGAAAGAATTCCCGAACGCCTAATCTACCAGGAACCTTCCATCATCAGCTCAGTAACGTGACATGACTACCAGACGCAAATACCTGAATATCTTAAGAAAAGACGCCTATGAAATTTAAGGGTTTCCCCTCGATTTGTCCGGGTTGCCATTATTAGATCATGACATGGTGACAATGGGACCATCTCGGGAATGTATTGGCCCACAAATGGCGAAGTAATCGGTGAACATACATAAAAAAAAGAAAATAGATACAGTCCAACATAGACCTTCTTCGTTTTTCGAAGTCGGTTAAAAACCACAGCAGCGGCTCGGCAGGTTTTTATTTATCGTTTACTCGAAATAATTTGTAAAACATCCTTGGTTTTGAACATGGAACGACGATTTCTTTCAACAAAACCGAGAAATGTAGGAAGAATAATATTTACATCCTTGTACATAACTAGCAATGCAATTGGTAATGTACAAAGAACAAATGTTTCTTAATACACTACCCAGTTTTGTACAAAGAATATTTCTTCCTTGTACATCGCTGGTAATGTAACTCGGTTATGTACGAGTAACAAGGGTTCTTGGCGTGCCTGTGTGCCGATTGCTGTGGTTGTAGCAAGGGCTTTAATACTTTAGAAGATGTTGCAGTAGTCGGAGAGCAAAAAATTGTGATAAAATTCAGTCACACGTGTCCTTTGACGAGCGTCAATTTTTATTACGTCACTCCCACTTAATACGCGCCATCGTGCTACTCTTTAAGACATAGGGGTTATGTCACTGAAATTGTGAGATAATGCGTGACTCGAGTCCAGTCCCGTGCTACGCCTGCAGTATGAGTCCTGTCAAACATAATTATGGAACCCCTTACACCACAACTATCAAGTGTACTATTTATTTTCCATATATTGAGGTGGCTGCGGGCATCTAAAGCAACCTACAGCGACCACTGGCAACTGTACAGATCTATTCTATTTCAAGCTAAAAGCCTCTAATAAGACCACGGCGATAAGCTAACAACCTTCCAAGGCCGAGCATTCGCATTGTAAGATCTCAGTCCAGATTCATCTAGGGCTCGACTCCTAACGTGGACTCTACCCAAAAATGTCGTGTACCAAATTTAAGTGTACCGCTAAGCCTGTGGGAGGTAGAGCATATAGGGTTAACCGCTATGATGAGCAGCTCGACTTAAGTACCTCGACCTTATTAGGCAGCAGGCAAATAAGGTCAAAATACATTCCTGTACAAATGAGCACAGAGGAGGATGTTGGTAAACGTGCTTTTGCTGACTGCGTGGGTAAGTATACATCGCATAAGAGACTCTAGATTCATAGATGACAGCCAAGAAAGGATTTTCAAAAGCAAAGTTGTATTGAATGTATATCAATTTAAGTGGTGAAAATTAGGACTGTTCAGGGACAGATACTTACAATAATTCAGCTATTGCATAATAAATCAACTCGAAACAAACTCGTAATTTAAATATCTGCACTATAATCCGCATACTAATTTAACTGTACTTTGACGTGCTGAGACCGCCAGCTATTGTATTAAGCGTACACGTATTGTTTTAGAACGCAAGATATATATCTATGTAGGCTACTTAGCCCTATCTTGATATCGCTTATACTGAGACTGTCCATATAAGTCATTGTTCAATGTTTACAGTGCATAATCCGGATGACATAATATTATATTTTGGGATTTCAATTTTAACCGGTATGCTGGCTGTGATGTCGAAAAGAACTATATTCAAGGTAATTCACCTAGGAAGGGCACAGATCTTGGGTTCGTTCGGCAATCTTTACAAATGCCACAAGCCCCTCCAAGGGTGCGGAGGTTCAGGAGCGAGGTTTAGTCAGGTAGCAGACGCCAGTGCAAAAGCTATGTTAGGCCGCATGAAGTTTCTGCATAACCGAGAGACTGCCTCGACACCTGTCGGTACCTAAGATACTAGCCCTCCCGATGTACTTCGTATTTTTCCCCTTGACAGATGACAGCTGACCTAAAAAGGCCACATCGACAGAATCTCAGAACAATAACTAAGTTATTCTTCTGAAGGCAGAATCACAATATGATCATACTATGATTCGTATTATGAATGGAGTGCAATTCATCATCATGAGCAATTATTCTATTTGACAGCTTTGTATGAATATTCGAAAAATGGTTCACAAATTAGGAATTGTTTAAATTTCAATTGGAACAATTTTTCGAATATAATACGAATCGTATTATGATCATATATGATGCTGCCGATGCCGCCATTTTAGGTCCGCGGATCTAAATAAACAATCGCGAAGTTTACCGTTATTTTCCATGCGACATTATCATTATTACTTTATATTATTTTTTTACTTTGCTTTAGGATTTCTGTTTCATTTTTCTTTTTAAACTACCTACCCCTAGATTAAGGCGAACAAAAGAAAAATAAATATTCAAATCGGTCAATCCGTTTTTGAGTTTTAGCGAGACTAACGAGCGGCGATAAATTTTTATATATAAGAGAGAAAAAGATTAAGGCGTCGTTTTAATAAGTTACGCAACAATGTGTTCTGCGTTTAAGGTAGACCGTCATTATAGCTCATTGAAGGGACGCTTAGTACTCATGCGCAGATGAGGCTTGTGCATAGGCGTTTATAGAGGGGGGGGGGGGGGCGTGCCCACCCCAGAATGGTGTAGTGCCCACTCGAGGATGTTAGGCTACCCTTTCAAAATTTTATGATGGACGCCAAACAGTGATGACATCAAACAAAACTCAAGAGCCAGGCCCACCCCAGAAAAAGACTAGATACGCCAATGGGCTTGTGAGTTGTGATTCGGCAAAGCGAAAACGAATGGTGGCAGGCAAGTGAGGTAAGCGCTCATGAGTAACAATTACCGTTTAACATCAGGAGACGTGCAAGCTATGATACTCATCTGTAAAAGAAACTCTTCTATCTAAGTGTAATAAAACACTTATCTATAACGTAATAAGTATTAAGATGTCAAGGGCGAGATTCAATGACGCAGTGAGTTTTCTAAGCCAGCATTGAACTGTGACATTGATATAATTAGATGTAATTAAATTAAATTGTTTTGATAAGAAACGTGCCTACTGACAATCTTGTCACATGCCAAATTATACAGAATGTCCCAAAGAGTAGTGTAAAGCCGAAGCCCAGAGATAGAGCACCCCTAGACAGTCCCGAATAACCCCTACGTATGTTCTACGATTTTTTGTTGTTTTCGAGTTATTATTTTGTTAAGGTTTTTTAATACTTTGTGACTTTCACGACATTTTTGTGTATAATGATGTCAGAAACATACATACAGCCTTGATTTTTTTCTCACGTAGCCTTTTCATACATGACTAGCCAAACAAAACCGTCAACTTTGTCGCCAGATGTAAACACAGTGCAACAAAAAAGTAATCCCGCAATTTGATTCAATCAAAGTATGCTAAACCTAAAAATCTTGAGTTTTCAATGGTACAAGCCAATGCCAAACAATACACAACTTTTTGGGACACCTGTATCTTGTTTATCCAATTGATAATAAATTCTTTGTGAGAACCGATATAGCTTAAAACATCTATCTAGTTTCGTCATGTGTCTTTTCGCAGTTTAGCTCAGAAATTATTAGCTATTAGTGCTAGACTAGCAAGCTATTATTTAATAATTTTAAGAGTACCTCCCCAACATGTAAAGTGAGGTGATGTTTTCTCGTCTATCCCATGGGGTGGAGTGTCGTTGAATAGATATGTCGGTGAAAATATTGCGGTGTGTAAAACCATTGTTCGATACAGCAAATACAGCGATCTGTTTGTCAAATATTAAGTTTTATTATGTTTTGCTAATTTTTGTTAAAGTATTCCCCGCCCTATCAGATAAATAGTTGTTTCGGGAGCAGGCTATTAATATATGACATTATAGAAAAATAAAATCATAACAACCGTAATAATAGTACGGAACCTTACATTAAGCATGGCTCGACACGCACTTGGCCGGTTTATTATGCGTCAACATCTGATATTTTCCATATTTCACCAACCAGTGGAAAAGTCCAGTCCAGTGGGTGGACGGGAGGGGACCGAACTTATTAGCCGCGCTCAAAAAATCTATAGAAATGCCTTGGCCGCGCTATTTTTCACAAGGCGAGCTTCACGCAAGAATACTTTTATTTTCCAAATAGGACGTCAAATACTTTTAGTTCGCGATTTTGTTAAAAATGCTGGTGCAAATCTGTAGGTACTTAACTGGAACACGCCTAATGTGTGTGCCATTATGCTTTGTTGATTGCACACGGACAAACATGACTTTTTACAAACCCACACATAATCGATGCGATTAACTAACAGATCACGCGCACTGAAAGGGAAAGCTGAGCATGCGAGTGGGCGAAAGTGGGCGGAAGCCGTCAGAGGTGGTTGAAAATTAATGTTGGGAGAACTAAGGACTCATGAGCTGCCCGACTGGGGAAGTACCTCCACCTCACAGGACCGCAGCTGAGTGACGTCATATTATGTTCCTGCGCGTAAGCACAGAATACCTAATATGGCGTAAGTAAGTGAGGCCGCCAGCTCATTAGGGAACGCTATCAGTAGGTAACATGAGAGCCAAATAGGAATAATTTTGTCAGACGACCATTTTGGTCAATTGAGATGTACAAAAAAGGCGGACAAGACTTATTTTCGGGGCTTCATAATAAAAATGTGACCTTTGTGATATTTCTAATTAGCTTTTCATTGATAACTGTGCAAAAAAAGATAATAAATGACGACACGGTTAACGCAGAGGTCGAGTGATCGCCTACTGCGCGGCGGGTCGCGGGTTTGATTCCCGTACGGGACAAATATTTTGTATGACCTACAGAAATTTGTTCCGGTCTGGGCGTATGTGCATGTGATATTCTGTTTGTCACTGCCACCACGACACAGGAGAAAATCCTAGTGTGGAGCGACGTTTTTTTTTTAATGGAAATCGGTACCTATCTTATTATTTACTTTACATTCATGCATTCACAACAGCAGGCCTATTATGGATCTTTCATCGTATGACATGGTATACATTTTGAGAAAAAGAAGTCATGAAATGCTTCATTTCGTATTACCGATCATCAATGATATCATCACTTTGGTATAATATAATTTCAATGTTGTCATCATGATATAATGAACGAATGATCAAAAATCTGACCGAAACTCTTATTTCTCGTTTTGCAAAATGATTTCATATGATATCATTTGAAAACCTGAGATCGGTAATAGGCCTGCTGGTCAGACTTAAATCTTTTGAGTCTTATGTTGCTTATGATAGTGGCGGTTTTCGTAATCTTATTGGATAATTATTATGGCGAAACGTAGTTTGCGGGCATAGCTAGGAGCTAGTCTAATATATAAAATTCTCGTGTCACAGTGTTTGCAACCAAACTCCTTTCGAAACGGCTTGACCGATCTTTATGATTTTTTTTTTGTATTACACCCCTAGGTGATAAGGGTGGCCCTCTCCAGATTTTTTTCACAATTATTACGGCGAAACGTATATAGTTCGCGGGCACAGCTAATTATATTTTAAAATTATGATATTACTTCTTGACTAAGGAGAGACCCGTACCCAGAAATTGGGGTGAAAATAAAACACGATCTGTATTACTTGAAAAGAAACTTATCAACCTCTATTTTCTTGCTGTCGGTATATGACTGACGGTATTTTGATATTTGAAGTATTAAGTGTTAGTATGAATGAACGCATGCGACCAGGGACTCTTTTTTTGCATCATTCGTCCGGCATCGAGCGCTTTTCAAGCGTCATCTGTGCTCGATTTCTATTGATTTTCGTTTTTCTTGCGATGAAAATCGATAGAACATTACGACGACGATCAATATTGTTTTGATTGTCGTCGAAAACAAAACGAAAATAAGTAGAAATCGAACACTGACGAGCACTCGATGCCGGAAGAATGATTCAAAAATAGGGCCCCTGACCCTCGGTCGTATAACCCACAACACTACCACAGAATAACTAATAGTACTAAAGTAACACTACGCCGCCAATACAAGTACCGAAGGCGCACTCACTCTGAAGTCTGAGCCTATCAGAGCTCATTCGCTAGCATTGAGAGGGAAAGCTAAGCATTATTGCGATCACGCAAATGGGCGGAAACATTCGTAGGCGGTTGAAACCATGTTTAAATATGGCTATACAACATTTGCATTGCCTATTTGAAAAAGAAAGCCTTTTACTAATAATATTACTATAATTTCCTTTCCGACCAGCAAGCAATGCCACAATATATATTTTTTTATACAAATAAGTTGGCAAACAAGCAACCTGATAGTAAGTGGCTGCAGTCATATCCTCTAGCTGGATAGAACACGTGGTTCCTGATAAGGCTTGCAAATCTACAACCCCTACAAGAACGCCAAAAATGGTTCTTAACAGTCAAGGATCAATTTTACAAAACGAGACTTGCCGACTGCATATTTTTAATATTGTTGCCTGCAATATAATTGGCATATTACAATGCTGGAGTAGAAAATTATATTATAGCACAATAACAATAAATAGATTGATTCTTTATCTAACACCTGATTCAAAGTAGAACCTGCACTTATGAACAGTAGCGGTCCCAGAGTGTTGCCTTGGGGGAACCGGTTTCGTATCCTGTCGGTGTCGAACGTTCACTTGAATTTAGGTATAATCAACCACTCAAGAAAGTGCTGGACCAGTTTGCAAGAGACATAGAAACGCGCAATGTTTGCAGGAACTATTAAATTTAATACATCGGCACTATACTGACAATTTAGAAAGAATTTTTAACATATAGTATAGGAGGAATATAATTCACAAAATTATCTTGAATAAAAAGTATTGTTTTTTATTACATGTATGTATAGAAAATTGAGATAAAAGACTACACACATTTTGTAAATTTCGATTATTTCAATTCTAAATATTAGAAAAAAGTACACTGATGCACCTAGATGTTTTTATACTGCTAGGAGCTGTTCCAGTTGATCAACATACAATATTAACATACTTATTCTGTTTTTTTATGCATATGGGATTCATATTGGAATGCAACGTAAGATTTTTCGACGCTACAATTTATTAGACGCTTATAAGTACACTGCTTAAAGAAGAACAGACCTGGAATCCACATGAGATACTCTAGGTTAACTCTTGATCAGGGTTGTGGATTTTGACTTCTTGGTATTCGCATTCATTTAGCCAGTCTACTCGCTAAATGAATGCGAGAAAACAAGCTGTTGCTTACACAAATATTAAAATTTCTTTTTACGGAACCAATTTTTATCGATACTATTTTGTAATCTGTTTATTTCATCTTACCTTTTTTTTGTCGGGGGAAAATGCTTTTACGCATCCCTCGTGGTCGAGCCAAACCATGGGGGTATGTGGGACTCCCCGGGCCACATCGGTCCAGGCTTACCCTCTAAAAACCCCCCAGCAGCTCCTCCGTCCGTCACGAAACAGAGGGAAGGGGACAACAGCGTGGTTTTGTTCCCGCTGACCCCCTGCCTGTGAGTCATCCGTTGCCAGACTCGCGCTACGCCAAAGAGGCGCGTGACTCTGCTGCTATATGAGCGGCGCAGGTCTTGTGCGTCGCTTTACACCCCGAAAGGGTCCCGGCACTTGGTGCCCTGGGGCTGGGGTCCATTTTTAACTTGGCAGAGGCTATCTTCTTGGCCGCTTCCACCGGGCTGCACACCCACGCCGTGCCCATGGTGTAGCGGCCCGGGCGGATTTCACCCACCCGACATCCTCGTTGTTTCATCTTACCTTGAATAACTCCTTTTTTTTCGGTGGGAAATGCATTACGCATACTCCGCGCTTAGGAAGGCGCGGGGTTATGTGGGACTCTCCGCGGCCCCTGGGGGCAGAGTGCCAGCCAGGAACCGCGGCCTATCGACTAAAACCCGATACCTCTCACACACGCCTTGGCGCAAGCACATCCATCATCACCGTGTCCTCCTCATCAGAAGAGGACACGCCGAGGAGGGCCGCGCTGCCGGCCAAGGTCATGGGAACCCGAATGAACACATCCACAACCACCTTGAATAACACCTTTTTTTTTGAGGCGGGGGAATCTCTTGAATAACTCCTAGTCAACAAGTAATGCACTAACATTAAACACATAACGTATATTATGCAGACTAAATCATGATATAAATTATTTCCTACAATAATACCCTCATTGTTCTCTAGAATTTTGTTTACGCGACGTTCACTTAAAAGGACGTAGCTTCAAGTTTGCTAGTTTATCTTTTATTTTATCCTTGTTTGTATTGTAAAATTTATTTTGTATCTACTACTGGAAATTTCCTTGAAATGTTGTCAATTATAACCGCCTAACTGATCTGATAAACGTATGAAACCACAATTATCCTACCAATAATATTAATTCGGAAGCTTGTCAATATGCACACGTGTTCGCCTTTGCGCACAAATTACTGTGCTGAAATGATTGCGATTAAACTTAGTATTTAATTAGCTTGTGGCACAGGCTACTTCTATTACTGGATCAAAAATTTGTGCCTTACGTCGTTATTACTGCGCAGCGCAGCCAGTAATTACCTATGCGTAAGTGGCACTATCTTTCTTTCTGTCACCCTTTTCACACAGAGAACAAAACAAGATAGAAGTAAAATTTGAAAACAATGTAAACACGTGGTCTCAATTACATAACACAGTAACCCAATGACCAAGTTTTTTATTGTCAACTGTCCAGTCTATGGTTGATAATACATCTTATTCCCACGGCATTAGGTACACTGTCGCGTTATCGCTTCTCGGAATAACCCGTGCGATTTTGTACCCTACGCGATGGTAATAAACGCGTCACAATTGCCCATTGTGTTGATCGGGGACGGTAAACTGTACTAAGTTTGAGTGTAGGTATAATGAGTGACTAATGAAAGCGAGGCTTATGAATAGAAACATATCGCCGATACCGTTGTTGTCAAACTCCAAGAGGAGCTTGGTGCCATCTGCTCTCGGCATTACTACTATGATGAAGCAGTTGGCCTAACTCCTGCGCTTTATATACCAGTGGCTTTGATTATTAATAGTAATATGTATAAGTAGAATCGTGCACTGTGGTAGCGAGCGGACGATACGAGGAAGGAATTAGAATACCTCGTTTGCGCAGACTGGTGCACTATGCAATTTAGCATCTCCTGCACAGCCAGGTGGGTTATCTAAGAAAAAATCTATCACGATCGCATTTACATTGCGACAGCCATTGCCACAGAATAGACAATAGTACTACGTACAGAACGGCCATTCACCTCCCCGCACTCATTTCAAATACCTCGTCCTACCCGGCACTTCGTTGTAGACATCACTGACACATAAACAAGGGCGCGCGCGATCGCTCGGACGAGTAAACGCGAGCGCCGGCCGATAACAGAGACAGCGCTATGCGGGTGAAAGAGAAGGCAGTCGCTGCACTTCCCGCGTCATTTCGATTGATAACCGCGCACGCAGCCCTACTAGATTCTACGCACACATTTGCGCGTGTACGAACGTCTTTGTTTATGTAGTAGTAATAGGTAATTGATTTGCGAACGTTGTATGGAGTGTCCGGGGTGTGCCATTGCGTCGTCAACACAAGACTCTGCGCCGACTTTCTTTTATAAAGCAGTAATGGATGGACTGCGACTGTCACATTGTAAGCGATCGCGATAGATTTTTTCTTAGACACTAGCCCCCAGGTAGCTAGTTTCTCTTTATTGATTTTCTATTACCATAGTAGATTATCCATCACGGAGACTGTTTTGTCAAATGCTTTATTATGCTACGTAGGTTTCGATCATATGGCCCTTTAATATATTGTTAGCGGCAACTGACGAAGGGGGCGTCGCATAATCACGGAATCGAAGACGAACGACGAGCGCCGAACACCCACGAGCATTATACGGCCGTTGCCACGTGCTCGCTTTCATTATTCATTCTGCCTGCGACCATCGGATCGGACGGACGTTCACTGTTACTCGTAGATTTTCTGTTCATAATTTTGATTTTTGTTATTCGTAATTAAGTTATTAAAATTAGATTGTAAATTCTCCCTTTTTTTTATTCAATTCAATCAAATAACCTTATTTCAGAAGTGGGATCTGATATCTGTTTTGTGAAAGCTTATTATTAGAATTAATCTTAATATTTAAATATTAGTTTCCTCGAACTTAACCATGTCAAAAGAAGCCAGTCGAAAACGTGGACGTTCCTCCGGGCCTAATATTGCGCAACAACTTCAAACAATTATAACACGTTTGAACGCGTTGGAAGATAGTTCAAGAAACCGAAGCGTTGGTGAACACCTTGAGCAGGACGTACCTGCGGTTATGCCGCTGCCGGTGCGCTCTTTTACGCCACCCCTGCGCGAGGCTACACCCGATTCGGCTGCCCTGGTAGCGCCTAGACAGTTTGAAGAGCCAAGCGTTGCATCGTTGGCGTTGCCGCCCAGCAACATATCGTGCAATGCGAGCGAGTCAACTCGACCGCCGACCGCAGACGGTATAGTAAGTGAGGTAACCAACAAGCTTGTCTCTGCGATCAACGCCATTAACCCGGTAAGATCCAACCATATTTATATTTCTTGTTTTGATCCGTCTCTTAATGATTTCGACACGTGGTGTAGTGAAGTTGATCACGTGCGAAGTATTAATTTGTGGGATGACCGTGAATGCTTGGCACGGGTAGGAAATTGCTTAAAAGGAGATGCTCGCGTATGGTTACAAGAATGGGTATCAAATGATCGCACGTGGTCCAGCTTCAAACGTGATTTTCAATCATTATGCCCACGTAGGATAGATGTAGCTAATATATTATTCGATGTTATGAAAACCGATTCTGATAAATACCCTACATACGCAGAGTATGCTCGACGTTCGTTGTTACGATTGCGGATTGTTAATGGGTTAAGTGAAGAATTAATATCGGCTATAATAATTCGTGGCATAACTGATCCACATGTCCGTGCGGCCGCTACAAATGCCAAATTGTTGCCTACTGATTTAGTTGGATTTTTATCAATTTATGTAAAACCCACGCAAAATGCTCCGATGCGCATCAGGCAACAGCGTGCCAATATTAGTGGTTTTGACCATTTTAATAATCCCCGCAAGAGAGATTACCCTGATGCGAGATCGAAGTGTTTTGGTTGTGGTAATTTCGGCCATAAGCAGTATGATTGCCCTAAGCGTGCCAAGTTAGACAGTACGGACAAGAACAAGGTCTCACTACCTAGTTTAAACGCATTAAATCGAAAATCTGACCCATGTAGTTTTTGTAAAAAGGTAGGACATAAAACTAGTGATTGCTTTGCAAAGCAACGCGCTGAGTCACGTGGCAAACTAAATGTTAACTTTTGTCGTGAGTCGTTAAGCGAATATAAGCGAAACGATATAGCAGCTGCAGTGATTCAGGGCGTCGCTGTAGATATTCTCATCGACAGCGGCTCTCAAGTATCGTTAATTACAGAATCTGTCGTGAAACATTTTCAATGCTCACAGCTACCCTCCTTTTGCACATTGCGTGGCATAGGAAATCAAGAAGTGGATTCGAGTTTTTGTACTACATTAACTGTCGAGTTTCCCGATATATCTCTCGAAGTAGATTTTCATGTTGTTCCGGATTGATATTTAAACATCCCTGTTATACTGGGTACTGACGTATTGAACAGAGATGGCGTTGTTTATACACGTAGAAAAGGTGTGCAGCATTTGTCGCGATCGAAAGCTGTCTTCAGTCTGAGATCGAGTGTGCTCGAACATCAAATTAACACGCCTGCTGATGAAGCAAATAAGTCACGTTTATTGATAATAATTAATGAATTTTCTGAATATCTTGTAAGTGGCACAGCAACGACTACTGTTACAACTGGTTCAATGCAGATTCGATTACATACTGAGACACCTATAGTATATCGACCGTACAAAATGTCATATGATGAAAAGATGCGTGTGCGTAATATAATTAAAGATCTTCTCGAAAAAAAAATTATAAGGGAATCTGAATCAGAGTTTGCTAGTCCAATTTTATTAGTTAAGAAGAAGGACGGTAGTGACAGAATGTGCGTAGACTACAGGGCATTAAATGCAAATACCATCAAGGATCGATATCCATTGCCACTCATTGACGATCACATTGATCGATTAGGTAAAGCTAATTACTTTTCAAGCCTGGACATGGTGACAGGGTTTCACCAGATACCAATGGATGTTGATTCTATACATCGTACCGCCTTTGTTACGCCCGAGGGCCACTACGAGTACTTGAAAATGCCATACGGACTTGCAAATGCTCCTGTAGTATATCAGCGCATCATATCCAATACTCTTCGGCCTTTTATAGAGTCTGGAAAGGTTCTCGTCTATATTGATGATGTTTTAACTCCATCGAAATCTATAGACGAGGGTCTACAAAACCTTAGAGAGGTTATGCGGACTTTGACCACTGCAGGTTTTTCTATTAACCTAAAAAAGTGTACATTTCTTGCAACTGAGATTGAATACTTGGGGCGAACAATTAGTTTTGGTCAGGTAAAGCCGAGCGTTCGCAAAATTGAAGCACTGGTCAAGGCTCGAACACCTAATAATGTAAAGGAAGTCAGACAATTTCTTGGTCTCGCTGGTTACTTCCGGCGATACATACCGGGATATTCCCTGAAGATAGCATGTATAGCTAACCTACTCCGCAGCGGTGTGCAATTCCAGTGGGGTGGTGAACAGGAACAAGCTCGTAAAGACATCATTTCACGATTAACTAGTGAACCAGTGTTAGCTATCTTTGATCCGTCTTTACCTACGGAAGTGCATACCGATGCGTCTTCGCGAGGCTACGGTGCAGTATTACTTCAAACCGATAGCGAAGGACGCAAGCGACCTATCGCCTACTACAGTAAACTTACCCAGGGAGCTGAGCCTCGTTATCACTCCTACGAGTTGGAGACTTTGGCTGTTCTTAAAGCATTGCAACATTTTCGCCATTACTTAATTGGGAATAAATTTAAAGTTGTTACTGATTGCAACGCTTTAAAACTCACCCAACGTAAAAAAGATCTGCTGCCGAGAATAGCTCGGTGGTGGATGTACTTACAAGACTACGATTTCGAATTAGAATACCGTAAGGGGACTGCGTTATCACATGCCGATTATTTTAGCCGTAATGCAATAAACATGTGTCAGATACCGAGACCGCGGAATTGGGCACAGATAGCGCAGGCCGCTGACGAGGAGACTCAGTCGTTATTACAAAAATTAGTCGACGGTGAACTTGATTCGTCCCGTTATTTTAAACGTAATGATATTTTATATTATAAGTTTGATGTTGCCGGGCAGGAATCACGTTTGTTGTGTTACGTGCCAAAAGGACACCGCTTAAGCTTATTGCGTGTGTTTCATGATGAGCATCAACATATTGGCGCTGAGAAAACGATTGATTTAATTTTAAAATATTTCTGGTTTCCGGGCTTAAGACAATTTGTAAAAAAATATATTAGGCACTGTATTGTTTGCCTATCACATAAAAAAATTCCACGCAACCCTTTACAGCCTATTGAGTCTTGGGAAAAACCAAATACCCCATTCGATACAGTTCATACAGATGTCTTAGGCCCGCTCCCGAGTTCAAACGGTTATAAATTTGTAGTTATAATTATAGATGCCTTTACAAAATTCTGTCTTCTATATCCTATTTTGAGTCAGGACACCTGTGAACTAAAACATGTATTCGAAAACTCTATATCATTGTTTGGTACTCCTCGTTTAATTGTAACTGATCGAGGTCGTATGTTTGAGAGTTCATCTTTTTGCAATTGGATTAAAAGCTTAGGTAGCGATATTCATTTTATAACTCCTGAAATGCACCAAAGTAATGGGCAGGTTGAGCGATATTGCCGTACGATAATGAACATGATTCGAATAGAAACAAATTTTCGAAATGAACGCTGGTCTAATGTTTTGTGGAAGCTCCAGCTCAACCTGAACATTACGAAACAAAAATCTACACGTTATTCACCTTTGAATTTATTAATCGGCAGTAATGGTGTAACGCCCGTCCTGCGATCAGTAGTACGTGATATTGCTACGGAGGCATCAAGCCCAAATAGAGAGTCTTTGCGTGAGTTGGCCAGGCAACATGCGAGTGAATTACTAGATACCAATCGAGTACGGCAGAACGCTCGAGTGAACGAGCACCGTACAGCACCTCGGTCATTTCAATTAAATGACATGGTATTTGTGCGCAAGAGCAGCCAGGCCACTGGAAAATTAGACTCTGGCATGCGAGGCCCCTATAAAATAACGGAAGTACTGCCGCGTGGTCGTTATAAGTTGAAGCTTATTTCTGGCTCCTATGGAAAAAGCACTCAAGCTGCTGCCGATTATATGATTCCTTGGCACGGAGAGTGGACGCCAGATGTGTGTATGGAATTTTTCGATAGTAAGTAATAATACCTAACATTAGCCTAGATTTAGAATATAACTTGTAGAGTATTGTTGGCACGCATCCTGAGGGCTCTGCGTATATGATCTCTCAAAATACCCTGAGGGCTCTGTTTTGCTGAAAGTCATTGTCATGTATTTGCAAACATCCTGAGGGCTCTGTTTGATGTATTTGCGTATCCCGAGGGCTCTACGCTTATACGCTGTGCAACCTGAGGGCTCTGCATTCTCAAAGTTGACTTATGTCCGATTATACTGACTTAGTATTAAGATGATAATTTTATTTGCTAACATAACGAATATTGCTTCCAGATGACGAAAATGATTCACTTGTTGATATTGAGTCTACTAATAGCTCAGACACCAGTCAACAGCATGAGAATTGTGCTAACCAGCGGCAGTCTTCACCAATTCAAGAAGCGAGCGAGGACGCAGCTTCGTCAGGAACGGCCGTGTTAGCGGCAACTGACGAAGGGGGCGTCGCATAATCACGGAATCGAAGACGAACGACGAGCGCCGAACACCCACGAGCATTATACGGCCGTTGCCACGTGCTCGCTTTCATTATTCATTCTGCCTGCGACCATCGGATCGGACGGACGTTCACTGTTACTCGTAGATTTTCTGTTCATAATTTTGATTTTTGTTATTCGTAATTAAGTTATTAAAATTAGATTGTAAATTCTCCCTTTTTTTTATTCAATTCAATCAAATAACCTTATTATATAGATTATTTTTTTCTTCTCTGATTATAATATAAGCAGTGGGTACAATACACGTTACTTTGCGATACACGTGCGCAAGCGCATGTTGCTTGCACCAAGTGAAACTGAATCACATTACCGGTTTGACATGCATGACCTTTTGTTACTAAACATAGAATTAGATTAATCCATATTATCTTGACTTGACGATTTTCTATAAAATCGACGCAATAAATAGGAAATATGTGTTTGTCTGAACTCTGAACCATCTTTCATTTTCAATTTCAGAGTCAGTTTCATGAATACCGTTTTGATCCCTACAAGCATTTCTTTAAATTAAGAATCCGCTTAATTATTGAGCACAGATTAGAAATATTAAGAGTTAAAATCTCGTGGAAAGCTATAATGTAGTCTATTTTACCGTGAAGGGACCTTTTCTTGCACACCCTTTTCTTATTTCAATTTCATGTTTGTTTTCGAGGTTAATAGATGTCTTGTGTATACTCGTATGTATCGTTTTCTAAAAACGTCGCAAATTGTAGTTCTGTCTAAAGCGTCTTAGTCTTAGCGAATTCTAGACTGTAGATCAGTAATGTTAGACAAAATATGAAGAGCAAACAGATGAACAGAAGAATATTAATTATTTAGTATCGAATTGCAATAATTGATATACCTACATCGGTGAATCGGTGCTTATCGTATTGTTTTGTCACAATTAAAAGAGTGTGCTTTATAAACCTATGTACGTAGTTTCCTTTCTTTTGTCTAGCTGTAAACATTTTATTAATAAATAAATATTTTTTAAGGATCAGCTATGAGAATATGTAGAATACAGAATGTAAGAAAGAGACTTGAGCAGTTGAAATTAAAGCAGGCTGTAGCCACATGGTTTCAAAGTAGCTCCTGTGCAAATTTTAGTTATTTTGTATTCAACTCATTCAATAATATGTTTTAATTGTAACAAATTTGCGCAAAAGTACCGAACCGAACGTGAAAAGCTCGACAATGGTTAATAATTTAATATGATAGCGAATAAACTGTATTATAATTATTCAAAATAATATTGTGTCTTAAAACAAATATATGATAGCTAACTTTGAATGTTATTACAGCGTATATTCCATAAAATGAGGTAATTATAATCAATTCGACAAGCATGTAGCTTGTCGAATGTAATGTATGATATAATAATATTATTATTAGAACATGATATTTCTATAAAAATCAATAAACTACTTCAAAACAAATATCCTAAATGCAAGATATACTAAACTATCGAATTAAACACAAAAAATAGGATATAATAATATCAAAATACAATCATCAGATTAAAGTCCGTTTTGGATTCATATTCTTCAGACTTGCCAGTAAATCATCGTGCCTTTAACACAGACTTTAATAAAAAAATCTGTCAATTAATTGGTCAGAATTAGATTTCCCTTTTATATTTTTTCACATATAGTTCAACCTTCAAGAAACATAAACAATTATATCAAAATCGGATCTGTAACATTTTTCTACAATCGTGTTGAGGAAAATGAATGAAAAAATTGAAGTACCGACTATACGATAGCTATGAAGGTCTTATTCATTAACGGCTTTAACTAGTCACTCTCAAATGCATATTCCAGTGTTTATCAGCACGCGGTGGCAAGGCTGCTAAGCAACATAATCCTTTTATCCTCCAAATATAACAATTTCAAATGTGTATAAATACAAGGCATGGCATGTGATAAAGGCCGGATTTAACATAATGGCCATGTGGGCCCGGGCTCATACCGGTAAATTTTTAGGGGCAGAATTGGAAATAATATTATTTCAGTTGCCGCCATTTTGAAAATGTGATAGGGTAGGGTATATATTTGTGCTCTGCCCAATGTCTGCCTATCAATATCTACAATTGTAGGTATACCCCAACCAACACTTTTATTTTCGTTTGTATTATTGTTTGCGTTTTGCCATTCCCACTTCTTCACTGTTCTTGTTTGTAGAACAACTCTTCAGTCTAAAACCATTGACGAATACGTAAACGTCAATGTCTACTGATGTACACATACTGTACATTGATTTCCCATAAAACCCAAGAGATATGATTGTAATTCAAACTGCAAATTATATTTCGTTTTATTGACGCTTTAATCTGACTAGTAATATAAAAAGAGTTTTAATCTGGGATAGCGGTGGCGGCGATTTTATTAGCCCATAGGCGTAAAATGTGTATGATGCTGCTGTGACTGGATGGGAGCTTTCTGGTGTCGTACTGATTGCATGTTGCTTTTCTTTTATGTACAACCAGATTTACATTTGGACTACACAAACCGCCGCTATTACAAGCGTCATAAAGGTGGTCTTAAGGACAATATATACGAGTAGTCTGGCCTGTAAAGAAATTCTTTCTTCACAGGTGTGTGCAGGTTTCCTCACAATGTTTTCTTTCACCGTAAAAGCGTCGAATAAACGTATACATATGAATTCAAAATTTGATAACACATTGGTACGTGGCGGGGTTCAAACCGCTACCTCCCGATTGGAAGGCGAATATACATATTACAAATGATTTGCATAACGTACTAACATATCGTGTAAAGCATTTTTGTGAAATTAAATCACACTTCACAGTTTTTAACGCTTGTACATAGCCTATAGGTATCCAATTATCTCTTACCTAATAAAGTTCATAAAAAAAAAACAATCATTTTACTAAATTTCAAAACAAACACCTTAAAGAAATCCAACGGAGACGCTTTAAAATATCATATTTGGCGACATGGAACCTGTAAAAAAGTAACTTGCAGTGAGGGAAAACCTCAGAAGAATAACTAAAGCAAGTTATTCTTCAGAGGGGAAGGGAAAACAGCAGGCTAATTGACGATTAGCCTGCTGTTTTCCCTTGACGACAGCAGGATTACAAAAAGCGGAACTATTTCTCGTGACCCTATTAATTTGAACTGTTTTACGTAAATCAGTGTTTAGGAGAAATTTCGCTGTTTTTTGTCCCATTAATGAGACAACAAACAAGAACTGTTTTCTTCTTTTTGTCTCATTAATGGGACAAAACCTGAGATCGCGAAAAACTGCGCGATTTCTCCTCCTAAACAGAAAGTTTTTCATTTCGCAGAACTACAAATAAGAACGTTCTTCTTTATGGTCACTTTCTTCTTATTAATAGGACAAAATCCTGATAGGAACTCGAAAAACAACTCAATTTCTCCTAAACACTCTTTAGTCAGAATTCACTGAAAGTGATATACCGACTGAACCTCCTTATTGTGCCTTTCGCCCCATGAGCGAGGCAAGCCTATTCACCGTACACAGACTTGTCGCTCCCCGCACTAAAGAAATTAACCGCTTTTCCTTCGTGGCTACGACAGTGGAAACAGGAATCCCCACACGCCGCAATAGGACCTTCTCACAGGTGAACGGTGTCGGCGCCGGCGTGCGATCCCTGATATGCAACAGAAATCTGCCACTCCTCGAAATGAAGAACCAGGGACACTGGGCAGGTTTTGTGAACCTATGCTACTACCAACATGAGTAAAATACTGATCTCAAAAAAAAACCGGTCCGGTGTGGTGGTCACGCGCACTGAGGATTCCGTACCTACAAACGTATCTAAGTACGAGTATACATATATATAAGTTTCTAGCTAGGTATGTACATATTAACGGTTTTCAGACTTTTTCCCAAACATGTGCTAAGTATAGAGGGTGTCCCTAAAACAATGGATAAACCTGTAACTATAGATGGACTTTATCATGGTCTCCCTTACGATTTTAAAAATATTCAGAATGCCTAAGTTTATGATACCTTTTTGGAATCTAGAATAGATAAGTGTCCTACATTTTTTTACATTGAAGCTGATCAAACATGAAAGAAAATAAATTTCATTTTTAATTTTCTTTGTGTTTAAATTTTTTTTAAATTCTTTACACAAGTTTGTTAAATTTAAGTCTTTGTTTTAGATAGCTGAACTATCGCTTGCGCAATAGAAAAAAACGAATTCGAAAAACCTCTCCATTTGTACAAATGGCACTATAAAAACTAATCGCATTTGGAAATTTTCGAAATATTTAAAAACAATAAATATCTCTGAAACCGTGATATTTTTACCAACGTCAAAATTTGTGGTAAGGGAGACCATGATGAAGTCCATCTATAGTTACAGGTTTATCCATTGTTTTAGGGACAACCTGTATATAAGACCTTACTTCTTGCAATTCATGATTCTAGATCAACGGCAAGTACCCTAAGGTTTTGATTCTCTTGTGAAATCGCAATCGCAAAATTTGCGACACAGACTGTCCTATTGACTTGCAAGTATGATTTTTTCACAGCTGTAAGAGACCGTAGCGTAGATTCGCGTACGTATTCACTTACGCGTTCCCGAAGAAAGAGTCTCGACAGACAGCCGGAGAATGAAGTGATCTTATTACGGTTCCGTATATTCTTTTTAAAGCACGGAACCTTAAAAAATGCCCTCCTCATCTCAATTCGACGGAAAGAGGCCGCTTCTCAGCGTGCGCCGTGAGCCGTGTCTGAAGGGTGAAGGACGCTACGGTCACGCGTCGGCGCCTGCGCATGCGATTGACTTACTACGTCTGTCTGCGGCTTCCTTATTCCCAGAGGGCTGGAGTTTTAATAATACACCATGGGTGGTAAAAAGTATTCAAACCACTTGATGTTCAACTTTGGCACACGCAGGGACACGGCATGTTGACGGCGACGGTCTGTGAGTTAGAGGTATGTACTTCCCCCAATTCGAGCTGCTCCCCATAGAGCGACAATGCTGTGATGAAGCCTCTCTATGATAAAGAAGGACGGATGAAGAAACCGGCAGAAGACTCTGATCCAGGGTCGCCTGCTTGGGTCCCTCCGTCTTACCTATTTCTGCCGCAACACGGCAGTGCTTGCATTGCTGTGTCCTGATTTGAAGGGTAAATGGTAGTGAAATTACTGGGTACCGTGACTTTACATCTTATGTCTCAAGTTAGCAACGTACAATGTGTTTTAGGGTTCCGTACCTCGAAAGGAAAAAACGGAACCCTCATAGGATCACTTTGTTGTCCGTCCGTCCGTCTGTCTGTCTGTCAAGACCCTTCTTCTCAGGAACGTGTGGAGGTATCAAGCTGAAAATTATATCAAATACTCAGGTCTACTATCCCTTGGAGCTGTGAAAAAAATCAAACTTCTAAGCCAACGCAATCAAAAGATCCAGCCGTTTATGCCGCAAATTTCCGCAAATTTTCGACACTCGCAAGGGAATCAAAACCTAAAAGGTACTTCCCGTGAACTTTTTAGTTACATCATATAATAAAAATATATGGGTGAACTTTTACTTATATACCTACAGGTTTGTACGGAACCCTCGGTGCACGAGTCCGACTCGCACTTGGCCGATTTTTTTAATTATTTATTTACTAACGACATGTTGTCCACATACAATTTACAATACATTATTGAGACCAAAAGCCCCCTAGGGGCTTGAACGAAGGCATGCGTTCCCAGCTCACTGCGCAATATAGATTAACCATGTGTGACGGGTATCAGTCGACACCGTCCGTCACACATTAGGAAGGATTTAAGAACCTGTTTGATTTTCTTTCTATTACTGGTAGTAGTGGAGCTTCGGTTACGCTGTGGAGTCGGCACTTGCCTTCCAATCGGGAGGTCCGGGATTCTAGACCGCATGTACTAATGAGTTTTACGTTTCGAATTTCATATGACATTTGTCTGACGCTCCTACGGTGAAGGAAAACAACGTGAGGCAATCTGCATATATCTGCAAAGAAATTCAATGGTGTATGTGAAGTCGACCAATCCGCACTGGGCCAGCGTGGTTGACTAAGGCGCTTAACACATTACCGCCGCATCCCGCTGCGGTGTACGGAGGGACGAAAACCCCATGCGGCTGCGGCGGCACGGAACCGTGCCATCGTACGGTTTGCTCCGTATCTCCGTCCGGAGCTGCGGTGCACGACGCCCCGCATCACCGCATTATCTATGTCGAGATCTATTACGCGTATGCACGCCCTTTCTACGCAAAAATCCATACGATACTGCGGCACAGTGTGGCATACCCCGCGGACCGCACCGCATCACCGTCCGGGAGTGCGGTGCCGTCGCGCGCGCCGCACTATCGCACGGACATGCGGTGTGAGTGTGTTATACCCTGCGGTTTTTGTATACAAATTAAGATTCTTCAGTCAAAATTGAAAACCGCAGCGCCGCACACCGGAGCGGTGTCCGTTGCAATGTGTTATGCGCCTAAGGCCTAATCACGATAACATAGGGTAGGCTCGAGCCCCTCGGCGGGGACGTATATGAGCTGTTGTGATGACTGGTATCTAACAGTTTCTCAGGTACATTATTCAAAATTTCAGGCAGCATGTACTCCCACGACCTCTACCGTACACATTATTCGTATTTGGTAAGTTATATTTAGGTAAATAAGTCAGCTTAATCGCACACACGAACACCAAGTGTCAAACGTTATTTTTCGAAGACGAGCTCGGCGATGTTTCACATTTTTGGTCACCTATCACAGAGCAAACATTGCCTAGCTTTAACAATCGTTAGCCGATCACTCACATCACACCACAGCGCTGAGCTGCTAGACAAGTACCATATGTCTTAATACAGTGGCACGTAATGTGACCTTTCACTAGCGACAAAGATGGTGTCTTTGATACACCTGTAGGTGTCATTATGAGCGGTGAAAGTCATATAAGCACCCGAGGAGCTTATATGGGTCTTGTAAAGGATTGCTACGATATATCGAATATCCGGTATGATATTATCGATTTTGGCGAAAAGAGTAGGTACGGATCATCGCGCTGATGGACGTTGACACAGGAACTGGTATTTTTTTCGCCAGGTGGAAATTTTCAAAGTTGTGACCTCTGTAAGCTTCCGTAGTCAATAAGAAATCCTTATAGTTTCGCCATGTGCGACTGTCTGTGTGTCTGAATAAATATGTTAAGTAGGGATGACTTTTTTCTAGTCCAGCGGCCAGCAACAGGCGGACCGTCGAACCTCGGACCGCAAGATATTGTAAAATATACCTACATTATATAAATCTATACTAATAGTATAAAGCTGAAGAGTTTGTTTGTTTGCTTGAACGCACTAATCTCGGAAACTACTGATTCAAATTGAAAAATTCTTTTTGTGTTGGATAGTCCATTTATCGAGTAAGGCTTTAGGCTATATAACATCACGCTACGACTAATAGGAGGTGAGCATCAATGACAAATGTTGCAAAAACGGGTAAAAAATATACGGCGAAACGTAGTTCGCTGGCACAGCTAGTAATCTATACTTTACTAATATTATAAAGCTGAAGAGTTTGTTTGTTTGTTTGCTTGAACGCGCTAATCTCAGGAACTACTGGTCCGATTTGAAAAATTCTTTCAGTGTTAGATAGCCCATTTATCGAGGAAGGCTATAGGCTATATATCATCACGCTAAGACCTATAGGAGCGGAGCACCAATGAAGAATGTTTCAAAATCGGGGGATTTTTTTCCTATTGAGAGCTTCCGCTGCGTGCGCTGCGTAAACGGTTAAAGTTTGGCAAAAATCATGTATGACAGAATTGTTCCCCTTTAAAAGTTCTAAAAAAAAGTCCGCGACAGCATATGTCTATCTTTTAAGGTTAGCTCACTATAACCTTTTTATGCTAACCAAATTTGTTCTAAAATAATGCATTATTTGTGAAGGTGTTTTTATAAACATGGAATTAATCCTTAACCAAATAAATACGTTAATCATCACAAGTATTTAATTTAAAACAAAATTGCCCTTTACGTCATTCGATTTAAATGTATATTTTAGGAGATATCGCAGTTTTAAAATAACATCACAGCAAAATAATGATCGAGTACTGCGCGCGCAATGTGCAAAGCCGGCGGGCAGTCATGAGGGGGAAGGGCGGTGGCCCCAGTTAGCTATCTACTTCTGCCGGAAGAAAACAAAACTAAAAATAGTGTACGCAGAAGTACTTTACATTAGTTTATAAAAATAAACATTCGTTTATTTTTTTGAGAATAACCTACAATCTACATGATATAAGATTATTAGACCCAGTACTTACTCACCTATATAAACGAAGTCGCGGGTTAAAGTTAGCGTTAGCCCAAAGTAACTATTCCACGCGGACGAAGTCGTGGGCGGAAGCTAGTCTATTCATAAAACTAGCTACAAAGAAATATTGAACATCCATCCATACACCAAAATTTTAAATGTTATGGCAATAAATAATACTCATATTTATATAATAACGTTAAAAGTCAAATAAAAAATAGTACTCAATCATGATCGCTTTTTTCCTGGACCTCGATAAAATTTTTGAACACTATCTGGAGACCCCACTTAAAACTACTTGCCGACCTCTGTTCTAGTCAATTCCATGATTTGGGTGTCGTTGGATAGATTTTTCAAAAACATTGTGGGCATGTGAAGTTAAACATTTTTTTTTTCGATTCAGCTATCCGTTTGTGAAATATTAAGTTTTAAAGTGCCAATTTTTGTTATAATCAAGTGTGTTGTGTCCCCAGCTTAATGATTTTTTTATGAATAATACATGAAAAAATTCTTAGTATAGTCGCCGGCACCTAACTTGGCAAGATTTTAATGTCGGTTTTGTGATTTTGCGCGTGTACTCTCGTGTGTAACAAAAATGGTTACTGCTTTTCATTTTATTTCCATTCTGGCCAATAATATACTGCTCTTAACTAGTGCAGTATTTTTTGGATATTTTAGAAAATTAATATAAAATTAAGTATGCAGGTAAGTTATTTTTTTATTAATATTTAAATCATTCTACTATAGGGCTGCCATACGTCCCGGTACACCGGGATATGTCCCGGTTTGTAGTGTTATGTCCCGGTGTCCCGGTCTGGGAGCTACACTGAAAAAAATCTGATCTTATCAAGACCATTTAGAACTTGTTTAAAAACATTTGTCGATATTTATAAAAAATATGTACAGATTAACAAAGTAAATATGTTTCCATTCACTAAGCTGCTGGATATTGTACGGTACTTTGTTTAAATTATCAAAATAATTGATTAAAGTAACGAAATATTTGATTAAAAATTTCGCAATCAATATAATGTTTAGACTCAACAAGTAATGCATTAAAGTAATAAAATAATTGTAGAAGTTATCAAGTACTGAATAGAAATAATCAAAACGATGTGATCATTGTAAACATTTAGCTTGATTGATATCGTCATGAAATTTGTTAGATCAATAAATCAATGTGATCATTGTAAACATTTAGCTTGATTGATATCGTCATGAAATTTGTTAGATCAATAAATCAATGTGATCAATGTATACATTTAGCTTGATTGATATAATCATTCAATTTGTTAACTTAATAAAACAATGTGATCAATGTAAACATTTAGCTTGATTGATATAATCATGAAATTTGTTACATTAATAAAACTGTTTGATTAGGCTCAAATTAACGACACTGGGTGCAAGCCCTTTTGTGATTGGTTAGAATGGTTAGCTACATGAAATAAGCAGTGTTGCCACCTTGGTTTTTAAAAACTGCCCAACATAAATATCGCAAGACAGATTGTATCTTGTGAAGTATGTCTATTTGTATAACAATTGGAACTAGTATTTATTAAATTCAAAATAACTTTAATTTCGAGTACGCAAAACTTTTGTTAGGCTGCTACCTGTACCTATATTACTCACTGATAAACCCATGCTATCAAAATTAAATGACATGAAAAAATTAAATATAAGTAGTTTGCCGTTTAGTGGATTGAACATTGTTATACATAACATTGTCTTTATTTTTTTATTAATTTATCATAATAAACACAATGAATAAATTCGAATTATTATTAGTAAAAGAAAAACACAATGGTTTGTAGGTAGGTAAGGTACATTGCTAAAGGATTACAATTCACATCCTAAAAAAGAACAGCAAGCAGGTACAATTTTGTTAGTAGGTATACTATGTAGGTATATGTTTATCTTGGAATGAAAGAATTTCTTAAACTTATAATTAATAGGTACTGCTGTAGATAGTTTTGACTAAATTGGAACGTGGCAAATTAATGATACGAGTGTCTATACCGGGTGTAACGGAATACCAAAATAATATTTAAGGTTGTTGATTAACAAAAAAAAAATGTTTTTACTTTCGACGCTTAACAGTTAAGCGTATTAAATCGAAAGTAGGCATATAATAAAAATACAAAGAATAGTCATAAAACATTTTTTTTGTTAATCAACAACCTTAAATATTATTTCGGTATTCCGTTACACCCGGTATAAGCGGCTGTCCTCTGGCCATACACATTGTTGGCGCGTGCTGTGTGGAGCCAGTTTCTAATATATTTGTCAATAAAACGACTTATAAAACTAATCAATATTCAGACAAAAAACGTAATATACTTATATTTAAGCCTGCCTGCCGTCGGTGGCGCTGTGGCCTCGACACTGGACTGTGCCCCGAGTAGAATCGGGAGGCCCGCAATTGATCCTGTCATGTACCAATGTGTTTTTCGTTTCACGAATTTCATATGTACATTTATATCTGACGCTCCTACGGTGAAGGAAATCATCGTGAGGAAACCTGCATACACCTGCGAAGTAATTCAAAGGTTTTTGTGAAGTTAACCAATCCGCACTGGGCCAGCGTGGTTTGACTAAATCCTAGTCGCCCTAACTTAACTAGTTAGGGTAGGCTCGTGCCCGTCGGTGGGGACGTATATAAGCTATGATGATGAAGCCTGTCTGTGTCTTGTCTACATTTAAGTGGACTTAAGTATCTGATAGGACCTGTCAAAAACGCATTCTCTCGGTGGCCGTAGAGTAACTTACGAGTGAACAAAAATATTACGTATATTTTATTATTTATTTCTAAATAGTTTGTGAATTTAAAAAATATTTTATTGAGCTCCTTCTGTTCCCTTAGGGTGATCCCTGCCCTAACTTAGTGATGATGGGACGTAAAATAATTAACAGCTGAAAGTATAAGCATCATGTCGGGACTAAATATTTTTATGATTTTGTACAATATGTTCAATCAAATATTTGTGTTATTTTGGTGTTCCAAATTCAAATTAATTCTTGAAATTTAGTACAACATTCTCTCCCTGTTTTGTAAAGGCTTAAAATGACTAACTTTAAGTTTGAGTTTACTTGAGTTAAGTTGAGTTTACTTGACACACACAGAATATATCATTTTGAGCAGGTTGTAAAAAATAATGGATTTTACTCTAAGATGGGACCACCTCATATCGGGAGTATATGGGTTACAGATGCCGGCAAACATCTTGAAAGATGCGCACAACACAAATTTCTGGTCTCCTTGGCAGTGAGGCAGGTGGCCGGTGGGGCGGCCGCACCACTTCAACCGCGCTATTGGTTGACTAGTCGACCCTTGCCCCCCGCACTGTGTCTACGTGCGCAAGATTTACCTCAACATGCCGAAAAATGTTGAAGATGTTTGCCGGCATCTGTACTAAGAGCTCTTAAAACCCGCCTTGTTCCATGGTGTGAACGAGACAGCGCTTAATTTAATATAAAGCGCTGCCTCCTTCACTCATAGGAACAAGGCAGATTTTAAAAGTCATGATAACCTGCTATATCCTTCACTTCACTTCTTTATTTATGGCAATCGGTCGTAAACACAGCCATTACTGCCAAACTCAAGTTTTTGGTGAAATACTGTTAATGCATTTACTTTGTGAAATATGCCCGAAAGGGTTAAAATGATATTGTTTTGGGTTATCTGAAAAGAGACAAAACAAGACATCACAATAACATAATAACATCGAAGCACACAAATCTTAAGTGAGTATAATTAAGCTTAACCCTTCCAAACAATAAAAATAATTAACCTAATCGGCCCCCAATTGACGGAAATATAGCTGCACAAACCATAAAAAACTACAACATGAATACAGACGAACAATAAATCTTGTCTTAAAATCGAATAAAAATTGTGTACCTAACATTACATTAGGGTAAATAGGTAATACAAGTCTTGTACAAGTTGTAATAAGTACTTTTATTCAAATACATAATTCAATTCTATTCTTTGTGTAGTGGCGCTGTCTTTGGGATTCTGCCAACAACAAGTATACATACTGCTTAGTTTGAAATAATTATGTACATACATAATTAAATATTTTAAATATTGAACACAATGATGTTGATTCTACCTAAAAATTACTGTCGTTTTATAATAATGTGGCAACACTTCGTGGCGGAGAGCGAGCGCTTTGGCTTTGGCGGGGCGCCGGCAAGTCCTTCCTGTTTCAACACGCACACACAACGGTGTTCAAAGTAGGTACTTATTAGGTTTTAATTTTTGCTCCACAAAAAGAATTTACAATCAGTCAGACGATTGGTACTCGATCTCTTGTCGTTGTATTGATAGAAATTGAATTTCGAGAGTTGTGCTTAAACACTATGGACGAAGTTGGAGATCTTCTCACGGCATGGGGAATACCAGACCTCATTCCAACATTTGCAAGTAAGTAGATATTAAAATTCATCTTTATGTATGAGTTCCTACCGGCTGCGAACCTGCTTTCGTAGGTAGCAAGCAGTTCTAGTGCTCCCAAACTGTTCGATAAAGCTATGACTGTCGATAGCAGCGGCAGCTGCTGATGGTGCTAACCAACGTTGCCGCGCTTTTCAATACACTATTACTTATATGTCTGCTCTAAGATATTGTTAAGTTACTTGCAGACTTATCTTTTCTAGGACCAATTTTTAGGCTACCAAATCGCTTGTGTGTCTTATCTACATGAGAGATGATAACAGGCACCTCTTGTTTCAGGAAATGGAATAACTATACAGTCACTGTCAGCGTTGAATGTGGATGAAATTAAGGAACTAATACCACTAGTTGGGCCTCGAGCTCTTTTTATCAGGAGTTGGAAGGTGTGGTTAAAAACTATAACTGATGAAAATGCAGTTATTTGTCGAAACATAGAGGATGTGAACATTTCAAGTTGTAATATTTCTCTGAGTGTAAGTATCTTTATATTTTACGTACATACATACACACCCTTTGATTAGATTAATACATTAATCTATACCTAGTATACCAGTTTACCTAAGAAAAGCTGTAAAAAATCCTACCTCTTTATTATCTGTATCCATATATCAATATTTTTGGTGAATGGCTGGTTGAGTGAGAGACCCTGATTACTTAACCCACAGGGTCGGGTTGGACCCCTGGACGTTGCGGATGTTTGTGTGATGAGTACACTTGTTTGTTTATTGATGTTTACATTTTTATGTAAGTTTATTGCTAATATTTGTACTTATTTATTTATTTTCTCATTGATTATTTATTTATTTATTTTCTTATTAAACATACATGTAATATATTTTATACCACCCCTGTGGTATAGTGGTTCTGACCACCGGGGGCACCGGGTCCGTTTCCCAGTGGGAGCAGAAGTTTTTCTTCCTGGTTTGATTGGTGCTAGGGCTTCTTAGCCCACCTGGCTAGCTACCACCGTCTTACCTTAGTTTGTCGCGACAGTAACAATATTTATAGCATTGTTGTGTTCCGATAATAAGAGGTAAGATTGAGGAGTCCGGGTAAAGTTCGCTTCCATCTGGCCTTATCATCACCTACCATCAGCTGAGATAAAGGCAAAGAGCTTACCTGTCATCAATAAAAAAATATTTGATACTATAATGCAAGATCTAATGATGCCGACATGGGCTAGATAATAGGTGTGAGTGTAAAAATATAATATTAGTATAGATACTTACAATGCCTAGCAATTGCAGGCTGATTAAAACAATTTTGAAATAATTCTAAAAATGTGTCTTCTATGTTTTATAGCCACATTGTAGGCAGGTATTGTAAGGTAGGTAATATTAAATAAATAAATATTGAAGGAAGTGGGACATGGTATCTATTATTAAAAAAATATTGGAGCTGCTTGTGAACTGCATATTTTATGTTATTAGTAACTAGATTCAAATTTACTTATGGACTCTAAATCGAGACACCTTAGTTTTTTATTTCAAGTAATTTAATACATGTTTAATTTTTGATTATTCTATATGTTTTGTACGCCCTTCTTATGTTCTTTGTGTTAATCATCATAACAGGTCATATAAATTATGAGCTGTTATGATGATTATGAGGGGCTCAAGCCTACCTTAAGTTAGGTGTTTAGGCATTAGTCATCCACGCTGGCCCAGTAATAGCTAGCTATGTGATTTTGCTTCAATTAAAAACCTGTAAAAATATGGGACATCAGTCCCAAACATGTGAATATTTTTGGCTGACTGGGTAAAATAGTATTGCTGTTTCAGGAGCTTCAGAATATAAGTATTTTACAAGAACAAGAAACACAAACCGCAACCACACCTGAAAGAAAAAATTCTAACAAAGTGGAAAAAGTCTCGCCAAACAAAAACGACACCGAGAATGTTAGTATACATAATTCTATGTATTTAATTTAGTGATGTCTACCTGCTATTTATGACACTTTTGATATTGGTATCTCATATCTCCCTCTAAAAATTATAATATTTAATTTTATTTAAACTATCACCTAAACTATTACCTAAAACTGTTCTTTTTTTATTTTATTGCTAACGGTGGCAGACGAGCCAGTGGCCCACCTGATGTTAAGTGGTAACCACCGCTCATGGACATCTGCAATGCCAGGGGCACAGTTCTGTCACTGCCTACCTGGAGAGAAATGCTCTTCTTAAGCCTCGTTTGAAGAAGGACATATCGTAGCGCTCAGGAAACACCGCAGCTGGGAGTTCGTTCCAGAAACACCGCAGCTGGGAGTTCGTTCTTAAATTGAATTTTCATAAATTTTGATGTGACAAGTTATTAAGGTTGACACTTTCTTGATTTTCAATGGGGGGTGTCCGGTTCCTAAGCCCCCCCCCCCCCACCTACCGCCCCCGCCCCCCCTTACCTACGCCAATAGACACGTATTTATATGATATTTTGATAAAAGTATCTTATCATTGTTACTACTATTTATACCAGTCTGTTTTAATTTCAGTTGGAGTTAACATACTTATTAAAAGAAAATTTTGAAGCCACATGTCTTACTCAGTATGTTGGGGAATGTTTACCTAATGAAAATGCTAGAAACCTATTGACCTTAGTGATAGCTAAACATATATTAAAACAAAACAAAAACTTAGCCATTACAGGGGCTGTATATAACAAATGGTGCAGAGACATCAAAGCTCTGTTTCCAAGTGAACGAACAACCACTTATTATATACCTGCATGTGTAACTGTTCAGGGTATATCAATTCAGGCACGAGGTAAATTAGTCAGTCAAGTATTAAACACAAGGCGAAAATATCAAAAACTTGGAGTTCTTGATAAAAGGTCCTCGATTCCTGGCATTTCAAATTTAGAACACAATTCAACTCCTGAAGTACATGCTGAAAGTAGCACAGTACTGGAAAGCCTAACTTGGTTGGAACACAGCTCATCACCCTGGTCTTTAGTACAAATAAAATGGAACGAAACATCAGAGAGGAGAGAATTATATTTAAAAGAGCCACAGGGATGTATTGAAGACTATATAAAGAAGTATCCTGCTTTACAAAAACCTGAAGGCTACACTTTGGTGAGTTAGACGTTTTAACTCTGTATCTAAGTATAAAATATTACATATAAAATATTGAAATGTTACTATTTAATTTTTTAGCTTATGAGTGATTTTGAAAAGTCATACCCTGCACAAAAGAATAATTTATATTTGAATTTTCCACTTGTGAAAGAAAAATTAATAAAATTACTGAACGCTAAGAAAACCAAAGACACATACCATTGTGAGCTTGTACAGCTATCAAAAGGTAAGTGTTTATATAAATATAATTATGTAGTAAAGATTAAAATAATATAAAGAAACTATTTGATGGAACTTTAGTAGCAGCTAAACAAAAAAAGTTATTTTCCTCAATGATATTTTGTATGTCATTTAGTACAAATGAGCACATTTTTATCACATGCTGTTTAGATATTAGCGTCTGATAATCATTAACTCAAGAAGTTTTACACTATGCTAAGCTGATGATGGAAGAAACCTTAACTTTAAGGAGTAAATGACTTATTTTTTAACATAAAAACACATACTTATTGATTTATTAGTTTAATTCTTTGAAGCTGTTTCGGTGAGCTCAGCTGAATAAACTACACAAAATATTTTACAAAAAATGTGAAAACTGACTTCAAAATCACCAAAAGTTGTAGGTAAATAATAAAAGAATAGAAATGGCATCAAATTTTATAAGTAGTGAAGTTAGTGCCAAAATTATGTAAGAACTTAAATAATGTAGTGGCATTGACTTCAGTAAGTATAAAAGTATGATGTCATTTGTAATCTTTATTATTTACAACTTTTAAGTGGTTTTAAAGTCAGTTTTCACATTTTTATAAAATATTTTTTTATTAATGTTCTTAATATGAAGGTAATAACCAGAGGAAGACGAGAGTCGTCTGCGTGGGTACCTTTACCTATTTCTTTCGCCAAAGCAGCGATGCTTGCATTGCTGGGTTCCGGTTTGATGGGTAAGACCGGCAGTAAAATTACTGGGTTCTGTGACTTAAGATCTTATAATACGGGTTGGCAACGTACATTGGCATCACTGTGAGGCTTGTTATGCGCAAGCCTTACGGATACCACATGTGCTATAGGCGACTGTTGTCACTTACCATCAGGTGGGCAGTGTGACTGAAATAGTATGACTTTTTTATGTTCAGCTAATTGTACCAGTGTGTTTTATATATTGTACAATTGAAAATGTTGTCTTTTATGTACAAAAATTTTATGTACATATAAGGTTACCACAAGCTGTCAAACGTTAACATGTTTTGAAACTTATTCTCAAAAGATGTTAAGTGACGTAATTCGTCAGCTTTGGGTAATTTGCCATTGCTGTACCAATTGAAAAAATGTGTGGCCTATGTTAGTAGTAACTTAGACATTTTGTCAATTGAAATTCAAATTCAAAAATCTTTATTCAACATAGGCCTTTACAGGCACTTATTGACGTCAAAAAAGCAAAACAATCTAATTTAAAGAAATCGTATAAACCTTGTATGTGCATACATCCTGAATATACTCAAGATGTCTGCAAATACAAGTAGGACAGAAGAAAAATAAGTTGACTCTACACCTGTAAGTATCAATACAAATAAGTAACAATTATTGAAACAAATAATTAACAATTATTGAAATGAGAAGTAGCTCTGAAGAGAGCTGTCTTATTTGTCTGCTTTTTATTTGTCGATAGAAATAAGCTTTAAGTTTTAAGAAGAGCTGTCATCCAAGGAACAAAACAGCTCTTCTTTGAACTATTTGTATCTTATTGTCTAATGACAAAATGTCTTAAGTGCCTGTAGGTAAGTAGGCCGCATGTCTCAAAATTATTTGTCCAATCTTACATACATGGTGGCAATGCTCTTGTTATGTAGGATTAAATATAGTTTTGTTGTTTCAGCTGCTGATGAAGAACTTACCAATTTAGCAGCCATTCTGAGCTTGCCAGAACTTATAAGCCCTAATGTCGTTCTGATCTCTGACAAGGATTGCTGTTCTGCTGGACCCTCAGCATCCAAAAAACTGAAAGGCATCTCAAAACGTCGGTGGAAACCTACTAAGGCGGAATCAAGAGAAGCGTTTGTGCTCCACGTCAAAGACGATAGTTATCTCCAGGTGAAATTACAAGATAGATATAAAGCAGTCACACTAAGAGGCTTAACACCTCAACCATACATAGTGATTGTAGGGCCTACTTTATTTACTATCAAATCTTACTTGGTCATAGTAAATCCCAATACTTTTTATAAACATTGTAATATATTAGAAGCCATTGACACTTGTTCTAAAATTATATGGTCACTTAACGCAGAGTACTCCTCTGATTCCTATGGACCCTGGTTCTTTATTCAAAAAAGTTTTTACAAGCTCTCTAGCACTTTTGATAAAGGCTCAACATCAGCAGAGTCACTAATGACCGACTGTAATTTGAACTGCAACATATAATTTAAATTAAGGCGGAATCAAGAGAAGTATTTATTTGTGTTTCACGTCAAAGACGATAGTTACCTCCAGGTGACATAACAAGAAAGATATAAAGCAGTCACACAAAAAGGCTTAACTCGTCAACCTACTTTGTATCAAATTTTACGTGGTCATAGTAAATCCCAGAACTTTTTATACCCATTGTAATATATTCTTATGGATATTCTTACTTCTCTAATTCTTATGGACCCTGGTTCTTTATTCAAAAAAGTTAAACGTTTTAGCCTTTTTGATAAAGGCTCAACATTAGCAGAGTCACTAATGATTGACTAAAATTTAAATTGCAAATATAATTTAAGCTGTGTGCGATTTTAAATGTATAATAATTAAAAGTTCTTAACTTAAAATTATAAGATTTAGTCATGGTTGTATGTTTTGTATGCCAAATGTTTATTGATATAAGCGCACTTCGAGCGCATTTAACCATTATGCACAATAGTAATGACTATAAGACTTTCTTATGTGCAGAAGGTAATTGTGAAAGAAAATTTCAATTATTTCCATCATACAAAAGACATCTCTTAACTCATAAATCCAGTATTTCAACTGATGTATTAGAAAATTTATCTGACCATGAACAAATTGAAACTGAACCTAGCAGCAATGTATGTGTGTGTGTCCCAATGAATACTTTAAATAATAATGAGCTCTTAACAGAACAACTTTCATTGAATCAGTTTAAAGAATCTCCTCAGTTGATATATGAAAAAAGATTATCTGAACTTATTGCCAAATTATATGCTAGTCAGAATTTACCTAGAAATGTAGTTCAATTATTTGTTGATGGTTTTCGTGAGTGTGTTTCAGAATCTTTAATTATGAGCATTGAAGGGTGCCTTAATATCTTATCACAAAATAATGAAATATCAGCTTCATCTGTTCCTATTATAATTAATTCCATTAGGCCCGTATTGTCTTTACCTTTGGAAAAATTTTCTACAGAATATAAGAGATTAAAGTATTTTGAAACACAAAATACTTACATTAAGCCCCAATCGATAGTCATAGGTCAAAGACTAGAAAATGTGATGGAAGGTGGGATTAGACGTTTCATACCTGTTACTTGTGAACAGAGTTATATTAGTTTAAGAAAGGTCTTACAACTATTCTTATCGCTAGATGGACTTCTCGTTGAGACTATTAACTACATGGAGATGTTAAATAGCAATAGTACACCTGAAGGCGCGATAGAAAATTTTATTCAAGGATCCTATTGGACAACTGTTAAGCAACGACATGGAGAAAATATAGTAATGCCTCTGTTCTTGTTTTTTGACGACTACGAAACCGGAAATGTATTAGGAAGTAGATCCGGTCAACATAAATTAGGAGCTGTTTATGTTTCGATTCCATGTCTTCCACCTACTCGTGTTTCAGTACTAAATAACATTTTTCTTATGCTTTTATTCCACTCATCAGATAGAGTTACTTTTGGCAACCGTGTCATATTTCATTGTGTCATCGATGAACTTAACTATCTCTCTGAAAATGGGATATATTTTGATGTTCCTGGCTTTACAGGTAAAATTTATTTTGAACTTGGATTGATTTTAGGCGATAACTTAGGAATTCATTCTATCACTGGATTCTTAGAAAGTTTTTCGGCAAATCATCCCTGTCGAACATGTAAAGTAAAAAAAAATATAATGAAACAGCAGTGTGAAGAAGACGTTTCTTTGTTGCGTAACATTGACAATTATGAATCCGATATGTTGCTTAATAATCCTTCTGAAACTGGGATAAAGGAAAAATGTATATGGCTATCCGTTACAAACTTTAGTCTTTTTGATCAGATAGGAGTGGATTGGATGCATGACATTTTAGAAGGCGTTGCTAAATATGTTATGACTATAATCATAATTCAGTTTGTTAGAAATTCTAATCTATTTACAATGGATATTCTTAATCAAAGATTGCAGGCATTTAACTATGGGCCCGATGATAGGAATGCTCCATGTTCTTTGTTGTGGGAACATATAAATCAAGGAAATTTACGTATGTCAGCATCAGAAATGTTGACTTTTGTAAGATATTTCAGTTTGCTTATAGGAGAGTATGTACCTAGCAATAATAATCAGTATTGGAAACTATATGTGAAGCTACGTCAAATCATAGATACATTGTCATGTACGGCATTTGCTCAAGGAACTACAGAATTTTTGCAAACCAATATAACTGAGCTTAATTCTTTATATCTTTCTCTGAGTACAGACTCTTTAAAACCTAAATTTCATAATTTAGTACATTATCATAGAGCTTTAGAAAAATTTGGCCCTCTTGTTCATATTTGGTCTATGCGTTACGAAGCAAAACACAGAATTTCTAAAATTGCCGCTCGAACATCTTGCAATCGACGTAATCTTACCCTAACTGTTGCTATGAAACATCAACTGAAGCTAAATGATATGTTTTTGAAAGGGAAATTAGACGAAATTATTAATACAGGCCAAGACTTAAGTATTGATTCGATAGAGACACAATATTTAATTGACAATTTAAACATACCACAAATAGATACGTTAACAAAAATATCTTGGGCAACTGTAACATCAACACACTATAAAGTCGGCACTATTTTGATTTATTCTTCCAGTCCAAACGACCTGTTAAAGTTTTTTAAATTAACAGCTGTTTATTTATGTAATTCATATATTTTAGTTTTAAAAGGATTATTGTTAAACACTTTAGTGTTTAATGAACATTTCCAGGCTTACGAAGTTGAAGAGCCTCCACATCAAAATATCGTCGTCAAATTACATAGTCATTTAGAATCCCCTATTCCTTGTAATATTAATTTCGTTACTTGTAAAAATTTTATAACACTGCGCTCTCAAATCTAAGCAAAGAATAAATTTCTTTTAAGCTTATGCGACTGTCCCACTGACGACTGTCACCCAAGAAAAAGATATAACCAAAGCTCAAAAAACTAAAATGTGAAAAACTGGCCGCAAAATTGTTTTGAGTGTTGATTCGGGTAGTCCACTATAACATGATAACCTAAGACTGATTAATTTAATTTTTTTCAACTATTTTTCTTCTGATTTTGAAATAAATATTACTACTTGCCTCAAAATAACAAGTAAATTTCACAATAATCTTAAGTTAAGTAATTGTAACTTTAATAAGATTGAGGCTATAAAGATAATCTTTTTTTGTACTCATCCTTTTTATTCATTTAAGTATTATTCATCCACATAAGTAAATGACAAAAATTAATACCTAACTTACCAGTAAGCTGCCAGCGCCGGTGGCAGTTAGAACTTTATAATACATATATATATAATTATTATTTACTTTACATACGTTCGTAGTTTGGTAAAGACGGGAATGGAAAAATTTATTTACTACCAGTGGTAGAAGGTATATCTTACGTACGGTGTACTATAAAGTTCTTTCGGCCACCGCCGCTGGCTACTACATCTACTAACTATAAGTTTACAGGTAGTAGATTGATAGATTATGTATGATGTTTGTATAAGTTTTTTATGACACATACAATATTTACACAAATATCATACATTATTTTAAGGCAACACAGGGCTGTTTTAATGACATTGAAAATGATTTTAAGGTTCATAACAATTATGTTATTTTTAAGTTTTTGTTTCATAACATGATTTTGTTCTCAAACAAAAAGGGTAAAAATATTACAATAAAATGTTATACTTTTTATACTAATGCTAGTCTATTCAAGATTCTCGCACAATTCGTAAAAATGTTCGAATTCGACATTTTTCTCGAGTGGTAATCAGAATTGAGCCAATGAGAACACAGGACATGTCGAGCTCCGCCATTTCTGTATGGAAAGTCGCTTGTATTGTGTCGAGTGCTCGGGAGTAGTCGAGAGGTCAATTGCTAATTTATGGTATGGTGTTAATATATTTTTTTCCTTTTTGATTATCCTATTGTATATTTTTTAATTTATTTTCAATTACATTATGTATATATTGTAGAATTTAGCTTGGCATTTTGTTTCTCTAAATAAATACTTAAAAATACATATTATGCAAAAAAAAAAACAATTTCATTTATTGCATTTTTTGATAAAAATAACCTAGACATGTAATATTTTTAAAACATAATATTTTTAAACATTTTCCATGTTTCCTAATATGCATGAAACGGAAAACTTCGAACTGTCACGAGAACCTTCTCATCTTGAATAAATTTATAGTACCTAATCGATTTTGGCTTATTTCAACCAAACTTTTATGCGCTAAAGTTGTTTCATTTTAAAGATAAGAAACATATTTAAAGTCAAGAGGTAGTTTAAAATAACCCTGTTTAATTGATTGAAAATGATTCAATACAAATTTCACAAAAATACCATACATTTGTTACGTAAAATATCTATTCGATTGAAAAATTATTACGTAAGTACTTATTACATTTACTAAGATGCAAATTGTCTCGAATTGTTATTTTGTTTTGTTACATTTAAAATAGAATGCAAATTGTCTAGAATTGTTTTATTTTGTTGATTTTATCAAAGAATAAATATGATTATTATTTGAAATAAAAGGTATCTTATTTACAATTTAAATGTTTAGTCCAGATTTGTATTGTAATTTTGCAATTAACTTTTTGTAGTCTTACAGACGCATTGTGTGCAGCACACTTATCGATATGATTTATTTTGATCGTTCACATCTACAAAATACCAAAATATTTGACAAAACCAACCTTAGCTCAAGACCTTAATGTGCAGGTACTATCATTAGTTAGCAGAGCACAACAAATGGATGTTCATCTTATATCTTGAGATAAGTCTGATTTTTGTCAAATGTTTATGTATATTGATAGGTTTGAATACTCGTAATTTTTTATGCTGACTGTATCTATATTCAGATTTCAACCAAGTTATCTATTTGGACTAAACATAACACCTAGTAAATCCCAACATATACTCCTAATAAATTTGATAAAGGATTTATTTGATCCATACAAGTTGAATAGTAACATCAATCTACCATCATAATAGAAACAACCCGGGACAAATAGCTAAGTGATAGATCTTAACAAGATCTTTTTTTATTTAATCAAGTGGCATATTTTATTTGAACCTTCATCATTGTTGTTTTTACAATATCCTTGGTAAATTAATCAATTTCAATAATAAGAATGAACATGTCGTTTATAAAATCAATCATGTTCACAGTTAAACACATAAAGTAACACAATAAAACAAATCATTAACTTTCATCAAATGAATAAAGATAGTGATTACTTTTAACAACGTCGATATCAACGCTAACAAGTTGAACATTGTTAATATAACTAAATATTTGATCACTTCAATAAAGTGGTTTGTTGAAAAAATAATATTTCTTGATTAATTTTTTATCAAATTGGCATGATAGCAACCATCGATTCACTTTATGCGAACGTATATAAATAAGTTCATTAATTAAATTCATCACAATGTTGATAACATTTATCACAAATTTTTTTCAGTGTAGGTGGGTAGATATGCACGCACAAGTCGATTGCGATTACGCAAGAGCTTCGAAAAGTCAGAACTATAAAGAAAAAAAATTGATTTTTTATCGGTCACCACGCTCAAAAAGTGTAACTTCAATTAATATCAAAGAAAAAAAATACTGCATAAATAAAATAAATAAATAATTATAAAATTGCATAAGTTGATAAAAAATGCTATGCAATAGCTTTACCGCGGCAGTCCCCGAATGCCACTTTAATTTTTTTTATTGATGGTTTTCTTTAAATTTTATTTTTATTTTAATTAATTAAAGTTTTATATGATATTCATAGAACTTATGAGTTTTCCATGATTTACCTTTTTTAAACGACTTCAAAAAAGGAGGAGGTTCTCAATTCGATGCGAATCTTTTTTTTGTGTGTATGTTACGCGATTATTTCAAAATTCTTTTTGTATTCGATAGAGTATATTCCTGGGAAGGTCCCAAGGTCACAAAGTCAGGATCTGATGATGGGATATAATGAAAATCATGGGAAACCCTTACATTTTATAGGTACGTCCAACGTGTTTCATGTTTTTCAACCGACTTCAAAAAAGGAGGAGATTATCAATTCGATCCGTATGTTTTTTTTGGGTGTAAATATGTTACACGATTGCGCCGCCAGCTGTGGACCAATTTCCAAAATTCTTTTTGTATTCGATAGAGTATACTCCTGGGGTGGTCCCAAGGTTACCAAAGCCAGGATCTGATGATGGGATCTCATGAAAATCGAGAAAATTCGTAAATTTTATAGGTATGTCCAACGTGTTTTGTGTCTATGTTTGTGATTACTCCGCCAATTTTGAACCGATTTTCAAAATTCTTTTTGTATTCATGGATACTCCTGGCATACTCCTGGGGTAGTCTCAAGCCCACGAAAGTCAGGATCTGATGATGGGATCCCATGAAAATCGAGGGAAACCTTAAACTTTTTCGGTTCGTCCAACGTGTTTCATGTTTTTTCCGAAGCTATTTTTAGCTACGTATTTGCGTCTGGTAGTCATGAACCGAGCTGATGATGCAAGTATCCTTAACTTTCGGACCTGATTTGACCTGACCTGACCTGACCTGACCTGACTTTGGACCAGAGGCCCTATTACCGATCTCATGGTTTTGCAAATGATATCATATGATATCATAGTGCAAGACGAAAAATACGATTTCCGGTCAGATTTTTGATCATTTATTGATTATTTAATGATGATATCATTGAAATTATGCCATAGTGATGATATCATTGGAGATCGGTAATAGGAAATGCAGCATTTCATGACTTCTTTTTCTCAAATTTATATCATGTCATACGATGAAAGATCCATAATTGGCTTGCTGAAATTAATACAATCAATAAAATCAATTAATTAATTAATACAATCAATTAATAAAATCCTAGATCATTGTTTGGCACCGACTTCAATATAGAAGTGTGATGTTGTCTATATCTATTCTTATATTATTTTTTACCGAAGCTAAGTATTCACGTATTTGCGTCTGGTAGTCATGAACCGAGCTGATGATGAAAGGATGTTTAACTTTTGGACTTGACCTGACCTGACCTGACCTTGGATCTGAATTAAATTCAATACTAATATTTCATTCACTAAAAAGATAAAAATAAAAAATATCTTACAAAAAATAAAAACCTACTTCAAAGACTTTTGAAGTTGGTTTTTTTTATTCAAAATGTCCCGGTCGATGGTTCAGAACTTATGGCAGCCCTATTCTACTACCATGTCGTGAAGCGTCCCTTAAATTTTCCTGGGTGATAAAAAAGTCGGGGCGACTAAGAAGTGTATACCTATAACGAAATTCAAAGGAAAACTATCACAGCTAAGTAGGGTTCACAAATTAAAGAATTTAAGTCGACCAACTTATAATATGTAGGTACTTGGTGAAGGAAAATTTCGCACAAATTCCATTGAAAATTAGATTAATTTGGTCATTAAGGAAAACAGTAAATATAGATTAACGAATCATATTAAATCAAGGAAGAATTAAAACAATAACATGGTATGAAACCCTTCATTGCACGTAGCCCGACACTCACTTAGAGGTTTTTTATATGAATCGTAATAATTTTTATTTAATACTAAAACCTTTTCGAATCTACTGCAAGTAAGGGCGGCGTTCTTCGTATATTTAAAAAAAACCTATTATATTCCTAAAAATGTTAGATAATATCGATTATGGATGGATTATTGAAACAGAAACAATTTATGGCAATATTTTTTTTATTTTGCACAAACAGAAAAAAGATTTCGGTCTACTTTAGTGTCTTTTTGCAGAGCACAGAAAAAGAGACTAGGTAAGGCACGGGAAATGAGGAGCTCCCTCCAGTGCGCGACCACTGGATCAAGACTACTGCATGTGAACTACTTGACACTTAGGCCCGAATTAAAAAACGCATCTCAAAGTTGAGATCGATCTTAAGATTAGACATGGGCGCCGCCTTGAAAAATGGCGGCGGCGGCGTTCTGGACAATTTTAGTCGGCGGCGGCGCGGCGCCGGCGGGCGGCATGGAATTTTCAGGTTTTGTTTGGCGACATTACCTGAAGTAGGCGACTTGACCATCTCGACATTTTCCCACTACCTTCATAAATAACCTTCGCCTCTGCAACTCGTCGGTGACTGAGAGGCCCGTAATCGATTGGAATTTTCTTCTGCCAAACTTGCAACTATGAGGAAATTCCATAAGACATCCCCATCAGGTTCGTTGGGGCTTCGGTCAGAAGCGTCACATCGACGGTGCTGGAGGTGGTGGTGGATGCAAGTTTATTGTTCGCACATTATGCGCCATCGATGAGGAAGTAGGTGGCTTTTTGCTTCTGCAAGTCAAGATACGGGGGTATTGAAGTCCTCTTGGAGTATACGGCACAGGGCCCTGAAGGTTCTGTACCGCGGCATTTACGAGGCCATGATGACATATGCAGCTGCACGTTGGTCAAAGTCTGCTTCATTTCACGTTGTGCGTAGCCACCGAGGACCCGCCTTAGTCCTTTTAACCTAAGCGTATCGATAGACCAGCTCTGCCGCCTTATCGGTGTTGGCCGGTTTTTTACCAGCGGATCACCGCTTTGCTCTGTTCAGAATACCCAGCTTTTTGCTAGATAATTTAGCCTTGTCTTCCAAATAACTCCAGAATTGGACTTTGCTCAAAATATCGACACCGAGGATCTCGATATTGTCAAAGATTTGAAGGGGTAATCCTTGGAACTGAAGCGCTATAGTAAAAGGGTCCTTCTTGGTAGTGAAAGCGCAGACTTGTGTCTGTGTGGGGTTGAACTTAAATCAATCTTCCTCATTCTGAGGCCCACCCGAAATAAAAAATCATCATCTTCAGACACAAGTTGTAATCGTCTCTCCAATACAGAGCTCCAGAAAAATTTCAAAAGGTTGATATATTACGCATCAGCATCACCCGTGCAGTCATCCATAGCTATGAATGTGCTCTCTAGAGAACAAGTCATTGATATGCAGAATTATTAAAGTTGGGGACAGCACAGAGCTTTGTGGGACACCAGCGTTAATGGTTTTTGTCTCGGAGGATCTCAATGACTTTAATGCTGCGACCATCCAGAAAGCTGGCAACCCATCGGCAAAATTTCTCGGGGATTTCTTATGAAGACAACTTCGCTAGAAGGGCTCTATACCTTGGCAATATCGAATCTGACAGCTTCTCCGTTATTCTCTATAGCCTCCGCCCAACGGTGTGTTAAATACACTAGACCTAGACGGTCACCAGCACCACAGTCACCTGCCAAGCGATTAGGACGGAAGCCGTACTGGCAGCCGCTAATCAGGTGGTAGTCCTCCTGGTATTTTAATAGGTAGTTTGCCGCTAATAACACGCTCTAATGTCTTGCAGAGCAAGGATGTTACTGCTATGGGCCTGTTGTTTGACGGGTGTGACTGATCGCCCTTGGGGTGGACAAGAGCTATCTTCCAGGAAGACGGAACCCTGTGGGATTTAAAGGAGAAACAGTAGAGGCGCGTGACGATTGGGGCCAACTCCCAGTACGAGGATGCCGTCCAGCCCACTCGATGTTTAGACGTCAAGAAGCCTTAGCTGTCGCCTTACCGCACGCTTTGTGGTTTTCTGGCACAAAGCTTTCACACCGTTTGATTGATGGTGGGATAGCTCTTCCGTCATCCAAGGTCGAGTTTGAGGCAAAGAGATGTGCCACGAGAATGGCTTTATCTTTTACACTATGAGCCAGATTACCATCACTTTTACGCAGTGGTGGGGATTGGACTGGTAGACATTTCAGTTTCAACAACTGACATTTCATAGGGACTCAAGCATTGCGCCGTTAGTGCAGTGACAGGTTTCTATTCAATTGGATTATTTTGGATTGCTATCAGTCAAAATAAGGTTTCCAAAGTACTTTAGCAAAAACTACTTCGAATATTTGCATCGTACAATGGACAACATATTGTTGATAACAGATTGTTTGCATATATTTGTATTCGATGACTCGGTAAATACAAAAAACTACACTACAGAAACAATGTTCTCTCGCAATCACGCCGCGCGGCGAATGCCGGCGGCGCGCGGAGAGCTCACGGCGGCGCGACGCCGGCGCGGCGCCCATGTCTACTTAAGATACAGTTTTGACATTTACTGTGCAAACCATCTGTCAAAAACAACATCTCAAGATCGATCTCGAATGCTTGAGATGCAATTATTACTACGAGCTTTATTGTGCTTTAATTTCGCACAAAGAGAGGCATTTTATTAGATGGTAAATAGGAGAAGACAACTATGAAAGGACTTTGGGATACTCCCCCAGCCCCACCCCCTGAAGGCTGAAGGGTAGAATGAAGTTTGAAGACTAGCATTGAAGGTTATGAACGTGCTAGCATTCACTCTCAATGCTAGATTTACTAATGAAATATAAAGTCTGGATTAATTTCGGATATCTAAACTGTGTTATAGTAACTATAAAAAGGAAGATATCACAATCGCACATTTTCTGTGAAAGTGAGTAACATCATACCGAAAGCAATTCAAAAGGTAATTAAATTTCTATCAATCACGTTGAGACGTGTGAACTTTTGTGTCATCCAAAAGAATTGGATACTAATTGAGATATTGGCAAGCAGAGGGAGCGTTCGACAGAAACATTTTTTTTACTTCCTCAACTACCTTACTAATAGAATTTCGTTATTTGGGAACATAACATCTCGTTTGATAGAAGAAAAGTTCTATTGGTTATTTATAACACATCTTAAGTCCCTCTGGGCAAGAAATTTTTTGTTCGCTTAGTGGTAGGGATTGAACTTAACGAACTTAGTTAATTAAAATACGAAACATCTTCGTTCTCCCCAATAGTAATAACGCGTGGCCACCCTACGCGTTCTTAATTTAGAAATAGAATATGCAATATGCGCGTGCTCATATATTACCGACACGAATAGAACCAACTGAATTTGACACAACCAGTGTACGAAATAAGACTCAAATTAATTCGACGATACGAGAAACCATGAAATTGATTCAATTTCAGTGAATGGTTCAATTCGGTACAATGAACCGAAATTACTCTTTGTTTGGGTGAGCAAGCGTTTGTGTATTAATTACAGCTGTCGCAAGACTTTGCGATTTGTCGCTATGACGCGCGATTTTAATTTTGACAAAAGGTGTCAAGCAGCTTTTCGCAATGATGCTCATACGGCCACTTTCTACTATTGCCTTCAAAAGGAAATTTCACACCTTCAAATTAAAATGGTAAACTTCCTGAGCGCATTTGAAAGAATTTCTTTCCGCGTAAACTGATGAACTCCCAAACGGGGTTTTCTCTAGGGAGAGATTTTACAGAAATTTATTATTATTATTTATTAAAACTTACAAGTAAGGCCTTACATGTGTACAAAGTCCCACAAAACTGTATACACGGTTTGACTGTGGGATCGGTTCAGTCTCACACTTTATATAAATACATGAGGTTACACAATAAAAATAAAAAAGAAATAGAACATTTATTGGACACAACGGCATGATAATTCATACGATTGTGTCCAGCAGATGATCCCTTAACTTATTTTTAAATTTAAGTTTATGGGTCTCCTGTCTGATGTCCACCGGCATGGTATTCAGCACGTAGGGTAGGCACTTTTTTAAAGTTCTATCGCCATAATAATTATTGATCCTAGGTACTTCATACCTGCCAGCGGACACAGACAAAGTTTCGTGATGGTGCTGAACCAGACACAAGTCACGCTCTAATGGCATGGCACCTTACAAAAAGGGTTTCAAAAAGTATTTATTAAGGAGTGGGACAAGGCGCCAGTGATACCAATGCCCCGTGATGTATGTCTGTGGACTATGGAACCCGCTCACTCGCCATATTCTGTACTTGTTTGTTCTTAAAACCGATTTAGACTCTCGACATGCAACAATAGGATGGGTTCCGTATTCTGTGGATCTGCTCATTAGATCCGCAGTAAGTCAATTTCTTGGCGAACTGGCGCCCAATGGAATTCTTACAACACAATCTAATGTAAATCTGCCTTGAAAGTATATTTCAAAATGACGATTCCGAGTTGGCAACTGGAATTTATAATAGGGAGGGAGCTATGGGAGTGAGAGGTAAGAGAGGTAACGTCTTAGTATTTATTGCTGCATTGAACAGAACAGGAATTCATAACTACCCAAGTGCCAACTTCGAAAGATCTAGAAGCACAACATGAAAATCCAAGTATCAAAGTACAGAATAAGACAATGTGCATTGATGCATATTGGCATAGACATTAATATTTTGCTGGATTATAGTTTTTTGATCTCTGATTTGGCAGAAATAATAGACAGGGATGAATAGAAATAAAAAACCAAATTTCACAAAAACCAATTGACGTCGTGATTACTCTAACCTCGTTATAAAAATTTAATTTCATTGTTTCTATTGTACACATGGCAACACATGCCTTAACATGTTAACCTTGAAATCATGCTCTTATGTCGCACGTAATAGCGACGGCTTTCGTAATGCCAATGTTAAGCTTGACGAGTTGCTGACTGTACTATTTTATGCTTCTTATACAAGTTTATTTTTTAGTTATGACAAAATTTTTGTGTGCTTGTTCAGACAAGCAAACTGAACAACTTTCACTATGGTACCAACTTCGAAATCGCAAAAAAAAAATCAGCTGTTCCATACAAATGTTCAACATTCACTGAACCTAAATGTATGAAACAGCTGACTTTTTTTTGCGATTTCGAAGTTGGTCCCATAGTGAAAGTTGTTCAGTTTGTTTACAAGCACACAAAATTTTTGTCATAACTTAAAAATAGCGGTGTGTATAAAAAACCGGCCAAGTGCGAGTCGGACTCGCCCATGAAGGGTTCTGTAGCAGCAAGTAACATAATATAAAAGTTCTTGTAGTTCGTTGTAACTTTGATCGATGTTTTAATAATAGTGTATTTTTTAAAATTACGTTATTGATAAGTAAAAATTATAATTAGGTACCTAAATGATGGGATTTACATCTAACTATATGCGAGCCCATATAAAATGTTTATGAAACTAAATGTTTTCTTTTTATTTTTATATTTGAGTTGATTGAATGAAAGGGCAGGTTTACGATTTATGACGTAAGTATTGAAAAAAACTACTTACCAGATCTCGTTCAAACCAATTTTCGGTGGAAGTTTGCATGGTAATGTACATCATTTTTTTTAGTTTTATCATTCTCTTATTTTAGAAGTTACAGGGGAGGGGGGCACACATTTTACCACTTTGGAAGTGTCTCTCGCGCAAACTATTTAGTTTAGAAAAAAATGATATTAGAAACCTCAATATCATTTTTGAAGACCAATCCATAGATACCCCACACATATAGGTTTGATGAAAAAAAATTTTTGAGTTTCAGTAAATATGGGGAACCCCTAAATTTATAGTTTTTTTTCTACTTTTGTGTGAAAATGTTAATGCGGTTCACAGAATACATCTACTTACCAAGTTTCAACAGTATAGTTCTTATAGTTTCGGAAAAAAGTGGCTGTGGTGACATACGGACAAACAGACAGACATGACGAATCCATAAGGGTTCCGTTTTTTGCCATGAATATGGCAACCCTATGAATATGAACACTAAAAATGAATCGCTATTAGTCTCTCTAAAACTCAAAAATGGTTTGACCGATTCTTACGAAATTTTTTGTGTGTTTTATTCAAACAAGGAAGGTCCAGGCGGTATGGTCGGTATGGTCCAGGGAAGGTTTACTTTAAACATACAATGGCAGGACAACGTCTGCTTTATGAATTCTTTATTGTACACAAAAAAATATACTAACAAATTTTAATTAAAATGATATGTACAAGGGCCAACTTATTTCTATAAGAAAAATAGATATATTTTTGTCAATTTTAGTGATTTCTAGATGTCACTTTTTAAGTTATCTGTTGTAAATATGATTCGAACACAGAAAATCGATAGAGAAGCAGACAATGTATTAAAATTTTAATAGAATTAACTTGAGACGATATACTGATTGAAATGCCACATAACATCATAATATACCGTATAGTGTACCGTATAAGGTATAGTAAGTTTATTACTAAGATTTTTTTTTCTTTAAAAAAAAGTCGCCCCACACTAGGATTTTCTCCTGTGTCGTGGGTGCAGTTGTGTCGCAGAAAGTTCCCATGCCATAATTTAACCTCATTAGTTTTTTGGTATTATGCATGTAAAATATTCAACAAATAGATTTAAATTTTGATTTTTAATATGCAGCATTATGACCATTGCGGCGCAATATATTATGAGAATATAATATCCATACTAATATTATAAATGGGAAAGTGTGTGTGTGTGTTTGTTTGTCCGTCTTTCACGGCAAAACGGAGCGACGGATTGAAGTGATTTTTTAAGTGGAGATAGTTGAACGGATGGAGAGTGACATAGGCTATTTTTGTCTCTTTCTAACCCCCCACTTCCCTAAAATTGTTTTGGAGGGCCTGCAGGACAGATGCACTGTCAGAGATCTTTATATTAAGATTACTAACACCTCTAGCTGCAACCGCCTGTGCCGCTCTGGTGATGCCAATGCATTCTGCTTGGAAGATGGTGTTCTGCCTATCTAGGGTTATTGATAATTTGATATTAAGGTCGTTGGAGAAGACGCCGGCCCCAGTTCCACAAGTGGTCTTGGAGCCATCTGTGTAAATCCTTACTTTTACAATGTCAGAGCAATCTTTTGATTCTGCAATCTCAATCTTTTGATTCTCTAAGTTGTATATCGTATCTTCTGCCAAAGACATGGTGGCATGGTATTCTATCGTACTCCAATCTAGGATTATCGTGTGTGTTTTTCCTATGTTGCATTACCATAGTCCCTGCGATCTTAGACATAGGGCGTGTACTAATATGTATCCAGTACTTGTTTGATGACCTTGTGAAGGCATCATTAGACATGACTAGTGAATGCAGTATTTGACAGAATAAAAACTATCTACATTTTCACCAAAAAATACAGAGTAAAAAATTGTGATGATATTTAAAAGAGGCTATTTTATATTTTAACCACCTCTGTGGTTGTAACCACCCGTTGACCTAGATGGATCCCAGTAGGGCCATAAGTATTTCTGCTTAGTTTGATTGATGGATAGTAGGGCTTGTGAGCCTGCCTCTACCATCTTCCACTGTCTTACCTAAGTTTGTCACCATAACAATGATCCTACTGTTAAGATAGTCAGTTCCATAGTTGATGAGGAGTTCAGGTGAAGCTCGCTTCCATTTTTGGTCTTATCATCATTTACCATCACATGAAATGAAGGGCAAGAGTGTCTCTGTTGTGTATAAGGGTCAATATTTGCTATTTGGGCAAAACGAGTTTTTGCATATTTTATAGAAATTAATTGCTACTTTATTTTCTAACTATTTTTATTTAATACTTCAATATCATACTTATGTGTCATTTAACTTTCAGGGAAGTATTTTAAAAAATAATTACCAAAATAAAATATTTTAACCAAAAAAGTCATATTTCCTGTCGGGGAAAAATCCCGATTGCTGAACATATTTTATCATAACAAAACTGTTATAGTAATGTTAGTTTAAATGTATATTTAATATATTTGTTACTTAGTGATAGTTCATTTCTAAAGCCTAGTTATACTATTTTATTTAAATAATCAAGTCCAAATTCATACTTATATTTTGGAGAATGCCTATTGGGTCATTAGTCTGCCGAAATTTCATTTTAAAAAATCTCACCAAATAGAAGCTGTAGCATGACCAATCAAAAACGTTAAGATAGACGCGGCGACACTCGTTGTGATTGGTGGGTCGAAAGATGCCATTTAATCAGAACATTGGTTACCGGCGTCATTGAAGCACGTTATTCAGTGAGTGTCTCTAACTGTGGTCATATTTCCTGTGCATCAAAACATTACTAAAACATGAGTCAATCTTCAAAATATTCATGCAAATACATGACTTATGTGATTACGTGTTCAGATGTTCATTGATCTTACTTTATTTAAATATTAAAATAAAAATACGGAAGAAAATGTCCCATTCCGTCATTTTCCTACCGTCATTAGTCTGTCATATCGATGACAGGATAATGACAACTACACAGGATAATGACTATATCTACGTTGATTTTGTCTATTTTTACCCATTTGCAATAAGAACGGAGCAATGATTATTGGATGGATGTATATGTAAGTATGTATGTAATGTGATTCAGAATAATAGGGTCGAAAAAAGCTATGCCGCCGAAAAGAAAGATACAGGAGGAAGTTTTAAAGTGAAAGAGAGAATTGGAAAAACTAAGATCATCATCATCATTTCTGCCAAGAGACGCCCACTGTTGGACATAGGCCTCCCCCAGGGATTTCCAAACCGATCGGTCCTGCGCCTCCCGTATCCAGCGGCTTCCCGCGACATTAACGAGATCGTCAGTCTACCTTGTGGGGGGCCTACCAACGCTGCGTCTCCCAGTACGCGGCGACACCCCGACAGCCGTCAGTCCTGCGAGCTATGTGTCCTGCCCACTGCCACTTAATGTTTGCAATTGTTTGAGCTTTAGTGGTGACTCTAGTTCTTCTATGGATCTCTTCATTTATGATGCGATCGCGTAGAGAAACTCCGGGCATAGGCCTCTCCATTGCCCTTTAAGCGACATTGAGACCCATTGTAAACGGCCACGTCTCAGTTCCGTACGACATCACTGGCAACACGCACGAATTGAAGACTTTCGTCTTAAGACACTGCGGTAGATTGGCCGAGAATTTGCTGCGTAGCTTCCTGAACGCTGCCCAGGCGAGTTGGATTCGTCGATTTACCTCTTTCTGGAAGTTGGATTTACCGAGCTGGACTATTTGCCCCAGGTAAATATATTCGTCAACAACTTCCAGTGTAGAGCCTCCAACCTTCACAGGGTGGGTACATGGAAATTCACCACGAGTTTGGTGTTGTCCATGTACATTTTAAGACCTACTTGTTGGGAAACTCTACAGAGGTCATCGAGCATTGTGCCTAGATCTTCCGTGGTCTTAGCCATGACTACGATATCATCGGCATCGAAGGTGAGTCATGTACGAAGGTGAGTCATGTTGTTTATGTTGATGCCGTGTCCTCTCCAGTCTAACAGCTTAAATACATCCTCCAACGCAGCTGTGAACAGTTTCGGGAATATAACGTCACCCTATCCCTCACCTCGCTGAAGTCGTCCTGGTTTCGAGTTTTGGTCCTGAAGGCGGACTGACATAGTGGCATTTTCGTACAATGACTGCAACACTTGAATGTACCGGTAGTCTATTTGGCACCTCTAAACTAAGCACAGCCCAGGTCTTGACAGAATCAAAGGCTTTCTTATAGTCCACAAACACCAAGCATGGTGGAACTGCTTAAACAGCGTAAGAAAGAATACTCTCCTAAGATCTTAAGTTTAAGGTAGTCTTTTGTGCCATTGAATTTAAGATTTTAAGTTAAGTGTTTTGCGCTTTCATGACATAATTGCAACGTTTGACTGTGATAAAAACGTTTCTACCCTTTTGAAACATTTTTGTTTAATTTTTAAAGATTTTATTATTTTCCTACCCTTGTTTTTTTTCTCGGGGGGAGATACGTAACCGCACCGTATCCGCCGTTGACTAGACGGCAAGCATGTGTGGGGCTCTCCCGGTAGAGTGCCAGGCCACCCACTAAAACCCCCCGGTGTTCTGCCTGCCCTTATGGGCGCGCTAGGTAAGGTCCACACTGCGACTGGTATTTTCCTACCTAGTGTCTATTAAGTTTTTAGAGTTTTGCCTATTAAGAGTTTAAGACTTACGTTATGGACATTTAGTAATGATTACTGTGAGTAAAAACTGTTTTATCACAGTAATCAACTCCGAAATGTTTAGAAGTTTTTTAATTAGTATTTAGAGAGATTAGTTGTCCGTAGTGAATTAATACAAAAATATGAGTGTCAGCAAATATAAAAAATATCTATGTAGTTAGACTTATTCTTGCCAGCACACTAAAATACCTTAAACAAATACTTACAGTAGTGTCAAAGTTCATTATCCTGTCGTCATGTCATTAGTCTGTGATTGATAATTTGTAATTTGTGTCGAAACCTCAGTATTATTATAATTTTCCACTAAAAGGTATATTTAAGTTACGCTTAGGTCTTATTTCACAATAAATATTTTGATTTCAATTTTGGTTGTCATTATCCTGTCATCATGTCATTTTCCTGTCCTGGCAGCTTGCAAATATCTTTATATTATTGTTAAAATAGGCTAAAGTTAACGGAACACACGTTTATTCAATATAATAAACTATATTACAATTTTACAACTACTAATAAACTTAAAAATATTAAAAAAAAAATCGAAAAAAATAAACTCGTTTTGCCCAAATAGCAAATATTCACGCATAAAGAAATTAAAAACTTACCTCTTCAGCAGTCTTCAACTCCTCCCCACTGCCAATATCACCATTGCTTTTCAGACTATTCAATGTCCCATACTGACTTTTTCTTGAAGACACATCATTAAAAGGCTCGTCATAAATATGTTCATTCTCAACAAAGAATGTTGATTCCCTACACTTACAATTCAAGTGACACTTGAATTGATTGTCCTTTTCAGCATTGCTTTTACAATCAGCACACATATCTTGGCTAGTGCTTGACAAAAATGTGCTGAGAGTCTTTGAAATAGAGTCTGAATTAGAACGGCAAGAACAGTTGCTTTGTACAGTTTCCACAGCTGAATTTGGTCGTGAATTAAGCCTAGTGTATGGAAGACTTGCCGTTGAATTAGTTAATGCTGTACAGTTTAATGAATTAAAGCAACTCGCTAAAGAATCTGGGTTCTGGTTTGGCAATAGAGTTCGTTGAGTTATATCAAGGATTTCTGTGCACAAATAATGCATTTCCTTCGATTTTGACCCACTTAAGTCTGCTTCAGCTATGTCATATAGGTTTTTATTCTGTTTCAATGCTTCCCTTTTATGTAAGGCCTGTTCTAATTTCTCTAACATTTTTCTTGTGTCCTTCCTCTGTTTTGCAGGTTCCTCTTGTGTCAGACTTGCAACAGTTCGAGGAGGCTTTTTCGGTGGTGGGCCAGAAGGTAATGGCTGCTTTAAAGCTTTCTTCAAAGTATCTGTTAACTTCAGGTGAGGGTTTTTACGTTCTAAACGCATTGTTTCACTGGAAATGCACAAATCATTCATTACTGTGAGATTACACTCATTTTCAGTCTTCTCAAAGTTGGACATTAGCCTTTTTATTTTATTGTACTTGTCATCTTCTAAATTTTCGGTTTCAGAACTCACTCCGCTATCAGTCATGGCATCAAGCTTTTCTTCTTTCTTAGGTTTGATTACGGTAGCATATTGGTCTAGGATATGTTTAGGGACATCTTTGTCAGGTATAGAGTCAGGAGTAGAATCGATGAAATTGGAAACCGATTTGCTATCGGGAAGGACAAAGCATTCCTTCTTCATCTGTTCTTCAATAAAATTACCAAGTTTCCTCAGGCGTTCTTTACTGAGCTTTCGTTCACCCATTTTTATAGGAAATTCGCTAGTTTCGGACCTTCCGTTGCAACTACCATGCCTTTTAGGGCTATGACCTATTTTTTGGTTGCGATCACAGCGAAACGCGTGACTTCTGTGCAATTTTTTGCCTGGATCACTTGTCTGTCGCGTCAACTGCTTTTTAACGTCAACGCTACGTTTAGCATCGAGTTTGCTGTACAAGTAACTTGTGTTCGGTTCAGGAGATATATCAGGGATAAATGGGTCATTTTTAATTGATACACACTCGGGCTGATTCACAAATACGGTTTTATACGCGCTGTCACTGTTTTGTTTACACAGTTGTCTTGCGTTCTTCTTCACTGGTATTTGATCGTGTTCACTATTTAGATTCTCAAATTTATTCCGTATCGCTTGAACTCTGTTTAATGATTGAGATATCATTATTTAACTCACATTTTCGTTGCATCACAACACAAGTTTGTTCGCCAGACGGCTGTTGATATAGGGATAGAAATCACTAGACATAGACAACAGTTAAGTTTTACACTGTTTCACTAGTATCACAGTTCAGTTACATGATTTATGCCGATTACAAGTCGAAAACAACTTTTGAAATAAAATAACATACCTACAAAACGCCAACAAAAAATAAACAAATCAAGTTTTTTTAGCCTGTTGCACAACTTTTTTTTTTACTGACAGGAAGCTGATGTTTTAGTTTCTTTATTATTTTGCAAATACACAGCTTACATGTTTAATTGGATACGAACGCGAAAATTACAACTCAAACGTTTCAAACAAAACGCGACTTTGACATTAACTTATAAAAGTGTTTTTTTATTAAGCGTAAAACAAAAACATGTCGGTTATCATGAGAGCTATACTCGACTTCCGAAGAGCATGGCACTAACTGTGTTGCTATATATTATCTATTAATTTACCAACATAGTTTTTTTTGGTGAGTGATTGCAAACAAATAATGTAATGTATCATTTATAGGTTTGTACGTTCACAAAATACTTTTTTATTTTTAAATATTATATTGATTCCTAAAAACAAATGCTTAAATAAAATCCTTTTACAAATTTTATATTGATGAACAACCTATGATTATAATATTCCAAATTTCTTTTAAGTAAAAGGTCATCATCTCAGCCGCACGACGCCCACTGCTGGGCATAGGCCTCCTCCATGGATCTCCACAACGATCGTAGTAAAAGGTATCATTGGCACTAATTTTTTACACAAAATATCGAAACATTTAAAAAAACAATAAAAAAAAATTTATTTACAACTGACTCATAGAAAGCCAAATGATTTTTATGTAGGTAATGTTTCGAATTAATCACATATAATTCATTGTACTATTCCTCAAAATTTCCATTAATGTAGTATTATATAAATAACACCTATGAAGAGAAAAAATTAGGAGGGATATGAAATGTGATTTTAAGTATAGGTTCCGGCAAACATCTTGAATATATTTACACATTAAAAAACCTGCGCAGTAGAAGCTTTTGTACTAAATATTGCAACTGCGCATATATTTTTTATCTGTGAAAATGTTCAAAAGATGTTTGCCGGGACATATATACGTCTTACTTCTGGGTCAGTTCTCAACGTAGACGAAAAGAAATTGGTCTAGTTATGCTGGCTAGTATGGTTCGCATGGGTTGTGGTTTCAAATTTTCCACCTCTTCGCAGAGATTCAATAGGGGGATAAAGAAAAGTCATCGTAATTACAGAATTTTCTTCTACTTCTTCTTTCTTCAGAAGTTTCTTAAAATAGTTTTTAACGGCTTTCGTGTTACCGATGTAGGTAGTCAGTAATATAATTATGTTAAAATTTCCCTCAAACAGGGCAAAATTTTTACTTGCGCTTAACTAGCAGCTGATTGTTCGGATATTACTTTGTCGCTATAAAAGTGTAATGTTTGGTTCTTAATATTTAATTATCATAAAAAATATGAATTAGTCAAAGCATTATAAAAATATAAATTTAAATTGTTCATATGATATTTGGAGGATATTTGCTACGAATTTCTAACATAAATGTGTTTTATTTTTTAAACTTTCCTAATAGCAATGATCATAATATCCGAACGCAAGCGTCCATGGACCACGAACCTGCCCGCCTAGCCCGTCCACCAAAACATGATATGATAAAGCGATTTATCGCGGTGAACTGTCAAAATACGACGAAACCCTATTGTATTTTGACAGTTCACCGCGATAAACCGCTTTATCATATCGTGTTTTGGTGGACGTGCTAGGCGGGCTGTAATCCGTGACTTCATGGACTTATCAATAATCCATGGTGGCGTCATCTATTCAAATTTGATAACACTGTCTTGTTATTGCCGATTATTTGTCTGCCATCTAGTGTCATTGGGACGAAACAGTTTCAAACCAATATGAGAATGTTAATGATTGTTCATAAAATCGACACCAGGTTTTATTTTGGAAAATGGACACTAGATGTCGCAACTTATTCAATGACTGATTTTACTTGCGGCCTAGTACATTTAATTTTTGATTAAATAAATTAAATAGCGATTTATTTATAAAATATAAATCCATAGCCTATGATTTTACGACGTTAAATAACTATATTAATTTAATGTTTTTAATCTTTCTGAAACATGGACGTCTTAGGGCAAATTATTGCATTAGAACTAAGCAACAAGGTAATTTATGCAATTTAATTGATTTGAAGCAATAAAATACATGATATAAGTACACCATAAAACTTTGAATTAAACGTTGAATTGGTACCTAAGTAGGTATAGCATAATAATATAATCGGTCTAATAAATTGAGCAAAGCTTATTTTTTATGCAGCTGCACAGATAATGCAGCTGTGATTACGAAACGAACACTAACTTATTGTAATGGACAAAATCAGTCAGGTATGTACTTACGTCCTCCAACTAATTCGCATTTTGTGAAGATGCGTAGATGAGATTATTTGACTCCATCACACTGAAGTAATACGATTTCTTTTGATGAAACTCGGTATGTTGATAGCTATAATAAGTAATCCACATTTTCAGTAGGTAGGGAGGAGCTTTTCACGGTCATCCCGAAATCACCATTTTTTTTGAGGGGAAATGCGTAACCGCACCGTACCCACTTAAACCCCCCGCTGTTCTCCCTGCCCATATGGGCGCGCTATAGGTATAAGGTCCCCACTGCGACTCACACGTGCCCGGGCAAGCCCGACCAGAATATCGGGCTATCACCAAAGGGGGATTGCCCGAGAACACCAGGGCAATCCCCAGACGGCGGGCCTTACGGCGGCGTGCACGGGGCCAACCGGCAGGGTCATTATACGGGCATCGCTTGTGCGAATGCCCGCCTTCGCCTGACTATGCGTCTGCGACGGATAGGAGCGGCTTAAGGCGCATAGTAACGTCAATCATAAAAAATCACTGCAGAAAAAACCGGTTCTCTTCATAAATATTGAATAAAAATATCTTTAAAAAAGATATGTTATTATTCAACGCATTCTTTAGAGGATGGTCTTCTTAATTTTTTGATAAATCAATTAAAACTTTGTTAAAATGTGACCCAAACATGCCTCGGTTTTAAAACTATAACCCTAATCTCTTCGTAAATATTAGGTTAAATCACATTCTTTCGATTTCAATAAATAAAGTGAACAATATTCTAGGGGATGGTCTTTTTAGATTTTTCTTATTCGGCTTTATTCATTTTTTATTGAAATAATTCATCTTACGCGTAAAGGTTTGCTTGAATATTTCCCTCACTCTCACTCACTCACTCCTATGTAATCAGTGCGGGACGATCGAGGCAAGGTCATTGGGAGCACTATGGGCCTTAAGGATCTTCATCCCGCTCCCTCTCCGCGACCTCCTTCCGCGAGATGACGTCCTCGCAAAAGAAGGCGACAGCCCCCCATTCTGCTTCACCGCGGAGCATGGCCACGACCATGCTCGGCAGCGAGAAGTATACTGAAATCACCATGAGATTGGTATCTGTTACTGGTTGAGGTGGCATAGAACCTTATTTAATACAAACAGGACAGATGTTTGGTTTTTCATATACCTACTTAGAATATACAAATACTTAGAATGTATAGGACAAGGATCTAGGTACAAAAAACACAGTTCCGTGATGTTCCTCTGTCTGTTGACTTTTGTCTTGTTAAAAATATACGTGTTGAATATTTCCAAAAATATCTTATTACAATGATAAAAATGATGTAACATTTTTATTAACCACACAATCCACTCTTGTAACAACATCAGGCTATGGGCAGAGCATAGCGGCGTGTGGATCAAAAAATTAAAAACTAAAAAGCGTATTGTGCTAATAAAGAGATTACAAAGGAGTCCTGCCCCCGTAGCACGTCCACCAAAACACGATATGATAAAGCGATTTATCGCGGTGAACTGTCAATATACGACGAAACCCTATTGTATTTTGACAGTTCACCGCGCTTAACCGCTTTATCATATCGTGTTTTGGTGGACGTGCTACGGCGGGTACGGTGCGGTTACGCATTTCCCCCCGAGAACAAAAAAAAAAAAAAAAAGGGGGGCTGGCACAAAAGACAAGGTCACATTAGTTTTAAGCCCCTTCTCCCATTACGACACGCACAGGCGACTCAAGTATTCTGCAAGTATCGGAGACTAGTCGCCACCAAGTATACTCACATACATTTGAATGCAGGCTCGCACACTACGCGTAGGATACGCGTCCGCGACTAGTATCGCGCGACTCGCCGTGTCGGTATTTTGGGCGTCGCGTCTCGACAAGATGGCGGCGGAGCAAGAAATGAATATTAAATTTTGTACAAGAAGTTGAAAAAAATGCTTGTTTATATAATTACAAATTACCAGAATACATGCGAAAAAATAAAATAGACAGGACTTGGGCAGAGGGCTTTTTTGTCACTGGAATCGCTTGACATAACGTCCGTCCACAAAAAACGAGTAAGCACAAATGATGAATTTAGTCATTTTTGAGTAGCATAAAATGCGAGCGTCGAGTTACGAACTAGTATCCAACCATTACTACTCAAGTATCGTATCCTACAAATATCGTAATGGGAGAAGGGCTTAACAGTTTAGAGTCGTTGTCAAATGTCATCAAGTTTCAGGTACCTAAATAAAAATGAAAACGAATTTTGTACAACATGCGTAAAAGTAAACAAGTAGTACGTTTTCCGTGCAAACCATTAGGACGAGATGTTGTCAAAAAGCGGTTGGACTTGGTGCATACAGATTTGTGCTATATTCCGATTTTGTCTCACTCTGGTAAGCGATTATATTTAAACCTTTCTTGATGATCACTCTAGGAAAATGTTCGTGTACTTTTTCTTAAATATAAAAGTGAGGTCACTGCTGTTATCAAGGAATTTATCAAGCTTGTGGAGAACCAATGTGAGCCCAAAGTTAAGAATGTCAGGTCAGACAATGGGACAGAGTACGTGAACGAGGAACTGAGTAAGTACTTTGGAGACAAAGTATAGGTACATCAGTTGTCGGTTCCGTACATTCACGAAACGAATGCCTCACTCAGGTTTCACGAATCACTCAGGTTTGGATCATAGAATGTGGGCTATGGCACCAAACACAGCTGCATATCTCATTAACCGATCACCATCCAGTGGATTAGGTGGGAAAACGACAGAGGAGTTGTGGTCGGGGCAAACGGTGAGGTATGATCATTTGCGAGTTTTCGGATCTGAAGCTTGAAAGGACGTAAGGTAAGGTTGAAAGTACGACGTATTCCTTGAAAGGAGTTATAGTAGGTACGGTCATAAGCAACAAAAAAAGCCCAATTAACCAGGGGTCAAAAACAGTTGGTTATCGAGCTACGACAGTTTTAAAATTTTTGAGATTTTTTCCGACTTGTTACCAAAAAAATTTTTTATAAAAAAACTACACCATTTACAATGACAAATTGATTAATTGCGGAAAGCTGAAAAATGGGCAGTTAATTGAATGTAAAATTGTTGTCAAAAACTTACATAATTTTGGAAATAAGAGGTCTTTATTGACAATTAAGTCGATTAATTTTTTATCTTTCTGAAAATCGACGTCAATTATTTAAAAAAAAATGTATGACAGTTGGCGTAAAAACTACTAAAATAACTTGCTGGTTGTGGTATTCAGATGGATATCCCTACAAAGCCATGGTTTTTTAAATACAGATCTGCAGACAAATTAACCACTTCCACAATAATACGGCTACGTCTCAGACATGTCTGCTCGCCAGTCTTTTTGGCTAAAATTCACATTCAAGACCATTCCATATGCGAATGTGGTTTGGAGGAAGGCACCGCAGACCACATTTTCTTTAACTGCCCTAGACACCAACACCAAACCTCACTGTACGGCCTGCTTCCTGAATTTATTCCCCGTCCTACAAACATGTATTTCTTTCTAACACAAATAAACACCCCATTCTTCAATACTCTTTTTAAATATATAGAAAAATATCAGATTAAATTATAACTAAGGTTTCTACTAGAGTTTTAATGTCTGCTTTTGCTTGTCCACAGGTAGCCCAACCGGCTAAGTATTTTCTAGACTGTAAAATTTTACCATTTATAAACCGTAAATCCGTGTTTTCGCTACTCGACATTGGCAAATTGTCAAACCTGACAGAAGCCATTTAACCTAAAAATAGAATAGAACTTGCTGGTTTCATAAGCTTTTAAAAAAGGTAAAAATATTATTCGACGTTCGACGACATCATTCATTTGTTTTCCTGATTGAAATTAAGGACTTATAAATGTTGTTTACTGTTGTTTACTATTTTTCAGTCTTTTGTGTATTAAAATGCAATTTACTTTATTTCTACTTCGTACTTTTGTCTTTTCCAGACAATTTTTATTCAAAGATGAAATTATGAATTTTGACTTACAGCGCAACTTTTTTCTAATTTCTGTAAAAACTACTAAAAGTAAATAATATTTTTACCTTTTTTAAAAGCTTATGAAACCAGCAAGTTATTTTGGTAGTTTTTACGCCAACTGTCATACATTTTTTTTTAAATAATTGACGTCGATTTTCAGAAAGATAAAAAATTAATCGACTTAATTGTCAATAAAGACCTCTTATTTCCAAAATTATGTAAGTTTTTGACAACAATTTTAATTTAAATTAACTGCCCACTTTTCAACTTTCCGCAATTAATCAATTTGTTATTGTAAAAAGGTGTAGTTTTAAAAAAAATGTTGTAACAAGTCGGAAAAAATCTCTGTACTATAACCCCTTTCAAGGAATACGTCGACCTTTCCTGTCACCCTGTATATTTGTTGGATATGAAGAATATAATAAAGCTTTTAGTTTAGATTATACGACCTTAGAACGCATAACATTATGAGAAGTCGTGATGTTATTTCAAATGAAGCCGTTTTCCCGACGAAAATGCCTAATGATATGCAGTTTTTTACACGTCTATTTCTTTCAGGGGAAGACGAGGAAACAAACATTGAGAGGAAGGTGGGCAATGTTAACATTCCTAGAACTGTTGTAAATGGTGATGTGTCAAACGAGAAACCAAGCCCTTGTTCTCCGTGTGGCGTGATTAGGAATGACGGCGACAACATTTCAATTTATGAAGACAGTTTTGAGGAGCCAGTTCAGTTACCAAGGTATAATCTTAGACCTAGACAGCCAATGACTATGTTAGTCAAAGGTGTCATTACGGAGCAACCGTGTACTGTGAAGGAGGCGTTGAGCTCTGGCCAAAGCGACCTGTGGCTACAGGCTATGCAGGAAGAGATCAACTCATTCACCGAGCACGTTGCTTGGGAGCTGATCGACAAGCCATTGGGTAAGAAAGTGGTTAAAAATAAGTGGATCTTTAAAATCAAATGTAAAAAATATACGTGTTGAATATGTCCTAAAATATCCAATTATCCTTTCATCTATACAAATACCAATTCAATTTTATAATTGAAGTGTCTGTTTGTAATGTCAAAATAACAAGTTTTTACTAAATGGATATGAATGTATATTGGGTACCAATAACAAAAACACAACTTAAAAAAAATTTGTCTGTCTGTCTGTTTGTTCCCGCTAATATCCGGAACGGCTGGGCCGACTTTGACGGGACTTTCACTAATAGATAGCTAATTATATAAGGTATAACATAGGCTACTTTTTATCAACTTCAACAAAAGTTATTATTCCACGGGGACGAAGTCGCGGACACAGCTAGTTTTTAATAAACACACATCCACTCTTGTAACAACATCAGTATGAACGAGAGTTAAACCGCGGGACATATCTAGTAGGTACTTATCAAGCGGTTCCCCGTGAGGCAAATGTCCATTAACGAGTATTTCGCTCGTTCTCTTCTGCCCACCTCCCCGCTGCGAAGGCGCAACGCAACAGCCAGTGATCGAAATTCATAGCAATCCGCCCGCGGCTCGTCCGCAATGACTACCCGATTTTGGCTGTATTGTTCTTTCCCGCTCTCGCTGGGATGAGAAATGTATATGTCGTGGGCAGATCGTGAAATTGACCACTTCATGATGTGGCCGGCCATTTCATGAAATGGTTGTATTTCATGAAATGGCTAACTAAAACTGACCAAATTGTCAAAAATTTATATAAAATTAAATAGGTGAGTTATTTTTTTATTAATATTAAAACCATTCTACTGTCGTGTCCTGAAGCGTCCCATAAATTTTCCGGGGCGATAAAAAAGTAACTCTGTATTTAAAGAACATAAATCTTATACTTTTTTGGGATCAATATAGCGTTCATTTAAAAATCTCAATCCATTCTCCAGGAAATTCTCTAAAAATCATACCTATGCACTACGCAGTGTCTCCACTCTCGGTTTCCGATGCGTTTTTTCGAGTTATTTTATAATGCTTTTTTAAGGTTAATGTTAACGCTCTCCTATTCCTATGCGTTGATTACAAACTCAAACTCAAAAATCTTTATTCAATATAGACCTTTACAGGCACTTATTGACGTCAAACAAAATCCAAAATCTAATTAAAAAAATATTTTATTTATACCTTGTCATAATTTAATTGTATGCAAATATGTACCAATACAAACAAGTAAAATGAAAAAAAAAACTTTACGCCTGTTTGGAAATTGGGAGAGCCTTCTCGAGAAGAGTTATCAGTCTTCTAGTTATTAGCCTTTTCGAGAAGAGCTATGTTACAAGATATTAAATAACACTTTAATGTCGTTTTCGTAATACTTTTTTATATATTTTTTTGTTTTAACGTACAGGTTTTGCTGGTTAGCCCTTGTCGCCACAACGTCCCATAAGGAATTTCATTCCAAAAAAAAAACACTTACTGGAGGGAGACTGTACCAGGGTCGTCTGCTTAGGTACCTCCGTCTTACCTATTTCTGCCGCAAAGCAGTAGTGCTTGCATTGCTGTGTTCCGGTTTGAAGGGTAAGATATGGCAGTGAAATTACTGGGTACTGTGACTTTACATCTTGTGTCACGTACACTGTGGTTCTTTTGTGGGTTGCAGTTTTGCTGCGAATCTCACAAGAGCCACATGTATTATAGGTGACTATTACCACTTACCATCAGGTACCTAGTTTGCTTGTTTGCCAACTTTCTGCAATTAAAAAAAGAGATATTTTAATGTGGCGTCATGTGGCGTGTTATACACAAAGAAACAATTTAATTAGTGTAATGTAACATTATTCATGCCGTCTTCAAGATTATTATATCCGAGACAAAAATTACCACTTTAACAGCCCGTCACATGTTTTCACACATGACGCTCTAGAATTCTTAAAACTAAGCATTATCGCTGCCTGTGCCGTGCAGATTGCACATTACTTATTATGACAGTCTGTCCGCCACGTAAATGGCTTGATACACGTTTGGTACTATACTTGTCTGACAAAGTGTCATTTTTATTATTACAATTTAAATGCAAACATATTTAAAGTACTACGGGAACTTAGACGATATTGCCTTCAGTGCATAGTCATGATTTCGTAACAAACAAATATATTTTTATTCAACATCGTTGGCTCAAGCATGCTGTCCATCTGGGCCTCTATTCTGCTAACCTCAATTTCTCTATCGTATTTGGGTATTTCCATAAACATCTAAAATATTTTTTAGACATTGTAGTAATGTTTCCCAAGGTGTTAATTATTCCTACAACGGCGGCATATTCCTAAACATAATGTTTTTGCTAGTAAGTGTAATAGAAAAATAATCAATGTCAGAAAACGGCAAATGGCAACACACCATACTTATAAAAGAAGAAGAACCAAGTATGACCCGTGTGACCATATGGTATGACAAAAAACAAGTAGATATTCTATTACATATTATAGAGATAAAATGGCGGCACCAATGCAACAGTATATTTAGTTTATTTCTTTATCCTATTTATCTTTTAGTATTTTATGTTATACATACTCGTATGTATGTTAGATGATATTCTAAATCACCTGTTCCATTTATCAGTACATCTACAACATTTCTTTTTTCTGCACCACCCTACAGTTGACTAGAAGAAAATGCCTCAGATGTTATGTCCGCCTTTAACCTAAAATTATGTAAGTACAAAACAATAAATAAATATAAATAAAGAAGATAATCACTACGTTGTATACGTGGTTTTACCGAGATTAGGTGAATCTAAGGGTTTTAGGTACGTAGTAAAGTATATACCCTTTTTTTAAGGAAGGGAAATCTCTTTACGATTCGACAAGGGACTGAAAAGCTGACAAGGCCGCCCCAAGGATATATGCCATTGGGCTTGGGTATAAACCTCATACCTGGCTAAACCACCCTCCAGCAACTTCTGCCCCCATAGAGGCACAATCAGGATCGGCGATAGCGCTTCCCCGAGAGGCCCCCCTGGAGACAGGCCCGACGGTGAGCCAGCAGCGTCTAGTGTTATTGGCACTCTATTATTTGGTAAGCGTTAGCAGAATTGACATCCTAATGTCAATGTCAATCCATAGTAAATGAGCCCCCTGCGTTGCCGCGCGCTAGAACAAGGATACTTGCTGTCAGCCAGCGTCAACCCCAATGACACGGCAAATTTTTCTCACAAGCTCTTATCTTTATCTTTGCTTTTAAGTAACGATAAAGCCAAAGATGGAAGCTAGCTTCACCGAGTTTCACTACGCAGGAACTGCCTACTATCAGAAGATACCATTAGTGGGAAAATAAAAAAATATTTTTTAACCGAATTCGAAAAAGGAGGAGGTTCTACGAGTATGTTCGGCTGCTATCGATGATCTCCTAATAGTCTTAAATTTGGCACCGACTTCAATTTCTTTTGCACAAATGGGGTGAATCTAGCGATAAGCGCGGCGATTCGGTGGCTATTAGTCTCGACATCGCCAAAGCTTTTGATAGAGTCTTCTTTCCAAGCTTCCGGCATACGGATTACCCGCGTAGTTCTGTACGTGGATTGCCAGCTTCCTCCACGAGCGTAGAATTCGCGTTGTCGTTGACGGCTGCGCTTCGCGGTTCGTGGCAGTGAACGCTGGAGTTCCGCAAGGCTCCGTTCTATCCCCAATATTGTTTCTTCTGCATATCAATGACATGCTTTCCTTGGGAGCTATACATTGCTATGCAGACGACAGTACAGTGCATGGGGGATATTACGGAAGCTCAGGGGCTGCTCGTGGTGATATTGGTAGGGAGAGGCAGAATCTTATCATTGAGCTCAACAGGACGCTGGACCTCGTCTCCAAATGGGGCTCCAACAATCTTGTTGAGTTCAATGCTAAGAAAACACAGGTGTGCGCGTTTTCGGCGAAAAGGTCACCTTTCCTCCCCCTTCCTTCTCTTCAGGGCACAACCCTTCACACACAGAGCAACATCACCTTGCTCGGAATGAACATTCGCTGCGATCTGAACCCCAGAGACTACATCGAATCCGTCATAACTACTGCCTCACGGAAACTCGGTGTCCTGAACAAGGTGCGTAGGTATTTTGCGCCGGACCAACTATGCTTGTTATATAAAACTCAGGTTAGGTCTTGCATGGAATATTGCTCGCACCTTTGGGACGGCTCCGCTCAGTACCTGCTCGATGCTCTGGACAGATTGCAGCGTCGCGCTATTCGCATTATTGGCGATGTAGAGGTAACTAACACCCTCGAGCCTCTACAACTTCGTCGTGACATCGCCTCTCTTAGCGCCTTTTACCGAATATTCCATGGGGAATGCTCTGAGGAGCTCTTTAACCTTATCCCTCCCTCTCCATTCCTTAACAGAAACACGAGTAAGGGCCTTCGGAGTCATCCGTACACTGTGTCCTCCTTTTCACACCGTACCAAGAAATTCCAAGATTCCTTCTTCTGTCGTTCATCCCACACTTGGAATTCTCTACCTGCGCACGTGTTTCCTCCATCCTACAACATGGGTTCCTTCAAAAGAGGAGTGAAAAAGCATCTCTTGGGCCGGCAAGGGGCGGGCAGGTAGGATAGTGGATGTCGTCCCTACTCTACCTGTCAACTCATTTGGGCCTCTTTCACCGCTTAACATCAGGCGGGAGGAGGTCATTTGCCGGGTCATACATAAAAAAAAATAGAAGTGTGATGTTGTTTATACCTATTCTTATATTATTTTTAACTTTTCAGTGTTTTTGAAGTCGGTTATTTTTAACCGACTTCAAAAAAGGAGGAGGTTCTCAATTCGATGCGTGTTTTTTGTGTGTATGTTACGCGATTACGCCGCCAGTTGTTGACCGATTTTCAAAATTCTTTTTGTATTCGATAGAGTATACTCCTAGGGTGGTCACAAGTTCACCGAAGTTAGGATCTGATGAAAATTGAGGGAAACACTAATTAAATACCAGCTAGGGTTTTTTTTCACTAAAAAGATTTCAGTCACTAAAAAGTTAAAAATAAAAAATATTTTACAAAAAATAAAAACCGACTTCAAAAACATTGAACAGTTAAAAATAATATAAGAATAGATACAGACAACATCACACTTCTATATTGAAGTCGGTGCCAAATTTTAAGACTTTCTAGGAGGACTTTCTTTCTGAAGATATTCAGATATTTCATAGGCACATCCAACGCGTTTCATGTTTTTGCTGAAGATATTCAGATATTTACATCTAGTAGTCATCATAATATCATGTTACTGAGCTAATGATGGAAGGTTTCTGGAAGGTTAGGAGTTAGGGAATAATTCTTTCAGTACTGTTTAGAGCAAAAGACGTTTTATTTTAAAGTTATTCTGGTGTTTGCCTTGGCTCAAATTCTGAAACGCATGTATTTTAAACTATAAAAATAAAAATTTTTTTTTACAAAAAAGTAAAACCTTCAAAACACCAAAAAGTCATAAATAATATAAGAATACATACCAAATCACATTTTATATTGAAGTCGGTGCCAAGCAATGATCACCTGGAAAGACTTAAAAAATGAAATTAAACTAATTAATATAGGGTAAGGTTGCCACTATTGGACCACTTAACTTTGGACATTCATAAATTCTAAACTACACGACATATGAAGTTAAATAAGTAGTCAGCTAAAAGGTTATATGTTCTTAATAGTTACAATTGAATTTCAAAATAATTGTTTTGATAAATATCCTGAAATAACGAAAAAACATAAATCTCGATGGTCGCCTTGTTTGGACCACCGTTACTTTGATTGGACCACAAAGTTGCCATCACGTTGCCATCATTGGAGCACTTTTCACACACTTTTTCTGCTATGGTCCATTGATGGACACCAACTTTTTCTGCTATGGACCTAAGTACCTAGTTACTTCAAATTTGACACCAACTTCAATATAAAACTGTGATTTTGTATGTATTTTTAGATTATTTATGACTTTTTGGTGTTTTGAAGTCGGTTTTATTTATTTTTTAAAATTTTTAATCATTGCTATTTGAATTTCTTGCCTGTTCTCGTGAAGGCTCTTCGAATTTCTGAACAGGTGTAAGACAAATTTTGTTCATGTAGGTATACCCTTCATAAAATAGTGATATCGGTTACACTGGTGCAAATCCGGTGCGCGTTATGATTGAAAAATAAAGCAGCCACACAGCCCACTGAGGTCAGGACTTTGGCAGTTTGACAGTTCACATATTTATTTGACATGCCAAACCTGTCTGTAGTGAAACCGGAGATGTATGTTTCTATTCCGATGAAACAATTTCTAAACAAAATAATTTCTCAAATACCAAGTTATTATATTGAGCAGGAGCTTCTGCACGTGTTGTCAGCTGACAATTACCTAAGTGCATTCAAAGTAACCACATCCGAAGCACTCAATCACGTGTTCGATCGTATCTTGGCCGTTATTAAATGTCAATTAATCTTATTTAATTAATCTGAGTGCAGCGATGACTGTTCGAAACTACAATGTGTTACGGAAGTTGTAAAGTCCTGCTGTTCGTGTTAATAACAGTCATCAAACAGTATATTCTGTATTGACGCCTACATCTTGCACGGTCACTGTAGGTAAATTTAATACTAAGATTTTTAAAGTGAAACTTTTTTTACATTGCCTCAAATTTTTCGTCCATCTATCGCATGGCGCATTACACGAACTTAATATCTTTAATTTTACTACTTCATATCAGTCGAAATTGGTCTATATGCGTTAAATTTTCGACTTTAAATCAGTGTGGCAGTGGTTTGATCCTGGTGTAGAGCACTGTTTTTTGATTTTCTTTTATTTTGTTTTTAAAAGATTTTTTGATTATTTGTTTTTTTTTATTAATTAGCTTTTTTATTTATAATTCCCTTTTCAGAAGAAAAAGATTTAAGTTAAGTTTAAAACGCAATTTTAATACCCTTAAATCGAATAAGTTTTCGAAAGTTTTCAGTTAAATGATTTTTTTTTTATCTCGGGGGTTAAATGCCTTTTTATAATGCGTAACCGCACCGTACCTGCCGTTGGCTAGACAGCGAGCGTGTGTGGGGCTCTCCCGGCAGAGTGCCAGGCCTACCCACTAAAACCCACCGGTGTTCTCCCTGCCCTTATGGGCGCGCTAAGAAAGGTCCACACCACACGCGCCCGGGCAAGCCCGACCAACTGGTCGGGGTGTCGCCAAGGGGGATTGCCCGAGAACACCAGGGCAATCCCCAGACGGAGGGCCTTACGGCGGCGTGCACTGGGCCAACCGTGCACGCAGGCCTCCACGGCAGGGTCATTAGTTAGACGGGCATCGCTTGTGCGAATGCCCGCCTTCGCCTGCCTATATCCGTCTGCGACGGATGGGAGCGGCTTGAAGATCTGCCTCCCGTTCCCTCTCCGTGGCCTCCTGCGAGATTACGTCCACGCAGAAGGAGGCGACAGCTCCACCCATTCCGCCTAGCCGCAGAGCATGGCCACGACCATGCTTGGCAGCGAGAGGAGAGGCGATGCATTAATCCCAAGAGCGCGGTAGCCCTACTGCTTTTGCACTCTCAGCGTGCGTGTAACAGAAGGTAGGTAGGTAGTACAAAAGCACGTAGTATCGGAGGCCTGCCGTAGTTGGCGCCGGCAGCGACAGTAAAAAACATGACATAATAATATAACAGTCCCTAGAATCATCTGCGCGCGCGCGTAACTCTTAGCGTGCATCTCACCTCTTTCTGCCGCCAAGCAGCGGAGCTTGCATAGCTGGTTGAAAGATAAGGTGAAGGCTAACGTATACAGGGTGTAAGTGAACGCTCCCTCCCCCCCCCCCCCCCCAACATCTCAAAAATGGCTTTAACATATATGGCACATGTGTTTTAAGGGGGCGGCAGTTAGAATAGTGCCTAGGGGCGAAAAATGTATAAATCCGTTCCTGCACGTCATACAAACTAAATAAATTATTTTTTGGTATTAAGTGCCGATAGCCTTATGTAAGCGTACGAGGAATACTACGCTCACGTCTGTCACGTGTCGTTTTGTGTTTACTTTTGTGTTAAGAACTGATTATGGTTGTCACTTGAAAGTTTCTGCTTTCAGTTTAAAATCAAATAATTCTGAAAGTATCTGGGTTCCGGGTCCCAGACAAGCACCGAAGGTCCATTTAGTATCTAACGTATATGCCCCTTAAATGTTATTGGGGTGTTCAGTTACACCCGGTATAGGGGTCCTTTTAGGGGTAGATTAGCAAAACTTATAGGAACCACACCGCATGGTGCAGGTATGGACCGGACTTGGATGCTTCGGTCACTAGCACTACCTGCGCAAAGTCGCCTGTCGGGAGGAAATACCGCAGTGTCATCACTGCGACGCTTCCGACCATACAGCTGACCACACATTTATTAGAGTGGTCCGCCTGGCGACCTTAACGTTGTTAGCTTACCTACGTGATGCGGGCGTTGGGCGACGGTGACCTCTCGGCTCTCGCCACCAGACATCACTTGAAAGATGCTGGTTGGTGAGAGGGAATGGGAGACTGCCGTCTCCTTCTGGGAGGATGTAATCTCGCAGAATTCAATTTCTAATTCAAAAATCTTTATTCAACATAGGCCATTACAGGCACTTATTGACGCCAAAACAAATCAAAACATTCTAATTTAAAGAAAACATAATTATTTAACCTTGTATGTGCATACATTCTGAATATACTCAAGGTGTCTGCAAATACAAGTAGGAATGAAAAAAAGAAGTTGAATCTACACCTGTTCGGAAATTGGGAGAGCCTTCTCCAGAAGAACAGGCAAGAAACTCGAAAGGTCAAAATATTTATCTCCTCTTTTAAATCTGGAAGGAGGCAGCGTAGATTTAGCGGGAAAACGACTCTCGTGTCACTCCTCTTCCACGCAGACCGTTGCGCGGTAGAGGTTGGCCTATGCAGCCCGCATTCCATTACCGCCCTAGGTATGACCTGTGCGCTAGGGTGGTTACTAGCGCACGTACAGGTATGAAAAACTCATAGGTACTTGTTATTCAACACAATCAAAAGATATGACCGTTTATGTCGCATACTTTCGCAGATTTTACGATTTCACATGAGTATCGAAACCAATAGGGTAATTCCCGTTGACCTAGAATTATGAAATTTTGGCAAGGAGTAAGGTCTTACAGGACATTTTGCATGAGGAAAAAAACTGAAAACTGTAAATATGTATACAGGGTTACTTTTTTATTACCCTGGAAAATTTAAGGGACGCTTTAGGACACGGTAGTAGATTGATTTAAATATTAATAAAAAACTTATCTATTTAATTTTATAAAATATCCAAAAAATACTGCACAAAATTTTAATGCAGTATTTTTCATTATGTTTTTTAAATAAAATAATGGACATATATCCTAAAGCGTCCCTTAAATTTTTCGGGGTGGTTAAAAAAGTAATGTATAGTATAGTTAGGAACTAATATAGGTACTTCGATATATAAGCTTATACGGAATCCTCGATGCGCGAGTCCAACTCTCACTTCGCTGGTATTTTCTATCATCGAGCGCTCAATTACTATTGATTTTCATTCGTCATTATAACTGTTCCGCATTAATAGGCTCCTATTATATTGAAAGAATCATCCCCTAACTTCTAACCTACCAGAAGCCTTCCATCATCAGCTCAGAATCATGATGATGACTACCAGATGCAAATACCTGAATATATTAAAAAAAAAACATTAAGCACGTTGGAGGGCAGCTCCTGAAATTTAAGAATTTCCCAATCTTTCCTGGGATACCATCATCAGATCATGACTTGGTGACAATGGGATCCCCTCAAGAGTAAATACTCTTTCGATTACAAAAGGAATTTTGATAATCGGCCCACAAGTAATCGGTGAACATCTGAAAGAGATAGATACAGTCGTTAGCTTCGTTAAAACTTAAAAACGGCTTGACCGATTTGAATTTTAATGTTTATCTTGTGCTCACCTTAATACAGGGGTGGTTTAAAAAGAAAAACAATAGGGAAAATCCTAAAGAAAATCTAGAAATCATAAAAACGAATAATAGTTATTTTGTATTGAAAATGATGGTATGGAAAATTACGGTAAACCTCTGTCATCTGTCAAGTTGTTACAACAATGCTCGACGGGACAGCTAGGTGAACAACACCAGTAACTAATGAAGGACTATATTTTTTTAACGCAGCAGAACTTAAAGTGCGGTTCTTAAATTTGCAATTATATTGTATTAGCAAAATAACATTTTATTAACAGTAATATTTTTTTACTTAATTCTCTAAACTTTATTGAATGTAATTATAACAGTTGGTTATAAATATAATATAAGGTACAAGAATAAGTGACTGTGTTAAACTGAAAGTAAGTTACCATTACTTTCTTCTTAATTACTACTTTCTTTTCTCTAGCTAACAAGAAACTGTAACAAAATGTTGGATCAATTAAATGTATCTGTTACATTTACATCTATTATCGAAGGCATAAACTCTACCAAAGTAATTAAAATCACTTCCAAATATAACACATTCATTTTTTCGAAAGACCAACAGCTAGCAACAGGTGTGTTATCACAATAGATTTCTTAAATAATAATTAAAAGCCAATTACAGGTCTTCACCGATAGATTTTTTTACAAAATATTATTTTAATTATGCAATAAAGTCAAATAAATAAATACAATCAAATAAAAGATTACTGATTTTAGCTTAAAATAACAGGCTCCGTTTAGTTACCCCATAGCAAATCGATGCTCTTCTTAATTATCTATACTAATATTATAAAGCTGAAGAATTTGTTTGTTTGGTTTAATGCGGTAATTTCAGGAACAACTGATTCAAATTGAAAAATTATTTTTGTATTGGATAGTTCATTTATCGAGGAAGGCTTTAGGCTATAATAACACGACGACGAGCTGAGCATCAATGAAAAATGTTGCAAAAATGGGAAAAAAATAATTGGCAAAACGTAGTTCGCGGGCACAGCTAGTTTATAATAATTTTCAAATAATATTCAACTGAGTGCAAATTAGTATAAAATCCCAAGTCGGGAATCGACACGTATTCCTTAATTTGAGGTTAAAATTCCGAAAAATAAACTGTCAAATTCTATTCTTTGTTTGGAACTTTCATATACTAGAGTAGGTTTGGAGAATATATCTGTCAAACTATTTTTCGGTCGAACGAACATTCGAATCGAAGAGAATCGTGGTAGGAAACATGCAAAGAACAATGCCCACTTTTGTATGGAGACTTACCCCACTTACAAATTTCCATTAACAGAAACAGCTTTAGGCTCATTTTAAACGTGTTTGGTCCTTGAATAGAAAACAAGTATTGTTTTTTTTAATTAATGCTGCAGTTTCGTGTTTATCCATAAAAATTGCTCCTAACCTAACCTAACGTATAGATTGCCTGTATACGTATATTATGTAGTTGCAAGATGTCAACCTAGTTACGCTGAACTATCGATCATTAAAAATCAGTTATATAATAATATTTTCAATATGCCTATTGATATCCAGTATTTTCAACAATAAGGAATAAAATGTGTAGAACAGAAATCGCAAATAACGCAATGTAACATGCAACGAGTTAAAAATGTTAACATTAATAACAAAATATCAAAAATCAACATTAATGTTAGCGTAAAAAAATGTTGCGCTGCTTAGATAGAAAACGTGGTTTTATATTCTATGCGATATATCAAACTTTTGTCGTACAATTGCTTTTTAATTGAAATGATGAATGTTGAATGTAATTTATTTTAAAATTAATTAGAAATAAATATTTAAAAATGCAATGAAACAAATAATGCATAACATTGAAAAATATGTTATTGCAGCTACAACGAAAAAATGTATAAATATGCAGTCACCATTTGGTAACAGGAAATGCATATAAATCTTTAATTTCTTTGCCGAAAAAACCGGAGCTTCTACCTGATTTATAATACACTGAAAAATCATGTTTTGGTAAAATATATTTAATTAGAAACACCGCTTTATTGGTCATCGACTTTGATAGTGGGGCAAAATCGGGCATCCTCCTTTCGTTCGAAATTTCGTTTTTCGTAGAAATAGAGTAGAAGACCGTATTTAGTCCGCAACCCAATATAACCGTGTAGTACCTACTCATTAGAGATAGTTCCAATAAGGACGACGATTACATAAGGCCATAAATCTCTGAAAACACTGAAAGCGATGCGACCAACGGCCATTAAAAACTGTAACTTGCCCTTTATCCTCTCTTGTATGGAATTAAAGCCACAATTTAACTTCTTCGCCCTTTCCCTTCTTCTACATCGGGCATATATCTATAGCGCCATATAGATGTAAAAGAAATCCTGATTAAAAAGTGCAAGATTTCAAATAAGGGTAGGAATAAGGGTAAGTTAGGTTTCATGTGATTAAAAAACAATCTCACCCCTTACTGCCTTCTAAAAAACAAAAACTTTCTTAAACGAAATACAAGGTATTATACGTTTAAGTTTCTGATGTTGAGGAGCAATTAGTACCATATATGTAGAGCGATAGTCGGTGTTCCTGAATTTTTTAGTTCAGTACCTCTACCTTATCTATTTCTGCTGCCAAGCTGCTTGCGTTGCTGTGTCCCGGTCTGAAGGATAAAGACAGGCAGTGAAATCACCTTAACAATAATCCTTACATATTATAAAACAAAGCCCCCCGCCGCGTCTGTCTGTTCGCGATAAACTCAAAAACTACTGCACCGATTTTCATGCGGTTTTCACTACTCGATAGCGTGATTATCGAGGAAGGTTTTAGTATATAATTTGTTAAGTTTTATTTCTGTGTGTGTAACTATTTATTTCTGTGTACATTAACGATATTTGTTGAAGATGTCGGGAAAAAATTAATTAAGACGAAACAGTTCGCGGGCACAGCTAGTAACTTTATAAAAAAGAACTGGCCAGATTTCATCTGTTCAGGTTTAACTTCAATAGTTTACCCTCGGCGATGACATATCAGTCAACCAGGACAAGTAATTTTATAATACCTATGTTTAAATAAAAAAACTAACTCTACCAAGTCTGTCTACATCTGAGAATAGGTATTCAGAATAATTGATATAAATAACCCGCAATACTTAGATTTTCCACAAATAGCACGATAAACATATCAATTAACCATTATCACGTCAATTTGCAGTAACGCAGTGGCTGATGGTAGCGAGAAATGTTTTTATAGCAATTACATTTTTAATTTTCAAGGGTCGCGGGGTGACAATAAGTTTATACTGTGAAGAAAATTAAGGTTATTTTTCCTCTGTGGAGTTAAGTGAGCGGCTGTATGCTGCAGTCGGGCGGTTTGGCCCGAAGCGAGACAACGCGCCTTTGCTCGCCGGCGAAAAAAAAAGTTGCGCGCGCTTTTTGACAGTTCTGTGTAATAATTTTTTTAAGTGCAGTTGGTACAAATGTTGTGATATCTGGATTTGGTGGTTCTGTGGGAACCGGGATATTTAAAGGTACGTTACGGTTACGCGAAGTTATGTCACTCTATTAGTTTTTGCTAAATTGCTTTCACTGCAGGTGGGGGTATTTAGGGCAATGGGCCACCGAAAGTGATCACAGACAGATGCGGAGGCTGCGTCTCAGTTCGAAAATCGAATAGCTTTGACTGTCGGGTGTCTTTCAATTTTTTTTATTTTTATAGAGCTCCTGACACTACTCTTTTGAGAATAAGCGGCGCGTTCGATTTTCTCAACGCCGTTGCTTTTCAGGAAATTTTCGGTGGTTTTTTAGACTTTACATTTTGTTTTTACAAATACATATTTTTAAATTATGAGTTAAAAATAAAATTGTTTTGTTGGTTTGCTAATACCTTTTCACATTTTCGCAAAATTAAAATTTTTAAGGTGTTCAAATTAGAATATTTAACTTTTATCCTTATTATAATTTGCTTATTAAATGCAGAATAATTTTTAAAGATATTTCCAATTGTTTAATATCTTTCATTTTTGATTTTACTAAGGATTATATAAAACTTGCAAACGACATTGCAAACTAAAATTTTGTAAGTCTATAAACCTGTGCACGTGCTTTTATCACGTTACTTATTTTTTAAAGATATGTAAATATATTTTGTAAGTATATCCTAGGTTGAGTTATTTCTCATATAACTGCCAGTGAACCTAATTCTTACCGATGAAAGTATTCTTGGCATGAACTCTACATTTCATTCACTCTTTTATAAATTTTTTATTACATACGAAAATTCATTTTCAGTTTGTTAGTCTCGATCCAAGCTTGATCTAGCTAAATTCTCCTTTCAGTATTTTCCAGCATTTTTTTAAATTCCTTATAGAATTTGACTTATCTTAATATAATTTAAATGAAATAAAAGTTCGGGATATAACTAACTTGATCTTAAGCATTGTAATTACTTAGAAAGCCCATTTCGAAAAATTTTATTAGGTATATTAGCAAAACTAATTAAACGCAAAAACTTAGAGCTTTTTAATTAAGTATATGTTTATGTGCAAGATAATTATAATATTTTAAAATAATAACAACATTATAAATTGTAGTCTATATAGCAGTTACAAAAAATATAAAAAATCGACACCATATTGTTTTCAAAGACATTAAAATTACCTAACAAAATTAACTTATCAGTTATATGTTCATTTTACTAATTAATAATTGTTTACTTCTGGTCATTAACACCATCTTTAAATGTTGTGTCTCAATTGCCTCTGCGGCTTAATGACATGTGCACGTGCAGTCCTTGCTTCGATTTCTTAGGTAATATTTTGCAGAAACGCTGAAAACTGAAGTAAATGAAGCGTACTTCAGCTATTTTTCTATATTCAATTGTTTTTTTTTACGATGTTGGAATTCTTTAATGCTAGTTGAAGGTGTTAAGGTACTCTGCTCCACCGAGTACAGGGCATACCTTAAAACCAACCTGATGTCCGTCAAAACCATATGCGAGACGATCAACACATCATCAACATAACCATTTTAGCCAAAGGACGCCCACTGTTGGTCATAGGCCTCCCCCAAGGATCTCCAGACCGATCGATCTGGCATTTCTCAAATCCAGCGGCTTCTCGCCACCTTCACTAGATCGTCGGTCCACTTTGTGCGGGGCCTACTAACGCTGCATCTCCTGGTACGCGACCGCCTCTTGTGGACCTTTCTGCCCAACGGCCATCACTCCTTCGAGATATAAACCCTGTCGACCACCACTTAAGCTTCGCAATTCTATGGGCTATGTCGGTGACTTTAGGTGCTTCTATGGATCTCATCATTTCTGATTCGATCATGCAGAAAATCCCTGAGCATAGTTCTTTCTATTGCCTATTGAGTGACCTTGTGCCTTCTTATGAGGCCTATTGTAAGCGGCTACATCTTATTTCCGTATTTCATCACTGGCAACACGCACGCATCGAAGATATTCCGTCTTGAGACACAGACAGTAAATAGGCAGAGAATATGCTGCGTAGCTTTCCGAGGCGGTCTAGGATCACTTTAAGCTATATACAATATTAGTGGGATTTTTTTTACCCTATGGCCTTACCCTGGTCTCGAACTATCCCTATACCAAATTTCATCAAAATCGGTTCAGTAGTTTCGAAGCCTATTTAATACAAACAAACAATGAAATCTTTCCTCTTTATAATATTAGTATAGTGGGATGAAACGTAACGGTGTCACATATATTCATAATCTCAACAATGAGATCTTAAGCTGCTTTTTTTACAGGTGTTCCATACATTAAACATCAATACTCTACCTTTTTTTTTTCGAGGGGAATGCGTGACCGCACCGTACTCGCCGTTGGCTAGACGACGAGCGTGTGTGGGGCTCTCCCAGCAGAGAGCCGGGCCTACCCACTAAACCCCCCGGTGTTCTCCCTGCCCTTATGGGCACGCGTGGTAGGGTCCACACTGCGACTACCACTACCGACGCGCCCGAGCATCAATACTCTACCTTAAGATTCACCTCACTTTTGAGATGCATCTTGTAACAAGCCAAAATTCGTCACTGCATGGACCTCGAATCAACAAAACCCAATTTGCCGGACCTTTAAATCCCTTTTTTTAGTGGAATGCAGATTTCCGCACAATACCTGCCAATGGCTAATCGGGGAACTCAGTAACCCTTATAGAATCCTCAATAATCTAGACAGGCGTGTCTGATTCATCTCTGCCTTCTTGTATGGGGGGCTACCCACCAAACCACCAGGTCCTAGCGGAGTGACTCGGGAAATGTCAATCTACTTCACCGTAAAATTCAAGTCCTAGAGTGCAATAAATAATGCTGGAATATACGAGTAGTGCGAGGGCAGTTAGTGCTAAAATATTAGTCATGTTAAACTAACATTTTGGTACTCCCAGACCTCCTGGCTTAACTCAAAATCAATCGCTTTAAATATTAGAGTAGGTACTGAATGTACTTTTTTTGTCTATAATACAATCGGCAAACTATAATGCGCATCACATAGTTCAACCTAATTCGCTTAATCGTCTAGCTCAAAGTGAGCTTAAGAACTTGTGCATTATTAACATAAATTTATTCTAGATAACACTACTGACTTTATTAATAATGCTATCTTTGTCGAAAGGTTTACTATATACCTACTGTATAATAATTCCTTATTTTTATTAATTGTAAGGCTGAATGGCTAAAAATATAGAAATACTAGATGTGCCCGTGAACTACGTTTCGCCATGATAAAAAATAGTTTACGACCTATTCTCAGACTTACTGAATGAGGAGGAAAACTCCTCCGAAACGGCTTGACCGATCTTTATTATTTTTTTTGTGTATATTCAGTAAGTAACCAATACTGTGACACGAGAATTTTATATATTAGAAGATAAGGTCTACATGCTTATTCTACAAACTTTTATATTTATCTTTTAAGAATAAAATACTAAAATAAATATATAAGTATTCTAATTGTTTTCAAATAGTTCGATATTGAATGATGCAATATTATTTTGCTTAACAAGAATTATTAAGTATGCTGCTTGCTCAACAAAAGCTGTTTTTAATTGCAAAATAGCGTTTGTTTGTCACAGAGCTTGATGTAATTTTATTTTATTAATCCTAAGAATTATAAATTCAGCGTTTACCCGAATTTCAGTTTAATATTTATTAATTGAAATGTAATATTAACAACGTACAAAAACTGTTAATTCCTTATAAATAAAATTTATCCTACTTGTATTTTTATTACACGCATTTATATTCATTCGTTGCCCGTTGGTGTAGATTTGTTTAAAAAACCTGAAACTAGTTACTGAAATGATTTTAAATTTTCCTTCGGCATTAGAAAGCCACATTTTCCAAAAATAGTACAGGCTTTTTATCCAGAATTTCGCTCGAAATCTCGGGTAAGTAAATGCACAGTTTGTTACAAATACAAAAACTAACTTACCTACTCGGAACCAAGTCAAATCTCAAAACGCCGACTTCTGTGAACAATGTATGGTCTTGAACCAAAGTTTACGAATTCATGAAAATTTTATGAGCATTAAATCGAAAAGCGAACATTGTATGAATTAACCTTGGCGCCTACTTCCTAGTAAAAACCTATTAAGATTGTTTAAGGGGATCCCCGAACGAACTCTTTTTATTATAATTATGTATATTTCCCTTCGCCTAATATAGTGAAATTGTTCTGAATAAGATTGGGGCTTTATGCATCAATAAAAATGCAAAAAAAATTAAAACTAACATCAATAAAAATCAAAGAAAGTACTAAAACCTAACGCAGTGACGCTCGGCTAACGATAGCTAAAGTTAAGCAACATTGGCCGTGGCCAGACCTATGATGGGTGACCAAAAATCTGAAACATCTCGAATTCTTCCGTGCTGCGGAAGGCACGTTAAAACAGTGGATCCTGCACCTGATCTCTTACAGGGGCTCCATTTTTTTAATATTTCATATGACGTTGAGTGGCTCGTCGAGCGTAGTTGGCACCCGATTTTTGTTCCTTTTCGTTTCGTTTTTGATGAAAATCAATAGAGTATTAGGTCAAAAATCAATATTATTTCGATTTTCATCGAAAACGATGCGAAAATCAGTAGAAATCGAGCGAAGACGACGTTATACAAGCGCTGGACGAAGATGAATGGTCCAAAAATAGAGCTAGCGACATGAACTGTCATATATAGATATATCGATATGAACTGTCATATATAGATAATATCGACATGAACTATCAAAATATTGTCAATATTTTGAAATTTTATGGAATACTTAGTACACTTCATTGTACAGGATATACATATAAAAGTTCGTTTCATTTTCAAATGTCATCGCCGGCCGCACAAGCACGCCAGATAAGAAATTGCTGGCCGCTGCCTGGCCCAGTACTGCAATTACGATTTATTCCAAGGAAATTTGTGTAAGATATGATCGTTTATCGTAGCATGCTTGAGAAAATTAATACATGACAATATCCAAAATGTCAATACCAATATCTAAAATACACACAAAATTTCAAGATATAGATAAGAAATCCAAGTTGTTTTGACAGTTCATACCAATATATATCGCTTTATCACGTCGTGTTTAGGTGGTCATGCTAGGGGGCTGGTCGGATCGATTTACTTTCCTATCTGATTATGCGATTGAAGGAACACAGAGTGTACCTACTTGTCTTTCCACAAACACTTTTCCACTATAATTTCTTCCGTGCATATGACTAAGTCTCTGCAGAGATTGGCCGCCGTGATCGAATATCAATTAGGAGGACTTTGCCGCATTCATAAATATCGAAATCACTGCCATATAAATTTTATGCACATAGCAGCCAACCGGCACTAACATTCAAGCGCGGATCTACCGTTGTGGGCACGATGGGCATGCCCACAACCCTAATAGACTTGTGACGTCACACTTTCATGGTTTAGTGAGATCAATAGGATCAAATGGCGCGTCGGTGGCGCTGTGGACTCGGCACTTGCCTTCCAATCGGGAGGTCGCGGTTCGAGACCCGCCATGTAAATGTGTTTTTCGTTACGAATTTCATATGTACATTTATCTGACGCTCCTACGGTGAAGGAAAACATCGTGAGGCAACCTGCATACATCTGCGAAGAAATTCAATGGTGTATGTGAAGTCGACCAATCCGCACTGTGGGCCAGCGTGGTCGACTAAGGCCTAATCACCCTAACATAGGGTAGGCTCGAACCCCTCGGTGGGGACGTATATAAGCTGTGATGATGATGATGATGATGAATAGGCTGATGATATTATATCTAATGCCTTAATAAAAATACAAAGAATTTTGGTAAGGGCGTGATATGTTTTGTAAACATCTCCTGTAGGAATGCACTATATCGATCATAAGCGAGTCCAGACTCCGGCTCGTACTTGGCCGATTCCCATTTTCGGGTGGCTGTGACCACAACCTTTTTTGAGGGGTGGATCCGCGCCTAAAAATATACCAACATATAATTTGTAAGAAAATAATTTAATGTTTGCACAATATTTTAGTAAGATATGGAAATGTGTACATAATAAGTATTATTATTTGTGTTTTGCTGAAATCAATATAATTTCTTTGCAAAAAAATATTGCAATCATTATTTTAATTTTCCAATTAATTAATTTAAAATAGCCTAGAATCTATAGCGTTATAAATACATAAAAAAATCAAAAGACAATATCAGGAAGCGTGCAAACCAATATGTCGCTTTAACCATTCAATCACTTACGCACTTATCTCAATGTATAATCTTAACTAGATTATGGAACTATTAAAACTAATTGATGTATAAATGATGGCAGATGGCACGTAGGCAACCACCAAATTAGGAAACTAATAGGACGTGCTCTGCTTTTTGTAATCAGCAGGCCAATTATAGATCTTTCATCATATGACATGGTATAAATTTGAGAAAAAGAAGTCATGAAATGCTGCATTCGTATTACCGATCTCTAATGATATCATTACTATGGCATAATTTCAATGGTATCATCATTATACATATAATGAACAAATGATCAAAAATCTGACCGAAAATGGTATTTTTCATTTTGCACTATGATATCATATTTATGATATCATTTGCAAAACCATGAGATCGGTAATAGGCCTGCTGACTCTCAACCTCCCAACCGACTCGCTTGAGATAACAGTTTCCTAAATCCTCATATTCTACCCTCGTCCCACTTCTTCATAGGTCAAGAAATTACCTAAATTTCGTGATTGGTCAGACGTGACCTTTTGCATTTTATTTGCACTTAGAAACATTCTAGAGCATTATAAAATTTTACAATGATTCAGTGTTTGAATCCGTTTATCACAGAAACTTTTAAAGACATTTTGATGAAAACCTTATGGAAATAAATTGGAACACCTATGGTTGAATGGTAAAAAGAGTATTCAGTAATATCAATTACCGCAGGAGCTTATTTCCATATAAATAGTATTATTTAAGAAACAGGAATTCTGTCAATCGTTGTTAAATTACAGTCCGACCTTTGTCTATCTACAAGGGTGAAAACAAATGTATGAATAAATAAAGCAAGTTAAACAGCATATTTACATTATTTACCGAGAAAAAATTGCACGCGCTCTCATAGTTCATAACTCGTTCTAAACGTTTTTTTTATCGCAATTCTAAATACCTAGTAGATTATTTAAGCGTAAATATAGACAGTGGGTCAAGGCACTGAATAATTATGTATTTATCAATAAAATAACATCGTTCGACTACACTAACATTAAGATAAGTTAATAGAAAAGTTGCAATTGTTTTTATTACGATTTATCTGATATTTTCAAACGTGAAAGCTGTCTGGCTTGTTAATACAGTTCTGAACAAAGATAAATGGTCACCCTATAAACCCTTCAGCGGTCGCGCGCGGTCTATTAATGGTATTAAGTCAACAGCGAACTTATTTTGTTAGTTTTTAACCAACTTCACGAAAAGGAGGATGTTATCAGTTCGACTATGTGTGTTTTTAGGGTTCCGTACCTCGGAAGGAAAAACGGAACCCTTATAGGATCACTTTGTCCGTCCGTCCGTCCGTCCGTCTGTCTGTCTGTCTGTCTGTCTGTCAAGACCCTTTTTCTCAGGAACGCGTGAAGGTATCAAGCTGAAATTTATATCAAATACTCAGGACTACTGTCCCTTGGAGCTGTGAAAAATCAAACTTCTAAGCCAACGCAATCAAAAGATACAGCCGTTTATGCCGCAAATTTTCGACACTCGCAAGGGAATCAAAACCTACAGGACTCAGAATCTTGAAATTTGGTACAAAGTAACGTCTTATAGTACAGATAAAGGAAAAATTGCGAAAATCGTAAATTTTTAGTTAGATCATATAATAAAAATATTTTTAATAATTTTGTACGGAACCCTTGGTGCGCGAGTCCGACTCGTACTTGGCTGTTTTTTTTTGTTATTTACCTCATAACTTTGTAGTTTATTAACTGATTTGGTTAATTATTTTTTTTGCAAAAGAGAGTTTACTTCCCGATGGTCACCAAAATCTGGTGATGGTATCCAGGAAAATCAAGGGAAACCGTAAAATTTTATAGGCATGACCAATGTGTTTCATGTTTTTTTGAAGCAATTCAGATATTTTCACCAGGTAGCCATGAGCCGAGATGATAAAATGGAAGGATACTTTACTTTTAGGAGTTAAATGTTCGTATTTTAATCACAATAGGCACGCATTGACCCTCAGTTGTATTATTCAAGTTACTTCGGTGAGCTGGTATCTAAAATATTAAAATGAAAATATAAACAAAAATAAAAACCGACTTAAAATTTGAACTCATGATCATCGATCATCCGCACCGAGTTCAAAATAAGAAATGTAATGACGTTTGTATTCTGTACCTATTACGTTGGTTTTTGACGATTCCGCTGAGGTATCAGGTTTACTCCATAGTATTTCTATTTTGTTTGCGGTCCCAGATTCCCGACTGCGCGACTGATTTTCTTTACCAGACATTGTTTAGCACATGATTTGTATAGAAAACTAATTTATTTACGTAAACTATATTTTACGTGATTATTTATTAATTTTTCACTGTTTTTGTTAATTTTATTATGCTTTACAATGTCATGACATGAAGTTATTGGAACAATAAAACGGTTCCACCTGATTTTTTGGCGACGAAACGGCAGATACCTATTTAACATGGAATATGTGTATAGTATAGTTATTAAAGTAATTATGTATGTAGGCTTTATATGTCATTACATTATATATAGAACATTTTGCATGCGCGCTTAATAGTAGGTATAATATAGTACATATAGATTAATATACTAACGGCCTTACAAATAAAAACTTATACCGAGGATAATCCTCGGAATAATTTATTCTGTGTTTTGTCTTGTTTTAGCACATGTCAGATGTAATATGTCAAAATAAGACAAAACGCGGAATAATTATTCCGAGGTTATTCCTAGGAATAAGTTTTTTATTTGTAAGGCCGTAAGAGTGTTATTCTGACATTAAAATAAATCCGATATGGTGTAGGTACATCTACTTTGATAGTCTCTCAACTACCCTAAGGTGTAGACTGGTAAAAAATTCCTAATGCCATTAACTCCGCCTTTGTAACTTTATAAAGAATTCAATAAATAATAGAATAAAATTTTATGTTATGTTAAATTCACTACCACATTATTTTCAACCCCTACAAAAACTATACAGTCTTAGTTGTTAACTTCTAACATACGATGTTTATTCGCGGCCTTTCTTGCCTTTTAGACAGCAATGGAAGCACTATTGCTTTGCAACTAGAATTGGTAAGTTAGAGGTACCACCGCCGAAGAGCCTGGTACAAAGTCTTTCTCTGGTGATGTATAATGCAAAAAAGGTCAAAACACTTGAAAGCAATAAAGGCAATAGCGTCCTCAATTCTGACCGTGATTTATATTCTGTACGGGCATTCTATAAAAATACTGAACTAATTTCTAGTAACCACATTCGTTACGTTTATCAAGTGTCATTCGCCGGCGTGACATTGACATTGAAAGATTGTGCTCAATTAGAACAAGGCACTCAATTTATTGATTTGACTGGTCAATGTACCACATTCATATTATCACTGATATGTGTGTATGATGTGTTGTTTTTTAATTATAGGTACTTATGTTGATTTTTATAACTAGGTGCATCTGCGGTGTCAGACCTATGGCAGGTGTATGGGCCTCAATTCCTCAAGTGGCAGGGCAACTTGCAAGAACAAGACACATTTTGCAAGACAAAATTGACAGCATTGTTGTAATATGCTCTGATATGGAAATGGTAGGAAGCGAGCTTCCGATTTGTATGGTTGCTTACTATCAAGCGAAAGCCAAAGCTTCCACATTATTACTTAAATTACCAAATTAGGTTAGATTAACACGTTAAACGTTTAAAACGTTAGCGCGGTTAAAATTAACATTTTTAACCGCGCTATTTTTTAGAAGAAACCCAAAACATGGTTAACATTGATGTAAGCGTGAAAAATGGTGACGCTTAAATGTAAAACCAGGTATGTCGTGCTCCACAGACGTAAGGGAAGTCATACGTCTGTTTCGTACTCTAACGAGTTCTCAAGTCGTGAAGTATTTTTTATTCCTCTATTCCTGGCAAAAATTACTTTTAATCCTAATGTGATCCTAATGTATTTCTTTTTTAAATTTGTCTCTTTTTTTTGTATGTGATGTTCCGTACGTCGCGGCCATGGGGGTGATATATACTATATTAAATATGCATATCACTTACATGGCCACAACAGAGATTCTGCCTGAAAATCAGCGCTATTGCGGCTCCGTCGTCAATAGCATTAGCTGAGGCAGGGACCTTTTTGGCCTCGAACAGCCTTCATTTTATTATTTTGTATTCTCGTAATGTTTTTTGTGTGTTATATGTAATTCTATCTGTATTTTTCTGGCTAAATAAAATATTTCTTTCTTTCTTTTAAATTATATGAAAACCATGAGATTTTATCATCATCGTATCAGCCACTATACCTCACTAGGCCCGCCTCACTGCTTTAACCAAGATAATAGTTTGGAATAGGGTTGTCACCCGTAATATATTTATTACTAGTGGGCCCGGCAGACGTCCTGCCCGATTTCAGCGCCACCTACCGGATCCAACTTTACGTTTAAACCTTCCTTGGACCTATTGAAATACACACAGAAAATTTCGTAAGAATCTGTGGAGCCGTTTCAGAGTTAGGGAGAGTAGACTCGTAGAGTCGAGCGAGACTAACACACAGCATTTCATTTTTATATATAAGAAGAAGAAGGAAGATTACCGTACGATTTTTAAACCAATTCTGTTTGTGCCGTGTTTTTTACTTTTCTTCGCAAATTTTAAAATAAAATTTTGCCCATTTGTAAAAAAACTGTGACTGTAACACCTCTGCAGCGCAGTATATGCATTTTCATTACTACAATTTTGCTCGTATAAATACGCTCTGAACTCATATAAAGTTTGAACAAATTTTTTAACTGGTGCCATGCTGTTGCATACAGTATCTGTCGACAGCTAGTCGTCAGGCGTGTGAAAGACTCTTCTCGTACTGTGCAGAGTATACCCACTTAACCATCTCAACGTCTATCTTGCCCTTCGACTGCGAATCCCATTTTTTCCGGACCACCCGTGGACAGCCTAGCCAGCTATGGGACGGATCTTTAAACCTGTGAGTGATATCTTAGGTTGTGTGTGTGATTCCAAAACAAAGGGGGCCTATAATTACACGCGTTAGTAGCCACCCTAGCGCGCAAGCCATACCTCAGGCAGGCAGGTGAGAGGCGCGCTGCATAGACCCGCTTTCTACCGCCCAACCGGCTGCTTCGCAAGGGAGCGACGACGTGAGAATTATTTTCCCGCTCCTCTTCCGCTGCCACCTTCTGCGAAATAACGTTCTCGGAGGAGGGAGCAATAGCCTCCTCCCTCCCCTCTCGCCTCAGCACCTTTCTAGTGATGTCTGGTTGCAAGAGATCACCGCAGCCCAAAGCCGTGCGTAGGTCACAAACCTTGGGGTCGCCAGGCCAAGCACTTGCAATGCAAGCAATTAATTGGGATCGGTCGTATCGTCGGAAGCATCGCAGTAATGACACGGCGGTTGCTGTGTTTCCTCCCAACGAGTCACGTTGGTGGTGACCAAAGCACCCATGCATGGTCAATATCTACCATGCGGTAGGAAACCAACCCACTGCTCCAAAAAGTTTTACCAAACTAGTGTTGCCACCTATTTAAAGAAAATAAGATGCAAATTTTTTACTTTTTGCCTTTTTTCTTTAAATAGGCGGCAACCTTATTTTTGGCGGGGCGGCTCTTTACGATTCGACAAGGGACTGAAAAGTTGACAAGGCCGCCTCTTACATATGCCATTGGACTCGGGTATAAGCGCCATGGCTAAACCACCCTCCAGTAACTTCCACCTCCATGGAGGCACGTTCGGGATCGGCGCTAGCCATTCCCCGAACGCACCCCCTGGAGACAGGCCCAACGTTGCGCCATTGCTGAGCCAATCGCTGGGACTTCTCTACGGAGGGGTCACCAAGTTACTACAATGTGACAACCCAGACGGGCAGACCAGGGATGAAAACGTAATGTCTCCCGACCGGTTGTCGGCCGACCGGCCATTTCGTCCCTGCTTGCTTAAGGGAGTTGGTGGTGCGCGCCCAAGACGGCGCACCTTCTCCTACCCAACCGCCTGTGACGGAGCTGTGCAGCGAGAGGGTCATCCTCCCGCGCCCGCTCCGCCCTCTCCTTCTGCGTTATCAAATCTTTGCAGAAGGAAGTGACAGCTTCTCACGCCGTCGCGCCGGTCAGCATCTTGGATACGACGCTGAAATAGGTGGCAACCCTAGGTTGGTTGATTGAGCACACTAGAATAGTGCGAGCCGGTGGAGCTCTGTGGTCGACCCCGGACACCGAGGCTGGAAGAGTTTCCCTGTAGACAATAAAAAATATAACACCTAATGTCGACAAAACTCATGAGCCATGTTGGAAATATGGACGGAAACACCTCAGTCAGTGACGCAAAGTGCGCATGCGCGCTAAGACTGGTTCTTGCGCAGTGACCCACTATACTTGCGTTGGTCAACAAATTATCGTTCGCCGCAATATATACATTTTAATGGCTGCCTATTATGCCGCCGTTTTCACTTTTATTTTCACAATTGGCTGCGTTTATGTTTCGGTTTATATCTTGAGATGATGGTGAGATGGTACTGTATTAGTAGGTTAATGAGACCTTTAGTTACGCTCACGTGACACACGCGTCGGAGCTGCGGACTACTGACATGACGTCCGTTCATTGGTTTTTCTTTAAACAATTTTTGATTTTGTGTTTTCCTCAAATAGTTTTTTTTTATTATCGCAACAAAGTTGGCAAACAAGCAAACTGCCCACCTGATGGTAAGAGGTAACAGTCACCTATAATAGATGTGGCTCCTGTGAGTTTCGCAGTAAAACTGCAACCCCCACAAGAACCACAGTGTTCGTTGCCAACTTGTGACTTAGACTGTAAAGATAGATACCCAGTAATTTCAATACCATATCTTACCCTTCAAACCGGAACACAGCAATGCAAGCACTGCTGCTTTGCGACAGAAATAGGTAAGACGGAGGTACCCAAGCACACGACCCTGGTACAGTGTCTCCCTCCGGTAGTACAGAGTCTCCCTCCGTGGTAATACGAGTGTGTAAGGGGTTCCTTGTAATATTTAACAGAATCCTAGCCTTCATTTGCTCGCGGTTTACTAGGGCAAGGTTCATCACCAACGACTAGATCGGGCGTGGTGATAATGACCCAAACATTCCCCTCTTGGGGGAGACTTACGCCCCGTATGCAGCCGAGATGATGAGTAGTTATAATTTAAAAAACATTCCTACTTGCTAAAACAAAGATTGAAATAACGCTATTTTCTGTGTTGTTTACCAAAAGTTACAGTTGCCCAAAATTATTATTTGCCGAGGGAACGTGTAAACGATTCTTGTACACTGTTTGATAAATGAACACACTTTAACCGTTTCTACGACAGCTTAGACAATTATCTTAATTATTTCATTTGTGGATTTATTTTGTGACAAAGATATATATTCTTGGTGAACCCATGATGAGGTTGATAACTCAAGCTTCTAAGCCCCCGTAGCATGACTGACCACCAAAACAAAACCACTTTAACATATTATCGTATTTGATGGTCATGTGACGCATGCTTATAATCAATTGTCGAAGACTTATATTCCCTTATTCTAAAAGGTTAAAAACCTACCACAATTTTTTCGTCCCCTTTGATCATAAAATAAAAGATGCAATATTGTGAGGCTGTGATGAAATAACAGAAGCGCTAACTTGCCGTGAAATAATTTATAAATTTTAAATAGTATTTAGATTACAAGACAGCAATACGTTCTCTATTCAATATATCAAAACCTTGTCAAACCAAAGACTTATTTATCAATGATTCATTATATCCAACATCCCATCTTAATAATTCTTCTTTCTAATTATATCGAATTACACAATGTTCATATTAAAGTTTCAATAGGCCAAAATAATCAAACGCAACTTTTTAATAAACCAAAACATACGAACGCAACTTCGAATAGCCCCCTCTTATTTAATAATATTTCTAAACAAAATGTATTTCTAACACACAATCTATTTTTCTATACCTTGATTCTAATACTTTTTTCCTAACTTTATTATAAACTAGCTGTGCCCGCGACTTCGTCCGCGTGGAATAGTAACTTTTGTTGAGGTTGATAATAGCCGTAGCCTATGTTATACCTTATATAATTAGCTATCTATTAGTGAAAGTCTCGTCAAAATCGGTCCAGCTGTTCCGGAGATTAGCGGGAACAAACAGATAGACAAAAAAAAATAATTGTAATTTTGTTATTAGTACCCGATATACCTTCATACCCATTTAGTAAAAACTTGTTATTTTGACATTACAAACAGACACTTCAATTTTATTTATTTGTATAGATACAATAATCATTTTGATTTGCCTGCTACTTATATTCGTTGCAAACTTGGTCCACAAGTTTGCAACGAATATAATAGTGTCACATATTTTATTTTTTAATGAATTTATTTCAAAATACGCTGAATTAGTTATGAAGATATTGTGTTTTTGAAGCGCAAAATTTATAATTGTCATCCATATAATTGAGTCTGTTTATATTCTTCTGCAATCAGGAAGAAGTTTCTCGTAAGCGTGATTCTTTGCGGGCAATATAGTAATTTATTTACCTACAAAGACAACAATGATCTAGGAAGTCAGTGTTTAAACGGTTTTATAATGATCTTATACTGCTGCTTAATAAAGTGTATGAATGTCAAATTATTATTATACCTGCAAGGTAGATTTTATCGATGACTTACTCGTAGTGGAACATAAGACTAGAGTCTGACACACGAAACATGAACCTGTCATTTTTTCAAGTAGCAACACTGGTACAATGTCCCCATGTAGTTTAGTTCAACATGGTGATTTTGATACTTTGTAATAAACAATTTCATAATATTTTTTTCTTAATTTCTGTCGAAATATTAGATATTAAGTAATTTTAACATTCATGAAATCCAAATACAGCGATTTCTTATAAAAGGTTCATTGTTGGAAGTTCATTGAAACTAAACATTACCTAATATTTAATTTTAAAAAAGTATAAACTCCTTTTTTTTCTACTATATTGAAGGAAAAAAAGACAATCCTTTCACAAATTTAACATTCTAAATTACTACATAAATATAAAATATTAGAATATTGCATGTATCAAAATGTATTTTACCTTCTGTAGACAGTATTACCAGAGCCAGAATTTTTGAATTTGCTGCTTTTTTCTAGCTCATGTTTCGTGTTTTAGACTCTACTAGGGCGAAACGTATTAATACATAGATTTTTCTGATTAGAAAATTCTCAGTAGGAGTTCGGCTTTGGAATATGTGTTCGGATTGTGATAGTGGGCTCGTCACCTATTAGAGACTTAATATGTCCGAGTTTCTTACCTGTTCTTCTCTAGAAGGCTCTCCCAATTTCCGAACAGGTGTAGAGTCAACTTTTTTTTTCATTTTACTTGTATTCGAATTCATCTTAATAATGGTTGAGGTGTATGTACATACATACAAGGATGAAATAATTAGTTATCTGCAACTAGACGCAATGTGGCCAATGTGTAAAGGGCTTCAAAATTCACCACAATTTGGCGCACAATATTAGAAAAAATTAATGATAAAAACTGTTATATCACTTTACTTGTGGTTACGACCCTGCGCCAATTCTCTTCTTGCATTAGCCCTATAGATACTTACGTACCATGCAAACTATAGATTCGAATTATAGATTAACGATCATGAAGGAGTTCGCTACAGTACTAAGATACCAGGATCAAGCAATTAACATTGTCGTTTAGTCTACTCTGTGCGTAATTATCTAAATTTTAGCTCGGCTAGCGCTCAAGTTGATAACCTAGACGATCTAGATTCGTCCAAGTTCAAGCAACGCTCATGACCCACTTATTTGTTTGTACTAAGTACTAGTGCACTTAATTTTGTCACTATATTACGAGAATAGATGTAGTCCTTGATGTTACCTGAATTACCTTCGATGTTGAAGAAATCTATGATTAAAATGGAGTTATAAAGGGGTAAAAGTATGTAACACCGTTGTTGTGAAGTTAGCAACATGAAAATATCTTGAGTCTAATTTTAGAAACAAGCTGATGCCCCGGCTTCCCACGGTCGTACTGAAAAAGAAAATGTCACGTTTTATTACTAACCCAACATTTCAACATCAATATTTTTGAAATCTTTATACTCGCTCACTCTCTCTCTCTCTATATGAAGATTTTTAACACAAATATTTAGCTTCTCCGTATACATTTTCTAACATTTCTTTCATAAAAACCTCAATAGACAATTACAATCATAACTCAAAAGAATAAGACAAATAAATAGGTACAGTCGCTTTAACGGTCTTTCTAGACGGTAGAGCATTGCTTGACAAGTAACTACGAAGCAATATAGCTTGACAATCGTGCTTATATGCTCGTTGCGTTGCATCAAGCGCTTGTCAAAAATGCTTGATTAAGGGACTTCATTTAGTAATGCGCGGCCCTCTACATACTTTTCAGCAATATTTTTTTATTAATACTTACATACTTTTGTAATGTTTACTTTTTTGTTTTGTGTTTGATGGCGGTGCCCATGTGGATTTTGCCAAGCTCGAGCCTTGTGCTCAGATTTTGCTTTTTAACATGTCTGTTGTTCTATTACCCTATTGGCTATCTGCGTATAACAATGGTGAGTGAACAGATATTTTGGCGTTTTAATTATCTCCATACATAAGAACAATTTGAAATCTCCACACATGGAGTGTTTGCGGGCAGTTTTGTCTTTTTATTTCATGGTATAACGTAAAACAAATTGCCGTGTCTTATAATGTGCGAACGTCTATACGTTCATTCAATCGTAGCATGTGTGCTATGGTTCAAATGATTCCCTTTGTTCACATATACACACAACTACTAATTTATATATTTCGACCTGACGTTCATTGAAACCTTCCATTTTATAGTTTCGCTTCGTTTCGCAGGTGTGAAATAATAGAGAGAAAAGCTCCGTTATATGTTCTTTGAAAATACTCAAGCCCAAGACCAATAATAATTATATTATTATAACGTTATAATATTATTATTATAACGTATGAAAATAAGCCAAATGTCAGAAGTAAAATTTTAATAATTACAAGACGCGCGTCGCAATTGGAAAAATATACACAGATGTCACAAAAAATCTGTAGAGACGAATACATGAGTGTAAACAATTAAGCATTGTTAATTTGTTTTTACATATATTGTGTCAGTGAATTCAAATGCGTATTTTTACAAAGCAAAATGTTGCCCCGGCTGAGTATTTCGTCGGCAACAATTTATAAGAGCGAGGGTATGGCGGTACTGGGGAATTACCTAGGCTCACCTTACACACACTGCGTGAGGGAGGTCAAAGCTAAGGAGGAAGACGTTTTAAATGTTAAAGCTCTTAGCAGTCATTTCACCTAATGGTATGTATGATAAGGCTGAGATTGAAGTGAGCTTCACCTGGATGGCTGTCATAGATCTAATCGGAACAAGAATGTTACAATGGCGATAAACTTTAGATAAGACAGTGGTAGCTAGACAAGCGGGCTCAGAAACCCTAACACCAAACCAAGCAGAAAAAGCCTCCTCCTCAATGGGGAATTATCGTCACCAGGCAAGTCTATGACACCTCAGGTATGGTGGGAGAGAGGAATTATACAGGAATAATCTTTTATAGTTTTGCCAATTCGCTAACGAATTCGGGGCCGAGATTGGGGCGGGTGTGTTTGGAACATCGGCACAGACCAACGACTAGTCAAAAAAGCCTAACTCACTGGATATCGTGAGGGATGACTCAGGAAATCTCGATGATTTTTTTCCCATGAATTTTACCATTGACTGGACATGACTCACAAGACTAAGAAGATGTCACAGTGAAATATAAGGCAACGACCAAGGAAAACGGTTGTTGTGGCATATAGTCATTAATAATGACAAAACAATGGACTAGTTACTTAGGTGAATAGGTATTTTTTATCTGTTTGACGTAAGAAGTGAAAAAGTCACCGTCAAGCTTAAGTCGTTGTTTAATTTTGTGGTATCGCTGTTTGTTATTTTGGTTAATGCCATTTTGTCCTTTTAAGTTAAACCCTTTATTACACTTTCTTTGCACATTTTAATTATTATACTCATTATTAATTTAGAAGTGCAAAGTTAGTTAAATGTCGATAAAATTTGCGACATTTATACCAACACTGCCAGATATCGATAAAATTGACAGCATATAGATCATTGTCATATACATTATCGATATTTTGTTAAAATAAATAACACGTCCTTTCTTTTAAACGTTTAACTAAGCATTTATTGGATGACTGAGTAATATTTTATCAAATTTCAAACAAACAATTTCGATATTTTATTGCACATGCATAGATATGCACTTTGGTTTGTGTTGTGACCCAGATATTGAAATAGCATTCAGCATTTTGACGTAAATAAATATTTTAAATAAACCAATTTCGACATAAGTATCTACTCGCTTCCATTGGATTTTTATTTACCTAGGGCAGATGACCCGGTTTTGGCCATTTTAAGAGATTTGTCCACTTTGATGCCTTCATAATCTATAGTTTTTGTTAAGGACATACTTAATTGTTTCAAAAAGTAATCAAAAATATGTTGTTCTTTCTAAGCAAAACATTTTTTTTTAGAAATTTAAATACCTACATACATAAAAATTTTAAAAAGAAAAAAATGACACTGTGCCACTTGTGGCCAAATTTACCCCATTTATGGACACATTCCGTGCCAATTCTGGCCATCAAAAAATAAAACACAAATATATTCATAATATTCTAGAATTTATTATTCAGTTACTAAAAATAACAGTCAATGTTTTTATGTAGAAATACCTACTACTAAATTTCAACTTACAAATTAAAGAGATCAACATTGAGGTAAGTGCCTACCAATCTTTGATATTAGTTTTGTTTTGCAATTTTTTTATTTATTTAAGATATTTATTTAATTATAAGTTGAAAAGAACTTTAGTTGTAGTTATTATAGTTCTACTTAACCTATAAGAATATCTCTTAAGATCTAAGAATACTCTGATATTTTTACTAAATATCTTTGGAATTAGTTTGACTCATCACATCGTACTAACATCTTTACCTTTGTAATAGTTTTATACTTTGTAATAATTTTCTTTTCACATCATCTGCTTTCTTTTTCTTCGAAAGCCTGAACATTTTGTTTTTCTGAAAATAGCGAAAACTATCAAAACACACATTAAAAAGTCAATAACAAAAATATGTGGCCACAATTGGGGTTCCTATGTGCACCACTTTTGGCCAGCTGTGTGGCCAAAGATGGTGAATCTTATAATTTAGGTACCATTAGTGGCCACCTACGCATAACCTCGCTTTTTAAAAGCGTGGCGGTAAAATAACTTTACTTCTATTGAGACAATATGTTTCTTATGTAATATTAACATAAACATCCAAAAATTTAATAAAGATTCCGAAAATTACAACTAATTACTCACCCGCTCGCCCTATTGTTTTCGCTAAGATTATTCAAAAATTCACGTCCGTCTACAAAAATGGCTTATTACATCAAAGTGAAATATCACACGTTTCCAACTCTCACCGGTAAAAGTGTTGCTATATTTCAATATTTTAAAAACCATACCTATAGCATAAAGTAATACAACTGTCTATGCCTTAATCACATCGCTCTGAAGTCCAAAATGGCCAAAAAGGGGTCGGTGGCCAAAACCGGAGCATCTGCCCTACTTCATTTTTACACGGCAAATAATTATCAGCATAATATGAAGGATTTTGCATATACAGGGTGTAAAAAGACCCATAACGAAGCCCGCGTCTACGCATATAAACCATTTAAATTAGCTCATATAAAAATTATTGATGGGATACGAAATTTATTTTTAAGCTTTAAAAAACAACTGCAAAACGTGCTACGCAATGTAACGCGCGCTCGCGTGCTACGGATATCGTCTTTGCGTGAGTCAGCGGCTCGTGGCGACAACAGGCAGCGTCCGTTGTAAATTCATTACGCGTTGTAAACTAAAAACTGTTATTTGTTAATAATTTTTCTTTGGACGAAAATAAACAAATAATTTTTCAATCAGTTTGGTATTAAAACTTCGAAAAGATAATCGTCCCTTTAAACTTCAATATCTCGGTAACTATTAGTTTCCTAGGTGTGGTCTACAAGACAAAAATGATATTGACGATGGGTTCCATATGTGGGTTTCGGCTTTGCATTCGGTCTTTTTACACCCTGTATGTAGGCACGTGCTGAAATAAGATTAAAAGTAGTAGGAAACGAATTTTCGAATTTCAAATCCTGATAATAAGATCTATCTATCTTACTAGTTATGCGCGCCAGAAGGGTTACCGAAAAATTCGAAACATGCTTCTACAAAACTGTCTAGGACAATTATTTATTCCACAAAAGTGCTTTTCGTAATACTAAAACTGTATGCTTCACTTTCAAGGAGTAAGGAGTGCTGAAAATATATGCCAGGTCACAAGCCAGCCTCGCCAGCATCCACTGATCAATGGGCGAGGCTTTAGCGTTCCAGCAGCCGTATCACCCCATCACGTTCTAGAAAGTGACCCAAACATTCCTCTTGATGGAGGTTTTTGTATAGTGGTGGACCTGTTATCTGTTAGTGCAGTGGTGTTGTGGTTGTGGCTAAGATAATACTCGTAATAACAAAAAACTATATTCATTTACGTAAAAATCACTAATTTTGTTTCATACAAAAAGTTTAATCATATTTTTTATGCCACTGGAAAAAGTCAAACGGATCCCTAAAATTTAACGCGCGATCGAATCGGTAATTATGCTGTAAAATGCTTGTTTAGCAATGCGTATGTTAATGAATGGGAGAATCATCTTTATGTACCCTCCATCAAGGTCGATAACAATTGCATGCATATTGTACCTAATTATGAGAAAGATTAGCTAATTATATGACACTTATATAACTTCTATAGGAGATCTCAACTTGTAATTTGTGCCCAAATACAGTCTTATTGTCGTTCATATGGCTTTTATAAGGTTAATATTTTTTAATTTATTAGCCGTTATAAAACAATTTGTTTGTTGGGCTAGCTCTCCCGAACTAACCAAATGAACTCCCCTGAGATAGTCCCAGCACATAAACAAGCTGGGACGACGCTTGGGGAGGGGTCACCAGGTTAAAACTCCTTTGTGACCCCCAGAGGGGCGACCAGGTCAAGGTCATATCTCCCAATTAGATGTTGTTCTTTGCTATCCTGCTATTTAAAGGAACATTATTTTAGGTTGTTTTTTTCTTTGATTTTCTATTAAAAGTTCATTCGAAGCACGCATATAGCGCAGTATTTTAAATCCCCGTAAAATCACCTTCGTTCGAAGCAGATAGCAAGTGGTCAACGGCATTGAGACAGTTCTGGCGAAATTTGCGTTATTAAAGTAATCTAGGTCAACGCTCGTCGGTAACACGAAGGTCTGACAATACCGGACTTGCGGAGTTGTCGAAGCGAGGTATATGAACAGTAAGGGCGTCGCACTTTCCACGAAAACGTACGTGAAACTAGCCAGCTGCACTCGAGTGGGTCTGCTATGTGGATTGCAGAATCATCTGTCGTATTTATTATGGTGATACCACCTCAACCTCAAGTTGACAACCAAATAAAGTTATTTATTATACCAGTGTAATAATAATAGCCACTTATAATTTGATTTTTGCAAAACGTTATATTGCATTCCTGCGTAAGGTCGCTAGCGCTCGCGAGGGTGACGCTGTACTATCATCGATCGTGCTGGCTTCGCTTCCTTTTCTTATTACCCTAATCATGTAAAAAATGATATAATGTTATCAATCGATTTCTTTTCAATGAATGTCCGTTTCATCTATTTCGAAATTTGTCTGTTATACATGCATATTATGTCTGATCACGGCACTACGTGTCTGCGAATATTTTATTAAATTTATTAATCTGTGGAAACGTGTCTTGTATTCGCGTCATGGTTATAGGCGAACTCAGTGATTTAATGGAAATCATTTAGATTTATTTATTTATTTGCTTGTCACATGTTATACATAGGTGGTTTTCAGTCTTTAAAAGAACAATGAGCATGTGACACTTTGCTTTTCACTTCGATTGCGAGGTAAACAGTAGTATATCATAACATTTCTATAATTAAAATTCAAAGTAAAATTAGTACAGTTTTGAATACTGAAGGAAATTGTTTTATGTCTTAAAAAACACATAAGGCAAATAAATTAAAGTAAATATAATAAAATAACAAATTCTATCTATGAACTTCTTATTGTGTTTGGCTGTATGGCTCATTTTCTTTGCCTTAATATAGATACGATTTATGTATGAGTAGATTTTGTGCACTTGTGCACAAAATCCGATTTTGTGCAGCCTATATCCTGCCCAAATAAGCACTTTCAGAGCATGAGAAGTGAAAAAACCTTTTCATAGATCTTTTACAAGAAATTGTTGACTTCAAAAACTAAACAAAATTCTAATACCTTGTATGTGCATACATCCCAAACATAATCAAGAAACAAGTAGATACAATCAAATACAAGCATGTAAAAAATGTTTTACATAAAATAAAAACCGACTTCAAACACTGAAAAGTTAAAAATGGGTGTTAGTTAAATGGTTAGCATAGTATTCGTATTTTTGTGAGCAGAAAAATATAATCTGTGAGCAGAAATAGCTAATTGATCAGCAACTCATGGCCAGCAAACATTCCAAAATCAATCAGCAATTTATGTAATTCTGGATGGCTGTAATTATTTTTGTACAGCATATTAATTATATAAGCTGCAATGAGCTGCTCCTGTTTAATAAAATTTTGGTTAGCACTCAAATGGTAAGCAAAAAAATCATTTTGAGCTGCATATAAATGTAGCAAAAATACTTTACTTGTCATGCGCAAAATTCCTTACAAAGATTATTTAATTTATTTACTTTCTACTTGGGTATGTATTATTTATAGAAGTCTAAATTAATAAGATTTTTTTATGTTTATAGAATACTAGCTTCTGCCCGCGACTTTGTCTGCGTGGACTTCAGAATTGGGCCTAAAGCTTAGCCTGTTAATAATTTTTAAAAGGTAGCCTATGTTCTTTTCCATATCAAAGGCTACATGCATGCCAAATTTCATCTAAATCCGTTCAGCCGTTTTTGCGTGATTGAGTTACAAACATCCAAACGTCCACACTTTCACTTTATTACAATAACTTTCAATTTATAATATTAGTAGGATAATTAGTTATTTTACGCAATCCAATTAGTTATTTTGCTCACCATGTTTTAACTAAGCATACCAATCAAATACACTGCTTATAGACATGTTTTCTCTGCTGATCAATCATGAAATCTTGCTGATCAAGTAGTTATTTTGCGGACTTAATGTTTATTATGCAAAGTCATGTTATTCTAAGCTGCCTATTAATGATTTAATTTTTTAACATTATCAAAATTATTAGCGCAACAAGGATTGCTGCCTGATTTTTTAAATTGCAAACAAAATCTATGTATGCCGACCAAATTATTTAAATGCTGTTTTAATTTTATAATTGCTAAACATTTAATTACTTCTCGTTAAAAATAATGTAAGAATATAGGTACAGACAACATCACGCTTCTATATTGAAGTCTGTGCCAAACAATGATGTCCTAGAAAGTCTTAAAATTTGGTCCTGAATTCATGCTCAATTCCTCATTCAGGTCAACAGTCAGGTCAGGTCAGGTCCAGTCCAAAAGTTAAGGATCCTTCCATCATCAGCTCGGTTCATGACTACCAGACGCAAATACGCGAATAACTTCGGAAAAAACATAAATCACGTTCGACGTACCTATAAAATTTGAGGGTTTCCCTCGATTTTCATAGGATCCCATCACTTGACTACTGACTTTGGTGACCTTGGAACCACCCCAGAAGAATACTCTATCGAATACAAAAAGAATTTTGAAAATCGGTCTACAATTTGCGGAGTAATCGCGTAACATACACGCAAAACACGTAGGATACACCTAACATTGTAGGTTTTTCCTAGATTTTTATAGGATTCATCTGACCCTGACTTTAGTGACCTTGGGACTACCCAAAGAGTATACTCTTTCGAATACAAAAAGAATTTTGGAAATCGGTCCACAATTGGCGGCGTGATCGCAAAAAAAAACATACGCATCGAATTGAGAACCTCCTTCTTTTTTTTGAAGTCAGTTAAAAGTTGACTCTATACCTACTCGGAAATTAGTAGAGTCTTCACGAGTATAACGGCCCAATACAATTAAAAAGCGACAATTTAGAAACGAAAACGCCTATTTACAATTTAAAAACAATGGTGCGAACTAGGTCTGACAAACTGTACAATTTTAGAACGTTTAATTTTTTTCACTTCTCATGCTTTAAAGTGCTTATTTGTGCAGGATATAGGCTGCACAAAATCGAATTTTGTGCACAAGTGCATTAACGTATCTACTCATACATAAATGTATCTATATTAAGGCAAAGAAAATGAGCCAAACAGCCAAATACAATAAGAAGTTCATAGATAGAATTTGTTGTTTTATTATATTTACTTTAATTTATTTGCCTTTTGTGTTTTTAAGACAAAGAAATGTTATGTTATACTACTATTTTATTTCCTCGCAATCGAAGTGACAAGCAGAGTTTATAACTCGTCCACAAAACCATTTTATCCTCGATATTACTGAAAGTCTCGGATAGAAATGGTTCGTTTTGTGCACTTGATGTAAAATCTACTATTTTTATATTTTTGCTTGTTTGTTTTTGAACTAAAGTCATTCGACTCAATCTAAAGTTTCATTATTTCAAAGAATTATAATATATTAAGCAACAAAATGCTTTCTAGGGTTCCGTAGCCAAATCGCAAAAAACGGAACCCTTATAGATTCGTCATGTCTGTCTGTCTGTCTGTCTGTCCGTCCGTATGTCACAGCCACTTTTGTCCGAAACTATAAGAACTACACTGTTGAAAGTATTATGTATTCTGTGCACCGTATTAAGATTTTCACACAAAAATAGAAACAAAGCAATAAATTTTGGGGGTTCTCCATACATAGTGTGGTGTGGGGTATCTATGGATAGGTCTTCAAAAATTATATTGAGGTTTCTAATATCATTTTTTTCTAAACCGAATAGTTTGCGCGAGAAACACTTTCAAAGTGGTAAAATGTGTGTAGTAACTTTAAAACCCCCCTGTAACTTCTAAAATAAGCGAATGATAAAACTAAAAAATATATATGATGTACATTACCATGTAAACTTCCACCGAAAATTGGTTTGAACGAGATCTAGTAAGTAGTTTTTTTAATACGTCATAAATCGTACGGAACCCTTCATGGGCGAGGCCGACTCGCACTTGGCCGGTTTTTAATCTATGGCATCAATGGTTTTAGTTGATAATTAGCATAGGTCTGCCTTGATCTAGTCAGTAACAAGTGCGACTGCTAACCCGAGGTCTCGGGTTCAGTTCCCGAGTCGGGCAAAAGTTAAGTTTTCTGACAAATTTCTCTGCTTAGGAAACTCTCAGAAACATCCCGCGGTTTGAAATAGTGTCCGTAAATAAGCAAGACGCTCGCCCTTAATACATGGGACTTAGAGAAACTGGTAAAGTTAGAGAGTTTAATACTCCCATCACTGCCTTTTTGTGAAGAACAGGCGTGACGACGTAATGTAAGATGGAGAGGTCAATACGACAATTGAAGAAAAAACGGTAATTAAATATTAATTAATGGTAGTAACGAATTTAAATTGATTAGAAGTTACTTGTTATCGGAATTATAAAAAAAACCGGCCAAGTGCGAGTCAGACTCACGCACTAAGGGTTCCGTACCATTGACTAGATAAATTAACAGTGGAGTTGAAAAATATATTCTCCCACACATTCCACCTCAAATGTAAGTTGGTACGCACAATATTGAGTGATTTACCATGTTATTTTAATATCATGGACTTCTTAAAGGTTTTCTTATAATCTATAAGTAGAAAACTAATTTCTGTATTTTTTTCAAAATTTTAGGTTCAGTAGTTTCGGAGATAAGGGAATGGTCAATTTTCGTCTATTTTCTTGAATAACTTGGAAACTATTTTTTTTAAATTACAAAAAACTACATTTAAGATTTTTTTTTCATTTTCCACCTTCCCCCCAAAAATTACCTCCCATATACAGATTTCATCTATTCACGTCACACCTTGGCGTTTGGGTCACAGAAATTGATATGTGTACCAAATTTTAACTTAATCGGTCTAGTAGATTCGGAGATAATTGACTGTGACCTACATGCAGACTGACACACGACTGATCCTATAAGGGTTCCGTTTTCTTATTTGAGCGTACGGAGCCTTATATAATTATTTTCTCAAACAAACTAAATAATAAAAAGGGGAATCGAAATATTTACACTTTTTATAGAATGTGTCTCTGTCCTGAAAGGTACTCGTAATAAAAACTAAGCTGCAGTATCTGTTAACTATACCTATGACTTTAAACATTATGACATTAGAAAAAGTTCCTGAAACTAAGCGGTAAGGTTTTTATTTTTTACTTTTGTATACGGCCTTCGGAACTCATAAAATTCACAAGTAAATTTATTGTCGTGTAGACGCCATATCGCCAACTTGTATAATATAATTATCTATATATCTTGTGTGGCTTAAAAGATTTTCCCAAGACAAAGAGACTCCACAAATTATCACGTATCAAGCGTTACAAGGTGGTCGTCACCACCTTGTAACGCCAGCGGAAGGGTTGCCTCAATTTAAACCAAGTGAACGTAAATACCTGCTTCTGCAATCTTAATACCGCCTCACGGACAACACCTTTACGTTGTTGTTAAACCAAGCTGATAAACTGGTTATTTACGTAGGATTTTGAAAACTTTTCATAGCACTTGCACGTTAAAGGGTTCTAGTAACGTTCGAGTGCTATAAAAAGTTATTCTTCATTTCTCATATTCTGAAAGTAGGTCATTGTTTACCTAATTATAAGGCTGAAAATTATACATCGCGACTTTATTTGTCAGATTTTGTCATACGCAGCCATTGATAAAGTTTTAATTTAAGTCCAATATAGCCACATCATAATAGCCACATAATAATAGCCACATCTAGATTTTTGGAATATTAGCTTTGTTTTACTTTCCTCATATTCGAAATGAAAAGTGAAGTGTTTAATTCGAGTGAAAACACCCATTTCAGTCTCGGACTACTATTAGCGCTCTCACTTCGTTCTAGCGCCAAAATAACTCGACTGTAATGGGTGCTGTTCAGTCCTTATAAAACAATCTACTCTTTCAAAACAGTTGTTAAGCACGAAGCACTTTCAGGGGCTATAGATACGAGTATGATTCGAAAATTGAATATTTCGTACAGGCATCTTTCTTTTACACGGCTGTGACTTACATAAACGAGGTCGATCAGTACGTTTGCAGTTTAGTTTTAACTCTATAAGTCAATTTAAAAAGTTTATTTGCAAGGATTTTCATACATACAATAAATTCGACTGGATTTTTTTTCTGGAAGGCCCGGCAAATGACCTCCGCCCGCCTGATGTTAAGCGATGACAGTGGCCCAAATGAATTGATAGGTAGAGGAGGGACGACACCGTCTATCCTACGTGCCCGCCCCCTGCCGGCCCAAAAGATGCCTTTTCACGACTCTTTTGAAGGAACCCATGTTGTAGGATGGAGGAAACACGTGCGCAGGTAGAGAATTCAAAGTGTGAGATGAACGACAGAAGAAGGAATCTTGGAATTTCTTGGTACGGTGTGAAAAGGACGATACAGTGTAAAATGACTCCGAAAGCCATTTACGTGTGTTTCTGTTAAGGAATGGAGAGGGAGGGAAAAGGTTAAAGAGCTCCTCAGAGCATTCCCCATGGAACATTCGGTAAAAAGCGCTAAGTGAGGCGATGTCACGACGAAGTTGTAGAGGCTCGAGGGTGTTAGTTGCCTCTACATTGCCAATTATTCGTATAGCGCGACCCTGCAATCTGTCCAGAGCATCGAGGAGGTACTGAGCGGAGCCGTCCCAAAGGTGCGAGCAATATTCCACGCAAGACCTAACCTGATTTTTAACAACAGGCATAGTTGGTCCGGCGCAAAAACTTACGCACTTTGTTCAGGACACCGAGTTTCCGTGAGGCAGTAGTTACAACGGATTCGATGTAGTCTCTGAGGTTCAGATCGCAGCAAATGTTCATTCCGAGCAAGGTGATGTTGCTCTGCATGTGAAGGGTTGTGCCCTAAAGAGAAGGAAGGGGGAGGAAAGGCTTTTCGCCGAGAACGCGCACACCTGTGTTTTCTTGGCATTGAACTTAACAAGATTGTTGGAACCCCATTCGGAAACGAGGTCCCGCGTCTTGTTGAGCTCAATGATAAGATAATATACGAGGAAATATGACTCCATACATCTTAAAATTGTATTCTCAAAAAATAATCTATTTATCACGTACAACAAAATGAACATTTTCAGAAAATGTCTCTCTTTTGCAACTAGACATATTTTTAATTGTTTTTTATTTATTTTTAACTATTTTTTTATTTGTTTTTTACTACTTTATGTGTTTTTGTCATTTTTCTACTTTTTTATAGATATTTATACTATTTTTATTTATATTACATTTTGGAAGATGTTTTCTTTAATCTTTTTTTCTACTTAAAAAGTACCTTCGTGCAAAATTTATTCTGTACAGATAAATTACATACATTTTAATAGAGCTTAACTTAAAATTTTATTATTATGTTATCACTTTTTTCCTATTTTTAGAAGGCAATGTCAGGAAATTCATGCGAACTTTTACTAGCACCATTTCCCGATTTTTCTTGCGTAGAACCTGAACCTGTCGGCATGTCGGTGTCAAAAGCATAATATGTTAATCTTATCTTAAGCTATCTACAGTCTAAGTTACGTAACAATCTATTCAGCAGGAGAATCGAAAATCGAATCGAAATCCGAATCGAGGAGTTTGTATGGCAATTTTATTAGCGCCACGGCAGTGAGTAGCAGAACTAATAAAATTGCCATACAAACTCCTCGATTCGGATTTCGATTCGATTTTCGATTCTCCTGCGTGCTAGCCCCACAGGAGCCTAGACAAAGTAACAATTCAATTTAAAATGATAACGTAGTTCGAAAATAACAAAATGTGTGGCAATGATACATCGAAAATCATTATCATACATTGCCGTTCGATACAGAACGAATAACGTAAACTGATCGAAAGCGACTGTACATCCTATCCTATTCTATCATAAACTAGCCCATAATGTCCCACTAGTGGGCAATAGCCTCCCTCTCTCTCGCCAGCCGTCTCTATTTTGAGCCCTACACCGCCATTCGGAAAGAAAGTCGTCGAGTTGGTCCCGCCACCTGCTTTTACAGCGAATGTAGCTATAGGTAGTTTTATTTGTAAGATAATAGTACAATACGATATAAGTGCGTTATGGTCACTACACTCGGCTCTATTACGCACTCGCCTTCGGCTCGGGCTGAAATTCCGCCTCGTGAGCTATGACCAATATATGTATATCGTACAGCGTTTTTCAACACACTTACAAGGAAAGATACTTAATTTTTGGATTCAATAACTGAAATCATTGTTAATTTGCAGACAAAACTAAATAACGGTATAAATTAATCGTTTGAAAAATCAATGTACTTCGTTGATGTCTTTTATATTACCTCTAGCTTTTAAAAAATATAGTATATTACTGCCGCGGCCGGCATGTGCAGCATTGCCGGACTCTGTGCTGCGTGCCTAGAATATAACACACGCATGTTTTACGAGTTGCTTTATGTATCTAAAACCGGTGCTAGTTTCACCGGTTTTAGATACATAAACCACTTTACGAGCAAGTATGTTGAAAAAACATCAATACATGTTTATTAACTTTCCCATTTAAATATGTTTTAAGGGAAAGTAAGTGGTGTTAGAATGAATTGGTGGCATCAGTTGGCCCTTAACCTTCTTTTGGTAAGGGGTTAATAGCGGCAAATTTGGGCCGCATCCGCCATTACGTCGTTAATGTACTGTGGCGTACAAACTCTTTTAATATTCATTTTAGAATGGAGACGCCACAAGAACGTTGAAATGAAACAATGAGTTTCTTTATTATTTTTAACTTTCAGTGTTTTTGAAGTCAGTTTTTATTTTTTGTAAAATATTTTAATTTTTAACTTTTAGTGAATGAAATCTTTTTTGGTGAAAGAAACCCTAATTTAATACCAGCCCCATCCAAATCCCATCATCAGATCCTAATTTTGGTGACCATGGTACCACCCTTGGAGTATACTCTATCGAATACTAAAAAAAATTGAAAATCGGTCCACAATTGGTGGCGTAATCGCGTTACATACACACAAAAAAAACATACGCATCGAATTGAGAACCTCCTCCTTTTTTGAAGTCGGTTAAAAAAACAAGATAAATTATTTAAAAAAACTTTTTAAATACAAGCTTTTAGTAATAGTCAATAGAATCAAACGAGCCCAAACTCGATGGGGCTGTGTCGTTTTATTGCGAATTTCTCATGGCCACCTTCTAGCCCCAGCATCAGACCGTGATTACCATATACTCGTAGCGTCAAAGTATTTGTCAATACGAATCAAACGAGCCCAAACTCGATGGGGTTGCGTCGTTTTGTTGCAGAGTTTCTATGGCCACCTTCCGGCTCCTGCATTAGATCAGCTTCACATAATTATAATATTGCATTGTCACGCGATGCGATATACATATATGCATACAAAATTTTAACTCAATTGGAAACCGGGAAGTGGGTCAAATTTAACTTAGGTACAAGATTTCATTACAGACACCGGGACAGGTGAAAGTAAATAAAAGCTTGTAATATGAAGCGTGCTGGCTTAGAACATTTGTCAGACAGGTCCCTTTTATAAGGCATCAATCCACCACAAAGGTTTTTTTTTATTTAATCCTAAAGGGATGCTACTCCCAATATATTTTTCCTCCTTTTTACAATAAGATGCGAAATAAGTGTATATGGTATAAGTGTATATTTTTAAAGCTATAGAAATAACTTAAGTTTGTACCTACTATATGGGCTTATTGGAAATGAGTAAACACGCATTGAAGCGTTTCTGAAAAAAATCGTGCTTAAACTACATCCTGTATTAAATTTTTAATAATAATTTCTTCATAAGCTTTACTGAATTATTTATTTTACACTGCAGAAAAACATAGCATGGTAAAAAGGAAAAACACAGCCTCTTCATATAGCAGTTTATATACACACGAGAGATTAACAGTCCTCAATAAAGCTAACCAGCAGACTGGATACTTTTTGTTGCAGAAAAAAAACTGTCTCGTATCTACCTACCAAAACGGAACCATGCGGTCAACGACCTCACTTGTGGGTGTCGGTGAAAGCGGAAGTGATTCCCGAAATGCTTTATGGGCGTGAAACACGCTGTTGATATATCGCCGTCATTGAAAACGCAGAGGTCAATGTCAATGTTGGAAATTTTCAACACATAATTCCCCTGGAGTCACCATTGGAGGATTTGCGTTTCTACACTAACGGGAGGGGACGAGATCTCGTTACTAGAAACGTAGGTATACATGGAACAATAGACTTGACATTGACAATTTAATACACACGCGAAAAAGTCACCCTAGCAAAAAATCGTAGTGTATAACATAATATAATGCGCACGAATAAAATCCTATATTTTAACAGACACAAGCGCTTCGCACAAGGCTATATGATACCCCTTTTAAGTAAAATATTGTAAGTATTATTGAAATTAATCGAAAAAATAATGAGCCATTCTCTTGATACTGTAAATATATCTCGGCAAGTAAAGCGAATGAAGTTTATTTGCTTCGAGACACACGTATAGTATACCGTCCAAATACTTAACAAAATATTTTATATACATATTAAACTAACACACATTTTTATAATTATTGCACCCGCGAATACAAATAAATAAATTTTAAACTACATACACATTATTAAACAAAATAAAAATATTCTGTAACCAACAATGCTATATTGTCACAGTACTTATTGTATAAAATCACAACAAGTAACGACTTTTACTCAAGTAATTACTTTGACTTGACTATTGATTTAAAAAAGTAACAATTTAAAAACGATAACAAAGTAAGAAAAGAACAAAATGTATGAGAATGATTCCACATCACGAATCATTCTCACACATTGCCCTTAGAATCGAACGTGAATGATAGACCCAGACCTCTGACTCACGCTGGAACACATCGTGACGTTGCACTCTTAAAAGAAACAAGCATCGAAGCGAACTTGGCGTAATATGAAAGTAATACAGTCGACAGTGATGAAGAACTAATCAAATATAATATTTATTTGCTGTGTAATAATTAATACCATCAATATTTCAATCCAAACATAGTAAGACAGGTTTTGACCGAGCGAAATGAAATCGAAAGCAAATTCGTGCTCAGTAATGCCTTAATTAGTACAATAACTCTATTTTATTCGAAGTGCTTCAAACTGAGTAGCTTCGCTTATCGACCCACGTATGGTATACAGAGAAATTACTCTATTAATTTAATCAACTGACATAAGAAAATTGCCAGCTCGAACATTCGAGTTGAAGACATTACAGGAATGAGTATTTACTTTACACACAAAGACTTCTATATAACTATATTCATGAGTTTTTGTTTAAATATAGTCAACTTAAATGTGAAATTCAAGATGTTAATTTAATGTTTTATGGAAATGGGGTGAAATATTGAATTCTGCTTAGTAATACATTTTGATGGTTTCGCAGAGGAAGCACTGCTGCTTTGCGGCAGAAATAGGTAAGACGAAGGTACCCATACACACGACGCTGGTACAGTCTCCCTCCGGTAATGGTAGAGTATTCTGTAAGAAAGAAAGATCGTACCCCAATTCTGTGAGAAAGAGCGGAATGAGTGATGTAGGTATTTTCCTCAAATAGGTATAGGGAGTGAATTCTCCAGTTTGCTCTACATCTCCATGTTGTAACGTATAGTTCTATTTCACTATTACTGCGGTTTTAAAACTGTTCTAAGGACCAGCCCTCATGACTGGCCTTATATCACAATGAACAAATTTTCCCGTGTTTATAATTCAGTAAAAACAGAATCAAAAATCGGCCTAATAGCTTAGCTAGTGTCTTGATGGAAGAAGAGCCAATAATGCGTAGATTGAAACGGAAGATGCCCCAGGACATACTGAAATAAAATAAAAAATAAAGTAGGATGGGACAAAGGTCGCATGCCGAGCATGACATCTACCAAACTCGCCATACCCACTGTTTAATGTCCCAGAGAGCGACAGATCACAGTGAAATCTGAGACAAAAAAATATAATAATTCAGTATATTCAGAAACTCATAATGTTGATAGCATGACGTAAGTTTTGATTAATGCATGTCTCCTTATTACTGCCTTGGCGTACGTTTTTCGATCAACGTGCTTGATACATAAAGATAAGCCATATCACTTATGAGAAAACATTGTTTTAATGCGAAATTGTCTGTTTTGCGAAGTTCGTGATTCCTTCGAACTTAGTTCTTCATCATCATCTCAGTCACAACATGTCGCAGCTGGGCATTGGCCTTTTTAGCAGTTTGCGTGATCAAACTGAATGTCTATTTTTATTTTATCTACTGAAATACGAAATTTTCTTAGAATAGCTATATTGGACGTAATAAAGTACTTCTAATGCTTTCTAGAGTATTGGTAGGTAGAGAGAGGATTCTGTGAATATAAAGCTGAATTATTAACATCATTTTCATATTGATACAATATATGATACTAAGGCTCGATTTCACCAACAGTAACGCAAAACTTGAATAGATGCCATGGATAAATTTATACTCTTAGACAATACTCTCTACATTTATCCTCGGATAACCCATTTTACGTTTCACCACATTTGGCGTACGGTTAATTCTTTTATTTTTTTAAGTATTTGTTGCATTTCGTGGAAGGTTCCTATGAAGAGAAATATTTAAAAAATTACCAAGAAAATATAAATAACTGAACTTTATTTCTAATCGGTTCCAACTGTGCCACGATGTTTAATCGTCAATCGAAAACAAGAGCTTTTGACAGAATGAAGTCAGTCGGGTCGGGACAGCAAATATATATAAATTGTGTTTCCTATATACAGTGCGTTCACTTCCAAAAAAGGGCGTTCTAGGGCCCTCATTTCGAAGGTGACGCAACATTTAATGATAAACTACAATGATTAATGAAAGCAACAAGCCTTCACGGCGAGGCCATCCGCCCTGCAGCAGCCGTATCAATATTTAAAATTCTCGAGTTACACCACTTTGCCGCGCGGTTCATGTGTGATTAATGACTTTATTGGGCAACTGAGAGGTTTAATTGCGACAATCTCTTGTTTTTAAGTTGCCCTTCGCTCCCTTCGTTTTTTAATATAACCATAAATCTAGAATCTTCACCTATTTACATGCTTTTATGTTTAGTTACCTAAATTGACGTTATATCAGTTATAATATGTCAAATTTTCAACATAACTTGGCTGTACATCCTTTGGATGCGGATATCTGAAATGTTATACAAGTCTCAAATTGACATATCAATCTTATAACAAACTAGCTGTGCCCGCGAAGTACGTTTCGCCATAATATTTTTTTTCCTGTTTTTGCAACATTTTTCATTGATGCTCGCTCAGCTCCTATTAGTCGTAGCGTGATGTTATATAGCCTATAAATGTTGTTATATAGCCTTCCTCGATAAATGGACTAAAACAAAAAAAAAACAATTTCATTCAGAATCAGGAGTTTCTGAGATTAGCGCGTTCAACCAAACAAACAAACAAATAATTAAACAAACTCTTCAGCTTTATAACATTAGTAAGTAAATTAAATAAGTAAGTATAGATTTTGCGACATAAACTTCACTCCTGACCCACCATACCCCTGGCAATACACCTGGGGGTAGGGTGGGACTTAACCATACCACCATAGAGATGTGACCTAATCTCTATATATAATAAAATCGTAGGGGTACAAAAATCTGTAATTGCGAAATATTAAGAAAAAAATACACAGGTCACCTTAAAATCATTAGCAGAACACGATAGAATAGTTTTTGAAAAAATTGTTTGTTTGTTTGTTTGTCTGTTTGTCCGGAAAGATCTCCGAAACTACTGGACAGAATTTGATATGGCTTACACCACAATGCTTAGAATTTTTTATTTTTAGTGAAAAAATACCATATAAAATTTTCGAACAATGCTTAATTATGTAGAAAATCAACATGGCGCACGCGAAATTACTTTGACAAGTATGTCACATAGTGCAAAGAAAAATTTAATATTTTCTGTTAATGGCTGTGCCCATTTGGATTTCGCCAACTAAGAAGTTAGAAGTTTTTAATTGTCTTATCTTAGTAGCAACGTGGTGGTAAGGCAAAAGGATCAAGCCCTTATCAAGCCATACAACCAATGTATAAAGCATTTTTAAGACAATATCACGGTTACAAATATATTTGTAGGTTGATATAATTCTTGACCAATTTTCACAAAATCGGTACAATTTTTGAAATATTTGAAATGCTTAAAAGTGAAAATACCCTTTTCAAGGTATTTTGAAAGGTGTTATATGTTTTTACATTATGACTAAGGAATCAAACTTTTTCATCCATTTATAACTATTAAAAGTAATTGATTAATATTGATAATTTAAAAAAATATATCGTATTGCAATGATTCTGGGTTACGCGTAGAGGGAGTACGGGACTCTTGATCCTAATGTCTAAAATGACGGATCACATTTTTTTGGATCCACCCAAGGAACATGGATATCGAACGAAGGACCTAAAGAGTAGAACACATTGAACCTAGCCACGTTGACCTAATTCGACATGACTGCCGATAAAAGTTCGTTTCCAAACCCAGCAATATGGATATCAAATGAAAGGCCTTGATGAGTAGAGCACTATGAACGTGGCAACATTGACGTAAATTCAACAGGGCCGCCGCTTAAAACTAACGAATAAAAGTTCATTGCCAAACCCAGCAATATGGGTATCAAATGAAAGGCCTTGATGAGTAGAGCACTATGAACGTAGCAACACTGACATAAATTTAACATGGCCGCCGCTTAAAAAAGGTGGATAAAAGTTCGTTTCCAAACCTAGCAATATGGGTCTCAAATGAAAGGCCTTGAAGAGAGAGCACAATGAACTTTAGAAAATCGTCCTAAATTCATCATGGCCGTTGTTAAAAAAAACGGAAAAAATTCGTTGGAAACGAACTTTTATCCGTTTTTTTAACAAATATGGATATCAAATGAAGGCTTTGGTGAGTAGAGCACTATGAACCTTGCAACATTGACATAAATATAACATGGCAAACGCTCAAAAAAGGTGGATAAAAGTTCGTTTCCAAACCTTTTTTTTTTTTTGTCGGGGGGAAATGCGTAAGCGCACCGTACCCGCCGTTGGCTAGACGGCAGGCGTGTGTGGGGCTGGCCCGGCGAAGTTCCAGGCCGACCCACTAAAACCCCCCGGTGTTCTCCCTGCCCTTGTGGGCGCGCATGGTAAGGTCCACACTGCGACTACCACTACCAGCGCGCCAGGGCAAGCCCGACCACCTGTCGGGCTATCTCCGAAGGGGGATTGCCCGAGAACACCAGAGCAATCCCCAGACGGAGGGCCTTACGGCGGCGTGCACGGGGCCAACCATGCACGCAGGCCTCCACGGCAGGGTCATTAGACGGGCATTGCTTGCGCGAATGCCCGCCTTCGCCTGCCTATCCGTCTGCGGCGGAGGAGAGCGGCTTGGGGATCTTCCTCCCGCTCCCTCTCCGCAGCCTCCTTCTGCGAAATTATTTCTTCGCAGAAGGAGGCCACAGCCTCCCATTCCGCCTCGCCGCGGAGCATGGCCACGACCATGCTCGGCAGCGAGAGGTCTCCGCCTCGCAGCGCAGCGTTAAGTTCGCTTCGCTGGGGTCGCCAGGCCGGGCACACCAACAAGGTGTGCTCGGCAGTATCGTCGGGAGCGTCGCAGTGGTGACACCGCGGCGTTTCCTCCCGACGCGCGACTCGGTGCAGGTAGTGACCGAAGCAGCCATGCCCGGTCAGTACCTGCACCATGCGGAACGTGAGGCTGCCCTGCCGGCGCCCAACCCACTCCTCCAACACCGGACGGATCGCGTCGATCGTCCGGTGGCCGGCTTCGTTTCCAAACCTAGCAATATTAGAATCAAATGAAAGGCCTTCAAGAGTAGAGCACTATGAACTTTAGAAAATCGCCCTAAATTCATCATGGCCGTTGTTAAAAAAATGGATAAAAGTTCGTTTCCAAGCCCAGCAATATGGGTATAAAATGAAAGGCCTTGAAAAGTAAAGCACTAGGAATCTAGCAATATTGAAAGTAAATTCGACAGGGCCACCAAACTCAAACTCAAACTCAAAAATCTTTATTCAATATAGACCTTTACAGGCACTTATTGACGTCAAAATAAAAACATAAAAATCTTCAACCAAGAATCTAATTAACTAAATTATTTAATCCTTGTATGTACACACACCCCAACCATTATTAAGATGTGTGCAAATATAAGTCAAATGAAAAAAAAAAAAATTGACTCTACACCTGTTCGGAAATTGGGAGAGCCTTCTCAAGAAGAACAGGCAAGAAACTCGGAAGGTCTTGTATTTTTTTTGTCTCCTCTTTTAAAATGCCAACATTACAATATTATATTTCACAAACATTTTTTTAAATAATATAGAAATGCCTGTCGGTGTGAGTGGAACAGTTACTCGAATGAAATTTATCCCACTATCACAAAGTGTTAACACCCTTTAAACGTCAATTATCACATTTTTTGTCAATTCCAAGCAGTTTTATCTGTCATATAATCAGACACTTTATAATATGCTTTTTTCATAAGTGCGCCCTTGATAGCGACTTTAAATTTATTCAAGTTAAGTGCTTTAATATTATTTGGGATTTTATTGTAGAAACGTACACAAAGGCCTTTGAAAGAATTATTAATTTTTTTAAGCCTAGTATTTGGTAACGCTAACATATTCTTTTGCCTAGTATTTACTGAATGAATATCACTGTTTTTACAAAACGAATGTATATTTTTATGAACATATACTATATTCTCGTAAATATATTGCGACGCGACGGTCATAATACCAATTTCTTTAAATTTTTCTCTCAAAGAGTCTCTTATTTTAAGGTTATAAATAGCACGAATAGCCCTTTTTTGCAGCACAAAAACAGTCTGAATGTCGGCAGCATTTCCCCACAGCAAAATGCCATACGACATCACACTATGAAAATAGGCAAAGTATACAAGTCTTGCTGTATCAACATCAGTCAGCTGACGTATTTTCCATACAGCGTAGGCTGCAGAACTAAGTCTCTTCGACAATTTATCAATATGTGGGCCCCACTGAAGCTTTGAATCTAAAGTAATACCAAGAAATACTACGGTATCCACAAGGTCCACATTTTTATGCTTTATGTTAACAGTGGTGTGAACCTCTTTAACATTGGGTAAAACAAATTTTATACATTTAGTTTTCCCTTCATTGAGGCACAAGTTATTCGCATTAAACCAGTAAACTATTCTTGAGATAGAACTATTTACATCGTCATAAATTTGCAATCGTCTTTTAATTTTAAACATAAGTGAAGTATCATCTGCAAATAATACAATCTCATGCCTGTCTTGTACAAAAGCAGGCAAGTCATTTATATATATTAAAAATAGAAAAGGACCAAGAATTGAACCCTGCGGAACTCCCATTTTAACCGAGGCGCCCTGGGACCTCTCCCCGTTGACGTCTACTTTCTGAATCCTCTCAGTCAAATAGGAGATGAGTAAATCCAGAACAGTGTCGCGAAATCCATAGTAGTGTAATTTCCTGATCAGGGTGTCATGATGAACGCAATCAAACGCCTTGGACAAGTCACAAAAAACGCCCAGCGCATCATGTGAGTCCTCCCAGGCCTCATATATATTTTGTATTAACTCAACACCAGCATCAGTTGTTGAGCGACCCTTTCTAAAACCAAATTGTTTACAGTGTAGAAGATTATTTCTGTTAAAAAAGCTTTGCATTTGTTCCAACATTGTTTTTTCAAAGATTTTGCTAAAAGTAGGTAGCACAGAGATAGGTCTAAAATTATTGGGGTCTGATGTGCTACCAGATTTATGTAATGGAATAATTTTACTCAGTTTCATTAGATCAGGAAAAAACCACCGCTCAAAAATTTTGTTTCCAAACCTACCAATACGGGCATTAATGAAATGCCTTACATTGATGGAAATTCAACATAGTCGCCGCTCTAAAAAGGCGAATAAAAGTTCGTTTCCAAACCCAGCAATATGGGTATCAAATGAAAGGCCTTATTGAGTAGAGTACTATGAACCTAGCAATATTGACGTAAATTCGACATGGCCACCACTCAAAAAAGGTGGATTAAAGTTCGTTTCCAAACCTACCAATACGGGCTTTACATGAAATGCCTTAAAGAGTAGAGCACTATGAACCTAGGAAAATCGCACAAATTTAAATATGGCCGTCGCTCAAAAAAAAACGGATAAATGTTCATTACGTAGAGCACTATGAACGTAGCAACACTGACATAAGTTCAACATGGCCTCCGCTTAAAAAAGGTGGATAAAAGTTCGTTTCGAAACCCAGCAATATGGATATCAAATGAAGGCTTTGGTGAGTAGAGCACTATGAACCTTGCAACATTGTCATAAATATAACATGGCAACCGCTCAAAAAAGGTGGTTAAAAGTTCGTTTCCAAACCCAGCAATATGGGTATCAAATAAAAGGCCTTGATCAGTAGAGCACTATGAACGTAGCAACATTGACGTAAATTCAACATGGCCGCCGTTCAAAAAAGGCGGATAAAAGTTCCTTTTCAACCCCAGCAATATGGGTATTAAATGAAAGGCCCTCAAGAGTACCTAGAGCATCACGAACCTACGAAAATTGTTCTAATTTCGAAATGACCGTTGCTCAAGAAAGGCAGAATAAAGTTGAATCATTATGGAATAAAATGAAGGGAAAAACTAAACACTGTGTTAAGCATTTTGATAGCGAAACGTAGTTCGCGGGCAAGGCTAGTAGATGAGTATAAACCTCCATGCACAAGTTCCTCTACATTACATGCACAACTTTACTACATGCACAACTTTTCAGACATTTCAACGGTCTGGGACGGTGTCACGTGTCTTGATGAAATTTCACTATGAGCCTCCTCAGACATAGGTCTAATCGATGGAATACGAACCGTCGCGGATATGATTTCGTTATTATCTACATATGTACCTACTTATAAAATAACATGTCCTGATCCACTGACTGACAATCTGATTCATCATCGTCGAGCGTAAGCTATTAAGGTTAGTCATCAAATTTGACCAGCAGGTTCCACTAACATCCACTGAGAAAGGGTTTTCGGATATTCAACCTCTAAGAGGGAAAATAAGGTTTGAAGGTTTGAATGGAACTTCGTTATTTTTGAAGCTTAAAACCTTTGTATTTGGGCTAATAAAATTGAATAGAAACACACAACAATTTCATTTTGGGAATTCTACCCGGATGAAATGGGGAAAGTATTATTTATATATTTGCATATCACAAACTCGGGACTTTTTTGGTAGCTTCTGCCTAAAGGTTTATCTATCTATACTAAAATTATAAAGAGGAAAGTTTTGTATGTTTGTATTAAAAAGGCTCCGAAACTACTAGACCTATTTCCCTAATATAATGCTACAATATCACTGAGTAATATAGGCTATAGAATATTTTCCTACGGGAAAATATGGAATTCCCACAGGAAAAACGAAGATATCGCGGGCGAAGCGCAAAACTATTACTATTGATAAAATTAAATATGAAGTTCGCACGGGAAAATACTTAAATAACGCGGGCGACTGCGGGGGGAAAGCTAGTTTTACTACATACAGATATGTTACAGATTTTTTCTTCTGCCTGCCTTTGCGGTCTAGTTATTCACAAAAGACATTTTGCTTTTGTGTTTTCAATCATTAACGATGTGTGTAAAAGGACGCAAACTCTAGACTTCATAAAACAATTGGACATTCCTCCAGCGCGAAACAAGGTCAGTATCAGTTCAACGTCTGGTGTCTCATTACGTCTCATCCGACCGTGAACTTGAGTTATAGGACTTTCTAACGGCATTAATATGGGAGAGGGAAGAAAAGTTATACTACTAATATAATATATTATGTTAGGTGCAGGCAGGATTTCTCTAAGACATCGAGCAAATCCAAATTCTGATATTATTGAAGCTGTTCATTATTTGTTTCGCAAATAAGCATACACCTCCTTGAACTATAATTTAAATGGAGATAAATTAAATATTTATAAATCAGGGTTTGATAGGACTGACAAAATTTAATAAATGTGGAGACAATTTTTGTCATAAGTAAATCACACAGCCTGTATTAGGAAATCCAGTGTTATTAAAAAATTTCAACATCCTTGTGATTGTGAAATAACCTATGAAATGGCCGTAGTTGTAGTATAATATATCTATACATTGTTTTTTTGTTGTTGCTCTTGTTTCTATCTTGCGGCTAATATTCGTTATATACGATTCTTAGCCGAAAGATAGAATTTCTATTTTCTTTTGGGCTATTGTAGACAAAAATTGTCTGAGGTTTGTTAGTTCGTCCATAAATAAATAAACCGGTAGGTAGGACGATCAATGTTTCGATGACGAGTCATATCTATTGGATGCACGCTAAAGCTATGTTAATGGTTTATGTGCATCTTTAAACTTTACTTGTAATGTTGTATTTTACACGTATGAGCTTCTAAAACAGAAAATATGGATTTGATACTTTGGAAATAAAAATGGATATTCACTTGTTACTTTTATTACATTATTACAAAATACGACATTTTAATGAAGGTCTAATTAAAAATTAGGCTATTCTTAAGATAGTTACGCAAAAAGTTTAAACTATAATTTTTGTCTGCCAGTTTTCTAATTTAACCAGCAGCTACCAGCAGACTTTAAGAAACTCTAAACCTATCCCTAAAGCAGCTGCTGGTTTCAACAAATACCTTATATTATTATGTATCAATTTAATTCATATTGCCAATAAAATCAATACCCTAAGGTCGGATTGTTTTTTCCAATTAACCTTTTTTCCGGCATGCCGACAACCCCCTTATTTAGCGATTCCATCGCACGCATGGAATCCCATTCTATGGGGCCTTATCTAAAGTACAAGCATGTAACTTTTCTCTAATAAGTACCTATACCTATTCAGCAGGCTTATTACCGATGTCATAGTTTTCAAATGATAAAATTATAGTGCAAAACGAAAAATAAGATTTTCGGTCAGATTTTTGATCATTCGTTCATTATATCATGATGACATCATTGAAATTATGCCATAGTGATGATATCATTGGAGATCGGTAATACCAAATGAAGAATTTCATGACATCCTTATCTCAAAATTTATACCATGTCATACGATAATAGGCCTGCTGGACAGACATATGTAGGACTAACGCCCGATTTCAATATGCTGTCTTGGGATTTATTTACTGGAGATAAGATTTTGGAGTATTTTGTATGGAGCTAATGTCAAATACCTATCGCTAGTAACCAAATCCACAGATAAATAGAAAATTGATACCGGCCGTAAATCAGCCCCGATTATCCATTTGAATCGGGACCCAGTTCGTCGAACTGACCCTGAACTGATCCAACCAAACGCCAACGGAGAATTGTCAAAAACGTCCGAAGAACTAAAAAGATGTGAGCATGATAAATTGTCTCTTCAGAATTCTTTACAAAGAACCGGCAGTTATAATACTCTAGACTTCTGGAGACAAAGCCTAAAAGAAGGTCGGTAAAAAGAAGATCCATTAAAAAAGATGTTACGCCATGTAGGTCAATTGACACCGCATAACGGACTCTTTGTAGCATTGACCGTAGTCAAAGCGATATATAATTTGTCTATGCCCGTGAAAAAAGTATATTGCCACAATGCATGCGGACCGCGGTTAATGCGGTATACAAGGTCATTGTTAAGAACGGCATTTTTTCACATTTTACCGTTACTGAATTTACTTTTAGCAACCCTGTCGATGGCTAAGTTAGGATGGGCAATCAACCACAGGCCTTTTTAATTTAATTGATTTTTAATGATCTTGATTATATTCAGGATGTATGCACATACAAGGTTAATATGTTTCCTTTAAATTAGAATGGTTTGCTCTGTGTTTGACGTCAATGAGTACCTGTAAAGGCCTATGTTGAAAAATTTCTTGAATTTTTCAACTTGAATTTGAATGAAAGCTGGTTTCGATTTTCTTTCAGCCGAAGTGCTACAAAGATTAATGCAAACGAGTGTGAGAAATCTCCTTTCATGCTGTGCATTTAACACTGAAACTTGTGTAATTCAGATATTATTTGGAACTTTTAATAACCACGCACTTTTTTGACATTTAAACTTAAAAATAAATAGTATTAATTATACATTTCAATTGAAAGACTTATTACCATCGATAAGGTTGAATCATGACCCAGTTACTCGAAAATTCGCTTGAAAATTTCAAAACTATTCAAATTTAATGATCGTTTTATTCAATACTACAACATGCCTAACTGTGGTAATAAATAAAAACATTTGATAGTACTTCGCCTCGTTCTACTACGCACTATGTGCTGTTTACTTTGTTGTCATCCTCATGTTTTTGAGGTGATGATTGTTAGAGAGATTTCTTCCCTGTGATCGACTCTATCGATCGGTATCATTAAAACAAAAACTGATAATTTTTAAAATTTTACCTTTTCTGATTTGATGTACCGGATTTGATTTTCAGATCAGCTAGGCGATTATTGAAAAATCGGTGAATGCAGTTGGATTGTTTTTAAAATCAAAATGAGGTCTTCTTTCAGTGAAATTTTGCTATCTACGGTATTTAAGGTAACTTATATACATCTTCAGAAAAAATATGAAACACGTTGGACATACCTATGAAATTTAAGGGTTTCCCTCGATTTTCCATCTCAGGAGTATACTCTTTCGATTACAAAAAGAATTTTGAAAATCGGTCCACAAATGGGGGAGTAATCGGTGAACATATACATATAAAAAAATAGATACAGTCGAACATAGAATCTCTTCCTTTTTTGAAGTCGGTTAAAAATATATTATTTCGGTCTCTTAAAAATCAATACGATTAAATGATATGACCGTTATTTTTGCATGCTTTTGCAAATTTTTTCGATTTCACAAAGGAATCAAAACCTATAAAGTACTTAACGTTGATAAAGAATCATGAAATTTGGCAAGAAGGTCTTATACTTAGAAAAAACTGAAAACCGTAAATATATACATAATTAGGAAATTATATAGTCCAACTCGCACTTGACTGGTTTTTTTATGTAATGAAATTGAAAGTGACAGTGACATTACTTAAATATGACTTAAATATTTTTATGAATAAGGCCGTTATTAATTTAAGGTAAACAAGTACTCTACAAGGTATGCTTATGTTCAGCCCGAAGCAATGTTTCTGTCATATAATCTGCAGTCACTTTACAATATACTATTTTCTTAAGTATGGTACAGCTTTGATTGCAATTTTAAATTTATTTAAGGCAAGTTCTTTGATATTAATTGGAATTTTGTAGACATTTACCCAAAGGCGTCACCTGCTCAAAAAATATATATTCTGTGTCAGGTAAACCCAACATAAAGTAGGTCATTTTAAGCCTCTAAAAAAACAGGGATTGAATATTGTACTGAATTTCCTTTTCTCCCTAGGGAGTGAATGAATGAATGAATTAGTATTTAGAATACCCAAAGTACTTTAATTTTGATAGAAATCCATCTTGTATTGGTAGACAAAAAAAATATATGATTCTAAACCGGCAATATACAAAAATCTGTGGAGTCACTAAAATATAGCAAAAATTTTAACTCGCCATGTTGCTTAGTTTCCAAGTTTAGGTTTTAGTTTCCAAGCTGTAAAAGCTAAGGGATTCAAGCATCCAAGTCTTCTGAGTAGCTTTCCAAACAGAAGTTTCGTGACGTAATATAAAAATTAAGGATTTAATATTTAAATTAATATGATTTTGGAAAAATGCGGTATTTCTTCGTATTTGTTTTTATTTTCTCGCGAGTGGTGCGAAAAGTAAAGTATGCATTTTTTTGAGGAAAAAGCAATTCTAGTCTTGGAAGAGCTTAAATCCCTCTATGCACTCAAGACTCTAGTGTTAAATCCCACGCTACGCACAGAGAGTCGTTGCGCTGGCAATCAAGACTATACCAATGATATAACATACTTTTTTATCCCCTTAATTAATAATCTACTAATTAACTAGTAGTTTACCGTATTATTATTTCACTGTCAATAGTGTATAATAAGAAAGAACAAGGTTGTTTCCCGGGAAATATACATTATACATTAAGGAAATATACATTACCGGGACCATACCCGGGAAATATACATTATACATATATAGTGTTTACTAAGAAAATAAACTTTAACTACAGCAGTTAGATTTTTGTCTCGTATACTAATCACTCGAGAATCTGTAAGAATAATTAAGAAAATACGCACGCATAAGACGAAATATAAAAAACCGGCAAAGTGCGAGTCGGACTCGCCCATGAAGGGTTCCGTGCGATTTATGACGTATTAAAAAAACTACTTACTAGATCTCGTTCAAATCAATTTTCAGTGGAAGTTTACATGGTAATGTACATCATATATTTTTTTAGCGTTATCATTCGCTTATTTTGGAAGTTACAGACCCCTAGACAAAACGTTTTTCGATAATCGCTAACGCAATCGCTAGAAGGAAAATGTATGCGATTTGACATGAGCTGTCGTTTAGCTTTCGAGCGCAATTGTCAAATCTCATACATTGTCAATTTAGCGATTGCGTTAGCGATTATCGAAAGGCATCTTGTCTAGGAGGTCTGGTGGGGGACACACATTTTACCACTTTGGAAGTGTCTCTCGCGCAAACTATTCGGTTTAGAAAAAATAATATTAGAAACCTCAATATAGTTTTTGAAGACCTATCCATAGATAGATCCCCCACACGTATGGGTTTGATGAAAAAAAATTTTTTGGTTTCAATTCTATGTATGGAGAACCCCCAAAATTTATTGCTTTTTTTCTATTTTTGTGTGAAATTCTTAATGCGGTTCACAGAATACATCTACTTACCAAGTTTCAACAGTTTGGTTCTTATAGTTTCGGAGAAAAGTGGCTGTGACATACGGACGGACAGACAGACAGACAGACAGACAGACAGATAGACAGACAGACATGACGAATCTATAGGGTTCCGTTTTTTGCCATTTGGCTACGGAACCCTAAAAATGATAAAATATAAAGGCAACAATGAAAAACTTGAACATTTTAGAATGTAACTTGATACACAATATACAGGTGGATTTTTGAGATGGGATTTAAAGGGCAGGTACATTAACCGTTATAGCACGTTATAGTTACAAGAAAACATTGTTAGGCAACCATCCATAACTTTTTAAGATATTCTGATCTGCATTCACAGATTTTGGAAAAAAGTTACAGTCAAATAAAAAAATGCTGAGATAGCAAAAAAAAAAAGAAATGACAGAAATCGCCAAAAACATTTCCCATACATTTTGTACGGAAAATCCACGGATCCTATTTCTTATGGTGATCACTCTATGAATCCTATTTCTTACTTAGGTTCAGTGGATGCTGAAAAATGTATACTTAGGTTCAGTGGATCCTGAAAAATTTTTTTTGCGATTTCAAGATTGGTCCCATAGTAAAAGGTTTTCACAGTCGCGTAACTAGCGCGGCAGCAGGGCTGGCAAAATGCCAGGGGCCCCGACCCAGTCCAAGAGGCCGCGAGATCAGAAAAACCTAACATTTTTAACAAAATTTTGTAAAATCGATTAAAGTAAGACACAACTAAAGACCATATACAAATTCAATTCTAATCATTAACGGTTCTATTAATAACAATTTTTTACTCCTTGGATCATCCTCGGTTTAGTTATTCCGTGTTTTGTCTTATTTTGACAAATGACAGCCCACATGTGCGGAAACAAGACAAAACACAGAGTAACTTTACTAATCCTTGGATGATCCAAGGAGTAAATTTTTTATTAATAAGACCGTAAGATTTCAACACATTCAAAACAAAAAGATGTCGAACAATTTAACTGAGAGTGCCCCATCCAAAGAATTTAACAACTGGCCTCATCAGATGGTATAGTTTCGCCACTGGGTGTTCAGTTTGCTTGTCTGAACAAGCACAGAAATATTTGGCTCCTTCTTAAAAAGTAACCTTGTACAATTTCGTTCTTTATCGTTTAATGCAATAGACTTTTTGATTAGGTACATAGTAAAAAATCAAACATATACTATCAATATATATACAACTATACATCTATTATTCATTATTTTCACTAAGTATATAGATATTTTAGTTTGTTACTATTTGCATCTACAAAATATTTGATGTGGGCTGCACGCCTAATATGTTTATAATTCAATCGTACGTTCATTACTTTGATAAACAGTTATCTTGTATCCATAGAAGTTTCAAATAATATTTACTCTAATTAATGAGTAACTTTATAACGTAAATTATAATTATGTATTTAGTTCTTCACAGTTGAAGATTTTTTGGTTCGCAGCGCAGCGTAACAATTTATATTTTTAGTTCTGCTAATTAATTTGTTTTAACGAGCTTAAATACACATCATAGGTGTTTGCGAGTGTCAGTAATTGTAAGAAGGCGTTTCTCGATCATTAATATAGTGCAGCTTGGTGAACGAAAAATAAACGCAAACTTACTAATTAGTTGCTTCACGCTCACAATAATTAGATGGATAAAACTAAAAGAGTTGATTAACCAAATATTGCGATATTTCACAATATTCTGCATATTATCTTCCAGGCTTTTTATGATCTTTGTGGACTATAAGATGCATCAATTGCGGGATTGCTTTGCAAAGATTGCAAACACATTTGGTATCCTCCCTTTTTGTGCATCAACAGGCTTTCAAGCCGACTTTTTATCGAAACTTTATTTCTCTGCTTTATTATAATGTCAAGCTCTTGGAGATTATTTCTTATTATTATTATATTGTGAGATATACAGGGTGTCCCAAAAAATAGTGTCAAGCGTAAGTCCAGAGTTAGAGCACCTCTTGGAGTACCCGAATCACCCCCATGTATGTTCCGCGATTATTCGTAGTTTTCGAGTAATAATTTTTTTTCTGACTTTTTGAAAATGTTGATCCAAAGAACTTAAAAATTTTAAATAAAAAAAAGTTGAACATATTTTAATGTTTTTCTTTTTGCCACTGAATCATCTTTAGTGCTTCTTTTATGTCTAAAATAATCAGCTTCGTAACTTTAGTGGAAATTTAGAAAACAGTAGTGTAAAGTCAAAATTTGAATGTTAGTGAATAACTACTTAAAAATTCATCTTATTTACACTACTGTTTTCTAAATTTCCACTAAAGTCACGAAGCTGATTATTTTAGACATAAAAGAAGCACTAAAGATAATTCAGTGGCATAAAGAAAAACATTAAAATATGTTCAACTTTTTTTGATTAAAAATTTTTAAGTTCTTAAATCGAAATTTTCAACAAGTCAGAAAAAAAATTATTACTCTAAAACTACGAATAATCGCGGAACATACATGGGGGTGATTCGGGTACTCCAAGAGGTGCTCTAACTCTGGACTTTCGCTTGACACTATTTTTTGGGACACCCTGTATAATACGATAAAGCAATCAAAACTCTTAATGGTAAATTAATATTGATAACTAAACATATTAATAGATAAATTGGCCATGTCGTTTATAGCATTCCGGCGAAAAATCAATAAAACCTAAAGTCAAGCAAAGTTGCGTACTGAAAACCATTTACTTTATGGTCATATACTTAAGTAACCTAAACCTGTATAACAATAAATCGCCTCTGCGTACTAGGAATTCACGTTTCAGTTTTATATTTTGTTTTTCGATAGTGATGAGCATTCAATGCATAATTAACCATTGTGAAACAACAGTAATAGCAGAATACCCTGAAAGACATTTTTCATTGACTAACTATAATAAGTTAAGGTCACTTGCGACCAACCTTCTAATTAAGCTTCCACGAATCAGTTTCGCAACTATCGAGTCGATCACTGGGTTTTACGTTGCGTTTGGTAACTTTTGGTAACCGCTAGTATGATATGCGGTTACGACAGATCTCTGAGATGTCTCGGTCAAGGGCATACTCCGAGGTCTTGCGCTTAGTACAATAAAACGGAATAGCAATAATAAATAATAGATAGTCTCTATTGTAAGAGTTCTCAAAACTCGTTAACTATATATACAACAACTAAAATCTTAAACTTAAATGGTAAAAAAACGTTTCACAATGTTATCTGCTTGGCTGTACGACATAATTATTGACACTTGTAATATGAATGTTACATGTATATTTAATATGAAAGAAACTATTTTCTACCAAGTTTTTGGCTAACTTTAGTCGAGGACTCTGAGATATCAACACTCTGGCTGGACGAATGTATCAAATTCTATATTTTGTATCTTGGCATTTTCTTCAAAAATGCTAAATAAATTGTACCCGCACTTTCATCATACCGTGTTGACATTGGAGACACACAGGTTCGATTGCCGAGCGAGACGTAATTTTTGCTTGTATTTAGTTCGTTTTTTATAACATTTGTTCTATTTACTGACTTCAAAAAGCAGGAGGTTCTCAATTCGATGCGTATGTTTTTTGTGAGTGTGTGTATGTTACACGATTACGCCGCTCATTATGGACCGATTTTCAAAATTCTTCCTGTATTCGATATAGTATACTCCTGGGGTGGTCTCAAAGTCACCAAAGTCAGGATCTGATGATGGGATCCCATAAAAATCGAGGAAAACCCTTAAATATAGGTATGTCCAACGTGTTTTGTGTGTATGTTACGCGATTGCTCCGCCAATTGTAGACCGATATTCAAAATTATTTTTGTATACGATAGAATTTACTCCTGCGGTGGTCACATTGTTACTAAAGTTGGGATCTGACGAGGGGATCCTAGGAAAATCAAGAGGAACCCTTAAATTTAAAAGGTACGTCCAACGCGTTTCATGTTTCTTCCGAAGCTATTCAGGTATTTGCGTTTGGCAGTCATGAACCTAGCTGATGATGCAAGGATCCTTGAGTTATAGAAGTAAGCGATTAGTTTTTTAAATACAATATGCGCGTATTGACCCTTTGTAGTATTCTTTCAAGTAACTTCGATGAGCTGGTATTAAAAATCACTAAATTGATAAAAATAAAAAAAAAACAAAAAATAAAAACCGACTCCAAAAACACTTGAAAGTTAAAAATAATATGAGAATACAGATAACGTTTCATTTCTATATTGAAGTCGGTGCCAAACGATGATCTAGAAAGTCTTAAAATTTGTCACCGACTTCAATATAGAAATGTAATATTATCTGTATTTTTTATATTATTTTAAAGTTTTAAGTAAGTATTTTTGAAGTCGTTTTTTATGTTTTGTATTTTTTATTATTGTATAAATATTTAACATTTTTCACTCAAGGACAAATTTAGAGGAACGATAAAAATTCACTTCTAGTTTTGATAATGCTGTGTTTTTCAGCATACGAAATCATAATTAGTTTTACCATCTTTCTAGCCATCGGATTCGCTACAAAAAAAACATTCACTGCGGAAACCAGTTGTATGATTGTGATAAAAAAGACCACCTTTAAAAGTTACCGTTCTTCTCCAGGTCACAAATAGGGAAAGTCATTATCCGTTATGGCCTTGGTCATGAATCCTGGAAACAATCAAACAAACGCATTAAAGATCAATCACACATCGATATGATGTTGTAAAAGTAGCTTGAATCTATGTAAAAGGGTAGTGTTCCTCTAAATTCGTCTCTGAGTGTATTATAACTTCAAAATCAATTACACAACATCAAAATTGTCGATCAATTAAACATGGCTACAATAAAAAATCTGAATAATCTTTATTTAAACACGAGCTATGCCCGTGAATTACGTTTCGCTTTGATAAAGCTCAGCACTTTCCTTTTTTTGGGACGGGGATTTGTCAGCTTCCTGTGGAAAGTTTGAAAAGTCCTTCCTTAGTAGGTGCCTAAGCCATCGAACCCCTGTACTGAATTTAATGCTTCTAGCTCCAATAGTTCGGGCTCTACGTTGATACCTTAGTCACCGAGTTACTAAAGCCTTTTATAAATACAACCCCCTTACCATGATCGCTCAAAACAATATTAAAACCGCGCTGAGAGCGGGATGGCGCTATACGCAGCAAGAGCGGTGTCTCTGTGACAATAGCTTGTACAATTTTTCTGACTTATTATGTCGTGACTTATTATTATCCATTTATTCAAAAATATCCTTAAATTTAAGTTTTTTACAATATATATATAAAACAAAATACTATAAAAAACTTAAACCTAGTATGCCGCCAACAGCGGGGCAAGGCCCAAGCTGCCGGTGGTTAGGGCTGCAGAGAGAGGAATCTCCGGACAATACGTGCCGTGTCGAGAATCACTGCTTTCTGTATCCGACCCTTGATCCATTCCTCAAGCGAGAGCCTCTTAAGATGTCGGTCGAGACTCTTCGCTATCAAGCCATTCGCCGAAACAACTACCGGAACAATGATCGTCGAATCAACATTCCACATGGCGGTTACCTCGTGAGCTAAGTCAAGGTACTTGCTGACTTTGTCCTTCTCAGCTTTCACGAGATTCTCATCATGAAGGATAGTGATATCGACGAGCACTGCTCGGCGTTGGGACCGGTCGATCACCACGATATCAGGCTTATTGCAAACAATAGTCCTGTCCGTGATGATAGAGCGGTCCCAATAGAGCAACGCACGACCATTTTCAAGAACTGGCACTGGCGCGTACTTATAGTACGGCGTCTCAGATTCGACAAGGCCGTATCGAATGGCAAGTTGCTGGTGGATGATCCTGGCCACTAGGTTGTGCCTGTGCAAATACTCGCCGTTAGCAAGATGAGAACAACCAGAGATAATATGCCTGAGTGACTCTCCGGGACGGCGGCATGCCCGACAGATGTCAACCGTACCGTCCTTCAGGATATATTTTCTATAGTTGTTCGTCATTATTACTTCGTCTGCAATTGCACAGGCAAAGCCCTCAGTTTCCCCAAATAGGTCACCAAAGCGTAGCCAGTTCACCGAAGCGGGTAGGTCTACATCAGGCCCAGTCAAGGCCCGATAAAACCTCCCATGTAGCTCCTTGCCTTTCCATACCTCTTTGCGGTCTTCGACGCTAAGCACCGGTGGTTTGCGCCAGTTCTCGATTGCCATGGAGAGAGGGGTAAATCCTTTGTCAACTGCCACAACATCACGATGCATCCCACACTCGTTGTTAAGGAAGTAATTCCTAAGGCTGTACACTTCACGGTTGTGGAGATTCTTGGCATTTAGAAAGCCCCGTCCCCCACACTTCCGTGGAATGTACAGTCTCATAACAGACGAGCGAGGGTGGAGCATGCGATGTGTTGTGAGCAGTTGACGGACTCTCCTATCCAAGGCGTCCAGCTCAGTTTGAGTCCATCTCAGTATGCCAAAGGAGTACATCAATAGAGGCATCACCCAGCCATTGAAGGCACGCACCTTATTGCCGCCAGACAAAAGGCTGTTAAGTACCTTTGCTAGGCGACAGAAGAAACGTGCCTTCACCGACTGCTTGACGTCCTCCACAGATATTCCCAAAGTCTCTGACATACCGAGATATTTATATGTGTCGGCTTCGGAGAGAGATCTGAGTGTCATTGTCTCGGAAAGTTGTACATTCGGTGAGTTTACAACTTTCCCCCGCTGCACATGCAAGATCGCACACTTGTCTACACCGAACTCCATCCTTATAGCGCTGCTAAAAATCTGTGTGATTTTCAGCAACTCTACCAGGTCTTGGTGTTTCGGTGCAAACAACTTGAGATCGTCCATGTACAGCAGATGACTAATAACTTCACCCTGTCTCCGAAGTCGACAGCCCAGCCCTGAATCCTTCAGCAAAGTGCTGAGAGGATTCAGTGCCAGGCAAAACCATAAGGGGCTCAAACTGTCACCCTGGAAAATGCCTCTCTCTATTTTGATCAAGTCTTGCGGACCAGGAGGGCTGTCGCCGCCACATGGTTGACGAAGAGCTGTGGTCCACTGCCGCATACAGTTACTAAGAAAGTATTTCAGAGTTGTATTTATTTTATACAACTCTAATTATTATTATTATTATTGTTTTATTATTATTATCCTTTATTTTAAATAGTTCTTAAATATAAATTTTTTTATAACATAAATATAAAAGATATAAATATTATAAAAAAACCTACACTTAGCGGGTCCATCGGCAGCGAGACAGTACCCAAACTACCGGTGGTTAGGGCTGCAGGGTAAGGAACCTCCTGACAATTCGTGCCGTGCCAAGGATTACCGCCTTCTGTATCAGGCCCTTGATCCATCCGCCCAGCGAGAGTCTCTCAAGATGTTGGTCAAGACTCTTCGCTATTAGACCATTCACAGACACCACTATCGGGATAATGACAGTCGAATCCACATCCCACATGGCGGTAACCTCATGAGCCAAGTCAAGGTACTTGCTGAGCTTGTCCTTCTCAGCTTTCACATGTGCGTGTGGTGTGAGAGCTCTTTTTTTAAAAGTTATAATATTTTTACGAAATCAAGGAAGAATTTAGGAAATAATTGTGAAAACAACATGGTGAAGATAAAAAAATTGTGAAATCAATAGGGAGAAAGTTCTGGTCGATTAACTGGAACACTCACTCTGTCAACCAGAGAAAATACGTAACTCCGGTCTCAAAATATATTAGCTAGAAATGTTCAACATTTTTATGTGGAATAATTGTGTTGAATTTGTGAAACCTATTCACAAATATTCAAAAGATTTTAACGGTTTATTAGGATTTGGCAAAGGTTTATTTGGAACACTCAATTCTCTTATGGTGCAGACGGAGTGTTCCAAAACTTACTAACTTTGGCTAAATAAATCGTTAATATTCTTACTCTGTTTTACGAGTATAACGCAGAGTCAATTTGTGAAACAAAAACCTTGACGTAAAACATAATAGTTAGAGATAAAATTAAAAATATACTTTCTTTACAACATCCCGTGCGAGAGCTCCGTATTTTAGATATTATTTACATAACCCGAACTTAAATACAAACGGAGGCCACATCAGAAATTGTGAAAATGTTGTCACTAAAATTTTGACTCATTTTTTATTTCAGAGCTTGTTTAATTTTAACAATAATCAACTTTATTACATTTCTAAGCGAGAAATGCATAGGGTGACCATTTTTTTGTCGGACACATTTTTGACTTTAGCAGGACAGTATATTTATGAAAATTTGATTTATGTTTCTAAAAATTATAACACATTTGATACCAATTTTAAGTTTCATAACTTAAATACAAGAAATAAAAATAAACTTGCCGTTTCAACGTACAAGCTCAAAAAAAACTAGAGGCTCATTTATGGGGAAATGTATATTTTTTTACAACAAAGTTCCACAGATACTAATTTACCTTTTCATAAGTTTAAAGCGCATGTAAAAAAGACTAATGAGTAAAGGATATTATAAAGTCAATGATTATCTGAATGATGTCAATGCTTGGTCTTAATTGTAGACTTAATTTATAGATATTTAAATGTATAATGTACACTGACACATCTAATCTTGTAATGGGAGTTGAACTCAATCTTTTACTTTGAATTCAGCTTCCAATTGACGACTATGTAACAATACAGGGAGAAAAAAAAAGCGGTTGCTGGTTCTTTCTAGTACAATGTCTCCCGCCGTAGACTTGTGAACCAATGGCGTAGCTTCTTTGACGTTCAAAAGTGATTGTAAAATCCCAATTGAATAAAGAATATTGAATTTGAATCTGTTTTCCCGGATCAGTATAATCTGAACATATGTAAATAAAAAAGCATCTTTTAGGCGAGCATGTACCACCTTAGGCATAAATAATATAAAAAAAATAAAAAGTACAAACAACAATATTTTATTTGATGTATGCATGGTCACCCTAAACAAATTTCTCACATAGAAATGTAATAATGTTGATTATTGTTTAAATTAAACAATCTCAGAAATAAAAAACGTGTCAAAACTTTAGTGACAACATTTTCACAATTTCTGATGTGGCCTCCGTTTGTATTTAAGTTCAGGTTATGTAAATAAAATCTAAAATACGGAGCTCTCGCACGGGATGTTGAAAAGAAAGTTTTTTTTTTTCATTTATTCTCTAACTATTATGTTTTACGTTAAGGTTTTTGTTCCACAAATTGACTCTGCGTTATACTCGTAAAACAGAGTAAGAATATTAACGATTTATTTAGCCAAAGTTGATAAGTTTAGGAACACTCCGTCTGCACCATAAGAGAACTGAGTGTTCCAAATAAACCTTTGCCAAATCCTTATAAACCGTTAAAATCTTTTGAATATTTGTGAATAGGTTTCACAAATTCAACACAATTATTCCACATAAAAATGTTGAACATTTATATCTAATATATTTTGAGACCGGAGTTACGTATTTTCTCTGGTTGGCAGAGTGAGTGTTCCAGTTAATCGACCAGAACTTTCTCCCTATTGATTTCACAATTTTTTTATCTTCACCATGTTGTTTTCACAATTATTTCCTAAATTCTTCCTTGATTTCGTAAAAATATTATAACTTTTAAAAAAAGAGCTCTCACACCACACGCACATGCTTTCACGAGGTTCTCGTCATTGGGGATGGTGACATCGACTATCATTACCCGGCGTTGGGGCCGGTCTATTAGCACGATATCAGGCTTATTGGCTGCAATAAACCTGTCCGTGATGATAGAGCGGTCCCAGTAGAGCAAGGCACGACCATTCTCAAGAACTGGCGCTGGTGTGTATTTATAATACGGCACCTCAGTCTCAACAAGGGCGTATCGGAGAGCAAGTTGCTGGTGAATGATCCTGGCTACTTGGTTATGCCTGTGCAAATACTCACTGTTAGCAAGATGCGAACAACCAGAGACTACATGTCGGAGGGACTCCCCAGGGCGGTGGCATGCTCGATAGATGTCGACGGTTCCGTCCTTCATTATGTATTTTCTGTAGTTGTTCGTCTTGATAACCTCGTCTGCAATTGCACAGGCAAACCCCTCGGTTTCTCTGGTTCACTGACGCCAGCTGGTCCACATCAGGCCCAGTAAGGGAACGATAGAACCGGCCGTGCAGCTCCTTGCTCTTCCATACGTCCTTCCGGTCATCAGTGCTTAGCACCGATGGTTTGCGCCAGTTCTCCTTCGCCATGGAGAGAGGTGTGAGGCCTTTATCAACTGCTACTACCTCTCGATGCACACCATTCTCGCTGTTACGGAAATACTCCCTGAGACTATACACCTCGCGGTTATGGAGGTTCTTGGCGTTTAGAAAGCCACGACCCCCCAGTTTCCGTGGGATGTATAGTCTCATAACAGACGATCGTGGATGAAGCATGCGATGAGATGTTAGCAGTTGACGAACCTTTCTGTCCAGAGCTTCTAACTCAGTTTGAGTCCATTTCAGTATGCCAAAGGAGTATATCAGTAGAGGCATCACCCATCCGTTGAAGGCACGCGTTTTATTGCCTCCCGACAAAAGGCTGTTAAGAACTTTTGTCAGACGCCAATAAAAGCGCTCCTTCAGAGACTTCTTGATATCAACTTCCGATACACCCAATGACTGTGACATACCAAGATATTTGTAGGTCTCGATCTCGGAGAGGGATTTGAGCGTAATTGTCTCTGAAAGTTGTAAATTTTCAGAATTTACAACTTTCCCTCGCTGTACATGCATGACCGCACATTTATCCACACCTAACTCCATCTTGATAGCACTGCTAAAAACCTCTGTTGTTTTTAACAGTTCTACTAGATCTTGGCGATTATGTGCAAATAACTTAAGGTCATCCATATAAAGTAGGTGAGATATGATCTCACCACCTCTACGGAACCGATAGCCTAATCCTGACTCCTTCAATAACGTGCTGAGAGGGTTCAGGGCCAGGCAAAACCACAAAGGGCTCAAACTGTCGCCCTGGAAGATGCCCCGCTCAATCCTAATCAAGTCCTGCGGGTCAGAGGGGCCCGATGCATCGCCTGGTTGACAAAGAATTGTGGCCCACTGCCTCATGCACGTGCTTAGAAAAGATTTTAGACCTGCATTTATTTTATACAGATCTAAAATCCTCTCCAGCCATGAATGAGGCACCGAGTCATAAGCCTTTTTGTAGTCAATCCAAGCAGTGCAGAGGGCCCCTCTCCTCCGCCGGACTTGTTGGCTAATGGTCATGTCAATGAGGAGGAGCTCCTTAGTACCACGGGACCCAACCCTACACCCATTTTGAGTGTCAGCCAGAATTTTGTTCACAACTAAGTGTGAATAACTTTTTTCCTCAAAATGGATGTAAGGAGCTTATAGATGGTTGGTAAGCACATGATGGGTCTATAGTTTTTTGCTTCCATGGTACTACCAGACTTATGGAGCAGGAAGGTCATACCGGTGGTCAGAAGATTGGGGAGAGAACCCACCTCCAGGGCTTCTTGGAACTGTGCTGCCAAGCGGGTGTGAGAACCTCGAAACCATTTTATCCAAAAGTTGTGCAATCCGTCTGGTCCAGGACTTTTCCAGTTCTGTGCCATACGTATTGCACAACTAACGTCATTTGGAACTATGGAGATTGGTTCCTTCGGCTCGATTGGTTCGCACTCCCATTATTATTATTATTATTATTGTTTTATTCTTGACACAGAATGGATTTTGTTAAACATGCCTACTTAAACCATTGACATATATTTAGTCAATGACTAAAACATTTGCTACACTTGTTAAGTCCACGTGAAAAGATGGTCGCAGCCAAAAGTGAACTGTCGTTACAGCATTCACGTGGGGGTAATCATGTACTCCAAAAAGTAGCACCCCAATTCCAATGACAGTTATGTCTCTCCACATAGATTCTATACTCTTTTTTCCCAATCAAACTATTGAAAACAAGAGAGTTCACAGTTTGACATCTTCAAAGATTAATTAGTGACCTAATTAAGTAGCTAAGTTATCTGGCACAAATTATGTATAGCTGCTATTGTCTTAGCTTTCACACGCGGCATAAATCATGTTGAGAGTTCATCACGTCTTATGAAGCGTGGCGTGAGTGATATGGTACCATAATCCTCTCGGCAAGATCCAATGTGGAAAGAAAATTATATTATTTGATAGAACGCAATTTTATAATAAACTGCCTGGTCGAATAATAAATAGTGCTTAGTTATATTAAAAAAGAGATATGTAGATCATATTACAGAGATTAGTTAACCAACACTTTTAAAACTCAATACTTTGAAATCAGAACGCGAAAAAGAGAAATAGTTGTAAGAATTAATTATCTATTGTTTTAATGTAAGCGAACTGTATTTGTTCTTATTGAAATAAATATTGCTACGCCGAAGATTGTCATATCCTTAGAGAATATAAGTAATTGAAAATCAAAAGACTTTAGCGAGCAGTTATTGACGTCAAAAACAAAAAGCGAGTATTTTTTAACTAAACGAGAACATAATATCGAATTTATAACTAATAAGTCTTTTTAGGTAGGTACTTACATACATAACATAAGTACATCCAAAATATAATGAAAATTAGAGAAATAGAAGAAAAAATATCACACTACATCAGTAATAATCTATATCTATACAAATAAATAAAATTGACGTGTCTGTTTGTAATATCAAAATAATAAGTTTTTACTAAATGGGTATGAATGTATATCGGGTACCAATAACAAAAACACAATTTTAAAAAAATTGTTTGTCTGCTGTCTGTCTGTTTGTTCCCGCTAATCTCCGGAACGGCTGGACCAATTTTGACGGGACTTTCACTAATAGGTAGCTAATTATATAAGGTATAACATAGGCTACCTTTTATCAAGATCTTTAAAAAAATTGCCTACAAAAATTTAAATGCTGCCAAAAGTTACTATTCCACGCGGACCAGCTAGTCGTGTATAAAGTCAGTCGGTTCTCTCTTTAAACTTATACTTCCGTTAAGAAAAGCGATATAATATTCTTTCTACAAAAGAGTTTAAAAAGAGAATTCAATTTAAAAGTGGAACTGTCTTTTTTTTTAAGCTAGAAACATAAAGCTTTGTTTTTAGGAGCATTCGATAGACTGTCTGATCTAGCTGTCGAAGATTCTATCGAACTGCGAAATTCCCGGATTACAATACCGTTCAGTGCAAATGTTTGAGTGGCGAACTCGAATGTATGTCGGGTCATGGACGTGTATATATTTATTCTATTCAAAAATTAATGATTACATTATGTCTATCTATTATCTAATAGCTAAGACAAATTTTAATTAAACATGCCGACATTTAGTACGATCGATAATTAGTGAGAATTTATTTACTATATCTCTGGTGCAATACGACTCGGTAATCGGTACTTATGGTCAAACTCCATACGGATTTAGTTGCAAAAGCAATGCTATTATTACATAACGCTCTCTGAGCATCGGAAGGCGTCTACCACCGGCTCCACATTGATTGGACCGCGGTAGAGTGCGATTGTCGATCTTAACTCCTATGGAATAAATACTTCCTTTGGCACCGTAAATAGCTTACAATACGCGCCTTGACCGATTTCTTGATGTTTTCAAACGGCTGAGTTCAAGCGAACTATAGCGTTTGTCGAGTTTTGTATAGGATTCTTCTAACTGCCGCGTACAGTTTGAGTTTGCCTTTACTTACACCGGCCCTAATATTTTTCGTAGACATAACTCGAGTTTGGTGAAATCGCGATTGAACTAAATAATTTCTATATTTTAGAAAAGGAAACGCTTAATATTATCTTTTAAAGCCTATATGGCTTTCCTTTTTTTTCATTCGACAGGGAAGCACTTGACCTTCATCTCACCTGATGGTAAGTGACGATAAGGCCGAAGGTGGAAGCGAGCTTCACCTGAACTTCCCAACAACTGAGAAACTGGCTATCTTACCTCTAAATGTCGGTACACAACAATGCTATAAACTTAGGTAAGACGGTGGTAGCTAGCCAGGCGGGCTCAGAAGCCTTATCATCAACTAAACCGAGCAGAAAAATTTCTGCCTCCATGAGGAATCGAACCTCGGACCTCCCGATTAACAACCGGTGTTCTCAATCACGGAGTCGGTTTCATCCAGCTCTTTAAGCTAATCCAGTCATTTGAAACAGCCCAATGTGACACAAAAGGTTGGCATTTGGCATAGTTAGTAAAAATATTTCATGTCATACGTTTGACAAACCTCACGCTGTGTTAAGTACCGTTTATCGGAAACATACTTATGATTTCATCGACCACCCATCCATAACAAACCGAGACAAGCGCCGCTTCACTTTTGTTAGGTATTATAACACGGATTTATTATTTAGGTTCGCCACGGTACGTGACGAAGCATATGAAATTTATCTTTATCGCTAATAATCAGGTATTGGTTTGTTTTCTGCCTCCTTCTCTTCGTTTGTCGTTTTGGAGGTTTTCCACAAAAAAATACCTTCGTGATTATTCAAAAAACATTGTTTTCTCGAGTTATTTTCTTGAGACGACTAGTCTATACTACTTGTAATATTATAAAGAGGAAAGATTTGATTGTTTGTATTAAATAGGCTTTGAAACTACTGGACCGATTTTGATGAAAGTTGGTATAGGGATAGTTCGATACCAGGGGAAGGAGATAGGGTAATTTTCCTACGTAAAAAAATCCCAAGGGAAAACAAAAATAACGCAGGCGAAGTCTCAAGCGGAAAGCTAGTGTTTAATACGTCAGTATGTCGGAATACCTGTTCTCGAGTTCGTTTTCATTTTAATAGCTCGAAAGTGAAATGACGTGTGAAGTGTGCGCTTGCGCAGCCGAGGTCGCATAGTCGATACGATTTTTATTATTAATTTAATCACAATATTAGCCAAAATTAGAAGAGGTCTTTCACTCTTAAATTGCACGAGTGACCTTGGCGTCACTATCATATAACATGTTAATTTATGTAAAGGAAAAAGTTACTGCAAGCTATTTATATGTATTTCTTTTATTTGTTGTTAGTTTTATTTGTTGTTAGCTTATTAAAGAGTAGCGAGCTTTTGGGCTGTTTTAAAATATCAAATAAATTAATTCTTTCAAAATCTTAAAATGTTAATAACTGTATAGGCAGAATCCATTTCTTGAAAATGGATAGAATTTCCTTGAGTACTCGTATTAAAGAATCATTGTTAACAGCGGACGCAATCAGTTCATAATTACGTGCTGAAGGAAATTTCATAACGAAGTATGATTCAAGGTTTGAATAATTAATGCCAAGCATAGACTAGACGTTTTATGTTTCGCATGAATTAATTCAGTACTGGACAAAATTGAAGAGACAGACTTCTCTACTATAATACTATTTCTTTGAAAACTTTAAACTGAATCCTCTACGCGTGTAATGCAATTTATGTCGGAGAAGTAGTAAGCTTGCATTGATGTGCTCTGATTTGAAGTCAAGTCAGGCATTAATTCATCTCATTTCTCTTTTCGGTCCACTTCTTCGAGTCGTTTTTGCTAATTACATTCTATCCCTTGACATCCCGCCTCGCTCGACTCAATTTCTGTCAATTTCTGACGTACTCGTTGCCTTCTCAAGCCGTTCGGCGATGGAACTCCCTCCCTACCCCCCTACCACCAAAATACGATATCGCGGTGAACTGTCAAAATACAATATGTTTTTATTGTATTTTGACAATTTACCGCGATAAACCACTTTATCGTGTCGTGTTTTGGTGATCTGGCTACTGGTAGACATCTAGCCTACACGCTCTCTTTCAGATCCATAGTTCGTAGTCACTTGCTATCTATAAATTCTTAACCGCTATATTGTTATTTAATTCCCTTCCCTATCACACAAGCACTATTGATTCCCATTTCTGCACCCTTCCCGTTGATTAATTGTCCCTTTCCCATTTCCCTGTCTTAAGGTTGCCTAGAAGAGATTACTTTTTAGCAATAAGGCCGCCTATTTGTGCATATCTAGACACGGGGCAGCGTGTCAAGCCAAGTTCAAAGAAATAGGAACTGGCAACGTAGCAGCCGTGTGTAATATTACACGAACCATTTCGCGCCACTTTTGACCCTGTCACTACTCGAAACCTATTTAACCCCTATAGGTACATGAAGTTTGGAACATTTATTAAAGCCTCTTAGTTTATCTAGAATCTAATGTTTCATATATGCTCAAACAGTTATTGATATATTAACGTTTAAAAACCGGCTTTTTTATGAATGACTCACTGACTTATAGATCAAAAACCTAACCCGCATCCAGATGACCTAGAAACTAATATTTGGCATCAAGTTAGACTATTATGCGTATATAAAGGATAAAATCTGAAAACTGAAAATTATTGAGAATTAATGTCAATAAACTGCGGGAGCGCGATTGATTGATTGTCTGATGAATACTAATCATTTCTGTACAAAAAACAATGATATCCCATCTAGCCAATTTAAATCCTGAACTTGAATTACATCCCAGGTGTAATAAATGCATTGTGTAAATAATTGTCTGTAAACTTATTAGTCGGAACTTGGCACCCAAAAAGATATCAGATCTTTTGTCGGCGAAGTCAACAATAACGCATATTCTATATATTGAACTTGGCTTTCATTTCACATTAATGTTTTTGATGGGATCTTCTTTCCACATTTATTTCACTTTGTAACGCAATATTTGTGTAATATATATTTAATAAATATTATTATTATTAAATCAGTAAGCAGTTTCACTACACTGTTGTTCTTACGTGCGGCTGAAGATTTGCGAATCTTAGAAGAACCACTTATATCAGGCGGCTGTAGCTAGATGGATAAATTGCTTGTTTGACATTTTTTTATAAAAATCTCCGGGATAAGCTCCGAAACTACTTAATCGAATTTGATGAAATTTGGCTCACCGTATGTTAATTTGTGTCCAACTTAAGTATAAGACAGTTTTAATTCTTATTATTGACCTCAATGGGTATTATTGTGAAATAAATGTTCATGTTCATTAAATGTATAGTGATAGGACAATGGTTTGTAAGTTCCATAAGATTCGAACAGATGGTGGATTTAGTTAATTTATCGACACAAGCACTTAGTTATCTAGGCTGGATAACCATCCAGTAGATGGCGTTGTGTTCTAATTTCGATTTGTTCCTGATTCGTCATATTCCTGATTGGTCATATTCATTATTCGAAACTTTCCTTATTAGTCATATTCCTAACTCGTCATATTCCTGATTCCTAATATTCCTCACTCGTCATTGTATAGTCAAATGAAATCGGGAACAAGTGCGAAGTAGTTATACTTTGTACAACGGTTACTAGACAATAATTTACATAAGGCAGAGTTCTATGTAAATAAATTTTTATGACTTAGCACATAAACAAAATTATTTGTCAAACTCGTTTTTTTTTTTTTATTTATGACCCGGCAAATGACCTCCTCCCGCCTGATGTTAAGCGGTGAAAGCGGCCCAAATGAGTTGACAGGTAGAGTAGGGACGACATCCACTATCCTACCTGCCCGCCCCTTGCCGGCCCAAAAGATGCTTTTTCACGCCTCTTTTGAAGGAACCCATGTTGTAGGATGGAGGAAACACGTGTGCAGGTAGAGAATTCCAAGTGTGGGATGAACGACAGAAGAAGGAATCTTGGAATTTCTTGGTACGGTGTGAAAAGGAGGACACAGTGTACGGATGACTCCGAAGGCCCTTACGCGTGTTTCTGTTAAGGAATGGAGAAGGAGGGATAAGGTTAAAGAGCTCCTCAGAGCATTCCCCATGGAACATTCGATAAAAGGCGCTAAGAGAGGCGATGTCACGACGAAGTTGTAGAGGCTCGAGGGTGTTAGTTACCTCTACATCGCCAATAATGCGAATAGCGCGACGCTGCAATCTGTCCAGAGCATCGAGCAGGTACTGAGCGGAGCCGTCCCAAAGGTGTGAGCAATATTCCACGCAAGACCTAACCTGAGTTTTATATAACAAGCATAGTTGGTCCGGCGCAAAATACCTACGCACCTTGTTCAGGACACCGAGTTTCCGTGAGGCAGTAGTTATGACGGATTCGATGTAGTCTCTGGGGTTCAGATCGCAGCGAATGTTCATTCCGAGCAAGGTGATGTTGCTCTGTGTGTGAAGGGTTGTGCCCTGAAGAGAAGGAAGGCGGAGGAAAGGTGACCTTTTCGCCGAAAACGCGCACACCTGTGTTTTCTTAGCATTGAACTCAACAAGATTGTTGGAGCCCCATTCGGAGACGAGGTCCAGCGTCCTGTTGAGCTCAATGATAAGATTCTGCCTCTCCCTACCAATATCACCACGAGCAGCCCCTGAGCTTCCGTGATATCCCCCATGCACTGTACTGTCGTCTGCATAGCAATGTATAGCTCCCAAGGAAAGCATGTCATTGATATGCAGAAGAAACAATGTTGGGGATAGAACGGAGCCTTGCGGAACACCAGCGTTCACTGCCACGAACCGCGAAGCGCAGCCTTCAACGACAACGCGAATTCTACGCTCGTGGAGGAAGCTGGCAATCCACGTACAGAACTGCGCGGGTAATCTGTATGCCGGAAGCTTGGAAAGAAGAGCGTTGTGCCAGACTCTATCAAAAGCTTTGGCGATGTCGAGACTAATAGCCACCGATTCGCCGCGCTTATCGATAGATTCACCCCATTTGTGCAAAAGGAACGCTAGAAGGTCACCTGTTGACCGTTTAGGACGAAATCCATACTGTCGGTCATTAAGTAACGAGTGACCTTCCAGGTAACGGATCAGCTGGGTATTTAGGATCCTCTCCATGATTTTGCACAAAATGGAAGTGACGACTATAGGACGATAGTTAGCCGGATCAGAACGATCTCCCTTTTTGGGAACCGGCTGGACATTGGCCTCTTTCCAAGATTTCGGCACACAACCAGCAGAGAACGACAGACGGTATAGGCGCGTCAGGACCGGAGTCAACTCCGCTGCACACTTCTTAAGAACAATCGCAGGAATGCCGTCTGGTCCACTTGCTTTTCGAGTATCGAAATATAGTCTATTCCACTGGGGTGTTATTATAACATTTTGTCGACATTTATTTAATTTTCAGCAAAGCACATGGTATAACTACTGAGCTACAGAAATGCGTTGCCGGGTCAGCAGGGCTGTTATGGATGATCTTATGGCATGGCATAAGTAATTTTGACATAAAGAAGTCATGAAATGCTTTATTTGATATGACCGATCTCCAATGATATCATCACTATGGCATAATTTCAATGATGCCATTATGATAATAATGAACGAATGATGAAAAATCTGACTGAAAATCTTATTTCTCGTTTTGCACTACGATCTTATAATGATAATCATTTGAAAACCATAAGATCGGTAATAGGCCTGCTGGTCAGTTTCTTATATAAAAAACAAGCTAAAACAGAAACTGAGCTTCACTTACGAGTAAAGTATCATTAGCTTATCATAATCAAGGTTTGTTGACGTAAAAAAATAATTGACCAATTCTCGCCGCCACCGACACATTTTACTACAAGGCGAACGTCACACCTTGCTTTTCGTATTTGGAAATTAGTGAGATGTGGATTTTTATTGTTTGACTGTATGAAACGAGAAACCTGTTTGCGTTGCGTCAATGAGTATGGCGCAGACGTGACAAATCTACGAGTAACTGCATGCGCGTGCGCATATAGATCATGCCTGCAACTGCAATATTAAATTAATCGATTAATTTATAAAAAAAATCTAAAAAAACAAATCTTATTGTGCGACTTAAAATCAATCGTGATCGCTTTCAACTAAAACTTCATTTGATAGTTCATTTAAAATTATCTCATATTTAAAAGAATTATGTATTTTATAGAACTAGTATATTTACATAATATTGTGTCATCATCATCATTATCACAGCTCATATACGTCCCCACCGAGGGGCTCGAGCCTACCCTACGAGTATGTTGGGGTGATTAGGCCTTAGTCAACCACGCTGACCCAGTGCGGATTGGTCGACTTCACATACACCATTGAATTTCTTCGCAGATGTATGCAGGTTTCCTCACGATGTTTCCTTCGCCGTAGGAGCGTCAGACAAATGTACATATGAAATTCGAAAACGAAAAACACATTGGTACATGGCGGTCTCGAACCCGGACCGCAAGTGGACCGAAGTTGGAAGGCGAGTGCCGAGTCCACAGCGCCACCGACGCTCGACCGAATATTATGTAAAGTTTATGTATTTTATTGTCATTGTTTTTATGGATTGAAAATTTTAAAATCTTTCTTATTATTATCACACATTAAAGTTGAATATTATTATTATTGTCATAGGTTGTCTGGTAGAGATTGCCGCTCAGTATTTTGTTAACTATTTACATATTATTCTTCGTAACCGGCAATATGTTAAAAAATACAAAATACAATAATTCTTTCATCTATGGTACGTGTATAACAAGATTTTAAGATTTTATTAGGCATTTTTCCTGTCATACTAATTTGTACTTAATATCGCATCTGCCGCATAATCTATGCCGGTTATCGGTGTTTTTATACTGCATCATTATATGAATGGAAATGACCGCTCTCAGCCGTGACCTACATTTATCAACTTTTTTATCCTTTTGCAATATACGGAACATGAGTTTGCTTTAAGCAAAGCTTAACTTTTTGTTTTTTTTAACTGACAGTTACTACTGACCTAATTTCAAGTTTTGATTAGGCGAGTGATAAGATGCTTTCTATGTCGGTGATGGTAAAAATTCGTGGTTGGCCTAGCCGAGATGAAATTGATGAAGGAAGGCACATTACGGCATGACACGTCCGATATACCAGACTGAATGAAGACGGACATATGTATGTCATAGAAAACCACAGACTGTACCCAAATAACGTTATACAAGATAACGCGCCTACGCGTTTTTTAAAAATGGCCGCTTTTTTACTGCAACGTTACAGGCAGTCAAAGGCAACTGCACGACTGCCGGTTAAGCAAAAATGTATGAATTACGAGTATGTTAAATGAAAAGCATTTGTGAGTACTTGTCGAGTCCCCGGCAAAGGGGACTTTTTTTTCTCGGGGGGAAACGAGTAACCGCACCTTACCCGCCGTGGGCTAGACGGCGGGCGTGTGTGGGGCTCTCCTGGCAGAGTGCCAGGACTACCCATTAAAACCCCCCGGTGTTCTCCCTGCTCTTATGGGCGCGCTAGGAAAGGTCCACACTGCGACTCCACTGCCCACAATTCCGACATAGGGGACTGGGGTGGAAATAGTGAGTGCTGTATAGTCCTCTGGGGACTGGGCTAGGGATTCTAGTGGAAAGAGTCGTACTAGAATCGTTTGAGTGGATAGATCTATCTTACCTGTTCCTGCCTCCAAGCAACGGCTTACTTGCATTGCAGTGTTCCGATTGGAGGAATAAGATAGGCAGTGAAGTTACTGGGTACTGTGACTGAACATTTTGTCCGCCCTCCCTTTGGCCACTTTGAGCAATAATTCGGATTATGATTATTCCTATATATACATTTAATATATGCCTGAATAGCTCAAAAAATCTGAAATATCTGTATTGAGTTCTTGACTGATCTTTTTTTTGTAGAAACGTGTTTAATTTATCATAATTAATAAAAAACGAATGGCGGCGCTAGTAGTAGGTACTGTGCCCTCTTAATGAAAATTTAATAGTGAATCAATTATTTTCGATCACCTGGGTTTAACCTGGACGTCCGGGGCTCGATTTCGTAGGTTATCACAGTTTTGTTGCTTAGTTTGGTTAGTATAGCTTCTGACATTTCCTGGCTAGCAACCGCAATCCTTACTTTGTTAGGCAAATAAATATTTTTATCTCTCTAAACAATATATCCGTGTTATATTTTTTTATTTATCCAAAAGAATTGATCAAACTTTATTATCTTATATGAATACTACATAATGGTAACGAATGTTATCAGTCACGTTATATACACTTACGTGCAATGAAATCGACCTACCTCATAGGTTTCAATTCGGAAATACCCGTATATAAAAATTAGTTATGATAAAAAAAATGCAAATATACAAATTGAAAGTTTATTTCATAAGCTTTATTTTAACATACTCTAAAAATGGATAAAAGAAGTGTTGCTGACAATAGACTTATTTCTTCGCAAAACCCTGTTTCTCATTTTTACGTTATACGCAATCTCTGTGACTGTGCCGTGTTAAAAGTTAATTGACACAATGATTATTCAAAAATTTATTATTCCTACAGATTTATTGACCCTTTGTTTAAATTAAACTGATTTTACCAAAAAAATTGCTAGTCTAATGTAAGCTTAGGTCCTTGTTTAACAAACAGGGTTAAAAGATATAATTTATCGATGGTAGATTTAGATTTGTCAAGCTCTAAACCAAAGCAATTTCATTGCACATAAGTGTAGGTACCAATATTAAATACATATGAACTCGAAGAATAATCACAAATATTTATGTAAAAAGCAGGTTTCGATTAATTATAAATTTTATTCCAATATTTATTTGATAAACGTTATAAAGTATGAATAGTTAAATATTTTCTTGAATTAAAATAAAACTTAATTTTGTAATCAATTTATAACATAAATACGTGCTTGTGTAGACGTATGAATATATAATTAGCCTTATCTTTTATTAGAAAATAAACTATTTTATTGAATCAATGTCTATATTGAATCAAAATTAATGACTTTGACTTTCGAGTCAAAGATTGGAACGTCTACGTCTGTGTGTACACACGTATGAATAATTAAATTACGTTAACATCATTAATGTAGGGGTGCATTCATTGATTATTCTTCTAGTAATAAGTCTTACCCCTTTGGGTACAACAACACGCCAATTTTTTATTTTTGTTTCTTTTAAAATATTGCATGTATATAAAGGTTCCGTATCTTGCTCTCCGCTAATTAATATAAGTACTTTACCTAGTTTTTCACTATAATTAGCGACCTAAATAATAGAACTAAGGCCAAAACTTGTGTTCTTGCTAGAAGTTAAGTCACCAAAGGGGCAATAGAAAAACGCGCTATAGACAAACGTTTTAACCAAAACCATATCGTTACAGTTTCCATAATTTGACATCTGACAGCTGTCAAGGTGCTGTCAAAATGTTTGGGAACGGAAACGTTTTTGATTCGGTTAAAACGTAAATAATGCGATTGCCCCTCGGGGGGCTACCATGATCGTTTATAGCAAGGTATTAACCTTGAAATAAAACAATATTGAAACAGAGACCGCTTTGCTGCGTATAGCGCCATCTCGCTCTCCAGTGCGGTTTCAACATTGTTTTGAGCGATCATGGTAAGGAGGCTGAGCACAAGGCGCGAATAGTCGATGAAAAAGCTTGTATGTCACCTAAATAGTTTTTCTGTTTTAATCCAAGAATAATCCAGCCGCATATATCTTTGTCCATTAATTTTAGATATTTGTTTGTCCACAGACTTTCAACCGAATGTAGAGGCACGACTGTAACTTTGAAATGGGTCACAAACAGTACCTGGCCGTGAGCCAGACTGCCCGGAATAAGCTCTTCGGGCTGCCCCACGGGCTCCCGGGGGACAAGAGGACGGTCCCGCTTAACATGCTGATATCGCAACAGGGCAAAATCAACCATGGTAAGTTTTAGTTCATTACAATAATATATTGGTCCTAGATAAGCAGCCTGTAGAACACCTCTGACGCATTCTTCTGGGTAGTCTATTAGGTCCTTTATACTTTATTATAAGTGTAAACTAAAGTTGTTATAACTATGCATCCAGAGTTATTGTCGCGCATTTAATGAGTGAAAATTTAATCATAGTAAAATGTTTCAATTCATGAACCCACACCACATGATCTCCTTGAGGCGAAGCGACATGATTCACTGACACTGTCCACTAAACTATAGTGTCTAGAATCCTGGTCGAAGCAGATATTTATCTGAATTATTTTTTTTTAAAGAAATATAATGTCGATGAAATTCGGTATATAGGTTGTTATCTAATAATCTGGATTAAAACTCAAATTCTGTTTTTGATCCTGGCCTCCGGAAATCGAATACGATTTATCTAAAAATCTTCATCGAGAACTCTACAAAATTGTCTCTACCAAAACTCGAAATTTATTACATCGATAAAACTCTACATTAAAAATTTCGAGTAACTCAAAACTTTCGCATACATTCAACTTTCTAGTTAAACACGAGCGTCGAGGTCGTTGAACTCGCTTACAAATCAAAAAATGCAAGTCTTCATTCCGCTAACAGAATGTACCAAAGTCCAACACAATATGCACAAAATATCATGCATGCGTTCGGGCTTATTGTAATTTTTGCGCATTACAACATTAATCGCGGCGCGCGAAGAAATAGCGAATGGTGCAAGTCATGAGATGATGCGAGTTTTCAATAAATAATTTCTAATACTAGTTATATTTTTTATGAATAAACAAAATAACAGTAAACGAAATGTCTACATATGCGAAATTCTCAATCAATAAAATCGCTTGCGTCTATGCGAAAACAAAACTGTGAGATTTGAAGGCGCTCCTATAATTCTTTATTGTTTAGCAGGCAACGTTTTATCTAACCAGTGCATGCACCAGTGCGTGCAATAAGCGCAAAGTTATAAAGCGTAAAAAATGTTTTAACTATAGTGTTTTAATACGGATAACAACACCACCATAACCTTATTTGGCTACGGTCTTCAATGAGTTGGAGTTTCCAAGGCCTCTTGGAAAATGGTGTGTTTTTCACTTTAATCGGGTATACTAGACCTAATACTTTTTGAAATCTTTACTTTTGTATCTTAACATATCTGTTAATCAGTATTCGAATAGAATCCGATAGGGACGCACGTGTCATTAGTCACCGTGTTCCTTTTCTATTTCTTCGCGTGTGCTATATTTTGTGCTTGTGAGCGATTTAGGTAGTGACTTGTTACTGAGTGAACAATGAAACCAGTTTCCCTCACTGTATTGTAAAACGCACTGTTTATAAGTGAAGCGTTTTGTTTCTGACTACAGGAACAAAATGGCATCCCAACCGATTGTCAACACCCAAAGTTATGCAGGAGTGACCCAGACCACATGTTTCCCGAAAAAAGACCAAGCAATTATCGTAGATGCTATCGATAATGCACAAATTAAAGACTATGCCCAGGCCTTGTCTAAAATCATAGAACCCACACAGATCAGATTCTTATCTAGAATATCAAACAACAGAGTTTGCATATTTCTCTCTTCGAAAGTCATCGTTGATAAACTAATAGACAACGAAAAGGGGGTCACACTTGGAGAAAAGTACTTACTAATACGGCCTCTAATCAGTAGAAATAAACGAGTAATTTTGTCAAATGTTTGTCCCATAATCCCACACAGTATAATCGAACAAAAACTTCGAGAAATCGACATAAAACCTACGTCAACCATCTCTTTTCTTCGAGCAGGCCTAAATGAATCAGGTTTTAGTCACATAATGAGCTTCAGACGCCAAGTCTATGTATTACCTGAAGACTACTCGACTGCCTGAGAGATTACAAGTAGATTATGACGATACAACATTTTGGGTGTACGTTTCTTCAGACACTTTAACTTGTTTTATTTGTAAAAAGGAGGGGCATGTAGCCCACAAGTGCCCAGACCTTATGCATAAAGTACAACGAATTTCAGAGCCAAGCAAAGACCTCACACCGAATTTTGTTACACTGTCCTCTTTTAAAAAACCCCACCCTCCAACTAAATCGACAAGCGAACAACAAAAACACGAAACGGCATCAAACAATGAGCGGGAGGTAGATGAAAAAATAGAGGAAGATTACGGCAGCGACTTATCCCAATCCAGTTCCGAGGCAATATATGAACTTATAGGCAAGAAAAAACTCAGGAAATCACCAAAAGTTGTACCTGATCAATCCAGCTGGAACGCCATAGACGAGTTCATCAAACAGGCACATAAATCGTACACGTTGACCGGACACCAAATGAAAGATTTCATAGAAAGAACTCATGGTGTGAAGAACATAAAAGAAATAACCCTATCATTTACTACTCAAATAGACCAATTAATTGAAATGATTAAAGATCTGATTCCATTTATTTTATGTCGTAGCTTAAAAAATAGATTAACCCGAATTGTTGCTAAGCTGAAAACACTCCACTAAATAAATGTATACCTATTTTTGTATGTACCTATACCGACGGTAAGAACGCGTATCATAATGCAGCGCAAAGGTGGGGTTTTTCTATTTATCCTATTCTTATATTTGTTTTATTTTTAATTAGCATATTTCATATTAATTGTTGTTAAATATGAGTGGTAATTCAACTATACAATATAATCTTAGGGTGGCACAATGGAATTACAGAAGCCTTCTTTACAAATTGACAGAATTAGAGGCCTTTTTAGTACGGGAGGGTATTCACATATGTGTATGCTCAGAGACTTGGTTAGCAGATGATAAGACTGTGAACATATCCGGTTTTAAGTGTTTTATGAAGGATAGGATGGACGGCTACGGTGGTCTCGCTATCTTTGTACACCATTCTGTGCCTTGTAAGATTTCAGGTATCCATTTTGATAGTGATAGGATTGAATACTTATGTATTGAATTACTAAATAGTTGTGTCTTAAAATATGTGGTTGGTGTATATTCTTCTCCGAATGTTAACGTTAGTTACCAAGATTACGAATCCTTGTTTAGCCTTTTCACATGTAAAACTATAATATGTGGCGATTGGAATGCTCATGGCCCATGGTCAAGTAAACTCGATACTAGGGGACGCCAACTGACGGAATGTAGTTCGGAAAATAATTTTATATACCTAAACAATGGTGATTTTACGCGTTGTGCTAAGGTGAATGACAGAGTAATTTGTAGTTCACCAGATGTCACTTTCTGTAGTTCCGATATTGCGTTGACCTTTGATTGGTCGGTTACCAATGAATCTTTAGGAAGTGACCATCGAATTATACTGGTGAAAACTCTAGACACGTGTTTTTTTGCGTCTGAAAAGAAGAGGATTATTTCTAAAGCTGACTGGGTTCAATACAAAGAAAATGTAGAGAGGTCGTGCCAGAATTTAATACTAGATGATGATTTGCAACATTCCTACGATCAATTATTGAATATTATTCAAGTGTCAGCTGATAAATATATACCATATGTGAATTTCGGTAAACACCCTGGAAACAAGTTTCGCCCTAAGCCGTGGTGGAACCCTGAACTTTCAAAAGCCGTTGCTGAAAGAAGGTTAGCCCTTAAAATGTTTAGAAGATATCGTTGTCTAGAAAATTTTGATTATTTAACTAACAAAATAAAAAATGCTCGTAAACTGATTAAAAAAGCGAAGAGAGATTCATGGCAAAATTTTTGTAATGAAATCAATCCCAACATGTCTAGCAGCGAAGTTTGGAAGAAACTGAGATGGTTAAAGGGCCACCGCGGCAGAACGGAATATATGCAACCCGACAGCGCTGTCGCTTTCTTGAAGAATCTCACACCTGATGGCATTGATCCTCCTCCCATTGAGCCAGACATTACACATAACAATAACAAACAATATTTTCAACTATCAAAGCTTTTATTGATACTAAAACGAAAAGACACTTTACGTATTCTATGATTTACAATCTCCCAGATAACGCAAAAGAATTTCTATTACAAATATACAACAAAATTTATTCTACCGGTGTAATCCCTGAACAATGGCGCCAAATAAAACTTATAGCAATCCCAAAACTAAATAGCAATAACATTAAGTACAGACCAATATCGTTAATAAATTGTTTTTGTAAATTATTTCACATAATGATAGCTAGGAGAATCGAGTACCATTTTGAGCACAATGGTCATTTTCAGGATTGCACTATGGGTTTTCGCCGTGGGTACTCCTGTCTCGACAACTTGTCATCGTTTGTCACAGATGTGGAAACTGCTTTCACTAATAAACAATATGTTCTATGTGCTTTCGCGGACATAACTAATGCCTATAACAATGTTGATTTAGTCGCCCTAATAGGGACCCTTACTACGTTCAACACAGACCCACTTCTTAGTCGTTACATAGGTAATTTTCTGAGACAACGGTATTTAATCTATAGACTGCGGGATGGTTCGACTTTATCTCGGCTATGTAGACAGGGCCTGGCCCAGGGTGACCCTATGTCTCCTATCCTATTTAATATTGTCACCATTAATTTATGCTGATCCCTAAAATATATGGTAAACATATCTCAGTATGCAGATGATTTTACTTTTTATTCAATAGATAAAAATGTAGATGTTTGTATTGATGCAATCCAGGCATGCTTAAAGAAGTTCAAGTATGAATTAATGAGTAACGGCTTAGAAATGTCACTTACTAAAACAAAAATATGCGTTCTTACCAGGAGGTATAGAGTACCAAATATTAACATTAACATTGAAAATAATGCATTGGAATGTGTCAGTTGCTTTAAGTTACTAGGTTTATGGATAGATAGTCGTCTCAATTGGAACAAACAAATAAATGAAGTGACCCAGGCTACTATGAATTATCTCAACATACTTACCTACGTTAGCTGTTCGAAGTGGGGTATTCATCCGTTGCAACTGAGGCGGCTATACATAGCATTAGTTAGATCTAGAATTGATTATGGTAGTTTTGTATATGGCAACGCCAGCCCTGGGGCACTGAGAAAACTAGATTTAGTCCAGAACCGATGCCTGCGCCTTTGTGGCGGGTTCATCCGGTCCACCCCTAAATATGTAATGGAAGCTGAGCTTTGATACCAATTATGGGTATTGAACTGTTAGCAATAAGTGAAGCCTTGAGTTATTGTGAAAGTAATAGTTACAATAAGATTGTTATTTTAACAGACTCTAAAAGCAGTTTATTTCATTTAGTTAAATGTGCTAGGGGTGAAGTAGGTAGACCAGAAGCTTATCTGGCTATTAAAAATATATATAACATGATACGTAGCGGGGTTCAAGTATGCATCCAGTGGATCCCCTCCCATGTGGGAATTGGTGGAAACGAGGTGGCTGACTCACTGGCGTCAGCAGCCCACTCGGACGGTATACCTCTCTCAATTATACCTCATTATACTGATTACATTCCAAATGTTCGTAGAGACGTCTATCAATTGTGGAAAACGTATTTTGATGAAAACTCAAAAATTAAGGGTATATGGTACCGCACGTTGGTGAGTGAGCCTCCTCGTGTCCCGTGGTTCTCCAATGTTAAGCTCAGTAGGAGGGAGCTGGTGTTATCTTTTAGGATGCGATCGTACCACTTCCCGCTTAACAGATTCTACAACTTAATGAAGAAGGTAGATAGTCCAAATTGTGATACATGTTAACGTGAGGAGGACCTTCTCCACCTCATTATGGAATGTAAAATCAATGAACAAATAAGACAATCGTTTCTGAATGAGTCTCTGTTTTTAAGACAAGACTTACTGTTCCTATTTCATGAAATATTATCTTCTAATTTTAGTCATAAATTTAGTAGTAGATTTTTTAATTATGTCATTCAATCTCTTACGCTTAGAACAGAATCCTTAGTTAATCACTCACTTGCTTAAGCTGGTCCTTTGTACTTTGTTAATTATATAGGTTAATTAGGATGTAAGAAAAATGTAATTTTCTGTTTATTTTTTGAAAAGCCGTCTTAACCCTATATGGGTGTATGGCTAAAAAAAAGAATAAAAAAAATATCTGTTAATATCATTCTTTGATCGATATTCGTTTGTTTGTCTACCCACACATGCGTGATGGATTCAAAAACTTCTGAACCGATAATGATGAAACTTTATACAGTCTTATCATCCATCAGATCGAGACGGTTTGAGAGTAGCTTTTTCTGAAATATATGCACATCAGTATATCGCTGCGCCCCTTAGTTTTACCTATATAAGATGCCAATCTCGTAAAAATTTCGGGATAAAGCTATGTGTTAAATGCGAGCTATAGCTATCTACATCCCGAGTTTCGTCCAACTCCGTACAATGGTTGTTACATAAAAGAGTAACGAACGATTTGCGTAGCATCCTCTTGTCACTTACACCACACATTAATGCACGCTAACTAGTTGCGAAACTTCCTATTAAAACCCGAATTGATGTCATAATGAATTTCGCGAGCGGATTTTCTATTATGCGTTTTGATTCTATACAATTTGGCTTAATAGACGTCATCCTAGCCAATACATGTATCAAAAGCGTGTAGGAATATATATGTAGATGATGCAAATTTATACCAGCATTCGATTGCTAAATCTACTGGGTTATATGAAATAAGTGCAATGGTCATTAACGAAACATTTTCAGATAAAAAAATAATAGTAAATTTTTTTTTTTAAACAAGCCTTTAATATTGGCATTGTCACGCGATATGTCAGCGTTGGTGGCGCTGTAGCCTCGGCACTGGACTGTGCCCCGAGTGGAATCGGGAGGCCCGCGATCGATCCTGCCATATACCAATGTGGTTTCCGTTTCACGAATTTCATATATGTACATTTATCTGACGGTGAAGGAAAACATCGTAAGGAAACCTGCACAGGTGTATGCAGGTTTCCAACACACAGGTGTAATTCAAAGATGTATTCCACAGGTGTAATTCAAAGATGTATGTGAAGTCAACCAATCCGCACTGGGCCAGCGTGGTTTGACTAAGGCCTAAGCGCCCTAACATAACTAGTTAGGGTAGGCTCGTGCCCCTCGGTGGGGACGTATATGAGCTGTGATGATGATAATGTCAAAATGCCAGGAAAGTAAATAAAAGCTTGTAACAAGAAAAATTATAAAAAAAACCTTTTTTAAATACATGCTTTTATATCATCATACTATTGCATTGTCACGCGATTTACATATGCATGCAAAATTTCAGCTCAATCAGAGACCGGGGAGTGAGTCAAAGGACAATGTCGAAAATCGCCCCATGACCAACAAAGATTTGATTTACGTCATAATTATATGCATATTTTATAACACTCATAACAAATATATGTATTTAACGGACAAATCAAAAATATATAAAAGTACTTTCAGAAACAAAACCAAACGAAGTAAAATATACGAATGATTATTGTTATCTTTGATCGACTGAATAGAATTGAGTCGATTTTATGTAGGACGGATATTTATTTATTTGTATAAATTATATATTTCATAACTTCTTTCACAATTTACAACGTAAATTAAATTAAAACATACGTCAATTGACTACTCACGCGCTGTTGCTTGTTAGATCGTTGATGGTCCGTTGTGTTTTTGACTTGCTTTATAATTTCGAGATTTCTTGTTCTTTACTACATGGCTATAATAACGTTCTTTGATTGATTGCAATAATTATTATTTTAATTATTGTATAGGTATGGACTATGTGTATTGCTCTAACGAAATGAAGTGTTACTTTGACTAACCTCAAATCTGATTCATTTTTTGATATCTAATTCGATTTCGAAGCTTGTCCGTAGTAGATGTGGTAGTAATTGATGTGGACGTAAAGTATTTACTAATGTCTAATTATACGAAAAGCATTTTTTCACTGCTGTTGGTATTGGGGCGAACAATGTATGGACGCAGAGCAATGTCCTTTAACTTGCAAGATTTCATTACAGACACCGCGACAGGTGAAAGTAAATAAAAGCTTGTAAAAAGAAACAAATTTTCAAATTGCTGTTTTGGGTACTACCTACTTCGTTTCTATAACGGGTGTAAAATGGGTGTAGGTTAATTTTAATGGTCTGAATGAGTAGACGCGGGCTTCGTTATGAGTCTTTTCACAGCCTGTATATTGCTTTCATTATTTTTTCAGGATTATCTTTTTGTCTATTAAATACTCTGAACTCAAATCTTGTTTGTAAATGTGATTAATGTAAATAAATCGGAAAAGCCAATGTAAAGCTAGTTATAATTTAAAATTTTTTACTTTAATGTTAAAAACTTCTTTGAAATAATGATTGAATAAGACATGTTCCTAGTTGAAATTGCTCCATTACAAATTTATTTTCACTTATTTTTCTCGAGTGGGGAATTAATATAGGTGATTTGACATTTTGAAGCTTTTAATTATTCTCATACATTGCCGTTCGATACAGGATGTATAGCGTGAACGAAATGAACGCGAATATTACAATGTTACATTGTTCTAGGCATCCAGTAAAATCAACGTTGCAACGCTTGTCTCTCATTAACGAGCTAAGTGCAAATGAGAGCGCATGAAGGGACCTTGTAAGAAAATATTCACGCTAAGGTGAAATATTAAAATGAAAATGAAAGTACATCAATGAACACAAAATTCAACGAGCGATTTGGTTGCAATCTTTAGGCGTGCTCGGGTCACTTTCCGATGAGGTTGAAATAATGCAGTGCGGATGATCGATGACCATGAGTTAAATTTGGCACCGACTTCAAAATAAAAAACGAGATGTTCGAATTGTACCTTTGACATTTTTGTGTTTTTGAAGTCGGTTTTTCGTTATTTTTCGTAAAATATTTTTTATTTTAATCTTTTTAGTGAATTTAATAGCAGTTTACCGAAGTAACTTGAAAGAATACAACAGAGGGTCAATACGTGCCCATTGTATTTAAAAAACTGACCTCGACTCCTAAAAATCAAGAAGCCTTCCATTACCAGCCCGGCTCATGACTACCAGACCATGACTACAAAACACGTTGGATGTGCCTAAAAAATTGAAGGGTTTCCCTCGATTTCCCTGAGATCCCGTCGTCATATCCTAACGTTGGTGACAATGAGACCAATGGGGAAGTATACCCCTTTAACCAAAAAAAAAATTTCCAAATTAGTTGATAAAAAACAAACATAAAAAAGAGCACAATCAAATTGATAAACTCCTCTTTTATGTCAAATTAGCGTTTCATATGGCAAAGTTAAACGAAAAAAAATATTATGAAATTATACAGGACGTCCCACGGCATTGCCACTTTATAAGAGGGAAAGTATCTTCAATACCGTAGATTTAAAATTTTACTGAAGAAGACATCAATTGTGGTTTTCGACATAGTTTAGAGATGTATATTAGAATTAGTTGTTCCTTATGGTGGCTCTAGCGTACGGTATCAATAAAAATGCGGGATGTTTTTTTTTAGAATTAGTGGGTTCAATCCCAATTCAGCAGGCGATTCTTATCATCAGGTAAATGAAACGAATTAAATAAATAAAACTTCGGCTTATCCCACTGTGCGTTAAGTACTGTTTGATTTTTGTCATCCTCAAGTTTTAAAGGTCATGTTTATTAGAGAGATTTGTTTCCTGTTATTATCAATGCAATGTTATTATCAATATATTTTATCGATGGAAATCATAAAAATTCAGAATGATTCCCTTTTCAGACAGGCGATTATTTAAAAATCTGTGAAATGATTTCTAATATTTTTTTGTTGTTCGAAATATTAAAATGAAGTGTTCTTTCAGTAAAATTGCTATCTACAGTATTTGAGATACTTTCACTCCATGTGGATCGCCGTGGGACACGACGCGAAATATGTACGAGTATCTATGCACTTTCGACATTTTTATTGATGCCGTTGTTGAAAATATTGTGGGTGCGCGATCAATAAAATTTTTGAAACTGGTTTGGAATGCCTCATCGGAATTGAATTTTTCCCCTTGCAAGAAATCGTCCAAATAGCGATAAAAGTGGAAATTGGAGCAAGTCCGGAGAGGATAATGGGTGTTGGAGGCATTCCAATCGCAGCCCCTCTAATTTAGTGACTAGTTCTAGTTTAGTTTCTGTCGTCAAATATGAGATCAATTATAGCTTTGTCCTAAAGCACCAAGAGTGTAGAGCGATTGACCAGGGCGCATTTATGGAGTGTCAATAACGCTTCAATGGCATTGCTTATTGAGACAGATATATTAGAATAAAACCGGCCAAGTGCGAGTCGGACTCGCGCACCGAGGCCTATTACCGATCTCATGGTTTTGCAAATGATATCATATGATATCATACTGCAAAACGAAAAATGCGATTTCCGGTCAGATTTTTGATCATATATTCATTGTTTAATGATGACATCATTGAAATTATGCCATAGTGATGATATCATTGGAGATCGGTAATATGAAATGCAGCATTTCATGACTTCTTTTTCTCAAATTTATACCATGTCATACGATGAAAGATCCATAATTGGCCTGCAGATCAGCCGGAATCGTCTGGCCAGGTTTTAGCTGTAGTGTATGCACACCAGGACTGGACCACCAAACACCAGTACTTTTTCTGAGTGAACTTTCACTTGGGACAGAATTCGGCCGGTTCTACTGGATTTAACAACTCTGATGGGCGTTTCCGATTGTCGTACAGGATTCTATTTTACTAGCTTTTATTTAACTTGCAATGTTTTTTCGGGCGGAATCTTGCAACTCAACTTTCATTTCATTTATTTATTTCATCTTAGCATTATTCTATCCTTACAATTAAACACCAATACGATAGAAAATTATTACTCAATATTTATAATATAGAATTAATAATGGTAGATATCGTTGTAAATACGTTCAATGAAACAGATATAATCTTCTAATCTATACATTTTGAAGCAGCATTATCTTCAACCAAGTGAGCTGAAATCTTAAAATTAAAATATATTAAAGTTTAAAACATTTTTTAATTATAGAAGAAAGGTGACGTGGCGTGACGACAAGCTTTTATATTATCATAAAAAATATGTCAAAAGTTTATTTTCCTCTTTTTAGTTAGAGCATAAAAGCTTGTTTTTCGAAGTGCTTATTACTTTATTTTATTTCATCACAAGTAACGATACGATTGAATGGACTGGATGGACTCATTTCGTTCCATGGATAAAAAAAACACTGTCGGATAGTGAATTGTATAGTGAAAAGTGAATTTAAATTGTAGTTTAAATGCGTTTTCTAACCTAAAACATGAATTACAAATACGAAAGAACTTTCAAAATGTATACTTTTACGTTATGGAGTAAAACGTATCGCAAAAGCGTGGTGCAACATCTTTTTACTATATACGTTTACTTTATACGTTACTTTTTAGGAATTCGTAAAATGAATTATTGGAGCAACCATGTTTGTTTGTGTGCTTCACTTAATTCAAGCAATACCCATTTCTTGATCTTTTCCACTTTTCCAATTGGTTTCATGTAAATTAAAATTGTTTTATCACTTACGCCGAAGCCTGTCGCTAGATCTGATGTGGTTTACAATGGATCCGCTTCCACGATCACCTTTAATTCCTCACTATGAACTAGAATCTCCGCCCATCCACAGGATTTCTTCTATAGGTTAACATTTTCAGAACGAAAACGTTGGAACCAGAAACGTACCCTGCTTTCTTTTACAGTCGTTTTCCCTTACACATTTCTTATCAAATTCAAATTCAAAAATCTTTATTCAACTTAGGCCTTTACAGGCACTTATTGACGTCAAAACAAAGCAAAACATTCTAATTTAAAGGAAACATAAATTTAACCTTGTATGTGCATACATCCTGAATATACCTACTCAAGATGTCTGCAAATACAAGTAGTAATGAAAAAAAAAAAAGTTGAATCTACACCTGTTCGGAAATTGGGAGAGCCTTCTCGAGAAGAACAGGCAAGAAACTCGAAAGGTCAAATTTTTTATCTCCTCTTTTTAATAGTCATTTACAATTTTGGTTTTGTTACATAGTCATTGAAACTTTAAAAAAAAATATACAATCGGTATGCTTACATACACTTAAAATGTCAAAAAATAAGTTATAGACGTATACATTAATCATAATACAATAAATAATGTTGTTACCAAACATTTGATAACTTAGTCTAATTCAAAATCAGTGTCAGTTCTTTTCTGCCAACAACATTTGTTAACATCAATAGCTATACACAACAACACGATTATTGACATTATAACGAATAATAACTTCATATTAACACCAGGCATTGGCATCATTTAAATAATCGTCGACTTTATAATATCCTTTACTCATTAGAGTCTTTTTTACATGCGCTTTAAACTTATGAAAAGGCAAGTCAGTTACACTATGTGGAACTTTGTTGTAAAACGTTATACATTTCCCCATAAATGAGCCTCTAGTTTTTTGGAGTCTGTACGTTGGAACGACAAGTTTATTTTTATTTCTTGTGTTTAACTGGTGAACGTGGAAATTGGTTTCAAATGTATTATAATTCTTATAGACATAAATCAAATTTTCATAAATGTATTGTCCTGCTAAGGTCAATATATTAATTTCTCTAAATAAATCTCTTAGAGAATCCCTTGTTCGTAAATTATAAATAGCGCGAACTGCTCTTTTTTGAAGTACGAAAATACTTTCTATACTAGCAGCCGATCCCCACAGTAGTAGTCCATACGACATAACACTGTGAAAATAACTAAAGTAAATCAATCTTGCCGTTTCAACATTAGTAAGTTGTCTTATTTTTTTAACTGCATATGCCGCAGAACTAAGTCTGTTTGCCAAGGACTCAATATGTGGGTCCCACTGCAAACGTGAATCTAATGTAATGCCCAAAAATTTGGTACAATCAATGAATTCAATAATTTGATTATTCATTTCCACAATAGTATCCACTTTCCTTACATTTGGCAATGAAAATTTTATACATTTAGTTTTATTTGAATTTAATGATAAGTTATTAATTGTGAACCAATGCAATACATTAGAAAGAGTACTATTTACAACGTCAGTATTTTCATTACCTCTGTCAACCTTAAATATTAAAGAAGTATCATCTGCAAATAGTACTGTATCGCACAGATTGTTAGTGAAATGTGGGAGATCATTAATGTAAATTAAAAAAAGCAAAGGTCCCAATATCGATCCCTGAGGTACACCCATAGTTATAGATGCACCAACAGACTCAGTTTTGCTAATAACAACTTTCTGGACCCTATTGGACAAATAAGACTCCATAAGGCTAATTGCTTTTTCGGTGACACCATAATGTTTGAGTTTATTTAAAAGAGTCTGGTGACTAACGCAGTCGAAAGCCTTCGACAGGTCACAAAATATACCAATCACATCTTGTTTACACTCCCAAGCGGCAAAAATGTGTTTGAGAAGTGCAACTCCAGCATCTGTCGTGGAACGACCTTTGGTAAAACCAAATTGGTTCATATGAAAAATGTTATTACATGTAAAATGATCTATTAACTGCTGAGATACAATTTTTTCGAATATTTTACTAAGTGCTGGTAGAATCGAAATTGGTCTGTAATTTGAAGGATCGTTTTTATTCCCAGATTTAAAAAATGGTATTAACTTGCTATTCTTTATGAGGTCGGGGAAGACACCTTCATCAATACATTTATTGAATATCAACGCGAGTTGCGGGGCAAGTTCTATTATAACCGATTTGATTATGTGGGTCGAAATACCCCAAAGATCTTAAATTTTTTTCGTACTAATCATACGAAATGTTTTTAGCACAGTGTCAGCGTCAATGTGACAAAATTTGAAAACCTTGTTGCACCTCTCTACACTCTGCCCTAGGAGAGCTACAGCTTCATCAGAACACGAGTTGAGACTACTTGTAGTTTCTATGGGTATGCGAGAGAAGAAGTCTTCGAATGCATTGGCAACTGCCTTGTCTGATTTGATTGTTTCATTATTGATTTCTAATGAGAAAGAATTTGCAGTACTTTTAAGTTTACCTGTTTCCTGATTAATGATATTCCACGTGGTTTTTACTTTATTTTTAGATAAACTAATTTTGTTACTTATGTACATAGCTTTTGCGGACATGCACACTTTCTTAAATGTTTGAGAATAATTCCTAACATAATTTATGAAAGAGGGGTCACTAGAGGTTACTTTTAAAGCGTAAAGGTTAAACAGTTTCCTTCGACTTTTGTATATACCCGGAGTAGGCCAGTCACTGAATTTCTTACTCCCGTTTTTGACTTTAATGACCTTTTCCTTGAATATATCATTACATTCATTTTTAACTACATGGAATAAATTATTATAGAGATTATTGGCGTTCGTCCCCTCGATCGACAAATTTGCAGTTTGATTAACAAGATTTTTTTTAAATTTCTCTATCCCGCGTTTGGTTATAGGTCTACAGGTAATCTCACCTATAGAACAAACATGATGGTGGTTGCAACTTATCTTGTACATTACAGTTACAAAAGATGTTGTCTAAGCAAGTAGCAGACGTAGCTGTAATTCGGGTTGGTTCTTGAAAAACATAATTCAAGTTAAATGACTTAAATAAATTAATAAATCTACTAGATAATTGTGATTCCTCTAAAATATTTATATTAAAATCACCGCATACAATGTTTTTTTTAGTTTTGCTAGATACTATTCTTAATACATCTTCCATACTGGATTCAAACTCTGAGTAATTTCCAGAGGGGGGTCTGTATACACATATTATAATAAAATTATCAAGTTCCACACATGACAGCTCAATGATTCGTTCAATGGAAAGAGAAACTATGTCTTTTCGTTCTTTAAACTGTAAGTCATTATGTAAAATGATTAGGGATCCACCTCTAATAGCTGTTTTTCTAGTGAATGAACTCACAATTCTATAATTATTTAAACTTATTAACAACTCATAATTTTTTAGCCAATGCTCAGTAATACAAAGTATATCTATGTTTTCTATCCTTCGAGCTGTTCATATTGTGTTAAATAAGGCGATGTTTCAAATTTTCCATTTTGTGAACAGAATGATGTCAAATATAATTAAATAGTGCAAAAACAAGTGAATACTATTTTGAAACAGAAATACTTTGAATTTGAAATTATTTTGGGATTCGGGACCAAACACCAGATATTTGAGATCAAAGTGGCCCGTTGGACAAAACGCTAATTTATGACTTTATGTGATTGATCTTACTAGGCATCTTAAATATTTTTATTTACTATGTTACCACATAGGATAAAAAAAAAGCAATGCGGGTCACCTGTTGGTACGCGGCCACCCCTTAATCTACTATGATAATTTACGGACGCTTGCAACGTTCCAGGGATCTTTCAAATATCTGCTTTAAATTCCATACTGTGTATTGTTTATGGAAAATCTCCGAGCTCGTTCCAACAAGCTGAGCGTGCAATCAGTCAAAAAAGTGATTTAACACCCTAAGGTTGAAATTCAATGTGGCATTCGCACAAGCAATGCCCGTCTAGTGACCCTGACCTGCGTGCACGGTTGGCCCCGTGTATGCCGCTGTAAGTCCCTCCGTCTGGGGATTGCTCTTGTGTTCTCGGGCAATCCCCCCTTGGCGATGTACGGACGCGTGGGTAGGGGAGTCGCAGTGTGGACCTTATACCTAGCGCGCCCATAAAGGCAGGAAGATCACCGGGGGTTTTAATGGGTAGGCCTGTCACTCTGCCGGAAGAGCCCCACACACGCTCGCTGTCTAGCCAACGGCGGGTACGGTGCGGTCACGCATTTCCCCCTGAAAAAAAAGTTGAAATTCAGTGTCATGTCATAAAACAACGCATGCAGTTGACTTTCCTATGCAACAAAATCAGCTATCAAGGTAACCATGACGATTTATTGTTTATACGCTAAATTTTGTCAAAACTGATACAACACGTTTTTGGCAGACCGTACTCGCAAGAAATGTAGAGAATATTTGCAAAAATCGGACAAAAGCAGTTCGCGAAGCGTAAAGCCAGCAGCGCATATGATCGCAGTATCGCAGCGATAATATCGTATACACTGACGAGCAAAAATTCACTTGCAAAATCTTCGATATTTCCTAAGCTATGAAACAAATGGGCCTCTAAATTAATTATGTGAAATAGTAATTATAATAAAAAAGCACTTAATGCTCAAGAAGGAAAACGGTTTATATATTTTGTCTTTCAAATCTATTCCTTATATGTATACTCTACGAAAAATCGAAGTAATTCCAAGTGACCCGGAATTTTTGCTCGTCAGTGTATCATCGCTGGGGTCGCAAAATGGAACGCGACGCGACACCTGGTAGATTAGTACATTACGATATAAGTGCAGTATGGTGGTCCTAAGTTCCTAACTCACGAGGCGGAATTTCAGCCTAAGCCGAAGTCGTGGGCGTAATAGAGCCGAGTGTATATAACCAATATAAGCACGTATATATCATTCAACGTTTTTCAACACACTTGTAAGGAAAAATAGTTCATAAACTGATTTTTTGGATAAAATAACACAAATCATTGTTAATGTGTAGACAAAACTAAAAAATGATATGAAGATAATCGTTTGAAATATCAATGTAGTTCGTTGATGTCTTTTAAATTACCCCTAGCTTTTAAATATAACACTATTACGCAAATAGTGCGGTTATAGATCTATAACCACACTATTTAAATTTAAGTGTAACAAAATTTTAATTTTGAATAGTTCAGGGGTCAATATCTTGCTAGGAAATTATTTTATTTTATGTTTACGTATCCTCAGACTTAGAATAATTGATGATAAAAAAAAGTTAATTTTCGCGTTTATTATAGATTTTATCCACAACAATATCCTATCGATTAGTATAATAAAATAGCGAATGTTTAGTTTTTTTTTTAGCTGGTTGGATTCCCGGGTGAGGCGAGCGAATGTTTTGTTTCTTTTTAAAAATAAAAGAATGTTTCCTCTATGTAAAGTGAGCTATCTTAAGGATATAATGTAGTTTCCCTTCAGGGCGCATAGATTTTTCCGCACCCTGTACAAATAAAAGTTTGTATTCTTTGAGCAAAATTTGCTCACTTCAATATTTCATACATTTGCCCTCGAGGAGGCGTTACTTCGACTCGTCCTATAACCTGGACCCGGGTAAGGTAGCCCGTTAAGCCAGTAGCCACTTACCTACCATAACGCCGCGATCATAGAGCCGCGGAGACGCAGCATCTTGCCGCAACACGTTGCGCAACCGCCACGTAACCGTTGGCACCAGTGACCAACTGGCCGCAGCCATTTCTTCACAGAACTGGTTTCCACTCGGAAACACCTTACGAGCTTACACCTGTGCACTTGACACACTTGTGGTCGCTGTGATATGAAGGGCTTGTTATAAATTTATTTCTTTTTACGCTCAAACCGAGTCTTTAAAAACTTGTGCATGGTCAAAATCTGAATATTTATTTAACTATTCCGGTTAAAGTCGCGTAGGTTTCGATCCCATGCAAACTTAGGGCTAAAAAGTTTGTTATTCCTGAATTTTGTTATATTTTTAATAGTGAAAGAATTTTTGAATTCGATTTAATTGTCAGCCTTCATTTAGTCGCGTCGCAAGTCGCGCCGCTCACTCGTCACTGCGTTGTAAGGGATGAATTTCTGAGGCAACTACCACATACTATCTATCTGGGTAAATCAGAAGCCTGTTTGCCAGCCCCTATTTTTACTTTACAACATCAAAAATGACGATTTTTGTCTTCAGTTATCTGTCATCCACATTTTCCCGAACGTAATTCCAAAAAAATGCAAGAAACTATTTTAAACTCTGAATATCAATTTTTATACATCTCAGTCAACATGCTTATTCGGCCCATTCTAATGTATTAGGTGGGGAGTACCTAAAATTCTCCAGCCTATTGTACATTCTGCCAAAAAAGTATCTGGAATTAATGATTTCTTTATGGTTCCACATTCAAAAATTGTTTTTTTTTTGTTTTTAGATTGGCACAACTGTTTTCCATTTTGGCGCGGAGTCTGAGTTGCATCTGTTATTTAGATTAAATACATTGCTGTTGTTATAAAATCATATATAGAGTGTATTACGAGTTTTATAATAGACAAAACATCGAACAAAGAGTTTGTCTTGAAATTTGTATAGCCGGAATATCGTGTTCGGAGTCACTGAAAATGTTGCAGAAAGCTTACAGCCAATCGACTTTATCAAAACCACGTGCTTATGAGTGGTATAAAACGTTGAATGATGTGATGGAAGATTTGCCTCGCTTTGGTAGGCCATCGACCTCTTTAACTGAAGTTATCATCTTAAATGATCGTAAACTGAAGGAAATAGTGACTGAAAATCCACATTCAGATTTGAGAAAGATAGCCGCTGAACTTTCTATGTCTCACGAGTCGCTCCGTACCATTTTCAATAATCGTTTGTGCATGAAACATGTTGCCGCTCGGCTAGTTCTAAAAGACCTGAATTTTCTTCAAAAACTCAAAGAATCGCTGAGGACATGCAACGAGTCAATGCCGACCCAACAATCCTGAAATCCATTGTTACTGGTGACGAGAGATTACCGAGTCTTACATGCAAACTAGTCAACAAGTTTCGGAATGGCGCCTTCAAACTAAACCGAAACCAAAAAAACCACGCCTAAGTCGATCCAAAGGTAAAGGTCATGTTGACTGTTTTCTTTGACTATCGCGGTGTTGTGCACTCGAAATTCTTGCCAGAAAGTCAAACGGTAAAAATAGAATATAATTAATATTCTAATATAATTACTTGTGGAAAGAAAATTCTTGGATATTGCACCACGATAATGTGCTTTCGCAACAAGGCCATCATTGTGAACTAATTTTTGACCAAATCTCAACAAATACCATCGAGCGACCACCTTATTCACCAGATATAGCTCCAGCGGACTTCTTTCTTTATCCTAAACTCAAATTACCACATCGTCACACCCGTTTTTTTTTTCGGTAAAAGTCAACGGAGAATTCGCGGCAAGAACTGCAGGCCTATTCTCTAGCTTCGGTTGCCAAATAGAACTGTCATCTTTGAAACAAAATTAACATCCATTACTGCTATCATGAACACTGCCGTAACACATAAGATCATTAAACTAGTAATGGATATAAAGTTTCTTTCAAAAAGACAGTTCTAGTTACCAACCGTAATTATCGAATAGGCCTGCTGAAGTTAATTCCAGAAAAAGCGTTTAAAAAATGTTTTGATGATTGGATTATTAGTTGGCGTAAGTGTTTCGTTTCCGAAGGAGCATACTACGAAGGCGATTTATTTTATTTGTTTATTGCTTCTAAGTTTGCAACTAGCAAACTGCCTACCTGATGGTAAGTGGTAACAGTCACCTAATGTGGCTCCTGTTATCCTGTGAGATTCGCTTTCAAACTGCAACCCCCACAAGAACCACAGTGTATGTTGCCAACTTGTGACATCAATAAAGTCACGGTACCCAGTAATTTCAATGCCATTTCTTACCCTTCAACCCGAAACACAGCAATGCAAGCACTGCTGCTTTGCGGCAGAAATAGGTAAGATGGAGGTACCGAGGAGGAGATTAAATAAATTTGGATGAATAACTAACATTTTGTGTGTTATTGATATTTTCCCGGTACTTTCTTGACAGAGTAGTATTACCAACACAGATGATTTCAAAAACGTATTTTTTTCGTTTCCTCGTAGTCCTACTAAATTCTCCTACTAGTGGGACCACGAGGAAGCCTAGTTCCTCGTGGTCCTACTGCAGATAATAATGTCCTACTAGTGGGTCCACGAGGATGCATAGTAACTCGTAGTCCTACTGCGAAGTTGAATTATTAAATGATAAATTCTGTCAACCTTAATGTCAGTACATTCATGCGAAGTAGGTACACTCAAAAAGATGACTAAAAAAATATTACTGGCGAAGTATTGGCAATAGCCCAAGGTGTTTGTTCCTTGGTTCCGCGTTCATTTCCCGATGCCAAACAATGGCAGCACTCAATTATAATTAACACAATGGACCGCTGTTTGTCTCTGCATATTGTGTACACTAATGAAGATAAAGCCCGTCTGGTGAAAATTATCTATAAGCTTGAAACTATCCGCACAGAAATGTTACTAACAGTAGTACTCCCCGCAGTGCACTTTGCTGATCAAGGGACGTAGCTCTGGCAGCCTAGGCAAAGTAATTGAAAAAAACCGGCCAGGTGAGAGTCGGACTCGCGCACCGAGGGTTCCGTACAAACCTGTAGGTACCTACCTACAGGTTTGTACGGAACCCTCGGCGCGTGCGTTGGTATATACATGGTATATAAGTAAAAGTTCGCCGTTTCAGAGTTTTTGCGAGACAAACACACAGCGTTTCATTTTTATATATAAGAAGATATTATAATATGTATTTGTATGTATAGTATAGTGTATGTATTATTGAAGTGAGAACTTCTTTAGCGGCGTTGTACACTTTTTTTGTAATGGGTAAAAATGATAAACTCGCGTCAGGATCACGTGACACTGATTGAAAATGCGTAAGACCAATTAAAATTGAAATGGCCGCAGGAACTGTCGAGGTGCGGTGAGGGGTCCACGTAAGCCGGCCGAGTACAATAGCGGCTGGCAAAAGTACTGGAAGTCACACGTCACTTGAGACAGTTTTAATCAATTTGTTTACTTTGTTAGGAAAAATCTAAATTGTGCTTTTATTTGATTTTGTTGTAAATATTAATTAGGTAAGTTAGTATAAATTAAATATTATTTATTTGTTATAAAATTACGTTTTTAAGTAGTATATTAATGTCTGTTTTGATCATATTTTTAATTTAATTGTAAATATTTTGATTCATTATTACTAATTATATAATTATGTACGCACAACGTTACAACAGGAAGTTGATTTTTCTGAGGGATAAAAGATAGTACTTTTATTCTGATAATTAAAGCAATTCGTGCAAAATTATTCCATAACCATTCCAAAATATCCAAAACGCACAACGTTAATACTTAAGTTTTCACTTCTGCCGGCACTCCCGGAGTGCAACCCGTAATTTTTTTTTATAGTTTATAATATGTTGTGTATTATTTTATATTTATAGTTTATAATATTGTTCTTTCATTTAGTAGTCATATTCCTTTTTTTACATCTACCTCATCTTTCTCAGATTCACCCAAAGGTCGACTGGCAGAAAATGCCTAGGGCACTAAGTCCGCCTTGTACACCAATGTACTTAAGAATAATAAATAAATAAATAAATGGTCTAGGCTCTCCACCAACTCGTCAGTGTATTAGTTAGAGCAGCATAACTATAACCTTCACTCGATTACGACGGCGAAAGCGTATTGTGACTTTGATGAATGAGCTTTAAGGCGCATAGTAACGTCAATCATAAAAAATAACTGCAGAAAAAACCGATTCTCTTCATAAATATTGAATAAAAAAATCTTGAAAAAAGATATGTTATTATTCAACGCATTCTTTAGAGGATGGTCTTCTTAATTTTTTGATAAATTAATCAAAACTTGGTTAAAATGTGACCCAAACATGCCTCGATTTTAAAACTGTAAACCTAATCGCTTCGTAAATATTAGGTTAAATCATATACTTTCGATTTCAATAAATAAAGTGAACAATATTCTAGAGGATGGTCTTTTTAGATTTTTCTTATTCGCCTTTATTATTTTTTTATTGAAATAATTCATCTTACGCGTAAAGGTTTGCTTAAATATTCCCCTCGCTCTCACTCACTCACTCCTATGTAATCAGTGCGGGACGATCGACGCAAGGTCATTGGGACCACTATGCGCCTTAAAACATGAATTCCCTTTAATTTTACCTGTAATTGTGAGAACACAACAATGCTATCATCATTACTGGGACATAAACTTAGATAATATAATGGAAACTAGTCAAACGCGTTCACCATCAATCAAAAGGTAATAAATAATACATAGTAGCTGTAGTTGTTAAATGTCGAACAATTTCTCAAAACACATTCCGAGTGATGGGATATGTCTCCACTATCTCCACCGAAATCTATACTTACTAATATTATAAGGCTGAAGAATTTGTTTGATTGTTTGTTTGTTTTGTTGAGCGCGCTAATCTCAGGAACTACTGATTCAAATTGAAAAATTATATTTGTGTTGGCTATCCAATTATCGAGGAAGGCTTCAGGCTATACAGGATGTAACTGAACACCCTAAAAACATTTAAGGCTATCCATCAGAAGTAGAAATTCTGTAGAAAAAATATTAGGCCTAACAAACCTCCTTTTTCCCATACAAACTAAAAACTAAATTACACTACAAACTAAATTATTTTCTTGGTATTAAGTGCCGACAGCCCTACGTAAGCGTACGAGGAATACTACGCTCACGTCATACAAATAAAATAAATTATTTTTTGGTATTAAGTGCCGTTAGCCCTACATAAACGTACGAGGAATACTACACTCACGTCTGCCACGTGTCATTTTGTGTTCAAATTTATTTTGTGTTAAGAACGATTATGGTTGTCACTTGAGAGTTTCTCCTTTAGTTTAAAATCAAATAACTCTGAAAGTATTGGGGTTCCAGGTCTCAGACAGCAAGCGCCAAATGTCCATTTAGTATCTAACTTATATGCCCCTTAAATGTTATTGGGGTGTTCAGTTACACCCGGTATAACATCACGCTACGACTAATAGGAGCTGAGCGTTAATGAAAAATGTTGCAAAAATGGGTTAAAAATATATGGCGAAACGTAGTTCGCGGGCACAGCTAGTAAGCACCAAGAAAGAAAGACAATATTACGATCGGTATTGTCTTAGTATTTGTACTCGATGGTCAAAAGGTTCGATCACGGGATAAAGTAAAGGGTATTTCTTAGATTTTTCTGATTCCAAAAGCCTAGGATAAATGCACGGGCAATGACATGCTCGCCCCCTATTAAATGAGAACAAAATTAGTTGCGGAGTGTGGGTTTTATAAAACCCGTTTTTAGGGAGAACAAAGGGATCATATTTATATGTACGAGTATATGTGTAATTACTAACTGCCCGCCCCGGCCTCTCACGGGCATCCAAAAATGACATTTTATTAGATCTTTTGGCAATACATAATTTAAAAAACTGAACAACTAAATGTCAATTTTCTCATTCACTCACTTTTTTATGAAAATTTCAAACTTTACATTTCAAACATTTTCTTTTATACATTTATACATTTATAAACCTTGTCCTGACAAACAACAAAAATAAGAATATCCAATTTGAAGTTATGCGCGTGTATACATTTCGGCGATAATTTTTTTGTACCTATAGATTTTTGTTAAAGTTTGTTTGGTATCGCGGATTGATTTTTGCGACCGTCCGCACCGTCGAGACCTTGTTTTCGCTAGACAATAGGGCATGATCTCTAGTTTAGCCCATTTTGAAAATTTTTGCGGTCAAGCCCTAAAGTCATGTGCCACCTAAAGACAAAACCCCTATTATTTATATATATATATATACAATATATGGTTTGTAGCAACTCGTTAAACGGTATTTTTGAAACTGAGTATGGATGTCCCTATACTAGCAACCTAAGACCTAAGGGCAGGGAACTGCATAATAAAATTTCGTTATTATAGCCCCAGTGTTATGAATATCACATGAGAGGGCTTGAAGAGTAGAGCACCATAAATCTAGCAACACATATAAATTCAATATGGCAGCCGCTCAAAAATGGCATAGAAAATTTCGTTTTCAACCCCCATAATATGAATATCAAGTAAAAGGACTTGAAGAGTGGAGAACTATAAACCTAGCATCATTGCTCTAAGTTCAACATGGCCGCCGCTCAAAAATGGCGAATTAAACTGGGTCACGCGGCAACGTCCGTGTTAAGGGGCTTGAAACATTTTGAAAACTAATTGCCGAAACTTTTTCCCACGTGTATTATTTTTATAGGAAAAAGTTAGTTTATAAAGTTATTAAAGTTTATATCTTGCCATATATCAATAAATATTACTAGCAACATCATAAAACTCAGTGGACAGCGAACTACCTTTTGTTTGCATCGTAAACACTTGCATCCGTTTAACATACAAGACGCTCACGTGTTGGCGTTGTCGTGACAGTTCTCTGAAGTAGACATACTCAATCTTATTTAAGTAGAACTACATAATAAATACCTATACAATACACAAAATGGCATGTGCGGACTAAATAAGGAACTATATCTAAAAAGTTCTTCGAGCGGTAACGGATTTAGTATGAGCTCAACAGGACGCTGGACCTCGTCTCCGAATGGGGCTCCAACAATCTTGTTGAGTTCAATGCTAAGAAAACACAGGTGTGCGTGTTCTCGGCGAAAAGGTCACCTTTCCTCCCCCTTCCTTCTCTTCAGGGCACAACCCTTCACACACAGAGCAACATCACCTTGCTCGGAATGAACATTCGCTGCGATCTGAACCCCAGAGACTACATCGAATCCGTCATAACTACTGCCTCACGGAAACTCGGTGTCCTGAACAAGGTGCGTAGGTATTTTGCGCCGGACCAACTATGCTTGTTGTATAAAACTCAGGTTAGGTCTTGCGTGGAATATTGCTCGCACCTTTGGGACGGCTCCGCTCAGTACCTCCTCGATGCTCTGGACAGATTGCAGCGTCGCGCTATTCGCATAATTGGCGATGTAGAGGCAACTAACACCCTCGAGCCTCTACAACTTCGTCGTGACATCGCCTCTCTTAGCGCCTTTTACCGAATGTTCCATGGGGAATGCTCTGAGGAGCTCTTTAACCTTATCCCTCCCTCTCCATTCCTTAACAAAAACACGCGTAAGGGCCTTCGGAGTCATCCGTACACTGTGTCCTCCTTTTCACACCGTACCAAGAAATTCCAAGATTCCTTCTTCTGTCGTTCATCCCACACTTGGAATTCTCTACCTGCGCACGTGTTTCCTCCATCCTACAACATGGGTTCCTTCAAAAGAGGCGTGAAAAAGCATCTTTTGGGCCGGCAAGGGGCGGGCAGGTAGGAGAGTGGATGTCGTCCCTACTCTATCTGTCAACTCATTTGGGCCTCTTTCACCGCTTAACATCAGGCGGGAGGAGGTCATTAGCCGGGCCATCCATAAAAAAAAAAAAAAAAAAACACTAGCCACCCGCCCCGGTTTCGCATAGGTAGCAGTGGTAGTAAAACATACATGCCTATATCTTTGCATCAAGTATGAAAACTGAGCGGAGCTCATCTAGCCCCACTTAAAACTTTTTTAGCAAAACCTGTTTAATATACCGTAGTAAAAAAAAATGTTACTCTTAAAAATATTTCTGAAAATATCCATGTCCCCAAAACAAATTTTAATTAAAATTTCTCGTTAACAAAATGCCAAAAACACTAATCAAAAACAACCTCCAGAAGAAAATCCGAGTTATTTAACAAAGGTTATTTAATGATTTTCAGGGAATTAACTCATTACACTTAATTTGATAATATTGATGTTTCATATTTTCAAATAAGTTACTAGTTTCTTTTGAAATTAATCAAATACAAAGGTCGTTGGCGTTACTCATCCTCTTATGAGAATTAGATATAAAAGTAACACATTAGTACGGAGTATTGTTATTAAAGTTTTCGATGACTTGGCTGCAATATATTGTTTTTTTTTTTCTACTTAAATAAAATTGTTCAGTATAGGTTTCATCTTTCACGAGTATCTTCTAATATATATAAATCCCACCAAAAACATTCTGTAAAAAACTAGCCAAGTCTCGATGGAGCTGATTGTTTATCTCTAAAAAGTAATGAAATCTAGACAAAGTCGTGCCAAGTCTAAGGTTCCTTACTGCGATTTCTTTATTATTATAGTTAATGTTGTGTGACTTGGCCGTTGACTTGTACCCACTCTAACGTATAAAGAATATTCATTCATAATTGTAAAGGCGGTATGTCGATATCTCAAATAGTTTGGTTGGGCTCTTGTGTTTTCTAATCAGGGTCACCAGGTACTCCAGATCTGCGGTTATCCTAATTTTTATAGTTTTCCCTTTTTGTGGCCATTAAACCCTAACTCTGTACCAAATTTCAGCTCTCTGAGTTTATGGGAACTACTAGTTCTATTTTGATGATCATGAGTGAGTGAGTGAGTGAGTGAGTGTCTGTCATAAATGCGAAACTTTGCTTTCGCTTTACTTCGGAACTAAATGACCTACAGACTTTAAATTTTGGATTTTAAGTATAGCTTACTGGATGACGAACATTTCTGTGAGGCCGTACTCTTAAAATCGACAACGATAATATCGGATTAGCCCCACTCTAAACGCGCTATCGTTGGCGTTATCGTTGTCGTCGTCGGATCCATCACTACATAATATAAATGCTTAGATCTTTAAAACTACGCAACGGATTTTGATACGGTTTGTTTTAATAGATAGAGTGATTCAAGAGGAAGGCTTATATGTATAATACATGCATAGTATAGTAGAGAAACCCTGAAAATTTTATAGGTTTCTAATGTGATGTCGTAAATAAACACTTTTTTTGCGCTTAGATTGCAAACGCTGGCTGAACTCTACGAAATAAATCAAAATAATTTACTACAGTATTGTACACCTTAAAAAGGTCTACAGAAAAGTCCGCGATGGTATATATCTATCTCTTAGGGATAACCCACAATAACCCTTTTTTATCGTTTACTTTTTACGAGAAATAATGGCTTATTTACGAAGCGATTTTAAGCGATACAGTATGAATCCTTATCCAATTAAGTACCTTAAATACAATGTGCATTTAATATAGATCAATTTGGCCCTTTACAGCATGTAATATAAATCAATATTTTCGAAGATATTACAGATTTAAAATGTAGGGACGTTGCGCACAATGCGGTTTCGGCGGTACCGGCCGGGGTCCGGCGGGCGGCGCGTGCCTATAAAGTACTAGCTTTCCGCTCGCGGCTTCGCCCGCATTATTGTTTTCCCGTGGGAATTAAAATTTTCCCGTAGGAAAAATAATTTTGTAGCCTATTTAAGCCCGAATAATAAATTTCATAGAAATTGGAGCAATTTTAAATATTTTTCATAGAAACTTTCAACCCCTATTTTGCAAAATAGGGGTAACTTCAATAAACCATGAAACACGTGTTCAAAGAAATATTTTTAAGAGCATGAATCTCAAGTTTTATCAAAATCGTTGCTAATTTAAATATTTTTCCATACAAACATGCAACCCCTTTTTCATCCCTTCAGGGTTATTTTTTTTAAATCCCTTCTCAGTGTGCGTCCGCATTTTGAATTAAAACCACTGTCCAAATTTCACGTTTCTACCATTAGCGGTTACGGCTGTGCGTGCGTCTATAGATGGGAACATCTCCTTTTATATAGGTATATAGATTGTTTAATGACAAAAAAGCTGTGAATGTTGTATTTATATACAACGTTTATATCAGCGTATATCAGCATTTATGTAAATGTCTGAAAGCAAAATACATACTTACCATTAAAATGGCTCCAACGCTTTTAATAAATAAAAGCTTTTTTTCTTTATAAAAGATAACATTTAAAGATACTTTCGAGAAATTACGCATTATATTTAAAAATATTAGAAAAAACTTCGGACTGTAGGTACTTGCAGATAACATAACATTTAAAGATACTTTCGAGAAATTACGCATTATATTTAAAAATATTAATAAAAACCTCGGACTCTTCATTTTCTTATTTTAAAGCATTTAAATCAATAAAATTAAAAAATCCATAATTAATTAGAAATTATTAATTTATTAAATAATTAGTGCTATTTGAGTACTTACTTATTATTACCGTAAAGCCTAAATATTATGAACAATAATTGCAAAAATTCCAATAGAGACAGAGAAATTTTAATGATAGGAGTGAAATTCAACATTGAATAAATTACGCTGCCCTTTTCGCTTTACGATAATTTCAACGATACCTCAATAGGTGTCGTTGAAATGTTCGTAAATTTTACGAATGTTCGTCTGTCAAATGTATCAACGTTGTCACTAGATAGACGAACCTTCGATTTTAAGAGTAGGGTTATGACGCTCGCTTATGTCAATCGTTCGTTCGGTCGTTCCGTCGAGCGACAGAAGCGAAACAAAACATGCGAGTTAGAGGAGCAAACGACACGATGAAGCGCCGATATATCGTAAGTTCGATTTTAAGAATACGGCCCCTGGTCTTATCCAGAGGTTCTCAAATAGGGATCGAAAATGCGGCGAAATTGTTCCAGTAAAGGATGGTACGGCAGTGTTTGCTTCGCGCTCGACTTGCCGTGCCCCCAGATCTAGTGTCACAGTGTTTTTAATCGAAATCCTCCGAAACGGCTTGACCGATTTTTAGGAGCTCGAATAATGAATTTCATAGAAATTGGAGCAGATTTTAAATATTTTCCATAAAAACTTTCAACCCCTATTTGGCACCCTAAGGGGATGAATTCCAAAAAACTATGGAACACGTGTTCAATGAATTGTTTTTAAAAGCATGAATCTCAAGTTTAAGCAAAATCGTTGCTAATTTAAACCAAAAAAACCGGCCAAGTGCGAGTCGGACTAGCCCATGAAGGGTTACATACGATTTATGACGTATTAAGAAAACTACTTACCAGATCTCGTTCAAACCAATTTTCGGTGGAAGTTTACATGGTAATGTACATCATATATTTTTTTGAGTTTTATCATTCTCTTATTTTAGAAGTTACAGGGGGGGGGACATACATTTTACCACTTTGGACGTGTCTCTCGCGCAAACTATTCGGTTTACAAAAAAATTATATTAGGAACCTCAATATGATTTTTCCACACGTATGGGTTTGATGAAAAAAAATGTTGAGTTTCAGTTCTATGTATGGGGAACCCTCAAAATTTATTGCTTGTTTCTATTTTTGTGTGAAAATCTTAATGCGGTTCACAGAATACATCTACTTACCAAGTTTCAACAGTGTAGTCCTTATAGTTTCGGAGAAAAGTGGCTGTGACATACGGACGGACAGACAGACAGACAGACAGACATGACGAATCTATAAGGGTTCCGTTTTTTGCCATTTGGCTACGGAACCCTAAAAATCCATGCAAATTTGCAACCCCTATTTCATCCCTTCAGTGTGCGTCCGCATTTTGAATTAAATGTCCAAATTTCACGTTTCTACCATTAGCGGTTACGGCTGTGCGTGCGTCTATAGATGGGAACTTCTCCTTTTATATATATAGATTATGATGATGATAATGACAAAGCATCCAATGCGATCAACGTGTAATGGTATCAGGAAATACGAGTAAGTATCTTAAGCATAGCATAGGTTTAAACAAACATTGTACCAGCAATTGCATTCAGTTAAAAAGCATATTCACCATCCTTATTGTACATACACAAACCAACAAACAAAGAAAAGTTTTCGTTTTCCGTTGTTAAAAGAATGCTAATATTATCACCGAATTTATGTACACACATTTCGTTTCGTAGTGTTTCTTGACATATATTATTTTATTGCTGCAACATACGGAAGCAATAATAAAGTTGACATCTCGGTACGAACGCAATTTTCCTCAATATTATTAAATTAATTTCAGTAAGACAATTCAAAGTTATTGCTCATTTGATCTGATGGACTCGATAACTTACCGCCATTTTATTCTTTAGTGGCCATCTTGTTTTTCTGTTATTGCTATTTGTGATTGCCTCTGTCAGGGATTTTGCTACATATGTCGTTGTAAAATCAACAACGTATCAGTAGGAATCAAATGGAATTCTTATTGTTATAATTACAAGGAGAATTTCAATTCATATGTGCTTAGACATTTAACCAAATACAATCTAATTAATCTTACTTTTCAACACACTTGCTCGTAAAGTGGATCTAATTTTACAGCTTTTAGATACAAAAGCAGGTCATAAAACACGCGTGTACTATGGCAATGCTGCACTTGCCGGCCGCGCCAGTAATGTACTATATTTTTTAAAGGTAGAGGTAATATAAAAGACATCAACGAACTACATGATTTTTTGATAATTGTGTTATTTTATCAAAAATTCAGTTTATTTGGTATTTTTCCTCACAAGTGTGTTGAAAAATGTCGTACGATATACGTACGTAGCGTTAATTGGTTATACACACTCGGCTCTATTACGCCCTTCGTAATGTACCTACTATTACGGCATAGATGGTTTAATTACTTAAGCAAAAATGTGCTTCGTTTCCAAGTAGAATACTGATTGTCTGATGGAAAGCTGAAAAGTTATCAGAGAAAACAGTGAAACACCTAACTATATAAGACCAAACTGATCAAACTCTATTAACCTTATTTAAAAATGTTTGGCTAAGCCGTTTCGTTACTCCAGAAATATTATATGAAATTTCTGATCCATAATCTGGTTCTATTGGGAGTATCTGTTTGACACAAAACAGCCAAACTTCACGTTTCGACTAAGGTTGTAATGTAGAGTGTGTGGGTAGCCACGTGTAACTAACTCTAAGGCATTATCACAGCTCATATACGTCCCCACCGAGGGGCTCGAGCCTGACCTACCTAAGTAGGGTGCTTAGGCCTTAGTCGACCACGCTGGCCTAGTGCGGATTGGCCTTCACATACACCGTAGAATTTTTCGCAGATGTATGCGGATTGTCTCACAATATTTTCATTCACCGTAGGAGCGTCGGATAAATATACATATAAAATTCGAAAAACGAAAAAACACATTTGTTCATTGCAATATCGAACCCCGGACCTCCCGATTAGAAGACCTACTCTACTTGTTTTTGGATATGTTACTTCTGAATTTAATGTAACTTTATTATAACGGAGCAAGCAAGAGTTGTTAAAATTCATTCAGTAATTTTAGAGATGGTACTGAGTTTATCAATTACAAAGACCCCTTACCCTTACCCCTTTTCTCTATATTATGATTAAGCACAGACGATGCATAATTTCATTGGATGTATTTTACAAAATTTTAAAATGTTTGTCAAAAAGTTGCATGGCTTCTTTCATGTTAATCCTACCAATATTATAAATGTGAAAGTGTGGATGTTTGTTACTCAATCACGCAAAAACAGCTGACCGGATTTGGATGAAATTTGGCATGCATGTAGCCTTTGACATGGAAAAGAACATAGGCTACCTTTTATCCCGATTCCTTAAGTAGTTCCGGAGGGAAAATTGAAAATCGTTCAAAATTGAAGTCCACGCAGACGAAGTCGCGGGAAGAAGCTAGTACGTCATAAATATCATCACTTTTATAGGTAACTACTGCATAAAACAAGACGTGGAATGTGATACTAAGATCTCAGCCCTAGGACAACCTTATTAGGTCAATGTCGAAGTGATAATCGCCGTTTGCGGTTTCAATATTATAAAAATGAGTATTCTCGTTGTGAGCAGTAGGAAAATCCGCTGCAGTATTCTGGGTAATGCGATAATTGTGGTCTTGGCGAATGGAAAACTGCGTTGCGATTAAATATTTAATTATTTGATCGTTGCGGCGAAGGGCGGTACTTCCCCGGTTTAAGTTTACACGTATATGCATACAGCATGAATATGAAGAGTAGACTTTACAATACGGATCAAAGAAAATAATTTTGTGTGACTAACGAGGCGGGTTAAGGATTTGTTTCTCCTTATATTATAGGGAAGTTGTTTTATTTTTCTTAAGCTCGCACAAATTGTGCATTTGCTAGTGCAGGGGTTAAGTTGGCATTTGATTTATAGTCATAATAGCTGTGCCTGCGAATTACGTTTCGCTTAAATAAAGCACAACACTCAAAATTTTGAAGAGGGCCTGTTCCATATTACCTAAGGGTATTAAAAATAGCCTACGACCTGTTCTCAGAGCTACGAAATAAACAAAAAACAATAAAAATCGCTCGAGCCGTTTCGGAGGAGTTCGATAACAAGCACTGACACGAGATTTTTATATATGAAAAGAAAATTTATATAATTTATAACAACATAGTATATAACATAGTCGTTTTTCTTGGAATTAAAATAAAATAAAGATGTTGATATTCAATGTTGGGCAATAAACTTCACAGTGATAATTTACAGATAATAATTTAATCCACAAGAAAGTCACCTATTTGTGAATGTTGAGAATTTTCATTGCAAAATATGCAAGCGGTCACACTTTTACAATTGTCGCAATAAAAGAGCTTACGTCGTCATTACAAACCTACACAAAAAAAAATTGTTTGTAAAAGCAAAATATCTAGTCCACACAGTCAATGTTTCTCAAATTTTCGAATAGCTCAGTTTGAGTGATTTTTGCGTGTTAAGATAACAGAGTAATGAAACAGCAAATCAAACTCTTACGAATAAATTTTGTGCAGTGAAAGTGGTGGTCATTGAGGTTTATAGAGCGTGTGGAGACTGTAGGGTCTGTAAGTAGCTTTGATAACTGCATCGGTCCATTGGCCATAAATAACAAATCGAAACCTCCCACGTTCGATCCCGGGTGAATATCTATAGTTTTATCGAACAAGTGAATTCTCATTACCAGACCCCTAACTATGATCGCTCAAAACAATACGAGTACTAATAGCGGGATGGCGCTATACGCACAATACCCAATAACCTCAACGTCTGCACACCCCGGACACTCCATACAACGTTCGCAAATCAATTACCTATTACTACTACTTAAACAAATGACGTTCGTACACGCGCAAATGTGTGCGTTGAATCTAGTAGGGCTGAGTGCGCGGCTATCAATCGAAATGACGCGGGAAGTGCGGCGACTACCTTCTCTTTCATCCGCATAGCGCTGTCTCTGTTATCGGCCGGCGCTCGCGTCTACTCGTCCGAGCGATCGCGCGCGCCCTTGTTTATGTGTCAGTGATGTCTACAACGAAGTGCCGGGTAGGACGAGGTATTTGAAATGAGTGCGGGGAGGTAAGTGGCCGTTCTGTACGTAGTACTATTATCTATTCTGTGACGTCGGTATAGTCCTATTAGCCGTTGCTTCCAAACGGCTTGGTTTTGGGAAGTATATGTCATGCTAAACTACTGAACGTTATTCAAGGGTCTTTCCAGAAATGCGTTTGCTTTATAGTGTGGAATAATTTTAATTGACTGAAAATATAATACACTAGCTGTGCCCGCGACTTCGTTCGCGTGAATGTCGAAAAATAATAATATGTCGTAAATTTTTTCCCGTTTTTGAAACATTTCTCATTAATGCTCAGGTCGTATAGTCGTAGCGTAATGTTATATAGCCTAAAGCCTTTCTCGATAAATGGACTATCCAACACAAAAAAAAATCGGTTTTCGAATCAGAACAGTTCCTGAGATTAGCGCGTTCAACCAAACAAACAAACTCTTCAGCTTTATAATATTAGTAAGTAGGCGAATCAACTTACTAAATGAAATCTATTACTGATGTTACTCTGGATAATTGATAATTTATTATTATAAATTATATATTTCACGTCGATAATCATCTCGGAAAACCCTTATTGACGCACTACGACAAACTAGAATTACCTAGCAACATTGTAAATGTTTCAATGTCGTTCGAATGCAACGGAATCATAAGTTATTATTATGCATTACCCAACAATTGTTTGCAAATCATCATATTTTATTTGTTCTATGCACTACCGCATAATTTAAATGGTGTATTTGAACAGTTATGGATTGAATGAGTCAATTCAGTTAGCTACTTAAGTTGTTAGCCAATTGCTGATTATGGTATGAGTTACAGAAATAAGTTGTAAACATTGTAGGTATGTTTGTATGTTTCGACGAACTGTATCACGTCTGGAGCGCGAATGTATCGTTCTAAAATACGCAGTGTGTAAGAGGCTTTAATCCCTTCCTCTCCCGTATTATATACCCGCTAGGTACGTCTGTAGCGCATATACATCGCAACTACCCTACGAGCATGAACTTGTCGATCGATATATGTCGATCGACAAGTTCATGCTCGTAGGGTAGTCCTTTTCACTCCTTACGAATATTTGTCAAATTTATCGATTTTTGTCGAGTATGTGGATCTTAGCTGTCAAATTTTGTTTATCGAGAGTTACCTACACTATGCGCCCAGGCACGTCGGCAGCGCATATGCATCACCACTGTATCGCTTCGATAGTCGCAGTGTGAAAAGGCCTTAATCCCTTTCTCTCCCATACTACGCGCCCCGGCACTTTTGCAGCGCATATATGCATCGCGACTGATCGCTGTAAAAAGTCGCGGTGTGTAAAGGGGCCTTAAATCACTTCCTCTCTCGTATACTCTGCGCCCAGTCAAGTCTGCAGCGCGTATTCATCACCACTGCATCGCTTCGTGAGTCGCAGTGTGAAAAAGGCTTTTATCCCTTTTTCTCCCGTACTACGCGCCCAGGCACGCAGCGTATGTGAATCGTGGCTGTATCGCTCCAAAAAGTCGCAGTGTACATTTTTTCAAGATACGGATCCAATTTGTCGCTAGTGTTGCTAAAAAAGCATACGAAAAATCACAATCTCAATGTCGGAATTAGTTCAAGAGTAAACCTACTCTTGGGCCACCGACCCATAAACCCAACGCCCGCCGGCCACCAACATTAACAGCTCCAGCATTCCCACGCTGGTTCCTGACGATGTCACTCATGCAGGAACATAGTTGGATAAGCATTTGTCACGCTATCCCGATCTTCAGCAAATTATTCATGCGATGGTTGACGTGGTCTTGATATTAAAACACGAAAATTCTTAGGTCTTTCTGTTGAAAATATACTTTGAAACCAGTTAGGTTCCAGTGCATTATTGTATAGTCGATCACAAAGTGGTTTACCACCTTAAGGTTGAAATTCAGTTTTGCATTATAAGGGTCACCTCCGTCTTACCTATTTCTGCCGCAAAGCAGCATAGCTTGCATTGTTGTGTTCCGGTTTGAAGGGTAAGATACAATATGGCAGTCAAATTACTGGGTACCGTGACTTTACATTTTATGTCACATGTTGGCAACATACACTGTGGTTCTTGTGGGGATCGCAGATTCGCTGCCAATCTCACAAGAACCACACGTTCTATTGGGTGACTGTTACCACTTTATAAGAATAGGTACAGACAACATCACACTTCTATATTGAAGTCGGTGCCAAACGATGATCTCCTAGAAAGTCTTAAAATTTGGCACCGACTTCAATATAGAAGTGTGATGTTGTCTGTACCTATTCTTATATTATTTTTAACTTTTCAGTGTTTTTGAACTCGGTTTTTATTTTTTGTAAAATATTTTTAACTTTTTAGTGAATGCAAAATTTTTTGTGAAAGAAACCCTAATTTTAAAATTATTTTTAAATTAGCGTTTCCCTCGATTTTCATGGGATCCCATGATCAGATCCTGACTTTGGTGATCTTGGTGATCCTGACCCCAGGAGTATACTCTATCGAATACAAAAAGAATTTTGAAAATCGATCCAGTATTGGCGAAGTAATCGCGTAACATACATACAAAACACGTTGGACGCACCTTAAAATTTAAGGGTTTTCCTCGATTTTCATGGGATCCCATCATGAGATCCTAACTTTGGTGACCATCGGACCACCCTTGGAGTTCACTCTATCGAATACAAAAAAAAATTGAAAATCGGTCTACAATTGGCGGCGTAATCGCGTAACATACACAAAAAAAAAACATACGCATCGAAATGAGAACCTCCTCTTTTTTTGGAGTCGGTTAAAAAACAACACAGTTAATTTCCTTTGCAATAACAAACCGTAATCTTAACGATATTTTGTCTTTGCGCAAAGTATGGACAAAACTGGTAAACCACTTACTTGGTAACGTGGTGAACTATACTAAGCTCTATAAAATAGGTTCAATGTTTTAACTAATATTTTTGTGAATAGTACTTTTATTTATGTGCGTGTGGTGTGAGAGCTCTTTTTTTTAAAGTTATAATATTTTTACGAAATCAAGAAAGAATTTAGGAAATAATTGTGAAAACAACATGGTGAAGATAAAAAAATTGTGAAATCAATAGGGAGAAAGTTCTGGTCGATTAACTGGAACACTCACTCTGCCAACCAGAGAAAATACGTAACTCCGGTCTCAAAATATATTAGATATAAATGTTCAACATTTTTATGTGGAATAATTGTGTTGAATTTGTGAAACCTATTCACAAATATTCAAAAGATTTTAACGGTTTATAAGGATTTGGCAAAGGTTTATTTGGAACACTCAGTTCTCTTATGGTGCAGACGGAGTGTTCCTAAACTTATCAACTTTGGCTAAATAAATCGTTAATATTCTTACTCTGTTTTACGAGTATAACGCAGAGTCAATTTGTGAAACAAAAACCTTAACGTAAAACATAATAGTTAGAGAATAAATGAAAAAAAAAACTTTCTTTTCAACATCCCGTGCGAGAGCTCCGTATTTTAGATTTTATTTACATAACCTGAACTTAAATACAAACGGAGGCCACATCAGAAATTGTGAAAATGTTGTCACTAAAGTTTTGACACGTTTTTTATTCCTGAGATTGTTTAATTTAAACACTAATCAACATTATTACATTTCTATGTGAGAAATTTGTTTAGGGTGACCATGCATACATCAAATAAAATATTGTTGTTTGTACTTTTTAATTTTTTTATATTATTTATGCCTAAGGTGGTACATGCTCGCCTAAAAGATGCTTTTTTATTTACATATGTTCAGATTATACTGATCCGGGAAAACAGATTCAAATTCAATATTCTTTATTCAATTGGGATTTTACAATCACTTTTGAACGTCAAAGAAGCTACGCCATTGGTTCACAAGTCTACGGCGGGAGACATTGTACTAGAAAGAACCAGCAAACGCTTTTTTTTTCTCCCTGTATTGTTACATAGTCGTCAATTGGAAGCTGAATTCAAAGTAAAAGATTGAGTTCAACTTAAATTATTAGACATTATTTAAAAAAATAATGGTCACAAATGAATGATTGCATATGAATGAAAATGTAAAACAATTCCCAACACTAAGTTACAGCATTAATAGTGGCTATATTTAACTACGAAATAAAACAAGCGCGGTCATATTATGGGGAGCACATACTTTTTAATGGCTCTTATAGGGTAGAAGTATGCCGTGATCGCAGTAGGAGCATATTGGAAGCAGCTGATTTGGGCTATGATAGCTCTTTAATTAGGGCGAGAATTGCAAGTAGGCATGTAAGTCGTAAGATATACGAGTTCGTTTATCTTCTTGTTCTTCTTCTTATATATAAAAAAATGAAACGCTGTGTGTTTGCCTCGGAAAAACTCTGAAACGGCTCGACAGATTCTTACGAAATTTTCTGTGTGTATTTGAATAGGTTCAAGGAAGGTTTATACGTAATTTAATTGGAACCGATAGGTGGCGCTGTAATCGGGTAGGACAACGTCTGCCGGGCCCACTAGTATATTAATAAATGCCAATGAGTTTAGTCGAGCGGGAATCAAACAATATTGCTGCAACTGCATTGTTGGTCGTCGGACGGTAGGTTGTTGTGGCCACATCATGACGGTCATATGGTATTTGGGGTGGATACGTCATCACAGGGTAATATCTATCCACCGGCATAGTTCCTGGATGAAGTATTAATAGAATTCGATGAGCTTGATGGCTAGAATTGATGAGAAATATCAATAAATATCTACATATGAAATTCTTGTTTTATTTAAAAAGTGCAACTTTTTTATGAATCAGTCATACTTAATAATACGATTATATACTATTATTTGCATACTAATTTCAAGGTGGGCACTTCGGGCCGCGGTTACTATGAAAAATGGGCATTCCCCTTTGGTATGCATGTCACCTATGCTATGGAAAAGGACATGTACTTTATATTCCTTAATGAGCTCTCAAATAATTCCCGTAGGAAGATTAAAAATTGGTAACGAGCGAAGCTTTAGACCCAATTCGCAGACGAAGTCGCGGGCAGAAGCTAGTAATTAATATATTATTATGCGGGCTACAAGACTTGTGAACCAATGGCGTAGCAGCTTTGACGTGCAAAAGTGATTGTTACAATCGTATTTGAATAAAAGATATTGAATTTGAATTGATAAGATGCCGCGGAATACGAAAGCCGTGTCGTGCCACGCTGTCAGTGGGTAAAAGTCCATTTTAAAATTTAGAAAGAAAAAGGCTATAAAGAAACACAAGAAGTCATAGCTCAATATACTTTCCTTCAAGGTTTTACTATTTTTTGGAGCCTTTATTAAATGCTTAATAATTTCACTCTTCTCTTAACACATACGAAAACGAAATACTGAACCTTTACTATTATAAAATAAATAAATCGTACTGATGAAGATAGGTACTTACGTTCTTACTTATTACCAGTAAGCGGGAACACACGATTATATAACAACACAATACAAATAAATAATTGCAACGCTCAATCAAATGTTGCGTTTGACAGGAATCTATAGAAATCTATGGAAATATCTACAGGAAAGTTATGAGTGTAAACAGTAAATAGTTAGCATAGCTGGGTACCGTTAATCAAATAGATAACTTCTTTAATCGTTAATCCGTTACTAAAAAAATTAACCTCGTTAAACGTTAAAACGTTACATTTCGGAAGATTTAACGCAAGTTAACGTTAGTCGTTAATCCGTTAACACGTGATAAAAATTGCATTTTTTATATCGTTGTGGTTGTGATCTGCTTACAAAAACTGTTGTTTTGGGTTCTGGAAGTTAATAAGTTAGGTTCAAAAAAAGACAGTGTGTAAATATATAAAAAATAAAAGTGTGTAATTTAATCATCTGGCACAATGTGGATATTCCTCTTCATGAACATTAGTATGTTGAAGTTCTCGTCTGAGAGTGAGGCTCGTTTCGGTGTTAAAATATCTTTGCCGGTGGAAAAAAGACGTTCAACTGCAGCGCTCGAGGGTATAGCAGTATTATATTTAATATAAGTAAACAGATTTATAAATATCTGTTCCTCGAGGAATGCCGCATCATTAAAAGAGTCTTTGGATTTCGTGTCTAGTCACATTTTGACGAGAGATTGAGCTTTAGCCTTTAATGATTTGAGGCTCTTAGGTTTTTTTTACACTGAGTAACAGAATTAAAAAGTCTTCCTCATCATTGTCATTGTTTCTCATTGCTGCCTCCGTCACTGAAACTGTCCCTGTCCTTTGAACTTTCTGAAGCTTCTTGGCGTAACGCCTCCTCTACCTTTTTTTCCAAGCATTTAAAAAAATGTGTCCGACAAAAAAATGGTCACCCTATGCATTTCTCGCTTAGAAATGTAAAGTAATAAAGTTGATTATTAGTAATTAGTAATAAAGTTGATTATTGTTAAAATTAAACAAGCTCTGAAATAAAAAATGAGTCAAAATTTTAGTGACAACATTTTCACAATTTCTGATGTGGCCTCCGTTTGTATTTAAGTTCGGGTTATGTAAATAATATCTAAAATACGGAGCTCTCGCGCGGGATGTTGTAAAGAAAGTATATTTTTAATTTTATCTCTAACTATTATGTTTTACGTCAAGGTTTTTGTTTCACAAATTGACTCTGCGTTATACTCGTAAAACAGAGTAAGAATATTAACGATTTATTTAGCCAAAGTTAGTAAGTTTTGGAACACTCCGTCTGCACCATAAGAGAATTGAGTGTTCCAAATAAACCTTTGCCAAATCCTAATAAACCATTAAAATCTTTTGAATATTTGTGAATAGGTTTCACAAATTCAACACAATTATTCCACATAAAAATGTTGAACATTTATATCTAATATATTTTGAGACCGGAGTTACGTATTTTCTCTGGTTGGCAGAGTGAGTGTTCCAGTTTATCGACCAGAACTTTCTCCCTATTGATTTCACAATTTTTTTATCTTCACCATGTTGTTTTCACAATTATTTCCTAAATTCTTCCTTGATTTCGTAAAAATATTATAACTTTTACAAAAAGAGCTCTCACACCACACGCACATCTTTTATTTTGAGTAAGGCCACCAGGATCCCCTAGCCCGATCCCCTAGGTAGGGGATCCACGTGAACTCGTGAGTTCCTCAGGATGCCCCATATGCTTAAAGTACGTAATGATGTTTTCACATGCACAATTTATTTGTAGTGCTAATGCGATCACTCAGTTATCAATCCCTAAAAGACAGGGTCTACCCGTTTTATTAGCGCCCCTTGACGAAAGCCACACGGTTGTCTTTCACAGGCTTTCCACAGAATAAATGTATGAAAATTACATGGTAATAACGTCATTAGTTTTTCTGCAGCAGAAACACTTTTAAGCTACTGAACTAATGGGATTTTTTGAGAAACTTTTGGTGTATAGTCTGGATTCTTTTTAGGTACTGCAGCAAAATCAGTCATTCATCATCATCATCATCACAGCTCATATACGTCCCTACCGAGGGGCACGAGACTACCCTAACTAGTTAGGGCGATTAGGCCTTAGTCAAACCACGCTGACCCAGTGCGGATTGGTTGACTTAACATACACCTTTGAATTAGGTACTTCGCAGGTGTATGCAGGTTTCCTCACGATGTTTTCCTTCGCCGTAAGAGCGTCAGATAAATGTACATATGAAATTCGTGAAACGAAAAACACATACATGGGAGGATCGTTCGCGGGCCTCCCGATTCTACTCGGGGCACGGTCTAGTGCCGAGGCCACAGCGCCAACGACGCTCGTAAATCATTAATATAGGGAATATAAAAACAACCCAGGAAAGTTATGCGCGAAAAGCTGGCGAGTTTTGATCCATAGATTGCATGTTTTAAACAATAATCCAAGGTATATGTTATCGAGTAGGTATATGTTAATGTGATGTATATGTTTTGATGGGTGGTGAAGGAATGTTATCAATGCATAAGCTATCCGTGTCGCCAATACAACTTTCTCAGCTCTATCACTTTCAACCGGACTTTCGATCAACAAAGTGCACGGTCCGATCATATTATTAAGACTGTTGTTATAAATGTTAAAATGATGTATTTTAAGGAACCTTAACTGCGGAATACGCCGACAGAACGTTTTGAAACGATTTTAGTTTATTATGATGAATGTATCCGCTCACAACTAACTAAAAGACTCAACACCAAAGTGTAGTGATTGATTAATAATAGGCATGAAAGGTTTATCCGCTACAAATCGATTATTTAACAAAATATCTAAAGATTTCTTGTATTTTGAATTTATAACCAGCTGACCCGGTAAACTTTGTACCGATTTATGACCTTGACAGATGATAGAAGTGTACCATCATTTTCCATACAATATTATCAATATTATTTTATATGATGTTTTAGCTGTTCTTAAGGATTTCCCCATACCAACGGTGATTTATTTTTATATGAACCTACCTATAGATTTAAAATAAACAAAAGATTGATTAAAGCTTTCGGGAAAGTAACATTTTGCCAGGATGTGTATCTATTTGTGTGAAAACTTCCCTTTTAATCCATTCATAAATTTGTGCGGGATCAAGAAAATCAAAATAAATACGTGCAGAAGCCGACTATAACTTCCCTGGTCAGCAAACGTGTCCTGAGTCACACTACAATGTAACGAAGTCGCTCGCTGCGACCTACTAATATTATTGATTTGTAATAATTAAAAACAATTAAGCTAAAACACACGTACTCTTATTCGATTTCTGCGCGATAGCCTGCGGATATAAAAAGGCTGCAACACAGAATCATATTACGAATCATATCATGATTCATATTATGAATTGAGTGCAATTCATCATAAGCAAATTCTATTTCACAGCTTAATACATATTCGTAAAATGGTCCAATTGACACATTAGCAATGCCTAATTTGTGGACCATTTTACGAATATTTATACAAAGCTGTCAAATAGAATAATTGCTTATGCTGAACTGCACTCCATTAATAATGTGAATCATAATATGATTTGTATATAATTCTGCGATGCGGTCTTTTTAGGACTGCAGATTATCCTTTTAAAAAATAACGAACATAAATCTATTTATTACAAACCACATCTGAAATTTGTATTTTATTACCTCTATATATTGTAGTTGAAGACATTCATGTAAAATTTTATGAGAATGTTTGTCTATTTGTATGATAAGTTTCATCTAAATCGTACGAGGGACGCATCACAGAGCCCGGCAATGCTGCACTAGCTGGCCCCGGCAATAATGTACCTACTATTTTTTTTCAAGTTAGAGGTAATCTAAAAGACATCAACGAAATACATTGATTTTTCAAACGATTATTTTCATACCATTATTTAGTTTTGGCTAGAAATTAATAATGAGTTGCGTTATTTTAACAAAGCTAAACTTAAGGATCTTATAGTTGCCTCCTCTACTGAAAACATCACACAACTTATATTCTTTATCGTTCTATAAATACGAGAGAGGGAGTCTCTGTACCATGGTCGTGCGCATGGGTACCTCCGTCTTACCTATTTCTGCCGCAAAGCAGCAGTGCTTACATTGCTGTGTTCCGGTTTGAAGGATAAGATATGACACTGAAATTACTGGGGACCGTGACTTTACATCTTAAGTCACAAGTTGCCAAACACTGTGGTTCTTGTGGGGGTTGCAGTTTTGCTGCGAATCTCACAGGAGCCACATGTATTATATATTATGTAGGTGACTGTTACCACTTACTATCAGGTGGGCAGTTTGCTTGTTTGCCAACTTAATTGCATTAAAAAAGTATGATGAATAATGGTTATTCTAAACTAAGTCACGCGTTTCCAGAGCGTAATCTTAATAATATTGGCACAAAATTTCTTCATTCTGACCTTTAAAATTTTGATTGCAAAAAAAAAAACAAGAATAACCAATACAACAGACAACGTCGCTGTACTGATCTCTGACTTCATTAACGCAAAATTAATTAAGAATATAACCAAACGGTGTTCAGTTGCTAGGATCTATGAGGCTGAGACACAGCCCCAGTCACGCTGAGTATTATTAAAATAACGATAAAGGCTGTTTTTCAGAAATGATGTCAATTTCAAATTATTATTTAATATCAACTGATATCATTCTATATGTTGCTATAATAGATTGTAAGATGCACATTCATTTGCATCAATTATGCATAAATTACGTCGCAATTTTGCGTCACTAAGCGCAGTCCTTAGTTCCTTATACCATGGCGTGTGTTCTAAGAAACTTTTATCCCTAATCCCACCCTCTCGTTTCCTTTTTAAGACTTCACGTGCTGGCCTGCGTTATCACTTTACATTCGCTATAATTCCAACGTAAACTAAAAAATTTTGCAACTCTTTTCTGTGTTGCACAACTAAAAAATTGGACTCTGTAGCACTCGACTTGTTCGCCTTTTTTACAACCCTGGGTCCTTTAACGGAGGCAGAAGAAACACCTTGCAGGTCGGCAAGTTGAGAGTGTCTAGTGCAGAACTCTGCCGAGATAATTACAATATTAGCAACATTGTTGTATTCCGATAAATAATCAAAAGTGAGGTTACGAGCCAGTTGTTCTATGGTTAAAACTCAAATCTAACTCGTCTCCATTTTCGGCCATGTCATCAAGTAATACGAAGATCAAAAATTTACTTTTGTGATAAATTTTGACTATTTTTCTCAACTCCAGCTACAATGACAGAACATAAAACGCGGTCCCGTATGTAATAATATCACGTATGTTTCAATACAAGACTGGTTTTCCTTGCCAGTCTGTGTTAGGTAATATCGGGGCTACCCTTTAAGTGCAAGGCGAGCGGTGGATGTTACATTTTTGCACGGGTTTCGTCATGCGATAAGTAATCTAAAACGTCAGATGTCGCGGTAGTAAATGAGATGGGTGACCACTTTCTTCCTTTTTTTTAGGCTTGCTTATTTGAACATTTTTACATTAGAGGTGCTGCCACTGGAGAGCTAAATCCGACTTTGATAACAGTTATAATCAAACAAAATATATTATTATTACTAGCTGTGCCCGCGAACTACGTTTCGTCTGTAAAAATACTAATATTGTAACGGGTGAGGTGGTGGGAGGCAGTGGTGCAGTGGTTTGGGAAGTAGGTTAGCCAAATGAAGTACCAGGATTGTGTCACTGATATGTATATTTTCCTCCACCGTTACAAATATTAATAAAAATAAAAGGAAAAGGCACTCTGAAACAAATATACAGACTATTATAAGCTATGGATCACACATATGTTATAAAAACTTACCAACATAATAAACTTACACATACTCGTAAGTGCCTTAAAGATTTTATTGAATTCGTTACATTATTTCCTCAGATTTATAGAAAAGGTGCTAATAAAAATATTAATTTATATTAATTAGCCATCGCTACTTTTTTGCGTCTCGATGTCCGTAAAGCAGTGACAGGAGAACAGAATGTCATTCAGACAAAATATGAGGCTTAAAATGCAGTCAAGTTAGGCGGGAATGCAACGAGTTGCTATATCTAGAGTATAGCACCTCGTTACAATATCCCTATTAAAAATTGGGGTTGGTGGTAGAAGGGTGACAATTTAGGGTTATATAAGTATTTTAGATGTCAAATCAAAAAAAATATATGTCCAAAAAAAATCTGGAAAGGGCTACCCTTATCACTTAGGGGTATAAAAATAGCCTATTCTTAGACCTATTCTCAGACCTACCAAATATACACAAAAAAACTCATAAAATCGGTCGAGCCTTTTCAAAGGAATTCGAAAACAAACACTGTGACACGAGATCTTTTTATATATTAGAAGATTAGATTTTGTAAGACACAATTCACTCACGTGTCTCAGTGTGTGACACCTCCTTACAGCATAATAAATACATATCACAATATTAATTGTTATAATAATGTCACGCGAACATGACTGTTTTTCCTTTTAAACAATGCAAGTTGCATAATTCGCCTAGAAATGGCTTACTGTTGCTATTCCGTGCATGTCTTGCATTAAGCAATATAACATGTTATTTTATTTTGTTGCATTAATGTAGGTAACATACCCGTCCGTAGGTTGGCCGAATACACGTTTGCAACATAGGTATAGTACAATAAAAATACATTAAAACCGAGTTCCCGGTAGTGAATATATTAATATTCTCACCATACAATAATCTATCAACATATACCCTGTCCTTGTACAATTCATTATAGTTAGAGCCAAAGTAAATATTTGTATATTACATACAATAATGGGCCTACGAGGCAAGTGCCAATATTGACAGGCATATACCTATACTTTCATGCGGTTTCTCTCAATATAAACAGTGGGACCGGATTTGCGCTCTTGCGTGGATATACTGACGAGGTGATCTAATAATGTAGTTCGTATAATATATATAAATTACGGACTTACATCTTTCACCTTGTCCTTATATCTAATAAAAATATTTTACAAAAAATAAAAACCGACTTCAAAAACACTGAAAAGTTAAAAATAATATAAGAATAGGTACAGACAACATCACACTTCTGTATTGAAGTCGGTGCCAAACGATGATCTCCTAGAAAGTCTTAAAATTTGTCACCGACTTCAATATAGAAGTGTGATGTTGAAGTCGGTTTTTATTTTTGTAAAATATTTTTTATTTTTAACTTTTTAGTAGTGAATGAAATCTTTTTAGTGAAAGAAACCCTAAAAAAATTTGGGTTTCCCTCGATTTTCATGGGATCCCATCATAAGATCCTGACTTTGGTGACCTTGGGACCACCCCAGAAGTATACTCTATCAAATACAAAAAGAATTTTGAAAATGGTGGCGTAATCGCGTAAGATACACAAATAGTACATTGTTACCCCAGGGGTGAAAGTAACTTATTTAGTCCCGAGACGGTGTTTGGCGCCCGAGCGTAGCGAGGGCACCAATAGTTCGAGGGACTAAATAAGTCTTTAACCCGAGGTAAACACTGCGCTTTTCATTACGAATATAAGGAAAGTAAAAATAAAACAATGAATTAGCTAAAGAAAAAACGTGTAAATTTGATTTTACATAAATCAACAACTTCTGCTTTCGCCCTCTTTCTCTTATAAAATCAGGCGTTAACTCCATATCTGAATCAGATGAACTCATTGTGTTAATTATTAACACAATGGTATAGAAATATATTTAACAGTTAATAGAAATCTCTGCTATACGGAAGTATTAACAAAACTATACAAATGGAAAAAACAAATGAAGATCGCATTGCCGCTTTTCCGCTTATTTTGTTTTTTTTTCTGTGGCCGGCCAGCTATTCAGCCATTATTTTTCATTTTCATAATTTAAAAAATGGTAAAGATTTTGCCCAAATCTATGTTATTTTAAAGGTTATTTTAAAGAAATAGTTGAAAATAAATTATAATAAAGTCATTTAAAAAATATATTCTTTAAATACTTAACATTATGTTATTTAAATTTAAACCGCGCTGTAATTGAGTGGTTGTATAGAAAGTCGTAACAATAAAAATGTGAAAAAAAGAACTGTTTCTTTTTTAAAATTTGACAGCAGCCGTCAGTTGAAAGTGATTCTCCCTAGGGCTGAAAAGTATTACTTTCAACCCGCTTCTCAGGCAACTTTAGACCTACTTTCAGAGTATGAGTAATGAAAAAAAACTTACGCATCGAATTGAGAACCTCCTCCTTTTTTGAAGTCGGTTAAAAAATGAATCGCCTTTCGTTAGTTGCGCTTAAACTCAAAAGAGATTCGATCGATTTGAATATTTATAGTATTTTCTTTTATTCTAAAAGCAAAATAATAGGAAAAATCCTTAAGAAAAGCCTAAAAAAAACTAGTTGTGCCCGCGAACTACGTTTCGCCATAGTAATTGTCAAAAAAATCTGCATAGGTCATCCACCTTTATTACTTATAGGGACAAAAAAATTGCCTACCACCTATTCTCAGACCCAACAAATATGTACCTACACAAATAAATTAATAAAAATCGATAAAGCTCGGTGCTTACCCCTGGTACTACCGTTGGTACTACTGGTACCACGGGTAATTTTTTTTGCCCGTGGTACTACTCACGCGTCTGGTAGTACCACGAGCAAAAAAAATTACCCGTGGTACTACCAGTAGTACCAACGGTAGTACCACGGGTAAGCACTAATAAAGCTGTTTCGGGCGAGTTCGATAACAAACGCTGACAGGATTTTAATACATATTAGAAGAAGATAATGGTAATTTTGTATGGAAAATGACAGTTCGCGATTGTTTATTTAGGTCTGTTACCCGTCAAGGGGTACGAATCTCACCGAATCATGTAGTAGGTAGGTATCTATAATATAAAAATAAATAAGGAATCGACAGCAATAGATAGTCGCTTAGATGATAATATTTTTATAGTCCATTTCAAACAAAAAGAACCGAAATTAGTCATATTTAATATAGAAAACATTGTTGACGACATGAAATAGAGAGTTATACACTAAATTATTTAAAATGTTGATTAGTAAGTAAACAAGGTAGATAAATTTGTTGGTTAAAGTTAAGTTAGAATACCTTAGCTGAAATGGCTCTCTCGTCATGTTTTTCAAATCATTAACTAATTTTCTATACAGAATGAATTTTTCAAATATGCTCGGATAGCCAAATCCGAAACTATTAGCGAAAAATGCTCAAAAAAAGGTTTCGGAACCAATTTTGATAAAAATTTAAAATGCGTCATTAGGATTTTGAAATATTTATTTCCCTAGTCGGGAATCGAAGCCGCTAGATTTGAAAAAAACATATCCTGTATTATTACACCAACTAATAGTGTCGTTTATCAAAACCAAATTCTGGGAAGTAATGACATATTGCAAACTAAAGAAAAGGGCTCAGTTTTTATAAATTACTATTTTATTCTACATTAACTAAACTTAATTAACCAATTGTTCAAAATGAAGGCCGTCATTACCAATACATAGTTGAATCCGACGTCTCATTGATTGTATGTACTGCATTCAGCACCACAAGATTGTTAATTCCGCTTAAAGTATTTTTTAACTATGTTTCAAATTATCAATTTCACTATACGTGCTCGTGTTTATTTCATTTTCTAGAAGTTTGGCGAAGCAGAGTAGAGCGTAGAGCGTCGGTGGCGCTGTGGCCTCGGAACTGGACTGTGCCCCAAGTAGAATCGGGAGGCCCGCGATCGATCCTGCCATGTATCAACGTGTTTTTCGTTTCACGAATTTCATATGTACATTTAGGTATCCGACGGTCCTACGGGGAAGGAAAACATCGTGACGAAACCTGCATACACCTGCGAAGTAATTCAAAGGTGTATGTGAAGTCAACCAATCCGCACTGGGCCGGCGTGGTTTGACTAAGGTCTAATCGCCCTAACTAGTTAGGGTTGGCTCGTGCGGCGTGCCCCTCGGTGGGGACGTATATGAGCTTTGATGATGATGATGAAAAGTTTGGCTGTACAAAAACTGATCTTATTTAGTATTTTGTCAATATCATTACTTCCCAGAATTTGGTGCTTATAAACGACACTATTGATTGGTATGTTTTATTTTTTCAAATCTAGCTGGTTCGATTCCCGGCAAAGGAAAATATTTTTTCAAAAACCTAGTGATGAAGTTTTAGTTTTTAATAAAATCGGTCCCGTGACCTCTGAGTATTTTCGCTATCTGTAATAGTTGATGATTTGGCCATCCAGGCACACTTGAAAAATTCACCTGTATATTCGATAGCTATAAGCTGTATATTATTATACATGTAGCTGTATATAACTAGTGGACCCGGCAGACGTTGTCCTGCCCGATTGTTGAACATATCAACCTTCTCTGCACCTATTCAAACATACACAGAAAATTTCATAAGAATCGGTCAAGCCATTTCAGAGTTTTTGCGAGACTAAAACACAGCGTTTCATTTTTATATACACGGTTATTTTTTTATCACCCTGGAAAATAGGGACGCTTCAGGACACATCCATTATTATATAAAAATAAAAAAAATGAAATAAAAAATTAAAACATAAATAAAAAAAACTAATAATGCTGCTCTCAACTAGTGCAGCATTTTTTGGATTTTATAGAAAATTAATATGAAATTAAGTGAGTTATTTTTTTATTCATATTTAAATCATTCTAATACCATGTCGTGAAGCGTCCCTTAAATTTTCCAGGGCGATAATAAATAACCGTGTATAAGAAGGCAACAACAATCTTATAATAACTCTTTATTGCAAAATTTATACAAAGCACAATGGTAACAAAACAAAATAGTGGATTTGAAAGGCGGCGAATCTTTCGCAGGGGTTGTTTCCATTGCAATATGGTTGATTATTGCATAGTTTTAATTGTCGTTCGCCAGGTTCACAAATGAAAACTTTACTATTTAGTACATTTTAATTATCCTTTGGAGTACTGGATCATTAATTTAAAAAAATCCATTTGGGTCGTAAATAAAATACCTAGTTTATTTTTGAATGCCTTTGCAGTCAAGTGGTTGAAACCACCTTGTACAGATCTACGGGGTTCAACTACTGTGAAAGCAAAAACTTTTCTGTTCGGTTCGGTTGGTTTTAGGAATTCTGAGCCCTAGGTGGGCTCAGAATCCCTATAACTTACCTTAAACTTACCTTTGTTCGATCCAACATTGTCGATATTTCTTGTGTTCCGAAAGTTAGAAATTACTTTATATTAGTAACAATTAGGCTAAATGCTCTAAGCGAATTGGCAACATACACCATACAGTGCAGACTTTTAATGGGTTAAAATTTTTAAAAAAATTCAATCACCTCATGAACCCAAGAGCGAGCCGTAATTAAAAAAGTTACGAAAATAAAGTTTTGTTTTTTATTGTTTCAGGACGCCTAGCAGTGATAACTTTCAGCATTTTCACGGTGGCACTCGGAATCATTTTATCGTTCGTGCCGTGGCTGGATTACATCATATTTAGGGTAAGTTTACTTGTTTTATTTATAACCCAGCCACAGAAGATATAATATTGTTCTCTATATTGTGGTACTACGTACAGAAAGGCCACTCACCTCCCCGCACTCATATTAAATACCTCACCCCACCCCGCACTTCGTTGTAGACATCACTGACACTTAAACAAGGGCGCGCGCGTTCGCTTCATCGGCGCCGACCGATAACAGAGATAGCGCTATGTGGGTAAAAGAGAAGGCAGTCGCTGCACTTCTCGCGTCATTTTGAGTGATAACCACGCACTCAGCCCTACTAGATTCCACGCACACATTTGCGCGTGTACAAACATCATTTGCCTAAGTAGTAGTAATAGGTAATTTATTTGCGAACGTTGTATGTAGTGTCCGGTGTGTGACCCAGCCTTTAGCCTTTATAATATGTATACTTAGCTTTACTTTATATACGCAACTTCGCCCGCGTTGTTTTTGTTTTCCCGTGGGAATTTTATTTCTTGCCGTAGGTAAAATAATGTTGTAGCCTATGTTAATCACGGATAATGTAGCATTCTAATGGTGAAAGAATTTTTGAAATCATTCTGGTAGTTTTTGAGTTTATTCGTTACATACATACATAGAAATCTTTCCTCTTTATAATAATAGTGTAGATATATTTTTCCCTTTATATAATAGTACATTATGGTACAAGTGTGTAATGTTGGTGATTACCGCTGAGGCGCATTGAGGCCCGAGCCGTCAGGCGAGGGTCTTAAGAAGCCGAGGATGGTAACCATCAATACACACGTGTATCATACAACGTTTTTCAACACACTTCTGAATAAAACAATAGTTAAATAAAAAACCACTTTACATAGTAGATAAAAAGTTTACTTAGAGAAACAATTAGTAAATGTGCCGTTAGTAAAATTATAATTAACTATTTTTGATGACATAGCGGTCTCATCAGATAGATTATTTATTGAAATACTTTCATGTTCTATTGTTATTTGTGATGGTTCATTATTCGTGTAGGTAGGTGAAATCCAATCATTGGACGTACTTGGTATTTCGCCAGTAGGATGCGTCTCAGAATCAAGTTTAATTCTTTTTGTGATTTTTGCACAAATTTCCTTCTTGTTTTGTATGGAATCTTCTACGTATGATTCTGCTACATTGCTAAATCGCCACCCGCCATGTCGCTTCAAAGTCATTATATCAGCTCCTGAATTTGCCAGCAATGTAGCTGAAGTTCTTCTGAAACTATGTCCAGTGTAGCTCTCAGCATCTACTAAACCCAAAAACTTAGAGATTTCTTTAGGCATAGAACCAAATTTGTTTATACCTATAGGCTGACAGGTACATTTACCATTCTGGTAATTTAGAAAGAAACGGTCATTTTTTGTTTTTGGCGAACGCAAACTTTCATACTTCTTAACAATATCATAGAATGGACCGTGTATGGTGAATGACCTAGGTATTTTATTTTTCGTGATAGGTATCTTCACTAAAAGCATCTGGCCATGGTTCTCTATATCTTTTACAGTTATATTTGTTAATTCTTGTATCCTACAGGCACCAGTTACACCAAATATTAAAGCAACCTGAAACAAAAGAAACAATAATTAAGGTCAACACACAACACAAGCTGCTATTAAATATTTAATTAAAATTAATTTAACTAACCTTTGTAGCCAAATATTGGTTATCTGGAGCATCTTTAATAAATTTTTCAATATCATCAGATGATAAAACCTTTGATTGGCGGGAAAAATTAATCAGTTTTCCTATGCGCGCGCATCGGCCATAGACTAAAAAATGAGGTTTCTTTTTTTTGGGCTTTTCGCGGATAGCATTTTAGCGCAAGTGTAAGCGTAACTCAACCAATAATATTAAAAAAAAACTATTACTCACTCGTGAATAATAGTAATGAAAAAGTCACAGTTTGATTATAGGTGTTATTATGTGCCTAATTGCCATGGGATTAGAGTCACTTTATGAGGAAGTGTGTTGAAAAAAAAATTACACCTCTCGAGTTTCTTGCCTGTTCTTCTCGAGAAGGCTCTCCCAATTTCTGAACAGGTGTAAAGTCAACTTTCTTCACATCTTCATTATGGTTGGGGTTTATGTGTACATACAAAGGTTTAAAGTAATGAATAGGTTAATTACCTAGGTTCTTGTTATTTGTTTGAAGTCAATAAGTGCCTGTAAAGTCTATGTTGGATAAAGATGTTTGTGTTTGAGTATTATTTTTGTTTGTGTTTTAGTAATTTCTGTGTCTGTGATTTAGTTGATTTGTAGTAGTAGTTTAAAGGGCTATTTTCGGACCCACTGCCCAAATTTTTTTCCCGTCATTTTCCGTACGTAAACTAAAATGACGGTCATTAATTTGTTTTTCTATTACCCATGGTGACAAGCTCAAAGTCGCTGCATTATACTTCGAGCTTCATTCCTCGAAATTAGAATAATAATTGTAGTTTCGCGTAACTACCTGTCAATCGTACACTAAGTTGAAATATAAAAAAATATGGATAGGGAATTAAATCGTGAAACATTTCAAACAATAGTAAATTTCATTTTTCAAACCAGAAATAGATCTTTTTGCAACGAGAATCAATACAAAATGTCCTAGATATGTGTCATGGTATCCTGATCCGAGATGTTATGCTGTAAATGCATTTACTATTGATTGGAATAATTTTCATGTTTTATGCCTTTCCTCCAGTATCAGTCATAGCGAAAGTTTTACGTAAAATTATTGCTGATAGGGCCCAAGGAATAGTCGTAGTCCCTTATTGGCCTACGCAACCTTGGTTTCCCTTATTTAATCAAATACTTATTTCCAACCTAATTATCCTAGAACCAGTTCACAAAATATTTACCTCTATCCCCAGCAGTGTGAAGGCGTTACCGGGGCTCAAACGTATGGCAGGAATATTATCAAGGAAGCCTTTGCAAGACGAAGTGTACCATCAAACTCCCTAGATATAATGTGTGCATCGTTATCAGACAGCTCTATAGCACAGTACAGCGTGGCATTTAAACGTTGGTTTAGTTTCTGCAGTTTACATAAAATAGATTGTTACGAAGCGTCAATCCCAAACATTATATATTTTCTTATAGAAGTGTTTAAAACCGATGTTCAATGTGGAACCCTTAATAGCTATCGCTCGGCACTATCCTTGCTAATAGGTTCACGGGTCAGTTCTGATGACCGAAAACATAGACTTTTAAAGGTTTTTATAGAATCAAACCTCCTTCACCCAAATACACCATTACTTGGGATACATCGGTCGTACTTGATTATTTATCAAAATTGTGGCCGAATCAGAATTGCCTCTAGAAAAGTTAGCCAAAAAAACACTAACTCTTTTGGCACTTGTATCAGCACATAGGGTGCAAACATTTTCCTTAATAAAAATCCAAAACATTCAATTATTTACAGATAAAATTTGCATAAAGATACCAGATTTAATTAAAATTTCAAGACTAAGGGTTAACCAGCCAAATCTCAGTATTCCATTTTATGATGCAAGACCTGAGATTTGTCCGGCCAAAGCATTATTAGAGTATTTAGATATCACCAAACCTTTAAGAGGTAATATTGAACATTTGTTTATTAGTATTAAGAAACCTTACAGATCTTTAACCAGTCAAACACTCGATAAATGGATAAAAAGTACTCTTTATAATAGTGGAATTGACACTTCGAGATTTTTTCCGCTCACTCTACTCGGCATGCCAGCACTTCTACTGCCAATAGGCTCGGTGTAAACATCGATTTGATAAGAAATACTGCCGGGTGGAGCGGAACATCAAAGGTGGTTAGTAAATTTTACAATAGACAATTAGAAAATCTAGATAATTATGATTTTGCTTTATCAATTCTAGATAATAATTGATGTAACAATAATGAGTAATTAATACTTATGAAAATGAGAATAATTAGGTATAATTCCATACCTACTTATAATATTAGTTCGGTCAACCGAACTACTGCAACTAGAGACTAAAAACTGATGATTTTTTGATCTCATAGTTTATACAAGTTTAGTTTTTAGTTATGACACAAATTTTGTGTGCTTGTTCAGACAAGAAAACTGAACAACTTTCTCTATGGGACCAACTTGGAAATCGCAAAAAAAAATTTGCTGTTCCATACAAATGTTCAACATTCACTGAACCTAAATGTATGAAACAGCTGGCTTTTTTTTTGCGATTTCGAAGTTGGTCCCATAGTGAAAGTTGTTCAGTTTGCTTGTCTGAACAAGCACACAAAATTTTTGTCATAACTTAAAAATAGCGGTGTATATGTAGGTATCATATCTTTAATATAATTATAACTTATAACAATTTGGTTTGTTTTATTCCAAAATAATATTTCCTGTCTTTACAGATCTACAATTATTATTCTAATTTCGAGGAATGAAGCTCGAAGTATAATTTATGATTAAACGAACTTACCTTAGTGACGTTCTATCATAATTATACGAGGGCTTCATCCGAAGAAATCGCATATGTATATACGAGTACGTTCCGTTTAACATGCGATTCATCGCTGGTTTTTTAAATTAATGAGTTATTACCATATTATTGCATACCAGATTTTATTTTTTATGGTGTGTAACGGTTTTAATGTAGAATTTGTTTTAATGACAATACAGAATTCGCGTGATTCAAAAATTATTTAAATTTGACAACAGTAGAAAATAATTTCGCACGTGATTTGTATTCGTGTTCGAATTCAAGATTCAAAAATCTAATGATTCAAAAATGCGTCTCCGTTAGCCTACAAGGCTGAACCTGCTAAAGTTTTCGCCTTCTAAAAAATTAGTCAACGACAATGTACAGGCTATCAGCGGTAATTAAGAAAACCGACCAAGTGTAACGATTAACGCGCACCGGAGGTACCGTTAAAACTTACCTATAGTACCTATATAAGTTCCGAACTATGTAGATATTTATAATTTGAAGGCTTTAACTTATTGCCAAATTTTATGATTCTAGGTCAACGGGAAGTGCCCTTAGGTTTCGATTCCCTTGTGAAATAGCAAAATATTTAACATAAACGGTCATATTTTTTGATCATGTTTACTTACTGTTCTTGAAATAAAGCAAATCTTTACTTACTGTTCTTGAAATAAATGGAAAGAAAAACTATAAATTTTATTAGGTAAAGTCGTCGTAACAAATATTGAGTAAGTGAGTGATGTATAAAAGAACAAGCAAGAATCTATTTGACAAATATTTAAAAAACATAGTCATGAACTATATTAAAACCTTTAACACTTACAGGCATTATGATTTCTCCACGGATGAATGAGACATTTAACCTGAGTATTTGATGTAAATTTCAGTTTGAAATCTATTCGCGTTCCCGAGAAAAAAGCTCTTGACAGACAGACAGACAAATGAATAACAAACTGACCCTATAAGGGTTCCTTTTCCTATTGAAGTAAGGAACCCTAAAAATCATGAGCAGGGAACACAGTATGATGTTGTTATGTTTCAGTTTGTAAGGTAGAGGTGTTTCTATAATCGGGTACCTAGAGGTATTGGCGTGTTAGTAAGCGAGGGTGCTTGGGGTCTGGACTAGAGGGTCTATTGAAAAATTATCGTACAGTTTTCCTTAAAGTAAAAATAAGTAGAAGATAAAAATGGAAGTAAGTACCCAACAGAAAATAAAACCAGAAACAACGGAATACCGATCAGAAGATTTAACAGAATTGGTTTCAAAGGGAAAATTTTCATTTATTTCATGTTATTTTATTTCAATACCAATTTAGTTTATTAGAAGTCACAAGGAACTTACAAAGAATTTAGATATGCTTAGTCAAATTGATTGTACCTTCATTGATCATGTTTTACTATTTCCTTCTCTTTACTATTTTTAAATAGGAAAAGCCCCTCCTGGTGCGATTAGTCAGTAAACACTTACTATGCAAATTGAAGTGTACAATCTGAACACAGTCCTATCGAAAAAATATACGTACGCCAATGTGTAGACTCCTAGAGGCAATAAAAGTTACGCTGTAATTTTTTTATTTTAATGACATTACTTATTTATAAATAAATAAAGAAATTTCATAAAATATTAGCTCCACTCTATACTAGAGATGAAACGGATATCCGGTTACTATACGGTATCCGGCCTATCCGGCCTAATACTACTATCCGGTCGGATACCGGATAACAAGGTCTATCCGGCCGCCGGATACCGGATATAAAAAAACATACATATATTCGCCGCCCACGACTTCATCCGCTCTATACTAAGGGAACCCTCTATATAGGTAAAAAATAATTAGAATTATACAAGTTTAAATAACGAGATTGGCGCTGCTAGAGAAAAAAATTCGTTTACACACAACTCCAGCGACAAACAGCTGTTTATTGTGAAGTCTTCTCTTTCACATGCAGTGCTTCTTGCATCTGAAAACAAATTAGTATAGCCGCAGCCTTGCCACCTTTACTTTTATGCTGAGCTTGGTAAAAGAATGAGAATAACAAAACCGAAATGTGGAAGGAATATCGTGAAAATGAAATCGGCTCGGGTCGTGAAGAAGACTTCCAGCACTGTTTTTAACCATGGAGGATTCGCATGGAGTGTTGTAAGTAGGGATAGAGCACTAGAGGGGTGTATGATGAAAGTTATAATAAGTAATTATATGTATCTTATCAAAATAAGTTTTTTAAACCTTATTTTTTTTAAAACCACACCTCGTCTAAACATTTCAAATAACAAGACCCAATTCGACCGACGTGCGCGACACACGAACTACACGAACGTTCGTGGCGGGATCTATGCACTCGCTTCTTGCATTGCACCAAATGGCAATGTTCAGCCGGATAACCGGCGGCCGGACATCCGGCGCTCCGGCTACAAGGTAGACCGGTTATCCGGTATTCGGTATCAGGCCAAACAGCTATCCGTTTTATCTCTAATATCTACTACATACACGGTAATAGTATACAGATAATCGCATTGAGAGATAATATTACATCTAGCGCCATCTACCGTTGAGTAGCACTAATTAAATGAGTTGTAATAAACACAATCTCAGATCAGCGAAAACTTTGAAAATAGTATTTTTATCTGTTTCTATAAAACAAAGTAATTATACTACTTATTTATAGTATTTTGTTATACACTTACAATATACTTAGAAAGTCATATCAAATACTGTCAAGAATCAAGTAAAGAACCCTTTCAATAAGCGCTTCCTATCTTTAACTTTAAATGAAACAAAGTGTGTGTGTGATATCATTGGAATTTTTTATTCCTTTGAAAGACCTATCGATGCCATTATGTGTGGAATATAACATCGTTCAAATGTCCGCCGCGGTTTCTCTGGGCGGCGCGCATCCGAGATGTTCAATTTTCCATGACTCTGGCGCATAAATCTGGCTGAATTTGACCGATGGCATGGGTTATGTTAGCTTTGAGGGCCACTGTGGTTTGTGGCTTATTTCTATAGACTTAAGAAAACTCCACAAAAAAGTCTAATTGGGTCAAATCGCACGATTTCGGTGGCCAGTTCACATCACCTCCATATGAGATGACCGTGCCCTTAAATCGCTCGTGCAGAATATCTATTATGGCATGAGCTGTGTGGCACGTAGCGCCGTCTTGTTGAAACCACATGTCGTTGGTGTCCATGTCATCCAATTCAGGTCAAAAGAAGTTGGTAATGGACCTATAGCGCTCGCCGTTAACAGTAATGGCTTGATCAACGTCTTTCGCAAAGAAGTATGGATCGATGGCGCCGCCAGCCCAAAAAGGACACAAAACAGTGACTTTTTCGGAATGCATTGGAAGCTCATGGATCGTTTACTGAACCAGTGGACTCAAATTTACCCACCACACTGCGAATAGTCCTCTTGGTAGGACGATTATGGCGACCGTAAAAAGGCGAAGCGCGCGGAACGTTGCCAGAACAGAACACCCATTTTGATAAAAAATTATTTGCACGTGTTGTTGAATGCTATAACTGTCTTAGATACCTATCTGTCGGTGATTTGGCAAAACAGACTGATGATTTGACAGCCAATTTGACAGATGTAGCTTTAACAAGATGGCCGCTATCAACTGTCAAAGTTCGGAAGTCCCTATTGGAAGACCCTTTAGAAACTAAATGAAAGCGAATATGAAAATTTTTAAATAAACGCAATGTTAAATATTTTTCACTTTATATATATAAACTAAAGTGTATTATTAAACTAAAAAATTAAGTACTTACACTTAACGATTTGGTATCAAGCTGATACTATCAACCCAAAAACCGAAACGCGTGCGGGTCTCTTTCTGATGAAGTACGAGTATAAACAAATTTATCAGAAAATAATTACAACCATCAATTGCCGGATTTATTGTAGGTATATCTTTGGTATAACATTTATTGGGAAAAAATACGTCATGTTGGGTTCCTCCGTGATAATTGGGTCGCAAGAACTCATTTCCATTGGGGAAACGGACATTACCAATACTCTCTTACTGTCCGCTTAACGTCCGGTAGACCGGTGGGTTATTTTTTGCCGCCCGTGCATAATAAAGTCACATCCGGTAGACCGGTGGGTTATACCTATGCGTTTTTGCCGCCCTGTGCCTATTAAAGTCATTTGCACTTGCGAATTCTTGGCGTGAATCACTCCATCTTCCAATCCAGTTAACAAGGAAGCATTTAAGCGATAAAGATTACTCTATGATACGTGCGCTATCTGGCGAAATAATGTAATATGTCGGTTTGTCTGGTATTTTATCGCAATTTTATTGATTAACTAAGTGCGATAGTCAAGCAATTATACCCAAATTGCCTTATCACACTCTGGTGCAGCTTGGTACGTAGCGTTTTGGAGTACGCTTCTGTTGTTTGGTCTCCTTTTTATCACACACACATAGACAGGCTAGATAAGATACAAAAACTGTCATACGCTGATTTACTCCTACTTCATAAATTTAGGATGTCTAGTCTTCATTTGCGCCGACTTTACTCAGATCTCTTTTATCTACATAAAATTTTATAAACATCAATACTAGATACATAAGCCGTGCACCAAAATTCTTTGTTCTTGTTGTATTCCAAAATAACACTTCGTTCTATAACCCTATTGTGCGTATGTGCAGGTTTTACAACGATATGGTATCCAAACATTCTGATTTGGACATTTTCGCGTGTGGGTACCTACATTTCGTTCAAGCGATATGTCAGACTTAATATTTTGTTAACTTAGCACCACAGAGTATACTTACTTTTATATATAATCAAATCAATCACTTTTATTATGGTCTTCGTTTCTTTGTTTGTTTTTTACAAGCTTTTATTTAACTTGCAATGTAAGTATGTTCGGATGAAATCTTGCAACTCAATTTGTCCCTTTTTAATTTAATTTTATAATTGATTAATGTTTTTGTGTTTTTTTTTAAATTAAAAAAAATTAAATCGAACCATAGGTAACACTGGTGTAGCAAATTTTCGCAATCGCATAATTTTTGATATTAATACGTGTTCCTATTAGCCTATTAGATAGGTTTTAATGTCAAGCGAATCTATAAAATATGGATGGTTTCACTTTTATATTTATACTATACAATATTATAAAGCTGAAGAGTTTATTTGTTTGTTTGGTTGAACGTGCTAATCGCAGAACCTACTAATTCAAATTGAAAAATTATTTTTGTTTTGTCCAGTCCATTTATCGAGGAAGGCTATATAGGGACAATATTTTCCGACATCTACGCGAACAATGTCGCGGGCGCAGCTAGTCAAAAATTATGACAGTTTTCAGTCTTACTTAAGGCGCATAGTGGTCCCAATGACCTTGCGTCGATCGTCCCGCACTGATTACATAGGAGTGAGTGAGTGAGAGTGAGGGGAATATTTAAGCAAACCTTTACGCGTAAGATGAATTATTTCAATAAAAAATTAATTAAGGCGAATAAGAAAAATCTAAAAAGACCATCCCCTAGAATATTATTCACTTTATTTATTGAAATCGAAAGTATATGATTTAACCTAATATTTACGACGCGATTAGGTTTAAAGTTTTAAAATCGAGGCATGTTTGGGTCACATTTTAACCAAGTTTTAATTAATTTATCAATAAATTAAAAAGACCATCCTCTAAAGAATGCGTTGAATAATAACATATCTTTTTTAAAGATTTTTTTATTCAATATTTATGAAGAGAACCGGTTTTTTCTGCAGTGATTTTTTATGTTTGACCTTACTATGCGCCTTAAGCTTTGTCACATAATATCAGATAAAAACAAATGCAATCATACTAAAATAATCTCTAATCACTATTCGTATTAAGTTTATAAGTCCTAGGTTCGATTGCCTGGCGAATCTAATAAACCGAATATTAAATATTAACTGTTCCCGCGACTTCGTTCGCGTGGATATCGGAAAATAACAACATATCGTAAATTTTTTCCCGTATTTGCAACATTTTTCATTAATGCTCAGCCGTAGCGTGATGTTATAATACCGGGTTATTTTTCCAGCAGGAGCCAAATTTTGTATGCTTGTTTAGACAAGCAAAATGAACAACTTTTACTATGGGATCGAACTCATCGCGAATAAAAATCAGCTGTTCCATACATTTAGGTTCAGTGGATGTTGAACATTTGTATGGAACAGCTGTTTTTTTCGCGATTTCGAGATTGGTCCCATAGTAAAAGATCCTAAAGCCTTCCTCGATAAATGCGACTATCCAACACAAAAATACTCTTTTTTAAATTGGAATCAGTAGTTCCTGAGATTAGCGCGTTATCATTATCTTTAATGCACATTTTAGTCAGTTTGACTATTTCAAAGTAATTCTTACGAATCTTAAGAACTAACAAATAACTGTATATTTTTTGCAATATACAAGAATATTGGGAGCTATAAAATGACACCATCATCATTTTATGAGTTATTGTTCGAAAACAAAGTGTATTGAACAAATTTTATGTAAAACGGTACACAGTATAAGTTGAACAAAAATTGCTGTCATCTGCGCAAGTGTAATCATAAAAATAAGTGCTTTAAGTGAATGTTTACCTGAGAAATTATAAAAAAATGTTTTTGGGTAAACTATACGCAGGATGCGAGGTGTTTACCACTACTACGCAGTGCGCAAACGGCATTTTTGTGCAACTTTACGTATCAGTCACGTATTATAAATGCCGTAAACCTATTTTAATGATAGGTCTTATCGTTTTACTGAATATAATAAAATTAATCGTTTCGCTTCAAATTAAATAAAATAATGTTTCTTCATTCAGGATGGTATTTTGTCTATTCGAACAAAAATCCACTTTATATGAAATTTGTACAAGTTATTGTTACATAACTCCTATTTTTAAGTTAGTCCATCAAGATCCCTAGCCTGATCTCCTAGGTTATCCACGTGAGCTCGTAAGGCCATCATAATCCCCATATTATGTTGAAGTACGTTATGATGTCATGACCGGACCGAGTAATAAATCAATAACATGATTTTCTTGTCAACAGGAGCTGAAGATATGGAACGGGTCCTTAAGCTACAGCTACTGGCAGCGGCCCGGTGTGGTGAGGCTCACCAAGGTGTACATATTCAACGTGACCAACCCTACCGGCTTCCTCGAGAACGGGGAAAAACCCAAGCTGGTGGAAGTTGGGCCGTTTATCTATAGGTTCGAATTTACCTAGTGTTTTATTATTTCAACTAGCTGTGCTCGCGAACTACGTTTCGCCATCGAAATGCTTAACACAGTGTTTAATTTTTTCCTCCATTTTATTCCATAACCTCCCGCACGCGCACCCCCGCCTTGGTGACGCTCACTTCGCAACGGGCCGTGCAGCAGAAATCGTAATATTTTAATCTCGCCATAACTTCAAAACCAAACGTCCAATTTTAATCATTCAAAGACCAAATATTATCTACATAAACTGTACTTAGTGATGAAATAATTTATTTTGAATAAGATTAATAGCATGAGAAAAATAAATGCGTTTAAATGTAGTCCAAAAAAAATTCAAGATTTTTAAATAAAAAAATGGTTGTTGTGCCTCACTCGACAGAGATAGGTAAGTGTGTCGCAAACTTTTTTGTAGATATTTATAAGATCTACAATTAATTAGAACATTTTATGGTTCTATCTTTTATAGTTTAGGCAGCGTACGCAAAATAAGTTAATTTCTCGTTGATTTTTTACACCTTGTGTCCGAAAAGCCCAAATATCTTACGGAACCCTATTTTTTCCAAAATAAAATTTAGCCTATGTTACTTGTAGATAATGTAGCTTTCGAATGGTGAAAGAATTTTTAAAAACGGTCCAGTAGTTTTTGAGCTTATTCATTACAACCAAACAGTACGCAAAATAAGTTACTTTTCTGGTTGATTTTTTACACCTTGTGTCCGAAAAGCCCAAATATCTTACGGAACCCTATTTTTTTCCAAAATAAAATTTTGCCAATGTTACTCGTGGATAATGTAGCTTTCGAATGGTGAAAGAATTTTTAAAAACGGTCCAGTAGTTTTTGAGCCTATTCATTACAACCAAACAGTACGCAAAATAAGTTACTTTTCTGGTTGATTTTTTACACCTTGTGTCCGAAAAGCCCAAATATCTTACGGAACCCTATTTTTTCCAAAATAACATTTAGCCTATGTTACTCGTGGATAATGTAGCTTTCGAATGGTGAAAGAATTTTTAAAAACGGTCCAGTAGTTTTTGAGCCTATTCATTACAACCAAACAAACAAACTTTTCCTCTTTATAATATTAGTGTAGATTTACCTACCGGTGCCCTAATGTCACCTGATGATGACGGGTAAAGCGGAAGAGGAAGCGAGCTTCACCTAAATTCCTCGTTCACAAAGAGCGACTGAAAAATTCCTTCGAACTGACTAACCTATCCAATTGGGATGATGACTGAATTCTAATTTTTACGTCTCGTCATTAAATAATAAAATACCGTGGAAAAAGATGCAGTCCTGTGAAATTAGAATTAAAATCGGCTTAGAAACACATTAGATACAAGCATTTTAAGTTGTTAATTTGAAGGCGACTAGACAGAGAGATCCGACATCAACCGTGACGTCATTGTTGAGTACGGCCATATAAACTCCTTGTAAATTGCCGTTTTGCTACAAAGAGATGGAGAAAAATCTTTAATACCTCATATCTTGGTTGTTTTTATAGTTATTCGAAAACCGATTTTTTCTTTCTGTTTATTATATGAATGAGCTTCTATTAGAGCAAAAAAAATTTTTTAGTCATCTAGCCTATTGTCGGAGCACAGCGATGCTGCTAACATTCTTTGCTGTGGCGACTAACTAACTCATGTTGGTGGTGATTAAGGCCGACTCAGAAATGCTATACCTAATTTCAGTGACGCTGCATTGAAGGTCGCATTCTACTTACCTGATTTATCGAGTAGGTAGCTTCTCATAGCATAGACCTGTTATGGAAGACACATACACTATAATATCCCCAGATAGTTACTCTCGACAGTTTCCATCCGTATTGTGACGGCTTTGGAATACGAGTGTCGCCACCCCTTTTCTTCCCGTTGGTAATAAGGGAATTTACTGCACTTACTCACGGAACTCTGTTACGATTATGCCCAGTTGAGTGTACGTACCATAGGCCTCTAGACACGCATTTTTAAATTATTAGTAATTAATCTTGAATTCGAACTCGAGTACAAATTATATGCGAAATTGTTTTCTATACTGCTCCCAATTTTAGATCATTGGATCACTCGAATTCGGTGTTGTCATTAAAAATAAACTCTATATTAGACTCCGTTTCACACGGAAAAAATCTTTCCTTGTCAAGTCGATCCTGCCCTGCAAGCATGGACAAAAGCATCTGTCCTTTTTACTTCTTAGGAATATCTGTCAAATTTATCGATTTTTGTCGAGTACCTCTGTCGATGTTAGCTGTCAAATTTTGTTTATCGAGAATTCCATGCTCGCAGGGCCGATGTGAAAAAAGTCTACTAGTGAATTTAGTTTTAAAAACAAATTGCGGAAGCCGTATCTCAAAAATCATCTTGTTAGCCAACTGCGGATAATCTTCATAACGTCGGTTAATTTAGTAGGAAAATATACAGGTGTCCCTAAAACGATGGATAAATCTGTAACTATAGATGGACTACATCATGGCCTCTCTTACCACAAATTTTGACCATAGTGAAAATATTACGGTTTCAGAGATATTTATTGTTTTTTTATTTTTCGAAAATTTCCAAGTGCGATTAGTTTTTATAGTGTCATTTCTACAAATGGAGAGTTTTTCGATTTCGTTTTTTTTTCGTTTCCCAAGCGATAGTTCAGCTATCAAAAACAAAGACTTTTTAACCAACTGGCGTAAAGTATTTAAAAAAATAAAACACAAAGAAAATTAAAAATGTTATTAATTTTCTTTCATGTTTAATCAGGTACAGTGTAAAAAAATGTAGGATGCTCATCGTGCCCATCATCTTAAAAACTTGCTTAGCTATTCTAGATTCCTAAAAGGTATCATAAGCCTATATATTCTGAATATTTTTAATTTCATGACTACTTGAATAGCAAATAGTATAAAAACTTAAAAAAACTGTTTTTGTCGTAATAATAACTCGAAGTTTCTGTGTTAATGTAAATGTATAATGAACCCAGGAATTCCGTATTTCTTAATCTCATGGTTACTTAAATAGCAAATAGTATGAAAATTACAAAGAACTCGATAATAAACTCACATTTATTAATAGAAAATGTTCAAATTGACGTCCTTGCATTGCGTCCTTATACATGCCCTACACCTTTTAATAAAATAATGTTTAATGCGGCGCGCGTAACCCGACGACGTGTTGATATAAGTTGCTGCATTTTGTATGCGAATACGCAACTCCGCAATCCAGGGTACTGGCCTCACGTACACGAAGTCTTTTAGACACCCCCAATAAAAAAATCTATGGGATTTAAGTCCGGTGACCGCGGCAGCCATAAAATAGGACCAAGCCATCCACGTTTGTGGGTAACAATTATTTAAATGATTTCTCACTACTACAGCGTAGTGACCTGTGCACCCATCATTTTACAGCCACATGTTCCGCCTTATTTCTAAAGGAACATCTTCTAACAGGCCACATAGTTCATTCTGTAAAAAATCCAAAAAAAATTCACCATCTAGCGTGGCGGGGAGCTCATAAGGCCCGATCACGTGGCCATCAATAATCCCAGTCCACAAGTTAATTTTAAACTGTGTCTGGGATCTATCTTCCTTCATAATATGTGGGTTTTCAAGCTCCCAGCTGTGTATATTATGCATATTTAAATAGCCATCTTTTCGGCATGAGGACTCATCGGTCCACAAAATGTTGTTAAAATATTGTGGGTTCTCCCGCATTTTACGTAACATTATTCTGCAGAATGCAACCCTGCGTGGATAGTCAGCACTTTGAACTGTTTGTACCCTTTGTATATGAAAAGGGTGCAAATGGTATTGTTTAGTGTACGATGCACTTTGCTTTTTGCGATGCCGGTTCGACGTGCAATTCCACGCACAGACCGTGTAGAATCGTCTTCAATTTCTTCTAGCACTTCGTCTTCATCGTCATCTGCTGGTCTTCCTGCCCCCGCATCACCACCGACACCTCTTACTGGAAGCCTCCATTCACAGTATGAGTTATGAACTCGAATAAAAAATCGATAATCCAGGTGACGTGCGTTGGGGTACCTAGTACAAAATATTTCGTTAATTTTTGAATACATAAAATTATGTTTACTTGTTATTAAAAAAAAATATTATTTTTCAAAAATGTAGACATTTCAAAAAAAAAGTTTACATCTCATACCTTTTTGCGTACAGTCGAGCAGCAGCGTTAGCATTACCTTGACATTCGCCATAAATGAAATACATCTTTGCATATTCTAACGGCGTGTAATGTCTAGGCATGTTCAAAATAATTATGCAAATACCGAAAATTTTCAAATACCGAATAACGATTGCCACAAATACAAACAATATCCAAATCGTAAAGCTAGTCAAGTCCAAAATTACAGCAAAATATCATCAAAATAGAACCATACACAAATAACACCCGCGCGTTGCAACCGGAATACAGTTAGGACACTAGATAGAACAATAACAACAAAGCCCTAACGAATAGGTGCAATAATTGTCAATAATATGATATAATAATATGTCATAAATGTTTCAATTGTCGCACCTGTCTGAGATGATGAAAAAAGGTTCAGGTAAATGCCATTCCTTCCATAAATTCCATAATAGGCAACCTTATGTCCATGACTCAGAGTTGAACTTTGGGAGTTGAAGTGGCAGGGGTTACAAGACCGAAAGAGGCAGAGCATCTTTATCAACTCTGTGATACATCATGACACCACTCGCCACCGCTTTAGATTTACACAGAAGCTTAGAGTTATTATTACGACAAGAACAGTTTTTTGAAGTTTTTATACTATTTGCTATTCAAATAGTCATGAAATTTAAAATATTCAGAATACCTAGACCTATGATACCTTTTAGGAATCTAGAATAGCTAAGCAAGTTTTTAAGATGATGTGCACGATGAGCGTCCTACATTTTTTTTACACTGCACCTGATCAAACATGAAACTAAATTAATTTCATTTTTAATTTTTTTCTTTGTGTTTTAATTTTTTGAAGCAATTTACGCTAGTTTGTTTTTAAGTCTTTGTTTTTGATAGCTGAACTATTGCGTGTAAAACGAAAAAAAACGAAATCGAAAAACCTCTTCATTTGTAGAAATGGCACTATAAAAACTAATCGCACTTGGCAATTTTCGAAAAATACAAAAACAATAAATATCTCTAAAACGTGATATTTTCACGAAGGTCAAAATTTGTGGTAGGTAAGGGAGGCCATGATGTAGTCCATCTATAGTTACAGGTTTACTCATAGTTTTAGGGACCTTTATATTACTTTTTGCTGGTATGCCCAGACCCGGCTAAACCACCTTCCGACACCTCTGCCTCCTGGGGCTTTACCATGATCGCTTATAGCAAGGTTAAAACAATATTGAAACAGAGACACCGCTCTTGCTGCGTATAGCGCCATCCCGCTCTCAGTGCGATTTTAATATTGTTTTAGGCGATCATGGTTAGGGGGCTGGAGGTACGTTCAATATCAACAAGGCCAAGTCACCGAACGCGAAACATAACACTCCAGTAACCTGCCTGGCCAGCGTGGTAGTAGTATATAGGCTAGTTCCCATGCCCAACAGATTGCGCTAATATCCTGTAAAGATTGACCCCTGTAACCTAGAAACGGTCTAGAGGATCGTATAACTAGTGTACATGAGATAGTAACAGCTTACGTTTCATAATAATAACCTCTACACGCCTCCAAGATACTCGTACACGCGTGTATCTTGCTCATTTCACAATGTCACAATTGACGCAAATACGTAGGTACCCTATTATTGTTTACCTAACTCAATTGAATATTTAGATTATGTAGCACGATGTTGAAAAGTAATTTTTGTGCATTATGGAATACAATAATTTTGCTCGTATAGAAATAAGTGATTAAAAAAAAGTTATACTCCTCACCTCCAAAGAAAAAACGGAACTATCTGTCTGCGTGCCAAGACCCCTGTTCTCAGCATAGGCGTAGGTATAACATTTCGATGGGGGGGGTCCAGATTAAAACTTCAATTTGCCTAGTGTATACTGATGCTTGGAAGGAAAAGTTCGTTCTATCTACCTAGTATATGTTGATTTTCAATGGGGGTGTCCGGACCCCAAGCCCCCCCCCCCCCCCCTCCATACTTACGCCAATGGTTCTCAGGAACGCGTTGAATTATCAAAGTGATATTGATATCAATTACTCGATTTTCGGGCTCGTTCAGCTGCGATTTCATTAAAATTTAATACACAAAGTTGGATTAAAACATAACACAGCTTATATCTCGGTACTATTGCATAGTTTCTACGGTCATCTCATCATTACCACAAAAAATACGATGCAATAAATAACAACCAATTTGCATAGGTAGGTACGTGTAATTCGGTTAAATTTATTAAATTTGGCGTGTGTAAAATAATTTGCGGCAGAACGATTCCATTGATGCAATGACCGAGCTGCATCAATGCCAACAACGTCTGCAATCATTACCTACATTTCGTATTCGCACGCTAGGATGCCGCAACTTAACAAGAGCATATTGTAATTATTGAAAAGTTGGCTCAAATGCTATTGGGTAATATGCTCTCTAATAGCATTAGCTATTACAGACGTTCGTGACATCAACACATCCCATTGGTGGGCACTGAGTGCCTAAGTGCGAGTTTTATCGAGCTCTACTCGATCGTACGCATCGAGCGCGTTAACGCGAATTTGTATGGAATTAGAGCAGCGCCATCTAGTAGCTGCTGTGGGATGAGACAGCTTCATCCAGTGACTTCTAGATGGCACTGCTCTAATTCCATACAAATTCGCGTTTACGCGTTCGATGCGTGTGATCGAGTAAAGCTCGATAAAACTCGCACTCCGCACACCCACACTGGTCTATCCTTAAGGCGCATAGTAACGTCAATCATAAAAAATCACTGCAGAAAAAACCGATTCTCTTCATAAATATTGAATAAAAAAATCTTTAAAAAAGATATGTTATTATTCAACGCATTCTTTAGAGGATGGTCTTCTTAATTTTTTGATAAATTAATTAAAACTTGGTTAAAATGTGACCCAAACATGCCTCGATTTTAAAACTGTAAACCTAATCGCTTCGTAAATATTAGGTTAAATCATATACTTTCGATTTCAATAAATAAAGTGAACAATATTCTAGGGGATGGTCTTTTTAGATTTTTCTTATTCGCCTTTATTAATTTTTTATTGAAATAATTCATCTTACGCGTAAAGGTTTGCTTAAATATTCCCCTCGCTCTCACTCACTCACTCCTATGTAATCAGTGCGGGACGATCGACGCAAGGTCATTGGGAGCACTATGCGCCTTAAACGAAGAACATTCGGTCCACTCATCATTTGTCATTATCTTCTCTATGTCTCGTCACAAAATATAAATAGAACCGTCGTCGCCTGTATAGTAATCGCAAGAAGAAACACCACTAGACAGTTACTACTACTGTCGTTTAAAAAATATCATATTACTGTCGTTAATAAAAATACTACTCGTAAATCGTCGAAATGATTTTTTTTTAGGTATTATGGTGATATTTTTATACATATACTAGCTTTTGCCCGCGACTTTGTCCGCGTGGAAATCCTTTTTTATTGATTCCCTTTACAAATTCCCCCTCCCCCTTTTTACACCCTTAAGGAATGATTACGACGATAAAAACTATTCTTTATCCTTCCCCACATCTCAAACTATCTCCATACCAAATTTCATCTAAATCGGTTCTATTGAATCCTATTTGAATAAAAGATATTGAATTTGAATTAAAATTTGAATTTGTTCAGCGGTTATCGATTCCCCGTACAAACTTCCATTCTCTTTTTCTCCCCCTTAAGTGGTAATTTCTGCGATAAAAGCTATCCTATGTCTTTTCCTGAGACTCCAACTATACCAAATATATGTCTATACCAGATTTCATCGATTTGTTCCTGATTCGTCATATTCCTGATTGGTCATATTCCTTATTCGACACTTTCCTAACTGGTCATATTCTTAATTCGTCAGATTCCTGATTCGTAATATTCCTCACACGTCATACCATGTACATTTGCCTAAAAAAACTTATTATAGAAATCCTCTACTTGTCTATCATGAAGCTAATGTCATTATCATTTTATTATTTATATCGAGTCAATGATATTGTAGTATAATTTTGAGAAGATGGCCTAGCAGACTTGTAATAATGGTGCAACGAAGAAATGCATTTTATCGAAAGTAAAAGTTTTATGTTCTAGGTAGACTTGAATATTACTATATTACTGAACAACTTATTAAAACACTTGTTATTAAAACACTGGGTAATTAAACTGAATCACTTTAATTGACTGACTTGACCACAGACTATCGACACATATGACAACCACATAGTATAATTATTTAGGCAACAACAACATAGAGTATTCATACATAACAAAAAGAAGAAAAGTTACTGTTGCATTCTGGGTACATTTCCAGTATTTGATTTATAACGAATTTGACAAATAATTTGCTTATGTGTCAAGTTGAACAAATATATTTCCATGTGACTCCGCCTTAAGTAAATTATTGTCTAATAACCGTAGAACAAAATATAACTACTTCGCACGTGTTCTCGATTTCATTTGACTGTACAATGACGAGAGAGGAATATGACGAATCAGGAATATGACGAATTAGGAATATGACCAGTTAGGAAAGTGTCGAATAAGGAATATGACCAATCAGGAATATGACGAATCAGGAACAAATAATTTCATCTATCGGTTCAGTTGTTTTGGCGTGAAAGCGCGACAGACAGACAGACAGAGTTACTTTCTCATTTATAATATTATAATTAAAGGTTATATTGGGTCAGTTAATCATTCTTCTAATTCTTCGTTCTTTAATTTACAGTAATTTTGTGTAGATTTCTACTAACTGTACGCAAAAGTTTACCAATGGCGTCATGACGTTCCGCCTTGATGCTAACGGCGCGGTTAGTACGGTTCAGGACGTTTACGGAGTTGCGATACTAACTAGGCGGGCGCGGGGCGTGGTCGCCGAAGGCGGGAGGGATAGTCAACGGCATTTCTAATGGCCCCTGTACACGATCAAACATGTTTGTCAAATTTACGTGTTTGACAAACATTTTTGTTCGTGTAGAGGACTGTGTTTGACGCGTTTGACCAACAAACTACGTGTTTAAAAAGTATATGGATTGACGTCGTGTTTGATGAAAACGTGAAGTTTGTCAAGCAAGTTTGACAAACATGTTTGATCGTTTACAGGGCTCTTAAGCGCAGCTACTCGTAGTACATCAGTCGGAAAACAAATGAATCACGGAATATCTATATACTCGTACCTGTCACTTTTACTGCGATGCATCGAGGCTAGACGGGAAGTGACTTTCAGATTAGAATCCGCGATCTGGCTGGAAGCTCAAACATTAATCTCTTATTTAGATTGTGAACAAACCTAGCTTGAATTTACATTTGGATAGTTACAGGCCTCAGTGTGGCGCCTAAAACTGACTTGCGCCGTTAATATTGAGTCAGTTAGAACATTAGTTTAGTAAATCTCAGGATTGTATTTTCATGAAACCAATTTACAGGACGCCAGTATCAGGTCAGCACTGACGTCGAAATCAACTGGTGAATAGTAACTGAACCCAATTTCAACCGACCTTAGGTCCACTTTTTACCCGCATAGTTCTCTTAATGCACAGACTCGAAATAGATAGGTATATTAAGTAACTGATTCTCTCAAGGTATATTACGGTAAGATGACGATAACCGTACGATAATACGCACATGTACTTATAAGTACATAGGATTCACAAAAAAATACATCGCTATAAAGGGTCAAAGCAACAGGAAAGTTGAAATGTCACATTGCTGTCTCGTATGATTAACATGTCAATCAAACGGCTTGAATTTGATTTGAATGAAACAGGTTTGCGCTAATCACGAACATTCTGGTGGTTTGATTCGCAAAACAATAGTACGTATAAGTACACACAATTATGTAACATATATAGCGATCTCTTTCAGTTTGACATGCCCTACCAGAAAGTCCTAGCATGGCCCTAGCCCCTATGTCCCCATCTCTGACAGGTGCGATAAGCGTCAAAATGTATGACATATTCCATACATTTTTTGACAATTGTTGCACCTGTCAGATATGAATGGATGGATACGCGAGATTAATAAAAAATAACTCACCCATTTAATTTTATATTAATTTTCTAAAATATCCAAAAAATACTGCACTAGTTTTGTGTAGAATTTTTAAAAACAATGGATATACACGGTTATTTTTTTATCACCCTGGAAAATTTTAGGGACGCTTCAGGACACATCCAATATTATATAAAAAATAAAAAAAATGAAATAAAATTTAAAAAAAAAATATAAAAAAAAATAAAAAAATCTCTAAAAATGCTGCTCTCAACTAGTGCAGCATTTTTTGTATTTTTAAAAAAATTAATATAAAATTAAGGAGGGGGGTTATTTTTTTTATTTATATTTAAATCATTCTAATACCATGTCGTGAAGCGTCCCTTAAATTTTCCAGGGTGATAAAAAAATAACCGTGTATAATGGATGTTTCCTGAAGCGTCCCTTAAATTTTTCGAGGTAATAAAAAAGTAATCCTGTATACATAGTAGGTACCAATTTTCATTTACGCATTATTATTATCATTAACTTCCATGTTACTGCTTACCGTAAAGAACCTATCATCCCCACTTTCGCTCTCATAAAAGGGTGTAATTTTAAAAAGTTAAAACAATTTATTTTATATGTAACCATAGATTTACATACCAGTTCCCATATGTCTAAGTTCAAATTGACGAAATACCATATTAATGTACCCCCCCCCCCTTACCCCATTAAGGAAGGAGAAAAAAACCACTACTTTCTATCTTACTGGGTTATCAGATGCATGTATATCAACATCAATGTTACCACACCCTTTAAAGTAACCATGCTATTGGTAAAAGAACTTTTGACATCGGATCAGTGGTTTCAGAAACAGAATTTTAACAGAATTTTAAATTTTAATTTTCAGAAAATTCTTTCCTATTACTAAGACTTGTCCAAGCAATAAAAGGAACCTATACTGTCCAAATTTCATCAATCTCGGTCCAGCCGTTTTGGCTCTACGTTGATAAGTCATCTACTGTGACCGGTTCGTTCTTTATACAGGATTTCTTTTGAAGCAGGGTCCAAATTTTGTGTGTAAGTTTATGTGCAGACGAAAAAAATAGCATTTCATCAGATAGCATTATTTAGATAAATTACTTATTTAAGTTTTAAAAAAGTTGAGTCAAATATTTAACTACGTAATATTTTAAAGGTTAAATATCCAGCTTTTCCAGAAAGGTAGTGTTTTTAAGAAAAAAAAACAAAACAGACTTTAAAAAGTTAAAAAAAAACAATAACTATATATGAAAACGAACATTTTTTGGCTTTTTGGGTTTTTGAAGTCGGTTTTTATTATCATTAAATATACGAGTATGTTTTTATATTTTTAGTGGATTCAATACCATCTCACCGTTTCTTACATGAAAGAATACAACTGAAGGTCAATACGTGCCTATTGTTTTTAAAAAAACTGACATCTAATTCCTAAAATTCAAGGATCCTTCCAACATCATATCGGCTCATGATTACCAGAGACATATACCTGAATAGCTTCAGTAAAAAATACATGAAACACATTGGACGTACCAATAAAATTTAAGACTTTCCCTCGATTTTTCTGGGATCCCAGCATCAGATCTGACTTAGGTGACAATGGGACCAATTGGAAAGTATACCCTCTCAAACAAAAAAGAATTTACCAAATCGGTTAATAAATGACAGAGTTATGAGGTAAAAAACATAAAAAAACACAGGCGAGTTGATAACCTCCTCCCTTTTGGGAGTAAATTCTTCGGTCTTCAATCCATACGAGATTCTTGATAGTTCCAAAAATCGAAACATTACATATATTTCTAAAATTAAAAACGTACTTAAATAATTTTCATATAAGTTTTATCAAAGAATTATTTTCAATTCTTTCCGGAAGAAGAAACACCCAATTTCTAAACACTGCGCTATGTTCTCATTATGCAAAGCTACTACTCGTAGCGGCTGCGTAGCGTATTGAAAATGCTACGGTGACCACTCGTAGCTGTTCGCAACATCTGCAAGCAAAATTAAACACTAGATAAACAGCCAAAAAAATTTAAATGTTTTATTTTTACATGTATAAACGACTTGTTTTTTTTTATTTTGTATTAGACAAGACGTCAATTTGCTGTTGGGACAATGTTCGTCACAAAGACTGTTTTACGCCGCAGTGGTTTTACTTTTTATCTATAGTACTTCAAATAAAATTGAAGTTGATATTGCCAACGACGGTCTTACCTCTCTACTACACTAGAGTAGTTGATATCTATTAAAGCCAGACATTTGAAATTTGGCTAGCAGGTTCCTTTGTTAACTTGAACATCTACTAAAAAATCATTTTTTTTAAATTTCACTTCTAAGGGTGTAACAACATGTGTAATAGGGGTTGACATTTAAGACTGAAAATAGTACCTGGATAAAGGCAATGAGCTCGCAACCATTACAAGTTGACATTAGGATCTGTGTGATGTGGGAGGGACATTTCAGTAGTCGATTTAACGAAAAGCGAAGATTTCTTTCATGAAATCTACATAAGTACTAAAAACGGGATTGGATGAAATTTGGGGAATAGAGTTAAGAGTGGTTAAAGTCCTCAAATTTCGACGTTGTCCGATAGGAAGTTTGCGGTGGGTAGATACATGGTGGGTACTTTCTATCAAACTCATGGCTGAGTGCACGACTTCAGCGCAACTTAGCGTTCGCAACTTTGTTGGCTCTGACGCTTTGATATTTAATCGTGACATTATGACAAAATATCAAAATCAGAAACTACCTTTTAATTTATATTACAAAATTACTGTGACACCTCGATTTGAGTGGACAAAGGGTAGTGAACTCATTTTTGATCATACAAATTAACTGGGGCAAGTAAAATTTATTGAGTAGGTTATGTCGGGAATTTTTTTACTTCATTTTTACTTGTAATTTTACTCTTAAACAAGGAGATGAAGCTACTTTAGGTTTCATTAAATAACAGTAAACATATTTAATTGTTCCTGTGTCGTTTATAAATCAAACATCGTTTGTAGATCGAATTAAATATCATATTATTTTAAAGACTAGGTTTGTGAGTATCACTCACAATAAAAAATTTCAACCACAAACCTTTAAAGGAAAATTGTTGGTATCCGCTGGACATCTTTTAACCGCCTTCGTGGTCTAGTGGTTGAGACCACCCGGTGTTGATCAGGAGGTGTGGGCTTCGATTCCCATGGGTGTAAACAGTTTTTTGCTCGGTTTGGTTGGTAATAGGGCTTCTGAGCCCGCCTGGCTACCCACCGCCATCTTACCTTAAGTTTGTCGCAATAATAACGATGTTAATAGCATTGTTATGTTCCGACAATTAGAGGTAAGATAGCCAGTTCCTCAGTTGTTGAGGAGTCCAGGTGAAACTCGCTACCACCTTCGGCCTTATCGTCACTTACCAACAGGTAAGATGAAGGCCAAGAGCTTCCCTGTCGTAAGTGTGTAAAACATGTCCGGGACGTAGAGGAATTAAGAAAAAAGCAAAGACAAAGATCAATACTTCAAGCTCGCATCATAAGACAAAAATCTATTATTTTGACACGTCACAAAACGTTTTTAAATATTAGCAATTATTATCCATCATTTTGATTGTTTTTTTTTAATAGACGTAATATATTAATTCATCATTCGCCAATATTCATTTTATTGCAAGTGTGAAATGTGCATAATGACATGTTATGTTATTGTGATGTCTTGTTTTGTCTCTTTTCAGGTAACCCAAAACAATATCATTTTAACCCTTTCGGACATATTTCACAAAGTAAATTCATTAACAGTATTTTTTCCAAAACTTGAGTTTGGCAGTAATGGCTGATAGGAGTGTTTTTATTAAATATTTAAAAGGTAGGCAAACCGTGAAAGTTGGCAAAGGGGTCACAGACCGTTGTTACGACCGATTGCTATAAATAAAAAAGTGAAGTGAAGTACATAATGACAGATGACAGAGCGTACATTATTTGTACTTTTGGCCACTATGAGCGCTGCGATAGATGCATCGACTTATTTGGTTATTAAGTCCATGGATAGATGCCATTACCCCCACCTAGTACTTTGCATGCAACCAGCGAATACGCGTATTCGCTGGGTAATAAGTCGCTAATAAATGATGTTTTTCACATCTGAATATATTGGAATGTAATGAAAAATTTGAAACTTTTCTTAAGAATAACATTTTTATTTAAGCGCAGAACAGAAAAAAATGTTCATTTAAAAATTCATTTTCGATTTTGATTTTTTGCCGTCTTCAGAGGTCACAGTTTCTAAAATACTATACCTATACTTGTAGGTATATTGTGATTCAAAAAAGTTGGTAACCCTACTTGAAATGAATGTGAGAAGTGCGGGTGTTCACATACGTGATAGATAATATACCTAATAGGGCGTGATAATATACCTAATAATATACCTATAAATTAGATAAATACATAATCAAATTCATCTCCATGTTCCAGGGAAGACATGGAGAAGGTGAACATCAAGTTCCATGACAACGACACGGTGACCTTCCAGCACAACAAGATCCTTAGGTTCGTCCCGGAGATGTCTGTGGACAAGGACCAACTTTTGGTGGTGCCCAACATCCCCTTGCTGGTGAGAAGCTTAATAAATAAATAATAATTATAATACACTTTATTGCTAACAAAAGGACACATCAGACAAATCATAAATAGAACAAACACAGCACAGGTGGAAAAGTGCAAAATTAAACAATAAATGAATAAGTAGTAGTTATCACATCAAAAACGCTAATTAATTTGAAAAAATGATGAAAATAAATCAAATAAGTACAAGAAAAAAAAAGCATTTAGCATTTCTAAATAAAATGCAGAGTCACAAACATTTGTAAGTTTCTTTATTCTTAACCAATTTTCAAGAAATCTGTAAATATTTCTACATTGGATGTTGATACGTAGTTATTAACAGTGAATTAGGACTACATTGGTTTAACAAAGTATAAAAGGGATCAGTACACTTGAAAATTTCGTCACGGTCGGTAAGTGCTCGGAGGCCCAGTGACTAAGGCGTCAACAGGGTATGTTGGAGACGCTTGTTCGAGTCCCGCCAAAGACGATTTTTTTTTCTTGTATTTCATTCATTTTCATCGTTTTTAAAAGTATTTAGCATCTTAAATAAAATACGAAGTCACAAATATAAAATCAATATAAATGTTTTCAGACAGTGACTTCATTCTCTCCAAACCTGGCTGGGTTCCTCTTCAACGTTCTCGTCTCTGGCCTGGCCATCACATACAAGGAGCGAGCGAAGCCGTTTGTGCATGTGACCGCTGAGCAACTGGTCTTCGGGTATGTGCTATAACATATCAAGGAAAAGTTGGGCCACAGACTTATAGATCTAATGGATCTATAAACCTGTGGCCTCACGGGAGTTATACCTCCACCTCATAGACCGCAGCCTAATAATGGTTGTGTTGCGCCAGAGGGCAGGATTGCCAACCGTACTACAATATTGCATTGTAAAGGTGTCTCGGGATGTTTTTCGTTTTTTAACCGACTTCAAAAAAGGAGGAGGTTATCAATTCGGTTGTATTTTTTTTTATGTTTGTTACCTCATAACTCCGTCATTTTAAACCGATTTCCAAAATTCTTTTTGTATTTGATAGAGTATACTGCAAGGGTGGTCCCATGGACACCAAAGTCAGGATCGGATGATGGGATCCCATAGAAAATCGAGGAAAACACTAATTTCTTTCACTAAAAAGATTTAATTCACTAAAAAGTTAAAAATATTTTTTTTTTTACAAAAAATAGAACCGACTTCAAAAACACTGAAATCTTAAAAATAATCTTCTTCTATATTGAAGTCGGTGACAAATTTTAACACTTTCTAGGAGATCATCGTTTGGCGCTGACTTCAATATAGAAAAAGATTATTTTTAAGTTTTCAGTGTTTTTGAAGTCAGTTCTATTTTTTGTAAAAATTATGGTTTATAAAAAAGGCTTAAGAAATAATTCAAACTCTTTTTATTTGTTGCTTTAAAGTTTTATTTATTGGAACATAACCGATTACAAACGCGCACCATCCTCTCTATCACATCATTGAGTTAGCCTAGAACTCAAATTCTTAATCACTCGCTGAAGCATCGTTCTTGGAACTGCCGTAATTTTATCTGTAATTCTTTATTCGACGTTTAAATGTTTGTTCTTGGTGTCCTCTTACGTCCAGTTGATTTATTCGGCATTGTATTGCCAGTCTCCTCAAACTTGCGCACCCAATGCTTGATTAAATTCGTACTTGGCAGATATATTAAATTGTGTCTTCTAAAAACCGCGCCATAATGTACGAATCGCTGTTTTTATAAAACGCTCGTACGTAAAGTGCGCGCTGCTCTCCTGTGAAACGATAAATCGCTACTAAACTGTCAAGCGAGAGGAAATAGTACGGGTCGTTTTTCCATACATACGTAGTCTACTGTTTCCTTCCTGGATAATGGCAGTAGCTGTTCTTTTTTTTTTCAGAAAAATCAATGGCCACTAGGAGCATGTTCCTGTTTTTCTTTTTTTATTAAGTTTATTATGAAATGAGAAACAAACCTTCAAAATCCTGAAAAATTTGTCTGATTTTCTGCTATATTTAAACATTTATCAAACAACCTTGACGAGATTATATGAAAAAAAAGCAAAACATAGAAACAACCAAATTCTTTCTTTAAGTTTTAACGCATAAAGTAATTAACTCCGTGTAGTTTCAGCAGAAAAAACAGGGGATAACGAAACGCATATTTTGTATACTTTTTATAGGTATTTTCGGTCCGAGCTGCATTTGTCTCTATCGCGTTCAGAACGATTGCTCGGATACAGCGCGACAGCAATACATTTTACAAATACCTATTTCTGAATTCTCTCGACCTTGGTGTTTCCTCTTAAAATCACTTTCCATCCCTCCATCCCATTATTTGAATTTCGCGCAATGGTCAAATAAAAACGAAAACATTTTGAGACATCCTTTACTATATGTCGGGCATACGTAGGTACTATGTACTGTTGAAGAAATTTAAACTATATTATTATGTGTCTGACCTTTTTAATATCTACCCCTGTGATCTATTACAAAAACTGATTTTGTCCCAACCTTAAAATGTTATATCGCAAATTGCAAATTAGTCATACGATTTAAAGTATTACATCATCACCACAGCTCATATATGTCCCCACCGAGAGGCTCCAGCCTACCCTAAGTTAAGGTGTTTAGGCCTTAGTCAACCACGCTGGCCCGGTGTGGATTGATCGACTTCACATACACCTTTGAATTTCTTCGCAGATGTATGCAGGTTGCCTCACGATGTTTTCCTTCACCGTAGGAGCGTCGGACAAATGTACATGTGAAATTCGAAAAACGGTATATGGCAGGGTCGAAGCACGAAACCCGCCCACGAAAGAGGTCCTCGCGCCGGATTAGAAAAAAAAATATGTTTTGTATTTTTAAATAAAGGACAAGTCACAAATAAAGAAAAAACCTTATCTACCAAAACTCAATGTTATGCTAAATACAATTTTAAATATTCTATTTGTATGTATATTGCAATTGTTATGATCATTTAACAAAAAGGGTGCTGCCTCCTCAACTTTTAAGAAGAAAAATCCGTGGGGAGACGTCAAGGAGAAAAAATGTTCCGAGAAAATAATTATCCTGTGAGTAAGTCGTGACCTTACTTTTACAGATACGACGACCCACTCGTGACTCTCGCCCACTACTTTTACCCAAAGGGTAAAAGACCCAACAGTCAGATGGGACTTCTTTTGGCAGTAAGTGTTTGAACTTTTTGATAAAATAAAAGGATAGTCTGTCGTCTTACAACATAATACTACTAACAAAAAGAAAATCTGTTATTATACGTATAACATAGAAAATTTGAATTTCTGTTTATGCTCAATTTTTTTTCGTTTATTAATCACTTATTATACTTCGCAGCCTGACGAATTGTAAAACGATAAAAGATAAAAATAAAAAATGGGCCGCAAGGGTCTTACATAGAATATTCGTGATTTCAGAGCTCAGAGTCTAATGGTCTGTACAATCTCTATAAATTCTTACCCATATTACCCGTACCCTAGGGTTGCCACTAATACATTATTTTAAAGTATTGTACGTTATTTTGGAAAATCGTACTCTATACTTTATGCCAACGATAAAGTACGCGAATCGAATTTATTTTGCGTGATTTAACATTAAATATCCAAAAAAAAGTTTATTATAAGAATGTTTGCAAACGAGGGATTATAATATGTAGAGGTCGCCAGAAGCACATTCCTGAACGCAACTTAACCGCAAATGTCAACATTGTCATGTCAAGTACTTTATTAAAATTTGTCTGTTTTGTTTGATTGATTGAATTCGATAAAAATAATATAAAGTGCAATAAAGTTGCTAGAAGTAACAAAAAATATATTTTCAAGCATAAAAATAAAGTGGAATAATTAGTACCTACTTTATTTTGACACAATGTACTTTTTTTCAGCCTTAAAATCCAATGTACTTTATTTGGACAAAAAATGTGGCAACCCTACTCGTACCATCATAGTTTTTTGGAACAGCTTATAAAGATCGCTAGATTTTTTAATCTTACTCATAAACAGAGTAGAACGTAACCTAAGAAGTGGTTTAATAAGGTAACCGACGACCATGTAAAAAATACTTAATTTACTTAAAATTAAGAAATTGTTGCACCGAATAACTACCTACTAAATACCTACCTATTGATTAAAAAACCCTTTTTAAAAACAAGCTTTTATTTAAATGCGCTAAAAAGAAAAAATAAACTTTTACACTAAAACGTTTACTTACTTATAACGTTATTTCACATTTGACACAATTTATATGACATAAAAGCTTATCGCGAGATTTACTCTATACAGAATTTCAGCTCAATCGGTTAAAGATTGATTTTTTAGCTTAAAAAGGTACGCCATATTAGATTAATAATGACATCACTTTATTTTTCAAGTTATTCTTAGCAAGACCTTTTATTTGATACTCATATTGTAGGAGTGCATTAAAAATAATTGGTCCGCCATCTTGGGTATACCGCCATCTTGGATTTAGAATGACGTCAAACAGTCAGCCATCATATATAAAAGTACTCTGTGTCAGCCATGCATTGTCACCCAAACTGAACGTGTATACAAAATTTCAGCTCAATCGGTTAAATATATCTGCTTCAAAATTGAGTTGCAAGATTTCACCCGAACATACATACTTACATACCTACTTACATTGCAAGTTAAATAAAAGCTTGTAAAAAAAGACGGATGGACAACTCCTACGCGCCGGGTGCTAACACCCCGCGAGATCTACACATAGTCTAGAATTCAGCGATTCCCATTTGGTAGGTCGCGACCCCGTGCCGGATCATCAATAAAATACCGGGTCGCATCGTTCCTGCCTCGTTTATAAATAATTCTGGGTTTCGATAATCGATATAATATCTAATACTGAAATATAGTTCAAAAAGGTAATAAAAACATTTTAATTGTACTTAATACATAGGTATTCTATGTCGAAATATAACTTAATGTAAGCGGGAGAGTTAAAGCTATTGAGTGGGTTACGAAGCAGTATTAAAATTACTGGGTCGTGACAGAATAATGTTTGGGAAACGCTGGTCTCGATCAGTGGCTCTTAACCAGTGGTCCGCGGTCCACTAGTGTTCCCTAGAAGTAGCCGAAGTACCAAGCCTTTCGAGACAGAATATTTTAGATATAACAAACAACCCTTTATTCATACACTGTAGGTATATTGGTCTAGAGTTGGTTGTCCATAGCTAGACAGATATTTGCAAAATGGTCCTCTTCACTAAAAGGTTTAGAACCATTGGTTTAGAACCAAGAATATTAGAATACACTTAGGTAAAATTCCGATAAACTTTCCTGTATTGGGTTACGTTTATCTTTTAACCTATAAATTGTAAACTATCTCCGTCGCTTGTATAATATCTACCTCTGTGATTCTACCATAGTAGATGAAAACAATGGTGCAACCCTTCACGGTAAAACTAACCAATTCTATACTGATTCTGTTCCCTTTCAGAGAAACGGTACCCTCGAGGAAGTGTCCACGATATATACTGGCCAGAAGTCTATGGAGCGTTTCGGATACATAGACAAAATCAACGGACTGGACCACCTACCCCATTGGAGGGAGCGACCTTGCAACAATATAAGGTAACCCTTATAAATACATAAATTTCACAAGATATTGTCTTCCAATAATGGATCCGGCGATAACTCCTAACCTACCGTAGATAAACCTTCCATCATCCATCAGCACAGACAGTGTCATGATAATGATAACTACCAGATATAAATACCTAATCATCTTCATAAAAAAACATGAAACACGTTGGACGTGCCTTTCATAGGCACGTCCAACGTTTAAGAGTTTCCCTCGATTTTCCTGGGCTCCCATGATCAGATCATGAGTTGATGATAATAGAACAACCTCAAGACTATACTCTTTCAAATACAAAAAGAATTTAGCAAATTGGCCCACAAGTGGCGGAGTAATCGGTGAACATACATAAACAAATAGGTACAGTCGAAAATATAGAACCTCCTCCTTTTTTGAAGTCGGTTGAAAATGAAATCTCACATGCAATGACAGGATGGCTGGTAGAGATGTCTTTTAGAGATAAGTCCACTTTTACATCTTTTTCGTTGTCTTGTGTTTCCTTCTGTGTTTTTTGCAATAATAAGTCCACCCCGGACACCTAAATCGAGCCACCTTGCACTTTTGGATTATATCGTCCCTAACTTTTAAAGAGTATTTGAATAACCAATAGTACATTGTTACCCTAGGGGTGAAAGTAACTTATTTAGTCCCGAGACGGTGTTTGGCGCCCGAGCGTAGCGAGGGCACCAATAGTTCGAGGGACTAAATAAGTCTTTAACCCGAGGTAAACACTGTGCTTTTCATTACGAATACAAGGAAAGTAAAAATAAAACAATGAATTAACTAAAGAAAAAACTTGTAAATTTTATTTTACATAAATCAACAACTTCTACTTTAGCCCGCTTTCTCTTATAAAATCAGGCGTTAACTCCATACCTGAATCAGATGAACTCATTGTGTTAATTATTATTAACACAATGTTATACAAATATAATTAACAGTTAATACAAATCTCTGCTTTGCGGAAGTATTAACAAAACTCTACAAATGGAAAAAACAAATGAAGATCGCATTGCCGCTTTCCCGCTTATTTTGTCTTTTTTCTGTGGCCGGCCAGCTATTCAGTCATTATTTTTCATTTTCATAATTTAAAAAATGGTAAATATTTTGCCCAAATCTATGTTATTTTAAAGAAATAGTTGTACATAAATTATAATAAAGTCATTTAAAAAATATATTCTTTAAATACCTAACATTATGTTATTTCAATTTTACACCGCGCTGTAATTGAGTGGCTGTATAGAAAGTCGAGACATGGTTCAATAAAAAGGTGAACAAAGAACTAATTTCTTTTTAAAATTTGACAGTAGCTGTCAGTTGAAAGTGATTCTCCCTAGGGCTGAAAAGTATTACTTTCAACCCGCTCCTCAGGCAACTTTAGACCTACTTTCAGAGTATAAGTAATGAAAAAAGTTTTTATGCAATTTTGTAGCTGACATATTCATGTTCAATTTTTTATTACGTGAATTAGGCACCTGATTATGAATATACACGTTTATTTTTTATCACCCTGGATTTAAGGGACGCTTCACATGGTATTAGAATGATTTAAATATGAATAAAAAAATAACTCACTTACTTAATTTTATATTAATTTTCTAAAATATCCAAAAAATGCTGCAATAGTTGAGAGCAGCATTTTTAGATTTTTTTTCATTTTTTTTTAATATAATAATGGATGTGTCCTGAAGCGTCCCTAAAATTTTCCAGGGTGATAAAAAAATAACCGTGTATGTATATGCAGCTATAAAAGTGTATACCACTTTTTAGTCGAGCAAACATTTTTTAAAAGTTATGGACGATATAAAAACTGCAAGGTGACGGTTTTACTGGAGGAAGACTCTGTACCAGGGTCGTCTGCTTAGGTACCTCCGTCTTACCTATTTCTGCCGCAAAGCAGCAGTGCTTGCATTGCTGTGTTCCGGTTTGAAGGGAAGATATGGCAGTGAAATTACATGGTACTGTGACTTTACATCTTGTGTCACAAGTTGGCAACGTACACTGTGGTTCTTGTGGGGGTTGCAGTTTTGCTGCGAATCTCACAAGAGCCACATGTATTATAGGTAACTGTTACCACTTACCATCAGGTGGGCAGTTTGCTTGTTTGCCAACCTTCTGCAATAAAAAAAAATTAGGTGTCCCGGGGTGTATATTGTCTACATGGATACTTTTCTTTCAGAGCATCGGAAGGCTCGTTCTTCCCTCCTCGAGCGGTCACCAAGTCGGACCTAGTGTACGTTTATGACAAGGACTTGTGCCGCATCCTCCCGTTACAGTACAGGAAGACGGTTTATAAGGATGGTGAGTAAATCGATAGACCATGTTTTCAACCTCCTCCGTGATCTAGTGACAACACTTATAGCTCGATCTGGTAGTTCGATTCCACTTGGGGACAGAAGTTTTTCTGCTTGGTTTGGTTGGTGGTAGGGTGTCTGAACCTACCTGGCTAGCTATCGCATCACATTCCCTAAGTTTGCCATGATAATAATAATGTTAATAAAGTTTAACTCATGATTATCAATCATCCGCACTGATTTTAAAAAAAATGTGAAGTCGTGTGTATTTTTATGTTATTCTTCTTTGACCTCTTCCTTCTCCCATTTTCATTTGGGGTCGGCTTTCCTTATTCTAAATCTCCACGATGTCCTATTATGAACCATCGCTTTATCCAATTCGGAGTCTTTCAACACCTTTCCCACGCTTATCCACCAGGTGGCGCTGGGTCGACCTCTACCTCTCTTTGCCTCCTACAGACGGAGTGCCGTGTGAACTGCATCGATTTTTATTTTTTTGACAATATTTTTTTATGTTTAATCTGTTTGATGAATTTAATACCAGCTCACAGAAGTAACTTGAAAGAATACAACTAATAGGTACAAAGAATTATATACCTCGATATACCTCAACGTATATCGAGGTTGGTTTCATTTTTGACTGTCGTTTCCAATAAATTTGTTTTAAAGCACATTAAATAATATACCTATATCTTTTTAAAACTTGAGTCTGTTTCAGATCCCAACTAGACTATTCCTCAGTATTTTGAATGTTAGGGCTATACTTTTTGTATATAACTCCTTAATACCTGTTCCGATATCTTCAGGTATCGAGACGGGCCTGTACACACCGCCTAGCTCCACGTTCGAGTGCGCCGATATCAACCCGGACAACCGCTGCTACTGTGACGGGGAGAAGTGTCCCCCCCGCGGGCTGCAGAACATCAGCCCCTGCCAGTACAGTGAGTGTTGAGATTGCTACACAAGGTCATCCAGGACATCTGCCACTGTAACGGGGAGAGGTGTTCTCCCTCGAGCTGCAGAACATCAGCCCCTGCCAGTAGGTCAGTGAGCATTAAGGTTGCTAGCTAAAATCAGGGGTTTACCTTGTTGACCTTACACAAGGTCATCCAAGGATATCTGCCACTGTGACGAGAACAAGTGTCCTCGCGCGGACTGCAGAACATCAAGCCCTGCGAGTTCAGTGAGAATTGAGGTTGCTAGCTTATATCAGAGGTTTATCTATGTTGACCTTAACAATGTCATCCAAGACATCTGCCACTGTCGGGGAGAAGTGTCCTCCCACGGGGTGCAGAATATCAGCCCCTGCCAGTACAGTGAGTGTTGAGATTGCTACACAAGGTCATCTAGGACATCTGCCACTGTAACGGGGAGAAGTGTCCTCCCTCGAGCTGCAGAACATCAACCCCTGCTTGTAGGTACAGTGAGCATTAAGATTGCTAGCTAAAATCAGATGTTTACCTTGTTGACCTTACACAAGGTCATTCAGGACATCTGCCACTGTGACGAGAACAAGTGTCCTCCCTCGGGCTGCAAGACGTCAGGCCCTGCCAGTTCAGTGAGTATTGAGGTTGCTAGCTTATACACGCGGACATCTACCACTGTCAGGGAGAAGTGTCCTCCCACGGGCTGCAGAACGTCAGTCCTTGACAGTACAATGAGTGTTGAGGTCGCAAGCTAAAATCAGGAATTTACCTAGTTGATCTTAGACAAGGTCATCCAGGACATCTGCCACTGTAACGGGGAGAAGTGTCCTCCCGCGAACTGCATAACGAGCCCCTGCCAAAACAGTGAGTATTGAGGTTGCTAGCTAAAATCAGGGGTTTATCTTTGTTGACCTTACACAAAGTCATTTAACCCCCCCTAGCATAGCCACCGAAACGCGATATGATAAAACGATATATCGATATGAACTATCAAGTTGGATTTTTCAGCTATATTAAAATTTTGAGTAAGTATATTTTGGATATTGATATTGTTATTTTGGGTATTATTAATATATTAATGTCGATAAAATTTCAAGGAAGCCATTATATGCAACATATTTTGACAGTTCATATCGATTTATCGTTTTAACATAATTATCGTGTTTCGATGCTCATGCTACGAGGGCTGGACATCTGCCATTGTGCCGCGGAGAAGTGTTCTGCCGCGGACTGCAGAACATCAGCCCTTGCCGGTACAGTGAATTTGTGCCTACGGCTTTGTCTGTGTTGCCTTACCCAAGGCTACTGCGATAGAGAGAAGTGATCGGCCCCTGCCAGTGCAGTACCTAAGTGTTACTGTCAGTAACCAACTTTATACAATTTGTAAATGCCTGCATCTTGAAGGGGAATTTTTGACCACGAATGCTGAAAAACGACGGGGTAAATTAAAATGTTTAAACTAAATATACTTACTCAAGTAAATCCGAAAAATATAGTTATTTAAATGTGTAGTACCTACTCGTGCAAATAATAGACAGTAGGTATAATGTACTTTTACTTGTGGACTTGTGGTGTAGGTAGTGTGTATTTACTAGTATAAACATACCGAGTATTAGTGACGGTATCCCATTTCTTTTAAGAGTGAGTTCAGACCATAATCCTAATTTGAAAATCACTGAAATTTTCTCCCGGAAAGTTCTTTTTTTTTTAAATTTTCTGTTGCATTATAACATAGTTAACGTTTACAAATCATATTCTTTAAAAAAACAACAATAATTACACAAATAATAAACTTCGCGATGTAAATCGTATTACATTTCCATCGTACTGCGCTTGGAACCAGCTGATTGGGTCTTCGAACGTCAGCGCACCGGAACGGTGTATGAGCGGAACAAAAATGATGCCGGCGCGCCATACATTGCGTAACATGACAAATTAAAACCCCTTCTTTTCGCTTTAAAAGTTTTTCCGGGAAAAATAAACATCGGTATAGGTACAAATATTAACATTGGTCTGAGCTCACTGTTAAAAGGAACACCGTCACTTATACCCGGTATATACTTGTAAATACACACCACAAGCTCATTAATACTTAAAACCTACTGATTTACATCTGGAAGATCAGAATAATCATTAATTTATTGTAATTGTGTCATATTATTAAAACCTCATCATAATTATAAAATGTATATTCTGTGATTTTTTTTATAATCTATAATCAAACATGGCGCTGTTTCCAGACGCGCCTGTTTACCTGTCATATCCACACTTCTTCGACGCTGAGCCGTCGCTGCTTGATGACTTCGAGGGGCTGAAGCCGGACAAGAAGAAGCACGAGACTTACTTCATGATACAGCCGGTGGGGAAAATGCTTAATTATACCATAATCTAAGCTAGGGATGACGAACCTTTAGACATATTCACATCGTATTATACAAATAAACCTAGAAGTAGTCTTGATGTGCCAAGCGCGATACAACCTCTAGGAATAAAAGAAAATAAACTCAATTATTACACTCAAATCAGACTCTTACGTTTGTTAATATAACTAATGTCTAAAAAAATAACAGTAAATAGTCTACTTTCGCTCAACTTCTTGCTTTCTTTCTAAAACTTCAGCCCCCATTAGCCTTCGGCAGTTGTAACTGGCACGCTGTAACACTGGCTTGCTGACGATTCGGACAAAATATATTCGGACAAAGTGTCCGAATCGACACATTTTCATTTCAATCTTTTTTTACTGATTATTCGGACGCCAAGGAAAAAAGCTGTTCTGTGGGGCTAGCACGCAGGAGAATCGAAAATCGAATCGAAATCCGAATCGAGGAGAATGTACGGCAATTTTATTAGTTCTGCTACTCACCGGCGTGGCGCTAATAAAATTGCCATACAAACTCCTCGATTCGAATGTCGATTCGATTTTCGATTCTCCTGCGTGCTAGCCCCACTGTACAGTCAGTTAAAAAACTTTCAACGATACCTTAATTGTAGAAATCATTCCTCCGCTCAGTCTATAGTTGTAAAAAAACAATTTTTAACGAAAGCAGCCGTTTTAATCTATACATATATACAAATTTATAAAATTGAAGTGTCTGTTTGTAATGTCAAAATAACAAGTTTTTACTAAATGGGTATGAATGTATATCGGGTACCAATAAAAAACACAATTTAAAAATTTTTTGGTCTGTCTGTCTGTTTGTTCCCGCTAATCTCCGGAACGGCTGGACCGATTTTGACGGGACTTTCTTTAATAGATACCTGATTATATAAGGTATAACATAGGCTTCCATACCGTATAGGCTTTTTATCAAGATCGGTCCAGCCGTTACTATTCCACGCGGACGAAGTCACGGGCACAGCTAGTAAATAATATTACAAACCCACACTGCGGCTAACAACAATACACCCACAGAAGCTGGGCGTGCCAGTGGAGGGGTGGGTACGCGTGCAGCTGAACCTGCGCGTGACGCAAGCGCCGGGGGTGCGCGTCAACAACCTGCACCGCTTCCCCGACGCCGTCTTCCCCGTCATGTGGGTCGAGGAGGTCAGCGGATACCACATAATATCTTCATAATTATACCGGGCGTAACTGAACACCCCAATAACATTTAAGGGGCATACAAATTAGATACTTAATGGACCTTCGGTGCTTGTCTGAGACCTGGAACCTCAATACTTTCAGAGTTATTTGATTTTAAACTGAAAGCAAAATCTTTCAAGTGACAACCATAATCAGCTCTTAACACAAAAGAAATTTGAACACAAAATGACACGTGACAGACGTGAGCGTAGTATTCCTCCTACGCTTACGTAGGGTTGTCGGCATTTAATACCAAAATATAATTTATTTAGTTTGTATGACGTGAGCGTAGTATTCCTCGTACGCTTACGTAGGGTTGTCGGCACTTAATACCAAAAGATAATTTATTTAGTTTGTATGGGGGAAAAAAGTAGGTTTGTTAGCCCTAATATTTTTCCTACAGAATCTCTACTTCTGATGGATAAATATCCTTAAATGTTATCGGGGTGTTAAGTTACAACCTGTATACGCCCACAATAATAGCACACGCATTAACACAGTTCTTTTTACTTCAATGAGAATACATTGTTTTTAGTGCGACCCATACTTTGTTAAGCAACGCTATGTACTAATCTCTTTCCGTCCGTACGTCTGTCTGCCCATTCCATCGAGATCCCGAGATCATCTAAAGACTGCATGTTCACTAGACGATAGGGTTACATAAAGTCCAGTTTTGCCCATTTTGGAAATTTGTTAGATCGACCCTAGGGTAATACCACCCAAGGCCAAAATACTATTAGGTTCCCACACTCACAAACTTTATTCAACTTCCTCAAATTATTTTCCTTTAAACTAATCCGTAGTAATATAAGCATTATAAGTCACACAGCATCACCCGAGTTTTGAAACATTTTTATTAGGTATTTGATTCTGCCACATCCTCGCTTTATTCCTTTGTATGTTCTTGTCTACGTGGAAGATATTATACCGCACAAATATCTACGCAAACATAGATTCACACTTTATTCCTTTACTGAGATCGGATGATTAACCGACACAACCGGAGGAGATCGAGCACATCGTTTTCGTTCACCCATCACTGTCCTGACTGCGGCGAACCTTGCTTAAGTTTAGCAAATTTAGAAATCTGAGCAAATGAGAAAAAAAAAATTTATTAACACTATTTTGTAAGGAGTAAAGGGGGAGGGGGCTGTAAGGAGTAAAGGGGGGTCGGGGCGGCATTTTGGGCTTATAGACGTTAAATACGTTCTTTTTTATACAACTAGGTTGGCAAAAAAGCATACTACCCACCTGGTGGTAAGTGGTAACAGTCACCTATAATACATGTGGCTCTTGTGAGATACGCAGCAAATCTGCAATCCCCACAAGAACCACAGTGTACGTTGCCAACTTGTGACATAAGATGTAAGGTCAACAGCAATGCAAGCACTGCTGCTTTGCGGTAGAAATTGGTAAGACGGAGGTATCCAAGCAGGCGACCCTGGTCTTTTTTTTTCTTTTAGAAAAGAACGTCGCCCACACTAGGATTTTCTCCTGTGTCGTGGGTGCAGTTACAAACATAGAATATCACATGCACATACGCCCAGACCGGAACAAATTTCTGTAGGCCATACAAAACAATTGTCCCGTACGGGAATCGAACCCGCGACCCGTTGTGCAGTAGGTGATCACTCGACCTCTGCGCTAAACGTGTCGTCTAGTCTTCCTCCTGCACCCTGGTACAGAGTCTTGCATTAACATCTCTATGTTCCAATTTGACGGAAATGAACTGCCGTAAAATATAATAACTGGACGTCTTATATCACGAGAACGCATACTTTGCTCCTTGTAAGGGTTATGGATTTGCAAAGGGTGTGCGCTCGGGGAATGGCTAGCGCCGGTCTAGCTGGCTTCGTCAGCTTTTCAGTCCCTTGTTAAAACGTAAAGAGATTCCCCCGCCAAAAAAGGGTATAGACGAAGCGCACACCGTTGCGCAAGAGAGCTGTTATCTCGATAAAATACTTTATGTTTCATATTTTATTTAATTGTTAGTTACATACTCGTATATGGAGCAAAAATATGATAAGGAGGGAGCAGTCTATAGGAATATTTAACACAAATAAATCAAATAAGAGATTTTTAAGAACCCTAAGACTTTTTTGTTGCTTTGTGTTACAGGGGATCCATGAAGTAACGACGCCTATATGGAGATGGATATACCTCGCCACCACGGTCGGTCCAATAGCAGCTCCAATGCTCTCCTACTCCATGATATTCTTCGGCATACTAACGCTGATTGTAGTCTTCGTCAAAGCCTACAAGAGTTTTGTTCTGGGTCAAAACTCCATCGAGATCATGGAGATCGGAAAGGAAACACTACGTAGAGGGTCTACGCTCATTATCCATGGCTCGCACAAAATTTTGCATTGCAAGGAATCTTCGTACCAACCATTAAACACGCACGAGTCAGTCATTGACAGTAGATTGCACGAACTTAAAACTGTCACTTCAGAACTTAGCCAAAGTATAGACGAGTTGAAGACAAAGTTAAGTCACGAGTTCGTTAAAACTGACTTTAGCGAGACGGACAGAGAGACCTTGATAAGGTCTGACAATTCGTTTATCTTATCTGAGCACACAATGTGCAATATCTTCAAGTTGCCAGAGACTGTGTGTTGATTGTCAGTGTTGCGTGTTTGTTAGTGTGTTTGTATATGATTATGGTGCGCTATTAAACCCGTTCGGCGAGAGTTTTGACAGAGACAAACTGTATTCAAGAATATTTTCATACATTTAAGTGTTAAGATTCCAAGACATGAGTTTGATAAAATCCAGTAATCAATTTAGGGCTTTGAAAAAATAAATATGTATAAAGTTGGTTTATTTCCTTTGACTAAAGATAAGAGTGCAATGGGGCCAAGCGTGCATTGACGGCATGGCGGCATAGGGCGGTATTTTTGACGTATGAGAACGTAACTTAATAGTATAAAAACAAAATTGGTATTTAAATTGAGCTTCTCAGCGACATTTGTTATTCAACGGTACAGTAGTAGGTTTCAATTAACATTGAAATTACAACTTTATAACTTTACTCACACACAAAAAAACAAACTAATATTCATTTTCTAACAACATAAAAAAATGTTTTCTGTTGATAAAACATTTGTAATAATAAAGTTACTAAGAGGAGCCTGACTCTCATAACACAGGGTAACCTTATATGAGAGCAGTGCAAAGTGCATTGGTTGTAAAAGTTTTTCTGATATAAAAGATATTTTATTGATTATTTATTTACTATCAAAGAATCATATCAACAAAAATATTCTGTGCCATGCCACACCACCAATGCGCATCAGCACTGAAGTCTCGTAAATTATTTCCAATAGTCACACTGTTTTTAGAATGATTAATGATTGGGAACCGTTTTAACAAAATGAACCTTCAAGCGTAGAAGCGCTTTTGTTCAATTTCCTTCTTTCTTCTCTTTTCGCCTTTATTACAATGTTCTACTTTAACTATATAGTTTGCTTACTTCTTGTATTTTTTTCAACAGTGTGAACTATTTCTCAAATCGTTTGCGCAGCATTTTCGCTGCTAGTGATGTCATTAGGGAATAAACCACCGATTGTTTTACGCATGATTGTAGTCAGGATACCAAAAGTGAAGAATATTATGAAGAAAAAATAATGTTTATGGTTCTTTGTTATCTTCACGTGACAAAGAAGACTAAATAATGTTTATTTCGAGTTTATGCAAACTTATGCATTTGACTCGTTTGGACTGACCGAATGTACTAAAAGCTTTTAGTAGGTACATTTAGTACATGTGCTAAGTGAATATGTATGTTGGTAAACACTAAATAATAAATGTGTTAAGTAATACCTATTAATATTGGTAAACACAAAAAATAATTATTTTCATAAATTAAGAACCACGTATCTGTCTAGTCGAAAATTTGAAAATGATTTTGCAGAGAAAATGTAAAATAACTTGCATACTACATTCCTGTTATCACTAAATTATTATCAGTCCAAACAGTCCCATAAAAGTTACCATAGCATAGGAAAAATAAAATCTAAAAATAGAGACAAAAGTAATAAATCTGGATTGTTTTGAAGACAATTATAAAATTGTTTTTGGATTTATTTTTAAAATTACTTTTATGCAACTAAGTATGTCATGCTTTGTCACAAATTATATTTGTTTTAATCCTGATTGTATAAGTATCGACTGAATGGAAGGTTCCAGGTTTTATAGGGACCACTTAGGTTATAAAAACAATTTGCTCATGATTAGTGTAGATGTTTTATAATTAATATGAAATTTGTATGTTCATTTTGGATCGTTTTACTTAAATAGTTCCACTACTTCTTATCTAAGACTGTCTTAATATCTTCACTACGTCTTATTAGTGTTATTACTTTTAGTTTAAGTTCATTGCATCTAATAAGTAAAATTTTTATACAACGATTTACCTAGTTAAACTTTTTTAAAATGAAACTTGTTAATTTTAATATGGCGGACAATAGAATTCTTAGCACAGACCAATTAGTTATACACTGATTATTAGTTTCTTATATGTATTTATCAATATGTCGCATTTAAAAAATGACATTTATACTGTTTTACATACTTAATTAAAATTTGATAAATTCAGATTATTACACAGAATGATAAAATCCCTAACCACATTTCGCCTAGGTAATCCTAAATGTTTAATAATAACATTGGGTCAAATCTGGCCCAAACATTACCATATCATGATTGATTGATGTCGACTTTAAATTGTCTTAATACTGTTCGCCATATAAAAATAGGAGATTTAACATATTTTTAACTGTATTTAGCACATATCATGTGATAATATAATGAATTAGTATGTGCCTAAAATTTGTCCCTATAAGTAGTTTTAATAGATAAATATTTTTACCGTCTTTACCTACTTTAAAATGTTTATTTATTTCTCTATCTGTAAATAATACATAAAAACAAATGCTTATATTTATTTTCTGTTTTCGAAGGGTACTTTCCAAACTAAACGGGGCAAAAGGGAAATTCCATATTACTTATTTCTTAAATTATTTTATTTGTGGCAATACTTTTTATACAGTAATAGGTATATTTTGTTCGTACAATCATATAAAAATTATATATCTACTTTTACTTATAATATCATTGGTATGCTTATGTGAGATATGTCTGAACAAAATATAACAAATATTCATTTTTCATAGACATTCATCAAATCCAAAATAGAAGCCGGAGGCAACTAGTTTTGGAAATCTATAAATACAAAAATATAAATATTGTACATTATTTTAAAAAATTGGGGGATAGGGGTGCTACAAATTATTTTTATATGTAGAATTGAGACAATATTTGACAAACAAAGCTTTTCTCTTTTCACTGTGTAGTAAAAGAAAAAATCTAATTATTAACTGTTTATGAAATCGTTAGAAACGTTTTGTGGCAATGTTAAGATTGTCCGAGCTCATCAAAAGCTTTAATAAATCGAGACTACTACTAAATTAAATTAGCTAATTGGTATTGAAATGCATTCCATTTTGTATTCAACGCATAAGGTATAATGGACTATTTTTGTATGCGACTAGTTAGAAAGTTGTACATATTATTTTTAAGGTACTTTTGTATCAGAATTTTTGTTTTGCAATAAAAGAAATTTATAAATTGGTATTGGTAATTATTTTCTCCCAATCTGACCTAAAACCCTTTGCATATTATTTTACAATAGCTACTTCTATTTATTTTATACTTTTTATTTGAATGCCAGATATTTGGCAATTTGTATATATCATTTTCCTTTCTTACTCACGACCCATAGGCGTATATAGAGGGGGAGGGGGGGCGTGCCCACACCAGGATGTTGGGTTACCAATTCAAAATTCAATGATGGACACCAACATACTGATAACTTTACACAAAAATATGGGTCAGGCCCCCCCTGGAAAAAAACTCTATTTCACTTGATGTTTTAGATCAGGATTTCCCAACCAAGTAGAGTGAACCAAGGAGGGGGGCGCAGCGAGCAGCTTCAGAATAAAACTATAAAAAATATTTATTAAAATTGTTCATATAAACTCGCGCGACGCGGGCGGTGCCACCTATGCGAAGTCAGCGACACGTTGCAAACATCTTTTGAATAAAACCATAGACGATATATCATCCTTGATAAAACTAAACACGCCAATATTTTCATAGTTTGCTTAATTTTCTTGACTCCCCATTTCGGCTCCTAGGGGGCGTAGTATTTTAGCATAATGTTGGGTGAGGCGCATAAGGTAAAAGGTTGGGAACCCCCGGTTTTGATTAAAACGCCATCTGGCGGCCATTTTTTAACGAACGAACGCGAGTTTTTCTTTGGCGTTTCATGATGTCTTGCCTATAGACATCATGAAAATAAATTATAGTAAAGAATGAACAAAACTTACAATTATATTTGTAGCTTTGTATTTATTTTTAAAATTCACAATTTAGACATCATTAAAATAATTAATGATGTCTAAATGTACTCCCCCGAGCTCAACCTGCGAGAGTGCGGGGAGTAAAGCCATACACTAGTTCATCGTTGTAGCATAAACAAAAAGAAATAAAACGCACCATGAGCCTAGTAAGTATTTTATTGACTAGCAAAATATTATGCCATAATTGTAATATTGTAATCGTTATTATAAAGTATACGCAACGTTGAACCTTACATCTACCAAGCGTCGGTTTATATCTATTGTATATACGTGGACAATTTTCTGAACGAGACTTATGAGCGCGACTGTACGACACAGAACAATTTTTCAGCACCGAGTTACAGCTTGAAAACCGGATTATAGGTTACCGGTCCGACAGTATTAGTGAACGCGAAACACTGGTCATTTAGGTAAACTTTGATATAACGAAGTTCTATAACCGGTGAATGGGCGGTTAGTGCGACGTAAACGGAGACAGTGATACTTAGAGAAGTGCACTATCATCACTGGTTAATATTGGAAAAGATTTATTCGTCATTAAACTATGTAACCTGATAAATGCAATTTTTACAAACGGTTTAAGTTTAGGAATCGTGTGGCCATTTTGTTTATTAGTGCACTCAACCAATGGGTAACTTACGTGGACGATTTAAAGTACGCAGCGTTTGAACTTATCTGGTGCAATACCAGTTTTCTGTATTGATAGCAGTTTTATTAGTAAAAAAACAACAGTATGAACCATTTTTATATAACTACTTTTCATTTAACCATCTTATCTTGAGTCGTTATTTCCAATAAAATCACAGAGAGCGAACAAAATGTGGCTAAATTGCAAATGTCCAAAGCCGTGAAAGAATAATTTAAAAAGTCTGTGTTCATACAGCCAGGCTCGGGCACCTTAACACCAGTACTTTGGAATTTAAAAAAAAGATTATGGACTCTCCAAAAAGAACCTTGCAAAAGCATATCGCTATCCATCAACCACATAATGACTAGACCCCTAATGTTTGATTTATTGCATTCAGTCCATTTAATTAAGAGTTCTCAACAACAACACATAGTACAAGTATGAAGAATTCTTTTTTATCCGTACTTACTCCAATACGTCATAATTTACCGTGCGTCTTAAGATAGCAATAAAAGTACTATAAGAAAGAAATACATGATTAAAAATCGTAATTTTCCCCAAGATGAATCTGGAAATACCGTGTTAAAAGATTATCTGAATTATTTACCTACTGGCAAAATATAATGTCATAAACTGAAGATGTTTCCCCACCAGTGAATGGCAAAGGGGTATATTAATGCTTATTTCCATATTTTTGTTTTCTCAGTTTTGTCCACAGCTTGGCGGAACTGTTAAAACTATTAAAGCGAAACGTAATTCGCTGGCACAGCTAATGGAATCATAAGAAATTGTCTATCAGCACAAAGTATTAGTTGTCTAGTATTTATGTAGTGGACCTAACAAGTATCACCTTCATTCCAAAGTACTAATTATTATATCATTAGGTACACAATATATAACTTTCGGTTATCTTAAATATATAAAATTACAGCACTAGTAGTTTTTAAAAAATCTTCACATTCCCATTTTATATTCACCAATCAATTACGTATATCCGTTTCGTCGTATATCAAAGAGTTATCGTATAATTTATACAAATACGGTTAATATTATTATACAAAAAAATAATAGGCTGCGTAATAATGGTCCTAATCCTTACAAATATTAAAACACTGTGACTTGTATAACATAAATGTCATGATTAATCAATAGTTCAAATACACGCATGTAGCTATTGTTTTTACATAACTTACAACTTCATAATACTACTAAGACAGAAGAATAATTTAAGAAGTGGCAACACATACTTGAAAAAATGTGCTGTCATTTATTCCCACACGTATAAAGGTATATATTTCCTTTATATGTCTGTGTTTATTCCACGCCAAACACTCTACAAATGTATTCGAATGTAAGACAGCTATGTTGTACTGCAACATCGCTATTGAAGATAAACAATCTGCAGTGACTTGCACCTTTTGCCTTTCGAGAAACGGATAAAATATACATATATTCTTGTCTATATAAAACTATTGACTTCGATAATTTTACAGAGCTGCAAAATAAGTTTATTAGAGAAACAAAAACTAAAGTTGTGCCATTCTTAATTTTATCGTTCGTTTAAACATTAATAGAACAATTTTTAAGCCCTAACAAAACAATTAATATATTGGAAGACATGTAGTATTAGCGCTTAAAGTTCATCAATTAGAGGGAAACTCAGAGTCGAACAAAATAAGACAAACACTAAAACCTAGGACCATTATTATCAGCATCAAGGTACCCTTCTCTGTTAAAATTACTATTTTTTTAATACATTTTCCCGTTAAAACAGAGGAGGAGGATGGCATACTGCCAACCTTGTTAATGTTGCAATGATAATACGATTTATATTACGACTCATGACAAAGGGTACCTTGCATTTTTGTGACGTCGCTAGCTTTTTTATTCAATCTAAAAGGCAAGTAACGCGCTCCACTCTCACTTCTTTACAGCGTTAAAAAATATACACCTTACTTTAAGACTTTGTGATTATCCTTCTTACAATCGCGTATACAATTTTGAATCGAACAGTATTAATGAGTAAGTATACATTTTATTTCACAAATTGGAATCGTATAATTATTCGTATAATCGTTTAAAAATGTTGAAATGGAAGATGTACTCACGCGTTTATAAATTGATATGCCAAAAAAAATGTCGTTGAGTTATTTTTTTTTTCTGTGGATTTAGTCTCCTTTACCTTACCATAAAGCTGATTTTTTTTAACGCAATGAGCACACGTTCCATAACACAGCAAGTACACTACTCTACAATCTAATATGGCTTGTTTTACAAAAACAAATAAAAATAATTACATACAATGAGTATATCGATTAAAACTTATGAGTAATTTACAATTTTAAATAAATACAATCTTGTTGCCTATGGACGGTATTTTTTCGTGGTAAAAAATATTCTTAATCTATTTCAGAATGGTCAGTCGGATCAGTGGATGTGGAAATTAAAAAAATACATTAACGCTCACAACCGGTTTAATAAATTGACCCCACCCTTTCAAAGCAGCAATATGCACAAAACACCTACTTCCTTATAAATCATTAGAAACTAGCCGATAATATACATATTCAATGTGTCTCGAGCAGAAATATATTTGGCAAACAAAACTAACAAAGCTACCAATTTGATAGCTTTCGTATACATATTTTGTTACCAGATCACAAAAGCTTTTAATCATTTACAATGCAAAGATAACGTATTGTCAAATAAATAATTACATTCAAAAAATATACATTCATACGGTCGATCCTACGACATCAAAACTACCTAAGTCAAAAAAAATATAATTTCATGATCACATAATTTTAACAAAAACAAATTGTACTCCAACATGGAGTTAACGAGAAAAGCGGCCTAAATTTATTTTCCTTTTATTTTCCATTTCCCCAATATAATTATAAAATATTTAATTAAAACATTTAAAATATCTCGAGGTACGATTTACGTATACACGGTATTACGAGCAATAACTGAATTAAGACGAATGGAATGATATTTTTATTAAAATCACTGGTAAATACGAAACATAATTTTACCTACGGACGATTCAATACTGAGTACTCAGGCGACGGTTTGTCAGAGTCAACAAGCCCCTTACGAACCTTATTTTAAAGTTTATAGGTAAATCATTGAAAACGCTGAATATAATTTATTAGTGCCATAAAAAAAATAAAAAGAGTTTGAAAATATATGACTAAATTAGTTCCATTAGATAAGGTAATTAGCTTGTGAAATTATTATATTTCATTGTAGTCTTAATAGTTATTGCTCGATTATAATTTTTAATACTAAATATAATATAAAGTATTTCTTAAATATATGGTATACTGTTCGTATAGGTAGGTATGTCTTTTATGATAAAAACACATTTGATTAGTGACAAGTATATACAGTCCATACATTGATTTGGTAGGCATATCGAAAAAGTATAATAATAAAATAAAATACTAATACCTACAGATTTACATTTACATATTACAAAATATCATGAAAAACTGTTTATATGAATTATTAATTACAGATGTAATTCAATATCTGAGTTAAACATAAATGCTCCCTTTATTGTGCACTGTATAGTAGAAAACATGAATGACGACCTTATTTTTTAAAGAAATCTCAACACAACTCAATAGATATTAGATATATTCTGATATTTATTAATGAGAACAGAGTTTCAAGGTGATAATTTAGAAAAAAGAAACATGTTAGGGAACGCAAATTAAAAATTTTCAAGAAATCCCTATCAATCAATGCGTCACGTCCAACTTGCCCCAATTTAGTCATCAAGTACATTTTATGACATAGTAATGTACAAGTTTATTAAGCAAATACGATTCTTGAAGAATAAGTGATTCAGTGTACAGCGGACGACACTATAAAGATGGCATTTCACGTTATACCCACATATTATCCATTGTACTAAGTCCCGCTCCCAGATCCTACAATAATCACCTGTTTTCTTAACGTTTTAAGGTAATTCCTTGATTTTGTAAGTTTGACAGGCGTGAGTCGTCGCCTGTTGGGGTTGACTTAATTCAATTCTAGAATAAATATCAAAGATGGTTTTATTAGACGAATAACGAATGCCAAACTTACATTTTACACGACGACACTCAACAAAACAGTTTACTAACTTGCAAATTGCATATGTATGTATTTGATGTAATCAATTTACCGTGAAAAAACGAAGTAAACTCAACAAAAAAAAACGAGTTCTTGTCCACATATAAAAATGTAAACTTTTGTTGATTTTCGAAGTCGTGGCACGAAACTGCAAACACATTAAGTAGGTATACATTTTGTACGAATAAACTGAGAAAACAGACGACAAAGAAAAATGTAAAACCCTTTCACAATATAACTGAACAAACTATGCCAATCACCTTGGATTCGGTTTGGCAGATTGGATTAGACGAACTTTCATGAATTTTGCGAGTTACGCCGTTTTGCTGAGACACGTCTGTTCAATCTTACCTGTCTGTCTAATGTTCTCTTTACACTCCTTGTCTAATGCATTGGCTGCTGTAACGCCGCAAAATTTGCGTGTTCTCTGTTCTCCTCTTGCCTACCTTCTGTTTCGTCGCCCGACTGGTCGCCGTCCTGTTCTTCGTCCTCGGACGACGAGAGCAGGCCTGTTGAAGCAAAAAACCGTAAAATATAAAAAAGGAAAACTATTTAAGGATTTAGTTTAATAGTCTATATTAATACAATATGCTCTAAATGTGAATAACACATATTTTCTTGCCTGCTTTTCAACACATATGAAGGATATATCCTTCATACTCACAGGTTGGTTGGAAGAAATCTATATGAGAGATAAGTCCTTACTATGCGCAATAAAGAGTATTACATATTTAACTTTAAAAAAATCAATTAATTAACTTTTAGAAAATTAAATTAAACCAAATGATCAGCAAATAACAAGTTTATGGGGCAAATCGCAGTCCCACTGAAAACAATGATCAAGACAAAGTAACAATCCAAAACCGATAACGAAGTTCGATAAGAACAAAATGTATGGGATTGACATAATGACATCGCAAAATAACGTGGCGAATCGATCAAAGTCATCGATTTGTAAGTTGGTAGACAAATTAATTTGCGACGAATCGATGAAGTAGCTCAAGTAGCAAATTGTTTTTTCGTAACTTTCATATACTTACTAGGTACTCAAAACAACTCACTTCTCATTTCTTTTTCATTTCTCAGTTTTAAATATTTAGATAACCAATATGTTATTTTCATACAGAAAGAACAATTCGATACAGCGATCGCTAAAAGCCTAAGTTGACGTAACGGTTAGTACTTTATACATTCGATAATAGGGCAAATGTTAGTATAAATATAGGGAAAACCTATTGTTATCCATACTATTTTCTAGAGGTTTATTAGCCCCAATACCACTTACCCGCAGTAAACTGTGGATTAGAGAGTGCGTCCGGCCAGTACCGCTTATTTATGGAGGCGCCATTTTTACTCTTCTTCCCACCTGTCAAAATTAAATACAGATACAGAGCCGCGTTCAGAGCCTTCGCGCGAAGTACAACTTATCGCTCTAACCCCGTGTAATGCCTTCGAGCGTGACGCACGGATGAAACAGCCGGCCCGTTCAAGACCTTTTATAAACCTTTACCTTTACCGAGAGTCAGAGCGAGTTACCACCGAACAACCATCGAATTTGGTGGTTGTAAAACGCTATGACGTTTATTACTGAATAACTCTCAATGATTGGACGATATTAGGGCCTTTATTTATTGAGTCATCTACTAGAAAGGGAGGAAATGAAAAAAAATCATATAAAAGAGTGGGATAAAAGATATTATTGTTGATCTTTTGGAGAGGCATCACCACAAGGCTGTCCCGCTCTCCGAGTAGAGTTACCAGGAGGTTGTAGTCGGGGCGGGGAGCGGTCGCAACTTAAGCGCGCTTCTAATGCTCCGACGCTTAAATCCGCCGTGTAGTAGAGGGTGGGGAGAAGCGATCAGGTAAATGTCTGTACCCGGTATTAGCAGACTGTGTAGACCGGGTAATCGCACACTTGTTCTACGAGTGCGGTGTGTGGGAGTGCGTGGCTGTGTAGTGGTACTTTCAATTTAGTTGGAAGGCGGGGGAAGATCGTTCGCTCGTATGATCGGTTCCCTTTAGCACGAACCACTCCGGTTATCAAATTCAATATCTTTTATTTTAATTGGATTGTTACAATCTCTTTTCAACATCAAAGAAGCTACGCCATTGGTTCACAAGTCTACGGCGGGAGACCTTGTACTGGAAAGAACCAGCAAGAAAACCAGCAAGGGCTATTTTTTTCTCCCTGTATTGTTACAGAGTCTTCATTTGGTATAGTATCGTAATCATATTTACTTATTATGGGATATTAAATGGAGAGCTAGAAACGCACATTATCGTAAGACTATCTTGAGCTCATAACGTAGCGATGGTAAAATCCAATATCCCTCACTGTAAAATACTCGGTGAGATATTACGACAGTTAGCTATCAATTAAAACGATGCGACATGTCAAAAGTGAGTTCGTGCTGACGATTCTCATACTTAGCTCTCGTTAACTATACCATTAATACCGTTACGATACCATTTAGTTCCTTAAACGACCGTAGCGGCGCTGATATAGTTTCCATACAAATAATATGATTTCGAAAACCATAACTAAAGTGGCTCGTGCTTGGGGCACGGGTCGGCGGGGTCGAGAAGGATGTTCCTCGGTAGACGATACTTGGCAGCTACACTGGACAAGGGGGTGTAGTCGGCAGCCTGTCTGACTAGCGGGTTAGGGTGGACAGTGGTCAGCGCAGCGAACATAAGGCTGCGCTGGGAGGCGGAGACCTCTCGCTGCCGAGCATGGTCGTGGCCATGCTCCGCGGCGAGGCGGAATGGGAGGCTGTGGCCTCCTTCTGCGAAGAAGTAATCTCGCAGAAGGAGGCTACGGAGAGGGAGCGGGAGGAAGATCCCCAAGGCGCTCCCCTCCGCCGCAGACGAATAGGCAGGCGAAGGCGGGCATTCGCGCAAGCAATGCCCGTCTAACGACCCTGCCGTGGAGGCCTGCGTGCATGGTTGGCCCCGTGCACGGCGCCGTAAGGCCCTCCGTCTGGGGATTGTCCTGGCGCGCTGGTAGTGGTAGTCGCAGTGTGGACCTTACCATGTGCGCCCACAAGGG